>OX465601.1:175007500-177507500 GCA_950022295.1 Bromus sterilis | reverse complement strand
CACGTTTTGTCTCTCTTCACTTTTGCAAACCTTAAGCTTGCTTTTTCTTTGCAAAAACCTTTTGGCAATATTGGGAAACAGTAGCTCTTCCTGGAAATCTTTATTTGCAGTAGAGGAAAATTATTTTATTAGGGTACTAACCTCTCTAATCAGCCTACAATGAGTTATGTATGAATGGAGTTTTCAAGTGCGCGATGGAGGATGATGAAAGAAGATTCAGGAGGGTCAAACGCTCAAGCTTGGGGATGCCCATGTGCACCCCAATAAATATTCAAGGAGACTCAAGCGTCTAAGCTTGGGGATGCCCCCGTGCATCCCCTTCTTCATCAACAATTATCAGATCGTCTCTCGTTGCACTATATTTTTATCACTTCATGCGTTATGTGCTTTTCTTGGAGCGTCTCGCTCTTAGGTTTTGTTTTTAGTTTTCTTTTGCTTTGTTTGCTGTAGTAACAAGTTAGACCCCAACTTACTCTTTTGTGTGGGAGAGATACACGCTCCGCTTGAATTAGAACTCCTCATAGGATTTGCATGCTTATTCTTTTAGCTGTGAGTTGTTCTTTTTCTTTTCTTAGTTGTTGTTCTGTTTAGTTGTAGTGCTTTAGTTTTTCTAGAGCTTTTATTTTTGTCTTAGGTTGAACTTTCTATAGGTTGCATGTTTTATCTTGTTGGAGAGTTTGCCTGTTGCACTGAGTTCTGTGTCTTGACTGAAAGTAGGTAGTTAAAGTTGTTGTTCTCTTTGTAGTAGTAACTTGCAATAGTTTTGAGGTATTGACTAGAGTAATGTTTGAACTTATGGTGTCAAGAGCTCTTGCCTATTAGTGATAGATGTCATATTTTGGGCAATCCGTGTGTTTTTAGAAAACCAAAAACCCCTGTTGAGAACTCTAGCTACTAGATGGATCACTAACCTCTGGAGGGTTCGAATATTAGAGTACACTCACGTACCATGAGTCGAGGATGCGCAAGGATAACCAAACCCCCATACACTCCTCCTCGGGGTACCTGTCTCTTTGTGAACCTCCTGATTAGATTGAGAGTTACCGATAATAAGTGCATGAGTTCTTCGGACTAATGTGAGTATTCGAAAGTTGACACTTCCACCCACCTATACTTTTTCTAGCCTCTTCGGTACCGTGCATTGCCCTTTCTCACCTCGAGAGTTGGCGCATACTTCGACGGTGCATCCAAACCCTTGGCATGATACGCTCTGTCATCATAAGCCTCCTAATATCTTTCCTCAAAACAGCCACCATACCTACCTACAAGGCATTTCCATAGCCTTTCTGAGATACATTGCCATGCAACATCCACCTTCTCATGACTTGATCTTCATGTCATACATTTGCATCATGATAGTTACATTTTATTTATGTGAGTACCTTTGTAAACTGTGAAAGATCTCCTATATTCTTGTAAAATATAGAGTATTGCCCCTAAAGTGAGGAAAAGATCCCAAAGAGGACAAAATCAAAAGATCCCAAAGAGGACAAATGAGAGTTAAATAGAAAGAGCCATTGAGGCCACCAAAAAAATAAAAAAAAGAGAAAAAGAGAAAAAAATAAAAGGAGAGAAGGGGGCATACTACTATTCCTTTTGAGAGATCCACACTAGTACTTCATCTCCTATCCCTTGTACTCCATAGAGATCATCATCATGCATATAGCTATGTGGGGACCTTTCACACTATAGAACTTGGCTTGTATATTCCAATGATGAGCATCCTCAAATGAGCTCTAGGTCTTCTTGAGAAAGCAAGTTAGATGCACCCCCACTAGTTCCCTTGGAGAGCTTTTAGCTCACATGTGCATCCGTTGTATGGCAATCCCTACTCCTCACATCATATCTATCATATGGCCTTCTCTCGCCTATGATTGTCCTCATTGATGTGATCCTTTCACACCTTTTTGTCTTCCTCCTCCACCTTCTTTATGTTTCGCCTTTTAGGTGTCAACTTTCTTGCTCACGCTCATCCATTGCATGAGTGCTCAAAATATCGAAAGGGAGTGGATCAGTTTGACTTGTACCTGGCTAGTGGTCTGGGGACGAGTCCAGATACGAATCCAAAGGAGACCAAGTTTGAAACTTTAGTAGATAGTTGTTCTCAACATACTTATTTTTTATCTCGTATTTCCCTATCCCTTTCTTGCACGCAAACATCATCTGGAGACATTCGAGTCACGGACAGCGAGAGCTCTTGCACCTTTTGTTCTTTTGTTGCTTGTTTCAATGCTAATATAGACTCTTGCTTGTTAAGACTTGAATTGAATTGCATGCTTTGATTGCTTTACTTAAAAGTCCTTTTATGGTTGTTTGGCATGTCACCACAGAAATTATGCTTGTTATCATTTACCTACTCGAGGACGACCAGGAATTAAGCTTGGGGATGTTGATACGTCCCAAACGTATCTATAATTTCTGCTTGTTCCATGCATGTTTGGTGTGACTTTGCCATGTTTTGCTTGAACTTTCATACACTTTTGAACCTATTTGGACTAACCTACTAACTCAGTGCACCCAGTTGCCAGTTTCTGTTTTCTGCTGTTTTTGTATTTCAGGTTTTCCGGCCATTAAAAGTGCTCCAAAAATTCCGGGAAAAATATATAAAAAATCAACGCAACAGAAGCTTCCGGAATCACCAAGAGAGGGAAGGGGGGCCACCACCAGCAGGCCAGGAGGGTCCCTGGCGCGACCCCACCCTAGGCCACGCCAGGAGGCCTCCTGGCTGCCTGGTGGGTCCCCTCGACGCCCCCCTTCGCCTATATTTACCCCTCGGGGTGGAAACCCCTAGGACGGACTCCTTTTTTTCGATCTCGCCTCTGTTCTGCCGCCGCCGTTTCAAGATCGGGGCTGCCTGGAGAAGCTGCTCCGGCACCCTGCCGGGAGAAGCTACCCCCTCCGGGAGACCCTCCATAGCCATGGACGCCTCCCGTATGTACCGTGAGTAGTTTCCCTTGGACCATGGGTCCGTGACCAGTAGCTATGTGATCTATCTCTCCCCCTTTTGTGCTTCCACTTTCGAGTCCTCGTGAGATGCCTCACATGATCGAGGCATCTATGTAATTTCTGCTGTTGCTATGCTGAGTTTGTTGGGATCTGATGGATTATGAGACTATGTTCAGATTGTGATGAGTAATATATTTGGTTCTTCTCTTTTATATTTTGTTCTTGAGTAAATTCTTGCATGTTCTCCGTTGCAGTATTTGCTTTGGCCAAGTATTTTATTTGCGACTCCAAGAGAGAGCGTTATGCTCGATTGTGGGTTCAGCCCCTTGATGTCTAGCTTGAGTGACAGAAACATGAGACTAGGGGATGTGTTGTTGCCACCAGGGATAAAACAACGGTGCCTGTACCTGCGGGTGCAAGGATTGTTTACTTTACGCAAAGTTCTTTTAATGCAGTTGTCTATTGCTTTGAGTTTACACTTTGGGTGGGATTCGCAACTTAATGCCAGCGAGATGTTCTGGATAGATATCTCAATGTGGATGATTCGTATTAGATGCAGATGGATTTCGGTCTACTTACCTTGGCGTACTGCCCATTGCTTTTGATCGCTTCCTTTCTTTGCAGCATAGTTCGCATTGCGGTGCCTTCATAATCCTATCAATTTCCCAACTGTGATTTGTTTACCTCGCTAGCACTTTTATCATCTTTTCGGAGAGAGACATCACTAGTGAAAATCACGGGACCCTGGTCCATCTGCATATCACTGTTTACGCCCTTATTACTTTCAGTCTTTACTTTCAGTTGCCACTATTATTATCTCTTGCGTTGATCCTTTGTAAACAGCAAGGCCGGAGGAATTGACAACTCCTCTGTACTCGTTGGGAGCAAAGTTATTTGTATCTGTGTGTAGGTCCAGGTGAAGCTAGCAACCTCGGCGCCATTGTTCACTTTACCACCTTCTTGTATCCTTCGGAGTCCTACGGGAGACAAACCTTGGTATCTTTGCCAAGGGAAAACTTGCCGCTGCACTATATCTCACCCTGCACTTGGGGTCATCAACGAGGGCTTGAAGAGTATTAACACTCTCTTGCCATCAACACTTAGGATGGCAAAGAGAGAAAAATAATGGAGGAGGAAGACAAAAAAAGGTGTGAAAGGCTCACATCAATGAGGACAATCATAGGCGAGAGAAATCCAAATGATAGATATGATGTGAGGAGTAGGGATTGCCATGCAATGGATGAACATATGAGCTACGGTAATCTCTCCAATGGAACTAGTGGGGGTAAATCCAACTTGCTTGCTCAAGAAGACCTAGAGCTCATTTAACTCTCATTTGTCCTCTTTGGGATCTTTTGATTTTGTCCTCTTTGGAATCTTTTCCTCACTTTAGGGGAAACACTCTATATATTACAAGAAGTATAGAAGATCTTTCACACTTTACAAAAGTACTCAACATAAAGAAAATGAAACTATCATGAAGTATGCAAATGTATGCCTCTGCCAGTCTAGCAGGATATGCAATGATACTAGCGCGTCATGTAGCAATGATTAGGGCAAGGCCCAACTAGCATGCGGCTCATCGATCAAGCAAAAGCATGTATGACATGAAGATCAAGTCATGAGAAGGTGGATGTTGCATGGCAATGTATCTCGGAAAGGCTATGGAAATGCCTTGATAGGTAGGTATGGTGGCTGTTTTGAGGAAGGATATAATGAGCCTTATGATGACAGAGCGTATCGTGCCAAGGATTTGGATGCACCGACGAAGTATGCGCTAACTCTCGAGGTGAGAAAGGGCAATGCACGGTACCGAAGAGGCTAGAAAAATATGGCTAGGTGGAAGTGTCAACTTTCGAATGCTCACATTAGTCCGAAGAACTCATGCACTTATTATCGGTAACTCTCAATCTAATTAGGAGGTTCACAAAGAGACAAGTACCCCGAGGAGGAGTGTATGGGGTTTTGGTTATCCTTGCGCATCCTCGACTCATGGTACGTGAGTGTACTCTAATATTCGATCCCTCCAAAGATTAGTGATCCATCTAGTAGCTAAAGTTCTCAACTAATTTTGTAGTTTTTTTTAAATAAACACGGATTGCCCAAAATACGACATCTATCAGTAATAGGCTAAAGCTCTTGACACCAAAAGTTCAAACATTACTCATAGCAATACCTCAAAATTGTTGCAAGTTACTACTACAATTGAATAGCAACCTCAATTACCTACTTCAAGTCAAGACACAAAACTCAGTGCAACAGGAAAACTCTCTAAACAAGATAAACATGAAAAGTCAAGAGAGTTCCAGCAACAAACTAAAAAAAAGCTCTTAAAAAGATAAGCATGAAAACTAAGCGCTAAACATGACAGCAGCTACGAAAAAGATAAAGAACACACACAACAAAGATAAGCATGAAAATCCTATGTTGTGTTCTAGGGTGAAGTGGAGCATTTTTCTCTCCCACACAAAGAAAGCTGGGTTCTAACTTGTTGTGAACAGCAAGAAAAGCTAAAGAAAACTAAAAAGTAAATAAAGAGCAAGACGCTCCAAGCATAGCACATAACGCATGAAGTGATAAAAATATAGTGAAACGAAAGACGAACTGATAATTGTTGATGGAGAAGGGGATGCATGGGGGCATCCCCAAGCTTAGATTCTTGAGTATTCTTGAATATTTCTTGGGGGTGCACGGGGGCATACCCAAGCTTGAGCGTTTGACCCTCCTGAATGTTCTTTTATCATCTTCCCTCGCACACTTGAAAACTCCCTTCATACATAACTCATCATAATCTGATTAGCAAGGTTAGTACCCACAATAAAATATTTTTTCTCTACTTTAAATAAGGATATTCTTGAAGAGCTACTGTTTCTCAAGATTTCCAAAAAGTTTTTGCAAAGAAAAAGAAAGCTTAAGGTTTGCAAAACGAAGAAAAGGCAAAACAGGACAGAATCTGTGAAAAACAGACCAGCAGGTAGTAAATAATTTTTTAGGGGTACTTCTGCAACTCAAATCAAAAACCTCAGAACATACGAAAGTTCCATGATTGTATAGAGCACGTTGTGTAAACATTTAAGCTCAAAAATATGAACTGGGAATTTTCTATGATTTTTTCCGTCACGAGGACAGAATTTGTTTCCTAGACAGCATGTCACAACTTTCACTTCCCTTGTCATATGAGGCTATAAATGGCACAAAGCTTTAAAAGTAAAGATACAATGATGTTGCTACAGTAGTAAAAAAACATCAAGACACAACAAAAGCAAAATAAACCTAATTCGTTGTGGGCTACCACCCAAAACCGCTTTCTTTTATGCCTTTAAGCTAGGCATGATGCAAAAAGAGAAAATTAAGTTTTATCAAGAGTAAGAGAATAGCTAGCCCGTGTAATGGACTCAAAAGGTAACTTAATCTTATTTCTAGGGAAGTGTTCCATCCCTTTCTTGAGAGGGAATTGGAATTTTATATTCCCTTCTTTCATATCAATGACAGCACCAACGGTGCGAAGAAAAGGGCGTCCCAAAATAATTGGACATGATGGTTCACATTCAATGTCCATAATAGTAAAATCAACGGGAACATAATTTTCATTGACAATGATAAGAACATCATCGATCTTCCCCAAAGGTTTCTTTACGGAAGAATCAACAAGACGAACATCAAATGAACAAGGATCAAAAGGTTTCAATTCAAACATATCATACATTCTTTTGGGCATAACGGAGGTACTAGCTCCAACATCACATAAAGCATAGCAAGAGAAGTTATTCAACTTAATTTTAATCATAGGATCCCAACTATCTTCTAGCTTTCTAGGTATGGAGGCTTCTACCCTAAGATTCTCCTCCCTAGCTTTAATGAGAGCATTAGTGATATGCTCCGTGAAGGCAAGATTAAGTGTGCTAGTGTGGGGATCTCTAGACATCTTGTGAAGGAAACCAATAACTTCAGAAAGGGTGCAATTATCAAAAATCAAGGTCACTACTATCAAGTAAAGTGGTAGTGGTGTCCTTTAGGCTCACTTGTTTGGTAGCTTCTATAGTCATAGGAGTTCCTTCTTCGACGGTTGAGGTCATAGCATCACCATTAATAGGTCCTATGGGACTAGGGGTGCATTGGGTGCTAAGAGTTTGGATATCCCCAACAAATTGGATAGTAGCAACGGTATGGTGTGTAGGAAGGCTCTTAATTCTATCTTCTTCCTCCTTTTCTCTAGCCCATCTCTCTTTAAGTTTAGCCATCATCCTAATTTTTTCATTAATTTGTACTTGAATAGCGTTCATAGGAGTGAACTTCCTCTCCTCAAGAGGAGAAGTTCTAATTTTAAGCAATTCTATTTCATGGGCTAAATTGTCTACCTTCGACGAGAGATTATCTAATTTGTCTAGTTTTTCCTCTATACTCTTGTTGAAGGCTTTTTGGGTAGTGATGAAGTCTTTAAGCATACTCTCTAGTTCAGAAGTGGAGTTCTTGGTGCTAGGATAAATGTTGTTGTTCCCATAGTTGTTGGAGGGGAACGGTCTAGGATTTCTACCAAAACTACTCCTATAAGCATTGTTATTGAAGTTGTTTCTAGAGATAAAGTTCACATCTACTTGATCTTGAGCAATCAAAGAATTTAAAGGAACATCATGAGGATCAATAGGAGATTGCTTCGTAAGTAGAGACATAATCAAGTCAACTTTTTCATTTAGGGAGGAGATCTCCTCGACAGAGTTTACCTTCCTACCTGTTGGAGCTCTTTCAGTGTGCCATTGGGAATAGTTGGTCATCATCTCATCGAGTAGTTTTGTGGCAGCACCACGCGTTCTTGACATAAAGGTTCCTCCCGCGGCCGAATCTAGCAAGTTCCGCGAGGTAAAGTTCAAGCCTGCATAAAAAGTTTGGATAACCATCCAAGTAGTCAAACCATGCGTAGGAAAATTCTTAACAAGAGATTTCATGCGTTCCCAAGCTTAGGCAACGTTCTCATTATCCAATTGCTTAAAATTCATAATATTACTCCTCAATTGGATAATCTTGGCTGGGGGTAGTACTTCCCAGTAAAATCATCCTTGCACTTATCCCAAGAATCTATGTTATTCCTAGGCAAGGATTGAAACCAGATTTTAGCTCCTCCTCTCAAGGAGAAAGGAAAAATCTTAAGCCTAACGACATCACCATCTACTTCTTTGTACTTTTGCATATCACGGAGCTCAACAAAATTATTTAAGTGCAAAGCAGCATCATCTCTAGCACCGGAGAATTGAGCTTTCATAACAAGGTTCAGCAAAGCAGGTTTAATCTCATAAGAAGGTGTTGAAGTGGCAGGTGGAGCAATAGGAGTGCAGATAAAGTCACTCTTGTTATGACTAGTGAAGTCACACAACTTGGTGTTCTCGGTGGAACCCATAGCAGCAGCAAGCAAGGTAACTATTTTTTTATTTTTATTTTTGATAAGGGACACTAAAGCAAAAAACTGAAAGGTAAACTAACAAGACTAAAAAGCAAAGATAAAAGATAGTGTGCAACTCCCCTATCATGAAGAGTGGAGTCCCCGGCAACGGCGCCAGAAATTAGCTTTGATGGCTTCTCGCCCCTCGTTGGTTACCCAAAGTGGAAGGTTGAGATGTAGACAACAACAAATTTCCCTCGATGAAGATACCAAGGTTTGTCTCCAGTAGGACTCCGACAACGACAGGAAGGTGACAACGGCGCCAGCAATTAGGCGGTTGACGTGGACCTGCACACACAACAGATAACTTTGCTCCCAACGAGTACAGAGAGGTTGTCAATCCCTCCGGCCTTGTTGTTTACAAAAGATCAAACGCACGAGATAATAATAATAGCGATAGCAACAGAAAAGGAAATAAAGCAAAAAAAATAAATAGCGGGTGTAAACAGTGGTGGAAATATGGACCGGGGTCCCACGATGTTCTCTAGTGATGTCTCTCTCCCAGACGATAAAATAGACATGCAAGGTAAACAAATTACAGCTGGGCAATTGACAGGATTATGTGCGCAAACCAATGCTAACTATGCTACTAAGAAAGGAAGAGGCTCAAAATCTTGGGCGGTACGCCAAGACAAGTAGACCGAAATCCATCTGCATCTACGTACTAATCATCCACCTTGAGATATCTATCCAGAACATCTCGCTGGTATTAAGTTGTGAATCCCACCCAAAGTGTAAACTCAAAGTAACAGACAACTGCATTAAAGAACTTTGCGTAAAGTAAACAATCCTTCACCCGCAAGTACAAGCACCATTGTTTTCTCCCTTCTGGCAACAGCACATCCCCTAGACTCATGTTTCTGTCACTCAAGCTAGTCATCAGGGGGCATGAACCCACAATCATGCATAACGCTCCCTCTTGGAGTTACTACCTACTACTTGGCCAAAGCAATAAACAGCAACAGAGAACATGCAAGAATTACTCAAGAACATAAATATAAAAGAGGAGAATCAAATATATTACTCAAAAACAATCTGAACATAGTCTCCTAATCCATCAGATCTCAGCAAACTCAGCATAGCAACAGCAAAAAGATTACATATGTGCCTCGATCATGTAGGGCAGCTCACGCGGTCTAAACCATGAAGAACAAAGAGGGGAGGAGAACATCACATAGCTAATGATCATGGACCCATGGTCCAAGGTGGACTACTCACGGTTCATCCAGGAAGCATCCATGGTGGTGGAGAAGCTCCCGGAGGTGGTTCCTTCCTTCGGCAGGGTGCCGGGAAGAGGGCTCCTGGTGCTCCCGATCTTGGAAGCGCTGCGGTGGCGGAACAGAGGAGAGATCACGAAAAATGGTTCTGTCCTCAAGGGTTTCGAGACGAGAGAGAGATATAGGCGAAGGGGGCAGCCAGAGGTGGACCAGGGGCCCTAGGGGGTGGCCGCCTGGGCCACCCCTGGCCCCACTTTGGTTCTTCCCGAAGCTTCCTGTACGCTGATTTTTCCCGGAATTTTTCTGGCACTTTAAGTAATGGGAAAACCTGAAATACAAAAACAACATAAAATAGGAACTGGCACTGGGTGCACTGAGTTAATAGGTTAATCCAAATATGATCAAAAGTGTATGGAAGTGCATCAATATCATAGCAATATCACACAAAAGATGCATGGAGCAAGCAGAAATTATAGATACGTTTTGGACGTATCATACAGTAGTAACAATCATCAAGACCACTAAGAACATAAGTAAAAACATCTTGGGTTGCCTCCCAACAAGCGCTTTCTTTTACGCCTTTAAGCTAGGCATAAAGATTATAAATGATCCTTCTCATAAGAATAAGAATTTTGAAGCAAAAGAGAGCATCAAGAAGCAAATATGAAACATATTTAAGCCTAACCCACTTCCTATGCATAGGCATCTTGTAAGAAAATAAATCAAAGAAGCACAAAGTGACATGCATAGGAAGGTGGCAAAAGAACAACTTCAAAACTTTCAACATGAAGAGAGGTGTTTTAGTAATATGGAAGTTTCTACAACCAAACTGCCCTCTCTCGAAATAATTTCCAGTAGTATCATGAACAACATCAAGAATATAACTATCACATAAATCATGTTGTTCATGACCTACAAGCACACGTGTATAGTTTTCAGCACGGCCTTTAGGATTATAAGATAAATGCAACCCATCACATTGAGCCTTGATAAGAGCACAATTCTCCGCAATATGAGTTGGAGATTTCAATAAGATAATAGGACAATCAAGTGTGGGTGCAATAGCAAAAATTTAATGCTTAACATGAGGAACTATAGCAAGTTCATCTCCGTAAGCATCATCCATATTGGCATCAAGGCCATCAACAAAGCAAGTATCAAATTCTTCAGAAAGGGATGTATCAAGTGAGTCCTCGGAATCATGGGATTCCTCATCAAAGCAATCATTAGCCTCTTCTTGGGCAGCAAACATTTTGTTTTTAAAATCCTCAATATAAGTATTGGAAGTATAATTCTCAAAGCAATAAGCAAGAACTGCAAAGTTTTCGGACTGGTGAATAGTATCGTGATACCTTTCAATCAAAGAAGCAATCTCATAAGCACCTTTAAAAGCAACAAACTCTTCTTCAACCTCAAAGTAATCATAAACACCGTTAGCATAATAAGATAAGATCTCATTTTCATTGAACTCACATTGGAAAGGGAGGTGTTTATGATCTATATTAGAACAACAAGTAAAATCATAATTGTAGCACAAAAGTTTAGCATGGCAATAAGAAACATGTATTTGATCCCATAAGTGTTTCCCTTTCTGAGATAGGCGGAGCCGCGTATAATGAGCATGCTCATCCAATGATTTTCCATCAACCAAGTCGGTTGGGTTTTTAGCATGAGCACAAATTGATCGAAAACGATCCAAGTGAAACATGTGAAACAAGTCCATCCTACCATATTTGGGTGGTTCAGCACCCATGGTGAGGATAGCATCACTAGTCAAAGCAAGACAAAGGAAAAAGGTAGCAAGTATTTTTGTGGTTCTTCATAAAGACACAAAAGCAAAAGCAAAAACTAGAAAGTAAACAAACAAGACTAAAAAGCAAAGGTAAAAGGTAGTGGGCAACTCCCCTATCTTATCACTCGGAGTCCCCGGCAACGGCACCAGAAATTGCTTGATACGGTGAGGAAGATAGTTCCCTCACTTCTCGTTGGTTACCCCAAGTGGAAGGTGAGATGTAGCGTAGCATCAGATTTCCCCTATGTAGAGGATAGGGTTTGTCTCCCGTAGGACTCGCAGAGATACAAGAAGGTGATAAAGTGAACAGTGGCGCCGAGGTTGCTAACTTAGCCTGGACCTGCACACACGGAAAATAACTTTGCTCCCAACGAGTACAGAGGAATTGTCAATTCCTCCGGCCTTGTTGTTTACAAAGGATCAACGCAAGAGATAATGATAGTGGCAACTAAAAGTAAAGACTAAAAGTAAATTGAAGATGTAAACAATGGTGGAAATATGGACCGGGGTCCTATGACGTTCACTAGTGATGTCTCTCTCCCAAAAGACGATAAAAGTGCTAGCAAGGTAAACAAATCATAGCTGGGAAATTGACAGAATTATAAACGCACCGCAATGCTAACTATGCTACAAAAGAAAGGAAGAGGCTCAAAAGCAATGGGCAGTACACCAAGGTAAGTAGACCGAAATCCATCTGCATCTACTACGAATCATCTACCTTGAGATATCTATCCAGAACATCTCGCTGGTATTAAGTTGTGAATCCCACCCAAAGTGGAAACTCAAAGACACAGACAACTGCATTAAAAGAACTATGCGTAAAGTAAATAATCCTTGCACCCGCAAGTACAAGCACCGTTGTTTTATCCCTGGTGGCAACAACACATCCCCTAGTCTCATGTTTCTGTCACTCAAGCTAGACATCAGGGGGCTGAACCCACAATCAAGCATAACGATCCCTCTTGGAGTTGCAACAAATCACTTGGCCAAAGTAAAATACGGCAACGGAGAACATGCAAGAATTAACTAAAGAACATAAATATAAAAGAGAACCAAATATATTACTCATCACAATCTGAACATAATCTCATAATCCATCAGATCCTAGCAAACTCAGCATAGCAACACAGAAAATTACATAGGTGCCTCAATCATGTGAGGTAGCTCACGAGGTCTCGAAAGTGGAAGCACAAAGATGGGAGGAGAACATCACATAGCTACTGGTCATGGACCCATGGTCCAAGGGGGACTACTCACAAGACATCCGGCAGGCGTCCATGGTGATGGAAGGTCTCCCGGAGGGGATTCCTCCTTCCGGCAGGGTGCCGGGGCAGCTTCTCCTGGCAGCCCCGATCTTGAAACGACGACTGCGGTACAGAGAGGAGAACGGGAATAGCATATCGATATTAGGGGTTTCCGTCAAGGGGGCTAAATATAGGTCAAAGGGGGGCACCGAGAGGGGCCAGAGGGCAGCCAGGAAAACCTAAAATACAAAAAACAGTGGAAAACAGGAGCTGGCAACTGGGTGCACTGAGTTAATAGGTTAGTCCAAATATGATAAAAAAGTGTATGAAAGTTCAAGAAAAACATGGCAAAGTCACACAAATCATGCATGGAGCAAGAAAAAATTATAGATACGTTTGGGACGTATCACCCCACACGCTCAGATCTCCAGGGTGGCGTACACCTTGTTAGGGAATGCCCAACCGAGGCTATCCGACACGACGTAGTCCTACCTAGGCACATCAGAGAGGTCCCCGCCGGTCTACATCCTAAGCGCAAGGGGTCTTGGATTTTCGCCCCTCGCCCTCTGGGTCGTTGTGTACAGGGTGAATTCCACGCTACTCCTTTGAGATGCGGATCCGACCGTGCCACAATACTGAACTGGACGTCTTTCTGAGCTATCGATAGAATGTACGCCGCCGAGGGGCCCACACCCATTATTCCGCGTGGAGGTAGCACGTATAGGACACGTCGACCCACTCAAGTCATCCACCTGACCCAGTTAAGCATTTTATTATTATCTCGCAGACAACCGTTATCGTTTCCCGACTAATTCACACAACGGATAATGAACAGCAGCCAGGACCACCAGTACATCGGTGCCCGCCCTGTCGTCCCGTCAAAGCACGCGATTACCAACAGGGTGAACCGTCTCCGTACCTTATCTCGTGTGTGCTCTTGAAAGAACTCGACTTTCGTGGTTTGGTATCTCACGACCAACGATCAAGTACCAGGCCCACGATGGTATCCGCCTGTCCTGCTGCTTATTGGCTGCTCGCCCTTCGTTGCTGAGCCCCAAGTGGAAGGCGTGATGCAGTACAGCAGCGAGTTTTCCCTTGGTGAAGATAACAAGGTTTTTCTCCAGTAGGACTCCAGAGATGATAAGTAGGTGTCAGCGGCGCAACTGACGCGGACCTGCACACAGACACAGATAACTTTGTTTCCAACGAAGTTCAGAGAGGTTGTCAATCTCTCCGGTCTTGTTGTTCACAAATGATAAAACGCAAGGGATAATGATAGCAACTTGAAAGTAAATGCAGAAAATTAAATACAGCTTGGGAACAGTAATGAGGAGATGGACTGGGATACGTGATGTTCACTAGTGATGTCTCTCTCCAAAAAGACGATAAAACTGCTATGTGAGGTAAACAAATTACAAAAGGGCAATTGACAGGATTATGAACGCAACGCAATGCTAACTATGCTACAAAAGAAAGGAAGAGGTTCAAAAGCACGGGCAGTACGCCAAAATAAGTAGACCGAAATCCATCTGCATCTACTACTAATCATCCACCTTGAGATATCTATCCAGAACATATCGCTGGTATTAAGTTGCGAGCCCCACCCAAAGTGTAAACCCAAAGCAACAGACAACTGCAATAAAAAGAACTTTGCGTAAAGTAAACAATCCTTGTGACCGCGGTCACAAGCACCGTTGTTTTCCCCCTTGTGGCAACAGCACACCCCCTAGACTCATGTTTCTGTCACTCAAGCATGTCATCGGGGGGGGGGGGGGCATGAACCCACAATCTAGCACAACGTCCCCTCTTGGAGTCACTACCTACTACTTGGCCAAAGCAATAAACAACAATGGAGAACATGCAAGAATTACTTAGGAACAAAAATATAAGAGATAAAAACAAAATATATTACTCTATCACAATCTGAACATAATCTCATAATCCATCAGATCCCTCCAAACTCGGCATAGAAACAGCAGAAATATTACAAAGGTGCCTCGATCATGTAGGGAAGCTCACGAGGTCTAAACAATGAAGATCAAAGAGGGGAGGAGAACATCACATAGCTACTGATCACGGACCCATGGTCCAAGGAAAACTACTCACGAGACATCCGGGGAGCATCCATGGTGGAGAGGAGACTCCCGGAGGTCAATCCTCCCTCCAGCAGGGTGCCGGGAAGAGGTCTTCTGGTTCTCTCGATCTTGGAAGCGCGGCGGCGGCGGAACAGAGGGGAGTTCGTGGAATAGGGTTCTGCTTCTGGAGATTTCCCGTGACGTAGATTAAATAGGCGAAGGGGGCAGCCAGAGGTGGACCAGGGGCCCCAGGCGCCCCCCTGGCGCGGCCAGGGGTGGGGCCGCGCCGGGTGGCCGCCTGTGCCCCCCTGGCTCCCCTCTGACCCCTCCCGGGCTCTTCTCGAAGCTTCCGTCACGCTGATTTTTTATCTGAATTTTCCCGAATTTTTCTGGCACTTTTTATATGGGGGAAAACTGAAATAGAAAAACAGCAGAAAAAGGAACTGGCACTGGGGTGCACTGAGTTAATAGGTTATTCCAAATATGATCAAAAGTGTATGAAAGTGTATCTAGATCATAGCAATATCACACAAAACATGCATGGAGCAAGCAGAAATTATAGATACTTTTTGGATGTATCAACATCCCCAAGCTTAATTCTTGCTCGTCCTCGAGTAGGTAAATGATAACAAGCATAATTTCTGTGGTGACATGCTAGCAACCATAAAAGAACTTTGAAAAGTAAAGCAATCAAGGTTAGAGATTAAATTCAAGTCATAACATGCAAGAGTCTATATTAGCATTGAAACAAGTAACAAAAGAACAAAAGGTGCAAGAGCTCTCGCTGTCCGTGACTCGAATGTCTCCAAATGGTGTTTGCGTGCAAGAAGGGGGATAGGGAATACGAGAAAAAGGTATTTTTGTTGAGAACTCAATCTAGTAAAGTTTCACACTTGGTCCTCTTTTGAATCTTATCTTGACTCGTCCCCAGACCACTAGCCAGGTACAAGTCAATTTGATCCACTCCTTTTCGATATTTCGAGCACTCATGCAATGGATGAGCGTAAGCACGAGAGTTGACACTTAGGATGGCAAAGAGAGAAATATGGTGGAGGAGGAAGACAAAAAGGATGAGAAAGGCTCACATCAATGAGGACAATCATAGGCAAGAGATGCCAAATGATAGATATGATGTGAGGAGTAGGGATTGCCATGCAACGGATGCACATACGAGCTAAGAAGCTCTCCAAACTATATGCATAAAGATCATCTCTATGGAGTACAAGGATATAAAGGGAGTACTAGTGTGGATCTCTCAAAAGGATAGTAGTGTTGCCCCTTTCTCTCTTTTTATTTCTTTTTCTCTTTTTTCTATTTTCTTATTTTTTGGTGGCCTCAATGGCTCTTTCTATTTAACTCTCATTTGTCCTCTTTGGGATCTTTTAATGTGTCCACTTTGGGATCTTTTCCTCACTTAAGGGAAACACTCTATTTTACAAGAAGGTAAAGGAGATCTTTCACACTTTACAAGGTACTCAAAACATAAAGAAGATGTAACTAACATGATGTATGCAATGTATGTCGCTGCCAGTGTAGCAGGAACATGTATGACATGAAGATCAAGTCATGAAGAGGTGAAAGTTCCATGGCAATGTAACTCGGAAAGGCTATGGAAATGCCTTGATAGGTAGGTATGGTGGATGTTTTGAGGAAAGATAAAGGGAGGCTTATGATGACAGAGCGTATCATGCCAAGGGTTTGGATGTACCGGCGAAGGTGGACACCAACTCTCGGAGTGAGAATAAGGCAATACACGGCACGGGAAAGGCTAGCAAAATATGGGAAGGTGGAAGTGTCAACTCTCAATACTTACATTAGTCTGAAGAACTCATGCACTTATTACCGGTAACTATCAATCTAATGAGGAGGTTCACAAAGAGAGAAGTACCCCGAGGACGAGTGTATGGGGGTTTGGTTATCCTTGCGCATCCTCGACTCATGGTACGTGAGTGTTCTCTGATATTCGACTCCTCAGAAGAGTAGTGATCTATCTAGTAGCTAGAGTTCTCAACTAGTTTTGTAGGTTTTGAAAATAAACACGGATTGCCCAAAATACGACACCTATCACTAATAGGCAAGAGCTCTTGACACCAAAAGTCCAAACATTACTCACAACAATACCTCCAAACTATTGCAAGCTACTACTAAAATTAAATAGCAACCTCAATTACCTACTTTCAAGACAAAACACAACTCAGTGCAACAACCAACTCTTTTTAACAAGATAAACATGACAACTAAAAAGAGTTCCAGCAACAACTAAACAAAATCCAAGATTAAACTCCCTGCAGGGGTGCACTGGTGTCATACTACACGCTCGGATCTCCAGGGTGGTGTACACCTTGTTAGGGAACACCCCACCGAGGCTATCCGACACGCCGAGGCCCATCCTACGGCTCATCAGAGAGGTCCCCGCCGGTCTACAGCCCTAAGTGCAAGGGGGTCATGGGCCTATCACCCCTCGCTCTCCGGGTCGTTGTGAGGACGGTGGATACCACGCAACTCTATCATGGATGCGGATCCGACCGCGCCACAATGTTGAACTGGACGTCTTTCAGAGCTTTCGAACGAGAACACAATGCGGAGGGCCCACACCGTAATCCCACGTATAGGTAGTGCGCACAAGCCAAAAGGCTACTCAAGTCATCTGCCGAACCCGTTAAGCATTTTATTAATTTTCTGTCGAGACAACCGTTATCGTTGCCCCTTATTGAATGAGTCGCGGACAACGACAGCAGTCAGGACCACCAGTAAAATCGGTGCCTGCCCTGACGTCCCACCAACTCGTGCGGTTACCAACAAGGTGAACCTTCTCCTTACCTTGTCTTGCGTTTGCTCCAAAGAGCTCGACTTTCGTACAACAGGATACCTGTCGGTCACGAACAGTACCAGGCCCGCCGCACACCGGTGGAATACACCTGACCTGTCGTTCCGCTAAGATTCCCTGCGCGGGCACCGTGGGGTCACCCGACTCCTTACCTGTAAGGACAACCGTGGTTCAGTACCCTAAGACGGCTATACAGAGTCAGCAACGAGTGGAGTACAAGGATTACTCCTCGATAGCTCACACTTGATGTGGCTTGGCAGAGCCGGGGTAGGGGCCTGAAACGGTGTCTTCTCTGAACCGTACCTGTAGCAGTTTATAATGTATCGTTTCCATGATCACTCCCAGAGTAATCATGGCCCGCTATCTAATCCTATTAACTAACAAGGCGCAGGGCTAACTGCTGATTATAAGACATATATATATAGGGCAGCATATGAAAGCGGAAAAGGTAATCAAGGGGTGACAATGATAAGCTATGCATTTGAATAGGATTGTAACGTAGCAGTAGCAGCAAAGCCTAGTGCAAGAAATGTACGAAAGATAGGCGATATCTGGGGAAGAGAATGGCTCTGCTTGCCTGGAAGCTCGACGGTAGGGGGTACGATCGTCGACGACGTAGTCGATCACAGGGGCATCAGCAGCGGTCGCCAGGACTACCGTACAACAAGAGAGGGGGAAGAAACAATAAATATAAAGCAATCATAGCAATCAAAAGCATGACATGACACATGAATTGTAATCGGTATTCTAACGTGGGTACGATGCACGTTGCTCGGAGCGGAAATTCATCTGGGGATGAACCGCCAGTTCTGGGTGATTACCGGACAGGGGTGTCCGGAGGGGGAGTCATGCCGGAGGTGTCGTGGACAACCGACAAACGTGAGGGGGTGTATCCGGACTAGTTGAACTATTCCGAACAACTTTTGTGTTCGGAATAAATTCATCCGGGTCCTTTTACAGTACCGGACAAATCACGGACTAACGGTCCGAAGGGGGGCGGTTCGATGTTCGATACGTTAGAGGGGGGTGGTAGACCAACGGATACCGTATTCGTATTCTAAGCATTTTTCTGAGCAATATTGATATATAAAGTATTTTAATCCGAGTTATGGATTAAAAGATATTAATTTAATAAGTTTAATCGTTTTTAAATCATTTACTAAATTCTTTGCTATTTCTTTTATTAGTTAATAATTATTTAAATATACTGACCAGTGGGTCCCATTGGTCAGTGACATATTAATAAATTAATTTAATTATACAATTTAACAGGGGGGTCCCACATGTCATTCACTTAGCAATTTAATTAACTTTTAATTAATTAACAGGACAGTGGGCCCACATGTAAGTCACACATATTTTAATTAACTAGTTAATTAATACTAATATGAGCAGGGCCCACATGTCATACATACATGTATAATTAACAGCTAATCTTAATTAACAGATGTAATTAAGGGGGTGACCCCACATGTCATAGATACATTTTTATTAACATTTTCTTTTTTTTTGTTTGCACTGATTAGAGGCTAATGGGGGGTGGGGCCGCGGCGTGGCGCTCGGGGCGGGGACCGCTGGAGCAGAGCGGGCGGCGGCGCGCGGGCTCCTGTGCTGGTGAGGAGGAGGCGGAGGGCCGGCGCGTCATGGGGGGTGCGGCGGCGCGAGGAGGTCAGGCCAGCAGCGTGTCCACTAGAGGGAGGGAGGGGGACGCGATCCAGATCGCAGGGGGGGCTCTGTCGGGAGAGAGATAGGTATCGAGCGACGGGGGTGGGGACGTTGACCCCGTGGGGGGGTGATACGTCCAAAACGTATCTATAATTTCTGCTTGCTCCATGCATGTTTTGTGTGATATTGCTATGATCTAGATACACTTTCATACACTTTTGATCATATTTGGACTAACCTATTAACTCAGTGCACCACAGTCCCAGTTCCTATTTTCTGCTGTATTTCTATTTCAGTTTTTCCCCATATAAAAAGTGCCAGAAAAATTCCGGGAAAAATATAGGAAAAATCAGCGTACAGTAAGCTTCGCGAAGATCCCGAGTGGGGCCAGAGGGGAGCCAGGGGTGGCCCAGGCGGCCACCCGGCGCGGCCCCACCCCAGGCCGCGCCAGGGGGGCACCTGGGGCCCCTGGTCCACCTCTGGCTGCCCCCCTTCGCCTATATATCCCCCGTGACGTGAAACCCTCGAGGACAGAACCTTTTTCGCGATCTCGCCTCTGTTCCGCCGACGCCGCGCTTCTGAGATCGGGAGCACCAGAAGACCTCTTCCCGGCACCCTGCCGGATGGAGGGTCGACCTCCAGGAGTCTCCTCTCCACCATGGATGCTTCCCGGATGTCTCGTGAGTAGTTTTCCTTGGACCATGGGTCCGTGATCAATAGATATGTGATGTTCTCCTCCCCTCTTTGTTCTCCATGGTTTAGACCTCGTGAGCTGCCCTACTTGATGGAGGCACTTTTGTAATCTTTCTGCTATTGCTATGCTGAGTTTGATGGGATCTGATGGATTATGAGATTATGTTCAGATTGTGATTGAGTAATATATTTGGTTTTTATCTCTTATATTTTTGTTCCTAAGTAATTCTTGCATGTTCTCCATTGTTGTTTATTGCTTTGGCCAAGTAGTAGGTAGTAACCCCAAGAGGGAACGTTATGCTCGATTGTGGGTTCATGCCCCCCGATGACACGCTTGAGTGACAGAAACATGAGTCTAGGGGATGTGTTGTTGCCACAAGGGGGAGAACAATGGTGCTTGTAACCGCGGTTGCAAGGATTGTTTACTTTACGCAAAGTGCTTTTTAATGCAGTTGTCTGTTGCTTTGGGTTTACACTTTGGGTGGGGCTCGCAACTTAATACCAGCAAGATGTTCTCGATAGATATCTCAAGGTGGATGATTAGTAGTAGATGCAGTTGGACTTCGGTCTACTTATTTTGGCGTACTGCCCGTGCTTTTGAGCCTCTTCCTTTCTTTTGTAGCATAGTTAGCATTGCGGTGTGTTCATAATCCTGTCAATTGCCCTTCTGTAAGTTGTTTACCTCGCATAGCAGTTTTATCGTCTTTTGGGAGAGAGACATCACTAGTGAACATCACGTATCCCGGTCCATATCCTCATTATTGTTTCCACACTCATTTACTTTTCTGCTTTTACTTTTAGTTGCTATCATTATCCCTTGTGTTTGATCCTTTGTGAACAACAAGACCAGAGAGATTGACAACCTCTCTGAACTTCGTTGGGAACAAAGTTATATGTGTCTGTGTGCAGGTACGTGTCAGTTGCGCCGCTGACACCTACTTATCATCTCTGGAGTCCTACTGGAGACAAACCTTGGTATCTTTACTGAGGGAAATTTGTTGTTGTGCTGTATCACGCCTTCCACTTGGGGCTCACCAACGAACGGCGAGAAGACTACACCCGTCAACTCTCGCGCCATCAAGCAAATTTCTGGCGCCGTTGCCGGGACTCCGGGTGCTAAGATAGGGGAGTTGCACACTACCCTTTACCCTTGTTTTTTTAGTCTTGTTAGTTTACCTTTCAGTTTTTATCTTTGTGTCTTATATCAAAAATCACAAAAAAAAATCTGCCAGACTTGCTGCTACTATGGGTTCCACTGAAAACACCAAGTTGTGTGACTTCACTAGTCACAACAACCAAGACTTTATCTGCACCCCCATTGCCACACCTGCCACTTCAGCTACCTCTTATGAAATTAAACCTGCCTTGCTAAACCTTGTTATGAGAGATCAATTCTCTGGTGCTGGAGATGATGCTGCTTTGCACTTGAACAATTTTTTTGAATTATGTGATATGCAAAAGTATAAAGAAGTAGAAGGTGATATTTCTAAGCTCAAGCTCTTTCCTTTCTCTTTAAGGGGAGACGCTAAAATCTGGTTTCAATCTTTGCCTAGGAATAGCATAGATTCTTGGGATAAGTGCAAAGATGCTTTTATAGGGAAGTACTACCCACCTGCTAAAATTATCCAGTTAAGGAGTAACATTATGAATTTTAAGCAATTGGATAATGAACACGTTGCCCAAGCTTGGGAACGAATGAAATCTCTTCGTAAGAAATGCCCTACACATGGTTAGACTACCTGGATAGTTATCCAGACTTTTTATGCAGGCTTGAACTTTACCTCGCGGAACCTGTTAGATTCGGCCGCGGGAGGAACTGTAACAGCCCAGTTTTTGCAAAAATTAAAAATTTTGTTTTCGGTGTGAATCGTTTGATTGTTCGATTAGTTTGCGGTGCTTGCATCCCCGATTTATCAATCGGCGATTATTTTTTTCCCCTTATCTCGTATCGGACGGAGACTGACCCTTGCCACCCTGACACTCGACCTTTGCGACACCGGGTTTCACCCGATCACCGTCGCGAAAACCGCACGAGACCAGCCGCAGCCAACGGAACGAAAAACTCCGTTTAATAATGAAACGGGTTATTTTTATAGCGCGCCGGAAAGTGTTTTCGGAACGGTTCCAGCTTTAGGTGAACACCTCCGGCTCGACGCGCTGATCGCGCAGTTCGAAGTTTACCCGAATCGGAGGTACTGCGGACCCCCGGCGGTCAGAAACGTGAGCACCGCGCGCGCGAGACAAAAACCGGGGATGTTTTTGCAAACTGCCAGCCACCGGGGCTATATAAAGACCACCACACTCCCACCCATTTCTAGGGTTTCCCTAGCACAAAATTTGCAGCCACCCCCCTCCACTTTGCCCAGTTTGCCTCCCAGATCCCAGAATTTTTTTGGGCTGTTCGATGCCGCGATCGGATGCACCGGAGTGCGCCACGTCAGCGCCCCCAACCTGCTCTCCCCTCACCAACCACAGCCAGCCCGTGGGCAGCGTCGCCCGCACGCCGCCTCCGGCCCCCGCGCCCGCGCCGGCGAGCCGGCGGCAACAGCAGGCCGCCGCGGCCACCTCCTCCCCCTTCCTCCTTCTCCTCCCTTCCGTCTCCTCTCCCTGCTCTCACCCCGGTGCCTCTATCCCCGCAGGTACAGGAGCCGGCCGCCATGGAGCCAAGCTCGCCCGCACCCGCAGCCCGGCCGTGAGCCGCCCCGACGGCCAGATCCGGCACCAGCCGGCCGGATCCGCCGCCGCTCGCCGTGGGCCTCGGTTCCGCGCGCCTCCCCAGCCCTCCTCCATGCCTCCCCGCGCTCGCCCGCCTCGCCGGAGACGGCACGGCACCGCCGCCGCTGGCTCCCGTCCGACCGGGACGAGGAGGCCGGCCAGCCCCCCTCCAACCGTCGACCTGGGCCGGCCCAGCAAGTGGGCCACGGCCTGCACCCACAGCCCAGGCGCCTCCAGAGCCCAAGCGGCCAGATCCAGATCCAGGCCGGCTGGCCAGATGGGCCTCTAGAGCCCATGGTGAGGAAAGGGCCCGTGCCCTGTTTTTTTTTACCTATGCGCTCTGAAATTTTTGCTAAGTCCCAGAAAAACTGCTGCTGATTCGATTTTGCACCGTTAATAACGCTTAAACCGTAGCTCCGATCAACGTGCCCCCAAAACGAAAGTTGCTCAGAATTGCGTGTACTTTAATTCACCTTTTGTGAGAATTTGCATTTGAGGTCATCTTGATTGTGTAATTGTGTGCTAAAGTGGGCATCAGGCCGTTAAACTGCTACTTTTCCTGTTAAGTGTTGTTGTTATTAATTTGTTGCAACTTTGCATGATGAGTGTGACTAATCCGTGAGGCCTATTGCATTGATTCTTTCTCCTATGTGTTAAGCATCATGTGTACTTAAATTCCATGCTCTAACTTGTCATGTTTGGGTGTTGTAGCTATATTAAATCTTGCTCCAAAGTGGTGATCCTGATGTTAATGTGCTGCTGTGCTGAAAACTGTTATTTTGTTGCAACTTCGGTCGACGAGTGTGTCGCGACCGTTTATCAGAATTGGGTGATTCCAATTGCGTATTGTTAATCATCATGTCTACTTTCATTACATGTATTGCATCTTCATGTTATCATTCCTGGTCATATAGATATTTAGCTCCAAAGTTGTTATGATGCTGTTTTTGACAGCCACCTCTGTTTTTCTCCAAGTCTGTTACTTTCAATGCCACGTTGTTTGCTTAATATCTTTTGATCTATGATGCCTATTTGCATGATTCTTTTTGCCATGCCTTCCATGTCATGTCTAGTTTAATTTCATATCATTTGTGAGCATGTTTACATTCATTATCCTATTTATACATTGCTCTAAAGTGTGCTTCGTGATGTTGGCAGTTTGTGCCCGTAACTTGTTTTGCTTGTATCTTTTTACCCGTAACTCCGTTTGGGGTGTTCTTTATATGTAACTTGGTTAGTTTTTCGTGTACTTTGTGTTTATGCTATTGTTTGCTTCTGTTAACCAACCTAAAATATGGTTTAGGACAGAACAGTACCAAATGTTTTAATCATCGTGAGGCACTTAGTGTTATGCCATGTTTAGGTTGTGCCTCACTTAAATTGACTAGCATAGATAGTTTACTTTGTGCTTCACCTCTTGTCATGTTTGTGTGCTATGCCATGCTTGCTTGAGTTGCCATGTTAATAACCGTTGGTTGATCACCTGTAGATAAGCAACTTGAACCACCGTAAACGTGCGGTATTCGTCGTGTGTGACCGATACCCCACTTAAACTATTAGTAACCGTTCCCGACGATAGATCTGTATCGCGTTGCCGTGCCTTGTGTTGTCTTCTTGATCTTGTATTGCTCCTTAGTAATAGTGGTGCACCGTTGATTGCTTTCCAGTGTTTCCTTCTTGTGTGCTACCGCGGGTACCTCTCGGAGACGATGCGAGCTTGCGATCGGCTACACCTTTGGAATCCGACTTATCAACAGGCAAGGACTATACATTACTTATGATCCATTCTATTTCAACCAGCAGTTTGCATGCTAGTCTAGGTTAGGTTCGATGTTTGATCCTACCACATGTTTACAACCTCTTTTAAACCGATACAGCCATGTCCCTTCCCAGCAAACCTTGTACTGCTATGTTACTATTGCTCGTTGCTCTGCCCCTGCTTAGTATGCATGCTTAGGATGCTACGATGTTACCCTGTTAGTCCTTGGTATGGGATATCACATTATTATATTGTTGTTGATGATATGATTATTATAATGTTGACTATATTCGACGAAGGATGGAAGGTCTAGGCTATCTCGCCCCGACGCTTTGTTCCATTCGAGTCACCTAGGATCCGAGTTCCGGGTATTGGTTTTAAGACTGAGCGTGCCTAACCGCGTGTGGGATTTTTATGGGGTCCCCTTTTCTTACCTACCTAGCTTCAAGCATTTCTAGTGGTGGCCCAAGCTGGTTTTACCTTTTGCAACGTGTGTGTGTTGGTTGGCGCCCCAGCTGTTTTCGAAACAACTCGGGCCAGCGGAGACTTAGTTCCTCTGTTGGTCCACCCGATCAGCTAGGACCCGGTTTCCCAGGTGTGATTAACTGGCAATCCGACCTGCGTCATACGGAAGAGTCCGACCCGAGAGCGTGGACGGCTTTTGGATTGGGTGTCGACTCCCCGGGGGCCACCCGGATTTGTTTGTTGTTAGCTAGAGGGACCTGTCGTTTCGGATCTCTTGGAACTAAATCATAAAATGGTTGCCTGTGATGGGTAGCAACTAAGAGAGATGGGCGTGCGTGCGGAGCCTTGTAATGGGCAGTTGGTACAACCCTGCAGGGTTAAATCTTTTTGAGAAGCCATGTCCACAGTTATGGACAACTTGAGACCTACTCCTTGTTCATAGACAACAACAACTGAGACAATCTTAATATAACTTGATCAACGTGTGTGTGTGCCTTGACTGCTTCTTCTTCGTCGGGATGCGAAGAGGAGGACAAGGATAGGATAGGTTTTATGATTGCGTAAGTAGTCGATAGCAAGACTTGTTGGAGGCGACTCCTCATCGAATGCTTGGCTTCTTATCTTACTCTCTAGTTCGTTAGCCACTTCATACATGCTAGTGCGGCAGCAACCTCACAACTTACCCCTTCCTTACCGTAAACTACTAGTTGTCCTAGAATGAAGAGTGATGAAGTCCTTGCTGGGTCAGATGACCACTACAGTTGGATGCTGAGTACTTCTGTACTCATGATACTACCCCCAAATTCAGGGTTCTTGATCGACAACAGGTATGGTGATCGACGTTTCACGTGGAGACTCGACGACGACTAGTTAGGCGGATCCCGGCGGAGGGCCTGGACCCGTGTGGTTATGGGATCGATGTTTTTCTCTTTGCCAGTAGGATTTTGATTGTAGTCTGTACTCAGACATGTACCTTCCGCTGTTGTATTGTATTTGAGGCAGTTGTATGCCAATTGTATGAGATGTTGTATCATGTATCTATAATGTTGTGATATCATGTTGGAAATCCGGGGCATATGGCTTTGTCATATGTCTCGGTGGGACCGATATGTGCTTTGTCCCCGGATCTGGGTGGAAACACCTAGATCTGGAACATGTGACGCCCCCAAAATCAAGCCGTGTACAGTAATCATACACGCAAGGTACACGATCGAGATTAGGGACTCACGGTGAGATATCACAACACAACTCTACAAATAAAATAATACAAGCTGTTTAACACAAGTCAGGGGCCTCGAGGGCTCGAATACAACAGCTCGAGAGCACAAAGTCAGCGGAAGCAATAGTATCTGAGTACAGACACAAGAATACAAGGTTTCCTTAAGAAGGCTAGCACAAAAACAAACGATCGAAAAGGCGAGGCCTCCTGCCTGGGAACCTCCAAACTACTCCTGGCCAAAGGGGAACTCGACGTCGTAGAAGGCATCGGGAATCTTCATGTTGCGGTGGTCGGCATCGGGGATCTCCTGCTCCTGGGCTCCAACGTCGACTGCAGCGGCCGATCAGGCAAAACAGTAAAGGAAATAAAGCAGGTGAGTATCTAGTATACCCGCGAGTCTTACGTCCGCTACTAAGCATTATGCATTGTATCAACGTATAGAAGAGGCTGTATATAGTGGACTGAAAGACAGAAATCCAGAGCAAGGGTAAGAAGCTAGGCCTAACGAAGACTAGAATCTTCCGACGATGTCTTGCAGCATGAGGTAAGAATCAGCCAACAGTTTATATAAAGCATAAAGTAACAATGCAGCAGAAGTTGCTGCAGCATTGTATAATAATAAGTTGTAATAATTAACAATGCCTCCGAGATCCCCTCCTCGACATCCCCGCGAGGAAGAAAACCCGGAACCATACAGTTTAATAATAATAGTTTCTAGTGGTAAGATCCAGCTTCAGCATAAAGCATCCTGTTACCGTGGACACGGCTATTCGAATAGATTAATCTTCCCTGCAGGGGTGCACTTGTGTTACGCTACACGCACGGATCTCCAGGGTGGCGGGAACCTTGTCAGGGAACGCTCCACCGAGGCTATCCGACACTTCATAGCCCATCTTTCAAACTCAACAGAGAGGCCATCCGCCGGTCTAAATCCTAAGTACGCCGAGCCTTGGACCCCAACCTGAGCGTACTCCTGCACGGTGCGTGACTGGCCGGTGAAGTTAAAGCAAATCCAAATAAGACACCACCGTGCGAGAAAATAAGACAACACCACTTCCCGACAATCAGCCCGCAGTACTGCTGACGTCTGAAGAGTCCTCGGACGACACTACGAAGCAGAGGAGCCCATAACTCGTAGTTCCCACGGGTAGGTAGTGCGTACATGGCATATAGCCAACTCAAGACATTCACTAAACCATTTAGCATTTTATTAACCTGCGTGACAACCGTTATCGTTGCCTCGACTTAACTGACCCGCGGACAACGACAGCAGCCAGGACCACCAGTACATCGGTGCCTGCCCCGTCGTCCCACCAAGTCACTGCGGTTACCAACAAGGTGAACAGTCTCCTTACCTTGTCTCGCGTGTGCTCCCGGAGGAGCTCGACTTTCGTAGTTTGGTAACTCTCGCGGCCAACGACCAGGGGCCAAGCACACCGGTACACTGGTCGTACCCTCCCTGTCGTCCCGTCGCAATACCTCTCGCGGGCACCGTTGGGTCGCCCGACTCCTTACCTTTAAGGACACCAATTGGTTCGAGTCCCTACCGTTAAGTGAAACCAGGAGGAATCACCCTCGATGGTACACTTGGGCTGGCTCGACTGAGACCTCAGCGGAATGAACTAAAGAGGTAAACCTCCTATCATCCCGGTGATGCTACGCTACTGAGCCGACGAGAGTGAAATACGAGTCCATTCCACTCGTAAGTCAAACTCGAAGCGACTCGGCAGAGTCTCGCCGTTGTAGGTTCCCTAGGGTGTCTGCATTGATCCGTACCTGTTGCCGTTGTAATATATCGTTCCCGCGATCACTCCCAAAGTGATCACGACCCTCTATCTAATCCTAGCTAACAATGCGCAGGGCTCACTGCTGAATAATGCATAAGTAATAATAGGCAGCATAGGATTAAAGGAAGGTACATCAAGGGGCGACAAAAACAGGCTATGCAATTGAATAGGATTGTAATCGTAGCAGCAGCAGTAACAATTCCTAGTGCAAGAAATGTACGGAAAGATAGGCGATATCTGGGGAAGAGAATGGCTCTGCTTGCCTGGAAGCTCGGTAGTAGCGGTACGGTCGTCGACGAAGTAGTCGTACTCGATGGTTTCCTCAGCGGCAGCAACGGGGTCTACCGGACAATAAGGGGGGGAGAAACAGTAAATACACAACCATAATAGCAATTCAAGGCATGACAAGGAAGATACAAAGCAATGGGGCTCTAACGTAGTACGACGCACTTTGCTCGGAGCGGGAATTCATCCGGGGATAAACAGCCAGCTCCGGGTGATTATCGGACAAGGTGTCCGGAGGGGGGGATATCATGCCGGAGGTGTCGTGGACATCCGACACATGTGTGGGTGGTGTATCCGGGTTTGTTGATCTATCCCGAACAACTTTCGTGTTCAGAATAAATTCATCCGGATACTTTAACATTATCGGACGATTTATCGGACAGCCGGTCCGGAGGGGGACGGTTCGATGTTCGTTGTGTTAGAGGGGTGTGGTTGGTATACGGATAGCGTATCCGTATTCGTTCTATTCTTCTGATCAATTTTCATGTATAAAGTTTTTGAATCCGACTTACAGTTTAAAAGATATTGAATTTCCAAATTTTAAATCATTTTAAAAGATTTTCTGAATTTATTTTATTAATTAAATACTAACATTATCCACAACAGTTGACTGGTCAAACCTGACCAGTGGGTCCCACTGGTCAGCCTCACAGTGATAATAAAAACAATTAATCAATTTAAATAGGGCCAGGGCCCACATGTCATTGTAACAGAGACATAATTAACAGTTTTAATTTATTTAAAAGGCCAGGGGCCCACTAGTCAGTCTAACAGGGTTATAATCTAACAGTTATTTTATATTAGCTTATTACTAATGGCCTTGGGCCCACTGTCAGTGACCCAAGGGGTATTTCCCACTTAAATTAAACAGAGGAGGATTATCAAGGGGGTGGCCCACCTGTAAGTGACCTGGGGGGTAATACTAATGACCCAACTGACAGGAAAGGGCCACCGGTCAGTGCCCCATGGTCTCGCCGACGACAGCCAACGACGGCGAGGCTGGCCGTACGCTCGCTGTAGGCCGCGGGAGGGGGCATGTTGGGGGCATTCGAACCGGGGGCGTGCCGCACGTCGATTTGGAGCGGTACCAAGGCTTGGGGCCGCCGGAATCGATGCCGGCGACGAGGAAGGTGGCGCCTCGCGCCACGGTTCAGACGATGGCGAGGCTACAGGGGGTGACGGTGGCCGCGAGCTAGCACAATCGAAAGAGGGGAGAACGGGGAGCAGGGTGGCGCGAGTGGATCGCCAAACGCAAGCCCCGGGCTGCGTTGTAGAGCACGGCGGCGGCGGCCCAGCCGCGGCTATCATGGCGTCGTGGGCTATGGTGAACGAAGGCGAGTGCGGAGAGAGGGGAAACTACGGGAATCTCACCGTGAGCATGCGATGGAAGGCAGTGTGCTCGGGGAAGGGCTGGCCGGCTGGAATTTGAGGAGCTCGCCGGCGGCTGGAGATTGAAGACGACCCTGATGGCGGTGTTGTCGTGCTCCTCGGCTCGACTCGCTTGGCGGGGTGGCGTAGCCGTCGACGGGGAGCGTGGGGGACAAGGTGGTGAGCCCTGCGGTGGTCGTTGGCCATGGTGGACACAGCGGCGTGGCCGTGGTTCCGCACGGTGAGCTCGGGGAGGACGATGGTGGCGCGATGGGGAAGACCGGGGGGCAAAGGGGTGACCTAGGGTTGGAGAGGGCAGAGGGGGGCCTTATCCACCGAGGAGAGAGGGGGAGCAGGTGAGGAGGGAAGCAGGTAGAAGGGGGCCATGGCGCCCTGCCATGGCGACTGTGCAGAGGCGGGGTGGATGGAACAGGGGAGTGGTTGGGGAGGGGAGCGGGGGCTGAGGAGTGGGCTGGGCCAGGGGGCCTTGCCCACCGGCGTAGGTTAGGGTTTTGTTATTTTTTGTGTTTTTCCCTTTTGTTTCCTTTTGTTTCTTTTCTGTTTGTAATTATTTTAGTTACTTTATCAAATTGTAAAAACATGGGACTGGCCCCAATATTAGTGTTATATATATAGAATATTAATAAGAGTATTTGTGATTTATAAAAAAATCATTTGATATCTTGTTTTATTTAAAAGGTATTAAAAGCCATTGTTTTGCTACTGTTTTTATTTATCTATAATATTAAAACATTATAATAAAACCCCAAATCACTTTTATTATGGCCTACTGATTATTAGGCTTTTAATAAAAATGATTGCATAATTTTTAGTTCAATTATTATACCCACTTGTTTATTTTAATTACCATGACAATTTAATAATCCCCAAGCAATAGTTTTTACTCCATAATATTACTAAAACACTTTAGTAGAATATCCATTGCTATTTTTAACATGACCCAAGATTATTTGCTATTAAATAATGAAAGTTCTTGCAACACCTAGGGTTTACTTCAAAATCCCACATTGCTTTTATATTAATAATATAAGGAAATTTAATCACTCACCATTATTGGTTTTATAATTTACACTGACCTGGGATTCTGCAAATGACTAAGTTTGATTGGGTTGAACAATGATCAAGTGGATTGACATGCATCCACAATCCTTGGAGCAAGATTTACAATCCACATTATTTGAAAAAAATTCAGGGTTGGAATTTCAATGAGCTGTGATCAAAGGTGTTCAAGGCTTGATCATCAACAGTAATGATCACTAACAGTGGAATCACTGTAGTGATTACTGTTACTGATTCTGAGGGTGTTACAGAACAGTACCGCATATCGGGCCTTACAGGAACCTTTATGTCAACTACACTTGGTGCTGCCATGAAGCTTCTCGATGAGATGATGACCAATTATTCCCAATGGCACACCGAACGCGCTCCAACAGGTAGGAAGGTAAACTCTGTCGAGGAAATTACCTCCCTAATTGAAAAAGTTGACTTAATTATGTCTCTACTTACCAAGTGATGACAGCTTCTCGCCCTTCGTTGGTAGGCCCCAAGTGGAAGGAGTGATGCGGTACAGCAGCGAGTTTTCCCTTAGTAAAGATACCAAGGTTTGTCTCCAGTAGGACTCCAGAGATGATAAGTAGGTGTCAGCGGTGCAACTGACGCGGACCTGCACACAGACACAGATAACTTTGCTCCCAACGAAGTTCAGAGAGGTTGTCAATCTCTCCGGTCTTGTTGTTCACAAATGATAAAACGCAAGGGGATAATGATAGCAACTTGAAAGTAAATGAAGAAAAGTAAATAAAGCTTGGAAACAATAATGAGGATATGGACCGGGATACGTGATGTTCGCTAGTGATGTCTCTCTCCCAAAAGACGATAAAAATGCTATGCGAGGTAAACAAATTATAGAAAGGCAATTGACAGGATTATGAACGCACCGCAATGCTAACTATGCTACAAAAGAAAGGAAGAGGTTCAAAAGCACGGGCAGTATGCCAAAGTAAGTAGACCGAAATCCATCTGCATCTACTACTAATCATCCACCTTGAGATATCTATCCAGAACATCTCGCTGGTATTAAGTTGCAAGCCCCACCCAAAGTGTAAACCCAAAGCAACAGATAACTGCATTAAAAAGAACTTTGCGTAAAATAAACAATCCTTGTAACCACAGTTACAAGAACCGTTGTTTTCCCCCTTGTGGCAACAGCACATCCCCTAGACTCATGTTTCTGTCACTCAAGCATGTCATCGGGGAGGCATGAACCCACAATCTAGCACAACGCTCCCTCTTGGAGTCACTCCCTACTACTTGGCCAAAGCAATAAACAGCAACGGAGAGCATGCAAGAATTACTTAGGAACAAAAATATAAGAGATAAAAACCAAATATATTACTCTATCACAATCTGAACATAATCTCATAATCCATCAGATCCGATCAAACTCAACATAGCAATAGCAGAAATATTACAAAGGTGCCTCGATCATGTAGGGAAGCTCACGAGGTCTAAACAATGAAGATCAAAGAGGGGAGGAGAACATCACATAGCTACTGATCACGGACCCATGGTCCAAGGAAAACTACTCACGAGACATCCGGGGAGCATCCATGATGGAGAGGAGACTCCCGGAGGTCAATCCTCCCTCCGACAGGGTGCCGGGAAGAGGTCTTCTGGTGCTCCCGACCTTGGAAGCGCGGCGGCGGCGGAACAGAGGCGAGTTCGCGGAATAGGGTTCTCCTCTGGAGTTTTCCCGTGACAGGGGATAAATAGGCGAAGGGGGGCAGCCAGAGGTGGACCAGGGGCCCCAGGCGCCCCCCTGGCCCCCCTCTGGCCCCTCTCGGGCTTTTCTCGAAGCTTTCGTCACGCTGATTTTTTATCTGAATTTTCCCGAATTTTTCTGCCACTTTTTATATGGGGGAAAACTGAAATAGAAAAACAGCAGAAAACAGGAACTGGCACTGGGGTGCACTGAGTTAGGTTAGTCCAAATATGATCAAAAATGTATGAAAGTGTATCTAGATCATAGCAATATCACACAAAACATGCATGGAGCAAGAAAAAATTGTCGATACGTTTTGGACGTATCAACATCCCCAAGCTTAATTCCTGCTCGTCCTCGAGTAGGTAAATGATAACAAGCATAATTTCTGTGGTGACATGCTAGCAACCATATAAGAACTTTGAAAATTAAAGCAATCAAGGTCAGAGATTCAATTCAAGTCATAACAGGCAAGAGTTTATATTAGCATTGAAACAAGTAACAAAAGAACAAAAGGTGAAGAGCTCTTGCTGTCCGTGACTCAAATGTCTCCAAATGGTGTTTGCGTGCAAGAAAGGAGGATAGGGAATACGAGAAAAAAGTATTTTTGTTGAGAACTCAATCTACTAAAGTTTCACACTTGGTCCTCTTTGGAATCTTATCTTGACTCGTCCCCAGACCACTAGCCAGGTGCAAGTCAATTTGATCCACTCCTTTTCGATATTTTGACCACTCATGCAATGGATGAGCGTAAGCACGAGAGTTGACACTTAGGATGGCAAAGAGAGAAATATGGTGGAGGAGGAAGACAAAAAGGATGAGAAAGGCTCACATCAATGAGGACAATCATAGGCAAGAGATGCCAAATGATAGATATGATGTGAGGAGTAGGGATTGCCATGCAACGGATGCACATACGAGCTAAGAAGCTCTCCAAACTATATGCAAAAAGATCATCTCTATGGAGTACAAGGATATAAAGGGAGTACTAGTGTGGATCTCTCAAAAGGAATAGTAGTGTTGCCCCTTTCTCTCTTTTTATTTCTTTTTTTCTCTTTTTTCTATTTTTTTGTATTTTTTTGGTGGCCTCAATGGCTCTTTCTATTTAACTCTCATTTGTCCTCTTTGGGATCTTTTAATATGTCCACTTTGGGATCTTTTCCTCGCTTAAGGGCAACACTCTATTTTACAAGGAGGTAAAGGAGATCTTTCACACTTTACAAGGTACTCAAAACATAAAGAAGATGTAACTATCATGATGTATGCAATGTATGTCGCTGCCAGTGTAGCAGGAACATATATGACATGAAGATCAAGTCATGAAGAGGTGGAAGTTGCATGGCAATGTAACTCGGAAAGGCTATGGAAATGCCTTGATAGGTAGGTATGGTGGCTGTTTTGAGGAAGGATAAAGTGAGGCTTATGATGACAGAGCGTATCATGCCAAGGGTTTGGATGTACCGTCGAAGGTGGACACCAACTCTCGGAGTGAGAAGAAGGAAATGCACGGCACGGGAAAGGCTAGGAAAATATGGGAAGGTGGAAGTGTCAACTCTCAATACTTACATTAGTCCGAAGAACTCATGCACTTATTATCGGTAACTCTCAATCTAATGAGGAGGTTCACAAAGAGACAAGTACCCCGAGGAGGAGTGTGTGGGGGTTTGGTTATCCTTGCGCATCCTCGACTCATGGTACGTGACTGTACTCTAATATTCGACTCCTCAGAAGAGTAGTGATCCATCTAGTAGCTAGAGTTCTCAACTAGTTTTGTAGGTTTTGAAAATAAACACGGATTTCCCAAAATACGACACCTATCACTAATAGGCAAGATCTCTTGACAGCAAAAGTCCAAACATTACTCACAACAATGCCTCAAAACTATTGCAAGCTACTACTAAAATTAAATAGCAACCTCAATTACCTACTTTCAAGACAAAACACAACTCAGTGCAACAACCAACTCTCTTAACAAGATAAACATGAAAACTAAAAAGAGTTGCAGCAACAAACTAAACAAAAGCCAAAGCTCTTGCTAAAGACAAACTAAAACTAAAACTAAACATGGCAGTAGCTATGGAAAGATAAAGAACACACAACAGCAAAAAGATAGGCAGGAAAAATCCTATGATGTGTTCTAAATTTTGAAAGTGGAGATTGTTTCTCTCCCACACAAAGTAACAAAGGATCTAACTTGTTATGAACAGCAAGCAAAGCTAAATAAAACTAAAAACAAAACCTAAGAGCGAGACGCTCCAAGCATAGCACATAACACATGAAGTGATAAAAATATAGTGAGACGAAGGACGAACTGATGATTGTTGATGGAGAAGGGGATGCACGGGGGCATCCCGAAGCTTGGACGCTTGAGTCTCCTTCAATATTTATTGGGGATGCATGGGGGCATCCCCAAGCTTGAGCGCTTGACACTCCTCGATCTTCTTTCATCATCTTTCAACGCACACTTGAAAACTCCCTTCATACATAACTCATCATAAGCTGATTAGAGAGGATAGTACCCTTAATAAATAATTTTTCTCCACTGGATATAAAGATATTCTTGAAGAGCTACTGTTTCTCAAGAGTGCCAAAAGGTTTTTGCATATAAAAAGCAATCTTAAGGTTTGCAAAAGTACGGAGAGACAAAACGTGGCAGAATCTGTGAAAAACAGAACAGCAGATAGTAAAGATTTTTATAGGGGCACTTATGCAACTCAAATAAAAAAAACTCAGAACATATGGAAGTTTCGTCATTGTATAGAGCATGCTGTGTAAAAAAATTACCTAAAAAGACGAACTTGGATTTTTCAGGAATTTTTCTGGTCACGAGGACAGAATCTGTTTTCTGGACAGCATGTCACAACTTTTACTTCACTTGTCGTAAGAGGCTATAACTTGGCACAAAGCTGAAAAATAAAGATACAATGATGTTGCTACAGTAGTAACAATCATCAAGACACAACAAAAGCAAAAAGAAAAACCTAAATTCGTTGCGGGCTGCCTCCCAAAAGCGCTTCTTTAAATCCATTAGCTAGGCATGATGCAAAAAGAAGAATCAAGTTTTATCAAGAGAAAGAGAATAACTAGCCCGAGTAACGGACTCAAAAGGTAACTTGATTTTCTTTCTAGGGAAGTGTTCCGTCCCCTTTTTGAATGGGAATTGGAATTTTATATTCCCCTCTTTCATGTCAATAACCGCACCAACAGTGTGAAGAAAAGGACGTCCCAAAATAATTGGACACAAAGGTTCACACTCTATATCCATAACAATAAAATCAACGGGAACATAGTTGTCATTGACAATGATAAGAACATCGTTGATCTTCCCCAAAGGTTTCTTTATGGAAGAATCAACAAGACGAACACCAAAATAACAAGGCTCAAAAGGCTTCAATTCAAACATATCAAATATTCTTTTGGGCATAACACAGGTACTAGCTCCAACATCACATAAAGCATAGCAAGAGAAGTTATTCAGTTTAATTTTGATCATAGGGTCCCAACCATCCTCTAGCTTCCTAGGTATGGAGGCTTCTACTCTAAGCTTCTCCTCCCTAGCTTTGATAAGAGCATTTGTGATATGCTCCGTGAAGGCAAGATTAAGTGTGCTAGTGTGGGGGTCTCTAGACATTTTTTGTAACAAGCTAATAACTTCTGAGAGGGTGCAACTATCAAAATCAATATCACTACTATCAAAGGTGGTAGTAGTTTCATCTAGGCTTACTTGTTTGAAACCCTCTATGTTCATAGGAGTTTATTTTTCTACGGTTGAGGTATTAGCATCACCATTAATAGGTCCAACGGGACTAGGAGTGCATTGGGTGCTAATAGTTTGAGTGTCCTCAACAATTTCGATAGTGGCAACTGTGTGGTGTGTAGGAAGGCTCTTAATTCTATCCTCTTCCTCTTTTTCTCTAGCCGATCTTTCTTTAAGTTTAGCCATCATCCTGATATCTTCATTGATTTGTAGCTGGATAGCATTAATAGGAGTGGCTTTATTCTCCTCAATGGGGGAGGTTCTAATTTTAAGCATCTCAATATCAAGGGCTAAGCTTTCTACCTTCAAAGAGAGATTATCTATTTTAGATAATTTCTCTTCTACATTTTTGTTGAAGGCTTTTTGGGTAGTGATAAAGTCTCTAAGCATGCTTTCTAATTCAGAAGAGGGGTTCTTGTTGCTAGGGTAAGTGTTGTTGTTCCCATAATTGGATGGGAACGGTCTAGGATTTATAGCAAAATTTCCCCTATAAGCACTGTTGTTGAAGTTCTTCCTAGCAATAAAGTTCACATCTACTTGTTCTTGAGCAACCAAAGAATTTAAAGGAACATCATGAGGATCAATAGAAGGTTGCTTGGTAAGTAGAGACATAATTCAAACAACTTTTTCATTGAGGGGGGTAATTTCCTCGACAGAGTTTACCTTCCTACCTGTTGGAGCGCGTTCGGTGTGCCATTGGGAATAATTGGTCATCATCTCATCGAGAAGCTTTGTGGCACTACCAAGTGTAGTTGACATAAAGGTTCCTCCCGCGGCCGAATCTAACAGGTTCCGCGAGGTAAAGTTCAAGCCTGCATAAAAAGTCTGGATAACCATCCAAGTAGTCAAACCATGTGTAGGGCATTTCTTAACGAGAGATTTCATTCGTTCCCAAGCTTGGGCAACGTGTTCATTATCCAATTTCTTAAAATTCATAATATTGCTCCTCAATTGGATAATCTTAGCAGGAGGGTAGTACTTCCCTATAAAAGCATCTTTGCACTTATCCCAAGAATCTATGCTATTTCTAGGCAAAGATTGAAACCAGATTTTAGCGTCTCCCCTTAAAGAGAAAGGAAAGAGCTTAAGCTTAACAACATCACCTTCCACTTCTTTATACTTTAGCATATCACATAATTCAACAAAATTATTCAAGTGTAAAGCAGCATCATCTCCAGCACCAGAGAATTGATCTCTCATAACAAGGTTTAGCAAAGAAGGTTTAATTTCATAAGAGGTAGCTGAAGTGGCAGGTGTGGCAATGGGAGTGCAGATAAAGTCTTGGTTGTTGTGACTAGTGAAGTCACACAACTTGGTGTTTTCAGTGGTACCCATAGTAGCAGCAAGTGTGGAATTTTTTTTGTAGTTTTTGATAAAAGACACAAAGATAAAAACTGAAAGATAAACTAACAAGACTGAAAAGCAAAGGGAAAGGGTAGTGTGCAACTCCCCTATCTTAGCACTTGGAGTCCCCGGCAACAGCGCCAGAAATTACTCTTGATGACAGCTTCTCGCCCTTCGTTGGTAGGCCCCAAGTGGAAGGCGTGATGCGGTACAGCAGCGAGTTTTCCCTCAGTAAAGATACCAAGGTTTGTCTCCAGTAGGACTTCAGAGATGATAAGTAGGTCTCAGTGGCGCAACTGACGCGGACCTGCACACAGACACAGATAACTTTGCTCCCAACGAAGTTCAGAGAGGTTGTCAATCTCTCCGGTCTTGTTGTTCACAAATAATAAAACGCAAGGGGATAATGATAGCAACTTGAAAGTAAATGCAGAAAAGTAAATAAAGCTTGGAAACAATAATGAGGATATGGACCGGGATACGTGATGTTCGCTAGTGATGTCTCTCTCCCAAAAGACGATAAAAATGTTATACGAGGTAAACAAATTACAGAAAGGAAATTGACAGGATTATGAACGCACCGCAATGCTAACTATGCTACAAAAGAAAGGAAGAGGTTCAAAAGCACGGGCAGTACGCCAAAGTAAGTAGACCGAAATCCATCTGCATCTACTACTAATAATCCACCTTTAGATATCTATCCAGAACATCTCGCTGGTATTAAGTTGCGAGCCCCACCCAAAGTGTAAACCCAAAGCAACAGACAACTGCATTAAAAAGAACTTTGCGTAAAGTAAACAATCCTTGTAACCGCGGTTACAAGCACCGTTGTTTTCCCCCTTGTCGCAACAGCACATCCCCTAGACTCATGTTTCTGTCACTCAAGCATGTCATCGAGGAGGCATGAACCCACAATCTAGCACAACGCTCCCTCTTGGAGTCACTACCTACTACTTGGCCAAAGCAATAAACAGCAACGGAGAGCATGCAAGAATTACTTAGGAACAAAAATATAAGAGATAAAAACCAAATATATTACTCTATCACAATCTGAACATAATCTCATAATCCATCAGATCCGATCAAACTCAACATAGCAATAGCAGAAATATTACAAAGGTGCCTCGATCATGTAGGGCAGCTCACGAGGTCTAAACAATGAAGATCAAAGAGGGGAGGAGAACATCACATAGCTACTGATCACGGACCCATGGTCCAAGGAAAACTACTCACGAGACATCCGGGGAGCATCCATGGTGGAGAGGAGACTCCCGGAGGTCAATCCTCCCTCCGGCAGGGTGCCGGGAAGAGGTCTTCTGGTGCTCCCGATCTTGGAAGCGCGGCGGCGGCGGAACAGAGGCGATTTCGCGGAATAGGGTTCTCCTCTGGAGTTTTCCCGTGACGGGGGATAAATAGGCGAAGGGGGGCAGCCAGAGGTGGACCAGGGGCCCCAGGCTCCCCCCCCCTGGCGCGGCCAGGGGTGGGGCCGCGCCGGGTGGCTGCCTGGGCCCCCCCTGTCCCCCCTCTGGCCCCTCCCGGGCTTTTCTCGAAGATTCCGTCACGCTGATTTTTTATCTGAATTTTCCCGAATTTTTCTGGCACTTTTTATATGGGGGAAACCTGAAATAGAAAAACAACAGAAAACAAGAACTGGCACTGGGGTGCACTGAGTTAGTAGGTTAGTCCAAATATGATCAAAAATGTATGAAAGTTCATCTAGATCATAGCAATATCACACAAAACATGCATGGAGCAAGCAGAAATTATCGATACGTTTTGGACGTATCACCAAGCAACCCTCTATTGATCCTCGTGATGTCCCTTTAAATTCTTTGGTTGCCCAAGAACAAGTAGATATGAACTTTATTGCTAGAAACAATTTCAACAACAATTCTTATAGGGGTAATTTTTCTAACAATCCTAGACCGTTTCCATCCAACTATGGGAACAACAATACCTACCCTAGCAACAAGAACCCCTCTTCTGAATTGGAAAACATGCTTAGAGATTTTATCACTACCCAAAAAGCCTTCAAAAAAAATGTAGAGGAGAAACTAGCTAAATTAGATAATCTCTCTTTGAAGGTAGAAAGCTTAGCCCTTGATATTGAGATGCTTAAAATTAGAACCTCTCCCCTTGAGGAGAATAAGGCCACTCCTATTAATGCTATCCAATTAAAAATTAATGAAAATATTAGGATGATGGCTAAACTTAAAGAAAGGTGGGCTAGAGAAAAAGAGGAAGAGGATAGAATTGAGAGCCTTCCTACACACAACACAGTTGCCACTATCCAAATTGTTGAGGACACCCAAACTATTAGCACCCAATGCACTCCTAGTCCCGTTGGACCTATTAATGGTGATGCTAATACCTCAACCAAAGATGAAGAAACTCCTATGAACATAGAGGGTTTCAAACAAGTGAGCCTAGACGACACTACTACCACCTTTGATAGTAGTGATATTGATTTTGATAGTTGCACCCTCACAGAAGTTATTAGCTTGCTACACAAAATGTCTAGAGACCCCCACACTAGCACACTTAATCTTGCCTTCACGGAGCATATCACAAATGCTCTCATCAAAGCTAGGGAGGAGAAGCTTAGAGTAGAAGCCTCCATACCTAGGAAGCTAGATGATGGTTGGGACCCTATGATCAAAATTAAATTAAATAACTTCTCTTGCTATGCTTTATGTGATGTTGGAGCTAGTACCTCCGTTATGCCCAAAAGAATATTTGATATGTTTGAATTGAAGCCCTTTGAGCCTTGTTCTTTTTGTGTTCGTCTTGTTGATTCTTTCGTAAAGAAACCTTTGGGGAAGATCGACGATTTTCTTATCATTGTCAATGACAACTATGTTCCCGTTGATTTTATTGTTATGGATATAGAGTGTGAACCTTTGTGTCCAATTATTTTGGGACATCCTTTTCTTTGCACCGTTGGTGCGGTTATTGACATGAAAGAGGGGAATATAAAATTCCAATTCCCATTCAAAAAGGGGATGGAACACTTCCCTAGAAAGAAAATCAAGTTACCTTTTGAGTCCGTTACACGGGCTAGTTATTCTCTTTCTCTTGATAAAACTTGATTCTTGTTTTGCATCATGCCTAGCTTAAAGGCATAAAAGAAAGCGCTTTCGGGAGGCAGCCCGCAACGAATTTAGGTTTTTATTTTTTCTATTGTTGTGTCTTGATGTTTGTTACTAATGTAGCAACATCATTGTATCTTTATTTTTCAGCTTTGTGCCAAGTTATAGCCTCTTACGGCAAGGGAAGTAAAAGTTGTGACATGCTGTCCAGAAAACAGATTTTGTCCTCGTGACTAGAAACATTCCAGAAAAATCCCAGTTCATCTTTTTGAGCTGAAATGTTTACACAGCGTGCTCTATACAATTACGAAACTTCCGTATGTTCTGAGTTTTTTGATTTGAGTTGCAGAAGTGCCCCTAAAAAATTCTTTACTACTTGTTGTTCTCTTTTTCACAGATTCTGCCACGTTTTGTCTCTCCTAACTTTTGCAAACCTTAAGCTTGCTTTTTATTTGCACAAACTTTTTGGCACTCTTGAGAAACAGTAGCTCTTCAAGAATATCTTTATATCCAGTGGGAAAAAATTATTTTATTAAGGGTACTAACCTCTCTAATCAGCTTATGATGAGTTATGTATGAAGGGAGTTTTCAAGTGTGCGGTGGAAGATGATGAAAGAAGATCCATGAGTGTCAAGCGCTCAAGCTTGGGGATTCCCCCATGCATCCCCAATAAATATTCAAGGAGACTCAAGCGTCTAAGCTTGGGGATGCCCCCGTGCATGCCCTTCTCCATCAACAATCATCAGTTTGTCCTTCGTCTCACTATATTTTTATCACTTCATGCGTTATGTGCTATGCTTCGAGCGTCTCGCTTCTAGGTTTTATTTTTAGTTTTATTTAGCTTTGCTTGCTGTTCATAACAAGTTAGATCCCGTCTTACTTTGTGTGGGAAAGAAACACGCTCCACTTTCAAAATCTAGAACACATCATAGGATTTTTCCTGCTTATCTTTTTTCTGTTGTGTGTTCTTTATCTTTTCATAGCTGCTGCCATGTTTAGTTTTTGTCTTAGTTTTTCTTTAGCAAGAGCCTTGGCTTTTGTTTAGTTTTTTGGTGGAACTCTTTTTAGTTTTCATGTTTATCTTGTTAAAGAGAGTTGGTTGTTGCACTGAGTTGTGTTTTGTCTTGAAAGTAGGTACTTGAGGTTGCTATTTAATTCTAGTAGTAACTTGCATTACTTTTAAGGTATTGTTGTGAGTAATGTTTGAACTTTTGGTGTCAAGAGCTCTAGCCCATTAGTGATAGGTGTCGTATTTTGGGCAATCTGTGTGTATTTTAAAAACCTACAAAACTAGTTGAGAACTCTAGCTACTAGATGTATCACTAATCTTTGGAGGGATCGAATATTAGAGTACACTCACGTACCATGAGTCGAGGATGCGCAAGGATAACCAAACCCCCATACACTCCTCCTCGGGGTACTTGTCTCTTTGTGAACCTCCTTATTAGATTGAGAGTTACTGATAATAAGTGCATGAGTTCTTCGGACTAATGTAAGTATTGAAAGTTGACACTTCCACCTTCCCATATTTTGCTAGCCTCTCCCGTGCCGTGCATTGCATTCTTCTCAATCCGAGAGTTGGTGTCCACCTTCGCCGGTACATCCAAACCCTTGGCATGATACGCTCTGTCATCATAAACCTCCTTATATCTTTCCTCAAAACAGCCACCATACCTACCTATCAAGGCATTTCCATAGCCTTTCCGAGATATATTGCCATGCAACATCCACCTCTTCATGACTTGATCTTCATGTCATACATGTTCCTGCTACACTGGCAGCGACATACATTGCATACATCATGATAGTAACATCTTCTTTATGATTTTGAGTACCTTGTAAAGTGTAACAACCCAGATTTTACAAAAATTAAAAATTTTGTTTTCGGTGCGAATTGTTTGATTGTCTGATTTGTTTGCGGTGTTTGCATCCTCGATTTATCGATCGGCGATTATTTTTCCCCCTCTTATCTCGTATCGGACGGAGACCAACCCTTGCCACCCTGACACTCGACCTTGCGACACCGGGTTTCACCCGATCACCGTCGCGAAAACCGCACGAGACCAGCCATCGCCACCGGAACGAAAACCCCGTTTATTTAATAAACGGATTATTTTATTGGGGCGCCAAAAAATGTTGTCAGAATGTCACCGCAGTGAGGTACGATCGACGGGCTCGACGCGCTGAGCGCGTGTTCGAGATTTCGTCGGAATCGGACTCCGTACGGAGTCTCGGCGGTCACGAACGCGATCACCGGACACGCGAGAGGGGTAACGAGGGCGTTTGCGTAAACTGGCCAGCCAACCTGCCTATATAATAACCCCCACCTCCCAAACCAGCCAATTAGGGTTTCCCTAAGACTTTTTGCAGCCACCCCCCTCAATTTTTGCCCAATTTCGTCCAAAATCCCCCCTTTTTCTGAAACCCTAGCCTCCCAGACGTTTTGGGTCGTTGATCTGCGAGATCTGGGGCTCAGATCGCACCTCGAAGGCCTCCACCGCAGCTCCAGCCCACTCCGGGCCACGCGGGCCCGCAACAGCCGCCGCCAGGGCCCGATCTGGGCCGACCTCGCCGCCAACCGCGTCCTGCCCGTGGAGGCGCCGCCTCGCACGCCGGCGAGCGCGCCGCCGGCCAGCCACCCTCGCGCCCGTGCCCCTCCTTCCTCCCTCTCTCCCTTCTTCCTTTCCCCCTCACCTCCTCCTCTCACCCCTCCTCTCCTCTGTCTTAACAGGAACTGAACCGCTGCCATGGCCATGGAGCTCCAAGGCCCGAGCGTCGCCGTTGTCCGCAAACGGTTGCCGCCGCCCCGATCCGGCGAGGGAGCCACCGGATCCGCCGCCTCCTCGCCTCCCCCGGCCAGCCAGCGCCCCGCGCCCTCCCTCCAAGCTGCCGGAGCTCGCCCTCGTCACCGGCCGGTGGAAGCCGCCCGCTGCTGCCTCGATCCGGGACGGGATCGAACCGGTGCGTCCCCTCCAGCGTGGCCACGTGGGCCAGCCAGGCCAGGCCTGCCCGCCAGCCTCCTCTGCCTCATGGGCTCGGCCCAGTTGGGGTGAGCCAGCCCGACCGCCCTCCTTTTTTTTCCTTAAGCGTTTTTCTTTTATTTTTTCTGTTAAGTGCTGAATAACTGTTGTTGTTTCAATTTTGCAACGATGATAGCGATTAATCCGTAGCTCCGATGAACGTGCCCCCAAAATGAAAGTTGCTCAGTTTTGCGTGCTCTAGCATTCGTATGTAGAAAGTTTTTGCATTTGGGGTCATCTTGATTGTGTAATTGTGTGCTAAAGTGGGCATCAAGCCGTTAAACTGCTACTTTTTCCTGTTAAGTGTTGTTGTTTATATTTTATTGCAACTTTGCATGATGATTGTGACTCATCCATGAGGCCTATTGCATTGATTCTTTTTCCTATGTGTTAAGCATCATGTGTAATTCATTTCCATGCCTTAACTTTCCATGTTTGGGTGCTCTAGCTATATTAAATCTTGCTCCAAAGTGGTGATCCTAATGTTAATGTGTTGTTGTTGCTGAAACTGTTATTTTGTTGCAACTTCGGTCGACGAGTGTGTCGCGACCGTTTATCGGAATTGAGTGATTCCAATTGCATATTGTTAAGCATCATGTCTAATTTCATCCCATGTATTACATTGCCATGATATGCTTGCTGGTCATATAGTTATTGAGCTCCGAAGTTGCTATGCTGCTGTTTTTGATAGCCACCTCAGTTTTTCACTAAGTCTGTTACTTTGCGATGCCATGTTGTTTGCTTAATATCTTTTGATCTATGATGCCTTTTTGCATGATTATTTTTGCCATGCCTTCCCTGTCATGTCTACTTTAGTTCATATCTTTTGTGAGCATGTTTGCATTGATTATACTGTTTATGCATTGTTCTAAAGTGTAATTCGTGATGTTGGCAAATTGTGCCCGTAACTTGTTTTGCTTGTATCTTTTTAACCGTAACTCCGTTTGGGGTGTTCTTTATATGAAACTTGATTAGTTTTTCGTGTACTTTGTGTTTATGCTATTGTTTGCTGTTGTTAACCAACCTAAAATATGGTATAGTACAGAACAGTACCAAATGTTTTAATCATCGTGCGGCACTTAGTGTTATGCCATGTTTAGGTTGTGCCTCACTTAAATTGACTAGCATAGATAGTTTACTTTGTGCTTCACCTCTTGACATGGTTGTGTGCTATGCCATGCTTGCTTGAGTTGCCATGTTAATAACCGTTGGTTGATCACCTATAGCTAAGCAACTTGAACCAACGTAAACGTGCGGTATTCGTCGTGTGTGACCGATACCCCACTTAAACTGTTAGTAACCGTTCTCGACGATAGATCCGTATCGCGTTGCCGTGTCGTGTGATGTCTTCTTGATCTTGTGTTTCCCCGTAGTAAATGATGCTTGCTCGTTGATTGCTTTCCAGTGTTTACCGTCTTGTGTGCTTCCGCGGGTACCTCTCGGAGACGTTGCGAGCTTGCGATCAACTACACCTTCGGAACCCGGCTTATCAACAAGCAAGGACTATACATTACTTATGATCCATTATATTTCAACCAGCGGTTTGCATGCTAGTCTAGGTTAGGTTCGAAGTTTGATCCTACCACATGTTTACAACCTCTTTCACACCGATACAGCCATGTCCCCTCCCAGCAAACCTTGTACTGCTATGTTACTATTGCTCGTTGCTCAGCCCCTGCTTAGTATGCATGCTTAGGATGCTACGATGTTACCCTGTTACTCCTTGGTTTGGGATATCACCTTATTATATTGTTGTTGATGATATGATTATTATAATGTTGACTATATTCGACGAAGGATGGAAGGTCTAGGCTATCCCGCCCCGACGCTTTGTTCCATTCGAGTCACCTAGGACCCGAGTTCCGGGTATTGGTTTTAAGACTGAGCGTGCCTAACCGTGTGTGGGATTTTATGGGGTCCCATTTTCTTACCTACCTAGCTTCAAACATTTCCAGTGGTGGCCCAAGCTGATTTACCATTTGAAACCGTGTGTGTGCTGGTCAGCTGCCAGTAGTTTTCAAACCAACCTGGACCAGTGAGGACATAGTTCCCTTGCTAGCCCACCTTGTTCGGCCGAGGACCCGGTTTCCCATGTGTGATTAACTGGCTATCCAAACCCGAGACAGACGGTAGAGACCGATTCGAGAGCGCGACCGGCTTTTGAGTTGGGTGTCGACTCACCGGGGGCCACCCGGATTTGTTCGTTGTTAGTTAGACGGACCTGTCATTTCGGATCTCTTGGAGCTAAGTCATAAAATATTTGCCTATAATGGGTAGCAACTGAGAGAGATGGGCGTGCGTGCGGAGCCTCCTAATGGGCAGTTGGTACACCCCTGCAGGGTTAAATCTTTTCGAGAAGCCGTGTCCACGGTTATGGACGACTTGAGACCTACTCCTTGTTCATAGACAACAACAACTGAGATAATCTTAATACAACTTGATCAACGTGTGTGTGTGCCTTGACTGCTTCTTCTTCGCCGGGATGCGAAGAGGAGGACAAGGATAGGATAGGTGTTATGTTTGCGTATGTAGGTGGATAGCAGACTTGTTGGAGGCGATTCCTCATCGAATGCTTGGCTTCTTACCTTACCCTCTAGATCGTTAGCCACTTCATAAATGCTAGTGCGGCAGCAACCTCACCACTTACCCCTTCCTTACCGTAAACTACTAGTTGTCCTAGAATGACGAGTGATGAAGTCCTTGCTGGGTCAGTTGACCACTACAGTTGGATGCTGAGTACCTCTGTACTCATGATACTACCCCCAAACTCTTTTCAGGGTTCTTGATCGACAGCAGGTATGGTGATCGACGTTTCACATGGAGACTCGACGACGACTAGTTAGGCGGATCCCGGCGGAGGGCCTGGACCCGTGTGGTTATGGGATCGATGTTTTCTCTTTGCCAGTAGGCATTTGATTGTAGTCTGTACTCAGACATGTATCTTCCGCTGTTGTATTGTATTTAAGGCAGTTGTATGCCGATTGTATGAGATGTTGTATCCTTGTATCTGTAATGTTGTGATATCATGTTGGAAATCCGGGGAATTTGAGTTTGTCATATGTCGCGGTGGGACCGATATGTGCTTCGTCCCCGGGTCTGGATGGAAACATCTAGATCTGGAACAGTACCGCATATCGGGCCTTACAACTTGGTATCAGAGCCTTACCGACCGTAGGATCCCTTCACTGGCCGAAGTCGAGTCTAAACAAAAACTATATTGTAGTTACTAAGTTAGTTATCGGAGAGTAGGAATCTTTTTACTCCTTACCTTTGCTCTGGTCAGGACAAGTGCCGCAAGTGTTTTATTCCATCCTTATCCCCTTCAAAACTCTAGGATCTCGAGTGTGTGGAGTGTCGGAACCGTTACAATGCCTTGCTTGCAGCGTATTGTCTCGATTCCAATCTCAGGTTGGGAAATCCTGTAGTGCCTTTAGACTTCCAACTCTGGTGTACATCTGGGTCGTCCTTTGCCCTCCATCCTTTTGCCGGTGTTTTTACGACTTGCGTCGAAAATCACTATCCCTTGATCTGGTTTTCGCTAATGTTCATCCTTTTGATCTCCCGATGGTTTCGATCTTCGACGTTGCCGTCTCTCTGCGAAAAATTATCTCGACAGAAGTTCGACGTCGACATGGAGCAGAGTCCCTTGTTGGTGGTGTTGAAGATTGTCGACTCTCTTCTTCCCCCCCCCCCTTCCCCTCTCCCCCGGATCGTCTTGGATCTCGGGACGAGATCCCTTGTTGGTGGTGTTGTATTGTAACAGCCCAGATTTTACAAAAATTAAAAATTTTGTTTTCGGTGCGAATTGATTGATTGCCTGATTTGTTTGCTTGTTTGCATCCCCGATTTATCGATCGGCGATTATTTTTCCCCCTCTTATCTCGTATCGGACGGAGACCGACCCATGCTACCCTAACACTCGACCTTGCGACACCGGTTTTCACCCGATCACCGTCGCGAAAACCGCACGAGACCAGCCATCGCCACCGGAACGAAAACCCCGTTTATTTAATAAACGGATTATTTTATTGGGGCGCAGAAAAATGTTGTCGGAATGTAACCACAGTGAGGTACGATCGACGGGCTCGAGGCGCTGAGCGTGTGGTTCGAGATTTCGTCGGAATCGGAGTCCGTACGGAGTCTCGGCGGTCACGAACGCGATCACCGGACACGCGAGAGGGGTACCGAGGGCGTTTGCGTAAACTGGCCAGCCAACCTGCCTATATAATGACCCCCACCTCCCAAACCAGCCAATTATGGTTTCTCTAAGACTTTTTGCAGCCACCCCCTCAATTTTTGCCCAATTTCGTCCAAAATCTCCCCTTTTTCCGAAACCCTAGCCTCCCAGACGTTTTGGGTCATTGATCTGCGAGATCTGGGGCTCAGATCGCACCCCGAAGGCCTCCACCGCAGCTCCAGCCCACTCCGGGCCACGCGGGCCCGCAACCGCCGCCACCAGGGCCCGATCTGGGCCAACCTAGCCGCCAACCGCGTCCTGCCCGTGGAGGCGCCGCCTCGCACGCCGGCGAGCGCGCCGGCGGCCAGCCACCCTCGCGCCCGCGCCCCTCCTTCCTCCCTCTCTCCCTTCTTCCTTTCCCCCTCACCTCCTCCTCTGTCTTCACAGGAACCAAACCGCTGCCATGGCCATGGAGCTCCAAGGCCCGAGCGCCGCCGTTGCCCGCAAACGGTCGCCACCGCCCCGATCCGGCGAGGAGCCACCAGATCCGCCGCCTCCTCGCCTCCCCCGGCCAGCCAGCGCCCCGCTCCCTCCCTCCAATTTGTCGGAGCTCGCCCTCGTCGCCGGCCGGTGGCAGCCGCCCGCTGTTGCCTCGATCCGGGACGGGATCGAACCGGTGCCTCCCCTCCAGCGTGGCCACGTGGGCCAGCCAGGCCAGGCCTGCCCGCCAGCCTCCTCTGCCTCATGGGCTCGGCCTGTTGGGGTGAGCCAGCCCGACCGCCCTCCTTTTTTTTTCCTTAAGAGTTTTTCTTTTATTTTTTCTGTTAAGTGCTGAATAACTGTTGTTGTTTCAATTTTGCAACGATGATAGCGATTAATCCGTAGCTCCGATGAACGTGCCCCCAAAATGAAAGTTGCTCAGTTTTGCGTGCTCTAGCATTCGTATGTAGAAATTTTTTGCATTTGAGGTCATCTTGATTGTGTAATTGTGTGCTAAAGTGGGCATCAAGCCGTTAAACTGCTACTTTTTCCTGTTAAGTGTTGTTGTTTATATTTTATTGCAACTTTGCATGATGATTGTGACTCATCCATGAGGCCTATTGCATTGATTCTTTTTCCTATGTGTTAAGCATCATGTGTAATTCATTTCCATGCCTTAACTTTCCATGTTTGGGTGCTCTAGCTATATTAAATCTTGCTCCAAAGTGGTGATCCTAATGTTAATGTGTTGTTGTTGCTGAAACTGTTATTTTGTTGCAACTTCGGTCGACGAGTGTGTCGCGACCGTTTATCGGAATTGAGTGATTCCAATTGCATATTGTTAAGCATCATGTCTAATTTCATCCCATGTATTACATTGCCATGATATGCTTGCTGGTCATATAGTTATTGAGCTCCGAAGTTGCTATGCTGCTGTTTTTGACAGCCACCTCAGTTTTTCACTAAGTCTGTTACTTTGCGATGCCATGTTGTTTGCTTAATATCTTTTGATCTATGATGCCTTTTTGCATGATTATTTTTGCCATGCCTTCCCTGTCATGTCTACTTTAGTTCATATCTTTTGTGAGCATGTTTGCATTGATTATACTGTTTATGCATTGTTCTAAAGTGTAATTCGTGATGTTGGCAGATTGTGCCCGTAACTTGTTTTGCTTGTATCTTTTTAACCGTAACTCCGTTTGGGGTGTTCTTTATATGAAACTTGATTAGTTTTTCGTGTACTTTGTGTTTATGCTATTGTTTGCTGTTGTTAACCAACCTAAAATATGGTATAGTACAGAACAGTACCAAATGTTTTAATCATCGTGCGGCACTTAGTGTTATGCCATGTTTAGGTTGTGCCTCACTTAAATTGACTAGCATAGATAGTTTACTTTGTGCTTCACCTCTTGACATGGTTGTGTGCTATGCCATGCTTGCTTGAGTTGCCATGTTAATAACCGTTGGTTGATCACCTATAGCTAAGCAACTTGAACCAACGTAAACGTGCGGTATTCGTCGTGTGTGACCGATACCCCACTTAAACTGTTAGTAACCGTTCTCGACGATAGATCCGTATCGCGTTGCCGTGTCATGTGATGTCTTCTTGATCTTGTGTTTCCCCGTAGTAAACGATGCTTGCTAGTTGATTGCTTTCCAGTGTTTACCGTCTTGTGTGCTTCCGCGGGTACCTCTCGGAGACGTTGCGAGCTTGCGATCAACTACACCTTCGGAACCCGGCTTATCAACAAGCAAGGACTATACATTACTTATGATCCATTATATTTCAACCAGCGGTTTGCATGCTAGTCTAGGTTAGGTTCGAAGTTTGATCCTACCACATGTTTACAACCTCTTTCAAACCGATACAGCCATGTCCCCTCCCAGCAAACCTTGTACTGCTATGTTACTATTGCTCGTTGCTCAGCCCCTGCTTAGTATGCATGCTTAGGATGCTACGATGTTACCCTGTTACTCCTTGGTTTGGGATATCACCTTATTATATTGTTGTTGATGATATGATTATTATAATGTTGACTATATTCGACGAAGGATGGAAGGTCTAGGCTATCCCGCCCCGACGCTTTGTTCCATTCGAGTCACCTAGGACCCGAGTTCCGGGTATTGGTTTTAAGACTGAGCGTGCCTAACCGTGTGTGGGATTTTATGGGGTCCCATTTTCTTACCTACCTAGCTTCAAACATTTCCAGTGGTGGCCCAAGATGATTTACCATTTGAAACCGTGTGTGTGCTGGTCAGCTGCCAGTAGTTTTCAAACCAACCTGGACCAGTGAGGACATAGTTCCCTTGCTGGCCCACCTTGTTCGACCGAGGACCCGGTTTCCCATGTGTGATTAACCGGCTATCCAAACCAGAGACAGACGGTAGAGAACGATTCGAGAGCGCGACCGGCTTTTGAGTTGGGTGTCGACTCACCGGGGGCCACCCAGATTTGTTCGTTGTTAGTTAGACGGACCTGTCCTTTCGGATCTCTTGGAGCTAAGTCATAAAATATTTGCCTATAATGGGTAGCAACTGAGAGAGATGGGCGTGCGTGCGGAGCCTCCTAATGGGCAGTTGGTACACCCCTGCAGGGTTAAATCTTTTCGAGAAGCCGTGTCCACGGTTATGGACGACTTGAGACCTACTCCTTGTTCATAGACAACAACAACTGAGATAATCTTAATACAACTTGATCAACGTGTGTGTGTGCCTTGACTGCTTCTTCTTCGCCGGGATGCGAAGAGGAGGACAAGGATAGGATAGGTGTTATGTTTGCGTATGTAGGTGGATAGCAGACTTGTTGGAGGCGATTCCTCATCGAATGCTTGGCTTCTTACCTTACCCTCTTGATACTACCCCCAAACTCTTTTCAGGGTTCTTGATCGACAGCAGGTATGGTGATCGACGTTTCACATGGAGACTCGACGACGACTAGTTAGGCGGATCCCGGCGGAGGGCCTGGACCCGTGTGGTTATGGGATCGATGTTTTCTCTTTGCCAGTAGGCATTTGATTGTAGTCTGTACTCAGACATGTATCTTCCGCTGTTGTATTGTATTTAAGGCAGTTGTATGCCGATTGTATGAGATGTTGTATCCTTGTATCTGTAATGTTGTGATATCATGTTGGAAATCCAGGGCATATGACTTTGTCATATGTCGCGGTGGGACCGATATGTGCTTCGTCCCCGGGTCTGGATGGAAACATCTAGATCTGGAACAGTACCGCATATCGGGCCTTACATAAAGTGTGAAAGATCTCCTTTACCTTCTTGTAAAATAGAGTGTTGCCCTTAAGTGAGGAAAAGATCCCAAAGTGGACACAATAAAAGATCCCAAAGAGGACAAATGAGAGTTAAATAGAAAGAGCCATTAAGGCCACACAAAAATACAAAAAAATAGAAAAAAAGAAAAAGAAATAAAAAGAGAGAAAGGGATAACACTACTATCCTTTTGAGAGATCCATACTAGTACTCCCTTTATATCCTTGTACTCCATAGATATGATCATTATGCATATAGCTATGTGGGGACCTTCACATTATAGAACTTGGCTTGCATATTCCAAGGATGAGCCTCCTTAAATGAGCTCTAGGTCTTCATGAGCGAGCAAGTTAGATGCACCCCCACTAGTTCCATTGGAGATCTTCTTAGCTCGTCTGTGCATCCGTTGCATGGCAATCCCTACTCCTCACATCATATCTATCATTTGGTATCTCTTGCCTATGATTGTCCTCATTGATGTGAGCCTTTCTCATCCTTTTTTTCTTCCTCCTCCGCACTTCTCTCTTTGCCATCCAAAGTGTCAACTCTCGTGCTTACGCTCATCCATTGCATGAGTGCTCAAAATATTGAAAAAGGAGTGGATCAAATTGACTTGTACCTGGCTAGTGGTCCGGGGACGATTCAAGATAAGATTCCAGAAAAAGACCAAGTGTGAAACTTTAGTAGATTGAGTTCTCAACAAATAAATGTTTTTCTCGTATTCCCTATCCCCCTTCTTACACGCAAACACCATTTGGAGACATTCGAGTCACGGACAGCGAGAGCTCTTGCACCTAATGTTATTTTGTTACTTGTTTCAATGCTAAATATAGACTCTTGCATGTTATGACTTGAATTGAATTTCTAACCTTGATTGCTTCACTTTTCAAAGTTCTTATATGGTTGCTAGCATGTCACCATAGAAATTATGCAGTTATCATTTACCTACTCGAGGACGAGCAGGAATTAAGCTTAGGGATGTTGATACGTCCAAAATGTATCTATAATTTATGCTTGCTTCATGCATGTTTTGTGTGATATTGCTATGATCTAGATACACTTTCATACACTTTTGATCATATTTGGACTAACCTATTAACTCAGTGCACCATAGTGTCAGTTCCTGTTTTCTGCTGTTTTTCTATTTTAGTTTTCCCCCATATAAAAAGTGCCAGAAAAAATCCGGGAAAAATATAGGAAAATCAGCATACAGGAAGCTTCGCGAAGAGCCCGAGTGGGGCCAGAGGGGAGCCAGGCCCCCTTCGCCTATATATCCCTCGTGACGTGAAACCCTCGAGGACAGAACCCTTTTTCGCGATCTCGCCTCTGTTCCGCCGCCGCCGCGCTTCCGAGATCGGGAGCACCAGAAGACCTCTTCCCGGCACCCTGCCGGAGGGAGGGCCGACCTCCGGGAGTCTCCTCTCCACCATGGATGCTTCCCGGATGTCTCTTGAGTAGTTTTCCTTGGACCATGGGTCCGTGATCAGTAGATATGTGATGTTCTCCTCCCCTCTTTGTTCTTCATGGTTTAGACCTCGTTAGCTGCCCTACATGATCGAGGCACTTTTGTAATCTTTCTGTTGTTGCTATGCTGAGTTTGATGGGATCTGATGGATTATGAGATTATGTTCAGATTGTGATTGAGTAATATATTTGGTTTTTATCTCTTATATTTTTGTTCCTAAGTAATTCTTGCATGTTCTCCGTTGCTGTTTATTGCTTTGGCCAAGTAGTAGGTAGTAACCCCAAGAGGGAACGTTATGCTCGATTGTGGGTTCATGCCCCCCGATGACACGCTTGAGTGACAGAAACATGAGTCTAGGGGATGTGTTGTTGCCACAAGGGGTAAAACAACGGTGCTTGTAACCGCGGTTGCAAGGATTGTTTACTTTACGCAAAGTGCTTTTTAATGCAGTTGTTTGTTGCTTTGGGTTTACACTTTGGGTGGGGCTCGCAACTTAATACCAGCGAGATGTTCTGGATAGATATCTCAAGGTGGATGATTAGTAGTAGATGCAGTTGGATTTCGGTCTACTTATTTTGGCGTACTGCCCGTGCTTTTGAGCCTCTTCCGTCCTTTTGTAGCATAGTTAGCATTGCGGTGCGTTCATAATCCTGTCAATTGCCCTTCTGTAATTTGTTTACCTCGCATAGCAGTTTTATCGTCTTTTGGGAGAGAGACATCACTAGTGAACATCACGTATCCCGGTCCATATCCTCATTACTGTTTCCACGCTCATTTACTTTTCTGCTTTTACTTTCAGTTTCTATCATTATCCCTTGTGTTTGATCGTTTGTGAACAACAAGACCGGAGAGATTGACAACCTCTCTGAACTTCGTTGGGAACAAAGTTATTTGTGTCTGTGTGCAGGTCCGCGTCAGTTGCGCCGCTGACACCTACTTATCATCTCTGGAGTCCTACTGGAGACAAACCTTGGTATCTTTACTGAGGGAAATTTGCTGTTGTGTTGTATCACGCCTTCCACTTGGGGCTCACCAACGAAGGGCGAGAAGACTACACCCGTCAACTCTCGCGTCATCAGGGGGGGCTCGGCCTCTACTTAGAGAAAAGGGGGGCGAGGTGGGATGGGCCGGCCCAGTGGGGGGGTCCGCCCCGGGCGTTACATAGCCCCTTTTTTATGTTTTAATATTTTTTTGTAATTGGTTAGTAGCTTAGGCATTTTTATAAAATGAGTTAGTTGCCTCTAAATTAAAAGTGCATTGCATATCAGTGCCACAAAAGTTTTTGTAGCAAAATAAATTTATTAGATATTTCTTTTAATTATTAAATGATTAAAATGGACAATTCAAGCTATGGTTTTAGTTATTTGAATTATTTGGTAGTTCAATAAACCACCACAACTATACCAACATGGTCCAGAGGTTATTAGTGAATTTATAAAAGTGGTTTCATAATTTTTGGGCAAAGTTTATTTTGTCACATATTTTTAGTATTCACCAAAAGGAGTTTTGAACTTTGATTTGATTCCAAGTGATCAAGGTGCATTGAGCATATGGTTTTGAATATCAACCATCGTGGTTTGGATAGTAGAGGCAAGGTTTGATCAAGGCATGCTTAGCAACCAGGATTAGCAACAGTAATATTCAACAGTCAAAGTGATTATTGTTACAGAAACTGAGGGTGTTACAATGAACTAAAGAGGAATATCCTCGTATCATCCCGGTGGTGCTACGCTACCGAGCCAGCGACGAGAGTGAAATACGAGTCCATCCACTCGCAAGTTAAACTTGAAGCGACTCGGCAGAGTCTCGCCTTTGTAGGTTCCCTTGGGCGTCTGCTCTGTACCGTACCTGTTGCAGCAATAATAATTTATATCTGCGTTCATCCCCAGAGCAATCACGACCCTCTATCTAATCCTAGTTGACTAACATGGCGCAGGGCTAACTGCTGAATATAATATATATAATAGGCAGCATAGGACAAAGGAAGGTACATCAAGGGGCGACAATGATAGGCTATGCGATGAATAGGAATTAACGTAATAGCAGCAACAATGCCCAGTGCAAGAAATTTTCGGAAAAGATAGGCGATAACTGGGGAAGAAAAATGGCTCTGCTTGCCTAGAAGCTCGGTAGTAGGGGTACGGTTGTCGACCAAGTAGTTGTACTCGGCAACGGTGTCGGCGGCGGCAGTGTCGAGGTCTACCAGAGAATAAAGGGGAGAGAGAAACATTAAATACACATCAATAATAGCAATACAAATTCAATACATGGAAAACGCATTGTTGGCGGTGTTCTAACGTAGTGTTAAGTATTTTTAGGCGGAGCGGGAATTTATCCGGGGATGACTCGTCAGTACCGGTTGATTACCGGATGGATGATCCGGAGGGGAAGGTTCCATGTCTGCAGTGCTAGAGACATCTGACAGACATGTTGATAGTGTATCCGTGCTCGTTGATCCATTCTGAACAACTTTCATATACAGAACATTTTCATCCGGAAAGTTTTACCGGCTCCGGTCGTCTGACAGACAGATGAACCGAAGGAGAAATGGTCCATGTTCAGTATGTTAGAGGGGTGCGGCGGGTATACGGGTAGCGTATTAGTATCCGTAATATTTTTCTAACCAAGTTTCATCTATAAATTATTTTCATCTGACTTACAGTTTAAAACATATTGATTTTCTAAGTTTAATTCATTTTATTTATTTTCTAGATTTTCTTTTATTAAATAAATCAACATTATCCACAATAGTAATGTTGACCAAGTCAACCTGACAGAGGGGACCCGCATGTCATATGTTGGAGCCTTTGACCTGGTCAACTGACCAGTGGGCCCCATGTGTCATAGACTCCTAGTGGATTTCTCTAAAATTACTAAATCTGAGAATTTGTTATTGTTTAGCCCTCTAGTGAATTTAATAACTAATTAATTAAACCAAACACAAATATATGGCAATTATATTATTTGATCTAGGATATGTGTACAACATGCCCATGTCTATTGCATTATTAATCAGATTCAATAACACGAGGTTGTGGGCTTAGGAAGTGGTTAAGATAATATTTCTGACTTAGCAGAAATTTGCGAAGTCTGGACATTTCTGTTTTAACATAAAGTAGCATTTTGCAAGATTTATTGTGATCAATCCATTCATAATTTGGAGTTGGTCCAATGTAATGAAATCATCCTTGGCATGTCTAGTTTGGGATCTACAATTTTTATTCATTTTAAACTTCGTTTGATGTGGCTTTTGAGACTGTGAAGGGATCAGCAACATGTAGACAACAGCCCTGCAGTGCAAAACATACAAAAAAAAGGGTGGTTTAATGTCCCAGGAGGGACTCGAACCCATCATCTCAAAGATGCAAACCACGTGCACGCGCCACAACACCACACTGATTGATCTTGACATAATACAACACAAAAACTATATAAACAACATAGGTGGCGCTACTCTTGTGGCACCCCGGCTCAAGAGGACCAGAACGCCCCGTGCTCCAACCCAGAGATCTAGTCTTTTGGAACACGGCACTGCTTGATATAGAACTGAACAGCTTTCTATTACCTAAAATACGGGTACAAGGGGTTTAATACAACGCTAGCGGAGGACAAGCTTGCTCCTCAAGCTAGCCACGGATCTACATCAAGCAGCAGACTAGCTCTCTAGCAGCGGAATATAACTCGGCAACGGAACAACAGCGACGGTGATGAACTCCAATCCACAGGGACACTGCCTGGGACACCGCCTAGCTCGCAAGCACAGGGAACGTCGTCCTACGCATCCAAAGCGTTGCGTGCAAATCTGGCATGACACACCAGGTCAGTACATTGAATGTACCAGCAAGCTCACAACAACCAAAGCACCAAGGCAAAACAACAACATGGCATTAGCAGGTTCGAGTATATTAATGAGTGAAACATGTGAGCAACAACATCATGCAAACAGATAATCATTAAGCATATTATCAGTATTGAGACTAATGCACAAGCAACCATCGTTTAAGGTCACATGGACCCCACATGATCATCGCATGATCATGTGGCTTACCTCGGAGTCCTTACAGACTCAAGCAACGGGTCATCGCATGACCGAACATCTTGCACGGGTCGTCGCACGACCATCCACTTTCACGGGCCATCGCATGGTCAAACAGGTCATCGCATGACCAACCACTTAGTACGACCATCCCACTGAACTCAGGTTGATCTCATGGTGTGGCCTAGTACGAACTGTGTCCAATACCGTGCACTTGGCTATTCAAATAGATTTGTGGTACTCTGTAGAGTTTGTGCACTTTACCCACACCATGGAGCTCTTCCTCCATCCAATACCTTGGAACTTGTCCCGCGGAATGGACTAGGATTTCTCCAACGAGACCGTGCTACCGCATGCCTCCCTTACCGTATCACCTAGCATGCTTCGCAAGTCATGCCCTCGGTAGCCCCGTGTCCTCCAGACACACCTGCCATCGCATGGCAACTGACCATCGCATGGTCCATAAACTTTGTCCCAAACGGGGACTGCGCGCAATAACCAAGTTGGCTCTCGATACTATCGTTGCTTACCGGGCCAGGGTAACCGCACGCGCATAGCCTCCCCTCGTTGGTGATACGAATAAGAGAGCACATCGATAGACCAAGCCAAGGCCTTCCCATACAGGCGAGTGTGGCTGCACTTGATAAGTTCGGTTCGGTGGCACCTGATCAACTTGGCACGAAACATATCTCCAACAGCAAACACAAGCATCAGGTGCAACATGAGCATTTAAATTAATGGCATATCAACATAAGTGGAACAAATCAAGATATGGTTATATTCACATCATGATTCAAATCATATTTTAGTTGCTTACCTTGGTCATGTTAAGATGATCAAGATCTTATCATGCAACATGGCAATATCATGAATCTAACTAAGCATGATACGGTGATAACATGATCAAAGCTGATCGTGAACATAACATGGAATAACATGTATGAAAGTATATGGGCATATCAGAATCATAACATAGTCGGAGCATTGCATCATAGTCAAGCATATTATGGCAATATAACACCAAAGTGATCCAGTCATATCATGATCAAAGCATATCATATCATCGAAGGTTAAGGCAAATTTTAAAGCACATCAAAGCTTTACGAAGGTGCAGAAGAAATTGTGGCTTGCCTTCACCAACAAGGTGTATGGGAAATCTCCTGGTCTTCAACAAGAAAAACCGTGGAAAATATTCAAATAAAGTAATGGGGAAAAGAGGGTCAAATGCACTTTTATCTGACCAGCAAATAACAACAGAAGGACATGGTATGAAACTTATGCCCAAATGAAGAGGGGTTCAAGACAAAACCAATGCAAAAAGTTTCAACTCATTTGGACTTATAGATCAAAAGATATTCAAGGTCAAAGTTGGGTCAAACTTAAATGATTTAAATCATTTTTCCGAAAAAACAACACGGAGCCATGTCGAAGGCGTAATCAGATACTACGCCTCCACTTGCGTACCCCTTCGGACGGAATAAATAGGCTGCCAGGTGGGCTAGCCCTGTCATATAAGCAAAGAGGGGAGGGGGAACAGAGGAGGGCGAGGCTCACTGGCGGCAGAACTCTGGCAAGAGCGCACGGTCGGGGTCGGGACCAGGGGAATGGAATGGGGGGCTCACGGCGGTAAGGCTCGTACCCGCGGCGTGCAAAACGGTGGTCGTTTGCTAGCGCAGAGCTTCGGGACTCCGACAAGGTCGACGTTGGCGACGATTCCGGCGACTGCTCGACCAGGGCTTGGTTGGGGAGAACCAGGGGAGGAAGGGGAGTCCTCTGGTGGCTTCGGCGTGGGCTGGGAGCTACTGGAGCGAGCAGGAGGAGCAGGGCACCGCGGCGACAGGAGCTGCCGGAGCTGGGGAAGAGGACCTCCCCGGCTTCGATTCTTGGTGCGGCGCTGCGATTGGGAGGGAGGAGGTGCTGGTGGTGTGGCTAGGCATTGCTGGAGCACGCCTTTTATAGGCTGGCGGCGATGCCCGAGCAGGGCGGCGACAAACAGAGGGGGCTGCGGCGGCGAGGTGAGCTGGCTGCCCGTGGGGCGCTCGAGAGGTTTCTGGAGGCGACGTGGAGCACGCGGGGGTGCAGAAGCGTGCGAAGCGAAGAGGGGCAGGCAGTCACAGCGATGGCAACGTGACCTAGCTACTGTTCTCGGTGGGACGCGCATGGCCGAGGGCGGCTGGCGCGATTCCGGCGAGGAAAGTCGAGAGGAAGGGGGCACGCGTGCCTGGCAAAGCCTTGCGGCGCGGCAGGACAATGGCTAGGCGATGCGGGAGCACTGCAAGGCGAGGGCGACACGTCTGGCGGCCTCAGGGCACGGCCAGAGCGCGCCATGTGCATGCCAGGGGCGCGGCCACCCTGGGCTGGTGCCCCTGGGGTAGGCTCCTGATACGTCTCCAACGTATCTACTTTTCCAAACACTTTTGCTATTGTTTTGCCCTCATTCTTGCATGATTTGAGCTAAACTAACCCGGACTGACGTTGTTTTCAGCAGAGCTGCCTGTATGGTTTTATTGTGCGCAGGAAAATGGGTTTTTGGAAATCTCCGAAAATTCCTAGAAAAATACCAGAAAATCCACGCACCCGAAGGAGCCCGAAGCCAGAAGGGGGGCCAGAGGGCAGCCAGGGGGGCCCAGGCGCCCTGTGGCCGCGGCCAGGGGTGGGGCCGCGCCGGGTGGCCGCCTGGGCGACTCCCCCTCCCCTGGTGCCCTTCTTCGTCTCCTATTTATTCCCGTGACGGGGAAACTCTGAAACAGAACTCGCTTTTCCAGAACCCGTCGCGGAGCCGCCGCCAACCTCTGTTCTTCCTCGGGAGGGCTAATATGGAGGCTGATTTGGCCTCCGGAGAGGGGAGATCGTCGCCATCATCATCACCATCACCACTCCATCCTCCCTCCATGACTTCCCTTCACATGTGTGAGTAATTCCCTGTTGTAGGCAAAGGGCTGGTAGGGATTGGATGAGATTGATCATGTAATAGTTCGTCAGATTGTTGGGGGGATGTCGCCTATCATTTACTTTGGTGTTTATCATCTTTGCTACAACTTGTTGCTCTTAATGCTTGTCACATTGGGCCCGAGTGCCATGTTTTCATATCTGAACCACTTATGTTTTCATGAGTTTATTTATGTTCAAGGTCCTATCTATGAGTTCTATGCACCTATTATGGTCCGGAACCGGCGATCCCAAAGGTGACAGCTTGGGACACCAAAGTGGATGGTCCATAGTTTGAGGATTCCATGTATCCATTGAGTTTATTGCTTTGTTCCGGTGCTCTTTGACAGGAGCACCTTAATCTCCGTAAGTTCCTTTTGGCCCCGTTCATAGCGGGATGGTAGGACAAAAGATGTTGTGCAGTTTCTTATTGCAAGCACGCACAACTACCTTTGGGATACATGCCAAATTTTTGATATTTGCCTAGATGATCATTACTTTTCTGTGTGCCTTGCCCCGTGTTAGAATCTATTACATGTTCATTCTTATTCATGCAGCGCCCAACCATCCATCTCCCTAGCCTACAGTGTTTTAATTATGCTGATTACCACTAGTTTACTTTTGCCATTATCATTATCACTGTCATATCATAGTTGCTATTAATACTTTGTTGCAAGCAAGCATATTTCATGTGCGGTTGAATTGGCAACTCAACTGTCAAAGCTTATAAATACTCTTTGTGCCCCCTTGTGTCGAATCAATAAATTGGGTTAACTTACCCGCGAGAACACTGCAATCGATCCCCTACATTTGAGGGTCATCAAGTACTGTTTTCTGGCGCCGTTGTCGGGGACCATAGCAATATTTAAAAGTCTACTTGAAGTATCATGCTTGCCACACTTCGTCCGGTATGGGTAAGAAAGGAGACCCCAAGGTTCCGATCCTGCCATCCACTACAAGAAAAGATACCGTTCTGATTACCAGTGCTATGCTTGATTCACCTTCCGTTATAAGTAAGTTTGCTTCACCACTACCACCACATGCTACTTCTACTGAGTCTGTTACTATGTCCAATACTTTTGATGATGCTTCTACTACTCTTGATGATGATAATTTTCTTGGTCACTATATTGAAACTGAGACTGCAAAGGTTGCAGCAGAGCCCGAGACTGAGATACCTGCTACCTATATTCCTACTTGCAAAACCTTTGGTTACCCGGACCTGGATGAACTCAAGGAGAGAATCCTTGATGATGATTATATTACTCTCGATGATGATATTTGCAGGGAACTCAGAGAGTGTGCCGACTCTGACCCTGGAGCTGTTAAGGAATTGCTCAAAAATCACTCCATGAAGAACAAGAATATTCCTGATCCTAAATTTGCCACATCTCCTATATGCATCACTGATCCTGATTATGATTTCTCTGTTGATCTTTCACTTATATCTACAGTCGAGGCAGACCCTTTTTATGGCAGAGAAAATGATGATGCTATAGCACACCTGACCAAACTTGCTGAGTTAGGTGACCTATTCACAACTGATGAGAAGATACGAAACTTCTATGTGGTCAAGCTCTTTCCTTTTTCTTTGAAGGGAGACGCTAAATCTTGGTATGATGCACTACCCTATGGTTCCATGACGAAGTGCAGTAGTGATATAGCGGAATGAGGTCTCTCTCAGCATAGTGTGCTCCTCTCTCAGCAGGGTAATACATGAATATGCAGCATCCTGCACAGCCATGTTCTCTGTCATGCCAATGCCATGTCCAAAGTGGATAGGCTGAGTGACTCCAACGTGGTGCGGGTAGATCCTGACAATGCAGTGGAACTGGGTCTGGTTGAAGTCGAGGAACTGCTCCTCAACGGTGTACTCAGGATACCATCGATATCCCACATAGGACATCATCTCGATCAACGTGGCGGTATGGCCACGCACACCGAGGCACCTGGTCAAACGAACAATCTGCCAAGGGGGAAGATCTGCCATCTGAAACAGAAAGAAGGAGTTTGCAAATGCATCAGATTATGAGATAAACCTGGAATGACTCGGACAGCATAACGGCTGTAATTGCAAGAAAAAGACAATTTCTTACAACATGGAAACAGCACTTACATACGATGTAATAAATCAGGAAGCATAACCTCTCTAACAAACCGATCACAACTTTCCTACGGCTACAAGGAAGCAAACAACGAGATGTTCTAATCAGACTGAGGAGAGCCTAGTCCTATCTTCCCGTAGAATAAGATGAGGGTGACTCAGAACTCAGAACGAAGGGGTAAGGAGAAAAAAGAAGCCTTACGTTGTTCCCTTATATACCCAGAGTAACTATATAACTATAGCAAGCTAGACTCGACTTCGGCCAAGGCTACTAGTCCTACAGTCAGTCCTGCTCTGATACCAAGTCTGTCGGGACCCGGGGTTAGCGTATGCAAGTCCAGCTAAGACATAGTCATATGGAGAGCCGAGAACCGTACCCACTTGTCTTAGCAGACAAGACCAAGCACAGAACGTTCTCGGAAAGCATCGTACGTGAGGGGCATCCCATCCAGGCCAGATGATCAACTGAGATGGGTCCTCATCGTCCGCACACAAGTCTAATGATATGGGTGGTGAACTCCCATATTCAAAGACAAGTCGCCTCAACCATACTATCGACTATCTCATAACTCTTGCATAGACTTACTCCAGCACGATCACTTAGTCGGGGTCTAGGGCGGGCTCGATCATACCACAAAGTGTGCACGAGACGGAGTCTCGAGCAATCGCATCGCGATGCCCCAAGCTGCGCACATCTAAGGGCCACTTGGTGTATGAAAGACCGCCAGACGATCACAACTAAGGTCTCGAAAACCCATACAAAGACATGAATGTTATAAACATACACGCGGCATACATGCCTTGTATGAACAGTAGGTATCATTGCAATTCTCTACAAAGTATACAATTTTATTGATAACTCTTATAGAGTGCACACAGAGATCACAAACATGTGATCCAACATTACAACACAAGCGGAAGAAAATTATGTCTAAGTACAGACAAGTTTAACAAATGGCTTAAGAAGCCTTATTTAAACACAAGCCCTCCACGAGGGAACCAGTCGTCTGACTGGGACTAGACTAGCTTGATCTTCAGTCGTCCAGCTCGATGAAGAATCCACCTTCGGGGTCAGTGGGTTCATCTAAAACATAGATTAAGCAAACATGAGTACAAAGTCGTACTCAGCAAGACTTACATAGGAGCTATACTACTCATGCACATGTATCAAGGTAAAGGGAGGTGGGGTTTCACTTGCAGAAGTGCTAGCTTTGACTTGGCTAATCCTGAACTACGAGTACCAGACTTTGAGGTAAGAAGCGTACACGAGTCCACTACTTTCTCCAACCAATTACACCACTATGGTGCCTTCCTCGACTTCCCCACGAGAAAGGACGCCATAGCACTCACACTTATCTTGGTGTGTTTTAGAAGTATCCGATTCAAGTTGTCTAATAATCAAGCTAAGCTTTCCAAGCAGTCCATAACCGCGGACGCGGCTATTCGAATAGTTTTGTTAACCCTGCAGGGGTGTACCGCTACACACACATGACCATCATTTACCGCCTTTGATCTCGACACCATTCAAGGGGTGCCAGCGAGGATGCTCACCACAACTGTTACCTCATAGCCGATCTAGTCCGAGAAAGCCGCCTACTTGGGTTGGTTACCACTATCGTGAACCCGGCCTGTTTACCGAAGTGGACCCAAGTGGTATGTGTGTGGTGCATAAGCCGGTCTCGGATGAGTCGTTCTCTCACTTAGCATCCAGGCCACAAGCCTATCAGAACTCCGAACTATTGCGACATCTGGACATCGAAAGGGATGAGTTAGTAAGTTGAGAGGGGTCAGTGAGCCCAATGTGTGGTTGTACTCTTCATCTTGGATCACCACACAAGAACTCGGACTTAGGGCGGTGTTCAACGAGACAACCCACCGTGTACTCCTACACAGCCTCTCATCGTTCACCTTGTATTAGGGTAGATTCACCAACACTTTTCTACCATCATCATCATGATCACTACCATCCCGACTCACATAACAGTATCATCATGGTATCACTCTAAGCATGCAATAAGCAGTAACAAATGCAGGGGCCACATGATATCAATCAACTCCTACATTTGCTAGGATTGTGGTTTTGCCTACTACTGTGACAAATGATAGGTCATGCAAAGGAATGGGTTCATCTATGCGGTAGAAACGTAGCATGGTAATCATCCTAAACAATGCATAAGTGAGACATGAGAGGGAAGTGGGATTTTATCGACATGATCAATGGGGGTTTGCTTGCCTTGCTGACGAGGTTCGGGTTCGGGGTCTTCAACGAAGGGGCAGCCTCCTGCTTCGGTTCCACCTCTACTCGACAAACAACAAGCAATGTAGCAAAGTAAATACAATGCACAATCACATGATGTAAGGTTGAAACTTGATGTAAATGCTTTGATGTGTGAGGCAATTCCATTTAAATGGAGTATATTGCAAATTGAATTGCAAATTCAAACTCCAATTTGAATTCAAACTTAGTCAAGTTGTATGTGACATGGTTTGATCAATTTGAATCATCTTCAAATGTGTATGATATGCCTCTGATGTGTGGTTGAAATGTAGCATAATTCCATGGTCCAAGTTGCAAAATCATTTGAATTGAATTTGAATAAATTCCAATTAAATCAAATGACATATGCTACTGTTCCCAATTTAAAATCAACTCAAACATAGTTGAAAGTTGATTTTTGGATAGCTTATTTTCTCCTGATCATTTTTCATATATTATTTGTCCAATTTGGAGTTAATATGAATTTTCTATGAATTTCCAAAGTTTGAGCTATTTTCTGGAATTTCTGGAATTTCTTTAATTCAATTTAATTTCTGGAAATTCATTATTGCGTCACTGTTGCGTCAGGCTGACGTGGGCGGGGGGGCTGACATGTGGGCCAGGGTTGTCAGCCTCTGGGTTAATTAACCCGGCTGGGTTAACTTAACCAGTGGCTTAATTAAGCCACTGGGCCCACTTGTCATCGGCTCTGGGGGGTCATTAGGGGGTGGATTAGCGAGGGGGGTTAGGCTAACCCACCGGCGGCTAAACGCCGGCGTCCTGGCCACGGCGGCGCTGCACGGAAGGACGAATCCGACGTCCATTTGAAGCGCTGCGACCTCCAACTTGAAGCCCTTGACGTTGCGCGTCGAAAGAGACCAACTCCAAGTGCTGGGGTGCCCTGTACGCTCGCCGGCGTCGAGTTTTGCGGCGATGGAGCTACGGCTACGAGCTGGAATTCGCTACAAGGCGCGAATGGAAGCGGGGCTAGGCTGGTTTGATGCAGTGGAGCACGGGGAACGCGATGGACAACAAGGCGAGATCGATTGCGTAACAGGTGGTCGTCGCCATGGATCCCGGCGGCGAGGAGTTTCGGCTCTCATGGCGGCCATGGCTAGAGGAAGCAATCGAGGGGGATAAGATAGGGGTTTTGATCCCGCGCTCACCAGGAACTCAGCAGAGCAGGCGGTGAGGTAAACGGCGACGTGATGATGACGAATTTGACTTTGAGTTCTTGCGGGTCCGGCGGCGGCTCGAGCTCAATTCCGGTGACTAGGAGGGCTTCGGGCTCGCCTTCTTCTGCAGATCAATGAAGAGCTTGAAGGGGAACACGGAGGACAGCTCGGTGAAGGTCCTCGTCGTTGGCTGCGTGTGCTCGGCGTCCCGCTCCGGCGATCCTCTCGGTCTTCTCCAAATCCGGCGAAAATGGAGGGGCAAGTGCACTGGAGGGAGGGGAATGGAGCTGGGCGTCTCCAGGACGTCTCCAGACGGGATAACAACGCCTGGGGGGGCCTCCAGGCAGGCAGGTGGTGTGGCGGCCGCGGCATGCCGGCCACCGAGCTGCTTGCCGCCGCGCTGGTAGAAGACAAGGGTCCAGGTGGGCTTGGGCTGTTGGAACGGTAAGTTGGGCCGAGGTGGCCCAGGTAAGTGGGCTACTTTCTGTTTTCTATTTTCCTCTCTGTTTTGCTTTCTGCTATTTGTTTAGGCTAGCTAAAAAATAGCAAGCCATTTTATTAAATGCTCAAAAAAATTATATGGCCTCATAATAAAATAGACTAGCCACTTATAAACTTTGAACATTTTTAAAATTCAAATGATTTGAACTTTAAATCAAATAGGGGTTTTTGATTAATTCCAAGTCACTGTTTGAATATTTGAAAAATCTATGAGCATGGGGTGGGTCCCACATCACTTGATATGTGATCACACTCATTTATAAGACTTTTCAAAAATCTAACATGAATTTTTGGAGAAGATTTTTATCTGGCCTTTTGAATTAATTCAACTGGGGGTTCCTTCTCCCATTTTGCTTTTGATTTTGATTTCAAAGATTTCTTTTGAAAATTTAACATGATGCAATTGACTTACTAACCCTAGCACATTACCTAACAGAGGGTTCTGACAACTCGCCCCCACTCAACAGAATCTCGTCCCGAGATTCAGAAGTTTGCGGGAGGAAGGAGGGATACTCGGCACTGAGACGGTCTTCTCTTTCCCACGTAGCTTCTCTCTCAGAGTGGTGTGACCATTGCACTTTCAGAAACCTAATCTTCTGACAACGAGTGACACGCTCTACGGAATCAAGAATACGAACGGGGTATTCTCGATAAGAAAGGTCATCTTGGAGATCAAGCGTTTCATGGTCGACTTCGCGGATGGGGTCCTTGAAGCAACGCCTGAGTTGGGACACATGGAATACATCATGTACTCGGGAAAGGTGCGGGGGTAGTTCAAGTTGGTAGGAAACTTCTCCACGTTTAGCAATAATGCGGAAAGGTCCGATGTAACGTGGGGCCAACTTGCCTTTGATACCAAAACGTTGGGTTCCCTTCAGAGGAGTAACCCGAAGGTAAGCCTTCTCATCCAGATTGTAGCTCTCTTGCCTATGATGACGATCATAGTAGCTTTTCTGATGAGACTGGGCTGCTTTCAATTGATCACGAACAATGTGAACTTGCTCTTCTTCTTCCTTGATCATATCCAGTCCAAAGAATTGTCTTTCACCGGTTTCTGACCAGTTTAAAGGTGTTCGACATCGTCGTCCATATAGGAGTTCAAAAGGAGCCATGTTCAGACTAGATTGAAAACTATTGTTATAAGCAAATTCGGCAAATGGAAGAGACTTCTCCCAATTCTTTCCGAATGAGATAACACAAGCTCTGAGCATGTCTTCAAGAATTTGGTTAACCCTTTCGACTTGACCGCTAGACTGAGGATGGAAAGCCGTACTAAAGGAGAGATGAGTTCCCATAGCATTCTGAAAGCTTCCCCAAAATCTAGAGGTGAAAAGGCTACCGCGATCAGAATTGATTTCCAAAGGAACACCGTGAAGGGATACAATTCTAGAGACATACAAGTCCGCTAACAGACTAGCAGTTATAGACTCGCGAACCGGAAGGAAGTGAGCAACTTTGGAAAGCCTATCTATGACAACGAAGATGGCATTGTTTCCTTTCTGGGTTTTTGGAAAGCCGGTGATGAAGTCCATACCGACTTTGTCCCATTTCCACTCGGGAATAGAGAAAGGTTGAAGTGTACCAGCAGGTCTTTGATGTTCTGCCTTAATGCGACGACAAACATCACATTCGGCAATAAATTGAGCAATGTCTCTCCTCATCCTAGTCCACCAAAATCTCTGGCGTAGATCTCGGTACATTTTTGTGCTACCGGGATGAATCGAGAGGGGTGTGTCATGGGCTTCCTTGAGGATGAGTTGCCTTAGTTCCTTATTCTTAGGTACTACCAAACGATTTCCAAAGAATACCGTTCCCTTGCTATCTGTGGAGAAACATTTACCAACTCCGCTAGCAATGTTCTCCTTGATCCGGCGAACACCTCGTGCACGCCTTTGGGCAACTATGATTTGATCCTCAAGAATTGGTTTCGCCACCAAGGTAGAAAGATAGCCATGAGGAACAATCTCAAGATTGAGCTTGCGAAAGTCCTCATGAAGAAGTGGTTGATACTGTTGTAACATGAGGTTGTTACAATATGACTTACGACTTAGGGCATCAGCCATGACATTGGCTTTTCCTGGGGTGTAAGAAATTACTACGTCGTAATCTTTTATCAACTCAATCCAGCGTCTTTGCCTGAGATTAAGATCTGGCTGGGTGAAAATGTATTTGAGGCTTTGGTGGTCGGAATAAATCTCACAACGATTACCAAGGAGGTAATGTCGCCAAGTTGTCAGGGCATGAACTACGGCAGCGAGTTCAAGGTCATGGGTAGGATAGTTCTCTTCATGTGGCCGCAACTGGCGTGAAGCATTAGCTACCACATGTCGATCTTGCAGAAGTATGCATCCTAACCCTTGCCGTGATGCGTCACAATAGATTTCAAAATCCTTTTTGGTGTCTGGAGGTGCAAGTACGGGTGCAGAAGTCAATCTTCTTTTTAGCTCTTGAAAGCTTTCCTCGCACTTGGGAGTCCATAAGAATTTCTTATCCTTCTTGAGGAGTTCAGTTAGAGGCTTTGCAACTTTAGAAAAGTTCTCGACGAAGCAACGGCAGTAGCTGGCTAGGCCAAGAAAACTCCTAACTTGCTTAACCGATTCAGGTGGAGTCCAGTCAAGGACGGCCTGAACTCTCTCGGGATTCAGAGCAATGCCTTTTGCAGAAATCACGTGGCCTAAGTAGGTCACTTCTGGTAGCCAAAATTTGCACTTGGAGAATTTAGCATACAGGCGATGCTCTCTAAGTTTCATCAATACCAGCCTTAGGTGTTCGGCATGATCTTCTTCGTTCTTCAAGTAGATGAGAATATCATCAAGATAAACCACAACAAATTTATCTAAGTACTCCATGAAGATCGAATTCATCATGCGTGAGAAAGTGGCGGGGGCATTGGTTAAACCAAAGGACATGATGGTGTACTCGTAAAGACCATAATGAGTAGTAAAAATCGTTTTGGGAATGTCCTCGTTTCGGATCTTGATTTGATGATAACCTAATCTCAAATCCATCTTGGAGAAGACAGAGGATCCTGCAAGTTGATCATAAAGATCATTGATCCTGGGCAATGGGTACTTGTTCTTTATCGTCGCTAAATTTAGCGGACGATAGTCTACGCACATCCTTTCTGTTCCATCTTTCTTCGTTACGAACAGAACGGGGCAACCCCATGGCGATGAGCTAGGGCGGATGAAGCCTTTCTCCAACAAAGCTTCCAGTTGGGTTTTAAGCTCAGCTAACTCACGTGGGGCCATTTTGTATGGGCGTCTAGAAATTGGTGCGGTTCCTGGGGAAAGATCCACTATAAACTCTACACATCTATCGGGTGGCATGCCCGGAAGCTCTTCAGGAAAGACATCCGGGAAGTCACGAACCACCAGAATATCTTCAAGTTCGGGAAGGGGAAGTACATTCAAGGAATGCACTTGGGTTCTTGTTCTGGGTGAGGTATAGTTGACGGTTTTGCCTGAAGGGTGGGTGAGTTTCACGGATTTGCCTTTGCAATCCAGGTAGGCATTCTGTCTTGATAGCCAATCCATGCCAAGGATGACATCAATATCTGAACACTTGAGGGCTATGAGTGAAGCAAGGAATACTAAACCCTCAATTGCAATTTGGTTTCCATGGCTTACTCTATTAGTTTGCCATCTTGACCCTGGAGTTTGAATAATCATTGGGGTGGATAATTCAACAAAAGATAACTCATGAAGAAGTGCAGCAGTGATATAGCGGAATGAGGTCTCTCTCAGCATAGTGTGCTCCTCTCTCAGCAGGGTAATACATGAATATGCAGCATCCTGCACAGCCATGTTCTCTGTCATGCCAATGCCATGTCCAAAGTGGATAGGCTGGGTGACTCTAACGTGGTGCGGGTAGATCCTAACAATGCAGTGGAACTGGGTCTGGTTGAAGTCGAGGAACTGCTCCTCAACGGTGTACTCAGGATACCATCGATATCCCACATAGGACATCATCTCAATCAACGTGGCGGGATGGCCACGCACACCGAGGCACCTGGTCAAACGAACAATCTGCCAAGGGGGAAGATCTGCCATCTGAAACAGAAAGAAGGAGTTTGCAAATGCATCAGATTATGAGATAAACCTGGAATGACTCGGACAGCATAACGACTGTAATTGCAAGAAAAAGACAATTTCTTACAACATGGAAACAACACTTACATACGATGTAATAAATCAGGAAGCATAACCTCTCTAACAAACCGATCACAACTTTCCTACGGCTACAAGGAAGCAAACAACGAGATGTTCTAATCAGACTGAGGAGAGCCTAGTCCTATCTTCCCGTAGAATAAGATGAGGGTGACTCAGAACTCAGAACGAAGGGGTAAGGAGAAAAAAGAAGCCTTACGTTGTTCCCTTATATACCCAGAGTAACTATATAACTATAGCAATCTAGACTCGACTTCGGCCAAGGCTACTAGTCCTACAGTCAGTCCTGCTCTGATACCAAGTCTGTCGGGACCCGGGGTTAGCATATGCAAGTCCAGCTAAGACATAGTCATATGGAGAGCCGAGAACCGTACCCACTTGTCTAAGCAGACAAGGCCAAGCATAGAACGTTCTCGGAAAGCATCGTACGTGAGGGGCATCCCATCCAGGCCGGATGATCAACTGAGATGGGTCCTCATCGTCCGCACACAAGTCTAATGATATGGGTGGTGAACTCCCATATTCAAAGACAAGTCGCCTCAACCATACTATCGACTATCTCATAACTCTTGCATAGACTTACTCCAGCACGATCACTTAGTCGGGGTCTAGGGCGGGCTCGATCATACCACAAAGTGTGCATGAGACGGAGTCTCGAGCAATCGCATCGCGATGCCCCAAGCTGCGCACATCTAAGGGCCACTTGGTGTATGAAAGACCGCCAGACGATCACAACTAAGGTCTCGAAAACCCATACAAAGACATGAATGTTATAAACATACACGCGGCATACATGCCTTGTATGAACAGTAGGTATCATTGCAATTCTCTACAAAGTATACAATTTTATTGATAACTCTTATAGAGTGCACACAGAGATCACAAACATGTGATCCAACATTACAACACAAGCGGAAGCAAATTATGTCTAAGTACAGACAAGTTTAACAAATGGCTTAAGAAGCCTTATTTAAACACAAGCCCTCCACGAGGGAACCAGTCGTCTGACTGGGACTAGACTAGCTTGATCTTCAGTCGTCCAGCTCGATGAAGAATCCACCTTCGGGGTCAGTGGGTTCATCTAAAACATAGATTAAGCAAACATGAGTACAAAGTCGTACTCAGCAAGACTTACATAGGAGCTATACTACTCATGCACATGTATCAAGGTAAAGGGAGGTGGGGTTTCACTTGCAGAAGTGCTAGCTTTGACTTGGCTAATCCTGAACTACGAGTACCAGACTTTGAGGTAAGAAGCGTACACGAGTCCACTACTTTCTCCAACCAATTACACCACTATGGTGCCTTCCTCGACTTCCCCACGAGAAAGGACGCCATAGCACTCACACTTATCTTGGTGTGTTTTAGAAGTATCCGATTCAAGTTGTCTAATAATCAAGCTAAGCTTTCCAAGCAGTCCATAACCGCGGACGCGGCTATTCGAATAGTTTTGTTAACCCTGCAGGGGTGTACCGCTACACACACATGACCATCATTTACCGCCTTTGATCTCGACACCATTCAAGGGGTGCCAGCGAGGATGCTCACCACAACTGTTACCTCATAGCCGATCTAGTCCGAGAAAGCCGCCTACTTGGGTTGGTTACCACTATCGTGAACCCGGCCGGTTTACCGAAGTGGACCCAAGTGGTATGTGTGTGGTGCATAAGCCGGTCTCGGATGAGTCGTTCTCTCACTTAGCATCCAGGCCACAAGCCTATCAGAACTCCGAACTATTGCGACATCTGGACATCGAAAGGGATGAGTTAGTAAGTTGAGAGGGGTCAGTGAGCCCAATGTGTGGTTGTACTCTTCATCTTGGATCACCACACAAGAACTCGGACTTAGGGCGGTGTTCAACGAGACAACCCACCGTGTACTCCTACACAGCCTCTCATCGTTCACCTTGTATTAGGGTAGATTCACCAACACTTTTCTACCATCATCATCATGATCACTACCATCCCGACTCACATAACAGTATCATCATGGTATCACTCTAAGCATGCAATAAGCAGTAACAAATGCAGGGGCCACATGATATCAATCAACTCCTACATTTGCTAGGATTGTGGTTTTGCCTACTACTGTGACAAATGATAGGTCATGCAAAGGAATGGGTTCATCTATGCGGTAGAAACGTAGCATGGTAATCATCCTAAACAATGCATAAGTGAGACATGAGAGGGAAGTGGGATTTTATCGACATGATCAATGGGGGTTTGCTTGCCTTGCTGACGAGGTTCGGGTTCGGGGTCTTCAACGAAGGGGCAGCCTCCTGCTTCGGTTCCACCTCTACTCGACAAACAACAAGCAATGTAGCAAAGTAAATACAATGCACAATCACATGATGTAAGGTTGAAACTTGATGTAAATGCTTTGATGTGTGAGGCAATTCCATTTAAATGGAGTATATTGCAAATTGAATTGCAAATTCAAACTCCAATTTGAATTCAAACTTAGTCAAGTTGTATGTGACATGGTTTGATCAATTTGAATCATCTTCAAATGTGTATGATATGCCTCTGATGTGTGGTTGAAATGTAGCATAATTCCATGGTCCAAGTTGCAAAATCATTTGAATTGAATTTGAATAAATTCCAATTAAATCAAATGACATATGCTACTGTTCCCAATTTAAAATCAACTCAAACATAGTTGAAAGTTGATTTTTGGATAGCTTATTTTCTCCTGATCATTTTTCATATATTATTTGTCCAATTTGGAGTTAATATGAATTTTCTATGAATTTCCAAAGTTTGAGCTATTTTCTGGAATTTCTGGAATTTCTTTAATTCAATTTAATTTCTGGAAATTCATTATTGCGTCACTGTTGCCGTGGGGGGGGCTGACATGTGGGCCAGGGTTGTCAGCCTCTGGGTTAATTAACCCGGCTGGGTTAACTTAACCAGTGGCTTAATTAAGCCACTGGGCCCACTTGTCATCGGCTCTAGGGGGTCATTAGGGGGTGGATTAGCGAGGGGGGTTAGGATAACCCACCGGCGGCTAAACGCCTACGTCCTGGCTACGTCGGCGCTGCACGGAAGGACGAATCCGACGTCCATTTGAAGCGCTGCGACCTCCAACTTGAAGCCCTTGCCGTTGCGCGTCGAAAGAGACCAACTCCAAGTGCTGGGGTGCCCTGTACGCTCGCGGGCGTCGAGTTTTGCGGCGACGGAGCTACGGCTGTGAGCTGGAATTCGCTACAAGGCGCGAATGGAAGCGGGGCTAGGCTGGTTTGAAGCAGTGGAGCACGGGGAACGCGATGGACAACAAGGCGAGCTCGATTGCGTAACAGGTGGTCGTCGCCATGGATCCCGGCGGCCAGGAGTTTCGGCTCTCATGGCGGCAATGGCTAGAGGAAGCAATCGAGGGGGATAAGATAGGGGTTTTGATCCCGCGCTCACCAGGAACTCAGCAGAGCAGGCGGTGAGGTAAACGGCGGCGTGATGATGACGAATTCGACGATGAGTTCTTGCGGGTCCGACGGCGGCTCGAGCTCGATTCCGGTGACTAGGAGGGCTTCGGGCTCGCCTTCTTCTGCAGATCGATGAAGAGCTTGAAGGGGAACACGGGGGACAGCTCGGTGAAGGTCCTCGTCGTCGTTGGCTGCGTGTGCTCGGCGTCCCACTCCGGCGATCCTCTCGGTCTTCTCCAAATCCGGCGAAAACGGAGGGGGCAAGTGCACTGGAGGGAGGGGAATAGAGATGGGCGTCTCCAGGACGTCTCCAGACGGGATAACAATGCCTGGGGGGCCTCCAGGCAGGCAGGTGGCGTGGCGGCCGCGGCATGCCGGCCACCGAGCTGCTTGCCGCCGCGCTGGTAGAAGACAAGGGTCCAGGTGGGCTTGGGTTGTTGGAACAGTAAGTTGGGCCGAGGTGGCCCAGGTAAGTGGGCTACTTTCTGTTTTCTATTTTCCTCTCTGTTTTGCTTTCTGCTATTTGTTTACGCTAGCTAAAAAATACCAAGCCATTTTATTAAATGCTCAAAAAAATTATATGGCCTCATAATAAAATAGACTAGCCAATTATAAACTTTGAACATTTTTAAAATTCAAATGATTTGAACTTTAAATCAAATAGGGGTTTTTGATTAATTCCAAGGCACTGTTTGAATATTTGAAAAATCTATGAGCATGGGGTGGGTCCAACATCACTTGATATGTGATCACACTCATTTATAAGACTTTTCAAAAATCTAACATGAATTTTTGGAGAAGATTTTTATCTGGCCTTTTGAATTAATTCAACTGGGGGGGTTCCTTCTCCCATTTTGCTTTTGATTTTGATTTCAAAGATTTCTTTTGAAAATTTCACATGATGCAATTGACTTACTAACCCTAGCACATTACCTAACAGAGGGTTCTGACAATTTTCCTGCTCATATGCAACATGCTGCTTTGCAAAGAATCTATAACTTTAAACAGTTGCAGGATGAGCACCTCCCTAAAGCTTGGGGCAGGTATTGTGACTTAATTAAGGCTAGACCGGGACATGAAGTCCCAGAGAATGAATTACTCGATATATTTTATGCTGGTCTAACCGATGAATCCAGGTCCTATCTGGATAGTTGTGCTGGTTGTGTTTTCAGGGAAAGAACACCGGCCGATGCTGAAGAATTAATGGGAAAGATAGCCAAGAACCATGAAGATTGGTCCATCCCTGAACCACCTCCACCACCAAAGAAGAGGGCATGCTTGTTCTGAGCCCCGAAGATATGCAAGAAGCAAAGAAATCTATTAAGGAGAAGGGCATCAAAGCCGAAGACGTGAAGAATCTATCGCCTATCGAGAAGTTGTGTGAGCTTACTACTCACGCTCCTTGGGTAGAGGTACACTATCTATTAGACTTTACTGAAAGTGACATCCCTAAAGGTAAGCCTCTCGACCAATGCTTAGATGAGCTTGATAATTTTATTATTAAGCAAGACAATTTTAATAGGAGGGTACAAAGTCAGTTGCATGATAATTCTCTTGCTATCAAAAATTTGCTTGGTGTTCTTGAAAGAAAAGTTAATGATGTTGAATGTCTTGTTAAGCATTTTCATATGGTTCAAACTCAGCTTGAACAAATTTCTAATGTGCAAAAAGATTTGCTTGCTAACAATGCCAAAAAGGGCATACAAGCTTATGGCATTAAGACTAGGGGTGGAACACACACCCAGGACCCACTCTATCCTGAGGGGCATCCGAGGAGGATCGAGCAAGATTCTCAAGTGCGAGTGGAAGACGAGATTGTTAGCTCTCCTAAGAAGAAAAAGAAGAAGAAGAAACACAAGGAAGCTGACAACTCTAATGACCCTATCACAAGTGAAGAACCTGTTATTGATCCCAACAGCGTATCTACCTCTGATGCTGAAACTGAAGATGGTGCTGAGCCCGGAGAAAATGATAAGGAGAAGAATGATCCTCCTGAGGTGCGAGAAGAAGAAGCACCCGATAAATGCAAGAAGTACACAAGATAAGACTTCGTAGCAAGAAGACATGGGAAGTAACAAGAACCATGGGTACAAAAACCCATGCCCTTTCCAGGTAAGTCTTCAAATCTAAAGAAGAAGAGCATTATAATAAATTTTGTGAATGGATGAAACCTCTTTTTCTGCAAATTCCTTTGACTGATGCTATCAAGTTACCCCCTTATACCAAATACATGAAAGATATTGTTACTAATAAAAGAAAAGATCCTAATGAGGCAATATCTAGTTATCTACTATGCTTTCTAACTACTCTTTCAGTGGCAAGATTTCTGAGAAGCTTGGTGATCCAGGTATACACACCATTGCTTGCCCCATAAAAAAGAAGGGTTTTTATCAGTTTTGCCATCCATTGTATTACACTACTCAGTTTTTCCATTAACTTTTTTCACTACTCAAAATTGCCACTACTCCGTTAAATGTATACTCAAAAAAGCCATTTTCTGCCGTTAGCGTCAAAACAAATAGACCTGACCCCAATTTGCAAAGAAATCATGTAACAAAAAGGGCGCTGCGAGGTTCGAACCCAAGACCAACATTTGCACACCTGCACATACTAACCACACTAGCTAATAATATCTATTGAACAAAGGGAGATTCATATTCTATATATCTTGTAGGAACAATAATACTCGGATATAGCAGTGTGGCATCCTGCTAATCCCAGCTTATTTGTGTTCTCCTCCTTGGTGAGTCATGTTCTTCCTATGAAGCACGAGGCTACGTCCATTCCAGATCGAACCATGCCGATGGAAGCAGTACGCACGCCATGTACTTGGTCCCAAGCTATATAAGCAGGCTAGGCGAAAGGCAGCGCCAAAGCTACGGCGGTGCCGGTGCCGGCCGGACTGCGTGGCGGCACTGGGACTTAGGTGCGGCAACTGCGGTGACACTGGGCGGGAGGCGCGACGGATCTGGCGCTCTGCGCGGTGACCGCCGGTGCCAACCGAGGAGCAGGCGGCGGCTAGGATCGTGGCTGCGACGGATACTCTATTAGGGAGCAGGATGGGGAAGGTTAATCGGTTTAGCTCAGTTATGTGTGCTGAGTATTATTGTTCCTACAGGATATATAGAATATGTATCTTCCTTTACCGAATAGATATCATGAGCTGGCATGGTTAGTACGTGCAGGCGTGCAAAAGTTGGTCGTGGGTTCGAACCCCACGGCGCCCTTTTTTCCATGATTTCTTTGCAAATCGGGGTCAGGTCTATTCGTTTTGACGCTAACGGCAGAAAATGGCTTTTTTGAGTATAGGTCTAACGGAACAATGGCAATTTTGAGTAGTGAAAAAAATTAATGGCATAACTGAGTAGTACAATACAATCAATGGCAAAACTAATAAAACCCAAAAAATAATTATGTCAAGACTGCCTTATGTGATCTCGGAGCAGGGGTGAGTGTTATGCCTTTTTCTCTTTACAAAAGGCTTTGTTTAGATAAGTTAATCCCTACAAATATCTCTCTTCAGATGGCTGACAAGTCAACAGCCGTCCCGATAGGTATTTGTGAGGATGTTCCAGTTGAAGTTGCTAATTGTTTAATTCTTACTGATTTTGTTGTGCTTGACATGCCCGAGGAAGGGAGTATGTCCATTATTCTTGGTAGACCTTTTCTAAACACCCCAGGTGCCATTATTGATTGCAATAAAGGAAAGGTCACCTTCAACGTAGATGATAAAGAACACACAGTGTATTTTCCAAAGAAGATCGACAAAAGGCATGGCCTTAACTCAATAGAGAATATCGAGACCGTGAAGATTGGAGAATGGGGTTGTCCTTTACACGTGCACCACAAATACAAAACCATCATGGTGGGGACAATGTCCATTAAAGTGAAAGTGCAATGATCACTTCATAAGAGGAGAGACTTTTTGTTCTATATATCGTCGGTTCGTTGGTAAGACTTGATCAACCTTACTAGTGAGGATGTTTTATATAGGCAAAAAGTGGAGCTTGTTATGTTTTCATTTGCTTTAGCTTTTATTCTCTTCGCTGTACCAAGTTTATATGTTTCTGAAACTTCACAATTCCACTCACTGCTTCAAGATTTCAGAAAGTTTCGCACCTTTTTGAACTCCGGAAAATTTTCAACAGTGAAGTCTTCATAAAAATTCCAGAAAAATTATATTTAAAATTTCCATGCCGGGAGTGACCTAGAGGCACGTGGGGCTGACCAGGGGGGCCCACCGGTGGCCCAGGCGGCCAGCTGGCGCGGCCAGCCCCTGATACGTCCAAAATGCATCACTATTTTATATAGTTATTCTTTCTTATTCATTGATATATTTCATGATATGATGCTATTCTTATGTTGTTTTGGCCTATTTTACACAGTTTGCAACTTTTCGGTTTCGAAGCAGCAGACGCAGGATTCAGCGGTAAAAAGTGGACGCTGAGTTGCTGAAGAAGAATACCTCCAAATTACCTGAAAATCGACGGAGGCTATTTTCCAGAAGGATCACGAAGACACGCAAAAGAGCGATCAGAGGGGGGCCACAGGGTGCCCAGGCGGCCACCTGGCACGGCCCCCACCCTGGTCGCGCCGGGAGGGCGCCTGGACCCCTGGGGCCACTCCCGGCTCCCCCCTTTGGCCTATATATCGATCATATATCAGAAACCCTAAAACAGGGGGAGTTTACGGAGTTCCGCCGCCGCTCCATGGCGGAAACCTACAAAGAAGAAAAGCCATCTCTGGCGGGCAGATTCCGCTGGGGAGTTGGCCTCCCGGAAGGGGAGATCATCGCCATCGTCATCGTCACGGGCATCATCGAGATCATCATCAACATCATCCCCATCATCAGCACCATCTCCACCTCCATCCAATCTCATCTCACAATTGCAACTCGTGTTGTAATCCGTACTATCTATCCTCTCTACTCTATCGGTGTTGATTACTACTTTGTGGTGAATGCTATTGAGTTTTGTTGGAGAAATATTATTGTGTCCAGATTGTTTATCATCTATTTATTCCCACTGATCATGATCTCTTTTATGTCTTGTGAGTAGTTACTTTAGTTCTTGAGGACATGGGAGAGGTCTAGTTGTTAGTAGTCTTATCATGTTGAAGTAATATGTGTTGGTTGATATTTAAGTTGTGTTGTTATTTTCCTAGTGGTGTTGTGTGAGTCGAACACTCAACACTTCGCCTTATCAAGGACCTAGGGGAATACATTGTGTACAAAGAATGCTTACGGTGGGTTGCCGGAGTGAAAGAAACCTAAACCCCAGTTTGCACGCTTTTGCACAAGGGAACAATGGATCACCGATCGTATTGCTATGGTTAGGCTTTTGCCTTAATTACTATCTTGTATTTGCGGATGCTTGCAAGGTGTTTAATCATAAGAGTGCACTTATCTTAGTCTAGAGGGTGTACTAGCATAGATCCCCCCACTCAACACTTATCAACACAGCACATAGTACTGATACGGAATATGGCGAAAGCACATGACTACCTCTCCCGTGTGTCATCAAGAACACTTTAGCCTTTATAAGTTCAGTTGCTAGGCCTCTCCTTTGCTCAGAAAGGATTGGGCCACTCGTTACTCTCCAGTGCCTTTTACTTTGCTCGTTTTTACTTTCCTGTTGCTTATACCAAGAAAACCCCTAAAAAGTTATCTTTCAGTGCTTGCAGTTATCTCCTTGCCAAAGTCACTTGCTATTACCTTCTGCTCCTCGTTGGGTTCGACACTCTTACTTATCGAAAACGCTGCAATAGATCCCTTACGGTTGTGGGTCATCAAGTACCGTTTTCTGGCGCTGTTGCCGGGGAGCGCCTGCTATTAGTAAGTGAAGCTGGTAAGGAAGTTTTTATATTTCATTTTTTAGTTTTGCTGTTGCTGCTTTTGTCCTTATGGACACCCCTACTCTTGGATTGTTGTTCTTGGGGAGCCGCCCCACAACTAAGGTAGTCACTCCTGACCCTGCTGAAATTGTGCCTTATAAGATACTATCTGGTATTATCGATTATGTCTTAGCTAATCGCTATGCAGGGGACAGACATCCAGGTGAACACTTGCTATATTTATCACGACTATGTTCATTATTCAAGCTTGCAGGTGTATCACTGGAGTTCGTTATGAAGAAATTATTCTCCATATCGCTTACGGACAAAGCTTCAGATTGGTATAAGCTCCTCGATAACTCACATTCTCTTAATTGGGAAGAGCTTATGTCTCTATTTTATACAAAGTTTTACCCTCTTCATGAAGTTCATCGAGACAGGAATTACATCTATAACTTTAGGTCTCGCGACGGAGAGAGCAGAGCTCAAGCTTGGGGGAGGCTTAAATACCTAATGTTCAAATGTCCTATCCATAAGCTCCCCGAAGATATTATACTTACAAATTTTTATGCCAGGCTTTCTCGTCAGGATAAGGAAATGTTGGATGCCTCCTCTAGCGGGGTATTTCAGACAAAGAGCATTGAAGAAAGATGTGATCTCATCGAAAGGATCCAGAAGAATACTGAAGACTGGGAAATCGACAAAGGTATTGAACCTGCTATAAATTATGAGCATGATTATATTGAGAGCTATGTGAAAACTGATTATTTTAATACCTTTTTCTCTAAGATTGGTCAGGATTCCCATCTAATGATTGATTTTTGTAAGAACTTTGCCTCTCATGTTCATTCTTCTAAGATGAAGAAGGATCAGTACCATAAACCTTTCAAAGAGGTGCCTATTGATATTCACGTTGCTGATCCTATTTTTCCTGCAGTTATATATGAACAGCCCCCTTTTCCTTCAAGGATAAGGGAGCACTCTTTTGTGACAGGCATAATAAATAAAAGTGAGAGGAGAACAGGCGAACCTGAGGACCAGATCAGAGTCGATCCTCAAGTTGCGATGGTTAAAGATTTAGTTACTAATGATGTTTCAGATTCTATTATAAATTTTTGTGCTGTTTCAACTAACATTGTCACAGCCAAGAATAAAAGCCCAATTTCAGGTACACCAGTTGTATCTGTTAAAATAGGAGATCACAATTATTACGCGCTATGCGATCTGGGATCAAGTGCTAGCGCGATTCCTTATTTGCTTTATCAAGAGATCATGGGTGGGATTTCACCCTGTGAACTCGAAGAGATTGACGTTACTATTCATCTTGCAAACAAAGCTACTATCTCTCCTATTGGGATTGTGAGAGATGTTGAAGTCCTATGCGGAAAGCAATACATGGAGGACCACGAGAATGATACTCATATGCAGGAAAGAAATGAAATTGATGAAATGTTCTTGAGACAACCTGCTATCCTGAAGCACAACCTTCCGGTTGAACCTTTAGGAATTCTATCCAAACCAAAAGAAGACCCGGTGTTTGATCTCAAACCTCTTCCCGATACGGTCAAGTATGCTTATTTAGATGAAAAGAAAGTATATCCTGTTATTATCAACTCTAACCTTTCAGGATATGAAGAAGAGCGATTATTGGAGATACTTCGTCAACACCGTGGTGCAATTGGCTATACCCTTGATGACCTTAAGGGAATTAGTCCATCTATCTGTCAACATACTATCAACCTCGAGCCCGATGCTAAACCTGTTGTTGACCATCAACGACGGTTGAACCCAAAGATGATGGATGTTGTGAGGACCGAAATCCTCAAGCTTCTAGCCGCAGGTATTATCTACCCTATAGCTGATAGTAAGTGGGTAAGTCCTGTTCATTGTGTTCCTAAGAAAGGAGGGACAACTGTAGTCCCTAATGATAAGAATGAACTAATACCTCAGAGAATTATTATTGGATATAGAATGTGTATTGATTACAGGAAGTTGAACAAGGCAACTAGGAAGGACCACTACCCGCTGCCCTTTATCGATCAGATGCTTGAGAGGTTGTCCAAAAACACCCACTTTTGCTATCTTGACGGGTATTCAGGCTTCTCTTAAATTCATGTTAACACTGCCGATCAAGAGAAGACCACTTTCACTTGTCCTTATGGTACTTATGCTTATAGGCGTATGCCTTTTGGTTTATGCAATGCCCCTGCTACTTTTCAGAGATGCATGTCTGCAATATTTCATGGTTTCTGTGAGGAGATTGTGGAAGTCTTCATGGACGATTTCTCCGTCTATGGAACTTCCTTTGACCACTGTCTCCACAATCTTAATAAAGTTTTGCAGAGATGCGAGGATACAAACTTAGTTCTAAACTGGGAAAAGTGCCACTTCATGGTTAACGAAGGGATCGTGCTTGGCCACAAGATTTCCGAGAGGGGAATTGAAGTGGACAAGGAGAAAATTGAAGCTATCAAAAGGATGCCCTATCCAAGGAAAGGTATTCGTAGTTTTCTCGGTCATGCTGGTTTCTATAGAAGATTTATTAAAGAATTTTCTAAGACCTCGAGACCCCTCACTAATCTTCTCCAGAAGGATGTTCCTTTTGTATTTGATGAAGATTGTAAGGAGGCTTTCGAAGTTCTTAAGAAAGCTTTAATAACCGCTCCTATAGTACAACCGCCTGACTGGAGTTTGCCCTTTGAAATTATGTGTGATGCTAGTGATTTTGTTGTTGGAGCTGTTTTAGGACAAAGGGTTGATAAAAAATTGAATGTTATATATTATGCTAGTAAAACCCTTGATAGTGCTCAAAAGAACTATGCTACTACTGAGAAGGAATTCTTAGCAGTAGTGTTTTCTTGTTATAAGTTTAGGCAGTATATTGTTGATTCTAAAGTTATTATTCATACTGACCATGCTGCCATTAAGTATCTTATGACGAAGAAGGATGCCAAGCCAAGACTCATCAGATGGGTACTCCTCCTTCAAGAATTTGATTTGCAGATTGTTGATAGAAAAGGAGCAGACAACCCGGTAGCGGACAATCTTTCAAGGATGGAAAATATACCGCATGATCCCATCCCAGTCAACGACAATTTTCCATACGAACAACTCGCCGTTGTTAAAGTACAATCTCTTTCCAATCCTTGGTTTGCAGATTATGCTAATTTTATCGCTGCAAAGTATTTGCCTCCAGGTTTAACATTTCAGCAAAGGAAGAAGTTCTTCCATGATTTGAGGCATTACTTTTGGGATGACCCACATCTTTTCAAAGAAGGTCCAGACGGGATCGTGAGAAGATGCATACCGGAACACGAGCAGAAGGACATTCTCAAGCAATGTCACGACAGTCCCTATGGAGGACATCACGCCGGTGAGAGAACCGCACATAAGGTTCTCCCATTAGGTTTTTATTGGCCTACTCTCTTTAAAGATGCTAGAAATTATGTTTTAGCCTGTGATAAATGTCAGAGAGTTGGTAATATTAGTAGAAGGAATGAGCTGCCTATGAATTACTCACTAGTGATTGAGCCTTTTGATTGCTGGGGTTTTGATTTTATGGGTCATTTTCCTTCTTCGCACAAGTACACTCACATATTAGTTGCTGTTGATTATGTAACCAAGTGGGTTGAAGCAATCCCCACTGAGAGTGCTGATCACAAAACATCTTTGAAAATGCTCAAAGATGTAATTTTCCCTAGGTTTGGTGTACCTAGGTATCTCATGACTGATGGAGGATCACACTTCACGCATGGAGCTTTTAGAAAAGCTTTAGCCAAGTATGATGTCAATCATAGAATTGCTTCACCGTACCATCCTCAAACTAGTGGGCAAGTTGAGCTCACCAATAGAGAGATCAAGTTGATCTTGCAAAAGACAGTTAACAGAAATAGGAAGGACTGGTCAAATAAGTTAGGAGATGCTTTGTGGGCGTATAGAATTGCTTACAAAAACCCCATGGGCATGTCTCCCTATAAAATGGTCTATGGCAAGGCTTGCCATTTGCCATTAGAGTTAGAACACAAAGCTTTCTGGGCTGTTAGAGAGATTAATGCTGACCCAAAGTTAGCTGGTGAAAAGCGTCTCATGAACTTGACTTCTCTAGATGAGTGGAGAAGTGAAGCTTACGAGAGCGCTAAAATGTTCAAGGAAAAGGTAAAGAAGTGGCATGACAGGAGGATTCTGAAACGTGAATTTAATGTTGGTGATAAAGTTTTATTGTTTAGATCCCGTTTCAGGTTTTCTCCAGGTAAACTACTTTCCAGGTGGGAAGGGTCATTTCATATCGAAGAAGTCTACCGGTCTGGTGCAATCAACATTAACAATTTTGAAGGCACCAAACCTCAAGTTGTGAATGGGCAAAGACTCAAGCATTACATGGCGGGAGATCCCGTCAATGTTGATGTAAATATAATACGCACAAAAACTCATGAAGAACATGTTGTAGCCCTGTTTCAGACACCGACAGAAGAAGAATAAGAAAAGGTATGTATTACAGTAAGGAAACATCGCGAACCGCCATAAAAGTTCCATATTATGAGTTTTTGCACAATTAGGAAAATTCGAGGCCTAAGTGGAGCCGGAGAGGAGCTCCAGGGGGCCCAGGCGCCCCCCTGGCGCGGCCTACCTCCTGGCCGCGCCGGGAGGCCGCCTGGGCACCCAGGAGTCCGTCTCCGACCCCACTTTGGCTCGTTACCTTCCTTTTGTTGCAGAAATTTTTGCTATATGTTTGCCCGGATCGTTCCGGCAACGTATCTCGCGATTTCGTGTGTCTTCTCTTCAATCTGTTTCTGCCAAGAAATCTTTTAGCTAGACCTAGGTGCCATGGCTTCCCTAAGTTCTCCCAAGGACAAGTTTGTCATCAACGTCATCAACCCTTACCTCTCTGAGGTGAACAAGCACCCCCAGGCCCTTCGTGTGGAGGACGGTGTTCTCCACAAGGAAGATCTGAAGGGACCAGTCATGGAGGGGAGCACCGAGGAGCGGCTGAAAGAGATGGAACATGAGGTCTTCAAGTTCAAGAAGATGGTGGAGCGTGGTGTTGAGGCCAACTTCGACATCAGGAACGAGATCGAGGCTTCCCATAAGAAAGAGATGAAGGAGATGTGGTCAAGTTTGTCCGCGCTAGAAGAAAAAGTTTACGGGCTCCAAGCACAAATCTATGATCTGCACAACCAGAACTGTGAGTATGAACTAAAGTTTCTACGCATGGGTTTAGGTGCTGAGTGCAGGATCCTGGAGACGGGAATGTCCTTCGAGACTGGAGAGGAGCTACCATGGAAGCGCTTCGCCAAGGAGTACCTGACTGAGAAGAACAAGAATGAGGAGTAAATCTCCTTGGGTAATGGCATCCCCTTGGCTTGTTCCAAGCTTGGGGGAGTGCCCGGTATCTTTATCTTTGTCTTTAGGAGTCAAGTAGAGTCGTATCATGTTTAGGGAAGTTATTATATGAAATAGGTGTTTGCATCGAGGTCTATCACTCCGTCTGTGGAGAGATTGTATCCGTGAGTGTGGAGTCGTCTATAATGGAATATTAATGAGAAGTCTATTAGTTCCTTCGCTGCACTCGGTATTCTCTTCACGCAATCGGCCTCATATGACGATCCTTATGGGGAGTATTGACCTTATATCAGGTATGGCTTTGAAAACTTTATTTAATTTTGGCAAACATAGCTTTGGTCATGACAACATGCATGTTTTCTCAAGTAGCGACATAGCCAAAACCTTTATGTTATTATGCTTGAAGTGTTATGTTGACAAGGAAAACAACTTGATGTGTTATGCTTACCTTAATGTTTATGCCTTATATGTTTTGCATCTAAATTAGCATCAATTGGCTGTTCTCTCAAAGCATTTGCTAGCCAAACTCTTTGCCAAGTAGATTTCTGCTTGTGCGTCCATACCCTGAAACCAATACTTTCCATATGAGTCCACCATACCTTCCTATTCGTGGTATTCCCCTACCACTCCTATAAGTATAGAATTTATGTGTTATCCTTAAATGTTCAAAATCTTCTGTTTTGTGCCTCTTGTTTAGCTCATGAGGAAGTAGTAGGTAATTCATGATCTTCTTAAGTTGGACAAGTTTTACCCCGGGATTGCATGTCTAATCTGCAAACCCTTAATACGAGGAGGAACTCGCATGAGTGCGCCCAGCTCGAAAGATAATATAACAAACAAACCCTCCTTCACGCTTGGTCTATGAGAAATCAGAAACTTTGGCAGTGATAAACAAAGGAGATTAAGGGGATGTGATCGTCCCCACTTGGGATCCGTTCCTCGAAACTTGTCCATCTTGAGAAGTAATTGAGCTATCTATTAGCATTCGTTGACAAACTATGCACCGCCCCAAAATCTATTTTTTATTTTGTTTGATTCAAGGATAGCACATGAGTTTTCCCTGCTTGTCCTTAACAAGGCCTTTCATCCACCTTTGTGTTGAGTCAGTTGTCCCACTTCCTTCTTTTCTCTAAGAGAACAGACATTTGATGTTGATGAGGATTCATCCATATAGAGCTGCATTAAGTTTTGCCATGCCACATCCTTGTTGACATTATCTTTTGATAAGTAAGTTGTTTGCGAAAGCTTTTTCCAAGCAAGCATCTTCCTTTGTGTTAGCATTTACACTTCATGACTAATAACATGTTCTTTCAAAAGCTTCAAAGTGTTTCATTAAAAAGAAAGAGCAAGAGTGAAAGTTATTAGTTGTCCTTTGACCAAGGATATGTTTGCCATAATTTGATGAGTTTCCTCAGCCCTACTTTTGATTATAATTGTTATTACTTTCTCATAAGGGCCTTATGAGTTGAGGTTGCTGTTGAGGATGCTTGAGTTTGATGAAGAAACCTTGATGCTTCTTGTCCGTATTCTATTTATCGACACTTCACTCTCTAAACTTGTGGACATGTTTACCGAGCTCAGTATTCGCTTGCGGACAAGCGAGGTCTAAGCTTGGGGGAGTTGATACGTCCAAAATGAATCACTATTTTATATAGTAATTCTTTCTTATTCATTGATATATTTCATGATATGATGCTATTCTTATGTTGTTTTGGCCTATTTTACACAGTTTGCAACTTTTCGGTGCCGAAGCAGCAGACGCAGGATTCAGCGGTAAAAAGTGGACGCTGAGTTGCTGAAGAAGAATACCTCCAAATTACCTGAAAATCGACGGAGGCTATTTTCCAGAAGGATCACGAAGACACGCAAAAGAGCGACCAGAGGGGGCCACAGGGTGCCCAGGCGGCCACCTGGCGCAGCCCCCACCCTGGTCGCGCCGGGAGGGCGCCTGGACCCCTGGGGCCACTCCCGGCTCCCCCCTCTGGCCTATATATCGATCATATATCAGAAACCCTAAAACAGGGGGAGTTTACGGAGTTCCGCCGCCGCTCCGTGGCGGAAACCTACAGAGAAGAAAAGCCATCTCTGGCGGGCAGATTCCGCCGGGGAGATCGCCTCCCGGAAGGGGAGATCATCGCCATCGTCATCGTCACGGGCATCATCGAGATCATCATCAACATCATCCCCATCATCAGCACCATCTCCACCTCCATCCAATCTCATCTCACAATTGCAACTCGTGTTGTAATCCGTACTATCTATCCTCTCTACTCTATCGGTGTTGATTACTACTTTGTGGTGAATGCTATTGAGTTTTGTTGGAGAAATATTATTGTGTCCAGATTGTTTATCATCTATTTATTCCCACTGATCATGATCTCTTTTATGTCTTGTGAGTAGTTACTTTAGTTCTTGAGGACATGGGAGAAGTCTAGTTGTTAGTAGTCTTATGATGTTGAAGTAATATGTGTTGGTTGATATTTAAGTTGTGTTGTTATTTTCCTAGTGGTGTTGTGTGAGTCGAACACTCAACACTTCGCCTTATCAAGGACCTAGGGGAATACATTGTGTACAAAGAATGCTTACGGTGGGTTTCCGGAGTGAAAGAAACCTAAACCCCAGTTTGCACGCTTTTGCACAAGGGAACAATGGATCGCCGATCGTATTGCTATGGTTAGGCTTTTGCCTTAATTACTATCTTGTATTTGCGGATGCTTGCAATGTTTTTAATCATAAGAGTGCACTTATCTTAGTCTAGAGGGTGTACTAGCATAGATCCACCCACTCAACACTTATCAACACAGCACATAGTACAGATACGGAATATGGCGAAAGCACATGACTACCTCTCCCGTGTGTCCTCAAGAACACTTTAGCCTTTATAAGTTCAGTTGCTAGGCCTCTCCTTTGCTCAGAAAGGATTGGGCCACTCGTTACTCTCCAGTGCCTTTTACTTTGCTCGTTTTTACTTTCCTGTTGCTTATACCAAGAAAACCCCTAAAAAGTTATCTTTCAGTGCTTGCAGTTATCTCCTTGCCAAAGTCACTTGCTATTACCTTCTGCTCCTCGTTGTGTTCGACACTCTTACTTATCGAAAACGCTGCAATAGATCCCTTACGGTTGTGGGTCATCAGCCCCCTGGCCGCGCCCACAGGGCACCTGGGGCCCACAGGTCCCACCTCGAGGTAAGTCTTCTTCCTCCTCCTTACTCCCTCTCCAAAAACACGAGTTCTGCGCTTCTTCTTGCGTTCTTGTTGTTCTTGGAGGCGATTTTCGATCTCTCTCTACAGCCAACCATTTGAGTTGAGATTTTGAGCAAATACTCCCTGGTATGCAACTCCTTCACCCCTCCAGTTAGATTTTTGATTGGTGGCTTCATTTGTGAGTATTTAGTAGTTCTTGGTGTTGTTTAGATGAGCTTGCATGCATGTGTAGAAATTTATTTTCCAAGTTTTGATGCAAGTTTATGCCTTAGGTAAGTGAGTAGAGTAGTTTGCCTCAACTCACTTTGTTTAAATCCTTGTTTTTTGTGAATTGTCAAAAATTCCAAAAATGAGTTTGCTAGGAAAAGCAAAGGGGTGGCTTGGGAAGAAGAAGCCCGAGCGCTCCGATCGAGTTACTAGAGCTGCAGCTTCACCCTCTACTAATAGGGTGAGCTACAATGAAGATCATGTGCCCCTGGAGTTGTTGGAAGACACAAGTCCAGCATGCGCAATGATGTATCCGTGCGATGATTTTCTTACAGCTGCAGGAATTAAGGAGGAATTTTATGGGCTTTGTGCCAATGCAGGTTTGACACGGCTAGCATTATGCCGTGTGGTACAATACAAGAAGCTCACCTCCTGCTTTGTTAACAGTTTTCGTTATAACCATGATGCTGGAACCGTTGAGTTCAAACTTTATAATGATCTCATAACTATGTCTTTGGCGCAGTTTTGCGAGATAATAGGTGTGTCGAACGCTGATCAGACAGAAAAGATGACCACTCAGCCCTTCGAGTTGAGGACCCTCTTCAACTCCCTTTGTTACCAAGAGGAGACCGACATTCGACGTATGAAGATTTCCAGCATTTTATTTCCACACCTCAGGTATTTTGCATATTTTGTTGCTAGAGGGGTGTTGGCTCGTGAAAACACGAGCAGTGGTTCTGCGCCAGATTCTGCTATTTATGCGAATACCCTCTCTGATAAGAATGATTAAAATGTGGGTGCCTTAATTTCTCGGCGCCTTGTTACGAACAGTAACAAAGGCGACTTATATGGTGGCATTTACGCCACACTTATCCTTGAGTCTCTTGAGCGCACCCCGCATCCCGATGATGTTCCCTTTTCATACGCAAGTCTCGATCTTGCTGCTATGAAGAGGCATAAGTTTGTTACCATGACTTCCCAGTTTGGTAACCTTGTTTATATTTTGAGGTTATAAAAGACCATTACTCGTGAGATCCGTCTACCTGCACCACTTTTGTTTGATAACACTCGCAGGAACGGATGGCCCTTCAACGATATTCAGTTCGATGAGTTCATGGCTCATTACCAGCCGCATAACCCCATGGAGGGGGTTGTGCCCGACGAGGAGGAGCATGGTGAGTTCCCACCTTTCCAGGGAGAGACCTTCACCGAGCATGGCGAGGGGTCTTCTTCTGCTTGGGACTAGGGGCCTTCCTCATGGGAGGACCCGAGGACTTCGGTGTACGCACCGGAGGGCTCATTCGACCCTTGGACTTACCATTACCCCGCAGCAGGAGGCTCCTGGGGGCAGTAGACGCTACCAACTTAGGCCAAAAGCCTAAGCTTGGGGGAGTACGTGCCCTTCTCACCTTTCCATTTTATTATCCGTTTTTATTTTGTTTGGTTTGATCTTTTCGAAGTTTTTGCCCGTTCTTCTTTGTTCTTTTAATTTGCAAAAACAACAAAAAGATTTCTCTTTTCTTTTCTTTAATTTAACCTTTGAAAAACCCAAAAATATTTCCTTTCTCTCTTTAGTTTGCTTTGTTTTTAGAATTCAGCTCGAGTTCGTGATGGCATTTGATTATATATTTCCCACGTTCGGTCGTGCAAGTGACAAGGCAGTAATGACGAAGATCGACGAAAGGAAAGCAACAAGGAAAACCGGTATGAACTCTTCTTGTTTCTACTCTTGTACATATGCATGTACTTATGATCCAGAGACCTGCTTGTAGCGACATAGTGCTATGTTTACAATGCTTTCCCAGTGTTCATGCTTTCTTTGTGGCTGATCTCAAATATCTAGAGTGCATAATATGTTGCTGAAATGATTTGCATGCATTGCATTGTTCATGGTTTGGCATATTGAAGTGGTATTTCCCTTCGGAGAATTCTTGGATTGACTTGGCACATGTTCACACATGTTTATGACTAAAATGTCTATCATGCCTTGATGACCTTTTTATTTTGGAATAGTCATATCACTTTCATGCCCGATTCAATGTTACTTTGTTGCTTTGCATGATTATGACAATTATTGCTCTCTAGTTGGTCGCTTCCCAGTCTTTCGCTAGCCTTCACTTGCACTAAGCGGAATTCTGCTTGTGTATCCAAACTCCTTTTCAACCCAGTTATTCCATTTGAGTCCACAATACCTACCTATATGTGGTATTTACCGGCCACTCCTAACTTAGACTTTCTTGTGCCATCTCGAAATTTATTCAAAAGCTTCCCTTTTGTAACCGTACAAGCTCATGGTACGGTGAGGGAAAATCATTATCTACCATGCCAAAAATATTTTGACGGAAGTTTTAACTAGTCGATAAAAAAAAGAGTTACACCTTCCCCCATACTTGATGATGGAATGAAATGGACCAAATGCTGCTAATGATAGGTGGAACGATATCCTCCTTCCATCCTTGAGGCAAAATAAAAGGTTTCATAGACCATCATAGGATTTATGGATAAGGGAACAAGTGTACGCAAAAGGCATTAATATGGTTGGCATGGGAGATATTGAGAGACCTTTACCGTTCACCGTTGACTAGAAAGTTGCACTTCTCAAAAGAATTTTATCTCTGTTTTCAAAACCAAGAGCTCTGGCACATGTTTAGTCTTTGCTTCCTTTCACGGGTTTTCAAATCTTGCCATAAAAATCCACGGTTCGAGAGTCTCACCTTCTTTCTTCAAAGCACCAACTATTGTGAGCATAACTGTCATTCTTAGTGTAACATGCATTGTCCCAAAGTACTACTTTGTCTTTTGCATGCTTGTGATATTGCTAGTCTGAAATTCTTAGTTCTAGTCTCCTTTAAAACTCCGGAGGAGTTTTTGCATTTATGTTTTGCTTCACTCATGGAGGCTATCGAGATACCACTCTGATATGTTCAGGCTATGTGCATTGTGATCTTGTCTTGATTTTTGGCAGCATATTGTTTACTTTTGGTTGTTTGTGATTGATCACTTGAAAGAATAATTGCTTCGTGCATTGTTCTCATAGCATTGTTTTGATACTTGCTAAACTATTTTCGTAGTACCGGCTTATATACATCTTATGAAGCAAAAGAGTTTGTCAAAGTTTTCTTTGTCGCGTCCAGTTCATTGAACTGAATTGCTTGAGGACAAGCAATAGGCTAATCTTGGGGGAGTTGATACGTCTCAAACATATCTACTTTTCCAAACACTTTTCCTATTGTTTTACCCTCATTCTTGCATGATTTGAGCTAAACTAACCCGGACTGACACTGTTTTCAGCAGAGCTACCTGTATGGTTTTATTGTGCGCATGAAAATGGATTTTTGGACATCTCAAAAAATTCCCAGAAAAATACCAGAAAATCCACGCACCCGAAGGAGCCCGAAGCCAGAAGGGGGCCCAGAGGGCAGCCAGGGGGCCCCAGGCGCCCTGTGGGCGCGGCCAGGGGTGGGGCCGCGCCAGGTGGCCGCCTGGGCGACTGCCCCCTCCCCTGGTGCCCTACTTTGTCTCCTATTTATTCCCGTGATGGGGAAACTCCGAAACATAAGTCGCTTTTCCAGAACCCGTCGCGGAGCCGCCGTCAACCTCTGTTCTTCCTCGGGAGGGCTAATCTGGAGGCTGATTTGGTCTCCGGAGAGGGGAGATCGTCGCCATCGTCATCACCATCACCACTCCATCCTCCCTCCATGACTTCCCTTCACATGTGTGAGTAATTCCCTGCTGTGGGCAACGGGGATGGTAGGTATTGGATGAGATTGATCATGTAATAGTTCGTCAGATTGTTGGGGGCATGTTGCCTATTATCTACTTTGGTGTTTATCATCTTTGCTACAACTTGTTGCTCTTAATGCTTGTCACTTTGGGCCCGAGTGCCATGTTTTCAGATCTGAACCACTTATGTTTTCATGAGTTTATTTATGTTCAAGATCCTATCGATGAGTTGTATGCACCTATTATGGTCCGGAATCGGCGATCCCAAAGGCGACAGCTTGGGACACCAAAGGGGATGGTCCATAATTTGAGGATTCCATGTATCCATTGAGTTTATTGCTTTGTCCCGGTGCTCTTTGACAGGAGCACCTTAATCTCCATAAGTTTCTTTTGGCCCCGTTCATAGCGGGATGGTAGGACAAAAGATGTTGTGCAAGTTCTTATTGCAAGCACGCACAACTACCTTTTGGATACATGCCTAATTTTTTATATTTTCCTAGATGATCATTACTTTTCTGTGTGCCTTGCCCCGTGTTAGAATCTATTGCATGTTCATTCTTATTCATGCAGCGCCCAACCATCCATCTCCCTAGCCTACAGTGTTTTAATTCTGCTGGTTACCACTAGTTTACTTTTGTCGTTATCATTATCACTATCATATCATAGTTGCTATTAATACTTTGTTGCAAGCAAGCATATTTCAGGTGCGGTTGAATTGACAACTCAACTGTCAAAGCTTATAAATACTCTTTGTGTCCCCTTGTGTCGAATCAATAAATTGGGTTAACTTATCCGCGAGAACACTACAATCGATCCCCTACAGTTGAGGGTCATCGGCTCCTTCGGGGCCAAGCATGCCCCGGGGGGGGGGGGGTTGTCCTTCTGATGGTGATTACTGTGGTGCAATTGGATGGTCAAGGGGGTCAAGGAATTGATCTCCTCTTCGAGTAGAAGTTTGATACAACAAACATAGAGAACAACATGTGGTTAACAGGTGATTAGGGGGTGGTTGGCATGTTGTCACATGGCTATAGGGTACAAAGGACTGCTGATCTGGAGAGTGGCAGACCAAATGGCCAAAGGGTTAAGGCACCTCCTTTGTAAGTGCCATTTTGGACCAGAAACACAAGGTTGAAGCTGGCATCACTCTGGCTTAATGAATTTGGCTGAATTTTGGGGTAGCTAGGTTATATGGAGGGGTGCATATGTGTGTAAAATTTCATGGCATTGGATACACCTAGCTAGTACTTGCTTCACAAGGTGTCGCACTGGTCAGAAACTTTGGGAATTTAATGTGGGAGTTTGGCTACGAAAATGGCGGTGCGATTTTGTGTAGACCAATGATATGATCACAAGAGATTGCACAAAAAGTTTCACCAGCAATGGATAAAGATAGATAGCACCTCCTTCACAAAGTGCCTATCTGCCCCCACAAACAAATGAATTTTTCTAGAGGAAAAATCCAGTTGGGCCATGCAATGTTTTTGGAGAATTTGGCAAGATATAACATCAAGGCTATGAGGGAATTGTTTGGGGATTTATAGAGCAATATAAATAGGGGTTGCTTCACAATCCTCAAATAAAGGGAATATTCCTTTTTATTGGAAAATGGAATATATGGCTTGAATAAAATGGTGGCTTGGATGAGGTGGATCAATGACCTGGCATGGGAAAGATTTGGAAACAAGGTCTACTTGAGCATGGAAAGAAAATATGCTCAAGTTCAAGTCCAAAGAGTTGCTCAAAATCCAAACCAAATGGCAAATCCAGAAATAAAATTAGAAAAGTTTTTAGAAAAAGAAAGTTCCAAAATCCAGGGTGTCACAACTCTGAATCTAACAAAACCGAAGAAAGATTCAGTGCCCAAATTCTGAAGAACTGGATACGAGCGCGGAGGTTTTACAGAGCAACGACGGGGGAGCACAGGAGGCCACAGGCGTGGGCAGCCGGCCACGGTCGAGCGCGACCAACGCGTGAAGGTGGCAAGGGAGGTGCACGGGGAGCCTGGCGTGGCCAGGGGTATCCATGGCTGCTTGCAGCTCAGGCACGCACGGGAGCAGGGAGCTCCGACGGCCATGGCCAGGAGCAGCGGCTGGGGGGGCGGCCGGACCGGCGCGGCGAGGCCGCGGCGGCCAAGCGCGGGGTGCCCCAGGGCGCCGCATCGGGGCGGGCTGAGCGTGCAGGGCACGGGCAGAGGCGCGGCCGCCATGGCGGCCGTGCACACGGGCACTACAGGGGAGACGGCTAACGGTGCGGCAAAATCGAAAAAGGGGAGAGGGGAACCGAAGAGAGGGTCACCGCGAGCCCGGTAGTGGTGACAGCGAGTTCAACGGAGTTGCTACCGCGCCGAAATTGGCAAGGGCGTTCGTCAGCCTGAGGTTGAAGACGACCCAAATTGCGCGCGTACGGGGTGTCCTTGCTCGATCTGCTTCTTTCAGTCGATGTACACGACGAAGACGACCCTCCCGGACAAGCTGTCCTGCACCAGGGAGCTCGGTGGCCACGGCGGCCATGGCGGCCACGGGCGAGCTGCAATAGAGGAGAGGGAGGCGCGAGGGGGAAGGAGAGTCGGGGGGGGGGGGTCGAGTGGCGAAGCATCTAGGGTTCGTCCAAGCACGGGGAGGACCTTATACTCGCCGGGAACCGTGGGATGGCCGGCGCGTGGCAATCGTCCTCCATGGCGTCGACAACGAGCAGGGTGAGCATTAGAGGAGGGAGAAGAAGAGGGGGGGTGGGCTCTGGGTGGGCTGGGCCGGCAAGGGGTTGCCCAGAGAGAGAGATAACCTTTTCCTTTTTTGTATTTCCCATACCACATTCCTTTTCTGTTTTATTTCGCTTGGCCATCCAATTTGGTTTTTGAAAAATGTGATTCTTGCTCCATTATTAGTGTTACGCTATATTGTGATGCTACAAAAAGTTTGAGCCCAAAATAAATCCATTTGAATATTTTATAAAACACAAAGGATTAATTAGGGCTCCCATGGTTACTATTTCATTTTGTTTCAATTATATGGATTTTTGCAAAGGGTGAAACTTGTTGGTACATTTGTGTTGCACCTCAGAGAGTTGCCACAAAAAGTTTAGGCATTTATTAAAATCATTTGCTATTTATTTTTGAACTGCAACTAGCAATTGGGGCTGTTTTAGCACTGGTTTGAATTGTTTTTATTTTTCAATAGTCAATAGATTAATAAACACCCAAAGTTAGTTTATCATGCTTCGATGATTTAGGCATTTAACAAAATTGGTGGCACAATTTTTGGTCAAGATTTTATTTATCATTTTGTTTTTAATATCAACCAAAAAGGTTTTTGGATATGATCAAATGCAAAGATGATCAAGGCATGTTTAGCAACAGTAATGGTCATTAGAAAAATGATTACTGTTACATGACAATGAAGGTGTTATAAACATGGAGTCGTGGAGAGGATGTCAAAGGGAAAGCCGACCATAAGGAAGATGACACCAGCGCCGACCACAACAACGCGCGAACTATTCATGAGGTGGACCATGTTGCCCTCGTTACATAGGCACATATGGTTTGTCGGGATAATCAAACGATTCAAGACATTTGCAGTGATGCCAAGCGAAAACATAAACCATGAAGAATCAACATGTGGTTGAGTTGGTTAGGTGGATGGTTGCATCCCCAGCCCATCAGAGTTCAAATCCCAGATTTGACAATGGTGCTCGCATTTTCCTGAATTTATTCGAGAGCTTCCGGTGATGTGCTTTCAGTGGGAGGAGACGTTCCCGTCGAAGACGAGGTGGTGACTTTATTAATCTCAAGATGATGCACCGACTCAGTATTGCGAATATACTCATAGAGGTAGGTTGTGCGTCTGCACGTCATATGGATAATTATATACTCGTGTATGTGAGTGTCTGAGTTGTACCGTGTTTTTAATATTTTTTTGTTTTTAAGACATGTGGCCGTTAGAACATGTGTCGTTTATTCATTGGCTTGTAAACAATATATACAAACTTCCAATAGATTCGGATCCAAATCGTTGTACTAACTATATTTTAGTTTACGTTAAAAACTATATTTTGGTTTCCATTTAAAATTTTGAAAAATTATTAGAAATAAAATTATTTCATCAACCCCTGCCTCTTATTCAGAAACTAGAAGTATACCCGCGCGTTGCTGCGGAAATTTCTATGAAAACTATATGCATAAATAAAAAGTATAAAAATATGATTCATTAAGTTGTCTAAGTGAAGATGTAACAGAAATATTGTGTATTAAAAATTATTAGGATGTACAATAAAATAAATAAATATGGTTGATATGGAGATTGCATATAGAAATTAATAAATATATTAGTTGAGACAAGATGGACAATTGATTGGTTAAGAAATGGATGATGTGAATATTTTGCATGTGAAGAGAGACAATTTAAATGATCTAAGTGTGTGACATGAATAATTGATTGGCTAAAATAATAAATGATGTGGATAGCTTGCATGTTGAGATAGACAATTTAAATGATCCATAGTGGGGTTTTGTCTTATAAGAATTACTGGTACAATGCCCGTGCGTTGCAACGGGATATAAATTTTTTAAATGTTTTAGAAAGTAAATATTTAGATAATAATTTTAACATTTTTTTGAGTAGCTTTGTATTGTCATTCGTTAGAAGAGAAATGTTGTTTGAAAAGTAGCTTTGAAGTTCTGTTTAATTGATAGTAAGATTGTTGTTCAATTATGATTGGAGGAGCTAGAGGAAACAATGTTTAGAATATTCAGTGATGCAGCAACAACTCGAAGCTGATAAATATTTCCCAAATTTTTTTGGTAAGTTCCTTATTCCACTTAGCTACTCTGAAAGTTTTAAATAATGAAGAATGAATTATTTGGCTCTAAATAAAGGAATAATCATGAATGATCTTCATAAAAGTTTTTTAAAAAAGTTACATTATAGCGCGAAAGATTGAAAGTGTGCATCAGCTATTTGTTGAGGACTTCTGTGTACACAATATTCTTTGTGTATGTCTCACTTGTACTGATTGCATTCCTTTTCCTTTTATCCTCTTTTATGTATGCCCCACTTGTATTTATCTTAATATTCCTTTTCTTCTTCTTCTCCTCATCTTGTGTACCCGTCAGCACCTTTATGTTTGATGTCGCGGTCGCTCTAGAGAGTGCGACATATAGTTGACCATGTGAGAAAACCGGTTCAGGTAGGTAGATGCCGACATTTGGTAATGTCTGACCTTGTGATTTGTTTATGGTCATTGCAAAGCTTAGCCTGACTGGAAATTATTTCCTCTTAAAATTGAATGGGAACATGTCGTCGTCTGAGGGACATAGTGGTATTCTAGGCAAGAAAACTCGCATTCCAGAGTGCTGCCCTACCACAATCTCTGCATCAATTGCATTTTTCTGAAAGCCACGAACGACCAACCTTGTGTCGTTGCAAAGTCCATTAGCGGGGTCGACGTTCCTGAGTAGTATTACTGGGCAATTTATTTTCAACTTTAGCATATGTGGAGGCAGGCCGTTTGGCGTAAGTGTGTTTAGGAATTCTGGCGGATAGTAGTTATGTGGGTCATCTTCTACAGAGTCGAAACTGTGGTACACCATTTCTTCTCCTTGGAATCGATCAATCATTTTTAGGTTGATTCTGTCTACGCAGTCGTTCCTTGTGGATAAAATTGCTCTTGATGTGATATATTCTGGATCTTTTAGGGAAGCATTGTCCGTTCGATAGATACTATCAATGAGTGTATCCATGCCATTTACATCTGTCTTACTTGGCACACAAATACTTGTAGGTAGAAGTATTTCACCGTCATCATTTGTCTCCTCGGTTCCGTTTCCAATGCGTAGTAGGTATTCTGCAAACCATGGGTCATTTTGAGCCCTCATGTTGCGCACAAGCTTTAGTTGACGCATGCAATTCCAGAGGTGGGACCTGCGAAGTGATGCATCTACTATCTGCGCTCTTGTTCCCTTCCGTACAACAGGAAGTACTTGCCTAAAATCTCCCCCAAATACGACTGTTTTTCCACCGAACGGAAGATCTGGTTTGTCCATTATGTCTCGCATGCTTTTGTCTAGCGCCTCCACCGTTTGTCTCTTTGTCATAGATGCTTCGTCCCAGATTATTAGAGATGCTGCTTTGAGTAGCTTGGCTGTCCCACTTTGTTTAGTGAACCCACAAATAGCTCCATCGTCTATTTTAAGTGGAATCTTGAACCTTGAGTGTGCGGTCCTCCCTCCGGGCATTATGGAAGCGGCAACACCGGAAGTGGCTGTTGCGACAGCAATATTTCCTTGTCCGCGTATTGTGTCCAAGAGGGCCCTGTAAAGAAATGTTTTTCCCGTGCCTCCCGGTCCATCGACAAAGAATACACCCCCTCTTTGGTGGTCAACTGTAGCTAGGATTTCGTCGTAGGCCTTCCTCTGTTCGTTGTTTAGGTTCTTATATAAAGACGTGTCTGCAGGGTCCACCTCGATCGAGGTCTCCTCGATGATCTCCCTAGGTATGTCATTTGTTGTGTCATATTGGTTGTCGATTTCTGGCAGAGGAAATTCTTGTATGTATTTTCCCATTGAGTGCAACATGTCCCTGATATTTTTTCAGTACCATTTGTTCGACTATGTGCTTGCATTTGCAGTTTTTACTGTAGTCTTCTGACATTGCCTCTAGGTGATTGTTCCATAGGCTACAGACGTCGCTGGGCTCGCAAAATACCAAGATTGTTGCGAATAGCCTTCGTAGCGATGATGGCATTCGAAACAACTCCGCTTCGGTCATGCAGTCATCTAATGTGTTGTCTGCCTCAATTAGCCCCCTTTTTTCTGCAGCTTCACGAAAGGTTGGCATTACTTGTCCATCCACTGTTCGTAGGTCTTCGTAGCTCTTGGCGCCTGTCACGTGGTTTAGGAGAACTCGAAGATAGTATCGTTCTCCTTCAGCCGGGTGTGCTGAGACGATCCTGCCAACCTGGAACAGAGCAGCTCGTTTCCTCTCTTGCCAGAACTTCCCTCTTCTTTGCCAAGTATAATGTTCAGGAAAGTCCCTGTATAGTATGCCTCGTGCTTTCTCATGTAGCCTGTTAGCTTCAAAGTATGTTGTCAACATTGATCTTTCTGTGCCATCATTGTCGATAACATTCTTTATTTTTACCATGCTGTGATATGAAACCATGTGCATATTTGGAAGATGTAGCTGCAATTGCAAGACTGATGGGTGTATTTTACTTAGTTCGAAGCCATATATTCTCCATAATGCTTCTGGAGGAGTCACCCACCGTGCTTCTCTGTACTGTTGAATCTCGTCGATTTCGGCTTCATTTACTTTGTCAGTTACAGATACAGATGCTCGGTCATGACCCTTGTAGATGTACTTGAACAAGTACTTGACAGCTTTAATGCTTGAGCATATCTCAACATTTATGTGGCAGTTGAACATCCTTAATAGATAGGGGTTGTAAGGAACCACCCACCTGTTATCTAGTTTGCAATTTCGGACTGTTTCAGTCCGGCCATCATTGCGTCTCCTATATAGTGGTAGGAGTCCTTGCCTTGAATTGTTGTTTCGTTAAATGGCCTTGGATAATTGTTTTGCATGACGGCCGATTCTTTGTGCATGGACATAATTTATTCAACGCACCGCAAGGACCATGCATCATATGTTTGATTACAATTTTGTATAGCTCAGGGTACTTATGCTTGTTAGGGAGCTCAGCGGAGATGATTCTGTCATATTGTTCCGGACATGTATATTTGTATCTTCCGGTCATGATGAGCAAAAAGTGAGCATGGGGTAATCCCCTCTTTTGGAACTCTACGACATATGTGTATGCCTTAACCTTTCCAAGGATGGTCTTCCCAAATAGTTGCTTCTTCATTTCTTCTAGCTTTGCCTTGAAAACACGAACGACAATGTCTGGACGATCTTGTGGTGTTTGTCCAAACTCTAATTCGCATGTGATCTCTTCCCAGTTGGGGTTGCAGGTCATTGTGAGGAATACGTCAGGCTTTCCATATTTTCTTACTAAAGCCATAGCATCTAGATACCGACGAAGTCTATCTCGTGGCCCTCCAATATATGATGAGGCTAGAACTATCCGTTTCCCGACTGCATTTCCCTTCTGCTCTCCGGCTTGAATGCTGTCTAGAAGGCCTTGGTATAGATCTGACCTTATTTCCTTTTGATGATGCCACATGTAATCCAATCTGGAGCTTTCAATCTTGATGTATGTATCTACAGCAAACTGTTGGAAAAGTCGTCCACCATGCAATATTGGGTTAAATATGTTTGGTCGTGTATGAAATTTATAGCAATAGTATTCTCTCATGGTTACCCACAAGCCATTCGCTGAATCTGTGGAAATGTTGCAACATAGAATTAGATGCATACATGTGATTTTTAAAACAGTAATATATGTGATTTTTACCTAGGTCATCGTCATTATCAGCACCAGTTGTTGTCACATCTTCCTCTTGTGTATCAACCTTTGGGATTTTCCTATGCCAACCCAGTTCAGCTCTTGGAAAGAACAGAGGATACGACAACGGATCATAGCACCCGTAATATGATCGAATGTGCTCTATTGCGTTGTTGTTCCCATGTAGTATTACATTCTTGTCATAAGTATTTCTTCTTTCATTTCCTTCGACCCACACTGCAGCTACCTCTGAAGTGATTGGTGCGTTGTATGTTCTCTGGTCCAATCTTTGGTCAAGGTTCAAGATGAGCCTGTAGTCCTCAAGGTTTTTGGCTTGTCCCAAACTTCTGAACTGTTTAGAGTATGGGTTATCACGTAGAATGTCGGTTATTATGCCGACCACGTGCTTATCTTGCTCGTACATTTCCTCACGGCACCGGCGGTACCGATGCTCTAAGCTTGGATCATCGTCGTAGAAGTATAGCTCCAGATGCTTTGGATCTGATCGACTATTAGCAAAGGAGCGTATATTGTGATAGATCTGACCATGTGCTCGAAAGGTGTAAATACCAGTTTTTCGAACGTCAGTTGTGTCTCTATCAAGGTGACAGTATAGTGTAGTGAATCAGAAGTGTCCATTGAAAAATCTTATATTGTTCCGAAAATGTCTTGCATCAGAGTCGTTGCTCGTCCAAAGTCTCATGAGTTCAGGTGGTGTATCTGGATTGGCTAGTCTTATTTGTCCTTTTCTGCAGCATAACCCCTTAGATTCATACTTGAATTTTTTTGCATTGCAGAAGCTACAATTGCGTACTGTTTTTAGCATATGTGTGTTCTTTGGTATGTTGCTGTAGACGAAATCATATGGGTCAGGGTTGTGAAATTCCTCATCTTCTCTGATTTCAACTTCCGCTTCTCTATCCCATTCTGGTTTATTTTGTAGCATCAAAAAATAAGTAAAGTAGTCTTATAATGATGCAAAAATGTTTAAATTGTATTGATCGTACCTTTACCAGAGAACATGTATTCATCCTCGTATATATCTTCTTCAAATATGACTTCATCATTACCTGTGTCACAGATTTTTATTATATATATTAGTATTGGATAAGAACATGTGAAATTGATAACCTTACCGTGATCCTCGTTGTAGATTAATTGTGTTGTTTCATTTACTTCTTTTATTGTTGCGTCTTGCTCACATATGACTTCATCATCACCTGTTTAGTAAAATAAATTTTTTATATATATGAAATTAATCATCACCTGCATAAGTGTATATGTGAAATTTATTGTCTTACCGTGAGCATCTTTGTACAATGATTGAATTTGTGCATCTATCTCTTTGTTTGTTGGGAACATTGAAGAGGGGATGTCTGGCCACGAAGCCACCTTATTGTGATTGTCATTGTCGAATGACTGAGTTGGTGTATCCACTTCTCTGATGCTTGGAAACATTTGAGAGGCAATGTCTGTCCACAAAAGTTGGTTAGTTGTACGGATATATATATATTTCTTTGGATTGCGTGTATTGTATAGAATTTAGAGTATTACCGTAATTCATGACTTCTGGCTGTTCCGGAGCTTTTGTGTCATCATTGTCTGTTTCCATCATTGATGCTTCTTCTTGTGATGATTCAAGAATAATTTTCTTCCGTCTTGTCATGAACTCTTTGTTGCGACGCCGTAGCAATGCTTGTCTTTTCCCTGGTGTCACATTCTTTCTATGATTTAAATCAAAGGTAGAAGTATTAACTTCCTGTTCGGTTGCGATATATGCAGGGTTTTCCATCGCAATTAAGTCTTTGGTTTCTGCCTTGCGCTGTGATTCAATGATTTGTTCTATTCTACATTTCTTTTGTCCCGGCTGCATATTTGCATAGATCTGCCTTTGATTTGCGCATATTTTCATTTTCTTTTGCTGATAGGCTTCACGATGTTTTTTTAGTTTTTCCTGCTTTTTTTCATCTGTCATCTGTGCATAATGCTCTCTATCTCTTTTTCTTCTTTCCTCCTTGGCATCCATGACCGGAGATTGTGACACAAACGCCTTGCCTGCATAAGAGTTTTGGGAAGTGTAAGTAATATGGCAAGCTGAGTGATGTCAAAGAGGATTGAAACTTTGTTATACGACTTTTTTGTTTTTTTATCGTTGATGATAATTAATAGTTTTCATGGCAGGTACCAATGTTTGCCAAGATGTTGACGAATTTCAGATGGGAATAGATAAGAAAATACCTGATGCAAAGCTGTCTTGCCAAGCAATTTAATTGATCCAAAGGTATCTAGCGCAAGGGCTGCTTATTTGAATCAAAGTTACAGTGGTGGAGTTAGGCTTGATGCAGCGCAGGCTGTGGCCAGGGATCGTGGCCAAGGAATCGTTCGTTGGCTGTAGGTTCTTCCTCCGCCTTTGCACTCTTGTGATTATGATAGGACGTGGAGTTGTGTATATGTAGCACCAAAAGTACCTATCTCCAAGTAGGATTCGGACTCCTATCTCCAAGTAGGATTCAGACTACGTATATTGTTTTGATGCCAAGTCGGACAAAGCTGAGAATTATTCTGCAACCCGCATATATACTACTTCATATAACGTAAGGCCCCAAATTAAGCATCTAGCCAATCCTAGTGTAGTGGTATTCTTGGTCTTGTACAACCGTGAGGTCTCTGTGTCGAACCTCAGCAGAAGCAAAACTCTTGATTTTTAAATCTTCATTATTTTTTGTTTGCTGAGTCTCATTTAGCATTGCAATCTTACACATAAATAGTACACAAACAGCAGTGATGCGCAGCTCAGCTACAGAGGCGACACAAATTCCATTACTACAGATATACTCTTGATTTAAATCTTCATTATTTTTTGTTTGCTGAGTCTCATTTAGCATTGCAATCTTACACATAAATAATACACAAACAGCAGTGATGCGCAGCTCAGCTACAAAGGCGACACAAATTCCATTACTACAGATAATTTGTAGAGAATATATATAAAAAGTTACTATGAACTTTGACACAATAAAAGAAAATAGTATCCAACATTGATAATCAACCAGTACATTAAGGATCACCCTCATCCACATTATCTAGTTCAATAGTAAATTTCCACTTCCTAATTAACCCTAAAAGTTTACATCCAACGAACTATGATCTGTTTTGTCCTTAGTTACATATATGTAGAACCACCATCAGGGTTGCCAGCCAAGACAGAAGCTCCTTTCTTCAGAATAGGATGACTGGATTTTCTTGATAAAACTGATGAATTCCAGTACACCGGTAGGCATATTGTGCTCACATTCATTGTCCTTGAATGTTAGCACCTGTCCCAAGATTTGTTTTCTTAATTCATATCCATCCTATACATTTTAAACAAATAAGATTAGCATCACATGCGTAAAATAATATCTATGATTGATGCGGTTATGATATTGACCTTTAAAAATGGCAAATGTGGTTTTTCGTCTTCCCATGTCGACATGAAGACGGAAACAAGATAACCAGACAGTTCCCTGATATAACATATATATTATCAATGTCAAAAATATACATTCAACATATTCAGTACAACAAATACCTAGTATGTACTCTTTATCTCTTGAAAATATTACCTGTTGTAAACCGGAATTTCATGTACGATCTTTTGACGCCATAGAAGAATATTCTCATTCCATCTAGACCCAGGGTATGCCTTTGACATGGCTTTCTGTAAATATTCTGCAATCCATAGAAGTTTGTGCAAATATTTTGCGTGTTGGTTGTATTGGTACATGGAATCAATAGGAGTAGGATCCAAAATGTATACAGTCCTAGTGTCTTTGTCCAGTGTGAATAGAATGTAATCACCGCCGGATTGTACTGGAATATGAATCTGAAATAGGATAAAGATTAGATGTAACAATTATTGTGCTCAAAGGTATAGAGAAGTGCTCTTACCGATTTGCATGATGAAACATTATATTTGATACCAGGCCAACTACGAACAGAATATGCTAGTTTGTCGACATCTAACTTTTTCCGAAAGTTTGGGTGTCGTCCAAAATCAGTGATCATCTAGTATATAAAATAATTAGTTAGAAAAGCAATGAAAAAAGAATTACATATACACAAAAGATATATACTTAATGTGAGAATATACCCAAAACTGCAAGTCTAGATAATGTTTTGATATCAATCCTCTCATTTTCTTTGCCATTTTGATGTCCTCAAGCATAATCTTCCGCACGACCATATTGAAACAGTGATGGTCCATGGGAAAATCGTTCTTTAGAATTCCTTGTAGGGTTTTCAGAGTCAAGCTAATGGGATATGGCTTGGAGCTTTGTACCCACATTTTCCTGTTAATCATGATCATTAAGAACATACATAAGATAATGCATGTTTTCATTTGCACTGCTGATTGAAATGACTTACTCTAAAATCTCCATAGAATTGATTGATTTGATGTAGCTACACAGTCCACCTACTAACTCATGTAGGCTCATGTTAGAAAGAACAGATATTAGTGACTGGTATTTATATTGGACAGATAATGAGTTTAGTTCTTTAGATTTTTTTGTATCATCTAGACTTTCCAGCATTTCAACATCATTAGGATCTCCCTCGGTGTCATTATCACTTTGCTCAATCGTTGTGGTCAGTGGCGCAGTATTTGTTTTCCAACATAATAGTATGCTGGCTAACTTATACCTAAATGGAGTAATCATTTCCTGTGAAAAACAACAATTATTAGTACTATATCTTTAAATATGATCAACTTTATATGTTTATCGAACAAAATATACACACCTGTGTAATCAGAGATGATAGTTTATCTCCAGTCCAATATTCCATGAATTTAAGAACAAACAGACCACATGATGAACTGTAAAATTTAAACAAAAAATTGAGTATTCCAGAGAGATTAGAATCTTTATACTACTTATACTGTTTAGAACATATGTGTTGATTCATACCTGTCTTTTTGGATCGGCTTTCGTAGTTGTTCTATAATCTTCCATTTAGTAATGTCAAAGTCTTTCCAATTATGGCTAATCAAGCTTTGACTTTTAAGAATGTCCAAATGAAACTGTATTCCTTTTAGCTAAAAAATGGGATAAAAAATAATACACATAAGCGAAGGATCAATTTATGACAAAGGATCAGAAATGGTGTATAACTAACCGTAATAGTGAGATCATCTCGATCAAACTCGCAACACAATGAGTCAAGTACTTGAATCTCACACTTTTTTGCATTCAAAACAGCTAAATACCAATGTGTGTTGTTCATATTTATTGGGAGTTCAATCTATAATGAAGATAATTAGTTAAATAATGAATATATAAATGTATGAATCGAAAAATATGAAAGTGATGATTATGGATGTTACCATGTCATGCTTCACATATTTTTTCACAATATCTGTCATAAAGGCACCATTATCTTGTATGCCAAGTTTGCCATCCCGCTTTAACAGTGCGGTAACAAAGGGATTCTCAAAATATACTTCACTATCATTCTGGACTTGTATTTGGTCCTTTAGACAACATATATATGCGCTCATTACCTGAAATGATTAAAAAACACATTACACATGGATATCAATAATCAGAAACTTTTGTCTCTTTCAGTAAGGGTACTTACATCATCATTTAGCCACTCTTTTTTATCAAGCAGACACATCATTTGCTTTTGTTTGACACAGTTTTCATCTATCTTCACCATTATTTCTTTTTCTGAAGTTGTCTCTATTGCTATATGAGCACATACATCATGATCGGTCAATTCATAATCTGCAAAGAAGACAAATAGCTTCAGAAAATATTGAAAAATATATGTTTAAATATCTATGACCATGCACATACACAAATAATCATTATTTTCAATAACACAAATGCATTCAATATGGTGGATACAAACGTACTTTCGCAGAGACCGTTTGTTCTTCCTTGCATTGCTTTTGGTATTTGGTAATGAAAAATGTACCTTTTTAAGCACAAAAACATACTTTAATTGATATAGACTTTTTTTCAAAGAGTATGAATGTTTTTAAAAATTATGAATATATTTTTAAGCACGTGCTTAGAATTCCATGTTTTTTTAAAGAAAAAGGGTGAAAAATATTATTTTTATAAGTGTACGTTTTTCTAAAACTACAAAGACATTTTAAAATGCATGACCATTTAAAAAATAAGATCACATTTTTCAGAAGGCACATGCACATTTTAAATGACACAAAAAAGTGTGAACACTTTTCGTTAGATAATGATTTTGAGTAAATACAAAAAAGTGTGTGAACGTTATTTGTGAGTTAACTACACATAGAATTTGGAGTAAATGTTACAATGTAAGTGCTCCTTTTAATTGTTTTTCCTTGTTACAGAGGAGTTTAAGATGTCTTTTCTTTTTTAGTTCATTTCCTCCATACTAATTTATTCTTTATTACTTCCTTTTTTTGCGACACAACAGTGTTGTAGTAGTTTATTTTCTTCGGAAATCCACGATTTAATTTCTTCTTTCATATTCTTTCCATGCTGAGGCACAATGTAATTTATTTCTTTGGTTTAGAACGATACCTTGTGGAAGATGGTCATATATTTCATCAACTTTGATCTGTTCATGTTCCTCAATTTTTTCTTTATTTGTCAACTCCAAATCTGGAATTAATGTCGATCTGGTTGGTGAGGGAGTTGATGGCAGTGAATCATGATTTATCTGATTATCTGATTCCGGCACCATCGATTCCAAACATTCAGAAGATATAGATGATGGCTCCAAAACACCTGAGTCATAACATTTTGCTTTTTTTGAAGGACGGTTATCAAAATCCTCAGCAATGGTCAATTCAGTGTTGTCGTCCACTTTCTGCAATATATAATAACAAAAATAAAGGTTGAACCTTTCGCATAAAAAAATAAAATGCACTTCAAAGTTGGATAGATGATGAATATAAATAAAAGTAAAATTAATAAACCAAAAAATGCTGGCTACCCAACAAACAAAAGATAAAGGACGTAAAACCTCGGTAAGAAACATTTATGCTTGGTCTAATGCATATAATAGAAAATTGATACCCTGCATATAGCACACCTAATCCAAGTAAAATACTCTAAGATTGTTTCCTTGGCCGACTCTCCATTTCCCCCTCCCCTTTCTTTCGCCACCCCTCCTTCTAAGAGTTGCCCAAGGACCCCCCCATCAAAAAGGAAAAAAAATACTCTTATATTGATCAACCTTAACAGTTGAACTAAGCAAGTACCACTAACCTATGTTGCTCAATCTTCATGGTTGTAAGTTCGTAGATGAAAATAACTAAAATATAGCCCCGGCCTCCATAGACCAAATAATGCAGCTGCTTTGGAAATTTCAATCTATTGCTAGTTACAGTCAGGATGGCAGATGTTGCTAACCCATACATGTATCAGGTTCAGTTCTAGTTTTAGCTAGACAGAAGCGCAGGTAAATCACAGTAGTACCTTGTAACTAAGGTTGGATGATTCAGGACCACCACAGTCGTTGTTACTGCACCCGTTGTTCATGCTGGTGGTCGTCTTCTCCACCGAAAACACACCTGGATGGTCGTTCCGGACTTCAGGTGCGTTCCAGGGCGGCCTGCCTCGCCTCGTCTCTGATAGGGCGATGCACTAAACAAAATAGCATGGAGTTAAATCAAATAGGGATCAAATAATAATAGTATATATATAGTAAACATTGGAGTGCCCATCTATTACTAATCTCCAAAAACTAATTATAGTCTGCTTAAGCTACTGGATACACAAATTGATGTACTGTAATGGCACAAAGTGGAATAGCACTATATTATAAATAGGATATGCTGCAACTGAAATTGAGAATCAGATGAGATACCCATGTATGCAACATTTAATCGGCTTCAGCGAGAATGCATAGAAAATTTGAAGATGGAGTTCATATCTTTACCTCAAGTGGAGAACCGATAGCGAATTGTTGATGATGGGTGAACAACAGATGGTGTTCTGGCAAACTCGGAGGAGACGACATTGGATGGACCTCGAAGTGCTCCGGCGAAGTCGACGGAGACGACATTGGATGGACCTCGAAGTGTTCCGGCGAAGTCAACATTGACGACATTGGACGGACCTCGAAAGCTGGCAAGGCAATAAATATAGTACAGATTCTGGTCGAGGGGTGGTTCTTATAACAGCTATGATTACGTATTTGATGCAAACACAGCAAGGAACATGTATTCGAATCGAAGACGACGTGCGGCGGCGGACGCCGTTGAAGCCGCTGCAGATGAAGATTGCGCCATGGAAGGAGAGGGCAGGAGGAGGGGAGGGGAAAAAGAAATGGGCAGGCTGAAGAGGAGGAGGCGGAGGCATGCCGGCCATGGCGGCGGAGATGAGGATTCGTGCGGGCGAGGGGTCGCTGTGGTTTCCCTGTGCACGCTAGTAAACAGAGTCGGACTCAAGTACTTTCCAACGGGTATGGCCCAACAAAATGTGGCCCAATATAGAAAAAATAGCAGCGAATCGTTTTTTATTTTGTTTATCAGTAGGACTGCGGGTTAATTAGGCTAAAAGGGAGGGACTTTTTTGCAAAAATGCTAAAACGGACTAAGAAAGCCACCTCCCTTTAGTATTAGGTATAGATAGATAGATAGATCGGAAAGAGGCAGTATTTGTTTTAGCCGGTAATTTCGTCCGCAAATATTTTCTTTCTCTCTGTTCTTCCGTTGTCCCTGCTTCGCCCTTTCCCATTCCGGCCAAATAAAACGCTCGAGCTACCAAACCCTAGGCAGGGCTCGTATCGACCCGATTCGCCCGCTACTCGATCTTAGTTGGGCGCGAGATTGGGATTGAAGGGGGATGACGATACCCAACGCCGAGGGATTCCTCCCGGCGTCGAGCTGTCTGCCGTGCACGGCGGCGGAGGAAAGGGCGGCCGTTGACGCCCTCACGAAGGAGGCCGACGCGAATGTCAAAGACGGCGATCTTCGCTATCTCATCTCACAAAGGTGCGCCCAGCGCAGAACAGCAATCTTCCTACTTACCCTTTTATTTTTCTCTGCTCATTTTTCCTTGCTCGTGGTCGTGGAATGGGTTTCGAGTTTCCGGGTGATAAGGCGGATGCCGCGCGGATCTTACGCCGGGCAGCAATTTAGGGCTTGATTTAGGATATGGGATCTGGCGTATTTGTTTGTGTTACAGCCCCGCGATCGAATCTTTGTGTTTTCGGGTCTGTGTTGGATGCAATAGTAATAATCAAATCGTTATACTTCCTCTCGATTTGGCTTTGTATCATTTGAAAATCGTAGTTTTTGTGCGGGGTGGTCCTAGATTAGGATTCAAGACATATTTTCTTTTACGTTGGCGGTTGCAGATTATTCAGTCCTTGAGTCAGTTCTATTCAGTTTAGTAACGCTGTATGATGAATGCCTCGTTCCCTCTCAGTTTTGACTATCCGTATCTAGTGATACATTGTGATAGGTGATCTGTGAGGGACTGCAATTATGATATTAGAGACAACTCATCACTTCACCTGTGACCTGTTCATTGAGCAGATATTATGTATGGCCCTGAGTACATGGTTGGGGACTTGAGGAGAATATGTATAGTGACTCATCCGTCATAGACCTCGTTCATACATTAAGATATCTGCCCACCGACAATATGATTTGGTGTACGTTAAGGAACATTGAGTTCGAGGAAATCAAATTACATTGACTGTGCAGCACTAAAATTTTAAACTGTAAGTTGGAAATGATGATAGGGGTCATTTATAGCACATCGGCATTCAGCCCCCGAGCACAACTGCTCCCTTTAGGTCATCTACAATCACAATGGGCAAATTTGGCCCCTCGAACGTTTGCGGTCGCGCCCCGTAAGTGTCCGGGCATGACCTTTTCAAGCCTTCACTTATGAATGCATGCAACCATGTCTCCTACTTTGTCCTCAAATTGTTCGGTCAAATGCATGTTATTGGTGATGATGGAGAGAGGGAGAAGAAAGAATAAAGAAAGAGATAAGGTGATCCGGGCTGGGCCGCATCCTGCGTGGAGGACTGCCCGTACAGGCCCCAGACACGCACATATCCTCCCCATATATGCCTTGGGTATGAGGATTTGCGGACAGCCTGGACATATGGGGACAAAGTGTGGGGTCCGGTTGGGTTCCTTTTTTCCTTCTCTCTCCTGTCCGGAAAAATGACCGGGTTGTCCTTCTGGACGTTTAAGGAGGCTGTGAGGAGTCCGGTTGTAGATGCTCTTATCTGTACCGTCCAGATACATAGGGAGCTATTCTATTTTTTTGTTGTACAAACACAGATCTGTATACATCAGATATACATGGACAGTTGGTCCCATGTAGTAAATGCTCCTGGCTTTTCTCTCCCATTATCTCCATGACTCCATCTGTCTCTCTCTCCCAGCTCACAACTTTTCTCATTTCCTTAGATATCAGACTCACAGCTGCTCCGGAGCCGTTTTGAGAATCCGTAATTTATTGTGTTATTATTTTTGTACTGGATGTATAAAATCATACTGAAGATTGTAGAGGCATGCTAGCAACGTGTGTTCCTTCTTATGTAACCATTAGTATAAAGAGGAAGCGACCTCCCCAAACATACAACTTCAATCTAGGAATATGTCATGGAGAATATGAAGCTCATGTTTGGTTCGCTACTACATTGTGCGGACCTTAGGTAGGCAAGTTTTACTACCTCTGCCATTGTTTCGGTTCACCATCACTTTTTTTTAGCTTTTAATCAACGTGTCATATGCTCAATTACAAATTTACAATGTTAGCCACTTGTGTAAGGCTTGGCCAACAGTTTGTTAGCGACATTTTGTCTCAACAACACGTCTCACTAATTGGCAGCTAACCAAACAGGCCTGGAACCAACTGATGGGCTTTAAAGCCTTGAATTTCTGTTCTGTCATTGATTCCAATTTTCATCAGCTTGTCTGTATTGGAAAACACGTAGATGCTTGAATTCACTCTTCAATGTGGAATTAATAAATGAACTATAACGAGAACATGTGTTTCAGTATTACTGTCTGTGAACACGTACAATGATATCCCAATCCTTTGACAGTGGAAATTACAACTTCCATTTAAAACCCTGCAAATTAATGTGTACAACTGTGTTTATATTTATGTTTTCAAACAATTTGATCCATATACCCTTCCTCTTGGCTGCTTGTAAATCTTACTACCTCTGTAAAATATCATATCTGCATTGGACGTTGTATTGCCTGTTTGAAGTTAAAATATAGAACCATCTGCTTTTCATTGAAATGGTTACTTGCACATATCGATTCCATCCTTTGTCCACTCAACTACCCGCTGTGTAAATCTTGCAGCTGGTGGACCAATTGGCAATGTTATGTGGGCTTACTCAGTTATGGGGAGAATGATATTGACATTCCTCTTCAACCTACAAGTAGACCTGGAGAGATTGATAATAGGAAGCTTGTTTTGGAGGAAACTAGCAGTGGCAGTGAAGAGACAGAGCTCCAAAGAACCTTGAGAGAAGGGGAGGACTACACTTTGGTGCCGCAAGATGTCTGGAGAAAACTATATGGCTGGTATGTAGTTGCAGTGCCATGTAATGTATGTTTTTCTTATTTTTCTATCACTGTTTAGTGTTTACTACACTTCGTAGCAGGAACTCTGCTAGACCAATAATAATACCTCCACCATCCTGATTGTTGACATTAGTTTTTGCCTTGTTACTTCTTTCTTGCCTGCCACTAGTAGCCATATACTACTTTATCATTTTGAGTATGTTTGTATACTATATCTAACATTTTCTCAGAGCGAGGTACATGAAGAATTGCAAGTTAGTCCATAGTTTTTAGTATATTTTGAAAATACCTACGTATTTGGACATATAATAAAATGCAACAAAGCCTTTTAGTCCCAAACAAGTTGGGGTAGGCTAGAGTTGAAACCCACAAGATATCAAAACCAAGTCATGGTACCTAAAAAGTTACATACCACCTAAAAAGTGGTCTATATACTACCAAAATATTCTTATATAGTACATACCACGCGTACATACCCTCCGGGGTGACAGATAGTACCTACAACGAATGAAACACACGTGGGTGTAACTACACCCAGCTGTATGAAAATTTTGCCTTCTTACAATGCATGGATCTGTTTATTTTTCTTTTGATGATAAAATTGACCGTGCCTTAATTCACATACATGCATGCACAATCAAGAACTACACGTTAATTAGTTCCATCTTTGAAAGCTGGAACTTGTAGTAGGTGTAGGTTGCAGATGTTAAATTTCTGATGCCAGTATCATGAACGAGAATGGGGCATACAAGGAAAAAGGGCAAGAAGAATGCTTGTGCCAATGAACAAAATTTGGAGAGCTACAATAACACGTATTTGGTGAAAAAGAGGTAAAATGCAATGTGGAAGAACAAAATTTTGAAAGCTAGAAGAACACGTATTTGGAACAGAAGAATTACTTGACGCTTCTCCAGTTGACAAACGAATAATTAATGCTTTGGACATCAACACAAATACGTAACTAGAATTTTATACTATTGATTGACATTTATAAGAGCAAGGATGATAGCAGAGCCAACAGCTGGCTATTATTCAGCCTTACTAGATGGAACGGCGTGTTCCGCCATGGCTGACTATAGCTGTATCCAGTTGAAGCCTATCAAATCTCTAGATTACCACAATACTTGGTTAAATGGGAACAAATACCCTAGTAGGTTTGACCAGCCAAGACAGAAAGAACTTGTGAGCGATCCACTTCGCAGCCACCAGCAAACTTACATGACACACGAAAGCGGGGGGAGGCACACACCCTGATGGAGGGCGTCGCTCAGTCGTCTGATCTGGGGCCCGTACAAAGCGTGCCGGAGGCGGTGAGTTCAAACACAAGCAGCACATGTGCAGTGACAACCATTGTGTTTAAGGCGTCCGTAAGGCGATGCTTAGGCATCAGGGCGCCCTGGAGGCTCAAGGCGTCCAGCTTGCCTTAGGTAACTGAGTAAGGCGTCCGCCTTAAGCTTTAAGGCGTCTGCTCAGGCGTCCAGGTTGGCGCCTTAGTCCATATTGCATGCCTTGAGTTTTCCAGGCAGGCAGGGGAGCAGTTTTTGGCGGGAAACAGAGATGCTGTTGGCGCCAGCATGTAGGGGGTGGGGGGAGAAACAGCCCCCAGTCCAATCCACACGCACCTCCTTCTCTCCAGTGGCTCCTGCAGATCCTCCCCCTCCTCTCCGACAGCTCCTCCTCTCCAGTACAGCAGCAACAGGCAACATCAAGGAACTTTCTAAGGCGTCCACCTTGCCTTAGCGCTTAGGTGGTGAGTCTCCTCCCCCCCCCCCCCCCCACGCGCGGCGCGCCTTACCGCCTTAAAAACATTGGCGGCAACAACCAGACAGCGCGGTGATGGCACAATGTTGAATACCTACAAGAAGGATGCAGCAGTGTGGAGCAGCTAGAGGAGGATGGCAAGGGCAGTAATGCAAGTCATTGAGACAACTCACCCTCGTGAGCGACACCCATAGGGTGGTGGGTGTCCAAATGATATAGAGAAGTGAGTATTTTTCTCTATATAAGTAGTAAATTAAAGTGAAATTTATGCATAAGGTAAATAATTAATGTGATTGATAATCCTACATGGAAGGTTGGACGAAGGGATGGTGGAAAGAAAGGTGAACCATGGAACCTTACATTCTTTTTAAGTAGTAGAGATAGAGAAGAGATAAAAAGATAACCATGCCGGAAAAAGAATTAGGGAGAAAGAGTAGTGGTGGGGTCTACTTGTGCTTGACGTGTCTGCCCCAGCGGCCAAAACGGCACACCCCACCGTGTACGTAGGCATATGCATGCAAAACTTAATACCCCACCACAGAGCAAGGGCATGCTTACCAGAGAAACTTGCTCGCTAGACGCTTCAGTAATCACTCACCAACCTGTGTGCCAGCCCACACATCAGAGACATCAATTGGCAGATGGTCTCAGTGTGCTCCTAGTCAGCCGGGCATAAACTTGGAGGAAGACTAGTTACTCGTATAATAGAGTTGACTATTAGGTTAGTTCATTTTTCTCTCTCTTTCTCTTTCCTCTCATTTAATGTTTTTACCTAGTAGCATGCACAGATGCTGGCTCTTGCATGAGAGCTCACTCTTTTTTCTTGTCTCTCTACTCCACATAGGCATAGGCAAAAATGCCAGGTAAGCGGGCTTATAGCTTACTATTATACTTGCCCTAAAACCCAAGAGAGTTATATGTTCTCGATATTCCTTTTGGGACAAATCTTCTAATTTTGAAAGTTTAAAATGATATGAGCAGTCAAAGTTTAGCTTAGCATCACTTATTTGTTAACTGGGGATTAGATTATCTAATCTTTGGTATCATCTGTTACTTATATGGCCATTCGATATTTTCAGGTATAAAGGTGGACCAGAGATATCCAGGAAAGTGATCTGTGAGGATCCAACTTCCAGGAAATACATAGTTGATGTCTATCCCCTTCATTTGACACTAATTGATGAAAGAGACAACTCGGCGCGGACAATCAAACTAAGTCGGAAGGTGAATTTGTGCTAACATATTATTTTTTAAATATGATCATGTGTAACCACCTATCCACATACAAATTAAGGTTAAGAGTTTATGATATATTTATGACTTGTAATAGATGATCTGCTGACCAGTAGGTTATGCCGCTATGTTGCTTCACGTAGTTTGCTAGTCGCAGTTATAAACATGTTCTTTATTGTGTGCATTGAGGATAATAAGTTTAAAATTTTGACTTTCTCCTTTGGGTTGGTAGTCCCAAAAAAAGGAAAAAGAGGCACAATTGGGCTGGTCTTTCTTCCCTTATTCCTTTGCGGTATTCATACTTGTTTTCCGTTGGTGAAAGCACAAAAGTTTGTTACAAAGATAGATGATGCTACATACTAATTTGGCATGTTTTTTTTGTAACTACTTTGGATTGAAAGTGCATGAAATGAGATGAATTTATGAGCAATTTTATTCTCTGTTATTTATTCATTTTTGACGCCTGCATTCTGATGCTTCCAGGCCAAAGTAAATGAGCTTTACATATTGGTTTGCTCACTTTTGTCTTTAGAGCTGTCCAAGGTATACTCATTACCACCTATGTATCGCACATATTTGTGCCTTGTGTCTTCACTAGAGCTGCAGCATTGGTCTGCTTGTATCATCCAGTCTTTAATCCTTATGTTTTAATGGTCCAGATTCACATATGGGATCATTACCAAAAGATGAAGAACAAAAAGTTGACCAATCTCAATGAGACACTTGAAGAAGCTCAACTTATGATGGATCAAGAGGTATCGTGTTTCTGTTCATGCACTCCCTTCTTGTCTGAAGCATGTGAAGGTTCCTGTTATGTTCATTGTTCAGCAACAGCATGACTCCTGTTCATTTGCTGCGTTGCCCTGCATCTCTTTCTCCTAGTCAAATGGTCCGCTGTTGCATGCCATCTGTTTATAGATGAATATAGTATCCACAATCAAAGAGTGACAAACCCTTTTGCTTCTCCTCTTATGTTTGTGCACATTTAGCAGGCTATCATATGGTATAACTTTTTTTGTAACACTGGTATGAAGTTGCGAAATGAATATCTGTTGTGAGTTTATTGGTGATATATGTAAATGTAATAATTGTATGGGTTGAAACTTACAACTGTTTCTATTTATGTAAGAATGCGTGTTAACTGCTTTGCTATTTTCTCTGGCTTGGCTGAAAGTCCTTCGTTCTTGCTTTATGCTTACAGATTCTCTTGGAGGTTAGTGCAGATGATAAATGGTCTTCCAATCTTTGTACAAGATCTACCAACAATGAATTAGCATTACTTCCACTGGAACCCACCACGTCATCATTCTCAATTGCTGGGGGCCCTAACTTTTCAAATGGTTATTCTTCTGGAATTGGTTCCAGTCTTTCACAAGATAATAGCTTTAATCTTGTAGTAAGGGACACAGAAGATGGGCATAGTAATTTCAGCAATGGAACAAAAGATGACATCCATGGATTGACTGGGTTACATAACTTGGGTAATACATGCTTCATGAATAGCGCCATTCAGTCCTTGGTCCATACACCTCCACTGGTAAAGTTTTTTTTGAAAGACTACACTCAGGAGATAAACACAGAAAATCCGCTTGGGCTGCAGGTATGAGCTCATTTTTTACCTTCTTGGGCTACATGATGATGTTATTCACGACATTTGAGATTTTTGATGGTGCAGGGTGAACTTGCAGTAGCATTTGCAGAATTACTGAGAAAACTTTGGTCCGCCGGTCGCACTTCTGTACCTCCTCGTGCATTTAAGTCAAAACTTTCTCGTTTTGCTCCACAGTTTAGTGGATATAATCAGCATGATTCTCAGGTTCGTGTTGCTCCGAATGTGTTTGTCCTTCCGATGTTTACGCTAATTCAACTTGGAAGATTTAAACACATTTATCCAACTTTATTATGGTTTTGGTTCTTTTTTGGAAAACATTCTTCTTTATTGCATTTTCTAATGGATCTAATGAATTTGTTATATGGCTAGATATGACACCATGTGTTATTTTGTAGTAGATATTAGAAGATATCTTCTTCTGTTTTAGATTCTCATGGCGTAATGTGATGGTTTTTTGGTTTATGTTGATTAGGGCATAATTTTTTGAATATTGTGCGTGCGACCATGGTGAAGGCATGGGCCTTTTGCATTTTGCAAATGCTTTCCAAGTGCTGCAAATCAGTTTCCTGCACAGTGAGAGATAAGAAAGCAAATAAACGGCCATGATAGCATCAACCAAATTGTTGCTCTGTAGAAAAAGTTTGTCCTACATACTTGACTACTTGTCAACATTTTGGGTCTCATCTCATTTAGCTATAACTCTATTCCTCAATATGTTGTCAGAGGTGTGGATCTCATCCTTTAGTTCATTAGCGATAATTATAGTAGGTTACTTATTAAGGGTATCTATTTAGGTAGGAAAGAGATTGGTTTAGTTGAGAAGATGAAGATATTATTTGTTAGGAAAGTCAAGATTATATTCTTAGGCTTCAAGTTTGAGTCTTCCCTGTAAAGGGACACAATGTATGCCAAATGGATCTTCCAACAAATGATAATAAACTAGTAAAATAGTACTGCCTCCGTTCAGAAATATAAGACGTTTTGGTAGGCTGTTTTAACCTACCAAAACGCTTATATTTTGGATAAATGAGAATAATACCTGTCCCCAACCTTCTCCCTCTCATTGTCAGCATCATGCCAGGCCAACCTTCACTCCTCGGAGCTGTACCCCCAACCTTGTCACGTTCATCGGTCTCAGGACCGACATAAATCCTAGCACGTGACACAGTTGTACATATCGACCTTCATTTTGTTTTTGTTTTGCTACACAGCGAAGCGAGCTGTGAGCGAAGCTAGGGGGCGGGCGTATGAGGACCTCTACCAGCGTTTAAACACTAAGCAAGGTGAAAGGGACATCTATAAGATGGCCAAGATCCGAGAGAGGAAGACGAGGGATGTCGATCAGGTGAGATGCATCAAGGACGAAGCATCAACTTCTGGTGAAGGACGAAGAAATCAGGCATAGATGGAGACAATACTTCGACAAGTTGTTCAATGAGGAGAATGGGAGCTCTACCATTGAGCTGGATGAACAAACGTTTTGTGCGGCGAATCCAGGAGGCTTTAAAAAGGATGAAAGGAGGCAAGGCGATGGGCCCTGACTATATCCCCATCGAGGTGTGGAGAGGCCTTGGAGACAAAGCGATAGTATGGTTAACCAAGCTTTTCAACCTCATTTTTCGGTCAAACAAGATGCCTGAAGAATGGAGGCGGAGTATATTAGTATCAATCTTCAAGAACAAAGGGGATGTTCAGAGTTGTACTAATTACCGCGGGATTAAGCTAATGAGCCATACAATGAAGCTATGGGAGAGAGTCATTGAGCACCGTGTAAGAGGAATGACATGCGTGACCAAAAATCAATTTGGTTTCATGCCTGGGAGGTCGGCCATGGAAGCCATTTTCTTGGTACGACAACTTATGGAGAGATACAAGGAGCAAAAGAAGGACCTGCATATGGTGTTCATTGACTTGGAGAAGGCCTACGATAAGATACCGCGGAATGTCATGTGGTGGGCGTTGGAAAAACACAAAGTCCCGACAAAGTACATTACCCTCATCAAGGATATGTACGACAATGTTGTGACAAGTGTGCGAACAAGCGATGACGACACTGATGAATTCCCAATCAAAATAGGACTGCACAGGGGTCAGCTTTGAGCCCTTATCTTTTCACATTGGTGATGGATGAGGTCACACGGGATACACAAGGGGACATCCCATGGTGTATGCTCTTTGCAGACGATGTGGTGCTAGTCGACGATAATCGGGCGAGGGTTAATAGGAAGCTGGAGCTGTGGAGACAGACTTTGGAATCGAAAGGTTTTAGGCTTAGTAGAACTAAAACTGAGTACATGAGGTGCGGTTTTAGTACTACTAACCATGGGGAAGAGGAGGAAGTTAGCCTTGAGGGGCAAGTGGTACCTCAGAAGGACATCTTTCGATATTTGGGGTCAATGTTGCAGAAGGATGGTGATATTGATGAAGACGTTAGCCATCGAATCAAAGTTGGATGGATAAAGTGGCGCCAAGCTTCTGATGTTTTGTGATAAGAGAGTGCCACAAAAGCTAAAAGGCAAGTTCTATAGAACGGCATTCGACCTGCGATGTTGTATGATGTTGAATGCTGGCCAACTAAAAGGCGACATGTCCAACAACTAGGTGTGGCAGAGATGCGCATGTTGAGATGGGCATGTGGCCACACAAGGAAGGATCGGATCCGGAATGATGTTATACGGGAGAGAGTTGGGGTGGCACCAATTGAAGAGAAGCTTGTCCAACATCGTCTGAGATGGTTTGGGCATATCCAGCGTAGGCCTTCTGAAGCGCCTGTGCATATCGGGCGGTTAAGGCGTGCTGATAATGTCAAGAGAGGTCGGGGGAGGCCAAACTTGACTTGGGAGGAGTCTGTGAAGAGAGACCTAAAGGACTGGGCTATCAACAAAGATCTAGCTCTGGACAGGGGTGCGTGGAAATTAGCTATCCACGTGCCAGAACCGTGATTTGGTTACGATATCTTTTGGGTTTCAGCTCTAGCCTACCCCAACTTGTTTGGGACTGACAGGCTTTGTTGTTGTTGTTGTACACTTTGTGAAACATTGAAATGACCTTTTTTATTATGTAAGAGTTGCCCCTCTTTTCTCCAGGAGTTGCTTGCATTTCTGTTGGATGGTCTGCATGAAGATCTCAACCGAGTGAAGATGAAACCATATATTGAAGCTAAGGATGCTGATGATCGTCTTGATGAAGAATTCGCTGAAGAGTGCTGGAATTACCATAAAGCTCGAAATGACTCCATAATAGTAGATAAGTTCCAGGTAAGTAATTTTCGGACTTGAATGATTAGATATTCATGCTTACCATGAGAAACTATTCTGTTTGAATCCTAATTTATTCTGAATCCTTTTCAAATTATTCAATACCACTACTGTGTTTTTGGTATTTTCTAATAACGGGATCTCATCAAAGGCAAGTTAACCTGTAATCGGACGTGTGAGTGAAGGTTAATCACTGCTAGGTGGCACCAGGAACTTGTCCATGCTGTAAACTGAGCTGTTGATGTTATTTTCTCATGGTTCGTCTATATCCATTGGTTACTTTAGGAGTTTGTATGTTTAAATGTAGTTTGCAGAATGTAATGAAATACCAGGTTTCTTTCAACAAGAAAGCCTAACAATATTTAACACATGATGTTTATCATATTTGTGGCTGCTGATGTGTGTCTGGTTATTATTTAGTTGTCTATGAGATAATCAATGTTGCCAGTACGGTGCTAGGGCACATCCTATTGAATTGGGCTAGTATTGTGATCTGTTAGTTTGATTATCAACTGTTAAAGAGTTGAACCGTAGGTCCCTAAACCTGCGCAGATGGTTCAAGTAGGCCACTCAACTTGATATTTAAGTCCTTCACTTTCAACTCAGGTTAAGAACTTATTTTGCTTGTTGACATTGATTCTATCTGGGAAGTGGTACTAAATGTTAATTGGGTGACTTACTGTTCTGGAGATAGTAGTGGATGAACCTAAGAAAAAGCAATCACAGTGATCTGTGCTGTGCCGCTATCTGATGGCCAAGATAGTTGCCTTGCAGTTGCTTACCTTGTTGCTCCTCACAATCTGATAGTAGAAGACACACATAGATGTACCAAGGCCCATCTTATGAGTAGGCCTGGGCATTTTGTAGAAATAAAAAATTCAGTTAGTGACAAATGCTAACTGAAAACGGCAACATAAAACAGGAAACTGAAAATTTGGCTAACCGACTAATTTAGTTCGGTTTTCAGTTTGTACTGAATGGATTGTTTGCTTTATGCCCACCACAAAGTGCGTGTGTTCCACCACATACACCTCACGCTCATATAGGCGAGCTTTCTACCACCTTCTGGTTAGGTAGGCGAGGTGGGACTAAATTCTACTGCAGCTGCACACTTCACTAAGAAGAACAAGGAATGTGTTATGTTCAGTTTAGGCTAGTTGGCCCACAGGAGAAGCAGGCTTTTGGCCGTTGTTCCTTGTCTGAACCGGGAATCCAGGATAACTTTCCTTAGCAATGTCATCTCTCATGTTTAGCAAGGCTTTTGGCCGTTGTTCCAGCCATGGCTCACCACTATTACGAGCCACATTATCTTAAGAAATCTCTCTTCTCGTACCCTGGATGATCTGGAAACACAGGAATGACCGTGTCTTTGAGAATGCGAGACCTTCGATTGGTGCGCTAGTTGATAGGATCAAGGATGAGGCCTACTTCTGGGCAAAGGCTGGGGCTCCAGGACTCAGGGTTGCTCTGCCCTCATCCTGGGATCTTCACTGATTGCATTGTAAAACGCACCTCCTCGGAGGATCGTAACTGAACTTCTAACTTTTCAATGCAAAGAAGGTCATTTGCATTTTCTCGAAAATGTTACAATTTTTCTTGCTTCATATCCGGGGACTGTGCCAACTAGATTTATTTGTTCGTGTTCTCTGCAATAACTCTTATTTGTTTGTTGATGTTTCAGGGGCAATACAAGTCAACCTTAGTCTGTCCAGAATGCAACAAAATCTCTGTTACCTTTGACCCATTCATGTATTTATCGCTACCATTACCCTCAACTGTTACTCGAATGATGACTGTTACTTTATTTAGTGGTACTGGGGATTCTCTTCCCATGCCTTACACTGTTACAGTACAGAAAAGTGGAGTTTGCAAAGATCTCTGTAAATCCCTGAGTGAGGCATGCTGTTTAAAAGAGTCCGAGACATTGTTACTAGGAGAGGTAAAATACATGTCTGATTTTACTTGCCTAGTCATTCGTGAAACTTGATTATAGGTTTTTTCAGCAAATAACTAACTAAAGGGTACTGACATTTGACAGGTATTTGATTATCGGATTTACCGTTATTTTAGTCCATTGGATTTACTTCAAACTATAAAAGATGGTGATCAGCTTGTTGCTTATAAGCTTCCTGTTGGCCATGAAGAACTTTTAAGGATTGAGATCCTACATCGGAATGTGGATAGGTGAGAGCCATGCGAATGATGTTTTTTCATATCATAAGCTCAGTTTTCAGTTTATGTGCTGAGCGGCCCCAAATGCTGGAATTTAGCAACTTAAGAGAATTTTACTTAATTCTAATAAGGCTTTCTATTACACCCAAAAAATATGCTTCCAAGTTCCAACTAGCTGCTGTGCTTTTGGAGGAGGCGTCACAATGCCAAACAGAGCCCTTTTATCATTTTCCTCGTAATATTTGTTATAAGATGTTATGATGGAACTTATCTCTACTATTACATAGCCCATGGCCATGGGGCACATATATAGTACACAAGACTTGGGGGACAAGGGGGATAGACATAGACCAATACGGACTCCACCTATACTAATACTCCTTAACATAAGACACTTAAGTGCTAAGTGTCCCTACTCTGCATCAATGCTTAGATGTGTTCATTACAATAATCACACCATTTCCAAAACAACAACAACAAAGCCTTTTGTCCCAAGCAAAACAACAAGGATTGAGATGAAACCTGTTATGGCCGGCGTCACCTGGCCCAATGGGCACGTTTAGTTAAAGGGCTTAGCCCAACTTATCTTAGGGTTTATTTTCATAGGCAGCTTATATAAACTCTTGTAAGACTCGTTTTGGGATTAAGCAAAGAATAAGCAAAGTTTATTTTCTTGGCTTCCCTTGGGAGCCGAGCCCTAACCCTAGCCGCCGCCAACAGCAGCCACCGCCTCCTCTCACGCGCACGACGGCGCCCCGCCGCCGGCAGCCGCGCTCAAGCCCACGCCAACCTCCCTCCTTCCCCTACAGCCTACGCCCTAGACCCGGTAGAACCCTAGTTCCTACCAGCTTGGTATCTAGAGACTCAGGTGCGATCATGTCTGCATCACCACCATCACCATCGCCGCCGCCGCCCCCCTCCACCACCGCCCCGCTGATCGCCACGTCCAGCAGCGCCGCCGTGACGCTGCCCGCGGCTGCCGCCGCCACCGCTGCCGCCGCCGCGCCGTCCATCGGCGGCTTCTCCCCCGATGAGCTCGGCGCCACCCTCCGCCACCTGACCGCCGCGGTCCAGGGGATCAGCCTGTACTTGGCGGGTCCCCGTGCCGTATCGTTCGTCCCCGCCACCGCCGCTACCGTGGCAGCAGCCGCAGCTGCCCTGGCAGCCACCGTTCCAGGCGTCCTCGGGCGTGCTCGCCGGGCAGCCGCCGCCACTGCTGCCGCCGCCAACGGCCACCGCCGGGAAGCCGCTGGCCGTGCCCAGCGCCGCCGGGCCGGCTGCCACATCCGTGCCGGGGGTGCCTCTACATCAACTCCGGTTTCCCCCGTCGCCATCGCCACCAGGGCGGCCATACTCACACGCCGCCGCACATTCCGTCGCCACCACTGCAGTACGGCGAGCCCTCCAGCTTCGCCGGTGCGTACACCGACCCCACCGGTGCTCCGTTCCACGGGGGGCGCGCCATGGTCACCGCCCCGGCGCCGACCCCCGCACTGCCCTGCGTCGCCGAGCCGTACCACCACGGCGGCCCTACCCACGCGCCGCCGCGTTACGCCAAACTGGACTTCGCCACCTACGACGGTACCGACGACCCCCTGAACTGGCTCAATCAGTGTGACCAGTTTTTTCGGGGGCAAAGGACGCTCGCGTCGGACCGCACGTGGCTCGCTTCGTATCACCTCCGAGGCGCCGCACAGACGTGGTATTACGCTCTCGAGCAAGACGAGGGCGGCATGCCTTCTGGGATCGTTTCCACGCGCTCTGCCTCCTACGCTTCGGGCCTCCAATCCGCGGAAGCCGGCTGGCGGAGCTTGGCCGCCTACCCTTCACCTCCACGCCCTGGCATGTCACGCGTCCGGCGTGACGGCTCGCCAGCGGGCCGAGCTCTTCGTGTGCGGTCTACCGGATCATATCCGCGTGGACGTGGAACTACAGGGACCTCAGGACCTCCAGGCGGCCATGTACTACGCCCGAGCTTTCGAGCGCCGCACGGTGGCCATGCAGCAGGCACCACCGTTCCAAGCCGCCCGCCAGGCCCCCCGGCAGACGCTTCCTGCGCCGGGCCGTCCTGACCAGGCCCCCGCGCCGCTCGTCGCCGCACCTGCGGCGCGTCCGCTCCATCGACTCACACCGGCCGAGCAACTTGAGCGCCGTCGCCAGGGCCTGTGCTACAACTGTGACGAGCCCTACGTTCGGGGCCACGTCTGTCCGCAACTCTTCTACTTGGAGGCCGCGGACTACATCGAGGCGGACGCCGCCGCTGCCGTGCGGGGCAACAGTCGCCGAGGGAATCACTTGACACCTGCCAGCACTCTCTGGACTTCCAGCTCGAGGACGAGCTGTTTGCGCGGGCGGGAAGAGATGTTATGGCCGGTGTCACCTGGCCCAATGGGCACGTTTAGTTAAAGGGCTTAGCCCAACTTATCTTAGGGTTTATTTTCATAGGCAGCTTATATAAACTCTTGTAAGACTCGTTTTGGAATTAAGCAAAGAATAAGCAAAGTTTATTTGCTTGGCTTCCCTTGGGAACCGAGCCCTAACCCTAGCCGCCGCCAACAGCAGCCACCGCCTCCTCTCACGCGCACGGCGGCGCCCCGCCGCCGGCAGCCGCGCTCAAGCCCACGCCAACCTCCCTCCTTCCCCTACAGCCTACGCCCTAGACCCGGTAGAACCCTAGTTCCTACCAAAACCCAACAGAAACCTGCGAATATCCGAAGGGAAGAGAGAAAGTACAAGTAAGTAAAGTGAAGTAAAGTAGGTTCTGCTACATGGATTGCTGATTACCATGCAGTCTTATCTAGATCCAAATTCATGATCACATCCCAATCCTTCCAAGTTTCCTTTTACCGCCACCTCCCATGTCAACTTCAGTCGCCCCGTACTCCGTAGTATTTTTGCTACTCTTTAGAACACCGCTATTCACTGGTGCTTATGCAGCCCCTCCGTTGGATATGTCCAAACCACCTTAGCAAGTGTTGGACAAGCTTCTCTTCAATCAGTTTCATCCCTACATTATCACATATTCCGCCATTCCTAATTCTGTCCTTTATTTTGTCATTCCTAATTCTGTCCTTCATTCTGTCATTGCTAATTCATTCCTTTATTATATGGCCACACATCCATGTGATCCCAGTGACACTCATTGTTGGGTGTGTTTCTCTTAGTAGACCAACAACCTGCTATCTATAGCCTTGCAGATTTGATCGCCGTCCTATTGAACTTACCTTTGAGCTTTTGTGAGACCTTGTCACAGAGGATGCCAGATTCTTGCCGCCACTTCATCCGCCGCTCTTTGATTCTATGTCTAACATCCTCATCATATCACTGTTGCTTTGTAGTGTTGATCCCAAAAGGATACATAAATGTTATACATATCAGAATTTGTTCTTATAAAATTCCTATACGGGGCTGAAGGCAGACAATAGTGTTGATTGTGGTTTCAGCCTCTTATGGCCAAAAGACGTGTAGAGTCTTTACATTAAGGTGGACTTATCTTGTGGCTTTATATTTAGAACGGCTTTTGGAAGATAGTGATGTGGAATGCGGGACCAATGATGTCGAGGCACTCGAGGGGTGGCAGCTATGGGTACTCGGATCTAACTCTGCAGTCGAGAGCACAAGATTGGGACTGAATGGGACATACTCTTCTACAATTTCTTGTCAGAGATCCTTTATGATTTCCGATATGCTACAGTAAATGTTTTAATGGTTTATGCTTTGTGTTATGCCACTGCACTTGATGGATTTTTCCTTCTGTGGTTCAGTTTTAGCATAAAACTGAGATCACTTATTACCCCATTTTATTTGTCTCATCTTCTTTGATGCTGTATTTGTTTATATGTGTGAGAATTCCAAATTAGGCTTATGTTGGTATGTGCTTGTTAATTCACCCAGATATACTCCAGAGCCCCAGTTTAATTCTCGGAAGCTCATTGGAAGCCCTCTTGTGACTTGTATTCCCAATAACTCAACAACAAAAGCTGATATTTATGCGGTTGTCTCTGCGGTGCTGGCTCCTTTTGTACGAGCAAAAGTGCAAGCTCCAGGTGATTCTATGTTGAATGATAGCGGGCCAAGTCTGGATGGTATTGTACTAAGGGATAATAATGGCGCCTCATGTGAGAATGGTGTTTCTACGTCGAATGTGGATGAAGCAACGATTGGTGCCGATTCTTTGCCGTTTAAGATTTACTTGAGTGATGATAAAGGTCATATAAGAAATCCTGTAGAAGAAGATTCTAATCATGTTGTTGGTTCGCCCATGAGGTTATTGATGGGTTGGTCTGACAGAGAACATGAAATATATAACCTTAAATACATGGATGATCTTCCGGATGTTTTTAAGCCGGGATTCATGTCAAAGAAAACACGGCAAGAAGCAGTCAGCTTATTTTCATGCTTGGATGCTTTTCTGAAGGACGAACCTCTAGGCCCTGATGACATGTGGTTAGTATTTTTTTTTACTGATAGTCCAGCTATTGGTGCTAACTTTCTTCAGTCCTAATGGCTTCCACTGCTGCGTTGCATATCTGCCACAGGTACTGTCCTAGCTGCAAGGAGCACAGACAGGCTAGCAAGAAACTTGACCTGTGGAGGTTGCCTGAGATATTGGTCGTCCACTTAAAGAGGTTTTCATACAGCCGTTATATGAAAAATAAGCTTGATACCTTTGTGAACTTTCCAATCCATGATCTTGATATGAGCAAGTATGCAAAGCACACATCAGGAGACCAGCCCCCCATCTATGAACTCTATGCGGTAATAAATCATTATGGTGGTTTGGGAGGTGGTCACTATTCTGCCTATGCGAAGGTGATTTGGCCCATCTTTTGTGCTATATTGTTATCCATCAATGTCTTGCATACCATTTGTAGATGTACACATGTGGTTAGCCTGAAATTCATTTGCAATCCATTTTACACTTGCAGTTAGTAGAAGAAGATAGCTGGTATCACTTTGATGATAGTCATGTCTCCTCTATCAATGAAGAGGAAACAAGGACATCTGCAGCCTATCTGCTCTTCTATCGACGTGTTGATGGCAATTCCTGTGCAATGTCTCAAGTTGTTCCAATCGACACCCATATGGTTGATTCATTGGAGACATAGATCAAGTTCAAACATCAGTATCTTGTGGTTTTGTGGCACTTATGTTGGTCATGCTATGAGTCCAATTTTGCTGGTTTCGGGTCACTATTGGTGTATGGTAGGTGTCGATGAGGATGGTAAACTGGTAGTGTATCCAACTGAATGGAAACTGTTGAAACTAATATGCTGTTTTTCTTTTCTTGATGAGATGTATTCGGCACGTTCTGTGTGTGACTAAGGGCCTAAGGGCCTGTTTGGTTCCCAGCCATACTTTGCCAATTTGCTATGTGTTTGGTTTTTGCCACACTTCAAAATCTGTGTGGCCCACCTTCAATAGTGTACTTCTTCGGTTTTAAAATAAGTGTCGTAGATTTGTTTAGATATGGATTAGTTTTATATCTAGATACATCCATATCTAAGCAAATCTGTGATACTTATTTTGGAAGGGAGGAAGTATTTTTTTTGCCAACCTTTGCCACACTTTGTGGCGTCCAAATTCTAAACCACACTTTTATGGCTACCACATTTACCGAATGTAGGCCAGAAATTAAGTAGCTGGCCTGCCTGCCTATTCAGTATCCATACACTACCCAAACAAGGAAGTTAGATTTGGTGATGCCCCTCCCCTTTCGGGGGGCATTCCGATTTCCCCAGTATCATCATTATTTGCCGCACGAATCTAGATTGAGAGGGAAATTAAGCTAATTAAAAATTTGAATCACTGGCTCATGCCCATTGTCGAATCCTACTAATGACCAAGAGTGGTTCAATTGTATATAGAACGAAATTCTTTTTTTTCTATTTCTCATTATTAGATAGTGGGCATATATCATCTCACGATAAGTCTTCAAAGATTCACATCGAACTTCAATCAGAACTTCTCTTGACCCAATGACGCAAGGACTCGATAGTGAAAGAGTGACTAAGGAGCTGTTTGGTTTGCGATTAGGATTATTACATTTAAGATTAGGTAAGTTTGATCAACTTTGGTTCAAGCCTCATCTTAGGCAAAATACTTTTTCGACAACACGGACTCACATTGTATACATATAGAAAAGTGAATTCCTATAGGTTTGCTAACTTTCATTTTAAAGAATTTACCTTATGGGCAACTTTCGGCAAAAATGTGGAATGAAAGATCTAGAACTAAACAAACCTTACAAGATGATCCTATCGTATTATATGTTACTTCCTCCGATCGTAAGGATCAAGAAGGACCTAAAAAGAGGGTGAATAGATATAATTACCAATTTAAATGTTGGCAACATATTTGGTTGAATCAAGTGTTGATCGTGTATCCGTGTAGCCATGCCGGTTCAACCCCACGATCTTAATCCTGAGCATCATGTGCAGCCAAGAGATTAATTACATTTACCCCACAACAACCACGATCATTGCTGTTTACTTAACAATTTTAGTCAATAATACATAATATGAGAATAAGCCTAACAATTACAAAGGTGATAATAACAAGTAGTGTAGTGAGCAACAACAATATAGGAAAGTAAATGCACGGTCAAAGAACCAAGATAAATGCTAGTCAAAGAACCGAAGACGTGGAGATATCGATGTTCACTTTTTTTTGTAGGAAAGCTAATTACTGGATGTTACAATGAAGCCAGGAAGGGTGAGTTTTTACCTTGAGATATCACCACGGATGCAATTCTCAGCCACTAGCGGTAGACCTTTGAGGCGGCCTGTAAACCCTCAAACTTGATTTCTCTCCGAAGAACTCGTATGCCGCCGACGTAGGAGTCCTTGGCGATTATGGAAGCTGCGACTTGGCGTCCAAGACTACAATTAGATTAGGCAACTGCTTCTGTAAACCTAGATGGACTCCTTGCGACCCAGCCTAGTATATAAAGGCTGGGAGATGGGACGTCTAGGGCATCCAATTTCATAGCAACACCTCCGGTCCCAAGCGAACTCGCCTCGACCGCCACTGTAATCGCCTCCATTATAATACAAAAGAGCAGGAAGTAGGGGTTTCACCGATCAAGGGACCTGAACCTGGGTAAATCCCTGTCTTGTGTTAGCCCACGAGTATCGCCAACCTGCACCTTCTCTCTACGATCTAACCCAGGTTTCCTAACCATGGGATTTGTTGAGGTCAATCCTCGTCAATTGGCCCCGACCGTGGGGAAGACGCAGGTTGGAATCACGATCTCGACGGTCCCGTCATCAGCAACCATCAAATCGGCAGCCCGAGCAAGATCCAACCCACTCGAAGAGCTCAAGTTCATCGCGAGTTTCTTTGCTCCACCAAGTTCGCTCGACCAGCAACTAGGCCAAGATCAATTTTTTGGCGACTACCAAAGTCGCCCCCGACGAAGAAGGACTCAACGACCCCAAAGACAAAATCAAGACACAGTCGCGAGATCAGCTGCAGCATCGGATCAAGTGCAAGAAGTCCAGATAGAAATTTCGCTCAAGCAGCCATCACATGCCACGACAATCCTAGCCGCCACTCGAGCAACCACCGCCACCCGGACACCCGCTGCAACCTGCGACAGGGACTCTGAGACTCGCCCCAGCGAGTACTACGACCCCCACCAGAGAACAGACGAGTTCGCCAAGATGATCAGGAACCACTCGATCAACGATGGAATCGAGCTCGACCTCCCGTACCGAAGATCAATCGCAGTCATTTCGCATCTAAAGAAGAAGAAGACACGCTGGCTCGAACAGTCTCACAGCCAAAGAGCAGCTGGATGGGTCCTGCACAATCCACTGCTTCGAAGAAGACTGGGGACGCCTCAGAGAAGGCCACACCTTGAGAAGCTGCCGCCTGTTCACCGAACTCTTCGATAGGCTAATAGAAGAGAAGCAGCGCAAAGCCAAGAGGGCTTGGGGATCAGCGCAGCCATCAACGCCTAGCACAGAAGAGCAATACCCGCCGTCTCACGGACGAGTCTGCATGATCCAGGAAGGACGACCCTCAAAAGCAAAGAAGGAGGCGAACACCCTGCAAGCCCGAGCAGCCGAAGACTTATTGGCAGAAGAACCTTACCACTTATACGGTTTTGAAACCAACATCACTTTCTCACAAGACGATCATCCACCCGCAGTTCTGAGTCCTGGGAACACACCGCTACTCCTCGAAGCACAGATTGGCGGGTACGACATGGACCGAGTATTCATGGACAGAGGAAGCAGTCTGAACATCATCTTCACTGACACCTTGCGCAAGATGCTGATCCCATGACCAGTCTGGAAGAATTTAGGCATCACGCTCTACGACATAGTACCGGGAGAGGCAGCCTCCTCCCTGGGAGCAATCGAGCTCGACGTAGTCTTTGGAAGCAAAGGCAACTTCGCAAGAAAAACCCTCGAGTTCCAAGTACTCGTCTGGCAGTCCAATAACACGCCATACTCGGCCGACCAGCGCTTGCGCAATTCATGGCAGTCCCACACCACACATACCTCAAGCTTACGATGCCGGGGCCCTCAGGGGTCATCACGGTCAATGGAAGCTTCACCAAATCAGATCAATGCGACCGAGATTTTCATAAAGTCTCCGACACATTCGGAGCGCAACAACAACTCAAATAAATATTCACGGTGGTAGACAGGAGTGTCTTTCCACTAGCCAGCAGAAGCGAAATAAAATAAATCACTCACGACTTCGGCGTCGATAGAGACATTATCACCCACCAGGTGCATCCAACGGACCCGGACAAAACGGTCCAAATCTACGCTCATCTGCCAGAAGAACAAGCAACAACTCTTATGACCTTCCTCCGCGAGGAGTGGAAATTTTTCACCTGGTGCCCGGCCGACATGCCCGGAATTCCACGAGAATTTGCAGAGCACGCACTGCAAATTTATCCAAACACCAAAACAGTGAAGCAAGCACTACGCAGATTCTCTGAACCCAAGCACAGAGCCATCAAAGAAAAAGTCAATCGACTACTCGACGCACAATTCATCCAGGAGACGAAGAAGGCCACCTGGGTCGCAAACCCAGTCTTGGTGCCCAAAAAAGACACAGACGTACTACGCATGTGACCAAAGGACCACTTCCCTCTCCCGAGGATCGACCAAATAATCGAATCCACCGCAGGTTGCGACCTCCTGTCTTTCCTCGATGCCTACTCAGGGTACAACCAAATCAGGACGAAGGAAGAGGACGAGGAGCACACCTCATTCATCACCCCTACGGTGTATTCTGCTATAGGACAATGCCATTTGGGCTAAAAACGCTGGAGCCATGTACCAGCGGATGGTGCAAGCATGCCTAAGAGATCAAATCGGCAGAAACGTCCAAGTCTACGTAGACGACATCGTCATCAAAACATACAACGTGGGCACACTACTCGACGACCTTCATAAACCTTTGCAGCACTCAACAGATACAGAATCAAGCTCAATCCAAAAAATTGCATGTTACTCGGGTACACGGTCTCTGCCCGAGGAGTAGAAGCTAACCCAGAGAAAGTCCAAGCACTCGCCAGGATGCAAGAACCAGTCAACATAAGGGGTGTACAACAACTCACCGGAAGACTCGTAGCCTTGAGCCATTTCATCAGTAGGCTAGGAGAAAGGACACTGCCATTCTACCAACTACTCAGGAAGGGAGGAAAGTTCGAGTGGACCGAAGAGACCCGGAATGCATTCGCAGACCTAAAGAAGACCCTCTCGACTCCACCAATCTTGGCAGTACCCAAGGAACGAGAACCGATGTACCTTTACATAGCGGCTCGGAGCAGCGTCGTCAGCACCGCACTCATTGTCGAGCGCATAGAAGAAGTTAAAGTCCAAGGCATACAAAGGCCAATCTACTACCTCAGCGAAGTCCTCAAAAAATCTCAGCAGAGGTACCCGCACTACCAGAAGCTCGTGTACGCCATCGTCATGACGTCACATAAAGTAACACACTACTTCGAGGATCACCCAATCACGATGGTGAGCAAAGCACCACTCTCGGATATCCTCAACAACCCAGGAGCAACAGGCCGCATCGCCGAGTGGAATATCGAGCTCAGCCCTCGCGACCTGCACTTCATGCACCCAACTACGATCAAAGCGCAGGGCCTCCCCGACTTCCTGGTCGAGTGGATGGAGGTACAAACACCCGCCCCCAGACCTCTCCAATTCATGGAAGATGTTCTTTGACGGATCAAAAAGGCACCAAGGAGCTGGGGAAGGCGTCGTGCTAATATCACCCAAAGGAGATAAGCTTAGATACGTGCTCCAGATCATCTTCGACAGGGCATCAAACAACAAAGCAGAATACGAGGCACTCCTTCACGACATGCACATGGAAAAAGCATGCGGCGCCACCCGCCTTGTAATCTATGGCGACTCCAATATCGTCGTCCAACAAGCAATGAGAGACTGCGAAGCAGTCGCAGATAACATGTCAGCATACCAGAAGCTCTACAACACCCTAGAAGGGGAGTTCGACGGATGTGAGCTTAAATACGTCACCAGAGCAAATAACACAGAAGCAGATGAGCTCGCAAACATCGGATCAACAAGAGGACCAGTTCCACTAGGCGTTTTCCTCGAGAGTATCAGCCAGAGATCAATCAAAACCAAGGCACTCGCACCAGGAGTAGCCGCAAAAGCTGGCAATGCAAGCGAACCGGCACAAGTAGCAGCAACGAATCCACCGCTGACGAAGAAGGCAACAACACAATCGAGGAGGAAGACCCAGCGGCACCCGAAGGCCCAACCTGGACAAGAACTTTCCTCGGATATCTGATACAAGGCACCTTGCCGCAAGACGTCGCGGAAGCCCGTCAAATTAGCCGACGATCCAAGACATTCACCATAATAAATGGACAGCTCTACAAGCGCAACATTTCTCAAGTACTCCAAAAGTGCGTCGAGGAAGAATACGGCAAGGCCCTACAAATCGCGATCCACGAAGGCACTTGCGGACACCACGCGAGCAGCCGCGCTCTAGTGTCCAAAGCCTTTCGAGCAGGTTTCTACTGGCCAGCCGCGATTCGAAACGCGGAAGACATCGTGCGACGCTGCATCGCCTGTCAAAAATTTGCCAGCAGGCCCCACGCACCAGCATCAGAACTCAAAACCATACCACTATCCCGGCCTTTGCAACATGGGGACTCGACATGGTTGGTCCACTCAAGAAATCTTCAAAAGGCGGCCGCACACATCTCCTAGTAGCAGTCGACAAGTTCACCAAGTGGATTGAAGCAGTACCAATCACCAGCTCCACAGCCCTCACGACAGTCAACTTCATCAAGTCAATCATCTATCGATTCGGGGTACCACACAACATCATCACTGATAACGGTACAAACTTCACAGCAGCAGAAGTCCAAAACTTCTGCCAGGAACTGGGCATCAAGATCAACTACGCTTCAGTCGCGCACCCGCAGTCCAACAGACAAGTGGAGAAAGCAAACGACCTAGTATGTGGCAGAATAAAAAAGCGGCTCCTCGCACCACTCGAGCAGGCCGCAGGCAACTGGATAGAAGAGCTACTCGCCGTTCTCTGGAGCCTGCACACTACTCCTAATGCCTCAACCCAGTACACGCCATTCTTCATGGTGTACGGAGCAAAGGCTGTACTACGACACGACCTCAAATTTGGAGCCCCCTCGAATCACGGGGTACGAAGAAGAAGAAGAAGAAGCAGAAGACACACTTGCGGATGACAAGGACGTCGCAGATGAGGCAAGGGACACATCCCTAGCACGATCAGAAGGCTATCAAGACAAGCTGCGCACATACCAAAGCAACCGCCTGCGAACAAGAACCTTCAACGAAGGGGATCTCGTCCTACGGCTAATACGAGAAAAGGTCCAGAAGATCGCCCCGCAATGGGAAGGACCATACATAGTCTCAGAAGTAATAGGAGGAGGGGCAGACATACCGAAGAACCCGAAGACAGGCGAAGATATGGGAAATCCGTGGAATGTGGAAAACTTGCGCCTCTTCTACCCATAGACTACCCACTGGCACTCCTATCCAGCAACTCGATATCGGTAGCAACACAGATAGGCAACTCATGTAATAACTTGAAGCAATAAAAGATATGTTGCCCAAACGACACTACTCTAGCACTCGGGGGCTCGAGCGCATACTCCCCCCCTCGAGGCTCTTTTCGCTTACGCGACGATACTACTCTAGCACTCGGGGGCTCGAGCGCAGACTCCCCTCTCTAGGCGCTTTTCGCTTACGCGACAATACTACTCTAGCACTCGGGGGCTCGAGTGCAGACTCCCCCTCGAGGCGCTTTTCTCTTACGCGATGATACTACAATAGCACTCGGGGGCTCGAGCGCAGACTGCCCCCTCGAGGCGCTTTTCGCTTACGCGATGATACTACTCTAGCACTCGGGGGCTCGAGCGCAGACTCCTCCCTCGATGCGCTTTTCGCTTACGCGACGATACTACTCCAGCACTCGGTGGCTCGAGCGCAGACTCCCCCTCTAGACGCCCTTCGCACCCCAAGAGCCCGCAGCCGCACGCGTGTGTCCGTAGCCCCCAGTGCACACACGCAGGCCACCTGTCCTCGACCAAAGCCCCGCCGCTCGTCGGAGGCCTCGCCATCACCGCCACTGTTCGGCCCGTGAGCACGCGCGATGACCACTGTGGCCGCCTTGACCCCGCCTTGCCCGTGGCTCCTTCTGCACGTCCCCAGCATCACCGCGTCCATGCCCGATACCTGCCCCAGCAAAGCCACGCCGCCCGCCGCAAAGCTCACCGTTGCAGACCCCCGCCCCGCCATGGCCACTGTGATCCCATGCCCCCCTTGATGCAGAGCCTTGGAGGAAGCGCGCACGAGTGCTTGACCTCCATTGGAGTCCTCTAGACCCCGCAGAACCATCCCGAGCTTGCCAGCACCATGCACTGCTTCGGCAGCTTCTTCCTGGCGGAGATCTCATCGGAATCCTGGCTCCCCCTATTTAAAACCCCGCCCCTTCGGTTTTGAGCACCACAAACCACTCACCTGACCTCCAATTGAGTTTTCCCCCATAGCAGCCCGGCCGTGGAGGCCCCAGGCCTTGGATCCCACCGGAGCGCCGCCGCGAGGTTGCAGCTCTGGAAAATTGCCCATGGTCGTCCCCTAGCCTTGCTTCCACTTCCCCTAGCTTCACCTTGTTCCCGTGGTGCTAACACAGTGCTCGAACGACCGATTCCTTGCAGGAATCACCAACTCCAATGAGCACCGCCGCCGGCCACCGCTGGAGGAGACCCTAGACACGTCATCCGACCACCGTTCTCCGTGCTTCGGGTACCTAGCTGCTCCCCGCTCTATGCTACTTCGACTAGTGCCTTCACTCACCGCCCTCGAGGCCTCAACGCCGGCGAACCACCTCGCCGGAGCCGTCAGCCCCTATTTCCCCCCTCTCTCTCTCTCTCTCTGTTTAACCTGACAGGAAGGCCCCACCTGCCAGTCTCTCATTTCTATTCCGAATCGTTTTCAAGTGGCGGCGTCTGGCTGAAATACGCCTTCGACGTGGCCCTCTCTGGATTTTCCAGAAATATTGATTTAAATCATTTTAAATCAAATATTTGACCCAACTTTGACCACTTATATGTCTTAAACTATAAGGCCAAATGTGTTGATTCTTTTTGCTATGGTTTTGTCTTGAGCTCCTCTTGAACCTTGCAAAATTTCATAGTTTCCTTTTCTGTCTAGGGTCACTGGACAGAAGGAATGCTTGTTTTGACTTATTTCTTTTATTATTTGAAATTATTTTAGAAGGAAACAATTTGATTGCTGAGGCTCAGGAGTTCAGTGACACTCCAACTGACCAAGGCAAGCCACACCATCCATTTTCATGAAGGCATTTCAAGTGCCATGGGTTTTCCAAAATATTTCTTTCTCATTTAACTTGTTAATATTTTGATGCTATTTAAGTTTCTCATGTTGTTTACACCATGCTTTCTTGAGGTGATATGCTAGAAATAATCATGTTATGTTCACTGGTCATTATCATGTTCATGCCATTTAGATCATGTTCATGCTAGTAGCTTGTTCATGTTGATCGTATCCATGCTTATGTGTCGACCCTATGTCTAGATCATGTCTTTGTCATGTTCATATGATATCATGCTAGATGCTGCACTTGCTTGGTAGTAGTGGTATTACCATGTACATATTGCTATGATAGTTTCATGTTACTATGGCTTAGATCATGTGTGCTAACTTGATAATGAACATGAATTAACCGTTGACCAAGTGCCACCGAACCGAGCTTTAATACTTCATCAACATTTTCCTGTATGGGCATGCCTTAGCTTGGTCTATCATAGTGCCTTTTACGGGTATCACCAAAGAGGGGAGGTTATGCGCGCGCTACCCTGATCAAGTAGGCGGCGATAACCTTGAAATGCAGAGTTGTTATGTTACCCTGGAGTCCCCGTTTGGGACAATGAGTCACCGTTTGGGACCATGTTGTTTGCCACGTGTTGGACGGTGTCTGGAGGACACAGGGATACCCAAGACGGGATGTCGGTGGTATCGTAGAAAGGTTACGCGGTAGACGAGTTTCGTTGGAGTAGTCCTAGTCCATTTGACAAGGAGCTCCATGGTGTGGGTAAAGTGCACAACCTCTGCATAGTGTACAAATCCATTCGAATAGACGAGTCCACGGTATTGGGCACAGTTCGTACTAGGTCACACTATGGGTCAACATGAACCTGGTTTGATGATTTTGCTAAGTCGATTGGTCACACGGTGACCCGTGGAAGTTATTGGTTATGCGTTGACCCGTTTGGTCATGCGATAACCCGTGAAAGTTATTGGTCATGCGATGACCCATTTGGTCATGCGATGATCGGATTGGTTGGGTGACAACGCGATCACACCTAACCCGTTGAATGGTCGTGCGATGACCCGTATAAGTTTTTTGTCATGCGATGACCTGTAACCTGATTGTTGAGTCTTTAAGGACTCCGAGGTAAGCTGCATGATCATGCGATGATCATGACCGTTGGTTGCTCTGCAGTAGTTGTAGCCTTGGTAATATGTTAGACTTTTCATGATTGCCTTGCCTGCATTGTTATTGCCATGATCTTGTTTTGCTCCAATGACTTGGCTGTTGTGAGCTTGCAAGTACATTCAATGTACTGACCTGGCGTGTCATGCCAGACGCAGGAGAAGATGTACCTGTAAGTTATGGTGTTCCGTACTAAGCGAACTAGGCCGTGTCCCAGCAGTGCCCCCGTGGAGTGGAGCTCCATCACCCCGTTATTCTGCTGCCCTTTAGTATCTCGTTGACTCGTATCGAGGCCTTGAGATGTGACACAAATAATGTCGATATTGTCGCCGCACGAGATGTGCCACCTTGCCTCGTAGTATCATGTATCCCGAACCTATGTACCTGTATAATTACCAATGAACGCGGTTGTTTCTGTACCAATATGTTGTGCATTGCCAGAAGACATGATCTTTGGGCTGGCAATGTGAGGTAAACCGGTTGCTCTGAGCCGGGGTGCCACATTTTTTCCAGCCAAATTTGTTCGAGTTATTTATAGTGGTTGTGCACGATGTAATCCATTCTTAGTGATTTAAGACATGAGCAAGTAAACATCTAAACCTTTTGATCCCTCTTAATAATATGGGATCCCTACAACTCAAGATTAACAAAAGAAAGACTTATCATCTTTCGTCACATATCCAATCTTTAGCTGTATATACATTGATTAGTCCATTATCCCTACATGATGTTGCAAAAAGGGACTAATATCATTTGTAACACACTTAGAAAACATAATTAGTCCCTTATGTATATTGCCATCAACATCAAACATGATTAAGGGTATTATGACACTTTTAATTTCTCCCTTTTTGGCAGTTGATGATAATACACATATAGCCATCACAAAGATAGTTACTTTTAAGCTTAGGATAGAACACGACATATATGTCTTCGGCAAGCTCCCTCTCAATATGTGCATAATGATTTTTTGTTAAGCAAGGGAACATATTAGGAGGACTCCCCCTAGATCATATTACCCGTACATACATTTGATCAAAGAATACTTCTAGACATGTATATCAAATATAGATAGTTGTGATATTTGAACCACAATGGTCTGAGAGAGAGGAACGCTCATATAAACGATAAGTGCATGAAAATAAATATAAGGAGTTAACCAATCTCATGCATAGATATCTCGATTCAACATTAGATCTTAGAATAACATAATAAAACACACCACAACATAGTTTTAAACGGTACAATGACCAACATATTTTAAGTAAATATCACATCCAAATCTCTCCTAAGATAGATAACTTCTCCCTCTTTGGCATCAAGTACCGAAAAGGGGAGAAAATAAAACACCAAAGAAATCAGTTGTCAGCCTCCTGATCCTCATCTGCACCAAACACATTCTTGAAGAACTCATTGTAGTCCTTGGTGGAAAGGAATCCAAAATCATGAATCATATGAACAACATGAACTGTCTCATCCTCACTGACATGGCTCTTGGGGCGAGAACGCATGCGAGCCTTGATGGAAATGGCCTAAGCAATGTGAGACTCCATCTTGTCAACCTTTGTGGCATTGAAGGTGCACATATCCATGATGGACTTTTGGGATTTACCTATGAAGCGTGCAATGCGTCCCAGAGGCTCGACAAGAGACTTGGCTATAACAACCCAGATTAAATAGGAATGATAAAATACTCATATCAACAAGGTGCACATTCTTTTTTGGGAGCCCATCAGGAAAGAACTATCAGGTAAAGCGTGCTAGGCTTGGAGTAGTCTTAGGATGGGTGTTCGACTGGTAAGTTGATCCCGACGCGCAGGAGTGAGGACAAAGTGTGCAGAAAAGACTAGTGTTGCCATGTGAGGACAGTATGGATCCGAAGCGCACCGGCCAGGAATCGGTAGGTAACCGATTAGGTTTGGCCGGAGCGTTACAATTGGTATTCGAGCCGACCCTGGAAGTTACACGGTGCATGTGCGGGTCAGTGATGCTTACATGAGATACACGTCGATGCTAGCACTGGTACGCATAGACATGTGCCAAGGTGAATGTTCCTGCCGAGCCGACGAAGACGTCAGTTCCTTTTAGGGGTGGTGTATGTAGCAACCCATGTTCAATAGAAATGATAGACTGGTCATATTAATAAGGTGCACCTTCTTTTTCGAGAGCCCACCAGGAAAGAACTACCATGTTAAGCGTGCTAGCCTTGGACTAGTCTTAGGATGGGTGAGCGACTGGGAAGTCGATCCTAGGTGCACACAACTGAGGCCAAAGTGTGCAGAAAATACTAGTGTTGGTATGTGAGGACAGTTTGGATCCCAAGCGCACCGGCCAGGAACCGGTAGGTAACCGATTAGGTTTCGTCAGAGCGTTACATTGTCCTTATGGGATGGCGCTGTAGGGTCCTTCCCCTTTACAACCACAATAACACTATCATCACAAGGAGTCCACTATGGATGAGTGGCCATCTTATGGATGACACCATTGTGGTGTCAATAAGTCACCCTCTGTGGTGCATGGATGAAATGCTTCAACTTCTGGTGATTGTGAAGAAGGATATCATGCCAGAGGAATACACAACGTCAATCCGAACACCAAAAGCCCTCTTCCTGCAGACCATCAAATCAATATCGTAGGAGCGAACCATCCCATGACCATCCTTCTTAGGGACAAGAGAAGGCATCACACACTTCTAGAGGAAATTGTACTTAGGCCTGAAGACGCCAGAGTGGTTGGGATCCCATGTCATTCCATGACACTCATGCTGGTGGTGCTTCGGAGGATACACATGCATGCTCCAATGGAATGAGCCTCATATTTTTCATTTTGATCATGGATACGACATAGGTTGGTCTCGGAGCCAGGCAAGCCCAAAGTCTGTGCCCACTGCTCTTAAGTAATGGTGTTCTGAGAGTTGAGAGTCCACCAAGTGAGGGAGTGATCTGGGTGGAAGAAGCAAGTGGCATAAAACTAAAATATGGTAGGAACATTCCAGTCATAGTGTAGAGTCATGGCAAGGTGAACATCCATGCCATTTATGACTATAGCGGCATTGAGAAACTTCTCATGATGCTTCTCGATATGTTCCATGTTAATGTATCCCCGAGGTGCAAAGCGACCAATGTGGAAACATAGAGTCTGAAATATGTCTTGATGCACAAGTGTACGGAACCGAGGGCCATTGGCACTGGCAGGGAACTCATACTAATTGACATCCCAACACAACTCTGTATAGTCATATGGCCCCATCTTATAGTAGTCTTGGACGTGACGAACCCTAGAGAATAGAGGGTTAATGGACACCATAGTGCCCACAACCGGTGCTTGATGAGAAGCACGAGGGCCAGAAGCACGAGGAGCTAGGGCAACATCAACAACCTTCTTATTGGTGCCAGGATTAGCATGGTCAGTCGCCCGAGTGGGGATGAGCTCCTCATCATCAATCTCAGCCTCAAAATCCTTGTCACCCTCATCATCATCCATACCATTGTAGCTTGGACAAGAGAGACTACCACCCGCCTCACCATTAAGGCGTGAGAGCCGGAAAGGACGGGAGCCATCCTCGAAGCCATATTATCTTTGACGGAGAGCATCTGTACATACCGAGATAAAGGACGAATGAGAAATAGGAACAAAGACTATGATGTGTACGGGCGGAACAAGTATGCGAGAAAGTTTGGAGGTCCGATCCTAGGTCCGGATGAACGGAGATATACCCGAGCAACCAGTGACATGAAGATTTGAATTCATGTGTAGGGCCAGACGCCCAAAACTTCCCGCGTAAACAAGTGAGACCACATGACATGAGTGGAATAGGTAGGAAAAGCCTAGATAAGAGAAATAGATGGATCAATGTGGGCAACATCAAGCATCTACACATTTAGAGCATCATAAGTAACCGTAAAGAATAGATAAAATCTCAAGATGAACCCTAAAATATGTGAACGGATAAAAGATTGAGATGATGGGGGAAAGGGAGTTTACTGGGAAGACCGGGTGCCCGGGGTCTCTGACCTTCGGGTGCCCGGACTGGGGCGTCACCTTGGCGCCTGGGTGCCTGGGTCTTGACCCCCCCGAGTGACCGTAGTTATGGCTCACGCCAGGGTACTTGTGCCCGGAGTCTTTGACTCCCTGGTGCCGGACTTCCTCCTTCCCGTGTGAGCTCCTGGCCCAGGTGCATGGGGTCTCTGACCTCCGGGTGCCCGGGAAACTACCCTGTTTTGGCACCTGTGTCCGGGCACCTAGACACCGACGACTACAACGACTCTTTCAGGTGAGGGGAGTATAAATATCCCCCTTATTCCACCTCCAGCTCATGAAGGCCACCATTGACGCTATACATCGAAAACCCTCCATTTATTCGATCCCTACTCTATCTTCCACCCCATATTGTTGATTCTTAGAGGATTTGTGATTCCTAGGTGGCTTGTGACTTGTTAATTTTGGAGCTTTGGATCCTAGGTGGCTAGGTGTCCAGTTTCGTAAGCTTCCATATGTGTGGTGTGCTCCGGGAAGTTTGTAATGGTGTGGTGGTCGCCTCCAAGACCATCCCCGAGTGACTCGAGGCTCATCTGTTGGGGGTGACTTGAAAGGGAGAATACGGTGAGTTACGTATGTGGTAGCACTCTCAAAGACTTTGGCTTGAGCACCGCTCCAATTGAGATGGGCACTCCGTCAAAGTTGAGTGAACTTCGGAAGAAAAATCATCGTGTATCCCTTATCACTTGTGGTTAATCCTTCCCCGCACTTTACTTGTACTACTTTCATTTGCTTGTTGGCTTGCTAATTATATTGTTGCCTAACATTTGAGTTTGAACTTTCTTGCCACCTAGGGTTGTTCATCTAGTTGCATAACTAGAGAATCTTATTTTTCCGCTTAAGCCTAAAATTTGATAATTAAGTGTAAACTAGTTAGTCACCTGTTCACCCACTCTAGTTGACCATATCGATCCTTTCAATTGGTATAAGAGCGAGGGCTCTTTTAAGGGCTTAACCACCTAAGAGGATACGCCCGATCAAGAGGATGGGACTGTGAGACTTCTTGATGTAACAGAGTCTCTATCTTACGATGAGAGTGGAGGTAGCTATCGATTTGGTGGATTTTTACCTTGATGATCCAGCTATAACGTACCCGACGATACACCTAGCAATCGCTACACCAATCTGTAATGGTTATTGACCTTGCTGTAGGAATGATCAACCTGAACAATGAGGTTTGAGTTCCTGCAAGCAACCGAAGAACCGACAAGAACAATGATGAGTTGTAATCTTAAAATTGCGGATAATAGATTAAGCACACAAAGTAGACGAACAAGTTGGGGTTCCACTGTGGATCTGACAAGGCGGTAGTTCTGCACGTCTCGTATATGCGATTTGTAGCGATACCTAAACAATACAATAAAACCCTAGAGAAACTAGCTATATATTGTTGTTGTACAGGAGGTGCGGCGCCTCGAATCAGATCCGGCGCCAGGTACAATTTTTTTTGAAAAACATAGAGTTTTATTCATTTGAAATAACAATTACATCATTTATGAGAATCTGTACAATATCAAAAAAAGGATCCGCAAACCAGTCACTAGTTGAAGAAAATCTAGCTAACTTAGAGAGTTCATGGGAAACTTTATTTGCTTCTCTAAAACAATGTTCAAATCTAGTAAGGGGAAAATCACAAGCTAAAAAATAGCAATCATCAAATACTGCTGCCTCCGTTCCTGCAGATCGCCCTCCATTCCTCATGGTTTCAATGACATCCAAATTATCTGAATTAACAATGAGGCGATTACAACCAGCCTTGTGCGCAAGGGATATACCATAAGTTAACACCAATGCTTTAGCTACCAGGACATCCGTACACCAGTCAAAACTCCAATTACCACCTGCAGTGAAATGGCCTTTATCGTCTCTGAGGATAGCGCCGACCGTGCCCCTAAATAAGTCATGATCAAAATATGCATCCACATTAAGTTTTACAAAGCCCTTGGGGGGTTTGATCCGACCCCCTCTTTTCATTGTAACCTTAGGAAATGATACAGTAACGTAGTTTTGCTGTTGTAGCATGTATACCCATTGAGATTTGTCTAGCATCTTGAATTTTCTCCTGATGAACAAGCTTATGTCTTTCCCACCAAAGATACCAAGTGGTAATGGCAATCATCTCTCGAGCATTCTGAAGTCCTAAAATAGAGACCTCTTGCCCAGGCAGAAAAAGTAAGTACTCGAAAACTGCTTCTCCTACATAATCAACTTCACAAGCTCTTTTAATAAGTTCATCCAATCCTAGTAATTTCCAAACCTCCTTAGCTTTCTGGCATTGAAACAGATGATGCTTCGTGTCTTCTGGTCCAAGAGAACAATATGGACACTGGGGAGAGACTTTTAGATGCCTATTTGCTAGTCTAACACGACACGGGAGAGTACCATACCACGTGCGCCAAATAAATATCTTTACCTTAGCGGGGCAAGACAACTTACAAATCTTACACCAGATCGAATTAATTTTGGTTTTTCCCATACCATTAGTACGTCGAAGTTTTCGACCATGTTGGTGCTCCCATTCCACCGCATACGCGGATCGAGGAACCAAAAATCTACCATTTTTGAATGGCTCCAAGCAACAAAATCTAACATATTGTGCTGAGGAAGAGGAATAGCAAGAACTCTTTGAGAATCAATTGGTCACAAAGTTTGTGTAACTAGATCTACATCCCAACCATTAGTAACAGGATGGATTAAATGAGAGACCTTAGACAAAATTTGTCCCCCCTTTAGGAGTGATGAATTTTCTATCTACACAATTTGGAATCCATGCATCTTTCCAAATATCAAATTTTTGGCCATTTCCAACTCGCCAGATATAACCGTGTTTCAAACAATTAACTCCCGTCATAATACTTTGCCAGGTAAAAGATGATACTTTTTTTAAATTTATCCCGAGTAAATTGCCATCAGGGTAATACTTTGCCCTCAAAACAGTAGAACATAATGATTCAGAATTCTCAAGAAGTTGCCATGCTTGTTTAGCCAACAACGCCAGATAGAAACAATGGACATCCCGAAACCCTATCCCACCTTGATTTTTGGGAACACACATTTTCCACCAAGTCATCCAATGCATCCGCTTGTGGTTGTCCTCGTAACGCCACCAAAACTACGACATCGCGTCAATTATTCCTTTACATTTTTTAGTAATTTTGATGACGAACATAGCATAGGTGGGAATAGCTTGTACATCAGACTTGAGGAGGGTTTCCTTCCCTCCCGTGGATAAAAGTTTTTCTTTCCATCCAATTATTTTTTTATGATGCGATCAATCAAGTAGTGAAAACAATCAGATTTGTCCATACCCACATTAGTTGGCAAACCCAAATATTTATCATTGAGAGCCTTTGTCATAATATTCTGCGTGGAACAAATTTCCTCCCTTACTTCCACTTTTGTATTGGGGCTGAAAAAAATGCTAGATTTATCAACGTTCACCATTTGTCCCAAAGCAGCACAATAAGAACTCAGAATAGATTTCAAAGCCTCGTGGTGGTTAAGCACTAATCCTTGACATGCACGTAATGGGCTGGTGGCCCACATCCTTTGAAGTAGTACTTTACATGGAGCATGGCACGTCATTGATCAATTAGTCTGAAACGAGAGCAAGTAATTAGGGACTACTCTTTCAGGAGCCCCGCAAGGAGTAGTTTTGGTGCGTTGACAGTGCGCCACGTGTTACGCGTTGAATGCTTCATCGAAAAATCGTTTTTTATTTTTTGCGCGCATTTTAGGTGTTTAAAAAAATGGTTTTTTGTTTTTTTTTGTTTTTTCGGCTTCGTGCAATTTTTTACATTTTGATGATTTTTTTAAGAGGCACGAATTTACTATCGTGAGAGGCACGACTTTACTTCTGTGGGAGGCATGCTGCGTGCCTCCTCGAAAGGCACTCATGCCTCTATGAAAAAGGCACTATCGTGCCTCCATGAAGAGACACTCGTGCCTCCGTGAAGAGGCACTCGTGTGAAAGGACGTGGAAGTCGCCTAGAGAGGGGGGGGGGAATAGGCGCTTAAAATAATTACGGTATATGCTTGAAAAAATGCGGAATAAACTTAACGTTTAATTTGCCAAGCAAGAAACCTAAATAAGCTATACTCAACTATGTGCACCAACAACTTATACTAAGCAAGATAAACAACCACTCTCTCCGATCCATAATAAGTGTCGCTCATTTTGTACTAAGCTAGTACAAACTTTGTACTAGATGAGCGACACTTATTATGGATCGGAGGGAGTATGTGATAGCAAGATATATAACAAGAGAACTATGGCTATCACAAAGTAGGTGCACAAGTAAATAGGTTGACTAGATGTGCAACAAGGTGAACAACCTATGGGACAAGCAATGCAACAATAATATGAGCAAGTACAAGATAAACAAGGTAATAAGATTTCTCAAAGTAAAGATAGAGATAACTGCAATTGGAGCCGATGGAGACAAGGATTTGTTACCAAAGTTCCTTCTCTTGCGAGAAGTACGTCTCCATTTGGAGAGGGTGTGGAACACAATGCTCACACGAAGCCAACGAGGGCCTCCCTATTTCTCCTCACTCTCTCACCAATGCAAGATGCCATGACTCCACTATATGACACTTGAGGGCGGTCACCGAACCCGTACAAATGCTCGGGGCTATCTCCACAACCGAATTGGAGGCTCCCATAGAGTCCCGAAGCTTTCCACCACAATGATTGAGCTCCGCAACAACAAGCCTCTAGGCGCCAACACACCCAAGAGGTACAAGCTCTAGAGTGCCTATGCACTCAAGAGTACAAACTCTAGAGTGCCAATGCACTCAAGAGTAGCAATCTTCTCAACTTCACTTACTACAATGAATTCTCGGAGAGAACTCAAACCGATGCACCAAATGCAATGGCAAGAGCACACGAAGTGCTCAAGTCCCCCACTCTCAAATCCCACAAAAGCAACAAAAGCTATGGAGAAATATGAGAGGAAGAACAAGGAGAACACCAAAGAACTCCAAGATCTAGATCCACAAGTTTCGCCTCACTTAGAGGAGAGATGGCTTGGTGGAGAATGTAGATCTAGATCTCCTCTCTCTTTTCCTTCAAAAAGGATCAAGAATCATAGGAGGGGAAGAGAGCAAGAAAGCTTAAAGAGGTCAACAATGGGGGAGAAAGCTTGCATAAAACCGGTCAAGACAAAGGAGGAAGAAGACCCCTTTTATATGTCACCACAAAATCTGACCGTTATGTGCAGAAAAACAAAGGCCGGTACAACCGGTCTGTAATCCAGGTACAACTGGTCCACCCAGAGGAAGCCACACTTTTTCGGAACCCTAGCTAGTGGAAGAACAGGTAGGGCGGTACAACCGCTCCGGGAACCGGTAGTAACGGATTTACCGGTACAACCGGGGTGCCACCGCTCTGCCACCGGCCCAAGTCAGAAGATAGATGGACCTTGCCCAGTGGTTGGTACGGTAGGGGGACGGTACAATCGTTCCCCCAAACCCTAGCCGCTGGTGGGGGAGGGCGAGCGGTACAAACACTCCTAGCACCGGTAGTACCGGATTTACCGGTACAACCGTGCTGCCACCGCCCCGCCACCGACCTAGGTCAGAGAGAAAAGGCACTTCGCCCGGTAGTGCCACCGGTAGTTGGACCGATAGTATCGCATCCTTACAAGGGCGGTACAATCGTCCCAGCCAACCGGAACAACCACTCGACATGAACTGCCAACACCAGGAAAACCAGAATAGCCGTAACTTCTGCAAATGAACTACGATTGAGGAAAACTCAAGCTTGATGGAAAGCTAACAAACAGAGCTGCCTAATCACGAGAAGAACCGGGGCAAGAGAAGATGCATATGGAATCCGTTTTCGATGATCACGAGCTTGATGGAAATATTCAGAAGTGGCAAGGGAGAAATGCCAAACAAATAGAGGTGTGAAACCTCTAACCGAGAAGAACCGGGGCAAGATAATATGCATATGGAATCCGTTTTCGATGATCACGAGCTTGATGGAAATATTCTGAAGTGGCAAGGGATAAATGCCAAACAAATAGAGGTGTGAAACCTCTAACCGAGAAGAATCGAGGCAAGAGAAGATGCATATGGAATCCGTTTTCGATGATCACGAGATTTTCATGAGGAAGACCACAAGCTCAAAAACTCACAAAGAGAAAAGCCAAATAAGAACCAATAAAGATGATGCCAAGGATGCAAAGGTTTGATCTCTCCGCGAACGATTCGGCCTAGCCTATAAACCGGTCTCCTAACTTCCACAAAGAGACCGGTAAACTAGACACCTATGAAAGTCAAACCTTTGTCTTGCACATAATCCACTTGAGCTTGATGATGACGAACATGCCCGCCTCAAGTTGGAACATCTTTATTGATTCCGCCGGCTCGATGAAGACTAGTAGATTTCTCCCCCATCCTCCATTATGGGTGAGCCTATTTTAGGCACATCTTCACAAGACCATTATCACCAGATGGTTGGCAAGATCCAAGCATATGATATCTTCGTGATGCTCCTCTTGAACTTTCACGCATTAACTTGACCAATATTTGGATAACTCCATGAAGAGGTCAACACGTAATCTTCATCTTTCAACCTTGAAGCCATCATATGATCTTCAAACGTTGCCTATCGACAAACCTTAAAGTATAAATCAAGGAAACCTTTAGTCCATAAAGTTTGTCATCAATTACCAAAACCAAACATGAGGGCACATGCCCTTTCATCGTGCCTTCGTTAAAAGGCACTATCGTGCCTCCATGAAAGGCACTCGCGCCTCTAAAAACAGGAAAAACGGAAAAGCTCCAGAGTGCGACAAGCGGTGCGCATATGATGTGCCACGTGTCGCGTGCGGAAGGGCTCGCGGTGTTCCTTGCTATGAGTACTCTATAATTAGTGATTTCGCGAGCTTTGTGGTATGCCTTGAGCCATTGGCTGTTTCAAATGGATGGTGTCCATCATATTTCTTCTTTACGTGAGCTTTTGATAGACATCATTCAACTCCCATGTTTCTGAGTACTAGTAAATCAATACATGAGTGTGGCATCATATTCTTGGTAGTAAAATCATACATGCAAAGGAACGAAAGTGCCTGGTTATTTATTTGTTGCGTACGCGCTCTAGTCATAGGTCTAGGTTGAACAAATGATGTAGGAATCACAGTGGGTGTAACTGTGGAAGAGATGTCCTCATCACTTCCCAGCGCCGGAGATGCACCTGTGCACTTGTTACAAATCCGGTTGCCCAACCACCGCTCACCACACCTGTTATCGATCTTGAAGGGTCTAACACTATCACCTCCGATTCTCACTAACCATGTCCAAATTCAAGTCTTTCTTGGAGTCATTCAAACTCTCCATGGAAAATACAATGCGTGTCATGGTTAGTGAAGAAGTTAACAAGAAGCTTTCTTCATTTACTCCCTCTACCTCATCCACATTCCTGCCAAATGGAACTGATGATGTGGATGGTATGAGGAGAGACACTTCACCTTCCTAAACCCACACGACGCCTACTTATAATGTTGTTGCTCCTTCATATGCTCCTCCTCATATTCCTATGTTGCACAATAATCATATTGGGGCTCCGCTCTCCTTGACTCCTAACTCGTTTTCTAAGTAGAAACTAGCTATGAAGTCACACATTCAGAGCGTATCCACTTAACTATGGTGGATCATCATCAATGGCTACAATCCTGGAGATCCCACAAGTCTAACTCCAAGGGAGGTTGTTGATGATCAAGTAATGCGAGTGCTTGCCATATGCTTCGTATGGCGGTGATTGATAGATACAAGGACTCTATTGCACTATTGAAGACGGCCAAAGAAATTTGGGATACTATTTAAGAGATGTTTGAAGGAAATGATAGTGTGCAAAGGTCTCGGTTGGCTATTCTCAAGCAAGAGGTGAATCTATTCATCAAGAAGGATGACGATTCCACGGAACAAGTTATACGAAGGCTCAAGTCTCTTGTGTTGGATTTACGGAATTTTGGTTGCTCATGGGCCAATAAAAATTTCATCAAGGAAAAGTTTATTGGTCTCATGTTCCATGGGCACTGATCCCACTATGGTGACCATGATCCATCAACACTCGGACTATGAGAGGTTGACCAAATCAAATTGTGTCATCCTTTGCCACTCATAGTTTATTGGAATCCAAGTCCAAGCAAACCTTCGATCTTGTTAAAGGGATGATAGATTCCAACCTTGCTTTGAAGGACAAGAAGGTGGTGTCCTCCTCTAAGGTGGAGGAAGCTGGAGAATAAGAATGCTACGAAGATGAAGGCTCGCGCCCATCCCACCATGCCAGGATGTAACCACCTTGCATGTCTCCCTTGTGGTGTAGTGGCAGGATTTACAATTTGTATGTTGAGGCGAGCAACCTTTGCTTGTATGCACGATGTCTGCTCCGTGAGATGGTTGATCGTGTCCCCAAGGGTTTTGTCCTCCTGGGTGATCTCTGCACGTAGCCGGGTTATCTCTGCCTTATGCTTTTCTATTTCGGACGCATCCTGGTTTTCAGGGGTGATATGTGTCGCCAAGAGTGCGGGTAGGGAATTCATGGTTGCTGACAAGGCTTCTATCCCTGAGGGTGCCGCGTCGTATCCTTCATTGGATGAGGTTCCTTCCGCTTCCGGAGTCGCATTGGTCTTTCGATTCTCAGCCATTCCATCCCGAGATCAGGAAATATAGACGGTCATGCGATGTTGTGACACGGGAAGTGGGAAGTACTCATGCTCGTTCAGGTTTCTTCTGAGTCTTGTCGTGGAAAAATACGCCAGATGTCCTAATAGGAGAACTTAAGCGGCGCCTTTGCTATAGGTGGACACGAGGACGAAGAGTTGACCGGGGAGGAGTCGATCGGCAATGAGTCAGCACAATAGAGATGCATGAATTTACCCATGTTTGGCCCCTCGATGAGGTAAAGACCTACTTCCTGCCTATCTTGTATTATATATGTGGAGATCTTGATTACAGGGGAGCTAGAAGTCGTCGATGTCTCAAGAACTAGTCTAAGGTGATTCGCCCTTTGGACGCCCCGGGACCTCGGTTTATATACACGTCGGGTCCTAGGGTTTACAATGAGTTCGACTACTACACGAGATGGAGTCCTATTTTATCTCCTTGGCGGCTATCTTGTTTCGCAAGGTGGATTTGGCTCCTTCTTTGTGCGTCGGTCCTCATTTTGTAATACGACTGGCATACATGCCGTATCTGCTTCTGGTCCTTCTCCTCAATGAGTCGGTCCATAGGACGACTCTCTTCGTCTTGGACAATAAAGTCTCTCTATCATTTCTGCCGGGTCTCTGAATTATCCCCCCGATAGTATCCCCCAAGTTTGGCGTGAAGCTGGCTTAAGGACAATCTTCTTTGAAAACGAGTAGTTGATCTCATCATTCCAACGGTCATATTCTTTTAGGCATGAAATCTACGCATAATCTTTTATTTCACAAAAATCGAGGCGTCCCCTGCTCATTTAGTCCCGTCATATGTGAGGATCGAGGAAATCCAATTTATTGTGCCACGACCGAGTATCACACTGTTGGTTGGACCTGGACCTGATAATATCCGGCCCTATCCTTTCCGCTTTGTCTACCTGCGTCTATTCCTCCGTCGCGTTCCCCATCTTCTTCTTCTTCGCTCAGCTTAGATCTCAAAGCATCGAGGTTCATCGGAGGGAGAAACATTCGACGACGTAAGACGAGCTTGCCTTTCACATAGGCTGCTTCCCCTACCCTGAGAAGCATGGGACCGTTCCATTATCTTTCGCCTAAGTAGTAAGTACATTCCTTTCAGATCTTCCATCTTTTCCTCGCTCTTCGAGAATTATGAGGTATTTCGACCTTATTTGTACTAAACCCTAGGGTTCTTGTTTGCATTCACGCCTTAGGAGGGTGGGCTCATCCTCACATCCTCTCCAGAAAATTCAGATAATATTTCTCCTCTTGCTAATCCAACAGATCTGTTGATTTTGATTTGAGCATCGGAAATTGTTCACGGGCTTTATTCGTTTTACTCCATTTGTTCCTTTTTATTTCCAGCTATTCCCTTAGTTTTAATACGAAGAAATCCAGTGGCATCAAAAAGGTTGATCAAGCCAAGAACAACAAAATGACTTCAAAACCCAAATCTACTCTTTCTTGCGATTGGGCGAAGTCCGTCATAACCGAGGGACGTCTTCAGAAATTGGAAAAATCAGGGGCTACTTCCTCCTCAGAAGGATATCAAATGGCGAGCCCCCGGGAAAGAAACCCGTCCTCACCCCAAATATGATGAGGTCGTGGTCATTGCTGATCACGTGACCCGGGGTTTCCGCCCTCCCGGGTCTCTTTTCTTCCGGGAACTTCTTCAATTCTACAGCTTGCACCCCCAAGATCTGGCTCCCAATTCCATTGTCAACATTGGAAACTTCATGGTTTTTATGAAGTTTATCTACAGAAGAAACCATTGATTCCTCTTTTTCGGGAATATTTTTATTGCAACAAGCAGACAGAGTGCAGCGGGGGCCAGCCGCTTGAATGCGGAGCCGTTATGCTTCAACGACGGACAAGGTGCAATTATCCATCAATGATGCTTTATAGCCACATACAAGATTGGAAGAAGTCTTTTTTCTATTGCCGAGGTACCAGCCCAGCGGGTCAACCTCCTTTGCCGGGTTCTCGCGAAGGTCGGCTTGTGTACTCCGCTATTTTGAATTCCTGGCCAAGCGCAGAAGATAAGAAGACACTGAACCCTATTTTCAAGTGAACCAAGGCTTTAGTAGCTCACGGTCTTAGTGCCATAGATTTGATCCGGTGCTAGTTTGAATGGCAGGTGCAACCTTTGAGTGAGCACACCAAGATTATGTGTGAATATTCCGGCTCTGGGGGCGATATGAGATTTTCTAAGACCGTGTTCAAGTCGGCAGAGGCGGCTCGGGCCACCAAGAAGTTTTTTGTGAGCCTTTGGAGACAGTGAGTCAGGTGGGCCTGGCTCCTTTCTGTATCACGAATTTGGCTCCTGAGGTAAGCTCATGAATCTTTTCAGTTCCTTTCTATTTCTGTGGGGGAAAAGATCACAAATTACATCCCCTGATTGTTTTGTTTACAGGTCGGAGATCCGTGGTGGTCTATAAATTGTCCTTCGGCCTCTACCGAGGAAGTCGAAGACGAGGAAAATGATGAGGATGGCGAGGAAGTGGATGAGGAAAAGGTATTGTTTCTTCTTTCTATCATTTCCTGTCATTCATTTCTTATAACAATTTTGTTTTCGTCCCCCCTTTTTATGACAAGGAGGATGAGACCATCGGGGAAGACCCGATTGGAAAAAAGGATGCTGGAGAGGCGACCATGATCTCCTCAGATAATGAGGTATTGATTCGATGGATGACTCGCCTTGCGTTGAGAAAGGTATATTTTAATTACAGTCTTTTGTCGTCCACCCTTTATCTCATAAACTTTTATTTCCACCTTTATAGGAAGTAGAAGGATCAAGGAGGCAGACCCGAAGTTCCGACTCTGATCTCCCCTAGGAGAAAGGCGTCGATCTTGGGGTACGCCGAGTCCATTCCAAGACGTCAGGTCCCGAGGTAGGAACGGTTGGTGGGAAACGTGCTGGGGTCTACTCCATCAACGAGAGAATCGAAGGATGATGACCTTGGCAACTTTAAAGTTGCGGTGGGGTAAGTTGTGTCATATTGCAATTTGTTGCGTGTTCTTTTTGGTTTCGCTGATGTTCTTGACATTTTTAATGCAGTATGCAAGCAGCGCTAGAGGAGTCACCTTCCATGGAAGGAGTAATACCTGTTCCAAGCTTTGGTGAGGTGACCTCACCTATTAAGATTGTGGGGAACGAAACCTTTCCAGTTGTGGACAAAGTTGAGCCGTCGGCTCAGGAGAAAAGGTCGGCGCCGTCACGTGTCATGCCTGGACGTCTTGATAATGTGGTGGTTAGTGGTAATCAGGCACCACCAACTGTGGTATCACTGGTTCCGAAGGCGTCGACTCAGGGAGGCCATTCATCGTCACCTCTTGAGGGTCATGGAGTCAGCTCCTTCCCTGAGTTGTATGCAAGCGCGATGACTCAGCTAGATCAACAACATGCCTTACTTATGAATATAAAACAGGAATATGAGGTATTTTCGCTTGTCACTAGATATAAGTATCCAGCCCCCATGATTTGGTGAGGATGGTGAAAGCATCATACTGAATCATCAAATAATGTTATACTTGGTTTGGTATATACCTTATCAGAGTCGTGATCTGAGTGTCCTTCGCATGTTTTGGCTTTGAGAGCTGGGGAGAAGGAGACTACTTTGAGAGATCAGCTGGCGGCAGAGACCGGCAAGCGTGAGGAAAGCGACAAAGAGGTCATGTTGCTCCGAGAGGAGCTAAAGAGGCATGCAGACGATTTGCAGGCTCTGAAGGCCGACTCTGTCGACCACATGCGAACAGGCTGTAGGAGACGCCAAGGTCTACCGAAGAGCGCCATCGTGTGCTTAAGGCCCAAGTCCGAATGGTGGCCGATGCTGTTCTTTGTAAGTTTGTCTTATCCCGCCTTTCTTGATATACTAGACCTGTAGTGCGCTTTTCCGCACGGTGCCGGGTTCAAAGTATGGTGCCCAAACATTATTGTGACATGTATCTTAAGCATATGTATCCAACACCATTAGCAGGGCACATTATGGGTGAAAGAAAATAGCACGAAAGCGATGCATTGAATAAGAAGTATTGTTCAGAAATGTGTAGTCAAGAGCAGGTAAAACGATTTTAGTACCTAGTAGGATAATAAGTTCATCATTATATCCACATCATTTCATTTGTATAGAGGTTGACTGCTTGAAGGAAGGCCTAATAAAAGGATGAGTAGCTAAGAGGGAGCATAATCTAATTTGTACAGGATAATAAGTTCATCATCATATCCACATCATTTCATTTGTACAAAGGTTGACTGCTTGAAGGAAGGCCTAATAAAAGGATGAGTAGCTAAGAGGGAGCATAATCTAATTTCTACAGAAGTTGGATACTTGAAGGAAGGCCTAACAAAAGGCTGATTAGCTAACCAAGATGGAGATCCTGGACGATAAATTAACTTAAACACATGGATAGAAAGCCGTGCAGGACACCTGCAGCGCGCCTTGGTGCTCGATGTCAGATCCTAACAATTGTGCCTAAGCGTGTGTGTACCAATAAGCAGCAAACTAAGCATAATATTAGGTAGGACAAATATAGAACTAAACAACAATCATTAGAAGAGATTCATGACTCCTAACTAAGGAAAATACAATGAATTTTTTGTGTACAATGATGATATTTCTTTGAGATACAAAACACTTTATCCACTAAAAGTTCATACAAACACTTAACCCTGGCCATGTACTATACACATGACCAAGAATATGAAAAGACAAGATATACTTCTTTAAAATGCAGTCGGCGCGATCAATCGATTCTGCCACACAATCCTCTGGAATGGCCTCCCATCAATCTCCCAACATGAAACAGTCCAGGTAGAGATTACAGTAGACCCTGTTTTATTAAAAGGATAAATTAATTAGCAGTTCATATAATCTTATAAGTAAAATCTGTAACCCATCATGCAATTCACTTATAGTGAAACTTTTCGACTCGAAGAGCAATGTAGAAGACATGAATAATGCATGTATTGGTTAATAACTAAAGGTGGCAGAAGACATGAACAAATAATATCAGGCCTTCGAATAAGTACATTTAAGAAAAGTATGGCTAAAAATCAATGGGCAAATTTAATCTGCCACATGTATGTAATAGTAACTTGTAACTTGCATGGAGAAGAAAAGAATGATGGTCATATGTTATGAAGTAAGAGAACTGAAGATTTTAGCAGTAGCAAGGACGGTACAAAAACATGTCCAATTGCAGGGTATTTTACGCTTGTAATGAGGAAATATGAGGATTACACTATTCACATATACGGTATTCTACATATATGTCGGCAACCTACAAACAGAGGAATATTTTCTCATGGAATACTTTCTCTTGTAAAGTAGATTATCATATAGATCTGCAAAAACCAAGAACCTATAGAAAGATCAAATAGAATAGCGCAAAGAAAACCCTGAAGCCTGTGGTGCCTGGTATACACACAACTAATATGAGAGAAGGTGAAGAATTTGAGGTTACCAAACAAATTAGAAGTTCTCTTCTTACAGATCAAGCCTCGAAGCATATGACCTATAGCTTAATGTATCACATAATAACATGTACTACCTCCGTTCCAATTTAAGTTTCATGATTTAGTACAAAGTTGTACTAAATGAGCGAGAGCGACACTTAATTTAGAACAGAGGGAGTATGAGTGCTGCGAGTGCATCGATTGTGCTCAATTTTTAGAGGCGGAGAACCGGCATTGCTCGAGTGGATCCAATGGAGCATATAGAGCTCCTAAATTGTCATGGCCATTTAACACCCTCAAACCTTAGAGTCCATGTTCATATTGTAATGGCCATGACATGCAGTCCAGGAAGTTTCTAAATTCATAATAGTAGTATGAAGCAAATACAACATCCTTATCTCTTGGGTTGTTTACAACCAAACAAAAAAAATACAGGGAAGTAAAAGGTTCCGAGAAGCATGAAAACTAAATATTTTCAACAAAACTGAAGTATTGTACCATGTAATCATTTTATAAAAAATATTTGAGCTTGGTACCCAAACCACCATCGTAAATTATTTAAGTGAATAAAGGGCATACGTTTTATTATAACATTTCAAGCAAAACATGAGCTATTTTGTAGGAGCAAAAAAAGTAATAACAGAAGCTAGAAAAAACTGATTACCTAAGGATAACTAAATGTACGTCATTCTTAGCTGATGCACTGGACCTCATTAAGCTTCTCACAATTACCAAGACTAACTGAATGGATGGAAAGTAACAAAGAGTAAATGCAAGCACCACACTAAAATCCAGTCAAAGAAAAACATGCTGAAGCACCACAACCTATCACTTCCTCTCATTATAGTATTTCTACACATTAGTAATATAACACAAAGAAAATAAATAAGCAAACCATCATTTGCTCTCCAAATTTTGTAGAAAAGGATAGAGACTCAGTTCAGGAACAAAAAATGGGAATAATAAAGAAACACTTAAATATAGGGAATTTAACTATTTGTCAAATTGTGAGTTATGCACATGCAACACCATCTCTTTGAGGTTGCCACTATCAAATCTTGAGTTTCAGATGAATGAAACACTGCTTAGCTAAGTATTCAAAAAGGAAAGAACAAAAAAAACCTTAGGTGGAGAAAAATCAAAGTTACACCCGATCTATTTTCAGACGAATGGAACACTGCTTGGCTAAGCATCAGACACACAAGATTAGCGATGCTAGCTAGCTACACAAATCCATGTCCTACCTAATCATGTGTACGCACTCTGCTTCCTATTCTTCCTGTCAACTCTCACGGGGGCAGCACACCACACCTAAAATAAGAAATGAAGAAATAACATGGACACCTGATAAAGAATGTAGTGAATCACATTATGTAAATCAGTACAAAATAAAAAGTCCAGAACCAACATCATCTCCTAGAAGCAGGAAAATTCAATTTAGGATAAAAACATGAGCTAAAGCATAAAAGAACTTCATAAATGTGATCAGAACCAGCATCATCTCCTAGAAGCAGAAAAAATTCAAAGCAACCGCTATATGCACAGAAGTTTTGGCAAGATAAAAAGTAGCACGCCTAAATATGCTTCTCTCCATATTTGAAATTTCTGAAAAACTGCATTTTACATTGAATAAATAGCACAGTGCACATGGAAATAGTGCAACCAAAGGCAGGAAAACATGTACTTCCATCACACAATATATAACAGGGAATCGAGGTTGACATGAGAGAGAGAGAGACATGTAAGGTCATCAGCAGTACCTCATCAGTTAATCCATAACCTCGTCTACCTTGGCGACTTGCGAGCCAAGATCATTGGTCAGAGAGAGAGAGAGAGAGAGAGAGAGAGAGAGAGAGAGAGAGAGAGAGAGAGAAATAGAGAGATGAACCTGGACAGAGTGGATGAACCTGGACAGAGTGGACGGAGAGCGTGGTTCTCATCGTCGCCAGCGGTGGCTATCCATAATTAACAAAAACCATGGAAAGAAATCATCTATTATAAGCTGGAAGACATAATACATCAAATCTGAAGGAGAAGCACTCTAGATAACATCCACTGATTTTGATAATCAACAACATCAATATAAATCAGAACAATCTTTAACCATAGTATCCTATACAACACCCAAAAAACAAAATAAGCTTACTCCACCTATATAACTTTCTCCAAGATTCAATCTAAAGAAAGGAAAGCAGAATATGTAAGTCAAAGACTTTAGCTGAAAAGACTGGTAGTTCGCATTGACACTGCACACAGTATGACAAAGACTTTAGCTGAAAAGAAATGGTGGACATAGTAATTAAACAGCCTATCTATAAGAATCCATGTGGATTGTGAAAGCATATACCATCAAAGGTTTTTTTCTTCCTGCAATAGACATGAATATTTACAATATTCAAGGAAATAATTTGGCATAGAGACAAAACTAAGGCTACAACCACGATGCCCAAGGAACCGGTATCCGTTTTTGCTACAATCGGCTACGGTGATGGGCTACGGCTAGAGCTTGAAGGCGCCATTGTTTTTGCTACAACTGACATGGCAGTGTGCTACTATGGGTGGCACAAGATGCTGGAACCGGCGAGGCCACGAGATGCGATGGGCAGCCGACCATGCTGGAACCAGCAAGGCCGCGAGCTACGATGGGCGGGAGGACGGCCATGCTGGAACCGGCAAGGCCACGAGCTGCAACCAGCGTGGCGCCATGCTGGAACCAATGCAAGAAATTAAACTACTTTCCAGGGAACCACTATTTAAATTTCCATACAGAAGTCCAACTCTTCAATTTGCTTGTATCTTTAGGACAAAAATAACTGCAGCTATGATTCGTTATATATACATTGGTCCCAAAAGATATGAATCTGGTAACAGAAATACCTTGAAATATCTCTAGTGCATACTTCAAATAACAAATCTCTTCCTTGGTCGTGCAAGTATCCACAAAGCACTTTCGCTTGCCGATGATCAACCTTACTAACAGTCCTACAAATAAAAATAAAATATTGATTTAAGGAGGAGAAAAAAACACCAAAAACTCAGACTTTCCACTCCTTGTAGCCACTGGTTCATCTAGCCATTTAAGCCTATCTAAACTCAGCTTAGCATCGAAAGATGAGGAAATGACGGGAAAAAACTCACCTACGCTGAACCTCTCCTCCTCTCTCGTGGCCGTCGCCTGCCTAGCTCGTGTACGCTGTCTTCACCGGCTTGGACAACAGAGATTTGAGGAGGGAGGAAGAGAAGATGACCGAGGAAGAGAGGAAAAAGGAGGAGGGCCCACCTACAGCTGGAACCCTAGCTGGATGTATAGTGCCGCAAAAGGATCGAAGGCCAGCACGGCGGGCCGCCATCCTGGCTCTCCTGGCCTTCACCGCCGCCGTGCAGGCCCTCGGAGCGGCGCCTAGGATGGCCCCTCTCCCCGCTCCGCCGTCGAAGTCCCCGGCCACCGCGCTAACTCCGGTCGCCACGCCACCCACTGTGCGTCGCCGTCCCCGTCCACGCCCGCCGACGCCCCGACCAACGCTCCCTCCGCGATGACGCCATATCGGCGGCGACTCGAGAGAGGGATGTGCCGGAGAGGGCAGGGAAGAGAGGAGACTGGGAGGGAGGGCGGCGACGCGAGGGAACGGGAGGGAGAGAGCGGCGGCTGGGGAGGGAAGGAGAGCGAGCACGGGAAGACGCGCGGATGTGGCGGCTAGGGTTCTAGCACAAGAGCTGCTGTTTTTATATGCTTTTGTGTAAAATGACAATAGTGCCCTGGTGGGGGCATGGATATTACAATTATTTGCCATCAAAATTTTATCCAAGGGCTGAGATTGATCGAGTAAATATCAAACGACTAATATCAATCTGGCCCGAGATCCGACGACCTGTATCGCGAGATGATTTCGATCGGACGGCCAGCGTGCCCTGAGCGCTGAGAGAGCCCCATTCCCGCCGGGGTTCTAACAATGGGATTTCTTTTGTAGGTGTTAACCTGTGACACAAATTGTATTTTTGGTTGTACGTGAAGGCGACCCGTCTCTGGGAGGATCGTACATGACTAAGCTGCAAGCCGCGATGGATGTTATTTTTGATGTGCATGCTGGTAGTTGCCAAGTGATAGAGCAATTGATAGGTCATGTGCCGTATCGAACTTTCAAATAAGACTTCTTTGATGATTGTCAAGAGCTCCCGAGTGGGTATACCTGGTGAATTCGTCGGAGTGATACGAGCACTGGCTTTATGCAAGTCGTATTACCCTTCTATGGATCTTGACAAATTGGTGTAGGGGTTTCCGAAACTGAAAGCTGATGGGTCGCAGTTCTAGAAAGATGATTATGCCCAGGTCGCCAAGAATGTTCGCTGATGTGCCACAAAGATTGCTAACAGGGTTTTTTGAGCCGGGTTATGATGAGAAACACAAGAGGCGCCCCATGCCACAACCTGAAGCCAAAGTGTCGTCATGGGTGGCGAGTCGGAAACGTTAGAGCCCCCTGTCCGAGCCGATGGTGACAAAGTCTGTGGGCATCGTTGAGGGTGAACAAGCCGAGTCTGTTATTCAGAGCGCGCCTTAAGTTTGCGAAGTCATTATTTCCTGCTTAACATTTGTGCATTGTTTAAGTGAGTTTGTAAGATGCTTTTGGATTTATATGCATTCGGTATTTGTTCGTAGCCGATGACTTACTTCGGTTAAGTAATTCGTACGAAATAATTGAACTATAGTCATTTTGTTTGAACTCATATACAAGTCAACCATGCGCGTGATAAACGACATCCTTTAATCAAATAAGTTCAGGGTCGGCCGACTTCACGATCAGATGCCTCCGATTGACTTATGAAAAGGAATTCTCGGTCACATTCTTGCGCGTAAGTATTAGCTTCTCTGTAAGATGGCATCACATGACTTATACTAGTGCTATGCTAACTTATGTTTTAGGGTCAAAGTGGCTTCCAGTATGGAGCCGTTGTTGATTGAACTTGAGTTCAAGCAAAAGTTCATCTGAGTGCGAGTTTGCATCAAGCAGACAGGCGGGTGGGGTGCCACGATAGGCGGGTGATACAGTTGGGATGGTTGTACGCGAAAAGTATGAGAACTCTAATCATAATCTATTTAACAGGAAAAGGAGTGAAAGATAAAGGGACTGTTGGGGTTTGGGGCAGAAAACACAAATTTTTCATAACCTACGATACCCAACTCCAAGACCTATGCTATGGCGATGCAAGTAACAGATGGAAATAAGTCACATACCAGTATGTAGTCCGTTAAGCGGTAAACGTTCCCGCGTGAACGTGGTTGATGTAGTCGTACCGACAATCCCCGATGTCGCGCAGCTCCACGATGACTCCAGTAGCCACCCGGTCCTGGAGACCGATGATGGTATTGCGTCCCCGTCGGAATGTTGTCGGCGAAGACGCCGTGATACGGCCACGACGATGAAGTAGTACCACAAGTGTAGTGCCTCGCGAGATTACACACATACGATGTACCCGACGTCCCTCCGGGATCCGAACCAGAAGAGCAGCGGAAAGAAGATGGATTTGGATCCCGATTCCAGCAGCACGACGGCGTGGGTATGGTGGAGAAATCCCCAACCAAGTGTAGACTCCAAACAAGGGAGTCCACTCAATGAAGGAGAAAGGAGGGAGAGAGATGAGAAACTTGTCTCAAAATTTCATGAAGACAAAGGGCACCCTACCCCTCCTTATATAGGCCAAAGAGGAGGGGCAACCTCCCCTCAACTTCCCATGTGGGACTAATCCCAAGGGAGGGGGAGGCGCACCAACAAAGGGGATGGGCCACTTCATGGCGCCATGGCCCATGGGGGGAGACTCCCTCTTCCCCTAATTGGCCTCTTTAGGCCCATATGCCTTTTCTTCCATTATTTAATTATTTATATCAGATTTTTAATATTTAATTCTGTAATTAAATACCAAAACATATTTAAATAATATTTTGAACAATTCAAAATCTCCAGAACCATTTCTGGCCTCCACGGGAACAATTTCGGTGTTCTCTCTTATTCCTCCGGTGATCCCGAATCAATCCTTATTGCGTCGAATACCCTTAAGTGTGACACCGTACGGTCCAGGAAGCAACAAACATGAGCAAGACACTCTCTTAGTCAATGACCATCGATCAGACCTGGTTACAATCCTAGATGGCCCCTGCGCTTCCATCGAATGAAACTTCATCGCTATTGGATCCGTTTAACGTTGAGCATTATCCCTTTGTCCTGCGGTACTTTGCTTACCAGGGTTTGATTATAGGTATCCAATATACCTATTTCATCCTCGTTACCGACAAACATGTTTACTCATTCCCGTGATATTGCAACCCCGTGACCTAGTCACACGTTTGCAAACTTTATGATGCAATATCACTGAGTGGGCCTAGAGTACCAATCCGTCACTCGGATGGATAAATACGTGATCTATTTGCATACTCATCAACATATCTATTTCGTAATACCCAAAGTGCACCTTTATGGCCAGCATATTTCAGTCAGGCGATGGGTTACAAATCAAAGCATCCTCATAGATAGTAATTACGTATGATCATTACGGTCAAAGGATCTGCTCACTATGTTGTATTTATCGCAATGTCGAACTTATGTGACTCGATCACATTGCAACACTTCTGGTGGGTGTGTGTCCATCATACCATTCTCCCAATGATACGACTCCATTGTCAATAGCTTACTTACTCATGATCAGGAAACCTTGATCATCAATTTCCCAATGGACTAGTATACTAGAGTTAGCTAGGGACCTAGTTGTTTTATACCACACGTGTATTAATGTTTCCGCTTAATACAATTATATCACAATATAAAACTTATTATGAACTAATGGAATATGCTAATAAACATGTTTTATTTGCCTCTAGGGAACATTCCCAACAGTCTCCCACTCGCACTAGAGTACAAATAATCTAGTTGCATTTTTCTGTGGATCATAACTCCATATCATCCATATGGTTATTGATCATGCTTTCTTGTGGAAAAAGTTGTATCAACGGTCTGGGTACCATTCAGATCCGTATGTCTTTTGCAAATCATTAATGTCACCTAGTTTGGCATTACTTCATTATCCATTATAATGATGAGGTATATACATTTGGCGGTAGAGTGAGACTTTGTTTGTTGTGTTTCAACAATGACATCTGGTGGGTCACGCGGACTTTCCATAGTCATGCACACTGAAACTCACTCAGTCAGAAGTCGAACTTCTCAAGCCAAAATATAAATCTTTCCACTTCTAAATCAGCCACATCAATGTAGATTTAATCCTTAGTGCATTGTATGCAACTTTGATGTCCAACAATGTTTCTTTCAACTTAGGCATTTCTTAGTATGATATCTCAATTTTCTAGGTTAGTGTCAGGACTTGAACCAGCATAACATTTATGGTCAAGTCCACTATCCTTTACAAATTAGAGTTGTGTCCTTAGTTCTCTCCAGACACTGAAGGATAAACTTAATTCTTTGTTCAATGATTTACTCATAAATCATATCACAACATGTTCTTCTTGCTAAGAACTTGGTGATGTCTACGCACGCTTCTATTCTTGTAGACTATGTTGGGCCTCCAAGCGCAGAGGTTTGTAGGACAACAACAATTTCCCTCAAGTGGATGAACTAAGGTTTATCGAACTCAGGGAAGTAGAGGTTGAAGATGGTCTCTCTCAAGCAACCCTGCAATTAAGATACAAGAAGTCTCTTGTGTCCCCAACACCTAATACATCTAGGAGTTGTATAGGTGCACTAGTTCGGCGAAGAGATGGTAAAATATGGTGATAGGTGTGGCAAAGCAAAGTAATATAAATCTGTAATAAAAAGTGCAAAAAGCAAACATGTGACAAAAGTGAGCACAAATGGTGTAACAATGGTGGAAACAAGGCCTAGGCCTCATACTTTCACTAGTGGCAACTCCCAACAACATTAACATAGTCTAATCACATGATATTTCCCATAAAATATGCAATGGAGACGTACTCAGAGGTCATTCCTTTGTGGTCAAGAGAGGACGGGAATTATGTAGGGCTACAAAAGCACACCTCAGAGTTCGTAGTTCTCAATCTATGGATTTCCCAATGTCACCGCGTCCATCCAAAGAGAGTACCACAATCACCACAACATATCTCAAGGATAGTCAAAGACAAGCACCAAGAGACTCTCAATCTTCAGTCAACACACAAAAGAGGAAATCACTCATGAAAATATTCTTCTAACCCATGTCCAATAGACCGCTGTCACCATGGTATCGGGGATTATACTAGATAAGATCAAGTGAGTACATCAATCGAATACATAGAGGAAGGGGAAATATCATGGGATCACCCTAGATTAACATAGCCTATGATCACAATGAAGATCACATCATGGGAGAGAGAATTGACCACATAGCTACTGGTAGAAACCTTAGCCCCGAGGAGGAACTACTCCCGCATCATGGAGGAAGAAACGTCGATGGAGATGAATCCCGGGGACTTCCCCGTCCCGGCAAGGTGCCGGCACATGAATTCTGGTCCCCCGAAGCTTGTCGGCGATGGCAGCGGAGATCGGAATTGCTTCTGGAGAAAAGGGGTCCGGAATCAAGGTTTTCGCGATGGGAGAATAAATACGAGCCAAAGGGGGGCACCGGGGGGGGGCACCAGTAGTCCAGGCGGCCACCCGGCGCGGCCAAGCCCTAGGCCGCGCCATATGGCCGCCTGGGCACCAGGTGGGGGCCCTCTGGCCCTTCTTCGGTGAATTCGGAAGCTTCCGGAACACTGATTTTTTTATCTGATTTTCCCGATTTTTTGAGCACTTTAAATGTGGAGGAAACCTGAAATAGAAAAACAGCAGAAAGCAGGAATTGGCACTGGGGTGCGCTGTGTTAATCAGTTAGTCCAAATATGATCAAAAGTGTATGAAAGTGTATCTAGATCATAGCAATATCGCACAAAACATGCATGGAGCAAGCAGAAATTATAGATACGCTTGGGACGTATCAACATCCCCAAGCTTAATTCCTGCTCGTCCTCGAGTAGGTAAATGATAACAAGCATAATTTATGTGGTGACATGCTAGCAACCATATAAGAACTTTGAAAGTAAAGCAATCAAGGTATGTGATTCAATTCAAGTCATAACATGCAAGAGTCTATATTAGCATTGAAACAAGCAACTAAAGAACATTAGGTGCAAGAGATCTTGCTGTCGGTGACTCGAATGTCTCCAAATGGTGTTTGCGTTCAAGAAGGGGGAGACGGGAATACGAGAGATTTTTTTGAGAACTCAATCTACTAAAGTTTCACACTTGGTCTTCTTTGGAATCTTATCTTGACTCGTCCCCACACCACTAGCCAGGTACAAGTCAATTTGATCCACTCCCTTTCGATATTTTGAACACTCATACAATGGATGAGCGTAAGCACGAGAGTTGACACTTAGGATGGAAAAGAGAAAAATATGGTGGAGGAGGAAGACAAAAAGGATGAGAAAGGCTCACATCAATGAGGACAATCATAGACGAGAAAGCCAAATGATAGATATGATGTGAGGAGTAGGGATTTCCATGCAACGAATGCACATATGAGCTAAGAAAGCTCTCCAATGGAACTAGTGGGGGTGCATCCAACTTGCTCGCTCATGAAGACCTAGAGCTTTTTTGAGGAGGCTCATCCTTGAAATATGCAAGCCAAGTTCTATAGTGTGAAGGTCCCCACATAGCTATATGCATGAATGATCATCTCTATGGAGTACAAGGATAAGAGGGAGTACTAGTGTGGATCTTTCAAAAGGATAGTAGTGTTGCCCCTTTCTCTCTTTTTATTTCTTTTTCTCTTTTTTCTCTTTTTTCTCTTTTTTCTCTTTTTTCTCTTTTTTTGTGGCCTCAATGGCTCTTTCTATTTAACTCTCATTTTTCCTCTTTGGGATCTTTTATTTTGTTCACTTTGGGATCTTTTCCTCACTTAAAGGCAACACTCTATTTTACAAGAAAGTAAATAAGATCTTCACACTTTACAAGGTACTCAAACATAAAGAAGATGTAGCTATCATGATGTATGCAATGTATGCCTCTGCCAGTGTAGCAAGAACATGTATGACGTGAAGATCAAGTCATGAAGAGGTGGATGTTGCATGGCAATATATCTCGGAAAGGCTATGGAAATGCCTTGATAGGTAGGTATGGTGGATGTTTTGAGGAAAGATATAGGGAGGTTTATGATGACAGAGCGTATCATGCCAAGGGTTTGGATGTACCGGCGAAGGTGGACGCCAACTCTCGGAGTGAGAAGAAGGAAATGCACGGCACGCGATATGGCTAGCAAAATATGAGGAGGTGGAAGTGTCAACTTTCAATACTTACATTAGTCCGAAGAACTCATGCATTTATTATCGGCAACTCTCAATCTAATAAGGAGGTTCACAAAGAGACAAGTACCCCAAGTACCCCAAGGAGGAGTGCATCCTCGACTCATGGTACGTGAGTGTACCCTAATATCCGATCCCTCCAAAGATTAGCGATCCATCTAGTAGCTAGAGTTCTCAACTAGTTTTGTAGGTTTTGAAAATACACACGGATTGCCCAAAATACGACACCTATCACTAATAGGCTAGAGATCTTGACACCAAAAGTTCAAATATTACTCACAACAATATCTCAAAACTATTGCAAGTTACTTCTAAAATTAAATAGCAACCTCAATTACCTACTTTCAAGACAAGACACAACTTAGTGCAACAACCAACTCTGTTAACAAGATAAACATGAAAACTAAAGAGAGTTCCAGCAACAAACTAAACAAAAGCCAAGGCTCTTGCTAAAGACAAACACTAGAACTAAAAATAAACATGGCAGTAGCTACGAAAAGATAAAGAACACACGACAACAGAAAGATAAGCATGAAAAATCCTATGATGTGTTCTAGATTGGAGTGAAGTGTGTTTCTCTCCCACAAAAAGTAAGCTGGGGTATAACTTGTTATGATCAGCAAGAAAATCTAAAGAAAACAAAAAAATAAAACCTAAGAGCGAGACGCTCCAAGCATAGCACATAACGCATGAAGTGATAAAAATATAGCGAGACGAAGGACAGACTGATGATTGTTGATGGAGAAGGGGATGCACGGGGCATCCCCAAGCTTAGACGCTTGAGTTCTCTTGAATATTTATTGGGGATGCATGGGGGCATCCCCAAGCTTGAAAACTTCTGGATCTTCTTTCATTATCTTCCCTCGCACACTTGAAAACTCCCTTCATACATAACTCATCATAAGCTTATTAGAGAGGTTAGTACCCTTAATAAAATAATTTTTCCCCACTGGATATAATGATATTATTGAAGAGCTATTGTTTCTCAAGATTGGCAAAAGGTTTTTGCAAGGAAAAAACAAGCTTAAGGTTTGAAAAAGTAAGGAGAGACAAAACGTGGAAGAATCTGTGAAAAACAGAACAACAGGTAGTAGAGAATTTTTTCGGGGCACTTCTGCAACTCGAATAAAAAAACTCAGAACATACGAAAGTTCTGCGATTGTATAGATCATGCTGTGTAAAAAATTCAGCTCAAAAAGATGAACTGGTGATTTGATCCTTTTTTGCGTCAAGAGGAAAGAATCTGTTTTCTGGACATCATGCCACAACTTTCGCTTCCGCGATTGTATAGAGCACGCTGTGTAAAAAATTCAGCTCAAAAAGATGAACTGGTGATTTGATCCGATTTTTTCCTTCAAGACGACATAATCTGTTTTCTGGACAGCATTTCACAACTTTCGCTTCCCTTATCATAAGAGGCTATAACTTGACTAGTATACTAGAGTTAACTAGGGACCTGGTTGTTTTATACGACACGTGTATTAACGTTTCCGCTTAATATAGTTATAGCACAGTATAAAACTTATTATGAACTAATGGAATATGCTAATAAACATATTTTATTTGCCTCTAGGGCACATTCCCAACAGAGAGATAGCTAGAGGGAACAATTTTGGAACTGAGTAGTGAAGCACAACCTTGAGGGGGGACTGGTGATAGCCGGTTCTCGGTTGTCGAGTTGAGGGGAGGGGAATAGCTCGCAGTGGGGCAGAGTGTTATACCGCTAGCAGAGGGACTTGTGCTTGTTGACCGGAAGCGGAGCCCTAAGTTTTCGTATGTCTTAGGGTAGGTCATCTACTTACTGATTAAAACACCGGGATCCGATTTGACGTGCTTCCATCTGAAGCTGGCGGGTCTTCCGTAGCCTTTGCGTTTTTTAGTTCTGCGGCGCAAGCGGTTCCGTGTAAGCGACGTCGTCTTTTTCACATGCTAGAGCGATGTCATGGTTGCCTTCGACTGTGATTACGCCAGACAGACCCGACAGTTTTAGCTTTAAATAGATGTAGCAGGGTCTAGCCATAAATTTTGCGTAAGCTGGTCTTCCAAGGATGGTGTGGTATGGACTCCTGAATTTGACGACTTTGAAGGAAAGGGTCTCGGACCAGAAATTTTGGTGTTACTGGAAGCTACCTCGAGTGCGATTCGGCCAAAAGGTTGGGCTGACTTTACAGGGACGAAGCCGTGGAAAGTAGTCGTTGAGGGCGGTAGTTGTTTGTCTAACAGACCCATTTGGTGAAATGCGTCATAGTATATGATGTTGATGCTACTCCCACCGTCCATAAGGACCTTATCCCGAGGTGCAACTACTAGCGCTAGTGCTCTAGGATTCTCTACCCTTGGCGCGTGATCTGCCCGGCTCCAGGTTATCGACTGCTCGGACCAGTTAAGCCAGCATGGCCATGATGGCTCTGTGGCGACCGAGAAAGAGACATCCCGTTGTAGGTTCTTCCTTTCCTTGCCGCTGGTACTTGTTGTAAAGACGTGATTTAGTCCGTTGTTGCTTAACTACTTCGGCTGATCCTGAAACCCGGCTAGGCCAGGTTGCAGTTGATGGTTGTCTAGTGTCAGACGCCGGGATCCGCTGGCCGTTCCATGATTAACCGCCCCGTGGTTCCCTTGTGTGTTAAAGCCGGCGGTTGGGTTTGGTTGTACCGGATGGCCACCGCTGAAACTGGGAGGACCGCCACCTGGGGGACCTTGATGGCCACCACCACTGTTTTGTAAATGCTGCGGTTTGAAACCCTCCATGTAAAAGCATTCTTCGCATGAGTGGGTGGATGGATGGGCCGATGTACTGTATTTTGGGCATGGTCCCTTCATGGCTTGTTCGTAATTGGTTGGTCGACCAAACTGAGCTGGCTTCTTAAAGTTGCCACCTCGCTTCTTTTGGAAACCTGAATTTGTGTTTGCCACGAAGTCGGAGCCGCCGTGCTCCGGTTTGCGTTTATTGGGGTTCCCACTGCTGCTAGGGCCCTGTCCATTATTGCCTTTGGATCCATTTCTTTTTTCTTTTCTGGCTTTATCATCATCAGAGTCGCCGTCCTTGGTTTTATCGGATTCGACATATTTGGTTATAGCGTCCTTGAGTTCTCCCATGTCTTTGACTTTTCTCTTTATCCGGACGAGCTTATGGACCAGAGGCTCAAATCGACAATTATTTTCTAGGACCAGGACGGTTGTTTGGCTGTGATGCTTTCTGATGAGTGTATGATCTTCGCTACCCGGCGCGCCCAATGGTGAGCCGATTCACCTTCCTTCCGCACAGAGTGCTCTAAGTCGACGATTGTAGAGGGGCGTTTACACATGCCTTGGATTTTTTTGATAAATTTTTCCTTCAGCTCGAACCAGGTGTGAAATGAATTATCACGCAGATTTTGGATCCATGTACGACCCGGCCCGTCAAGCATCATTGTTAGATATCGGGCGCAGACCTCGTCGGGTACCTCTAGAATGTCCATTGCCAATTCGTAGCTTTTGATCCAAGCGACTGGGTCCTTATCATATGTGTAATTTAGCACCTTTCTAGGTCCCTTGAAGTCTTTGGGCAGTCGAATGTCACGTAGAGCGGGCGCCAGCCATCGGGTCCCGATCGTTCGTCCAACGAATTCTGGCCACAAAGTTGTTGCCGGGACGTGGGCGGCGGCTATATCCGCGCTTGGTTGCGGTTCAGCCCCCATGTTGCGATGAAGACTCTGACCAACCTATTGTGGCCCCCCCTTGGTTACGATGACTGCTGGACTGGGCAGAAAATGGGTAGCCGGCTCGCCGGTTTGTGCCGGGACTCGGTCTGGGGGTTCCGTGGAGATATGAATAGCCCTGGGAATATTGGGCTTGTTGAGTCACCACCGTTTTGAGTAGATCCACAACTTGTCGGGCCACCTGATCTTTGTGAGAATTACCCACAATGGGAAGGCTTGTCAGGTACTGGGGGCCGCCATGACATTTTCCATCAGGTTGTTGTAGTGTCCCGATGGTGTACAAAACTAATAGGGGGTTTGTGGTAGCTGGACATTCGGCTGAGGGATGGTGACGTGTGCCCGTGGAATTGCATTTGGGGGCGTGGCTTCTTCGGCTCTATCCATCTGGTGAGCCGACTGATGAGGGATGTTGAATAGTGTTTTGCCTGTCATTCCGGGCCGAAGCCGGATTGCATGCCTCTCTGGCGGTGATGTCGCCGGGTTTAGAATTTGCATGCTAAGGCGGGTTGCCTCATCTAATTGCCAAGATGAATCTTCCGTGATCTGGTGGCGTGCGGGCGCCAAGATCTAAGTTTCTCTATCGATTTCATTCTGTAGCCAAACCATCTCTTCCTTCTGTTTAAATTATTTCCGTGTTCAGGGCGGCCTGGTTTTCAGGGGTGATCTCGATGGTTAGAAGTGCGTTCATGGAGTTTAGAGTCACCGTGTAAGCTCCTAAGATGTTGGAAGACGGACCTTTGACTCCTCCATTGGTCGATGTGCAAGCTATTTCCGGGTCGACATTAGCTCCATCGCCTGTCGCTGCTCTAGCTGTTTCTGCTTCGCCCCCGGTTCCATGGTTAGGTCGTGATCCATTAACGGAGCCGACCATGCATATGGTCATGCGCCGGGGTGATATGGAAGGAGGACAGTGTTCGTCCTCCTTCGGATGTCCTCCGAGCTTGTCCTCCCCAAGGGGATGGATTGACTCGGTGTCTGTGTTGTTTTCATCGCTCGGATGTAATCCAACGTCGGAAAGCTACGGGTCGGCTTCCTCGTTGAGAGTTCCGATGGAGATTTATGACTCTTCTGTGGATCCGTTGAGGAATCCGATGAAGGCACGTGTGGTCTGAATTGGAGATCGGTTTGCGTGTTCGGTCGAGACGTCTAGATCTGGCTCTGTCTCAAATCCGTCGGTCCGACCGATGAAGAGGTGAATAGATCCAATGGGGACCCGGTATCCCGACTCGATGGAGTCAGACTCTGGGCCCTAGGCTGCGGTGTCGTTGTAGAGCTTGCCACGCCGGCTTATGAACATCCGACCAACGATGATTCCCTCCATGCCGTGTCGAGCTCCCTCCTGGATCTCAACACCCTTGCACGTAGGCCCCATAGTGGGCGCCAACTGTGGTGGAAAAAACATGGAGGATGTCCTCATAAGAGAACTTAAGCGGGGCCTTTGCTAAAGGTGGACACGAGGAGGAAGAGTCGATCGGGGAGGAGTCGATCGACGATGAGTCGACACAAGAGAGACACAAGGATTTACCCAACTTCGGCCCCTCGATGAGTTAAGTAACCTACTTCCTGCCTTACTTGTATTATATATGTGGAGATGTCGATTACAAGGGTGCTAGAAGTCGACGATGTCTCAAGAACCAGTATAAGGTGATTCGCCCTTTGGACGCCCCTGGGACCTCGGCTTATATACAAGTCGGGTCCTAGGGTTTACAATGAGTTCGACTACTACACAAGATGGAGTCCTATTTTATCTCCTTGGCGGCTATCTTGTTCCCCAAGGTGGCTTCAAATCCTTCCTTGTGCATCGGTCCTCATCTTGTAATACGACTGGTATACATGTCGTATATTCTTCTGGGCTTTCTCTTCAATGAGCTGGCCCATAGGCCGACTCTCTTCGTCTTGAACAATAAAGTCTCACTGTCATTTCTGTCGGGTCTCTGAATTATCCCCCTGACAAGTATGTCCACCCCGAGGGGGCAGATTGACCCAGTGTCGGTATATTCTCCTTCTCTTGGGTACGAGCTTGCGTTGAAGAGTTTCGGGTTGTCGTCTTCGATCAAGGTCTCTACAGAGCGCTCTGGCTCCGGAGATCAATTGCTGAATCCGACAAAGGCGTGAGCGGTTTTGGTTGATGACCGACTCGCGTATTCCGTCGGGACGTCGAGATCTGTCTTTGGTTTAGATCCGTCGACCCGGCCAATGAATAGTTGGACGGATCCCACAAGGACCCGATACCCTGACTCGACGGAGTCGGCTTCGGGGCCCTAGTGTAACAGCCCAGTTTTCACAAAAATTAAAAGATTTGTTTTCGGTGTGAATTGCTTGATTGTCTGATTTGTTGCGGTGTTTGCATCCCTCTTTTATCGATCTGCGATTATTTTTTCCGTCTTATCTTGTACCGGACGGAGACCGACCCTTGCCACCCTGACACTCGACCTTTGCGACACCGGGTTTCACCCGATCACCGTCGCGAAAACCGCACGAGACCAGCCGCAGCCAACGGAACGAAAAACCCCGTTTAATAACTAAACGGGATATTTCTATAGCGCGCCGGAAAGTGTTTTCGGAACAGTTCCAGTGCGAGGTGAACGCCTCCGGCTCGACGTGCTGATCAAGCAGTTCGAAGTTTTACCCGAATCGGAGGTACTGCGGACCCCCGGCGGTCAGAAACGTGAGAATCGCATGCGCGAGAGAAAAACCGATGATGTTTTTGCAAACTGCCAGCCACCGGGGCTATATAAAGACCACCACACTCCCACCCATTTCTAGGGTTTCGCTAGCCACATTTTGCAGCCACGCACAAAAGCCCCAATTTTCGCAGCAGTTTCAGCCCAGCAGATCTGGACCGTCAGATCGCCCGATCTGACGGCCGAGATCGCCCGATCTGACGGCCGAGATCGCCTCTCAACCTCCACCTTCCTCCTCCTCTAGCCCGTGGACGCCAGGCCGCGCCGCCGCCTGCCCGTGGAGGCCGCCGCCGCCACCCTCCAGCGGGACCACGACGAGCCCGCCGGCGCCCCTCTCCCTCCTTCCCTCTCCTCTCCCTTCTCCTCTTTCTCCTCTCTAACCTCCTCCCCGTCTCTCTTCTTCTCCAGGAACCACGTCCGCCATGGATGCCGTGTGGGAGCTTGCCGCACCTCCGCTCGACGCCGGCTACCCCCCTCCTCCACTGCATCGCGCCCGGCCGACCCCCCCGGCCTTAGCCCCGCGCCGCCGCTCTCTGGCCGGAGGGCCGCCTCGCCCGTCGTCTCCAGCGCACGCCGTCGGCCACCGGTGACTGGAGCCGTCGCCGCTTGATTCGGGAGCGAACCGAGCCGGCCAGGCCAACCCCCCCGCGCGCCCACGTGGGCCACGACCCATGGCGCCCAGGCCAGCCCAAGCCAGGCCTCCAGCGCAAGGCCCCCTCCCAGGCCAGTGGGCCTCGGCCCGCTAGGTGAGCCCAGGCCACCCAGCCCCTGTTTTTTTTCCTTTTGTTATTTATCTTTTTTTCTGCTGCCTGTGAAAATTGCTAAGTCTGGGATCAAACTGCTGCTGATTGCTTTTTGTGCTGCGAATTCCCATTGATCCGTAGCTCCGATGAACGTGCCCCCAAAACGAAAGTTGCTCAGTTTTGCGTGCTCTAGCATTCGTATGTAGAAAGTTTTTCCGTTTGAGCTCATCTTGATTGTGTAATTGTGTGCTGAATAGGGCATCATGCCGTTAAACTGCTACATTTTCCTATTATGTGCTGCTGTTATTATTTTGTTGCAACTTTGCATGATGATTGTAACAAATCCATGAGGCCTATTGCATTGATTCTTTCTCCTGTGTGTTAAGCATCATGTGTAATTCAATTCCATGCTTTAACTTGCCATGTTTGGGTTCTTTAGCTATATTAAATCTTGCTCCAAAGTGGTGATCCTGATGTTATTGTGCTGATGTGCTGAAAACCGTTTATCGTATTTGAGTGATTCCAATTGCATATTGTTAAGCATCATGTCTACTTTCATCCCATGTATTGTATTGCCATGATATGCTTGCTGGTGATATAGCTATTTAGCTCCAAAGTTGCTATGCTGCTGTTTTTGACAGCCACCTCTGTTTTTCTCTAAGTCTGTTACTTTACGGTGCCATGTTGTTTGCTTAATATCTTTTGATCTGTGATGCCTTTTTGCATGATTCTTTTTGCCATGCCTTCCATGTCATGTATACTTCAATTGCAAGTCATTTGTGAGCATGTTTGCATTGATCATCATATTTATGCATTGCTCTAAAGTGTGCTTCGGGATGTTGGCAGTTTGTGCCCGTAACTTGTTCTGCTTGTATCTTTTTAACCGTAACTCCGTTTGGAGTGTGCTTTATATGCAACTTGATTAGTTTTTCGTGTAATTTGTGTTTATGCTATTTTTTTCTGTTGTTAACCAACCTAAAATATGGTTTAGGGCAGAACAGTACCAAATCCTTTAATCATCGTGAGGCACTTAGTGTTATGCCATGTTTAGGTTGTGCCCCACTTAAATTGACTAGCATAGGTAGTTTATCTTATGCTTCACCTCTTGAAATGTTTGTGTTCTATGCCATGCTTTCTTGAGTTGCCGTGTTAACAACTTTGTTGATCACCTGTAGCTAAGCAACTTGAACCGCCGTAAACGTGCGATATTCGTCGTGTGTGACCGATACCCCACTTAAATTGTTAGTAACCGTTCTTGACAATAGACCCGTATCGCGTTGCCGTGTCTCGTGTTGCTTCTTGTTGATGCTTGCTCGTTTTTGCTCCGTAGTAATAGTGGTGCACCGTTCATTGCTTTCCAGTGTTTCCTTCTTGTGTGCTTCCGCGGGTACCTCTCGGAGACGATGCGAGCGTGCGATCGACTACACCTTCGGAATCCGACTTATCAACAGGCAAGGACTATACATTACTTATGATCCATTCTATTTCAACCAGCGGTTTGCATGCTAGTATAGGTTAGGTTTGATGTTTGATCCTACCACATGTTTACATCCTCTTTCAAACCGATACAACCATGTCCCCTCCCAGCAAACCATGTACTGCTATGTTACTATTGCTCGTTGCTCAGCCCCTGCTTAGTATGCATGCTTAGGATGCTACGATGTTACCCCCTATTACTCCTTGGGTTGGGATATCACATTATTATATTGTTGTTTATGATATGATTATTATAAATGTTGACTATATTCGACGAAGGATGGAAGGTCTAGGCTATCCCGCCCCGATGCTTTGTTCCATTCGAGTCACCTAGGACCCGAGTTCCGGGTATTGGTTTTAAGACTGAGCGTGCCTAACCGCGTGTGGGTTTTGATGGGGTCCCCTTTTCTTACCTACCTAGCTTCAAACATTTCTAGTGGTGGCCCAAGCTGATTTTACCAATTGAAAACCGTGTGTGTGTCTGTCGGGTAGCTCCTGGCAGATATTATTTAAAACAACTCGGGCCAGCGGAGACTTAGTTCCTTTGTTGGTCCACACCTGGAAGCTAGGGGGCTGCCCACATCTGTTTGGGTCGCTAAACCGACCTCGTCCAGACGGTAGAGGCCGACTCGATAGCGCGGCCGGCTTTTGAGTTGGGTGTCGACTCACCGGGGGCCACCCGGATTTGTGCGTTGTTAGTTAGAGGGACCTGTCGTTCCGGATCTCTTGGGACTAAATCATAAAATGGTTGCCTATCATGGGTAGCAACTAAGAGAGATGGGCGTGCGTGCGGAGCCTTGTAATGGGCAGTTGGTACACCCCTGTAGGGTTAAATCTTTTCGAGAAGCCGTGTCCACGGTTATGGACGACTTGAGACCTACTCCTTGTTCATAGACAACAACAACTGGGTTAATCTTAATATAACTTGATCAACGTGTGTGTGTGCCTTTACTGCTTCTTCTTCGTCGGGATGCGAAGAGGAGGACAAGGATAGGATAGGTTTTATGTTTGCATAAGTAGTTGATAGCAAGACTTGTTGGAGGCTATTCCTCATCGAATGCTTGGCTTCTTATCTTACTCTCTAGATTGTTAGCCACTTCATAAATGCTAGTGCGGCAGCAACCTCACCACTTACCCCTTCCTTACCGTAAACTACTAGTTGTCCTAGAATGACGAGTGATGAAGTCCTTGCTGGGTCAGATGACCACTATAGTTGGATGCTGAGTACCTCTGTACTCATGATACGACCCCCAAACTCTTTTCAGGGTTCTTGATCGACAATAGGTATGGTGATCGACGTTTCACGTGGAGACTCGACGACGACTAGTTAGGCGGATCCCGACGGAGGGTCTGGACCCGTGTGGTTATGGGATCGATGTTTTTCTCTTTGCCACTAGGCATTTGCTTGTAGTCTGTACTCAGACATGTATCTTCCGCTGTTGTATTGTATCTGAGGCAGTTGTATGCCGATTGTATGAGATGTTGTATCCTGTATCTGTAATGTTGTGATATCATGTTGGAAATCCGGGGCATATGGCTTTGTCATATGTCGCGGTGGGACCGATATGTGCTTCGTCCCCGGGTCTGGGTGGAAACACCTAGATCTGGAACAGTACCGCATATCGGGCCTTACACCTAGGCAGCAGTGTCGATGTAGGCTTGCCATGTCGGGTTGTAGTCATCTGGCCGACCACGATACCCTCAATGTCACGACGAGCTCCCTCCTGGATCTCAACACCCTTACGCATAGGCACCACGATGGGCACCAACTGTAGTGGGTCCTCAGAGGAGAAATTAGTGTGGGGCCTTTGCTACGAGTGGATACGAGGAGAGAGTCGATCTAGGAGGACACAAGGTATTTACCCAGATTCGGGACCTCGATGAGGTAAAGACCTACTCATGCTTTTGTTTTACTATATGGTGGAGATCTCGATTACAAGGGTGCGGAATCGCTACCTATGCCTCGAGAGGTTCTATTATTGTTCGCCCTTTGGACTTCCCATGACCTCGGCTTATATACACGCCATGTCCTAGGGTTTACATCGAGTCCGACTCATACACGAGGATGGAGTCCTAGTATAATACTTGACGGTTTTCTTTCCTCCAAGGTAAAATGTCTCCTTCCTTCGGCGTTGGTCTTCATCTTGTAATACTACCTGGCCTATGGGCCGAATCTCTTCTAGGACTCTTCTTGTGTATAACTGACCCCTTAGTCGACTTCATTGTCTTGTTCTTGATGGATTCTTCACTAGTACTGTTAGGTCTGAATAATCCCCCCGACAAGAGTCATGGATACTGGTGTTGCAGGAATAGCGGAAGGATCTCATGGAGGCGGCGGGTCTGTTACCGACTCGTCGAGTTGCTCTCAATAAGCTACGAAGAAGACAACCTAAGTCTATAATACATGGAAGTTTGATGCATGGAAAAATTCAAGGTGGTGGAGAATGTTCACCAAGGTGGAGTTTGTTGAGTTTGTGTCGAATATTATGTACTAGTCGGGTTACATTGGACTTGGAGTTGTAGTGTGGAAAGGATACGTGTAGCCTTTGAGCCGGACATGTTGTATCCTTGGGCTCTCATATAATGAGGGGCACCCCATGGTTGTATCCTATGCCACCATAATAGCACAGATACGCAGGGGAGCCGGCGGCGTGTGCCGACGTCCGGGTGGACGGAGTGCGGTATTGAAGTGGTATCATGACAAAGGTTGAAGATCAAGGTAGTAGTCGATTGCATCGGCGAGACATACGACGGTCGATCGATCGTGTGAGTAAACAATGCCACAGTTAGTGGCGAGTTGCGTTTGGTAGGCTGATGTTGCGTGGCCAAAGGCGTGCCGCTGCACGGGCAGTGGCGACATCACATTCGGATGATCTGGTACGCGCTTCACAATAATTCTAATAGAGCGAGCTGATGTCTACACACGCTTCTATTCTTGTAGACTATGTTGGGCCTCCAAACGCAGAGGTTTGCAGGCTACCAGTAATTTCCCTCAAGTGGATGACCTAAGGTTTATCGAAATCAGGGAAGTAGAGGTCGAAGATGGTCTCTCTCAAGCAACCTTGCAATTAAGAAACAAGAAGTTTCTTGTGTCCCCAACACACCTAATACAACTAGGAGTTGCATAAGTGCACTAGTTCGGCTAGGAGATGGTAAAATATGGGTGATAGGTGTGGCAAAGAAGGTAATATAAATTTGTAATAAAAATTACAGCAAGCAAACAAGTAACAAAAGTGACTAGAAACAATGTAACAATGCTTGGAAACAAAGCCTAGGCTTCATACTTTCACTAGTGGCAACTCCCAACTACATTAACATAATTGAAACACATGATATTTCCACCAAAAACATGCAAGGAGTCATAACTCGGAGATCATTCTTTTGTGATCAAGAGAGGAAGAGAATTGTGTAGGTCTACAAGATCACTCCTTAGAGTTTGTGTACTGATAACCCTCAACTGTAGGGGATCGAGATAGTCTTCGCGGGCAAGATAACCCAATTTATTGATTCGACACTTGGGGACACAAACAATACGCACAGGCCTTGACAATTGAGTTGAGAATTCAACCGCACCTGAAATAAACACTTGCTTGCACAAAGGTATTAGTAGCAACTGTGATATGGTGGTAGTAGTGGTGGTGATAATAGTGGTGAAACAACAAAAGTAAAACAACAAAAGTAAACATCCAGTAACCAGCAGGAAAGAAAACACTGTAGGCTAGAGAGATGGATGGTTGGGCGCTGCTTGGCTGAGAACGAACATGTAATAGATTCTAACACGGGCAAGGCACACCGAAAATAAAGGATCATCTAGGAAAATATCAAACATCAGGCATGTATCCCAGGGTATTTGTACGTGCTTGCAACAAGAACTTTGCACAACATCTTTTGTCCTACCCTCCCGCTACAAACGGGGCCAAAAGGAACTTAGGGAGATTAAGGTACTCCTGTCAAAGAGCACCAGAACAAAGCATTAACACTTCATGGATACACGGAATCCTCAAATTATAGTCCATCCCCTTTGGTGTCCCGAGCTGTCACCATTGGGATTGCCGGTTCCGGACTATAATAGGTGCATACAACTCATAGATAGGATCAAGAACACCCCAAACTCAAGAAACAAAAGGGTGATCAGATCGGAAATCATGGAACTCGGGCCCAAATTGACAAGCATTAAGAGCAACAAGTTGTAACAGAGATGATAAACACCAAGTAGATGATAGGAAACATGCCCCCAACAATCCGATGATGATGACGATGGAGATGATTTCCCCTCACCGGAGGCCAAATCAGCCTCCAGATTAGCTCTCCCGGAGAAGAACAGAGGGTTGCGGCGGCTCCGCGACGTAGATTGGAAAAGCGACTTCTGTTCTGGGGTTTCTGTGTCGGTAGAATAAATAGGGCCAAAGTAGGGCACCGGGGGACGTGGGAACAGGCCAGGAGGGCAGGTGGCGCGGACAGGGGCTGGGCCGCGCCAAGCACCCTCCTGGCTGCCCTGTGGCCCCCCTTTGGACTTGCGGAAGCTTCCGGAATGCTGATTTTTTTATATTTTTTTGGGATTTTTCCAGCGTACCTAAATATCCAGAAACCTGCACAAAAGAAAACAGCACTGGTAGCTCTGCTGAAAACAGCGTCAGTCCATGTTAGTTTCGTTGAAATCATGCAAGAATGAAGCAAAAACAATAGCGAAAGTGTTTGGAAAAGTAGATACGTTTGAGACGTATCAACTCCCCCAAGCTTAGCTATTGCTTGTCCTCAAGCAATTCAGTTCAACGAACTGGACGCGACAAAGAAAACTTTGACAAACTCTTTTGCTTCATTAGATTTATATAAGCATGTACTACAAAAAAGTTTAGCAAGTTTTGACACCATGCTACAAGGACAATGCACGAAGCAATCCTTCTTTCATGTAATCAGTCACAAACAAACAAAAAGTAAATAATATGCTGCTGAGAATCAATTTAAGATCACAATGCACATAGCATGAACATATCAGAGTGGTATCTCGCTAGCCTCCATGAGTGAAGCAAAACATAAATGCAGAAACTCCTCCGGATTTTTAAAGGAGACTAGAACTCGGAACTCAAAGTAAGAAACATCACAAGCACGCAGAAGACAATGTGATACTTTGGGACAATGCATGTTACACTAAGAATGACAATTATGCTCTCATAGTTGGTGCTTTGGAGAAAGGAAGGTGGAGACTCTTGAACCGTGGCTTTTGATGGCAAGGTTGAAAACCCGTGAAAGGAAGCAAAGACTAAACATGTGCCAGAGCTCTTGGTTTTGAAAACAGAGATAAAACTCTTTTGAGAAATGCAACTTTCCAGTCAACGGTGAATGGTAAAGGTCTCTCAATATCTTCCATGCCAACCATATTAATGCCTTTTGCTTACACATGTTCCCTTATCCATAAATCCTTTGATGGTCTACGAAACCTTTTATTTTGCCTCAAGGATGGAAGGAGGATATTGTTCCATCTATCATAAGCAGCATTTGGTCCATTTCACTCCATCATCAAGTATGGGGGAGGTGTAACTCTCATATTTGTTTTATTGACTAGTTAAAACTTCTGTCAAAATATTTTTGGCATGAAAGATACTGATTTTCCCTCACCGCACCATGAGCTTCTACGGTTACAAAGGGGAAGCTTTTGAATAAATTTTGAGATGGAACAAGAAAGTCCAAGTTAGGAGTGGCCGGTAAATACCACATATAGGTAGGTATGGTGGACTCAAATGGAACAACTGGTTTGAAAATGAGTTTGGATGCATAAGCAGAATTCCGCTTGGTGCGAGTGAAGGCTAGCAAAAGACTGGGAAGCGACCAACTAGAGAGCATAACGGTCATAATCATGCAGAGCGACAAAGCAACATTGAATCGTGCATGAAAGTGATATAGCTCACTCTAAAGTAAAAAGATCATCAAGGAAGAACATACTTTTTAGTCTTAACATGCGTGAACATGTGCCAAGTCAACCCAAGAATTCCCCGGAGGGAAATACCACTTCAATATGCCACACCATGAACAATGCAATGCATGTCAATCATTTCAAGCAACACATTATAAACTCTAGCTATTTGATACTAACCACAAAGAAAGCATGAACCATTGGGAAAGCATTGTAAACATAGCACTATGTCGCTAGAAGCTGGTCTCTAATCATAAGTACAGGCATATGTACAAAAGTAGAAACAAAAAGAGTTCATACCGGCTTTCCTTGTTGCATACCTTCCGTTGATCTTCGTCATTACTGCCTGGTCACTTGCACGATCGAACGTAGGAAATTATAATCATCACGGATTCGAGATGAACTCTGAAACAAAGCAAACTAAAGAGCAAAGGAAACCTATTTTTGGGTTTTTTAAGGTTTAACGAAAGCAAAAGAAAGGAGAAATCTTTTTGGGTTTTTGCAGACTAAAAGAACAAAGAAGAACAGGCAAAAACATCAAAAATATAAAAGCGAACCAACGGTAGATACAATGGAAGGGTAGGAGAGCACGTACTCCCCCAAGCTTAGGCTTTTGGCCTAGGTTGGGCTCGTCTACTGCGGTCCCGAGGAGCCTCCTTCTCCAGGGTAGTACTAGTATGTCCATGGGTCGTATGCGTCCTCCGGTGCGTACAACGAAGCCCTAGGCTCCTCCCACGTGGAAGTAGAAGGTCCCGCCCCCATCCAGAGGAAGACCCTTCACCCCAGGGGGTGACAGTCTCCTCCTGAACTGGTGGATATACCACGTGCTCCTCCTGAACGGGCGGATACACGACGTGCTCCTCCTCGTCTAGCTCGACCCCCTCCGTGGGGTCGTGAAACTGGTATCTCCCCGTGATCTCATCAAACTCGGCCACTGAAAAACGAAATCCGTTACTGTGAGAAAAATCAAACACAAGTGGTGCAGGTAGACGGACAGTGCGTGCCACACCGTCTTTAAACCGCAAAATATAATCAAGTGTATAGCGGTCAGAGGACTTAGTTGTCAGAACCCTCTGTTAGGTAATGTGCTAGGATCAAAGTCATCTTACATCATGTTAAAAATTTCAAAAGAAGTCATTGAAATCAATTTCAAAAGCAAAATGGGAGAAGGAACCCCCCAGATGAATTAATTCAAAAGGCCATATAAAAATCTTCTCCAAAAATTCATGTTAGATTTTTGAAAAGTCTTATAAATGAGTGTGCTCACATATCAAGTGATGTGGGACCCACCCCATGCTCATGGATTTTTCAAATATTCAAACAGTGCCTTGGAATTAATCAAAAACCACTTTTTGATTTAAAGTTCAAATTATTTGAATTTTAAAAATGTTCAAAATTTATAAGTGGCTAGTATATTATTTTGTGAGGCCATATAAAAATTATGAGCATTTAATAAAATGGTTTGCTATTTTTGTAGCTAGCCAAAACAAATGGCAGAAATAAAACAGAAAGGAAAATTAGAAAAACAGAAAGTAGCCCACTTACCTTGGGACCTAGGCCCAACTAACCTAACCGCAGCCCAGGCCCACCTCTGCTTTTGTCTTCTTCCCCGGGCACGAGCAGGCAGCTGCGTGTCCGGCATGCCCACGCCGGCACCACCTGCTTGCCTGCCTGGAGGCCCTCCCGTGCCTTCTCCTTGCGCCAGAGAGACGCCCGTGGCGCCGTCAACCACTTCCCCCCATCGTCGCTTCGTCTCGCGCCTTCTCCTTGTTTTCCCCTTCCTCCCCGAGAGCCTCCGCCGTTCACCGTCGACGGAATCCGTGGCCAACGCCGGAGAAGAGCCAAAAGGCCGTGTCCCCCTGACGCAGCACCGTCGTCCACGCCAAGAGCCCGAGGATGGTGACCTAGGAGCCACTGGAGCCGCCGCAATCGAGCTTCTCTGCTCGCCGGAACCGCAAGTCGCCGTCGACGAATTCGCCGGCCACACAACTCCTCCGACCGCGCCAATACCTCCATTTCAATCACGGTGAGCTCCCGGTTCACCTCAGCTATCGCACGGCCACCCCCTTGCACTCCATCGTCGTTTTCCATTAGAGCAGAGGAGCACCGCCGCCATGAACGTTGTCGACAAAGCTCCAGGGCACCTCTGTCTCTCCCGTGATGTCCTTCGTCTTCCTGGTGATCCCAGCGTTCCAAAATGCTAGCGCTAGCCCAAGCTCTCCCTCCGTAGCGACCTTTCCGACGAGCCCGAGCCACGGCCGCCGCTAGGGCTCGTCGTCGGCATCACTCCGGTGCCCCCGGTGGCGCTGCTGTGCTCTGGGTGATGCGCGCATGCTCGGGCTTCCGTTTGGTGGCCTCAGCGCACCAAATGGTGGCCGGAGACGCCCTCCCCTGTGTCGCCGCCGCCTCGGTTGGTCGCTGGCGTTGAGCCGCCGGCGAGGCTGACATGTCCAGCGTGATTAGCTTAGTGCTAATCCCACTCCGAGTGAGGCTGACATGTGGGCCCAGCCCTGCTAATCTCCTTTGTTTAGTTTTAAAAAACGTTTTAAATCGAGTTAATTAACACAGTGACACTTACAGGTGGGACCCCCTGGTCAGTGGCCCCCTGACGCCAGCATGACCTCATGCTGACGCAGTAAATCAGTTTTTCTAATTAAATCAATTCCAGAAAATCCAAAAAAGGCTGAAACTTTGGAAATTCATAGAAAATTCATATTAACTCCAAATTTAACAAATAATATATGAAAAATGATCAGGAGAAAATAATCTATCCAAATTTCCAACTTTCAACTATGTTTGAGTTGAATTTAATTTGGGACCAGTAGAATTTGTCATTTGATTTAATTGGAGTTTATTCAAATTAAATTCAAATTCTTTTGCAACTTGAACCATGGAAACATACTACATTTCAATTACACATCAGAGGCATATCATACACATTTAAAAAAGGTTTAACTTGATCAAACAATATCTTTTGTAACTTGGCTAAATTTGAATTCAAATTGGAGTTTGAATTTGCAATTCATTTGCAATATACTCCATTTAAATGGAATTTCCTAACACATCAGAAACATATACATCAAGTTTCAACCTTCAACCATGTGATTGTGCATTGTATTTACTTTGCTACCTTGTTTGTTGTTTGTCGAGTAGAGGTGGAACCGGAACAGGAGGCTGCCCCCTTCGTTGAAGACCCCGAACCCGAACCTCGTCAGCAAGGCAAGCAAACCCCCATTGATCATGTCGATAAAATCCCACTTCCCTCTCATGTCTTGCTTATGCATTGTATAGGATGATTACCATGCTACGTTTCTACGGCATAGATGAACCCATTCCTTTGCATGACCTATCATTTTTCACAGTAGTAAGCAAACCACAATCCTAGCAAATGTAGGAGTTGATTGATATCATGTGACCCCTACAACTGTTACTGCTTATTGCATGCTTAGAGTGATACAATGATGTTACTGTTATGTGAGTCGGGATGGTAGCAATCATGTTGATGGTGGAAATGGTGTTGGTGAATCTACCCTAATACAAGGTGAACGATGAGAGGCTGTGTAGGAGTACACAGTGGGTTGTCTCGTTGAACAACGCCCTAAGTCCGAGTTCTTGTGTGGTAATCCAAGATGAAGAGTACAACCACACATTAGGCTCACTGACCCTTCTCAACCTATTAACTCATCCCTTTAGATGTCCAGATCTCACAATAGTTCGGAGTACTGGTAGGTTTGTGGCCTGGCTGCTAAGTGAGAGAACGGCTCATCCGAGACCGGCTTATGCACCACGCACACATCACTTGGGTCCACTTCGGTAAACCGGCCGGGTTCACGATAGTGGTAGCCAACCCAGGTAGGCGGCTTTCTTGGACTAGATAGGCTATGAGGTAACAGTTGTGGTGAGCATCCTCGCTGACATCCCTTGAATGGTGTCGAGATCAAAGGTGGTAACTGATGATCATGTGTGTGTAGCGGTACACCCCTGCAGGGTTAACAAAACTATTCGAATAGCCGCGTCCGCGGTTAAGGACTGCTTGGAAAGCTTATCTTGATTATTAGACAACTTGAACTGGATACTTCTAAAACACACCAAGATAAGTGTGAGTTCTATGGCGTGCTTTCTCGTGGGGAAGTCGAGGAAGGCACCATAGTGGTTTAATTGGTTGGCGAAAGTAGTGGACTCATGTACGCTTCTTACCTCAAGTCTGGTACTCGTAGTTCAGGATTAGCCAAGTCAAAGCTGACACTTCTGCAATTGAACCCCACCTCCCTTTACCTTGATACATGTGCATAAGTAGTATAGCTCCTATGTAAGTCTTGCTGAGTACGACTTTGTACTCACGTTTGCTTATTCTATGTTTTAGATGAAACCACTGACCCCGAAGGTGGCTTCTTCATCGAGCTCGACGACTGAAGATCAAGCTAGTCTAGTCCCAGTCAGACGACTGGTTCCCTCGTGGAGGGCTTGTTTTTAAATAAGGCTTCTTAAGCCATTTGTTAAACTTGTCTGTACTGAGACCTACTTAGCTTCTGCTTGTCTGTTGTAATGTTGGATCACATGCTTGTGATATCTGTGTGCACTCTGTGAGAGTTATCAATAAAATGTATACTTTGTAGAGAATTGCAATGATACCTGCTGTTCATACAAGGCATGTGTGCTACGTGTATGTTTATAACATGCATGTCTTTGTATGGGTTTTTGAGACTTAGTTGTGATCTGGCTGGCGGTCTTTTATACACCAAGTGGCCCTTAGATTTGCGCAGCTCGGGGCATCGCGATGCGATTGTTCGATACTCTGTCTCGTGCACACTTTGATGTATGATCGAGCCCGCCCTAGACCCCGACTAAGTGATCGGGCTGGAGTAAGTCTATGTAAGAGTTATGAGATAGTCGATAGTATGGTTGAGGCGACTTGCCTTTGAATATGGGAGTTCATCACCCATATCATTAGACTTGTGTGCGGACGATGAGGACCCATCTCAGTTGATCATCCGGCCTGGATGGGATGCCCCTCATGTACGATGCTTTCCGAGCACGTTCTGTGCTTGGCCTTGTCTGCTTAGACAAGTGGGTACGGTTCTCGACTCTTCCCGACAGACTTGGTATTAGAGCAGGACTGACTGTAGGACTAGCAGCCTTGGCCGAAGTCGAGTCTAGCCTTCTATAGTTATATAGTTACTCTGGGTATATAAGGGAACAACGTAAGGCTTCTTTTTTCTCCTTACCCCCTTCGTTATGAGTTCTGAGTCACCCTCATCTTGTTCTACGGGAAGATAGGACTAGGCTCTCCTCTGTCTGATTAGAACATCTCGCTGTTTGCTTCTTTATAGCCGTAGGAAGGTTGTGTTCGGTTCGTTAGAGTTGTTGTGCTTCCTGATTTCTTACATCGTATGTAAGTGCTATTTCCATGTTGTAAGAAATTGTCTTTTTCTTGCAATTACAGCCGTTATGCTGCCTGAGTCATTCCAGGTTTATCTCACAATCTGACGCATTTGCAATCTCCTTCTTTCTGTTTCAGATGGAAGATCTTCCACCTCGGCAGATTGTTCGTTTGACCAGGTGCCTCGGTGTGCGTGGCCATCCCTCCACGTTGATCGAGATGATGTCCTATGTGGGATATCGATGGTACCCTGAGTACACAGTTGAGGAGCAGTTCCTTGAATTCAACTAGACCCAGTTCCACTGCATTTTCAGTATCTACCTGCACCACAATGGAGTCACTCAGCCTATCCACTTTGGACATGGCATTGGCATGACTGAGAACATGGCTGTGCAGGATGCTGCATATTCATGCATTACACTACTGAGAGAGGAGCACACTATGCTGAGAGAGACCTCGTTCCGCTATATCCCTGCTGCATTTCCTGGAGAAGAGGGATATTACACCGGACTCTACTCAGATCACTCTGCAGAGGATCCAGTACTTCAGATGATTGCTAGGTTTGCTTGTGATCGAGATCTTGATGCACACGCTCCCCGTTTTGAGCTTCACGCCACCCGTGTTCGTCTGTATCAAGCACTGACACTCTTGGCACCCTTCGTTAGTGTTGGATCAGTCGAGTATGATGCTATCTACCCTGTCAGGACTCAGATGCCTTCGCGAGTTGCTTGGCCCGAGATTGGAGGCATTTTCCACCCTGTGGTCCTCTGCTTCCACCCTACGCTGGACCTAGGCCCCATCCTTGCCCAAATGGATATCAGGGACCACAGGCCTCCGTGTTTTCCGATGGTCACCTTCAGCTACCAGGACACGCGGGTAACTTTTACGAGGACTACTATGGAGATGGAGATGAGTGAGACCGCCTGTGGTCTTATTTAGTGAGGATGTAGTAGTATCTTAGTTTATTGTACGCAAGGTGTTCTAAGTTCCAGAGGCTTAGATAAATAATGTATAGGAAGTCAGAGTGCCTCTGAAGGATGTATCATCTTCATCACGTTTGTATTAGCTTGGTGCTTGTACTAAAACGATGTATGGTTTGTATGACAGCTTGTGAATATATGGCTTGTATGCTTTTTTCACCATGTTGTCAAGATGATTACTTCCTTTGCTCTGTAATCCTTCCAATACCTTCAATACCTTGATTAGACTCTTCCAATCAACTCTGTTTGACTTTGGTTTTCACCTTCAGGATGTCTCAAGGAACCCGTGGCCAGCTTGGTCGTGCCCAGGGTCGTGGGAATGAACAGGAGGAAGGCAACCTTCCACCCCCACCCACGATGGCTCAGGTTCTGATGGAGGTTGAGAGGAACCGCCGAGACTCTCACCATTTGCTGGAGGTCATTGCCCGCAACACCACTCAGCAGCGCAACGAGTTGGTGTCTCTGAACGACTTCATACGGCTTCATCCCCCGGTTTTCAGTTACTCCACCGAGCCCCTTGACGCCGATGACTGGCTTCGCAGCATCGAGAGGAAGCTCTAGGCAGGCCATGTTGCAGATGGCGATAGGGTCAGCTATGCCACTTACCACCTCGAAGGTGCAGCTAGCTCTTGGTGGGAGAACTTCCTGAACATGCGTCCCGTTGGACTGCCCGCATCTTGGGATGAATTCTGCACTTCCTTCCGTGAGCACCACATTCCAAAGGGTCTTATGGACCGCAAGCGTGAGGAGTTCTGCAACCTCACCCAAGGCAGAAGGACTGTTGACGAGTTTAGTCATGAGTTCAACCGACTGGCTCGTTATGCTACTGAAGAAGTCTCCACCGACGCAAAGAAGCAAGAGAGATTCCGTCGTGGTCTCAATTCCGGACTCCGTCGTGAGCTCAACCTACATGACTTTGCCACCTTCCAGGTCCTTGTCAACAAGTCCATCAAGGCAGAGGACATGAACACCCCCAATGACTTCCGCAAACACCCTAGAGACGATGGATCATCCAGTTCAGGCTCTCAGAAGCGCAAGATCTGGATCCCCAACAGTATGTTCCGCCAGAACAACCCACCGAGGCCATCCTATGTGGCGCCTCGTCCACCAACTCAGTTCCACCCAGCTCCACCAAACAACCCAGCTCCACGCACTGTCTTTGGAGCCTGTTACAAGTGTGGTCAGGCAGGCCACTACTCCCGCGAGTGTCCCCAGAACCAGCTCCAGAATCAGAATGCTCCACCCCATGCCGGAGGGAACAACAATGGTCGTGGCAAGCCACCCCAGAAGGTCTACACCACCAAACCAGCTCCTCCCGCCACTCGTGGACGTGTGAACCAGATTGCCGCCGAAGATACTGACGACACCACTGACGTCATTCTTGGTACGCTCCCAGTCAATTATGTTCTTACTTCCATTCTTTTCGACCCAGGAGCATCTCATTCATTCATGTCGGAAAGTTATGCACTTCGTCATGAGTTATTCTTTGTTGAATTGTCCACCCCCATGATTATTCAAACTCCAGGGTCAAGATGGCAAACTAATAGAGTAAGCCATGGTAATCAAATTTCAGTTGAGGGTTTAGTATTCCTTGCTTCCATCATATCCCTCAAGTCTTCAGACATTGATGACATCCTTGGCATGGATTGGCTATCAAGACAGAATGCCTACCTTGATTGCAAAGGCAAATCAGTGAAACTCACCCACCCTTCAGGAAAGACAGTCAACTATACCTCACCCAGAAAAAGAACCCAAGTGCATTCCTTGAATGTACTTCCCCTTCCCGACCTTGAAGATGTTCCGGTGGTTCGTGACTTCCCGGATGTCTTTCCTGAAGAGCTGCCGGGCATGCCACCCGACAGATGTGTAGAGTTTATAGTAGATCTTATGCCAGGAACCGCACCAATTTCTAGACGCCCATACAAAATGGCCCCACGTGAGTTAGCTGAGCTTAAAACCCAACTGGAAGCTTTGTTGGAAAAAGGCTTCATCCGCCCTAGCTCATCGCCATGGGGTTGCCCCGTTCTGTTCGTAACGAAGAAAGATGGAACAGAAAGGATGTGCGTAGACTATCTCCCGCTAAATTTAGCGACGATAAAGAACAAGTACCCATTTCCCAGGATCAATGATCTTTATGATCAATTTGCAGGATCCTCTGTCTTCTCCAAGATGGATTTTTGATTGGGTTATCATCAAATCAAAATCCGAAACGAGGACATTCCCAAAACGGCTTTTACTACTCGTTATGGTCTTTACGAGTACACCATCATGTCCTTTGGTTTAACCAATGCCCCCGCCACTTTCTCACGCATGATGAATTCGATCTTCATGGAGTACCTAGATAAATTTGTTGTGGTTTATCTCGATGACATTCTCATCTACTCGAAGAACGAAGAAGAACATGCCGAACACCTAAGGCTGGTATTGATGAAACTTAGAGAGCATCGCCTGTATACTAAATTCTCCAAGTGTGAATTTTGGCTACCAGAAGTGACCTACTTAGGCCACGTGATTTCTGCAAAAGGCATTGTTGTGAATCCCGAGAGAGTTCAGGCCGTCCTTGACTGGACTCCACCTGAATCGGTTAAGCAAGTTAGGAGTTTTCTTGGCCTAGCCAGCTATTGCCGTCGCTTCGTCGAGAACTTTTCTAAAGTTGCAAAGCCTCTAACTGAAATCCTCAAGAAAGATAAGAAATTCTTATGGACTCCCAAGTGCGAGGAAAGCTTTCAAGAGCTAAAACGAAGATTGACTTCTGCACCCGTACTTGCACCTCCAGACACCAAAAAGGATTTCGAGATCTATTGTGACGCATCACGGCAAGGATTAGGATGCATACTTCTACAAGATCGACATGTGGTAGCTTATGCTTCACGCCAGTTGCGGCCACATGAAGAGAACTATCCTACCCATGACCTTGAACTCGCTGCCGTAGTTCATGCCCTAACAACTTGGCGACATTACCTCCTTGGTAATCGTTGCGAGGTCTATTCCGACCACCAAATCCTCAAATACATTTTCACCCAGCCAGATCTTAATCTCAGGCAAAGACGCTGGATTGAGTTGATAAAAGATTACGACGTAGGAATTTCTTACACCCCAGGCAAATCCAATGTCATGGCTGATGCACTAAGTCGTAAGTGGAACATTGCTAGCGGAGTTGCTAAATGTTTCTCCACAGATAGCAAGGGAACGGTATTCTTTGGAAATCGTTTGGTAGTACCTAAGAATAGGGAACTAAGGCAAATCATCCTCAAGGAAGCCCATGACACACCCCTCTCGATTCATCCCGGTAGCACAAAAATGTACCGAGATCTACGCCAGAGATTTTGGTGGACTAGGATGAAGAGAGACATTGCTCAATTTGTTGCCGAATGTGATGTTTGTCGTCGCATTAAGGCAGAACATTAAAGACCTGCTGGTACACTTCAACCTTTGCCTATTCCAGAGTGGAAATGGGACAAAGTCGGTATGGACTTCATCACCGGATTTCCGAAAACCCAGAAAGGAAACGATGCCATCTTCGTTGTCATAGATAGGCTTTCCAAAGTTGCTCACTTCCTTCCAGTTCGCGAGTCTATAACTTCTAGACAGTTAGCGGACTTGTACGTCTCTAGAATTGTATCCCTTCACGGTGTTCCTTTGGAAATCAATTCTGATCGCGGTAGCCTTTTCACCTCTAGATTCTGGGGAAGCTTTCAGAATGCTATGGGAACTCATCTCTCCTTTAGTATAGCTTTCCATCCTCAATCTAGCGGTCAAGTTGAAAGGGTTAACCAAATTCTTGAAGACATGCTCAGAGCTTGTGTTATCTCATTCGGAAAGAATTGGGAGAAGTCTCTTCCATTCGCCGAATTTGCTTATAACAATAGTTTTCAATCTAGTCTGAACATGGATCCTTTTGAACTCCTATATGGACGACGATGTCGAACACCTTTAAACTGGTCAGAAACCGGTGAAAGACAATTCTTTGGACCGGATATGATCAAGGAAGCAGAAGAGCAAGTTCGCATTGTTCGTGATCAATTGAAAGCAGCCCAGTTTCGTCAGAAAAGCTACTATGATCGTCATCATAGGCAAGAGAGCTACAATCTGGATGAGAAGGCTTACCTTCGGGTTACTCCTTTGAAGGGAACCCAACGTTTCGGTATCAAAGGAAAGTTGGCCCCACGTTACATCGGACCTTTCCGCATTCTTGCTAAACGTGGAGAAGTTGCCTACCAACTTGAACTACCCCCGCACCTTTCCCGAGTACATGATGTATTCCATGTGTCCCAACTTAGGCGTTGCTTCAAGGACCCCATCCGCGAAGTCGACCATGAAACGCTTGATCTCCAAGATTACCTTTCTTATCGAGAATACCCCGTTCGTATTCTTGATTCCGCAGAGCGTGTCACTCGTCGTCAGAAGATTAAGTTTCTGAAAGTGCAATGGTCACACCACTCTGAAAGGGAAGCTACGTGGGAAAGAGAAGACCGTCTCCGCGCCGAGTACCCCACCTTCCTCCCGCAAACTTCTGAATCTCGGGACGAGATTCTTTTGAGTGGGGGCGAGTTGTCAGAACCCTCTGTTAGGTTATGTGCTAGGATCATAGTCATCTTGCATCATGTTAAAAATTTCAAAAGAAGTCATGAAATCAATTTCAAAAGAAAAATGGGAGAAGGAACCCCCCCAGATGAATTAATTCAAAAGGCCAGATAAAAATCTTCTCCAAAAATTCATGTTAGATTTTTGAAAAGTTTTATAAATGAGTGTGATCACATATCAAGTGATGTGGGACCCACCCCATGCTCATGGATTTTTCAAATATTCAAACAGTGCCTTGGAATTAATCAAAAAACCCTATTTGATTTAAAGTTAAAATTATTTGAATTTTAAAAATGTCCAAAATTTATAAGTGGCTAGTATATTATTTTGTGAGGCCATATAAAAATTATGAGCATTTAATAAAATGGTTTGCTATTTTTTGTAGCTAGCCAAAACAAATGGCAGAAATAAAACAGAAAGGAAAATTAGAAAAACAGAAAGTAGCCCACTTACCTTGGGCCCTAGGCCCAACTAACCTAACCGCAGCCCAGGCCCACCTTTGCTTTTGTCTTCTTCCCCGGGCACGAGCAGGCAGCTGCGTGCCCGGCATGCCGACGCCGGCACCACCTGCTTGCTTGCCTGGAGGCCCTCCCGTGCCTTCTCCTTGCGCCAGAGAGACGCCCGTGGCGCTGTCAACCACTTCCCCCCATCGCCGCTTCGTCTCGCGCCTTCTCCTTGTTTCCCCCTTCCTCCCCGAGAGCCTCCGCCGTTCACCGTCGACGGAATCCGTGGCCAACGCCGGAGAAGAGCCAGAAGGCCGTGTCCCCCTGACGCAACACCGTCGTCCACGCCAAGAGCCCGAGGATGGTGACCTAGGAGCCACTGGAGCCGCCACAATCGAGCTTCTCTGCTCGCCGGAACCGCAAGTCGCCGTCGACGAATTCGCCGGCCACACAGCTCCTCCGACCGCGCCAATACCTCCATTTCAATCACGGTGAGCTCCCGGTTCACCTCAGCTATTGCACGACCACCCCTTGCACTCCATCGTCGTTTGCCATTAGAGCAGAGGAGCACTGCTGCCATGAACGTTGTCGACAAAGCTCCAGGGCACCTCTGTCTCTCCCGTGATGTCCTTCGTCTTCCTGGTGATCCCCGCGTTCCAAAATGCTAGCACTAGCCCAAGCTCTCCCTCCGCAGCGACCTTTCCGATGAGCCCGAGCCACGGCCGCCGCTAGGGCTCGTCGCCGACATCACTCCGGTGCCCCCCGGTGGCGCTGCTGTGCTCCGGGTGATGCGCGCATGCTCGGGCTTCCGTTTGGTGGCCTCACCGCACCAAATGGTGGCCGGAGACGCCCTCCCCTGTGTCGCCGCCGCCTCGGTTGGTCGCCGGCGTTGAGCCGCCGGCGAGGCTGACATGTCCAACGTGATTAGCTTAGTGCTAATCCCACTCCCAATGAGGCTGACATGTGGGCCCAACCCTGCTAATCTCCTCTGTTTAGTTTTAAAAAACGTTTAAATCGAGTTAATTAACACAGTGACACTTACAGGTGGGACCCCCTGGTCAGTGGCCCCCTGACGCCAGCATGACCTCATGCTGATGCAGTAAATCAGTTTTTTCTAATTAAATCAATTCCAGAAAAAGGCTGAAACTTTGGAAATTCATAGAAAATTCATATTAACTCCAAATTTAACAAATAATATATGAAAAATGATCAGGAGAAAATAATCTATCCAAATTTCCAACTTTCAACTATGTTTGAGTTGAATTTAATTTGGGACCAGTAGAATTTGTCATTTGATTTAATTGGAGTTTATTCAAATTAAATTCAAATTCTTTTGCAACTTGAACCATGGCAACATACTACATTTCAATTACACATCAGAGGCATATCATACACATTTCAAAAAGGTTTAACTTGATCAAATAATATCTTTTGTAACTTGGCTAAATTTGAATTCAAATTGGAGTTTGAATTTGCAATTCATTTGCAATATACTCCATTTAAATGGAATTTCCTAACACATCAGAAACATATACATCAAGTTTCAACCTTCAACCATGTGATTGTGCATTGTATTTACTTTGCTACCTTGTTTGTTGTTTGTCGAGTAGAGGTGGAACCGGAACAGGAGGCTGCCCCCTTCGTTGAAGACCCCGACCCCGAACCTCGTCAGCAAGGCAAGCAAACCCCCATTGATCATGTCGATAAAATCCCACTTCCCTTTCATGTCTCGATTATGCATTGTATAGGATGATTACCATGTTACGTTTCTACCGCATAGATGAACCCATTCCTTTGCATGACCTATCATTTGTCACAGTAGTAAGCAAACCACAATCCTAGCAAATGTAGGAGTTGATTGATATCATGTGACCCCTACAACTGTTACTGCTTATTGCATGCTTAGAGTGATACAATGATGTTACTGTTATGTGAGTCGGGATGGTAGCAATCATGATGATGGTGGAAATGGTGTTGGTGAATCTACCCTAATACAAGGTGAACGATGAGAGGCTGTGTAGGAGTACACAGTGGGTTGTCTCGTTGAACACCGCCCTAAGTCCGAGTTCTTGTGTGGTAATCCAAGATGAAGAGTACAACCACACATTGGGCTCACTGACCCCTCTCAACCTATTAACTCATCCCTTTCGATGTCCAGATGTCGCAATAGTTCGGAGTTCTGGTAGGTTTGTGGCCTGGCTGCTAAGTGAGAGAACGGCTCATCCGAGACCGGCTTATGCACCACGCACACATCACTTGGGTCCACTTCGGTAAACCGGCCGGGTTCACGATAGTGGTAGCCAACCCAGGTAGGCGGCTTTCTTGGACTAGATAGCCTATGAGGTAACAGTTGTGTTGAGCATCCTCGTTGGCATCCCTTGAATGGTGTCGAGATCAAAGGAGGTAACTGATGATCATGTGTGTGTAGCGGTACACCCCTGCAGGGTTAACAAAACTATTCGAATAGCCGCGTCCGCAGTTAAGGACTGCTTGGAAAGCTTAGCTTGATTATTAGACAACTTGAACTGGATACTTCTAAAACACACCAAGATAAGTGTGAGTGCTATGGCGTGCTTTCTCGTGGGGAAGTCGAGGAAGGCACCATAGTGGTGTAATTGGTTGGAGAAAGTAGTGGACTCGTGTACGCTTCGTACCTCAAGTCTGGTACTCGTAGTTTAGGATTAGCCAAGTCAAAGCTGGCACTTCTGCAATTGAACCCCACCACCTTTACCTTGATACATGTGCATAAGTAGTATAGCTCCTATGTAAGTCTTGCTGAGTACGACTTTGTACTCACGTTTGCTTATTCTATGTTTTAGATGAAACCACTGACCCCGAAGGTGGCTTCTTCATCAAGCTCGACGACTGAAGATCAAGCTAGTCTAGTCCCAGTCAGACGACTGGTTCCCTCGTGGAGGGCTTGTGTTTTAATAAGTCTTCTTAAGCCATTTGTTAAACTTGTATGTACTCAGACCTACTTTGCTTCCGCTTGTCTGTTGTAATGTTGGATCACATGCTTGTGATCTCCGTGTGCACTCTGTGAGAGTTATCAATAAAATGTATACTTTGTAGAGAATTGCAATGATACCTGCTTTTCATACAAGGCATGTGTGCTGCGTGTATGTTTATAACATGCATGTCTTTGTATGGGTTTTCGAGACCTTAGTTGTGATCTGGCTGGCGGTCTTTTATACACCAAGTGGCCCTTAGATGTGCGCAGCTTGGGGCATCGCGATGCGATTGTTCGAGACTCTGTCTCGTGCACACTTTGATGTATGATCGAGCCCGCCCTAGACCCCGACTAAGTGATCGGGCTGCAGTAAGTCTATGTAAAGTTATGAGATAGTCGATAGTATGGTTGAGGCGACTTGCATTTGAATATGGGAGTTCATCACCCATATCATTAGACTTGTGTGCGGACGATGAGGACCCATCTCAGTTGATCATCCGGCCTGGATGGGATGCCCCTCACATACGATGCTTTCCGAGAACGTTCTGTGCTTGGCCTTGTCTGCTTAGACAAGTGGGTACGGTTCTCGGCTCTCCATATGACTATGTCGTAGCGGGACTTGCATACGCTAACCCCGGGTCCCGACATTAGTAACAAATAAATGCCTCTCTATGGAAGCCAAGTCAAGGCTAACAAAAGGAAAGATTGCATCATCTGGGCGCGATTCTCCTTGGAGAAACTGCAAAAGAAGTGTGGCATAGACGCCACCAAAGAGGTTCCCCTTGTTACTATTAGTAGCAAGGCGTTTCACAATAAGAGAACCCACATGATACTCGTGCTTCCCTGATAGGGTATTCGCCATGGTAGAAGTATCAGGCGTAGAAGTGCTGCTCGTGTTGTCTCGAGCCAACACTCCTCTAGCAATATAATAGGCGAAATACCCGAGGTGAGGGAACATAATGTTGGAAATCTTCTGACGGTTGGATGGCCTCACTTCAGTGTTACAGAACGAGTCGAGGAGGGTGTTGAGTGCAACAGTTTGGACATTTTTCCTCTTCTTCTTCTCGACCAAGCCTGACAAACCTAAATCTTCACAAAATATACTCATAGACATGGTCAACAATCTTTCATAAAGTCGAAATACCACAGTATCATTGTTAGAATAAAACCTGAAACTGTTAACAAAAATAGCGGTGAGTGTCTCGTACTGTGCTACACGGCTCGTAACAAGCCGTGTCAAACCTGCATTGCAACACAGAGCATAGAACTCTTCTTGTATGCCGGCATCCTCCATGTAATCTTTGCATGGAAATGCCATGGCTTTCGCGGGTGACGTGTCCAACATCTCTATGGGTACGATATCTTCATTGTAGCTCACCCTCGTGGTCGAAGGTGAAGCTGTGGAACGCGTAACACGGATAGAGCGCTCGGGTTTCTTCTTCCCAAGCCACTTTCCTAGCCTCTCCATTTCTGAAATTTTTAACAATTCAGAAAAATGAAGATTTAAGAAAAACTAGTTTGGGCAAAACATTCTACTTACTTTACCAAGGCTCAAACTAGCAATAAAACTTGAAAAAGAAATTTCTACACAAACATTTAAGCTCAACTAAACAACACCAAGAACCACTGAATACTCACTAATGAAGCCACCAACTAGAAAACTAATTGGAGGGGTGAGGGAGTCACATAATAGAGAGTATTTGTTCCAAATTTCAGCTCAAATGAGTGGTTGTAGAAGGATATCGAGGTTGCGTGCTCAAGAACAGCAAGAACAGCAGAACCCGAGCAAGAACACGAGTTTTTGGGAGGAAGGAGAGAGAGTGAGGGAAGAGAGGCCACCAGGGGGTGCCTGTGGGCCCCAGGAGGGTGGGTGGCGCGGCTAGGAGCTGGGCCAAGGGTGGACCCCCCCTGGTTAGCCACAGGTGCCTCCTGATGGCTTTTTACCTGGAAATTTTGATTTTGATTTTTCTGGAATTTTCTGGGCAACTACACTGTAGAGAAATTTTCAAAGTACAAAAAGCTGCAAAAACTTTCGTGAACTTGAGACAAAAGTTAGAACAAGTGAATCTTTAAACACAAAAACTTGGGTACAACTAGGAGAATAAAAGCTAAAGGAAATGAAAACATAACAAGCTCAACTTTTTACCTATATAAAACATGCTAGTTAGCAAGGTTGATCAAGTCTTGCCAACAAACCTGTGGTATATAACGCAGAAAGTCTCGCCTCTTATGAAGTGATCATTGCACTCTCACTTTAATGGACATTGTCCCCACCATAATTGTCTTGTATTTATGGTATACATGTAGTGGACAATCTCATTCTCCAATCTTCACGGTCTCGATATTCTCAATGGAGTTAAGGCCATGCCTCTTGTCGATCTTCTTCAGAAAATACACCGTGTGTTCTTTGTCATTCACGTTGAAGGTAACCTTCCCTTTATTGCAATCAATAACAGCACCTGCGGTGTTAAGAAAAGGTCTACCAAGGATAATGGACATGCTCCCATCCTCGGGCATGTCAAGCACAACAAAATCAGTAAGTATTAAGAAATTGGCAACTTCAACAGGAACCTCCTCACAAATACCGACCGGGACGGCCGTGGACTTGTCGCCCATCTGTAGAGAGATACCTTTAGGAATTAATTTCTCTAAACAAAGTCTTTTGTAGAGAGAAAAGGGCATAACACTCACTCCTGCGCCAAGATCACATAAAGCAGTTCTAACATAATTATTTTTTATGGAGCAAGGAATGGTGGGTATACCTGGGTCACCGAGCTTCTCAGGAATCTTGCCACTGAAAGAGTAGTTAGCAAGCATAGTAGATATTGCCTCATTAGGGACTTTTCTTTTATTAGTAACAATATCTTTCATATATTTAGAGTAAGGAGGTAACTTAATAGCATCAGTCAAAGGGATTTGAAGAAAAAGAGGTTTCATCCACTCACAAAACTTGTTGTAGTGCTCTTCTTCTTTGGTTTTGACGGACTTGCTTGGGAAAGGCATGGGTTTCTGTACCCATGGTTCTCGTTCCTTCCCATGTCTCCTTGCAAGAAAGTCTTCTCTACTATACTTCTTGCGCTTATCGGGTGCTTCTTCTTCACGAACCTCGGGTGGAACATTCTTTTCAGCATCTTTTTCAGGTTCAGCACCGTCTTCAGTTGTAACGACCCGATTCGCTAAGAATCCAAGTCTCTGTGCATTCTGTGCTAGTCCCTGGATCAATATCTAGGACACACAGTACATGATGTAATATCAAGAATAAACCACATGTCATAAATATTACATCGAAGATCCAGTATTACAATAAAGCATACCTGCATAGCTCAAGGCTAGCTTACAAATAAAATACAGCGGAAAACAATATAAGCTTCGTGGCGTCCATCAACTCCACCGGCATAGTTGAGTATAGACATCATAACCCTACATCGCATCACTTACTCGTTGTATACAATCCTGCAACACCGAAGGTTACATCCCGACAACGGGTCAGTACATCTGATTTGTACGGCAAGTCACACGAAAAAGTATATAACAGACCTACATCTACATGCAAGGTAAGTCAAAGGAAAGGCTTATGGTTTTATTTTGCAGAAAGATGATTTTCCCTCACATACTACAACTAATCAAATTTAAGTTTATCTTGCTAGTCCTAAGTATGGTTGAATCGGGCTACACCAATTCCAACCATCCCTTTATTAAAAGTTCCCACTCAAGTTCTTATTAAGGTGAATTATCTGTCAAGACCATCCAACAACAATAATGCCCAGTTTCTCAAAGTTGTCCGTAACCGTGGACACGGCTAATCATGATCAGTTTTTACACTCTGCAGAGGTTTGTACACTTTACCCACTGGACTCAACCCGAAGATTGAGACATAGTCTTTCAGAAGAGTTTGCCTCCACCCTTTGGTAGCCGGTACACCTATCATATCTACATCAGCTAGCTACCAGGGCCAGGTTCCCCACAACTTACTCATCTAAGCCAGAGCCCATATAGCCAGTGATTGTACATGGAAGCTACTAGTCACACTGTCTGTCCGATCTTTTTGAGCCTGGACGGCGCCCACTGCGTCAGAGGGTACTCGCCATGACGCACCCGGTTCACCACCAAAACAACCATTGGGTGCATTTAACCCCGGTACTGTCCTTAGACAAGGCACAGCCACCAGGATGCAACCCGCCCGTCGAGAAGTGATTTCTATTTAAGTTTGCTAGCCAAGTCATTAATCCTCACTTAGCTCAAAAGATAACTCAACCAATCCCCATCTACAAAGCAATAGCAGTATATAACAACCACGATCCTAGGGCGACAATGAAATACAAGGTCAGCGCATATGGATATCCTACTAGGTTTAAATCATAACTACTATATAATCCTACACATGCATAGAGTGATAATTTGCTACATGCATAATAGAAAATATAGGTTGAGGTATGGTCAAAGTGTAACTTTCCTTTTCCAACCGGTGAAGTTCTTCGCTCTCGCGGTCCAGTCAACTCTACTCGTCACACTCCGAGAAATCTATCGCAAACGAAGGAACTCGAATAAGAAATCACATCACAACAATCCAAACAAAATATCAACAAACAAGCACAAAGATTTTAGCAACAAAACAAGAACTTTGAAGTGCAAATGTGTGGATGTGCTCGAAGGTGATCAGTGGAAGTGAACTCGAGAGAGTCAATAGATAAAGATTCATCGGTAAGTAGTTGTGATCATGGACATTTATGAATTCAAGGTGAATATCATGCCCGCATGAAAACTGTGTGAACCTTACCGATAACATGTCTCAAATGATCCGATATGCAAAAAGAATCACGTGAAACGGAATACTACAACGCAGGTCATAGTAAGTGCAAAATTGAAATGAATTTGAAATTAAACAGATCAAAAAACATTTTAATTTTTGTGTCCACATGCTAGGAACATAAAGTACATGACACGAGTGATCCAACGCAAAAAGAATCACTCGATTTGGATCAACGGTTTAAAAGATACGGCCTCCGGAATTTGAATTTGAATTTGAAATAAATTCAAATTCAAAAGTGTTCAAAGTGTGCAAAACTTTCCTCTATGATAAATTACATACCACTACGAGCGTGTAGGAAAAAGAATCACCTAATTCCGATACACGGTTTAAAAGATACGACTACGAAGATTATAGGGTGCAAACTATGAAAAAGGGCCTATTCGTGAATAAAATAAAAGTTTCTGTCGCAACCAGATCCTTTTCACTACAGGACAAAATTGCTGACGTACCGCTGACGTGGCGACGGCGCGGAAACCGAGGTTTGCCGGGCACGGAAACCGAGGTTCGCCGGGCACGAAAATCGAGGTTCACCTTCGCGGAAATCGAGGTTCGTCGGCACGGAAAACGAGGCGGCGCGGCACGGAAATCGAGGTTCGTCGGCATGGAAATCGATGCGCGGACGATTTAGGGTTTCTGGAAAAAACGAAAAAGAAAAATTTCAAAATCTTATATAGCCAATTTTTTTTTGAAATCCGTCTCGGGCTCAAATTGCGCTCGTGGGCGGAAAAGGCTATTGGGCCGGCTCGGTACGCATTTTCTTTTTCTTTAAAAACCGAAAGTTCAAACAATTGTAGAAAAATAAATACTCATCAGAAAAATATGAAATAAATTTCTAAATTCATCAAATAATACAAGGAAATTTATTTAATGAATACATTTTCCAAAAGGGAAAATCAAAATAAAATAATTTCTAAATACTTTATTTAAATATAAAATACCTTTCATAAATCAGATAAAATCCAATAAATTATTTAAAAATATTTTTATTTGGTCAAAAGCATTGACAAACCATTTCTAAATAATAAAATATAAATTTTAAAATTGTCACACCAAGAAATAATTTGGTAAAATAAAGATATCCCATTGGAATACTTTTTCAACTCTTTTGAAATATTAAATAAATCATTTTAATGAAATAAAAACTCTTTTAGCATTATAAAATCCCTAAATTTATTTTAGAGTTATTTATAATACTCAAAATAAAATTTAAAAACTTTAAATTAATATTCTAAATATTTCCCAACTTTATTAAAAAGGGGATAAGTCATTTTATACCCTCTCAAATGAATTTTCTTGAGTTGAAAAATGTTTTGAATATTCAAAAGAATTCCAATAATGATTTAAAACATTTTCCAACCTTTTAATAAGTTGAAGGATTCATATTACCTTCTCTCATTTTGTTTTGTTGGTTTTGTTTTAAATAATAAATTCCCAAAGCACCAATTATGAATATTAGGGAAAGTCCTTTTATTCCCTCTCCTTTTTTTAATATTCAATAAACTCCAAAAAGTTTTAAATCCTGGAGAAAATCAAACACAACAAGAAAACAATCATTATCTATTTAATTTTATTAACATTCCAAAATTCGGGGAATTTTGGGATGTTACATCAGTCTCAGCATCGGAGGTAGATATGTTGTTTGGATCAACAGCTTGTTCTTCTTCTTCTTCCATAGGATCATTGGAATTGTCAGCTTCCTTGTGTTTCTTCTTTTTCTTCTTCTTTGGAGAGCTAACATTTTCTTCTTCTTGCACTTGAGAATCTTGCTCGATCCTCTTCGGATAACCTTCTGGGTAGAGAGGGTCCTGGGTGTGTGTTCCACCCCGGGTCTTTATACCATAAGCTTGTAAATTGTCCTGTTTGGCATTATTAGCAAGCAAATCTTTTTGCACATTAGAAATTTGTTCAAGCTGAGTTTGAACCATATTAAAATGCTTCACAAGACATTTAACATCATTAACTGTTCTTCCTAGAACATCAAGCAAACTTTTGATAGCAAGAGTATTATCATGCAACTGACCTTGTATCTTCTCATTGAAGTGATTCTGCTTCATAATAATATTATCAAGCTCATCTAAACATTGGTCAGGAGGTTTACCTTTAGGGATGTCACTTGCATTGAAATCTAAAAGAGAGTGTACCTCTACCATAGGTGGGTGAGTGGTAGGCTAACACAACTTCTCAATTGGGGGTAGATTCTTCACGTCTTTGGCTTTAATTCCTTTCTCTTTTATAGACTTCTTTGCTTCTTGCATATCTTCGGGGCTTAGGACAAGCATGCCCCTCTTCTTTGGTGGTGGAGGTGGTTCAGGCACGGACCAATCTTCATGGTTTTTGGCAATCTTGCCCATCAAGTCTTCCGCATCGTCCGGTGTTCTTTTCCTGAAAACACAACCAGCACAACTATCTAGATAGGATTTAGACACATCGGTTAGACCAGCATAAAATATATCAAGTAATTCATTCTTAGGGATCTCATGTCCCGGTCTAGCCTTCAGCAAACTGCAAAATCTCCCCCAAGCTTTAGGGAGATGCTCATCCTGTAACTTTTTAAAGTTATAATTTTTTTGCAAAGCAGCAAGTTGCATATGAGCAGGAAAATACTTATCAACGAAATATATAGCCATATCTTGAGGACTTTGAATGGAACCACATGGTAGTGCATCATACCATGCTCTAGCATCTCCTTTCAAGGAAAAAGGAAGAAGTTTGGTCACATAAAAGTTCCGGATCCTTTCATTAGTAGTAAACAAGCCACCCAACTCAGTGAGTTTGGTCAGGTGCTCGATAGCATCATCATTTTCTCTGCCATAAAAGGGGCCAACTTCAACTTTGGATATAAGTGAAAGATCAATAGATAAATCATAATCAGGATCAGTGATGCATATAGGAGACGTAGCAAAAGTAGGATCAGGAGTAAACTTGTTCTTCAGGGAGTGCTTTAATAGCAACTTCTTTATAGTAGCAGGGTCGGAATCAGCACATTCATTAAGCTCCCTGCAAAAATCATCAAGTGTAATATAATCATCCTCAAGGAGTTTCTCCTTAAGGCCATCAAAGTTATGAGTTTTTCCAATAGGTGTTTGGGTAACAGGAATTTCAACACCCGAGAATCGGGCAGCAGCAACAATCTGTTCTTCAATAAAAGAACCAAGTGAACCTGTAGTCTCAAAGGTAGTAGAAGCATCATCAAAAGTATCTGACATATTGCCAGACTCAGCAGAACTAGCATGTAACTGAGGTGAATCAAACTGTCTCATAACTGAAGGTGAATCAAGTTTAGCACTAGTGCTAAGAGCAGTACCTCTTCTCATACGGGATGGTAAGATCGGAACCTTGGGGTCTCCTTTCTTACCCATAGTGGATAGCGTGCAGCAGGTAGGATACTTCAAGTAGACCTGTAAATAAAGCTATGGTCGCCGGCAACGGCGCTAGAAAATAGTACTTGATAACCCTCAACTGTAGGGAATCGAGATAGTCTTCGCGGGCAAGATAATCCAATTTATTGATTCGACACTTGGGGACACAAAGAATACGTACAGGCTTTGACAATTGAGTTGTCAATTTAACCGCACCTGAAATAAACACTTGCTTGCACAAAGGTATTAGTAGCAACTATGATACGGTGGTAGTAGTGGTGGTGATAATAGTGGTGAAACAGCAAAATTAAAACAACAAAAGTAAACAGCTAGTAACCAGAAGGAAAGAAAACACTGTAGGCTAGGGAGATGGATGGTTGGGCGCTACTTGGATGAGAACGAACATGTAATATATTCTAACATGGGCAAGGCTCACAGAAAAGAAAGGATCATCTAGGCAAATATCAAACATCAGGCATGTATCCCAGGGTAGTTGTACGTGCTTGCAATAAGAACTCTGCACAACATCTTTTGTCCTACCCTCCCGCTACAAACGGGGCCAAAATGAACTTAGGGAGATTAAGGTACTCCTATCAAAGAGCACCGGAACAAAGCATTAACACTTCATGGATACACGGAATCCTCAAATTATAGTCCATCCCCTTTGGTGTCCCAAGCTGTCACCATTGGGATCGCCGGTTCCGCACTATAATAGGTGCATACAACTCATAGATAGGATCAAGAACACCACAAACTCAAGAAACAAAAGGGTGATCAGATCTTAAATCATGGCACTCGGGCCCAAAGTGACAAGCATTAAGAGCAACAAGTTGTAACAAAGATGATAAACACCAAGTAGATGATAGGCAACATGCCCCCAACAATCTGATTGAACTATTACATGATCTAACTCATCCAATCCCTATCATCCCCTTTGCCTACAGCAGGGAATTACTCAAACATGAGAGAGGAAGTCATGGAGGGGTGATGGAGAGGCGATGATGATGACGATGGCGATGATTTCCCCTCACCGGATGCCAAAGCAGCCTCCAGATTAGCTCTCCCGAAGAAGAACAAAGGGTTGCGGCGGCTCCGCGACGTAGATTGGAAAAGCGACTTCTGTTCTGGGGTTTCTGCGTCGGGAGAATAAATAGGGCCAAAGTAGGGCATCAGGGGACGTGGGACGAGGCCAGGAGGGCAGGTGGCGCGGCCAGGGGCTGGGCCGCGCCAGGCACCCTCCTGGCTGCCCCCGGCTGCCCTGTGTTCCCCCTTTGGACTTGCGGAAGCTTCCGGAATGCTGATTTCTTATATATATTTTTGGGATTTTTCCAGCGTACCTAAATATCCAAAAACCTGCACAAAAGAAAACAACACTGGTAGCTCTGCTGAAAACAGCGTCAGTCCGGGTTAGTTTCGTTCAAATCATGCAAGAATGAAGCCAAAACAATAGCAAAAGTGTTTGGAAAAGTATATACGTTTGAGACGTATCATGTACTATATCTATGGATTTCCCAATGCCACCGCGTCCATCCAAAGAGAGTACTACAATCACCACATATCTCAAGGACACTCAAAGACAAGCACCAAGAGACTCTCAAATATTCAATCAATTCACAATAGAAGAAAGAACTCATGAAAAATATTCTTCTAATCTATGTCCAATAGACCCAATGTCACCGTGGTCTTGGAGATTATACTAGATATTGTCAAGTGAGTACATAAATCCAATACATAGAAGAAAGGGAAACATCATGGGAGACAACTAGATTAAAATAGCCAATGATCACAATCGAAATCACATCATGGGGGGGGGGGAGAGATAACCACATAGATACTGTAGAATACCACAGCCTCGAGGAGGAACTACTCCCGCAACATCATGGGAGGAAGCAACGTCGATGGAGATGAATCTCGAGGCACTTCCCTATCCCTGCAGGGTGCCGGAGCTGGAATTTTGGTCCTCCGAAGCTTGTTGGTGATGGTGGAGGATATCAGAATTGCTTATGGAAAAGGTGTTTGGAATTTTTAGGGTTTTCGTGTTTGGGGAAAAAAGGAGCCAAAGGGGGGAGTCAGGGGTGGCCCCCTGGACCAGGCGGCCAGAGGGCGTGGACACCCCGTAGGTCGCGCCAAGATGTCACCTGGACGGGGGGTGGACCCCTTCGGCTCTCCTTCGGTCTTCCGGAGTCTTCCGTTGTGGATATTTTTTAGGATTTTTTCTGGATTTTTCCGAGCACTTTTATTTCGCACCTTTTTCTGCAATGCATGGACAAAATACGACAGAAACTGGCACTTGGCACCGAGCTAATAGGTTAGTACAAAATAAGTTTAAATGATATGAAAGTGCATAAAAACATAAAGCATTCTCACCAAAACAAGCATGGAACAAGCAAAAAATTATTGATACATTTCGGACGTATCCACATCTCCAAGCTTAATTCCTGCCCGTCCTCGAGTAGGTAAATGACAACCAAGATAATTTTTGTGGTGACATGCTATCAAGAAAGATTTCAACTTTAAAGTACATCAAGCAAGAGATGCAATTCAAGTCAAGATAATAACAAGCAAGAGTCTATATCTAGTATCGAAACTAGTAAAGTAAGAACATAAAGGTGCAAGAGCTCTAGCTGTCCGTGACTCGAATGTCTCCAATCGGTGTTCCCGTGCAGAAAGTAGGAGATGGGTTTAGAGCATAAAAATAATTAATATTTGTTGAGAACTTAATCTACTAACTTTCACATTTAATATCTTTTGGAATCTTATGATGACTCATCCCCAAACCATCAGCCAGGTACAAGTCAATTCTCTCCCTTTCGATTTCGAGCACTCATGCAATGAATAAGCGAGACCAAGATTAGTTGGCACTTAGGATGGAGAAGAGAATAACTAATGGGAGAGGATGTCAAAAAGTGAGAAGGTCTCACACCAATGAGGACAACCTTATGCTAGGGTAGGCCTAATGGTAGATATGGTGTGAGGAGTATGGATTGCCATGCAACACATGCACAATGAGGTATGAGTATATGAAAGCTTTCCAATGGAACTAGTGGGGGTTCATCCAACTCGTTTGCTCATGAGGACCTAGAGCTCTTTTGAGGAGGCTCATCACTGGAATATACAAGCCAAGTTCTATAATGTGAAGGTCCCCACATAGTTATGCATGAATGATATGAAAAATCTCTATGAAGTACAAGTGCTACTTTGAAGCACAAGTGTGGATATTTTAAAAAGGAATAGTAGTGTGGTCCCCTTCTCTCTTTTTATTTTATTTTTTCTCCTTTTTCTATTTTTTGTATTTTTGTGGCCTCTTTGGCTCTTTATATTGATCTCTCATTTGTACTCTTTGGGATCTTTTCATGTGTCCTCTTTTGGGATCTTTTGTTTGCGTCCTCTTTGGGATGTTTTCCTCACTTTAAGGGCAAGACTCTATACATCACAAGTATGAAGAAGATCAACACACTTTTACAAGGTACTCATAAAAAACTGAAACTATATCATGATGTATGCAAATGTGTGCCTCTACCAGTGTAGTAGGATATGCAATGATACTAGAACGCCATGTAGAGATAATAAGGGAAAATACCAACTATCATGCGGTTCTATGTTCAATGAAAATCATGTATCACAATGAAAGATCAAGTCATGATAAGATGGATTTGCATGGCAATATATCTCGAAAAGGCTATGGAAGTGCCTTGATAGGTAGGTATGGTGGATTTTTTGAGGAAGATATAATGAGGCTTATGATGACAGAGCATATCATGCCAAGGATTTGGATGCACCGACAAAGTGTGCACCGACTCTCAAGATGAGAGAGGGCAATGCACGGTACCGAAGAGGCTAGCAAAATATGGCTAGCCGCTGGTGGAAGTGCCAAGAATCGAATACTCACATTGGTCAAAGGAACTTCATCCACTTATTAGCAGTAACTCTCAATCTAGTTAGGATATTCACAAAGAAACGAGCACCCTAAGAGGAGTGTTTGGGGCTTGTCTATTCTTGCGCATCCTCGACCCATGATACGTGAGGGTACTCTTTTACTACCCCGGAGAGGTTAGTGATCTTTATATTAGCTGGAGTTCTCAAGTAGTTTTTGTAGTTTTCAAACATAAGCACGTTGAACAAAAATACGACACCTATCACTAATAGGCTTGAGCTCTATACACACAAAAGTCCAAACATTACTTGAAACAACACCTCAAAATTATTGCAAGTTACTACTAAACTTAGCATAGCAACCTTGATTACCTACTCAAAGTAAGACACACACTCAGTGCAACATGCCAACTCTCTAAACAAGGTAAACATGCAACTCAAGATAGTCCTAAGAATTCTAATTCTCAGCTCTTAGAAAATAAATAAACATGAAGAGCAACAACTAACATGACAATAGCTAGTAACAAAGATTGAACACTCAAAAAGATAGAATTTGCAAATTATGAGCATTCTAGGAAAAAGTGGAGCGTGTCTCTGTCCCAATCGAGGATTCTATTGTCTCACAAGATATGACCAGCAAACAAAACTAAACTAAACAAAGCAAAACTGAAAACTAAAAGTAAAGAGCAAGACACTCCAAGCAAAGCTCATAACATATGGAGCAATAAAAATATAGTGTGGAGAAGGACGAACTGATAATTGTCGATGAAGGAAGGGATGCACGGGGGCATCCCCAAGTTTAGACGCTTGAGTCTCCTTGAATATTTATTGGGGGTGCCGTGCCATCCTGTCGGGGGGATGGCCCAGTGCCATGACCCAGCATATAGAAGAACCAGGACAACTTACAAGGTGAGGGCCCAGAAGAAGACTCGTCTTGGGCCGGGTCGTGCCATCGTGAAGCTGGAGGACCGTAGAAGGAAGCTGGACTTACCTTTTGTAATAAGGAAACTATGTTGTAGAATTAGACTAGGACTCCATATCATATGGGAGTCGGATTCATGTAAACAAGGGACCCGGTACTTATATAAACAACCCCCCTTGGACCAAACAGGAGAACTCAACTTAGATCCTCTCGAGGCATAGGCAGCGATCTCGCACCTTTGTATTCGATAATTCGACACCCCATAATAGTAAAGCAGGAGTAGGTCTTTACCTTACGAGGGGACAAAACCTGGGTAAATCTCGCGTCTTGTGTTCTCGCCGACTCACCTCTTCAAAACCACCTCGCAGCAAAGGTCCCACACTAAGTTCTCTAATGAGGACATCTGCCGTGACTTTCCTACGACAGTTGGCGCCCACCGTGGGGCCTGCGCGTGCAGGCGTTGTTATCCTGGAGAAATCCCAACGAGGTACGGATGACTTCACAGTTGACTGGATCACCAGAAAACAGCACAAGAATTTTCGCATCTACAATACCACCTGGACTCCACAAATCGATTCCGCCGAGTCGGCTTATCGGATCACAGCCGACTCTAATCACTCTTCCACTAGAAGATCATATGGATCTAAATCACAATCCGAGGAAACTGAGGGCCGGCCAGAAACCGACTTCAGGCATGTTTTCGTCGGAGTTGTCAGCGGATCCCAAAAACCGGATCGTTCTGTCGAAACCCTAGACCGCAACAATCCGGCGAACTTTCTAATAATGAATCCATCCATTCGATTGGAGAAAAACGGCTCGGGCCTGAGACAAAAGAGTATAATTCAGATTCCTCTTTCTATCAGAAGATCATGGAAGAGGGAAATACTTCACAGCTCCCAGGAAAAGTCTCTTTTTCAGACGAAGAAGACGTTGAGTACACAAGAATAATAAGTCCCTTGGGAGAATCCCAACATGATGAAGCTCCAGATAATCCCCCTGAGTTCAAGACCTTGAATAATCAAAGTCCGGAACCGACTCCCAATAAGCGTCCGGACCCTCAGAAACATGAAGCCGGCCTAACAACAGTCAAGGGTACATGATTCACATCACCAGCATCCTTTAGCCAGTAGAGACCGGCCGAAACCACGTGAAAAGATGACTTAGCGTCAAAAGGCCGTCTGGTCGCAAAGGGAAAAAACCTGGGAACACGAGAATTTGATGGAGCACACCCAATCTTCACGAGAGACCCAGTCACGAGAGGCCTAGACAAAAATTAACTTCACAGGTGCAGACGACCGTCTTGGGCTTATGATCCGTTTGCTGGACCGTATGAAGGCAGTAGACGAAGATTTACAGGGACTCATAGACGCCGTCATCAGATATGTCAACTCTGATGAAGCTAAACATTAAGGAATTCAAAACCAAAAACAGAGCAACACTGGAAAACGCAAGAGTATTGAGGACTCAGAAGGATGCATTAGATGTTGGATATGTGCCCTAGAGACAAATTAATAAAGAAATTTGTCACATATCCGTTTTGTTCATAATACGTTTTATACTGTGCTATAACTGTATTACTTGGAAATACTAATACAGGTGTAGTATAAAACATGGTCCGTAGTTTAACTCGGGTAAACTATCTCATTGGGCAATTGATTGATCAAGCTTTCCTGATCATGGCGACACTTAAGTCCATTGACAATGAGGTCATATCATTAAGGGGAATGATGTGATGGACGTACACCCACCTAATGTATTGCAATATGATCGAGTCACATAGTCCAGCATTGCTATGACTTTGTAACGTATGGCTTAGTCCTTAGACCGTAATGATCATACGTAATCACGATCTATGAGGAAACTTTGATTTGTATCCCACCGCCTGACTGAAATATGCTGGCTATAACGGAGCACTTTGGGTATTCCGAAATAGATGGTTGATGAGTATGTTAATAGATCAAAGCGGGATTTGTCAGTCCTTGTGACAGGACAGGTACTCTGGGGCCCACTCGGTGATATTGCATCAACACCTTGCAAGGACGTGACTAGGTCACAAGAGATGCAATGATCATGGACGAGAGAAGTTGTTTGTTGTGAACGAGATGTGAACACGGTATGTGGTATACCGACGATCAAACCTCGGACAAACAAAGTACCGCAGCACAAAGGGATTACGTCGTATCGTTAACGGTTTCCAAAGCAATCGAAGTTCATTCGATGGAAGCGCAGGGGCTGTCAAGGATTGTAACCAGGTCCAACTGACTAGTCATTGGTCAATGAGAAGAGTCTCGACCATGTCTGCTGTTTCCCGGACCGTTAGGGTGTTACACTTAAGGGCAATCGATGCATAGGACAGTTACGGGATCAATCGGTGAAATAGGAGAAATCACCGGAATAGTTCCGGAGGAGGACGGAATGGTTTCCGAACATTTTGAATAGTTCAAAATAAAGTTTAATTGTTTTAATAATGTTTTATTATTTAATTATCTGAATTAAATATTTAAAACATATTAAATAAATTAAAAAAATGGGAAAAAAGGCTATATGGGCCCATGGGGCCCATTAGGGGAGGAGGGGGTTTCCCCCCTTGGGCTTGGCGCCAAGGGTGGGGCCCATCCCCCCCCTATGGCCGGCGCACCTCCCCCCCTTGGGGGTTTAGTCCCACATGGGGGAGGGGAGGAGGATCACACCCCCCTTGGCCTATATAAGGAGGGGTAGACCCCCCCTTTTTCCAACACACCAATCTCCTTCTTCTTCCTTCTCCTTTTCCGGAAGTGGACCCCCCTTGTTTGGAGTCTGCACCAGGATTGGAGTTCTCCACCATAAGGCAGGCCGTCGCTCTGCTGGAGTCGGGATCCGTAGCCGTCTTTCTTCCGCTGCTCGCCTGGTTCGGAGCCCGGGAGGAACATCGATTGTACCGTACGTGTATAATCTCTTCGAGGCACTACACCTGTGGTGCTACTTCGTCACTGGAGGTTTACCGGGAGTCATCCTCGCCGGTGGTGGTCTTCTACACGACAGGGAGGTCATAGTTCTGAGTCTACGCCAACCACGTTCGCAAGAACGTTTCCCTCTTTCGGTCTTCAAAGGTATGAACACCGATTCCCTCCGTTACTTTACATCACCATAGCATTGATCTTGGGTTCGGGTACCGTAGGTGTGAAAAAATTGTGTTTTCTGCCCCGTATCCCAACATTAGATACAACTCAAAAAATCCAGGAAGTTTTGCGAGGCCAGATAAGAAAAATCGGCCACATAACTCTGAGTAAATTCTACGAGAACCCTGCACAAAACATTATAGACCGGGTCGCCTTGCAAACCATTCTTGGGGACAATGTTACCACATGCTTGCGCTCAAACAACAATGGACTAAAGACAATGAACGACTTAACCCACCTGAAGAACACATAGTCACCCCCTACGGCCAAAGGACTCCAAACCCAATAAATTTTGGACTTTCACCTTATGGAGTCGTCTTGGGTGGTCAGTTGTCAAGTTACTGGTAATACAACGAAACTTCTCTTATAATAAGCATAAAGTTCGTCCCGTGAAGCCTGTCATCTAGTCAAATAATCTAGAGCCGGCGGCCACGATCTCAAAACGTATAAGAGTCGTGGGGAATGCAAAACTCCGTCACTATTGTACCTAGATAAGTCAGAAATATCCCCAGATGACTTGTTAATCAAAAACAATTATTATATGCTGACTCTTACTTTCTGCCATTTCTTGCATTGCATTAAATTATTGCATTTAATTCCATGGAACCTGGAAAGACTGATCATCTCTTCCCTGGAACCTGGCATGTATATTGCTGTATTCAGAGACCCTGGGGGTTTGAAGGTCTTTTAACTTCAAATCTTCAAATGGGGACTTGTCATATCCATGAATTTAGCCTACCATGGCTTATCTTACCTATAAGATGATGCAAACTCGTACTTATATGACCTACATGACCCATTCTAGTTCAAACACCAGCCGACTCTATTAGGAACCGTCCGAGTTTGATTCTGGAACAGAGAACACTAGAATAAGTCATGCGATGCATGCTTACAGAGAAGATTCGACTCAAGCGCAATACAGTGACCGACATTTCTTTTCTACGAGACAGACAAAATCCTCTTATTCAAGGAGTCGGTTTTGTGTTGAGATCGTATTGCTAAAGGATGTTGAGACAGTCCGCGCACGGTCGACTTCTATATGAGCTTCTTACATTTTTCACAATTTCATACTTTATTCATTTTTAGTATATACAAATATATTACGTAGTCTTATCCATCCAAAAGCGACTTTACTGAACACCGAAAAGATGAACTAGAAGTCGGTACTTGGGGGCTCAAAGTTGATTCCACTATAACTCGGCATACACGCGAAATATTTCATGTCGTTTATTTACTTCTTTCGGCACGTACAACTCAATTTTTTCCTCCAACAGAAAAACCGATTTAGTGAACATTGTCAAATGAACTACAAAGTAGGTACTCAGGGGCTATGGTTTGGCTCTACCTTGACTCAAAATGAGAGTAAATTAATCATGTCGATTCATGGGGGCTACACTTCGATTTCGCTACCTTGACTCAACATGAGAGTAAATTAATCATGCCGACTCATGGGGGCTACACTTCAATTTCACTACCTTAACTTGACATGAGAGTAAATTAATCATGTCGACTCATGGGGTCTAAACCTCGATTTTTCCTTCTATTTTTTTTAACTTAGTATGAACACATATATGGACCAAATAAATGTCTCGGCAAGCAACAAATGTACTGACTTCGGTTAAAGGACATGATTAAGCTTGTTACAGAAGTCACTGGGAAATAATATGTGACGAGTCGGTTCCCTAATGCACTGAATTTATCAAAGTATGGTAACAGTAAGCTTGTGTCACCGCAGGAGTGCACAACCCAACATATCAGATAATCTTACAACTAGCTAAAGAAAGAAACCAAAAAATTTCAAGCCAATGGATGACCCCCACAAAAAATATCATCTGGGCATCCAAAGGCCGCATAAAAAATCGATTGTATCACAAAGATTCGAGCATGCATCATGCACAAGAGCAAGTAATATTACAATAAGCCAATACTGGCATCCCAAATGTTTTTGGATGATTCTCCAAAAGACAAATAAAGTAGACCCGGGCGCAACAACATAAACATAATAACACCCTCCTGGACCAGCTACATCTTCAGGGTTGCACTACATCATCACCTGCAGGGTCTAATAGGTTATCATCGTCTTCATGAAATACTTCTGTAAAATCTTCAACCCTCAGATCGTCCTCCTCCTCACTTGAAGCCAGCTCGGTGGAAGTGGTCGGGTCTGCAGTCTTTGTTTTGGAAGGAGGGAGTTCAGAAAATTTCACTGGCTCTGGGGAGTAAGCTTTCGCCTCTTGTTACGCTCATCATAACTGGGCTCAAAGTCAGACAGGTCGACTCCATCATCAATTTTTGTCGCAAAAATGCGCATCTCTTTCACAATGTTGACATAGTCGACTTCAATAAACTCGTCCCCATTGGCTTTGAGCTCAGGAAAACCATCTACCAGTAGCTCCGGCTTCATGTCGGGATGATAAGATTTAGGAAGTTCTAAGCCATACATCACTCCCAAACGACATGTCGAGCGCCTTGCCAAATTCACCTAAGCCCGTACAGTCGAGAAGGACTGCATCATCTCGGTTAACTTGGACATAGTAACAAGTTTACCTTGAGCTGCAGCAATGGATTTTACAACCCCTTCGCACAACTGTTTGACCAATGTATACAGCGAGGTCAATTTCTTGCCTGGAGACTCCTGAAGAATTGGGTGCTGCTTGCCTGTACCAGGAACTACCGAGTCATCAAGTACATACGAGCGAATGTGAAAATTTACACTAATGATACCGACTTAGCAAAAACGGATATCGCGAATTGATGAACACTCTTTTTGAGAGTAGTTAACCTTTGGTCCATTTCTTGTAACTTGGACTCGGAATCATCAGCGACTGCTTCATGGTAACTTGGATATCGGCATGATGAGACTTGACCATCTTTAGTTCTTCTTCCTTTTTCAACAGGTCATCCTGAAGCCGAATAACCTCTTTTTCTGCCTGCTACTGCTTCTCGGATTCAGCTTGCAGCTTTTCTTCCAACAGATGAGTCGCTTGGCCGGCTTCCAAAGTCATAGCCTACATAAAACAATAAAGTGCCTGATTATTACAAGTATATAACCAGGCACTTGGGGGCTACACCAGTATAGCTATTGTAACATCCCAAAATTCTCCGAATTTTGGAATGTTAATAAAATTAAATAGATAATGATTGTTTGATTGATGTGTTTGATTTTCTCTGAGATTTAAATTTTTTAGAGTTTATTGAATATTAAAAGGAGAGGGAATAAAAGGACTTTCCCTAATATTCATAATTGGTGTTTTGGGAATATATTATTTAAAACAAAACCAACAAAACAAAATGAGAGAAGGTAATATGACTCCTTCAACTTATTAAAAGGTTGGAAAATGTTTTAAATCATTATTGGAATTCTTCTGAATATTCAAAACATTTTTTCAACTCGAGAAAATTCATTTGAGAGGATATAAAATGACTTATCCCCTTTCTAGTAAAATTGGAAGATATTTAGAATATTACTTTAAAGTTTTTAAAATTTATTATGAGTATTATAAATAACTCTAAAATTATTTTAGGGATTTTATAATGCTAAGAGAGTTTTTATTTCATTAAAATAATTTATTAAATATTTTAAAAGAGTTAAAAAAGTATTCCAATGGGATTTTTTTATTTTTCCAAATTATTTATTATTATGACAATTTTTTAAAATTTATATTTTATTATTTTGGAATGTTTTGTCAATGCTTTGACCAAATAAAAATACTTTTAATAATTTATTGGATGTTATTTGATTTATGAAAAGTATTTTATATTTAAATAAAGTATTGAGAAAATATTTGTATTTTTATTTCCCTTTTTGGAAAAAGTTTTCACTAAATAAATTTCCTTGTATTATTTGATGAATTTAGGATTTTATTTTATATTTTTCGGACTTACAGTTGATTTTATTTTATTGTTTGAAGTTACGGTTTTAAATAAAAAGAAAAAAAATCCGTAGCCCGGCCCAGTGACCTTTTCCGCTCGCGAGCGCAACTAGAGCCCATTACGTTTTTTTTTCTGTTCTTCTCTGTTTATAAATTGTCTTGGATTTCTTTTTTTTCGTTTTCTTTTTTTTTTGGAATTTCCGAAACCCTAGCCGGCGGGACCCGCGGGCCGCCGCCGCCGCCGGGCCCCGCCTCGTCGCCGGACTGCAGCCGCCGCCATGCGCGGCCACGCCGGCCGCCGCGCCTCCCGTGGTGCGCCGCCGCCTTCCTCCGCGGCCGCGCCGCACCGCGCCCTGCCCCAGCTCGCCGCGAGCCGTCGTGCCCCGCCCCGGCAGCCGTGCCCCGCCGGAGACCGCCGAGGCCGCGCCGCGCCTCACGCCTCGCCGGGCTGCGCCGCCCCGCCGCACGACACCGCCGTCGCCGGAGCCGCCCATCGCCGACCCACACCTCGCAGGAAGCCTCCCCACCGCCGGAGCAAGTCGTCGGAGCCGCAACCACCTCGCTGGAGACGAGGTCAACTCAGGTCAGATCTGACGGGGACCCGATCGCTTTTTGCGAATTATTTTTATTCGTGAACTAGTCCTTTTGGGAAGAAAACCCCCCGTTCTCGCGCCCGCAATATCTTTTACACCGTAAGCCGGATCGAGGTGAAACTTTTTGCTACGCACTCGTGTTGTTCTGTAATTTAGCATGGTATAAATTTCTGCACACTTTCCACACTTTTTAATTTGAAGTTATTTCAAATTCAAATTCAAATTTCGGAGGCCGTATCTTTTAAACCGTTTATCCAAATCGAGTTGACTGGATCGTGAGAGCGAAGAACTTCACCGAATGGAAAGGGAAAGTTACACTTTGACCATACTTCAACCTATATTTTCTATTATGCATGTAGCAAATTATCACTCTATGCATTTGTAGGACTATATATTAGTTATGATTTAAACTTAGTAGGATAGCCATATGTTCTGATCCTGTATTTCATTGCCGACCTAGGATCGTGGTTGTTATATACTGCTATTGCTTTGTAGACGGGGATTGGTTGAGTTATCATTGAGCTATGTGAGGATTAATGACTTGACTAGCAAACTTAAACAAAAATCAACTCTGGACGGACAGGTAATGCATCCTGGGGCTTGTGCCGGACCAGGGCTAAATGCTTCCCGAATGGTTGTTTTGGTGGTGAACCGGGTGTGTCATGGCGAGTACCCTCTGACGTAGTGGGCGCCGTCCAGGCTCAAAAAGATCGGACATACAGTGTGGCTAGTAGCTTCCATGTACAACCACTGGCTATATGGGCTCTGGCTTAGATGAGTAAGTTGTGGGGAACCTAGCCCTGGTAGCTAGCTGATGTAGATATGATAGGTGTACCGACTACCAAAGGGTGGAGGCAACCTCTTCTGAAAGACTATGTCTCAATCTTCGGGTTCAGTCCATTGGGGAAAGTGTACAAACCTCTGCAGAGTGTAAAAACTGATCATGATTAGCCGTGTCCACGGTTACAGACAACTTTGAGCTACTGGGCATTATTGTTGTTGGATGGTCTTGACAGATAATTAACCTTAATAAGAATTTGAGTGGGAACTTTTAATAAAGGGATGGTTGGAATTGGTGTATCCCGATTCAACCATACTTAGGACTAGCAAGATAAATTAAAATTTGATTAGTTGTAGTATGTGAGGGAAAAATCATCTTTCAGCAAAATAAAACCATAAGCCTTTCCTTTGACTTATCCTTGCATGTAGATGTAGGTCTGTTATATACTTTTTCGTGTGACTTGTCGTACAAATCAGATGTACTGACCCGTTGTCGGGCTGTAATCTTCGGTGTTGCAGGATTTTATACGACGAGTAAGTGATGCGTTGTAGGGTTACTTCGTCTATACTCAACTTGCCGGTGGAGTTGATGGACGCCACGAAGCTCTTTATTGTTTTTCCGCTGTAATATGTTTGTAAGCTAGCCTTGAGCTATGCAGGTATGTTTATTTGTATTACTGGATCTTCGATGTAATATATATGACATGTGGTTTATTATTGATATTACATCATGTACTATGTGTGCTAGCTATGATCCAGGGACTAGCACAGAATGCACAGAGACTTGGATTCTTAGTGAATCGGGTCGTTACAGCTATCCCATGCACAACAAAATACATACAATAACTGTAAACATACCTCGTAACAGTGTTTGATGCATACGATCAAATCACGATGTTGGCCAAGAGGACTCATCAACTCCAGATATAAATCTTCAAGGAAGCTTCTTTAAGAGTCACCATAAAAGTTTGACCCGTGGATTGTTTTGTTTCATCTATTCTCTCCGCCCTCACTGTCGGGACCGGCTCAGCAACATGACTCTCAGTCACTAACCTCATCAACTATAGCTTTGTCAGCTGCAAGAGTCGCATTTGGATCATGAGAGTCGGCCGTCTCCTTAGAGTGAGCAACCGTCTCCCCAGTCTCGCCCCTGGGGGAGTCATCTTTTGGGCTTGATTCAATAGGAGCGACACCTTTCATCTGTTTTTCTTCAGAAACTTAAGATGTCTTCTCTAAGATAATTGGCTCCTGTACTGGAAAGGAGCTGGGTTGTGCCTTGCTCTTAGCTTGTTTCCTAAAAGAAGAAACAACATGAGATTCAAAAAAAAAACAAATACGAAGTATATCATAAAGGCTTATAGCACTTACCCACGGTTGATTGTAATATTGCTAGAAAGCCAAACAGACTACTCCCCAGAAGAGGGATCAATCTCATCAGTGTTAACAGACCAAGGCTGCCTAATAGGATTTAACTCGGCACCAACTTTTTGACGAAGTCGGCGCGAAGAATTAGGAATCTCGGTATCAAGGGTGGCGGTGGAATCAGAGCTACAAGTCTGTATTTTTCTCTCTTGTTCCTACAAAAATATAGATAGGAGATGAATGTCCCTACAAAGACAATTTGGAAAATTAGTGAACGATACCTTTTTCTCAGGAACTCGGTTTTCCTCTTCCCTGGGGGAGTCAGTTCTTGCAGGAGGATCTGCATCCTCATCTTCATCGTCATCGTCATCCTCGTCTTCATCCTCATAATTATCATCTTCTTCTTCCTCCAAGTCCTCCTAAAATGGGTAAAAGCATATAAGAAATTCATCCCACAAAAAAGAAAATGAGTTATTACTTATGATGCGACTCGGGATTTGAGCGCCTATCTCTTCGTCTACGATGAAGGGTTCTTGGTCGGTAAACCACCATGGATCCTGGGCCTAAAAAGGTGTGGCAGAAAATGGAGCATTAAGATGACCAAACAATGAAAAGTCAGTTTTTATTTAGTAAGCCAACATACCTCTGGAACCGGGGTGCCAGCACAGAAAGGGGGGATACCGACTATTGAGATATCTTTCCTACTCTCAGCAAGATACTTCTTGCAGGATGACACAAGAGCAGTCGTCTCATATGGAGTGCGTGCATACCGCATAGGGTCATCTATACCCGAATATTCGCACAAAAGCTGGTCTATCATGCTGAGAGGTTGGATCTCCCATTCGAACCAGCACCGGATCAAATCGGTTCCCAGAAGTCCATGGGCAAGTAAAGCTTTCATTCAAGAGAGCATGGGAGCAAGTTCTTCCATTTTCTTATCATCTGGATAAGCATTCAGGCTCCCGTTATAAACAAGACGGCTATCACGGAAGCCGGGAAGTGGATACTCGTCTTCTGGGATCTTGACGGAGCAGTAGAAAAATGATTTCTGCCACCCCTTCACGTGCATGGATAGCTTCAAAGAGGGAAATATACTCCTCCGATGCTTCTGGATAGCAATTCCTCCACACTCCACGAGCGGACCCCCGCTATACTCATTTTTTTATTGTCGTGAAAGAACTCGGCAAATAACGCTAGATCCGACTTCGTTTGCAAATACACTTCACAGAAAACTTGAAGGTGACAGATGTTCAGGATGGAGTTTGGTGCCAGATCTTGCGGGTGTAAGTCGTAAGCATACAAAAATTCCCTAAAAAACCTGGACCTGGGAGGACAGAATCCCCAGGTTATGTGATCGCCAAAGACGACCACTTCTCCTTCCTAGGGCTGTGGCCGGGTATCCTTTCCTGGAGCACGCCATTTGATTTCCGTCTAGGGGGGAAGAACCCCAGCCTTCTCCAGTTTCTTTAACTTCAGTTGGGTCATATGATAATGTCGGGACCCGGGGTTTGTGTATGCAAGTCCTGTTACGATACAATCATATGGAGAGTCGAGAGCCGTACCCACTTGTCTAAGCAGACAAGGCCAAGCACAGAACACCCTCGGAAAGCATCGAACGTGAGGGGCATCCCATGCAGGACGGATGATCAACTGAGATGGGTCCTCATCGTCCGCACACAAGTCTGAATGACTATGGGTGGTGAAATCCCATACGCATATACAAGTCGACTCAACCATACTATCGATTGAATTATAACACTTACATAAACAGACTCCAGCCCGATCACTTAGTCGGGGTCTCGGGCGAGCTCGATCATACATCAAAGTGTGCCACGTGACAGAGTCACGAGCAATCGCATCGCGATGCCCCAAGCTGCGCACATCTAAGGGCCACTTGGTGTATAAAAGACCGCCAACAAGATCACAACCAAGCTCTCGAAAACCCACACTAAGACATGCACGTTATAAACATACACGCAACATACATGTCCAGTGTGAACAGCAGGTATCATCACATTACTCTACAAAGTGTACATCTTTATTTAACTCTTATAGAGTACACACAGAGATCACAAGACTGTGATCCAACATTACATCAGTACAAGAGGAAGAAACTTAGGTCTGAGTACAGACAAGTTTAACAAATGGCTTAAAAAGCCTTATTTAAACACAAGCCCTCCACGAGGGAACCAGAACTCTGCCTGGGACTACACTAGCTTGATCAGTCGTCGAGCTCCAAGAAGAAGCCACCATCGGGGTCAGTGGATTCATCTAAAAAACATAAATAAGCAAACGTGAGTACAAAGTCGTACTCAGCAAGACTTACGTAGAACTATACTACTCATGCTCAAGTTTCAAGGTAAAGGGAGGTGGGGTTTCAATGTAGAAGTGCCAGCTTTGAATTGGCTAGTCATGTACTACGAATACAAAATGAGGTAAGAAGTGTGCACGAGTCCATCTATCCAAGTCTCCCAAACAATACACCACTATGGATCCTTCCTCAATTTCCCACGAGAAAGCAAGCCCTAGCACTCACACTTATCTTGGCATGTTTTAAAGTATCCGTTGAAGTTGTCCAATAATCAAGCATAGCTTTCCAAGTAGTCCATTACCGTGGGCGCGGCTATTCAAATAGTTTATTAACCCTGCAGGGGTGTACTTCTACACACATGAAACTATCAGTTACCGCCGGGATCTCGTCACCCTTCAAGCGGGCGTCGGTGAGGATAATTTCCACAACTTTTACCTCACAACCAACTCTAAGTCCAATGGAGACGCCTATCTGGGCTGGATTCCACATCGTGAACCCGTCCGGTTTACCGATGTGGTCCTAGAAGATGTGTGCAGGGTCCCAAGCCATTCTGAATAGCCGTTCTTCCACTTCTCGCAGACCGTGCCACAGACCTACCAGAACTACGAACTACTGCGACTCATTGAACTGAGAAGGGGTGAGTTAGTAGGTTCAGCAGGGATCCGTTTTCCCAACATGTTGTAGTACTCTTTGTCTTGGATCACCACACAAGAACTCGGGCTTAAGGCGGTGTTCAACGAGACAACCCACTGTGTACTCCTACACAGCCTCTCATCGTTTACCTTTTTTAGGTCAAGTTCACCAACACATTTACAACATCATCATCATGATCACTACCATCCCGACTCACAAAAGAGTAGCCTCATTGTAACTCTAAGCATGCAATAAGCAGTAACAGTTGCAGGGGCCATATGATATCAACCAACTCCTACATCTACTAGGATTGTGGTTTGCTTACTACTATGACAAAATGATAGGTCATGCAAATAATGGGTTCAACTATGCGGTAGAAACGTATTATGGTGATCATCCTAAACATGCATAAGTGAGACTGAAAGGAAGTGGGATTTTATCGACAGGATCAATGGGGGTTTACTTGCCTTGCTGACGAGCATTGAAAAATAAATTGCAAAACATCTCCAAATTTGAATTCAAAAAGGAACCATATGCATATATGCCACTGTTCACCCATTTTTAAATGATCAAACATGAAAACAAAGTACATATTTAGAATCCTTGCAGTTTTCTGATAATTTTACATATATTATTTATTTAATGTGGAGTTGTGGTTAAAAATTTATTGAATTTCAAAGTTTATTCAATTTTCTGGAATTTCTGATTATTCTGTAAATAGAAATCTTTTTATTGCGTCATTATTAAGTCATGCTGATGTGGGGGGGGGGGGCTCTGACATGTGGGGTCGGCCTGTCAGTGTCTCAGGGGGTTAATCCCGTTTGATTTAAATTAAAAAGGGGCTTAACAGGGGCAGGGCCCACCTGTCAGTGGCTGTAGGGGGTGGATTAGTGGTGCGATTAGCCCTAAGCTAATCTGCCACTGACGGTTAACCGGCGGCGACCACAGAGGACAGCGGTGTCCCGCCGGAGTGGAGCTCCTGACCACAAAATCGCACGGCGAGACCATTGGAACGCGCCCTGGGTACGCCCACATCATGTGAGCCACTCGGGCGTCACCGGTGAGGTCGCACACGACGGCGGCGAACAACGCGGCGGCGGCCGAAGCTCAGCTCAACGACGAAGGCGGCTCGGGCCATGGTTTTGAGCGCGGAGAGAGGGAGGAGGAGCGTGGGCTCACCCTAAAGCGGATGGAGGGGGTGGCGAGGTCGGGGGTGCCTTGGTGACGACGGAATCGACGATGGGGTCCGGCGGCTCCGGCGAGAAATCTACTAAGATTGCGGCGGCTCGGGGTCTTCCAGGTTCGATTCCTTTGGCGCAGCGATGAAGACGACATCGAGGAGCGCGTTGGACACGTCTTATTACCTCAATGGGATCTCTGGCCGCGCATGCGCATGGAGGCGCTCTCCGGTGCGCTCGGGTGGCGATGAAAATGGCGAGGGAGAGAAGGGGGGAAGCTCTGGAGGAGGGGGAAAAGGCGCACGTCGTTTAGGCGGTCTCCACGGTGAGAGGATAAGCTTCGAAGTCGCCTAGAAGGCCCTCGGCGTCGAGGTGGCGTCCATGGCGCGCTCTGGCTCGACACCGAACTGCTTGAGGAAGACGACAGAGGAGGGGTAGCTGGGCTGGGCTGGCTGGGGTTTGAGTTGGGCCAAAATCCCAGGTAAGGCCCTTTTCTTTATTCTTTCTGTTTTATTTTTTGCTATTTGTTTTGTCTTGCTAAAATAAAATAGCTAGGCAATTTATAAAATTCTCAAATATTTTATATGGCTTTACATGACCAGTGACTAGTCACATCCAGAGTTTGAACATTTTTGAAATTCAAAATATTTCAATTCAAATTCAAATAGGGGTATTTATTTAAAATCCAAGCTCATGTTTGAACATTTTTGAAATCCAAGCTCCTGTTTGAATATTTGAAAAACCTATGAGCATGGGTTTGAATCCAAATCACTTTATATGTGATCATACTCAATTAAGAGACTTTTCAAAAATGCAAAAGGAATTTTTGGAGCTACTTTTAAAAATGGCCATTTGAATTAAATTCATCTGGGGGGTGTTCTCTCTCCCATTTCAATTTCTTTTGAAATTTTTGACATGATGCAAGGTGAGGCTTGATCCTAGCACATACCTAACAGAGGGTTCTGACAGAGAACCCATCCAATTGGCTTCCAGTGTTTTGGAAGCCGGTTTCTCTAGTTCCTCTTTCCTCCCTGTAGGACCGGTTCCGGCAGCTTTCTTCACCATGGTGGAAGGAAAAGGCTTGCTTTATAAAATATGATGAGTCGGTTGCAGAATAAGACGACTAACAGAACGGTGTGATTTAAATCTGTGAGTCGAGTTCATCATAAACACGATTTGTACAAAACAATGGATTAACTAGATCTACAAGACCTAGAAAAAGTTTACAGAAAATGGGGAATTTACCCCGAAAACCTGCAAGAGACAGAGATGATTTCTTAATCTATCTACGAACAGATCTGAATGGGACTGTAAAAAGATAAGAGCAGCAAGCCTAGGGACGATCTACGAATGAAATCTAACTAATCTGTATCGTCAATAGAAGCTGCCATTGGTTCATATTATTCTATCGAGCTTAAGCAAGAGGCAACAATGGCGACCGAGGAGAAAACATATCGCAATATAAAGAGAAAAGATGCAAAGAGAGCTTACTCCCAAGATGAATAGTACTGACAATGTCTTGTGTTTCTTCCGTGTGGCCGGAGTTGAAGGAGATGCACGATGTAATGGTGAAGGAGGTCAAGTGTTTCGGCGTCAGAACGGGAGGAAGAAGAAGAAGAAGATGTTGTGGATGGAATAGAATAAAGTGAGAGGGAATCGGAGAGGTCCATTTATAAGGGCTCCACCGGCCGAAAATCGAGGCACCGCAGCCCGACAGAAAATCTCCTAGATCCTCTCATCATTGAAAGGGCATGTGTGTTAAATTAAACAAAGGATCTAGGGAATCATGTTTGAATCTCTAAAATAAATGGAGGACAAGATTTGCTACCATATATACGTTGGCGAAGCTCGACGGAAGTCGGCCTTTTGAGAGTCGGCATATGAAGAAAGTTGGAAAGATCGTCGTGAAGCTAAAGTGTCGCGCCAATATTGGGGGCTAATGTCGGGGGGGGGGGGTGATGGCCCAACGCCATGACCCTTCATATAGAAGAACCAGGCCGATGTACAAGGTGAAGGCCCAGAAGAAGACTCGACTCGGGCCGGGCCGTGTCATCGTGAAGCCGGAGGACCGTAGAAGGAAGCTGGACTTACCTTGTGTAATAAGGAAACTATGTTGTAGAATTATACTAGGACTCCATCTCATATGGGAGTCGGATTCATGTAAACAAGGGACCCGGTACCTATATAAACCGACCCCCTTGGACCAAACAGGACAAATCAACTTAGATCCTCTCGAGGCATATGCAGCGATCTCGCACCTTTGTATTCGAGAAGTCGACACCCCATAATAGAAAAGCAGGAGTAGGTCTTTACCTTACAAGGGGCCGAAACCTAGGTAAATCTCGCGTCTTGCTGTTCTCGCCGTCTCACCTCCTCGAAACCACCTAACAGCAAAGGTCCCACACTAAGTTCTCTAATGAGGACATCTGCCGTGACTTTCCCACGACACATCCCCAAGCTTAAGCTCTTGGCACTCCTGAATCTTCTTTTATCATCTTCCTTCGTACACTTGAAAAATCCCTTCATACGAAACTCATTATAAACTGATTAGAGCGGTTAGTGCAAATAATAAATTAGTTCCACATGGCCTCTGTGGAAAACACTAATTCTCAACAGTGTCTACTGTTTCTCAAGATTGCCAAAAGGTTTTTTCAAAGAAAAAACTAGCGCAAGAATTACAAAACTGAAGAAGCGCAAAATAGGACATAATGTGGGAAAAACAGAACAACAGGTAGTAATTAATTTTTCGGAGGCACTTATGTAGCTCAAATAAAAAAAACTCAGAACTCTATAAAGTTTTACAATTGTATATAGCATTCTGTCAAAAAAATTCAGATCATTCATATGATCTGGATTTTTTATACGAATTTTCTCGTGGAGCAGACATAATCTGTTTTCTGGACAACATGCCACAACTTTTGGTTCCCTTAACAACAGAGGCTAAAATTTGGCACAAAGCTTGAAAATAAAGATACAATGATGCTGCTACAGTAGTAACAAACACCAAGACTCGCTAAAACTGAAAGTAAAGATAACATGGGGTGCCTCCCAAGAGCTCTTTCTTTATAGCCATAAAGATTGGCTTAAAGTTGTAATGATGCTCTCGTAAGAATAAGAGTCGAAGCACAAAATAGAGCATCAAGAAGCAAATACCAAACACATTTAAGTCTAACATGCTTCCTATGCATAGGAATATTGCAATGAAATAATTCATCGAAGCGCAAAGCAATAAGCATAGGAAGGCAAAACATGTGCAACTTCAAAACCTTCAACATAAAGAGAGAGAACTTGATATTATTGAGATATATATAGGCATATGTTCCCCTCTCATAATAGTTTTCAGTGGCATTATGAATAAACTCAATAATATAACTATCACATAAAGCATTGTTCTCATGATCCACATGCATAGAAAATTTATTACTCCCCATATAAGAAAAATCCTTCTCATAAACAATAGTGGGAGAAAACTCAACAAAATGGCTATCACATAAATCATTCTTATCATAATCCACCTGCAAATAATTATTCTTTATAGCACAAGTGTCATCGCAATAATCATCATAGATAGCAACTTTATCAAAATCAACTGTAGCCTCTTCCAAAATAGTTGAATCATAATAAATAGGAGGCAAAGTATCATCAAAATAATTTTGCTCATCAAAACTGGGGGGGTGGGGGAGCTAAAAAGGTCAGATTCATAAAACATAGCATCCTCAAGCTTATGGCTTTGCATATAATTAGCATCCAATGTATTCAAAGAAGACATACTAGTGACATTGCAATCATGAAGAGTATGCAAATAAAGTTCCATAGGTTTTTTAATTTCCTCTTCAAACACTTCATGTCCTAACTCAAGGTAGAACTCATAAATCTCTCTCATTTTGTTTTTGTTTCCATAAGCCTAACTAGTGAAAAAAAGATTTAATTGCAAGATCTAAAGATATACCTTCAAGCACTCACCTTCCCACAACAAATAGCTCCGTTGTGGGAGTGTGGGTGCCTCTTACCTTACTTTCCCAGCTATGGCGCCAAAAATAGCTTGATGTATACACACGCTTATATTCTTGTAGACTATGTTGGGCCTCCAAGCGTAGTGGTTTGTAGGACAGCAAAAATTTCCCTCAAGTGGATGACCTAAGGTTTATCGAACTCAGGGAAGTAGAGGTTGAAGATGCTCTCTCTAAAGCAATCCTACAATTAAGAAACAAGAAGTCTCTTGTGTCCCCAACACACCTAATAAAACTAGGAGTTTTATAGGTGCACTAGTTCAGCGAAGAGATGGTGAAGTATGGTAATAGGTGTGGCAAAGCAAGGTAATAAAAATCTGTAATAAAAATTACAGAAAGAAAACAAGTAACAAAAGTGACTAGGAACAGTGTAACAATTCTTGGAAACAAGGCCTAGGCTTCATACTTTCACTAATGGCAACTCCCAACTACATCAACATAATTGAAACACATGATATTTCCACCAAATACATGCAAGGAGACTTAACTCAGAGATCATTCTTTTGTGACCAAGAGAGGACATGGATTGTGTAGGGATACAAGAGCACTCCTTAGAGTTTGCGTACTACATCTATGGATTTCCCAATGTCACCGTGTCCATCCAAAGAGAGTACTACAATCACCACATATCTCAAGGATAGTCAAATAAAAGCACCAAGAGACTCTCAAATCTTCAATCAATTCACAATATAAGAAAGAACTCATGAAAATATTCTTCTAATCTATGGATTTCCAAATTTCACCGCGACCATCTAGAGAGAGTACCAAAATCACCACAATATATCTCAAGGATAGTCAAAGACAAGCACCAAGAGACTCTAAATCTTCAATCAATTCACAAAAGAGGAAATCACTCATGAAAATATTCTTCTAATCTATGTCCAATAGACCGCTGTCGCCTTGGTCTCGAATATTATACTAGATATAGACAAGTGAGTATATCAAATCCAATACATAGAAAAGGGTAAACATCATGGGATCACCCTAGATTAACATAGCCTATGATCACAATCAAGATCACATCATGGGAGAGAGAATCAACCACAAAGCTATTGTAGAAGACCTCAGCCTCGAGGAGGAACTACTCCCGCATCATCATGGGAGAAAGCAACGTCGATGGAGACGAATCCGGTGGCACTTCCACGTCCCGGCAGGGTGCCGGAGCAGGAATTCTGGCCCCCTGAAGCTTGTTGGAGATGGCGGCGGAGATCGGAATTACTTCTGGAAAATCCGTCTAGATTTTCAGGGTTTTCGCGCCGAGGGTAAAAATAGGAGCCAATGGGGGAGTCACGGGTAGGTGCCAGAGGGTGTGACCACCCCCTAGGACGCGCCAGGAGGTCCCTATGACAGGGGGTGGCCCCCCTCTAGCTCTCCTTCGGTCTTCTGTAGTCTTCAGTTGTGGATATATTTTTTAGGAATTTTTCTAGATTTTCCGAGCACTTTTATTTTTCTCTTTTTCCTGCAATGCACGAACAAAAACGGACAGAAACTGGCACTGAGCACTAAGTTAATAGGTTAGTCCAAAAAAGTTGTAAATGATATGAAAGTTGCCATCTGAGTGCTCATGTTGATGGATCAACAATATCTTCACGAAGAAGTACTAGTTTGCTCCGATTTATTTTGGATGGATGAAGAATAGTAGTCGATCCAACCACTTTCACTTTGGAAACCGCGACAATTCATCCGATGAAACATATCAGAAACTCTACCGCCTCAAAGGGATTCCCCGGATAGATAAAACGACGACAACTTTTCAACTTGGCACGTGTGTGGTACCTGCATACTCGAAGTCGCTGCGAGACTCGGCGGCGCACCGAGGTTGGCGACAACGCGACCGATTACCATTTTTTTCTTTGACCCGATCCGGCTCTAGAAACAATTTGAATCCAGGAAAGGCAATGGCAATGTTGAGTGCTTCAAGGTGTTGATATTTGTACGACGGTGAGGTTGTTGTTGCTCTCTTGCTAGTTTTCCTGGCTCTTCCAGGGCAGATTCTTGTGACAAAACATCGGTTTTGTTGAAAAGGACTTGGAATCCTGACTTCAACGAGTCGATCTCAAGATCCCAGTCGAGTCGTTGATGTAGATCAGTTTGTGTCGGTTCTTTCTCATCCGACCGATTTCGAACTTCTCGATCTCTATTGAACTCACTCCAAGAAGATAATACCCTTTTCCACAACCCCTATGGTGGACGCCAACTGTCGAGGGAAAAACACGATAGATGTCCTCATCGGAGAACTTAGTAGTGGGGACTTTGCTGCCAGATGCATTCGAGGAAAGAGCCAACGAGGGGAGAGAGACGTGATTTATACAGATTCGGGCTCCAGAAAACATCATCAAGTAAAAATCATACATGTTGTTTGTGGCTAGGTCTTATTACTTATGCTCAACAGGAGTCGTCGGCATGTCACCGACTCTCCTTTAGTTGTATCTAATTACCTCGGGTTTAGATGACCCAGGTCTAATCTCTAATCTCAACCCTCCCCCTTTGGGGTGCCTTGCCCCTCCTTATATAGGTGGAAGGGGGAGGCTTACATGTAGAATCATTCTAGGATACAAACTAGTCTCATCTTTTATTACAAGTCGGATAGCAATCCGGTTCCTACTCTAAGTCTTGTAGCCTTTCGTGCCTTCCAAGTCTTGGAGAACTCCTTCCGAGATTGGGACTCCCGTCCTGTAGCGTACCCTCTCTTTTTACTGTAGCATATCGGGGCCTGTAGCAGCCCCTATGGTACAATAGTAGACCCCCTACCATACTATAGCAAACCGGGTCATGTAGAAGACCCCTACGATAACTGTAGTAGGCCGAGTCCTTTAGAAGACCCCTACGGGTACTCTAGCAAACCGGGTTCATTAGAAGATCCCCTACGAGTACTGTAGTAGGACGGGTCCTGTAGTAGACCCCCTACGGTTATTGTAGCAAGCCAGGACTTATTTTCAGGACATGTCTTCTAGTTGAGTCTCCTTTTTGGGACCTACGACCTTTTGTCCAGGTCTAGCCGTGGGTAATCCCCCGACAGTACCTATTTGTCATTCAGATGGACAAATCCTGCTCTTGATCCATACTCCTCAATGTATCTCTTTGGAATACCCAATAACATATGTATGATCACCCTGCTATGGTGTGACGTTGGATACAATCATGGCATCCCTAGAGATAGTGATTGTATATGATCTCACGGTCAAAGGATCGGGTCACTACTTGATCGTGTTATCGCCATACTGAACTATGTGACTGGATCATATTGCAATACTTTCGTTGGGTGTGTCCATCATATCATTATCCTAATGACAAGACTTCATTTCCAATGGACGTATATGTCCTATGATCATGCAACCTTGATCATCAATTGCAGAATGAACTAGTATACTAGAGTTAACTAGGGACCTGGTTGTTTACATGATACACGTGTATTAATTTTTCTGCTTAATACAGGTATAGCATAGTATGAAACTATTATGAACAACTAGAGATATGACAAAAACATTTATATTACTTTCCTCTAGGCATATCTCCAACAGTCTCTCACTTGCACTAGATTACAAATAAACTAGATTACATCCGGCGAGGATCTAACACCTATTGTGTCTTGGTGTTGATCATGCTTGGCTTGCGGGAGAGGTTTGGTCAACTAATGTCTACACACGTTTCTATTCTTGTAGACTATGTTGGGCCTCCAAGCGTGGAGGTTTGTAGAACAGGAGAAATTTCCCTCTAGTGGATGACCCGAGGTTTATCGAACTCAGGGAAGTAAAGGTTGAAGATGGTCTCTCTCACACACCCAATATAATGGTAAATTGTATAGGTGCACTAGTTGGCAAAGAGATAGTAAAATATGGGTGATAGGTGTGGCAAAGCAAGGTAATATATATTTGAATAAATAAAAACAACAAGGTAGCAAGTGACAAAAGTGAATAAAAATTGTATTGCAATGGTGGAAAACAAGGTCTAGGCTTCATACTATCACTAGTGACCACTCCTAACAACATTAACATAATTGAAACATATGATATTTCCACCAAAAACATGCAAGGAAGACGTAACTCGGAGATCATTCTTTTGTGGTCAAGAGAGGACAATAACTGTGTAGGGATACAAGAGCACACCTTAGAGTTTGTGTTCCACATCTATGGATTTCACAATGTCACCGCGTCCATCCAAAGAGAGTACCACAATCAACATAACATATCTCAAGGATAGTTTCAACACAAGCGCCAAGAGACTCTCAAATCCTCAATCAATACACAATAGAAGAAAGAAATCATGAAAATATTCTTCTAATCTATGTCCAAGAGACCAAATGTCACTGCGATCTCGGAGATTATAATAGATATTATCAAGTGAGCACATCAAATCCAATACATAAAAGAAGGGGAAACATCATGGGAGACAACTAGATTAACATAGCCAATGATCACAACAAAGATCACATCATGGGAGAGAGAGATAACCACATAGGTCAGGGTACAAGCCTTAAGCCCGAGGATGAACTACTCACACATAGTCATGGTGAGAAAGAGAGATTTGTTGATGGTGAGGTGTCTCCCGGAGGAGATGATGGCAGCAGCCACGATAGCGGCGGCGACGACAAGGACCCTTGGTGGAGGAATTTTATTCTTGGATATGGTGCTGCTGTAGAGATAGATATCCCCGTCAAGATGGCTGCCAAAGGTGGGGAATTTGGTTGGTGTCTTTTGACCTAGGTTTCCTCTTTCTTAGATTCCCTTCATCGATATTACTTCTTCAGTAGAACGGGTGTCGAGGGACCATACAAACTTGGATTGGGTTGAATTTAATATCCAGATCCATCAGAAAAAATTCTCTACAACTTTGTAGTTTTAAGTTTTTCTGTTTTCGGTCGTATTCTGACATTTTCAAGGTGATCTCTAAAACCTGTCTCGTGGGGACAAATTTCGGGAGAGTTAGAGCCAACTCCAACAAGGCTCCTTTTGTGATTTTTTCCTTTATCCAAGTAATTCCTACACATAAAGTATAAAAAATAGAACTTGTGCACTATAAAAACCATGAATAGGTTAGTTCCAAAATATATTGTAAAAGGTTATGAAAGTGCATCAAAACATATAGAAAAGTCAGCAAAAACAAGCATGGAACAAGAAAAAATTATGGATACGTTTGGGACATATTGATTGCTAGTACGTTGTTTACCCCAAGTGGAAGGTTGAGATGTAGCGTAATGGTAATTTCCTTGGCAAAGATACCAAGGTTGAGATCGGACCAGTAGGACTCCAACAACGACAAGTAGGTGGTAAAGTGAACAATGGCGCCGTTCACAAATCAGGGTTGCTTACTTTACCTGGACCCGCACACAGATACAAATAACTTTTCTCCCAACGAGTACAGAAAGGTTGTCAATCTCTCCGGCATTGCTGTTTACAAAGGGTCAAACGCAACAGATAATAGTAGTGATAGTAATTGCGACTGGAAAGTAAAACATGAAGTAAATCGAAGGTGGAAACAGTGGTTGAAATATGGACCGGGGTCCCATGAAGTTCACTAGTGATGTCTCTCTCCCAAAAGGCGATAAACAGCTATGCAAGGTGAACAAATTACAGCTGGGAAATTGACAGGATTAAAAACGCACCACAATGCTAACTATGCCACAAAAGAAATGGAGAGGCTAAAAAGCATGAGTAGTACGCCAAGACAAGTAGAACGAAATCCATATGCATCTACTCACTAATCATCCACCTTGAGATATCTATCCAGAACATCTCACTGGTATTAAGTTGCGAGCCCCACCCAAAGTGTAAAACCAAAGAAACAGATAATTGCATTAAAAGAACTTTGCGTAAAGTAAACAATCCTTGCACCCTCGAGTACAAGCACCGTTGTTTTCCCCCTTGTGGCAACAACACATCCCCTAGACTCATGTTTCTATCACTCAAGCTAGTCATCAGGGGCATGAACCCACAATCATGCATAACGCTCCCTCTTGGAGTTGCAATATAACACTTGGACAAAGTAATAAAAATCAATGGAGAACATGAAAGAATTAGTCAAGAACATAAATATAAAAGGAGAAGAACCAAATAAATTACTCATCACAATCTGAACATAATCTCATAGTCCATCAGATCCCAGCAAACTCAACATATCAATAGCAGAAAGAATTACATATGTGCCTTGATCATGTAGGGAAGCTCACAAGGTCTAATCCATGAAGAACAAAGAGGTGGAGAGGACATCACATAGCTACTGATCATGGACCCATGGTCCAAGGTGGACTACTCACGACTCATCCGGGAAGCGTCCATGGTGTTGGAGAAGCTCCCGGAGGTCAATCCTCCCTCCGGTAGGGTGCCGAGAAGGGGTCTTCTTGTGCTCCTGATCTTGGAAGCGCGGCGGCGGCGGAACAGAGGCGGGATCGCGAAAAAGGGTTCTGTCCTTGGGGGTTTCGGGACGAAAGAGATATATAGGCGAAGGGGGGCAACCAAGGTGGCCACCAGGAGTCCAGGCAGCCTCTCGGCGCGACCCCACCCTAGGCGTCTGGAAGCTTCCGGTACGCCGATTTGTTATATATTTTCCACAGAATTTTTCTGGCACTTTAAGTAATGGGAAAACCTGAAATACAAAAACAGTAGAAAACATAAACTAGCACTGTGGTGCACTGAGTTAATAGGTTAGTCCAAATATGATCAAAACTGTATCAAAGTATATCAAAAGCATAGCAATATCACCCAAAACATGCATGGAGCAAGAAATAGTTATAGATACGTTTGGGACGTATCAACATCCCATGCTTAATTCCTTCTCGTCCTCTAGTAGGTGAATGATAACAAGCATAATTTCTATGGTGACATGCTACCAACCATATAAGAACTCTTAAGTAAAGCAATCAATGCATGTAATTCAATTCAAGTAATAACAAGCAAGAGTCTATATTAGCATTGAAACAAGCAACATAAGAACATAAGGGTGCAAGAGCTCTCGCTGTCCGTGACTCGAATGTCTCCAAATGGTGTTTGCGTGAAAGAAGTGGGAGATGGGAATACGAGAGAGTAAAAACATATTTATTTTGGTTGAGAACTCAATCTACTAAAGTTTCTCACTTAGTCTTCTTTGGAATCTTATCTTGACTCGTCCCCAGACCACTAGCCAGGTACAAGTCAAACTGATCCACTACCTTTCGATATTTTGAGAACTCATGCACTGGATGAGCATAAGCAAGAGAGTTGACACTTAGGATGGCAAACAGAGAGAGATGGTGGAGGAGGAAGACCAAAAGGTGTGGAAGGCTCACATCAACAAGGACAATCATAGGCGAGAGAAATCCAAATGATAGATATGATGTGAGGAGTAGGGATTGCCATGCAACGAATGCACATATGAGCTAAGGTAAGCTCTCCAATGGAACTAGTGGGGGTGCATCCAACTTGCTTACTCAAGAAGACCGGCGTAATGTTGAGATGTAGCGTAATGGTAACATTGCTAGGACGTTGGTCACCCCAAGTGGAAGGTTGAGATGTAGCGTAATGGTAACTACCCTTGGCAAAGATACCAAGGTTGAGATCGAACCAGTAGGACTCCAACGACGACAAGTAGGTGCTAAAGTGAACAATGGCGCCATTCACAACTCAGGGTTGCTTACTTTACCTAGACCTGCACACAGATACAAATAACTATGCTCCCAACGAGTACAGAGAGGTTGTCAATCTCTCTGGCCTTGCTGTTTACAAAGGGTCAAACACAACAGATAATAGTAGTGATAGTAATTACGACTGGAAAGTAAAACATGAAGTAAACTGAAGGTGTAAATAGTGGTGGAAATATGGACCGGGGTCCTATGAAGTTCACTAGTGATGTCTCTCTAAAAAAGACGATAAACAGCTATGCAAGGTGAACAAATTACGGCTGGGCAAATGACAGGATTAAAAACACACCTCAATGCTAACTATGCTACAAAAGAAAGGAAGAGGCACAAAAGCATGTGCAGTACGCCAAGACAAGTAGACCAAAATTCATCTGCATCTACTCACTAATCATCCACCTTGAGATATCTATCCAGAACATCTCCCTGATATTAAGTTGCGAGCCCCACCCAAAGTGTAAACCCAAAGCAACATACAACTGCATTAAAAGAACTTTGCATAAACTAAACAATCCTTGCACCCGCGAGTACAAGCACCGTTGTTTTCCCCCTTGTGGCCTCTCTGGCCCCCCTTCGGGCGTTTGGAAGCTTCCGGTACGCTGATTTTTTATATATTTTTCCCAGAATTTTTCTGGCACTTTAAGTAATGGGAAAACCTGAAATACAAAAACAACAGAAAACAAAAACTGGCACTATGGTGCACTGAGTTAATAGGTTAGTCCAAATATGATCAAAAGTGTATGAAAGTGTATCAAAAGCATAGCAATATCACCTAAAACATACATGGAGTAAGCAGAAATTATAGATACGTTTGGGACGTATCACATATCATTACTAATCTTAATTCCTGCTCGTCCTTGAGTAGGTAAATGATTACAAAGATAATTTTTGTGGTGACATGCTATCAAAATAAGTAGAACTTTAAAGTACAGTAAGAAAAAGATGTAAATAAAGTCAAGGCAGTAACAAGCAAGAGTCTATATCTAGTAATGGAACTAGCAAAGTAAGAACATAAAGGTGCAAGAGATCTCGATGTTCGTGACTCAAATGTGTCCAGTCGGTGTTCTCTTGCAGAAATGGGAGATAGATTTAGAGCATAAAAAGACTTCATATTTGTTGAGAACTAAATCTACTAAATTTCACACATGGTCCCATTGCAATTTTATTACGACCCATCCCCAGACTGTCGGCCAGTGATGGCACTGAAGTAGTGCTCCTCGTTGGTTACCCCAAGTGGAAGATTGAGATGTACCCTAGAAGAAAATTTCCCTCAATGACGATACCAAGGTTTAATCGACCAGTAGGACTCCGAAGTTCAATAAGAAGGTGGTCAAACGAGCAAGGCGCCGTTTGAGATAAGTTACTCACTTGATCTGGACCTGCACACAAAAGCAAATAACTTTGCTCCCAACGAGTCAGAGAGGTTGTCAATCTCTCCGGTCTTGTTGTTTACAAAGGATGAAACACAAGGGGAAAATAGTAGTGGTTGCAACTGAAAAGGAAATAAAGCAGTAAATAGTTGAGGTGTAAACAGTAGTGGAAATATGGACGAGGGTCCCATGATGTTCACTAGTGATGTCTCTCTCCCAAAAGACGATAAAATAGCTAAGTTGGGTGAACAAATTATATCTGGGCAATTGACAGAATTATAAATGCACCGCAATGCTAATTATGCTGCAAAGAAAGTTAGAGGCTCAAAAGTATGGGCGGTACGCCAAGACAAGTAGACCGAAATCCAATTGCATCTACTCACTAATTATCCACCTTGAGATATCTATCCAGAACATCTCGCTGGTATTAAGTTGCGAGCCCCACCCAAAGTGTAAACCCAAAGTAACAGATAACTGCATTAACAAACTTTGTGTAAGGTACAAAAATCCTTGCAACCACGGTTACAAGCACCGTTGTTTTCTCCCTTGTGGCAACAACACATCCCCTAGCTAGTCTCATGTTTCTGTCACTCAAGCTAGACATTGGGGGGCATGAACCCACAATCAAGCATAAACGCTCCCTCTTGGAGATACTATCTACTAGTTGGCCAAAGCAATAAGAAGCAATAGAGAACATGCAATAATTACTCAAGAACAGAATATAAAAGGAGAACCAAATATATAACTCATCACAATCTGAACATAATCTCATAATCCATCGCAACCCAGCAAACACATCATAGCAGCAGCAGGATAAATTACATAGATGCCTTGATCATGTAGGGCAACTCACAAGGGGTAAGAATTGAAGCACAAGATTGGAGAGAAGACATCACATAGCTACTGGTCATGGACCCATGGTCCAAGGGGGACTACTCACGGCACATCCGAGAAGCGCCGATGGTGGTGAAGAAGCTCCCGGAGGTCAATCCTCCCTCCGACAGGGTGCCGGGAAGAGGTCTTCTAGTGCTCCCGATCTTGGAAGCGTGGCAACGGCGGAACATAGGTGAAACTTTTGATGCGGGGCTCACTGCGAGAGTTTTTGAAGCGAGGAGTAAATATAGGCCAAAGGGGGGCACTATGGGGTGGTGATGTGCGAGAGATGATAATGGGTTCTCGCCCTTCATTGGTTACACCAAGTGGAAGGTGACATGTAGGACAGCAGCAAATTTCCCCTATGTAGAGGATAGGGTTTGTCTGCCGTAGGACTCCGAAAGCTACAAGTAGGTGTCAACGGCGCAATTGACGCGAACCTGCACACAGAACAAATAACTTTGCTCCCAATGAAGTTCAGAGAGGTTTTCAATCTCTACGGTCTTGTTGTTTACAAAGGATCAAACGCAAGGGATAAAGGATAATGGTAATTGCAACTAGAAAGTAAAAGCAGGAAATAAATTGAGCGTGTAAACAGTGATGAGAATATAGACCGGGGCCCCGTGATGTTCACTAGTGATGTCTCTCTCCCAAAAGACGATAAAACTGCTATGCGAGGTAAACAAATCACTGCTGGGCAATTGACAGGATTAAAAATGCACCGCAATGCTAACTATGCTACAAAGAAAGGAAGAGGCTCAAAAGCATGGGCCGTACGCCAAAATAAGTAGACTGAAATCCAACTACATCTACTACTAATCATCCACCTTGATATATCTATCCAGAACATCTCGCTGGTATTAAGTTGCGAGCCCCACCCAAAGTGTAAACCCAAATCAACAGAGAACTGCATTAATAGAACTTTGCGTAAAGTAAACAATCCTTGCACTTGCGGTTACAAGCACCGTTGTTTTCCCCCTTGTGGCAACAACACATCCCCTAGACTCATGTTTCTGTCACTCAAGCTAGTCATCAGGGGGCATGAACCAAGAATCGAGCATAACGTTCCCTCTTGGAGTCACTAACTAATACTTGGCCAAAGCAATAAACAGCAACGGGGAACATGCAAGAATTACTCAAGAAAAAAAATATAAAAGATAAGAACCAAATATATTACCCGATCACAAACTGAACATAGTCTCATAATCCATCAGATCCTAGCAAACTCAGCATAGCAACAGCAAAAAGAATTACATAAGTGCCTTGATCCTGTAGGGAAGCTCACAAGGTATAATCCATGAAGAACAAAGAGGGGAGGAGAACATCACATAGCTACTGATCACGGACCCAAGGTCTAAGGTAGACTACTCACGGATCATCCGGGAAGCGTCCATGGTGGAGGAGAGGCTCCCGGAGGTATATCCTCCCTCCGGCAGGGTGCCGGGAAGAGGTCTATTGGCGCTCCCGATCTTGGAAGCACGGCGGCGGCAGAACAGTGGCGAGATCGCGAAAAAGGGTTCTGTCTTCGGAAGAATCCCATCATGGAGAATAAATAGGCGAAGGGGTCAGCCAGGGGGCCACCAGGTGCCCAGGCGGCCACCTGGCGCGTCCTCCCCTTAGGGCGCGCCACTAGGGCGCCTGGGCCCCTGGTGGTGGCCCTTTGCCCCCACCTTGGTGTTTCCGGAAGCTTCCGGTACGCTGATTTTTTATCCGATTTTTCCCGAATTTTTGGAGAACTTTTAATATAGGGGAAACCTTAAATAGAAAAATAGCAGAAAACAGGAATTGGCACTGGGATGCAATTGAGTTAATAAGTTAGTCCAAATATGATCAAAAGTGTATGAAAGTGTATATAAAACATAGCAATATCACACAAATCATGCATGGAGCAAGCATAAATTATAGATAAGTTTGGGACGTATCAACATCCCCAAGCTTAATTCCTGCTCATCCTCGAGTAGGTAAATGATAAAAAGCATAATTTCTGTGGTGACATGCTAAAAACCATATAAGAAATTTGAAAGTAAAGCAATCAATGTATGTAATTCAATTCAAGTCATAACAGGCAAGAGTCTATATTAGCATGGAAACAAGAAACATAAAAATATAAAGGTGCAAGAGCTCTCGCTTTCAGTGACTCAAATGTCTCCAGATGGTGTTTTTGTGCAAGAAGTGGGAGATGGGAATACGAGAAAAAAATATTTTTTGAGAACTCAATCTACTAAAGTTTCACTTATTTTTCTTTGGAATATTACCTTGACTCGTCCCCAGACCACTATCCAGGTACAAGTCAATTTGATCCACTCCCTTTCGATATTTTGAGCACTCATGCAATGGATGAGCGTAAGCACGAGAGTTGGCACTTAGGATGGCAAAGAGAGAGATATAGTGGAGGCGGAAGACAAAAAAAGGTGTGAGAAAGGCACACATCAATGAGGACAATCATAGGCGAGAAGGCCAATGATAGATATGATGTGAGGAGTAGGGATTGCCATGCACCGGATGCACATATGAGCTAAGAAAAGCTCTCCAATGGAACTAGTGGGGATGCATCCAACTTGCTCGCTCAAGAATACCTAGAGCTCGTTTCAGGAGGCTCATCCTTGGAATATGCAAGCCAAGTTCTATAGTGTGAAGGTCCCCACATAGCTATATGCATAAATGATTATCTCTATGGAGCACAAGATAAGAAGGAGTACGAGTGTGGATCTTGCAAAAGGAATAGTAGTGTTGCCCCATTCTCTCTTTTTTCTCCTTTTGTATTTTTTGTATTTTTTGGTGGCCTCAATGGCTCTTTCTATTTAACTCTCATTTCTTCTCTTTAGGATCTTTTAAATTTGTCCTCTTTGGGATCTTTTCCTCACTTAAGGGCAACACTCTATTTTACAAGAAGTATAGAAGATCTTCACACTTTACAAGGTACTCAACATAAAGAAGATGTAGCTATCATGATGTATGCAAATGTATGCCTCTTCCAGTGTAGCAGGAACATGTATGACATGAATATCGAGTCATGAGAAGGTGGATGTTGCATGGCAATATATCTCAGAAAGGCTATGGAAATTCCTTGATAGGTAGGTATGATGGCTGTTTTGAGGAAATATATAAGGAGGTTTATGATGACAGAGCGTATCATGCCAAGGGTTTGGATGCACCGGCTAGGTGGACGCCAACTCTCGGAGTGAGAAGAGGGCAATGCACGGTACCGAAGAGGCTAGCAAATATGAGGAGGTGGAAGTGTCAAGTTTCAATACTTACATTAGTCCGAAGAACTCATGCACTTATTATAGGTAACTCTCAATCTAATAAGGAGGTTCACAAAGAGACAAGTACCCCAAGGAGGAGTGTATGGGGGTTTGGTTATCCTTGCGCATTGTAACAGCCCAGTTTTCACAAAAATTAAAAAATTTGTTTTCGGCGTGAATTGTTTGATTGTCTGATTTGTTTGCGGTGTTTGCATCCCCGATTTATCGATCGGCGATTATTTCCCCCCTCTTATCTCGTATCGGATGGAGACTGACCCTTGCCACCCTGACACTCGACCTTTGCGACACCGGGTTTCACCCGAGCACCGTCGCGAAAACCGCACGAGACCAGCCGCAGCCAACGAAACGAAAAAAACCCGTTTAATAATTAAACGGGATATTTTTATGGCGCGCCGGAAAGTTTTCTCGGAAAGGTTCCAGCGCGAGGTGAACGCATCCGGCTCGACGCGCTGATCGCGCAGTTCGAAGTTTTACCCGAATCGGAGGTACTGCGGACCCCCGGCGGTCAGAAACGTGAGCACCGCGCGCGCGGGAGAAAAACCGGTGATGTTTTTGCAAACTGCCAGCCACCGGCGCTATATAAAGACCACCACCCCACTTAGGGTTTTCCCTAAGCCCATAGGAAGCCACCAGCCCCCAGATCTGGAAAATATCCCTAATTTTCGTAGCAACCCTAGCCCTCTCAGATCTGGACCGTCAGATCTCGCGATCCGACGGCCCAGATCGCGCCCACCTCCTCTCTCCACTTTCTCTCTCTCCTCTCCTCCAACCTACAGCCGCTCCAGCCCGTGGAACCCGCCGCCTGCGCCTCCGGCCATGGAGCCGCCCCGAGCCGCCGGGTCTTCCTCTTCTCCCCGCCGGCTCCCCTCCTCTCCTTCCCCTCTCTTTCTTCCTCCTCCTTCGCTCCTCCCCGTCTCATCTCTCCTCACCTCTCTCTCAACAGGACCCAGGCGCCATGGGAGGCCAACCCCGAGCTCGCCGCCGGACTGGAGGTCCTCGTGCCCCTGGCCTCCTCCATGCGACGTCGGCTGCCGTCGCGCGCCCCTGGAGCAGCGCCCCAGCCTTGCGCCGCCCGCCCTCGCCGGCTTGACCGCCGGAGCACAGCCGCCGTTGCTTGGCTCCGTGCAGGACGAGCACGAAGCTGGCGCAGCTCCAGCGCCTCCTCCCTCGTGGCTGGTGGGCCAGCCTAGGCCACCGCGGCCCAGCTCCCTGGCCAGCCAGCCCAGCCCGAGCCAAGCTCCAGCCCAGCCGCCAGCGAGCCCAGCCAGTGGCCCGAGCCGCCTCTGGCCTGTTGGGCCAGCCCATGGTAGCCCCCCTTTTTTTATTTTTTTTCTCTGCTGTTATTTTTTTATTTTGCTAAGTGTGAGAAAACTCTGTGCTGTTTCAGTTTTGCGCTTAAGTTTGCGAGTAATCTGTAGCTCCGATGAACGTGCCCCCAAAACGAAAGTTGCTCAGTTTTGCGTGCTCTAGCATTCGTATGTAGAAAGTTTTTTTCTTTTGAGGTCATCTTTATTGTGTAATTGTGTGTTGAAGTGGGCATCAGGCCGTTAAACTGCTACAAATTGCTATTATTTCCTGTTAAGTGCTGCTGTTATTATTTTGTTGCAACTTCGGTCGACGAGTGTGTCACGACCGTTTATCGGAATTGAGTGATTCAAATTGCATATTGTTAAGCATCATGTCTACTTTCATTATATGTATTGCATTGACATGATATGCTTGCTGGTCATATAGTTATTGAGCTCCAAAGTTTCTATGCTGCTGTTTTTGACAGCCACCTCTGTTTTTCTCTAAGTCTGTTACTTTGCGATGCCATGTTGTTTGCTTAATATCTTTTGATCTATGATGCCTTTTTGCATGATTCTTGTTGCCATGCCTTCCCTGTCATGTCTACTTTAGTTCCATATCATTTGTGAGCATGTTTGCATTGATTATCCTGTTTATGCATTGCTCTAAAGTGTGCTTCGTGATGTTGGCAGTTTGTGCCCGTAACTTGTTTTGCTTGTATCTTTTTATCCGTAACTCCGTTTGGGGTGTTCTTTATATGTAACTTGATTAGTTTTTCATGTAATTTGTGTTTATGCTATTTTTTGATGTTGTTAACCAACCTAAAATATGGCTTAGGGCAGAACAGTACCAAATTATTAAATTGTCGTGGGGCACTTAGTGGATGCCATGTTTAGGTTGTGCCTCACTTAAATTGACTAGCATAGATAGTTTACTTTGTGCTTCACCTCTTGACATGTTTGTGTACTATTACATGCTTGCTTTAGTTGCCATGTTAACAACCTTTGTTGATCACCTGTAGCTAAACAACTTGAACCTTTCTAAATGTGCGGTATCGTCGTGTGTGACGAGTACTCCACTTAACCTGTTAGTAACCGCTATCGATAGTAGGCGCGATGTCTCGTGTTGCCTTCTTGTTGATGCTTGCTCGTGTTTGATTCATAGTAATAGATGCTTGCTCGTTGATTGCTTTCCAGTGTTTACCGTCTTGTGTGCTTCCGCGGGTACCTTCGGAGACGATGCGAGCTTGCGATCCACTACACCTTCGCAACCCGACTTATCAACAGGCAAGGACTATTCATTACTTATGATCCATTCTATTTCAACCAGCGGTTTGCATGCTAGTCTAGGATAGGTTCGATGTTTGATCCTATCACATGTTTACAGCCTCTTTCAAACCGATACAGCCATGTCCCTTCCCAGCAAACCTTGTACTGCTATGTTACTATTGCTCGTTGCTCAGCCCCTGCTTAGTATGCATGCTTAGGATGCTACGATGTTACCCTGTTACTCCTTGGTTTTCGGATATCACATTATTATATTGTTGTGGATAATATGATTATTATAATGTTGACTATATTCGACGAAGGATGGAAGGTCTAGGCTATCCCGCCCCGGCGCTTTGTTCCATTCGAGTCACCTAGGACCCGAGTTCTGGGTATTGGTTTTAATACTGAGCGTTCCTAATCGCATGTGGGATTTTATGGGGTCCCCTCTTCTTACCTACCAAGCTTAAAACATTTCTAGAGGTGGCCCAAGCTGATTTACCATTTGAAACCATGTGTGTGCTGGTCAGCTGCCAGTAGTTTTCAAAAAACTCGGGCCAGCGGAGACAGAGTTCCTCTGTTGGTCCACACGGGTGAGCTAGGGAAGTCCCCTGTTATATAGGTGAGACTAAACCCAACCTTGTCCATACAGAAGAGTCCGATCCGAGAGCGTGGACAACTTTTGGATTGGGTGTCGACTCCCCGGGGGCCACCCGGATTTGTTCGTTGTTAGCTAGAGGGACCTGTCGTTTCGGATCTCTTGGAACTAAATCATAAAATGGTTGCCTATAATGGGTAGCAACTGAGAGAGATGGGCGAGCATGCGACGCCTCGTAATGGGCAGTTGGTACACCCCTGCAGGGTTAAATCTTTTCTTTGTTCATAGACAACAACTGAGATAATCTTCGGTATTATGGACGACTTGAGACATACTCCTTGTTCATAGACAACAACTGAGATAATCTTAATATAACTTGATCAATGTGTGTTTTCCTTGACTGCTTCTTCTTCGTCGGGATGCGAAGAGGAGGACAAGGATAGGATAGGTGTTATGTTTGCGTATGTAGGTGGATAGCAGACTTGTTGGAGGCGATTCCTCATCGAATGCTTGGCTTCTTATCTTACTCTCTAGATCATTAGCCGCTTCATAAATGCTAGTGCGGCAGCAACCTCACCACTTACCCAATTCTTACCGTAAACTACTAGTTGTCCTAGAATGACGAGTGATGAAGTCCTTGCTGGGTCAGATGACCACTACAGTTGGTTGCTGAGTACCTCTGTACTCATGATACTACCCCCAAACTCTTTTCAGGGTTCTTGATCGACAACAGGTATGGTGATCGACGTTTCACGTGGAGACTCGACGACGACTAGTTAGGCGGATCCCGGTGGAGGGCCTGGACCCGTGTGGTTATGGGGATCGATGTTTTCTCTTTCCCACTAGGCATTTGCTTGTAGTCTGTACTCAGACATATATCTTCCGCTGTTGTATTGTATTAAGGCAGTTGTATGCCGATTGTATGAGATGTTGTATCCTTGTATCTGTAATGTTGTGATATCATGTTGGAAATCCGGGGCATATGGCTATGTCATATGTCGCGGTGGGACCAATATGTGCTTCGTCCCCTGATCTGGATGGGAACATCTAGATCTGGAATAGTACCGCATATCGGGCCTTACACGCATCCTCGACTCATGGTACGTGAGTGTACTCTAATATCCGATACCTCCAAAGATTAGTGATCCATCTAGTAGCTAGAGTTCTCAACTAGTTTTCTAGTTTTTGAAAATAAACAAGGATTGCACAAAATACGAAACTTATCACTAATAGGCTAGAGCTATTGACACCAAAAGTTCAAACATTACACACAACAATACATCAAAACTATTGCAAGTTACTACTACAATTGAATAGCAACCTCAATTAACTACTTCAAGACAAGACACAACTCAGTGCAACAACCAACTCTCTTAACAAGATAAACATGAAGAGTAAAGAGAGTTCCAGCAAAAAACTAAACAAAAGCTAAAGCTCTTCAGAAACATAAACACGAAAACTAAGAGCTAAACATGGCAGAAGCTACGAAAAGATAAAAACACACACAACAGAAGAAAGATAAGTGAACGGGCATGTAGCCTAGTGGTTGCAGCAAACCTAGTAGCACGCCAGGTCCTGGGTTCGACTCCTTGTGGGAGCGAATTTAAATAGGTCTGGAATTTCTGGAAATAAAATACTGTGGAGCTCATGCTTCACAGTCCTTAAATTCAAAAAAAAAACAGAAGAAAGATAAGCATGAAAATCCTATGGTGTGTTCTAGTTTGAAGTGGAGTGTGTTTCTATCCCGTAGAAAGTAAGCTGGCTTCTAACTTGTTATGAACAGCAAACAAAGCTAAAGAAAACTAAAAAGTAAACCTAAGAGCGAGACGATCGAAGCATAGCACATAACGCATGAAGTGATAAAAATATAGTGAGACGAATGACGAACTGATGATTGTTGATGGAGAAGGGGATGCACGGGGGAATCCCCAAGCTTAGACGCTTGAGTCTCCTTGAATAGTTATTTGGGATGCATGGGGGCATCCCCAAGCTTGAGCGTTTGACACTCCCGGATCTTCTTTCATGATCTTCCCTCGCACACTTGAAAACTCCCTTCATACATAACTCATCATAAGCTGATTAGAGAGGTTAGTAACCTTAACAAAATATTTTTCCTCTACTGGAAATAAAGATATTCTTGAAGAGCTACTGTTTCTCAAGATTGCCAAAAATATTTTTCAAAGAAAAATCAAGCTTAAGGTTTGCAAAAGTGAGGAAAGGCAAAACGTGGCAGAATCTATGAAAAACAGAACAACAGGTAGTAACTAATTTTTTTTGGGGTACTTCTGCAACTCAAATCAAAAAAATCGGAACAGACGCTTGAAAGTCAATTGTATGGAGCATGCTGTCAAAACAATTCAGATCAAAAATATGATCTAGTGATTTTAGGCTAATTTTCCGTCCAAGGACAGAATCTGTTTTCTGGACAGCATGTCACAACTTTTGAACTTTCTTGCAATCGGAGGCTAAATTTGGCACAAAGCTTGAAAATAAAGATACAATGATGTTGCTACAGTAGTAACAATCATCAAGACCACTAAAAACAGAAGTAAAAACATCTTGGGTTGCCTCCCATCAAGCGCTTTCTTTTACGCCTTTAAGCTAGGCAAAGAGCAAAAAGAAGACTCAAAGGTCCCCGAGGTCATCGGAGTCATAAAAACCTTCAAATTGATTTTCAACAAGTTCATTCTTCTTTTTCCTAGGGAAGATGCTCTTACCTTTCTCTTTTCCACGTAAGCGTGTGTGCCCCTTACCAATATCAATGAAGCCTTTCATAGCTCGGAGGAAGTACCTTCCATGCACGATGTTACATTGGTTTGGCTCCATGACGAAGAAATCCATCATTGCAACCCTATTAAAGAATGCAACTTGGACTTATTTTACCTTTCCCTTAATCTCTGAAATATCTCCATTAGCATGTTCATGATAAGATGACAAATTATCCATGTCTAGTTTCAGAGAATCATAAACTATTTTTGGCATTGTAGAAACTATGGATCCATTATCACAAAAAGCAAGGAAGTCTTGGTTAGAGATGCTAATCCTAACGAAAGGCTCCCAGTCATCATCTATCTCCAACATTTCTTTCTTGTTGGACTTAAGTTCCTCTACCTTTCTCAAGTCTAGAGCATCCATCCTCTTTTCAATAGTGGCAAGTCTATCTACAATAGTATCAATACTAAGATCATAAACAAAATAACTAGAAAGACCATGCAAAATATCAAGAGCTCTAGCTTCATCACACTCTAAAAAGTCTCCTTCAACTATAATATCAAGAGAGTGTTTACACCACTTAAAAATACCATGATAAAAAATTCTAAGCACAATTTTTAAATGTATCCAAGGCATAATTCTCCTATGTGCTTCAAAAATTCTGTCCCACGCCTTCTTCATATTTTCTCCATCCCGTTGATGGAAATCTAGAACTTTCGATTCCCTCAACGCACCAAGGCCTAACATGTTCTACTAAACAAGAAGGACTACTAAAAGCAAGGTAAATATTTTTTTTGAAATTTTTGATAAAGGACACTAAGATAAAGACTGAAAGGTAAACTGACAAGACTAAAAAGCAAAGGTAAAAGATAGTGTGCAACTCCCCTATCTTGTAGATTGGAGTCCCCGGCAACGGGACCAGAAATTTGCTTGATGTGCGATAGATGATAATGGCTTCTCGCCCTTCGTTGGTTACCCAAAGTGGAAGGTGAGATGTAGGACAACATCAAGTTTCCCCTATGTAGAGGATATGGTTTGTCTTCCATAGGACTCCGAAAGCTACAAGTAGGTGTCAACAGCGCAATTGACGCGAACCTGCACATAGAACAAATAACTTTGCTCCCAACGAAGTTCAAAGAGGTTGTCAATCTCTCCTGTCTTGTTGTTTACAAAGGATCAAACACAAGGGATAAAGGATAATGATAATCGCAACTAGAAAGTAAAAGAAAGAAATAAATTGAGCGTGTAAACAGTGATGAGCATATGGACCAGGGTCCCGTGATGTTCACTAGTGATGTCTCTCTCCCAAAAGATGATAAATCTTCTATGCGAGGTAAACAAATCACATCTGGGCAATTGACAGGATTAAAAACGCACCGCAATGCTAACTATGCTACAAAGAAAGGAAGAGGCTCAAAAGCATGGGCGGTACGCCAAAATAAGTAGACTGAAATCCAACTACATCTACTACTAATCATCCACCTTGAGATATCTATCCAGAACATCCCGCTGGTATTAATTTGCGAGCCCCACCCAAAGTGTAAACCCAAAGCAACAGACAACTGCATTAAAATAACTTTGTGTAAAGTAAACAATCCTTGCAACCGCGGTTACGAGCACCGTTGTATTCCCCCTTGTGGCAACAACACATCCCCTAGACTCATGTTTCTGTCACTCAAGCTAGTCATCAGGGGGCATGAACCCACAATCGAGCATAATGTTCCCTCTTGAAGTCACCACCTACTACTTGGCCAAAGCAATAAACAACAACGAAGAACTTGCAAGAATTACTCAAGAAAAAATATATAAAAGATAAGAACCAAATATATTACTCTATCACAAACTGAACATAGTCTCATAATCCATCAGATCCCAGCAAACTCAGCATAGCAATAGCAGAAAGAATTACATATGTGCCTTGATCATGTAGCGCAGCTCACAAGGTCTAATCCATGAAGAACAAAGAGGGGAGGAGAACATCACATAGCTACTGATCACGGACCCATGGTCCAAGGTAGACTACTCACGGATCATCCGGGAAGCGTCCATGGTGGAGGAGAGGCTCCCGGAGGTCAATCCTCCCTCCGGCAGGGTGCCGGGAAGAGGTCTGCTGGCGCTCCCGATCTTGGAAGCGTGGCGGCGGAGGAACAGAGGCGAGATCACAAAAAAGGGTTATGTCTTCGGAAGAATCCCTTCACGGATAATAAATAGGCAAAGGGGGCCAGCCAGGGGGGCCACCAGGTGCCCAGGCGGCAACCTGGCGCGGCCTCCCCTTAGGGCGCGCCACCAGGGCGCCTGGGCCCCTGGTGATGGCCCTCTGGCCCCAAATTGGAGTTTCCGGAAACTTCCGGTACGCTTATTTTGTTATCTGATTTTCTCGAGTTTTTGGAGCACTTTTAATATGGGGGGAACCTGAAATAGAAAATAGAAGAAAACAGGAACAGACACTGGGGTGCACTGAGTTAATAAGTGTAAGGCCCGATATGATGTACTATTCAAAATCTAGATGTTTCCATCCAGATCCGGGGACGAAGCACATATCGTTCCCACCGCGACATATGACAATGCCATATGCCCCGGATTTCCAACATGATATCACAACATTACAACTACAAGGATACAACATCTCATACAATCGGCATACAAATAGTCCGGGAAGGTACATGCCTGAATACAGACTACAATCAAATGCCTATCAGGAAAAGGTAAAACACACCATTCCCGTAACAACACGGGTCGAGGCTCTCCGCCGGGATCCGCCTAACTAGTCGTCATCAAGTCTTCGCGAAGCCGTCCAGAAGAAGGGTCGTCAAGCTCCTCTGTAGTCCAATGTCGTTTGCATAACATGCGTGAAAGAGAAAAGAAGGAGGTGAGCTATATCAAAAGTCATGTAACTAACTACTCACGGGTAAGATGGGGGTAGTGGTGAGGTTGAAGACGCACTATCAATATATGAGTGGCCAACGGTCTATTTTAGAGTAAGATGAGAACCAAGCATTCGATGAGGAATCACCTCCAACAAGTCTTGCTATCAACTACTTACGCAAACATAACACCTATCCTATCCTTGTCCTCCCCTTCGCATCCCGATGAAGAAGAATCATTCAAGGCACACACACGTTGATCAAGTTATTAAGATTATCTCAGTTGTTGTTGTCTATGAACAAGGAGTAGGTCTCAAGTCGTCCATAACCATGGACATGGCTTCTCGAAAAGATTTAACCCTGCAGGGGTGTACCAACTACCCATTACAAGGCTCTGCATGCACGCCCATCTCTCTCAGTTGCTACCCATCATAGGCAAACATTTTATGATTTTGTTCCGACAGATCCGAAACGACAGGTCCCTCTAACTAACAACGCACAAATCCGGGTGGCCCCCGGTGAGTCGACATCCATCTCAGGAGCCGGCCGCGCTCTCGATCTGGTCTCTACCATATGACTCCAGGTTTGGATTATCCGTATCTGCTCAACTGAGCCCGGGTTCTCAGCCGGTCAGGTTGGACCAATGGGAAACACTGCCCCCACTGGCCCGGGTTGTTTCGAAAACTGCTGGCCGCGGAACCAGACACACACACACGGTTTCAAATGGTAAATCAGCTTGGGACACCACTAGAAATGTTTGGAGCTAGATAGGTAAGAAGAGGGGACCCCATATCATCTCACACGCGGTTAGGCACGCTCGTCAAGAGACACAATACCCGGAACTCAGGTCCTAGGTGACTCGAATGGAACAAAGCGTCGGGGCGGGATAGCCTAGACCTTCCATCCTTCGTCAAATATAGTCAACATTATAATAATCATATCATCCACAATATTATAATAATGTGATAGCCCAATCCAAGGGATTAATAGGATAACAGTTGATAACATCCTAGCATGCATACTAAGAAGTGGCTGAGCAGCGAGCAATAGTAACATAGCCGAACAAGGTTTGCTGGGATGTGGACGACATGGCTGTTTGGGTTTATTTGAGAGGCATAAATATGAAGTGGTAGGATCAAGAAATCGTTCTATCCTACACCTAGGCGCGAGTGAGCTGAAAGTTATAAGCATGATATATGCTCCCCCTTACCTGATGAGAATACGGAACCGAAGGTGTAGTCGATCGCAAGCTCGCATTGTCTCCGAGAGGTACCCGCGGAAGCACACAAGAAGGAAGCACTGTAAAAGGCAATTGACGAGCAAACATCTATTACTATGAAGCAATCACGAGAAAGCATCAACAATAAGGCAAAACGAGACAACGCACTACGGTATCGCATCTATCGTCGAGAGCAGTTACTAACAGGTTATGTGGAGTACTCGTCACACACGACGATACCGCACATTTAGAATGGTTCAAGTTGTTTAGATACACAAGGTGAGCAGAGGTTATTAACATGGCATATCACTCAAGCATGGCATAGCACACAAACATGACAAGAGGTTAAGCATAAGTTAAACTATCTATGCTAGTCAATTTAAGTGAGGCACAACCTAAACGTAGCATTCCACTAAGGACCCCACGATGATTAAAACATTTGGTACTGTTCTGACCTAAACCATATTTTAGGTTGGTTAACAACAGAAAACAGTAGCATAAACACAAATTACATGAAATTCTAATCAAGATACATATAAAGAACACTCCAAACGGAGTTACGGTTAAAAAGATATAAGCAAAACAAGTTATGCACACATGTTGTTAACATCCGTAAGCACACTTTAGAGCAATAAACAAACATGATAAGAATGTAAACATGCTCCAAAAATGATATGCAACTAAAGTAGACATGGCATGCAAGGCATGGCAAAAGAAATCATGTAAATAGGCATCATGGTTCACTAGTTATAAGCAACACAAGAAGCTATAAAACATTACTGGTCAAGGACTTAGTGAAAAATCAGGAAAACATGGCAGAAACTATTAATAGCAAGCTGTATAAACAGGGGTAAAACTATATGCAAAAGTGCAGCAACATAACATAGCAATACGTGGGCATGAAGTACATGATGGTGATCAGGTACAAACAAGAATCAAGGTCATAAGCATCACAGATCAAAAGATATTAAGCGTGCAACATGGCTTCGGAAAGTTACAGACTTAGTGAAAAACAGAGGTGGCTGTCAAAAACAGTGGGATAGCAACTTTGGAGCCGAAATATAACTATGACCAGGAATGTAACATGACAATGCAATACATATAATGGAATTAGACATGGCATAAATCAAAATGACATATTGCAATGCTCAAAAGGATGCATTGTTCAAAAGATATAGGGCAGCAAAGTTTGCATCTTACGTTAACAGCAGCACACTAACAGCAGGGTAGCTACTTTGGGTGAAGATACAATAAACATGCAGCAGGCCAAAATTACAAGTGAAATCATATAACTGAAGTAGTCATCATGCTTAACAGGATGCAACAAGAATCACTCAATTCCGATGAACGGTTGCGACGCAACCGTCACCCCAAGTTGACACAAAATAACAGTTTCACTAGTCTAGCAGCAGTTAACGACGGGAAGCACTGTTCATCACACAACAACTATATCGAGACGACCTTAAGAAGATTAACTTCCTAAAGAAGAACGATAGAGCACGCAATTATGAGAAATCCATATTTTGGACGCAAAGTCATCCGACGTACGGTTCACTCGCAAACGACGTCGCAAAACAGATACAACAGCATAATTTCTACATACTTGCAAAAATAAAGCGGAGCAGGGAAAAAAAGAAGGGGCCTCACCCTAGTTGGGCTCGGCCCAACGGCAGCGGGTGGGCGGTGGATAGTGCATCTCGCCCGTGGGCGAGGAGGACGTGTGGCCCGGGGTGCTGGGCCGAGGTGGGCACGCCGGCCCACCTGGCTGGACCGAGCGAGGTGGCCTCGTCCTCGACCAGGACGAGCGAGGCGGCGGCGGCGGCCACCGTCCGCCACGGCGGCGGCCTGACACACACCAACGACAGGACGGCGAGGGACGCCGGGAGGGGGCGCGGCAGCCGCGGAGGAGCCGGATCCGGCGGCTGCAGGGGCAGGGGCGAGGAGGCCGGTAGGTTTCCAGGCGGCGGCGAGCTTCTGGCAGCGCCATGGTGGCGGCGACCTGCTCCCGTGCAGCCGGCGACCTGCGACAGAGAGAGGGGACGAGCCGGGATGAGAGGGAGGAGGAAGAAGGCGCGGGGTGGAGGAGACAGGAGGAGGACGGTGCGGCATCTCGCCGGATTGGCCGCGGCGGGGTCGGCGGGTCGCCGGCCACGGCGGAGATGGGAGGCATGGGCCCTGATCGGCCCAGATCCGGCCTTGCGGGGCCCGGGCGTGGCTTGACCTACTGTGGAGGTGGGGAGGAGGCGACGTGGCGCGATCTGAGCCCTCAAGGGCCACATCTGACGGCTGGAGTTTTTCCGGGGCTAGGGTTTCAGAAATTTGGGGGTTGTTGGGCAGATTTGGGGCAATTGAGGGGGTGGCTGCAATTTTTAGGCGAGGGAAACCCTAAAAAGGGGTGGGAGAGTGGTGGTATTTATATAGACTGGCCTGGATGGCAGGTTTATGTAAATTCCCCCGGTCTCTCTCGCGCGCGTCCGATGCTCCACATTTCTGACCGCCGGGAGTGCATACGACCTCCGATTCGGACGAAATATCGAACCACGCGCTCAGTGCAGCGAGCCCATCAGTCGTACCTTACTTCGATACCGTTCTGAGAATATTTTACAGTGCCCAATAAAATAACCCATTTAATTATTAAACGGGGTTTTTCGTTCCGATGGATGGTCTCGTGCCGGTTGCGAGGGTGATCGGGTGAACCCGGTGTCGTAAAGGTCGTGTGCCATTTGGGAAAAAGGTTTGGTCCTGCATTCGATACGAGAAAGAGGGGGAATATTCAACGATTAATAAATCAGCGAAGCAAATACTACAATCAATTCTAACAATCAACAAAATAATGCAGCAAAAAAATTTAATTAGGGTGAAATTGCCGGGTTGTTACAATAAGTTAGTCCAAATATGATCAAAAGTGTATGAAAGTGTATATAAAACATAGCTATATCACACAAAACATGCAGGGAGCAAGCAGAAATTATAGATAGGTTTGGGACGTATCAGTTGGCCCCTCCCCCAGGCGCCCTGGTGGCGCGGCTAGGAGTGGGGTCGCGCCCCCTGTCCTCCTGGGAGGGTGGTAGATCCCATCTGGCCATCCTTTGGTGATTCCCGAAGCTTCTGTCGCGCTGATTTTTTTATATATTTTTGTTGGAATTTTTGGAGCTCTGTAAATATGGGTAAAAACCTGTAATTCACAGACATCAGCAGACAGAAACTGGCACTGTGTGCACTGAGTTAGTAGGTTAGTCCAAATATGTGTAAAAAGGTATGAAAGTTTAGCAAAACACATATGAATGTCACCTAAAAGAGCATGGAACAAGCAGAAATTATAGATACGTTTGGGACGGATCAACATCCCCAAGCTTAATTCCTGCTCGTCCTCGAGTAGGTAAATGATAACACAGATAATTTATGTGGTGACATGCCAACACACATATAAGAACTTCAAAGTAAAGCAAGTAAGATATGCAACTCAAGTCAAGATAATAACAAGCAAGAGTCTATATCTAGTATTGAAACTAGCAAAGTAAGAACATAAAGGTGTCTTGAATGTCTCCAAATGGTGTTTGTGTGCAAGAAGTGAGAGATGGGTGTAGAGCATAAAAATAATATATAGTTTAATTGAGAAATCAATCTACTAAAGCTTAATACTTGGTCTCCTCCGGAATCTTATTTTGACTCATCCCCAAACCATTAATCTGGCACAAGTGAAACTGATCCTCTCCCTTTCGACTTTGAACACTCATGCAATGGATGAGAGCGAGCAAGATATGTTGCACTTAGGATGGCAAAGAGAAAAATGATGGGGAAGAAAGAAAAAAAGGCATGAAAGGCTCACATCAATGAGGACAATCATAGGCGAGAGAAAGCCAAATGATAGATACGATGTGAGGATTAGGGATTGCCATGCAACGGATGCACATATGAGCTAAGGTAAGCTCTCCAATGGAACTAGTGGGGGTGCATCCAACTTGCTTGCTCATGAAGACCTGGATCTCATTTGAGGAGGTTCGTCCTTGGAATATGCAAGCCAAGTTCTATAGTGTAAAGGTCCCCACATAGTTATGCATGAATGATAATCTCTATGGAGTAAAAATATAACTATAGAGTACGAGTGTGGATCTTTCAAAAGGAATAGTAGTGTTGCCCACTTCTCTCTTTTTATTTCTTTTTTCTGTCTTTTTACTTTTTTTTTTGTATTTTTGTGGCCTCATTGGCTCTTTCTATTTATCTCTCATTTGTCCTCTTCGGGATCTTTTAATTTGTCCTCTTTTGGGATCTTTTATTTTTTTCTCTTTGGGATCTTTTCCTCACTTTAAGGGCAACACTCTATATTTTACAATAATATAAAGAAGATCTTCACACTTTACAAGAAGTATTCAACATAAAGAAAACTGAAAACTACCATGATGTATGCAAATGTATGCCTCTGCCAGTTTAGCAGGATATGCAATGAAACTAGCGCGTCATGTAGCAATGATAAGGGCAAGGCCCAACTAGCATGCGGCTCTTCGATGAAGCAAAAGCATGTATGACATGAAGATCAAGTCATGAGATGATGTATGTTGCATGGCAATGTATCTCGGAAAGGCTATGAAAATGCCTTGATAGGTAGGTATGGTGTATGTTTTGAGGAAGATATAAGGAGGTTTATGATGATAGAGCGTATCATGCCAAGAGTTTGGATGCACCAGAGAAGTATGCACCAACTCTCAAGATGAGAAAGGGCAATGCATGGTACCAAAGAGGCTAGCAAAATATGGAAGGTGGAAGTGCCAACAATCGAATACTTGCATTAGTCCGAAGAACTCATGCACTTATTATCGGTAACTCTCTATCTAATCAGGAGGTTCACAAAAAGACAAGTACCCCGAGGAGGCGTGTATGGGGGTTTGGTTATCCTTGCGCATCCTTGACCCATGGTACGTGAGGGTACTCTATATATTCCAACCCCTCCAGAGGTTTGCGATTCATCTAGTAGCTAGAGTTCTCAACTAATTTTATTTGTTTTCGATAATAAACACGGATTGCCCAAAATAGGACACCTATCAATAATAGACTCAAGCTCTTGGAACCAAAAGTCATAACATTACTCAAATCAATACCTCAAAACTATTGCAAGTTAGTACTACACTTATAATAGCAACCTCACTTACCTACTCATGCAAGACACAAAACTCAGTGCAACAAGCAAACTCTCAAAACAAGATAAGCATGATAACTCAAGAGAGTTCCAAAAGCAACCTAAATAAAATCTCTTAAAACTATAAGCATGAAAACTAAGAGCTAAGCATGACAGCGTCTACGAAAAGGGAAAGAACACACAAAAAGATAAGCATTCGAACCTATGTTGTGTTCTAGGGTGGAGTGGAGCGTGTTTCTCTCCCAAACAATGAAGGGTAGGGTCCAACTTGTTATGAACAGCAAGAAAAACTAAAACAAAGTAAAAAGTAAAGAGCAACACGCTCCAAGTTTAGCACATAACACATGAAGAGATAAAAAAATATAGCATGGAGAAGGACGAACTGATGATTGTTGATGGAGAAGGGGATGCACAGAGGAATACCCAAGCTTAGACGCTTCAGTCTCCTTGGATATTTATTGGGGGTGCATGGGGGCATCCCCAAGCTTGAGCGCTTCACACTCTCGAATCTTCTTTCATCATCTTCCATCGCATACTTGAAAACTCCCTTCATACGAAACTCATCATAAGCTGATTAGAGTGGTTAGTACCCAGAATAAAATATTTTTACTCCACTGGAAATAAAGATTTTCATGAAGAGCTACTGTTTCTCATGATTGCCAAAAAGAATTTTCAAAGAAAAAACAAGCTTAAGATTTGCAAAACGATGAAAGCGCAAAACGTGGCAGAATCTATGAAAAACATACCAGAAGGTAGTAAATAATTTTTTGGGGTACTTCTGCAACTCAAATAAAAAAACTCAGAACAAACGGAAGAAAGCTAATTGTATAGAGCATACTATGGAAACAATTCAGGTCAAATAGATGATCTGGTGATTTATCGTGAATTTTTCCGTCAAGCAAACATAACCTGTTTCTAGACAGCATGTCACAACTTTTGAACTTTCTTGCAATCGGAGGCTAAAACTTGGAACAAAGCTTGAAAATAAAGATACAATGATGTTGCTACAGTAGTAACAACCATCAAGACCACTAAAAATGAAAGTAAAAACATTTTGGGTTGCCTCCCAATAAGCGCTTTCTTTTATTCCTTTTAGCTTGGCATGAAGATTTTAAAACATGCTCTCATAAGAATAAGGATTTGAAGCAAAAAAGAGCATCAAGAGGCAAACATGAAACACACTTAAGCCTTATCCACTTCCTATTCCTAGTAACCTTGTAAAGAAATAAATCATGAAAGCACAAAGTAACAAGCATAGGAAGGTAAAAGAAGAAGAACTTCAAAACTTTCATCATAAAGAGAGGTGTTTTTGTAACATGGAAGTTTCTACAACCAAACTTTCCTCTCTCAAAGTAATTTTCACTAGCATCATGAACAACATCAAGAATATAACTCTCACATAAAGCATGTTGTTCATGATCTACAAGAACAAGTGTATTACTTTCAATACAATCATTGTGATCATAAGATATATGCATCCCATCACATTGAGCCTTAATAAGAGAAAAATTCTCCGGACTATGAGTTGGAGATTTCAAAAGTATAATAGGACAATCAAGTGTGGGTGCAGTAGCAACAATTTCATGCTGAAAATAAGGAAATATAGCAAGTTCATATTTGGAAGCATAATCCATATTAGGATCATGGCCATCAACAAAGCAAGTATCAAGATCTTCAGAAAGAGATGTATCAAGTGAGTCTTCGGAATCATAGGATTCCTCATCATAGAAATCCTTAGCCTCTTCTTGGGCAGAAAACATTTTGTTTTTAAAATCCTCAATATAATAATTGAAAATATAATTCTCAAAGCAATAAGTAAGGATTGCGAAGTTTTCATATTTGTGAATAGTATCATAACACTTTTCAATCAAAGAAGCAATCTCATAGGCACCCATCTTCAATCTTTTCAACATCAAAGTAATCATAAACACATTTAGCATAAGAAGATAGGATCTTATTTTCATTAAACTCACATTGGAAAGGAAGGTGTTTACGATCTATAACAACAAGTGAAATAATAAATGTGTCACAAAGATTCAGCATAGCAATGAGAAACTTGTATGTAATCCCATAAGTGTTTCCCTTTCTAAGATAAGCGGTGTCGCGTATAATGAGCATGCTCATCCAATGATTTTCCCTCAACCAAGTCGGTTGGGTTTTTAGCGCGAGCACAAATTGATCAAAGACGATCCAAGTGAAACATGTCCATCCTACCATATTTGGGTGGTTCCACACCCATGGTGAGGATGGCATCAATAGGCAGATAAAGACAAAGACAAAAGGCAACTAATTTTTTTTGGTTTTTCATAAAGACACAAAAGCAAAAGAAAAAACTACAAAGTAAACTAACAAGACTAAAAAGAAAGGTAAAAGATAGTGTGCAACTCCCCTATCTTGAAGATTGGAGTCCCCGGCAACGGCGCCAGAAACTCGCTTGATGGAACTGAAGTAGTGCTCCTCGTTGGTTACCCCAAGTGGAAGGTTGAGATGTAGCCTTGCAGCAAATTTCCCTCGATAGATACCAAGGATTAATCGACCAATAGGACTCTGAAGGTCGACAAGAAGGTGGTAAAACGAGCAAGGCGTCGTTTGAGATAAGTTACTCACTTGATCTGGACCTGCACAAAAAAGCAAATAACATTGCTCCCAACGAGTCAGAGAGGTTTTCGAGGAAATAAAGCAGTAAATAGCTGAGGTGTAAACAGTGGTGGAAATATGGGCCGGGGTCCCATGATGTTCACTAGTGATGTCTCTCTCCCAAAAGGCGATAAAATAGCTAAGTTGGGTGAACAAATTACAGCTGGGCAATTGACAGAATTATAAACGCACCGCAATACTAATTATGTTGCATAGAAAGTTAGAGGCTCAAAAGTATGGGCAGTATGCCAAGACAAGTAGACAAAAATCCAACTGCATCTACCACTAATCATCCACCTTGAGATATCTATCCAGAACATATCGTTGATATTAAGTTGCGAGCCCCACCCAAAGTGTAAACCCAAAGCAACAGACAACTGCATTAACAAACTTTGCGTAAGGTAAACAATCCTTGCAACCGCGGTTACAAGCATCGTTGTTTTCTCCCTGGTGGAAACATCACATCCCCTAGTCTCATGTTTCTGTCACTCAAGCTAGACATCGGGGGGCATGAACCCACAATCAAGCATAAACGCTCCCACTTGAAGTTACTGTCTACTACTTGTCCAAAGAAATAAAAAGCAACGGAGAACATGCAAGAATTACTCAAGAACAAAATATAAAAGGAGAACCAAATATATAAATCATCACAATCTGAACATAATCTCATAATCCATCGGATCCCAGCAAACACAGCATATCAACAAGAAGAAAATTAGATAGATGCTTTGATCATGTAGGGCAACTCTCAAGGGCTAAGAATTGAAGCACAAGATTGGAGAGAAGACATCACATAGCTACTGGTCATGGACACATGGTCCAAGGGGGGCTACTCACGGCACATCCGGGAAGCGCTCATGGTGGTGGATAAGCTCCAGGAGGTCAATCCTCCCTCCAGCAGGGTGCGGGAAGAGGTCTTCTGGTGCTCCCGATCTTGGAAGCGAGGTGGCAGCGGAACAGATGTGAAAATCACGATGTGGAGTTCCTCCAGAGGGTTTCCGTGATGGGGTGTAAATATAGGATGAAGGGAGCACCAGGGGGTGGCCCCTTCCCCCAGGAACCCTAGTGTGCGGTCAGGAGTGGGGTCGTCCCCCTTGGCCGCCTAGGAGGGGGTTCCTTTGGTGATTCCCGAAGCTTCTGTCGCTGATTTTTATATATTTTTGTTGTAATTTTTGGAGCTCTGTAAATATGGGTAAAAACCTGCAATTCATAGACATCAGTAGACAGAAACTGGCACTGGGTGCACTGAGTTAGTAGGTTAGTCCAAATATGTGTAAAAATGTATGAAAGTGTAGCAAAACACATAGCAATGTCACCTAAAAGAGCATGGAACAAGCAGAAATTATAGATACGTTTGGGACGTATCAGCCAGGTACAAGTATATTTGATCCTCTCTTATTCGTCTTCAAGCACTCATGCAATGAATGGGCACGCGCAAGATTAGTTGGTACTTAGGATGGCAAAGAGAATAAATGATGGGGGTACGAAGTCAAAAAGTGAGAAAGGTTCACATCAATGAGGACAATCATAAGCGAGAGAAATACAAATGATAGATATGATGTGAGGAGTAGGGATTTCCATGCAACTGATGCACAATGACCTATGAGTATATGAAAGCTCTCCAAGGGAACTAGTGGGGTGCATCGAACTTGCTTGCTCAAGAAAACCTAGAGATCTTTTGAGGAGGCTCATCATTGGAATATACAAGCCAAGTTCTATAGTGTAAGGATCCCCACTTACTTATGCATGAATGATCTCTATGAAGTACAAGTGCTACTTTCAAGCAAAAATGTGGATCTTTAAAAAGGAAAAGTAGTGTTCCCCCCTTCTCTCATTTTTTTTATTTTTTTATTTTTTATTTATTTTGGTGGCCTCTTTAGCTCTTTCTAGTTATCTCTCATTTGTCCTCTTTGGGATCTTTTCATGTGCCCTTTTTTGGGATCTTTTATTTGTGTCCTCTTTGGGATCTTTTCCTCACTTTAAGGGGAACACTCTATATATACAAAGATGAGCAAGATCGACACACTTTTACAAGGTACTCGTAATAAAACTTACTATATCATGATGTATGCAATGTATGCCTTTGCCAGTGTAGCAGGATATGAAATGATACTGACGCTTCATGTAGCAATTATGAAAGGGAAAAGCCCAACTATCATGCGACTCTATAATCAAGCAAAAGCATGTATGACAATGAAGATCAAGTCATGAGAAGATGGATGTTGCATGGCAATATATCTCGGAATGGCTATGGAAATGCCATGATGGGTAGGTATGGTGGCTGTTTTGAGGAAGATATAATGAGACTTATGTATGAAAGAGCGTATCATGCCAAGGATTTGGATGCACCGGCGAAGTTTGCACCGACTCTCAAGGTGAGAAAGGGCAATGCACGCTACTGAAGAGGCTAGCAAAATATGTATGGTGGAAGTGCCAAGATCGAATACTCTCATTAGTCAAAGGAACTCATCCACTTATTATCGCTAACTATCTATCTAATCAGGAGATTCACAAAGATACAAGCACCCTAAGAGGAGTTTTTGGGGATTTGGTTATCCTTGCACATCCTCGACCCATAATACGTGAGGGTACACATTTACAATCCCACAAAGATTAGTGATCCTTTCGGTAGCTAGAGTTCTGAACTAATTTTTTTAGTTTTCGAAAATAAGCATGTTGAACCAATATACAACACCTATCACTAATAGTCTTGAGCTCTTGACACACAGAAGTCCAAACATTACTTGTATCAACATCTCAAAACTATTGCAAGTTGCTGCTAAACTTAATTTAACAACCTTGATTACCTAGTCAAAGTAAGATACACACCTAGTGCAACAAAGCCAAATCTCTAAACAAGATAAACATGAAACTCAAGAGAGTTCTAAAACTTTCATAAAAAAAACTAATAGCTCTTCAAAAGATAAACATGATAAAAAAGAGTTAACAACTAAAGCAGTAGCTAGAAACTGAAATTGAACACTCAACAAGTAAACATGAAGCACAAGAGTGTTCTAAGCAAAAGTGGAGCATGTCTCTCTACCAATCAAGGATTCTAGGTATCAAAGGCTGTGAGAAGCAAACAAACAAAGAAAAACTAAAAATAAAACTAAAGAGAAAGACGCACCAAGCATAGCACATAACATGTGAAGCAATAAAAATATAGTGATGAGAAGGGCAAACTGGTAATTGTTGATGAAGGGGGTGCACGGGTGGTGGCGTGGAAGTGATAATGGCTTCTCGCCCTTCATTGGTTACCCCAAGTGGAAGGTGAGATGTAGGCTAGCAGCAAATTTCCCCTATGTAGAGGATAGGGTTTGTCTCACGTAGGACTTCGGCAACGATAAGTAGGTGGCTCGGCAAGTGATGCGCCATCTGAAAAGAATCACTTGCTTCTCCTGGACCTGCACACGACGCAAATAACTTTGCTCCCAACGAAGTTCAGATAGGTTATCAATCTCTCCGGTCTTGTTGTTTACAAAGGATCAAACACAAGGGATAATGATAACGATAGCAAATGAAAGTAAAAGATAGAAAATAAATGAGCGTGTAAACAATGATGAGAGTATGGACCGGGGTCCCGTGATGTTCACTAGTGATGCCTCTCTCCAAAAAGACGATAAAACTGCTATGCGAGGTAAACGAATTACAGACAGGCAATTGACAGGATTATAAACGCACCGCAATGTTAACTATGCTACAAAACAAAGGAAGAGGCTCAAAAGCATGGGCAGTACACCAAAATAAGTAGACCGAAATCCATCTGCATCTACTACTAATCATCCACCTTGAGGTATCTATCTAGAACATCTCACTGGTATTAAGTTGCGAGCCCCACCCAAAGTGTAAACCCAAAGCAACAAACAACTGCATTAAAAAGAACTTTGCGTAAAGTAAACAATCCTTGCAACCGCGGTTACAAGCACCGTTGTTTTCCCCCTTGTGGCCACAGCATATCCCCTAGACTCGTGTTTCTGTCACTCAAGCGTGTCATCAGGGGGCATGTACCCACAATCGAGCATAACGTTCCCTCTTGGAGTTACTACCTACCACTTGGCCAAAGCAATAAACAGCAACAGAGAACATGCGAGAATTACTTCGGAACAAAAATACAAAATATAAGAACCAATTATATTACTCTATCACAATCTGAACATAATCTCATAATCCATAAAATCCCATCAAACTCAGCATAGGAAAATCAGAAAGATTACATATGTGCCTCGATCATGTAGGGCAGCTCTCGAGGTCTAAACCATGAAGAACAAACAGGGGAGGAGAACATCGCATAGCCACTGATCACGGACCCATGGTCCAAAGAAAACTACTCACGGCCCATCCTGGAAGCGTCCACGATGGAGGAGAAGCTCCAGAAGGTCGATCCTCCCTCCGGCAGGGTGCCGGGAAGGGTCCTGACGGTTCTCCCGCTCTTGGAAGCGCGGCGGCGGCGGAACAGAGGCGAGATCACGAAAAAGGGTTCTGTCTTTGGAGGTTTCCCGTGACGGAGATTAAATAGGCGAAGGGGGGAAGCCAGGGGGGCCACCAGGAGTCCAGGCGCCCCCTGGCGTGGCCAGGCCCCTGGCCGCGCCAGGTGGCCGCCTGGGCACCTTGTGGTGGCCCCCCGGCCCTCCTTCGGGGCTCTGGAAGCTTCCGGTACGCTGATTTTTTATCTGATTTTTCCCGGATTTTTGGAGCACTTTTTATATGGGGGAAAACTGAAATGGAAAGACATAAGAAAACAGAAACTGGCACTGGGGTGCATTGAGTTAATAGGTTAGTCCAAATATGATCAAAAGTGTATGAAATTGTATCTAGATCATAGCAATATCACACAAAACATGCATGGAGCGAGCAGAAATTATCGATACGTTTGGGACGTATCAACATTCCCAAGCTTAATTCCTGCTCGTCCTCGAGTAGGTAAATGATAACAAGCGTAATTTCTGTGGTGACATGCTAGCAACCATATAATAAATTTGAAAAGTAAAGCAATCAAGGTATGTGATTCAATTTAAGTCATAACATGCAAGAGTCTATATTAGCATTGAAACAAGCAACGAAAGAACATTAGGTGCAAGAGCTCTCGCTGTCCGTCACTCGAATGTCTCCAAATGTTGTTTGCATGCAAGAAGGGGGATAGGGAATACGAGAAAAAAGTATTTTTGTTGAGAACTCAATCTACTAAAGTTTCACACTTGGTCTTCTTTAGAATCTTATCTTGACTCGTCCCCAGACCACTAGCCAGGTACAAGCCAATTTGATCCACTCCTTTTTGATATTTTGAGCACTCATGCAATGGATGAGCGTAAGCACGAGAGTTGACACTTAGGATGGAAAATAGAGAAATATGGTGGAGGAGGAAGACAAAAACGGTGAGAAAGGCTCACATCAATGAGGACAATCATAGGCGAGAAGGCCAAATGATAGATATGATGTGAGGAGTAGGGATTGCCATGCAACGGATGCACATATGAGCTGAAAATCTCTCCAATGGAACTAGTGGGGTGCATCTAACTTGCTCTCTCATGAAGACCTAGAGCTCGTTTGAGGAGGCTCATCCTTGGAATATGCAAGCCAAGTTCTATAGTGTGAAGGTCCCCATATAGCTATATGCATGAATGATCATCTCTATGGAGTACAAGGATAAGAGGGAGTACTAGTGTGGATCTTTCAAAAGTGTAGTAGTGTTACCCATTTCTCTATTTTTATTTTATTTTTCTATTTTTTCTAAAATTTTATTTTTTGGTGGCCTCAATGGCTCTTTCTATTCAACTCTCATTTGTCCTCTTTGGGATCTTTTATTTTGTCCACTTTGGGATCTTTTCCTCACTTAAGGGAAACACTCTAATTTACAAGAGGGTATACAAGATCTTTCACACTTTACAAGGTACTCAAATCATAAAGAAGATGTAGCTATCATTATGTATGCAATGTATGCCGCTGCCAGAGTAGTAGGAACATGTATGACATGAAGATCAAGTCATGAAGAGGTGGATGTTGCATGGCAATATATCTCGGAAAGGCTATGGAAATGCCTTGATAGGTAGGTAAGGTGTCTGTTTTGAGGAAGGATATAAGGAGGTTTATGATGACAGAGCGTATCATGCCAAGGGTTTGGATGTACCGGCGAAGGTGGACGCCAACTCTCGGAGTGAGAAGAAGGCAATGCACGGCACAGGAGAGGCTAGCAAATATGAGGAGGTGGAAGTTTCAACTTTCAATACTTACATTAGTCCGAAGAACTCATGCACTTATTATCGGTAACTCTCAATCTAATAAGGAGGTTCACAAAGAGACAAGTACCCCGAGGAGGAGTGTATAGGGGTTTGGTTATCCTTGCGCATCCTCGACTCATGGTACGTGAGTGTACTCTAATATTCGATCCCTCCGAAGATTAGCGATCCATCTAGTAGCTAGAGTTCTCAACTAGTTTTGTAGGTTTTTGAAAATAAACACGGATTGCCCAAAATATATCACTAATAGGCTAGAGCTATTGACACCAAAATTTCAAACATTACTCACATCAATACCGCAAAACTATTGCAAGTTACTATTAAAATTAAATAGCAGCCTCAATTACCTACTCTCAAGACAAGACACGACTCAGTGCAACAACCAACTCTATTAACAAGATAAATATGGAAACTAAAGAGAGTTCCAGCAAAAAAAACTAAACAAAATCCAAGGCTCTTGCTAAATACAAACTAAAACTAAAACTAAACATGGCAGTAGCTATGAAACGATAAAGAACACACAACAGTAAAAAGATAGGCATGCAAAACCCTATGATGTGTTCTAGATTGGAGTGGAGCGTGTTTATCTCCCACACTAAGTAATTTGGGGTCTAACTTGTTATGAACAGCAAGCAAAGCTAAATAAAACTAAAAATAAAACCTAAGAGCGAGACGCTCCAAGCATAGCACATAACGCATGAAGTGATAAAAATATAGTGAGACGAAGGACGAACTGATGATTGTTGATGGAGAAGGGGATGCATGGAGGTATCCCCAAGCTTAGACGCTTGAGTCTCCTTGAAAATTTATTGGGGATGCATTGGGGCATCCCCAAGCTTGAGCGCTTGACACTCCTGGATCTTCTTTCATCATCTTCCATCGCACACTTGAAAACTCCCTTCATACATAACTCATCATAAGCTGATTAGAGAGGTTAGCACCCTTAATGAAATAATTTTTCCCCACTGGATATAAAGATATTATTGAACATCTACTGTTTCTCAAGATTTCCAAAAGGTTTTTTCAAATAAAAATCAAGCTTAAGGTTTGCAAAAGTAAGGAGAGACAAAACGTGGCAGATTCTGTGAAAAACAGAACAATAGGTTGTAAAGAATTTTTTAGGGGTACTTATGCAACTCAAATCAAAAAACTCAGAACATACAAAAGTTCCGCGATTGTATAGAGCATGCTGTGTAAAAAATTCAGCTCAAAAAGACAAACTGGTGATTTGATCCGATTTTTTCCGTCACGAGGAAAGAATCTGTTTTCTAGACAGCATGTCACAACTTTCGCTTCCCTTGTCATATGAGGCTATAACTTGGCACAAAACTTGAAAATAAAGATACAACCATGTTGCTAAAGTAGTAACAATCATCAAGACCACTAAAAACAGAAACAAAAACATCTTGGGTTGCCTCCCAACAAGCACTTTCTTTTACGCCTTTAAGCTAGGCATAAGGCAAAAGAAGAATCAAGTTTTATCAAGAGAAAGAGAATAGCTAGCCCGTGTAACGGACTCAAAAGCTAACTTGATTTTCTTTCTAGGGAAGTGTTCCATCCCATTTTCTAGAGGGAATTGACATTTTATATTCCCCTCTTTCATGTCCATGATAACACCAACGGTGCGGAGAAAAGGACGTCCCAAAATAATTGGACATAAAGGTTCACACTCTATATCCATAATAATAAAATCAATGGGATCATAGTTGTCATTGACAATGATAAGAACATCGTCGATCTTCCCCAAAGGTTTCTTTACGGAAGAATCGACAAGACGAACACCAAAAGAACAAGAATCAAAAGGTTTCAATTCAAACATATCATACATTCTTTTGGGCATGACGGAGGTACTAGCTCCAACCTCACATAAAGCATAGCAAGAGAAGTTATTTAATTTAATTTTTACCATAGAGTCCCAACCATCATCTAGCTTCCTAGGTATGGAGGCTTCTATCCTAATCTTCTCCTCCCTATCTTTGATAAGATAATTTGTGATATGCTCCGTGAAGGCAAGATTAAGTGTGCTAGTGTGGGGATCTCTAGACATTTTGTGTAGTAAGCTAATAACTTCTGAGAGGGTACAACTATCAAAATCAATATAACTACTATCAAAGGTGGTAGTAGTTTCATCTAAGCTCACTTTTTTGAAACCCTCTATGTTCATAGGAGTTTCTTCTTCTACGGTTGAGGTATTAGCATCACCATTAAGAGGTCCAATGGGACCAGGAGTGCATTGGGTGCTAATAGTTTCGGTATCCTCAACAATCTGGATAGTGGCAACTTTGTGGTGTGTAGGAAGGCTCTTAATTCTATCCTCTTCCTCTTTTTCTCTAGCCCATCTTTCTTTAAGTTTAGCCATCATCCTAATATTTTCATTAATTTGTAAATGGATATCATTAATAGGAGTGGCCTTGCTCTCCTCAAGGGGAGAGGTTCTAATTTTTAAAATCTCAACATCAAGGGCTAAGCTGTCTACCTTCAAACAAAGATTATCTAATTTAGCTAACTTTTCTTCTACATTCTTGTTGAAGGCTTTTCAGGTAGTGATAAAGTCTCTAAGCATGCTTTCTAACTCAGAAGTGGGGTTCTTGTTGCTAGGGTAAGTGTTGTTGTTCCCATAGTTGGATGGAAACGGTCTAGGATTACTAGCAAAGTTGCCCCTATAAGCATTATTATTAAAATTGTTTCTAGAAATGAAGTTCACATCTACTTGTTCCTGAGCAACCAAAGAATTTAAAGGAACATCATGAGGATCAATAGAGGGTTGCTTGCTAAGTAGAGACATAATCAAGTCAACTTTTTCATTTAGGGAGGTAATTTCCTCGACAAAATTTACCTTCCTACCTGTTGGAGCACGTTCGGTGTGCCATTGGGAATAATTGGTCATCATCTCATCGAGAGGCTTTGTGGCAGCACCAAGTGTAGTTGAAATAAAGTTTCCTCCCGCGGCCGAATCTAACAGTTTTGCGAGGTAAAGTTCAAGCCTGCATAAAAAGTCTGGATAACCATCCAAGTAGTCAAACCATGTGTAGAGCATTTCTTAAAAAGAGTTTTCATACGTTCCCAAGCTTGGGAAACGTGTTCATTATCCAATTTCCAAAAATTCATAATGTCACTCCTCAATTGGATAATTTTAGTAGGTGGGTAATACTTCCCAATAAAAGCATCTTTGCACTTATCCCAATAATCTATGCTATTCCTAGGCAAAGATTGAAACCAGATTTTAGCTCCGTCCCTCAAAGAGAAAGGAAAAAAGCTTGAGATTAACAACATCACCTTCTACTTATTTATACTTTTCCATATCACATAATTCAATAAAATTATTCAAGTGTAAAGCAGCAGCATCTCCAGCACCAGAGAATTGATCTCTCATAACAACGTTTAGCAAAGCAGGTTTAATTTCACAAGACGTAGCTGAAGTGGCAGGTGTGGCAATAGGAGTGCAGATAAAGTCTTTGTTGTTGTGACTGGTGAAATCACACAACTTGGTGTTTTCAGTGGAACCCATAGTATCAGCCAGTGTGGCAGATTTTTTTGTAATTTTTGATATAAGACACAAAGATAAAAACAGAAAAGTAAACTAACAAGACTAAAAAGTAAAGGTAAAACGTAGTGGGAAACTCACCTATCTTATCACTCGGAGTCCCCGGCAACGGCGCCAGAAATTTGCTTGATGGCGTGGAAGTGATAATGGCCTCTCGCCCTTCGTTGGTTACCCCAAGTGGAAGGTGAGATGTAGGATAGCAGCAAATTTCCCCTATGTAGAGGATAGGGTTTGTCTCCCGTAGGACTCAGGCCATGATAAGTAGGTGGTTCGGCAAGTGATGCGCCGTATAAAAAGAATCACTTGCTTCTCCTAGACCTGCACACGACACAAATAACTTTTCTCCCAATAAAGTTCAGAGAGGTTGCCAATCTCTCCGGTCTTGTTGTTTACAAAGGATCAAAGACAAGGGATAATGATAATGATAGAAACTGAAAGTAAAAGCTAGAAAATAAATGAGCGTGTAAACAATGATGAGAGTATGGACCGGGGTCCCGTGATGTTCACTAGTGATGTCTCTCTCCCAAAAGACGATAAAACTGCTATGCGAGGTAAACAAATTACAGACGGGCAATTGACAGGATTATAAACGCATCGCAATGCTAACTATGCTAAAAAATTAATGAAGAGGCTCAAAAGCATGGGCAGTACGCCAAAATAAGTAGACCGAAATCCATCTGCATCTACTACTAATCATCCACCTTGAGATATCTATCTAGAACATCTCGCTGGTATTAAGTTGCGAGCCCCACCCAAAGTGTAAACCCAAAGCAACAGACAACTGCATTAAAAAGAACTTTGCGTGAAGTAAACAATCCTTGCAACCGTGGTTACAAGCACCATTGTTTTCTCCCTTGTGGCCATAGCACATCCTGTAGACTCATGTTTCTGTCACTCAAGCGTGTCATCAGGGGGCATGTACCCACAATCGAGCATAACGTTCCCTCTTGGAGTTACTACCTACCACTTGGCCAAAGCAATAAACAGCAACGGAGAACATGCAAGAATGACTTCGAAACAAAAATACAAAAGATAAGAACCAATTATATTACTCTATCAAAATCTGAACATAATCTCATAATCCATCAGATCCCATCAAACTCAGCATAGAAAAAGCAGAAAGATTACATATGTGCCTCCATCATGTAGGGAAGCTCACGAGGTCTAAACCATGAAGAACAAAGAGGGGAGGAGAACATCACATAGCTATTGATCACGGACCCATGGTCCAAAGGAAACTACTCACGGCACATCCGGGAAGCGTCCATGGTGGAGGAGAAGCTCCCGGAGGTCGATCCTCTCTCCGGTAGGGTGCCGGGAAGGGTCCTGACGGTGCTCCCGATCTTGGAAGTGTGGTGGCGGCGGAACAGAGGCGAGATCGCGAAAAAGGGTTCTGCCTTCGGAGGTTTCCCGTGACGGAGATTAAATAGGCGAAGGGGGGCAGCCAGGGGGACCACCAGGAGGCCAGGCGCCCCCCTGCCGGCCCTCCTTCGAGGCTTTGGAAGCTTCCGGTACGCTGATTTTTTATCTGATTTTTCCCAGATTTTTGGAGCACTTTTTATATGGGGGGAAACTGAAATAGAAAAACAACAGAAAACAGAAACTGGCACTGGGGTGCACTGAGTTAATAGGTTAGTCCAAATATGATCAAACGTGTATGAAAGTGTATCTAGATCATAGCAATATCACACAAAACATTAATGGAGCGAGCAGAAATTATCGATACGTTTGGGTCGTATCAACGGGGCCATACCCAAGCTTAGACGCTTGAGTATCCTTGAATATTTCTTGGGATTGCCGGGGGCATCCCCAAGCTTAAGATTTTGGCACTTCTGAATCTCCTTTCATCATCTCCCTTCGCAACATTTGAAAACTTCCTTCACACGAAACTTCTCATAAACTCATTAGAGCGGTTAGTGCCAATAAATAAATAAATTTCACTTGGGTACTGATGGAACACTCAAATTAAACAATAGCTACTGTTCCCCAACTTTGTTTGAAGGTTCTTGCAAGAAAAACCAAGAACAAAGTGCTCAAAATATGAAAATGCAAAACAGGACAGAAATCTGGGAAAACAGACAGCAGGTAAACCTTGATATATTAGAGGCAGTTTTTTAGCTCAAATAAAAAATTTAAAACTGATGAAAGTTTCCGAATTATATAGAGCATGTTGTGTAAAAAATTCAGATAAAAAAGATGATCTGGTGATTTTTGAAGATTTTTGCAATGAAACAAATAGAATCTGTTTTTTGGACAGCATGTCATAACTTTTGCTTTCCCATTCGCCAGAAGCTAAAACTTGGAACACAACTTGAAAATAAAGATACAATGGTGTTTCTACAGTAGCAACAAGAACCAAGACACACTAAAGCAAAAAAGGAAAAACTGAAAGTAAAGATAACATGGGGTGCCTCCCAAGAGCTCTTTATATCCATAAAGATAGGTTTAAATTTTAAAGATGCCCTCGTAATAATAAGAGTTGAAGCATAAAAGAGAACATCAATAATCAAATACCAACCACATTCAAGTCTAACATGCTTCCTATGCATAGGAATATTGGAATGAAATAATCTATTGAAGCACAAAGAAATATGCATAGGAAGGAAAACATGTACAACTTCAAAACTTTCAACATGAAGAAAGGAAACTTAATATTGTTGAAATAAGTGAAACATATATCCCTCTCTCATAATAACTTTCAGCAGCATCATGAATAAATTCCACAATGTAACTATCACAAAAAGCATTCTTATCATGATCTACAAGCATAGAAAATTATTATTCCCCACATAAGGAAAATCCTTCTTATAAGTAATAGTGGGAGAAAACTCAATAAAATAGCTATCACACAAATCATTCGTATCATAGTCACCATACAAAATAGTATTCTTTATAGCATAAGTTTCATCATAATAATCATCATAGATAGGTGGCATGTTATAATCATAATAAATGTCCTCCTCAATAGTAGGTGAAGTAAACATGTCACATTCATCATTGTAATCATCATACATAGAAGGAAAATATCATCATAGCAAACATTCTCATCAACACATAACATCCCCAAGCTTATGGCTTTGCATATCATTAGCATCATGGATATCAAAATAAGCCATACTAATAACATTGTAACTATCATGTGTGTTATGTAAATAATTGAGTTACATAGGTTTTTTAATTAGGTTTGTCGAGGGCACATCTAGATGAGCCCTAAGATAGATCACATCTAAGTTCTATACTATTGAATTTACATCAATATTTGTTTATAAAAAAATTGAAATAATTTTTTATTTTTCTTTCTAGTTGATTGAACTTAGATGTGCTCTGTGACAGAGCACATCTAGATGTGCTCTAGCAAATCTGTTTTTAATTTTCTCTTCAACCACTTTATGTGCTAACTCAAGATAAAGATTATAAAGCTCTCTCATTTTTTTGTTATTTTCCATAAGTCTAACTAGTGAAAATAAAAACAAGATACAAAAATATTTAATTGGAGGATCTAAAGATATACCTTCAAGCACTCACCTCCCCGCAAGAAATAGCTTCCTTGTGAGAGAGTAAGTACCTCTTACCTTACTTTCCCGGCACGACGCCAGTATTAGCTTGATGTCTACACACACTTCTATTATTGTAGACTATGTTGGGCCTTCAAGAGCAGAGGTTTGAAGGACAACGTCAATTTCCCTCAAGTGAATGACCTAAGGTTTATCAAACTCAGGGAAGTAGAGATTGAAGATGGTCTCTCTCAAGCAACCCTGCAATTAAGATACAAGAAGTCTGTTCTGTCCCCAAAACACCCAATACAATGTAATATAAATCTGAATAAATAACAACAGCAAGGTAGCAAGTGACAAAACTACCTGAAAACGGTATTGCAATGGTGGAAAACAAGGCCTAGGCTTCATACTTTCACCAGTGGCCACTCCCAACAACACTAACATAATTGAAACACATGATATTTCCAAAAAAACTATGCAAGGAAAACGTAACTCGGAGATCATTCTTTTGTGGTCAAGAGAGGGCGAGAACTGTGTAGGGCTACAGGAGAACACCTTAGAGTTTGTGTTCCACATCTATGGATTTCCCAATGTCAATGCGTCCATCAAGAGAGTACCACACTAACCACAAGATATCTCAAGGAGAGTTTTAACACAAGCACCAAGAGACTCTCAAATCCTCAATCAATCCACAATAGAAGAAAGAGCTCATGAAAATATTCTTCTAATCTATGTCCAATAGACCCTATGTCACCGCGGTCTCAGGGATTATACTAGATATTATAAAGTGAGCACATCAAATTCAATCAATAGAATAAGGGGAAACTGTTGGAAATATGCCCTAGAGGCAATAATAAAATGTTATTATATATATTTCCACGTTCGTAATTAATGTTTATATTTCTATGCTATAATTACAATGACCCTGACTATGAGATTCAGAAGAAAACTCACTTGCATGTGTGGAAATGTAAAAACCAAGAGTTCCTGGTTTAGCCTCTAAGACCAGCTCATGTGCTAACTGATGATTACGTTTTATTAATCATGGACATTGTTCTTGTAACAAGGATGTCAGTAGCAATGGGAACATATTGTTAGCAGAACAATGATGTTGAACCGACCCCAGTATTGAATGATATACTTAGAGATCACATCGTAACTATGTTATAAGTCATATCATGAAATGTTATCATATACGTAATTCCTTAGACCATGAGAGTATCGAGTTGCTTCACACAGGAAGACATGTTTTGGTTCTTAGATGAATCCTCCCGTAAATGGGAAGTAGTAAAATAAGGTCTGGGTATGTCAGATGGTGTGGCTAGTGACTGTGATAGTTCAAGAATGGGATTTTCTCCTTCACGATGAAGAGATATTGACTTTGGGCCCACTCGGTATAACGGTATCCATTCTAGTCTGGCCATTGTGATTTAATCACGGGGATACCGGAATACAATAACGAGAAATAGAGACAAACGAGCAAAGAGGATAACGAGTGGCTTGTGTTCAAGAAGTTGTTACACATGGGTGCCAAACATCTCTCCTCTAACTTTGTTATATATCACGAAGCAAAGGGAATGGTACATGACTAAACATAAAGGTTCACTCGAAGTTTATTCGTGTATGTGTGGGAGTCAACATGGGTGTCCATGGCTCCGCTGTTGATTATTGGCTATTGAAAAAAGGTTGTTGACCTATGTCCGGAAGATGTTCTGAGTCATGTCCGCATTATACCGAACCTATTGGGTCACACACTTAACGAGTAGTAATCTGTTAGAGAACTAGGAGATGAAAAGAGAAAGGGTACCGAAATTGTTTCGGGTGGAACCGGAAGTGTTTCTGGGTAGCACTAGAAGTGTTCTAGGTTGTGCCGAATGGTTTCAGAATATTCGTGAACGGTCTCGGATGATTTCGGAACATTCAAGAAGAGTCTTGAAGTAGTAACAAGACATCCGTAATAGTCTCGGAAGGTTTTGCAACATTTGGTAATAGTTGTGGAAAGGTTACGAAACATCGGGAAATTATTCCGGGACTTCTAGAAATGTTTCGGGAGGTTTCGGGAGGTTCTCAGGAGCTTATGGAAGTATCTGGAGGGTTATGGAACTCTCCAAAACGCGGAAACCGAAGCTAGGCCAAGTAGGAAGGTCCACAAGGCCGTAGGTCGGTGGGAAATAGACTTTCCTTGGGGGCCAGGGCAAAACGCCAGGGTCCCTGGCGTTTCCCCCCTAGACGCCGTAGTCCGCGGCGTTTCTTACTGGAATCCGTGTTGGACTCCTCCTGGTGGCCAAAACCGACTTTGGGGAGAACCCTCGCCCAAGCTGCGACCCCAGGCTTCCACCTATATATTTGGGGGCAGGGGTAGCCCCAAAGACAAACCAGAAAAGCCCCAAGGCTGCCCCAGCTAAATCCCACGCGCCTCTAATTCTCTTCGGGCTAGATCGTTCTAGTCCGGACGCCGCTAGGCTCTTCTCCCTCTAGTTTCTCTTGGTGGCGTTCTTCTCTGGACGGCGGAGCGCTGCTGGATTGCTACATCGGGTGTGTGTGGATACCGGTAGAGGGATCATACGTTTGATCCTTCTTCGAGGTCCTTCTTCTTCCTCGGAGATCATGTTCGAGGGACTTGATCGGGACGGATCGCGGGACGGTTCGAGGGATTGATATCCTCGCGGTTGGGAGGTCATTGAAATTCCTAGCTGCGGGGATCTGCACCGACGATCTTCACCAACTCTACTTCCGCTACATCGGTTGGTGAGCCATGACCTAAAACCTTGTATGCAATCTTCTTGGATGATCTTGGGTTCTTGATTCGTAGGACGAATTTTTTTGTTTTCTACTACGTTTCCCAACAGAAACATCATGGGAGACAACTAGATTAACATAACCAATGATCAAAACAAAGATCACATCATGAGAGAGAGAGAGAGATAACCACATAGATCAAGTTACAAGCTTCAGCTTCGAGGATGAACTACTCACACATGGACATTGTGAGAAAGAGAGAGTTGTTGATGGAGAGGTGCAACCCGAAGGAGATGATGGTAGCGGCCACGGCCCTTGGGGCAGCGTCCCTTGGCCCCCTTCTTCTTCCTTGGAGATGGTGTTGTTGTAGATATGGATCTCACCCTCAAGCTGGCTGCCAAGGGGGAGGAATTTTCGTAGTTTCTTTTGACCTAGGTTTCCTTTCTTTATATAGACTCTCGGATTCCCATAATCCAGATTACCTGTTCAGTAGAAGGGGTGTGAGGGAGCATACTATCTCGATTTGGTTGGAATTTTATATCCAGATCCGTCGGAAAAAATTCTCTACAACTTTGTAGTTTTAAGTTTTTCTGTTTGAGGTTGTCTTCTGACATTTTTCAAGCGATCTATAAAATCTATCTGGTGGGGACAGATTTCAGGAGAGTTAGAGTCCACTCCAACAAGGATCTTTTTGTGATTTTTCCTTTATCCTAGTAATTTCTACTCAGAAAGTATAGTAACAAGAACTTGTGCACTCTTGAAAACATTAATAACTTAGTTGCCAAATATGTTGTAAAAGGATATGAAAGTGCATCAAAACATATAGCAAAGTCACCAAAACAAGCATGGAACAAGTAAAAATTATGGATAAGTTTGGGACGTATCATCAAAAGGTTTGTAGCATTCAGATCCGTTGTGACGCCCCCAAAATCAATCCGTGTACAGTAATCATACACGCAGGGTACACGGCTGAGATTAGGGTGCCACGGTGAGAATATCACAGCACAACCCTAAACACAAAAGGATAAACCAATAAGTTACAAGATAAGGGGGTCACACTTTAACACCCCGGGTGTCAAGCTACAGTGATCACCTGTTGATAATGATAAATCACCATGATTAATCTTGCCTTGATCATATTCAAATCGAATAATATTAAAACCCCTTTTCATGGAATAAAAAACAACGTGGAAATAAAACTCAATCCAAATATATTGCAACCATTTTTATTAAATGCCTAAAAATCAGTAGGTCACAATAAAATAGCAATGGTATTTTATTACATTTCTTAAATATTATAAACAAATCAAACAGTGCCTAAACCAGCCACTTTTAATACTTTTTAAATAAAACAAACCCCAAGAGAATTTATTTTTCAACCAAACTTTTTGTGGCATCAACATATTATGTAGCAATAATAATGGAGCAAGCCCCACTTCTTACAAAAACCATTAGATGTGTAAACAAAATAAAACAGTAAAGAAACAAAGGAAAGAAAGAAAACGAAAAAGCTTAAAAGGTGCCCAGGGCAACCCCTTCCCCCAGCCGACCCACTCTTTCCCTTCTTTTTTCCTTAACCCCCCCCCCCCCTCCCGAGCCGGCCCTCTCTCTCGCTCGCTCGGTCTCTCTCTCGATCCCGTGGCTCGATCCCCTTTGCCCCCTCCTGGCTTCGCGGCTGCGCCGGCCGATTCCGGCCAGTGCCAGCGGTCTCGGCCGCCGCGCTGCTCCCTGCCGCACCACCTCGCGATAGCGCTCCTCCTCCACCGCGTCGATTCGATGGCCGTCTACCCCTCTCGCGGCATCGACTAACCCTAGCCATCGCGACCTCCGGTGATCGGCGCCACCATGGCTCGCCGGCGCTCGGCGCCTCCGTGGCCCCGGCCGCCTCCCGACGCCGCTCGTGTTGGCTTGCGTGTCCACGCCCCCTCGCACCTCCGCGGCCTCCGGTGCTTACCCCCTGAGCCTCTGCTACCCAGAGGCTCGTCGGCCTTGGCCGCCCTGGTGCCCATGGTCACCGGGAAGCGCCGCATCCACCACAACTCCGGCAGCTCCCCGAGCCCCGGCTGACCCTGCTCCCCCTGTGAGCTTCCGCCCCGTATCCCCCTCGTCCCTCTGTCGGTCGGTGGGCGTAGGTCGCCGACGTGTAGAACCGTGCCCCCCGTGGTCACGACGCTGCCGTGTGCAGTACTGCTGAGCTGCGTGCTTGCCCTCACCCACCTGCACCTCCGCTCCCGCGCCCCCCGCTATGGCCCGGCTCGACTCCTGGCTGGCCTCCCTGCGTTCGGCGCTGGCAACAGCCATGGCTGTGTGCTGCAATGTGTGTGTGCATGGTGTATGAAGTGTGTGTGTGTGTATGTGTGTGTGTGTGTGTGTTCTGTACGTGTGTGTGTGTGTTGTGTGTGTGCAAAGCCCGGAGGCTGCTGGCTCCGGAAACCGGTGCCCTGTGCCCGTACAAGCCCAGCCGCCCTGGACGCCACTGTTGCCCCGCGTATTGTTGTTGCTGCTCAAGTTGCTAGTTGTAGCTATTGCTATTGCTGCTGCATCTGCCTATGTTGACAGCACCCAAAACCATATCAAATGAAGTTCTAAATGGATAAATGTTATAGATCCGAAACCTAGACATGCCAATGATGATTTCATTCCATTGGAGCGGCTCCAAAATGTGCCTAGGTTGATCATAATAAATTTTGCGAAAATCTATTTTCTGTTAACGGCAAAACAGAGTTAACCCCATTTAAGCAGAAAATGGTCAAGTTGCAGAGATCAGTTAGGCCATCTAAGAGCATAACATGATAGTACACATGATGTAGAGAAAAACATGTGTTGAAAACATCTCCATTTGAGCTATGGATCAATCGTAATTATGTAGCAAACTTTGCACATTTTAACAATTTTTGGAATTAACCTCGAGTAGCACTTGTCATACCAAGTTTTAATTAAATGAATTAACTCTAATAAATTTGCCATCCGTACTGGATTGTAGATAACAGAAAACTGTTAAAATTTGATATAAGGCATTAACTCGGCGGATGAGCCGAACCCAAAACCGTAGCCGTCCGAAAACGCCAATGGATGGTAAAACCGGAGTTCCCCAGACTTAGCCACTTAGCCAAATTTCAAAGCAATATGGGAACATGGCTATGACATAAGGGACCCACCTCTGATAAACTTCTATTTAATTAGATTAATCCATGTTTATTAAAATATGTCTATACATGTGGATTCCCCCTTGTTAGGTTACTATTCTGGATAAATTTTTGGATAATGTTGCATTTTAAATAATAAAAGGAATTCTAAAAATCAGTTAAACTTTAGAAAATCATATTAAATAAACCACAACTCAGATCGAAATACTTTCTACATGAAAGTTGCTAAGAAAAATACAATAAATAAGAATACACTACCCGTATATCCACCATCCATCTCTAACACAACGAACACGAGACTTTCCCCCTTCGGATCATCTGTCCGATAATTACCTGGAGCCGTGTAAATTTCCGGTTAAATTCCCGTTTAGCCTGCAACGTGTAACACTGCGTTTTCCATGTCTTGAATTTGTATTGCTATTATTGTTGTGTATTTATTGTTTCTCCCCCCTTATTCTCAGGTAGACCTCGACACTACCGCCGACGACCCCGTTGCCGAGTACGACTACTTCGTCGACGATCATACCCCTACTACCAGGCAAGCAGAGACATTCTCTTCCCCAGATATCGCCTACATTTCCGTACATTTCTTGCACTAGGCATTGCTGCTACTGCTACGTTACAATCCTATTCAATTGCATAGCATGTTTTTGTCGCCCCTTGATGTACCTTCTATATCCTATGCTGCCTTATAAATATATATATATAATATTCAGCAGTAAACCCTGCGCATTGTTAGCTAGGTTTAGAATAGCGGGTCGTGATCACTCTGGTGAGTGAAAGCGGATTTTAAATATTATAACTGCAACATGTACGGATCAATGTAGACGCCCTAGGGAACCTACAATGGCGAGACTCTGCCGAGTCGCTTCGAGTTTGACTTACGCGTGGAAGGACTCGTATTTCACTCTCATCGGCTCAGTAGCGTAGCCTCACTGGGATTATACGAGGGTATTCCTCTTTAGTTCATTCCGCTAGTGTCTCGGCACCACCGGGGTGATACGAGAATATTCCTCTTTAGTTCATTCCGCTGATGTCTCTGTAGAACCTCTTCAAGTGTACCATCGAGGGTGATTCCTCCTGGTTTCACTTGATGGTAGGCACTTGAATCAACTGGCGTCCTTACAGGTAAGGAGTCGGGTGACCCAACGGTGCCCGCGCAGGGTATCTTAGCGGAACGACAGGTCAGGTGTATTCCACCGGTGTGCGGCGGGCCTGGTACTGTTCGTGGCTGACAGATATCCTGTTGTACGAAAGTCGAGCTCTTCAAAGAGAAAACGCGAGACAAGGTAACGAGACGGTTCACCTTGTTGGTAACCGCACGAGTTGGTGGGACGTCAGGGCAGGCACCGATGTTACTAATGGACCTGACTACTGTCGTTGTCCGCGACTCATCCGGATAGGGGCAACGATAACGGTTGTCCCGACAGATAATAATAAAATGACTAACGGTTCAGGTGGATGGCTTGAGAGGCCGCAAAGGCTTGTACGCACTACCTTCACGTGGGATTACGGTGTGGGTCCTCCGCGTTGTGGCCTCGTTTGAAAGCTCTGAAAGACGTCCAGTTCAGCATTGTGGCAGGGACGGATCGCGATGCGGCGCTGGAATTCACCCTCCTCACAATGACCCGGAGATCGAGGGGTGATAGGCCCATGACCCCCTTGCCCTTAGGGCTGTAGACCGGCGGGGACCTCTCTGATGAGCCGTAGGATGGTCCTCGGCGTGTCGGATAGCCTCGGTGGGGTATTTCCTAACAAGGTGTACGCCACCCTGGAGAGATCCGAGCGTGCAGGCTGAACAGTAGTGCACCCCTGCAGGGAGTTTGATCTTTCGAATAGACGTGTCCACGGTAACAAGACGCTTTATGCTGAAGCCAGAGCCTACTACTACAAACTATTACTATTAAACTGTTGGTTCTGGTTTCTCTTCCTCGCAGGGAAGTCGAGGAGGGGATCTCGGAGGCATTTATAATTATTAATAATTACAACTTACTATTATACAATGCTGCAGCAACTTCTGTTGCATTGTTACTTTATGCTTTATATGAACTGTTGGATATTCTCTTCTCATGTTGCAAGACTCGTCGGAAGATGCTAGTCTTCGATAGGCCTAGCTTCTCTTCTTTATTCTGACTTTCTGAAATTCAGTCCACTATATACAGCCTCCCCTTTCCATTTGATACAAATGCATAATTGCTTAGTAGCGGACGTAAGACTCGCGGGTATGCTAGATACTCACCTTTGCTTTATTTTCTCCTTTTTTATTTTGTCTGATCGGCCGCTGCAGTCGACGTTGGAGCCTAGGAGCAAAAGATCTCCGATGTGGACCACCGCAACATGAAGATCCCGAATGCCTTCTACGATGTCGAGTTCCCCGTTGACCAGGAGTAGTTTTGAGGTTCCCAGGCATGAGGCCTCGCCTTTTCGATCGTTGTTGATATTTGTGCTAGCCTTCTTAAGGCAGATCATGTGTACCTTGTGTCTGTACTCAGATACTATTGCTTCCGCTAACTTTGTGCTCTCGAGCTGTTGTATTCGAGCCCTCGTGGCCCCTGGCTTGTATTAAACAGCTTGTATTATTTTATTTGTAGGGTTGTGTTGTGATATCTCACTGTGAGTCCCTGATCTCGATCGTGTACCTTATGTGTATGATTACTGTACACGGTCCGATTTTGGGGGCGTCACACACACGGACCCGAATACGTAAGTTATACAAACCATAATATCTGATTACAAACATATTAGTCAAATTTTGCCTTAAAAAGGCTAGCACAAATAACATCAGAGATACAGATCGAAAAGGCAAGGCCTCTTGCCTGGGAGCCTCCGAAACTACTCCTGGTCCTGATCAGCGGGGGTCTCGACGTAGTAGTAGGCGCCTCCGGGGTACTCCTACTCCTGGGCTCCAACGTCGACTGCAGCGGCTGATCAGGCAAAACAAAAAGGGGGAAATAAAGCAAGGGTGAGTATCTAGCATACCCGCGAGTCTTACGTCCTCTACTAAGCATTTATGCATTTGTATCAAATGGAAAGGGGAGGATGTATATAGTGGACTCCAAGGTAGAAATCGGAATAAGGATAAGAAGTTAGGCCTATCGAAGACCAGCATCTTCCGACGAGGTCTTGCAGCACAAGAAGAGAACAGCCAACAGTTCATATAAAGCATAAAGTAACAATGAAGCAAAAGTTGTTGCAGCATTGTATAATAGTAAGTTGTAATGATTAATAATAATAGATGCCTCCGAGTTCCCCTCCTCGACTTCCCGGCAAGGAAGAAAACCCGGAACCAACAGATTAATAGTAGTAGTTTGTAGTGGTAAGATCCGGCTTCAGCATAAAGCTTCATGTTACCGTGGACACGGCTATTCGAATAGATTAAACTCCCTGCAGGGCTGCACTACTGTTCAGCCTGCACACTCGGATCTCCAGGGTGGCGCACACCTTGTTAGGGAATGCCCCACCGAGGCTATCCGACACAGCGCAGCCCATCCTAGGCTCAGCAAAGTGGCCATCCGCCGAACTATATCCATGCGCTCAGGGGTCTAGGTCCCTCACCCTTCCACGCTCCTGCACGGTGCGAGTCTGGCCGGTGAAGCAAAAGCAAATCCAAACACACCTGCTACAGCAAAGAAGAAAACACCGCTTCCCGGCGATCAGGCCGCAGTACTGCTGACGTCTGAAGAGCTTTCGGACGAACTACGACGCGGAGGGCCCACACCGTAATCCCACGTGTAGGTAGTGTGTATAGACCAATGGGCCTCTCAAGTCATCCACCGAACCATTTAGCATTTTTAATATTATCTCGCAGACAACTGTTATCGTTGTCTGACTAACAACACAACGGACAACGAACAGCAACAAGGACCACCAGTAACGTCGGGGCCTGCCCTGTCGTCCCGTCAAAGCACGCGGTTACCAACAAGGGGAACCGTCTCCTTACCTTGTCTCGCGTGTGCTCTTGGTAGAACTCGACTTTTCGTGGTTTGGTAACTCTCGCGAGATACGAGCAGGGGCCAAGCACGCCAGTAACGTCGATCGTACCCTCCTTGTCGTTCCCGACGCAATACCGCTCGCGGGCACCGTTGGGTCGCCCGACTCTTACTTTTAAGGACAACCGTTGCTCAGATACCTATAGCGGCTATACAGAGTCAACAACGAGTGGAGTACAAGGATTACTCCCTGATAGCTCACACTTGATGGTGGCTCGGCAGAGCCGAACTAGGGGGCCTTAGGCGGTGTCTGCATTGTACCGTACCTGTGCAGTTTATAATAAGTAGTACCCGCATTCACTCCCCTAAGTGATCACGGCCCGCTATCTAATCCTAGCTAACAATGCGCAGGGCTCACTGCTGAATAAAAAAATATAACTAATTATATGCAGCATAGGATAAAGGAAGGTACATCAATGGGCGACAAAAACATACTATGCAATTGAATAGGATTGTAATCGTAGCAGCAGCAGTAACCATGCCTAGTGCAAGAAATGTGCGGAAAATGTAGGTGATATCTGGGGAAGAGAATGGCTCTTCTTGCCTGGAAGCTCGACAGTAGGGGTAGGGTCGTCGACGAAGTAGTCGTACCCGGCAGCAGTGTAGTCGACGGTAGCAGCGGGGTCTACGGAGAATAAAGGGGGGAGAAACAGTAAATATAAAGCAATCATAGCAAACAGATGAATGGCATGACATATGCAATGATAACGGTGTTCTAACGCAGTATAAAGTGTTAGCCTCGGAGCGGGAATTCATCCGGGGATAAACTGCCAGCTCCGGGTGATTATCGACAATGCAACCGGAGGGGGAAGGATCCGTGTGCGGTATGTTAGGGGTCTGGTTGGTATACGGATAGTGTATCCGTCTTCGTTATATTTTTCTGATGAGTTTTTATGTATAAAGTTTTTGAATCTGACTTAAGGTTTAAAAGATATTTAAATTCAAAGTTTTAATCAATTTTAAATCATTTTATGAATTTATTTTATTAAATAAATAAACATTATCCACAACAGTGGAGTTGACTGGTCAAACCTGACCAGTGGTCCCACTAGTCAGCCTCACATTTTAATAAAAATCATTTTATTTAATTTAACAGAAATGGGACCCACATGTCATAGTCTGGTTAATTTAGAAATTGTTTTTATTAATAAAATGCAGTGGGCCCACGCGTCAATGACACAAAGGTTAATTAAGCAATTTAATTAAGTTAAAGGGGCATGGGGCCCACATGTCATTGACTGCAGTGATATATTATCAGTTTAATCATTTTAACAGACCCATGGCCCACTAGTCATAGGCACATTACATCTAACAGTTTAGTTAACAGAGGGGGCTTAACAACTAACAATGCTTAGCGGCTAATTAAGCAGGGTGGGCCCTGCATGTCATTAGCACAGGCCACCGGGGGTTAGCCCAGCGCGCACACGCCGGCGACGGCCGTGACACGGCGGCGAAGCTGCCGGCCAGCTTCAGCGACCAAAACGCACGCGAGAGGGTGGAATCGAAAGCCCGCGACGCCGCGCATCTACTGGGGAACGACGTGGTGCACTACAATGTTGTCCACGGCGAGCTCGTGCGGCGGCCGGAGCACCAGGCCGACGGGGATGTTGTTCCCGTGCGCCAAAAGGAGCGGGGAGAGGGGGAAAACGAGCGTCTGCTCACCTGGAGCACGTTGAGGATGGCAGTGGTCTCGGCGGCGACTCATGGCGGTGGAATTCGTCGGAGCTTGCCGGCGGCCGTGGTGGAAGGAAACGGCGGCGATGGCGAGGCTCCAGTGGGCGCCGGCTTCGATTGGGGCGCGGGAAGAAAGAAGAGGGCGCGGGCGAGCTCCTGGACAAGACGGCCGGGCCAGAGGTGGCTCGTGGCCGCGTCGGCTGCGGCGGCGTGGCCACATCAGAGCTCGGGCCAGGGGGTAATGGCGTAGGGGAGAGGAAGAACGGCGCCTTGAGGGGGGTTCTAGGGTTTCCAGGGGTCGGTGGGCACGGGGGACCTTTATGCCGCCGGGGTCCGTTAGATGGCCGCAACGGCGGCACCTCGCGGCTCAGCCGTGGGATGCCCTCCACGCCATGGCGTCCTTCCTCCACTGTAGCGAGGAAGGGGATGAAGGCGGATGGGCTGGGCTTGGCCCAGTAGGGGGCCTCGCCCGGGGCGGTAGATAGGGTTTTTTGCATATATTTTTTTATTGTTGTTTTCTTTTCTCTTTTTCTTTTTCTGTTTGTATTTCTTTCTGTTGCTTTTGATTTTTTTTGTAAAATATGGAACTTGATCCATAATTGATATTGCACATGACCAGAGTGCCATAAAAAGTTTTGTGCCCAAATAAAATCATTTAATATTTTAATTAAATATTAAATGATTAAAATGGACTAATTAAGCTAATGTTTTAATTGTTTGATTTATTTTATAGCTTAATAAACTCCCATATCCACATGGACATGGTTCACTGAATATTTGGGATTTAACAAAAGTGGTTGCATAATTTTTGGACAAAGTTTAATTGTCACATGATTTTGATATTAACCAAAAGGCATTTTTGGAATGTGATCATAGCATGATTGCAACAGTGATGATCATTAACAAAAGGATCACTGTAGTGATTCCTGTTACATGACAGTGAGGATGTTACATCCGTATATATTTTGGAAATCTTAACGTGACCATCCCTGACGTAGTCCCTAGTCACATGATAACATCGGAGAATGTGCTTGGCTATTGAGTGCGTCCTTGGTTTCCTTGCATTAGCAATGACAGGGCCATGGAAGCTGGGGAATACTCCAAGTTCGATGATGTAGTTCTTCCACCAGAGCGCTTCATTTGTCGCTTTGCAAGTGACCATATACTCTGATTCCATTGAAGATTGAGCAACGACTGACTGTTTTCCACTCCTCCAGCTTATCTCCCCTCCGTTCGACATGAATACATATCTCATTTGAGATTTCGAATCATCGGGATCAGAACCGAAGCTAGCATCGGCGTAACCATTTACGACGAGATTTTCTTTGCATTTTCCACACGAGAAACATGTCCTTAGTTCTTCATAAATATCATATGACATTCTTAACTGCTTTCCAATGTTCCTTTGCAGGATTACTTTGAAAGCGTTTAGTCAGACTAACTGCCAGGGACACATCAGATCAAGTACACATCATGTCATTTTTTTGGAAAAGGAGAATATCTTAATATCGAAAAGATACCAATTACACAGCATAACATACATGATAGATCCTATGGCTAAAGCATGGAGTACAAAGAACATATCCTCTTTAACTTTTTCCGTTACTGACCATTGAGTCACACTCAATGGGTTACCTTTTTGTCACGGGCAAGAACTCTTTCTTGGACTGATCCATTTTGAATTTCTTCAAAATCTTCTCAAGGTAAGTTTTCTCACTCAGTGCTATCAGGCGTTACGATCTATCTCTATATATTTTAATTCCTAATATATATGTAGCTTCACCTAGGTCCTTCATTAAAAATTGACTATTAAAATATTCTTTTACACTTTCCAACATTTTCACATCATTCCCTATTAGCAAAATTTCGTCCGCTATAGTACCAGGAATGCCACTAAGCTCCCACTTGTCTTCTTGTAACGCTGAATTCTTTGAAATTTTGGACAAATCCAAAACCTTTGATCACCTCATCAAATCGAAGATTCCAGCTCCGAGATGCTTGCTTCAATCCATAAATGGATCGTTGAAGTTTGCATACCTTCCCAGTATCCTTAGGATCCACAAAACCCTCTGGTTGTACCATGTACAACTCTTCCTAAATGTTTCCATTTAGGAACGCGGTTTTCACATCCGTCTACCATATTACATAATCGAAATAAGCAACAGTTTAGTAATATCCGAATAGACTTAAGAATCTCTACTGGTGAGAAAGTCTCCTCGTAGTCAACTCCTTGAATTTGTCGGAAACCCTTTGCGACAAGTCGATATTTATAGACGGATAAATTTCCATCAACGTCAGTCTTTTTCTTAAAGATCCATTTGTTCTCGGCGGCCTTGCGGTCTACGGGAATATCCAACAAAGCCACACTTTGTTGGCATACATGGAATATATCTAGGATCTCATGGTTGAAGCTATTTCTCGGACTCGGGACTTTCCATCGCGTCTTTGTAGTTTGCAGGTTCGTCATGTTCTTTGAACGTGACTACATTAACAAGTTGTCTATAAAACTCTGTAGCATTACGTACCCTTGTTGACCTGCGTAGAGTAGGTTTCTCGGTGTGGTTATCATGATCATCATCATTATCTTCTGCTCCCACTGCGGAGGTTGGTTATGGAACATCTTCCGTTACCATTCCTTCTATTTGCGGTGAAGGATCAACAATCTCATCGAGCTCTATCTTCCTTCCCTCAATACTTCTTTCAATAAACTCCTTTTCGAGGAAGTTTCCATCCTTTTTTACAAACGTTTTGCCCTCAGACTTGTTTTAGAAGGTGTATCAATGGTTTCCTTAGGATACCCCACAAAGATGTATTTCTCCGCCTTTGGTTTAAGTTGTCAGGATGTAGTTTCTTAACATACGCCTCACAACCCCAAATCCTTAGTAAAAACAACTTTGGTTTCTTGCCACGTCATAACTCATATGGTGTTGTCTCTACGGATTTTGATGGTGCCATATTACGACAAAAAGCGGAAATTTCTAAATCACACCCCCAAAATGATACTGGTAAGTTGGTGTGAGACATCATTGACTGCACACTATCTAATAGGGTACGATTATGTCGCTTGGAAACACCATTACGCCGAGGTGTTCCAGTTGGCATAAGTTGTGGTACAATGCCACAAGTCTTCACGTACATGCGAACTCATAACTTAAATACTCGCCACCTCGATCAGATCATAGGTGCTTGATTTTCTTATCGACTTGGTTTTCAACCTCACTCTGAAATTCCTTGAACTATTCAAAGGTTTCAGACTTGTGTTTATTTAAGTATAATACTCGTATGTACTCAAGTCTGTGAATGTCACGGAGTAACGGTACCCATTGCGTGTGGAGACATTCATTGGTCCACATACATCAGTATGTATGATTCCCAATAAGTCAGCCACACGTTCCATTATCCACACTTTCCTTGTTGTGTATCCATCATAGCATTCTCCTAATGACATGACTTCATTTCCAATGGACATATGTGACCCTATGATCATGAAACCTTGATCATCGGTTGCACAATGAACTAGTATATTAGAGTTAACTAGGGACATGGTTGTTTACATATTACACGTGTATTAATGTTTCCGCGTAATACAGTTATAGCATAGTATGAAACTATTATGAACAAATAGGGACATGGCAAAAATATCTTTATTATTTTCCTCTAGGGCATATCTCCAACGGTATCACCGGGGGCCGGGGGGTGAGGAGGCATCTTGGTTCATCTCACTAAAGGGCGGTTAAGACACGAGTTTATTGCACAAGGATTTGATACCAATTGAAAGGATCAAGTTGGACCTAGAGGGGGTGAATAGGTACAATAAAAAAAATTAATCACTACTTAGCAATTTTAAGAAATATGTTGCGGAATATGAACGTGAGCCTAACAATTGCAAAGGTTGTTCTAGTTAGATAAGGAGCGTAAACAACACACAATATAGTTGCAAGGGAGGTAGTAAATGATAAGGTAACCGAATGACGTGAAGAAAACAATGTATCCCAATGTTCACTTCCTTGGAGGGAAGCTACTCACCGTTGGAGGGGTGGATGTTACCACGAAGACACACCGCACCATGAAGTCTCGCCCTATTATATCCTTCAGATATCACCACGAAGGCGATTCCCAACCACTAGTGGTTGACCTTAAAAGTCGTCACCAAACCCTCATAAATGCAACGGGGGTAATCACAATGTTTGACTCCTCTTCGAATAATTCCTACCCGCCTAGAGTCCCTAACCTCCAAGAGTAACAATATCAATGGGGAAAGCTCAAGGATTGCTCAAATCACGATTTTCTATGGTCGGAAGATGGGGAAGGGACAAATCTATCACTGGGTGAAAGATTCGACAAGAACTCTCTCAAATCTCTCCGGTATCTTGGATTGAGTGTAAGAGATGAGGGGAGGGAGCACTTGGTGTTCTTGGATGAGTCTAAGTGAAGTGGTCAACCCTCACCCATAGTGGGTGAGGGGTAAATATAGTGCACCAAGAAACTAGTCGTTTTGCACTTGACAGGGCTGACCCGGATGGTCCGTCCTTTGCTCGGACGATCTGGCTAGCCACCCGAATGGTCCTACTAGGTCAAACCATATCCAGCCCGAGACAGGCCCCGGAAGGCCGGCCATCTGGTCGGACGACATTTGTACTGGTGGGAGCCCGAACGTCCAAATAGTAGTCTTAATGGTCCGGCTTATGAGGGGTAGTCTGTCTAGGATGGCCCCAAAGTATCAATCCCTCTGCCTTGCAGATGCAAGCATCCAGATGGTCCGGGGTCCTACACGGGCGGTCCGGGAAAGGCCCGGATGATCCGACAACGAACCTGGATGATCCGACTATATGGTGATTCCTTTCTGCCAAGGGGTCTTTATTTCGAGCGGTCCAGTGACGTATGCAGATCATCTGGCTAGGGCCCGGACAGTCCGGTTGTGCAAACAGTATGTCCATTTGAAACACATTTTATTTCCTACACGACTAAATTATTTTCCATGATTGTGCAAAGTTTTGTATATTAGTTGTGTGGTTTTTAGGACTTGAGCAAGTCAAAAACGTAACCCTATGATCCCCTCTTAATAGTGTCGGATCCCTATAACTCAAGATCTAACTGATAAGAGGACTTAGCATCATCCCGTGTGATGTCTACGCACGCTTCTATTCTTAAAGACTATGTTGGGCCTCCAAGCGTAGAGGTTTGTAGGACAGCAGCAATTTACCTCAAGTGGATGACCTGAGGTTTATCGAAGTCAGGGAAGTAGAGGTTAAAGATGGTCTCTCTCAAGAAACCCTGCAATTAAGAAGCAATAAGTCTCTTGTGTCCCAAACACACCTAATACAATGGTAAATTGTACAGGTGCACTAGTTCGGCGAAGAGATGGTAAAATATGGGTGATAGGTGTGGCAAAGTAAGGTAATAAAAATCTGTATTTAAAATTACAACAAGGTATCAAGTGACAAAAGTGAGCACAAACGGTGTAACAATGGTGGAAACAAGGCCTAGGCTTCATACTTTCACTAGTGGCAACTCCCGACAACATTAACATAGTCTAATCACATGATATTTCCACTAAAACATGCAATGGAGACGTACTCGGAGGTCATTCCTTTGTGATCAAGAGAGGACTAGAATTATGTAGGGCTACAAAAGCACACCTCAGAGTTCGTAGTTCTCATCTATGGATTTCCCAATGTCACCGCGGCCATCCAAAGAGAGTACCACAATCACCACAATATATCTCAAGGATAGTCAAATACAAGGAGACTCTTAAGTCTTCAATCAATTCACAAAAGAGGAAATTACTCATGAAAATATTCTTCTAATCTATGTCCAATAGACCGATGTCACCTTGGTCTCGGAGATTATACTAGATATAGACAAGTGAGTATATCAAATCCAATACATAGAAGAAGGGGAAACATCATGGGATCACCCTAGATTAACATAGCCTATGATCACAATCAAGATCACATCATGGGAGAGAGAATCAACGACAAAGCTACTGTAGAAGACCTCAGACCCGAGGAGGAACTACTCCCGCATCTTCATGAGGAGGAATCAACATCGATGGAGATGAATCCGGGGGCACTTCCCTGCCCCGGTAGGGTGTCGGCACAGGAATTCTGGTCCCCCGAAACTTGTTGGCGATGGTGGCGGCGATCGGAATTGCTTCTGGAAAAATGAGGTTCGAAATCAGGGTTTCCTCCACGGGGGTAAAAATAGGGCCAAAGGGGGGCTCGAGCGGAAGCCCCACTTGACCAGGCGGGTCCTTGGCGCGACCTCCCCCTTGGTCGTGCGGGCAGGCCACCTGGTTGGGGGTGGCCCCCTCCGGCTGTATTTCGGGCTTCTGGAGTCTTCCGTCATGCTTGTTTTTTATAACATTTTTGTGGAATTTTCCGAGCACTTTTATAATTGGTATTTTTTCTGCAATGCATGGACAACATCAGACAGAAACTGGCACTGGGGCACTGAGTCAGTAGGTGATACGTCCCAAAAGTATCTATAATTTTTGCGTGTTCCATGCTTATAAGGTGATATTGCTATGTCTTTTGCTACACTTTCATACCTTTTTTACACATATTTGGACTAACCTACTAACTCAGTGCCTCAGTGCCAGTTTCTGTCTGTTGTTGTATGTGCATTGCAGGAAAAATACCAATTATTAAAGTGCTCGGAAAATTCCAGGAAAAATATGTAAAGAATCAGCAGTTCAGAAGCTTCCGGACACCCAAAGGAGAGCCAGAGGGGGGGGGTCACCCCCTCCGGGGTGTCCAGTGGCGCGGCCCCACCCTAAGCCGCGTGAGGAGGCCGCCCTGAGGGGTGGGACCTCCCCTGGTGCCCTCCTTTGGCCCATATTTAGCCCCCGTTCCATAAACCACTACTAGGGAAATAGCTATACATGGAAACCTTATTAGTGGCGCATTTTATATGTAATGCGCCACTATGTTGTAAGGGGTGGTGCACTGGTAAAAAATATGCCACCCCTAAGAGTGGGCCACCCCTGGATCCCCTTATACGTGGCGCATTTGGAGAAATGCGCCACCCCTAAGAACCTTATAGGTTGCGCATTTTGGAAATGCGCCACCCCTAAGAGGCTTATGGGTGGCGCATTCTGGAAATGCGCCACCCCTAAGGAATTATTAGTGGCATATTCAGAATGCGCCACCCAGAAGCTCTTAGGGGTGGCGCATCTTGCATATGCGCCACTACTAAGCAAAAACTGTGAGGGAAAATTCCCAAATACACCCCACCCCTTGGACCGCCTTTTCACTTTGAAAAAAATTAAAAGAAAGTGATAGAAATGTCAAAAAAAGAAAATAAGTTTCCCATATGATATGTGGTCTAGTTGTTAGGAAAATTTACAAGTATGAATTTCGACTTTTTTTGCAAAATCTCTCGAGAATTTTGTAAAATGGGCATTACTTTTGCATACGACCTCCGATGAAAAAGTTTTTTATATGAAAAATCATCTACTCGAAAAGTTATATCCAAATTCAACTTGGGGAATCCCCTTGAGCATTTTAAGAATCCTCAAAAACCTAACAGAAAAAAAGTTATGGGCATTTGAAGAATTGGAGACAAAAAAATGAAAAAAAATTGAACTTAGTATTGGCGCATTTTGTATGAAATGCGCCACTAGTATCAGAAAAAATTGAAATTAAAAATATTTTTTTATTTTTTTAAAATTCAAAATAGGCTAGAGGACTGATCGGGAAGTTTCAAAAAAAAGTTGGAAATTTTAGCTAGTAACATTAAAAAAAATTCAACTTTTTTAAAAAAAATTCAAAATATGCTAATAGTCCCATCGAGAATGTTTCAAAAAAATATTGAAAATTTTAGCACACCCATGAACATCAACAAGGTCCTAAACATCGACATGGTTTAATAGGATTTATATGATAGATATATCAACAAGTGCCTGCTAGGTGAGCTGGAGTGGGAGTTGAATAGAACCGAGAAGTTAAGCGTGTTGGGGCTGGAGTAGTGCTAGGATGGGTGACCCTCGGGGAAGTTTGACCATGGAGGTTAGTTTGACCTGAGATTAAGCATAGTGACCGAGCATTAAGCATACTAACCTGAGATTAAGAAAAAAATTAAAAAACATTATCCAGATTCAAAATTCAAAATTTAAAAAAAATTAATAGTGGCGCATTTTCAGAATGCGCCACCCCTAAGACTCTTGTGGGTGGCGCATTTTTAGAATGCGCCACCCATAAGCACTTATGGGTGGCGCATTTCGAAATGCGCCACGCATAAGAGTTTTAGGGGTGCCGCATTTGAAATGCGCCACTATTAAGGCCTTATTAGTGGCTTGTCCTTAGTGGCGCATTTGAAATGCGCCACTAAAGGCAAAAAAAGGACGCCACTATAAGGCCCTTTCCTAGTAGTGAACCCTCGGGAGGCACTCCGTACCGCGAATTTCGCCACTGTTCCGCCGCCACCGCGATCCCGAGATCGGAATCGCTAGAAGACCTTGTCTCGGCACCCTGTCGGAGCGAGGATTGATCTCCGGGAGCTTCTCCACCACCATGAGCGCTTCCCGGATGTGTCGTGAGTAGTCCCCCTTGGACCATGGGTCCATGACCAGTAGCTATCTAATGTCTTCTCTGCAATATTGTGCTTCAATTCTTAGCCTTTGTGAGTTGCCCTACATGATCAAGGCATCTATGTAATAGTTTATGTGTTGCTATGCTGTGTTTGCTGCGATCCGATGGATTATAATATTATGTTCAGATTGTGATGAGTTATATAATTGGTTATCCTTTTATATATTTGTTCATGAGTAATTCTTGCATGTTCTCCCGTGCTTTTTATTGCTTTGGCCAAGTAGTAGATTGGAACTCCAAGAGGGAGCATTATGCATGATTGTGGGTTCATGCCCCCCGATGTCTAGCTTGAGTGACAGAAACATGAGACTATGGGATGTGATGTTGCCACCAGGGAGAAAAAACGGTGCTTGTAACTGCGGTTGCAAGGATTGTTTACCTTACGCATAGTTTGTTAGTGCAGTTGTCTGTTGCTTTGAGTTTACACTTTGGGTGGGCTCGCAACTTAATATCAGCAAGATGTTCTGGATAGATATCTCAAGGTGGATGATTAGTGAGTAGATGTTGATGAATAAATGTTCTACTTGTCTTGGCGTACTGCCCATACGATTGGGCCTCGAACCTTCTTGTAGCATAATTAGCATTGCGGTGCGTTTATAATTCTGTCAATTTCCTAGCTGTAATTTGTTCACCCAGCATAGTTGTTTTATCTTCTTTTGGGAGAGAGACATCACTAGTGAACGTCATGGGATCCCGGTCCATATTTCCACCATTTTTTACACCTCAATCATTTACTGCTTTTATTTCCTTTCTGTTGCAATCACCACTACTATTTTCACCGTGTGTTTGATCCTTTGTAAACAACAAGACCGGAGACATTGACAACCTCTCTGTACTCGTTGGGAGAAAAGTTGTTTGCTTGTGTGTGCAGGTCCAGGTCAAGTGAGTAACTTATCTCAAACGGCGCCTTGCTCGTTTGACCACCTACTTGAAGAACTTGGAGTCCTCCTGGTTTGACAAACCTTATAGTCCTCGTGTAAGGGAAATTTGTTGCTACTACATCATCACCTTCCACTTGGGGTAACCAACGAGGGGCGAGAAGTTATTTCCCGTCTCATCAAGAAAATTTCTTGCGCCATTGCCGGGGACTCCAGTCTACAAGATAAGGGAGTTGCACACTATCTTTTACCTTTGCTTTTTACTCTTGTTAGTTTACTTTCTAGTTTTTGCTTTAGAGTCTTATACCAAAAACCACAAAAAAATTAGTTACTTTGCTCTTGCCTGTCATTACTATGGGTACTTATAAAGGTAACAGACGTTGTGACTACACTAGTTATGATGGGGAATTATGCCCATGGCATGGTCTCCCGGGTAAGAAACCGGATCTTTGGTTTGAAGCTGCTCCTAAACGTCCTCACACTTGGGAGGATGTCAAAATTGTTATAATAGAAAGGAAGTCAAACGTATAAGATGGCACCACAACTTTGATTAATAACACAGAAATTGATTTTGATAATTGCACTCTTCCCGATGTTATTATATTTTTGTAAAGAATGGCCAAAGACCCCCATACTAGTTCACTCAACATTGCCTTCACCGAGCATATTACCAACGCTATTATCAAAGCTAGGGAGGAGAAACTTAAATTAGAGTTTTCTATTCCTATAAAACTAGAATATGGTTGGGATCCTATGGTCAAAATCTCTTTTTTCTCTTTTTTCTCTTTTTTGTATTTTGTCGGGCTCTTTGGCTCTTTCTATTTATCTCTCATTTGTCCTCTTTGGGATCTTTTAATTTGTCCTCTTTAGGGATCTTTTATTTGTGCCCTCTTTGGGATCTTTTCCTCACTTTAAGGGCAACACTCTATATTCTACAAGGGTATAGAAGATCACACACTTTACAAGAATTACTCAACATAAAGAAAATTGGAAACTATCATGATGTATGCAAATGTATGCCTCTGCCAGTGTAGCAGGATATGCAATGATACTACCACGTCATGTAGCAATTATAAGGGCAAGGCCCAATTAGCACGCGGATCTACGATCGAGAAACAGAATGTATGAAATATCAAGTCATGAGAATATGGATGTTGCATGGCAATGTATCTCGGAAAGGCTCTGGAAATTCCTTGTAGGTAGGTATGGTGGCTGTTTTGAGGAAAGATATAATGAGGCTTATGATGACAGAGCGTATCATGCCAAGGGTTTGGATGCACTTGCGAAGTTTGCACCAACTCTCGAGGTGAGAGGGAAATGTAGGGGTAACGAAGAGGCTAGCAAAATATGGATGGTGGAAGTGCCATCAATTGAATACTCACATTAGTCAAAGGAACCCATTCACTTATTATCGGTATCTCTCTATCTAATCAGGAGATTCACAAAGAGACAAGTACCCCGAGGAGGAGTGTATGAAGGTTTGGTTATCCTTGCACATCCTCGACCCATGGTACATGAGGGTACTCTATATATTACAACCCCTCCAGAGGTTAGCGATCCATCTAGTAGCTAGAGGTCTCAACTATTTTTTTGTAGTTTTTGAAAATAAGCACGGATTTCCCAAAATACGACACCTATCACTAATAGGCTTGAGCTCTTGACACACATAAGTCCAAACATTACTCAAATCAATACCTCAAAACTATTGCAAGTTACTACTATACTTAAATAGCAACCTCAATTACCTACTCAAGTCAAGACACAAAACTCAGTGCAACAGGCCAACTCTCTAAACAAGATAAGCATGAAAAACTAAAGAGAGTTACAAAATAAACAACCTAAATAAAAGCTCTTCAAAAATATAAGCATGAAAAACAAGAGCTAATCATGATAACAGCTAGAAAAAGATGAAGAACACTCAACAAGGATAAGCATGAAAACTATGTTGTGTTCTAGGGTGGAATGGAGCGTGTTTATCTCCCAAACAATGTAGGGTAGGGTTCAACTTGTTATGAATAGCAAACAAAACTAAACAAACTAATAAGTAAATAAATCTGAAAGGTAAATGCAAGACGCTCCAAGCATAGCACATAACACATGAAGTGATAAAAATATAGTGTGGAGAAGGACGAACTGATGATTGTTGATGGAGAAGGGGATACGGGGGCATCCCCAAGCTTAGATGCTCGAGTCTCCTTGAATATTCCCTGGGGTGCATGGGGCATCCCCAAGCTTGAGCTTTTGACAGTTCCGGATCTTCTTTCATCATCTCCCTTCGCACACTTGAAAACTCCCTTCATACGAAACTTATCATAAGTTGATTAGAGGGGTTAGTGCCCATAATAAAATAATTTTCCTGTACTGGAAATAAATATTTTTAGGACGATCTACTGTTTCTCAAGATTTCCGAAAAGTTTTTGCAAAGAAAAAGCAAGCTTAAGATTTGCAAAACGGTGAAAACGCAAAACACGGCAGGTTCTGAGAACAACAGACCAGCAGGTAGTAAATATTTTTGTAGAGGCACTTCTGCAAATCAAATCAAAAAACTCAGAACAGGTTGTAGCTTCTCAATTGTATAGAGCATACTGTCAAAATAATTCAGATCAGAAACATGATCTGGTGATTTTAGGCGAATTTTTCCGTCAAGCAGACATAATCTGTTTTCTTGACAGCATGTCACAACTTTTGATACACTTGCAACCGGAGGCTAAAACTTGGCACAAAGCTTGAAAATAAAGATATAATGATGTTGCTACAGTATTAACAAGCATCTAGACCACTAAAACTGAAAGTAAAAAAACTCAAAGTAAAGATAACAAGGGTTGTCTCCCAAGATCTCTTTCTTTATAGCCATAAAGATAGGCTTAAAATTTTAATGATGCTCTCGTAGGAATAAGAGTTGAAGCACAAAACAGAGCATAAAGAAGCAAATACAAACCACATTTAAGTCTAACATGCTTTCTATGCATAGGAATATTGCAATGAAATAATTTATTGAAGCACAAAGCAATAGAAAGGCAAAACATGTGCAACTTCAAAACCATCAACATAAAGAGAGGGAACTTGATATTGTTGAAATATCTATAAGCGTATGTTCCCCTCTCATAATATTTTTCAGTGGGATCATGAATAAACTCAACAATATAAGTATCACATAAAACTTTCTTAGCATGATCCACAAGCATAGAATATTTATTGGTCCCCACATAAGCAAAATCATAAATATTAGTGGGAGCAAACTCAACAAAATAGCTATCACATGAATCATTCTTATCATGATCCACTTGAAAAAAATTATCCTTTATAGCATAAGTGTTATCAAAATAATCATCATAGATAGGAGGCAAAGTATCATCAAAATAAATTTCCTCATCAAAACTTGGGGGAGGGGGGCTAAAAAGATCATCTTCATACAACATAGCATCCCCAAGCTTATGGCTTTGCATATCATAAGCGTCAAAGGTATTCAAAGAAGACATACTAGTAATAATGAAATCATGAAGAGTACGAAAATAAAGTTCCATAGGTTTTTGGATTTTCTCTTACAACACTTCATGTCCCAATTCAAGACAGAGCTCATAAATCTCTCTCATTTTGTTGTTGTTTTCCATAAGCCTAACTAGTGAAATAAAAACAAGAAAAGAAAAGATTTAATTGCAAGATCTAAAGATATACCTTCGAGCACTCACTCCACACAAGAAATAGCTTCCTTGCGTCTTTGTGTGTGTACATCTTACCTTACTTCCCCGGCAACGGCGCCAGAAATAGCTTGATGTCTACGCACGCTTCTATTCTTGTAGACTATGTTGGGCCTCCAAGCGCAGAGGTTTTTAGGACAGCAACAATTTTCCTCAAGTGGATGACCTAAGGTTTACCAAACTCAAAGAAGTAGAGGTCGAAGATTCAAGCAACCCTGCAATTAAGAAGAAAGAAATCTCTTGTGTCCCCAACACACCTAATACAATGGTAAATTGTATAGGTGCACTAGTTCGGCGAAGAGATAGTAAAATATGTGTGATAGGTGTTGATGTCTACGCATGCTTCTATTCTTGTAGACTATGTTGGGCCTCCAAGCGCAGAGGTTTGTAGGACAGCAGCAATTTCCCTCAAGTGGATGATCTAAGGTTTATTGAACTCAGGGAAGTAGAGGTTGAAGATGGTCTCTCTCAAGCAACCCTGCAATTAAGATGCAAGAAGTCTCTTGTGTCCCCAACACACCTAATACAACTAGGAGTTGTATAGGTGCACTAGTTCAGCGAAGACATGGTAAAATATGGGTGATAGGTGTGGCAAAACAAAGTAATATAAATCTGTAATAAAAAGTGCAGCAACCAAACAAGTGATAAACGTGAGCACAAACGGTATTGCAATGGTGGAAACAAGTCCTAGGCTTCATAGTTTCACTAGTGGCAACTCCCAACAACATTAACATAGTCTAATCACATGATATTTCCCATAAAACAAGCAATGGAGACGCACTCGAAGGTCATTCCTTTGTGGTCAAGAGAGGATGAGAATTATGTAGGGCTACAAAATCACACCTCAAAGTTCGTAGTTCTCAATCTATGTATTTCCCAATGTCACCGCGGCCATCCAAAGAGAGTACCACAATCACCACAACATATCTCAAGGATAGTCAAAGACAAGCACCAAGAGACTCTCAATCTTCAATCAACACACAAAAGAGGAAATCACTCATGAAAATATTCTTCTAACACATGTCCAATAGACCGCTGTCACCATGGTCTCGGTGATTATACTAGATAAGATCAAATGAATACATCAAATCCAATACATAGATGAAGGGGAAATATCGTGGGATCACCCTAGATTAACATAGCCTGTGATCACAACGAATATCACATCATGGGAGAGATAGAAGACCACATAGCTACTGGTAGAAACCTTAGCCCCGAGGAGGAACTACTCACACATGGACATGGTGATAGAGTTGTTGATGGAGACGTGCAGCCCGGAGGAGATGAAGGAGACGGCGGCGGCGGCGGCCACGGCAGCGGCGACGGCCACGGCCACGGCCCTTAAGGCAGCGGCCCTTGGCCCCTTCTTCTTCCTTCGAGATGGTGTTGCTGTGGAGATTGATCTCCCCCTCAAGACGGCTGCCAAGGGGGAGGAAATTTCATGGTGCCCTTTGACCTAGGTTTTCTCTCTTTATATATAGACTCTCGGATTCCCGTCATCCAGATTACGTCTTTGGTATTTCGGGCTCCAGGGAGCATCTGAACTCTGATTGGGCCGAATTTTATGTTTACATCCACCGGAAAACAATTCCCTACAACTTTGTAGTTTTGAGTTTTTCCGTTTGACGCCGTCTTCTCGAGTTTCCGAGGAGATATTTAAAACCTGTCTCGTGGGGACAGATTTCAGGAGAGTTAGAGTCCAACTCCTAGAAGGCTTCTTTTTATGATTTTTCCTTTATCCAAGTAATTCCTACACATAAAGTACAAAAACAAGAACTTGTGTACTCTTTCAACCATTAATAGATTAGTTCCAACATATGTTATAAAAAGATATGAAAGTGTAGCAAACATATAGAAATAACACCCAAAACATGCATGGAGCAAGCAGAAATTATAGATACATTTGGGACGTATCAACATCCCCAAGCTTAATTCCTGCTCCTCCTCGAGTAGGTAAATGATAACAAGCATAATTTCTGAGGTGACATGCTAGCAACCATATAAGAACTTAAAAAAGTAAAGCAATCAAGGTATGTGATTCAATTCAAGTCATAACATGAAGAGCCTATATTATCATTGACGCAAGTAACAAAAGAACATTAGGTGCAAGAGCTCTCGCTGTCCGTGACTCGAATGTCTCCAAATGGTGTTTGTGTGTGATACGTCCCAAACGTATCTATAATTTCTGCTTGTTCCATGCATGTTTTGTGTGACTTTGCCATGCTTTTCTTGAACTTGCATACACTTTTGAACCTATTTGGACTAACCTATTAACTCAGTGCACCCAGTTGCCAGTTTCTGTTTTCTGCTGTTTTGTATTTCAGGTTTTTCGGCCATTAAAAGTGCTCCAAAAATTCCTGGAAAAATATATAAAAAATCAGCGCAACAGAAGCTTCCGGAATCACCAAGAGAGGGAAGGGGGCCACCACCAGGCAGCCAGGAGGGAAGGTAGGGTGGCCCCACCCTGGGCCGCGCCAGGGACCCTCCTGACTGCCTCGTGGGTCCCCTCGACGCCCCCCCTTCGCCTATATTTACCCCTCGGGGTGGAAACCCCTAATACGGAATCCTCTTTGGCGATCTCGCCTCTGTTCCGCTGCCGCCGTTTCTAGATCGGGGCTGCCTGGAGAAGCTGCTCCGGCACCCTGCCGGGAGAAGCTACCCCCTCCGGGAGACCCTTCATAGCCATGGACGCCTCCCGTATGTTCCGTGAGTAGTTTCCCTTGGACCATGGGTCCGTGACCAGTAGCTATGTGATCTATCTCTCCCCTTTTGTGCTTCCACTTTCAAGTCCTCGTGAGCTGCCTCACATGATCGAGGCATCTATGTAATTTCTGCTCTTGCTATGTTGAGTTTGTTGGGATCTGATGGATTATGAGACTATGTTCAGATTTTGATGAGTAATATATTTGGTTCTTCTCTTTTATATTTTGTTCTTGAGTAAATTCTTGCATGTTCTCCGTTGCGGTATTTGCTTTGGCCAAGTATTTTATTTGCAACTCCAAGAGAGAGCGTTATGCTCGATTGTGGGTTCAACCCCTTGATGTCTAGCTTGAGTGACAAAAACATGAGACTAGGGGATGTGTTGTTGCCACCAGGTATAAAACAACGGTGCTTGTACCTGCGGGTGCAAGGATTGTTTACTTTACGCAAAGTTCTTTTAATGCAGTTGTCTGTTGCTTTGAGTTTACACTTTGGGTGGGATTCGCAACTTAATACCAGCGAGATGTTCTGGATAGATATCTCAAGGTGGATGATTCGTAGTAGATGCAGATGGATTTCGGTCTACTTGCCTTGGCGTACTGCCCATTTCTTTTGAGCCCTTCCTTTCTTTGCAGCATAGTTAGCATTGCGGTGCCTTCATAATCCTGTCAATTGCCCAACTGTAATTTGTTTACCTCGCTAGCACTTTTATCGTATTTTGGGAGAGAGACATCACTAGTGAAAATCACGGGACCCTGGTCCATCTTCACATTATTGTTCACACCCTCAATTTACTTTCAGCTTTTACTTTCCTTTCCACCTTTTATCTCTTGTGTTGATCCTTTGTAAACGACAAAGCCGGAGGAATTGACAACTCCTCTGTACTCGTTGGGAGCAAAGTTATTTGTTGCTGTGTGCAGGTCCACGACAACACCCTAGTCAGGAAGCAATTTCTGGCGACGTTGCCACCTACTTGTATCTCCTGAGTCCTACTGGTTCGATAACCTTGGTATCTTCACCGAGGGAAACTTGCTGCTGCACTGCATCTCAAACCTTCCACTTGGGGTAACCAGCGAGGGGTGAGAAGCCATCAGCTTGCAAGAAAGGGGATAGGAATACGAGAAAAAAAATTGTTGAGAACTCAATCTAATAAAGTTTCACACTTGGTCTTCTTTGGAATCTTATCTTGACTCGTCCCCAGACCACTAGCCAGGTACAAGTCAATTTGATCCACTCCTTTTCGATATTTTGAGCACTCATCCAATGGATGAGCGTAAGCACGAGAGTTGACACTTAGGATGGCAAAGAGAGAAATATGGTGGAGGAGGAAGACAAAAAGGATGAGAAAGGCTCACATCAATGAGGACAATCATAGGCGAGAAGGCCAAATGATAGATATGATGTGGGGAGTAGGGATTGCCGTGCAACGGATGCACATAAGAGCTAGAAAGCTCTCCAATGGAACTAGTGGGGTGCATCTAACTTGCTCGCTCATGAAGACCTAGAGCTCTTTTGAGGAGGCTCATCCTTGGAATATGCAAGCCAAGTTATATAGTGTGAAGGTCCCCACATAGCTATATGCATGTATGATCATCTCTATGGAGTACAAGGATAAGAGGGAGTACTAGTGTGGATCTTTCAAAAGGATAGTAGTGAGACGAAGGACGAGCTGATGATTGTTGATGGAGAAGGGGATGCACGGGGGCATCCCCAAGCTTAGACTCTTGAGTCTCCTTGAATATTTGTTGGGGATGCATGGGGGCATCCCCAAGCTTGAGCGCTTGACACTCCCGAATCTTCTTTCATCATCTTCCATCGCACACTTGAAAACTACCTTCATACATAACTCATCATAAGATGATTAGAGAGGTTAGTACCCTTAATAAAAAATGTTTCCCCACTGGATATAAGGATATTCTTGAATAGCCACTGTTTATCAAGATTGCGAAAAGTTTTTTTCAAAGAAAAAGCAAGCTTAAGGTTTGCAAAAGTTAGGAGAGACAAAACGTGGCAGAATCTGTGAAAAACAGAACATCAGGTACTAAAGAATTTTTTAGGGGTACTTCTGCAATTCAAATCAAAAAACTCAGAACATACGAAAGTTCCGTGATTGTATAGAGCACGCTTTGTAAAAGATTCAGCTCAAAAAGATGAAATGGTGATTTTATCTGATTTTTTCCGTCACGGGGACAGAATCTGTTTTCTGGACCGCATGTCACAACTTTCACTTCACTTGTCATATGAGTCTATACTTGGCACAAAGCTTGAAAAAAAAGATACAATGATGTTGCTACAGTAGTAACAATCCTCAAGACCACTGAAAACAGAAGGTAAAAATTCAAAGTAAAGATAAAAAGGGTTGTCTCCCTAGAGCTCTTTCTTTATAGCCATAAAGATAGGCTTAAGATTTTAGTGATGCTCTCGTAGGAATAAGAATTGAAGCACAAAAGAGAGCATAAAGAAGCAAATAACAAACACAATTTAAGTCTAACATGCTTCCTATGCAAAGGGATCTTGTAGAGAAATAACTCATTAAAGCATAAAGATATTAGCATAGGAAGGAAAAATAAGTGCAACTTCAAAACCTTCAACATGAAGAGAGGGAACTTGATATTATTGAAATATCTATGAGCATATGTTCCCCTCTCATAATAATTTTCAGTGGGATCATGAATAAACTCTACAATATAAGTATCACATAAACTTTTTTATCATGATCCACAAGCATAGAAAATTTGTTACTCCCCACATAAGCAAAATCCTTCTCATTAGTAATAGTGGGAGCAAACTCAAAAAAATAGCTATCACATGAATCATTCTTATCATGATGCACTTGTAAAAATTTATTCTTTATAGCATAAGTGTCATCACAATAATCTTCATAGATGGGAGGCAAAGTATCATCAAAATAAATTTCCTCATCAAAACTTGGGGGGCTAAAAAGATCATCTTCATAAAATGTAGCATCCCCAAGCTTATGGCTTTGCATATCATTAGTATCAAAAGTATTCAAAGAAGACATTCTAATAAAATTACTACTATCATGAGTGATGTTCAAATAATAAAGCTCCATAGGCTTTTTGATCTCCTCCTCAAACACTTCATGTCCTAACTCAAGATAAAGCTCATAAAAATTTTGTTGTTTTCCATAAAGCCTAACTAGTGAAAATAAAAACAAGAAACGAAAATATTTAATTGCAAGATCTAAACATATACCTTCAAACCTTACCTCCCCGGTAATGACGCCAGAAAGAGCTTGATGTCTACGCACTCTTCTATTCTTGTAGACTATGTTGGGCCTCCAAGCGCAGAGGTTTGTAGGACAGCAGCAATTTCCCTCAAGTGGATGACCTAAGGTTTATCGAAATCAGGAAAGTAGATGTTGAAGATGGTCTGTAAGGCCCGATATGTGGTACTGTTCCAGATCTAGATGTTTCCATCCAGATCCAGAGACGAAGAACATATCGGTCCCACCGCGACATATGACACTGCCATATGCCCCGGATTTCCAACATGATATCACAACATTACAACTACAAGGATACAACATCTCATACAATCGGCATACAACTGCCTTAAATACAATACAACAGTGGAAGATACATGTCTGGGTACAGACTACAAGAAATTGCCTAGTGGCAAAGAGAAAAACATCGATCCCCATAACCACACGGGTCCAGGCCCTCCGCCGGGATCCGCTTAACTAGTCGTCGTCGAGTCTCCACGTGAAACGTCGATCACCATACCTGTTGTCGATCAAGAACTCTGAAAAGAGTTTGGGGGTAATATCATTAGTACAGAAGTACTCAGCATGCAACTGTAGTGGTCAACTAACCCAGCAAGGACTTCATCACTCGTCATTCTAGGAAAACTAGTAGTTTACGGTAAGGAAGGGGTAAGTGGTGAGGTTGCTGCCGCACTAGCATTTATGAAGTGGCTAACGATCTAGAGAGTAAGATAAGAAGCCAGGCATTCGATGAGGAATCGCCTCCAACAAGTTTTGCTATCAACTACTTACGCAAACATAACACCTATCCTATCCTTGTCCTCCTCTTTGCATCCCGATGAAGAAGAAGCAGTCAAGGCACACACACGTTGATCAAGTTATATTAAAATTATCTCAGCTGTTGTTGTCTATGAACAAGGAGTAGGTCTCAAGTCGTCCATAACCGTGGACACGGCTTCTCGAAAAGATTTAACCCTGCAGGGGTGTACCAACTGCCCATTATAAGGCTCCGCACGCACGCCCATCTCTCTTAGTTGCTACCCATTATAGGCAACCATTTTATGATTTAGTTCCAAGAGATCCGAAACGACAGGTCCCTCTAGCTAACAACGAACAAATCTGGGTGGCCCCCGGTGAGTCGACATCCAGCTCAGGAGCCGGCCGCGCTCTCGATCTGGTCTCTACCGTATGACTCCAGGTTTGGATTGCCGGTTAATCACACATGGGAAACCGGGTCCTCAGCTGGTCAAGATGGGCCAGCAAGGGAACTATGTCCTCACTGGTCCGGGTTGGTTTAAAAACTACTGGCAGCTGACCAGCACACACACGGTTTCAAAAGGTAAATCAGCTTGGGCCACCACTAGAAATGTTTGAAGCTAGGTAGGTAAGAAAAGGGGGCCCCATAAAATCCCACACGCGGTTAGGCACGCTCAGTCTTAAAACCAATACCCGGAACTCGGATCCTAGGTGACTCGAATGGAACAAAGCGTCGGGGAGGGATAGCCTAGACCTTCCATCCTTCGTCGAATATAGTCAACATTATAATAATCATATCTTCAACAACTATATAATAATGTGATAGCCCAAACCAAGGAGTAACAGGGTAACATCATAGCATCCTAAGCATGCATACTAAGAAGGGTCTAAGCAACGAGCAATAGTAACATAGCAGTACAAGGTTTGCTGGGAAGGGACATGGCTGTATCGGTTTGAAAGAGGTTGTAAACATGTGGTAGGATCAAACATCGAACCTAACCTAGACTAGCATGCAAACAGCTGGTTGAAATATAATGGATCATAAGTAATGTATAGTCCTTGCCTGTTGATAAGTCGGGTTCCGAAGGTGTAGTGGATCGCAAGCTCGCATCGTCTCCGAAGGTACCCGCGGAAGCACACAAGACGATAAACACTAGAAAGTAATCAACGAGCAAGCATATATTACTACGAGGCAAACACGAGCAAGCATCAAAAAGAAGGCAACACGAGACATCGCACCTACCGTCGAGAGCGGTTACTAACAGGTTAAGTGGAGTACTCGTCACACACGACGATACCGCACATTTACAAGGGTTCAAGTTGTTTAGCTACAGGTGATCAACAAAGGTTGTTAACATGGCAACTCAAGCAAGCATGGCATATCACACAAACATGTCAAGAGGTGAAGCATAAAGGAAACTATCTATGCTAGTCAATTTAAGTGAGGCACAACCTAAACATGGCATTCCACTAAGTACCTCACGACAATTAAAAGATTTCGTACTGTTCTGTCCTAAACCACATTTTAGGTTGGTTAACAACAGCAAACAATAGCATAAACACAAAGTACACGAAAAACTAATCAAGTTACATATAAGGCACACTCAAAACGGAGTTACGGTTAAAAAGATATAAGCAAAACAAGTTACGGGCACAATCTGCCAACATCAAGAAGCACACTTTAGAGCAATGCATAAACAGGATAATCAATGCAAACATTCTCACAAATGATATGGAACTAACGTAGACATGACAGGGAAGGCATGGCAAAAATAATCATGCAAAAAGGCATCATAGATCAAAAGATATTAAGCATGCAACATGGCATCGGAACGTTACAGACTTAGAGAAAAACAGAGGTGGCTATCAAAAACAGCGGGATAGCAACTTTGGAGCTCAATAACTATATGAATAGCAAGCATAACATGACAATTCAATACATATAATGGAAGTAGACATGATGCTTAACAATATGCAATTGGAATCACTCAATTCCGATAAACGGTTGCGACTCAACCGCCACCCGAAGTTGCAACAAATTAACAGTTTTCAGCACAGCAGCACATTAACATCAGGGTCACCACTTTGGAGCAAGATTTAATATAGCTAAAGCACCCAAACATGACAAGTTAAAGCATGGGAATGAAATACACATGATGCTTAATACATAGGAAAAAGAATCAATGCAATAGGCCTCATGGATTTGTCACAATCATCAATCAAACTTGCAATAAAATAACATCAGCGGCACTTGACAGAAATTAGCAACAGTTAATAGTCTGGTGCCTACTTCAACACAAATTATCAACATCAATATGACCTCAAATCAAAATGCTCACAAAATATGGATTGAAGTACACACAATTCTAAGCAATTTTCCTTTTGGGCGCAACGTCATCCGGGCTACGGTTTACTCGCAATTATCGTCGCAAAACGTAACAGCAGCAATATTTAACAGACTTAGCAAAAATAGATAAAAAAGAAAAAAAACAGACAAGGGAAAAAAAAGGGGCCTCACCCTAGTGGACTCGGCCCACTGGCTGGAGGAGGCCGGCGGTTGGGCAGGCTTGGGCCGCGTTGTCCCACGTGGCAGTCAATGCTGGAGGGAGGCGACCGGATCGGGGCTCCTCCCGATCCCGATCGAACGGGGCGCGGTGGCCGGCCATCTTCGGTGGCGCGCCGGCGAGGTTGCACGCGGCGGCGGGAGGATCCAGGGGCGTGGAGGCGCGCGGATCGGGCGCGGGGCTTGGAGGAGCCGGATCCAGCCGGCAGTGAGGCGAACGGACGTGGGGTGGTGGAGCTCCGGCCTCGGGACGCCATGTCCATAGCGTGGTGGCCGGCGGCAGGACCTGCGAAGGAGAGAGAGGTAAGGGAGGAGAAGAGAGGGAGAGGAGAGGGAGTGGGGCGCGGGAGGAGAGAGGAGGAGGGGCGCGCTCCGGCCTGCTACCGGCGGTGGCGCGGCCGTGGATGCGGCGGCGGCGGCTGCTGCCCGCGGGCAATTGAGGCGAGGTAGGTGGAGGCTGGGGCGCATCTGGGCTGTTGGATCGGCCGATCCGACGGTCCAGATCCGCTGGGGCCAGGGTTTGGGCGAAAATAGGGGTATTGGGCAGATTTTTGGGGCAAAGTGGAGGGGGTGGCTGCAATTTTTACATGGGGGAAACCCTAGAAGGAGGTGGGAGTGTGGTGGTCTTTATATAGCCCAGGTGGCTGGCAGTTTGCAAAAACATCCCCGGTTTTTCTCTCGCACGCGCGGTGTTTTACGTTTCTGACCGCCGGGGGTCCGCAGGACCTCTGATTCGGGTAAAACTTCGAACTGCGCGATCAGCGCGTCGAGCCGGCGGCGTTCACCTCACGCTGGAACCGTTCCGAGAACATTTTCCGGCGCGCTATAAAAATAACCCGTTTAATTATTAAACGGGGTTTTTCGTTCCATTGGCTGTGGCTGGTCTCGTGCGGTTTTCGCGACGGTGATCGGGTGAAACCCGGTGTCGCAAAGGTCGAGTGTCAGGGTGGCAAGGGTCGGTCTTTTCCGGTACGAGATAAGAGGGGGAAAATAATCGCTGATCGATAAATCGGGGATGCAAACACCGCAAACAAATCAGACAATCAAACAATTCACACCAAAAATAATTTTTTAAATTTTTGTGAAATCTGGGCTGTTACATGGTCTCTCTCAGGCAACCCTGCAATTAAGATACAAGAAGTATCTTGTGTCCCCAACACACCTAATACAACTAGGAGTTGTATAGGTGCACTAGTTCGGCGAAGAGATGGTAAAATATGGGTGATAGGTGTGGCCAAAAAAAGTAATATAAATCTATAATAAAAAGTGCAGCAAGCAAACAAGTGATAAACATGAGCACAAACGGTATTGCAATGGTGGAAACAAGGCCTAGGCATCATACTTTCACTAGTGGCAACTCCCAACAACATTAACATAGTCTAATCACATGATATTTCCCATAAAACAAGCAATGGAGACGCACTCGGAGGTCATTCCTTTGTGGTCAAGAGAGGACGAGAATTATGTAGGGCTACAAAATCACACCTCAAAGTTCATAGTTCTCAATCTATGGATTTACCAATGTCACCGCGGCCATCCAAAGAGAGTACCACAATCACCACAACATATCTCAAGGATAGTCAAAGACAAGCACCAAGAGACTCTCAATCTTCAATCAACACACAAAAGAGGAAATCACTCATGAAAATATTCTTCTAACCCATGTCCAATAGACAGATGTCACCATGGTCTCGGGACTATACTAGATAAGATCAAGTGAGTACATCAAATCCAATACATAGAGTAAGAGGAAATATCATGGGATCACCCTAGATTAACATAGCCTATGATCACAACGAAGATCACATCATGGAGAGAGAGAAGACCACATAGCTACTAGTAGAAACCTTAGCCCCGAGGAGGAACTACTCACACATGGACATGGTGAGAGAGAGAGTTGTCGATGGAGAGGTGCAGCCCGGAGGAGATGAAGGAGACGGCGGCGGCGGCCACGGCCACGGCCCTTGGGGGAAGTGGCCCTTGGCCCTTCTTCTTCCTTGGAGATGGTGCTGCTGTGGAGATTGATCTCCCCCTCAAGACGGCTGCCAATGGGGGAGGAAATTTCGTGGTACCCTTTGACCTAGGTTTCCTTATCATTATATAGACTCTCGGATTCTGGTCATCCAGATTACGTCTTCGGTATTTCGAGGCTCCAGGGAGCATCCGAACTCCGATTGGGCCTAATTTTATGTCTAGATCCACCGGAGAAAATTCGCTACAACTTTTTAGTTTTAAGTTTTTCCGTTTGAGACTGTCTTCTAGAGTTTATGAGGCGATCTTTAAAACCTGTCTGGTGGGGACAAATTTCGGGAGAGTTAGAGTCCAACTCCTATCAGGCTTCTTTTTGCGATTTTTTGTCAGAACCCTCTGTTAGGTAATGTGCTAGGATCAATTTCACTTTGCATTCATGAAAGAAATCAAAGGAAATTCAAAAACAAAATCAAAATGGGAGAAGGAACCCCCCCCCCAGATGAATTAATTCAAAAGGCCAGATAAACATCTTCTCCAAAAATTCATGTTAGATTTTTGAAAAGTCTTATAAATGAGTGTGATCACATATCAAGTGATGTGGGACCCACCCCATGCTCATAGATTTTTCAAATATTCAAACAGTGCCTTGGAATTAATCAAATAACCCTATTTGAGTTAAGATTCAAATTATTTGAATTTTAAAAATGTTGAAACTTTATAAGTGGCTAGTCTATATTATTATGAAGCCACATAAAAATTTTCAACATTTAATAAAATGCCTAGCTAATTATTTTAGCACAGCAAAACAAATGACAAAAAGAAAAACAGAAAGAAAAGAGAAGGGGGCTTACCTGCAAAGAGGCCCAACTAGCTCCCCAGCGGCCCAGCCCACCTCCCCTCCTTGTCGTCTTCTTCCCCGCGCTGCCAAGCAGCTCGCTGGAGCGGCAGAGCGCGGCGACGACGACACCTCGACGCCTTCGAGCTTCCAGCCCCCCCCCAAGCCTCATCTCCTCGTCTGGACGCATCCTGGAGCCGCCCTAGTTCATTCCTCCCCCTCCTCCTCGTCTTCCCCTTCCTCTCTCGCCCGATTCGTCGCCGCCCGAGAAGGACGCCGGAGCACCGTTGAGCCCCCGCGTAGCCATTGACGCCGAGAAGCCCCAAGACCGTGTCCAAGTTCTTCCTCGTCGTCGTCTTCATCGACCTGCAGAAGAAGGCGAGCCCGGAGCCCTCCTAGTCACCTGAATCGAACTCGAGCCGCCGCCGGACCCGCAAGAACTCTCCGACGAATTCGTCCTCATCACGCCGCCGTTCACCTCACCGTCTGCTCTGCTGAGTTCCTGGTGAGCTCATGACCGAAACCCCTAACTTTACCCCTTCGATTGCTTCCTCTAGCCTTGGTCGCCATGAGAGCCGAAGCTCCTCGCCGCCGGGATCCATGGAGACGTCCAACCGTTACGAAATCGAGCCCGCCGTGTTGTCTATCATCTTCACCGTGCTCCACCTCTTCGAACCAGCCTAGCCCCGCCTCGATCCGTGCCCTGGAACGAAATCCCGATCACGGTCGTAGCTAGGTCGCCGCAGAACTTGACGCAGGCGAGCGTACAGTGCACCCCAGCACTTGGGATCAGTCTCATTCGACGCACGCAAGTGAGGGCTTCAAGATGGTGGTCTCCGCGCTCCTTTTCGTCGACGGAATCGCCCTCCCCGTGCAGCGCCGCCGCGGACTAGTCGCCGGCGGTTAACCGCTGGTGGGTTAGCCACTAACCCCCGTGGTTAGCCCCCCCAGTGAGAATGACCAGTGGGCCCAATGGCTTAATTAAGCCACTGGATTAACTTAACCCCACGGTTTAAATCACTCAGCCACTGACAGGTGGGACCCCTTGTCAGCCCCCCCCCCTGACGTCAGCCTGGCGCATTAAATCATTAAATGAATTTCCAGAGATTATTTGAATTAAAGAATTCCAGAAATTCCAGAAAATACCCCAAACTTTGGAAATTCATAGAAAATTCATATTAACTCCAAATTGGACAAATAATATATGAAAAATGATCAGGAGAAAATTATCTTTCCAAATATGCAACTTTAAACTATGTTGGAGTTGATTTTAAAATGGGACCAGTAGCATATGTCATTTGGTTTATTTGAAATTAATTCAAATTCAAATCAAATGATCTTGCAACTTGGACAATGGAATTATGCTACAATTCAACCACACTTCAGAGACATATCATACACATTTCCAAAAGGTTCAAAATGATCAAACAATGTCACATGCAATTTGGTTAATTTGAATTCAAATGTGGAGTTTGAATTTGCAATTCAATTTGCAATATACTCCATTTAAATGGAATTGCCTTACACATCAAAGCATATACATCAAGATTCAAACTTCCATCATGTGTTTGTGCATCGTATTTACTTTGATACTTTTCTTGTTGTTTGTCGAGTAGAGGTGGAACCGGAGCAGGAGGCTGCCCCCTTCGCTGAAGACCCAGAACCCGAACCTCGTCAGCAAGGCAAGCAAACCCCCATTGATCATGTCGATAAAATCCCACTTCCCTCTCATGTCTCACTTATGCATTGTTTAGGATGATCACCATGCTACGTTTCTACCGCATAGATGAACCCATTCCTTTGCATGACCTATCATTTTTTCACAGTAGTAAGCAAACCACAATCCTAGCAAATGTAGGAGTTGTTTGATATCATGTGGCCCCTGCAAATGTTATCGCTTATTGCATGCTTAGTATGATACCATGTTGTTACTGTGATGTGAGTCGGGATGGTAGTGATCATGTTGATGATGGTAGAAAAGTGTTGGTGAATCGACCCTAATACAAGGTGAACGATGAGAGGCTGTGTAGGAGTACACGGTGGGTTGTCTCGTTGAACACCGCCCTAAGTCCGAGTTCTTGTGTGGTGATCTAAGATGAAGAGTACAACCACACATTGGGCTCACTGACCCCTCTCAGCTTACTAACTCATCCCTTTCGATGTCCAGATGTCGCAATAGTTCGGAGTTCTGGTAGGCTTGTGGTCTGGATGCTAAGTGAGAGAACGGCTCATCCGAGACCGGCTTATGCACCACGCACACATCACTTGGGTCCACTTCGGTAAACCGGCCGGGTTCACGATAGTGGTAACCAACCCAAGCAGGCGGCTTTCTCGGACTAGATCGGCTATGAGGTAACAGTTGTGGTGAGCATCCTCGCTGGCACCCCTTGAATGGTGTCGAGATCAAAGGCGGTAAATGATGATCATGTGTGTGTAGCGGTACACCCCTGCAGGGTTAACAAAACTATTCGAATAGTCGCGTCCGCGGTTATGGACTGCTTGGAAAGCTTAGCTTGATTATTAGATAACTTGAACCGGATACTTCTAAAACACACCAAGATAAGTGTGAGTGCTATGGCGTGCTTTCTCGTGGGGAAGTCGAGGAAGGCACCATAGTGGTGTAATTGGTTGGAGAAAGTAGTGGACTCGTGTACGCTTCTTACCTCAAAGTCTGGTACTAGTAGTTCAGGATTAGCCAAGTCAAAGCTGGCATTTCTCCAAGTGAACCCCACCTCCCTTTTCCTTGATACATGTGCATGATTAGTATAGCTCCTATGTAAGTCTTGTTGAGTACGACTTTGTACTCACGTTTGCTTAATCTATGTTTTAGATGATGCCACTGACCCCGAAGGTGGCTTCTTCATCGAGCTGGACGACTGAAGACCAACTAGTCTAGTCCCAGTCAGACGACTGGTTCCCTCGTGGAGGGCTTGTGTTTAAATAAGGCTTCTTAAGCCATTTGTTAAACTTGTCTGTACTCAGACATAATTTGCTTCCGTTTGTGTTGTAATGTTGGATCACATGTTTGTGATCTCTGTTTGCACTCTATAAGAGTTATCAATAAAATTGTACACTTTGTAGAGAATTGCAATGGTACCTGCTGTTCATACAAGGCATGTGTGTTGCGTGTATGTTTATAACATGCATGTCTTTGTATGGGTTTTCGAGACCTTAGTTGTGTTCTGGCTGGCGGTCTTTCATACACCAAGTGGCCCTTAGATGTGCGCAGCTTGGGGCATCGCGATGCGATTGTTCGAGACTCCGTCTCGTGCACACTTTGTGGTATGATCGAGCCCGCCCTAGACCCCGACTAAGTGATCGGGCTGGAGTAAGTCTATGTAAGAGTTTTGAGATAGTCGATAGTATGGTTGAGGCGACTTGTCTTTGAATATGGGAGTTCACCACCCATATCATTAGACTTGTGTGCGGACGATGAGGACCCATCTCAGTTGATCATCCGGCCTGGATGGGATGCCCCTCACGTACGATGCTTTCCGAGAACGTTCTGTGCTTGGCCTTGTCTGCTTAGACAAGTGGGTACGGTTCTCGGCTCTCCATATGACTATGTCTTAGCTGTACTTGCATACGCTAACCCCGGGTCCCGACATTTTTCCTTTATCCAAGTAATTCCTACACATAAAGTACAAAAACAAGAACTTGTGCACTCTTGCAACCATTAATAGGTTAGTTCCAAAATATGTTATAAAAATATATGAAAGTGTAGCAAACATAAAGCAATAACACCCAAAACATGCATGGAGCAAGCAGAAATTATAGATACGTTTGGGACGTATCAGGTGTGGCAAAGCAAGGTAATATAAATCTGTAATAAAAATTACAGCAAGGTAGCAAGTGACAAAAGTGAGCACAAACGGTGTAACAGTGGTGGAAACAAGGCCTAGGCTTCATACTTTCACTAGTGGCAACTCCCAACAACATTAACATAGTCTAATCACATGATATTTCCACTAAAACATGCAATGGAGACGTACTCGGAGGCCATTCCTTTGTGATCAAGAGAAGACGAGAATTTTGTAGGGCTACAAAAGCACACCTAAGAGTTCATAGTTCTCATCTATGGATTTACCAATTTCACCGCGGCCATCCAAAGAGAGTACCACAATCACCACAATATATCTCAAGGATAGTCAAAGACAAGGAGACTCTAAATCTTCAATCAATTCACAAAAGAGGAAATCACTCAGGAAAATATTCTTCTAATCTATGTCCAATAGACCGATGTCACCTTAGTCTCGGAGATTATACTAGATATAGACAAGTGAGTACATCAAATCCAATACATATAAGAACGGGAAACATCATGGGATCACCCTAGATTAACATAGCCTATGATCACAATCAAGATCACATCATGGGAGAGAGAATTAACCACATAGCTATTGTAGAAGACCTCATCCCCGAGGATGAACTACTCCTACATCATCATGTGGAGGAAGCAACATCGATGGAGATGAATCAGGGGGCACTTCCCCGTCCCGGCAGGGTGCCGGCACAGAAATTCTGGTCCCCCGAAGCTTGTTGGTGATGGTGGCGGAGATCGGAATTGCTTTTGGAAAAAGGAGGTTCGGAATCAGGGTTTCCTCTACGGGGGTAAAAAATAGGGCCAAAGGGGGCTCGAGGGGAGGCCCCACCTAACCAGGCGGGTCCTTGGCGCGGCCTCCCCCCTGGCCATGTGGGCAGGCTGCCTGGTTGGGGGGGCCCCCCTTCGGTTGTCCTTTGGGCTTCTGGAGTCTTCCGTCGCGCTGATTTTTTATATAATTTTTGTGGAATTTTCCGAGCACTTTTATAATTGGTATTTTTCTTGCAATGCACGGACAACAGCAGATGGAAACTGGCACTGGGGCACTGAGTTAGTAGGTTAGTCCAAATATGTTGAAAAGGGTATGAAAGTGTAGAAAAACATATAGCAAATTCACCAATATAAGCATGGAACAAGCAAAAATTATAGATAAGTTTGGGACGTATCACCGTGTCGCAACCCCCCCCCCTGTCACCGCATTCCACTTCCCCTCTATCGCATCCCATTCAAACTCCGGCGTCAAATCGCCATGGCCTCCGGCGAATCCAGGTGTGGATCCAGTGCGTCTGTCTGCCGGCCAAGCGCCCCCGCCACGACCACGAAGCAGGCAGCTTATGTGGCCCCACTCGATGTTTGGTTGACCCGACATGGTCGACGCTAGCCCACGTTCGTGGTTCCCTCTCCCGCAGCATCGGGAAGAGCTCGTGGGAGCGGTTCCAGGAGCTAGGGCGCCTTCTCTGGTCGTCCACCCATTGCATCTGCATGGCGGAAGAGGAGATGGTGGCCACCCAAGAAGCGGTGGACATCGGTGAGGAAGGCGCAACCGAGAGTCTCGAGGCGGCTAAGGATGATCTCAATCTCTAAAGACCTCCGCGCTGGGATACTACTTGTACCACAAGGACAACTAAGGAGACTCCCAGCTTCCTCCGGTGACCACATAGTAGTTGTTCTTATTTTGCGTGTTTGTGTCCTCCCATGACTGTGTAGTAGGTGTTCTTATTTTGCGTGTTCAGGTGCTCCGATGAAGTTCGAGCTAAAATGTGTACCGCGAACTCTTTATGTTTCAAAATATATAAATATACCATTAGATATGTTTCATCTGTTCTGCAACGATGGATTTCATATTACAAATACATTTTACGGCGGCCGCGATTGGAATTATAGCATATCTGCTGGAGTTACCTTTAGAGAAACTCTAGTAGATCCGCCAAAAGCGTCCGGCCCACAAAATAACCGCCGATATGCGGTACCGGGCCAAAAAATTGGCCCAATCATGTACCGCATATCGACAGAAGTGTTATATTTGCGGGAGCCAGCAAACCCAGCCCCGGGGCTGCAGAATGTGGTGTATTCCCTCTCCCTTTTGCAGGGAGTGTTATATTTTCTGGGGGTTGATGGGACAGAAGTTTCAGAGCCCGCTAGATTTTCCGCCGCCGCCCTAGGAAAATATCTCAGGCGATTTGTCCCTGTCGCGGCCATCAACAACAGATCTACCCAGCATACGGACTTGCTCGTCCTCGGCCGCAGCTTCTGCACCAACAGGTCTCCCGGATCTGGTTAGTTTCATGGCGGCGAGGCGGTGGTCACTTAGATCTAGTCTGCAGCGTGGGAGAATAAGGGTGATGCTGCGGTGAAGAAGAAGGAGGCATCTACGCCGGCTTCGTCCCCCTCCTACAAGGTAAACTTTCGCCCTATTTGACCTAATTTTTTTCATCTCCTCTGAATTTTCACAAATAGCGGGACTCTGATTCATAGATGGAAACATGGAGTTCATCTTCCTCCTCCTCTGACTCTGACTCTGACATAGAGGACATTCTCCTCGCGGACGACGATGACGAGCACATCCTACTTCTTCATCTTTTCGACACTTTTGAGAAGGGCATGAAGAAGCGTCACGGATCCACGGCCGGCCACCTCTGCATACCCTGCAACCTAGTTCGCGGCCACAAGATGCTCATGAAAGACTACTTCGCCGAGTTACCCACCTACCTGGTTCATATATTTTGTAGGCATTACAGAATGCGGTGGCCTCAATTTGTTCGTACTGTGGAAGCTTGAGAGCAAAATTTATGTTTTTTCACGCAGCCAGAGCAATGTCGTTAGCTTGATAGGATTCAGTGCCCACCAAAAAATATCAGCTGCAATGCGAGTGATTGCATATGGAATCCCTGCCGATTACGCAGATGAGTATGTTCCCATTAGTGAAGAGAACACGCTGAAATGTGTGCGGATTTTTGCAAAAACTGTGCCTAAATACCTTCGAGCACCAAACGAGGAGGGTACAAAAAGATTAATGACCATGAATGAAGCTAGAGCATGACCAAGGATGCTTGGGAGTGTGGATTGCATTAAGTAGACCTAGAAGAACTTCCCTAAAGCTTGGGCAGGGCAGCACACTGGACATCACCACAAACTGCAATTGTTCTTGAAGCTGTGGCTTATCATGACCAGTGGATTTGACATTGGTTCTTTTGATTGCCCAGATCTCTGAATGACATCAATGTGCTTCATATATCACATATATTTTCTCAGCTAGCTAGTGGCGAAGCTCCTGCTTACAATTATACTGTCAATGGCCATGAATACAACATGGGTTACTATCTTTCCGATGGTATTTATCCATCATGGGAAACATTTGTGAAGACCATCACCAACCCACAAGGTAGGAAACAAACATTTTTTTCCCAAGCACAAGAATCATGCAGAAAAGACATTGAAAGGGCATTTGGTGTGCAACAAGCTAGGTTTGCAATTGTTCGAGGTTTTGCTCGCTACTGGGACAAAAAATCTATCTCTGATATTATGAATGCTTGTGTAATCCTACGCAACATGATCATTGAAGATGATAGGGATTTGAACTTTGATTTCTTCGATGACAATATTGGTACGCGAGTCAAGCCTACCAGAAACCCTGATGAGATTGCTAGGGTTTTTAGACCTGCCAGAAGATAGAAGATCGTGACACCCATCAGAAGCTCCGTGAAGATCTCATTGAGCACTAATGACAGTTATACGGAAATAATTAGATTTCCAATTTTCCATTTTTTCATATGTCTCAGTTCTCCATTGTGTTGTTCCCTTTATATAAAACAGAACTTTGTAAATTAACGTAGAACAGGTAAATCGCCTACCACACAAGTAGCCACTCTGGGTGGAAAAATTGTGTCCCACGCGACACACGTATCTGGGAGACACATACGACCAATCTGGGCAAGTTCATGTGCTACCGAGTTCGCGTTCCTCCTACACACGCTAATACTATGCTGAGAGAACCACATCTTCAGTTGTAACTTGATGTATTCAATCACCACAGCGTATGGAGAGGAGTCCAGCTTCCCGAAATTCAAGGATTCCATGAGGAGTTGGGAATCAGTTTCATAGACGGCCCTGGTAACCCCCATGTCCGCAGCTAAGGTGATAGCTGCCTCCATGGTGCCTACTTCAGCACCAAAGGCATCATTAACATTCTCCTTGCGCCCTGCATGAGCCGTGATCACATGTCCTTCACTATCCCGAACCACCACCACCCAGGCTCCAAAGGAAGTTCCGGGCGTGAAAGATCCGTCCAGGTTAAACTTGAGTACGTCAATTCATGGTGGCTTCCATTTAGTGTCATTCCCTTTCTGCTTCACCTTGGAGAAAATCTCTGCATACTCCAGTTCACTGCTTCTGACTCTCCTGGCAATCTCGCTGGTCGAAACTAGGAGTTCACCCTCGCGCACCTTGTTCATGTTATTCCACCAACGCCACCACATAGTGATGATCTTAACTGGCTTGTTCCCTCCTAGTTCCTAGAGAAGATCCAGCATAGTGTGTACATCTGCGGGGCGTTCCAAACCAAGTTCCCTCCATAGTTCCTTGACACCCATGCACTTAATGAATAGATGACCACCATCCTCCTCAGCCCGTCCGCAAAAGAAACACTTTGTGTTGTCCAGCTTCATGCCTCTTTGCTATAGATTAGTACACGGTGTAATGGATTCATGCTTGATCCTCCAAGCAAACATTTGCAGCTTCTTTGGGCAGTCTAGGTTCCAAATGTGTTTCCATGAGTGATCCTCAATATGCCCCAGCTGACCCGCCGACACTGTGCTAGAGATCAGCTCGCCATTTTTTATCTGATGACTAAGTTGTACATGGAGCTTGTATGCACTCCGGACCGAATGCTCGCCCTTGATGTCGTAGTGCCACGCGATGAAGTCCACCGTCCCTTCTCTCAGTTGTATGTTCAATATGTGTCGTGCGTCATCTGGCAGAATCTCTCTTTTACAAGTCTCTCATCCTATCTTCCGGTGATCGGGCATATTAACTCATTGACAGTAGTGAGCAGGTTTTGTCCCCTTGGGGTGATGACTCGATGTGACCACGCCCGTGGTATCTAGGGGTCTGACCAGATATTCACCTGAGTTCCATCCCCTATCCTCAAAATATATCCTTGTCCAACTAGTGCCATGCCTTTCAAGATACTTATCTAGGAGTATGAAATTACATCCCTCGGTGAGGCGTCAAGGACATGTTCATTGGGGTGGTACTTTTCTTTGAGGATCCGAGCACAGAGGTTGACGGGCTGCTGCAGTAGTCTCCAACCTTGCCGAGATAGCATCGCCATATTAAAATTGTGCATATCCCTAAAGCCCAAACCTCCTTTAACCTTTGGTTGTGTCAATTTCTCCTAGCTTATCCAATGCATCGTATTCACTTTGTCTTGCTGACTCCACCAATATTTGCAGAGAAGAGTATCAATCTCAGCGCAGAAAGCTTTGGTGAGTTCAAAACACGACATGTGGTATTGCTTGTCCCACAACTTTGACAAGTGCCTCGTTACTTTCTTTTGCAAGCAGTTTCTCCTGCCATCCGTTGACCTGTCCACAAAGTTTCTTCTTGATATACTCAAAGGATTGCTTCCTGGACCTTCCAATGTGTACTGGGAGGCCTAGGTACCGATCATTCCAGTCCTCACTATGAATTTGGAGAGCTTCCTTCACTGCAGTTTTGTCCTCCTCATTTGTGTTGGGGATGAACATGATCGCATATTTCTCCAGGTTGATGCATTGTCCTGAGCAATTCTCATAGAGGTTTAGGACGTCCCTCAATGCATGCGCCTCCTGCTGGTCAGCTTTGAGCAAGAGCATAAAGTCATCTGTGAAGAAAATATGCGAGACGCACAGTGCAGTTGGGCAGATTTTAACCCCATGAAGTGTCCCATTCCTCTCAGCGTTTTGGAGTAATGCAGACAGCCCTTCTGCATAGACCACAAAGAGATACGGTGATAAAGGATCACCTTGTCGCAACCCTCTAGTAGGTGAGAATTGTGGAGTCATTTGGCCATTGAGTTTGATGGTGTACCTGACTGCATGAACACACTTCATGACAAGGACAACCCATCTTCTTCTGAAACTGAACTTGAGCAGCATTGCTTCCAAGAAATCTCACTCGACCCGGTCATACACTTTGCTCATATTAGCCTTGACCACCACCACACCTTCCTTTCCATTCCTCTTATTCATGATGTAGTGAGACACCTCATATGCGATCAGCACATTGTCGGTGATTAGGCGTCCTGGTACAAAGGCACTTTGGTTCTCTGAAATGATCTCCGACAGGACAATCTTTAGGCGGTTCACAATGACCTTAGACACAATCTTATATAGCACATTGCATAGACTGATCGGCCGGAGATCTTTGATTCTTGTTGGGTTCTTCACTTTCGGGATCAATACAACCATGGTGGCGTTCCAACCCTCTGGTATATCACCACCATTCAACACAGCCGGTACCTTTTTCACCACCTGGTCCCGCATCACACTCCAGTTTTGTTTGAACACAATGGATGTCATTCCATCCGGGCCTCGCGCCTTTAGGTCACCAATGTGATCAAGAGTTGCATTGAGTTCTTCCTAGGTAAACTCTGCTTCAAGGGCTTCATTCGTGCCAGAGGCAACACAGGGAGAGATCTTGTCAATGAGTTCGGGGACACGGTCGCCTGCCGTGGAGTTGAAGAGGTCCTGAAAAAATGAACAAACGTAATCAGTTAACCCTTCTCCCTCCTTCACCACTTCTCCATCCTCCCTTCTAAGCTCCTTAATTCTGTTTTTCCTCTTCCTCCCAGATGCCACTGATTACAAATATTTGATATATCTGCTGCGATCTTTCAGTACGGGGTGAGTTCTGATAGAACAGATACGGAAAATCAGTATCGCAAAATGTTTCTGCAAGACGCGTATTAGGCTACTCATAGTGGGAGTAACATCAGTAGTAACATCACATTTATCAATGCAAAATAGATGATGTGGCAAGTAGTTAATGAGAAAAGAGAGAGATGTGGTAACTTCGGTAGTTACTTGATCTTTGAATAACATTACTGTAACATCCCAAAAATTTCTAAATTTTGGAATGTTAATAAATTAATTATAATAATGATTGTTTGCTTGATTTGATTAATTTTCACTAGGATCTGAAACTTTTGGAGTTTAAATGCATATTAAAATGAGGGAATAAAAGGACTTTCCCTAATATTCATTGATTGGTGTTTTGGAATTTTATATTTAAAACAATTCCAATAAATTAAAATGAGAGAAGGTAATATGACTCCTTCAATATAGAAGAAAATTGGAAATGTTTTAAGTAATTTTTTTATTTTTATTGGAGTTATTTAAATAATTTTCCATTCGAAAAAAATATAAAATGAGAGAAGATAAAAAGGACTTCTTCAGAAAAATTGAGTGGGAACTATTTACATAATTATTTGAGATTTTTTTGAATTTCTAAAATATTTTATAATTAAATAAAGTCATTGAAAATGTCATTATTTTTATTTATTATTTTGGAAAATATGTTCATTGCATAATTTTCTTTAGATTATTAGATGAATTTAGAAATTTATTTCATATTTTTCTGATGAGTATTTATTTCTGTAAAATTGTTTGAAGTTTGAGTTTTAAAAGAAAAAGAAAAATCTGTAGCCACCCGGCCCTTTTCTGCCCACGAGCGCATTGGAGCCCGAATCGGATCCAAATTTTGTTCTTTTTCTATTTCTTTTTCTCTGTCTATATAAAGTTTTCCAAAAAATTCTTTTATCCCTTTTTAAAAAAACCCTAATTTCCGCCCCGCGGGACCCGCCGCCGCCGACGTCATCGCCGGATTGCGCCGCCCGGTCGCGCCGGCCACGCCGCCCTTCGCGACTTCACCGGAGCAGCCGTTGCCTCGCCGGAGAAAAGCGTCGCCACCAATCGCCTCTATGGACCCGATAGCGTTTTTCGTAAAAAAAAATCGTGGATCAGTCCTTTTGGCAGAAAACACCCCGGATCCGTTTTCGCAGTATCTCCTAAACCGTGTGTCGGAATCAGGTGAAACTTTTTCCTACGCTCTCGTCTTGTTCTGTAGTTTAGCATGGAATCAACCTTAACCACCTTTGCACAATTTTTAATTTGAATTTATTTAAATTCAAATTCAAACTACTAGTGGCCATATCTTTTATACCGGTGATCCAATTCAATTGATTCTTTTTGCATAGGATCACTCATGTCATATACTTTTTGTCCAGATCAGTTGTACACAATATTCAAATACTTATTGATCTGTTTGAATTTAAATTCAATTCAAACTTCAACCTGCTATAACTCGTGTTGTAGTATTCCGTTCCACGTGATTCTTTTTGCATATTGGATCATTTGAAACATCCTATCGGCCATATCCACACACCTTTTCATATTGGCATGATATTCACCTTGAATTCATAATGCCCTTGGTCATAATCTTTTATATCAGCAATCCTTTTTCGTTGACTCACTCGAGTTCACCTTCCACCTGTCACCTTTGAGCATATCGACACCTATACCGTATCAAGCCTAATTTTTTTGTTCCTAAACCCTATTGTGTTTGATTTGTTGATCTTTTGGTTCCTTTTGGCATGATTGCTTATGTGGTATCTTTACTTTATGATAGATTTCTCGGAGTGTGACGAGTAGAGTTATCTGGATCGTGAGAGCGAAGAACTTCATCGAATGTATAAGGCGAGTCATACTTTGACCATTTCACAACCTATATTTTTACTTATGCATGTAACAAATATCACCCTATGCATGTGTAAGAAGTTTTATATTATTATTGCTGCAAACCTGGTAGGGTACCATATGATCTTATCTTGTTTGCGTAGACAACCTAGCACGTGCTTGCTATATATTTGCTATGCTTGTAGACGTGGATTGATTTGAGATTACATTGATCTATGTGAGTATTTAATGACTTGACTAGCAACCTTTAATTAGAATACACCTCTGAACGGGCAGGGAGTGCTTCCTGGGGGCTCGTGCCTTATCTAAGGAGACCAGGTTGTACCCCTAATGGTTGGTTTTGGTGGTCGACAGTATGTCATGGTATCTACCCTCTGAACGTAAGTGGGCGCCGTCCAGGTTCAAAAAGGTCAGACATACTTGGTGACTAGGAGCTTCCATGTACAGCCGCTAGCCATATGGGCTCTGGCTTAGTTGAGTACGATGTAGGAAGCCTCTCCCGTGCAAAGCTAGCAGATGTAGATGTGATAGGTGGTACCGGCTTGCCGTTGGGTGTAGGTGACCTCTTCTGAAAGACTTCGTCTCAATCTTCGGGTTGAGTCCAGCGGGAAAAGTGTACTAACCTCTGCAGAGTAAAAACTAATCATGATTAGTCGTGTCCCCGGTTAAGGACATCTTTGAGCTACTAGACATTACTGTTACTGGAGGATCTTGACAGATGAATCACCATAATAAATTTGAGTGGGCAAGATTTAATAAAGGGTGTGGATTGGAACTGGTGTGCCCAGTTCAATCTTAAGTAGTAAGTTAAATTAAAATTTTGACTAGGTAGATTAGGAAAATTCAGCTTTCTGCAAAAGAAAACCATCAGCCTTTCCTTTGACTTATCCTTGCATGTAGCGATAGGTTTGTTATATCCTTTTTTGTGTGACTTGCCGTACAAATCAGATGTACTGACCCGTTGTCGGGTTGTAACCTTCGGTGTTGCAGGATTGTATACGATGAGTAAGTGATGCGATGTAGGGTTACGATGTCTATACTCAACTTGCCGGTGGAGTTGATGGACGCCACGAAGCTCTTTATTGTTTTTCGCTGTATTCTATCTGTAAACTAGCCTTGAGCTATGCAGGTATGTTTTATTGTAATATTGGATCTTCGATGTAATATTTATGACATGTGGATTATTCCTTATATTACATCATGTACTGTGTGTGCTAGCTATTGATCCAGGGACTAGCACAGAATGCACGGAGACTTGGATTCTTATCGAATCGGGTCGTTACAGATGGTATCAGAGCCCATGTTGACTGTAGGTCGTGACCCTAGAAAAGAAAAGGAAAAGCCATAGGAACAAAAGTATTTTATCACTCTTGATTACTTACTCTCTTCACTACTATTTCTCATCTATTATTCATCTTCTAAAACTCCTCATCTTGTTTTACTGTAAATACCCCTCTAAGTTGCCTACCCTTGAAGACGAGACATTTGAGAAGTACATCATCAACCTCGTGGATCAATTGGAGTTATGATTACCGGAACTAGAAGGGGTAACTTATGGTGATCAATAAGTTTTGAAACTACGAGAGGAATCTTTAGGATCAGCTTAGCTGAGAAGGATGAAGCCTAGAATCAGACCACCAATTTTATATGGAGATAGATGAACGAATTTCATGTAGTATGATGAGATCGTATGTCTTGCACATATGACCTTACTCTAGGAGTTGTGTGTGTGGTGTGACTTTTGTGTTTCATTGATTGTTGTTTTGTGTTACTGTTGAACGTAGGTGTTTGTGCCTCTTTCTTGTTTGAGTGCATATGTTTGGTGTTATCTTAGTTGTTTTCTTGTCGGTGTTATAGTTTTGCCCTAACCCTTGTCGTATGAGTTTAATAGATGGACTATGAAGTAGGACTCGCCTTTTCTGGGGCGATGTCGAGACTGAAGGTCGAGCAATGGATTCGTAGTATGGAGGAGCACATGAAGATAAACAAGGTTGGAAGTGAGGACATGGTTCCGTATGCTGTTAAGTACTTGGTAGAAGAGGCTGCTACTTGGTGGAGAATGCACCAAGCGATTGACGAATCACGAAGGAAGATTACTTGGAAGGAATTTACAAGGATTTTGTTGGGATCCCGCCTCGTCACCCCAACGAAAAGGGCGGTAAACCTTAATAGGCCCCGTGCCTGCACAATTTGCGCAGAAGCAGGACACTCCTATGAAGGACACCAGGATGGATGTCCCTATTGTGAAGAAATTCACTGGGGAGAAGAATGTCCCACTACTCAAGTCACATGTTTTATGTGTGAAGGAACTGATCATTACCCCGCTCAGTGTCAATTTTTCATCGTGACACAACAAGTGGTTCAACATCAAAAGGAAGGAATGAACAAAGTTATCCAAGAATTGAAGGAAACGCCCGTGAAGAAGAAAAAGAAGGATATTAGCCAGATTCAGTGTTTCCGGTGCAGGAATATGGGACATTACGCCAACATGTGTCCAGAATTTAAGGGAAAGAAGAAGTTGTGAACGCGGAAGCAAGGATGCTGACTTGAAGAAGCTTATGTTTGGCGATTGGAGAGTAGATTATTCGTAGGTGTGCACTAAGTGTACGGTGGTACCTTTTAATGTAGTTGGGGTGTGTATCGATGCATGTTTTGCTGTGGTTTAACTAGATGTTTTACGTCATGATTTGTTTTGTTAAGTATTGTCTTGTGCCCTTTGACATTGATATGTCTTTTACAAATATTGTGTGTGGTGCTTTGCGTTTCTTCTATGCGAGTAGAATAAGTTTACGTTTCATTAGACCCCTCATCTATTTAGTATGCTTCAAGACTGAAGAAGACACATCAACAAGGAGAATAACTCGACAAGTGACAAGAGTATATGAAGATTTCTTCGACAATGCAAAACTGAAACTACCATCATTGAAGACCTGGAAGATTCAATTTTCTACCGTTAGATCGTTCTGTGAGCTGTCGTTTCTTGTTTTTACCGATAGCTACACATCAAAACTTATGTTTTCAAAACTAGTGTGATGTTTGTATGGGTATCTCTCCCTATCTCTCTCTCTCTATCTCTCTCTAGCTACATTCTATTCCCCCTCATCCTCAATTCCTATGCTGAAGGAGATACTACCATGGCTGTTAATGTCAAGACTGAATAAAAATGGATGCAAGCAATCATGAGTTCAAAGTTAACCCCGTGTGTCAGGATCTTACAACAAGCAGGCACAATCTTGCTGAAGGAAGAACCCCGAAGTAAGTGATAGTTCACTAGTACACGTTTATAGTAGTCTACGTAAACTTGAGTGTTGTGAGGAAACGATAGATGTTGTGTTTGGCTTGCAGAACCATGGATATATCTGAACCCAGTTCAAGATCAAGATGAACTTTCTGCAGTGCTTGTGAGGATGTCCGAGTGTTAGATTGCGAGATTCACTAAACCATATACAAGGTAATGATTTGGGTGCGGAATGGATTGGCCCCCATGACGACTACCCTTATTATTCGCTCTTGCTATGCGGGATAGTAAATCTTGAGTGACTTACCTATAGCAGAGAGACGACGATGTTAAGCCTGAACCACAGAATGATACGATGTTGACCCCTATATAAGATTATCGTTAATAATAGTAAGTTATACGGTGAGTATAGACCAAGACCATTTCCTGCAGGTATCCCATAGAGGTATCCTTGATGACCACCATGAGAAAATTGATAGTTGCTTAGTATTGGCGCCTGACTTGTCAGCCATGAAAGTTCAGGACTTGGAGGACTTATCTTTCGGATATAGGATTCAAGACAACAAAGGAGTGTATGATATATTCGAAGGATGCAATCGAAGGTGCAACATTCTTGAAGACCAATGTATACGGAAGACCACTCTTTTGCTAAGGATTCAAGACCTCAAGGGAGTTGGTGAAATCTCTATGAAGGATGTCATCGATGGAGCAAGACTCATCAAGACCACGTCCCATTCATTTTAAGGGTGGTAGCACCCTAGCTCATCGGAGGATCGATGAACTGTCATGAAGACTCAAACCCTAACCTTTTCTTTCTAGCCTTTTCGAATCTCGAGCACGAGATTCATTTTAAGAGGGTAGTCTGTAACATCCCAAAATTTTCTAAATTTTGGAATGTTAATAAATTAATTATAATAATGATTGTTTGCTTGATTTGATTGATTTTCACTAGGATCTGGAACTTTTGGAGTTTAAATGAATATTAAAATGAGAGGGAATAAAAGGACTTTCCCTAATATTCGTTGATTGGTGTTTTGGAATTTTATATTTAAAACAAATCCAATAAATTAAAATGAGAGAAGGTAATATGACTCCTTCAATATAAAAGAAAATTGGAAATGTTTTAAATATTTTTTTATTTTTATTGGAGTTATTTAAATAATTTTCCATTCAAAAAAATTATAACATGAGAGAAGATAAAATGACTTCTTCAAAAAAATTGAGTGGGAACTATTTAAATAATTATTTAAGATTTTTGTGAATTTCTAAAATATTATATAATTAAATAAAGTCAATGAAAAATGTCATTATTTTTATTTATTATTTTGGAAAATATGTTCATTGCATAATTTTCTTTAGATTATTAGATGAATTTAGAAATTTATTTCATATTTTTGTGATGAGTATTTATTTCTGTAAAATTGTTTGAAGTTTGAGTTTTAAAAGAAAAAGAAAAATCTATAGCCACCCGGCCCAGTAGCCTTTTCCGCCAACGAGCGCATTGGAGTCCAAATCGGATCCAAATTCTGCTTTTTTTTCTTTTTATTTTTCTCTGTCTATATAAAGTTTTCTAAAAAATTCTTTTATCCCTTTTTTTAAACCCTAATTTCCGCCCAGCAGGACCCGCCGCCGCCGTCGTCATCGCAGGAGTGCGCCGCCCGGTCGCGCCGCCCTTCGCCGGAGCGCTGCGCCGCCACCGCCGGTTGGCGCCCCTCCGCATCGGAGCACGCCGCCGTCCCGGCCCCACGCCACCGCCGCCGCGGGCAGGCTCACGGCCTCGCGCCGCCCCCGCCAGCGCGCCGCCTCGCCGGCCGCTGCCGCACGCCGCCGCCACCTGCTGGTCGGCCCCAGCACTCGCCGGTCAGCCGCGCCCTGCAGCCCCGTGCCGCGCCGCCCCGCGCGACCTCACTGGAGCAGCCGCCGCCTCGCCGGAGCAAAGCGCCGCCACCAAGCACCTCCAGGGAACCGATCGCATTTTTCGTAAAAAAGTTTATTCGCGGATCAGTCCTTTTGACAGAAAACACCCCGGATCTGTTTTCGCAGTATCTCCTAAACCGTGTGTCAGAATCAGGTGAAACTTTTTCCTACGCGCTCGTCTTGTTCTGTAGTTTAGCATGGAGTCAACTCTGAACACATTTGCACAATTTTGAATTTGAATTTATTTAAATTCAAATTCAAACTGCTAGTGGTCATATCTTTTATACCGCTGATCCAATTCAATTGATTCTTTTTGCATAGGATCACTCATGTCATATACTTTTTGTCCAGATCAGTTGTACACGGTATTCAAATACTTATTGATCTGTTTGAATTTAAATTCAATTCAAACTTCAACCTGCTATAACTCGTGTTGTAGTATTCCGTTCCACGTGATTTTTTTTGCATATTGGATCATTTGAAACATCCTATCGGCCATATCCACACACCTTTTCATATTGGCATGATGTTCACCTTGAATTCATAATGCCCTTGGTCATAATCTTTTATATCAACAATCCTTTTTCCATTGACTCACTCGAGTTCACCTTCCACCTATCACCTTCGAGCACATCGACACCTATACCGTATCAAGCCTAATTGTTTTGTTTCTAAACCCTATTGTGTTTTATTTGTTGATCTTTTGGTTCTTTTTGGCGTGATTGCTTATGTGGTATCTTTACTTTACGATAGATTTCTCGGAGTGTGACGAGTAGAGTTATCTGGATCGTGAGAGCGAAGAACTTCATCGAATGTATAAGGCAAGTCATACTTTGACCATTTCACAACCTATATTTTTACTTATGCATGTAGCAAATATCACCATATGCATGTGTAAGAAGTTTTATATTATTATTGCTGCAAACCTGGTAGGGTAGCCATATGATCTTATCATGTTTGCTTAGACAACCTAGCATGTTCTTGCTATATATTTGCTATGCTTGTAGACGTGGATTGGTTTGAGATTACATTGAGCTATGTGAGGATTTAATGACTTGACTAGCAACCTTTAATTAGAATACACCTCTGGACGGGCAGGGAGTGCTTCCTGGGGGCTCGTGCCTTATCTAAGGCGAGACCGGGTTGTACCCCTAATGGTTGGTTTTGGTGGTCGATAGTACGTCATGGTATCTACCCTCTGAACGTAAGTGGGCGCCGTCCGGGCTCAAAAAGATCAGACATATTTGGTGACTATGAGCTTCCATGTACAGCCGCTGGCCATATGGGCTCTGGCTTAGTTGACTACGATGTAGGAAGCCTCTCCCGTGCAAAGCTAGCAGATGTAGATGTGATAGGTGGTACGGCTTGCCGTTGGGTGTAGGTGACCTCTTTTGAAAGACTTCGTCTCAATCTTCGGGTTGAGTCCAGCGGGAAAAGTGTACTAACCTCTGCAGAGTAAAAACTAACCACGATTAGCCGTGTCCCCGGTTAAGGTCTTTGAGCTACTAGACATTACTGTTACTGGAGGATCTTGACAGATGAATCACCATAATAAATTTGAGTGAGCAAGATTTAATAAATGGTGTGGATTGGAACTGGTGTGCCCAGTTCAATCTTAAGTAGTAAGTTAAATTAAAATTTTGACTAGGTAGATTGGGAAAATTCAGCTTTCTGCAAAAGAAAACCATCAGCCTTTCCTTTGACTTATCCTTGCATGTAGCGATACGTCTGTTATATTATTTTTTGTGTGATTTGCCGTACAAATCAGATGTATTGACCCGTTGTCGGGTTGTAACCTTCGGTGTTGCAGGATTGTATACGATGAGTAAGTGATGCGATGTATGGTTACGATGTCTATACTTAACTTGCCGGTGGAGTTGATGGACGCCACGAAGATCTTTATTGTTTTCCGTTGTATTCTATTTGTAAGCTAGCCTTGAGCTATGCAGGTATGCTTTATTGTAATATTGGATCTTCGATGTAATATTTATGACATGTGGATTATTTTTTATACTAGATGATACCCCGCGCGTTGCCGCGGAAACTGTTAAGAAAAGAAATTTTATGTTTTAAGACTAGTGAGGGAAATTTTGATGAAAAATCTAAAAATGAGTTTGATTTTTGTTTTGTTAATTTAGTTACTTGACTATATATCATCCAGATGATATGAGACTAAAGAACGTTGAGAGTAGAGACAATGAAGACATGTTCACCCTTGGCTACACCTAATACAATAATAGCAACTATGGATGTGTATAAAAAGAATTCACATAGGAAAAATAAAATGCAACGTAACTCATAATTTGATTTTCTATAAAAAAAGTTGTTTATAAATTGTGAGGTTGAGTGCATAAAAATGTTAATACTTATTTGTGATTGAATGCATGCACATGCAAAGTTAATGGAATCATGTGCATGAAAAGTTAATGGAAGAGTTTTTACATGATGGACCTACTTGATGATGTGGATAGCTTGCATGTCAAAATAAATAACTTAGTGGGATGAACTATTTAGGTATTATAGATTACATCATGTACTGTGTGTGCTAGCTATTGATCCAGGGACTAGCACAGAATGCACAGAGACTTAGATTCTTATTGAATCGGGTCGTTACAATTACATATACCAATACAATATGAATCTACAAAATAATATATGAAATATTATATGATACTACATGTATGTTACTCTCCACTATAAAGATAGTAACATAGACCGGTAACAACGCCATGTTAATAGTCGAAGTTACTCCTCTTTATAGCTAGTCTTAGACGGATGTGCTCAAGTTGTTTACGTGGTTCCCATCTGGCAGTGATACGGTACGAGTGCCGTGGACGCCGCCGCCTCCTCGCGCTCTCTATGGTGCAAATCAAACCTCCTCTGTAACAAGCCAATTGATGACCATACAAAATGTAAAACACACCCGGTGCTGCCGACGCGCACGAAGCCCGACCTCCCACCTCCTCCACACGGCCTCCGCTCTCCTCCGCCGGCCATGGCGGCCTCCACCTCAGCGGCGGCCGCCGTCTCCTTCTCTCCACCCTCTTACCCGCGCAGCGCGCTGCGCCGTCGCCCGTCCCTCATCCGCGCGGCGGCCTCCACTGCATCCCCTGACCTCTCCATCCAGCTCTCCCCCCGCCCTTCCCCGCCCGCCTCGCCTCCTCTGGTAGCCCGCGACCGCGCGGAGGACCTGCAGGCCGAGTCCCGCGCCATGACCCGAGCCGCTGCCGCCACCGTCTACACCCCCGAGCTACTCGCCTCCCGATACGGCTCCCAGCCTTTTCAGGCAACTAAATCTCCAACCCTCAATCGACCTAGCTCCAAGGCTTGCAGCCGAGCCGAGACTCTCAAAATCTGACATGTGTGGTGTGGAATTAGGTAGCGCTGAGAGCGGCGGAGGTGCTCTCTAAGCTGGGCGCATTCGGGCTAACGCTGCTGCTCGACCAGCAGAGGGGGGAGTCGTCGTCGTCAGACAAGAGGCGTGCTAGGGCGATCGAGCTGCGAACCATACTCACAAGGCTTGGCCCGACTTTCGTCAAGATTGGGCAGGGGTTGTCCACGCGGCCTGACCTTTGCCCGACTGAGTATCTGGAGGAGCTCTCCGAGCTGCAGGTGGACCTTCTTCCTTGCCGGTGCTCAGTGCTCATCATACAAAATTATTGTTGGTCGACATTACTGAATAATTCTTGCTTGCTTGTGGTCAGATTTGGTTAATCCTTATGTTCGTTCTTTTAATATAGACATGGTATTGAATTGATGCACCAACCAGTTACTCCAAAAGTTCGAACTGATGAAAAGAGGCTAGACAATATATTTATATTTCGACACTCCCCCCTCACTTCTAGGCTATTATAGTCCTTAGTGTGGGTTTGGTGTAGGCCGCAGAATCGTTTTTTAGTACTGCTTTGGCAGGGTCTTGAACTGAAGACCTTTTGGCTCAGAAACCATATTGAATTGATGCACCAGTTACTCCAAAAGTCCGAACTGATGAAGAGAGGCTAGGCAATATATTTATATTTCAACACTCCCCCTCACGTCTAGTCTATTTTAGTCCTTAGCGTGGGTTTGGTGTAGGCCACAAAATCGTCTTTTAGTACTGCTTTGGCAGGGTCTTAAACTGAAGACTTTTGGATCGGAAACCATATTGAATTGATGCACCAGTTACTCCAAAAGTCTGAACTGATGGAGAGAGGCTAGGCAATATATTTATATTTCAACACATGGAACAAGAAAGGACCATTGTTATGCTGTTAGTTTTTTTCTTTACGGGATTTCTATGCTGTTAGTTGCTTATGTGGTGAATAATTAGTTACTCGTCAAATCTGATAACCATTCACCAGGTTTTCCTTCCACACACGGTTCTTATTGTTCTGAAGTGCCTAGATGATTTCCAAATGATTGTTGATTCAAACGGAAGTCACTGGTACCACCTAGACTTTGCCATTTGGGGATATTCCGTGATGACCTTGGGGCATTACTTCTACCACTGCTATAAGGTTTTCCCAAATGGTTGACACAATGCTGTCTTGCAGGATTCTCTCCCCACGTTTCCAGATGAAGAGGCATTTGCCTGTATCGAGAGGGAGCTTGGCTGTCCTCTTGATTCAATGTACTCAGTAATGTCACCTTCGCCGATTGCTGCAGCAAGTTTAGGTCAGGTTTACAAGGCACGCTTGAAATACTCTCAGCAGCTGGTAGCTGTCAAGGTGCAAAGACCTGGTATCGAGGATGCCATAGGGCGTGATTTTTACCTACTCAGGGGAATTGGTTTTCTAATAAATAAGTATGTCGACATTATAACTACTGATGCTGTTGCTCTGATAGACGAATTTGCTCGAAGAGTTTTCCAAGAGCTTAATTATGTCCAGGTACATTTTCTGTGCATATATTCTGTTACATACATATCTACTGTACCTGTAAATACTGAACAGAATGAGTAAAATAGAACAAAGAGGAATACTTACAACATAGATTGCTGAATCAGCAGCGTCAAATGCTATTATCTATCCTGGTTGTATGATTTTATTTATTAACCATGTTTAAAAATAACGAATGTAGGAAGGCCAAAACGCACGAAGGTTTAAAAAGTTATATGCTGACAAGCAAGATATATTGGTCCCTGATATATTTTGGGATTACACAAGTGCAAAGGTACTGACAATGGAATGGATTGAGGGTGTAAAACTTAATCAACAAGCTGCCATTGAAAGCCAAGGCTTGAAGGTTCTGGACTTGGTAAACATTGGTATCCAGTGTAGCCTAAGGCAGCTACTAGAGTATGGCTACTTCCATGCTGACCCGCATCCTGGTAATATTTTGGCAACACCTGAAGGAAAGCTTGCTTTTCTTGATTTTGGCATGATGAGTGAAACCCCAGAAGATGCAAGGGTAGCCATCATAGGGCATGTCGTTCACATGGTCAATCGGGATTATGAAGCGATGGCTCGTGATTATTATGCACTAGATTTTCTGAAACCTGACGTGGATGTTTCTCCAATCGTACCTGCCCTCAAGAATTTTTTTGATGATGCTTTGGATTCAACTGTGAGTGAGCTAAACTTTAAAACCATAGTCGATGGCTTAGGCGCTGTTCTTTATCAGTACCCGTTCAATGGTAAGTCTTACTTTGTTTAGGTGTTAAGAGGTTACATGTCAGTTTTGCTGAGACAGTGATAGAATTCTTGTCTGTTCAAATCTAGTACCGGCCTACTATGCGTTGATATTGCGATCACTCACTGTGCTGGAAGGTCTGGCGCTCTATGCTGATCCTGATTTTAAGGTGCTCGCTGCCTCATATCCTTACTTTGCCAAAAGGCTACTCACAGATCCGAATCCATATCTCAGAGATGCTCTGATTGAGCTGCTATTCAAGGATGGAAAATTCAGGCAAGTACTTATTCTGTTAAAACTAGCTTCTGCATTTTTTTTTATATTGCTTGTCCGGCAACTACCCTTTCACGACAGTATTGAGAATCACCTTTTGCTTTGCTATCAGATGGAATAGGCTTGAAAATCTTCTTGTTCAAGGACGCCAAGATAGAGAATTTGTAGCCAAGGATGCTCTGCAGCCAGTTTTGAAACTATTACTTGGTCCAGGCGGGGAGAATTTAAGAGTGCTAGTTGTGAAAGAAGCGGTTCGTGTCACAGAAGCCATCACCTTCGGAACACTGATTGATTCATACAACGCGGCTCCAGAATTTTTGAAGCCATTAATTTCCAGTGGCAATCCAGCAGGACCCTTTAAGATAAGCGATGTTGAGCGGGAACAAATGTTCGAGCTGCGAGACACTGTTCTCAGAATATGGGGTCTTTTGAGATCCTCTGATAACTTTGATCCAAGTCTTTTGCAGCCAATTGTACAGGTACACTGCAGATTCATTCCATTTATATGTATTTCAACAGCTATTACCAACTCCGCAACTCATAGCAATTTTGATATCTCAGGTGCTACAAGAGCGAGAAGCCCGAGCGTTTGGTTCTCGTATTGCTGGAGGTGTCTCGCAGCGCCTTGCAGCCCGCTTGTTGCAGCAGCTGCTCAGGATCCCACCTGCACCTGTTCTTGGATCTTCTTCGTAGATAGGCTCACACTAAACCATGTAAATTCACATGATACTTTCTGCACGATAGGAAAAAAACGACTATAATTCACAATCAAGTATAAAGGCAATTCCCTCATTCATGGTAGATAAACACCCCCACCCCACCCCCTACTGTCAGTGTCTGTTTTCTTTTCATTTGATGTTCAGATCCAGCGCATTAGTATGTCTTCTCCTTTTACTGCTTGATACTGTACTCGTGGTTGGGGTGGCGCACCTCCTAAGCGTGATTATGTGTATTAATCTTATCGTTGGACATGTTAACATGTTTGTACAGTCCATATTAAAAACAATCACTTCCATTTTTAAAAGAACTATCTAAAAATAATTGTTTCTGTTTTTTTTAAAATACAAAAATTCATCTCCTATTGCAAAGAGGCGATGTCAGGATGTCTTCCTATTGTCCAGAAGCCAACCAGGGAACATGATGTGGGGCATCTGACAGACATTAATTAAATCATGTAATTAGGGAAAATCTCCACTTGTACAACCGCACAACGGTTCTTCCTCGTACCGATGCGTCCTCTCCCGGATGCGTCCTCTCCCGGACGCGCCTCTCGCCAACGGACATGCTGTCCGTTTCAAAGTCGGCTTCCTCCTTGTATAAATTGTACTCTTTCATCCCAAGATCAATACAGAGATTCATTCAATCTCAATACGTTGTTATCAGCACTTAGATTCTACCGAGAAGAGCACTAGAGGGAGAAGGAGAAAGAACTCGTCGTCGGTGAGATGTCGTCCCTCACCTCCTTCTTCTGCCTAATCCACGAGGACGGCCGCCGGTGCCGCCTTGCTGCGCGTCGCCGCCGTCGTGCCGCCGCTGGACGCGGCATGGGTGCCACTGGGCGTGGCATGGCCGCCACTGGATGCGGCCTTGACAACACCGGACGTGGCCAGAGCGCCACCGGACGCGGCCTTGGCAACGCCGGGCGTGGCCAGAGCGCCACCGGACGTGGCCTTGGCGCCCCTGGACGCGGCCCCAGCGTCGCGGCTCCCGTCGGCCACAGCGTCGCTGCTCCCGCCGGCCCCAGCGCCGCCACGCTCACCCCCGTCAGCCTTGACCCGTGGCTGCTAGCCGGCTCCTCTGCGCCGATGCTGCGCGCGGACTCCGTCCCCGCGCCCTCAGCCGAAACCCCGCCTCCGCCTCCTCCGCCGCCGGCGCGCCGGGTGCCCCCGCACACACCGACGCCCGCCTCCGACGACGCCGGCCCGAGCCGTTTCCCTCCCGGCTTCGAGCCCGTGGGAGGCAACGCCGCCAACGCCCCGAGCCCGGTGGCGAACCAGGGCTCCAGCAGCCCTGCGACGAGGCACTTCGGCCGAGCCGTGGCCGCCATCGACCGGCGCCCGGGCCGCCGCGCCGGGACGTGGTCTCCGGTGTGCCTGGGTTTCTCCAACGTCGACGGGGGGGACCTCCACCACCCGGTGGTTGTGGCCTCCTCCACCTCCTCCTCTGAGGTGAGCGCCCGCGTCGAGGGGAGGCAGACGAGTCGCGGCGTCGTCGCCGCACGGGAGGGACGTGGTGGTCGGGGCGGTTTGCCTTATCCGTAACCGCCCCACCCCCTCCTCTTATGCGGTGGCCCTGCTGGGCCGGCCAAAGGCCGCAGCGGCTGAGGCCCATAAGGCGCCAGGCCAGCCCCTCCGCCGGCCACTGGATCTGTTAATTTTTTTTTCTTTTCTTCTTTCTAGTTTAATTTTTATTTATCTGTCTATATTAGTATTAGTTATTGTATTAATTCAGCAATTTACTTCTTTTTTAGTATTGTTCATAACTACATGTATTTATATTATGTACTTTGTAATATAAATAAATTACCGGTTTTACACCGAAGATGATATGTTATATGTGTTTACCACATTGTGATTTTTTCATGAACATGTCATCACGATCGAGATTAATTTCTCTCGCACAACAAACTTGCAAATTTTTTGACAATTACATTTTGCCTCACTATATTAGGAAACACTAGATAAGGAGTTCGATCTACTGCCCATGTGCAGATTATCAACTCTTACGGAGAGGCCTACGTTTTGTCAATCTCGACAAATCGATTACCTCCTATGTGTTTTCTTATGTTCAAATTGTGACATACATAAGGTAATAGAACCATGCGCATCTACTGACATTGTCAGATTATGCAGCCTATTACTGAGAGATCTATACGATCTTTAAATATGTTACCACAATTGAGGTCGAGCATTTTCAAGTTATACACTTGAGTCAAAATTTGCATTCGTATTACAAACCACGATGGTTTTTAATTTATTACTAGTAAATTAATTATCGTTGGTTCTCCATGTAGGTCGAAATGACTGCCAAAGAGTTTGAGGAGCTTGCCCTCAATGGCCAGAATTACCCTACATGGACCATGGACATCAAGATCAGTCTTGCATCTCGCGGGATAGCGCGTGCAATCCAGGCCCCGGAGACTCCTCTCCCGGATGGAGCCGTGCCGCTGACTGAACAGCAAAACTATGTTGCCTTATTCATCATAAGGCACCATATTCATCCAGATCTCAAGTCTGAGTATTTACAGGAGGAATCTCCTAGTACTCTGTTTCTGTCCCTCAAAACGAGGTATGAACAGCAGAAGGCAGTAGTCCTGCCCGAAGCACTCCATGATTGGACTCACCTACGCCTTCAAGATTTCAAATCTATTGGTGAATACAATCACGAGGTTCATAAGATATGTTCCAAACTGCGTTTTTGTGAGAAGGAACCTAGCGAAGTAGAGAAGATAGAAAAAACTTTGTCTACTATGCTCCCTTCAGATAGGGTCCTTCAACAGCAATACCGTGCTCGCAACTATGATGTTTATTCCGAGCTTATTCACATGTTACTTCAGGCTGAAAAACATGATGAGCTACTCGCTAAGAATGGCTCTCAGCGCCCAGTTGGGGCACAACCCTTACCTGAAGTTCGTTTGAATGTCGCGAATAGGCAGAAGTTTAATGATACTCCTAGGGGAAATCAACCAAACTTCCAGCATAGGCGAAAGGGCAACAGGAACAAAAAGTTCAGAAACCCAGGCAAGGGAAAAGGCACTGCAAAGCACAAATTTGATAAAACTAAGCTTTGCCTCAAGTGTGGATGCTACTCGCACCCTACTGAAAAGTGCACCATGCCTAAACATCTGGTTGTGTTGTACCAGCAGTCCCAGGGACGCAAAGCACCTCGGAAGAAAAGGTTTGAAGCCAACTTCAACCTTCATCCACGCAGCGATGATGGAGCTGGTTGTTCGCATGATGTTCCTCCTGGAGTCATGATTCTATACCCTTTTGAGGATCCTGCTGAAACGGAGGACATGTTAATTGAGTACACCTCAAAGGACACATTTGGCGACTTCGACTAGTCCCACGTTCTCCATAGTGATCTACCTATTTATGTCCATTTGTAATGATTGTAATAAGAACATAAGTTTGTTGTTGTTGTCTTTATATTGTATCAAACATATTTGATATAATAAGGTTGTAATTGTATCAACTTATTTGATATAAATAAGATTGTATTCTATATATTAACATGAGTTTTTCTTATTGAAAGTTCTTTGTTTTATATAGTTCTCTACGGGAACAATCCGATGGAAGAGGAATTATTCCTTGTGGACAGTGGCACCACAAACTCAATACTGAGGGAGATAAAATATTTCCAAACTCTGAAAAAGACAAATGGAGATATTTTAACTATCGCTGGACGTGATACGGTGATTGTTAGCACAGGACGTCCCATATTTACCCTCCCAAGCGGTACACAAGTGACAATTGAGGATGCTTTATTGTATCTCGATTCGTCCCGTACCCTAATCAGTTACCGAGATATCCGTAAAAATGGTTTTCACATTGAAACCCATGAAGACAACAAAGAGGAGTATCTACTCTTCACCAAAAACCACGGATATGGCAAAGAGGTACATGAGAAAATTCCCTCTCTATCGTCTGGTTTGTACTATACGTACATCAAACCCGTATAACATGTTGCATACAAAGTAATTTTTCAGAATGTTAACGCATTCCAAACATGGCATGATCGCCTTGGCCATCCTGGTATCGGGATGATGAGAAAAATTACTAGAAATTCCATTGGTCACAATTTGCTTGAGTCAAAATTTCCTCAATCTTCTGATTTTGTGTGCGCATCTTGTGCCACGGGAAAGCTAATTTTGAGGCCTTTGCACCTCAAAATACAAGCTGAACCACTTCAGTTCCTTGAACGAATTCAAGGAGACATCTGTGGTCCCATTCAACCATTAACTGGACCTTTCAGGTATTTCATGGTTCTCATTGACGCATCTACACGAAGGTCACATGTGTGTCTTCTATCCACACGAAACCATGCATTTGACAAGATAATGAGGCAAGTCATTAAGTTGCAAGCCCATTATCCTGAAAGTCGAATTAAATCAATTCGAATGGACAATGTTGCAGAATTCTCCTCACGAGCTTTCAATGATTATTGCATGGCTTTGGGGATTGATGTTCAGCACTCTGTTCCATATGTCCATACACAAAATGGTTTGGCTGAATCACTGATTAAGAGGATCAAACTCATTGCAAGACCTTTGTTAATGAATTGCAGCTTGTCAACCTCATGTTGGGGTCACGCCGTTTTACACGTTGCTGACTTGATACAACTTAGGCCAACTGCATATCACAGTACTTCCCCTCTGCAAATGGTACGTGGAAATCCTCCAAGCATTTCCCATCTGCGCAAGTTCGGATGTGCTACATACATCCCGATCTCACCACCACAGCGGACATCTATGGGCCCACACAGGAAACTGGGGATCTACGTGGGGTAAAAATCGCCGTCGATTATCAAGTACCTGGAACCCCTTACCGGGGATCTATTCACAGCCCGTCACGCTGATTGCATATTTAATGAGGAACATTTTCCGGCATTAGGGGGAGATTTCAAGTACCAGAAAGAATGCCCGGAAATTGATTGGAATGCTCAAGCCATTTCACACTCTGATCCACGTACTCATGAGACCGAACTCCAAGTTCGGAAAATCATAAATTTGCAACATCTTGCAAATAATCTGCCAGATTCATTTACTGATCTAAAAGGTGTTACAAAATCCTTGAATCCAGCCAGAAATGCGCCCGAAAGAGTGGAGGTACCAATAAAAACCACTCAACTCCCTGTTCGTAAAAAGAGGGGAGTAGTATGGCCTCTAACCTGGATCCTGCTTCTAGCAAGCAGCACAGGAAATCGAGGAGAAAAACCTCCGAGACAGGAAATGCAAGTCAACTCAACGTTGACAAACACCCAGTGGATGGGCAACCTCCACAACACAGCTCCAGCGTGCACATACTGGCTGGGACATCGGAACACCCAGACTCACACATATTGGGAAATCATGAAGAGTCATCAAGGGTGCAGGAGATATCCACCAACTATATCAATTCTGGAGAATCATTTGATCGTAAGTCTATGATTGTCGACACTTATTTTTCTGCTACAATTGCAAATACCCTTCTCAATGATCATGATCCTAGGACCATCTTCGAGTGTGAAAAACACTCCGACTGGCCTCAATGGAAGGATGCAATGCAAGAAAAATTAGCCTCGCTTAACAAAAGAAAGGTATTCACAGAAGCAATACCTACACCTCCGAATGTTTTCCCTGTGGGATTCAAATGGGTGTTCATCCGGAAACGGAATGAGAACAATGAAGTGGTGAGATACAAAGCAAGGCTCGTAGCACAAGGTTTCACGCAGAGACCTGGCATTGATTTCAATGAAACATATTCTCCAGTTATGAGTGGTATCACATTACGATATCTTATTTCTTTGGCAGTACAAAATCATCTATCTATGCAGCTGATGGATGTCGTGACCGCGTATCTTTACGGGTCACTAGATTCGGACATTTACATGAAGGTTCCTGACGGAGTCTCTGTCCCGAATGCAAGTGCTAAACGCATCATGTATTGTGTTAAACTGAACAAGTCTCTTTACGGCTTGAAACAGTCGAGGCGGAGGTGGTACAACCGACTAAGTGAGTTCCTTCTTCAGAAAGGCTACTCCAACAGTGATGATTGCCCATGTGTCTTCATCAAGAAGTCCTCTGGATTTTGCATCATTTCTGTGTATGTTGATGATCTCAACATCATTGGCAACGCACAAGACATTGATGAAGCACGCAACCACCTCAAGATGGAATTTGAGATGAAAGATTTGGGTAAAACCAAATTTTGCTTAGGTATTCAACTTGAACATCTTCCATCAGGAATCATGGTACACCAAGCTGCCTATATCCAGAAAATATTGGAGAAATTCAATATGGACAAATCCTATCCATCAAAAACTCCTATGGTGGTTCGCTCTCTAGACATAGAGAAAGATCCGTTCAGACCGAGGGATGATGGAGAAGAGTTTTTGAAACCTGAAGTTCCATATCTCAGTGCTATTGGAGCGCTTATGTATCTTGCAAATTGCACAAGACCAGATCTCGCTTTTGCAGTGAATCTACTTGCTAGACACAGCGCATCACCTACCAAGCGCCATTGGTCAGGTGTGAAGAATATCTTTCGATATCTCCAAGGCACTAAGGATCTTGGGCTGTTCTTCCAGTTCCAGAGAAATATGGACTTCAATATGATTGGATACACTGATGTTGGCTATCTATCTGACCCCTATAATGCCAAATCACAAACCGGCTTTGTGTTTTTACATGGTGGGACTGCTATATCATGGAAGTCTTCGAAACAGACTTTGGTAGCAACATCCACAAATCATTCTGAGATAATTGCATTATATGAAGCATCACGTGAATGTGTTTGGCTTCGCAGAATGATAAACCACATACAACAGTCATGTGGAATTGGTTCTATCGAATCACCGACTATTATCTATGAAGATAATACAGCTTGTATTGCTCAAATGCAAACAGGATACATCAAGAGCAATATCACTAAGCATATTGCCCCTAAGCTGTTTTTCCCCCATGAACTTCAGAAAAGCGGGGAAATAATCATCTTGCAAGTTAAATCATGTGAGAATCTTGCTGATTTATTTACCAAGTCTCTACCAAATTCTACATTCCAGAAATATGTTCATGGAATTGGTATGCGACGACTTCGGGACTTGCAAGTATCAGGGGGAGTCTCATCTTGAGACACCTTTGCTCATAACATCACATTGTTCTGTTTTTCTCTTTGTGATTTATGTTTCAGGTTCTTTTAAAGGTTTTAATGAAGAACTGTTGAGGATGAATTCATTTGAGATGATGGCACTACCCGGATGATCGTGAGATGATTCTACATGGTCAAGCGTAGATTAGGGGGAGTGTTGTGATTAATTAAATCATGTAATTAGGGAAAATCTCCACTTGTACAACCGCACAACGGTTCTTCCTCGTACCGACGCCTCCTCTCCCGAACGGACGCGCCTCTCGCCAACGGACATGCCATCCGTTCCAAAGTCGGTTTCCTCCTTGTATAAATTGTACTCTTTCATCCCAAGATCAATACAGAGATTCATTCAATCTCAATAATCACCATGTCAAGTTCCCCTTCTCCAAGAGACACATATAACGTATACATGTTACATATAAAGGTGAATCTTCTCCTTTAGACGTGTCTACTTAGCGCTCTCGAGGATGGTATGCTACTTGACCCTTCTACTTTATGCACCTATAGGTTTTGAGCCGCGTGATGAGCATACAAAGGAGGAGGTCAAGCACAAGAGGACGACTACATCATCAGCGAGGGAAGCATGAAAGCGAAGACGGAAGAGAAAAGGAGAAGGTGGAGGCGGCTGCTCATCATTGGCCGGACATTCGGCGAACTGTTGGCCTGGACATCCGGCATTCTGCCAGAAATCGGACTACATCACAGAAGGGTCCATTGCTAGCCCGGTTTGTTGGACATCCGGCAGAAGCCCGAACTTCCTGCACCTGGAGCACGTCCTCGAGCCATCTCCAGGCGCATGGACATCCGGCGTATCGATCTCGTTTCGGATATCCCGCCTACCTTCAAGCAGTCTTGGCCATGTGGCCATGCATTTCCCATTTTACCCCTCACTTACCCCTTCATTGCCTTGGGTTATATATACTCCATCCCTTCCTCCATTCTAGGGTTAGCTAAGATTAGATCTCATATCATTAGAGTTTAGCCCCACTACCTTCCCATGGGGATTCCTCCTACCCGTGAGATCACACCACCTCCTGTGGGAGATAGGCTTCTTCTGTGGTTGAGCCTCATACCTCCATGTCTTAGGACTTGAAGGAAGGGCATTCTAGCTTGTTCCATCTCTCTCTTGTGGATGATTTAGATCAAGATTTATCTATGTGTATCTTCTCATTGATTTGTGTGTTTTTTCCTTGTAATTTCATCTCTGTTCTTCGTGTTCTTCCTCCAAATCCAACTCCAATTCGCGAAGATCGGGCAAACCCCCAAGGGTTTGGTCCTAAAGAGGACCTGGTCCCTTATTAGAGCGCCAATCCACATGGAAGGCAAATGCTCAAGCCACATAAGGCAAATGCCAAGCTATGTATCGAGCCTCAAAGAGGCGAGAGATCCCTACCGAACAGAGTGGACCTGGCCTGGGGCATGAAACCCTAGCTTAGCCAAGTATATAAGGAGAGATAGGAACCCTCTTGGGGGTGGGGGTAACATTCTAGAAGAACCATAGAACTAGGTTTCCTCACCTATCATCACTTCCTTCCTCTATATCGCTAGTCCGAGAGCATGTAACCCACGAGACAAACCTCTCTGACGATCTTCCCAGTTGCCTGGGGGCACGCGAGCAATATAAACACTAGAGGCAAGAGTTGGGTCTTATCTCCCCTAGAAGGAACCGAACCACGATATATCTCCAGTTTGGAGTCGGCATATTCTTAAACGGTGAGTGACACACCATCATTTTCTTCGAATGAGATTTATTCGACTTGATTTAGTTCTTCATTTCTGATTTTTTCATGGAACTGTTTCTTCAATAGTATTGGATATAGTCCTTTGTGGCATTCACGATGAAGAAATTGTGAACGTACCTTACCAGTTTTAATGACAAAAGGGCTTTTACCGCGACCCTGATCCCCACTCGGCATTGGTTTTGATCAAGTGTGTGATACGTGCCCAGACAATGCCCATCCAGCCGTTGATTTTAGAACATCCTCCTCCCCGAGTCTATAAGTACTCAACCCCGCAATAAATCGAAGCCGCTTTCCCCCCGACTTAACTTTGATCTCTCTCTCGCTCTCTCTCTCTCTCAACCCCTAACGCCACCACTGGTTTATGTCGCTGTCGAAGAAGGAATCGTTTAACTTTCGCCACTTCTTCATCTCCCGTTTGTGGTCGACTGCGGAATCTCATCCTTCGTCATAATGATGCCTTGCAAGTACACATGTCTATGTAGCATAATCACTAAGAAGTGTCGAACCCACAGGGAGAAAAAATGATGACATTACAATCCCGGAACTACGTTGTCACCTACACAACTACGTACACACCAAAACTAGAATTTGGAAATAGTTTACTCTAGTCGGTTGCTAGGGGGAACGATAAAATAGGTTTAAACAAACTAAGAACGAGAACGTAAAGCTGAAATAGAAAGTACACCCGTCGATCCTTTTTAGTGTGCGCCTTCCTATCCCCCCCCCCACACACACACTTCTTCCGCCACACATGCAACCAATAGGACACATGCATTAGCAGTTTTACTTCATACTTGCCTTTGTTGCGCTTGGGGGAGGGGAGACTAAGAGACTATATGGGAGTACTAAACTAAATGAAGCGGTGGTTGAGTAATAAAGGCGTTCTCAAGGTTAGTTTGGAGTGACCACTATCAGTATTATCTACAAAGCATATGAGAATGCATAGCTCTAGCTTTGCATCTCTATTCATTTTATATGATTATGTATGAGTGGAGCCTATTAAAGATGTGTGCGTACATGTCGTAGCCACACATCACACATGTAACCGTCGTCTCCGGCCCCAAAAGGTTCAAGTAACGGTGATTAATCGTTTCCCCGTGAATGCGACAAAAAACCTAGGGGGTTTTCGTTACTTTTCTATCTAAGGTAGGACACTCGGGCATAACCTTGGGCAGAAGGTGACACGCATTGCGCATAATGGCTTATGGTGTCCTAGCTAACTTTATTGATGACAACTTGGCCATGGGAGAGAGCACCTTCATGTTTTATGTCAAGCGGTTTGCAAAGGCCGTGGTCGAAGTGCGTGTGCCTGAATATCTGAGAGCACCCGATGCTTAAGACACTCTCTTTTGGAGATGAACAAAGCTCGGGGATTTTCATGTATGCTTGGCTCCATTGACTGCATGCATTGGAGTTGGAAGAACTGTCCAGTGACATGGCATAGGCAGTTCAAAAGATACAAGAAGGATGGGATCTATCCGAAGTGGGCTACCTTTGCGAAGCCAATCTCCAACCCCTCAGGTAAAAAAGAACACTATTTTCATAATGCTCAAACAGTCGCTAGAAAAGATGTTGAGAGAGCTTTATTGTGAGAGTGTCGACTAGGTTTTGAGAACAAGTGATGGTGTTGAAGTAAAAAAATGCAGACGCAGATAAGTGAAAAAAAGTGAATCGAACGTTTCGTTAATATATACCATAGCATCATAGAATAAATACCATAGCGTTATAGATGCCAACACGCAGAGTGATGTGTGATGAACTATTTATATTACTAGATGATATCCCGCGCCTTGCTACGGGAATTTGTCGCTCTATATTTCAATAAATTTTAATTATGTAATTTTTAAATATTTAAATTAATAACAAACAAACCAAAAATTAAAAACACATACAATTTATTATATTTAATTATGTTTAGTTATTGTTTTTTTAATATAAGTATAATAAGAGAATGAAAAATATTTTTCCATTCATGGTCGTATGTTGAGGTGGTCCTTATCCCATCCCATCCGTAATTGTGTGGTGATGTGACATGTTTATATGTTGAGATAAATAAGTTGATGGGATCACGAGAATTGGTCGTCTATATTTCAACCAAAATTAATTACATGAATTTTAAATACTTAGATTAATAACAAATGAACCAAAAGTTGAAAAACACATATAACTTACTATATTTGATGGTGTATATTTATAAATTATTTGTTGAATATAGGTATAGTAAGGGAATGAAAAATATTTTTTCATGCATGCATAATTGCATGTTATGGTGGGTCTTGTCTTATGCATGGTTGCATCTTGAGGTGGACCTTGTTTCAATCATAATTATGTGGTGATGTGGCATGCTTGCATGTTAAGATAGAAAAGATAGTGGGGATGATCTATTATAGTATTATAGATTTGAAGAACAAATTGTATTGGGTTTAATGAACTATTGTGTTGTTATAATTTACTATGGATTTTGATAAATTTATTATTTTGCTATATATCTCGTGTTCATTTGCTATTTTGGAATTGCTAAAGAAATTAATTTGGCAACTGTTGTACCTAGCGATCGTGCCCAAAACATTTTTTCAGGCAATTGCTGGAGACAGCGTTTTTCATACAAAAAAAGACCATTTTGCACAAATGTATCTTCAGCTCGAGCATATTCAAACTTGTAAACATGCTCTTGGATCATGTTCAGAAGGTTTTTTTTCAATTTACTCAGCAGTACACAGCATCAGCAACCAGCAGGTGGAGAACGCCTCACTTGCAACCTAACAGTTGAGATTCACAATGATAAAGACCACAAAATCGCTGCACCTTATGAACAAAATGAATAAATTCACACAAACTTAGCTCCCCATGTCATCAATGAGTATTTACTGACCCAAACAAAATGGCTATTCATTCATATAAGTATATATATCTGCTTACTCGTCGCTACACCTCAAAAGCAAATACAAAGTAGGAAATGCGGTTTCCATGTTTCAACAACTAGATTCAGCACAAGAAATCAATTGGAAGAACAGCTTCAGGTCGGCCCTGGCCAACTAATACATGCTGCCATACAATATATTGGATTGGCAGTGCTGCGTATGTACAAGAGCAATGGCCTTTTTAGTTTCAAATTATGGACTATTTACTCTATAGTCCATTAAGAAGACGAGCATCCTTCATACTACGCGATGAGGCTGCTCTGGATGCGCTTGAGAGTTGGGCAAACAGCATGTAGCCTGCCAAAATCCAGCGCGTTTATCTGTTGACAAAAAAAAGGGGCTACTTAGAACAAGGAAATTCGTATACACATGATTAGACTAGTGGTGCAACGCAAATACTAAAGCTTACTTGTGGACAAGAGTGCACATTGAGGATCTCCAATGCACCGCAACAGAATAGTGCAGATTCCAGTTCATCCTCTTGCAACATTGTGCATCCCTACAAGAGTCATATTTGAAGAATAAAGTTACATGTGCCATTCTTCTACATACATGACATGTTTAGCATATCCGTTACAATTATCAATATTTCAAGGTTTGCCATATAATAGTCTGTTTAGACAAAAGGTTGGCTAAGCCTACGAGGTCCAGTTACAAATTTTAAGTATTTGGCCAAGGAAGAAAGAGGAGGTTAACCATTACTTAGCACATACATAAATGCTACTAGTACATTTGAGTTGTACATACATTCACATCCTGGGTAAGATGACTAATAATGATAGCATCTGCTGTAAGGAAATTGCAAGTGCAGAAAAGTATCGAACCCTCATTCATGTCACCAGAGGATAATTGCTACAGGTCTGTTAGTTATTGCAAAAGATAAATTAGATGCTTATTTTGTTACTGCAAACTCATAAACATATTTCTCTGAATTAAACAGTAAAACCATTTAGGCGGTCAGCAAAACAAGGGGATAAAAATGAAGGATAACAGGTAACATGGTATAATCGTGCTTCCAAGAATTAGAACAAACACCATCAATATAATCAACAGAAATGACATTATATTTAATCACTAAATTTTCTATACACGGAGTGATCATACATGCTAAGTTAAGTGCAAAGCATGGTGAGAGTTGCATTAAGAACAGTACCAAAAGTTGGAGGTTAGCCAATCTTGGGCAATCAAGCTTCAGAATCTCCAGTGAGCTACAATTGCTGCCAAATAAAATAAGTAGAATAGTACAGAATGTAAGAACAGAAGATGTTGAAAAGATAAAACTTAGAACAGTACAAAAATTGACATTAGTATCACCTCAAATTTAAATTTAAAAGATTGGAGCACTTCAAATCTACTTCCTTCAAGTTTGCAGACAAATTAAGGTTGATCTTAGACAAATTCAGATAGTTGGCCATTGAAGGAATAACAAGTTTCTTAATATTTGGACAACCGGTACAGTTGAGAACTTCAAGCAGACAATCGGGACTCTCCCTCGTCTCTTTAGTCTTCTCTGGTGCAGAATCAGGGGGGCACGCATCAACTGGCATGTCAACAGACCGGTAATAGTCTGACCCACATACCAATTCATGCAAGTTCGTACATCCGTTTAAGTTCACATTAACCAAATTTGTACAACATGCAAGAAGCTCTTCTATCGCAGTCTGCCCAATGGATGAGTAGGACAGATCTACTTCAACAAGCATCGGGAGAGCACTCTCTCTGTAGAGTGGTTCCAAGGATGAATCACTGAGATACTTGCAAGCTGAAAGTTTCAAGACCTGCCAAAAAAAACAGATACCGTAAGACACAGTAATTTCTTTTTACCATAACATATTACATATCTACTCCTCTCCATTGTAACATTCTGTTAACAGCATCACATATTAGAAAAATCTAATGCTGGACCAGTTCCTGTTCATAAGATAGAATAGAAATGAACTGCCATGACTGCTCCTATTAATAAATGTTGCAGAGATTATACTTGTCGGACCAAATTCCCTATGGTATCACATAGACAGGGGACAATTTCTTAATGTACAATATAACAACGACATATCGATGAAAGAATAAACATATGGGATACGGTGTGAAACTGTGATGTCTTAATATTTAAGTAGTAAAGAATAACATTAATTGTCATGTGTATAACAGTAACAAGTCCAGTTCAATAAGATTTTGCATTTGCCAAATGCTGCATGCCAACAATATTTAATTGAAAAGAAATGTAGATAAGGTACCTACCTTCAACTGCAGACAACTTTCAAAAACCGGTTTCAAGTTTATCAAAAATGTATATGATAGGTCAAGCAAGGCCAGCATATGAAGGCAATGCAGAGAGGACAATCCACGGACATCAATGGATAAACATGAAGACAATATAAGATGTTCAATAAGAGGGCATGCCTCTGCTGTTTGGGACAGTGAATCATCCATAAGCTGTCTGAACACACAAAACAGTTCAGAAACCATTAATAGCAGCAAACAATGTTTACAGTTTGCTTTAGATTAGAAAATGTTCAGGAGAGATTCAGATGCACGGTACAACCTGCAGAAAGAGGCATCTAAAGATGTCAAGGAAGGACAATTAATTGAAGCCTGAGAAAGGACACCGCAGCCCTTCAGCTCCAATATAGACATATTTGGGGCCTCTATGCATAGAACACTCAACTTTGGACAAATTCCAAGGTTTAGGGATTCAAGACCAACCTAGAAAAGAAGTAAGCATCAGGACATAGAGATATATTTATTTATCTATGTATAATTAGAAAGAGAATTTCTTTTTGTGTAATTAGCTGACAATGGTTTGTTTCAATATTTGTGATCAATGAAAATCAAACAGACAAACCACCCTCGGTGAAGCATCGGTAACCACCCACCTATTTACTGAAATAACAAATCAAACAGCCTCTTCAAGATTCCTCACACAGGTAAACAGGTAAATAAAGCTATTACTATTAGTAAACAACTGCGCATCTGAAGCACCAATACGCCAACATGGGGCAGTGCCCAAACAGACTCTTCAAATAAAAATATAAGCTCAATAATAATAATAACTACACCTCTAGAGCACTGATACCGTGACATGGCGGTAGTGTCCTCGTCAAGGGCGTGTGCACAAGGATATGTGCAACCCAAGTATCCTGCTTTTTATTTAAAATTATTGAACAGAATAAGAAATGTGGCTGGGACAAGGACCAATACGAATCTAGCGAAAGGGTATCCGGGTGGGCAGGCCTGCGTATTCTTGCTTGCTCGAATCCTCCACATCCAGTCGCCGGTGCCAACCCTACCTTCCTCCACCGCTCCAGACTCCAGCTTTCTGCTCCTAAGGACACGCCTAACGCAGCACTGCCTCCACTCCAGCGATAGCGCTGTCACCTCTACTCGCTACCCCCCTCACATGCTCATATGTCCCCTGCCCCCTTTCCGTCTCTTGTTGCTGCCAATGCTGGCTCGCTGCTTTCTAGCTGGCTTTCTTCTTTGATGGCTTGCTTGCTTGCTATCATTGCGGATGCTATTTCTAGAGACTTAGGGTTAGGGGAATGGCATGGCCAGCAGTAGTTAGTATCTAACGGCAGATGGCAATGTAGGAAGGTAGGGTTGAGAACATGATGTAGGAATATTTTGCAAGCTCCAAAGAGGCAAAGACTACCGATGAGGAATTGAAGATCATTTATCAATGAAGAGGAGAGGCAGACAACAAGTAGGCAGTAGTTTGATCTCATGTCTTCAAATTATATTTTTGCCTTTATACATGCTGCATATTTCAATTAATTAATTATACTTCCTGTGTCCCATAAGGGTGTTTCTGGAAAATGTCACCGCGTCCCCATATCGGTGCTTCTTAGAACTACATATCCTTTTGACACGTCATTCTAATGCCTACATACCAAGCAAGTAGTATAAGTACAACAACAACTTTTCTGTTTGTTTGTGCCGGGGGGTGGGGGACTGAGATCCGGTGCCTTGCCACAGGCAAGGCACCGATGAACAGTGCGGTGCCTTGAGTCCCCTCCCAGCCGTTGGATTCAGAAGCAACGGTCAGATGGACATGAACAGTAGATGGAGGCATGATAGTGTATTTTCATGGAGGCAAACGGAGGCATGACTATATAAAAAACGGAGGCACATCCTTATACAAAACGGAGGCATGGCCTTATACAAGTCGTGTCTAAGTTTTGTATGAGGTCGTGCCTCCATTTTGTATGAGGTCGTGCCTCCGTTTTATATGAAGTCGTGCCTCCGTTTTGTACGAGGTCATGCCTTTGTTTTATAAGAAGTCGTGTCTCTATTTTGTATGAGGTCGTGCCTTCATTTTATATGAGGTCGTGCCTTCGTTTTGTATATAGTCGTGCCTTCGTTTTGTATATAGTCGTGCCTCCGTTTTTTATAAGGCCGTGCCTCCGTTTTGTATGAGATCGTGCCTCCGTTTTGTATGAGATCGTGCCTTCAAGCCATCTTAACATGTACTTGCATATGCATATATAAATATCTGAGTTGGTGGTGGTTCATTCACCTCTTAAGTTACTCTGAACTATCACAATTGTCATACATCCTATGAGGGACGTATGGTTGATATGACTGATGTAAATTTTGAGATGTTTTATACAAACTCAGGGACTATGGTGGCACAAGTGTTTAAACAACTACTTCCTCCGTTCTGAAATAAGTGTCTTAACTTTAGTACTCCCTCCGATCCATAATAAGTGTCGCTCATCTAGTACAAAGTTTGTACTAGCTTAGTACAAAATGGGCGACACTTATTATGGATCGGAGGGAGTACAAGTTAGTACAAAATTGAGACACTTATTTCAGAACGGAGGGAGTATTAATATATAACAAAAGAAAATGTTGCAATGCACCGGCATTTAGCTAGTATCATACACAATAAGCGTAGTTCGTATCAGCAAACAATTCAGTCATAGCTCCAAAAAAAAATGTAAATCTCAAAAGCAGAATGAAAAAAAACACTCACTGGGCAAAATGATGCTCTTTCAAGATGATCACAACCATCAAGAATCACCACTTGAAGCTTTGGGCACGCAAGCTTCAGGAATGTCATGGAACGGCAACCAGCGAGTGAGAGATTAACCAAGGAACTATTATTCAGCTCCACAACACTCAAACTCTGAGATGAGGAAAGAAAGTATCATCATGAATACACAGGCTGACATTTAGCATATTGATGTTCAAATGACACTACTTGACGGAATGGAATCATGTTACATCGTATCTGTTAAAACATGATGTTTTTACTAAATTAAAATATTATTCTAGCACAGAGGTGGTGAGTTGCATGTGTTGATTTAAAAATGGCCAGAGGGTAAGTTGCACGTGCATACATCATACCTCACAATTATCAAGAATTAATGACTTCAGCATGGGGCAACCCCCTCCATCACTGAAAACTTCGCAGATTTTATTTGTCAATGACTCACAGTCACTAAGATCAACATCAATTAAATTGTGGCATTGCAATGATAAACTAGATAGGCTCTCTTGTTTTTGAAGCACCAGTTTCTGCAGATAAGTCACAAATTCAGTACTCCATAATTTAAAAGAATTTCCATGTAAATAAGTAAGTGCAATCATAAAACTGCAATGATGAAACAAATGAACTAACCTTAAGAGCATTTGATGTTATGGTAACACAACGAAGTGCTGAACATCTGGAAACTTTTATGTAAGAAAGCACAGGGCTTCGCAGATTTAAATCAGCAAACCTAACATGGCAGGTAATAAAATCATATATTGAACGGGGAGAAAACTGTAAGAAAACAGTGACAATGAACAAATCCTATATGCCTAAATAGTTGATCCCCACTACTTCAATTTCTCTCAACATGCACACATGCCACCTCATCACCCCACTAATATAAGCATGCATAGAAAATGCTACTCCCTCCGATCCAAATTAATTGACACACACTTAGTACAACTTTGTACTAGAGTTATACTAAGTGTGCGTCAATTAATATGGATCGGAGGGTACTATATTCTCTCTCAATATGCACAAATGTCACCTCATTCACCCCACTACTATTTCTTCAACATGCATGAAAAATGTTACTTATATTCTATAATAAAATACAATAAATCATATGAATTTTCAATTTTCATTTTCATATCCAGATTCCAGACAACCAAATCTATATTGCAACCAATTCCCGCAGCAATGCACGGGGTATCATCTAGGAAAAAACCATCCCACTCACTTGCGAAGGTGTACAAGACTAATATTCTTGAGATGTGGCAGATCCAAAGACACAGATGTCAACAGGCTACAATTATCAAGTTGCAACGCCTGGAATGATCAGAAAAAATCTCGTTAGATATGAAGAAAAATCGTACACATAACAATGACAAAACGGGGACTGAATCACTACCTCAAGTATACGACTAAAACATACTGCACCCATTGAAGCAGATGTGATTCCCTCACAACTTGATAGTCTCAAGTCTACCAACATTGGAAGCTTTACCGACTTCAATGGAAACAAACAAAGAGAACATGTGTCAGAAATGAATGACATATGCAGTAAATAGTGGTAAGGATGATCTAACAGACATAAAGAGAAGTCATAGGGTAAAGTGAACCTCAAATGAAATGTTGGGGCAGTTAGATGCATCAAGAACAGAAAGATTTTGACATGCATTAGCTATCTCACGCAATGTCTCATCAGTAACACATGAGCAGGATGACATATCTAGTGACGCTAACAGTGGACAGGCTGTCGCTGCTTGACGAATTGCAGTGTCAGAAAGTTTATGGCAGGACTGAAAATCCAATTCAAGCAATTGAGGACAATTGAGTGATACATGAGCCATGCCAGTTCTCCTCAGAGACAGTATTCGAAGTTGGGGGCATCTGGATGGTAAAAGAACATACATTAGTTTAGAAAACGGACAAACCTAATTACACAGGAAAAGAAATTGCACAAATAGCTATTACCTGATAGATACTCTGAGTGCACGACACTTCACAATTTGAAGTTCACGCAATCCATCATGATTAACAGTTACCTCTTGAATGCCGCTACCAAGGGATGCGTCACTTACTATTAAAGTATTCAACAATGGGCATTCAGCCAATGCTTGAAAAAATGTTTCTCCCAGTTGTCCCTTGCCCATTATCAATGTCTTAAGATGCCTGAAAACCACCCAATTAGAAAAAGAGAAAAGGGGGGAGATCATTACAGCAGCGAAAAAAGAAAATCAGTAGTGAAAAACCTTAAGAATGTTATTGCTTGAATCACTAGGTTTTCTGCATTTGAGACACCAGACAAATTCAGATTTGTCACATTCTGATAACGGTGGCAAATATTAACAACTGCAAAAGCAACATAGGTAATTCAGTGGGATCACAAAGGACATGTAAAATGAACATGGTTAAACTAGTTGCAAGCTGTAGCCTTCATAATGAGGACAGGCAGTTTAGCTGAACACTTACCAGAACAATTATATATTTATTGTTAAAATATATAGTCATAGTCAACAAGTTTCATCAAACAAGAAACAACAGACTTCTATCCAATAAAATTGCAATAATTTGAAAGAATGAAGCTAACATTCATTCATCCATCCATTCAAACAATCAAACAGAAGTCAGAATACAATAAAGAGAAATAATGAGAATAATAATCAGATGGTCAATTCTTAGCTACACCATGACACTGGTGTACAACCATACATCCAATCAGGAGTTCAAGACCTCTCAACACTCGTCCGATGGCTTAAAAGTGTGATAATGTGACACCATAGAAGAGGAATTAGGAGTGGCTACAGTTGCTGCACATTATTTGTTTCATCTGTATAGATTAATCTCAATGGTTGCCTCAATTTCTATAGAGCTAGGTCCTAACAACTCTAGCTAAACAACAGAATACAATCAACCTGATAAAATCTTGTGGGACTCAATTCGATCTTACCATTATAAATTGGGTAAAAGGCCAGTCAATGCAACTAAACTAAAAAACCTAAATAATTGTATCTATTGATTATTCCATAGTTGTTATCATTGCCTTTTCCTCATATGCCACTAATTGCGCATTGCAATGGCCGTAGATGAGTAAGTCATCACTATCATGGATTACATATCGCCGCCTCCTTACTTCACAGACAATATGGCTGTCCTAACGTGCACATCATTCAAATATATTTCAAGCAGAAGTTGCTATATAGAGTGTGCCCACGTCAAGCAGAAGTTGCTATATAGAGTGTGCCCACGTCATTGCAATGGCCGTAGATGAGTAAGTCATCACTATCATGGATTACATATCGCCGCCTCCTTACTTCACAGACAATATGGCTGTCCTAACGTGCACATCATTCAAATATATTTCAAGCAGAAGTTGCTATATAGAGTGTGCCCACGTCAAGCAGAAGTTGCTATATAGAGTGTGCCCGCGTCATTGTATTCCGGACGCATACATCTTATATTCCTAAGAAGTTATCCCCAATTCTCTCCACATGCAAAGTGTCCACCTCAACGTCCCCACTAAGCCATGCATTTAAGTCTTCTCTCGCACTAAGCCATGAAAAATATGCCACATAAGCGAACTTATAAATTACAATTATTTTTGCATTAGTGTATGCATGTAACGCTGCCGCATCATACATGCATGTTAGGCATCCTTCACATTTTTGTTCGAAATGTTATTTTGAAAATTAATTCAAAAGTTCTTATTCTATTTTTAGACACGTTCCAACTATTTACGCGGTTTTTTAACAAAGTTAACGCAGCAACGCGTGGAGAATCATCTAGTTCAATAAATAAATGAAAAGAACAAAAGAAAAGCAAAGCAAATAGCATACAGTTCTGCAGAGATATTCTGGTGTTCTCAAACTTCAAATATTTCCAGAAATCTTCATGTATACTAGCAGATTGCCACTGTTTGCATGCAGCCCCTGCTCTACATAAATCCTTCTGGCATAAGAAGGAGAATATCTGTAATGACACATCCAAAAACATAGTAAATTTGAATGAAGTAAGCAATAGCAATATCTGCATACAGAGAACAATTAAAGAAACATAGAGGCGCACCAGGTGCAAGAGATCATCCGATAGGTCCATTCTTATTTCAAGATCTTCTGCATTTGTTCCACCTGATCTTTCTATATCACAGACACCATGATTATTGGTCTCCCTTGAAATGTCATTCCCACCATCATTTGAGATAAGCGACAAACCAAAATCCAATTCATTTTCTGGACCATGTGACAGCTTCAAATGGTCATGTTCAGCAAAAGAATGCAAATGTGGTGCTTCATATCCAAAGAAGGATGCATTAACACCAGAGCTTTCTCTGAAAAAAGATAAGTGCATAAGGATCACTAATCAAGAGAACCATAATTAATAATTTGCATGTTCGATTAACACGTTGAACAAATTTTTGGTAAGCCCACTAGTCTCTAACAGCAACCTAAGCAATTTCTTTAGGATCCCTGTAAGACAAAATAAAAAATATCCACAAAATAGCTGCATGCTGACACCCATCTGGTGCGCATCGAATGCAATCCAGGAAATAGAAATGAGGCAAAATAACTAAATATTCGATCACGACTTCTAGTTAAACACAAGTAATAACCACATTAAGACACCTATAACCATCACAGCATCAATAAAAGGCAGACTAAAGCAAACATACAACTGATGGAGTCCATTATCTTCAAAGAATATCATCAACACTCGGAGAATCTAAGGTGATCATTTTCCTTGTTATTCTAATGTCTTAGAGAACGAAACCCTGAAACACAACACTACGCAAAACATGTAGGGGATACTATCTGGAATAATCAAAATATCAGAAATGTGCATTGCAAATTGCAATATGTATACGTCTATATCACATCATATCATTATCATACGAATTATAAAGCACGAAATGGGATACTTTCAATCTGATTCATCCAAAATCTTCAAACTTAATCATATTTCCCCATCCAGTGTGATTAGACTCCCCCCTAACCACTCATATACCTCTTGCCTCCTAATTATAATTAATGTCTCTTAATTGCTCCCAATTTTCAATTGACCATGTAAGAAGAAATTGTTGTTTCCTATGCTTACAAGAAATGGCATTCCCATGCTATTTTTTAATTCAGGAAAAAATCACTTCTTTGTTTTTTTATGTACAGTGCTAGAGAACCTACAAAAGTAAGTTAAATACAACAACAATAAAGACTAACAGTCCCAAACAAGTTGGGGTAGGCTAGAGCTGAAACCCATTAAGATATCGAGGTTCTGCCACGAAGCCCTGTCCATATCAGGTAATTGGTAATAACCCAGTCCTTCAGATCTCTCTTGACGGACTCCTCCCAAGTCAAGTTTGGTCTCCCCCGGCCTCTCTTGACATTATCAGCACGCCTTAACCGCCCACTATGCACAGGCGCTTCAGGAGGCATACGCTGGACATGCCCAAACCATCTCAAACGATGTTAGACAAGCTTCTCTTCAATAGGTGCCATCCCCAACTCTCACGTATATCATCATTCCGGATCCGATCCTTCCTTGTGTTGCCACAAGTCCATCTCTACCACACCTAGTTGTTGGTCATATCGTCTTTTAGTTGGCCAACATTCAGCGCCATACACCATCACAGGTCGAATTGTCGTTCCATAGACCTTGCCTTTTAGCTTTTGTGGCACTATCTCATCACATACTCCCTCCGTAAAGTAATATAAGATGTTTTAGATAACTAAAATAGTGATCTAAAATATCTTATATTTATGAACGGAGTAGTGATCTAAAACATCTTATATTTATGAACGGAGTAGTGATCTAAAACATCTTATATTTATGAACGGAGGGAGTAGAACGCTAGAAGCTTGGTACTGAAAACACACTTCAGCCATCCAACTTTCATTCAATGGCTGACATCTTCATCAACATCACCATTCTTCTGCAGCATTGACCCCAAATAACAAAAGTTATCCTTTTAACGTACAACCTGCCCATCAAGACTAACTTCCTCCTCTTCCTCATGCCTAGTAGTACTGAAAACACACATCATGTACTCAGTTTTAGTTCTACTAAGCCTAAAACCTTTCGATTCCAACGTCTGTCTCTACAACTCTAGCTTTCTATTAACCCCCACCCAACTATCGTCAACTAGCACTACATCATCCACAAAGAGCATACACCATTAGATGTCCCCTTGTATATCCTTTGTGACCTCATCCTTCAACAAAGCAAAAAGATAAGGGCTCAAAGTTAACCCCTGGTGAAGTCCTATATTAATTGGGAAGTCATCAATACACAACATATCAGTGCCACAACATTGTCGTACATGTCCTTGATGACGGTAATGTACTTTGTTGGGACTTTATGATTCTCCAACGCCCACCACATGACGTTCCGTGGTATCTTATCACAAGCCTAATCCAAGTCAATGAATACCATATGCAGATCCTTATTTTGCTCCCTGTATCTCTCCAATAAGTTGTCGTGCCAAGAAAATAGCTTCCATGGTCAACTTCCCAGGCATGAAACCAAACTGATTTTTGGTCACGCTTGTCATTCTTCTTATGCGGTGCTCAATGACCCTCTCCCATAGCTTCATTGTATGGCTCATCATCTTAATCCCATGGTAGTTAGTACAACTCTGAACATCCCATTTGTTCTTGAAGGTTGGTACTAATATACTCCACCTCCATTCTTCAAGCATCTTGTTTGATCGAAAAATGAGGTTGAAAATCTTGGTTAGCCATACTACCGCTATGTCTCCAAGGCCTCTCCACACCTCGATGGGGATACAATCAAGGCCCATCGCCTTGACTCCTTTCATCCTTTTTAAAGCCTCCCTAACCTTGACCTCCTCGATTCGCCGCGGAAAACATTTGTTCATATCATAAAAGGAGTAGTCCAACTCAATGGTAGAGCTCCCATTCTCCTCATTGAACAGCTTGTCGAAGTACTCTCGCCACCTATGCTTGATCTCATCCTTCACCAGAAGTTGATCATCTTCGTCCTTGATGCATCTCACTTGGTTGACATCCCTCGTCTTCCTCTCTTGGATCTTAACCATCTTATAGATGTCCCTTTCACCTTCCTTTGCGTTTAGACGCTAGTAGAGGTCCTCATACACCTGCCCCCTAGCTTCACTCACATCTCGCTTTGTTGTCTTCTTCCCACCTTGTACTTCTCTATGTTGTCTGCACTCCTATCCTGGTATAGGCGTCTAAAACAGACTTTCTTCTCCTTAATAGCCATCTGGACGTCATCGTTCAACCACCAAGAACCTTTAGCTTCGACTCTACTACCCCCGGTCACCCCAAACTCCTCTAAAGCTACCCTCCGAACGCAAGCCACCATCTTCATCCACATTGTTTGCATCACCTCCTTCCACCACTTCATTCTAGCAACTTTGGCACGCTCATCCTGCTGGACACGAATCTGAAAGCGAAAGTCAGACACCACAAGCTTATGTTGAGTGACAACACTCTCTCCAAGTATCACCTTACAATCTAGGCAAGCACACATGTCTTCTCTTCTCGAGAGGACAAAATCAATCTAGCTAGTGTTGTCCACTACTAAAAGTACCTAGAGATTCTCTCTTTCTGAAGAGCGTGTTAGCTACGATCATATTGTAGGCTAAAGTGAAGCTTAAGACATCCTCTCATTCTTGATTCCTACTGCCATATCCAAAGCCCCCATGCACCCCTTCAAAACCTGTGTCAGATGTACCCACGTGGCCACTAAGGTCTCCTATGAAGAGTCACTCGCCAATTGGTAAACTCCTAACAAGTTCTCCAGGCCTTCCCGGAACTCCAACTTGGTGCTCTCATTGTGGCCTACTTGCGGGGCATAGGAGCTGATAACATTGAGAACTAAATCCCCAACGACCAGCTTGACCAGGATAATCCAATCCCCTTGCCTCTTGACGTCTACTGCTCCATTCTTCAGGCTCTTGTTGATTAAGATGCCTACTCCATTTCTGTTCGTAGTCGTCCCCGTGTACCACAACTTGAATCCGGTATCCTCTACCTCCTTCGCCTTCTATCCCTTCCACTTTGTTTCTTGGATGCATAGGATATCAACACCTCTCCTCATTGTTGCATCCACTAACTCCCGTAACTTACCTATCAGAGACCCTACGGTCCAACTACCCATGCGGATCCCCTAGACTCGGCTAGGTTCCTAACCCTTCGCACTCGTTGATTCAAATGTGAAGACCCTTGCTCATTTGTCACTAAACCCGGGCGTTGATGTAGCACGCCACTAAGGATGCGACGACCCGATCCTTGCTCACTTGCCACCATATCCAGATCAAGATACGGTGCACCACCAACTGGGTGATGGCCCCGCCCTTGCTCATTTAACACCACACCCGGGTTTCGATATGGTGTGTCGCTAAGAGGATTACGCCCCAACGATGTTCTTTTGGGTTTCATTTCCATACGAGTGGCTGAGTTTTGACATTGGCTCACCAAGCCTATCACAACCCTCCTTCTTTACCCGGGCTTGGGACCGGCTACAATTAGACAACATAGGAAGTCAAATATTTAAGCTAAAAATATTGTGCTTGTAACCCATGTCTTTTGCAGTCTTCTTTCCCCCCTCAAGAGCACATTCTCTTCTTTCGTTTTTTGCAAGAACAACATTCAATACATGTATAAAGAAGAAAATGAACTTGAAAATACTTTTCATATTAAATCCAGGGTTTGTTGAACTTGATCTGCGCTAGTACTGTAGGTAGTCAGGTAGAATACAAAAGATTTTGCAAGGGCATAGCACGGAAAGAAATGGGCTAGCAATACACAGAGGCAAGTAACTACTGGATGCAGCATAATTAGGAAGAAAATGAATTATGGAAGAAGGGTGTCAGGTGGTTAATACGAGTTGGCGTATGCAAGATCTCTGACAGTTCATCTCAGAGATAGTCCCTTCAGCGCAGTAAAATAGATAGTGTTAGCTCGATATATGTGCCAACGAAACCGTAGGGGAACACTATGCCCAATGCAGGCAAAGATATTTATTACCCATCTAAGCATTTCTAGTGACAAGTAGAAAATATTTAAACTCTCTGTTCAATCCCTAATTTTGCAGGGTGGCTATTCCAGACTATACAAGATGAAAATGACATCAAGTGATAGTCCTTGCCTGCACCCAAACAGAACTAGTAGCAACAAGAAATCCACGAAACAACTTTGTTAACAATCCACACAGCTGCAAGCCTGCAATACAACAAAAAGAATAGCAGTGTTTGAGGAACTTACTCGCCAAAAGCGCGCACTTTAGGACGTTTATTCTGCAGGTCCCGATCTCCATCCTCACTCCCCTCCTCTTGTTCGACATTGTTGTGCTCCTCGGCCTCACGAGCGCCTCCTGCATCAGCGTCTGCGCTACCACCTCGCCACATGTCACGGAACCTGAGTGGCGGGACAGGCGGTGAATCCCAAACGCTCTCAGCAGCCCGCGAACTCCCGGCAGCGTCAGGGTCCCATGTAGGGAAGACCATGGACCATGTCAAGGCGGGTGCCGGCGGCGGTGGTGCCGGCACTGGCGGCAGATGCCAACCCGTGCGGCCCAGAGAGAGTGCGAGCTCCAGTTCCTCCCGCTCCTCCTCATCCATATCTTCACCACCCTCGCCGCTTCCCTCCACGGCCTTCATCCTCCTCCCGTCCGCCATCGCCTCACACGACCGCGCCGATTCCTAACCCTAGAAATACCCCCTCCGCCACCATCCTCGACCAACCTCCGGCGACCCAGACACCAGACCGGCACGAACCAAGAGCAAACTTGAACGACTGCGGCCGACGTGTCGCCGAACTCCACCGAATTTGGTCGGAACGGGATTAGGGATGGAGGTTGGAGGGGCGGTGGATCCAGGAGGGACACGCCGTCAGGGTGAGGGAGCTAGGGTAAGCGGTTTCCGTACCAGATCGCTGGCCTGAGGCTGCACGGATTGGGCGGATCTGCGCGCGGCGGAAACGGTGGTGAGCTGGAGGGAGGCCGCTGCCTCGCGAGTACTTCGGGAATGGGGGAGGAGCGGAGGCGAGCGAGGGTGAGAGAGAGAGAGAGAGACTGCTTGGGCCGCGAGATGGGAGTTGTAGAGGTTGCGGCCAACCTGAACCTGGGATATTACTCCCTTCGGTCCTTTTTAGTCTGCATATAAATTTTGATCAAAGTCAAAGTATCTCTACTTTGATCAAACTTATAGAAAAAAGTATCAACATTTACAGTGTCAAATCAATATGGTTAGATTCGTTATGAAATGTAGTTTCATAGTATATATATTTGGTATTGTAGGTGTCGATATTTTTTTGTAAAAATTTGGTCAAAGTTTGTAAAGTTTGACTTGACACAAATATAATACGCGGAGTAAAAAGGACCGGAGGGAGTACTTCTCGCATCTTGGGGCGTGGCGGGTGAAGGGCCCGGTTGTCGGACAGCCAGGTAAAGTTTTACTAGGCTTGTACTCCCTCTGTTCCAATTTATATGTCGTTGTAGCTTTTCCAGTGCAATTTCTAGGAGGTTACGAAATTTCTCTTCTTTCCATTTTTACTCTCCTACCAACTCCATCGCTCCTATTCCCAGTCCTCACTCGGTCCCTCTTCTACCTACTCCCCCAGATCCAATCCCGACGCCAGCCTCTCCTCCTTTTCGCGTCGCCGGCTACTCTCGTCGTCGCCGTCCTCACCCTCTCCTCGTCGCTGGCCTTTCCCTTTCCCCGTCGAGGTATCGCAGCCGTCGGGGTTCGTCGTCCCCGGCCTACTCCGTGCGGCGGTCGTCGTCCCCTCCTCCGTGCGACGGTCGCCATCGTCCACGGTCAAGAGGTCGTCGCCGGAGCACCATTGGGCCCAGAGCCCGGTCGCCTCCCTGAGGCGGAAGCCGCCCGTCTCAAGAAGTGGAGGGCTTGGGAGACCCCTTGATGAGGACATCCCAACTCTTTCTGATGAACAAGTCAATCAAATCAGACTTTGACCTATTACAAGAGCTCGTGCAAAACTAATAGAACAACAAGTGAACTTGCTCTTAATAGAATTTGATGTTGTGCTTAATGAGAATTATATACTGCCTAAGTCTTTGTATGTTTGCATGATCATGTACCATGAAGAAGACGAGAAGTAGAAAGAAGAAGATGAGGTTCTGGAACGAGAAGCTGATGCTCCAAGAACCGGACGTCCGACCCCAGTCGGACGTCCGACGTTGTTGACATGGACGCGAGCAGCCAACCCATCCATCAAGCAGAAGCTTCAGGAACCGGACGTCCGACGCCTACCGGACGTCCGACGACCGGACGTCCGATCCACACCGGAAATAGGGTCGCTCGAGGACAGAAGCTTTGGTGTCAAAAATATCGGAAGTCCGTCATCGACCGGAATTAGGTGCATCGAGTACAAAAGTATTCAGCGTTATAATTATCAGAAGTCCGACACCGACCGGACGTCCGACAGTCCCGACGGACGTCTGATGCCCACCGGACGTCCGACCTGCCTGCGCGCATATTTCAGGGTTGCGGCCCTTGTATCCAACTATAGACCCCCTAGCTTATAAATACTAAACCCCAACGTGTTTTAGGGTTAGACCACGTTTAGATAAACTTAGTTCTAGAGAATTGCTCCAAGCATTCATCTTGAATGATATACTTCAATCTGTATCGATCTGAAGTGTTGCTACTGCAAGTTTTGTGTGATCTGTTGTTCCACTGGGAATTAGTAGCTTGCAAATTACCGTCTCGTGGTCGACGGCTACGTTGCGCAAGTGTGTGAAGTTGTGAATATCCAAAGGGTAGAGAGTTGTCGCATTAGCAATAGGGATCTATCGAGGAGAGTTCATCGGCTACATACAAGTTACCTATCATCGCCCTCATATTCACCGTACGCTTACTGAGAAGATCGGGCCACCCCATATCATCTTGGTATCAGATTTCCAGTGTTTCCTCGGTAAGCATCCACCAAATCCATCCATTAGATTGATTTTGTTTTCGTCCTATCCAGAAAAATCCATACAAAAATATTAGGGTTTCTAGTTTTGCCATAACTTAGATTGCATCGGAGTCATTGTTTTAGTTTGCTGTTTCGTTGTGTTCTTCCCCGAAAATTTCTCCGCGGCGCGACATATTCTGGCCTAAAGAGAAAAGTTACTGTAGAAAAAACAAAATTACTGTAGTAGTACTGCAGCAATTTCGACAAGTGTGGAAAAGAGTCAAAAAAACAAAAAAAATGAGAGAGAAAGAGAAAAGTTTTAAAAAATAGAAGGAAGAGTGATCAAAAAGAGTTATCCAAGAGTGCAAAGAGATAACAAAGTGCTAGAAAGGACATATCATAGTGGTGATCGTTTGAGAGGTCTGTCTTCTTTTGTCTCCACTGTGTGAGTTTTTCCTTGGGTTTGTATCACACGATCAACACTAGGACTTGACTTCGGTGTAGTTAGGGTGCCATACTATATCTCCACCACATATATCCTACTTTGTCGTGTGTTCACTCTTTTACTCGGGTATTCACTTCATCACATCCGTGCACTAGTCCTCCATCCGAATGGGTACGCATTGCTATTCACTTTGGAACGGTAAGATTCACCTTTTCTTGTCAGTTCTGAGTGAGTTGTGAGTGTCCACCAAAAGATTTTGATTTAGTGCACTAACCTACTAATCATGTTTCAAAGTGGTTTTGATGTGATGCAGAAACATGATAAGGATGCCCCAGTTACTTGGGATGCGTATGAAGGTCTCCGAGATCATTTGACCACGAGGATTGATACATACATGGAACCTCTGGTGCGTGATCTTATCGAGGCTAATATGAAGTTGGATGGTACTAAAGATTCCGTCACTACTTTGCAAACGCAAGTTAATGGACTTCAAACAAGCATCCAGCAATTGACAACAGCGATCAATGCTATGTGAGTTCATGTCGCCCAACACCAACCTAAAGGCAATGAAGATGATGGTAGTGTCCAGGATGACAATGATATTGTGAGGGGCGCTAATGGCCGTGGTCGTGGTGCTCTTGGACAGAATCGCCAACCTCTTCTTGGTCTTGGTGCTCGGCGTATACCACTTCAGGATGATGATGGTTTGGGCAAGCCCAAATTCTCAATTCCCAAATTTGAAGGATCCACGGATGTGGAAGAATATATCGCTTGGGAGCTCAAGATTGAGAAATTATGGCGTTTGCATGACTATACGGAAGATAGGAAGATCAAGCTTGCTTCCTCAAAATTTGATGGGCATGCTTTGCGATGGTGGGATGGAGTCACGAGTGATATACAAGAGGCCAATGAGATACCTATTCGCACATGGCGTGATATGCGAGCAACCATGGATTTTTCTTTAAATAATACATTTATTTAAATAAATTACAGAAATAATGCGCGTTTTCTAAATATTTCAAAAATAATACACCATAGGCCACGGCGTGGCCGATTGGGCCCAGTTGGCCACGGCCTGGCCGATTGGATCCAGTTGGTCTAGGCCTGGCCGGTAGGAATCCAGTCGGCCTAGGCGTAGCCGACTGGAGCCAGTCGGGCCATTCGGGTTGGCTGTCGGCCCAATAGCCATGCAGTTGGCCACGGGCAGGCCGACTAGGCCAATATGCCACAGCCAGGCCGACAGGACTTATTTTTTAAAAAATAATAAGTTTTTTAATAATAAAATCAGCACACCATTTTATTGAAGTAATGATACATTGCAATACTAAAATTAAGATACATTGCAGTACTAAAACTAAGATACAACCGGTTGCGAAATTTAAGATACTACCACATAAATCTACTGAGTCCACGTGGATATTTTCCTTTTCCATCACCAGCATCTTCTGCTGCCTTGGCCTCACGAGCCCTTTCTTTCTCTGCCTCTCCGCCTCACGACTTTCCTTTCGCTGCCGTTCCTCCTCCTCCATGCGAAGTCCTTCTTCTCGATTTTTTTTCAGTAAACCCTGAAAGAAAAGCTTTTGCTTTGCCCTGTGTTCATTTAACTCTCTATCTCTTGCTCTGTTTCTCCTCAGCTGCTGCCTTTTTGCTTCGCTCTTCCTTGTGAAATTTTTCCCATGCACGATGTCCTCTTTTACGAATCTCAGTCACCGCCCAATCTGGCATCTTCGTGTCTATCCAACGATAGTACATGCATAGAGGCGGAGGAGACTGCAACACAAATAGGAGTGTCAATGAAGATATCAACAATAACACCAACATTACGTGTATTCATCATCGTTAAAACATATCGGTGGCTTGTCATAGGGCGAAATAGGTACGGGTGGATCATGCTCATAATTGGCACACATGAAAAACTTCATGCCCAACGAATCAGAAAAATCAGTCACCTCCTTCACCTTGCAAAGATCGCCACACCAACACCGTAGAACTTCCACCCCCGGGGGCAAACTCGCATTCTTCATTTTTGTCGGCCTAATGTTTTGATCCGAGCAAGGCAAACTCATGACGACTACAAAAAATGAGGAACACTTAGGCGGTGGCAATTTCAAAGGTTGCACGATGAAGGATGAAGAGAGGTTCAATGCCTCCTTTTATAGCGCAAGTGGGACGCTTTCGGCGCTGAGGTGACCGGGATTGGGACGCTTTCGTCGATGAGGTGACAGGGATTGGGACGCTTTCAGTGGTGAGGAGACATGGATTGGGACACTTTCAGCACTGAGGAGGCCGGGATTGGGACGCTTTCGGCGCTGAGGAGACCGGGATTGGGACACTTTGGGCGCTGAGGAGACCGGGATTGGGACGCTTTCGGCGCTGAGGAGACCGGGATTGGGACGCTTTCAGCGCTGTGGAGACCGAGATTGGGATGCTTTTGGTGGTGAGGCGACATGGATTGGAACGCTTTCGGTGGTGAGGTGACAGGGATTGAAATGCTTTCGGCGCTCAGGAGACAGGCATTGCGCTAACTTTGAGGAAAGCAGTAGGGCACTGAGGCTCGCCGGTTCTTTAAAAAGAGCTCATCTTTGCCTCTTCTCCTCATTCCCTCATCTCCTATCGCACTAATGGGTGATCCTCGTCCATTTTCACGAGAGATATCTCATGATATTTTGATAGGTGCGGTTAGAATGAAGAAAGGGCTTCATGGATCTCCAAGTGTATCTTTTGAAGAATTAGTTAGCAGTGAGAGCAACTTGCAAAGGTTGAGACAAACAGCTTGTCAAAATAGAAGCACAACAGACATTCGTCTAGAGCTTTTTCGGCTGCGTGCAAGGTGGGAAAGACTTTGTGAACTAATCTATGAATCAGCGCGATTCCAAGGATCATTTGAAGATTTAGATCATCATATGATATATATGCCAACTGATGATTATATTAAGTTTTGGAAGGTAATTTAAATTTCATATTGGTTTTATGTATTTAATATGTTTGTCATTTTGATTCATTTTCTTCAATTTGTGAATCGTAGAGATACGATGTGGACCGGGATACAATGAACTACGATCATCATAACTTGGAATGGTTCAAACTTCTATTTGGGTCTGTTCCGACTGTTAACGGAAGACCGCCGCCGAAATCTGTATCAACTCATGAAGGCTCAAGCTCGAAGAATAAGAAAAAAATCAAGCAATGCATCACGAAAGTTGGCTGAAGATAGTGATGATGACTTTATGCCAAACAAGCACGGAAACTTACCATGGAAAAAAAACAGGTAAGAGTGTTGCATCAGTGTCATCCAAGAAGAAGAAATCAAGCGAAGCATCAGCAAAACCCGCTGAAGATAGTGATGATGACTTTATGCTAGACAAGCGCGGAAAATTACCGTGGAAAAAAAGTGTTGACGACTTTATGTAGTGTTAGCGATAAGCACTACATTGTATATTACTTTGAGTTTAAGTAGTTTCATTTAATTTATGTTGTACCATTTTGTACGATTGTTAGCAAGAATAATGATGATGAGTTGACGTAGTCAAGATGTTTGATACATAAAAACATAATCATACATAGAATAGGCATAAGTCTCATACATAGAATAGGCATAAGTCTCATACATAGATAGGCATAAGTCTCTTACATAGAATAGACATAAGTCTCTTACATAGAATAGGCATAAGTCTCATACATAGATAGGCATAAGTCTCTTACATAGAATAGACATAAGTCTCTTACATAGAATAGGCATAAGTCTCATACATAGATAGGCATAAGTCTCTTACATAGAATAGGCATAAGTCTCATACATAAGCATATAGTCATGTCTCTACTGATAGGGACGTCTGGGACGGCGGTCAGGAAGTGTAGTAGGCGTCGTCCAACCATACCTGTGAGGTGCCCTAAATTGCCGAAGAGGAATCTCAGAATGCTCGTTTAATGCCGTGTAGGCTCGCCTTATCTGTTCAGTAGCAAACCATTGATACGTCCAAAACGTATCTATAATTTCTGCTTGCTCCATGCTTCTTTTGTGTGATATTGCTATGATATTGATGAACTTCCATACATTTTTTTATCATATTTGGACTAACCTATTAACTCAGTGCACCCAGTGCCAGTTCCTGTTTTCTGTTGTTTTTTTATTTCAGGTTTCCCCCATATTAAAAGTGCTCCAAAAATTCGGGAAAAATACAATAAAAAATCAGCGCGGCAGAAGCTTCGGGAATCACCGAAGGGGGGCCGAGAGGGGACCCACCAGGGCCCCAAGCGCCCTCCCGGCGCGCGCCCTAGGGTGGGGCCGCGCCAGGGGGCCGCCTCGACCCCTGGTGCCCCCCTGGCTGCCCCCCTTCGCCTATATATTCCTCGTGACGTGAAACGCCCATGAAGGGAACCCTTTTTCACGATCTCTCCTCTGTTCCGCCGCCGCCGCGCTTCTAAGATCAGGAGCACCAGAAGACCTCTTCCCGGCACCCTGCCGGAGGGAGGAACCACCTCCGGGAGCTTCTCCACCACCATGGATGCTTCCCGGATGAACCGTGAGTAGTCCACCTTGGACCATGGGTCTATGATCAGTAGCTATGTGATGTTCTCCTTCCCTCTTTGTTCTTCATGGATTAGACCTCGTGAGCTGCCCTACATGATCGAGGCACATATGTAATCTTTCTACTGTTGCTATGTTGAATTTGCTGGGATCCGATGGATTATGAGATTATGTTCAGATTGTGTTTGAGTAATACATTTGATTCTCTTCTTTTATATTTATTTTCTAAAGTAATTCTTGCATGTTCTCCGTTGCTGTTTATTGCTTTGGCCAAGTAGTAGGTAGTGACTCCAAGAGGGAGCGTTATGCATGATTGTGGGTTCATGCCCCCTGATGACTAGCTTGAGTGACAGAAACATGAGTCTAGGGGATGTGTTGTTGCCACAAGGGAGAAAACAACGGTGCTTGTACTTGCTGGTGCAAGGATTGTTTACTTTACGCAAAGTTCTTTAATGCAGTTGTCCGTTGCTTTGAGTTTACACTTTGGGTGGGATTCGCAACTTAATACCAGCGAGATGTTCTGGATAGATATCTCAAGGTGGATGATTAGTAGGTAGATGCAGATGGATTTCGGTCTACTTGATTTGGTGTACCGCCCAAGCTTTTGAGCCTCTTCCTTTCTTTGTAGCATAGTTAGCATTTGTTTGTGCACATAATCCTGTCAATTGCCCAGTTGTAATTTGTTTACCTCGCATGGCTATTTTATCGTCTTTTGGGAGACATCACTAGTGAACATCATAGGACCTCGGTCCATATTTCCAATACTGTTTACACCCGCTATCAATTTACTGTTTTATTTACTTTTCCGTTGCTATCACTATCATTATTATCCCGTGCATTTGATCCTTTGTAAACAACAAGGCCGGAGGAATTGACAACTCCTCTGTACTCGTTGGGAGCAAAGTTATTTGCTGTGTGTGCAGGTCCAGGAGAAGCAAGTGATTATCTTCAAACGGCGCATAACTCGCCGAACCACCTACTTATCGTTGTTGGAGTCCTATTGGTTCGACTCAACATTAGCATCTTCGCTAAGGGAAATTTGTCACTACGCTACATCTCACCTTCCACTTTGGGTAAACCAACGAGGGGCGAGAAGTAAACTCTCGTAACATCAAAGCAATTTCTGGCGCCGTTGCCGGGGACTCCGCTGTTCAGGATAGGGGAGTTGCACACTATCTTTTATCTTTGCATTTTAGTCTTGTTAGTTTACCTTTCAGTTTTTATCTTCGTGTCCTTTATCAAAAATCCAAAAAAAATAGTATGTCTAGTTCCTTACCTGCCAATCAATGTCTGACTTCTTTGAAACCAGATCTTATTGCCATGGAGGATTCACTGAGGATCAACAAAAGTGGTACAAGGAACACCGCTTGTCTCAAAAGGGGATACACTTATGGAAACAAATACACCAGTTGTATGAGTATGCTAGAAACTTGTGCTCAATATATAATATATCTTTCTGCAGGGATGAATCTTGTTGCTTTATGAGGCACAAACACCTTGCTTTCCAATGTGAGTACAATGATGATGAAACCTTAGCTTCTTATGCTAAGAGAAATTATGATTTTTATGATGCAGAGCCAATAGAAGAATTTGTTACTTATAAGGGTGCCTATGAAATTACTTCTCTTATTAAAAATATTGATGATGCCCCTTACAAACTTGAGGGTCTTGCTATACTTAAATATTGTTTGAAAATTATGACGTGAATTATTATATCACTGATCATCTTGAGAGGATCTCTCCCCCAAAGGAAGAGACTAATGATTTGCAGGACTCTATGGAAGAAGAAATTTCTGAAACTGAAAGCTCCTTGGATGAAAAAGAGAAGGAGAGTGACGAACAAAAGGAGGAAGAATGGATCCATCCATGTCTACCTTCTAATGAGAGTAACTCTTTGAATATTACCTTATATGAGTGTTATGATCCTATGGATTCTTTTGAAATATCCCTTTTTTATGAAGTTGATGCCTTCTATGCTTATGGCCGTGATGCCACTATGGATGATGCTTACGGAGATGAACTCTCTATAGTTCCTCATGTTAAGAATGAAATTGTTGCTATTGCACCCACACTTGATTTTCCTATTATCCTTTTGAAATCTCCAACTTATATTCCGGAGAATTGTGCTCTTATTGAGGCTCAATGTGATGGGTTGCATTTATCTTATGTTCCTAAAGACCGTGTTGAAAACTATACACATGTGCTTGTAGGTCATGAACAACATGATTTATGTGATAGTTATATTCTTGATGTTGTTCATGATACTACTGAAAATTACTTTGAAAGAGGAAAGCTTGGTTGTAGAAACTTCCATATTACTAAAACACATCTCTTCATGTTGAAAGTTTTGAAGTTTTTCTTTTTCCACCTTCCTATGCATGTCACTTTGTGCTTCTTTGATTTATTTTCTTACAAGATGCCTATGCATAGGAAGTGCGTTAGGCTTAAATGTGTTTCATATTTTCTTCTTGATGCTCTCTTTTGCTTCAAATCCTTATTTTTATGAGAGCAACTTTTATGATCTTCATGCCTAGCTTAAAGGCGTAAAAGAAAGCGCTTGTTGGGAGGCAACCCAAGATGTTTTTCCTTCTATTTTAGTGGTCTTGATGATTTTTACTACTGTAGCAACATCATTGTATCTTTACTTTTCAAGCTTTGTGCCATTTATAGCCTCATATGACAAGGGAAGTGAAAGTTGTGACATGTTGTCCAGAAAACAGATTTTGTCCTCGTGACTAGAAAAATCACAGAAAAATCCCAGTTCATCCTTTTGAGCTGAAATTTTTACACAGCGTGCTCTATATAATTACAGAACTTTCGTATGTTATGAGTTTTTTGATTTGAGTTGCAGAAGTATCCCTAAAAAAATTCTTTACTACCTACTGGTCTGTTTTTCACAGATTCTGTCCTATTTTGCCTCTTCTTTGTTTTGCAAACCTTAAGCTTGCTTTTTCTTTGCAAAAACTTTTTGGCAATCTTGACAAACAGTAGCTCTTCAAGATTGTCTTTCTTTCCGGTAGAGAAAAAATATATTTTATTATGGGTAATAACCTTGCTAATCAGATTATGATGAGTTATGTATGAAGGGAGTTTTCAAGTGTGCGAGGGAAGATGATTAAAGAAGATTCAGGAGTGTCAAGCGCTCAAGCTTGGGGATGCCCCCATGCGTCCCCAAGAAATATTCAAGGATACTCAAGCGTCTAAGCTTGGGGATGCCCCCGTGCATCCCCTTCTCCGTCAACAATTATCAATTCGTCTCTCGTTTCACTATATTCTTATCACTTCATGCGTTATGTGCTATGCTTGGAGCGTCTCGCTCTTAGGTTTTATTTTTAGTTTTCTTTAGCTTTGCTTGCTATTCGTAACAAGTTAGAACCCAACTTTCTTTGTGTGGGAGAGAAACACGCCCCACTTTCAAAATCTAGAACACAACATAGGATTCTTCATGCTTATCTTTGTTGTGTGTGTTCTTTATCTTTTTCATAGATACTGTCATGTTTAGCTCTTAGTTTTCAGTCTTATCTTTTTAAACAGCTTTTGTTTAGTTTGTTTCTAGAACTCTCTTGAGTTTTCATGTTTATCTTGTTTAGAGAGTTTGCCTGTTGCACTGAGTTTTGTGTCTTGACTTGAAGTAAGTAATTGAGGTTGCTATTCTTTTGTAGTAGTAACTTGCAATAGTTTTGAGGTATTGTTTTCAGTAATGTTTGGAATTCTGGTGTCAAGAGCTTTAGCCTATTAGTGATAGATGTCGTATTTTGGGCGATCCGTGTTTATTTTCAAAACTTACAAAATTAGTTGAGAACTTTAGCTACTAGATGGATCACTACTCTTCTGAGGGGTCGAATATTAGAGTACACTCACGTACCATGAGTCGAGGATGCGCAAGGATAACCAAACCCCCATACACTCCTCCTCGGGGTACTTGTCTCTTTGTGAAACCTCCTTATTAGATTGAGAGTTACCGACAATAAGTGCATGAGTTCTTCGGACTAATGTGAGTATTCGAAAGTTGACACTTCCACCTTCCCATATTTTTCTAGCCTCTCCTGTGCCGTGCATTGCTTTCTTCTCACTCCGAGAGTTGGCGTCCACCTTCGCCGGTAGATCCAAACCCTTGGCATGATACGCTCTGTCATCATAAACCTCCTTATATTCTTCCTCAAAACAACCACCATACCTACCTATCAAGGCATTTCCATAGCCTTTCCGAGATATATTGTCATGCAACATCCATCTGATACGTCCAAAACGTATCGATAATTTCTGCTTGCTCCATGCATGTTTTGTGTGATATTGCTATGATCTAGATACACTTTCATACATTTTTGATCATATTTGGACTAACCTATTAACTTAGTGCACCCCAGTGCCAGTTCCTGTTTTCTGCTGTTTTTCTATTTCAGTTTTCCCCCATATAAAAATTGTCAGAGAAATTCGGGAAAATTCAGATAAAAAATCAGCGTGACGGAAGCTTCGAGAAGAGCCCGGGAGGGGCCAGAGGGGAGCCAGGGGGGCCCAGGCGGCCACCCGGCGCGGCCCCACCCCTGGCCGCGCCAGGGGGGCGCCTGGGGCCCCTGGGGCCCCTGGTCCACCTCTGGCTGCCCCCTTCGCCTATTTATTCTCCGTCACGGGAAAACTCCAGAAGAAGAACCCTATTCCGCAAACTCGCCTCTGTTCCGTGGCCGCCGCGCTTCCGAGATCGGGAGCACTAGAAGACCTCTTCCCGGCACCCTGCCGGAGGGAGGATTGGCCTCCGGGAGTCTCCTCTCCACCATGGATGCTCCCCGGATGTCTCATGAGTAGTTTTCCTTGGACCATGGGTCCGTGATCAGTAGCTATGTGATGTTCTCCTCCCCTCTTTGATCTTCATTGTTTAGACCTCGTGAGCTGCCCTACATGATCGAGGCACCTTTGTAATATTTCTGCTATTGCTATGTTGAGTTTGATAGGATCTGATGGATTATGAGATTATGTTCAGATTGTGATTGAGTAATATATTTGGTTCTTATCTCTTATATTTTTGTTCCTAAGTAATTCTTGCATGTTCTCCGTTGCTGTTTATTGCTTTGGCCAAGTAGTAGGTAGTGACTCCAAGAGGGAACGTTGTGCTAGATTGTGGGTTCATGCCCCCCGATGACACGCTTGAGTGACAGAAACATGAGTCTAGGGGATGTGCTGTTGCCACAAGGGGGAAAACAACGGTGCTTGTGACCGCGGTCAAAAGGATTGTTTACTTTACGCAAAGTTATTTTTAATGCAGTTGTCTGTTGCTTTGGGTTTACACTTTGGGTGGGGCTCGCAACTTAATACCAGCGAGATGTTCTGGATATATATGTCAAGGTGGATGATTACTAGTAGATGCAGATGGATTTCGGTCTACTTATTTTGGCGTACTGCCCGTGCTTTTGAACCTCGTCCTTTCTTTTGTAGCATAGTTAGCATTGCGGTGCGTTTATAATCCTGTCAATTGCCTTTCTGTAATTTGTTTACCTCTCATAGCAATTTTATCGTCTTTTGGGAGAGAGACATCACTAGCGAACATCACGTATCCCGGTCCATATCCTCATTACTGTTTCCACGCTTTATTTACTTTACTGCTTTTACTTGCTATCATTATGCCTTGCTTTTTATCCTTGTGAACAACAAGACCGGAGAAATTGACAACCTCTCTGAACTTCGTTGGGAACAAAGTTATTTGTGTCTGTGTGCAGGTCCGCGTCAGTTGCGCCGTTGGCACCTACTTATCATCTCTGGAGTCCTGCTGGAGACAAACCTTGGTATCTTCACCGAGGGAAAACTGCTGCTGCACTACATCTCAACCTTCCACTTGGGGTAACCAACGAAGGGGGCGAGAAGCCATCAAGCAAAGTTTTCTGGCGTCGTTGCCGGGGACTCCAAGTGCTAAGATAGGGGAGTTGCACACTACCATTTACCTTTGTTTTTTAGTCTTGTTAGTTTATCTTTCAGTTTTTATCTTTGTGTCTTTTATCAAAAACTACAAAAAAAATCTGCCACACTTGCTGCTACTATGGGTTCCACTGAAAACACCAAGTTGTGTGACTTCACTAGTCACAACAACCAAGACTTTATCTGCACTCCCATTGCCACACCTGCCACTTCAGCTACCTCTTATGAAATTAAACCTGCTTTGCTAAACCTTGTTATGAGAGATCAATTCTCTGGTGCTGGAGATGATGCTGCTTTACACTTGAATAATTTTGTTGAATTCTGTGATATGCAAAAGTATAAAGAAGTAGAAGGTGATGTTGTTAAGCTCAAGCTCTTTCCTTTCTCTTTAAGGGGAGATGCTAAAATCTGGTTTCAATCTTTGCCTAGAAATAGCATAGATTCTTGGGATAAGTGCAAAGATGCTTTTATAGGGAAGTACTACCCTCCTGCTAAGATTATCCAATTGAGGAGTAATATTATGAATTTTAAGCAATTGGATAATGAACACGTTGCCCAAGCTTGGGAACGAATGAAATCTCTTGTTAAGAAATGCCCTACACATGGTTTGACTACTTGGATGGTTATCCAGACTTTTTATGCAGGCTTGAACTTTACCTCGCGGAACCTGTTAGATTCGGCCGCGGGAGGAACCTTTATGTCAACTACACTTGGTGCTGCCACGAAGCTTCTCGATGAAATGATGACCAATTATTCCCAATGGCACACGGAACGCGCTCCAACAGGTAGGAAGGTAAATTATGTCGAGGAAATTACCTCCCTCAATGAAAAAGTTGACTTAATTATGTCTCTACTTACCAAGCAACCCTCTATTGATCCTCATGATGTTCCTTTAAATTCTTTGGTTGCTCAAGAACAAGTAGATGTGAACTTTATTGCTTGAAACAACTTCAACAACAAATGCTTATAGGGGAAATTTTGCTAGCAATCCTAGACCGTTTCCATCCAACTATGGGAACAACAACACCTACCCTAGCAACAAGAACCCCTCTTCTGAATTAGAAAGCATGCTTAGAGACTTTATCACTACCCAAAAAGCCTTCAACAAAAACGTAGAGGAGAAATTATCTAAAATAGATAATCTCTCTTTGAAGGTAGAAAGCTTAGCCCTTGATATTGAGATGCTTAAAATTAGAACCTCCCCCCTTGAGGAGAATAAGGCCACTCCTATTAATGTTATCCAGTTACAAATCAATGAAAATATTAGGATGATGGCTAAACTTAAAGAAAAATGGACTAGATAAAAAGAGGAAGATGATAGAATTAAGAGCCTTCCTACACACCACACAGTTGCCACTATCCAAATTGTTGAGGACACTCAAACTATTAGCACCCAATGCACCCCTAGTCTCGTTGGACCTATTAATGGTGATGCTAATACCTCAACCGTAGATAAAGAAACTCCTATGAACATAGAGGGTTTCAAACAAGTGAGCCTAGATGACACTACTACCACCTTTGATAGTAGTGATATTGATTTTGATAGTTGTACCCTCTCAGAAGTTATTGCCTTGCTACACAAAATGTCTAGAGACCCCCACACTAGCACACTTAATCTTGCCTTCACGGAGCATATCACAAATGCTCTCATCAAAGCTAGGGAGGATAAGCTTAGAGTAGAAGCCTCCATACCTATGAAGCTATATGATGGTTGGGACCCTATGATCAAAATTAAATTAAATAACTTCTCTTGCTATGCTTTATGGGATGTTGGAGCTAGTACCTCCGTTATGCCCAAAAGAATATTTGATGTGTTTGAATTGAAGCCTTTTGAGCCTTGTTCTTTTGGTGTTCGTCTTGTTGATTCTTCCATAAATAAACCTTTGGGGAAGATCGACGATGTTCTTATCATTGTCAATGACAACTATGTTCCCATTGATTTTATTGTTATGGATATAGAGTGTGAACCTTTATGTCCAATTATTTTGGGACGTCCTTTTCTTCGCACCGTTGGTGCGGTTATTGACATGGAAGAGGGGAATATAAAATTCCAATTCCCATTCAAAAAGGGTATGGAACACTTCCCTAGAAATAAAATCAAGTTACCTTTTGAGTCCGTTACACGGGCTAGTTATTCTCTTTCTCTTGATAAAACTTGATTCTTCTTTTTGCATCATGCCTAGCTAATGGCTTTAAAGAAGCGCTTTCGGGAGGCAGCCCGCAACGAATTTAGGTTTTTCCTTTTGCTTTTGTTGTGTATTGATGATTGTTACTTATGTAGCAACATCATTGTATCTTTATTTTTCAGCTTTGTGCCAAGTTATAGCCTCTTACGGCAAGGGAAGTAAAAGTTGTGACATGCTGTCCAGAAAACATATTCTGTCCTCGTGACCAGAAAAGTTCCAGAAAAATCCCAATTCATCTTTTTGAGCTGAAATTTTTACACAGTATGCTCTATACAATTACGAAACTTCCGTATGTTCTGAGTTTTTTTATTTGAGTTGCAGAAGTGCCCCTAAAAAATTCTTTACTTTCTGCCGTTCTGTTTTTCACAGATTCTGCCACGTTTTGTCTCTCCTAACTTTTGCAAACCTTAAGCTTGCTTTTTCTTTGCAAAAACTTTTTGGCACTCTTGAGAAACAGTATCTCTTCAAGAATATCTTTATATCCAGTGGGAAAAATTATTTTATTAAGGGTACTAACCTCTCTAATCAACTTATGATGAGTTATGTATGAAGAGAGTTTTCAAGTGTGCGTTGGAAGATGATGAAAGAAGATCCAGGAGTGTCAAGCGCTCAAGCTTGGGTATGCCCCCATGCATCCCCAATAAATATTCAAGGAGACTCAAGCGTCTAAGCTTGGGGATGCCCCCGTGCATCCCTTTCTCCATCAACAATCATCAGTTCGTCCTTCGTCTCACTATATTTTTATCACTTCATGCGTTATGTGCTATGCTTGGAGCGTCTCGCTCTTAGGTTTTGTTTTTAGTTTTCTTTAGCTTTGCTTGCTGTTCATAACAAGTTAGATCCCATCTTACTTTGTGTGGGAGAGAAACACGCTCCACTTTCAAAATTTAGAACACATCATAGGATTTTTCCTGCTTATCTTTTTGCTGTTGTGTGTTCTTTATCTTTTCATAGCTACTGCCTTGTTTAGTTTTAGTCTTAGTTTGTCTTTAGCAAGAGCCTTGGATTTTGTTTAGTTTGTTGTTGGAACTCTTTTTAGTTTTCATGTTTATCTTGTTAAAGAGAGTTGGTTGTTGCACTGAGTTGTGTCTTGTCTTGAAAGTAGGTAATTGAGGTTGCTATTTAATTTTAGTAGTAGCTTGCAATAGTTTTGAGGTATTGTTGTGAGTAATGTTTGAACTTTTGGTGTCAAGAGCTCTTGCCTATTAGTGATAGGTGTCGTATTTTGGGCAATCCGTGTTTATTTTCAAAACCTACAAAACTAGTTGAGAACTCTAGCTACTAGATGGATCACTACTCTTCTGAGGGGTCGAATATTAGAGTACACTCACGTACCATGAGTTGAGGATGCGCAAGGATAACCAAACCCCCATACACTCCTCCTCGGGGTACTTGTCTCTTTGTGAACCTCCTCATTAGATTAAGAGTTACCGATAATAAGTGCATGAGTTCTTCGGACTAATGTAAGCATTGAGAGTTGACACTTCCACCTTCCCATATTTTGCTAGCCTCTCCTGTGCCGTGCATTGCTTTCTTCTCACTCCGAGAGTTAGCGTCCACCTTCGCCGGTACATCCAAACCCTTGGCATGATACGCTCTGTCATCATAAGCCTCCCTTTATATTTCCTCAAAACAGCCACCATACCTACCTATCAAGGCATTTCCATAGCCTTTCCGAGTTACATTGCCATGCAACTTCCACCTCTTCATGACTTGATCTTCATGTCATACATGTTCCTGTTACACAGGCAGCGACATACCTTGCATACTTCATGTTAGTTACATCTTCTTTATGATTTTGAGTACCTTGTAAAGTGTGAAAGATTTCCTTTATCTTCTTATAAAATAGAGTGTTGCCCTTAAGTGAGGAAAAGATCCCAAAGTGGACACATTAAAAGATCCCAAAGAGGACAAATTAGAGTTAAATAGAAAGATCCATTGAGGCCACAAAAAATACAAAAAAATAGAAAAAATAGAAAAAGAAATAAAAAGAGAGAAAGGGGCAACACTACTATCCTTTTTGAGAGATCCACACTAGTACTCCCTTTATATCCTTGTACTCCATAGAGATGATCTTCATGCATATAGTTTGGAGAGCTTCTTAGCTCGTATGTGCATCCATTGCATGACAATCCCTACTCCTCACATCATATCTATCATTTGGCCTCTCTTGCCTATGATTGTCCTTATTGATGTGAGCCTTTCTTATCCTTTTTTGTCTTCCTCCTCCGTACTTCTCCCTTTACAATCCTAAGTGTCAACTCTCGTGCTTACGCTCATCCATTGCATGAGTGCTCAAAATATCGAAAAGGAGTGGATCAAATTGACTTGTACCTGGCTAGTGGTCTGGGGACGAGTCAAGATAAGATTCCAAAGAAGACCAAGTGTGAAACTTTAGTAGATTGAGTTCTCAACAAAAATACTTTTTTCTCGTATTCCCTATCCCTTTCTTGCACGCAAACACCATTTGGAGACATTCGAGTCACGGACAGCGAGAGCTCTTGCACCTAATGTTCTTTTGTTACTTGTTTCAATGCTAATATAGACTCAAGCATGTTATGACTTGAATTGAATCTCTAACCTTGATTGCTTTACTTTTCAAAGTTCTTTTATGGTTGCTAGCATGTCACCACAGAAATTATGCTTGTTATCATTTACCTACTCGAGGACGAGCAAGAATTAAGCTTGGGGATGTTGATACGTCCAAAACGTATCTATAATTTCTGCTTGCTCCATGCATGTTTTGTGTGATATTGCTATGATCTAGATACACTTTCATACATTTTTGATCATATTTGGACTAACCTATTAACTCAGTGCACCCCAGTGCCAGTTCCTGTTTTCTGCTGTTTTTCTATTTCAGTTTTCCCCCATATAAAAAGTGCCAGAAAAATTCGGGAAAATTCAGATAAAAAATCAGCGTGACAGAAGCTTCGAGAAGAGACCGGGAGGGGCCAGAGGGGAGCCAGGGGGGCCCAGGCGGCCACCCGGCGCGGCCCCACCCCTGGCCGCGCTAGGGGGGCGCCTGGGGCCCCTGGTCCACCTCTGGCTGCCCCCCTTCGCCTATTTATTCTCCGTCACGAGAAAACTCCAAAAGAAGAACCCTATTCCGCAAACTCGCCTCTGTTTCGCCACCGCCGCGCTTCCGAGATCGGGAGCACCAGAAGACCTCTTCCCGGCACCCTGCCGGAGGGAGGATTGGCCTCCGGGAGTCTCCTCTCCACCATGGATGCTCCCCGGATGTCTCGTGAGTAGTTTTCCTTGGACCATGGGTCCGTGATCAGTAGCTATGTGATGTTCTCCTCCCCTCTTTGATCTTCATTGTTTAGACCTCGTGAGCTGCCCTACATGATCGAGGCACCTTTGTAATATTTCTGCTATTGCTATGTTGAGTTTGATAGGATCTGATGGATTATGAGATTATGTTTAGATTGTGATTGAGTAATATATTTGGTTCTTATCTCTTATATTTTTGTTCCTAAGTAATTCTTGCATGTTCTCCGTTGTTGTTTATTGCTTTGGCCAAGTAGTAGGTAGTGACTCCAAGAGGGAACGTTGTGCTAGATTGTGGGTTCATGCCCCCCGATGACACGCTTGAGTGATAGAAACATGAGTCTAGGGGATGTGCTGTTGCCACAGGGGGAAAACAACGGTGCTTGTGACCGCGGTCACAAGGATTTTTTACTTTACGCAAAGTGCTTTTTAATGCAGTTGTCTGTTGCTTTGGGTTTACACTTTGGGTGGGGCTCGCAACTTAATACCAGCGAGATGTTCTGGATAGATATCTCAAGGTGGATGATTAGTAGTAGATGCAGATGGATTTCGGTCTACTTATTTTGGCGTACTGCCCGTGCTTTTGAACATCGTCCTTTCTTTTGTAGCATAGTTAGCATTGCGGTGCGTTTATAATCCTGTCAATTGCCTTTCTGTAATTTGTTTATCTCGCATAGCAATTTTATCGTCTTTTGGGAGAGAGACATCACTAGCGAACATCACGTATCCGGTCCATATCCTCATTACCGTTTCCACGCTTTATTTACTTTACTGCTTTTACTTGCTATCATTATCCCTTGTTTTTTATCCTTGTGAACAACAAGACCGGAGAGATTGACAACCTCTCTGAACTTCGTTAGGAACAAAGTTATCTGTGTCTGTGTGCAGGTCCGCGTCAGTTGCGCCGCTGGCACCTACTTATCATCTCTGGAGTCCTGCTGGAGACAAACCTTGGTATCTTCACCGAGGGAAAACTGTTGCTGCACTACATCTCAACCTTCCACTTGGGGTAACCAACGAAGGGGGCGAGAAGACATCACCATCCTCTCATGACTTGATCTTCATGTCATACACGTTGCTTGCTTGATCGATGAGCCGCATGCTAGTTGAGCCTTGCCCTAATCATTGCTACATGACGCGCTAGTATCATTGCATATCCTACTATACTGTCAGAGGCATACATTTGCATACATCATGATAGTTACATCTTCTTTACGATTTGAGTACTTTTGTAAAGTGTGAAAGATCTTCTATACTTTTTTTAATATATAGAGTGTTGCCCCTAAAGTGAGGAAAAGATCCCAAAGTGGACAAAATTAAAATATCCCAAAGAGGACAAATGAGAGGAATAGAAAGAGCCATTGAGGCCACCAAAAAATACAAAAAAATAGAAAAAAGAGAAAATAAAAATAAAAAGAGAGAAGGGGGCACACTACTATTCCTTTTGAGAGATCCACACTCGTACTCCCTTTTATATCTTGTACTCCATAGAGATTATCATTTATGCATACAACTATGTGGGGACCTTCACACTATAGAACTTGCCTTGTATATTCCAATGACGAGCCTCCTCAAATGAGCTCTAGGTCTTCTTGAGCAAGCAAGTTGGATGCACCCCCACTAGTTCCATTGGAGAGCTTACCTTAGCTCATATGTGCATCCGTTGCATGGCAATCCCTACTCCTCACATCATATCTATCATTTGGCTTTCTCTCGCTTATGATTGTCCTCATTGATGTGAGCCTTTCACACCCTTTTTGTCTTCCTCGTCCACCATATTCTCTCTTTGCCATCGTAAGTGTCAACTTTCTTGCTTACGCTCATCCATTGCATGAGTGCTCAAAATGTCGAAAAGGAGTGGATCATTTTGACTTGTACCGGGCTAGTGGTCTGGGGATGAGTCAAGATAAGATTCCAAAGAAGACCAAGTGTGAAACTTTCGTAGATTGAGTTCTCAACACAAAAATACTTTGTCTCGTATATCCCTATCCCCTTTCTTGCACGCAAACACCATTTGGAGACATTCGAGTCACGGACAGCGAGAGCTCTTGCACCTTTATGTTCTTATGTTGCTTGTTTCAATGCTAAATATAGACTCTTGCCTGTTATGACTTGAATTTAATTACATGCCTTGATTGCTTTACTTAAAAGTTCTTATATGATTGTTAGCGTGTCCCCAGAGAAATTATGATTTTATCATTTACCTACTCGAGGACGAGCATGAATTAAGCTTGGGGATGTTGATACGTCCAAAACGTATCTATAATTTCTGCTTGCTCCATGCTTCTTTTGTGTGATATTGCTATGATATTGATGAACTTCCATACACTTTTGATCATATTTGGACTAACCTATTGACTAAGTGCACCCCAGTGTCAGTTCCTGTTTTCTGCTATTTTTCTATTTCAGGTTTCCCCCATATTAAAAGTGCTCCAAAAATTTGGGAAAAATACAATAAAAAATCAGCGCAGCAGAAGCTTCGGGAATCATCGAGGGGGGGCCAGAGGGGACCCACCAGGGCCCCAGGCGCCCTCCCGGCGCGCCCTAAGGTGGGACCGCCTGCCCCCCTGGTTGCCCCCTTTGCCTATATATTCCTCGTGATGTGAAACCCCCATGACAGGAACCCTTTTTCGCGATCTATCCTCTGTTCCGCCGCCGTCGCGCTTCCAAGATCGGGAGCACCAGAAGACCTCTTCCCGGCACCCTGCCGGAGGAAGAAACCACCTCCGGGGAGCTTCTCCACCACCATGGATGCTTCCCGGATGAACCGTGACTAGTCCACCTTGGACCATGGGTCTATGATCAGTAGCTATGTGATGTTCTCCTCCCCTCTTTGTTCTTCATGGATTAGACCACGTGAGCTGCCCTACATGATCGAGACACATATGTAATCTTTCTGCTGTTGCTATGTTGAGTTTGCTGGGATCCGATGGATTATGAGACTATGTTCAGATTGTGTTTGAGTAATATATTTGATTCTCCTCTTTTATATTTATGTTCCTGAGTAATTCTTGCATGTTCTTCTTTGCTGTTTATTGCTTTGGCCAAGTAGTAGGTAGTGACTCCAAGAGGGAGCGTTATGCATGATTGTGGGTTCATGCCCCCTGATGACTAGCTTGAGTGACAGAAACATGAGTCTAGGGGATGTGTTGTTGCCACAAGGGAGAAAACAACGGTGCTTGTACTTGCGGGTGCAAGGATTGTTTACTTTACGCAAAGTTCTTTAATGCGGTTGTCTGTTGCTTTGAGTTTACACTTTGGGTGGGATTCGCAACTTAATACCAGCGAGATGTTCTGGATAGATATCTCAAGGTGGATGATTAGTAGGTAGATGCAGATGGATTTCAGTCTACTTGTCTTGGCGTACCGCCCATGCTTTTGAGCCTCTTCCTTTCTTTATAGCATAGTTAGCATTGGTTTGCGCACATAATCCTGTCAATTGCCCAGCTGTAATTTGTTTACCTCGCATGGCTATTTTATCGTCTTTTGGGAGAGAGACATCACTAGTGACCATCATGGTACCCCGGTCCATATTTCCAATACTGTTTACACTCACTATTTATTTTCCGCTTTATTTACTTTTCCGTTGCTATCACTATCATTATTATCCCGTGCGTTTGTTCCTTTGTAAACAACAAGGCCGGAGGAATTGACAACTCCTCTGTACTCATTGGGAGCAAAGTTATTTGCTGTGTGTGCAGGTCCAGGAGAAGCAAGTATCTTCAAACGGCGCATCACTTGCCGAACCACCTACTTATCGTTGTTGGAGTCCTATTGGTTCGACATTCAACCTTAGCATCTTCGCTAAGGGAAATTTGCCGCTACGCTACATCTCACCTTCCACTTTGGGTAAACCAATGAGGGGCGAGAAGTAAACTCTCGTAACATCAACCGCCTCTGTGGAAAATAAAATGTACCGAAATTTAGCGAAGCATCTATGTGACAAATTATGTTACAATGCAAGAAATTATAGCACGACACATACCCTGCGACGTGTCCAACACATGCCGAAAGTAGGCATGTCTATGCGATCCGCATCATTCAGCTCATCCGAAGGCCAAGCATCCTCAACATGTATGTTGGTTCGTCCTATAGAGAACCTCTCCCACGACCACAACTGTAAAAATATAGGGCATCCGAGAAGGGCTACCTTGTTACCTGGCGGCAACGTGCAATCCTTGCACATACCTCGGTAAGTAGCCGCTAAAACCGCAGAACCCCAACTCCTCTGTGTGATATCCTTAAGCTCCACAGCTGAAGCGATCTCCAGTGCAATTGCAATGTAGCGCGCGCTAATATTGGTCACATGGTTCTCTGTGAACATCACCTTCCCTAGAAGCCACAAAAGGTATGCCTCTAGGCTCCGCGTGATCTGTGTCGCTGTTGACGGTACATGTGGATACCCCGGAAACTTTTGAATCTGTATTGAGTAAAGAGAAGGTGTTAGTAAATAGGGATAAGCCACAAAAGATAATAGATGAAAACAGAAATGTCAACTTACCTGGAAATTAGCAACCACTCATACTTAGGTCCATGAGTCTCCGAGGCAAAGGCCGGAGCACGTTGATACAGATCCGCGAAACGCGCTTTCATATCATTTTGCCAAGTAGATGTTGCCTCCAAAGGTCCAATGGCTGAACCCGCTAATGGTAAACCCAACAAGAAGGACACATCCTCCAAAGTAGGAGCCATCTCTCCCCAATGAAAGTGGAACGTGTGAGTCTCAGGCCTCCATCGGTCCACTAAGCAACTGAGAAGAGATCCGTCAATGGCGAGGCGTGTAGAGGTTTCCGTGGCTTCAACAAGACGCGCGGAAGGTAAAAGCCCAGACCATTTCAACCTGCATATCAGAAATAATAACAAGTTTCAGCACAATGGTTAACGTACATGCTCGAAAGAATTAAATCAAACATGTACCTCCGAACCCAATCCGGGTGCATCCTCCAGTTTTCCTTTGGAGTTCGAGTGATGAGGGGCTCGATCTTCTGGTGCTGACATAATTTTGCAGCACGATGCTTACTATCAATTTCCGGGTCAAGCAACGCCATTCCCTCCATTCCTTCTCTTATTTAAACATAGTTGTACGCATAATACAAATTTGGAACATAGTGCGAGACTTAGTACAAATTTAAACCATAGTGCCACACTTATTACAAATTAAAAACATAGTGCCACAATTAATACAAATTTAAACCATAGTGCCACACTTATTACAAATTAAAAACATAGTGCCACACTTAATACAAATTAAAACCATAGTGCCAGACTTAGTACAAATTAAAAACATAGTGCCAGACTTAGTACAAATTAAAAACATGGCGAGATATCCTAACTTCTTCCTCTGCCTCTTCCTCCTCTTCGTCCATGGTTGCCTCTTCCACGCACAGAAGCACTGCCAGTGACGAAAGTGGGACAACTAGTGTCCCTATGGCCAAATAAATTGCATAGAATGCATTGCATAGTGCGGCCTCCTGCTTCAGATTCATCCATATCATTCCGGATCCGTTGACATTGTCGTCTACCTCTACTTGTACGCGCATTAGCTGGGTCTAGAATGTACAGTCTTTCAATGGGATTTACGGTGTTGAAGTTACCCATTGATCGAAATCCTTACAACTCACCCGTCCAGGCATGAAGGACGACCTTTTTCAGAAAATATGGAGACACGAACGAGATTGCATCCATTCCAAGCTGCCTGCAAGCAACAAGTACATGAGAGCAAGGTAGGTGTAGCAACTTTGGTTTGTTGCATGTGCACTCACATGTTGACCAGACTTCATTTCCAATTTTGACCTCATGGGTCCTCATCTCATTTGCACATCTGAATTTGTTGTTAGCTAAGCGGACCTCAAACCTTCTTTCTTGATTTCCGATGGCGACTACAGTGTGTGACATAGCTTTTTCCATCTTTCCATCCATGTACTTCATAACCCTCTCACAGTAACGTGTGTTAGGGTTGTTCATCATATGCATCTGAGCTTTTGCACGCCTATCTCTGAAATACTTCACCGTGCCATAGAAAATACCCTCAACGAGAGCTATAAGTGGCAATGCCCTGTTCCCTCTGAGGACAAAGTTATATGTTTCAGCGAGGTTGGTAGTCATGACACCATACCTTGCTCCATGTGTGTCATGCAACAAAGACCACCTCTCTAGAGGCTCATGCTCTATCCATTGTTTAAAGGTTTTAATCGTCCTCCCAAGCCTTCTCCTAGTACCCGGTGGGTCAAATCCTGGCAAGTCGCAAAGCCCAATAGATTCTTCCTCCACGGCAGTTGTTCCCGTTGCTAACTGTGAAGCTACTGCCGCTACTTGTGACCTCACAGCTGCATCTCGAGCAGCTTTCCTGTCCCTAACATGTCTTTGCGTGCACAGATTGAGTCTTTGACGGATCAAATTGTACTTCCATACCTGATTCTGCTTGCAGAGTTTTTTGAATAGATTCATAAGGTTATTATTTCTGAACTGGGAGAAGAAATTGGCACCCAGATGACGCATGCACCATCGACTCTGCAAGTCCAGCCATGGAGTTTGTTCATCAGGCCCAGGGTTTGTCAGTTTCTTTATCGCACTTAATATACCTGCATGCCTGTCATGAAGGATGCACACATTCGGCTTATTCTCCACAACTGCTATTTTCAATTGCCTGAAGAACCATGTCCAGCTTTCAATGTTCTCGCTCTCCACACAAGCAAATGCAAGTGGGACAACTTGATTTTGGCCGTCTTGACCAATAGAGGTCAGGATCTGACCCTTGTACCAAGTGCGGCAGCAACCTCACCACTTACCCCATCCTTACCGTAAACTACTAGTTGTCCTAGAATGACGAGTGATGAAGTCCTTGCTGGGTCAGATGACCACTACAGTTGGATGCTGAGTACTTCTGTACTCATGATACTACCCCCAAACTCTTTTCAGGGTTCTCGATCGACAACAGGTATGGTGATCGACGTTTCACGTGGAGAACTCGACGACGACTAGTTAGGCGGATCCTGGCGGAGGGCCTGGACCCGTGTGGTTATGGGGATCGATGTTTTTCTCTTTGCCATTAGGCATTTGATTGTAGTCTGTACTCAGACACGTATCTTCCGCTGTTGTATTGTATTTAAGGCAGTTGTATGCCGATTGTATGAGATGTTGTATCCTTGTATCTGTAATGTTGTGATATCATGTTGGAAATCCGGGGCATATGGCTTTGTCATATGTCGCTGTGGGACCGATATGTGCTTCGTCCCCGGATCTGGTTGGAAACATCTAGATCTGGAACAGTACCGCATATCGGGCCTTACAACTTGGTATCAGAGCCTTACCGACTGTAGGATCCCTTTTCTGGCCGAAGTCGAGTCTAGACAAAAGTATTTTGTAGTTACTAAGTTAGTTATCGAAGATTAGGAATCTTTTTACTCCTTACCTTTGCTCTGGTCAGGACAAGTGTCGTAAGTGTTTTATTCTTGTCTTATCCCCTTCAAAACTCTAGGATCTCGAGTGTGTGGAGTATCGGAACCGTTACAATGCCTTGCTTGCAGCGTATTGTCTCGATTCCGATCTCAGGTTTGGGAATTCCTATAGTACCTTTAGCTTCTCCGATTTTGGGTATCATCTGGGTCTTCCATTGCTATCCCTCCTTTTACCGGTGTTTTTACGACTTGCGTCGAAAATCACTATCCCTTGATCTGGTTATCGCTCTCGTTCTTCCTCTTGGCACTGACGGTTTCGTTTTCCGACGATGTCGTCTCTCTGCGGAAAGTTTCTCAACGGAAGCTCGACATCGACATGGAGCAGAGTCCCTTGTTGGTGGTGTTGAAGATCGTCGACTATCTTTTTCTCCCCCCCCTCTCCCCCGGATCGTCCAGGATCTCGGGACGAGATCCATTGTTGGTGGTGTTGTATTGTAACAGCCCAATTTTCACAAAAATAAAAAAAAATTGTTTTCGGTGTGAATTGTTTGATTGTCTGATTTGTTTGCGGTGTTTGCATCCCCGATTTATCAATCGGCGATTATTTTCCCCCTCTTATCTCATATCAGACGGAGACCGACCCTTGCCACCCTGACACTCGACCTTGCGACACCGGGTTTCACCCGATCACCGTCGCGAAAACCGCACGAGACCAGCCGCAGCCAACGGAATGAAAAACCCCATTTAATAATTAAACGGGATATTTTTATAGTGCGCCGGAAAGTGTTTTCGGAACGGTTCCAGCGCTAGGTGAACGCCTCCGGCTCGACGCGCTGATCGCGCAGTTCGAAGTTTTACCCAAATCGGAGGTCCTGCGGACCCCCGCCGGTCAGAAACGTGAGCACCGCGCGCGCGAGAGTAAAATCGGGGATGTTTTTGCAAACTGCCAGCCACCTGGGCTATATAAATACCACCACACTCCCACCCCTCTTCTAGGGTTTCCTTAGTCAAAAATTGCAGCCACCCCCCTCCACTTTGCCAGATCTGCCCCAATAGCACCTCAATTTCGGAACCCTAGATCCAAAACTGCCCCAACCGTCAGATCTGGGCATCCAGCGGCCCAGATCGCGCCACGTCAGCCCCGTTTTTTTCTTCTTTCTTCTCTCTCTACAATCTCTCCTCTCTCCTCTCACCTCCCGCCCGTGGAACCGCCGCCGCATCCACGGCCGGCCGCGCCGGCCACCAGCTCCGGTGAGCCACTCCTCCCCTCGCGCCATCCCTCTCCTCTCCCCGTCCTCTCACCCCTCTCTCCCTCTCCGTCCAAAGGAGCCTGCAGCCATGGCCGGCCCAAGCCGCCACCATGGAGCTCGCCAAGCTCCGCCCCGAGCAGCCCGCCGACCCCGTCCTCCACTGCACCACCCCGGCGACCCCCCAAGCCCCGGATCCGAGCCGCGCCGCCCTCCTCCGGCCTCCGCGCTCACCGCTCCGCCCCGCTCCGGTGGCCGGATACCACGGCGCCGCCATGCCGTTCGTTCCCGTCGGGACGAACCGAGGAGACGCCCGCAGCGAGCCAGCCAGCCACGTGGGCCGGGGCGCCCCCCAGGCGGCCCAGCTAGCCAATCAGCCCAGGCCGGCCTCCTCCCCACTCCAGCCTCTTGGGCCTGGCCCAACAGTGAGCGCCCCCTTTTTTTATTTTATTTTTATTTCTTTTCCTGTTGGGCCCAGCAGCAGTAGTTCTGGCCCGTTAGACGTTTTTTTTTCTTTTGTTGTTTATTAAATTGCAGATTGTTGTTATAATTTTGCGACGCGAGTATCTTTTCACCGGTAGCTCCGATGGAGACGCTTTCTGCATGAAAGTTGCTCCATTTTGCGCGTAGATTATTAAAATGTTGTTCGTTGCCATGTTTGACTTTGTTTACATGCTGTTTGACTGCTAATTACAACTGCTTGCCACTGTAAACTGTAACTGCCCTAACTTTTTAACCGTTGCTCGGTTTAAAATGTTCTTTATATGTAACTTGACTAGAATTGCATGTAGATTGTGTTTATGTTGTTCTTGCTTGCTAATAAAAATAATAAAATATTGTTTAGGGAAAAACGGTACCAAATGCAATAATTATTGTGGGGTCCGCAATAGTTTGCCATGTCTAGGATTTCACCCCACTTAAATTGACTAGCTTAGGTAGTTTATTTGTGCTTCACCTCTTGCTATGCTTGTGTTACATGCCATGCTTCTGTGCTTGCCATGTTAACAACCTTTGTTGTTCACCTGTAGCTAAACAACTTGAACCACCGTAAACGTGCGGTATCGTCGTGTGTGACGAGTACTCCACTTAACCTGTTAGTAACCGCTCTCGACGGTAGGTGCGATGTCTCGTGTTGCCTTCTTGTTGATGCTTGCTCGTGTTTGCCTCGTAGTAATAGAGTGCTTGCTCGTTGATTGCTTTTCAGTGTTTACCGTCTTGTGTGCTCCCGCGGGTACCCTTCGGAGACGATGCGAGCTTGCGATCAACTACACCTTCGGAACCCGACTTATCAACATGCAAGGACTATGCATTACTTATGATCCATTCTATTTCAACCAGCGGTTTGCATGCTAGTCTAGGATAGGCTCGATGTTTGATCTTACCACATCTTTACAACCTCTTTCAAACCGATACAGCCATGTCCCCTCCCAGCAACCCTTGTACCACTATGTTACTATTGCTCGTTGCTCAGCCCCTGCTTAGTATGCATGCTTAGGATGCTACGATGTTACCCTGTTACTCCTTGGCTTGGGATATCACATTATTATATTGTTGTTGATGATATTGGTTATTATAAATGTTGACTATATTCGACGAAGGATGGAAGGTCTAGGCTATCCCGCTCCGACGCTTTGTTCCATTCGAGTCACCTAGGATCCGAGTTCCCGGTATTGGTTTTGAGACTGAGCGTGCCTAACCGCGTGTGGGATTTTACGGGGTCCCCTTTTCATACGTACCTAGCTTCAAACATTTCTAGTGGTGGCCCAAGCTGATTTACCATTTGAAACCGTGTGTGTGCTGGTCGGCCGCCAGTTGTTTACAAACCAACCTGGACCAGTGAGGACTTAGTTCCCTTGCTGGCCCACCTTGTCCGGCTGAGGACCCGGTGTCCCATGTGTGATTAACCGGCTATCCAAACCTGCGACAGACGGTTGAGACCAGATCGAGAGCGCGGCCGGCTCCTGAGATGGATGTCGACTCACCGGGGGCCACCCGGATTTGTTCGTTGTTAGCTAGAGGGACCTGTCGTTTCGGATCTCTTGGAAATAAATCATAAAATGGTTGCCTGTGATGGGTAGGACTTGAGAGAGATGGACGTGCGTGCGGAGCCTTGTAATGGGCAGTTGGTACACCCCTACAGGGTTTAATCTTTTCGAGAAGCCGTGTCCACGATTATGGACGACTTGAGACCTACTACTTGTTCATAGACAACAACAACTGAGATAATCTTAATATAACTTGATCAACGCGTGTGTGTGCCTTGACTGCCTTTTCTTCGTCGGGATGCGAAGAGGAGGACAAGGATAGGATAGGTGTTATGTTTGCGTAAGTAGTTGATAGCAAGACTTGTTGGAGGCGATTCCTCATCGAATGCTTGGCTTCTTACCTTACTCTCTAGATCGTTAGCCACCTCATAAATGCTAGTGCGGAAGCAACCTCACCACTTACCCCATCCTTACCGTAAACTACTAGTTGTCCTAGAATGACGAGTGATGAAGTCCTGTTGTATGCCGATTGTATGAGATGTTGTATCCTTGTATCTGTAATGTTGTGATATCATGTTGGAAATCCGGGGCATATGGCTTTGTCATATGTCACGGTGGGACCGATATGTGCTTCGTCCCCGGATCTGGTTGGAAACATCTAGATCTGGAACAGTACCGCATATCGGGCCTTACAACTCGGTATCAGAGCCTTACCGACTATAGGATTCCTTTTATGGCCGAAGTCGAGTCTAGACAAAAGTATTTTGTAGTTACTAAGTTAGTTATCGGAGAGTAGGAATATTTTTACTCCTTACCTTTGCTTTGGTCAGGACAAGTGTCGTAAGTGTTTTATTCTTGTCTTATCCCCTTCAAAACTCTAGGATCTCGAGGGTGTCGAGTATCGGAACTGTTACAATGCCTTGCTTGCAGCGTATTGTCTCGATTCCGATCTCAGGTTTGGGAATTCCTGTAGTACCTTTAGCTTCTCCGATTTTGGGTATTATCTGGGTCTTCCATTGCTATCCCTCCTTTTACCGGTGTTTTTACGACTTGCGTCGAAAATCACTATCCCTTGATCTGGTTCTCGCTCTCGTTCTTCCTCTTTACACTGTGTAACAGCCCAGATTTCACAAAAATTAAAATTTTTGTTTTCGGAGTGAATTGTCTGATTGTCTGATTTGTTTGCGGTGTTTGCATCCCCGATTTATCGATCGGCGATTATTTCCCCCCCTCTTATCTCGTATCGGACGGAGACCGACCCTTGCCACCCTGACACTCGACCTTTGCGACACCGGGTTTCGCCCGATCACCGTCGCGAAAACCGCACGAGACCAGCCGCAGCCAACGGAACGAAAAACCCCGTTTAATAATTAAACGGGATATTTTTATAGCGCGCCGGAAAGTGTTTTCGGAACGGTTCCAGCGCGAGGTGAACGCCTCCGGCTCGACGCACCGATCGCGCAGTTCGAAGTTTTACCCGAATCGGAGGTACTGTGGACCCCCGGCGGTCAGAAACGTGAGCACCGGACGCCCGAGAGAAAAACCGATGATGTTTTTGCAAACTGCCAACCACCCATGCTATATAAAGACCACCACACTCCCACCCACCTAGGGTATCCCTAGGCAGCCACCAGCCCCAGATCTGACCCAAAACATCCCCAATTTCAGCAAACCCTAGCTCCCAGATCCGTTTTCGGGCGTCGGATCGCAGATCGGACGCACCGGATCGCCTGCAGCCTTCTCTCTCTCTCCTCCAGCCGCTCCATGCCCGAAGCCAAGCCGCCGCGCCCGAGCTCCACGGCCAGCACGCCGGCAACAGCCGTGCGCCGCCACCCCGCAGGCCGCCGGACCTCCCTCTCCCCTCCTTCCCTCTCCCTTCTCCTCTCCTTCTTCCTCTCATCCTCGTCCTCTCTCTGCTCTGGAACAGGACGCCCGCGCCATGGAGCCGCCATTGGAGGCAGCCCCGAGCTCGCGCCGCCTCCTCCCTTAGACGCCGGCTCCCCGCGCCACCCCCTCCGGCGGGATCCCCGCGCCGCCGTCGCGCCCCGCTCCCGTCGCCCCTGCGCCGCCCATCTCGCCGGAGGTTGCCCAGGCCGGCAACCGGCGCCGCCGCCATCAAGTCCCGCTCGGGAGCGAGCACGGGACCGGGCAGGCCAGCGCCCGAGCCACCAGCCGCCTGGCGCCCACGTGGGCCGGCGCGCCCCCCAGGCGGCCCAGCTCGCCACGCCCCAGCCGGCCAGTGGGCCTCGGCCCAGTTGGGGTGAGCTGCCTGTTTTATTTTTTGTTATTTTTTGTTATTTCTTTTTTTTAGTTAGTTGGGCCCAGTAGATTTCGGCCCAGTTTTTTTTTTTTTCTGTTAGTTGTTTTTTTATTTAATTAGGCAGATTAGTTGTTTATTTTTGCAGTGCCGTAACTTTTAAACCGTAGCTCCGATTGCGACGCGTAAAATATGAAACTCGCTTAGTTTTGTGTCTAGTTTAATAATTTGTTGCTTGTTGCCATGTTTGACTTTGTTTACCTGCTGTTTGACTGGTAATTACACTGCCTGCCACTGTAAACTGTAACTGCAATAACTTTTTAACCGTTGCTCTGATTAAATTGTTCTTTATATGTAACTTGACTAGAATTGCATGTAGATTGTGTTTTTGCTGTTCTTGCTTACTAATAAAAATAATAAAATATTGTTTAGGCAAAACAGTACCAAACTCCATTTTTTTCGTGGGGTCCGCAATAGTTTGCATGTCTAGGGTTTCACCCCACTTAAATTGACTAGATCAGATAGTTTATTTATGCTTCACCTCTTGACTTGTTGTGTGCTATGCCATGCTTGCTTGAGTTGCCATGTTAACAACCTTTGTTGATCACCTGTAGCTAAGCAACTTGAACCACCGTAAATGTGCGGTATCGTCGTGTGTGACGAGTACTCCACTTAAACCGTTAGTAACCGCTCTCGACGGTAGGTGCGATGTCTCGTGTTACCTCTTGTTGATGCTTGCTCTTGTATTGCTCCGTAGTAATAGTGGTGCACCGTTGATTGCTTTCCAGTGTTTACTTCTTGTGTGCTCTCGCGGGTACCTCTCGGAGACGATGCGAGCTTGCGATCAACTACACCTTCGGAACCCGACCTATCAACAGGCAAGGACTTGCATTACTTATGATCCATTCTATTTCAACCAGCGGTTTGCATGCTAGTATAGGTTAGGTTCGATGTTTGATCCTACCACATGTTTACAGCCTCTTTTAAACCGATACAGCCATGTCCCTTCCCAGCAAACCTTGTACTGCTATGTTACTATTGCTCGTTGCTCAGCCCCTGCTTAGTATGCATGCTTAGGATGCTACGATGTTACCCTGTTACTCTTTGGGTTGGGATATCACCTGATTATTATATTGTTATTGATGATATGATTATTATTAATGTTGACTATATTCGACGAAGGATGGAAGGTCTAGGCTATCCCGCCCCGACGCTTTGTTCCATTCGAGTCACCTAGGATCCGAGTTCCGGGTATTGGTTTTAAGACTGAGCGTGCCTAACCGCGTGTGGGATTTTATGGGGTCCCCTTTTCTTACCTATCTAGCTTCAAACATTTCTAGTGGTGGCCCAAGCTGATTTACCATTTGAAAACATGCATATATATCTTGTCGGGTCGCTCCTAGAAGATATCTTTTAAAACAACTCGGGCCAGTGGAGACATAGTTCCTTTGTTGGTCCACACCTGGTGAGCTAGAGGCCTGCCCACATGTGAGGGGATCAGTTACCTCGACCTTAGCCACACGGAAGAGTCCGATCCGAGAGCGTGGCCAGCTTTTGGGTTGGGTGTCGACTCCCCGAGGGCCACCCGGATTTGTTCGTTGTTAGCTAGAGGGACCTGTCGTTTCGGATCTCTTGGAACTAAATCATAAAATGGTTGCCTGTGATGGGTAGCAACTGAGAGTGATGGACGTGCGTGCGGAGCCTCGTAATGGGCAGTTGGTACACCCCTGCAGGGTTAAATCTTTTCGAGAAGCCGTGTCCACGGTTATGGACGACTTGAGACCAACTCCTTGTTCATAGACAACAACAACTGAGATATCTTATTACAACTTGATCAACGTGTGTGTGCCTTGACTGCTTCTTCTTCGTCGGGATGCGAAGAGGAGGACAAGGATAGGATAGGTGTTATGCTTGCGTAAGTAGTTGATAGCAAGACTTGTTGGAGGCGATTCCTCATCGAATGCTTGGCTTCTTATCTTACTCTCTAGATCGTTAGCCACTTCATAAATGCTAGTGCGGCAGCAACCTCACCACTTACCCCTTCCTTACCGTAAACTACTAGTTGTCCTAGAATGACGAGTGATGAAGTCCTTGCTGGGTCAGATGACCACTACAGTTGGATGCTGAGTACCTCTGTACTCATGATACTACCCCCAAACTCTTTTCAGGGTTCTGATCGACAACAGGTACGGTGATCGACGTTTCACGTGGAGGCTCGACGACGACTAGTTAGGCGGATCCCGGCGGAGGGCCTGGACCCGTGTGGTTATGGGATCGTTGTTTTTCTCTTTGCCAATAGGCATTTGCTTGTAGTCTATACTCAGACATGTATCTTCCGCTGTTGTATTATATTTGAGGCAGTTGTATGCGAATTGTATGAGATGTTGTATCCTGTATCTGTAATGTTGTGATATCATGTTGGAAATCCGAGGCATATGGCTATGTCATATGTCGCGGTGGGTCCGATATGTGCTTCGTCCCCGAGTCTGGGTGGAAACACCTAGATCTGGAACAGTACCGCATACCGGGCCTTACACACTGACGGTTTCGTTTTTCCGACGATGTCGTCTCTCTGCGGAAAGTTTCTCGACGGAAGCTCGACATCGACATGGAGCAGAGTCCCTTGTTGGTTGTGTTGAAGATCGTCGACTCTCTTTTTCTCCCCCCCCTCCCCCGGATCGTCCAGGATCTCGGGACGAGATCCATTGTTGGTGGTGTTGTATTGTAACAGCCTAGTTTTCACAAAAAATAAAAAAAATTGTTTTCGGTGTGAATTGTTTGATTGTCTTATTTGTTTGCGGTGTTTGCATCCCCGATTTATCGATCGGCGATTATTTTCCCCCCTCTTATCTCGTATCAGACGGAGACCGACCCTTGCCACCCTGACACTCGACCTTGCGACACCGGGTTTCACCTGATCACCGTCGCGAAAACCGCACGAGGCCAGCCGCAGCCAACGGAACGAAAAACCCCGTTTAATAATTAAATGAGATATTTTTATAGTGCGCCGGAAAGTGTTTTCGGAACGGTTCCAGCTCTAGGTGAACGCCTCCGGCTCGACGCGCTGTTCAAAGTTTTACCCGAATCGGAGGTCCTGCGGACCCCCGGCGGTCAGAAACGTGAGCACCGCGCGCGCGAGAGAAAAATCGGGGATGTTTTTGCAAACTGCCAGCCACCTGGGCTATATAAATACCACCACACTCCCACCCCTCTTCTAGGGTTTCCTTAGTCCAAAATTGCAGCCACCCCCCTCCACTTTGCCAGATCTGCCCAATAGCACCTCAATTTCGGAACCCTAGATCCAAAACTGCCCCAACCGTCAGATCTGGGCATCCAGCGGCCCAGATCGCGCCACGTCAGCCCCGTTTTTTTTTTCTTTCTTCTCTCTTTCCAATATCTCCTCTCAACTCCCGCCCGTGAACCGCCGCCGCATCCACGGCCGGCCGCGCCGGCCACCAGCTCCGGTGAGCCGCTCCTCCCCTCGCGCCATCCCTCTCCTCTCCCCGTCCTCTCACCCCTCTCTCCCTCTCCGTACACAGGAGCCTGCAGCCATGGCCGACCCAAGCCTCCACCATGGAGCTCGCCAAGCTCCGCCCCGAGCAGCCCGCCGACCCCGTCCTCCACTGCACCACCCGGCGACCCCCAAGCCCCGGATCCGAGCCGCGCCGCCCTCCTCCGGCCTCCGCGCTCGCCGCTCCGCCCCGCTCCGGTGGCCGGAGACCACGGCGCCGCCATGCCGTTCGTTCCCGTCGGGACGAACCAAGGAGACGCCCCAAGCGAGCCAGCCAGCCACGTGGGCCGGCGCGCCCCCTAGGCGGCCCAGCTAGCCGAGCAGCCCAGGCCGGCCTCCTCCCCACTCCAGCCTCTTGGGCCTGGCCCAACAGTGAGCGCTCCCTTTTTTTATTTTATTTTTATTTCTTTTTCCTGTTGGGCACAGCAGCAGTAGTTCTGGCCCGTTAGACGTTTTTCTTTTCTTTTGTAGTTTATTAAATTGCAGATTGTTGTTATAATTTTGCGACGCGAGTATCTTTTCACCGGTATTCCGATGGAGACGCTTTCTACTTGAAAGTTGCTCCATTTTGCGCATAGATTATTAAAATGTTGTTTGTTGCCATGTTTGACTTTGTTTACATGCTGTTTGACTGCTAATTACAACTGCTTGCCACTGTAAACTGTAACTGCCCTAACTTTTTAACCGTTGCTCGGTTTAAAATTTTCTTTATATGTAACTTGACTAGAATTGCATGTAGATTGTGTTTATGTTGTTCTTGCTTGCTAATAAAAAAAATATTGTTTCGGGCAAAACAGTACCAAATGCAATAATTATCGTGGGGTCCGCAATAGTTTGCCATGTCTAGGATTTCACCCCACTTAAATTGACTAGCTTAGGTAGTTTATTTGTGCTTCACCTCTTGCTATGCTTGTGTTACATGCCATGCTTCTGTGCTTGCCATGTTAACAACCTTTGTTGTTCACCTGTAGCTAAACAACTTGAACCACCGTAAACGTGCGGTATCGTCGTGTGTGACGAGTACTCCACTTAACCTGTTAGTAACCGCTCTCGACGGTAGGTGCGATGTCTCGTGTTGCCTTCTTGTTGATGCTTGCTCGTGTTTGCCTCGTAGTAATAGAGTGCTTTCTCGTCGATTGCTTTTCAGTGTTTACCGTCTTGTGTGCTCCCGCGGGTACCCTTCGGAGACGATGTGATCTTGCGATCAACTACACCTTCGGAACCCGACTTATCAACAGGCAAGGACTATGCATTACTTATGATCCATTCTATTTCAACCAGCGGTTTGCATGCTAGTCTAGGATAGGCTCGATGTTTGATCCTACCACATGTTTACAACCTCTTTCAAACCGTCCCCTCCCAGCAAACCTTGTACCGCTATGTTACTATTGCTCGTTGCTTAGCCCCTGCTTAGTATGCATGCTTAGGATGCTATGATGTTACCCTGTTACTCCTTGGCTTGGGATATCACATTATTATATTGTTGTTGATGATATTGGTTATTATAAATGTTGACTATATTCGACGAAGGATGGAAGGTCTAGGCTATCCCGCCCCGACACTTTGTTCCATTCGAGTCACCTAGGATCCGAGTTCCGGGTATTGGTTTTGAGACTGAGCGTGCCTAACCGCGTGTGGGATTTTATGGGGTCCCCTTTTCTTACCTACCTAGCTTCAAACATTTCTAGTGGTGTCCCAAGCTGATTTACCATTTGAAACCGTGTGTGTGCTGGTCGGCCGCCAGTTGTTTACAATCCAACCTGGACCAGTGAGGACTTAGTTCCCTTGCTGGCCCACCTTGTCCGGCTGAGAACCCGGTGTCCCATGTGTGATTAACCGGCTATCCAAACCTGCGACAGACGGTTGAGACCAGATCGAGAGCGCGGCCGGCTCCTGAGATGGATGTCGACTCCCCAGGGGCCACCCGGATTTGTTCGTTGTTAGCTAGAGGGACCTGTCGTTTCGATTCTCTTGGAACTAAATCATAAAATGGTTGCCTGTGACGGGTAGCAACTGAGAGAGATGGACGTGCGTGCGGAGCCTTGTAATGGGCAGTTGGTACACCCCTGCAGGGTTTAATCTTTTCGAGAAGCCGTGTCCACGGTTATGGATGACTTAAGACCTACTCCTTGTTCATAGACAACAACAACTGAGATAATCTTAATATAACTTGATCAACGCGTGTGTGTGCCTTGACTGCTTCTTCTTCGTCGGGAAGAGGAAGACAAGGATATGATAGGTGTTATGTTTGCGTAAGAAGTTGATAGCAAGACTTGTTGGAGGCGATTCCTCATCGAATGCTTGGCTTCTTACCTTACTCTCTAGATCGTTAGCCACCTCATAAATGCTAGTGCGACAGCAACCTCACCACTTACCCCATCCTTACCGTAAACTACTAGATGTCCTAGAATGACGAGTGATGAAGTCCTTGCTGGGTCAGATGACCACTACGGTTGGATGCTGAGTACTTCTGTACTCATGATACTACCCCCAAACTCTTTTCAGGGTTCTCGATCGACAACAGGTATGGTGATCGACGTTTCACGTGGAGAACTCGACGACGACTAGTTAGGCGGATCCCGGCGGAGGGCCTGGACCCGTGTGGTTATGGGGATCAATGTTTTTCTCTTTTCCATTAGTCATTTGATTGTAGTCTGTACTCAGACACGTATCTTCCGCTGTTGTATTGTATTTAAGGCAGTTGTATGCCGATTGTATGAGATGTTGTATCCTTGTATCTGTAATGTTGTGATATCATGTTGGAAATCCGGGGCATATGGCTTTGTCATATGTCGCGGTGGGACCGATATGTGCTTCGTCCCCGGATCTGTTTGGAAACATCTAGATCTGGACCAGTACCGCATATCGGGCCTTACACCTGCATGCCTGTCATGAAGGATGCACACGTTCGGCTTATTCTCCACAACTGCTATTTTCAATTTCCTGAAGAACCATGTCCTGCTTTCAATGTTCTCACTCTCCACAAAAGCAAATGCAAGTGGGACAACTTGATTTTGGTCGTCTTGACCAATAGCGGTCAGGATCTGACCCTTGTACTTGCTGGTGAGAAAAGTGCCATCTACACATATCACCGGTCGACAATGAATGAAAGCTTCTATGCAGACACCGAAAGAGAAGAACAGTCGATGCAAAACCTTCACAGTGGGAAACTCTGGCATGAAAAAGTCTTGGATGTTGACATATGTGCCTGGATTCCGCCCCTGCAGTGCTTGAAGAAGCCACACAACAAAGTCATATGCATCAAAATATGAACCAAATCTTGTCTCAAGCGCCCTATGTTTAGCCCTCCATGCCTTGCCATATGAAATATTATACTTCAACCTGCCGAACAATTTTGTCTGGATAGCCTTCACTTCCATCGCTTTGCACTCCACTATCTCCGTGTAAAACAACCGAGCAATAAGCGTGGATGAAAGGTTACCATGATCTTGAGGGATACTGGGAATAACACATGTGTGTTGCTGATGTCTACACACGCTTCTATTCTTGTAGACTATGTTGGGCCTCCAAGCGTAGAGGTTTGTAGGACAACAACAATTTCCCTCAATTGATGACCTAAGGTTTATCGAACTCAGGGAAGTAGAGGTTGAAGATGGTCTCTCTCAAGCAATCCTGCAATTAAGATACAAGAAGTCTCTTGTGTCCCCAACACACCTAATACAACTAGGAGTTGTATAGGTGCACTAGTTCGGCGAAGAGATGGTAAAATACGAGTGATAGGTGTGGCAAAGCAAGGTAATATAAATCTGTAATAAAAAGTGCAGCAAGCAAACATGTGACAAAAGTGAGCACAAACGGTGTAACAATGGTGGAAACAAGGCCTAGGCTTCATACTTTCACTAGTGGCAACTCTCAACAACATTAAGATAGTCTAATCACATGATATTTCCCATAAAACATGCAATGGAGACGCACTCGGAGGTCATTCCTTTGTGGTCAAGAGAGGATGAGAATTATGTAGGGCTACAAAAGCACACCTCAAAGTTCGTAGTTCTCAATCTATGGATTTCCCAATGTCACCGCGGCCATCCAAAGAGAGTACCACAATCACCACAACATATCTCAAGGATAGTCAAAGACAAGCACCAAGAGGCTGTCAATCTTCAATCAACACACAAAAGAGGAAATCACTCATGATAATATTCTTCTAACCCATGTCCAATAGACCGATGTCACCTTGGTCTCGGGGATTATACTAGATAAGATCAATTGAGTACATCAATCCAATACATAGAGGAAGGGGAAATATCATGGGATCACCCTAGATTAACATATCCTATGATCACATCATGGGAGAGAGAGAAGAACACATAGCTACTGGAAGAAACCTCAGCCCCGAGAGAGAACTACTCCCGCTTCATGGAGGGAGGAAGCAACGTCGATGGAGATGAATCTGGGGGCACTTCCCCGTCCCAATAGGGTGCCGACAAAGCAATTCTGGTCCCCCGAAGCTTGTTGGCGATGGCGGCGGAGATCGGAATCGCTTCTGGAAAAAGTACTTCCGGTATTAGGGGTTTCCACCCCGAGGGCTAAATATAGGCGGAGGGGGGTGTCGAGGGGACCCACCAGGCAGCCAGGAGGCCTCCTGGCGCAACCTAGGGTCGGGCTGCGCCAGGGACCCTCCTGATCTCCTGGTCGTGGCCCCCCTCCGCTACCTTGGTGATTCCGGAAGTTTCCGGGTCGCTGATTTTTTATCTGATTTTTCCGGATTTTTTGGAGCACTTTTAATGCCCGGAAAAGCTGAAATACAAAAACAGCAGAAAACAACAACTGACAGCTAGGTGCATTGGGTTAATGGATTAGTCCAAATATGCTCAAAATTGTATGCAAGTTCAAGCAAAACGTGGCAAAGTCACACAAAACATGCATGGAGCAAGCAGAAATTATAGATACGTTTGGGACGTATCAACATCCCCAAGCTTAATTCCTGCTCGTCCTCGAGTAGGTAAATGATAACAAGCATAATTTCTGTGGTGACATGCCACACAACCATATAAGGACTTTTAAGTAAAGCAATCAAATCATGCAATTCAATTATAGTCTTAACAAGCAAGAGTCTATATTAGCATTGACACAAGCAAAAAAAGAACAAAAGGTGCAAGAGCTCTCGCTGTCCGTGACTCGAATGTCTCCAGATGGTGTTTGCATGCAAGCAAGGGACTGGGAAAAAGAGAGAAAAAAGGTTGTTGAGAACTACTATCTACTAAAGTTTCACACTTGGTCTTCTTTAGATTCTTATCTTGACTCGTCCCCAGACCACTAGTCAGGTACAAGTAAAACTGATCCACTCCCTTTCGATATTTTGAGCACTCATGCAATGGATGAGCGTGAGAAAGAAAGTTGACACCTAAAAGGCGAAACAGAAAGAAGGTGGAGGAGGAGGACAAAAAGGTGTGAAAGGCTCACATCAATGAGGACAATCATAGGCGAGAGAAGGCCATATGATAGATATGATGTGAGGAGTAGGGATTGCCATGCAACGGATGCACATGTGAGCTAAAAGATCTCCAAGGGAACTAGTGGGGGTGCATCTAACTTACTTGATCAAGAAGACCTAGAGCTCGTTTGAGGAGGCTCATCATTGGAATATACAAGCTAAGTTCTATAGTGTGAAGGTCCCCACATAGTTATATGCATGATGATGATCTCTATGGAGTACAAGGGATAGAGGATGAAGTACTAGTGTGGATCTCTCAAAAGGAATAGTAGTGTGCCCCCTTCTCTCTTTTTATTTTTTATTTTTCTCTTTTTCTATTTTTTCTATTTTTTTGGTGGCCTCAATGACTCTTTCTATTTAACTCTCATTTGTCCTCTTTGGGATCTTTTGATTTTGTCCTCTTTGGGATCTTTTCCTCACTTTAGGGGCAACACTCTATATTTTACAAGAATATAGGAGAACTTTCACACTTTACAAAGGTACTCACATAAAGAAGATATAACTATCATGATGCAAATGTATGGCTCTGCCAGTGTAGCAGGAACATGTATGACATGAAGATAATGTCATGAAGAGGTGGATGTTGCATGGCAATGTATCTCGGAAAGGCTATGGAAATGCCTTGTAGGTAGGTATGGTGGCTGTTTTGAGGAAAGATATAAGGAAGCTTATGATGATAGAGCGTATCATGCCAAGGGTTTGGATGCACCGGCGAAGTATGCGCGAACTCTCAAGGTGAGAAAGGGAAATGCAAGGTACCGAAGAGGCTAGAAAAAGTATAGGTGGGTGGAAGTGTCAACTTTTGAATACTCACATTAGTCCGAAGAACTCATGCACTTATTATCGGTAACTCTCAATCTAATCAGGAGGTTCACAAAGAGACAAGTACCCCGAGGAGGAGTGTATGGGAGTTTGGTTATCATTGCACATCCTCGACTCATGGTACGTGAGTGTACTCTAATATTCGAACCCTCCAGAGGTTAGTGATCCATCTAGTAGCTAGAGTTCTCAACAGGGGTTTTTGGTTTTCAAAAAACACACGGATTGCCCAAAATACGACATCTATCACTAATAGGCTCGAGCTCTTGACACCAAAAGTTCAAACATTAATCTAGTCAATACCTCAAAACTATTGCAAGTTACTACTACAAAGAGAATAGCAACTTCAACTACCTACTTCTAGTCAAGGCACAAAACTCAGTGCAACAGGCAAACTTTCTAACAAGATAAAACATGCAACCTATAGAAAGTTCAACCTAAGACAAAACAAAAGCTCTAGAAGAAAACTAAAGCACTACAACTAAACAGGGCAGCAGCTAAGAAAAGAAAAAGAACAACTCACAGCTAAAAGAATAATCATGTAAATCCTATGAGGAGTTCTAGTTCAAGCGGAGCGTGTATCTCTCCCACACAAAAGAGTAAGCTGGGGTCTAACTTGTTACTACAACAAACAAAGAAAAACAAACCTAGAAAATTAAAGAGCGAGACGCTCCAAGCATAGCACACAACGCATGAAGTGATAAAAATATAGTGCAACGAGGGACGGGCTGATAATTGTTGATGAAGAAGGGGATGCACGGGGGCATCCCCAAGCTTAGACTCTTGAGTCTCCTTGAATATTTGTTGGGGGTGCATGGGGGCATCCCCAAGCTTGAGCGTTTGACACTCCTGAATCTTCTATTATCATCTTCCCCCGCACACTTGAAAACTCCCTTCATACATAACTCATCATAATCTGATTAGCGAGGTTAGTACCCTTAATAATTTTTTTTGACTGGATATAAATATATTCTTGAAGAGCTACTGTTTCTCAAGATTGCCAAAAGGTTTTTGCAAAGAAAAAGCAAGATTAAGGTTTGCAAAAGTTAGGAGAGACAAAACGTGGCAGAATCTGTGAAAAACAGAACAACATGCAGTAAAGAATTTTTTAGGGGTACTTCTGCAACTCAAATCAAAAAACTCAGAACATACGGAAGTTCCGTGATTGTATATAGCACGCTGTGTAAAAAATGCAGATAAAAAGATGAACTGGTGATTTATTCTGATTTTTCCCGTCACGAGGACATAATCTGTTTTCTGGACAGCATGTCACAACTTTCACTTCCCTTGTCATATGAGGCTATACTTGGTACAAAGCTTGAAAAATAAAGATACAATGATGTTGCTACAGTAGTAACAATCATCAAGACCACTAAAAACAGAAAGTAAAAACTCAAAGTAAAGATAACAAGGGTTGTCTCCCTAGAGCTCTTTCTTTATAGCCATAAGGATAGGCTTAAGATTTTAATGATGCTCTCGTCGGATTAATAGTTGAAGCACAAAAGAGAGCATAAAGTAGCAAATACCAAACACATTTAAGTCTAACATGCTTCCTATGCAAAGGGATATTGTAGAGAAATAACTCATTGAAGCATAAAGATATTAGCATAGGAAGGCAAAATAAGTGCAACTTCAAAGCCTTCAACATAAAGAGAGGGAACTTGATATTATTGAAATATCTATAAGAATATGTTCCCTTCTCATAATAATTTCCAGTAGGATCATGAATAAACTCAACAATATAAGCATCACATAAAGCATTGTTACCATGATCCACATGCAAAAGGGTACTCTTACTCTCCGCATAAGCATAATCTTTCTCATTGGTAATAGTGGGAGTAGGACTATCATAAACAACTTGAACACTATAGATTAATTGTGTATTAGGAAGATGGTTTTCAACAAGGGAGTAATTACCTCCATGATTATGACAAGTTTCATAAGGATAATTTCTCCTTATGTCAAAGGTACCTTTAAAATCACAAAAGATAGGAGTTATAACATCATCATAGTAGAGAAGAGCATTATCGTTGCTAGCAACTATATTTGTAAACATGATGTCTTTATTCTTACTAGCAAAAGAATTATCAATTACCACATCACTAATGGTTAAAGGACTTGCAATCCTATCATCCCCAATCTTGGAGCTTTCCATATCATCACTCTCAGAGTTGGTACCAAAAAGATTTTCAAGGTCATAAGTAGCATTATCATCATTTTCCCAATCACAAAAAGCAACATGCATATCATATTCAAAATCATCTTCAATAGTGCCTATGGACTTAACATCAGGATAATAATGAATGCAATCAAGCTCACCGTCCTCCAAAAATTTCTGCCTGTTAGGATAAAAATTGATGCGAGGAATATGCTCAGGCCAGGTTGATGCCCATTCTTCTTCCTTCTTGCTCCTCTTCCTCCTCCTCATATTTTTCTTCTTATTTACCTTATGAGGGAGTGGTTGGAGATGAAGCTTCTCCACATATCCTGGTTTATCATTAGAAACAATAGGGGAAACTTGGGAGAAACTCTCCTTTTTATTAGTAGAGATATAAGAGACATTTTTATACTTTGGTAAAGTTCCCTCCTTTCTAATCTTACTTGTGTAATCATTTTCATGGCAATTAACAACACAATAGAGATGGCAATTTTGCAAAGTGTTGCTAATTCCTAAGGCATTAACATCTAGCCAAGAAGTCTTTTGTGATAACTCTTCACACATAAAAAATAACATAAGTTCATCATAAAGATCAAAAGTGATCATGTTATCACACAACTGATTAACAGTTATGCTTTGAAAGTTCATGCATTGAAAATTAAAGTGACCCTCTATGCAGCAAAGTTCACAAGTAAAAGGATAAAGGTCACACAATTCTCTAGCAATTTCATTTAAATCTTTGACCCAAGTGATTGTTCTTTCATGCTGATGTTGCTTACAATACTTCTCTTCTTCAATCATAGGCCTTTCACAAGGTCTATCCACTCCACAAAAATTAACATGCTTATATAAAACTTCATTTCCAGGAATTGGATCATGCATGTTGCAATCATCATGAACAATCTCATTTTCTTTGCAAATCTCTTTAAAAGGTTCATGATGCTTGATCCAATTCTCCTTAGGCATATTAAGATGTGAAGAAAAAGATTTGAGGAAATCAACAAGGAGTTGAGAATCAAGGCCAAACTTAGCACTAAACATATTAAAACTTGCAGTTTCAACAAAGGAATTAATGCAATCATACTCATAATTTATACCTGACTCTTTACCTTTGTCGATCTCCCAATCTTCAGTATTGCGTTGAATTCTTTCAAGGAGTTCCCATTTAGCATCAATATTTTCGTTTGTGAAAGAACCCATAGAGGAAGCATTGAGCAAGTCTTTATCCTGTCGAGAGATCCTCACATAAAAATTACTAATAATTATATCTTTGGGGAGCCCATGGTCAGGACATTTTAGCATTAAAGTTTTCAGTCTCCCCCAAGCTTGAGATATGCTCTCTCCGTCATGAGGATAGAAATTATAAACATAATTCCTATTCTCATGAACTTCATGAAGAGGATAAAACTTGGAGTAAAAGAGAGACTGAATCTCTTCCCAATCCCGTAGGTGAGAATCATCTAGTGGCCTATACCATTCCAATGCTTTTCCTTTCAGTGACAAGGAAAATAATTTCTTCATGACTTCACCTCTTGTCAAACCTGAAATCTTAAATAACTCACAAAGTTCTGTAAGTTTCAACAAATGAATACTAGGATTGACTGTCCCATCATAACAATCATTAATAATTATTTCAACTATCCCAAGTGGTATTTTGAACGAGATACATTCAGTAGGTGGAGGAGACTTCTCTACCACGGGCGTGGTAAAGCGGCCTTCCCCAAAGAGCGAACTAAGAGTGCAGTTTTCCATAAGCATAACTAGTGAAAATAAAAACAAGAAACGAAAAGATTTAATTGCAAGATCTAAAGATATACCTTCAAACCCTACCTCCCCGACAACGGCGCCAGAAATAGCTTGATGTCTACACACGCTTCCATTCTTGTAGACTATGTTGGGCCTCCAAGCGCAGAGGTTTTTAGGACAACAACAATTTCCCTCAAGTGGATGACCTAAGGTTTATCGAACTCAGGGAAGTAGAGGTTGAAGATGGTCTCTCTCAAGCAACCCTGCAATTAAGATACAAGAAGTCTCTTGTGTCCCCAACACACCTAATACAACTAGGAGTTTGATGGCTTCTCGCCCTTCGTTGGTTACCCCAAGTGGAAGGTTTGAGATGTAGCGCAACAACAAGTTTACCTCGGTGAAGATACCAAGGTTTGTCTCCCGTAGGACTCCGGATACGATAAGTAGGTGTCAGCGGCGCAACTGACGCGGACCTGCACACAGACACAGATAACTTTGTGCCCAACGAAGTTCAGAGAGGTTGTCAATCTCTCCGGTCTTGTTGTTCACAAAGGGTAAAACACAAGGGATAATGATAGCAATTGAAAGTAAATGCAGAAAAGTAAATATAGCGTGGAAACAGTAATAAGGATATGGACCGGGATACGTGATGTTCACTAGTGATGTCTCTCTCCCAAAAGACGATAAAACTGCTACGCGAGGTAAACAAATTACAGAAGGGCAATTGACAGGATTATGAATGCACCGCAATGCTAACTATGCTACAAAAGAAAGGAAGAGGCTCAAAAGCACGGGCAGTACGTCAAAATAAGTAGACCGTAATCCAACTGCATCTACTACTAATCATCAAACTTGAGATATCTATCCAGAACATCTCGCTGGTATTAAGTTGCGAGCCCCACCCAAAGTGTAAACCCAAAGCAACAGACAACTGCATTAAAAAGAACTTTGCGTAAAGTAAACAATCCTTGCAACCGCGGTTACAAGCACCGTTGTTTTCCCCCTTGTGGCAACATCACATCCCCTAGACTCATGTTTCTGTCACTCAAGCGTGTCATCGGGGGGCATGAACCCACAATCGAGCGTAACGTTGCCTCTTGGAGTCACTACCTACTACTTGACCAAAGCAATAAACAACAACGGAGAACATGCAAGAATTACTTAGTAACAAAAATATAAGAGATAAAAACCAAATATTTTAATCTATCACAATCTGAACATAATCTCATAATCCATCAGATCCCATCAAACTCAGCATAGCAATAGCAGAAAGATTACAAAAGTGCCTCCATCATGTAGGGCAGCTCACAAGGTCTAAACCATGAAGAACAAAGAGGGGAGGAGAACATCACATAGCTACTGATCACGGACCCGTGGTCCAAGGAAAACTACTCACGAGACATCGGGGGAGCATCCATGGTGGAGAGGAGACTCCCGGAAGTCGGCCCTCCCTCCGTCAGGGTGCCGGGAAGAGGTCTTCTGGTGCTCCCGATCTCGGAAGCGCGGCGGCGGCGGAACAGAGGAGAGTTTGCGAAATAGGGTTCTGTCTTTGGAGTTTCCTCGTGACGGAGAATAAATAGGCGAAGGGGGGGGGGGGCAGCCAGAGGTGGACTAGGGGCCCCAGGCGCCCCCTGGCGCGGCCAGGGGTGGGGCCGCGCCGGGTGGCTGCCTCGACCCCCTGGCTCCCCTCTGGCCCCACTCGGGCTCTTCGCGAAGCTTCCAGTACGCTGATTTTTCCTGTATTTTTCCCGGAATTTTTCTGGCACTTTTTATATGAGGGAAAACTGAAATAGAAAAACAGCAGAAAACATGAACTGGCACTGGGGTGCACTGAGTTAATAGGTTAGTCCAAATATGATCAAAAGTGTATGAAAGTGGTATCTAGATCATAGCAATATCACACAAAACATGCATGGAGCAAGCAGAAATTATAGATACGTTTTGGACTCCGGGAGTCTCCTCTCCACCATGGATGCTCCCCGGATGTCTCGTGAGTAGTTTTCCTTGGACCATGGGTTCGTGATCAGTAGCTATGTGATGTTCTCCTCCCCTCTTTGATCTTCATTGTTTAGACCTCGTGAGCTGCCCTACATGATCGAGGCACCTTTGTAATATTTCTGCTATTGCTATGTTGAGTTTGATAGGATCTGATGGATTATGAGATTATGTTCAGATTGTGATTGAGTAATATATTTGGTTCTTATCTCTTATATTTTTGTTCCTAAGTAATTCTTGCATGTTCTCCGTTGCTGTTTATTGCTTTGGCCAAGTAGTAGGTAGTGACTCCAAGAGGGAACATTGTGCTAGATTGTGGGTTCATGCCCCCCGATGACACGCTTGAGTGACAATAACATGAGTCTAGGGGATGTGCTGTTGCCACAAGGGGGAAAACAACGGTGCTTGTGACCGCGGTCACAAGGATTGTTTACTTTACGCAAAGTTATTTTTAATGCAGTTGTCTATTGCTTTGGGTTTACACTTTGGGTGGGGCTCGCAACTTAATACCAGCGAGATGTTCTGGATATATATGTCAAGGTGGATGATTACTAGTAGATGCAGATGGATTTCGGTCTACTTATTTTGGCGTACTGCCCGTGCTTTTGAACCTCGTCCTTTCTTTTGTAGCATAGTTAGCATTGCGGTGCGTTTATAATCCTGTCAATTGCCTTTCTGTAATTTGTTTACCTCTCATAGCAATTTTATCATCTTTTGGGAGAGAGACATCACTAGCGAACATCACGTATCCCGATCCATATCCTCATTACTGTTTCCACGCTTTATTTACTTTACTGCTTTTACTTGATATCATTATCCCTTGCTTTTTATCCTTGTGAACAACAAGACCGGAGAAATTGACAACCTCTCTGAACTTCGTTGGGAACAAAGTTATCTGTGTCTGTGTGCAGGTCCGCGTCAGTTGCGCCGCTGGCACCTACTTATCATCTCTGGAGTCCTGCTGGAGACAAACCTTGGTATCTTCACCGATGGAAAACTGCTGCTGCACTACATCTCAACCTTCCACTTGGGGTAACCAACGAAGGGGGCGAGAAGCCATCAAGCAAAGTTTTTTGGCGCCGTTGCCGGGGACTCCAAGTGCTAAGATAGGGGAGTTGCACACTACCATTTACCTTTGTTTTTTAGTCTTGTTAGTTTATCTTCCAGTTTTTATCTTTGTGTCTTTTATGAAAAACTACAAAAAAAATCTGCCACACTTGCTGCTACTATGGGTTCTACTGAAAACACCAAGTTGTGTGACTTCACTAGTCACAACAACCAAGACTTTATCTGCACTCCCATTGCCACACCTGCCACTTCAGCTACCTCTTATGAAATTAAACCTGCTTTGCTAAACCTTGTTATGAGAGATCAATTCTCTGGTGCTGGAGATGATGCTGCTTTACACTTGAATAATTTTGTTGAATTATGTGATATGCAAAAGTATAAAGAAGTATAAGGTGATGTTGTTAAGCTCAAGCTCTTTCCTTTCTCTTTAAGGGGAGATGCTAAAATCTGGTTTCAATCTTTGCCTAGAAATAGCATAGATTCTTGGGATAAGTGAAAAGATGCTTTTATAGGGAAGTACTACCTGTGACGCCCCCAAAATCAATCCGTGTACAGTAATCATACACGCAAGGTACACGATCGAGATTAGGGACTCACGGTGAGATATCACAACACAACTCTACAAATAAAATAATACAAGCTGTTTAATACAAGCCAGGGGGCCACGAGGGCTCGAATACAACAGCTCGAGAGCACCAAGTCAGCGGAAGCAATAATATCTGAGTACAGACACAAGAATACAAGGTTGCCTTAAGAAGGCTAGCACAAAAACAACACGATCGAAAAGGCGAGGCCTCCTGCCTGGGAACCTCCGAAACTACTCCTGGTCCTGGTCAGCGGGGGTCTCGACGTAGTAGTATCCGCCTCTGGGGTACTCCTGCTCCTGGGCTCCAACGTCGACTGCAGCGGCCGATCAGGCAAAACAGTAAAGGAAATAAAGCAGGTGAGTATCTAGTATACCCGCGAGTCTTACGTCCGCTACTAAGCATTATGCATTGTATCAACGGAAAGAAGAGGCTGTATATAGTGGACTAAAAGACAGAAATCCAGAGCAAGGGTAAGAAGCTAGGCCTATCGAAGACTAGCATCTTCCGACGATGTCTTGCAGCATAAGGTAAGAATCAGCCAACAGTTCATATAAAGCATAAAGTAACAACGAAGCAGAAGTTGCTGCAACATTGTATAATATAAGTTGTGATGATTAACAATAATAATAATGCCTCCGAGTTCCCTTCCTCGACTCCCTGCGAGGAAAAAGACCCGGAACCATACAGTTTAATAGTAATAGTTTCTAGTGGTAAGATCCAGCTTCAGCATAAAGCGTCCTGTTACCGTGGACACGGCTATTCGAATAGATTAATCTTCCCTGCAGGGGTGCACTGGCGTGACTCTACGACGCTCGGATCTCCAGGGTGGCGGGAACCTTGTCAGGGAACGCTCCACCAAAGCTATCCGACACAAAGTAGCCCATCCTTCGGCAATCAACAGAGAGGTCATCCGCCGGACTATATCCTATGTACGCCGGGATTTGGACCCTAACCCGAACGTACTCCTGACGGTGCGTGACTGGCCGGTGAAGCAAAATCAAAGCAAATACAAATACACCGCTCGAGCAAGAGAAGACAACACCACTTCCCGGCAATCAGCCCGCGGTACTGCTGACGTCTGAAGACCCTCGAACGAGACTACGATGCAGGGGAGCCCACACTCCTTATCCCACGTGTAGGTAGTGCGTACAAGCCAAAAGGCTACTCAAGACATCCGCCGAACCATTTAGCATTTTAATTAACCTGCGTGACAACCGTTATCGTTGCCTCGACTTAACCGACCCGCGGTCAACGACAGCAGTCAGGTCCACCAGTACATCGGTGCCTGCCCTGTCGTCCCACCAAGTCACTGCGGTTACCAACAAGGTGAACCGTCTCCTTACCTTGTCTCGCGTGTGCTCTTGGTAGAGCTCGACTTTCGTGTTTGGTAACTCTCGCGAGATACGAGCAGGGGCCAAGCACGCCAGTAACGTCGGTCGTACCCTCCCTGTCGTTCCCGACGCAATACCGCTCGCGGGCACCGTTGGGTCGCCCGACTTTCTTACCTTTAAGGACAACCGCTGTTCAGGACCCTATGGCGGCAAGACAAAGTCAGCCTCGGGTGGAGTACAAGGATTACTCCTTGATAGCTCGCACTTGAGGTGACTAGGCATAACCCAGATAGGGGCCTTTGGCGGTGTCTGCTTTGTACCGTACCTGTGCAGTTGTATATATTGTATCCGTGTTCACTCCCCTGAGTGATCACGTCCCGCTATCTAGTCCTAGCTAACAATGCGCAGGGCTCACTGCTGAATATATGCATAATTATAACAGGAAGCATAGGATAAAGGAAAGGTACATCAAGGGGCGACAAAATCAGGCTATGCAATTGAATAGGATTGTAATCGTAGCAGCAACAGTAACAATGCGTAGTGCAAGAAAGTACGGAAAAGGTAGGCGATATCTGGGGAAGAGAATGGCTCTGCTTGCCTGGAAGCTCGACGGTAGGGGTCGGGTCGTCGACGAAGTAGTCGTACCCGGCAGCGGTGTAGTTGGCGGTAGCAGCGGGGTCTACCGGAGATTAAGGGGGGAGGAAACACTAAATACACAGCAATAATAAACAAACATATGCATGACAGACAGATGAAATGTTAACGGTGTTCTAACGCAGTGCAATGCACGTTGCTCGGAGCGGGAATTCATCCGGGGATGAAATACCGGTTCCGGGTGATTACCGGACAGGGTGTCCGGAGGGGGAAGGGTTCAAGCCGGAGGTGTCGTGGACATCCGACAAAGATAACGGGGGTGTATCCGTGTTAGTTGAACCATTCCGGACAAATTTCGTGTTTGAAATAAATTCATCCGACAGGTTTTTACCGGCACCGGGAATTATCGACAGACAGCCCGAAGGGGGGGGGGAATGTCGATGATCGGTGAGTTAGGGGGGTGGGGTAGACATACGGATAGCGTATCCGTATTCGTTATATTTTTCTGATCAATTTTCATGTACAAAGTTTTTTGATCTGAGCTACGGTTTATTTTCTATGATTTTCTAAAGTTTTAAGCATTTTAAATCATTTTCTAAATCATTTTTAAATTATTTTTATTAATTAACAGAAACATTATCCACAATAGTTTGACTGGTCAACTGACATGTGGGGCCACCCTATCAACCTCACAGTGTGATAAATCATTTTAATTTAATTAGAAAAATGCCAGGGCCCACATGTCATACTCCCAACAACAATTTATTTTAATAAAACAAAAAGGACTTACAGATAGGGCCCATGTGTCATTGACACATTTGTTTAATTAGAAGTTTAATTAGTTTTAAAAGGCCTAGGGCCCACCTGTAATACACTTAAGTTTTATTATCTATCTAATTAACTTCTAAGCCATGAGGGGCCCACTGGTCATTCACTCTGGGAGGGGTTGTGTTTTCTTTTAACAGGTGATTAGCACTAAACTACCGCGCGGGCCCACATGTCAGTGGGTAAACCCACTGGGGGTAGCCCGTGCATGCCCAAGCCGACGACCGGAGCACGGCGGCGCTGGCCGGGAGGGCACTCCGGTGACTACTAGAGCGGCGGAGGGGAGGGGATCGAACAGGTCCAGTGCCGCGCCTTCAATGACGAACTCGTTGGGTTACAGGGACGGCCAAATCGGCGGCCACAACCTCAACTGGCGGCGGGCGGAGTACGCGCGGGTGGGGGCGGCCTCCGGAGGGGCGAATCGGAGTGCAGGAAGGAGGGGAAGAAGCATGGGCTCACTGTGAGTGCAGTGGACGGCTCGGGGAGGCGTGAGGTGGCCTGTAGATGCGGCAATCGACGACGGCGGCGGCGGCTGTGGCGGACGGCGGCAGTGCAATTCGCTCGATGTGGTGGCGCAGAGCTCGGCCTGGGTTGTGCAGAGGACGTAGGGGAGGCAGGCGAAGCCGGGAGACACGCCGGAAGGACCCGTAGACGTTGGTGGCCACGCGGGCGCGGAGGCGCGACCATGGTTGCACACGGGCGAGCTCGGAGAGGGAAACAGGGGCGCAAGGGGAGAAAAGGGGAGGGGGCTAGTGTTTCCCGGAGGGTGCGGGATCTTTATCCCCGCCGGAGGGTTCGGCAGATGGCCGCCACGGCGGCACCTCGCGGCTCAGCCGCAGGATGCCCGCCACGCCATGGCTCGCGGCTCCTGGAGCGGGAGGTAGGGGAAAAGGGGATGGGGTGGGCTGGGCTTGGCCCAGTGGGAGGTTGCGCCCTGGGCGGTTTATAGTTTTTTTTTCTTTCTAATTTCCTTTGTTTTCTGTTTCTTTTCTTTTCTGTTTTATTTTTATATTTTCTATTTGTTTAGTCACATTTAGACTTTTGTAAATCATGAGACTTGCTCCAATATTTGTATTGCCCTCTGTAGCAATGCTACAAAAAGTCTGGTGGCCTAATAAAATCATTTGAATTTTATTTAAATAATAAATTATTTATAAGGACTGAAATGGCTCTGTTTGAATTGTTTAAAATATTTAAACAAGGTAATAAAATACCATTTCTATTTTATCATGACCTACTGACTTTTAGACATTTAATAAAATTGTTTGCACAATTTTTAGTTTAACTTTAATTTTCACTTTTATTCAATTTTCCAGATATTGTTTTTATTTCTAAACATTGCTAAAATACTTTGGTAAAATATCCATTACTATATTAGCATGGCCTAATGATAGTTAGGCACTCTATTAATAGGTTCCATCATTTTGAATTTATCTAAGATTTCATTTCCATATCAAATTACATGAGAATTTTGATAACCCAACTTGATTTGGTTGCATGATCATCACTGTCTTGGGATCATTCAAATGACTAGGGGGATTTGGTTTAACCATGATTAAGGTGAGGGACATTCATCCACAATTCTTGGAGCAATTATATAATTTGAAAATTTTATCAGGGTGAGGATCTGACAGAGCCATGATCAAAGGTGATCAGGGTTTGATCATCAACAGTAATGATCACTAACAGTGGAATCACTGTAGTGATTACTGTTTCTGATTCTGAGGGTGTTACAAATCTCCCCCACTACAAAGAATTCTCGTCCCGAGAATTAAAAAGGTAGTGGACGGGGTAAGAATTTGGTTTCGTGTTCTAACGATTCTTCTGGTGCTTGTTGTCCTTCTCGAAGAGTTAATTCTTCTTGTCGACGTCTTCATTTCTCTGTATCGGTGCATCTCGACGAGTTGTCATTCTTCCTTCGGGGCTTCATCGTACCTACGACTAGGCTCGGGGTAAACTCAAGGGGTCGGATCGGTACGAGGTTAATCAACCGAGGTTGTCCAAGGGAATGGGGTGCAATGTATCTCTCGAGTTTAAACTCAGAGAAATACATCATGAGAAACAAGAGGAGGTATGAGAAGTTACAAGCGGACATGCATGCATTTGATGCCGATGACGGATGATGGAAAAGGGGCCAGAGCATCAGGCATAAGCACTGAGTCTGATATCGAATCCAAATATCACAAGGTAGGTGACTTGTGAATGGCATACGAGGTCAAGCACGAGGAATAATCCTCGGGAACAGGAATGTACAAAAGAGTCAGGTTTCGATCCTGTGGAACTGTGGGTTATAGGCCCACAGAGGGTAAGAAGGGTGGCGACATTCCATGCGACCACGATGCAAGGTTTGTCAGAGAACAATTTGTCAACTATGTCGGCAACATCATCAGTGCCAAGGGCGAGGGACGAAGAGAACCATTTTCCTGCTCGTTAAGACGAGGCGGACCAATTGGCAAAGTTCTCGTCCATCGGTGGTCACCGAAAAGTCATCAACAATCGTAACTGGTTGTACAGACAATGTGGCACACCAAAGTGTTTACATAAGCAGGGATTTGTCACTGCTCAGATCAGTACAATACAAGAAGAAAGATTAAACAGACCACTGGAAGGGAAAATGTGATGATACACCAGTATCAAGTGCATATCTTTCCCAAGGGAAAGCAGAGCAAGATATGCATGACCGAGTTTGTATTGACAAGGAGTCAACGGAGGTTGTCGATGATAACACAATTCATCGAGGGGCAAGGATGGTATTTCTCGTCATGAATTCAATAGACCCATGGGAGAAGTCAAAATGTTGACGATGACCTCGACACATTATGCCGAGAGGTTTCAAGAGGATGAACCGAATAGCGACGACCTCAAGCAAAATGAATGGTGGATCAAAAGGTATTCGGTGTTTGCGGTTGAAAACAACCCAGAACCCATGGAGTGGTTACGACAGGGAAAGGTATTGTTCCATCAAAATTCATTAGAGGTAGTGCAAAGGTATGATATCCTCGAGGTACCAGAAGGTAATACTCGAAGGTAGGATGGAGGATCATAGGTGCAGAATAATTTATACCAAGGGGGTAATTATCTTTTTGAGAAGCTTTCATGATAAGTTCTACATCGTATCCATGGGCATGAACACAAAGGTTCAGCGTCGACTCCCACTTCTTCAATGCATAACATTTCAATCACTTCTCGCTCACATAAAGGTTGTAGGATTGAAAGCTCATCTGACGGAAGGCCAGTAGAGTATAACCCGCATAAAATTTAGGTTCATCAGATTAGGGGAAGCATAGGGTTGACCCATCGGCGCATTTTGAAACCCATACAACAAATATCATAAGCAAGGGATACAAGTTCGAAAGCAGAAGGCTGACGACATGGAGCAGATGATACCATTAGCCAAGGGCATTTTTCATCAGAGGAAAATTCGTCAATGACTTAGGACACAAGGGGGCGGCAGGTAGTAATCCACCAATAAGGTCAGACGGCGTACCGAGAGTCTGGGGCGAGTATCGGTACTCAACCATACGAAGAAAGAATTTCAAAGCATTGGAGATAGAGGCATCGGAATAATTTGATGCTTAAGTACAAAGGAATTAAGACTCCCATATCGGTGTATCAGATTCAGATACATCGATCAAACATGAATAAGTTAAATAGAAGCTTGACGGTTAATCAATTAAGTTTTGATTTACCGAGAACTAGCTCAGGTCCGGAATGACGTCTGAGCCAGAAGAATGGATTCATAGGGATCAACTGATGATTGCGTGCACTAGCACACACGATGATTCAACAGGTCAGAATTGCAATGCCAAGGGAGGTCATCGAAGACCACAAGACAAACATAATTAATCATAGTGCAAGCAGGTAAGAAGAATCTCCAAAGCAGTAGGTTGCCGAGGCTTGTCGCGAGATCTGATAATATTTCAAAGTATTTTGGGGATCACAGGAACAACTTAGGATGAACGAATCCTCGATAAACGTGAGGAATTAACCGCAGGGTGAAAAGAAGGGGCAAGGTAGCAGGCTCAAAGGATTCTCGAAACAACGGAAAGTAATTCGATGCATCTTGTGAACACAAGAGCAACTGGGATTGAATGGATGAAAGCAAGGTGTAAGTGGTTACACATATGGACTTATCAGTGGCTGGGGATTGCAAGGGTGATGGGCACATAGGGTCTCGACAATTCACCGAGGAGTATCTTCGGCATCTTCTAGCGACGTAAGCGACCATCTAAAATGCAGGGCTCTCCGGAGGGAAGGAGGTACGAGAACCTAGAGTTAGTGTTAGCAAAATCTTTAACCTGAAAGGATAAGAGAGTAGAATCCCAGAGTAAAGATACGGAGAAAAAGGATCCTAATACCACCAAGTTTGCGACGTGGGCCGATAAGCCACACGACACTGTTAGTAAAGTAGTTTTGCAAAGACTAGACTCGACTTCGACCAAGGAGTTGGAAGGGGTGTCCTACAGGCAGTTGGCTCTGATACCAACTTGTGACGCCCCCAAAATCAATCCGTGTACAGTAATCATACACGCAAGGTACACGATCGAGATTAGGGACTCACGGTGAGATATCACAACACAACTCTACAAATAAAATAATACAAGTTGTTTAATACAAGCCAGGGGTCCACGAGGGCTCGAATACAACAGCTCGAGAGCACCAAGTTAGCGGAAGCAATAGTATCTGAGTACAGACACAAGAATACAAGGTTGCCTTAAGAAGGCTAGCACAAAAACAACACGATCGAAAAGGCGAGGCCTCCTGCCTGGGAACCTCCGAAACTACTCCTGGTCCTGGTCAGCGGGGGTCTCGACGTAGTAGTATCCGCCGCCGGGGTACTCGTGCTCCTGGGCTCCAACGTCGACTGCAGCGGCCGATCAGGCAAAACAGTAAAGGAAATAAAGCAGGTGAGTATCTAGTATACCCGCGAGTCTTACGTCCGCTACTAAGCATTATGCATTGTATCAACGGAAAGAAGAGGCTGTATATAGTGGACTGAAAGACAGAAATCCAGAGCAAGGGTAAGAAGCTAGGCCTATCGAAGACTAGCATCTTCCGACGATGTCTTGCAGCATAAGGTAAGAATCAGCCAACAGTTCATATAGAGCATAAAGTAACAACGAAGCAGAAGTTGCTGCAACATTGTATAGTATAAGTTGTGATGATTAACAATAATAATAATGCCTCCGAGTTCCCTTCCTCGACTCCCTGCGAGGAAAAAGACCCGGAACCATACAGTTTAATAGTAATAGTTTCTAGTGGTAAGATCCAGCTTCAGCATAAAGCGTCCTGTTACCGTGGACACGGCTATTCGAATAGATTAATCTTCCCTGCAGGGGTGCACTGGCGTGACTCTACGATGCTCGGATCTCCAGGGTGGCGGGAACCTTGTCAGGGAACGCTCCACCAAAGCTATCCGACACAAAGTAGCCCATCCTTCGGCAATCAACACAGAGGTCATCCGCCGGACTATATCCTATGTACGCCGGGCTTTGGACCCTAACCCGAACGTACTCCTGCACGGTGCGTGACTGGCCGGTGAAGCAAAATCAAAGCAAATACAAATACACCGCTCGAGCAAGAGAAGACACCACCACTTCCCGGCAATCAGCCCGCAGTACTGCTGACGTCTGAAGACCCTCGAACGAGACTACGATGCAGGGGAGCCCACACTCCTTATCCCACGTGTAGGTAGTGCGTACAAGCCAAAAGGCTACTCAAGACATCCGCCGAACCATTTAGCATTTTAATTAACCTGCGTGACAACCGTTATCGTTGCCTCGACTTAACCGACCCGCGGTCAACGACAGCAGTCAGGTCCACCAGTACATCGGTGCCTGCCCTGTCGTCCCACCAAGTCACTGCGGTTACCAACAAGGTGAACCGTCTCCTTACCTTGTCTCGCGTGTGCTCTTGGTAGAGCTCGACTTTCGTGGTTTGGTAACTCTCGCGCGATACGAGCAGGGGCCAAGCACGCCAGTAACGTCGGTCGTACCCTCCCTGTCGTTCCCGACGCAATACCTCTCGCGGGCACCGTTGGGTCGCCCGACTTTCTTACCTTTAAGGACAACCGCTGTTCAGGACCCTATGGCGGCAAGACAAAGTCAGCCTCGGGTGGAGTACAAGGATTACTCCTTGATAGCTCGCACTTGAGGTGACTAGGCATAACCCAGATAGGGGCCTTTGGTGGTGTCTGCTTTGTACCGTACCTGTGCAGTTGTATATATTGTATCCGTGTTCACTCCCCTGAGTGATCACGTCCCGCTATCTAGTCCTAGCTAACAATGCGCAGGGCTCACTGCTGAATATATGCATAATTATAACAGGCAACATAGGATAAAGGAAAGGTACATCAAGGGGCGAAAAAATCAGGCTATGCAATTGAATAGGATTGTAATCGTAGCAGCAGCAGTAACAATGCCTAGTGTAAGAAAGTACGGAAAAGGTAGGCGATATCTGGGGAAGAGAATGGCTCTGCTTGCCTGGAAGCTCGACGGTAGGGGTCGGGTCGTCGACGAAGTAGTCGTACCGGGCAGCGGTGTAGTTGGCGGTAGCAGCGGGGTCTACCGGAGATTAAGGGGGGAGGAAACACTAAATACACAGCAATAATAAACAAACATATGCATGACAGACAGATGAAATGTTAACGGTGTTCTAACGCAGTGCAATGCACGTTGCTCGGAGCGGGAATTCATCCGGGGATGAAATACCGGTTCCGGGTGATTACCGGACAGGGTGTCCGGAGGGGGAAGGGTTCAAGCCGGAGGTGTCGTGGACATCCGACAAAGATAATGGGGGTGTATCCGTGTTAGTTGAACCATTCCGGACAACTTTCGTGTTCGAAATAAATTCATCCGGCAGGTTTTTACCCGCACCGGGAATTATCGACAGACAACCCGGAGGGGGGGGGGAATGTCGATGATCGGTGTGTTAGGGGGGTGGGGTAGACATACGGATAGCGTATCCGTATTCGTTATATTTTTCTGATCAATTTTCATGTACAAAGTTTTTTGATTTGAGCTACGGTTTATTTTCTATGATTTTCTAAAGTTTTAAGCATTTTAAATCATTTTCTAAATCATTTTTAAATTATTTTTATTAATTAACATAAACATTATCCACAATAGTTTGACTGGTCAACTGACATGTGGGGCCACCCTATCAACCTCACAGTGTGATAAATCATTTTAATTTAATTAGAAAAATGCCAGGGCCCACATGTCATACTCCCAACAACAATTTATTTTAATAAAACAAAAAGGACTTACAGATAGGGCCCATGTGTCATTGACACATTTGTTTAATTAACAGTTTAATTAGTTTTAAAAGGCCTAGGGCCCACCTGTAATACACTTAAGTTTTATTATCTATCTAATTAACTTCTAAGCCATGAGGGGCCCACTGGTCATTCACTCTGGGAGGGGTTGTGTTTTCTTTTAACAGGTGATTAGCACTAAACTACCGCGCGGGCCCACATGTCAGTGGGTAAACCCATTGGGGGTAGCCCGTGCGTGCCCAAGCCGACGACCGGAGCACGGCGGCGCTGGCCGGGAGGGCACTCCGGTGACTACTAGAGCGGCGGAGGGGAGGGGATCGAACAGGTCCAGTGCCGCGCCTTCAATGACGAACTCGTTGGGCTACGGGACGGTCAAATCGGCGGCCACGACCTCAACTGGCGGCGGACGGAGTACGCGCGGGTGGGGGCGGCCTCCGGAGGGGCGAATCGGAGTGCAGGAAGGAGGGGAAGAAGCATGGGCTCACTGTGAGTGCAGTGGACGGCTCGGGGAGGCGTGAGGTGGCCTGTAGATGCGGCAATCGACAACGGCGGCGGCGGCTGTGGCGGACGGCGGCGGTGCAATTCGCTCGATGTGGTGGCACAGAGCTCGGCCTGGGTTGTGCAGAGGACGTAGGGGAGGCAGGCGAAGCCGGGAGACACGCCGGAAGGACCCGTAGACGTCGGTGGCCACGCGGGCGCGGAGGCGCGACCATGGTTGCACACGGGCGAGCTCGGAGAGGGAAACAGGGGCGCAAGGGGAGAAAAGGGGAGGGGGCTAGGGTTTCCCGGAAGGTTCGGCAGATGGCCGCCACGGCGGCACCTCGCGGCTCAGCCGCAGGATGCCCGCCACGCCATGGCTCGTGGCTCCTGTAGCGGGAGGTAGGGGAAAAGGGGATGGGGTGGGCTGGGCTTGGCCCAGTGGGAGGTTGCGCCCTGGGCGGTTTATAGTTTTTTTTCTTTCTTTCTAATTTCCTTTGTTTTCTGTTTCTTTTCTTTTCTGTTTTATTTTTATATTTTCTATTTGTTTAGTCACATTTAGACTTTTGTAAATCATGAGACTTGCTCCAATATTTGTATTGCCCTCTGTAGCAATGCTACAAAAAGTCTGGTGGCCTAATAAAATCATTTGAATTTTATTTAAATAATAAATTATTTATAAGGACTGAAATGGCTACTGTTTGAATTGTTTAAAATATTTAAACAAGGTAATAAAATACCATTTCTATTTTATCATGACCTACTGACTTTTAGACATTTAATAAAATTGTTTGCACAATTTTTAGTTTAACTTTAATTTTCACTTTTATTCAATTTTCCAGATATTGTTTTTATTTCTAAACATTGCTAAAATACTTTGGTAAAATATCCATTACTATATTAGCATGGCCTAATGATAGTTAGGCACTTTATTAATAGGTTCCATCATTTTGAATTTATCTAAGATTTCATTTCCATATCAAATTACATGAGAATTTTGATAACCCAACTTGATTTGGTTGCATGATCATCACTGTCTTGGGATCATTCAAATGACTAGGGGGATTTTGTTTAACCATGATTAAGGTGAGGGACATTCATCCACAATTCTTGGAGAAATTATATAATTTGAAAATTTTATCACGGTGAGGATCTGACAGAGCCATGATCAAAGGTGATCAGGGTTTGATCATCAACAGTAATGATCACTAACAGTGGAATCACTGTAGTGATTACTGTTTCTGATTCTGAGGGTGTTACACTACCCTCCTGCTAAGATTATCTAATTGAGGAGTAATATTATGAATTTTAAGCAATTGGATAATGAACACGTTGCCCAAGCTTGGGAACGAATGAAATCTCTTGTTAAGAAATGCCCTACACATGGTTTGACTACCTGGATGGTTATCCAGACTTTTTATGCAGGCTTGAACTTTACCTCGCGGAACCTGTTAGATTCGGCCGCGGGAGGAACCATTATGTCAAGTACACTTGGTGCTGCCACGAAGCTTCTTGATGAAATGATGACCAATTATTCCCAATGGCACACGGAATGCGCTCCAACAGGTAGGAAGGTAAATTCTGTCGAGGAAATTACCTCCCTCAATGAAAAAGTTGACTTAATTATGTCTCTACTTACCAAGCAACCCTCTATTGATCCTCATGATGTTCGTTTAAATTCTTTGGTTGCTCAAGAACAAGTAGATGTGAACTTTATTGCTAGAAACAACTTCAACAACAATGCTTATAGGGGAAATTTTGCTAGCAATCCTAGACCGTTTCGATCCAACTATGGGAACAACAACACCTACCCTAGCAACAAGAACCCCTCTTCTGAATTAGAAAGCATGCTTAGAGACTTTATCACTACCCAAAAAGCCTTCAACAAAAAAGTAGAGGAGAAATTATCTAAAATAGATAATCTCTCTTTGAAGGTAGAAAGCTTAGCCCTTGATATTGAGATGCTTAAAATTAGAACCTCCCCCCTTGAGGAGAATAAGGCCACTCCTATTAATGCTATCCAGTTACAAATCAATGAAAATATTAGGATGATGGCTAAACTTAAAGAAAGATGGGCTAGAGAAAAAGAGGAAGAGGATAGAATTAAGAGCCTTCCTACACACCACACAGTTGCCACTATCCAAATTGTTGAGGACACTCAAACTATTAGCACCCAATGCACCCCTAGTCCCGTTGGACCTCTTAATGGTGATGCTAATACCTCAACCGTAGGTAAAGAAACTCCTATGAACATAGAGGGTTTCAAACAAGTGAGCCTAGATGACACTACTACCACCTTTGATAGTTGTACCCTCTCAGAAGTTATTGCCTTGCTACACAAAATGTCTAGAGACCCCCACACTAGCACACTTAATCTTGCCTTCACGAAGCATATCACAAATGCTCTCATCAAAGCTAGGGAGGATAAGCTTAGAGTAGAAGCCTCCATACCTAGGAAACTAGATGATGGTTGGGACCCTATGTTCAAAATTAAATTCAATAACTTCTCCTGCTATGCTTTATGTGATGTTGGAGCTAGTACCTCCGTTATGCCCAAAAGAATATTTGATATGTTTGAATTGAAGCCTTTTGAGCCTTGTTCTTTTGGTGTTCGTCTTGTTGATTCTTCCATAAAGAAACCTTTGGGGAAGATCGACGATGTTCTTATCATTGTCAATGATAACTATGTTCCCGTTGATTTTATTGTTATGGATATAGAGTGTGAACCTTTATGTCCAATTATTTTGGGACGTCCTTTTCTTCGCACCGTTGGTGCGATTATTGACATGAAAGAGGGGAATATAAAATTCCAATTCCCATTAAAAAAAGGTATGGAACACTTCCCTAGAAATAAAATCAAGTTACCTTTTGAGTCCGTTACACGGGCTAGTTATTCTCTTTCTCTTGATAAAACTTGATTCTTCTTTTTGCATCATGCCTAGCTAATGGCTTTAAAGAACGCTTTCGGGAGGCAGCCTGCAACGAATTTAGGTTTTTCTTTTTGCTTTTGTTGTGTCTTGATGATTGTTACTTATGTAGCAACATCATTGTATCTTTATTTTTCAGCTTTGTGCCAAGTTATAGCCTCTTACGGCAAAGGAAGTAAAAGTTGTGACATGCTGTCCAGAAAACATATTCTGTCCTCGTGACCAGAAAAATTCCAGAAAAATCCCATTTCATCTTTTTGAGCTGAAATTTTTACACAGTATGGTCTATACAATTACGAAACTTCCGTATGTTCTGAGTTTTTTGATTTGAGTTGCAGAAGTGCCCCTAAAAAATTCTTTACTTTCTGCTGTTCTGTTTTTCACAGATTCTGCCACGTTTTGTCTCTCCTAACTTTTGCAAACCTTAAGCTTGCTTTTTCTTTGCAAAAACTTTTTGGCACTCTTGAGAAACAGTAGATCTTCAATAATATCTTTATATCCAGTGGTAAAAATATTTTATTAAGGGTACTAACCTCTCTAATCAGTTTATGATGAGTTATGTATGAAGGGAGTTTTCAAGTGTGCGTTGGAAGATGATGAAAGAAGATCCAGGAGTGTCAAGCGCTCAAGCTTGGGGATGCACCCATGCATCCCGAATAAATATTCAAGGAGACTCAAGCGTCTAAGCTTGGGGATGCCCCTGTGCATCCCCTTCTCCATCAACAATCATCAGTTCGTCCTTCGTCTCACTATATTTTTATCACTTCATGCGTTATGTGCTATGCTTGGAGCGTCTCGCTCTTAGGTTTTGTTTTTAGTTTTATTTAGCTTTGCTTGCTGTTCATAACAAGTTAGATCCTTTCTTACTTTGCGTGGGAGAGAAACACGCTCCACTTTCAAAATTTAGAACACATCATAGGATTTTTCCTGCCTATCTTTTTGTTGTTGTGTTCTTTATCTTTTCATAGCTACTGCCTTGTTTAGTTTTAGTCTTAGTTTGTCTTTAGCAAGAGCCTTGGCTTTTGTTTAGTTTGTTTCTGGAACTCTTTTTAGTTTTCATGTTTATCTTGTTAAAGAGAGTTGGTTGTTGCACTGAGTTGTGTTTTGTCTTGAAAGTAGGTGATTAAGGTTGCTATTTAATTTTAGTAGTAGCTTGCAATAGTTTTGAGGTATTGTTATGAGTAATGTTTGGACTTTTGGTGTCAAGAGCTCTATCCTATTAGTGATAGGTGTCGTATTTTGGGAAATCCGTGTTTATTTTCAAAACCTACAAAACTAGTTGAGAACTCTAGCTACTAGATGGATCACTACTCTTCTGAGGGGTCGAATATTAGAGTACACTTACGTACCACGAGTCGAGGATGCGCAAGGATAACCAAACCCCCATACACTCCTCCTCGGGGTACTTGTCTCTTTGTGAACCTCCTCATTAGATTGAGAGTTACCGATAATAAGTGCATGAGTTCTTCGGACTAATGTAAGTATTGAGAGTTGACACTTCCACCTTCCCATATTTTGCTAGCCTCTCCTGTGCCGGGCATTGCTTTCTTCTCACTCCGAGAGTTAGCGTCCACCTTCGCGGGTACATCCAAACCCTTGGCATGATACGCTCTGTCATCATAAGCCTCCCTTTATCTTTCCTCAAAACAGCCACCATACCTACCTATCAAGGCATTTCCATAGCCTTTCCGAGTTACATTGCCCTGCAACTTCCACCTCTTCATGACTTGATCTTCATGTCATACATGTTCCTGCTACACTGGCAGCGACATACCTTGCATACTTCATGTTAGTTACATCTTCTTGATGATTTTGAGTACCTTGTAAAGTGTGAAAGATTTCCTTTATCTTCTTGTAAAATAGAGTGTTGCCCTTAAGTGAGGAAAAGATCCCAAAGTGGACACATTAAAAGATACCAAAGAGGACAAATGAGAGTTAAATAGAAAGAGCCATTGAGGCCACAAAAAATAAAAAAAAATAAAAAAAAGAGAAAAAGAAATAAAAAGAGAGAAAGGGGCAACATACTATCCTTTTTGAGAGATCCACACTAGTACTCCCTTTATATCCTTGTACTCCATAGAGATGATCTTCATGCATATAGTTTGGAGAGCTTCTTAGCTCGTATGTGCATCCGTTGCATGGCAATCCCTACTCCTCACATCATATCTATCATTTGGCCTCTCTTGCCTATGATTGTCCTCATTGATGTGAGCCTTTCTTATCCTTTTTTGTCTTCTTCCTCCGTACTTCTCTCTTTACCATCCTAAGTGTCAACTCTCGTGCTTACGCTCATCCATTGCATGAGTGCTTAAAATATCGAAAAGGAGTGGATCAAATTGACTTGTACCTGGCTAGTGGTCTGGGGACGAGTCAAGATAAGATTCCAAAGAAGACGAGGTCTGAAACTTTAGTAGATTGAGTTCTCAACAAAAATACTTTTTTCTCGTATTCCCTATCCCTTTCTTGCACGCAAACACCATTTGGGGACATTCGAGTCACGGCAGCGAGAGCTCTTGCACCTAATTTTCTTTTGTTACTTGTTTCAATGCTAATATAGACTCTTGCATGTTATGACTTGAATTGAATCTCTAACCTTGATTGCTTTACTTTTCAAAGTTCTTTTATGGTTGCTAGCATGTCACCACAGAAATTATGCTTGTTATCATTTACCTACTCGAGGACGAGCAGGAATTAAGCTTGGGGATGTTGATACGTCCAAAACGTATCTATAATTTTTGCTTGCTCCATGCATGTTTTGTGTGATATTTCTATGATCTAGATACACTTTCATACATTTTGATCATATTTGGACTAACCTATTAACTCAGTGCACCCCAGTGCCAGTTCCTGTTTTCTGCTGTTTTTCTATTTCAGTTTTCCCCCATATAAAAAGTGCCAGAAAAATTCGGGAAAATTCAGATAAAAAATCAGCGTGACGGAAGCTTCGAGAAGAGCCCGGGAGGGGCCAGAGGGGAGCCAGGGGGGCCCCAGGCGGCCACCTGGCGCGGCCCCACCCCTGGCCGCGCCAGGGGGTCGCCTGGGGCCCCTGGTCCACCTCTGGCTGCCCGCATTCGCCAAAATATTTATTGGTGTGACAATTTTAAAATTTATATTTTATTATTTTGAAATGGTTGTCAATGCTTTTGACCAAATCAAAATATTTTTAATAATTTATTGGACTTTATTTGATTTATGAAAAGTATTTTATATTTAAATAAAGTATTTAAAAAATGTTTTTATTTTTATTTTACTTTTTGGAAAATGTATTCATTAAATAAATTTCTTTGTATTATTTGAGGAATTTAGGATTTTGTTTCATATTTTTCGGAGTTACGGTTGATTTGATACAATTGTTTGAAGTTTCGGTTTTTGAATAAAAAGAAAAAAAATCCGAGACGACCCAATAGCCTTTTCCACTCGCGAGCGCAACTAGAGCCCAAATCGTTTTTTTATTTTGTTTTGTCTGTCTATATATAGATTTTCTGGAAAATCTTTTTCTCCTTTTTTTTGAAACCCTAGCCGCCGGGACACGCGGCCCCGCCGCCGCCGCCGCCGGGACTCGCTTGCCGGAGCAGCCGCCCCCGCCCGCGCCTCCAGCGGCGCCGGCCACCCCTTGCGCTCGCCGCCCCCACGACGCGGCCACGCCGCCGCCTGCGCCACCCCGCGCGCCACTCTGGACGTCGCCGGCTGCACCGCGCCAAGGACGCCGGCCGCCGGACGAGCTTGCGGCCAGCCAAGTCGGCCGGCCTCGCCCTCTCCACGATGACGCCGGAGCGCGTCTCCGCCAGCCCCACCGCGCGCCCTCGGCAACGGCCGCCGCCGCCCGCTTCGCCTCCTCCACCTCCACGTCGCCGGAGAGCACCTTCACGTCGCCGGAGAAGACGAACCTCGCCGGATTTGGGGTCAAAACCGGCCAGATCTGGATCAACCGCCCAGGGACCCGATCGCTTTTTGCGAATTTTTTTATTTGCGAACAGGTCCCTGTTGGCACAAAACACCCCGTCGCCGTTCGTGCAATATCTCCGCAACCGTAAGTCGGATCGAGGTGAAACTTTTTCCTACACGCTTGTGTTGTTCTATACTTTTGCATGGTATAAAATTTTGCACACTTTGAACACTTTTGAATTTGAAGTTATTTCAAATTCAAATTCAAATCCCGGAGGCCATATCTTGTAAACCGTTGATCCAAATCGGGTGATTCTTTTTGCGTTGGATCACTCATTCCATGTACCTTATGTCTATATTATGTGTACACAAAAATTTAAATGTTTCTTGATCTATTTAAATTCAAATTCAATTCAATTTTGCACTTGCTATGACCTGCGTTGTAGTATTCCGTTTCACGTGATTCTTTTGTCATATCGGATCATTTGAGACATGTTATCGGTATGATTCATACACTTTTCACGTGGGCATGATTCTCGCCTTAAATTCATAAATGTCCATGATGACAATTCTTTATCGATAATCCTTTATCTGTTCCCTCGAGTTCACCTTCCACCGATCACCTTCGAGCACATCGACACCTTTGCACTTCAAAAACTTTTTGTTTTGTTGATAAAACCTTTGTGAGTGTTTTGTTGATCTTTTTTTTGTCCTTGTGGTGTGATTGCTTATTTGAGTTCTTTCATTGACGATAGATTGCTCGGAGTGTGACGAGTAGAGTTGACTGGACCGTGAGAGCGAAGACCTTCACCGAATGTAAAAGGCAAGTTACACTTTGACCATACCTCAACCTATATTTTCTATTATGCATGTAGCAAATTATCACTCTATGCATGTGTAGGATTATATATTAGTTATGATTTAAACCTACTAGGATAGCCATAAGTTCTGACCTTGTATTTCATTGTCGCCCTAGGTTCGTGGTTGTTATATATTGCTTTTGCTTTGTAGACGGGGATTGGTTGAGTTATCATTGAGCTATGTGAGGATTAATGACTTGACTAGCAAACTTAAATAGAAATCACTTCTGGACGGGCAGGGAAGGCATCCTGGGGCTCGTGCCGGACCAGGGCTAAATGCTTCCCGAATGGTTGTTTTGGTGGTGAACTGGGTGCGTCATGGCGAGTACCCTCTGACGCAGTGGGCGCCGTCCAGGCTCAAAATGATCGGACAGACAGTGTGACTAGTAGCTTCCATGTACAACCACTGGCTATATGGGCTCTGGCTTAGATGAGTAAGTTGTGGGGAACCTGGCCCTGGTAGCTAGCTGATGTAGATATGATAGGTGTACCGTCTACCAAAGGGTGGAGGCAACCTCTTCTGAAAGACTATGTCTCAATCTTCGGGTTGAGTCCAGTGGGGAAAGTGTACAAACCTCTGCAGAGTGTAAAAACTGATCATGATTAGCCGTGTCCACGGTTACGGACAACTTTGAGCAACTGGGCATTATTGTTGTTGGATGGTCTTGACAGATATTTCACCTTAATAAGAATTTGAGTGGGAACTTTTAATAAAGGGATGGATGGAATTGGTGTAGCCCGATTCAACCATACTTAGGACTAGCAATATAAATTAAAATTTTGATTAGTTGTAGTATGTGAGGGAAAAACTGGCTTTCTGCAAAACTAAACCATAAACCTTTCCTTTGACTTATCCTTGCATGTAGCGATAGGTCTGTTATTTTTTTTTTCGTGTCACTTGCCGTACAAATCAGATGTACTGACCCGTTGTCGGGCTGTAACCTTCGGTGTTGCAGGATTGTTTACGACGAGTAAGTGATGCGATGTAGGGTTACGATGTCTATACTCAACTATGCCGGTGGAGTTGATGGACGCCACGAAGCTTATATTGTTTTTGCTGTATTTTATTTGTAAGCTAGCCTTGAGCTGTGCAGGTATGCTTTATTGTAATACTGGATCTTCGATGTAATATATATGACATGTGGTTTATTCTTGATATTACATCATGTACTGTGTGTGCTAGCTATTGATCCAGGGACTAGCACAGAATGCACAGAGACTTGGATTCTTAGTGAATCGGGTCGTTACAGATGGTATCAGAGCCCATGTTGACTGTAGGTCGTGACCCTAGAAAATGGATAGGAAAAGCCATAGGAACAAAAATATTTTTTTCACTCTTTGGTTATTTACTATCTTCACTAGTATTTCTCATCTATTATTCATCTTCTAAAACCCCTCATCTATTTTTACTATAAATACCCCTTCGAGTTGCTCATGCCCCTGAAGACAAGACATTTGAGAAGTACGTCATCAACCTCGTGGATCAATTGAAGTTATGATCACAAGAACCAGAAGAATACCCTACGGTGATCAATAAGTTATGGAACTACGAGAGGAATCTTTAAGATCAGCTTAGCTGAGAAGGATGAAGCTTAGAATCAGACCACCACCTTTTAGGTGAAGTTAGATGAACGAATTTCGCGTAGTATGATGAGATCGTATCTCTTGCACATTTGACCTTAGTCTAGGTGTTGGTTGTGTGTTTTGACTTTTGTGACTTTATTGTTTGTTGTTATGTGTTACTGTCGAACGTAGGTGTTTTTGCCGCTTTCTCGTTTGAGTGCATATGTTTGGTGTTATCTTTAGTTGTTGTCTTGTCGGTGTTGCAGTTTTACCCTAACCCTTGTCGAATGGGCTTAATAGATGGAGTATGGAGTAGGAATCGCCTTTTCTGGGGCGATGTCGAGACTGAAGGTGGAGCAATGGGTTCGTAGTATGGAGGAGCACATGAAGATAAATAAGGTTGGAAGTGAGGGCATGGTCCCCTATGCTGTTAAGTACTTGGTAGAAGAGGCTGCTACTTGGTGGATAATGCACCAAGTGATCGACGAATTACGAAGGAAGATTACTTGGAAGGAATTTACAAGGATTTTGGTGGGATCCCGCCTCGTCACCACGATGCAAAGGACGATAACCTGTAAGAGGCCTCGTGCCTGCAAAATTTTCGGGGAAGTAGGACACTCCTATGAAGGACACCAAGATGGATGTCCCTATTGTGAGGAAATTCACTTGGGTGAAGAATGTCCCACTGCTCAAGTCACATGTCTTGTGTGTGAAGGAACTGATCATTATCCCGTTCAGTGTCACCTTTACACCATCACACAACAAGTGATTCAACAACAAAAGGAATGGATGAAGAAGATTTTCCAGGAGTTCAAGGAAGCACCTGTGGAGAAGGAAAGGAAAAATCTTAGCGAAATTCAGTGTTATCGGTGCCGGAATATGGGACATTACGGAAATATGTGTCCAGAATTGAAGGGGAAGGAGAAGTTGTGAACGTGGAAGAAAGGATGCTGACTCAAAGAAGCTTATGTTTGGCAATTGGAGAATAGAATATTCGTGGTGTGCACTAAGTGTATGGTGGTACCTTCTAAATGTTAGTTGGAGATGTGTATCGATGCATGTTTTGCTATTGATTAACTAGATGTGTTATGTCATGATTGTTTTGTTAAATTTTGCTTGTGGCCTTGACCCTGTTATGTCTTGTTTTGATGTGATGTGTTGTGCTTGGTGGTTCTTCTTCGCGAGTAGAATAAGTTTACGTTACCTTAGACCCCTTATCTAATTAGTATGCTTCGAGACTGAAGAATACACAACCAAAAGAAGAATAAATTGGCAAGTGATTCAACGATATGAAGATTGTTTCGACATTGCAAAACTGAAGCTACCGTCATTGAAGACTTGAAGACCTGGAAGATTCAAGATTTCTACCGTTAGATCGTTTCTGTGAGCTGTCATTTCTTGTTTTACCGACAGCTACACACCAAAACTTGTTTTCAAAACTAGTGTGATGTTTGTATGGGTATCTCTCCCTATCTCTCTCTCTACCTCGCTATCTACATTCTATTCCCCCTCATCCCTAAACTGAAGAAGCTACTACAATGACTGCTAATGTCAAGGCTGGAATAAATAGGGATGCAACCGATGATGAGTTCAAAGTTAACCCCGTGTGCCAGGATCTTACAACAAGCAAGCACAATCTTGCTGAAGGAAGAACCCCGGAGGAAGTTGGAGTTCACTAGTACGCGTTTATAGCAGTTTGCACAAACCTGAGTGTTGAGGAAACGATAGATCTTTTGCTTGGCTTGCAGAACTATGGATTTGTCTGAACCCAGTTCATGATCAAGAGGAATTTTCTGCAACGCTTAGGAGGATGACCGAGTGTTAGACTACGAGATTTGCTAAACCATATACAAGGTAATGATATGGGTGCGGAATGGATTGGCCCCCATGACGACTACCCTTATTATTCGCTCTTGCTATGCGGGATAGTAAATCTTGAGTGACTTACCTATAGCAGAGAGACGACGATGTCAAAGACCGAACCATAGAATGGTACGATGTGTGACCCCAGTAGAAGTTTACCTTTTGTGTTATACGGTGAGTATGGACCAAGACCGTCTGCTGCAGGTATCCCGTAAAAGTATGCTTGATGACCACCATGAGGAAATCGATAGTTGTTTAGTATTGGCGCCTGACTTGTCAGCCATGAAGGTTCAGTATACGGAAGACTCCTCTTTTGCTAAGGATTCAAGACCTGGTAGGAGGAGGTGAATCTCTTTGAAGAAGGTCATCGATGGAGTAAGATTTTGAAGACCACGTCGCACTCCTTTTAAGGGTGGTAGCACCCTAACTCATTGGAGGATCGATGGACTGTCATGAAGACCCGAACCCTAACCTTTCTTTCTAGCCTTCTCGAATCTCGAGGACGAGATTCCTTTTAAGGGTGGTAGTGTGTAACATCCCAAAATTCCCCGAATTTTGGAATGTTAATAAAATTAAATAGATAATGATTGTTTGCTTGATGTGTTTGATTTTCTCTGGGATTTACAACATTTGGAGTTTATTGAATATTAAAAAGAGAGGGAATAAAAGGACTTTCCCTAATATTCATAATTGGTGTTTTGGAATTTATTATTTAAAACAAAACCAACACAATAAAATGAGATAAGGTAATATGACTCCTTCAACATATTGAAAGTTTGGAAAATGTTTTAAATCATTATTAGAATTCTTCTGAATATTCAAAACATTTTTCAACTCAAGGAAATTCATTTGAGAGGATATAAAATGACTTATCCCCTTTTAAATAAAGTTGGAAATTACTTAGAATATTACTTTAAAGTTTTTAAAATTTATTTTGAGTATTATAAATAACTCTAAATTTATTTTAGGCATTTTATAATGCTAAGAGAGTTTTTATTTCATTGAAATGATTTATTAAATATTTTAAAAGAGTTGAAAAAATGTTCCAATGGGATATCTTTATTTTACCAAAAATATTTATTGGTGTGACAATTTTAAAATTTATATTTTATTATTTTGAAATGGTTGTCAATGCATTTGACCAAATAAAAATATTTTTAATAATTTATTGGACTTTATTTGATTTATGAAAAGTATTTTATATTTAAATAAAGCATTTAGAAAATGTTTTTATTTTTATTTTACTTTTTGGAAAATCTATTCATTAAATAAATTTCTTTGTATTATTTGAGGAATTTAGGATTTTGTTTCATATTTTTTGGAGTTACGGTTGATTTGATACAATTGTTTGAAGTTTCGGTTTTTGAATAAAAAGAAAAAAAATCCGAGCCGGCCCAATAGCCTTTTCCGCTCGCGATCGCAACTAGAGCCCAAATCGTTTTTTTATTTTGTTTTGTCTGTCTATATATAGATTTTCTGGAAAATCCTTTTGTCCTTTTTTTTTCGAAACCCTAGCCGCCGGGACCCGAGGGCCGCGCCGCCGCCTGGCCCCGCTCGCCGGAGCAGCCGCCGCCGCCCGCGCCTCCAGCGCCGCCGACCACCCCGTGCGCTCGCCGCCCCCACGATGCGGCCACCCCGCCGCCTGCGCCACCCCGTGCGCCACCCTGGACGCCGCCGGCTGCATCGCGCCAAGGACGCAGGCCGCCGGACGCGCTCGCGGACAGCTAAGTCGGTCGGCCTCGCCCTCTCCACGACAACGCCGGAGCGCGTCGCCGCTAGCCCCACAGCGCGCCCTCGGCAACGGCCGCCGCCGCCCGCTTTGCCTCCTCCACCTCCACGTCGTTGGAGAGCACCTCCACGTCGCCGGAGAAGACGAACCTCGTCGGAGTTGGGGTCAAAACCGGCCAGATCTGGGTCAACCGCCCAAGGACCCGATCGCTTTTTGCGAATTTTTTTATTTGCGAACAGGTCCCTGTTGGCAGAAAGCACCCCGTCGCCGTGTGTGCAATATCTCCGCAACCGTAAGTCGGATCGAGGTGAAACTTTTTCCTACACGCTTGTGTTGTTCTGTACTTTTGCATGGTATAAATTTTTGCACACTTTGCACACTTTTGAATTTGAAGTTATTTCAAATTCAAATTCAAATCCCGGAGGCCATATCGTGTAAACCGTTGATCCAAATCGAGTGATTCTGTTTGCGTTGGATCACTCATTCCATGTACCTTATGTCTATATCATGTGTACACAAAAATTCAAATGTTTCTTGATCTGTTTAAATTCAAATTCAATTCAATTTTGCACTTGCTATGACCTGCGTTGTAGTATTCCGTTTCACGTGATTCTTTTGTCATATCGGATCATTTGAGACATGTTATCGGTATGATTCATAAACTTTTCATGTAGGCATGATTTTCGCCTTAAATTCATAAATGTCCATGATCACAATTCTTTACCGATAATCCTTTATCTGTTCTCTCGAGGTCACCTTCCACCGATCACCTTCGAGCACATCGACACCTTTGCACTTCAAAAACTTTTTGTTTTGTTGCTAAAACCTTTGTGAGTGTTTTGTTGATCTTTTGTTTTGTCCTTGTGGTGTGATTGCATATTTTAGTTCTTTCGTTAACGATAGATTGCTCGGAGTGTGACAAGTAGAGTTGACTGGACCGTGAGAGCAAAGACCTTCACCGAATGTAAAAGGCAAGTTACACTTTGACCATACCTCAACCTATATTTTCTATTATGCATGTAGCAAATTATCACTCTATGCATGTGTAGGATTATATATTAGTTATGATTTAAACCTAGTAGGATAGCCATATGTTCTGACCTTGTATTTCATTGTCGCCCTAGGTTCGTGGTTGTTATATATTGCTTTGCTTTGTAGACGGGGATTGGTTGAGTTATCATTGAGCTATGTGAGGATTAATGACTTGACTAGCAAACTTAAATAGAAATCACTTCTGGACGGGCAGTGAAGGCATCCTGGGGCTCGTGCCGGACCAGGGCTAAATGCTTCCCGAATGGTAGTTTTGGTGGTGAACCGGGTGCGTCATGGCGAGTACCCTCTGACGCAGTGGGCGCCGTCCAGGCTCAAAAAGATCGGACAGACAGTGTGACTAGTAGCTTCCATGTACAACCACTGGCTATATGGGCTCTGTCTTAGATGAGTAAGTTGTGGGGAACCTGGCCCTGGTAGCTAGCTGATGTAGATATGATAGGTGTACCGGCTACCAAAGGGTGGAGGCAACCTCTTCTGAAAGACTATGTCTCAATCTTCGGGTTGAGTCCAGTGGGGAAAGTGTAAAAACCTCTGCAGAGTGTAAAAACTGATCATGATTAGCCGTGTCCACCGTTACGGACAACTTTGAGCAACTGGGCATTATTGTTGTTGGATGGTCTTGACAGATATTTCACCTTAATAAGAAGTTGAGTGGGAACTTTTAATAAAGGGATGGTTGGAATTGGTGTAGCCCGATTCAACCATACTTAGGACTAGCAACATAAATGAAATTTTTGATTAGTTGTAGTATGTGAGGATAAAACTGGCTTTCTGCAAAACTAAACCATAAACCTTTCCTTTGACTTATCCTTGCATGTAGCGATAGGTCTGTTATAATTTTTTTTCGTGTCACTTTCCGTACAAATCAGATGTACTGACCCGTTTTTGGGCTGTAACCTTCGGTGTTGCGGGATTGTTTACGACGAGTAAGTGATGCGATGTAGGGTTACGATGTCTATACTCAACTATGCCGGTGGAGTTGATGGACGCCACGAAGCTTATATTGTTTTCGCTGTATTTTATTTGTAAGCTAGCCTTGAGCTATGCAGGTATGCTTTATTGTAATACTGGATCTTTGATGTAATATATATGACATGTGGTTTATTCTTGATATTACATCATGTACTGTGTGTGCTAGCTATTGATCCAGGGACTAGCACAGAATGCACAGAGACTTGGATTCTTAGTGAATCGGGTCGTTACAAGAACCCTATTCCGCAAACTCGCCTCTGTTCCGCCACCGCCGCGCTTCCGAGATCGGGAGCACCAGAAGACCTCTTCCCGGCACCCTGCCGGAGGGAGGATTGGCCTCCGGGAGTCTCGTCTCCACCATGGATGCTCCCCGGATGTCTCGTGAGTAGTTTTCCTTGGACCATGGGTCCGTGATCAGTAGCTATGTGATGTTCTCCTCCCCTCTTTGATCTTCATTGTTTAGACCTCGTGAGCTGCCCTACATGATCGAGGCACCTTTGTAATATTTCTGCTATTGCTATGTTGAGTTTGATAGGATCTGATGGATTATGAGATTATGTTCAGATTGTGATTGAGTAATATATTTGGTTCTTATCTCTTATATTTTTGTTCCTAAGTAATTCTTGCATGTTCTCCGTTGCTGTTTATTGCTTTGGCCAAGTAGTAGGTAGTGACTCCAAGAGGGAACGTTGTGCTAGATTGTGGGTTCATGCCCCCCGATGACACGCTTGAGTGACAGAAACATGAGTCTAGGGGATGTGCTGTTGCCACAAGGGGGAAAACAACGGTGCTTGTGACCGCGGTCACAAGGATTGTTTACTTTACGCAAAGTACTTTTTAATGCAGTTGTCTGTTGCTTTGGGTTTACACTTTGGGTGGGGCTCGCAACTTAATACCAGCGAGATGTTCTGGATAGATATCTCAAGGTGGATGATTAGTAGTAGATGCAGATGGATTTCGGTCTACTTATTTTGGCGTACTGCACGTGCTTTTGAACCTCGTCCTTTCTTTTGTAGCATAGTTAGCATTGCGGTGCGTTTATAATCCTGTCAATTGCCTTTCTGTAATTTGTTTACCTCGCATAGCAATTTTATCGTCTTTTGGGAGAGAGACATCACTAGCGAACATCACGTATCCCGGTCCATATCCTCATTACTGTTTCCACGCTTTATCTACTTTACTGCTTTTACTTGCTATCATTATCCCTTGATTTTTATCCTTGTGAACAACAAGAACGGAGAGATTGACAACCTCTCTGAACTTCGTTGGGAACAAAGTTATCTGTGTCTGTGTGGAGGTCCGCGTCAGTTGCGCCGCTGGCACCTACTTATCACCTCTGGAGTCCTGCTGGAGACAAACCTTGGTATCTTCACCGAGGGAAAACTGCTGCTGCACTACATCTCAACCTTCCACTTGGGGTAACCAACGAAGGGGGCGAGAAGCCATCAATGCTCCAAGCATAGCACATAACGCATGAAGTGATAAAAATATAGTGAGACGAAGGACGAACTGATGATTGTTGATGGAGAAGGGGATGCACGGGGGAATCCCCAAGCTTAGATGCTTGATTCTCCTTGAATATTTGTTGGGGATGCATGGGGGCATCCCCAAGCTTGAGCGCTTGACACTCCTGGATCTTCTTTCATCATCTTCCATCGCACACTTGAAAACTCCCTTCATACATAACTCATCATAAGCTGATTAGAGAGGTTAGTACCCTTAATAAATAATTTTTCCCCACTGGATATAAATATATTCTTTAAGGGCTACTGTTTCTCAAGAGTGCCAAATATTTTTTGCAAAGGAAAAGCAAGCTTAAGGTTTGCAAAAGTTAGGAGAGACAAAACATGGCAGAATCTGTGAAAAACAGAACAACAGATAGTAAAGATTTTTTATGGGTACTTCTGCAACTCAAATAAAAAAACTCAGAACATGCGGAAGTTTCGTAATTTTATAAAGCATACTGTGAAAAAATTTCAGCTCAAAAAGATGAACTGGGTTTTTTCTGGAATTTTTCTAGTCACGAGGACAGAATCTGTTTTCTGGACAGCATGTCACAACTTTTACTTCCCTTGCCGTAAGAGGCTATAACTTGGCACAAAGTTGAAAAATAAAGATACAATGATGTTTCCATAGTAGTAACAAACATCAAGACACTACAAAAGCAAAAAGAAAAACCTAAATTCGTTGCGGGCTGCCTCCCGAAAACGCTTTCTTTTATGCCTTTTAGCTAGGCATGATGCAAAAAGAAGAATCAAGTTTTATCAAGAGAAAGAGAATAACTAGCCCGTGTAACGGACTCAAAAGGTAACTTGATTTTCTTTCTAGGGAAGTGTTCCATCCCCTTTTTGAATGGGAATTGGAATTTTATATTCCCCTCTTTCATGTCAATAACCGCACCAACGGTGCAAAGAAAAGGACGTCCCAAAATAATTGGACACAAATGTTCACACTCTATATCCATAACAATAAAATCAATGGGAACATAATTGTCATTGACAATGATAAGAACATCATCGATCTTACCCTAAGGTTTCTTTACGGAAGAATCAACAAGACGAACACCAAAAGAACAAGGCTCAAAAGGCTTCAATTCAAACATATCAAATATTCTTTTGGGCATAACGGAGGTACTAGCTCCAACATCACATAAAGCATAGCAAGAGAAGTTATTGAATTTAATTTTGATCATAGGGTCCCAACCATCATCTAGCTTACTAGGTATGGAGGCTTCTACTCTAAGCTTCTCCTCCCTAGTTTTGATGAGAGCATTTGTGATATGCTCCGTGAAGGCAAGATTAAGTGTGCTAGTGTGGGGGTCTCTAGACATTTTGTGTAGCAAGCTAATAACTTTTGAGAGGGTGCAACTATCAAAATCAATATCACTACTATCAAAGGTGGTAGTAGTTTCATCTAGGCTCACTTGTTTGAAACCCTCTATGTTCATAGGAGTTTCTTTATCTACGGTTGAGGTATTAGCATCAAGGTATCCCCAACCTTCCTAAGCCCTATGCAATACAACTAAGGTGGAAAATGGGTTAATTATCGGTTGGAAATGGAGTATTAATTGGAGCAAAGTTCATCCCGTGAGAGAGAGAAGAAAGCAGGAATGAGGAGGAAGAAGGAAGAAGAGAGAGAGTGGAGGAATAAGAAAGAAAAGGTGGCCGGGCTGCTGGTTCCTCCACTCGGCTAGCTCTTGGCCGACTGGAGGCCTATCGGCCAGGGCGCGGCTGACTGAAGCCTATCGGCCAGGCCTGGGCCGACTGCATGCCCTGGCAGGCCGAGTGCAGTGCGTCCAGTCGGCCAGGCCTAGACCAACTGAGCTCCTATCGGCCGGGCAGTGGCCGACTGGACCCAATCGGCCACGCCGTGGCCTATGGTGTATTGTTTTTAAAATATTTAGAAAACACGCATTATTTCTGTAATTTATTTAAATAAATGTATTATTAAAAAAAATCGCAACCATACGGGCTCATTTTATTCCCACAAATTATTTACGGACTGTCTTTGATAAATTTCAACAATTGAAGCAAGGCACGATATCCGTTGATGCATACTATATGGAGATGGAGATGTTGTTGCAGCGTGCACGAGTCCGAGAATCTATTGAGATGACTATGCAACGTTTTCTCCATGGATTAAAATTCCAGATTAAGGGTATTGTTCGGCATCATCAATACACTAATATGAATGAGCTCTTACATCATGCCAGAGAGGCAGAGTCACAGCTTGCATAAGAGGACCAGATTAAATCAAGATACTCATCCTCTAGCAGGTTTTCTTCTAGGACGCCGTCTGCCGCGCCTATGAAGAGCAATGGTGCTAACAACCGTGCTTCTTCTTCATACTCCAAACCATCCTCCAATGTTTCTATGGTGAAGAAGCCATCTGCTCCTGCCACTAGTGCAGACTCCAATATGTCTACATATCATACGCGAGAGATGATTTGGCACGCTAGCGGTAATCCGGGTCACTTCAAGCGAGATTGCCCGAACAAAAAGGTCATGTTCATTAATGAGGACACAGGCGAGTATGAAACCAGTGATGATGAAGACCCATCTGGATTCGATGACGAGGGGTACAACAGTGAGGACGGCATGGATGCTTTTCCATCACCTGCTCCCACTATTGTTGTGTCACAGCGTGCTATTACTGTGCAGCCACAAAATAAATCTCAGCGCTGCAATTTGTTCCAAACCAAAGCATTAGTTGGCCCCAACAAAGCTTGCAAAGTGATCATTGATGGAGGTAGTTGCCGCAACCTCGCAAGCAAGGAGTTATGTGCCAAGATAAATCTGAAATACTTACCTCACCCGAATCCATATTGTGTCCAATGGTTGAGTGACAGTGGTGAGATGAAGGTGAATCACATGGTGCACGTGAATTTTGAGATAGGCCCATACCAGGATTCCATTGATTTTGATGTGGTGCCTATGACAGTTTGCCACCTCATATTGGGTCGGCCGTGGTTATATGACCGCCATGTGCAACACAATGGCCGATTCAATACATATCATTTGGAGTTCAAGGGCAAGAAAGTTAATCTCCATCCTATCTCCCGACAGCAAATTGTGCATGAGTCTCGTCAGAAAGTACGGGTGAATTTAGAACCTATACGAGAGAACAATGTAATAGATGTGAGTGATAATATAACGAAAAGTACGAGAGAGACTAGTTTGCTTACAATAGCCACCAAAGAAGACATGAGAGAATTTAGTGAGGATCCTACAACCATGCCACTTGTGCTTATGTACAAAGGCGAGGTTTTGCGTTCTAATGATAATCATCCTCTTTCTTCTAGTGTGTCTACTGTTTTGCAGGATTATGATGATGTGTTTCCGGCGGAGGTTCTAGCGGGATTACCACCCTTGCGTGGTATTGAGCACCAAATGGATCTTATTCCGGGTTCTACTCTTCCCAACCGGGCACCACATAGGACTAATCCCCAAGAGACGAAGGAAATTCAGCAACAAGTGCTAGCGCTTCTGGACAAAGGGTATATTCGTGTCAGTCTTAGCCCTTGTGCTGTTCCTGTTATTTTGGTTCCTAAGAAAGATGGTACATGGCGTATGTGCATAGATTGTAGAGCTATAAATAATAACACTATTCGATATCACCATCCTATTCCACGTTTAGAGGATATGCTTGATGAATTGAGTGATGCTGCTATTTTCTCTAAAATTGATTTGCATAGTGGATACCATCAAATTAGGATGAAAGTAGGGGATGAATGGAAAACTGCTTTCAAAACTAAGTTCGGATTATATGAGTGGTTAGTTATGCATCTTGGTCTTACTAATGCTCCTAGTACTTTCATGAGATTAATGAACCATGTTTTGAGAGAGTTAATTGGACGTTTTGTGGTTGTGTATATACTTATTTACAGCCGCAATGAATTTGAACATGCTGATCATATTAGACAAGTTTTGCAAGTGTTGTGTGATGCTAAATTATATGCTAATCTTGAGAAGTGCACATTTGCAAAAGATAAGGTCATATTTCTGGGATATGTTGTATCTAAGCATGGGGTAGAAGTAGATTCTTCTAAAATTTAAGCAATTCAAAATTGGCCTACTCCCATGAATGTTAGTCAAGTACGAAGTTTTCACGGCTTAGCTGGTTTTTATAGACGTTTTGTGAAAGAATTTAGTACTATTGCTGCACCATTGAATGAGTTGACTAAGAAAGGTGTGCCTTTTGTTTGGGGCGTTGCCCAAGATCTTGCTTTTGATGAGCTAAAACATTTTCTTACGTCTGCACCATTACTTGCATTACCTGATTTTACTAAGCAATTTGAAGTTGAATGTGATGCTAGTGGTATAGGCATTGGTGGTGTATTGATGCAAGAAGGTAGACCTATTGCTTATTTCAGTGATAAGAATTCTGGTGCTAGACTGAATTATCCTGTTTGTGATAAAGAATTGTATGCACTTGTTAGAGTTCTTGAGGTTTGGCAACATTACTTGTGGCCAAAAGAATTTATCATAGATTATGATCATGAAGCTTTGAAATATCTGAAAGCTCAATCAAACTTGCATATGCGTCTTGCTAAGTGGGTTGAGTTCATTGAATCTTTTTAGTACATCATCAAATATAAGAAAGGGAAAGATAATGTTGTTGCTGATGCTCTATCTAGGAAGAGCATTTTATTGACACATCTTGATGTTAAACTTCCTGGATTAGAGAGTTTGTGGGATTTATATGCAACTGATCATGATTTTGCTGAACCATATCGTTTGTTTTTGTTTCGAACCGCCTGGGATAAATTCCACAACCATGATAGATTTTTTTGAGCTAACAAACTTTGTGTTCCAGAATCTTCTGTGCGTTTGCTATTGTTGCAGGAATCACATGCAGGAGGATGGATGGGTCACTTTGGGCGTGAGAAGACACTACTCATGCTTGCTGATAATTTGGACAGGTTTGTTCGGCGCTGAATTGTATGCAACACATCCAAGTCCAAGTTGAAGCCTCACGGTTTGTATACTCCACTATCGGCTCCTACCACACCTTGGGAGGATATTAGTATGGATTTTGTGTTAGGATTGCCATGAACTAAACATGGTCATGATAGCATCTTTGTGGTAGTGGATAGATTTTCTAAGATGCCACATTTTATTGCATGCCACAAGAGCGACGATGCGTCGCATGTTGCTAACCTGTTTTTCAGGGAGATTATCCGCTTGCATGGAGTACCCAAGACAATTGGTTCTGACAGGGTTGTGAAGTTTGTGAGCTACTTCTGGAAGACACTTTGGGGAAAGTTGGGAACAAAGTTGATGTTCAGTACTACATGTCATCCCCAAACTGATGGTCAAACGGAGGTGGGGAATAGAACATTGTCACAATTGTTGCGAGCTATGATCAAGAAAAATCTGCGTGAATGGGAGGAGTGTTTGCCACATGTGGAATTTGCTTATAACAGGGAAGTACACACTACTACTCAATTTTGTCCTTTTGAATTAGTATATGGTTTCAAACCTATTACACCTCTTGATTTGCTGCCTCTTCCATTGCAGGAACGAGTTAATATGGAGGCATCCAAACGAGCAGATTATGTGAAGAAGATACATGAGAAGACTCGAGAGGCTATTTATGTAAAACCCTCACTGTCAGTGAATAGTAATCACATTACTGTTGATCACTACTGTTCAAAATTTTTGTTTGATAAACTTGGTTCAGCTCAAATTCAGTTTTCCCCTTTGATATTGTTGCAAGCAATGTGAATTATGGACCTTGATCAACATGAATCAAAACCAAGTCCAACCCCATAACAAATTTCAAACAAATCAAAGATCAAATTGCCTTTGGTGGAATATTAAAAACCAAAGTGCTAAATAAACTTGGTCCAGAAAATTATGAAACTACTTTTAATAATTCACTAATATTCAGTAGACCTTGTTGGTATAGTTGTGGTAATTTATTGGTCTACCAATTAATTCAAACAATTGTAAACACTAGCTAAAAACCCCATATTAACCATTTAATATTTAAAAGATATATTAAATGACTTTTGTAATTGCCCAGACTTTTTGTGGCACTGCCTTGTAGTGTAACAATATTTGTGGGTCATCTACCACATTTTACAAAAATGCCTAAGTAATAAATTGAGTACAAAAGATAAATAACAGAAAAAGAAAGAAAAAAAGAGAGAAAATAAAAAGAAACCTAATCTACTGCGCTCCCCTGGCCCATCCCCCTCTTCCCCTGGGCCGAACCAGCCCACCACCCCTCGAAACTAGCCTATTGCAGCCCACTCCCCCTCCCCATCGTCTCCCCAGTTCATCAGGGCGCCGTGGAGGGCATCCCATGGCCATGGCCGGGCGCTGTCGCCGTGGCGAGCATCGGAGCCAGCTCCGGAGGGGGTAAAGCCCCCTCCCTCTCGTCTCCAAAACCCTAGTGCCGACCCCCTCCATTCCCCCCTCGCAACGCCATTTTCCCCCTCCCAAGCACCTTCCTCGCCCCGCCCGAGCTCCGCCGTGGGCACGCCCTCGGCGTCGGCGCGGCCAACAATGACTACAGGCCGGCCAGGCGTGTCCTAGGCCCCCACCGTGGACCTCCTCGTCCCCCTGCGCTCCCAATCGGAGCCATACGCCCCGAGAGCGACGCCCCGGTCGACTTCTTCCCCACGGCCGTCGGCATCCACCTCGCCGATTCTCCACCGGCAGCGCACGCCCCACCTCACCGAGCCCTTCATCTTGCTCCCGGTGAGCTTCCGCACGTCCCCATCCTCTCCTTTCTCTTCGTAGCTTTCTGTAGCCGCCACCCCTCTAAGCCCAGCACCGGCCGCCGCTAGGGCTCGCTTTAGTCGTCATGGAGGGTTCTCTCCGGTGGACACCGCATGCACTAATGGCCGCGGGAAGCCGCACACGTTCGATCCCCCCTTTCGCCTGTGATTTGGTCGCCGGAGTCGCCGATTGGGTCCTCGCCGCCGTGCCTGTAGATGCCGGCATGCACTGCATGTGTGTGCCCGTGTTTTAGGCCAGTGGGTTAGCCACTTACATGTGGGCCCTTCCCCCTTGGATTAGCCATTAATCACCTGTTAAGAAGATAACCCCCCTGTTAGTTATTTGGGCAGATGACCAGTGGGCCCAAGGCCATCTATTTAAACATGACAAACTGTTAGTTATAACCTGTACCAATGACAGGTGGGAAAGCCATTAAGATAATCTACTGCCTAATTAAAATGGTTAATTATAATTGTCTCTATGACTGTTGGGCCCCACTCGCAGATTAGATTAAATCATTGTTTTAATTAAAAAGTGTCTATGACATGTGGGACCCATTGATCAGTAGGCCCCACATGTCAGTTGACCAGTCAACCTGACAGGTGGGTCCCATCTGTAAGTTTGACCCAGTCAAATGTACTTGTGTGGATAATGTTGCTTTTAATATTAAAAGAAATTCAGAAATTCTTTTAAAAATGATTTAAACTTCAGAAATTAATATCTTTTAAACCGTAAGCCAGATTCAAAAACTTTATACATCAAAATTGATCAGAAAAATATAACGAATACGAATACGCTATTCGTATGTCAATTACCCCCTCTAACACAACGAACATCGAAATTCGCCCCTCCGGGCCGTTTGTCCGATAATTGCCTGATACCGTAAAACTCTCCGAATAAATTTATTCTGAACACGAAAGTTGTTCAGAATAGTTCAACTAACCCAGATACCCCACCCATACGTTTGTCGGATGCCCACGACACCTCCGGCATGATTCCTTCCCCCTCCGGACACCCTGTCCGGTAATCACTCGCTGCTGGCAGTTCATCCATGGATGAATTCCTGCTCCGAGCATATTGCTTCGTACTACGTTAGAGCACCGATAAAATTTCATCTGTCATGTCATGCATTTGATTGGTATGTCTGCTTTATATTTACTGTTTCTCCCCCCTTTTTTGTCCGGTAGAGCTCGCTGCTGAGCCGACTACACCGCCGCTGAGTACGACTACTACGTCGACGACCCTACCCTTACCGTCGAGCTTCCAGGCAAGCAGAGCCATTCTCTTCCCTAGAGATCGCCTATCTTTCCGTATATTTCTTGCACTAGGCATTGCTGCTACTTCTACGTTACAATCCTATTCAATTGCATAGCCTGTTTTTGTCGCCCCTTGATGTACCTTCCTTTATTCTATGCTGCCTATAAATACATATATAATATTCAGCAGTAAACCCTGCGCATTGTTATCTAGGATTAGATAGCGGGCTGTGATCACTCTAGGAGTGATCGCGGAAACGATATATTACAACTGCAACAGGTACGGATCAATGCTGTCGCCCTAGGGAACCTACAACGGCGAGACTCTGCCGAGTCGCTTCGAGTTTGACTTACGCGTGGACGAACTCGTATTTCACTCCCGTCGGCTTAGTAGCGTAGCATGACCCGGATGATACGAGGTTTACCTCTTTACTTCATTCCGCTGGTGTCTCGGCACCACCGGGGTGATACGAGAATATTCCTCTTTAGTTCATTCCACTGATGTCTTTGTCGAGCCATCTCAAGTGTACCATCGAGGGTGATTCCCCCTAGTTTCACTTGATGGTAGGCACTGGAATCAACTGGTGTCCTTAAAGGTAAGGAGTCGGGTGACCCAACGATGCCCGCGCAGGCTATCTTAGCGGAATGACAGGTCAGGTGTATTCCATCGGTGTGCGGCGGGCCTGAAACTGTTCGTGGCTGACAGGTATCCTGTTGTACGAAAGTCGAGCTCTTCAAAGAGCAAACGCGAGACAAGGTAAGGAAACGGTTCACCTTGTCGGTAGCCGCGCGAGTTGGTGGGACGACAGGGCAGGCGGCCACTGTCTCTGGTAATGGGGGTGGACCTGACTGCTGTCGTTGTCTGCGGCTCATCTAAATAAGGACAACGATAACGGTTGTTCTGACAGATAATAATTAAAATGCTTAATGGGTCAGGTGGATGACTTGAGTGGGTCATCGTGCCCTTCACGCACTACCTCCACGTGGGATTACGGTGTGGGACCTCTGCGTTGTAGCCTCGTTCAAGGGCTCTTCAGACGTCACCTTTACCTCAGACTGATTGCCGGGCTTGGACCGCCTACTCCGGTAGTGGGAGGTGGGTCTGCTTCATCGGCCAGTCGCGTACCGTGCAGGAGCACAAAGGACAGGGGTCCAAAGTTCCTTTGTACTTAGGATTTAGACCGACGGATGGCCTCTATGTTGAGCTCGAAGGATGGACTTCGGCGTATCGGATAGCCTCGGTGGGGCATTCCCTAACAAGGTGTACGCCACCCTGGAGATCCGAGCATGTAGGGTAACAGTAGTGCAGCCCCTGCAGGGATGATAATCTATTCGGATAGCCGTGTCCATGGTAACATGACGCTTTATGCTGAAGCCAGACTCTACTACTACAAACTATTACTACTAAACTGATTGGTTCCGGGGTTTCTTCCTCGCAGGGAAATCGAGGAGGGATTCTCGGAGGCATATGTAATTGTTATATAATACAACTTACTATTATACAATGATGTAGCAACTTCTGCCGCATTGTTATTACATTCATGCTATTGAACTGTTGTCTATTCTCTTCTCATGCTGCAAGACTCGTCGGAAGATGCTAGTCTTCGTTAGGCCTAGCTTCTAACCCTTATTCTGATTTCTATCTTGCAGTCCACTATATATAGCCTCCCCTTTCCATTTGATACATGCATAAATGCTTAGTAGCGGACGTAAGACTCGCGGGTATGCTAGATACTCACCCTTGCTTTATTTCCCCTTTTCGTTTTTCCTGATCGGCCGCTGCAGTCGACGTTGGAGCTTTGGAGTCCAGGAGCAGGAGATCCCCGATGCCGACCACTTCAACATGAAGACCCCCGATGCCTTCTAGGACGTCGAGTTCACCGTTGACCAGGAGTAGTTTGGAGGTTCCCAGGAAGGAGGTCTCGCCTTTTCGATCGTGTTGATTTTGTGCTAGCCTTGTTAAGGCAAACTTGTACCTTGTGTCTGTACTCAGATACTATTGCTTCCGCTAACTTTGTGCTCTCGAGCTGTTGTATTCGAGCCCTCGTGGACACTGGCTTGTATTAAACAGCTTGTATTATTTTTATTTGTAGAGTTGTGTTTTGATATCTCACCGTGAGTCCCTGATCTCGATCGTGTACCTTACATGTATGTTTACTGTACACAGATTGATTTTGGAGGCATCACAAGTTGGTATCAGAGCCGACTGCCTGTAGGACACCCCTTCCAATTCCTTGGTCGAAGTCGAGTCTAGTCTTTGCAAAACTACTTTACTAACCGTGTCGTGTGGCTTATCGGCCCACGTCGCAAACTGGATGGTATTAGGATCTTTTTCTCCGTACCTTTACTCTGGGGTTCTACTCTCTTATCCTTTCGGGAAATTTTGCTAATATAACAAAAGGATATCGTGGTCGCATCTAACCGGAGAGCCCCACATTCAAGATGATCGCTTACTTATGCAGAAGGTTTCGACGATACTCTTTGATAAATTCCCGAGAACCTACGTGTTCATCGCCTTTGCAATCCCCTGTCACTGATAAGTCCGTATGGATAATTACTTCCACCTCCTGATCTGGAAACCATAATTCCTTTGAACTTAAGTATCGAATTATTCCGATGCTTCTATCACCCGATGCCTTTGCATTCTTTATCCTTCTGATTGAGTGCCGATACTCATATCAGATTCTTTGCGAATTGCCCGACCTTTGGTGGATTATTATCTGACTAATATTACATGGCTTCTTCCATGTGTCAATCTGATTCATCGTTTGAAATACCATCCATGCCCTCGATGATTTGTGTTATCATCGACAAACTCCCTTGACTCTCTCCCCATACAACTTGGTCATGTATATCGTGTTCTGCTTTCCCTTGGGAAAGATATACACCTGATACTTGTGTATCATCACAATTTCCCTTCCATTGGTCTGTTTGATCAGACAACCACGTTTTTCCTTCCATTGGTCTGTTTAATCTTTCTTGTCATATAAATTATCTGAGCAGTGATAATTCCCCTGCTTATGTAAACACCTCGGTGTACCACCTCGTCAGTAACCCCTTGTTGCCATTGTTGATGACATCACGGTAACCACCGGGACAAGAACTTTGCCAATTGGTCCGCCTCGTATTAACGAGCAGGAAAATAGTTCTCAATGTCCACTGCCCCTGGTATCGATGTTGTTGCCGACATAGATGACAAGCTATTCTCTGACCATCATTGCATCGTGATCGCGTAATATGCCACCACTCTAAGCCACAGTTCCACAGGACCGAAACCTGACTCTTGTCACCTACATTGTGTTATTCAGTCCGTTACTAGACGCAGTGCTTATGCCTGAAGCTCTGGACCCCTCTTTTGTCATCCTTCATCGGCATCGAAGGCATGCCTAACCGCTTGAAATTTCTCATACCTTCTTTTGTCTCTCTTGATGTATTCTCCTGAGTATCAACTCGGAAGATACCTCGTACCCCATTCCCTTGGAAAATCTCGGTTGATTAACCGGGTACCGACCAGACGCCCCCTTAAGTCTACCCCCAACCTATTCGTAAGTACGATGGAGCCGTCGAAGGAAGGATGACAACTTGTCGACATGCACCGATGCAGAGAAATGAAGACATCAACGAGAAGGATAACAAGACCGCGAAGATTCGTTAGAATACGAAACCAAAACCTTACCCCTCACACTACTTTTAATTCTCGGGACGAGAATTCTTTGTAGTGGTGGATATTTGTAACACCCTCACTGTCAGTGAACAGTAATCACATTACTGTTGATCACTACTATTCAAAATTTTTGTTTGATCAAATTGGTTTAGCTCAAATTCAGTTTTCCCCTTTGGTATTATTGGAAGCAATGTGAATTATGGACCTTGATCAACATGAATCAAAACCAAGTCCAACCCGATAACCAATTTCAAACAAATCAAAGATCAAATTGCCTTTGGTGGAATATTAAAAACCAAAGTGCAAAATAAACTTGGTCCAGAAAATTATGAAACTACTTTTAACAATTCACTAATATTCAGTGGACCTTGTTGGTATAGTTGTGGTAATTTATTGGTCTACCAATTAATTCAAACAATTGTAAACAGTAGCTAAAAACCCCATATTAACCATTTAATATTTAAAAGATATATTAAATGACTTTTGTAATTGCATAGACTTTTTGTGGCACTGCCTTGTAGTGTAACAATATTTGTGGGTCATCTACATCATTTTACAAAAATGCCTAAGTAATAAATTGCGTACAAAAGATAAATAACAAAAAAAGAAAGAAAAAAAGAGAGAAAATAAAAAGAAACCTAATCTACTGCGCTCCCCTGGCCCATCCCCCTCTTCCCCTGGGCCGAACCAGCCCACCACCCCTCGAAACCAGCCTACCGCAGCCCACTCCCACTCCCCCTCCCCATCGTCTCCCCTGTTCATCAGGGCGCCGTGGAGGGCATCCCATGGCCATGGTCGGACGCTGTCGCCGTGGCGACCATCGGAGCCAGCTCCGGAGAGGATAAAGCCCCCTCCCTATCATCGCCAAAACCCTAGTGCCCCCTCCATTCCCCCCTCGCAGCGCCGTTTTCCACCTCCTAAGCACCTTCCTCGCCCCGCCCGAGCTCCGCCGTGGGCACGCCCTCGGCGTCGACGCGGCCAACAATGACTACAGGCCGACCAGGCGTGTCCTAGGCCCCCGCCGTGGACCTCCTCGCCCCCCTGCACTCCCAATCTAAGCCATACGCCCCGAGCGCGACGCCCCGGTCGACTTCTTCCCCACGGTCGTCGACATCCACCTCGCCGATTCGCCACCGGCAGCGCACGCCCCACCTCACCAAGCCCTGCATCTTGCTCCCGGTGAGCTTCCGCACCTCCCCATCCTCTCCTTTCTCTTCGTAGCTTTCTGTAGCCGCCGCCCCGCTAAGCCCAGCTCCGGCCGCCGCTAGGGATCGCCGTAGCCGTCGTGGAGGGTTGTCTCCAGTGGACACCGCGTGCACCAATGGCTGCGGGACGCCGCGCGCGTTCGATCCCCCCTTTCGCCTGTGATTTGGTCGCCGGAGTCGCCGGTTGGGTCCTCGCCGCCGTGCCTGTAGACGCCGGCGTGCACTGCATGTGTGTGCCCGTGTGTTAGGCCAGTGGGTTAGCCACTTACATGTGGGCCCTCCCCCCTTGGATTAGCCATTAATCACCTGTTAAGAAGATAACCCCCCTGTTAGTTATTAAGGCAGATGACCAGTGGGCCCAAGGCCATCTATTTAAACATGACAAACTGTTAGTTATAACCTGTACCAATGACAGGTGGGCCCAGCCATTAAGATAATCTACTGGCTAATTAAAATGGTTAATTATAATTGTCTCTATGACTTGTAAAGCCCGATATGCGGTACTGTTCCAGATCTAGATGTTTCCATCCAGATCCGGGGACGAAGCACATATCGGTCCCACCGCGACATATGACATAGCCATATGCCCCGGATTTCCAACATGATATCACAACATTACAGATAAAGGATACAACATCTCATACAATCGGCATACAACTTCCTTAATACAATACAACAGCGGAAGATACATGTCTGAGTACAGACTACAATCAAATGCCTAGTTGCAAAGAGAAAAACACCGATCCCCATAACCACACGAGTCCAGACCCTCCGCCGGGATCCGCCTAACTAGTCGTCGTCGAGTCTCCACGTGAAACGTCGATCACCATACTTGTTGTCGATCAAGAACCCTGAAAAGAGTTTGGGGGTAGTATCATGAGTACAGAAGTACTCAGCATCCAACTGTAGTGGTCATCTGACCCAGCAAGGACTTCATCACTCGTCATTCTAGGACAACTAGTAGTTTACGGTAAGGAAGGGGTAAGTGGTGAGGTTGCTGCCACACTAGCATTTATGAAGTGGCTAACGATCTAGAGAGAAAGATAAGAAGCCAAGCATTCGACGAGGAAGCGCCTCCAACATGTCTTGCTATCAACTACTTACGCATACATAACACCTATCCTATCCTTGTCCTCCTCTTCGCATCCCGACGAAGAAGAAGCAATCAAGGCGCACACACACGTTGATCAAGTTGTATTAAAATTATCTCAGTTGTTGTTGTCTATGAACAAGGAGTAGGTCTCAAGTCGACCAGAACCGTGGACACGGCTTCTCGAAAAGATTTAACCCTGCAGGGGTGTACCAACTGCCCATTACAAGGATCCGCACGCACGCCCATCTCTCTTAGTTTCTACCCATCACAGGCAGCCATTTTATGATTTAGTCCCAAGAGATCCGGAACGACAGGTCCCTCTAAGTAAAAACGCACAAATCCGGGTGGCCCCCGGTGAGTCGACATCCCACTCAAAAGCCGGCCGCGCTCTCGAGTCGGCCTCTACCGTCTGGACGAGGTCGGGTTAGCTACCCAAACAGATGTGGGCAGCCCCCTAGCTCCCAGGTGTGGACCAACAAAGGAACTATGTCTCCGCTGGCCCGAGTTGTTTGAAAATCCGCGAGGTCGACACTCTCACACACACGTTTTGCAAAAAGTAAAACCAACTTGGGCCACCACTAGAAATGTTTGAAGCTAGATAGGTAAGAAGAGGGGACCCCATAAAATCCCACACGCGGTTAGGCACACTCAGTATTAAAACCAATACCCGGAACTCGGGTCCTAGGTGACTCGAATGGAACAAAGCGTCGGGGCGGGGTAGCCTAGACGTTCCATCCTTCGTCGAATATAGTCAACATTATAATAATCATATCATCAACAACAATATAATAATGTGATATCCCAAACCAAGGGGTAACAGGGTAACATCGTAGCATCCTAAGCATGCATACTAAGCAGGGGCTGAGCAACGAGCAATAGTAACATAGCAGTACAAGGTTTGCTGGGAAGGGACATGGCTGTATCGGTTTGAAAGAGGCTGTAAACATGTGGTAGGATCAAACATCGAACCTAACCTAGACTAGCATGCAAACCGCTGGTTGAAATAGAATGGATCATAAGTAATGTATAGTCCTTGCCTGTTGATAAGTCGGGTTCCGAAGGTGTAGTTGATCGCAAGCTCGCACCGTCTCCGAAGGTACCCGTGGAAGCACACAAGACGATAAACACTGGAAAGCAAGCAACGGTTGCACACCATTACTACGGAGCAACACAAGATCAAGAAGATATCACACGACACGGCAACGCGATACGGATCTATCGTCGAGAATGGTTACTAACAGTTTAAGTGGGGTATCGGTCACACACGACGATACCACACATTTAGGAAGGTTCAAGTTGTTTAGCTACATGTGATCAACAAAATTTGTTAACATGGCAACTGAAGCAAGCATGGCATAGCACACAAACATGGCAAGAGGTGAAGCAAGAAATAAACTATCTATGCTAGTCAATTTAAGCGAGACACAACCTAAACATGGCATACACTAAGTGCCGCACGACAATTAAAAGATTTTGGTACTGTTCTGTCCTAAACCACATTTTAGGTTGGGTAACAACAGAAAACAAGAGCATAAACACAAAGTACACAAAAAACTAATCAAGTTACATATAAAGAACACCCCAAACGTAGTTACGGTTAAAAAGATATAAGCAAAACAAGTTTGGAACACAATCTGCCAACATCACGAAGCACACTTTAGAGAAATGCATAAACATGATAATCAATGCAAACATGCTCACAAATGATATGGAAATAAATAGACATGGCAGGGAAGGCATGGCAAAAAGTATCATGCAAAAAGACATCATAGATCAAAAGATATTAAGCAAACAACATGGCATCGTGACGTTACAGACTTAGAGAAAACAGAGGTGGCTGTCAAAAACAGCAGCATAGCAACTTTGGAGCTCAAAAACTATATGACCAACAAGCAATTATGGCATGTGAATGCATGAAACTGAAGTAGAAACAATTCTTAACGCAACGCAAAAGGAATCACTCAAATCCGACGCACGGTTGCGAAGCAACCGTCGCCCGAAGTTGCAATAAAATAACAGTTCAGCAACAACAACACAGCTAACGATCTGGTACCCACTTCGACGCAGAATTAAATTATCTAAACGGCCTCAAACGGAAAAACTTTCTACATACGAATGAAAGAGCACGTAATTCTAAACATTTCGTCTTTTGGGCGCAACGTGATCCGAGCTATGGATCACTCGTTAACCTACTCGCAAAAGGGCTAAGAGCAGCAGAATTTGAATGACTTAGAAAAAAACAGGCTTAGGGGAAATTACCCAGGGAAAAAAAATAAAGGGGCGCCTCTCACTAGGCCGGCCCAACTGCGGCTGTGACGGGGGGGGGGGGGAGGGTCGGCCTGGGCTTGGCCTTGCTGGGATGCTGGCCTTGGGCTGGAGAGGCTATCCTGGCCAGGCCGGGCCCACCAGCGCTGGCCCACGAGGTGGCTGGCCGGCCGCTCGGGCGTCCCCATCCCGATCCAGGCGGGATCCGGCGACGGCGGCCCTAACCGGCGACGGGCGGCGCTCCAAGGGGCTCCCGGCGAGGAGGGAGGCGAGACGGTACGGTGGAGAGCTGGGCGGCAGGCCCGGACGTCGGATCTCGGCCGGGAGGAGGCCAGCAGGTGGCGGGGCCATGGCGCGGCGAGGCCGAGCTCGGCCGTGCCCTCCAATGGCGGCGGCGTTCCTGTGAGGCAGAGAGAGATTAGAGAAGGAGAAAAGATAGAGGAGAGGGCCGGCGGTGGAGTGCTCCGGTGGCTGCCGGCGACGGGCCAGAGGGAGGCGGCGGCGCGGGGCTGCCCACGGGCATGGTGGAGGCGGCGGTGGAGAGAGAGGAGGTTGGAGCCGATCTGGGCCGTCGGATTGCGAGATCTGACGGTCCAGATCTGAGAGGGCTAGGTTTGCTGCGAAAAAGGGCAAAATTGGGCCATTTTTAGATCTGGGGGCTGCCTAGTGGCTTAGGGAAACCCTAAGTGGTGGGGTGGTCTATTTATAGCCGAGGTGGCTGGCAGTTTGCAAAAACATCCCCGGTTTTTCTCTCGCGCGCGCGGTGCTCACGTTTCTGACCGCCGGGGGTCCGCAGTACCTCTGATTCGGGTAAAACTTCGAACTGCGCGATCAGCGCGTCGAGCCGGAGGCGTTCACCTCGCGCTGAAACCGTTCCGAGAACACTTTCCGGCGCGCTATAAAAATATCCCGTTTAATTATTAATCGGGGTTTTTCGTTCCGTTGGCTGCGGATGGTCTCGTGCGGTTTTCGCGACGGTGATCGGGCGAAACCCGGTGTCGCAAAGGTCGAGTGTCCGGGTGGCAAGGGTCGGTCTCCGTCCGATACGAGATAAGAGGGGAAAAAATAATCGTCGATCGATAAATCGGGGATGCAAACACCACAAACAAATCAGACAATCGAACAATTCGCACGATTTTTTTTTAAATTTTTGTGAAAACTGGGCTGTTACATGACTGTTGGGCCCCACTGGTAGATTAGATTAAATAATTTTTTTAATTAAAAAGTGTCTATGACATGTGGGACCCACTGATCAGTAGGCCCCACAAGTCAGTTGACCAGTCAACCTGACAGGTGGGTCCCATCTATAAGTTTGACCCAGTCAAATGTCCCTGTGTGGACAATGTTGCTTTTAATATTAAAAGAAATTCAGAAATTCTTTTAAAAATGATTTAAACTTCAGAAATTAATATCTTCTAAACCGTAAGTCAGATTCAAAAACTTTATACATCAAAATTGATCAGAAAAATATAACGAATACGAATACGCTATCCGTGTGTCAAACACCCCCTCTAACACAACAAACATCGACATCCCCCTCCGGGCCGTCTGTTCGATAATTCCCCGATACCGTAAAACTCTCCGGATGAATTTATTCTGAACACGAAAGTTGTTCAGAATAGTTCAACTAACCCAGATACCCCACCCATTCGTTTGTCGGATGCCCACGACACCTCCGGCATGATCCCTTCCCCCTCCAGACACCCTGTCCGGTAATCACTCAATGCTGGCAGTTCATCCACGGATGAATTCCCGCTCCGAGCATATTGCTTCGTACTACGTTAGAGCACCGATAACATTTCATCTGTCATTTCATGCATTTGATTGCTATGTCTGCTTTATATTTACTGTTTCTCCCCCATTTTTTCTCTGGTAGACCCCGCTGCTGACGCCGACTACACCGTCGCTGAGTACGACTACTACGTCGACGACCTTACCCCTACCGTCGAGCTTCCAGGCAAGCAAAGCCATTCTCTTCCCCAGATATCGCCTATCTTTCCATATATTTCTTGCACTAGGCATTGGTGCTACTTCTACGTTACAATCCTATTCAATTGCATAGCCTGTTTTTGTCGCACCTTGATGTACCTTCCTTTATCCTATGCTACCTATAAATACATATATAATATTCAGCAGTAAACCCTGCGCATTGTTATCTAGGATTAGATAGAGGGCTGTGATCACTCTGGGAGTGATCGCGGAAACGATATATTGCAACAGGTACGGATCAATGCTGTCGCCCTAGGGAACCTACAACGGCGAGACTCTGCCGAGTCGCTTCGAGTTTGACTTACGCGTGGACGAACTCGTATTTCACTCCCGTCGGCTCAGTAGCGTAGCATCACCCGGATGATACGAGGTTTACCTCTTTAGTTCATTCCGCTGGTGTCTCGGCACCACCGGGGTGATACGAGAATATTCCTCTTTAGTTCATTCCACTGATGTCTTTGTCGAGCCATCTCAAGTGTACCATCGAGGGTGATTCCCCCTGGTTTCACTTGATGGTAGGCACTGGAATCAACTGGTTTCCTTAAAGGTAAGGAGTCGGGTGACCCAACGGTGCCCGCGCAGGCTATCTTAGCGGAATGACAGGTCAGGTGTATTCCATCGGTGTGCGGCGGGCCTGAAACTGTTCGTGGGCGACAGGTATCCTGTTGTACGAAAGTCGAGCTCTTCAAAGAGCAAACGCGAGACAAGGTAAGGAGACGGTTCACCTTGTCGGTAGCCGCACGAGTTGGTGGGACGACAGGGCAGGCGACCACTGTCTCTGGTAATGGGGGTGGACCTGACTGCTGTCGTTGTCCGCGGCTCATCTAAATAAAGACAACGATAACGGTTGTTCCGACAGATAATAATTAAAATGCTTAATGGGTCAGGTGGATGACTTCAGTGGGTCGTCGTGCCCTTCACGCACTACCTCCACGTGGGATTACGGTGTGGGACCTCTGCGTTGTAGCCTCGTTCAAGGGCTCTTCAGACGTCACCTTTACCTCAGACTGATTGCTGGGCTTGGACCGCCTACTCCGGTAGTGGGAGGTGGGTCTGCTTCATCGGCCAGTCGCGTACCGTGCAGGAGCACAAAGGACAGGGGTCCAAAGTTCCTTTGTACTTAGGATTTAGACCGACGGATGGCCTCTATGTTGAGCTCGAAGGATGGACTTCGGCGTATTGGATAGCCTCGGTGGGGCATTCCCTAACAAGGTGTACGCCACCCTGGAGATCCGAGCGTGTAGGGTAACAGTAGTGCAGCCCTTGCAGGGATGATAATCTATTCGGATAGCCGTGTACACAGTAACAGTACACTTTATGCTGAAGCCAGACTCTACTACTACTACAAACTATGACTACTAAACTGATTGGTTCCGGGTTTGCTTCCTCGCAGGGAAGTCGAGGAGGGATTCTTGGAGGCATATGTAATTGTTATATAATACAACTTACTATTATACAATGATGCAGCAACTTCTGCTGCATTTTTATTACATTCATGCTATTGAACTGTTGGCTATTCTCTTCTCATGCTGCAAGACTCGTCGGAGGATGCTAGTCTTCGTTAGGCCTAGCTTCTTACCCTTATTCTGATTTCTATCTTGCAGTCCACTATATATAACCTCCCCTTTCATTTGATACATGCATAAATGCTTAGTAGCGGACGTAAGACTCATGGGTATGCTAGATACTCACCCTTGCTTTATTTCCCCTTTTCGTTTTTCCTGATCGGCCGCTGCAGTCGACGTGGAGCTTTGGAGTCCAGGAGCAGGAGATCCCCGATGCCGACCAACGCAAGTGAAGACCCCCGATGCCTTCTACGACGTCGATTTCCCCGTTGACCAGGATTAGTTTGGGCGTTCCCAGGCAGGAGGCCTCACCTTTTCGATCGTGTTGATTTTGTGCTATCCTTGTTAAGGCAAACTTGTACCTTGTGTCTGTACTCAGATACTATTGCTTCCGCTAACTTTGTGCTCTCGAGCTGTTGTATTCGAGCCCTCGTGGCCCCTGGCTTGTATTATTTTTATTTGTAGAGTTGTGTTGTGATATCTCACCGTGAGTCCCTGATCTCGATCGTGTACCTTGCGTGTATGTTTATTGTACACGGATTGATTTTGGGGGCGTCACAATTGAGAAACAATGCAAGAGCATTGCTGCTGCAAGGAACCAGTCACGGAAGCAAGTCCTCTTTTAGCCTGGCGGCATGGTTTGGGTGCATTTGCGGAAGGATAGATTTCCAGGATTGCGGAATTCCAAGTTGAAGCCGTGTGGTGCTGGTCCTTACAAGGTGTTAGCCAAGATCAATGACAATGCCTACTCGATTGATATTCCCTTTGCTGAGTTTGGTGGCGCTAGCAACAATTTAAACGTTGCTGATTTATCACCATACATGGGAGATGACCTTGGAGCGTCGGGGTTGACACCTTTTGAAGGGGGGAGATGATGAGGACATCCCTACTGGCAATACATCCCCAACTCTTCCTGATGAACAAGCCAATCAAATCAGACTTGGACCTATTACAAGAGCTCGTGCAAAGCTAATAGAATCTGATGTTGTGCTTAATGAGAATTATATACTACCTAAGTCTTTGTATGTTTGCATGATCAGGTGCCATGAAGAAGATGAGAAGAAGAAATAAGAAGATGAGGTTCCGGAACGAGAAGCTGATGCTCCAGGAACCGGACATCCGATCCCAGTCGGACGTCCGACGCTGTTGGCATGGACGCGAGCAGCCAAGCCATCCATCAAGCAGAAGCTTCAGGAACGGACATCCGACGCCTACTGGACGTCCGACGACCGGATGTGCGATCCACACCGGAAATAGGGTCTCTCGAGGACAGAAGCTTTGGTGTCAAAAATATCGGAAGTCCGTCATCGACCGGAATTAGGGTGCATCGAGTACAAAAGTATTCGGCGTTATAATTATCGGAAGTCCGACACCGACCGGACGTCTGACAGTCCCGACGGACGTCCGTTGCCCACCAGACATCCGACCTGCCCGCGCGCAGATTTCAGGGTTGCGGCCCTTGTATCCAAGTATAGACCCCCTAGTTTATAAATACTAAACCCCCCAGCGTGTTTTAGGGTTAGACCACGTTTAGATAAACCCTAGTTCTAGAGAATTTCTCCAAGCATTCATCTTGAATCATATACTTCAATTCTTATCGATCTGAAGTGTTGCTACTGCAAGTTTTGTGTGATCTGTTGTTCTACTGGGAATTAGTAGCTTGCAAATTACCGTCTCGTGGTCGACGGCTACGTTGCACAAGTGTGCGAAGTTGTGAATATCCAAAGGGTAGAGAGCTGTCACATTGGCAACAGGGATCTAGCGAGGAGAGTTCATCGGCTACATACAAGTTACCTAACATTTCCCTCATATTCACCCTACGCTTACTGAGAAGATTGGGCCACCCCATATCACCCCTCCTCCGTTATCCTTGACCCTACAACCGGAAGAGGACGTCGTCAGCGCGGTCGGCAAGGAAAGCGTCACGGAAGCCAATGCCGGGGTCGACGGAGACGACAACGGCGCTGGAGTCATTGAAGAACCCACTGGTGTCCCCCCTCTGATGTGCGGCGCCATGATTTCCTTCGACTAATCTTGTTCAGGAGATAATGATTCGTGTGGGTATATGCGTAAGTTCATTGCTTTTTCACTTGGTCGGAACAGGGCAAGAACGACATATAATCTGGTACACAGGGAGTAGTAAAATAGAACCTTTATGTCCATCGAAGCCTCTCGATCGTTGGATAAGTTATCCAAATCAACTTAAGCCATTCGATCATTTGATCTTTCAATCTGGCCTTTTGATCCTTCACAGTATCATTCTCAGCCATTGATAAAAGGTACTTCAATCGTAATAAAGACCGCATCAGAGCATTTCAATTATTTCGCATGTCGTGGATGCTCGATAACCCCGGCCAGTCGCGATCCCCTCCTCCCCTCGTCTCCTCGCTTTGTTCATCTCAGCCCTAGGTTTGCGTCGATGCCTCTCTTAAATCCGGCTCACGCCGCATCTTCTTGTCTTAGTTGCTCGCCTTGTTGCCTCTCGTGACCATCTGATATTCTCTCGGCGTTCTGCTCTGCTGGCTCTTGATCGGCTATGTTTCATGCGAAGGGCTTTCTCACATCGTTGGGGAAGGGGTTTGGTTCTTCATCGGTCGGTGATGGCGTAGAAGTGATAATGGCTTCTAGCCCTTCGTTGGTTACCCCAAGTGGAAGGTGAGATGCAGCATAGCAGAAAATTTCCCTCAGTGAAGATACCGAGGTTCAGATCCACCAGTAGGACTCCGACAATGATAAGTAGGTGGTGAAGTGAACAATGGCGTCGTTCACAACTCAGGGTTGCTTACTTCACCTGGACCTGCACAAGATACAATTAACTTTGCTCCCAATGAAGTTCAAAGAGGTTGTCAATCTCTTCGGTCTTGTTGTTTACAAAGGGTCAAACACACAAGGGATAATGATAATGATAACAACTGAAAGTAAATACTGAAAAGGAAGTAGGCTTGTAAACAATGATGAGAATAAGGACTGGGGTCCCCTAATGTTCACTAGTGATGGCTCTCTCCCAAAATACGATAAAACTGCTATGCAAGGTAAAGAAATTACAGATGGGAAATTGACAGGATTATAAACACACCGCAATGCTAACTATGTTACAAAAGAAAGGAAGAGGCTCATAAGCATGGGCAGTACGCCAAAATAAGTAGACCGAAATCCATCTACATCTACAACTAATCATTCACCTTGAGATATCTATCCAGAACATCTCGCTGGTATTAAGTTGCGAGTCCCACCCAAAGTGTAAACCCAAAGGAACAGACAACTGCATTAAAAGAACTTTGCGTAAAGTAAACAATCCTCGCAACTGCGGTTACAAGCACCGTTCTTGTTCCCCCTTGTGGCCACATCACATCCCCTAGACTCATGTTTCTGTCACTCAAGCGTGTCATCAGGGGGCATGTACCCACAATCGAGCATAACGTTCCCTCTTGGAGTCACTATCCACCACTTTGCCAAAGCAATAAACAGCAACGGAGAACATGCAACACTTACTTAGGAACAAAAATATAACAGATCAAAAAAATATATATTACTCTATCACGATCTGAACATAATCTCATAATCCATCGGATCCCATCAAACTCAACATAGCAACAGCAGAAGAATTACACATGTGCTTCGATCATGTAGGGAAGCTCACGAGGTCTAAACCATGAAGAACAAAGAGGGGAGGAGAACATCACATAGCTACTGATCACGAACCCATGGTCCAAGGTAGACTACTCACGACACATTCGGGAAGCGTCCATGGTGGAGGAGAAGCTCCCGGAGGTCGATCCTCCCTCCGACAGGGTGTCGGGAAGGGTCCTGACGGTGCTCCCGATCTTGGAAGCGCGACGACGGCGGAACAGAGATGAGATTGCGAATTAGGGTTCTCTTCTCGGAGTTTCCCTGTCACGGAGAATAAATAGGCGAAGGGGGGCAGCCAGTGGGCCCACCAGGGGTCCAGGCGCCCCCCTGGCGCGGCCAGGCCCCTGGCCGCGCCAGGTGGCCGCCTAGGCCCCTGGTGGTGGCCCTCTGGCCCTAGTTGGGTGCTTCTGGAAGACTCCGTTACACTGATTTTTTATCCGATTTCCGAATTTTTGGAGCATTTTTAATATGGGGGAAACCTGAAATAGAAAAACAGCAGAAAACAGGAACTGGCACTGGGGTGCACTGAGTTAGTAGGTTAGTCCAAATATGATCAAAAGTATATGAAAGTGCATGGAGCGAGCAGAAATTATCGATACGTTTGAGACGTATCAACATCCCCAAGCTTAATTCCTTCTCATCCTCGAGTAGGTAAATGATAACAGGCATAATTTCTGTGGTGACATGCTCGCAAACATATAAGAACTTTGAAAAGTAAAGCAATCAAGGTATGTAATTCAATTAAAGTCATAACATGCAAGAGTCTATATTAGCATTGAAACACGCAACGAAAGAACATTAGGTGTAAGAGCTCTCGCTGTCCGTGACTCGAATGTCTCCAGATGGTGTTTGCGTGCAAGAAGGGGGATAGGGAATACGAGAAAAAAAGTATTTTTGTGTTTAGAACTCAATCTACTAAAGTTTCACACTTGGTCTTCTTTGGAATCTTATCTTGACTCGTCTCCGGACCACTAGCCAGAAGAGAGAAAGGTGCTTTCCCATCTTCTTAACCTGAAATGAAGGGGTACCCCCGGGAAGAGATCCAGTGGAGACAGCTGGGTCTGTAGCTCAGAGGATTAGAGCACGTGGCTACGAACCACGGTGTCGGGGGTTCGAATCCCTCCTCGCCCACAACCTTCCAAAGGGGGAAGGGCCTTTACTTTCCCCCTGAGGGTAGGAAAATCATGATCGGGATAGCGGACGTAAAGCTATTGAACTTAGGTATGCTCTTTCCTTTTGTCCAAGTGGAATCATAGAACAGAATGTGATACGATGAGATAGAATGCAATAGAAATAGAAAAAAGGATAGCGAACGGGTTACCTACTCCTAAGTCAATTTGATCCACTCCTTTTCGATCTTTTGAGCACTCATGCAATGGGTGAGCGTAAGAACGAGAGTTGACACTTAGGATGGAAAAGAGAGAATATGGTGGAGGAGGAAGACAAAAAGGATGATAAAGGCTCACATCAATGAGGAAAATCATAGGCGAGAAGGCCAAATGACATATATGATGTGAGGAGTAGGGATTTCCATGCAACGGATGCACATATGAGCTGAAAAGCTCTCCAATCGAACTAGTGGGGGTGCATCTAACTTGCTCGCTCATGAAGACCTAGAGATCTTTTGAGGAGGCTCATCCTTGGAATATGCAAGCCAAGTTCTATAGTGTGAAGGTCCCCACATAGCTATATGCATGATCATCTCTATGGAGTACAAGGATAAGAGGGAGTACTAGTGTGGATCTTTCAAAAGGATAGTAGTGGTGCCCCTTTCTCTCTTTTTATTTATTTTTCTCTTTTTTGTATTTTTTGTATTTTTTGGTGGCCTCAATGGCTCTTTCTATTTAACTCTCATTTGTCCTCTTTGGGATCTTTTATTTTGTCCACTTTGGGATCTTTTCCTCACTTAAGGGCAACACTCTAATTTTTACAAGAGGGTATAGAAGATCTTTCACACTTTACAAGGTACTCAAATCATAAAGAAGATGTAGATATCATGATGTATGTAATGTATGCCGCTGCCAATGTAGCAGGAACATGTATGACATGAAGATGAAGTCATGAAGAGGTGGATGTTGCATGGCAATATATCTCGGAAAGGCTATGGAAATGCCTTGATAGGTAGGTATGGTGGCTGTTTTTAGGAAAGATATAAGGAATTTTATGATGACAGAGCGTATCATGCCAAGGGTTTGGATGTACCGGCGAAGGTGGACGCCAACTCTCGTAGTGAGAAGAAGGAAATGCACGGCACAGGAAAGGCTAGCAAATATGAGGAGGTGGAAGTGTCAACTTTCAGTACTCACATTAGTCCGAAGAACTCATGCACTTATTGTCGGTAACTCTTAATCTAGTAAGGAGGTTCACAAAGAGACAAGTACCCCGAGGAGGAGTGTATGGGAGTTTGGTTATCCTTGCGCATCCTCGACTCATGGTACGTGAGTGTACTCTAATATTCGACCCCTCAGAAGAGTAGTGATCCATCTAGTAGCTAGAGTTCTCAACTAGTTTTGTAGGTTTTTGAAAATAAACTCGTATTGCCCAAAATATGACACCTATCACTAATAGGCTAAAGCTCTTGACACCAAAAGTTCAAACATTACTCACATCAATACCTCAACACTATTGAAAGTTAATACTGAAATTAAATAGCAACCTCAATTACCTACTTCTCAAAAACAAGACATAACTCAGTGCAACAACCAACTCTCTTAACAAGATAAAAATGAAAACTAAAGAGAGTTCCAGCGACAAACGAAACAAATTCCAAGGCTCTTTCTAAGACAAACTAAGACTAAAACTAGACATGGCAGTAGCTACGAAAAGATAAAGAACACACAACAGCAAAAAGATAGGCATGAAGAATCATATGATGTGTTCTAGACTTTGAAAGTGGAGCGTGTTTATCTCCCACACAAAGTAAGACAGGATCTAACTTGTTATGAACACCAAGCGAAGCTAAAGAAAACTAAAAATAAAACCTAAGAGAGAGACGCTCCAAGCATAGCACATAACACATGAAGTGATAAAAATATAGTGAGACGAAGAACGACCTGATGATTGTTGATGGAGAAGGGGATGCTCGGGGGCATCCCCAATCTTAGACGCTTGAGTCTCCTTGAATATTTGTTGGGGATGCATGGGGGCTTCCCCAAGCTTGAGCGCTTGACACTCCCGAATCTTCGTTCATCATCTTCCATCGCACACTTGAAAACTCCCTTCATACACAACTCATCATAAGCTGATTAGAGAGGTTAGTACCCTTAATAAATAAATTTTTTCCCACTGGATATAAAGATATTCCTGAAGATATACTGTTTCTCAAGATTTCCAAAAGGTTTTTGCCAAGAAAAAGCAAGCTTAAAGTTTGCAAAAGTTAGGAGAGACAAAACGTGGCAGAATCTGTGAAAAACAGAACAGCAAGTAGTAAAGAATTTTTTAGGGGCACTTCTGCAACTCAAATAAAAAAACACAGAACATACGAAAGTTCCATGATTGTATATATCACACTTTCTAAAAAATTCAGCTCAAAAAGATGGACTGGTGATTTATTCTGATTTTTCCCGTCACGAGGACAAAATCTGTTTTCTGGACAACATGTCACAACTTTCACTTCCCTTGTCATATGAGGCTATAACTTGGCACAATGCTTGAAAATAAAGATACAATGATGTTGCTACAGTAGTAACAATCATCAAGACCACTAAAAACAGAAGTAAAAACATCTTGGGCTGCCTCCCAACAAGCGCTTTCTTTTAGGCCTTTAAGCTAGGCATAAAGATTATAAAAGATGCTCTCACAAGAGAATAAGAGTTGAAGCAAAAGAGAGCGTCAAGAAGCAAATATGAAAAACATTTAAGTCTAACCCACTTCCTATGCGTCGGCATCTCGTAAGAAAATAAATCAAAGAAGAACAAAATGACATGCATAGGAAGACAAACAAAGAACAACTTCAAAATTTTCAACATAATGAGAAGAGTTTTAGTAATATGGAAGTTTCTACAACCAAACTTCCCTCTCTCAAAATAATTTTCGGTAGTATCATGAACAACATCAAGAATATAACTATCACATAAATCATGTTGTTCATGACCTACAAGCACACGTGTATAGTTTTCAACACGGACTTTAGGATCATAAGACAAATGCATCCCGTCACATTGAGCCTTAATAAGAGCATAGTTCTCCGGAGTTAGAGCTTTCAAAAGGATAATATGAGAATCAAGTGTGGGTGCAATAGAAACAATTTCATGCTTAACGTAAGAAACTATAGCAAGTTCATCTTCGTAAGCATCATTCATAGTGGCATCTTGGCAAATAGTATAGAAGGCATCAACTTCATCAAAAAGGGACATTTCAAAAGAATCCATAGGATCATAACATTCATATAAGGTAAGAGTCAAAGAGTTACTCTCATTGGAAGGTAGACATGGATGGCTATATTCTCCCTCCTTTTGTTCGTCACTCTACTCCTCTTTTTCATCCAAGGGGCTTTCGGGTTCAGCAATTTCTTCTTCCATAGAGTCCTGCAAAACATTAGTCCCTTCCTTTGGGGGAGAGATTTTCTCAAGATGATCAGTAATATAATAATTTGCATCGTAATTTTACAAACAATAGTTAAGTATAGCAAGACTCTCATATTTGTAAGGGGCATCATAAATATTTTTAATAAGATAAGTAATTTCATAGGCACCCTTATAAGCAACAAATTCTTCTATTTGCTCTGCATCATCAAAATCATAATTTCTCTTAGCATAAGAAGCTAAGGTTTCATCATCATTGTACTCACATTGGAAAGCAAGGTGTTTGTGCTGCATAAAGCAACAAGATTCATCCCTACAGAAAGATATATTATATATTGAGCACAAGTTTCTAGCATACTCATACAACTGATGTATTTGTTTCCATAAGTGTATCCCCTTTTGAGACAAGCAGTGTTCCTTGTACCACTTTTCTTGATCCTCGGTGAATCCTCCATGCCAATAAGATCTGGTTTCAAAGAAGTCAGACATTGATTGGCAAGTAAGGAACTAGACATACTATATTTTTTTGATTTTTGATTAGGACACAAAGATAAAAACTGAAAGGTAAACTAACAAGACTAAAAAGTAAAGGTAAAAGATAGTGGGAAACTCCCCTATCTTATCACTCGGAGTCCCCGGCAACGGCGCCAGAAATTTTCTTGATGGCGTAGAAGTGATAATGGCTTCTCGCCCTTCGTTGGTTACCCCAAGTGGAAGGTGAGATGCAGTGTAGCGGCAAATTTCCCTCGGTGACGATACCGAGGTTGAGATCGACCAGTAGGACTCCATCAATGATAAGTAGGCGGTGAAGTGAACAATGGAGCCGTTCACAACTCAGGGTTACTTACTTCACCTGGACCTGGACACGATACAATTAACTTTGCTCCCAACGAAGTCCAGATAGGTTGTCAATCTCTCCGGTCTTGTTTTTTACAAAGGGTCAAACACACAAGGGATAATGATAATGATAATGATATCAACTGAAAGTAAATACTGAAAAGGAAGTAGGCTTGTAAACAATGATGAGAATATGGACCGAGGTCCCGTGATGTTCACTAGTGATGTCTCTCTCCCAAAAGACGATAAAACTGCTATGCGAGGTAAACAAATTACAGATGGGCAATTGACATGATTATAAACGCACCACAATGCTAAGTATGTTACAAAAGAAAGGAAGAGGCTCATAAGCATGGGCAGTACGCCAAAATAAGTAGACCAAAATCCATCTACATCTACTACTAATCATCCACCTTGAGATATCTATCCAGAACATCTCGCTGGTATTAAGTTGCGAGTCCCACCCAAAGTGTAAACCCAAAGCAACAGACAACTGCATTAAAAGAACTTTGCGTTAAGTAACAATCCTTGCAACCGCGGTTACAAGCAACGTTGTTTTCCCCCTTGTGGCCACATCACATCCCCTAGACTCATGTTTCTGTCACTCAAGCGTGTCATCAGGAGGCATGTACCCACAATCGAGCATAACGTTCCCTCTTGGAGTCACTATCCACCACTTTGCCAAAGAAATAAACAGCAACGGAGAACATGCAAGAACTACTTAGGAACAAAAATATAAGAGATCAAAACCAAATATATCACTCTATCACGATCTGAACATAATCCCATAATCCATCGGATCCCATCAAACTCAACATAGCAACAGCAGAAGAATTACATATGTGCCTCGATCATGTAGGGAGGCTCACGGGGTCTAAACCATGAAGAACAAAGAGGGGAGGAGAACATCACATAGCTACTGATCACGAACCCATGGTCCAAGGTAGACTACTCACGACACATTCGGGAAGCGTCCATGGTGGAGGAGAAGCTCCCGGAGGTCGATCCTCCCTCCGACAGGGTGTCGGGAAGGGTCCTGACGGTGCTCCCGATCTTGGAAGCGCGACGACGGCGGAACAGAGATGAGATTGCGAATTAGGGTTCTCTTCTCGGAGTTTCCCTGTCACGGAGAATAAATAGGCGAAGGGGGGCAGCCAGTGGGCCCACCAGGGGTCCAGGCGCCCCCCTAGCGTGGCCAAGCCCCTGGCCGCGCCAGGTGGCTGTCTGAGCCCCTGGTGGTGGCCCTCTGGCCCCACTTGGGTGCTTCTGGAAGACTCCGTTACGCTGATTTTTTATCTGATTTTTCCCGAATTTTTGGAGCATTTTTAATATGGGGGAAACCTGGAATAGAAAAACAGCAGAAAACATGAATTGGTACTGGGGTGCACTGGGTTAGTAGGTTATTCCAAATATGATCAAAAGTATATGAAAGTGTATCTAGATCATAGCAATATCACACAAACACATGCATGGAGCGAGTAGAACTTATCGATACGTTTGAGACGTATCAGGCGGTCGCCTTCGTAAAGTTTTGTTCTTCCCGGATCTTCTTGGAGATGTTACTTTTGTGCTACATGCGGCTAGGGGTCGTGTGCTTGTGCATTCTTGCTAATCTACATGTGGTTAGATTTCCATGCTAGGTTGTTGTCTCGTTGATTTGGTCGCGACTTGATATTTTACTGCACGTGGTTATGGTTCGTATTTTATAGGTGTGCTCTTCCATAACTACTACAACAAGCGCACGATCACAATAGATTATGCATTTGTGACACACTCACAGTTTAATGGGCGAGTGGAAAGAGCTAATGGAATCATCCTGCAAGGACTCAAGCCACGGCTTATCAACCAGTGGTGCAGGCCGGAGGGGCTTGGGTCATGGCTTGGTAATTTACTGCACGTGGTTAGGGTTCGTGTCTTATAGGTGTGCTCTTCCATAACTACTGCAACAAGCACACAATCACAATAGACTATGCATTTGTGGCACACTCACAATTCAATGGGCAGGTGGAAAGAGCTAATGGACTCATCCTGCAAGGACTCAAGCCATGGATTATCACCCAAGTGGTGCAGGCCAAAGGGGCTTGGGTCAACGAGCTCCCATTTGTGCTATGGAGCTTGCGAACCACTCCAAACAGATAAATCGGGTTCATGCCTTTATTCATGGTACGACATGGAGTTTGTGCTATCGTCTGTATCAAACATGATTCTCCTTGCATCAAATAATACAAGGAAACAAAAACTGAAAGAGCCTGTCAGGATGGCATCACAGCCAAGGAAGGAGCTCATCTCTTCGCCCTGGAACGCACCGCCCTCTTCCAGCAACAACTATAATAGTACCAAGGCCGGCGAGTAAGGGCACGGGAAAATAACATCGCAACCTTGTCTTTCGGTTGAAACAAAAGAAAAGGAAGAACAATCTTTCTTCACCTTGGGAAGGGCCATACATCATATGTGAAGTGTTGAGTGAAGGGGCATATCACTTGAAGAATATGAAGACTGGAGAAATCACTAGCCGCACATGGAAAGCATATCAACTGCGCCTCTTCTATGCATAAGTATGAAGGCCCAACACCCATATATTTTTTATTAAATTCCATTCCTGCAAATGCAACAAGTTGTCAAGTTTGTTTCCTTTAAAGAATGGAACAAATTGTGTCTGTCTACATCACGAGGACTCATTATAAATTATGTTCTTACATTCATTTAATACACTTAGCATAATCAATGGTACCATTGGGATAGATGTAGAAAATGCGACGAAACGTATCCATCCATCGCAGGCTTGGGGGATGCATCATGTCAAGTGGTAACCCATAGTTGAGCCTCAATGTTGCATCCTAGAGCCCCTCCTATCGTCCAATGTAACATCCCAAAATTTTCCATATTTTGGAATGTTAATAAATAATATAATAGTGATTGACTTGTTTGAATTTTACAGTAAATGAAAACTTTTCATTTGAGTTTTTATTTAAACCTTTACAAACCATTTAATAAAATTTGGATAATAATTTATCCAATAATAAAAATCTTCGCCGTGAAGTTTATTCAAATATCAAAGAATTATTTTCCTTCCTTTGTGTCCTTTTTTTTGTAGGAACCACAACTAAATATTTTAGAATGAGAATAAGATGACTTTCTCAAATTTATTGTTGTCCCATTATTGAATTCTTATTTGAAATTGAAGTTTATTTGATATTGGCATTTAGGTGATATTTAAATGTTTCCAATTATTCAATTAATAAAATGAGAGGAGATAATATGACTTCTCCAAAAAAATAGTATTGGAAATATTTAATAATGCCTTAAATGATTTTTGGTTGATAAAAAAATCTCTATTTATAAAATGTATTCAAAGAGTTAATTTTTTTATACTCTCTATATTTTATTTAGCCTATATAAGTTTTTTTTCATTTGAAGAGATTTGATATATTCAAAAATTCTAGTGTTGTTAAAAAAAAGAAATCGTACCTAAATCATCTGAGTCGAGCCCATATTTCTCTATTTTTTTCCTCTGTCTTTTTCCTCCTTGGACCTAATTTCCACTAAGGCTCATATCATCTTCTTCTGGCTCACGTTCATGAACAAACGAGTCACTCGTTACAGAAAAAAAATCGAGGTACATGGCACCTGGACTCCTTCCTCCCCTCCTTCTACTTAATTCCTTGACCGATTCAATATGAAGTCTACATTCATAGAACATTATAAGGAATTTATTTAGGGAATAAAGCCCCCACTTTAATGCTTCTAATGCCAATTATTTCTCAATGAATGCCATTAACACCATTTCCAAATCCTCGCTTTTAATGCCCATTATTTCTCCCTGAATGTCATTAACTCCATTTCCAAAATCTCGCCCACTCTCCTTATATGGACCTCCCATGACCCTATAAATACCTCCCCTAGGACCCCTTTGAACCACACATACTCACGCATAAAGTCCCCCCCCTAAAGCCCTCTCGTTCGTGAGAAATTGCTCGTCGGAGTAAAGATGCATCCACACTTCCGGTGAAGATTTTTTCACCATGGAAGGTACCTAGGCCATATTTCTTCCTCTAGTTTCTGCTCCTTTCCTTTGCGCACCATTGTGACATGTTCTCCCTCCCAATTGTAAAGCCGGAGCACGCCGTTCTCCTCATCGTGCTATCAACATGTTCTGCTCAACTCCGGCGACACTTCTAGGCCATACGAGGACGAAACTGAAGCATTAACCTTGACCAAAGAGTCTCCCAGGTCGTCCTCTACACAGTTCGTCCGTTTGTTGATGCCGGAGATCTTCATCTCCAAATTCCAGCAAACTCTCCGGTGAGTTCTCGCTCATCCTTCTTTTTTTGTTCTGTTTAAATTGAATCGGTACGGACCTATCAAAACTCGCCACGTGGCAGCCTAATTCTTTATCCCGTAATTCATTTTAGGGAAAAACATTCAAACTTCAGATATTCATATCTTTTAGCCCATAAATTGGATTTCAACAAATTTTATATCCACGGATTCCTTGGAAAATGTATTTTATTATTTTTCAGTAATATTCCACTTTTGGTTTCTCGAAATTTAACTCAAATTTATTATGTGAATTTGAGTATATTTATTATTCTTCCCATTCTAAAATTTATTTTGAAATATTTTCCTTCGCCAAATTGATCCTTATAATCACACCATATTTTGACCTCAAGCCCTTGTTTCAACTTCCATTTAGCTACATCTTTTTACTTTATAAATTTGACCATAGAAATAATTCAATCTTTTCAAGATTTCTATCGGATCATTTTTGTATTCAAACATGTAATATCTTTTCAAATATCCGCCTGGTCAAACCAAGTGAAGCTTGACAAACTCTCCATCCAATTGATTTTATAATCAAGCTTCAACATATCCAATTGATTTTGCAATACCCGGAGATATGATTTCCATCATATTTCCTTCCAATCCAACTTGATCCTATCTCAACCTATCCATGCCATAGTAATTAGTTTATTAATAGTAATAACTAAATATTTATGTTGTAAATTGTATTTTTGTTTGGATTTTCATTTTGGATTGTGTTGTGTGTTGAAGTGTTTCTCCTTTACTGTTAGATATATTATAACGAGAAGGAGAGACGACTACGAGTAGAATATTTCATCTTCAGGATCCAAGCAAGTTACTCTTTTGATCATGCTCCAGTATTAACTATAATTTTCCTATGCATTGTAGTCCAACTTAAATATTATACATTGATAGGATTATATATTATACTATACTATTACACCCAGTAGTTCATTGAGATAGGTCCGAACCTTATATCATTGTCGCCATCGTGTAGAGTTATACTGCTTTACTAAGTAGACGTGGACTGGGAAGTGATCCATTATGAGGTATGAGTGACTAAGTAGTAAACCAGACCAAGATAATGTTAATGAACCATCTGGGTGGAATGGTTTGGGGCACCCTGGAGGAACCAGTGGATTTGCCTGAGTGACCTGGAGATGGCCAGTAATCACTGTGGAATGCCACCCAGGCTTAAAGGGATCAATCATATTTTTCATAACTAGAAGCTTACGTGTGCAGCCGCAAGCTATTATGGGCTCTGTCTTGGTTGATTAGTTGTAGTGACTCTTACTAGGTGGTGCTACGAACGTAGTTATGTGTAGGTGGGATGGGCACCTCCAGAGTAGGGGAAACTCTTCTAAAAGACCATGTCTTGACCTTCCTGTTTCCATACAACGTGTAGTGTGGCAAATACCAAAGGAAGTGGTCGAGTCTTGTGGGAAAAAGTGCACAAACTGATCATGATTAGCCGTGTCCACGGTTACGGACGACTTTGAGCATCTAGAAGTGGGAATGTTGACGGATCTCATTATCTTTAATTAATCAATCGGGTTTAATCAACTTTGGGAATAGATTGACTTGGAGAAACCAATTCAATCATATTATGAGCTTCGTAGTACTGATATGATATTCTTTGAGTAGGACAAAACAAACTTTATGCAAACAGAAACTCTTAGAGATTTTCCACCAGCCTTATCGCATGTAGAAGATAGGTCTGTTATATATTCTTTTGGGAGTAACTTGTCGTACATTCAAAGTACTGACCCATTTTGGGCTGTAACCTTCGGTGTTGCAGGATTGTATACGACAAGTAAGTGATGCAATATAGGGTTACGATGTCTACACTCAACTTTGCCGTTGGTGTTGATGGGACTCCACTAATGTATTGTTTTTTTCCGCGGTGTATTCTAGCCCAATGGATATAAGGTAATAAATACCATGTATTTACGTTACTTTTTGACATGTGATTTATGGTATTTCATCGAGTACTGTGTGTGCTAGCATACTGATCCAGGGATAGCACAGGAGCAAAGTTGACATGGTTCCCTTCGGGACCGGGTCGTTACAAGATGGTATCAGAGCACATGTTGACTGTAGGTCATTGCCCTAGAAACTGGAAAGCCATTAGTAAGTATACTCTCTAAAAATATTTTTTTGAATAGAAAAAAATCCATTACTACTCATCTTTTCTAAGTTTTACCAAACACTCCCTCTTATCCCAAACAAGTTAGACTATACCCATGCCACTTTGACCACTCATAAGGATTGTGTTATTTCTCTTCGGGAAGGACAAGTTATTGGACAACTCAAGACCATTTCGGAGAATAGATGTTTTCAACGTGCATTAGAAGTATGGAAGTATGTAAGACTCGAAGAATTTGAAGTCTCCGAAGATCCCAAGATTACTCAAGACCCATAGCAGAACCAGATACATCCAAGACTAAGATGCTTGTGAAGAAGTTAAGGAATATATTACAAAATACCAATAGTATCCAAGCCCACCATGAGAGTTGTGAAATAAACGAAAGAGTGCGAGTAGAGTGCCCGATCATGTGAGCTCATGTGGATGAAGGTACCATAGGAATTGTTTGATTGAATTTGTGAGTGATATTTGGAGTTTTCTCAGAGTTTTTGCTATTGATTTAATGATTGGTGTCATTTGAATTATTAAATTTAAATTTGTGCTTTCAGGATACGTATTCCGTAGGTTTTATTATTAATACAACCTTGAGAGGTGTGAGCAACGGATGATGTATCAGAAGACCATCACATCGATGAAACTCCTTGTATCGAAGACTTTCAAGAATCGAAGGGAATGAATATGAAAGTCCAAGTATGTGATCAGAGGGGGAGGGGGTGAATGATCACTTCAATATTTTCGACTGAAACTTTTGAAGTGAAGCATAAGTAGTGCGGAATAGCGAAGTAAAACTGGAAGCGAAACTAAATGCAGTGAATCAAAACACATTGAAGCATAACAGTGAAGCAAATGCAATACTGAATGTAAATGCTTGAAGTAAAACGAACTGGGACTCGGCGATGTTTGTTCGACCAGTTCACGCTCTGCAAAGCGCTACGTCTGGTTGGAGGGACTAGTGATTGAACACCTGGAGAAAATCTCTCTCCGTCCGTTGCTCCACTGCACCAAACTCCTTGAGCTTGGTCAGTTCTTCACTCGTGGTTGATTATTGAGGAAATCACCGAAAACTTTCACAAACTGGACTTCGAGGCGACAATTAATCTTCGCTCTCTGAAGAACAACACTCTAACCGTCTAGGAGAATTGCAGTTCTCCAAGATAAAAAGGCTAGCAAGCTTTCACCTAAGTCATCTCGAATCTACTCAGATCAATGGGACTTAGGCTTCAGTATTCTGGATTTTGGGTTTTGCTTCGGGGGAGTTTTTGGGGTGCTCTCTTCAGTCTCTCTTGGAATGATCTCAGAGCAGCCACCCGCAAATGGAAGAGGGGGCGGCGAATTTATAGTTGGCAATCCCGAGGTGCGGAATGACCAAACTGACCCGAGGTGACAGCTTGACACGTGTCCACAACGGTCGGATTTTTCATCAATGCGCAACTTTACTTGAGGAACAAGTAAAGCTGACTCACAGACTTAGTTCTGCTTCAGAAGCCAAAGAATGAAGTCTTTGCTACCGAAGCTTAACTTAGTGCACATGAGATTTCTTCGCTCAGGCTTCTCACTTGGTTTGGATTTGATCGGAGCATTTTCTCAATGACTTCGATGTCCACAAACTAAATACCCCTCTTGATAGTACGGTTTGTCCTAAGAATCAAAGAACAGAAAAAGAACTACACAAAAACATCTAAGTCTTGCGCCGTCCTCTTCATTTCCTTCAATGAGTAGGGCTTCAGGACACCTTCATTTTTGGGGGTCAACCTTCGTGATTAAGCTTCGCTCCGTCGGTTATTCTTCGATAACTTGAAGACCTTCCCTGAAGCTTTATCACATAGCTTGTCCTTCAGGAACCTATGCAACTGTTTATACTAGAAAACATTGTTAGTTCCTCTACTGTCTTGTCCAACAATATCCAAAACACACGGGGGCAAAACTTTGCTCTTAAAGAATACTTCCTGACGAAAACTTAGTAAACGAGTCTATTATATATGTTAGTTGTTTGATGATTGTTAGGTAGATATCCATGTCCCTTCCTCTCTAAAGATCTATCTCATCTCTGACCAACCCTAAATCCCATAGGTGGATATAATTATTTTGATGAGATCAGCGACCCATTCAAGGTAGAAGATTGGAATCAGAATATAGAAGGGCAAGAATCCTCCATATGCAAGGAGAACACTATTGTTGCACACGGAAGATATCTTATTTTACGGATGCAAGCTTTGAGCACAAACCATGTAGGACCATCGCCACCCAAAAACGTTTTATTAGTTTTGCAGGTGAAGACCTCTTTAAGAGGAGGGAGAAAGACTGAATGTTAGAATACGAGATTCATCTATCTGCATATGAAGTAATAATTTGAGTACGGGATGGGTTGGCCCCCATAACGAAGACTCTTATTGTATACTTCTTATGTTAGATTGGTAAATCAGAGAGACAAAAAAAACCCTAGTAGAGTGTCGATGCGACAAGCCTAAAACCATAGAGTGTTAAGATGCATTAGCCTTGTAGATAGGCATCGTGCCTAACGTAGGTTGTACGGTGAGTAAGAAACATGAAGATTTTCAGGAAGCTTCATTTGGAAGTTATTTTGACCACCATGAGCGTCTCGATAGTTAGTTTTGGAACCATGTATTTTTAGCAATACTTGTTCCTTGGGGAGATGCAGATTCTTATTTGTAGAATCTTGATGAAGAACCATCATGGAATGAAGAATTTTGGAGACCCCATAAGCTCTCTTCTAAGGGTGGTAGTTTCCTAACACCCTGGTGTGGTAAATGATGTGAACCACACCCTGGTTAAGGTTCATAACTGGTGCTTAAAGCCACGAGCCCAGGATATGATTTAAGTAACGGAAGCATATGGAATTGTATCAGTGGAAGACAACCCTCAGACGAGAAGTGAAGATAAACTGCAAGCCTCTTAATGTTATGCCAAGACCATGGGGAAATAACCCAAAAATCCTCGAGCCTAACCCATTTCTTTCTAGCCTTTGCAAATCTCGAGGACGAGATTTCTTTTAAGGGTGGTAGTTTGTAACATCCCAAAATTTTCCATATTTTGGAATGTTAATAAATAATATAATAGTGATAGACTTGTTTGAATTTTAGAGTAAATGAAAACTTTTCATTTGAGTTTTTACTTAAACCTTTACAAACCATTTAATAAAATATGGATAATCATTTATCCAATAATAAAAATCTTGGCTGTGAAGTTTATTAAAAAATCAAAGAATTATTTTCCTTCCTTTGTGTCCTTTTTTTGTAGGAACCACAACTAAATATTTTAGAGTGAGAATAAGATGACTTTCTCAAATTTATTGTTGTCCCATTATCAAATTCTTATTTGAAATTAAAGTTTATTTGATATTGGCATTTAGGTGATATTTAAATGTTTCCAATAATTCAATTAATAAAATGGGAGGAGATAATATGACTTCTCCAAAAAAATAGTATTGGAAATATTTAATAATGCCTTAAAGGATTTTTGGTTGATAAAAAAATCTCTAGTTATAAAATGTATTCAAGAGTTATTTTTTTATACTCTCTATATTCTATTTAGCCTATATAAGTTTTTTTTTCATTTGAAGAGATTTGATATATTCAAAAATTCTAGTGTTGTTAAAAAAAAGAAATCGTAAATCCTAAATCATCTGAGTCGAGCCCATATTTCTCTATTTTTTTCCTCTGTCTTTTTCCTCCTTGGACCTAATTTCCACTAAGGCTCATATCATCTTCTCCTGGCTCACGTTCATGAAGAAACGAGTCACTCGTTATAGAAAAAAAAACAAGGTACATGGCACCTGGACTCCTTCCTCCCCTCCTTCTACTTAATTCCTTGACCGATTCAATATGAAGTCTACATTCGTAGAACATTATAAGGAATTATTTAGGTAATAAAAACCCCACTTTAATGCTTTTAATGCCAATTATTTATCCATGAATGCCATTAACTCCATTTCCAAATCCTCGTTTCTAATGCCCATTATTTCTTCATGAATGTCATTAACTCCATTTCCAAAATCTCGCTCACTCTCCTTGTATGGACCTCCCATGACCCTATAAATACCGCCCCTAGGACCCCTTTGAACCACACATTCCCAGTAGCATAATACGATTGAGCCTCTTTACTTTCCAGTAGCATAATTAGCATTGTGGCGCATTTATAATTGTGTCAATTGTCTAGCTATAATTTGTTCACCCAACATAGTTGTTTACCGTCTTTTGGGAGAGAGAAATCACTAGTGAAAGTCACGACACCCCGGTCCATATTTCCATCATACTTTACACCGTCATCACTTACTGCTTGTGTTTCCTTTCAGTCGCACAATTATTATTTCCCCTTTGTGTTTGACTCTCTGTAAACAACAAGGCCGGCGAGATTGACAACCTCTCTGAACTCTTTGGGAGAAAAGTTATTTGTGTCTTGTATGCAGGTCCAGGTTAAGCGAGTATTATCTCAAACGGCTCGTTCCTCGTTTCACCACCTTCTTGTTGACCTAGGAATCCTCCTGGTTCAATAAACCTTGCAGTCCTCGTGTAAGGGAAACTTGTTGCTACTACATCATAACCTTACACTTGGGGTAACCAACAAGGAGGTTTTATCTACACCCATCACACCATCATCTATTTACGCCGCTGCAATTTACTTTTTTCCTTTCTTTGAAGTTGCACTTTTATTACCTCTTGCGTTTAACCTTTGTAGATGGCAAGACTGGAGGGATTGATAACCTCTCTGGCTCGTTGGGAGAAAAGTAAGTTGTGTCTTGTGTGCAGGTCCAGGACAAGTAATTTTTGAGCACCAGAGAAGTTACTAGCCACCTACTTGTCGTCTACAAAATACTACGGGGGACAAACCATGGTATCTCACTAAGGGAAATATGCTCGAAATCCTACGGGGGACAAACCTTGGTATCTCACTAAGGGAAATTTTCTACTATCTACATCATAACCTTCCACTTGGGGTAACCAACTAGGACGTGTTATCTACACCCATCAAGAAAATTTTTGGCGCTGTTGCCGGGGATTCCAAGCTTCAAGATAGGGGAGTTGCACACTACCTTTTACCTTTGCTTTTTAGTCTTGTTAGTTTACCTCTCAGTTTTTTTACTTTTGCTTGTGTGTCCTTTGTCAAAAAGTCCAAAAAATCAGTTGTACAGTTCCTAGTTTGTTTCTTGTAGAAGTCAGTATGTCTAGCTCTTTTGTCTTTGATGCTTTACCTGAAACTGAAGTCATTGCTTTTAGACAAAGGAATTTAGAAAAAATGAAAAAGGCTTGGGATAGAATTTCTGAAGCACATAAAATAATTATGCCTTGGATGCCTATGCAAGTTTTGCTTTGAAATTTTTACTATGGTTTCTTTAGGTGGTGTAAACACTCTTTGGATTTATTGGCTGGAGGAAATTTTATAGAGTGCGAAGAGACTGAGGCTCTTGATATTATAAATGGTTCATCTAGTTTCTTTGTTTATGATCATGGAGTTGATGCTACCATAGATAGAGCTGATATTTAGAGAAAGATTAATGCTTTAAATTTGAAGGAAGTGGAGATACCCACACAAGGTGGGTAAGATCTTTTAAAAATAGAAGATGTCTGGGAAACTTTCATTAGGATTAATATTTCCAACCAAGACTTTATTGCTTAGTGTGATATTGGATCCATGGTTTCTAACATGCCCCAAACTGTTTATGATTGTTTAAAGATTGAAAGTATGGTTGTTTTTCCCTTTTATCATGCACATGCTAACGGTGATATCTCTAAGATTGTTGGGAAGGTTCATGACGTCCAAGTCCCTTTCAAGGAAAGAAACACTCCAATTGACTTCATAATTTTGGAGTCAACGGGACAAGGTAACATGGTGCTTGGAAGGACTTTTCTAGAAGCTATGAAGTTCTTTATTGATGTAAAGAAGGGGCACATACACTTCCTTGGAAAGGTAAGAGGTAAGTATCTCTTCCCAAAAATAAAGAAAGAGAAATTCATTGAAGAGGTAGTTTCTTATTTTGATGATCCTTGTGATGGTTCAATAGATGATACTTGATCTTGTGCTTTATGCCTCGCTCAAAGACATCAAAGAAAGCTCTTATCGAGAGGCGACCCAAAATTTATTTACTTTCAGTTTGTTCTTTTTGTTTCAGTGTCTCTTGGTGATTGTTACTACTATAGCTACTCCATTATATCTTTATTTTCAAGTTTTGTGCCAAGTTTTAATTCTAATGTTGAAGGAGACAATATTTGTGGCATGCTACCAGAAAAAAGATTTTGTACGGTTCAGTGCCAAAAATCCTAAAAATCACCATATCATTTTTCTGATCTGAAAGTTTTACACATTCTCGATATAATTGTTGAACTTTCATTAGTTTTGAGTTTTTTGATTAGAGCTACAAAAGTGCCCGCTTTTATGTGAGTTTCACAGACTGTTATGTTTTCCTAGATTTCTGCCTTGTAATTGCATTTGCTTCTTTTGTGCACTTTGTTCATGGTTTTATGGGGGGGGGGACTTTAAAAAAGTTGAGGAACAATAGCTAATGTTTAATTTGAGTGTTACAATGTGTTCAAACGGTACCCAAGTGAAACTTTATTTTTTTACAATAACCGCTCTAATTAGTTTATGAGAAGTTTGATGTGAAGGAAGTTTTCAAGCATACACAAAGGGAGATGATGAAACAAGATCAAGGAGTGCCAAAAGATCAAGCTTGGGGATGCCCCGGGCACCTCCGAAAAATACTCAAGGAGACTCAAGCGTCTAAGCTTGGGGATGCCCCCGTGCATCCCCTTTTCATAAACAATTATCAGTTCGTCCTTCCTAGTTATATATTTTTATTGCTTCACATGTTATGTTCTTTGCTTCGAGCGTCTTGCTCTTTAGTTTTCAGTTTTGTTTTGTTTTGTTTTGTTTTGTTTGCTGGCCATACCAAGTTGGGTCCTAGCATGCTTTTTTTGAGAGAGAAACTTGCTCCAATTGCCTAGAATGCTCATGTTTTCACTTCTATCTTTATGAGTATTCACTTTTTGTTCTAGCTGTTGCCATGTTTAGCCTCGCTTTTCGTATTTCTTTCTTTTCTAAGAGGTCAGATTAGAATTTCTAGAACTCTCCTGATTTCCCGGCTTATCTTTTTTAGAGAGTTGGCTTGGTTGCACTAGGTGTGTTACCTTGAGTAGGTAATCTAAATTGCCGAATTGAGTTTAGTAAATTGAGTTGACTTTTTTTGGGATTATATCAAGCCTTGTAAGACTTTGTTTGGTTCCTTTCATATATCTATAATAATAAAATTTGCGGTGGGGCCTTGCCCTACTGTTTAACCCTAATTTTTTTGAGTTTAGTAGTATCTTGCAATAGTTTTGAGGTATTGTTTGCAAGTAATGTTTGAACCTCTGTGTGTTTGAGCTCAAGCCTATTAGTTATAGGTGTCGTATTTTGGCTCAACGTGTTTATTTTCGAAACTACAAAAAAAATGTTGAGAACTCTAGCTACTAACAAGGTCACTATTCTTTGTGGGGTTGTAAAAGAGTACCCTCATGTATCATGGGTCGAGGATGCGCAAGTCTAACCAAACCTCCATACACTCCTCTTAGGGTGCTTGGCTCTTTGTGAATCTCCTGACTAGACTGAGAGTTAACGATAATAAGTGGATGAGTTCTTTGACTAATGTGAGTATTCAATTGCTGACACTTCCACCTATCCATATTTACTAGCCTCTTTGGTACCGTGCATTGCCCTTTCTCATCTTGAGAGTTCGTGCAAACTTCGCCGGTGCATCCAAATCCTTCGCATGATACGCTTTGTCATACATAAGACTCATTATATCTTCCTCAAAACAACCACCATACCTACCTATCATGGCATTTCCATAGCCATTCTAAGATACATTGCCATGCAACATCCATCTTTCTCTTTACTTGATGCTATTCTTAATCGTCATATTGCTTTTGTTTGATCATAAAGCCGCATGATAGTTGGGCTTTGACCTTACATATTTTTTCTACATGTCATGTTAGTATCATTGCACATCCTGCTACACTGGCAGAGGCATACCTTGCATACATCATGATGTAGTTTCAGTTTCATTATGAGTACCTTGTAAAAGTGTGTTGATCATGCTTATCTTTATATACAGTGTTGCCCTTATAGTGAGGAAATTTTTGCAAAGAGGACAAAATTCAAAGATCCCAAAAGAGGACACATGAAAAGATCCCAAAGAGGATAAACGAGAGATATAAAATAAAGATACATTGAGGCCACAAAAAAGAAAAAAAAAAGAAAAAGGGGAAACGCTACTACTCTTCTTCTTAAAGATCCACACTTTATGCTTCAAAGTAACATTTGTACTTCATTAATGCGTGTTCATACTCAATCGACTACAAAAGATTTATCTAATACTCTAAGTATAATCCTATGATAGATGTCTCGATGAAATCTTGTTGGCCATCAATTGTCTTGGTTGCCATCAATCCTCGATTGCACCTCTTGTCCATGCAACGGCACGCCCGGTTTTCATAAAACAGAACAAGTATCCGATACTTATCAAACTGCAAGTGTTGTATAAGGGAACAACCATTTATAACAAGTATATCAAATATACCTTCTCCATCAACAATTTCGCCTTCAATTGGTTCAACCTCCACATCTCGAAGGTTGACCATGAACTTAAAGAATTGAAGGCTTTCTCCTTTTCCGACATACCCATGGACTAAGTCTGTGTAGCTCGGTGGAAGCGAATGTAACACCGTGTTTATTGCAGACTCATCTGTGGTCCAGTAGTCAAAGTCTTCCACGAGGCTTAGATGTATCCCATGCATATTGCGTAAGTGGGTTCTTGATGGCACTGAAGTAGTGCTCCTCGTTGGCTACTCCAAGTGGAAGGTTGAGAAGTAGCGTAGAAACAGTATTTCGCTTACGCGGTGGCTGTAAGGTTTATCGAATCTAGGAGGAATCCAAGAATGACAAGTAGGTGGTAAAGTGAACAATGGCGTCGTTCACAACCGAGGTTTGCTTAGTTTACCTGGACTTGCACGCACAACAAATAACTTTTCTCCCAACGAGTATAGAGAGGTTGTCAATCTCTCCGGCCTTGTCGTTTACAAAGGATCAAACGCAAGAGGATAATAATGATAGTGGTGATGATAGAAACTAAAAGTAAATGCGATAAATAAAGTGTAGGTGTAAACAATGGTGGAAATATGGACCGGGGTCCCATGATGTTCACTATTGATGTCTCTCTCCAAAAAGACGATAAAACAACTAAGCTGGGTGAACAAATTACAGCTGGGCAATTGTCAGAATTATAAACGCACCGCAATGCTAATTATGCTACTTGAAAGTAGAGGCTCAAAAGTATGTGCAGTACGCGAGGACAAGTAGACTGAAATCCATATGCATCTACTCACTAATCATCCACCTTGAGATATCTATCTAGAACATCTCGCTGGTATTAAGTTGTGAGCCCCACCCAAAGTGTAAACTCAAAGCAATAGACAATTGCATTAACAATCTATGCGTAAGGTAAACAATCCTTGTAACCGCGGTTACAAGCACCATTGTTTTCTCCCTGGTGGCAACAACACATCCCCTAGTCTCATGTTTCTGTCACTCAAGCTAGACATCGGGGGGCATGAACCCACAATCATCCATAATGCTCCCTCTTGGAGTTACTATCTACTACTTGGCCAAAGCAATAAAAATCAACAAAGAACATGCAAGAATTACTCAAGAACAAAATATAAAAGGTAAACCAAATATATAACTCATCACGATCTGAACATAATCTCATAATCCATCGGATCCCACAAAACACAACATAGCAACAACAGGAAAATTACATAGGTGCCTTGATCATGTAGGGCAGCTCACAAGGACTAAACATTGAAGAAGAAGATTGGATAGAAGACATCACATAGCTACTGGTCATGGACCCATGGTCCAAGGGGGACTACCCACGACACATCTGGGAAGCATCCATGGTGGTGGATAAGCTCCTGGAGGTCAATCCTCCCTCCGACAGGGTGCCGGGAAGAGGTCTTCTGGTGCTCCCGATCTTGGAAGCGCGGCGGCGGCGGAACAGAAAGGTATTTCGCGATGCGGGGTTTCCTCGAGGGTTTCTGGGACGTAGAGGTAATATAGGCCAAAGGGGGCAGCCAGGGGCCACCTGGGGCTCCCAGGCGCCCTAGTGGCACGGCCAGGGGTGGGGCCGCCAGGTGGGGCCCCCTGGCCCTCCTTCGGGGTTCCGGAAGCTTCCGTCATACTGATTTTTCTTCTGATTTTTTTGGAATTTTTGGAGCATTTTAAATTGGGAAAAAATCACTGCAACTAAAGACATCAGCAGATAGAAACTGGCAGTGGGTGCACTGAGTTAGTAGGTTCGTCCAAATATGTGTAAAATGATATAGAATTGTAGCAAAACATGTAGCAATGTCACATAAAAGTGCATGGAACAAGCAGATATTATAGATACGTTTGAGACGTATCAGTTTTTAGGCAGGTGTTGTCTTCCATCTTTGTAGAAAGAAACTCATTTTCTAACTCAAATCTAGCCACTCTGAACTGATGGATAAACATTGACTTTAACATGTCAAATGTGTTTGTTTCCTCAAACTGATCACGCAAATCTTGTGGCATGCAAACTTCTAAGACACTCTTAGCTATGGAGTAAATCCTTCAACGATTATGGTAATCAAACATTACTTGCTCATCAATGTTGTTTCCTGGAGGGTATCCCACTGGCTCATCTATCACGAACAAGATATTTGCTCTCTTGAGCACAGTCCTAAGGCGTAGGTACCATTCAACAAATTTTGTCCCATCTACTTTAAGTAATTCGCCACTTACAAAAGAGTAGAGTTCACGATGTTCAAGCTTGTTCATTTTCTACAAAAGATAATTGCAAGGAAAAACAATTAAGACTTGTTCATAACAATGAGTCATAATAATCATATTATAAATGAGCTCACACTAAGACTAGCATGTAACAACCCAGATTTCATAAAAATTAAAATTTTTGTTTTCGGTGTGAATTGTTTGATTGTCTAATTTGTTTGCGGTGTTTGCATCCCCGATTTATCGATCGGCGATTATTCCCCCCCCCCTCTTATCTCGTACCGGACGGAGACCGACCCTTTCCACCTTGACACTCGACCTTTGCGACACCGGGTTTCGCCCGATCACCATCGTGAAAAACCGCACCAGACCAGCCGTAGCCAACGGAACGAAAACCCCATTTAATAATTAAACGGGCTATTTTTATAGCGCGCCGGAAGTGTTCTCGGAATGGTTCCCGCGTGAGGTGAACGCTGCCGGCTCGACACGCTGATCGCGCAGTTCGAAGTTTTACCCAAATCGGAGGTACTGCGGACCCCCGGCGGTCAGAAACGTAAACACCGCACGCGTGAGAGAAAAACCCGGGATGTTTTTGCAAACTGCCAACCACCTGGGCTATATAAAGACCACCACTCTCCCACCCCCACTTAGGGTTTCCCTAAGCCAAAATTGCAGCCACCCCCCTATTTTTGCCCCAAATCTGCCCAATAGACCCCCAAATGCCGAAACCCTAGCTCCCCCACTGATCCAGAGCGTCAGATCTGGGATCTGACGGCCCAGATCGCGCCTGGCTTTCCACCAACCGGCCTCCTCTCTCCTCTGTCTCTTTCGAGGCCGCCGCCGCCTCCATGTCGTGGAGCCGCCGCCGCCGCCTCCATCTCAGGCCGCCGGCCGCCGCTGCACCCCTCCGGTGAGCTCGCCGCCCGCGCCTCCCTCCTCCTCTCCTTTCTCTCCTTCTCATCTCTCTTCTCTTCTCTGCCCCGCAGGACCGCAAGCCCAGCCGCCATGGCCATGGCAAGCTTGGCCAGGAGCTTGGCTGCAGGTCCGAGCCGCGCCGCCGGGACTCGTCGCCGGAGCCCTCCTCCGACCGAATCAGGCCAGATCCACCCCGTTCCGGCCCTCATGTCGCCCGCGTCGCCGGAGGCCGCCCCTCGTCGACGGCGTCAAAGGCCGCCGCTGCCTGCAGCCGAAGGGGACGAGGCGAGCCCCTCCTACCTCGCACGCCTGTCCCGCTCGTGCGCCGCTGCTGGGCCGGCGCGCCTCAGCGGCCCACTCCGCCGCTCACGGCCAGTTGGGCCTCGGCCCAGCGGTGAGGCGACCCCCTTTTTTGTTTTTTTTGTTGCTGCTGCTGCACTGTTGGGCCCAATAGCACTAGATTCGGCCCGTTTAGTTTTTTTTTTCTGCTAGGTTTTTTTATTATAATTGAAAGATTGTGTTATATTTTTGCGAAGCCCGTATCTTCTAGCTCGTAGCTCGGATCGCGACGCTTTAAACATGAAACTTGCTTAGTTTTTCGTGCAATTTGATAAAATGTGCTCTTTTGCCCTGTTTGACTTGTCTACTTGTTGTTTACCTGCTATTTACACTGCCTGCCACTGTAAACTGTAATTTCCATAAATTTTAACCGTTGCTCTGTTTAAAATGTTCTTTATATGTAACTTGACTAGAATTGCATGTAGATTGTGTTTATGCTGCTCTTGCTTGCTAATAAAAATAATAAAATATTGTTTAGGGGCAAAACAGTACCAAATGCAATAAATATCGTGGGGTCCGTAATAGCTGTCGTGCATAGTTTTTACCCCCACTTAAAGTGACTAGATTACATAGTTTATTTATGCTTCACCTCTTGCCATGTTTGTGTGCTATGCCATGCTTGCTTGAGTTGCCATATTAAAAACCTTTGTTGATCACCTGTAGCTAAACAACCTGAACCATCGTAAACGTGCGCTATCGTCGTGTGTGACGAGTACTCCACTTAACCTATTAGTAATCGCTCTCGACGGTAGGTGCGATGTCTCGTGTTGACTTCTTGTTGATGCTTGCTCGTGTTTGCTTCGTAGTAATAGATGCTTGCTCGTTGATTGCTTTCCAGTATTTATCGTCTTATGTGCTTCCACGGGTACCTCTCGGAGACGATGCGAGCTTGCGATCAACTACATCTTTGGAACCCGACTTATCAACAGGCAAGGACTATACATTACTTATGATCCATTCTATTTTAACCAGCGGTTTGCATGCTAGTATAGGTTAGGTTCGATGTTTGATCCTACCACATGTTACAGCCTCTTTCAAACCAATACAACCATGTCCCTTCCCAGCAAACCTTGTACTGCTATGTTACCATTGCTCGTTGCTCAGCCCCTGCTTAGTATGCATGCTCAGGATGCTACGATGTTACCCTGTTACTCCTTGGTTTGGGATATCACATTATTATATTGTTATGGATGATATGATTATTATAAATGTTGACTATATTCGACGAAGGATGGAAGGTCTAGGCTATCCCGCCCCGACGCTTTGTTCCATTCGAGTCACCTAGGACCCGAGTTCCGGGTATTGGTTTTTAGACTAAGCGTGCCTAACCGCGTGTGGGATTTTATGGGGTCCCCTTTTCTTACCTACCTAGCTTCAAACATTTCTAGTGGTGGCCCAAGCTGATTTACCATTTGAAAACCGTGTGTGTGTCTGTCGGGTAGCTCCTGGCAGATATTATTTAAATCAACTTGGGCCAGCGGAGACATGGTTTCTTTGTTGGTCCACACCTGGAAGCTAGGGGGATGCCCACATCTGTTTGGGTAGCTAACCCGACCTCGTCCAGACGGTAGAGGCCGATTCGAGAGCGCGGCCGGCTTTTGAGTTGGATGTCGACTCACCGGGGCCACCCGGATTTGTGCATTGTTAGTTAGAGGGACCCGTCATTCCGGATCTCTTGGGACCAAATCATAAAATGGTTGCCTATGATGGGTGGCAACTGAGAGAGATGGGCGTGCGTGCGGAGCCTTGTATGGGTAGTTGGTACACCCCTGCAGGGTTCAATCTTTTCGAGAAGCATTGTCCACGGTTATGGACGACTTGAGACCTACTCCTTGTTCATAGACAACAACAACTGATATAATCTTAATATAAACTTGATCAACGTGTGTGTGTGCCTTGACTGGTTCTTCTTCGTCGGGATGCGAAGAGGAGGACAAGGATAGGATAGGTGTTATGTTTGCGTAAGTAGCTGATAGCAGACTTGTTGTAGGCGATTCCCCATCGAATGCTTGGCTTCTTATCTTACTCTCTAGATCGTTAGCCACTTCTTAAATGCTAGTGCGACAGCAACCTCACCACTTACCCCATCCTTACCGTAAACTACTAGTTGTCCTAGAATGAAGAGTGATGAAGTCCTTGTTGGGTCAGATGACCACTACAGTTGGATGCTGAGTACTTCTGTACTCATGATACTACCCCCAAACTCTTTTCAGGGCTCTGATCGGCAACAGGTATGGTGATCGACGTTTCACGTGGAGACTCGACGACGACTAGTCAGGCGGATCCCGGCAGAGGGCCTTGACCCGTGTGGTTATGGGGATCGATGATTTTCTCTTTGACAGTAGGCATTTGATTGTAGTCTATACTCAGACATGTATCTTCCGCTGTTGTATTGTATTAAGGCAGTTGTATGCCGATTGTATGAGATGTTGTATCCTTGTATCTGTAATGTTGTGATATCATGTTGGAAATCCGGGGCATATGGCTATGCCATATGTCGCGGTGGGACCGATATGTGCTTCGCCCCGGGATCTGGATGGAAACATCTAGATCTGGAACAGTACCGCATATTGGGCCTGACATAGCATCCCTAAGAAGTTTTAGTGATTACATGATCCTAATTCACTATACGTCCTTGAATATCACACGACCGACATATTAGTTTCAGTGGTAGAAAACTAGTTTGTGCGATCACATCCTATATGTGACTCATGATCGATCTTTCGATCCCTAGTATTCTGAGGCCATATATGCATATGCTAGGCTCGCCAAATTGAACTTAGTGTTATTGTCGCTTAGCAAGGCCATATCTGCATATGCCAGGCCTGCCAAACCCATCCTCATGTGAACGCCTACGTATGTATGAAACCGGTCGTCATGGCGTACCTATCATAAAGAGATCCTTCCAGGTGGTGCACACTTAGGTAGAATACTTATGTTTGGTATTATAAAAGGATCATCTTATTTCATGTTACTGTCGTGTATCCTATACTTGCAAGTGTTAAGATATATGATCATGGTGACACTAAGTCTACAGTGTCTCCATTTGAGTTTGTTTCATCATGATGATCGTTTACTACTTTCTAGTAACACATACAAAGGCTATTACTATGTCAATATCAAACAAAACAATAGCCCCCTTTGCAATATAAAGTTAGACGTTTCTATTTTGTATATTGTATGTTTTACTTGGCTGCTAGGGCTTTCATAGATGAACTATTTCTAGTCTATGAATAATAAATCATAATGCTCATTAGATGATTGTCTCTATTAAAACCCGTACGGGCCCCCCGTTGCAAATGTCATATCAGAAAAAGTAAGAGAGACAGACACCCCCAGAGCCACTTTATACGGTACAAGTCGTATGTCAAGCGTGGAACCAGTCTCGCGTAAGAGTACGCGTAAGGTCGGTAGGGGGAGCTTCATCAAACAGTACCGCAATATGAACAAGTGCACGTGAGAGGGTAATAATCATAGAATCAACGCCCACATCCCTGATGTGTTCTATCTGCACAGTAATACTAGGCATAGACCTAGCTCTAATACCACTGTTGGGTCTTGATACGTCCCAAACGTATCTATAATTTCTGATTGTTCCATGCTTATTTGGGTGACATTGCCATGTGTTTTGCTACACTTTCATACCTTTTTACACATATTTGGACTAGCCTACTAACTCAGTGCACCCAGTGCCAGTTTTTGTATGCTGAGGTCTGTGAATTGCAGATTTATACCCATATGTACGTTCCAGAAGACTACGGAAGCCCGAAGGAGAGCTGGAGGGGGCCACCCCCTCCCAGGCGGCCAGGGGACGCGGCCCACCCTAGGCCACGCTAGGAGGAAGCCTGGAGGGGTGGGACCCCCTGGTGCCCTCCTTCGTCCTATATTTACTCCTCGACACAGAAACCCTCGAAAGAGATCCTGCACCGCGAAATTCACCACTGTTTCGCCGCCATCGCGATCCCTAGATCGGGATAAGACCTTGTCCCGGCACCCTGCCAAAGGGAGGATCGATCTCCGAGAGCTTCTCCACCACCATGATCTCCTCCCGGATGTGTCGTGAGTAGGCCCCCTTGGACCATGGGTCCATGAAAGTCCAAGTATGTGATCAGAGGGGGAGGGAATGATCACATCAATTTTTCGAGTGAAACTTTGAAGTGAAGCAGAAATATAGTACAAGAAGAACACAAGAACAAGTAACCAGGAAGCAAAACTAACTACGAGTCCAAACACATTGAGTCAAATCATGCTGAAGCATAACTGGGAAGCAAATGCAATAAATAATGTAAGTACTTGAAGTAAAACAAACTCTTGACTCGGCGATGTTTGTTCGACTAGTTCATGCTCTACAAAGCGCTACGTCTGGTTGGAGGGCTGGTGATTGAACACCTGGAGCAAAACTCTCTCCGTCCGTTGCTCCACTGCACCAATCTCCTTGAGCTTGGCCAGTTTTGACTCGTGGTAGATTATTAATGTCTACGCACGCTTCTATTCTTGTATACTATGGTCGGCCTCCAAGCACAGAGGTTTGTAGGACATCAACAATTTCCCTCAAGTGGATGACCTAAGGTTTATCAAACTCAGGGAAGTAGAGGTTGAAGATGGTCTCTCTCAAGCAACCCTGCAATTAAGATACAAGAAGTCTCTTGTGTCACCAACACACCTAATACAACTAGGAGTTGTATAGGTGCACTAGTTTAGCGAAGAGATGGTAAAATATGGGTGATAAGGGTCGCAAATCAAGGTAATATAAATCTGTAATAAAAATTACAGCAAGCAAACAAGTAGTAAACATGAGCACAAACGGTATTGCGATGGTGGAAACAAGAACTAGGCTTCATACTTTCACTAGTGGCAACTCCCAACAACATTAACATAGTCTAATCACATGATATTTCCACTAAAACATGCATTGGAGATGTACTCCGAGGTTATTCCTTTGTGGTCAAGAGAGGACGAGAATTGTGTAGGGCTACAAAATCACACCTTAGAGTTCGTAGTTCTCATCTACGGATTTACCAATGTCACCGCGGCCATCCAAAGAGAGTACCACAATCACCACAACATATCTCAAGGATAGTCAAAGACAAGCACCAAGAGACTCTCAATCTTCAATCCACACACAAAAGAGGAAATCACTCATGAAAATATTCTTCTAACCCATGTCCAATAGACCACTGTCACCATGGTCTCGGGGATTATACTAGATAAAGACAAGTGATTACATCAAATCCAATACATAGAAGAAGGGGAAACATCATGGGATAATCCCAGATTAACATAGCCTATGATCACAATTAATATCACATCATGGGAGAGAGAATTGACCACATAGCTACTGTAGAAGGCCTCAACCCTGAGGAGGTACTACTCCCGCATCATGGAGGGAGGAAGCAACGTCGATGGAGATGAATCCGGGGGCACTTCCCCATCCCGGCAGGGTGCCGACACAGGAATTCTGGTCCCCCGAAGCTTGCTGGCGATGGCGACGGAGATCGGAATTGCTTTTGGAGAAAAGGGTTCTGTAATCAGGGTTTTCGCGACGGGAGTATAAATAAGAGCCAAGGGGGGCAGCCCAGGGGGCACCAGGAGTCCAGGTGGCCTCCTGGCGCAGCCCACCCTAGTCCGCACCCACTGGCCTCCTGGGCACCAGGTGGGGCCCCTCTTGCCCCCCTTCGGGCGTCTGAAAGCTTCCTCTACGCTGTTTTAATATATTTTCCCGGATTTTTTCTGGCAATTTAAGTAATGGGAAAAAATGAAATACAAAAACAACAGAAAACAAAAACTGGCACGGTGGTGCACTGAGTTAATAGGTTAGTCCAAATATGATCAAAAGTGTATGAAAGTGTGTCAAAAGCATAGCAATATCAACCAAAACATGCATGGGGCAAGCAGAAATTATAGATACGTTTGGGACGGATCAACATCCCCAAGCTTAATTCCTGCTCGTCCTCGAGTAGGTAAATGATAACAAGCATAATTTCTGTGGTGACATGCTACCAACCATATAAGAACTTCTAAGTAAAGCAATGAAGGCATGTAAATAAATTCTAATCATAACAAGCAAGAGTCTATATTAGCATTGAAACAAGCAACATAAGAACATAAAGGTGCAAGAGCTCTCGCTGTCCGTTACTCGAATTTTCCAAATGGTGTTTGCATGCAAGAAGTGGGAGATGGGAATATGAGAGAGAAAAACATTTATTTAGTAAAGAACTCAATCTACTAAAATTTCACACTTGGTCTTCTTTGGAATATTATCTTGAATCGTCCCCAGACCACTAGCCAGGTACAAGTCAAAATGATCCACTCCCTTTCGATATTTTGAGCACTCATGCAATGGATGAGCGTAAGCAAGAAAGTCGACACTTAGGATGACAAAGAGAGAGATATGGAGGAGGAAAACAAAAAAAAGGTGTGAAAGGCTCACATCAATGAGGACAATCATAGGAGAGAAAGCCAAATGATAGATATGATGTGAGGAGTAGGGATTGCCATGCAACGGATGCACATATGAGCTATGGAAAGCTCTCCAACGGAACTAGTGGGGTTGCATCTGATACGTCCAAAACGTATCTATAATTTCTGCTTGCTCCATGCCTCTTTTGTGTGATATTGCTATGATATTCATGAACTTCCATACAGTTTTGAGCATATTTGGACTAACCTATTAACTCAGTGCACCCCAGTGCCAGCTCCTGTTTTCTGCTGTTTTTCTATTTCAGGTTCCCCCCATATAAAAAGTGCTCCAAAAATTCGGGAAAAATCCAATAAAAAATCAGCGTACGGGAAGCTTCCAGAATCACCGAGGGGGGGGGGGGGCAGAGGGGACCCACCAGGGTCCCAGGCGCCCTCCCGGCGCGCCCCAGGGTGGGGCCGCGCCAGGGGGCCTCTTGGAGCCCTGGTGCCCCCCTGGCTGCCCCCCTTCGCCTATTTAATCCTCGTGACGTGAAACCCCCGTGATGGGAACCCTTTTTCGCGATCTCTCCTCTGTTCCACCGCCGCCGCGCTTCCAAGATCAGGAGCACTAGAAGACCTCTTCCTGGCACACTGCCGGAGGGAGGAATCACCTCCGGGAGCTTGTCCACCCAATGGATGCTTCCCGGATGAACCGTGAGTAGTCCACCTTGGACCAGGGGTCTATGATCAGTAGCTATGTGATGTTCTCCTCCCCTCTTTTTTCTTCATGGATCAGACCTCATGAGTTGCCCTAAATGATCGAGGCACTTATGTAATATTTCTGCTGTTGCTATGCTGAGTTTGCTGGGATCCGATGGATTATGGGATTATGTTCAGATTGTGTTTGAGTAATATATTTGATTCTCCTCTTTTATATTTATGTTCTTGAGTAATTCTTGCATGTTCTCCGTTGCTGTTTATTGCTTTGGCCAAGTAATAGGTAGTGACTCCAAGAGGGAGCGTTATGCATGATTGTGGGTTCATGCCCCCCGATGACTAGCTTGAGTGAGAGAAACATGAGTCTAGGGGATGTGCTGTTGCCACAAGGGGGGAAAACAACAGTGCTTGTACTTGCGGGTGCAAGAACAGTTCTTTAATGCAGTTGTCCGTTGCTTTGAGTTTACACTTTGATTCTGATTCGCAACTTAATACCAGAGATATGTTCTGGATAGATATCTCAAGGTGTATGATTAGTAGGTAGATGCAGATGGATTTTGGTCTACTTGTCTTGGAGTACCGCCCATGCTTTTCAGCCTCTTCCTTTCTCTATAGCATAATTAGTATTGGTTTGCGCACATAATCCTGTCAATTGCCCACCTGTGATTTGTTTACCTCGCATGGCTATTTTATCGTCTTTTGGAAGAGAGACATCACTAGTGAACATCATAGGACCCCGATCCATATTTCCAATATTGTTTACACCTTCAATTTACTTTTAGTATTTACTTTTCCGTAGCTATCACTATCACTATTATCCCGTGCGTTTTATCCTTTGTAAACAACAAGGCCGGAGGAATTGAAAACTCCTCTTTACTCGTTGTGAAGCAAAGCTATCTGTTGTGTGTGCAGGTCCAGTTCAAGGAAGCAACTTTTGTCTAAAACGGTGCCATTGTTTCCTTGCCACCTACTTGTATCTATTGGAGTCCTACTGGTCCGACACTCAACCTTAGCATCTTCGCTAAGGGAAATTACCGCCATCTACATCTCAACCTTCCACTTGGGGTAACCAACGAGGGGCGATAAGTTATCTCGTGTATCAAGCCATTTCTGGCGCCGTTGCCAGGGACTCCACTCTTCAAGATAGGGGAGTTGCACACTATCTTTTATCTTTGCTTTTTAGTCTTGTTTGTTTACCTTTCAGTTCTTGCTTTAGTGTCCTTTATCAAAAATCAAAGAAATAGTTATCTTTCCTGCTGCTACTATGGGTTCCTCTGAGAACACCAAGTTGTGTGACTTCACTAGTCACAACAACAGTGACTTTATCTACACTCCTATTGCTACACCTGCTACTTCAGCACCTTCTTATGAGATTAAACCTGCTTTTCTTAACCTTGTTATGAAAGATCAATTCTCTGGTGCTAGAGATGATGCTGCTTTGCACTTAAATAATTTTATTGAGCTTTGTGATATGCAAAAGTACAAAGAAGTAGATGGATGAAGCTAAAATCTGGTTTCAATCCTTGCCTAAGAATAGCATAGATTCTTGGGATAAGTGCAAGGATGCTTTTATTGGGAAGTACTACCCCCCTGCTAAGACTATCCAGTTGAGGAGCTTTATTATGATTTTTAAACAATTGGATAATGAACACGTTGCCCAAGCTTGGGAACGCATGAAATATGTTGTTAAGAATTTCCCTACGCATGGTTTGACTACTTGGATGGTTATCCAAACTTTTTATGCAGGCTTGAACTTTACCTCGCGGAACTTGCTAGATTCGGCCGCGGGAGGAACCTTTATGTCAACTACACTTGGTGCTGCCACAAAACTTCTCGATGAGATGATGACCAACTATTCCCAATGGAACACTGAAAGAGCTCCAACAGGTAGGAAGGTAAACTCTGTCAAGGAGATTTCCTCCCTAAATGAAAAAGTTGACTTGATTATGTCTCTACTTACCAAGCAATCTCCTATTGATCCTCAAAATGTGCCTTTAAATTCTTTTATTGATCAAGATCAAGTAGATGTGAACTTTATCTCTAGAAACAACTTCAACAACAATGCTTATAGGAGTAATTTTGCTAGCAATCCTAGACCGTTCCCCTCCAACAACTATGGGAACAACAACACTTATCCTAGCACCAGAAACTCTGCCCCTAGAGATAGTGACATGCCTAGTTATGAGAAACTTTTGGAAATAGAGAAGGCCACTAAGAACTACATGCACACCCAATATGAACAAAATAGGACCTTCTCTAGACAATTAGATAAGCACACTTCCATCTTGCAAGACATTGGTAGACAACTAGAGAGTCTGAACATTGAGATTTCTAACCTCCAGACTAGGCTCACCACCACAGAAACCCAAGTTTCCAATATGTCTCACACACATGCTACTTTGATAAATCAAATGGCAGCCAAACCAGAAGTTATCCCTATGGAAGAATATAGAATTAAGAGCCTTCATACACACCATACTGTTGCTACTATCCAAGTGGTTGAGGATAACCAAACTCTTAGCACCCAATGCACCCCTAGTCCCATAGGACCTATTAATGGTGATGCTATGACCTCAACCGTAGAAGAAGAAATTCCTATGACTATAGAAGATACCAAACAAGTGAGCCTAAAGGACACCACTACTACTCTACTTGATAGTAGTGACCTTGATTTTTATAATTGCACCCTTTCTGAAGTTATTCGTTTCCTTCAGAAGATGTCTAGAGACCCCCACACTAGCACACTTAATCTTGCCTTCACGGAGCATATCACTAATGCTCTTATCAAAGCTAGGGAAGAGAAGCTTAGGGTAGAAGCCTCCATACCTAGAAAGATAGAAGATGGTTGGGATCCTATGATTAAAATTAAGTTTAATAATTTCTCTTGCTATGCTTTATGTGATGTTGGAGCTAGTACCTCTATTATGCCCAAAAGAATGTATGATATATTTGAATTGGAACCTTTTGATGCTTGTTCTTTTGGTGCTCGTCTCGTCGTTTCTTCCATAAAGAAATCTTTGGGGAAGATCGATGTTGTTCTTATCATTGTCAATGAAAATTATGTTCCCGTTGATTTTACTATTATGGTCATTGAATGTGAACCTTCTTGTCCAATTATTTTGGGACGTCCTTTTCTTCGCACCGTGGGTGCTGTTATTGATATGAAAGAAGGGATTATAAAATTCTAATTCCCTCTCAAGAAAGGGATGGAACACTTCCATAGGAAAAAGATTAAGTTGCCTTTTGAGTCCGTCACACGGGCTAGTTATTTTCTTGAAAAGACTTGATCTATTTGCATTAAGCCTAGCTAATGGCTTTAAAGAAGCGCTTTCGGGAGGCAGCCCGCAACGAATTTAGGGTTTCCTTTTTGTTTTTATTATGTTTTTAGTGGTCTTGATGATTGTTACTACTGTAGCAACATCATTGTATCTTTACTTTTAAAGCTTTGTGCCTTTTATAGCCTCATATGATAAGGGAAGTGAAAGTTGTGACATGCTGTCCAGAAAACAGATTCTGTCCTCGTGACTATAAAAATCACAGAAAAATCCCAGTTCATCTCTTTGATCTGAATTTTTTACAGAGCGTGCTCTATACAATTACGAAACTTTCGTATGTTCTTAGTTTTTTGATTTGAGTTGCATAAGTATCCCTAAAAAATTCCTTATTACCTGCTGGTCTGTTTTTCACAGATTCTGTCATGTTTTGCCTTTTCTTCGTTTTGCAAACCTTAAGCTTGCTTTTTCTTTGCAAAAACCTTTTGGCACTCTTGAGAAACAGTATCTCTTCAATATTATCTCTATTTCCAGTAGATAAAAATTATTTTATTATGGGTATTAACCTCGTTAATCAGATTATGACGAGTTATGTATGAAGGGAGTTTTCAAGTGTGCGAGGGATGATGATGAAAGAAGATTAAGAAGTGTCAAGCGCTCAAGCTTGGGGATGCCCCCATGCATCCCCAAGAAATATTAAAGGGGACTCAAGTACCTAAGCTTGGTGATGACCCCGTGCATCCCCTTCTCCATCAACAATTATCAATTCGTCTCTCGTTTCACTATATTTTTATCACTTCATGCATTATGTGCTATGCTTGAAGCGTCTCGCTCTTAGGATTTGTGTTTAGTTTTCTTTAGATTTTCTTGATGTTCATAACAAGTTAGAACCCAACTTTCTTTGTGTGGGAGAGATACACGCTCCACTTCCAAAATTTAGAACACAACATAGGATTTTTCATGCTTATCTTTGATGTGTTTGTTCTTTATATTTTTTCATAGCTACTCTCATGTTTTGCTCTTAGCTTTCATGTTTATCTTTTCAAAGAGATTTTTTTTAGTTTGTTGCCGGAACTCTCTGGAGTTTTCATGTTTATCTTGTTTAGAGAGTTTTCCTGTTACACTGAGTTTTGTGTCTTGACTTGAAGTAGGTAATTGAGGTTCTATTCTTTTGTAGTAGTAACTTGCAATAGTTTTGAGGTGTTGTTTTGAGTAATGTTTGGACTTCTGGTGTCAACAGCTTTAGCCTATTAGTTATAGATGTCGTATTTTGGGCAATCCGTGTTTATTTTCAAAACTTACAAAATTAGTTGAGAACTTTGCTACTAGATGGATCACTACTCTTCTGAGGGGTCGAATATTGGAGTACACTCACGTACCATGAGTCGAGGATGCGCAAGGATAACCAAACCCCCATACACTCCTCCTCGGGGTACTTGTCTCTTTGTGAACCTCCTTATTAGATTGAGAGTTACCGATAATAAGTGCATGAGTTCTTCGGACTAATGTAAGTATTCGAAAGTTGACACTTCCACCTTCCCAAATTTTTCTAGCCTCTCCTGTGTCGTGCATTGCTTTCTTGTCACTCCGAGAGTTGGCGTGCACCTTCGTCGGTACATCCAAACCCTTAGCACGATACGCTCTGTCATCATAAACCTCCTTATATCCTTCCTCAAAACAGCCACCATACCTACCTATCAAGTCATTTCCATAGCCTTTCCGAGATATATTGCCATGCAACATCCATTTTCTCATGACTTGATCTTCATGTCATACATGTTACTTGCTTTATCGATGAGCCGCATGCTAGTTGGGCCTTGCCCTAATCATTGCTACCTAACGCTCTAGTATCATTGCATATCCTGCTACACTGGTAGAGGCATACATTTGCATACATCATGATAGTTACATCTTCTTTATGATTTGAGTACTTTGTAAAGTGTGAAAGATCTTCTATACTTCTTGTAATATATAGAGTGTTGCCCCTAAAGTGAGGAAAAGATCCCAAAGTGGACAAATTAAAAGATCCCAAAGAGGAGAAATGAGAGAAATAGAAAGAGCCATTGAGGCCACCAAAAAAATATCAAAAAATAGAAAAAATAGAAAAATAAATAAAATGAGAGAAGGGGGCACACTACTATTCCTTTTGGAGATATCCACACTCGTACTCCCTCTTATATCTTGTACTCCATAGAGATTATCATTCATGCATATAGCTATGTCGGGACCTTCACACTATAGAACTTGGCTTGTATATTCCAATGATGAGCCTCCTCAAATGAGCTCTAGGTCTTCTTGAGTAAGCAAGTTGGATGCACCCCCACTAGTTCCATTAGAGAGCTCTTAGCTCATATGTGCATCCGTTTCATGGCAATCCCTACTCCTCACATCATATCTATCATTTGGCTTTCTCTCACCTATGATTGTCCTCATTGATGTGAGCCTTTCACACCTTTTTGTCTTCCTCCTCCACCATATTCTCTCTTTGCATCCTAAGTTTCAACTTTCTTTCTTACGCTCATCCATTGCATGAGTGCTCAAAATGTCGAAAAGGAGCGGATCATTTTGACTTGTACCTGGCTAGTGGTCTGGGGACGAGTCAAGATAAGATTCCAAAGAAGACCAAGTGTGAAACTTTAGTAGATTGAGTTCTCAACACAAAAATACTTTTCTCTCATATATCCCTATCCCCTTTCTTGCACGCAAACACCATTTGGAGACATTCGAGTCACGGACAGCGAGAGCTCTTGCATCTTTATGTTCTTATGTTGCTTGTTTCTTGATTGCTATGACTTGAATTGAATTAAATTCCTTGATTGCTTTACTTAAAAGTTATTATATGGTTGCTAGTTTGTCACCACAGAAATTATGCTTTTATCATTTACCTACTCGAGGACGAGCAGGAATTAAGCTTGGGGATGTTGATACGTCCAAAACGTATCTATAATTTCTGCTTGCTCCATGCCTCTTTTGTGTGATATTGCTATGTTATTGATGAACTTCCATACACTTTTGATCATATTTGGACTAACTTATTAACTCAGTGCACCCCAGTGCTAGTTCCTGTTTTCTGCTGTTTTTCTATTTCAGGTTTCCCCCATATAAAAAGTGCTCCAAAAATTCAGGAAAAATCCAATCAGAAATCAGCGTACGAGAAGCTTCCAAAATCACCGAGGGGGGGCCCAGAGGGGACCCACAAGGGTCCCAGGCGCCTTCCTGTCGCGCCCCAGTGTGGGACCGCGCCAGGGGGCCGCCTGGAGCCCTGGTGGCCCCCCTGGCTGCCCCCTTCGCCTATTTAATCCTCATGACGTGAAACCCCCGTGACAGGAACCCTTTTTCGCGATCTCTACTCTGTTCCGCCGCCGCCGCGCTTCCAAGATCGGGAGCACCAGAAGACCTCTTCCCGGCACCCTGCCGGAGGGAGGAATCACCTTCGGGAGCTTTTCCACCACCATGGATGCTTCCCGGATGAACCGTGAGTAGTCCACCTTGGACCATGGGTCTATGATCAGTAGCTATGTGATGTTCTCCTCCCCTCTTTGTTCTTCATGGATTATACCTCGTGAGCTGCCCTACATGATCGAGGCACTTATGTAATATTTCTTCTGTTGCTATGCTGAGTTTGCTAGGATCCGATGGATTATGAGATTATGTTCAGATTGTGTTTGAGTAATATATTTGCTTCTCCTCTTTTATATTTATGTTCTTGAGTAATTATTGCATGTTCTCCGTTGCTGTTTATTGCTTTGTCCAAGTAGTAGGTAGTGACTCCAAGAGGGAGCGTTATGCATGATTGTGGGTTCATGCCCCCCGATGACTTGCTTGAGTGACAGAAACATGAGCCTAGGGGATGTGCTGTTGCCACAAGGGGGATAACAACGGTGCTTGTACTTGCAGGTGCAAGGATTGTTTACTTTATGCAAAGTTCTTTAATGCAGTTGTCCGTTGCTTTGAGTTTACACTTTGGGACTTAATACCAGCGAGATGTTCTGGATAGATATCTCAAGGTGGATGATTAGTAGGTAGATGCAGATGGATTTCGGTATACTTGTCTTGGCGTACCGCCCATGCTTTTGAGACTCTTCCTTTCTCTATAGCATAATTAGCATTGGTTTGCGCACATAATCCTGTCAATTGCCCAACTGTGATTTGTTTACCTCGCATGGCTATTTTATCCTCTTTTTGGAGAGAGACATCACTAGTGAACATCATAGGACCCCGGTCCATATTTCCAATATTGTTTACACCTTCAATTTACTTTCAGTATTTATTTTTCCGTAGCTATCACTATCACTATTATCCCGTGCGTTTTATCCTTTGTAAACAACAAGGCCAGAGGAATTGACAACTCCTCTATACTCGTTGGGAAGAAAAGATATCTGTTGTGTGTGCAGGTCCAGGTCAAGGAAGCAACTTTTATCTAAAACGCTGCCATCGTTTCCTTGCCACCTACTTGTATCTGTTGGAGTCCTACTAGCCCGACACTCAACCTTAGCATCTTCGCTAAGGGAAATTGCCGCTATCTACATCTCAACCTTCCACTTGGGGTAACCAACGAGGGGCGAGAAGTTATCTCGTGTATCAGCATCCAACTTGCTTGCTCAAGAAGACCTAGAGCTCATTTGAGGAGTGTAAGGCCCGATATGCGGTAATGTTCCAGATCTAGATGTTTCCATCCAGATCCGGGGACGAAGCACATACCTGTCCCACCGCGACATATGACAATGCCATATGCCCCGGATTTCCAACATGATATCACAACATTACATCTACAAGGATACAACATCTCATACATTCGGCATACAACTGCATTAAATAGATTACATCAACGGAAGGTACATGTCTGTGTACATACTACATTCAAATGCCTAGTGTCAAAGGTAAAACACACCATTCCCGTAACCACACGGGTCCAGGCTCTCCACCGGGATCCACCTAACTAGTCGTCGTCGAGTCTTCGTGAAGGCATCCATAAGAAGAGTCGTCGAGCTCCTCTGAAGTCCAAGATCGTTCCATAAAGTGCGTAAAAGAGAAAAGAAAGAGGTGAGCTATATCGAAGTCTTGTAACTAACTTCTCACAGGTAAGATGGGGGTAGTGCTCAGGTTGCAGACGCACTAGCAATATATGAGTGGCTAACGGTCTAATTTAGAGTAAGATGAGAACCAAGCATTCGATGAGGAATTTCCTCCAACAAGTCTTGCTATCAACTACTTACGCAAGCATAACACCTATCCTATCCTTGTCCTCCTCTTCACATCCCGACGAAGAAGAAGCAGTTAAGGCACACACACGTTGATAAAGTTGTTAAGATTAGCTCAGTTGTTGTTGTCTATAAACAAGGAGTAGGTCTCAAGTCGTCCATAACCGTGGACACGGCTTCTCGATAAGATTTAACCCAGCAGGGGTGTACCAACTGCCCATTACAAGGCTTCGCACGCACGCCCATCTCTCTCAGTTTCTACCCATCACAGGCAGCCATTTTATGATTTAGTCCCGAGAGATCCGAAACGACAGGTCCCTCTAACTGACAATGAACAAATTCGGGTGGCCCCCGGTGAGTCGACATCCAACTCAAAAGCTGGCCGCGCTCTCGAATTGGCCTCTACCGTCTGGATGAGGTCGGGTTAGCTACCCAAACCATGTGGGCAGCCCCCTAGCTAGCCCAAGTTGTTTGAAATCTGCGGGCCGCGGACCAGTCACACACATGTTTCAAATGGTAAATCAGCTTGGGCCACCACTACAGATGTTTGAGGCTCGGTAGGTAAGAAAAGGGGACCCCATAAAATCCCACACGCGGTTAGGCACGCTCGTCAAGAGACACAATACCCGGAACTCGGGTCCTAGGTGACTCAAATGGAACAAAGCGTCGGGGCGGGATAGCCTAGACCTTCCATCCTTCATCGAGTATAGTCAACATTTATAATAATCATAACATCCACAACAATATAATAGTGTGATAGCCCAATCCAAGGAGTAACAGGGTAACATTCGTAGCATCCTAAGCATGCATACTAAGCAAGGGCTGAGCAACAAGCAATAGTAACATAGCAGTACATGGTTTGCTGGGAGGGGACATGGCTGTATTGGTTTAAGAGAGGCTGTAAACATGTGGTAGGATCAAACATCGAACCTAACCTAGACTAGGATGCAAACCGCTGGTTATAATAGAATGGATCATAAGTAATGTATAGTCCTTGCATGTTGATAAGTCGAGTTCCGAAGGTGTAGTCGATCGCAAACTCGCATCATTCTGAGAGTATCCGCAGGAGCACACAAGAAGTAAACACTGGAAAGAAATCAACGAACATGCTTCTATTACTACAGAACAATCACGAGCAAGCAATGAACAAAAAAGCATGATCAAGTATGATGCATGACATTTTAATAACTATGCACTAACATAAAAATAGATAAGTTTAAATGAAGCTCGGGGAGCAAGGATGCAATGCTACCGACAACCTTCATATGCATTAGGTAGGTGGTTAATGAATCCGTCGGAGTCCTTATGTTAAAGTTGGTATGATGCATGATCATGGCATATGCAAAAGACAAACATAATATTAGCAAGAATTGCCCACACATGAGAATAAACCTCGAGCTGGGGTTCCTCAACATAACACATATGAGAATGGCATGGCATATTATGATGCAACTAATGCAATCTATTTCAAGCAATTAAATAAAGGGAGAGACTACGCTACCGAAAGCTACGGTGAACGGAGGAACTACGATGCTCGAAACACGGAAAAAATGGAAGAATCGCGCCATGCGGAACCTACGAGGGGTTATGTGCAAAATGCACCATCACCAAAATAATGCTAGCTCAAATGGAAATATGAACAACACCATCTCGTTCCTCATATTTTCTACCCCAAAATCATGTATGAAATGATTTATTTGGAGCAAGGATGCACATTACACACACAATGCAAAAAGGGGCATATTTGAAGGAATTTAAGAAAATTTTAAATAAACTAGAAAAAGAAAATGGAGGGAAAACCTCCACGGGCTGATCTCGGCCAAATCTGGCCCAAACCCTCGTGGGTCTGTCTATTTGACGCCCACGGGCGATGAACTACACTAGGCCGAGCCCATCTCGCTGGCTAAAACAAATAAAAGAAAAGGGGGGGGGGCAAAACTGGGGGTATTCGTTCCCAAGGGGGATCGAACCCAGCACCTCACGGTAGCAAACCACGGTGCCCACATCGCTGCACAATGAAGGGACTCACGACAAGCATCAACACTGAATAATAAAGACTCAGCTACTTGCGTTAACTGAAATTGCACACGATGCAAAAACAAGGAAAAAAGGGTGCGCCTTGCGGAGCTAGGGACTTGACCCCACGCCCTCACGGCTGCAACCGCGGCGCCCACACCGCTGGGCTACGCTGGAGGATTCAACAGAACAATGCTTCTACATGACATAACTTAACTACATGGCGACTAACTGAATCGTAACGCACACCTGAAGAAAACTTACACCTTGTGCCTGACAGAGAGGATGACGAGCGCCAACGGCCTCCCGGGTAGAGCAACCGGGAGCGCGGCGAGGTAGGTCTACAGGGGTGTGCCAAGGCAGGCCAAGGGCGCGCACTGGATGGGTCGCGGACACACGCGCATGCGCTGACACGCACACGGTTTGCGACGGCGAACGACAGACGAGCAGGAGCAAACGACGAGGACTTACGGTGTCCTACTGCTACATGCGACGGAAGGACATGGAGAGAGGAGGGGAGGCTCTCACGAGGCTTGGGCTCGAGGAAGATGGACTAGTATGCAGGGACGATCGTTGGCTCGGGGAAGGAGACGTAGAGGGGGTCGTCGCCGAGGAAGACGACACCGGCGAGTTTGGAGACGTCCGCGGGTTGAAGATGACACAGGGAAGACGGGAAAACAGCCGAGGGTCCCGAGCTCGCCGACTCATTTGCTTGCGGATGGTGGCGCGCACGGGCTCGGAGAAGACGTACACGTCATTGATCATCGACGATCGGCGCAGGGGCTCAAGAACTCGGTCCCATGGAACTCATGCCCATGTCGTCCGGGCAGGGAAGAAGAAGAAGAAAAGAGAGGGGGGAGAGGGAGATGGCGGCCGGGGAGAGGGAACCCTAGATAAGGGGGGCGCGGGGCGAGTGGAGAGGCTATAAGGGGAGGCTGGAGAGGGGCTACCATGAGGGCTTCACCTCCTCCTCTCTGCCATGGCGTGGAGCGTGTGAGGAGGGGGACCTCCATGTGCAAGGGGAAAAAAGAAGGACGAAACGGTTGGGCTGGGGAGAGGAAGGTTAGGTGGGCTGGGGAAAAAAGAAAGAGGCCCAAGAAGGCTAGGAGGAAATATCTGCATTTATTCTTTTAATAAAAAGAGAGCAAAAAATGCAATAGAGTAAATACAAGTGAATATTCAAACATCATATAATAATATGATTCCTCATTCAAAAGATTTATAAGAATTTCAGAAAATGATTTGGGTAAAAATATTTAAGTAATTCAAAAGCATCTAAATTTATTAAAATGCCACTTTGAACTACAACCCATTTTTCGGACATGATCAAATCATGGTATTTTGAATGGACCTTTTCTCATGGAAAAACATGATGGAGTCCAAAAGTCCTTGTTTGGATGATCAAAGGTGATCACGGAAGAAAATGGCAAAGGCTAGAGAAGTAACAAGTAGAAAAATTGCAAATAATCCTGTTAAGTAATCATAAAAATGCTTGGGCATTTTTCTGTCACATGGATTATGACAAAGATTAAATGTGCGAATTATAATCCCCAATGGGAAAAATAAAATTGCAATTTTTTTGGATTTTGCTAGTTTTGGGTTGTTACAAGGAGGCTCATCATTGGAATATACAAGCCAAGTTCTATAGTGTAAAGGTCCCCTCATAGATATATGCATATATGATCATCTCTATGGAGTACAAGGTATAGGAGGGATTACGAGTGTGTATCTCTCAAAAGGAATAGTAGTGTTGCCCCCTTCTCTCTTTTTTTTCTATTTTCTATTTTTTGGTGGCCTCAATGGATTTTTCTATTTAACTCTCATTTGTTCTCTTTGGGATCTTTTAAATTCATCCTCTTTAGGATCTTTTCCTCACTTAAGGGCAACACTCTATTTTACAAGGAGTATAGGAGATCTTTAACACTTTGCAAAAGTAGTCAACATAAAGAAGATGTAGCTATCATGATGTATGCAAATGTATGCCTCTGCCCGTGTAGCAGGAACATGTATGACATGAAGATCAAGTCATGAGAAGGTGGAAGTTGCATGGCAATATATCTCGGAAAGGCTATGGAAATGCCTTGATAGGTAGGTATGGTGGCTGTTTTGAGGAAAGATATAAGGAGGTTTATGATGACAGAGCGTATCATGCGAAGGGTTTGGATGTACCGACGAAGGTGGACGCCAACTCTCGGAGTGAGAAGGAGGCAATGCACGACACAGGAAAGGCTAGCAAATATGAGGAGGTGGAAGTGTCATGATCATCTCTATGGAGTACAAGGATAAGAGGGAGTACTAGTGTGGATCTTTCAAAAGGATATTAGTGTTGCCCCTTTCTCTCTTTTTATTTATTTTTCTATTTTTTGTATTTTTTTGTATTTTTTGGTGGCCTCAATGGCTCTTTCTATTAAACTCTCATTTGTCCTCTTTGGGATCTTTTATTTTGTCCACTTTGGGATCTTTTCCTCACTTAAGGTCAACACTCTATTTTTTACAAGAGGGTATAGAAGATCTTTCACACTTACAAGGTACTCAAATCATAAAGAAGATGTAGTTATCATGATGTATGCAATGTATGCCGCTGCCAGTGTAGCAGGAACATGCATGACATGAAGATCAAGTCATGAAGAGGTGGATGTTGCATGGCAATATATCTCGGAAAGGCTATGGAAATGCCTTGATAGGTAGGTATGGTGGCTATCTTGAGGAAATGTATAAGGAGGTTTATGATGACAAAGCGTATCATGCCAAGGTTTTGGATGCACCGGCGAGGTAGACACCAACTCTTAGAGTGAGAAGAGGGCAATGCACGGTACCGAAGAGGCTAGAAAATATGAGGAGGTGGAAGTGTCAACTTTCAATACTTACATTAGTCCGAAGAACTCATGCACTTATTATCGGTAACTCTCATTCTAATCAGGAGGTTCACAAAGAGACAAGTACCTCGAGGAGGAGTGTATGGGGGTTTGGTTATCCTTGCGCATCCTCGACTCATGGTATGTGAGTGTACTCTAATCTTAGATCCAACCGAAGATTAGTGATCCATCTTGTAGCTAGAGTTCTTAACTAGTTTTTGTAGTTTTTTGAAAATAAACCTGGATTGCCCAAAATACGACATCTATCACTAATAGGCTATAGCTCTTGACACTAAAAGTTTAAACATTACTCACAACAATACCTCAAAACTATTGCAAGTTACTACTACAATTCAATAGCAACCTCAATTACCTACTTCAAGTCAAGACACAACTCAGTGCAATAGCCAACTCTCTAAACAAAATAAACATGAAAACTAAAGAGAGTTCCAGCAACAAACTAAACTAAAGCTCTTGAAAAATAAATAAACATGAAAGCACAAGAGCTAAACATGACAGCAGCTACGAAAAGATAAAGAACACACAACAAAAGAAAGATAAGCATGAAAATCATATGATGTGTTCTAGTTGAAAGTGGAGCGTGTTTCTCTCCCACAGAAAGAAAGCTGGGTTCTAACTTGATATGAACAGAAAACAAAGCTAAAGAAAACCAAAAAGAAAGTAAAGAGCAAGACGCTCCAAGCATAGCACATAACGCATGAAGTGATAAAAATATAGTGGAACGAAGGACAAACTAATAATTGTTGATGAAGAAGGGGATGCACGGGAGCATCCCCAAGCTTAGACATTTGAGTCTCCTTGGATAATTCTTGGGGGTGCATGGGGGCATCCCCAAGCCTGAGCGTTTGACACTCCCGGATCTTCTTTCATCATCTTCCTTAGCACACTTGAAAACTCCCTTCATACATAACTCATCATAAGCTGATTAGAGAGGTTAGTACCCACAATAAAGCAATTTTCCTCTACTGGAAATAAAGTTTTTATTCAAGGTCTACTGTTTCTCAAGATTACCAAAAATAGTTTTGCAAAGAAAAAGCAAGCTTAAGGTTTGCAAAATTGAGGAAAGGAAAAACGTGGAAGAATCTATGAAAAACAGACCAGCAGGTAGTAAATAATTTTTTTGGGGTACTTCTGCAACTCAAATCAAAAAACTCAGAACAGACGCCCGAAAGCTAATTGAATAGAGCATGCTGTCAAAACAATTCAGATAAAAATGATGATCTGTTGATTTATCATGATTTTTTCCGTCCAAGGACATAATCTGTTTTGTGGACATCATGTCACAACTTTTGAACTTTCTTGCAATCGGCGGCTAAACTTGGCACAAAGCTTGAAAATAAAGATACAATGATGTTTCTAAAGAAGTAACAATCATCAAGACCACTAAAAACTGAAAGTAAAAACTCAACGTAAAGATCACAAGGGTGGTCTCTCTAGAGCTGTTTCTTTATAGCCATAAAGATAGGCTTAAGATTTTAATGATGCTCTGATAGGAATAAGAGTTGAAGAAAAAAAGAGAGCATCAAGAAGCAAATACCAAACACATTTAAGTCTAACATGCTTCCTATGCATAGGAATATTGCACTGAAATAATTCATTGAAGCACAAAGAAATAAGCATAGGAAGGAAAAACAAGTGCAACTTCAAAACCTTCAACATAAATAGAGGGAACTTGATATTATTGAAACATCTATGAGCATATGTTCCCTTCTCATAATAATTTTCAGTGGGATCACGAATAAACTCAACAATATAAGTATCACATAAAAAATTCTTATCATGATCCACAAGCATAGAAAATTTGTTACTCCCCACATAAGCAAAATCCTTCTCATTAGTAATAGTGGGAGCAAACTCAAGAAAATATCTATCACATGAATCATTCTTATCATGATCCACTTGAATTTTTTTATTCTTTATAGCATAAGTGTCATCACAATAATCATCATAGATAGGAGGCAAAGTATCATCAAAATAAATTTCCTCATCAAAACTTGGGGGGCTAAAAATATCATCTTCATAAAACATAGCATCCCCAAGCTTATGGCTTTGCATATCATTAGCATCAAAATTATTCAAAGAAGTCATACTAATGACATTGCTACTAACATGAGTGTTATGCAAATAATAAATATCCATAGGCTTTTTGATCTCTTCCTCAAACACTTCATGTCCTAACTAAAGATAGAGCTCATAAAGCTCTCTCATATTTTTGTTGTTGTTTTCCATAAAGCCTAAATAGTGAAAATAAAAAACAAGAATCGAATAGATTTAATTGCAAGATCTAAAGATATACCTTCAAACCTTACCTCCCCGGCAACGGCGCTAGAAATAGCTTGATGTCTACGCACACTTCTATTCTTGTAGACTATGTTGGGCCTCCAAGCGCAGAGGTTTGTATCACAACAACAATTTCCCTCAAGTGGATGCCCTAAGGTTTATCGAACTCAGGAAAGTAGAGGTTGAAGATGGTCTCTCTGAAGCAACCCTGCAATTAAGATACAAGAAGTCTCTTGTGTCCCCAACACACCTAATACAACTAGGAGTTGTATAGGTGCACTAGTTCAGCGAAGAGTGGTAAAATATGGGTGATAAGGGTTGCAAAGCAAGGTAATATAAATCTATAATAAAAATTACAGCAAGCAAACATGTAGTAAACGTGAGCACAAACGATATTGCAATGGTGGAAACAAGGCCTAGGCTTCATACTTTCACTAGTGGCAACTCCCAACAACATTAACATAGTCTAATTGTAAGGCCCGATATGCGGTACTGTTCCAAACCTAGGTGTTTCCACCCAGATCCGGGGACGAAGCACATATCGGTCCCACCGCGACATATGACAAAGCCATATGCCCCGGATTTCCAACATGATATCACAACATTACAGATACAAGGATACATCATCTCATACAATCGGCATTCAACTGCCTTAAATACAATACATCAGCGGAAGATATATGTCTGAGTACAGACTACAATCAAATGCCTAGCGGCAAAGAGAAAATCATCAATCCCCATAACCACACGGGTCCAGGCCCTCCGCCGGGATCCGCCTAACTAGTCCTTGTCGAGTCTCCACTTGAAACGTCGATCACCATATCTGTTGTCGATCAAGAACGCTGAAAAGAGTTTGGGGGTAGTATCATGAGTACAGAAGTACTCATCATCCAACTTTAGTGGTCAACTGACCCAACAAGGACTTCATCACTCGTCATTCTAGGACAACTAGTAGTTTACGGTAAGGATGGGGTAAGTGGTGAGGTTGGTGCCGCACTAGCATTATGAAGTGGCTAACGATCTAGAGAGTAAGATAAGAAGCCAAGCATTCGATGAGGAATCGCCTCCAAAAAGTCTTTCTATCAACTACTTACGCAAACATAACACCTATCCTATCCTTGTCCTCCTCTTCGCATCCCGACAAAGAAGAAGCAGTAAAGGCACACACACACGTTGATCCAGTTATATTAAGATTATCTCAGTTGTTGTTGTCTATGAACAAGGAGTAGGTCTCAAGTCGTCCATAACCGTGGACACGGCTTCCCGAAAATATTTAACCCTGCAGGGGTGTACCAAATTGCCATTACAAGGATCCGCACGCACGCCCATCTCTCTCAGTTGCTACCCATTATAGGCAACCATTTTATGATTTAGTTCCGAGAGATCCGAAACGACAGTTCCCTCTAACTAACAACGAACAAATCCGAGTGGCCCCCGGTGAGTCGACACCCCACTCAAAAGCCGGCCGCGCTCTTGAATCGGTCTCTACCGACTGTCGCAGTTTTGGATAGCCGGTTAATCACTCATGGGAAACCGGGTCCTTAGCCGGACAAAGTGGGCCAGCAAGGGAACTATGTCCTCACTGGTCCGGGTTGGTTTGAAAACTACTGGCGGCCGACCAGCACGCACACGGTTTCAAATGGTAAATCAGCTTGGGCCACCACTAGAATTGTTTGAAGCTAGATAGGTAAGAAAAGGGGACCCCATAAAATCCCACTCGCGATTAGGCAAGCTAAGTCTTAAAACCAATACCCGGAACTCGGATCCTAGGTGACTCGAATGGAACAAAGCGTCGGGGCGGGATAGCCTAGACCTTCCATCCTTCGTCGAATATAGTCAACATTATAATAATAATCATATCATTGAAAACAATATAATAATGTGATATCCCAAACCAAGGAGTAACAGGGTAACAGGTAGCATCCTAAGCATGCATACTAAGCAGGGGCTGAGCAACGAGCAATAGTAACATAGCAGTACATGGTTTGCTGGGAGGGGACATGGCTGTTTCGGTTTGAAAGAGGCTGTAAATATGTGGTAGGATCAAACATAGAACCTATCATAGACTAGCATGCAAACCTCTGGTTGAAATAGAATGTATCATAAGTAATGTATAGTCCATGCCAGTTGACAAGTCGGGTTCCGAAGGTGTAGTTGATCGCAAGCTCGCAACGTCTCCGAGAGGTACCCGCGGAAGCACACAAGATGGTAAACACTGGAAATAAATCGACGAGAAAGCATCTATTACTACTAAGAAAACACGAGCAAGCATCAACAAGAAGGCAAGATGAGACATCGCACCTACCGTCGAGAGCGGTTACTAACAGGTTAAGTGTAGTACTCGTCACACACGACGATACCGGACGTTTACGGTGGTTCAAGTTGTTTAGCTACAGGTGATCAACAAAGTTGTTAACATGGCACAGCATAGAAGCATGGCATAACACACAAACATGTTAAGAGGTGAAGCATAAGATAAACTATCAAAGCTAGTCAATTTAAGTGAGGCACAACCTAAACATGGCATAACATTAAGTACCCCACGACAATTAAAACATTTGGTAATGTTCTGCCCTAAACCATATTTTAGATTGGTTAACAGAAGAAAACAAAGGCATAAACACAAAGTACACGAAAAACTAATCAAGTTACATATAAAGGACACCCCAAACGGAGTTACGGTTAAAAAGATACAAGCAATACAAGTTTGGAACACAATCTGCCAACATCAGGAAGCACACTTTACAGCAATGCATAAACAGGATAATGGATGCAAACATGCTCACAAATGATATGCAATTAAAGTAGAGATGACAGGGAAGGCATGGCAAAAAGAATCATGCAAATAGGCATCATGAACAACTAGTTATAGCCCATGCAAAAACAACAACAACATAGCAACTTTGGAGCTACAAATAACTATGATCAGGAAGCATATCATGACAATGCAATACATATAATGGAAGTAGACATGATGCTTAACAGTATGCAAAAAGAATCAATGCAATATGCCTCATGGATGTGTCACAATCATCATGCAAACTTGCAATAAAATAACATCAGCAGCACACTAACAGGAAATAATAGCAATTAACAGTCTGATGCCCACTTGAACACAGATTATCAACATCAAGATGGCCTCAAAACAAAATGCTCACAAAATATGAACTAAAGTACACACAATTCTAAACAATTTTCCTTTTGGTCGCAATGTCATCCAGGCTACAGATTTACCGCAAATCGCAACGCAAAAATGAATCAGCAGCACATTTGTTTCCACACTTAGAAAAATCGCAGGGACTAGCAACAGAAAAAAGTATAAGGGCCTCACCCATCGGGCCGGCCCAACTGTGGCTTGGGATGCTATTGCCTTGGGCCTGGAGGAGGAGGTGGGCCGCGCTGGCCCACGTGGGCGCGCTGGCCCACGTGGGCGCGCTGGGAGCCGGCCCAGCCATGGTGGGGGTTGGCTGGCGCTGGCCTGCCCGGTCCCGACCGGGGCCTCGTCCAGGCGGCGGCCGGCGGCCGTTCCGGCGCGGCGGCGCTGCGGTTCTAGCCGGCGAGCGGCGCGGTGAGGCGGAGGCGGCTGGGGTCGGGGGTATGGCCGGCGGAGCGGCGTGGATCTGAGGTGGCACGACGGTTCGAGCTTCAAGGCGCGGACGTCCATGGCGGATTGGCTCGGGCGGCGCTGTCGTGGTGACCTGCGGCCAGGGGAGGAGGGAGATCAGGGGAGAGAGGAGAGGAGGAGGAAAGGGGGCGCGGGAGGAAGGAGAGGAGGTGCGGCGGCTGCCGGAGTTGCGGCCGGCGGCGGCTCCATAAGCAGGAGGCGGCGGCGGCGCGGTGGAGCTCCACGGGCTGGGGAGAGAGGAGAGAGAAGGGGTGACGTGGCGCGATCTGGGCCTCCGGATCGCCAGATCTGACGGTCCAGAGCGTTTGGGGTGAAATTTCCAGATCTGGGCTAGGGTTTAGACGAAAATGGGGGTATTTGGGGCAGATCTGGACATTGTGAGGGGGGTGGTTGCAATTTTTGGATTAGGGAAACCCTAGAAAGGGGTTGGAGTGTGGTGGTCTTTATATAGCCCAGGTTGCTGGCAGTTTGCAAAAACATCCCCGGTTTTTCTCTCGCGCGCGCGGTGTTTACGTTTCTGACCGTCGGGGGTCCGCATTACCTCCGATTCGGGTAAAACTTCGAACTGCGCTATCAGCGCGTCGAGACGGCGGCGTTCACCTCACGCTGGAACCGTTCCGAGAACACTTTCCGACGCGCTATAAAAATAATCCATTTAATTATTAAATGGGGTTTTTCGTTCCGTTGGCTGCGGCTGGTCTCGTGTGGTTTTCGCGACGGTGATCGGGCGAAACCCGGTGTCGCAAATGTCGAGTGTCAGGGTGGCAAGGGCCGGTCTCCGTCGGGTACGAGATAAGAGGGGGGGGGGAAATAATCAACGATCGATAAATCGGGGATGCAAACGCCGCAAACAAATCAGACAATCAAACAGTTCACACCGAAAACAAAATTTTTAATTTTTATGAAATCTGGGTTGTTACAATACAACACCACCAACAAGGGATCTCGTCCCGAGATCCAAGACGATCCGGGGGAGAGAAAAGGGAGTCGACGATTCTTCAACACCACCAACAAGGGACTCTGTTCCATGTCGACGTCGAACTTCCGTCGAGATAAATTTCCGCAGAGAGACGACATCGTCGGAAAAATGAAACCGTCAGTGTCAATAGGAAGAACGACAGCTAAAACCTGGTCAAAGGGATAGTGCTTTTCGACGCAAGTCGTGAACACACCGGGAAAAAGGAGGGAGGGCAAAGGACGACCCAGATGTTTTCCGAAACCGGAGAAGCTAAAGGTACTACAGGAATTCCCACCTGAGCTCGGAATCAAGACAATACGCTGCAAGCAAGGCATTGTAACGGTTCCGATACTCCACACACTCGAGATCCTAGGGTTTGAAGGGGAGGTAAGTCGAGAGTAAAAACACTTACGACACTTGTCCTGACCAGAGCAAAGGTAAGGAGTAAAAAGAATCCTACTCTCCGATAACTAACTTAGTAACTACAAAATAGTTTTTGTCTAGACTCGACTTCGGCCAGAAAAGGGATCCTACGGTCGGTAAGGCTCTGATACCAAGTTGTAAGGCCCGATATGCGGTACTGTTCTAGACCTAGGTGTTTCCACCCAGATCCGGGGACGAAGCACATATCGGTCCCACCGCGACATATGAGAAAGCCATATGCCCCGGATTTCCAACATGATATCACAACATTACATATACAAGGATACAACATCTCATACAATCGGCATTCAACTTCCTTAAATACAATACATCAGCGGAAGATATATGTCTGAGTATAGACTACAATCAAATGCCTAGTGGCAAAGAGAAAATCATCGATCCCCATAACCACACAGGTCCAGGCCCTCCGCCGGGATCCGCCTAACTAGTCATCGTCGAGTCTCCACGTGAAACGTCGATCACCATACCTGTTGTCGATCAAGAACCCCGAAAAGAGTTTGGGGGTAGTATCATGAGTACAGAAGTACTCAACATCCAACTGTAGTGGTCAACTGACCCAGCAAGGACTTCATCACTCATCATTCTAGGACAACTAGTAGTTTACGGTAAGGATGGTGTAAGTAATGAGGTTGCTCTCGCACTAGCATTATGAAGTGGCTAACGATCTAGAGAGTAAGATAAGAAGCCAAGCATTCGATGAGGAATCGCCTCCAACAAGTCTTACTATCAAGTACTTACGCAAACATAACACCTATCCTATCCTTGTCCTCCTTTTCGCATCCCGACGAAAAAGAAGCAGTCAAGGCACACACACACGTTGATCAAGTTATATTAAGATTATCTCAGTTGTTGTCTATGAACAAGGAGTAGGTCTCAAGTCATCCATAACCGTGGACACGGCTTCTCGAAAAGATTTAACCCTGCAGGGGTGTACCAACTTCCCATTACAAGGCTCCGCACGCACGCCCATCTCTCCCAGTTGCTACCCAATATAGGCAACCATTTTATGATTTAGTTCCGAGAGATCCGAAACGACAGGTCCCTCTAACTAACAACGAACAAATCCGGGTGGCCCCCGGTGAGTCGACACCCAACTCAAAAGCCGGCCGCGCTCTCGAATCGGTCTCTAACGTCTGTCGCAGGTTTGGATAGCCGGTTAATCACACATGGGAAACCGGGTCCTCAGCCGGACAAAGTGGGCCAGCAACGGAACTATGTCCTCACTGGTCCGGGTTGATTTGAAAACTACTGGCGGCCGACCAGCACACACACAGTTTCAAATGGTAAATCATCTTGGGCCCCCACTAGAAATGTTTGAAGCTAGATAGGTAAGAAAAGGGGACCACATAAAATCCCACACGCGGTTAGGCACGCTCAGTCTTAAAAACAATACCCGGAACTCGGATCCTAGGTGAATCGAATGGAACAAAGCGTCGGGCGGGATAGCCTAGACCTTCCATCCTTCGTCGAATATAGTCAACATTATAATAATAATCATATCATCGAAAACAATATAATAATGTGATATCCCAAACCAAGGAGTAACAGGGTAACAGGTAGCATCCTAAGCATGCATACTAAGCAGGGGCTGAGCAACGAGCAATAGTAACATAGCAGTACATGGTTTGCTGGGAGGGGACATGGCTGTTTCGGTTTGAAAGAGGCTGTAAACATGTGGTAGGATCAAACATCGAACCTATCCTAGACTAGCATGAAAACCGCTGGTTGAAATATAATGTATCATAAGTAATGTATAGTCCTTTCCAGTTGACAATTCGGGTTCCGAAGGTGTAGTTGACCGCAAGCTCGCAACGTCTCTGAGAGGTACCCGCGGAAGCACACAATACGGTAAACACTGGAAAGCAATCGATGAGCAAGCATCTATTACTACTAAGCAAGCACGAGCAAGCATCAACAAGAAGGCAACACGAGACATCGCACCTACCGTCGAGAGCGGTTACTAACAGTTTAAGTGGAGTACTCGTCACACACGACGATACCGGACGTTTACGGTGGTTCAAGTTGTTTAGCTACAGGTTATCAACAAAGTTGTTAACATGGCAAAGCATAGAAGCATGGCATAACACACAAACATGTCAAGAGGTGAAGCATAAGATAAACTATCAAAGCTAGTCAATTTAAGTGAGCCACAACCTAAACATGGCATAACATTAAGTACCCCACGACAATAAAATAACATCAGCATCACAGTAACAGGAAATAATAGCAATTAACAGTCTGATGCCCACTTCAACACAGATTATCAACATCAAGATGGATTCAAAACAAAATGCTCACAAAAGATGAACTGAAGTACACACAATTCTAAACAATTTTCCTTTTGGGCCCAACGTCATCCGGGATACAGATTTACCGCAAATCGCAACGCAAAACTGAATCAGCAGCACATTTGTTTCCACACTTTGAAAAATCGCAGGGTCTAGCAACAGAAAAAAGTATAAGGGCCTCAACCATCGGGCCGTCCCAACTGTGGCTTGGGCTGCTGTTGCCTTGGGCCTGGAGGAGGAGGTGGGCCGCGCTGGGGCGAGCTGGCCCACGTGGGCGCGCTGGGAGCCGGCCCAGCCACGGTGGCGGTTGGCTGGCGCTGGCCTGCCCGGTCCCGACCGGGGCCTCGTCCAGGCGGCGGCCAGCGACCGTTCCGGCGCGGCGGCGCAGCGGTTCTCGCCGGCGAGCGGCGCTGTGAGGCGGAGGCGGCTGGGGTCGGGGGTATTGCCGGCGGCGCGGCGTGGATCCGAGGTGGCGCGGCGGTTCGAGCTTCAAGGCGCGGACGTCCATGGCGGCTTGGCTCGGGCGGCGCCGTCGTTGTGACCTGCGGCCAGGGGAGGAGGGAGATCAGGGGAGAGAGGAGAGGAGGAGGAAAGGGGGCGCGGGAGGAAGGAGAGGAGGCGCGGCGGCCGCCGGAGTTGCGGCCGGCGGCGGCTCCATGGGCAGGAGGCGGCGGCGGCGCGGTGCAGCTCCACAGTCTGAGGAGAGAGGAGAGAGAAGGGTTCACGTGGCGCGATCTGGGCCTTCGGATCGCCAGATCTGACGGTCCAGAGCGTTTGGGGTGAAATTTCCAGATCTGGGCTAGGGTTTGGACGAAAATGGGGGTATTTGGGGCAGATCTGGATATTGTGAGGGGGGTGGCTGCAATTTTTGGCTTAGGGAAACCCTAGAAAGGGGTGGGAGTGTGGTGGTCTTTATATAGCCCAGGTGGCTGGCAGTTTGCAAAAACATCCCCGGTTTTTCTCTCGCGCGCGCGGTGTTTACGTTTCTGACCGTCGGGGGTCCGCATTACGTCCCATTCGGGTAAAACTTCGAACTGCGCGATCAGTGCGTCGAGCCGGAGGCGTTCACCTCGCGCTGGAACCGTTCCGAGAACACTTTCTGGCGCGCAATAAAAATAATCCGTTTAATTATTAAACGGGTTTTTTCGTTCCGTTGGCTGCGGCTGGTCTCGTGCTGTTTTCGCGACGGTGATCGGGCGAAACCCGGTGTCGCAAATGTCGAGTGTCAGGGTGGCAAGGGACGGTCTCCGTCCGGTACGAGATAAGAGGGGGGGGGGAAATAATCACCGATCGATAAATCGGGGATGCAAACACCGCAAACAAATCAGACAATCAAACAGTTCACACCGAAAACAAATTTTTTAATTTTTGTGCAATCTGGGCTGTTACAATACAACACCACCAACAAGGGATCTCGTCCCGAGATCCAAGACGATCCGGGGGAGAGAAAAGGGAGTCTACGATTCTTCAACACCACCAACAAGGGACTCTGCTCCATGTCGACGTTGAACTTCCGTCGAGATAAATTTCCGCAGAGAGACGACATTGTCGGAAAAACGAAACCGTCAGTGTCAAGAGGAAGAACGACAGATAAAACCTGGTCAAAGGGATAGTGCTTTTCGACACAAGTCTTGAAAACACTGGGAAAAAGGAGGGAGGGCAAAGGATGACCCAAATGTTTTCCGAAACCGGAGAAGCTAAAGGTACTCAAGTAATTCCCACGTGAGCTCGGAATCAAGAGAATATGCTGCAAGCAAGGCATTGTAACGGTTCCGATACTCCACACACTCGAGATCCTAGGGTTTGAAGGGGAGGTAAGTCGAGAGTAAAAACGCTTACGACACTTGTCCTGACCAGAGCAAAGGTAAGGAGTAAAAAGAATCCTACTCTCCGATAACTAACTTAGTAAGTACAAAATAGTTTTTGTCTAGACTCGACTTCGGCTAGAAAAGGGATCCTACGGTCGGTAAGGCTCTGATACCAAGTTGTAAGGCCCGATATGCGGTACTGTTCCAGACCAAGGTGTTTCCACCCAGATCCGGGGACGAAGCACATATCGGTCCCATCGCGACATATGACAAAGCCATATGCCCCGGATTTCCAACATGATATCACAACATTACAGATACACAGATACAACATCTCACACAATCGGCATTCAACTTCCTTAAATACAATACATCATCGGAAGATATATGTCTGAGTACAGACTACAATCAAATGCCTAGTGGCAAAGAGAAAATCATCGATCCCCATAACCACACGGGTCCAGGCCCTCCGCCGGGATGCGCCTAACTAGTCCTCGTCGAGTCTCCACGTGAAACGTCGATCACCATACCTGTTGTCGATCAAGAACCCCGGAAAGAGTTTGGGGGTAGTATCATGAGTACAGAAGTACTGAACATCCAACTGTAGTGGTCAACTGACCCAGCAAGGACTTCATCACTCGTCATTCTAGGAAAACTAGTAGTTTACGGTAAGGATGGGGTAAATGGTGAGGTTGCTACCGCACTAGCATTATGAAGTGGCTAACGATCTAGAGAGTAAGATAAGAAGCCAAGCATTCGATGAGGAATCGCCTCCAACAAGTCTTGCTATCAACTACTTACGCAAACATAACACCTATCCTATCCTTGTCCTCCTCTTCGCATATCGACGAAGAAGAAGCAGTCAAGGCACACACACACGTTGATCAAGTTATATTAAGATTATCTCAGTTGTTGTTCTCTATGAACAAGGAGTAGGTCTCAAGTCATCCATTATCGTGGACACGGCTTCTCGAAAAGATTTAACCCTGCAGGGGTGTACCAACTTCCCATTACAAGGCTCCGCACGCACGCCCATCTCTCTCAGTTGCTACCCATTATAGGCAACCATTTTATGATTTAGTTTCGAGAGATCCGAAATGACAGGTCCCTCTAACTAACAACGAACAAATCCGGGTGGCCCCGGGTGAGTCCACACCCAACTCAAAAGCCGGCCGCGCTCTTGAATCAGTCTCTACCGTCTGTCGCAGGTTTGGATAGCCGGTTAATCACACATGGGAAATCGGGTCCTCAGCCGGACAAAGTGGGCCAGCAACGGAACTATGTCCTCACTGGTCCGGGTTGGTTTGAAAACTACTGGCGGCCGACCAGCACACACACGGTTTCAAATGGTAAATCAGCTTGGGCCACCACTAGAAATGTTTGAATCTAGATAGGTAAGAAAAGGGGACCCCATAAAATCCCACACGCGGTTAGGCATGCTCAGTCTTAAAACCAATACCCGGAACTCGGATCCTAGGTGACTCGAATGGAACAAAGCGTCGGGGCGGGATAGCCTAGACCTTCCATCCTTCGTCGAATATAGTCAACATTATAATAATAATCATATCATTGAAAACAATATAATAATGTGATATCCCAAACCAAGGAGTAACAGGGTAACACGTAGCATCCTAAGCATGCATACTAAGCAGGGGCTGAGCAACGAGCAATAGTAACATAGCAGTACATGGTTTGCTGGGAGGGGACATGGCTGTTGCGGTTTGAAAGAGGCTGTAAACATGTGGTAGGATTAAACATCGAACCTATCCTAGACTAGCATGCAAACCACTGGTTGAAATAGAATGTATCATAAGTAATGTATAGTCCTTGCCTGTTGATAAGTCGGGTTCCGAAGGTGTAGTTGATCGCATGCTCACAATGTCTCCGAGAGGTATCCGCGGAAGCACACAAGATGGTAAACACTGGAAAGCAAACAACGAGCAAGCATCTATTACTACGAAGCAAACACGAGCAAGCATCAACAAGAAGGCAACACGTGACATCGCACCTACCGTCGAGAGCGGTTACTAACAGGTTAAGTGGAGTACTCGTCACACACGACGATACCGCACTTTTACGGTGGTTCAAGTTGTTTAGCTACAGGTGATCAACAAAGTTGTTTACATGGCAAAGCATAGAAGCATGGCATAGCACAGAAACATGTCAGGAGGTGAAGCATAAGATAAACTATCTAAGCTAGTCAAATTAAGTGAGGCACAACCTAAACATGGCATAACACTAAGTACCCCACGACAATTAAACATTTGGTACTGTTCTGCCCTAAACCATATTTTAGGTTGGCTAACAGCAGCAAACAAAAGCATAAACACAAAGTACACGAAAAACTAATCAAGTTGCATGTCGGGACCCGGGGTTAGCGTAGGCAAGTACAGTTACGACATAGTAATATGGAGAGCCGAGAACCGTACCCACTTGTCTAAGCAGACAAGGACAAGCACAGAACATTCTCGGAAAGCATCGTACGTGAGGGGCATCCCATCCAGGCCGAATGATCAACTGAGATGGGTCCTCATCGTCCCCACACAAGTCTAATGATATGGGTGATGAACTCCCATATTCAAAGACAAGTCGCCTCAACCATACTATCAACTATATCATAACTCTTACATAGACTTACTCCAGCCCGATCACTTAGTCGGGGTCTAGGGCGGGCTCGATCATACCACAAAGTGTGCACGAGACAGAGTCTCGAAAAATCGCATCGCGATGCCCCAAGCTGCGCACATCTAAGGGCCACTTGGTGTATGAAAGACCGCCAGCCAGATACAAACGAAGGTCTCGAAAACCCATACAAAGACATGCATGTTATAAACATACACGCAGCACACATGCCTTGTATGAACAGCAGGTATCATTGCAATTCTCTACAAAGTATACATTTTTATTGATTACTCTTATAGAGTGCACACAGAGATCACAAACATGTGATCCAACATTATAACACAAGCGGAAGCAAATTATGTCTGAGTACAGACAAGTTTAACAAATGGCTTAAGAAGCCTTATTTAAACACAAGCCCTCCACGAGGGAACCAGTCGTATGACTGGGACTAGACTAGCTTGATCTTCAGTCGTCCAACTCTATGGAGAAGCCACCTTCGGGGTCAGTGGATTCATCTAAAACATAGATTAAGCAAACGTGAGTACAAAGTCGTACTCAGCAAGACTTACATAGGAGCTATACTACTCATGCATATATATCAAGGTAAAGGGAGGTGGAGTTTCAATTGCAGAAGTGCCAGCTTTGACTTGGCTATTCCTGAACTACGAGTACCAGACTTGAGGTAAGAAGCGTACACGAGTCCACTACTTTCTCCAACCAATTACACCACTATGGTGCCTTCCTCGACTTCCCCACGAGAAAGCACGCCATAGCAGTCACACTTATCTTGGTGTGTTTTAGAAGTATCCAGTTCAAGTTGTCTAATAATTTAAGCTAAGCTTTCCAAGCAGTCCATAACCGCGGACGCGGCTATTCGAATAGTTTTGTTAACCCTGCAGGGGTGTACCGCTACACACACATGACCATCATTTACCACCTTTGATCTCGACACCATTCAAGGGGTGCCAGCAAGGATGCTCACCACAACTGTTACCTCATAGCCGATCTAGTCCGAGAAAGCCGCCTACTTGGGTAGGCTACCACTATCATGAACCCGGCCGGTTTACCGAAGTGGACCCAAGTGATGTGTGCGTGGTGCATAAGCCGGTCTCGGGTGAGCCGTTCTCTCACTTAGCATCCAGGCCACAAGCCTACCAGAACTCTGAACTATTGCGACATCTGGACATCGAAAGGGATGAGTTAGTAAGTTGAGAGGGGTCAGTGAGCCCAATGTGTGGTTGTACTCTTCATCTTGGATCACCACACAAGAACTTGGACTTAGGGCGGTGTTCAACGAGACAACCCACCGTGTACTCCTACACGGCCTCTCATCGTTCACCTTGTATTAGGGTAGATTCACCAACACTTTTCTACCATCATCATCATGATCCCTACCATCCCGACTCACATAACAGTATCATCAAGGTATCACTCTAAGCATGCAATAAGGAGTAACAATTGCAGGGGCCACATGATATCAATCAACTCCTACATTTGCTAGGATTGTGGTTTTGCCTACTACTGTGACAAATGATAGGTCATGCAAAGGAATGGGTTCATCTATGCGGTAGAAACGTAGCATGGTAATCATCCTAAACAATGCATTAGCGAGACATGAGAGGGAAGTGGGATTTTAGCGACATGATCAATGGGGGTTTGCTTGCCTTACTGACGAGGTTCGGGTTCGGGGTCTTCAACGAAGGGGGCAGCCTCCTGCTCCGGTTCCACCTCTACTCGACAAACAACAAGAAAAGTAGCAAAGTAAATACAATGCACAATCACATGATGGAAGCTTGAAGCTTGATGTATATGCTTTGATGTGTGAAGCAATTCCATTTAAATGGAGTATATTGCAAATTGAATTGCAAATTCAAACTCCAATTTGAATTCAAACCTAGCCAAGTTACATGTGACATTGTTTGATCATTTTGAACCTTTCGGAAATGTGTATGATATGCCTCTGATGTATGGTTAAATTGTAGTAAGTTTCCATGGTCCAAGTTGCAAAATCATTTGAATTGAATTTGATTTAATTCCAAATAAATCAAATGACATATGCTACTGGTCCCATTTTAAATCAACTCAAACATAGTTGAAAGTTGTATTTTTGGATAGCTTATTTTCTCCTGATCATTTTTCATATATTATTTGTCCAAATTGGAGTTAATATGAATTTTCTATGAATTTCCAAAGTTTGAGCTATTTTCTGGATTTTCTGGAATTCTTTAAATCATTTCAATTTCTTGAAATTCAATTATGGCGTCAGCACTGCGCTAGCATGGCGTCAGCAGGGGGCTGACGAGTGGGCCAACCCTGTCAGTGGCTGGGTTAATTAACCCGTTTAGTTTAAACTAACCGGGGGGGTTAAGGGCTCCAGGGCCCCACCTGTCAGCCTCTATGGGGGTTCATTAGGGGGTGATTAATCCCGGTGCTTAGCCTGACAGGCCGGCGGCTAAACACCGGCGGTCCTGTACGCAGCGACGCTGCTCGGGATCACGTTCCCGGCCACCATTCGATGCACCAAGGGCACCAGAAGATGGCCCGTGACGAGCCGCATCTCTTGCGCTACTTGGGCGTCATCGGGGAGGTCGGAGGCGACGCCAGCTTCAACCGCGGCGGCGACCGGAGCTTCGGCTTCGAGCAACTTGTGAAAAACAGCCACGGGAAGAAACGTGCATGGGTGCGTTGGGCGGCTGGTGGCTCCAGGAACATCACGGACATGTTCGCGAGGACGAAGGCGCATGGGAGCGAGCGTATGGTCAACCGCGGCGGTAACCTTGCTCGGCTCCCATGGCGTATCGAGCTAGAGGGCGAAGGGGGGCCATCTAGTTGAGGGGAAAAAGGCTGCTTCTCACCCTGAGTGCGACGACGAGGTCGGGGAGGGCAGAGGGGCGCCGGTGGTGATGGACTCGACGATGGCGCGCGACGGCTCCGATGAGATGGCGACGAAGCATGCGACTGCTAGAGACAAAATTGGCCGGCCATCTTCTGCACGGCGAGGCTTGCGTCTACGGCGACCGTCTTGGACAGCTTCTCTCGGCCGGTAGGCGTCTCTGGCCACGCTGGATCACGGTGGTGCTCTGCGGGGTTCTTCGGGCGTCGACGAACTCTCGCAGGGAGGACGAACCAGAGGGCGAGGAGGGGGAAGTGAGACGTGGGGGGGGGGGGGTTCTCCTGGCGTGCGTGGCGTCGAGAAGGAGGCAGGGCGTGGCTGGGAGGCCGCCACCGCGACGGCTGCGGCATGCCGGGCACGCAGTTGTGTGCTTGTGCCCGGGGAAGACGACAGGGGCGCTCCAGGCGGGCTGGGCCGGCCAGGTGGGCTGCGGGGGAGCTAGTCGGGCTTCTTTGCCCAGGTAAGCTTCTGTTTTTCTTTTCTATTTTTCTTTTCTGTAGTTTCTTTTGTTTAGCTAAATAAAATAGCTAAACATTTTAATAAATGCTATAACTTTTATATGGCCTTATAATAATATAGACTAGCCACTTATAAAGTTTCATCATTTTTAAAATTCAAATAAGTTGAATCTTAACTCAAATAGTGGTTTTTGATTAATTCCAAGGCACTGTTTGAATATTTGAAAAATCCATGAGCATGGGGTGGGTCCCACATCACTTGATATGTGATCACACTCATTTATAAGACTTTTCAAAATTCTAACATGAATTTTTGGAGAAGATTTTTATCCGGCCTTTTGAATTAATTCAACTGGGGGGGGGGGTTCCTTCTCCCATTTTTCTTTTGATTTTGATTTCAAAGATTTCTTTTGAAAATTTAACATGATGCAAGTGACTTGCTAACCCTAGCACATTACCTAACAGAGGGTTCTGACATTACATACAAAGAACACCCCAAACGGGGTTACGGTTAAAAAGATACAAGCAATACAAGTTTGGAACACAATCTGCCAACATCAGGAAGCACACTTTAGAGCAATGCATAAACAGGATAATGGATGCAAACATGCTCACAAATGACGTGCAATTAAAGTAGACATGACAGGGAAGGAATGGCAAAAAGAATCATGCAAATAGGCATCATGAACAACTAGTTATAGCCCATGCAAAATGCAATAAAACATTACTGGTCTAGGACTTTGTGAAAATCAGAGAAACATGGCAGAAACTGTTATTTTTATGCTGTACAAACAGGAGCAAAACTATATGCAATAGTGCAGCAATATGACATAGCAATATATGAGCATGAACTAGACATGATGGTGATTAGGTAAAAACAAGAATCAAGGTCATAGGCATCATAGATCGAAAGATATTAAGCATGCAACATGGCATCGGAACGTTACAGACTTAGAGAAAAACTGAGGTGGCTGTCAACAACAACAGCATAGCAACTTTGGAGCTAAAAATAACTATGATCAGGAAGCATATCATGACAATGCAATACATATAATGGAAGTAGACATGATGCTTAACAGTATGCAAAAAGAATCAATGCAATAGGCCTCATGAATGTGTCACAATCATCATGCAAACTTGCAATAAAATAACATCAACAACACACTAACAGAAAATAATAGCAATTAACAGTCTCATGCCCACTTCAACACAGATTATCAACATCAAGATGGCCTAAAAACAAAATTCTCACAAAAGATGAACTGAAGTACACACAATTCTAAATAATTTTCCTTTTGGGCGCAACGTCATCCGGGCTACAGATTTACCGCAAATCGCAATGCAAAAATGAATCAGCAGCACATTTGTTTCCAGACTTGGAAAAATCGCAGGGTCTAGCAACAGAAAAAAAGTATAAGGGCCTCACCCATCGGGCAGGCCCAACTGCGGCTTGGGCTGCTGTTGCCTTGGGCCTGGAGGAGGAGGTGGGCCGCGCTGGGGTGAGCTGGCCCACGTGGGCGCGCTGGGAGCCGACCCAGCCACGGTGGCGGATGGCTGGCGCTGGCCTTCCCGGTCCCGGCCGGGGCCTTGTCCAGGCGGCGGCCGGCAGCCGTTCCGGCGCGGCGGCGCAACGGTTCTCGCCGCCGAGCTGCGCGCTGAAGCGGAGGCGGTTGGGGTCGCAGGTATGGCCGGCGGCGCGGCGTGGATCCGAGGTGGCGGGGCGGTTCGAGTTTCAAGGCGCGGACGTCCATGGCGGCTTGGCTAGGGCGGCGCCGTCGTGGTGACCTGTGGCCAGGGGAGGAGGGAGATCAGGGGAGAGAGGAGAGGAGGAGGAAAGGGGGCGCGGGAGGAAGGAGAGGAGGCGCGGCGACTGCCGGAGTTGCGGCCGACGGCGGCTCCATGGGAAGGAGGCGGCGGCGGGGGCTGGGGAGAGAGGAGAGAGAAGGGGTGACGTGGCGCGATCTGGGCCGCCGGATCACCAGATCTGACGGTCCAGAGCGTTTGGGGTGAAATTTCTAGATCTGGGCTAGGGTTTGGACAAAAATGGGGGTATTTGGGGCAGATCTGGACATTGTGAGGGGGTGGATGGAATTTTTGGCTTAGGGAAACCCTAGAAAGGGGTGGGAGTGTGGTGGTCTTTATATAGCCCAGGTGGCTGGCAGTTTGCAAAAACATCCCCGGTTTTTTCTCTCGCGCGCGCGGTGTTTACGTTTCTGACCGCCGGGGGTCAGCAGTACCTCCGATTCAAGTAAAGTTCGAACTGCGCGATCAGCGCATCGAGCTATCGGCGTTCACCTCGCGCTGGAACCGTTTCGAGAACACTTTTCGGCGCGCTATAAAAATAACCCATTTAATTATTAAACGGGTTTTTTCGTTCCGTTGGCTGCGGCTGGTCTCGTGCGGTTTTCGCGACGGTGATCGGGTGAAACCCGGTGTCGCAAATGTCGAGTGTCAGGGTGGCAAGGGCCGGTCTCCGTCCGGTACGAGATAAGAGGGGGGGGGGGGGGAATAATCCCCGATCGATAAATCGGGGATGCAAACACCGCAAACAAATCAGACAATCAAACAGTTCACATCGAAAACAAAATTTTTAATTTTTGTGAAATCTGGGCTGTAACACTAATCACATGATATTTCCACTAAAACATGCATTGGAGACGTACTCGGAGGTTATTCCTTTGGGGTCAAGAGAGGACGAGAATTGTGTAGGACTACAAAAGCACACCTTAGAGTTCGTAGTTCTCATCTACGGATTTACCAATGTCACCGCGGCCATCCAAAGAGAGTACCACAATCACCACAACATATCTCAAGGATAGTCAAAGACAAGCACCAAGAGACTCTCAATCTTCAATCCACACACAAAAGAGGAAATCACTTATGAAAATATTCTTCTTACCCATGTTTAATAGACCGCTATCACCATGGTCTCGGGGATTATACTAGATAAAGACAAGTGAGTACATCAAATCCAATACATAGAAGAAGGGGAAACATCATGGGATCATCCTAGATTAACATAACCTCTGATCACAATGAAGACCGCATCATGGGAGAGAGAATTGACCACATAGCTACTGTAGAAGGCCTCAGCCCCGAGGAGGTACTACTCCCGCATCATGGAGGGAGGAAGAAACGTCGATGGAGATGAATCTGGGGCACTTCCCCATCCCGGCAGGGTGCCGACACAGGAATTTTGGTCCCCCAAAGCTTGCTGGTGATGGCGGCGGAGATCGGAATTGCTTCTGGAGAAAAGTGTTCTGTAATCAGGGTTTTCACGATGGGAGTATATATAAGAGCCAAGGGGGGCAGCCAGGGGGGCCACCAAGAGTCCAGGCGGCCTCCCAGCGCGGCCCCACCCTAGGCCTCGCCCACTGGCCGTTTGGGCACCAGGTGGGGCCCCTCTGGCCCCCCTTCGGGCGTCTGGAAGCTTTCGGTACGCTAATTTTTTTAATGTATTTTTCGCGGAATTTTTCTGGCACTTTAAGTAATGGGAAAAACTGAAATACAAAAACAACAGAAAACAGAAACGGGCACTGTGGTGCACTGAGTTAATAGGTTAGTACGAATATGATCAAAAGGTTATGAAAGTGTATCAAAAGCATAGCAATATCACCGAAAACATGCATGGAGCAAGAAGAAATTATAGATACGTTTGGGACGTATGAATTATCAAGGGAATCTCCGAAACCTTTGACAAACTTGAACTTTGAGGCGACACTTAGTCTTCTCTCTCTGAAGACGACACTCTAACCGTCTAGGAGAATTGCAGTTCTCCAAGATAACAATGCTAGCAAAATTTCACCTAATTCATAGTGAATCTACTCAGATTAATAGGACTTTGGATTCGGTGGTTTGGTTTTTGGTTTTCTTCTTCGGTGGCGTTCTTGGGATGCTCTCTTCAGTCTCTCTCAGGGAATAATCTCAGAGCAGCCGACATCAAATTTAGGCGGGGGCGACGTATTTATAGGTGGCGATCCCAAGGAGCCAAATGACTGATTTGACCCGAAATGACAGCTTAACACGTGTCCACAACAGTTGTATTTGTCATCAATGGGAAACTTTACTTGAGGAACAAGTAAAGCTGACTCACGGACTTAGTTATGCTTTGGAAGCCAAAGAGCGAAGTCTTTGCTACCAAAACTTTACTTAGTGCACATGAGATTTCTTCTCTCTAGCTTCTCACTGCTTCAATTCTTTCATGTGTGCAGCAGTTTTAGAGCAACTAAGCACCTATATGAGGCACTCTCTACTGTGCAATAACTTTATTTTAGGATGCAACAATACTCTCTATCTTTAAGCACCAGTGCATAAGCACCCAACACTGTATATGGCCTAATCTATGCTTAATGACTTAAATATATCAATCACTCCCCTTTAAATGGATAATTTTTGGTGGCACGGTGAGGCACACGGTTTATATATTACAACTGTTTGCTTAACCTATACCATGCGCAATTCGTGAGCATATATATACAATTCACAAGTAATCAAGTTTTATGAATTATACACCAATAGTAAATACATATATAACTACATGCATAATCCGACAGATTAATTAGAACAGACTAATAAGTGTTTTACTGCCATAACTACGCTAAATGCATGCACTTTCAGTTCGATCATCGTTCCGCGCGCGCTTAATAATCGTCGTCGACTGCTCCCACCGCGCTTGTTCTTCTTCCTTCCGCTGCTCGCCACCGGGTCATCCGCAGGATCATCAAGGATTTCTTCCAGGACGAGGTACTCTCGCATTACTGAGAGGCGCCTGTACAAGTCATAACTGACAAAGGCGTCCAACGCCGCGTAGACGACGTGAGGCCAGTGAGCTCGCCCTCCCATGTAGAGTGCAACCTTTCCTTCATAGCATTTTCCATCCTGCTCTTATTGCCTTTGTAAGAAGGGCAGAGGATGGAAATAGCGAGGTCTTCAAGGGAATCTTGTTCACCTTCCTTCTTGAGGCTGCCCGCCACCTTGTACTGCTTCTGTAGGTTGACGAGTTTGGTTACCCGCAAGCCATAGTTTCTGAGAACCTTCTTTTCGTTTCCGGTGTCGTCGGTGGCGAAGGTGTACTTCTCGCTGGAGAGGAACTCCTCAAGCATCTGGCAGCGGCCGACAGCCCTGCTGATGTGGTAGAGCAGGACTTTCTGCCCGACGCAGAACTGCATGACGGCGGCCCTGATGTGATCCTTGGTGTACTCGATGTCAAGGCCGACAACCTTGTAGAGCATCGTCGCCAGGTCTTCCTCAAGCTCGTCGATGCGGATGGCGGCCTTGCAGGGGTTGTTGCCATACCAGACGGAGAGTTTCATCCCAAGGTGGTGTAAGGCCCGATATGCGGTACTGTTCCAGATCCAGATGTTTCCATCCAGATCCGGGGACGAAGCACATATCGGTCCCACCGCGACATATGACAAAGCCATATGCCCCGGATTTCCAACATGATATCACAACATTACAGATACAGGATACAACATCTCATACAATCGGCATACAATTGCCTCAAATACAATACAACAGCGGAAGATACTGTCTGAGTACAGACTACAAGCAAATGCCTAGTGGCAAAGAAAAAACACATCGATCCCATAACCACATGGGTCCAGGCCCTCCGCCGGGATCCGCCTAACTAGTCGTCGTTGAGTCTCCACGTGAAACGTCGATCACCGTACCTGTTGTCGATCAGAACCCTGAAAAGAGTTTGGGGGTAGTATCATGAGTACAGAGGTACTCAGCATCCAACTGTAGTGGTCATCTGACCCAGCAAGGACTTCATCACTCGTCATTCTAGGACAACTAGTAGTTTACGGTAAGGAAGGGGTAAGTGGTGAGGTTGCTGCCGCACTAGCATTTATGAAGTGGCTAACGATCTAGAGAGTAAGATAACAAGCCAAGCATTCGATTAGGAATCGCCTCCAACAAGTCCTGCTATCAACTACTACGCAAACATAACACCTATCCTATCCTTGTCCTCCTCTTCGCATCCCGACGAAGAAGAAGCAATAAAAGCACACACACGTTGATCAAGTTGTATTAAGATTATCTCAGCTGTTGTTGTCTATGAAGAAGGAGTAGGTCTCAAGTCATCCATAACCGTGGACACGGCTTCTCGAAAAGATTTAACCCTGCAGGGGTGTACCAACTGCCCATTACGAGGCTCCGCACGCACGTCCATCTCTCTCAGTTGCTACCCATCATAGGCAACCATTTTATGATTTAGTTCCGAGAGATCCGAAACGACAGGTCCCTCTATCTAACAACGAACAAATCCGGGTGGCCCCCGGGGAGTCGACACCCAATCCAAAAGTCGGCCACGCTCTCGGATCGGACTCTTCCGTATGACGCAGGTCGGATTGCCGGTAACCACACCTGGGAAACCGGGTCCTAGATGATCGGGTGGACCAACAGAGAAACAATGTCTCCACTGGCCCAAGTTGTTTTAAAACAGTTGGGGGCCCAACCAAGCACACACACGTTTTCAAATGGTAAATCAGCTTGGGCCACCACTAGAAATGTTTGAAGCTAGGTAGGTAAGAAAAGGTGCCCCATAAAATCCCACACACGGTTAGGCACGCTCAGTCTTAAAACCAATACCCGGAACTCGGATCCTAGGTGACTCGAATGGAATAAAGCGTCGGGGCGGGATAGCCTAGACCTTCCATCCTTCGTCGAATATAGTCAACATTATAATAAACAATATCATCAACAACAATATAATAATGGTGATATCCCAAACCCAGGAGGAACAGGGTAACATCGTAGCATCCTAAGCATGCATACTAAGCAGGGGCTGAGCAACGAGCAACAGTAACATAGCAGTACAAGGTTTGCTGGGAAGGGACATGGCTGTATCGGTTTGAAAGAGGCTGTAAACATGTGGTAGGATCAAAAATCGAACCTAACCTAGACTAGCATGCAAACCGCTGGTTGAAATAGAATGGATCATAAGTAATGCATAGTCCTTGCCTGTTGAGAAGTCGGATTCCGAAGGTGTAGTCGATCGCACACTCGCATCGTCTCCGAGAGGTACCCGCGGGAGCACAGAAGACGATAAACACTGGAAAGCAATCAACGAGCAACCATCTATTACTACGAAGCAAACACGAGCAAGCATCAACACAAAGTCAACACGAGACATCACACCTACCGTCGAGAGGGGTTACTAACAATTTAAGTGGGGTATCGGTAACACACGACGAATACCGCACATTTACGGTGGTTCCAGTTGTTTAGCTACAGGTTATTAACAAAGGTTGTTAACATGGCAAAGCACAGAAGCATGGCATAGCACACAAACATGTAAAGAGGTGAAGCACAAAGTAAACTATCTATGCTAGTCAATTTAAGTGGGGTGAAATCCTAGACATGCCAACTATTACAGACCCCACGATAAATATTGCATTTGGTACTGTTTTGCCCTAAACAATATTTTTATTATTTTTATTAGCAAGCAAGAACAGCAAAAACACAATCTACATGCAATTCTAATCAAGTTACATATAAAGAACATTTTAAACAGAGCAACAGATAAAAAGTTATTGCAGTTACAGTTACAGTGGCAGACAGTGTAATTAGCAGGCAAACAGCAGGTAAACAAAGTCAAACATGGCAACAAGCAACATTTTATTAATCTACGCGCAAAACGGAGCAACTTTCATGTAGAAAGCGTCTCCATCGGAGCTACCGGTGAAAAGTTACAGCTACCGCAAAATAAACAACTAAAACTGCCTAGATAAATAAATAAAACCCTAGCAGAAAAAAGGCTAAACGGGCCGAAACTAGACTACCGGCCCAACAGGAAAAAAAAGAAATAACAAAAAAAAATAAAAAAGACGGGCGCCTCACCAGTGGGCCAAGCCCAAGAGGAGGGGAGGCCTGGGCTGGCGCCTGGCAGGCCGTTGGAGGCTTGGCCGGCCCAGCTGGCTCAACCGAGCGAGCGGCGGCCGCCCTCGTCCTCGTCCCGCGACTGGACGCAGCGGCGACGGCGCAGGAGCTCGCAGGCCGGCGAGGGAGACGCGCAGGGGGGCGGTGCTGGTGGCGGGAGATCGCCGGTGCAGGGGCTCCTCACCGGAGACGGGCGTCGCGGCTGCTCAGGGCGGTCCGGTGAGCTCGGGCGGAGCTCCGTTCATGGCGCCGTGGCTGCTCCGATCCTGGACAGAGGAGAGAGAGTGCAGAGGTGAGCGAAGAAGGCAGAGGAGAAGAAGAAAAGGGAGAGAGGGAGGAGAGGGACGCGGCGGCCTCGGCGTGGCTATTGCCGGCGGCGGCCTCGCGGCAGCAGGGGCGTGGAGCCTCCACGGGAGGGAGAGGAGAGATGGAGAGAGAGGTTGGAGAAGGGGTGACGTGGCACGATCCCAGGCCGTCGGATCTGACGATCTGACGGCCCAGAACTCATTGGGCTGATTCCAGATCTGGGAGCTACGGTTTGCTGCGAAAATTGGGGTATTTGGGGCCACATCTGGGGCTGGTGGTTGCCTAGGGAAACCCTAGGTGGTGGGGTGGTCTATATATAGCCCAGATGGCTGGCAGTTTGGAAAAACATCATCGGTTTTTATCTCGCGCGCACGGTGCTCACGTTTCTGACCGCCGGGGGTCCGCAGTACCTCCGATTCGGGTAAAACTTCTAACTGCACGATCAGTGCGTTGAGCCGGAGGCGTTCACCTTGCGTTGGAACCGTTCCGAGAACACTTTCCGGCGCACTATAAAAATAACCCGTTTAATTATTAAACGGGGTTTTCGTTCCGTTGGCTGCGGCTGGTCTCGTGCGGTTTTCGCGACGGTGATCGGGTGAAACCCGGTGTCGCAAAGGTCGAGTGTTAGGGTGGCAAGGGTCGGTCTCCGTCCGGTACGAGATAAGAGGGGGGAAAATAATCGCCGATCGATAAATCGGGGATGCAAACACCGCAAACAAATCAGGCAATCAAACAATTCACACCGAAAACAACTTTTTAAATTTTTATGAAAACTGGGCTGTTACAATACAACACCACCAACAAGGGATGTCGTCCCGAGATCCTGGACGATCCGGGGGCGAGAAAAGAGTCGACGATCTTCAACACCACCAACAAGGGACTCTGCTCCATGTTGACGTCGAACTTCGGTCGAGATAAATTTCCGCAGAGAGACGACATCGTCGGAAGAACGAATCCGTCAGTGTCAAGAGGAAGAACGGCAGCGAAAACAAGATAAGGGATAGTGATTTTTGACGCAAGTCGTGAAAACACTGGGCAAAAGGATGGATGGCAATGAATGACCCAGATGATAACCGAAATTCAAAGAACTGAAGGTACTACAGGAATTCCCACCTGAGCTCGGAATCGAGACAATACGCTATAATCAAGGCATTTTAACTATTCCGAACTCCACACACTCGAGATCCTAAAGTTTGAAGGGGGATAAGTCGAGAATAAAACACTTACGACACTTGTCCTGACCAGAGCAAGGGTAAGGAGTAAAAAGATCCTACTCTCCGATAACTAACTTAGTAACTACAAAATAGTTTTGTCTAGACTCGACTTCGGCCAGAGAGGGGATCCTACGGTCGGTAAGGCTCTGATACCAAGTTGTAACGCCCGATATGCGGTACTGTTCCAGATATAGATGTTTCCATCCAGATCCGGGGACGAAGCACATATTGGTCCCACCGCGACATATGACAAAGCCATATGCCCCGGATTTCCAACATGATATCACAACATTACAGATACAGGATAAAACATCTCATACAATCGGCATACAACTGCCTCAAATACAATACAACAGCGGAAGATACATGTCTGAGTACAGACTACAAGCAAATGCCTAGTGGCAAAGAGAAAAACACATCGATCCCATAACCACACGGGTCCAGGCCCTCCGCCGGGATCCGCCTAACTAGTCGTCGTCGAGTCTCCACATGAAACGTCGATCACTATACCTGTTGTCGATCAGAACCCTGAAAAGAGTTTGGGGGTAGTATCATGAGTACAGAGGTACTCATCATCCAACTGTAGTGGTCATCTGACCCAGCAAGGACTTCATCACTCGTCATTCTAGGAAAACTAGTAGTTTACGGTAAGGAAGGGGTAAGTGGTGAGGTTGCTGCCGCACTAGCATTTATGAAGTGGCTAACGATATAGAGAGTAAGATAAGAAGCCAAGCATTCGATGAGGAATCGCCTCCAACAAGTCCTGCTATCAACTACTACGCAAACATAACACCTATCCTATCCTTTTCCTCCTCTTCGCATCCCGACGAAGAAGAAGCAATCAAAGCACACACACGTTGATCAAGTTGTATTAAGATTATCTCAGCTGTTGTTGTCTATGAACAAGGAGTAGGTCTCAAGTCGTCCATAACCGTGGACACGGCTTCTCGAAAAGATTTAACCCTGCAGGGGTGTACCAACTGCCCATTACGAGGCTCCGCAAGCACGTCCATCTCTCTCAGTTGCTACCCATCATAGGCAACCATTTTATGATTTAGTTCCGAGAGATCCGAAACGACAGGTCCCTCTAACTAACAACGAACAAATCCGGGTGGCCCCCGGGGAGTCGACACCCAATCCAAAAGCCGGCCACGCTCTCGGATCGGACTCTTCCGTATGACGCAGGTCGGATTGCCGGTAAGCACACCTGGGAAACCGGGTCCTAGCTGATCGGGTGGACCAACAGAGAAACAATGTCTCCACTGGCCCAAGTTGTTTTAAAACAGCTGGGGGCCCAACCAAGCACACACACGTTTTCAAATGGTAAATCAGCTTGGGCCACCACTAGAAATGTTTGAAGCTAGGTAGGTAAGAAAAGGGGACCCCATATAATCCCACACGCGGTTAGGCACGCTCAGTCTTATAACCAATACCCGGAACTCGGATCCTAGGTGACCCGAATGGAATAAAGCGTCGGGGCGGGATAGCCAAGACCTTCCATCCTTCGTCGAATATATTCAACATTATAATAAACAATATCATCAACAACAATATAATAATGGTGATATCCCAAACCCAGGAGTAACAGGGTAACATCGTAGCATCCTAAGCATGCATACTAAGCAGGGGCTGAGCAACGAGCAACAGTAACATAGCAGTACAAGGTTTGCTGGGAAGGGACATGGCTGTATCGGTTTGAAAGAGGCTGTAAACATGTGGTAGGATCAAACATCGAACCTGACCTAGACTAGCATGCAAACCGCTGGTTGAAATAGAATGGATCATAAGTAGTGCATAGTCCTTGCCTGTTGAGAAGTCGGATTCCGAAGGTGTAGTCGATCGCACACTCGCATCGTCTCCGAGAGGTACCCGCGGGAGCACACAAGACGATAAACACTGGAAAGCAATCAACCAGCAACCATCTATTACTACGAAGCAAACACGAGCAAGCATCAACAAAAAGGCAACACGAGACATCGCACCTACCGTCGAGAGCGGTTACTAAGAATTTAAGTGGGGTATCGGTCACACACGACGAATACCGCACGTTTATGGTGGTTCCAGTTGTTTAGCTACAGGTGATCAACAAAGGTTGTTAACACGGCAAAGCACAGAAGCATGGCATAGCACACAAACATGTCAAGAGGTGAAGCAGAAAGTAAACTATCTATGCTAGTCAATTTAAGTGGGGTGAAATCCTAGACATGCCAACTATTACGGACCCCACGATAAATATTGCATTTGGTACTGTTTTGCCCTAAACAATATTTTTATTATTTTTATTAGCAAGAAACACTACTAGGGAAATAGCTATACATGGAAAGCCTATTAGTGGCGCATATGGAAAGCGATGCGCCACCACCTGTTATGGGTGGCACACTGGAAAATAATGCGCCACCCATAAGACCTTATGGGTGGCGCATTATATTCCAGTGCGCCACCCCTAAGAGTGGGCCAGCCTGGATGATCTTATACGTGGCGCATCTAGCAGTATGCGCCACCCCTAAGGACCTTATAGGTGGCGCACATACAGAATGCGCCACCCCTAATAGCTTAGGGGTGGCGCATTCTGTATATGCGCCACCCATAAGGTCCTTAGGGGTGGCGCATTGTGGTAATGCGCCACCCATAAGAGCTTAGGGGTGGCGCATTGCATAGATGCGCCGCTATTAGGGGTGGCGCATTATGTATGTGCGCCACCTATAAGGTCCTTAGGGGTGGCGCATTGTGGTAATGCGCCACCCATAAGAGCTTAGGGGTGGCGCATTGCATAGATGCGCCACCACTGACTTCCTATATGCGCCACTAAATGCCTAGAGCTTCCCTTATCTACTCCACCCCACCTACCACCTCTCATTCACTCCACACAATTCTCAAACTAGACCCACTCTTCTCACCCTAGATCTATTCGGTTTTCTCCTCCTCCCCACCTCATTTCTTCCATTTATCCATCGATACTTGGCATTACATCTATTTTGTTTCATATTGAAGTAAGTGGACCTCCTCCCAAACTCTTTTGTTCCATTTATGACCCATATACTTGCCTTTATTAGCTTGGGGTTTGTTGTATATGTGAAGCTTGGGTTTGATGTATATGTGAAGCTTGTGGTGGTTTGATGTATGTGTGAAGCTTATGGTGGTTTGATGTATATGTGTATCTTGAGTGGCAAATGTTTTGCCGAAATGTCGATTCATTTCCGTTTTGGCAAATTTCTAGCGCACTCTCCGCATGCTCCCATGCATTATTAGGGAAGGTCATGCCGAATTTTTCCGGCGACGACTGTGATATATAATTGTGTTGCTCTCTCCGTGCACGCAGGTGATCGACCATGGTCCGCGAGATGCTGAGCGATATCACCGTGGCTAGGTGGATGCAATGTGCGACAAACGACATGCTAAGGAATAATAGGTCGGATATAAGATGTCCGTATCGGAGATGCAAACTGCAGTGCGTGACCGAGCCTGATTCCGGAATATTGCAAAGACACCTGAAGCGTAATGGTTTGATGGATGGCTACACACGATGGATAAGTGATGAAGCTGGTGAGGAGGAGGACGTCAATGGTGGGGCGCCAGTAAATGAGGAAGGGCAACCAGAAAACAGCGGCGGGCGAGATGACGAAGAGCATCCCGTACATGATCATGAAGAAGATGCCGAAGCGGATCATGTAGATCAAGATGCCGGACATGAAGATCAAGATGTCGGACATGATGATTCAAGCTGGGTGCGAGACCCTCATGTTCAAGAGCTGCTTGTCAAAGAGGCGTTGAACGCAAGAGGTGCAGCTAGAGAGAAAGCCAAGATGGCGCAACTCGAGAAAGACGTGATTACGAAGTTGTACGAAGGATGCAACGACGAGGATACCCGCTTGAATGTAACACTTGGGGCTATGGAGATGAAGGAAAAACACAAATGGAGCGACGAAAGCTTCGATGATAACATGGCATTCTGGCACGATCGTCTTCCGAAGGGCAACACGTGCCCAACTAGTATCGCTGAGGCCAAGAAAGTCCTTTGCCCTCTCGATCTTCCGCACGTTAAATACCACGTCTGCATAAATGATTGCATGATCTATCGGGGTGACGACGAAGATAAAACCACATGTTCGGTGTGCGGTGTTAGTCGATACAAGAGAGGGAAGAAAGTTCCTAGAAAAGTGGTATGGTACTTTCCGATCACTCCTCGTCTGCAGAGGTATTTCGTAGATCCCGAGGAAGCAAAGCTCATGACCTGGCACGCGGATAGAAAGTAGCTAAAAGAGGATGACCCGAACCCGGATCCGGAAAAGGAGGACATGCTGAGGCACCCTTCAGATGGTAGCCAATGGACTGCGTTGGACCTCGAATACCCAGATTTTGGGAAAGAACCAAGGAACCTCAGGATTAGTGTGAGCACCGATGGAGTCAATCCGTTTGGCGGCCAGAGCAGCACACACAGTACCTGGCCCGTTTTTGTATGCATATACAACCTTCCCCCCTGGAAGTGCATGAAGAAAAAGTACATAACAATGTGTATGCTAGTTCAAGGGCCGAAACAACCAGGTACGGGCCTCAATCTATATCTGCAGCTGTTGAAAGAGGAGCTAGAAACGTTATGGAAAGACGGAGTCAATACGTGGGACGCCGCGGCAAAAGAATATTTCCCAATGGAAGCCGCGGTGATCACGACGGTGCACGACTATCTCGGATACGGATATTTCTCAGGGCAGGTGGTCCAAGGATTCTGTGCATGCGTTAGGTGCATGGATAATACAACGTACCGCCAGCTACCAAAAGATCTTGGATCTTCAAAAACCGTGTTCCAGGGGTCTCGGAGGTGGCTTCCCAAGAAACACGCGTGGAGAAAACAGGGACATCTGTTCGATGGAAGCGAGGAGCTCCGAGCACCCCCAGCTCGAAGGAGCGGCAAAGAAATCGACAACTTGCTGAAAAATTGGAAAGAGTGCCCCGCGCCGGGAAAGAAAAAAAAGAAGACTCAGCCGTTGATGAGGGTATGGAAAGCGAGGTCTGTTTTCTGGGATTTGCAATACTGGAGTCTACTCCGCAGTCCTCATAGCCTTGATCTAATGCATATCACAAAGAACGTGTGCGAGAGCTTGTTTGGCACGCTGCTCAACATGCCGGAGAAGACCAAGGACGGGCCAAAAGAAAGGAATGAATTGAAATTTATGGGCATCAGGAGGGAACTTCACCACCCTAGTGACGACGATGATGAGCCGGAGGAGGAAGAGGATACGGAAACGCAAAACTCTCGCAAACGAAAAAGGACGACCAAGAAGAAGACCGGTATTGATCACTGCCCCCCGGCATGCTTCACTCTGTGCGAGGAGGAGATCAAGCGGTTTATCCACTGCCTCATAGGAGTAAAATTTCCGAACGGCTACGCGGGGAAGATAAGCAGATACCTAGACGAGGCGAAGCAGCGTTTCAGCGGGATGAAATCTCACGACTGTTTCGTGCTGATGACGCAGATTCTCCCGGTTGCGATGCGAGGGATAATGGACGAGCACGTCCGTAAAACGTTGTTTGGCCTTTGCAACTTTTTTGACGTCATCTCCCGGAAGTCGATTTGCGCTACGCAACTCAAAAGGATACAGGAGGAGATCGTGCTCATACTATGCGAGCTTGAGATCTATTTCCCGCCCGCGTTCTTCGACATTATGGTGCATCTGCTGATCCACGTCGCGGAGGATATCGTCCAAGTCGGGCCTGCGTTTCTGCGCAGCATGATGCCGTTCGAAAGGATGAATGGGCACATCAAAAAATACGTTCGTAACAGGTCCCGTCCAGATGCAAGCATAGCGAAGGGCTTTCTAACCGAAGAGTGCATCTCTTTTTGCACGAATTATCTCAACAACGAGAACCCTGTTGGTCTGGCCGTCAACAAGCACTTTGGCAGGACCGATGGGTGTGGTCACCACGAGGGAAGCCGCGCAATGCATGTCAACTTTAAAGGTCGAGACATCGACTTGGAAAGAGCAAGCCTAGTCGCGCTACAACACATCCAGCTGGTCGATCCTTGGATAGTAAAGCACAAGGATTTAATCAGGAAGAAGTACAGTGACCAGGGCCTGCAGATAACGGACCGAGATCCACGGCTAATCAAAGAGCACAACTCCGGTTTCATGAATTGGTTCAGGGACGAGCTTCGTGCTAATCCCCCGCGAAGGAACGCTTCCGAGGACGAAAAGTTGATATTCACCTTGTCACAGGGTGCCGCACGCAACCTGATGACCTATCAAGCGTATGATATCAACGGCTACACATTTTACACGGAGGAAAAGGACAATAACTGCGATTACCAGAACTCAGGGGTAACGGGGATATTCTACACCGATGACGTCAAGGAAAGATTCTATGGAAGGATCGAGGACATATGGGAGCTCGACTACTGTGGAGAGAAAGTGCCGATGTTCCGTGTGAGATGGGCCAAGAGCGTCGTAAAAGAAGACCGGTACTTCACCACCATGGTTATACCCGAAGCCAAATCCAAGTCTATGGGCGCAAACGTCACCGCGAAAAATGAGCCATGGGTACTGGCTAGCCAAGTGGACCAATGCTTCTTCATTACCGACCCATCAAAGCCGAGCCGCGTTGTAGTGAGGAGAGGCAAAAGAAACATCATCGGAATGGATGGAGTCGCTAACGAGCAAGACTTTGACAAGTACGGCGACCCGAAGATGGAGGATGACTATGCCGCTCAGGATACATACACCACAACCCTACCGAAGAAAGGTCTCCTCCCGTTCAAGAGGAAAAGTGAAGGCGTCCCGGGCCTAAATTATTCAACCACGACAAAGAAGGGCAAGAAGAAGATCGTGAGGAAACGATAACTAGATAGCTAGCTCCAAATTTAAGAAAAATATTTTGTAATTCATGATCACTTTGTGTATGCATGGATTTAATATGCACTTTGTAATTGATGATCACAATCTTATGTTTCCAAATGCCACTACACCTTGTGTTTGTGGAATTGGTTCGGCGACGACACGGTTAATGCATGGTACGTGGATCGATATGATCACAATCGAAGTACTCCCTCCGTTTCTTTTTACTCCGCATATAAGATTTGGTCAAAGTCAATCTTAATAAAGTTTGACCACTTTTATACACAATTGAAGAATCATGCCTAACTCCTTAAAAATATTTAGTAGCGATAAAAAAACTAGCAGCGATAAAAAACAAGATAGATAGCTAGTCCAATTAATAAAAAAAATTAAAAAACTCTTATGGGTGGCGCATCTTTCATAAATGCGCCACTAAATGTGCTTAGGGGTGGCGCATTTAGCCAGAATGCGCGACCAAGAGGTTCCTTATGCGTGGCGCATTTCGGCGGAATGCGCCACGCATAAGGAACCTCTTGGTGGCGCATTCTGGCTAAATGCGCCACCCCTAAGCCTTAACCTCCATGGCCCAATCCCCCTTGCTGGTCACAGTACCCATTCGTCCTCGCCGCCGACGCCGAGCCCTAGCCACCACCGTCCTCGCCGCCGACGCCGGAGCCGCGACCGTCCTCGCCGCCTACGCCAGAGCCACCACCGTCCTCGTCGCCGCCCGTGCCCGCAGCCCGAGCCTGCAGTCGCCGTCGTGCCTCTGCCTCGCCTCCGGCCGCCGCCCGCCTCCTTCCCTCCCCTCCGTCCTGCAACTGCACGGCCAGGTACTCCCCCTCCCTCTCCCCTGCTCCTGCAACTGCACGGCTAGCATAGCAAACAAGGAAATTTTGTTTATGAATGGAAATTTTGTGAATGGAAATTTGGAAATTTGGAAATTTTGTGAATGGAAATTCATGATCACGTCCTGCAATATATCATTTTGTGAATGGAAATTTGGAAATAAGCAAATTTCATATTGCCTAGTTCCTGGTGATTTGAGGTGTTCATATCCAGCAGTACTAGTATTTTCAACAGCGAAAACAGGGCAAGTGAGATGAGCATCACGATTTCTAGATGCAGAGGCATATATAGGGTCACCACATGAATTATGGATCACTGCTAACGCATAATGAACACCCATAACAGCACAAGCTGCCATGATGTTTGTCCACTGAACTTTGGAAATTTTGGAAAGATCTACTGAACTTTTTTACCATATGAAAAAAGCCAAGCAAGTGTTGAATTTGTTGTTAACAGAATTAAAAGAGAGAGGAGAATTTTGTGAATGGAAATTTGGAAATTCATAAATCACAAGAAATGCATGGCCTAAATATAGGAAAAGAGAACTGAATTTTTGTTGAACATGAAACATGTAATGGTGTGCGTTTAATGTTGATAAAGTTTTAAAGTCAACGAATGAATCAGCGGTCACTTCAAATGCAAACCTGATTCATTCCTTCTCGAAACCTAGTTTGTTGCTGAATGATGGCCTAGTTTGTAAGAAAACTATGTGAAAACTTTTGAAAAACACTCTCAAAATTAATCACACCTCTAGATGTCATATCATGCCACCTTGTCAGGTTTTGTGCTTCTCTGGCTTATTGAAAAAAAATTAGAATTGAATAACCACTAAGCTTCAAGTTAGTGCCCGAGTCCCGCCCACGTGGTGCTTGATAAAGGTGATGCTTCACCGAGTGTAATAGTTTTGCCGAGCAATTTTCTCTATGCACTCGGCAAAGATCTTGTTTTCCGTGTGCTCAATAAGATGCACACATGATATTCGTTGCGCGTTGCATCATTTCATACTACTATTATTATTGTGTCTTCAACTGAATGACTTACTTATAAGATATTTCAACTGAATATGAAAAAACCCAAGAAAGTGCCAATTTGCAATGCATTGTTTATCATATGAAATTTACCTATATGTATGATGTTTGAATATCTATTTTAGTGCATTGTTCTACACTATATATGTGATGGTTGTGCCTACATGTAGGAATTTTTTATGTGCAGGGACTCTCATTATCCCCTTTCTCCCGAAATGTTGATTAACTTCCATTTCGGTTGAGAATGGGGCACTCTCATGTTAAGAAAAAGAGCAAAGGTCATGCCAAATTTTTCCGTGAATTCGTGCATGACCTTTGCTATTTTTCTTAACATGAGAGTATTTGCATTTATTTATTGTGCTAATTAATTAAGTAGTTGCATTTTTTAATATTCTACTAGTGCAAAGATGTCGACCGGAGCCGACGCCGGTCCTTCTTCTCAGCCGGGTACAAAAAGGAAGCAATTTTGGGAATACTCCCAGGAGGAGGTCGAGGAGCAGAGAGAAGAGGAAGTACCTCCGGGCGAGGAGGAGTATGAGGTGGAGATAGAGTCGGAGTCCGACTCATCGGATGATGACTTGGAGGAGGAGGCCGGTACGACAGACGGCGAGAGGATCATCGGCGAGGATGAGGGGACCGGTGGCTCCAACACAGATGGTACCCAGTCAAAGAAGAGGAATCGGAAACCGACCAAGGTCGGCGTCATCAGGCAAGAGTTTACTGTTGTGACCGCCGTCGGGATTCCTAAAGAGCCCGAACGTTTTCCGGAAGGGTACGGCCGTCAAGTCGCGGCGATCCTCCGCAACACCGTGCCGATCACCACGATTAACCTCAGGAGTCGTGAGAATATTCATTATTGTCAGCTTCTTATCAACAAGATGCACGGACGATACAAGTTTCCGGAGCCGTACGATAACACCAAACTCAGAGGGAACAAAGTAAACACATGGGCCCTCAGGAAGATGAGAAAGGCCTTGTCCAGTTGGAAAACCTGGGTGAAGAGGGCAATTTTTGAAAAGAACAAAACCTGGGAGGAGCTCAAGGAGAAAGAGCCGTTGATCGACGAAGCTACCTACAACCTTTTCAAGGCTAGGTGTGAGTCCGAGCAAGCCAAGGCCGCGAGTGCAAAGGGCAAGGCCATGCGGTCGCAGGTCATAGGTAACCATCGTCTCGGAGCCGGTGGTTACAAAAGTTCCAAGCCTAAATGGGACAAGGAGGATGCCGAGTACGCCGCTGCGGGCATACATAACCCCTTCCAGCAATACAAAGATGATCCGCAGACCGAATTCTTTGTCAGGGCCTGGAGCTATAAGGACAAAGCAACCTCGAAAATAATTATCGATCCTAAGATTCAGGATTTTACGACTGCCGTGGTAAGTAGTTTACCATGCGACCTTGTCGATTGAATTCTCGAGTGAAGTTCACAATTTCTTAACGTTTCACATTCTTTTTGCAGCAAGCGGAAATGAAAATCGCCTCATCGCAGGAGTCGTCGGTTAAGCCGGCCGGCCCGTGGGACAACGCCTTCAACAAGGCGTTGAACAAGGTCAAGAAGGTTGACGACGTGACGGCGAAGCCATCGTCAGCCGGCCGTGTGGTCGGCTTTGGTGCGGACCTAAATTGGTCCGAATATTATGGAAAATCGGCGGAGCAGTCCGGTTCGAGGGGGCGCAAGGCGAGAAGGACCGAAGAAGATGCCGCTTATGTTCGTGGACTGGAGGAGAAGGTGAACATGCTTCCGCAGCTTGTCTAGGACGAAGTGGCGAAGACGATGAACGCTCTCCTTCCAGATATGATGCAGTCGCTCGCGAATTGGCAAGCGCGTGGTGGACAAGGGCCCATACCAGTCCCCAGCATGGTCGGCAGCAACTCGGGCCCCGCGGCGCCTGCAGTCCCGACTCCGGCCGTAGTGGTGGCTCCCGCACCGACTCCCGGCGTATTGGTGACTCCGGCCGCCAACACCGCAGCGGCGACGCCGGACGTGATGGTAACTCCTCCGGCCACGATCGAGCAACCCGGGCATAACAATAATGCACCCGGCGGCAGCACAAATAGGGGGACCGACGCCACGGGAGGCAGCGCGCCCTCCGTCTCTTGCATGCCCGCCGTCATCGGCGGGGTCTCTTCACTAGCCGACCTCGACGCCCTCAAGGTAACTATAAGCGTCTGCAACTCAAACGAGGACTTCATCTCCTTGCCTTTTTTAGTGGAATCTCTCTGATGCCGTACATGCATATATATATATCTCTTTCGCAGGAGGACACTCCATGCACTCTATTACAAGTCGTGGACGGCGAGTTGAAGGATGTTGCCAAAGGTAAAATCATTCAACCACAAAATCGAATCATGCACAATATGACGATGGCACCGGAGATGCATAGGGTTCAAATCTCTCTCGTGATTTCGGGCTACGAGAGAGTTGAACCTCCCATTCAACCCCCCGGATACGATGAGGATGAGCCGGCAGTCCTCAGTGAGTGTTTCAAGCAAATATGCCTATGGCCGAAGAGCCAAATGCGTTTAATGACGGGGGAAAGGGGCACCACACCTAGGACAACACCGCTAGTCATCATGTCGGCGCCACATGATCCCATCGGAGCACAACAAGAAGACGATGATCTTGATGATGATATCAGCGCCGACCAGTTCATCAATACTTTGTATGATGCTGATGACTTATTCATGCCTCCTGCTGAAGGAGCCTGTCAGCATGACGAGGAAGCTCGCGGTCCAGCTGATCCTGCGGAGAAGCCTGCTTGCTCCACGCGTCTCTTCGCTGCTTCTCAGGACATGTCTCCAGCAGCTTGCGCCTTCACCGAGCCTCAAGCAGATGCCACAAGATCTATTCTCAGCCCGTCCACACTCCATAAGACGGCCACTGAGTAGATAAAGGCCGGTGACTGCTCAAAATCAGAAAAGAAGAAGGGACGGAAAAGAAAGAAGAGCATCACTTCTAGTAGCCAACCTTCGATGCCGATCCGGGCTCAGGACGGGCCACCAAGACCCAAGGATCTCTCGTTTGAAATCCATCTGGCTGGTAGGGCGATGCTACCTAAGGACATGCTGGACCTTGCAACTTCGGATATGCAGAGTGTGCATCATAGTATTATGGCATTAGAGAAGATTCTTCTTCGAGAAGAGAATCCCTCGTACCCGGTTTTCATGGCCAAGGTGCCACTCAACATGGGCTTCATCAACACTATCCCCGCGGATATGATAATCCTACGGTTTTCGGAGATCTTCAATTTGTACCATCTCAAGCGTCTGGACCATAGCCTTATCCGTCTGTTCTTGCTCAGCCTTTCTATGAGTATCAGGAGAGATAAGACCCCGAGCGTCGCGATATTGGACCCCTTCTACATGCGTGAAAGCATCTTGATGGAAGACGGGGACGCGGCTCTCGCGGCGGGGTACATCACAGACTTCATGCTACGGAACGCCGACAAAGATTCATTTCTTATGACCTACTCTCCCAAGTAAGTCATTCTCTCGCCTCCGTAGCATATATGCTTTCTTAGCTTTCCATTGTCCTCTTCCAACATTCCTTTTGGATTGTTTTAATTATGCAGTGAGGATCAAGACTGCGTGCTCATCTGCTTTTCACCGCAACAGTCGCATGCCGTGTATTTAGACTCGGGGAGTGTGAACAAAAAAGATTACAAGTATATCATGAGAGTTTTGGATGATGCTCTCGTCGGCTACATAAAAGCCGGAGGCAAGATCATGAAGCACAAGTTCAGGAAAAATCAGCCTGGCGTGAACGTGTTCAACCACGTAACGCAGTTCCCGTGCGTCAAGCAGCCGGCTGGCAGTGTGAGGGATGCGTACTACGCCCTTCATCACATGAGGGCGATTGTACAGGAACAACGCAACCTTACGCTGCCAAGTCATCTCAGAGCGTGGGCTGAAAGGAAGGCGGAAATCGCCGATGCAAATCTGAAGGAGGAGTTCTTTCACATCCAAGCGCAGATGGCGACTATCATCCGTCATGAAGTACAAATGAGGGGGTCGATCTTCCACTCCAACATTGCACCATCCAATGGGGAGATAGAAGTCCGCCTAAAGGCCCTGCGTGACACAAGGCCTTTCATGACGAAAGAAGGATGCCGCCCATTCCCCGAGCCGAGTCAAAACAATTAATTGAATGTACTCTTTGTGTAATTTGGATGTACTCTTTGTGTACTAGATGGTAGTGTCAAATACTCTTGGTGCTCTTTGTGTATAAAGGTCACTGCATATGCATTTTTATGCATATGTGCATGCTTCTCACCTTTCATCGACTTGCTTTAAGTTGTTGATAAGAATAGATGCTAGATTGTTTTGTTCTCCTTTGGTATGATGGATGTGACCTCTAAAGATTTGTTTTGTGCAGGTTCAAGAGCAAACAAGTAGTGATGACGAAAGTAGCTTTCGGTTTTCAATAATTGTTGGACTCATTGTAATTTTGTGATGGAATGTAATCTTGTGAATCTTGTTGGCCTCTAAACCTTTGTAATAAAAATTATATTGCAATTCTTTTGTATCAATAATTGTTGGCCTCATTGTTATATTGTATTTTGCATTTCTGTAATATAATAAAAATATCTGTAATGCTTTTATTCTCTTATGTAATTCTTTTTTTTGTTTTCTGTAATTATTTAGTGGCGCATATTGTCAGGACTTAGTGGCGCACTACGAATGCGCCACCCCTAAGGCCCTTAGGCGTGGCGCATACCAGAATGCGCCACCCCTAAGAGCTTAGAGGTGGCACATTATGAGATGCGCCACGCCTAAGGGACTTAGGGGTGGCGCATCTAGAATGCGCCACCTCTAAGCCCTTATTAGTGGCTTGTAGTTAGTGGCGCATCCCTAATGCGCCACTAAACTCAAAAATAGTGCGCCACTATAAGGCTATTCCCTAGTAGTGAAAGAACAGAAAAAACACAATCTACATGCAATTCTAATCAAGTTACATATAAAGAACATTTTAAACAGAGCAACAGATAAAAAGTTATTGCAGTTACAGTTACAGTGGCAGACAGTGTAATTAGCAGGAAAACAACAGGTAAACAAAGTCAAACATGGCAACAAGCAACATTTTAATAATCTACACGCAAAACGGAGCAACTTTCATGTAGAAAGCGTCTCCATCGGAGCTACCGGTGAAAAGTTACAGCTACCGCAAAATAAACAACTAAAGCTGCCTAGATAAATAAATAAAACCCTAGCAGAAAAAAAGGCTAAACGGGCCGAAACTAGACTACCGGCCCAACAGGACAAAAAAGAAATAACAAAAAAAACAAAAAAAACGGGCGCCTCACCAGTGGGCGAAGCCCAAGAGGAGGGGAGGCCTGGGCTGGCGCCTGGCAGGCCGTTGGAGGCTTGGCCGGCCAAGCTGGCTCAACCGAGCGAGCGGCGGCCGCCCCCGTCCTCGTCCCGCGACTGGACGCAGCGGCGGCGGCGCAGGAGCTCGTAGGCCGGCGAGGGAGACGCGCAGGGGGGCGGTGCTGGCGGCGGGAGATCGCCGGTGGAGGGGCTCCTCACCGGAGACGGGCGCCGCGGCTGCTCGGGACGGTCCGGTGAGCTCGGGCGGAGCTCCGTTCATGGCGCCGTGGCTGCTCCGATCCTGGACAGAGGAGAGAGAGCGCAGAGGTGAGGGAAGAAGGCAGAGGAGAAGAAGAGAAGGGAGAGAGGGAGGAGAGGGACGCGGCGGCCTCGGCGTGGCTGCTGCCGGCGGCGGCCTCGCGGCAACAGGGGCGTGGAGCCTCCACGGGAGGGAGAGGAGAGATGGAGAGAGAGGTTGGAGAAGGGGTGACGTGGCACGATCCCAGGCCGTCGGATCTGACGATCTAACGGCCCAGAACTCATTGGGCTGATTCCAGATCTGGGAGCTAGGGTTTGCTGCGAAAATTGGGGTATTTGGGGCCAGATCTGGGGCTGGTGGCTGCCTAGGGAAACCCTAGGTGGTGGGGTGGTCTATATATAGCCCAGATGGCTGGCAGTTTGCAAAATCATCATCGGTTTTTATCTCGCGCGCACGGTGCTCACGTTTCTGACCGCCGGGGGTCCGCAGTACCTCCGATTCGGGTAAAACTTCAAACTGCGCGATCAGTGCGTCGATCCGGAGGCGTTCACCTTGCGTTGGAACCGTTCCGAGAACACTTTCCGGCACGCTATAAAAATAACCCGTTTAATTATTAAACGGGGTTTTCGTTCCGTTGGCTGCGGCTGGTCTCGTGCGGTTTTCGCGACGGTGATCGGGTGAAACCCGGTGTCGCAAAGGTCGAGAGTCAGGGTGGCAAGGGTCGGTCTCCGTCCGTTACGAGATAAGAGGGGGGAAAATAATCGCCGATCGATAAATCAGGGATGCAAACACCGCAAAGAAATCAGGCAATCAAACAATTCACACCGAAAACAAATTTTTTAATTTTTATGAAAACTGGGCTGTTACAAGTGGTCATCGATGGTGTGATCATGGTTGATCTTCCGACACTCTGCCATTGGCGTGGTGCTTTTTTGCAACTATAGGGTGGTGGTTGATACGTCTCAAACGTATCTACTTTTCCAAACACTTTTGCTATTGTTTTGCCCTCATTCTTGCATGATTTGAACTAAACTAACCTGGACTGACGCAGTTTTCAGCAGAGCTGTTTGTATGGTTTTATTGTGCGCAGGAAAATGGATTTTTGGACATCTCAGAAAATTCCCAGAAAAATTACAAAAAATCCACGGACCCGAAGGAGCCAGGAGCCAGAAGTGGGGCCAGAGGGTGGCCAGGGGGACCAGGGGCCCTGCTGGCGCTGCCAGGGGTGGGGCCGCGCCATCTGAACTCCTGGGCGACTCCCCCCTCCCCTGGTGCACTACCTCGACTCCTATTTATTCCCGTGACGGGGAAACTCCAAAACAGAAGTCGTTTTTCCAGAACCCGTCGCGGAGCCGCCGCCACCCTGATGTCTACGCACGCTTCTATTCTTGTAGACTATGTTGGGCCTCCAAGCGTAGAGGTTTGTAGGACAGCAGCAAATTCCCTCAAGTGGATGACCTAAGGTTTATCGAACTCAGGGAAGTAGAGGTTGAAGATGGTCTCCCTCAAGCAACCCTGCAATTGAGATACAAAAAGTCTCTTGTGTCCCCAACACACCTAATACAACTACCAGTTGTATAGGTGCACTAGTTCGGCGAAGAGATGGTAAAATATGGGTGATAGGTGTGGCAAAACAAAGTAATATAAATCTGTAATAAAAAGTGCAGCAAGGAAACATGTAACAAAAGTGAGTGCAAATGGTGTAACAATGATGGAAACAAGGCCTAGGCTTCATACTTTCACTAGTGGCAACTCTCAACAACATTAACATAGTCTAATCACATGATATTTCCCATAAAACATGCAATGGAGACGTACTCGGAGGTCATTCCTTTGTGGTAAAGAGAGGATGAGAATTATGTAGGGCTACAAAAGCACACCTCAAAGTTCATAGTTCTCAATCTATGGATTTCCCAATGTCACCGCGGCCATCCAAAGAGAGTACCACAATCACCACAACATATCTCAAGGATAGTCAAAGACAAGCACCAAGAGACTCTGAATCTTCAATCAACACACAAAAGAGGAAATCACTCATGATAATATTCTTCTAACCCATGTCCAATAGACCGCTGTCACCTTGGTCTCGGGGATTATACTAGATACGATCAATTGAGTACATCAATCCAATACATAGAGGAAGGGGAAATATGATGGGATCACCCTAGATTAACATAGCCTATGATCACAACGAAGATCACATCATGGGAGAGAGAGAAGAACACATAGCTACTGATAGAAACCTCAGCCCCGAGGGAGAACTACTCCCGCTTCATGGAGGGAGGAAGCAACGTCGATGGAGATGAATCCGGGGGCACTTCCCCGTCCCGGCAGGGTGCCGGCACAGGAATTCTGGTCCCCCGAAGCTTGTCGGCGATGGCGGCGGAGATCGGAATTGCTTCTGGAGAAAAGGGGTCTGGAATCAGGGTATCCGCGACGGGAGAATAAATAGGAGCCAAAGGGGGACAGCCAGAGGTGGGCCAGGGGCTCCAGGCGCCCCCCTGGCACGGCCAGGGGTGGGGCCGCGCTCACTGGCCGCCTGGGGCCCCCTGGCTCCCCTCTGGCCCCTCTCGGGCTCTTCGCGAAGGTTTCGGTACGCTGATTTTTCCTATATTTTTCCCGGAATTTTTCTGGTACTTTTTATATGGGGGAAAACTGAAATAGAAAAACAGCAGAAAACAGGAACTGGCACTGGGGTGCACTGAGTTAATAGGTTAGTCCAAATATGATCAAAAGTGTATGAAAGTGTATCTAGATCATAGCAACATCACACAAAACATGCATGGAGGAAGCAGAAATTATAGATACATTTTGGACGTATCAACATCCCCAAGCTTAATTCCTGCTCGTCCTCGAGTAGGTAAATGATAACAGCATAATTTCTGTGGTGACATGCTAGCAACCATAAAAGAACTTTGAAAAGTAAAGCAATCAAGGTTAGATATTCAATTCAAGTCATAACATGAAAGGGTTTATATTAGCATTGAAACAAGTAACAAAAGAACATTAGGTGCAAGAGCTCTCGCTGTCCGTGACTCGAATGTCTCCAAATGGTGTTTGCGTGCAAGAAAGGGGATAGGGAATACGAGATGAAAAAGTATTTTTGTTGAGAACTCAATCTACTAAAGTTTCACACTTGGTCTTCTTTGGAATCTTATCTTGACTCATCCCCAGACCACTAGCCAGGTACAAGTCAAAATGATCCACTCCTTTTCGATATTTTGAGCACTCATGCAATGGATGAGCGTAAGAACGAGAGTTGACACTTAGGATGGCAAAGAGAGAAGTACGGAGGAGGAAGACAAAAAGGATGAGAAAGGCTCACATCAATGAGGACAATCATAGGCAAGAGATGCCAAATGATAGATATGATGTGAGGAGTATGGATTGCCATGCAACGGATGCACATACGAGCTAAGAAGCTCTCCAATGGAACTAGTGGGGGTGGATCTAACTTGCTCGCTCATGAAGACCTAGAGCTTGTTTGAGGAGGCTCATCCTTGGAATATGCAAGCCAAGTTCTATAGTGTGAAGGTCCCCACATAGCTATATGCATAAAGATCATCTCTATGGAGTACAAGGATATAAAGGGAGTACTAGTGTGGATTTCTCAAAAGGATAGTAGTGTTGCCCCTTTCTCTCTTTTTATTTCTTTTTTCTCCTTTTTCTATTTTTTTGTATTTTTTTGTGGCCTCAATGGCTCCTTCTATTAAACTCTCATTTGTCCTCTTTGAGATCTTTTATTGTGTCCACTTTGGGATCTTTTCCTCACTTAAGGGCAACACTCTATTTTACAAGAAGGTAAAGGAGATCTTTCACACTTTACAAGGTACTCAAAATCATAAAGAAGATGTAACTATCATGATGTATGCAATGTATGTCGCTGCCAGTGTAGCAGGAACATGTATGACATGAAGATCAAGTCATGAAGAGGTGGATGTTACATGGCAATATATCTCGGAAAGGCTATGGAAATGCCTTGATAGGTAGGTATGGTGGCTGTTTTGAGGAAAGATATAAGGAGATTTATGATCACAGAGCGTATCATGCCAAGGGTTTGGATGTACCGGTGAAGGTGGACACCAACTCTCGGAGTGAGAAGAAGGCAATGCACGGCATGGGAGAGGCTAGCAAAATATGGGAAGGTGGAAGTGTCAACTTTCAATACTTACATTAGTCCGAAGAACTCATGCACTTATTATCGGTAAGTCTCAATCTAATAAGGAGGTTCAGAAAGAGACAAGTACCCCGAGGAGGAGTGTATGGGGGTTTGGTTATCCTTGCGCATCCTCGACTCATGGTACGTGAGTGTTCTCTGATATTCGACTCCTCAGAAGAGTAGTGATCCACTTAGTAGGTAGATTTCTCAACTAGTTTTGTAGGTTTTGAAAATACACACGGATTGCCCAAAATACGACACCTATCACTATTAGGCTAGAGCTCTTGACACCAAAAGTTCATACATTACTCACATCAATACCTCAAAACTATTGCAAGTTACTACTAGAATTAAATAGCAACCTCAATTACCTACTTTCAAGACAAGACACAACTCAGTGCAAAAACCAACTCTCTTTAACAAGATAAACATGATAACTAAAAAGAGTTCCAGAAACAAACTAAACAAAAGCCAAGGCTCTTGCTAAAGGCAATCTAAGACTAAAACTAAACATGGCAGCAGCTATGAAAAGATAAAGAACACACAACAGCAAAATGATAAGCAGGAAAAATCCTATGATGTGTTCTAGATTTTGAAAGTGGAGCGTGTTTCTCTCCCACATAAAGTAAGACGGGATCTAACTTGTTATGAACAGCAAGCAAAACTAAATAAAACTAAAAATAAAACCTAAGAGCGAGACGCTCCAAGCATAGCACATAACACATGAAGTGATAAAAATATAGTGCGACGAAGGACGAACTGATGATTGTTGATGGAGAAGGGGATGCACGGAGGCATCCCCAAGCTTAGACGCTTGAGTCTCCTTGAATATTTATTGGGGATGCATGGGGGCATCCCCAATCTTGAGCGCTTGACACTCCTGGATCTTCTTTCATCATCTTCCATCGCACACTTGAAAACTCCCTTCATACATAACTCATCATAAGCTGATTAGAGAGGTTAGTACCCTTAATAAATAATTTTTCCCTACTGGATATAAGAATATTATTTAAGAGCTACTGTTTCTCAAGATTGCCAAAAGGTTTTTGCAAAGAAAAAGTAAGCTTAAGGTTTGCAAAAGTTAGGAGAGACAAAACGTGGCAGAATCTGTGAAAACAGAACAGCAGGTAGTACAGAATTTTTTAGGGATACTTCTGCAACTCAAATAAAAAAACTCAGAACATACGAAAGTTCCATAATTGTATAGAGCACGCTGTGTAAAAAATTCAGCTCAAAAAGATGAACTGGTGATTGATTCTGATTTTTCCCGTCACGAGGACAGAATCTTTTTTCTGGACAGCATGTCACAACTTTTACTTCCCTTGTCATATGAGGCTATACTTGGCACAAAGCTTGAAAAATAAAGATACAATGATGTTGCTACAGTAGTAACAATCATCAAGACCACTACAAACAGAAAGTAAAAACTCAAAGTAAAGATAACAAGGGTTGTCTCCCTAAAGTTCTTTCTTTATAGACATAAAGATAGGCTTAAGATTTTAGTGATGCTCTCATAGGAATAAGAGTTGAAGCACAAAAGAGAGCATACAGAAGCAAATACAAAACACATTTAAGTCTAACATGCTTCCTATGCAAAGGGATCTTGTAGAGAAATAACTCATTGAAGCATAAAGATATTAGCATAGGAAGGAAAAAATGTGCAACTTCAAAACCTTTAACATGAAGAGAGGGAATTTGATATTATTGAAATATCTATGAGCATATGTTCCCCTCTCATAATAATTTTCAGTGGGATCATGAATAAACTCAACAATATAAGTATCACATAAAACTTTCTTATCATGATCCACAAGCATAGAAAATTTGTTACTCCCCACATAAGCAAAATCCTTCTCATTAGTAATAGTGGGAGCAAACTCAACAAAATAGCTATCACATGAATCATTCTTATCATGATGCACTTGTAAAAATTTATTCTTTATAGCATAAGTGTCATCACAATAATAATCATAGATAGGAGGCAAAGTATCATCAAAATAAATTTCCTCATCAAAACTTGGGGAGCTAAAAAGATCATCTTCATAAAACGTAGCATCCCCAAGCTTATGGTTTTGCATATCATTAGAATCAAAAGTATTCAAAGAAGACATGCTAATAACATTACTACTATCATGAGTGTTGTTCAAATAATAAAGCTCCATAGGCTTTTTGATCTCCTCCTCAAACACTTCATGTCCTAACTCAAGATAGAGCTCATAAAGCTCTCTCATAATTTTTTGTTGTTTTCCATAAAGCCTAACTAGTGAAAATAAAAACAAGAAACAAAAAGAATTAATTGCAGAATCTTAAGATATACCTTCAAGCACTCACCTCCGCGGCAACGGCACTAGAAATAGCTTGATGTCTACGCACACTTCTATTCTTGTAGACTATGTTGAGCCTCCAAGCGCAGAGGTTTGTAGGACAGCAGCAATTTCCCTCAAGTGGATGACCTAAGGTTTATCGAACTCAGGGAAGTAGAGGTTGAAGATGGTCTCTCTCAAGCAACCCTGCAATTAAGATACAAAAAGTCTCTTGTGTCCCCAACACACCTAATACAACTACCAGTTGTATAGGTGCACTAGTTCGGCGAAGAGATGGTAAAATATGGGTGATAGGTGTGGCAAAACAAAGTAATATAAATCTGTAATAAAAAGTGCAGCAAGGAAACATGTAACAAAAGTGAGCGCAAACGGTGTAACAATGATGGAAACAAGGCCTAGGCTTCATACTTTAGCTAGTGGCAACTCTCAACAACATTAACATAGTCTAATCACATGATATTTCCCATAAAACATGCAATGGGGACGTACTCGGAGGTCATACCTTTGTGGTCAAGAGAGGATGAGAATTATGTAGGGCTACAAAAGCACACCTCAAAGTTCATATTCTATGGATTTCCCAATGTCACCGCGGCCATCCAAAAAGAGTACCACAATCACCACAATATATCTCAAGGATAGTCAAAGACAAGCACCAAGAGACTCTCAATCTTCAATCAACACACAAAAGAGGAAATCACTCATGATAATATTCTTCTAACCCATGTCCAATAGACCGCTGTCACCTTGGTCTCGGAGATTATACTAGATAAGATCAATTGAGTACATCAATCCAATACATAAAGGAAGGGGAAATATCATGGGATCACCCTAGATTAACATAGCCTACGATCACAACGAATATCACATCATGGGAGAGTGAGAAGAACACATAGCTACTGATAGAAACCTCAGCCCTGAGGGAGAACTAATCCCGCTTAATGGAGGTAGGAAGCAACGTCGCTGGAGATGAATCCGGGGGCACTTCCCCGTCCCGGCAGGGTGCCGGCACAGGAATTTTGGTCCCCCGAAGCTTGTCGGCAATGGCGGCGGAGATCGGAATTTCTTCTGGAGAAAAGGGGTCTGGAATAAGGGTTTCCGCAATGGGAGAATAAATAGGAGCCAAAGGGGGCAGCCAGAGGTGGGCCAGGGGCTCCAGGCGCCCCCCTGGCGCGGTCAGGGGTGGGGCCGCGCCCACTGGCCGCCTAGGGCCCCCCTGGATCCCCTCTGGACCCTCTCGGGCTCTTCGCGAAGCTTTCGGTACGCTGATTTTTCCTATATTTTTCCCGGAATTTTTCTGGTACTTTTTATATGGGGGAAAACTGAAATAGAAAAACAGCAGAAAACAGGAACTGGCACTGGGGTGCACTGAGTTAATAGGTTAGTCCAAATATGATCAAAAGTGTATGAAAGTGTATCTATATCATAGCAACATCACACAAAACATGCATGGAGCAAGCAGAAATTATAGATACGTTTTGGATGTATCACACCCTCTGTTCTTCTTCGGGAGGGCTAATTTGGAGGATGATTTAGCCTCCGGAGAGGGGAGATCGTCGCCATCTTCATCACCATCACCAATCCATCATCCCTCCATGACTTCTCTTCACACGTGTGAGTAATTCCCTGTTGTAGGCAAAGGGGATGGTAGGGATTGGATGAGATAGACCATGTAATAGTTCGTCAGATTGTTGGGGGCATGTTGCCTATCATCTACTTTGGTGTTTATCATCCTTGCTACAACTTGTTGTTCTTAATGCTTGTCACTTTGGGCCCGAGTGCTTTGTTTTCAGATCTGAACCACTTATGTTTTCATGAGTTTATTTATGTTCGAGATCCTATCTATGAGTTGTATGCACCTATTATGGTCCGGAATCGGCGATCCCAAAGGTGAGAGCTTGGGACACCAAAGGGGATGGTCCATAATTTGAGGATTCCATGTATCCATTGAGTTTATTGATTTGTTCCATTGCTCTTTGATAGGAGCACCTTAATCTCCATAAGTTCCTTTTTGGCCTCGTTCGTAGCGGGATGGTAGGACGAAAGATGTTGTGCAAGTTCTTATTGAAAGCACGCACAACTACCTACGGGATACATGCCTAATGTGTGATATTTTCCTAGACGATCATTAATTTTCTTTGTGCCTTGCCCCGTTTTAGAACCTATTACATGTTCTTTCTTATTCATGCAGCGCCCGACCATCCATCTCCCTAGCCTACAATGTTTTTAATCCTGCTGGTCACTAGTTGTTACTTTTCGCTGTTTTGCTTTCGCCGTTATCACTATCACTATCATATCAAAGTTGCTATTAATATTTTGTTGCAAGCAAGTATATTTTAGGTGAGGTTGAATTGACAACTCAACTGTCAAAGCTTATAAATACTCTTTGTCTCCCCATGTGTCGAATCAATAAATTGGGTTAACTTACCCGCGAGAACACTACAATCAATCCCCTACAGTTGAGGGTCATCAAGTATTGTTTTCTGGCGCCGTTGCCGGGGAGCATAGCAATATTTACAAGTCTACTTGAAGTATCCTTCCTTCCACACTTCGTGCGCTATGGGTAAGAAGGGAGACCCCAAGGTTCTGATCCTACCATCTACTACAAGAAAAGGTAACGTTCTGAGTACCAGTGCTACGCTTGATTCACCTTCCGTTATAAGTAAGTTTGCTTCACCACTACCACCACATGCCACTTCTACTGAGTCTGTTACTAGGTACGATAATTTTGATGATACTTGTTTTCTTGGTCACTATATTGAAATTCAGACTACTAAGGTTGCAGCAGAACCCGAGACCGAGGCTCCTGCTACCTATATTCCTACTTGCAAAACCTTTGGTTACCCAGACTTAGATGAACCCAAGGAGATGATCCTTGATGATGATTATATTACTCTTGATGATGATCTTTGCAGGGAACTCAGAGAGTGTTTCCACTCTGACCCTGATGCTGTTAAGGAGCTGCTCGAAAAGCACTCCATGAAGAACAAGATTACTCCTAATCCTAAATTTTCCACATCTGCTATATGCATCTCTGATCTTGATTATGATTTCTCTGTTGATCTTTCACTTATATCTACAGTCGAGGTTGACCCTTTTTATGGCAGAGAAAAGGATGATGCTATAGCACACCTGACCAAACTCGCTGAGTTAGGTGACCTATTTACTTCTGATGAAAAGATACGAAACTTCTATGTGGCAAAGCTTTTTCCTTTTTCCTTGAAGGAAAACGCTAAATCATGGTACGATGCACTACCCTATGGTTCCATTGAAAGTCCTCAGGACTTAGTTCAATTCTTTGTTGATAAATATTTTCCTGCTCATATGCAGCATGCTGCTTTGCAAAGAATCTATAACTTTAAAAAATTGCAGGATGACCACCTCCCTAAAGCTTGGGGGAGGTATTGTGACTTAATTAAGGCTAGACCGGGACATGAAGTCCCAAAGAATGAATTACTTGATATATTTTATGCTGGTCTAACCGATGAATCCAGGTCCTATCTGGATAGTTGTGCTGGTTGTGTTTTCAGGAAAAGAACACCGGACGAAGCCGAAGAACTAATGGGAAAGATTGCCAAGAACCATTAAGATTGGTCCGTACCTGAACCACCTCCATCACCAAAGAAGAGGGGCATGCTTGTTCTGAGCCCCGAAGATATGCAAGAAGCAAAGAATTCTATTAAGGAGAAAGGCATTAAAGCCGAGGACGTGAAGAATCTACCGCCTAACGAGAAGTTGTGTGAGCCTACTCAACCTCCCTTGGTAGAGGTACACTCTTTATTAGACTTTACAGAAAGTGATATCCCTAAAGGTAAGCCTCCCGACCAATTCTTAGATGAGCTTGATAATTTTATTATTAAGCAAGACAATTTCAATAGGAGGATACAAAGTCAGTTGCATGATAATTCTCTTGCTACCAAAAATTTGCTTGGTGTTCTAGAAAGAACAGTTAATGATGTTAAATGTCTTGTTAAGCATTTTCATATGGTTCAAACTCAGCTTGAAAAAATTTCTAATGTGCAAAAAGATTTGCTTGCTAATAATGCCAAACAAGACATACAAGCTTATGGCATCAAAACAAGGGGTGGAAAACACATCCAGGACCCACTATATCATGAGGGGCATCCAAAGAGGATCGAGAAAGATTCAAAAGTACAAGTAGAAGACGAGATTGTTAGCTCTCCTAAGAAGAAAAAAAAAGAAGAAACACAAGGAGGCCGACAAATCCAATGATCCCATTACAAGTCAAGAACCTGTTGTTGATCCTAACAACATATCTACCTCCGATGCTGAAACCAAAGACGGTGATGAGGCCGAAGAAAATGATAAGGAGAAGAATGATCCTCCCAAGGTACGAGAAGAAGAAGCACCTGATACACGCAAGAAGTATGACATAGAAGACTTCATAGCAAGAAGACACGGAAAGGAAAGAGAACCATGGGTACGGAAACCCATGACCTTTCCAGGTAAGTCTCTCAAATATAAAGAAGAAGAGCATTATAATAAATTTTGTGAATGGATGAAGCCTCTTTTTCTTCAAATTCCCCTGACTGATGATATCAAGTTACCTCCTTATTCCAAATACATGAAAGATATTGTTACTAATAAAAGAAAAGTTCCTAATGAGGCAATATCTACTATGCTTCCTAACTACTCTTTCAGTGGCAAGATTCCTGAGAAGCTTGGTGATCCAGGTATACCCAGCATTCCTTGCTCCATAAAAAATAATTATGTCAAAACTGCCTTATGTGATCTCGGAGCAGGGGTGAGTGTTATGCATTTTTCTCTTTATAATAGGCTATGTTTAGAAAAGCTAATCCCTATAGATATCTCTCTTCAGATGGCTGACAAGTCAACAGCCGTCCCGATAGGTATTTGTGAGGCTGTTCCATTTGAAGCTGCCAATTGTTTAATTCTTACAAATTTTTTTGTGCTTGACATGCCCGAGGATGGGAGCATGTCCATTATTCTTGGTAGACCTTTTCTTAACACCGCATGTGCCATTATTGATTGCAATAAAGGAAAGGTCACCTTCAACGTTGATGATAAAGAACACACGTTGTATTTTCCAAAGAAGATCGACAAAAGTCATGGCCTTAACTCAATAGAGAATATCGAGACTGTGAAGATTGGAGAATGGGATTGTCCTCTACACGTGTACCACAAATACAAAACCATCATTGTGGGGACAATGTCCATTAAAGTAAAGGTGCAATGATCAATTCATAAGAGGTGAGACTTTTTGTTCTATATATCGGCGGTTCGTTGGTAAGACTTGATCAACCTTACTAGCTAGCATGTTGTATATAGGTAAAAAGTGCAGCTTGTTATGTTTTCATTTGCTTTAGCTTTTATTCTCTTTGCTGTACCAAGTTTATATGGTTTTAAGCTTCATAATTCTAATCACTGCTTCAAGTTTTCAGAAAGTTTCACATCTTTTTGAACTCCGGAAAATTTTCAACAATGAAGTTTTGAGAAAAATTCCAGAAAAATTAAATAATTTCCATGCTGGGAGTGACCTAGAGGCACCTGGGGCTGACCAGGGGGGCCACCAGTGGCCCAGGCGGCCAGCTGGCGCGGCTAGTCCCCTAGTCGCGCCCACAGGGGTCCTGGGGCCCACAGGTCCCATGTCCAGGTAAGTCTTCTTCCTCCTCCTTCCTCTCTCTCCAAAAACACGAGTTCTGCTCCAGTTCTTGCGTTCTTGCTGTTCTTGGAGGCGATTTTTGATCTCTCTCTACAGCCCACCATTTGAGCTGAGATTTTCAGCAAATACTCCCTGTTATGTAACTCCTCCACCCCTCCAAATAGATTTTTGATTGGTGGCTTCATTTGTGAGTATTTAGTAGGTCTTGTTGCTATTTAGATGAGCTTGTATGCATGTGTAGAAATTTATTTTGCAAGTTTTGATGCAAGTTTATGCCTTAGGTAAGTGAGTAGAGTAGTTTGCCTCAACTCACTTTGTTTAAGTCCTTGTTTTTGTGAATTGTCAAAAATTTCAGAAATGAGTTTGCTAGGAAAAGCAAAGGGGTGGCATGGGAAGAAGAAGCCCAAGCGCTCCGATCGAGTTACTAGAGTTGCAGCTTCACCCTCAGCTACTAGGGTGAGCTACATTGAAGATCATGTGCCCCTGGTGTTGTTGCAAGACACAAGTCCAACATGTGCAATGATGTAATCATGTGATGATTTTCTTACAGCTGCGGGAATTAAGGAGGAATTCTATGGGCTATGCGCCATTGCAGTTTTGACACGGCTAGCATTATGCCGTGTGGTACAATATAAGAAGCTTACCTCGTGCTTTGTTAATAGTTTTCGTTATAACCATGATGCTGGAACCGTCGAGTTCAAATTTTATAATGATCTCATAACCATGTCTTTGGCACAGTTTTGTGATATAATAGGTGTGCCGAACGCTGGTCAGACGGCAAAGATGAACACTCAAGCCTCCCGAGTTGAGGACCCTCTTCAAGTCCCTTTGTAGCTAGGAGGAGACCGACATTCGGCGTACAATGATTTCCAGCATTTTGTTTCCCCACCTCAGGTATTTCGTATACTTTATTGCTAGAGGGGTGTTGGCTCATGACAACACGAGCAATGGTTCTGCATCAGATTTCTCTATCTATGCGAACGCCCTCTCTAATAAGAATGATTATAATGTGGGTGCCTTAATTGATCGGCGCCTTGTTATGAACAGTAACAAGGGAGATTTATATGGTGGTGTTTACGCCACACTTATCCTTGAGTCTCTTAGTTGCACCCCACATCCTGATGATTTCCCCTTTTCATACACAAGTCTCGATCTTGCTGCTATGAAGAGGCATAAGTTTGTTACCATGACTTCCTAGTTTGGTAACCTTGTTTATATTTTGAGGTTTGAGAGGACCATTACTCGTGAGATCCTTCTACCTGCACCACTTTTGTTTGATAACACTCGCAGGAACGGATGGTCCTTCAATGATATCCAATTTTATGAGTTCATGGCTCAGTACCAGCTGCATAACACCATGGAGGGGGTTGTGCCCGACGAGGAGGAGCATGGTGAGTTCCCACCTTTCCAGGGGGAAACCTTCACCGAGCATGGTGAGGGGTCTTCTTCTTCTTGGGACGAGGGACCTTCCTCATGGGAGGACCCGAGGACTTCGGTGTATGCACCGGAGGGCTCATACGACCCTTGGAATTACCATTACCCCGGAGCAGGAGGCTCCTGGGGGCAGTAGCTGCTACCAAGTTAGGCCAAAAGCCTAAGCTTGGGGGAGTACGTTCCCTTCTCCCTTCTTCCATTGAATTATCCGTTTTTATTTTCTTTTCTTTGATCTTTTTCGATGTTTTTCCCCGTTCTTCTTTGTTCTTTTAATTTGCAAAAACAACAAAAATATTTCTCTTTTCTTTCATTTTCATTAAACCTTTGAAAAACCAAAAAATATTTCCTTTCTCTTTTTAGTTTGCTTTGTTTTCGGAGTTCAGCTCGAGCCCGTGATGGCCTTTGATTATATGTTTCCCACGTTCGGTCGTGCAAGTGACAAGGCAGTAATGACGAAGATCGACGAAAGGGAAGCAACAAGGAAAACCAGTATGAACTCTTCTTGTTTCTACTTTTGTACATATGCCTATACTTATGATCTAGAGATCAGCTTGTAGCGACATAGTGCTATGTTTACAATGCTTTCCAAGTGTTCATGCTTTCCTTGTGGCTGATCTCAAATAGCTAGGCTGTATATTATGTTGTTGGAATGATTTACATGCATTGCATTGTTCATGGTTTGGCATATTGAAGTGGTATTTCCCTTCGGAGAATTCTTGGATTGATTTGGCACATGTTCACACATGTTTATGACTAAAATTTCTATCATGCCTTGATGACCTTTTTATTTCATAATAGTCATATCACTTTCATGCCCGATTCAATGTTGCTTTGTTTCTCTGCATGATTATGACAATTATTGCTCTCTAGTTGGTCGCTTCCCAGTCTTTTGCTAGCCTTCGCTCACACTAAGTGGAATTCTGCTTGTGTATCCAAAATCCTTTTCAAACTAGTTATTCCACTTGAGTCCACCATACCTACCTATATGTGGTATTTACCGGCCATTCCTAACTTAGACTTCCTTGTGCCATCTTGAAATTTATTCAAAAGCTTCCCTTTTGTAACCATAGAAGCTCATGGTGCGGTGAGGAAAAATCAGTATCTACCATGCCAAAAATATTTTGACGGAAGTTTTAACTAGTCAAATTTATATATAAAAAATAAGAGAGTTACACCTCCCCCATACTTGATGATGGGATGAAATGGACCAAATGCTGCTAATGATAGGTGGAACGATACCCTCCTTCCATACTTGAGGCAAAGTAAAATGTTCCATAGACCATCAAAGGATTTATGGATAAGGGAACAAGTGTAAGCAAAAAGCATTAATATGGTTGGCATGGGAGATATTGAGAGGCCTTTACCGTTCACCGTTGACTGGAAAGTTGCACTTCTCGAAAGAATTTTGTCACTGTTTTCAAAACCAAGAGCTCTGTCACATGTTTAGTCTTTGCTTCCATTCACGGGTTTTCAATCTTGCCATCAAAAAGCCACGGTTCGAGAGTCTCCCCTTCTTTCTTCAAAGCACCAACTATTGAGAGCACAATTATCATTCTTAGTGTAACATGCATTGTCCTGAAGTATTACATTGTCTTCTGCATGCTTGTGATATTGCTAGTCGGAAATTCTTAGTTCTAGTCTCCTTTAAAACTCAGGAGGAGTTTCTGCATTTATGTTTGTCTTCACTCATGGAGGCTAACGAGATACCACTCTAGTATGTTCAGGCTATGTACATTGTAATCTTGTCTTGATTTTTGGCAGCATATTATTTACTTTAGGTTGTTTGTGATTGGTCACTTGAAAGAAGGATAGCTTCGTGCATTGTCCTCATAGTATTGTTTTGATACTTGCTAACCTCTTTTCGTAGTACCATGTTATATACATCTTATGAAGAAAAAGAGTTTGTCAAAGTTTTCTTTGTCTCGTCCAGTTCATTGAACTGAATTTCTTGAGGAAAAGAAATAGGCTAAGCTTGGGGGAGTTGATACATCTCAAACGTATCTACTTTTCCAAAAACTTTTGCTATTGTTTTGCCCTCATTCTTGCATGATTTGAACTAAACTAACCCGGACTGACGCTGTTTTCAGCAGAGCTGTTTGTATTGTTTTATTGTGCGCAGGAAAATGGATTTTTGTACTTCTCAGAAAATTCCCAGAAAAATTAAAAAAATTCCACGCACCGGAAAGAGCCTGGATCCAGAAGTGGGGCCAGATGGCATACAGGGGGGCCCAGGCGCCCTGCTGGCGCGGCCAGGGGTGGGGCCGCGCCAGCTGGCCGCCTGGGCGACTCCCCCTCCCCTGGTGCCCTACCGCGACTCGTATTTATTCCCGTGACGAGGAAACTCCAAAACAGAAGTCGTTTTTCCAGAACTCGTCGCGGAGCTGCTGCCACCCTCTGTTCTTCTTCGAGAGGCTAATCTGGAGGCTGATTTGGCCTCTAGAGAGGGGAGATAGTCGCCATCGTCATCACCATCACCAATCCATCATCCCTCCATGACTTCTCTTCACATGTGTGAGTAATTCCCTGCTGTAGGCAAAGGGGATGGTAGGGATTGGATGAGATAGATCATGTAATAGTTCGTCAGTTTGTTGGGGGCATGTTGCCTATCATCTACTTTGGTGTTTATCATCTTTGCTACAACTTGTTGTTCTTAATGCTTGTCACTTTGGGCCCGAGTGCCATGTTTTCAGATTTGAACCACTTATGTTTTCATGAGTTTATTTATGTTCGAGATCCTATCTATGAGTTGTATGCACCTATTATGGTCCGGAACCGGCGTTCCCAAAGTTGACAGCTTGGGACACCAAAGGGGATGGTCCATAATTTGAGGGTTCCATGTATCCATTGAGTTTATTGCTTTGTTCCGGTGCTCTTTTACAGGAGCACCTTAATCTCCATAAGTTCCTTTTTGGCCCCGTTCGTAGAGGGATGGTAGGACAAAAGATGTTGTGCAAGTTCTTATTGCAAGTACGCACAACTACCTACGGGATACATGCCTAATGTTTGATATTTGCCTAGATGATCATAACTTTTCTTTGTGCCTTGCCCCGTGTTAGAACCTATTACATGTTCTGTCGGGACCCGGGGTTTGCATATGTAATTCCAGTCACAACACAATCATATGGAGAGCCGAGAGCCATACCAACTTGTCTAAGCAGACAAGGCCAACCACAGAACACTCTCGGAAAGCATCGAACGTGACGGGCATCCCATCCAGGCCGGATGATCAACTGAGATGGGTCCTCATTGTCCGCTCACAAGTCTAAATGATTATGGGTGCTGAAGTCCCATACTCTTAGACAAGTTGCCTCAACCACATTATCGATTGAATTATAGCACTTACATAAACAGACTCCAGCCCGATCACCTAGTCGGGATCTCGGGCGGGCTCAATCATACAACAAAGTGTGCCACGTGACAGAGTCACGAGCAATCGCATCGAGATGCCCCAAGCTGCGCACATCTAAGGTACACTTGGTGTATAAAAGACCGTCGGCAAGAACACAACTAAGATATCGAACCCCACACTAAGACATGCACGTTATAACATACACGCAACATACATGTCTAGTGTAAACAACATGTACTCATCACATGAACTCTACAAAGTATATCTTTATTGACTTACACAGAGAGTACACAAAGATCATATGACTATGAGCCAACATTACATCAAACAACGGAAGCAAATTTGGTCTGAGTACAGACAAGATTAACAAATGGCTTAGAGAAGCCTTGTTCAACATACATGCCCTTCCACGAGGGACCAGACTGCTGTTTCGAACTATACTAGCTTAGTCAACGTTGAGCTTCATGAAGGTGTCTCCATCGGGGTCTGGGTTCTCATCTAAAACATAGAATAAGCAAACGTGAGTACAAAGTCGTACTCAGCAAGACTTACGTAGGAACTATACTACTCATGCACAAGTTTCAAGGTAAAGGGAGGTGGTGTTTCAACATGCAGAAGTGCCAGCTTTGACTTGGCTAGTCCTGTACTACGAGTACCATACTTGAGGTAAGAAGCGTACACGAGTCCACTACCAAGTCTCCAACCAATACACCACTATGGATACTTCCTCCACTTCCCCACTAGGAAGCACGCCATAGCACTCACGCTTATCTTACGAGTTTTAGAGTAACCTTTGAAGTTGTCTAATAATCAAGTAAAGGTCTCCAAGTAGTCCATAACCGCGGACGCGGCTATTCGAATAGTTTTGTTAACCCTGCAGGGGTGTACTGCTACACACATGAAACTATCAGTTACCTCCGGGATCTCGTCACCCTTCAAGCGGGTGTCGGCGAGGATAATTTCCACAACTTTTACCTCACAGCCAATTCTAATCTAGGAATCATCCATCTGAGTTGCTCACCGCTCAACAGTCCGGCCGGGTCAACGATACGGACTCAGACGATACAGGCGACCGAGACGCCACTTTAGCAGATGGTTTTACTGTCTCACAGGTCCACCCACATATCTAAATGATTGTCACAACCCTAGTTTTGGTATTTGCTTTTATTACTAGAAATAATTGCATCATGTTTAAATTCTTAGTTTAAGAATTGGGGATTTGGAAAAGCCTCAAAAAGAATTTAAATAAAAGGCCAGATAAAAAGTTTTTCCAAAATTCCTCCAAACAATTTTGAAAAGTCCTATAAATGAGTATGATCATTTTAAAAATGATTTGGAGTCAAACCCATACTCCTGGATTTTTCAAATATTCAAACAGAGGCTTGGAAATTAAATTCAAATGCTATTTGAATTGGATTCAAATAATTTGAATTCCAAAAATCTCCAAAACTTGGGAGTGACTAGTGCTATGTCACATATGTCCAAGATAAAAATTTCGGGATTTTTAAAAATGCTTTGATATTTTTTTCAGAGCAAAAAAAATAAAACAGAAAGCATTAAAAGAAAAATAAAAGGGAAAGGGCCGAAGCCACCCACCTCCCTTACCCCGGCCCACTTGGCCCAAACACGGCAGAAGTCGGCCCAGCCTGCCAGGGGCAGGGGCGTCTTCAACCTCTGCCTTCTGGCAGAGGCGTGGAGCGCCTGCTCGCCGCGGCTGCCACGTCCTGCTCGCTCGGGGGGCTCCCCCGTCCTCATCTCTTCGCCGCGGAGACCCCCATGCTCATCCCCTTCCTTTCCCCTCCTCTGGAACCCACTCCCCTCTCTCTCCCGTGCGTTCCTGCGAAGAACCGTACGCCACCGTCGCCGCCGTGTGCGCGCAGCCGTGGCCACCGTGCCCCCCTCTCCGCGCCAGCTTGTCCAGTGCGTCCGGCTTCGTCGACTTCGTCACCCCGCACCATCAATTGGACCAAGGAACCCCGAGGGCCGTCGTCCCCTTCGTCGTTTTCGTCGCCGGCCGCCGAGACTTCGCCGCCGAATTCGTCTTCGTCATTGCTCCTCCGCCTCCTCCGGCCTCTCCAACGCACTCACGGTGAGGCCCTGGTCCTTTTCCCCCTAGCCGTGCTCTGCTCTGCACCCCGGTGCCCCTTTTCCCCCCACCAGCCGAGCGGCACCGCCGCATAGGTCCTCGCCGTCGTGGCCTCCGGCCTCCTCTGGTCAGCCCATGTGCCCCACTGGATGCGCGGCTTCGAGGGCTCCATTTTGGTGCCCTTGGAGCACCTCCTCGTGGCCGGAGCCGCCTTCCCGAGCGGACGCCGCCGTCTCCAGTGGTCGCCGGCGGCTAAACGCCGGCCGGCCTGGCTAACCTCCCCTCCTAATCACTCTCTCTCTCACTGACGGGTGGGACCCAGCCCCCCCTAATCCCCTGTCAATATTAATTAAAACGGGGTTAACCCCAGAGTCATTGACAGATGGGCCCCGCGTGTCAGTTTGACCAGTTAGCGCCCAGTGATGTCATCATGATGTCATGCTTGCGCAATAAAAACCTTTTCTATTTAACAGAATTTCCAGAAAATGCTTAAATCTTTGAAATTCAATAACTTTTAATCCATAACTCCAAATCAAATAATTTATATATGAAAAATCATCAGACAAATTCAAGGATTCCAAATATCATACTTTCATGGATGAAAAACACATGTATGATGATGAACCAGTAGCATTTAGCTATATGGCTTATTTGGAATAATTCAAAATAAATGTTTAAATCATTTCAAATTAAATCTTTGCAATGCCAACCTTATCACATGAACATCAGAGGCATTCATACACATGACCACATGATTTACCATGTCCAAACATTAGCAAATGCAACTTGGGATATTTTGAACCACATTTGGAGTTTGAATTTGAATTTCTTATTCAAATCAACTTCAATTAAATTGTTACAAATTAAACATAGATCACATCAGTACCATGCCATGTTTCATTCTTGAATGTGCATTGCAATGTGATGTTTATACTTTGTTGTCTCGGTGTTTGCTTCTTCTCGATAGATCCATCAGCGGACGTAGTCCCTGTTTTCTCCGAAGAGTGGCACCCCCCGAGTCTCGACAATAAGGCAAGCAAACCACCCTTTGATCATATCTATAAAAACCCAATTTCCCTCTTGTTCTCTTATGCATGATTAGGTTATTCACATGTTACCGTTCTTCCGTTAGTTGAACCCATCCTTTGCATGACCTATCATTGCTACCACAGTATTAAGCAAACCTCAACCTAGCAGATACAAGATTGTTTGTGATCATCATGTGGCCCCTCATCCATGATATGCTATGCCATGCTAGAGTTGTTTGCAATGAAGTTGATCCATCTGGTGATGTATCGGGATGGTAGTGAACACATGCAACAAGGTGGTAACGTGTTGATGAAGTCACCCTAAAATAAGTGAACAATGAGAGGCTATGTAGGAGTACACAGTGGGTTGTCTCATTTACACTGCCCTAGGCCCCGAGTTCTTGTGTTGTGATCCAAGACACAGATTACTACCACATGTTGGGCTCATTGACCCCTCTCGACCTATTAACTCACCCCGACTAAGGTCCAGGATTTGCATGGGTTAACTTTATTCTATTTTCTTTCCTAACGTAGCACGGTTTTAGGCAAGCGCAGTACCATCCGTCGAGGTGGGCTTGTCGGACCGTCCATACATCGTCTGGGTCCTGAACGGAAACCCCGGCCGGATTCCCGATTGGGGTACAACTCAGATAGGTGATTCCCTGGACTAGAGTTGGAGTCGTGAGGTAAGTGTCATGGTACTATCCTCGCCGACACCGTTTGAAGGTGACGAGTTCTAGGCGATAAGTGGTAGCTACGTATGTGAAGAAGTACACCCCTGCAGGGTTAATGAACTATTCGAATAGCCGTGTCCGCGGTTATGGACTACATGGAGATCTTTACTTGATTATTAGACAACTCAAATGGATACTCTAAAAATCGCAAGATAAGTGTGAGTGTTTTGGGTTGCTTCCTCGTGGGGAAGTCGAGGAAGGATCCATGGTTGTGTATTGATGTGGTGATCAAGATTAGATGGACTCGTGTGCGCCTCTCATCTCAACTCTATGTAGTCGTAGTACAGGATAGCCAAGTCAAAGCTTTCCGTATTACAACCCCACCTGCCTTTACCTTGGTACCTGAGCATGAGTAGTTTAGTTCTGACGTAAGTCTTGCTGAGTACGATTTTGTACTCACGTTTTCTTATTCTATGTTTTAGAGACAAGACCACTGACCCTGATGGTGGCCTCCCCCTTCAAGCTCGACATCGACGAAGTTATGTAGTCCCAGACAGCAGCCTCGTCCCTCTGGAGGGTCGTTGTGTTTTCTTAAAGGCTTCTTAAGCCATTTGTTAACCTTGTCTTTACTAAGACATAATTTGCTTCCGTTGTTGTATGATATAATGTTGGATCACAGTGATGTGATCTCTGCTTGTAACACTACTATATCTGCTCTGTCGAGCAGATGCAATAAAGCTATGAGTTTGTAGAGTTCATGTTATGTTACCTGCTGTTATACACTTGGCATGCATGCTGCGTGTATGTTTATATCATGCATGTCATGTGTGGGGTTCGATACCTTAGTTGTGTTCTCGCCGGCGGTCTTTTATACACCAAGTGGCCCTTAGATGTGCGCAGCTTGGGGCATCGCGATGCGATTGCTCGTGACTCTGTCACGTGGCACACTTTGTTGTATGATTGAGCCCGCCCGAGACCCCGACTAAGAGATCGGGCTGGAGTCTGTTTATGTAAGTGTTATAATTCAATCGATAATATGGTTGAGGCGACTTGTCTATGAGTATGGGATTTCACCACCCATAATCATTTAGACTTGTGAGCGGACGATGAGGACCCATCTCAGTTGATCATCCGGGCCTGGATGGGATGCCCCTCACGTTCGAGCTTTCCGAGAGTGTCTTGTACTTGGCCTTGTCTGCTTAGACAAGTGGGTATGGCTCTCGGCTCTCTATATGATTGAATTGTGACTGGAATTACATACGCAAACCCCGGGTCCCGACAGACTTGGTATCAGAGCAGGACTGCCTGTAGGATTAGTAAACCTTGGCCGAAGTCGAGCCTAGCATTCTATAGTTATATAGTTACTATGGGTATATAAGGGAACAACGTAAGGCTTCTTTTTCTCCTTACCCTTATCGATCTGAGTTCTGAGTCACCCTCATCTTGTTCTACGGGAAGATAGGACTAGGCTCTTCTATGTCTATACTAGAACATCTTGTTGTTTGACTCTCCATAGCTGTAGGAATGTTTTGGTTGTCTAGAGTCACCATTCCATCAAGCCTTTTGAGAAGGTTCTGATCATTCTTGCAGGTTGATTCATTTTTCCACCCCGGTACAGGCGTTATGCTGTCCGATTTGCCCCGTGTTTCCAGTGATTCCAATGCTTTTGCATTACAATCTTGTCCGCTATTAAATTGTATCATCTTTGCTTTGATTCCATCATAAATCCTACTCTGATTGTTGATTTTTATCACACAGAATGTCAGGTGGAACTAGATGTGTTGAATCTGGTCACAGTAATCAAAGTGGTGATGATGATCCTCCTTCACCGCCTTCTGCAGCGGAAATCATGATGGAGGCTGAGCGAAATCGACGTGATCAAACACGCCTTTTGGAGCTCATTGAGAAGAATACTTCTCTCCAGCGAAATGCGGTAATATCCATCCAGGATTTTATCCTTTTGAACCCGCCAGTTTTTCGATGTTCATCTGAGCCCCTTGATGCCGACGATTGGCTCCGTTCCATCGAGCGTAAGCTTGAGACGGCGCATGTTTCTCCAGATGATCGTGTGATGTTTGCGGCATACTTTCTGGAAGGTGCTGCTGGCGAATGGTGGGAAAGTTTTGTTGCAATGCAGTCTGATGGTCACGTAGTGACTTGGCAGGAGTTCCGTGATGCCTTCCAAGGCTACCACATTCTGGATGAGTTGACGGAAAGAAAGAGGGAAGAGTTCTGCAACCTGTCTCAGGGAAATAGGACTGTTCATCAGTACAGGACTGAGTTCAATCGTCTTTCTCGTTATGCCCCTGAGAAGATATCAACCGATGCCAAGAAGCAAGCAAGGTTCCGCAAGGGACTTAGCCCTGTCCTTCGTCATGATCTCAATCTCCTTGAATTCGTCAACTTCGAGGATTTGGTCAATAGATCATTCAGAGCTGAGCATGGAAATGAGGTCTTTGAAGAGTCTCGCAAGCGTGATCGTGATCTTGCTTCCTCTTCTAGTTTAGGTTCTCAAAAACGTCGATTTTGGATCCCAACTAGTGCCATTCCTTCGCACTTGATTCCAAGACCATCTCCACAAAGCAAGAAAACCCAGAAAGATAGTAGAGAGCTTGCCATACAAACTCCACAACCTAACACCCGTTTGTGTTACAAGTGTGGTAATCCTGGCCACATTGCCCGACAGTGTTCATTGCAAGAGAAGGTTCCTCCTCGTCCAAAACATAAATCCAAAGCTAAGCCACCAAAGCCTTCCAAAGCCAAGTCCGCTATTGTTGAATACGGACGTGTGAACCATGCCACCATCAAAGATGCCCAAGAGGATACACAGGTTGTACTCGGTACACTTCCTGTCAACTCCAAACCTGCTTCTGTTCTATTTGATTCTGGAGCCTCTCATTCCATTTTGTCTGAAAAGTTCGCACTCCTGCATGATATTTCATTTGAGGAGTTGCCTAACCCTTTCATGATTAAAACTCCAGGATCCACATGGCGTACCAGTAGGGTAAGCCATGACAATGAGATTGCTGTTGAGGATATTGTATTCCTTGCTTCTCTCATAGCCCTCAAATCTTCAGATATCGATATCATCTTAGGTATGGATTGGTTGTCCAAACACCGTGCCAATATTGATTGTGCCACTAAATCAGTCCAACTCACTCATCCTTCCGGCAAGATAGTCCATTTCACATCTCAAGGTTCAGACACCCAGCTATATTCGTTGAATGAACATCCCCTTCCTAACCTTGAAGATATTCCGATAGTTTGTGATTTTCCGGATGTCTTTCCTGAAGAGCTGCCGGGAATGCCACCCGACAGGTCTGTGGAATTCATAGTGGATCTTATACCAGGCACAACCCCAATTTCCAGACGCCCATATAGAATGGCCCCACATGAGTTAGCTGAGCTAAAAACCCAACTGGATGCTTCGTTGGCAAAAGGCTTCATCCGCCCTAGCTCATCGCCATGGGGTTGCCCCGTTCTGTTCGTAACGAAGAAAGATGGAACAGAAAGGATGTGCGTAGACTATCGCCCGCTAAATCTAGCGACGATAAAGAACAACTACCCACTTCCCAGGATCAATGATCTTTATGATCAACTTGCTGGATCCTCTGTCTTTTCCAAGATGGATTTGCGATTAGGTTATCATCAAATCAAAATCAGAAAAGAGGACATTCCCAAGACGGCTTTTACTACTCGTTATGGTCTTTATGAGTACACCGTCATGTCCTTCGGTTTAACCAATGCCCCAACCACTTTTTCGCGCTTGATGAATTCGATCTTCATGGAGTACTTAGATAAATTTGTTGTGGTTTATCTTGATGATATTCTCATCTACTCGAAGAACGAAGAAGAGCACGCAGAACATCTTAGGCTGGTATTGATGAAACTTAGAGAGCATCGTCTTTACGCTAAATTCTCCAAGTGTGAATTTTGGCTACCAGAAGTGACCTACTTAGGCCACGTGATTTCTGCGAAAGGTGTTGCAGTCAATCCCGAGAGAGTTCAGGCCGTCCCTGACTGGACTCCACCTGAATCGGTTAAGCAAGTTAGGAGTTTTCTTGGCCTAGCTATTGTCGCCGCTTCGTCGAGAACTTTTCTAAAGTTGCAAAGCCTCTGACCGAACTCCTCAAGAAAGATAAGAAATTCCAATGGACTCCCAAGTGCGAGGAAAGCTTTCAAGAGATAAAAAGAAGATTGACTTCTGCACCCGTACTTGCAACTCCAGACGCCAAAAGGGATTTCGAAATCTATTGTGATGCTTCACGGCAAGGGTTAGGATGCATACTTATGCAAGATCGACATGTGGTAGCTTATGCTTCACGCCAGTTGCGGCCACATGAAGAAAACTATCCTACCCATGATCTTGAACTCGCTGCCGTAGTTCATGCCCTGAAGACTTGGCGACATTACCTCCTTGGTAATCGTTGTGAAATATATACCGATCACCAAAGCCTCAAATACATATTCACCCAGCCAGATCTTAACCTCAGTCAAAGACGCTGGATAGAGTTGATAAAAGATTACGACTTGAGTATCTCTTACACCCCAGGCAAAGCCAATGTCATGGCTAATGCACTAAGTCGTAAGTCGTATTGTAACAACCTCATGTTACAACAGTATCAACCACTTCTCTGTGAGGAATTTCGAAAGATGAATCTCGAGATTGTTCCTCATGGATTCCTTTCCACCTTGATTGTGAAACCAACCCTTGAGGATCAAATCAAAGTTGTTCAACAACGTGCTCGAGGTATCCGACATATCAAACAGAACATTGCTAGCGGCAAGGAAAAATGTTTTACCCTAGACAATGAAGGTACTATGTACCTCGAGAATAGGATGGTAGTTCCGAAGAATAGAAATCTAAGGCAGAAAATCCTTAAGGAAGCTCATGACACCCCTCTCTCGATTCATCCTGGTAGTACTAAGATGTATCAAGATCTACGCCAGAGATTTTGGTGGACTAGGATGAAGCGAGAAATCGCTCAATTTGTTGCTGAGTGCGATGTTTGTCATCGTGTGAAAGCAGAGCATCAAAGACCTGCTGGTACTCTTCAACCTTTAGCCATTCCCGAGTGGAAATGGGATAAAGTCAGTATGGATTTCATCACTGGCTTTCCAAAGTCTCAGAAAGGAAACAATGCCATCTTCGTGGTCATTGACCGTCTTTCCAAATTTGCTCATTTCCTTCCTGTTCGCGAGAGTATAACTGCTAGCCAGTTAGCGGATTTATATGTCTCCCGGATCGTTTCTCTCCATGGTGTTCCTTTGGAAATCAATTCAGACCGTGGAAGTCTTTTCACCTCTCGATTTTGGGAAAGTTTTCAAAATGCTATGGGAACCCATCTCTCCTTTAGCACCGCCTTTCATCCCCAGTCAAGTGGTCAAGTAGAAAGAGTCAATCAAATTCTCGAAGACATGCTCAGGGCCTGTGTTATCTCATTCGGAAAGAGTTGGGAGAAATCTCTTCCATTCGCCGAGTTTGCTTATAACAACAGTTTCCAATCTAGCTTGGGCATGGCACCCTTCGAATTTCTCTATGGACGAAAATGTCGAACGCCATTGAACTGGTCAGAAACCGGTGAAAGACAATTCTTTGGACCGGACATGATCCAGGAAGCAGAAGAGAAGGTTCACATTGGTCGTGAGCAATTGAAAACAGCCCAGTCTCGTCAGAAAAGCTATTATGATCGTCATCATAGGCCAGAAAGCTACGAGCTGGACGAGAAGGCTTACCTCCGGGTTACTCCTCTGAAGGGAACCCAACGTTTCGGTATCAAAGGCAAATTGGCCCCACGTTACATAGGCCCCTTTTGCATTCTAGCTAAACGTGGAGAAGTTGCCTACCAACTTGAACTACCGCCGCATCTTTCTCAGGTTCACGATGTCTTCCACGTATCTCAACTCAGGCGTTGCTTCAAGGACCCCATCCACGAAGTAGACCACGAAACGCTTGATCTCCAAGAAAACCTGTCGTATCGAGAGTATCCCGTCCGTATCCTCGATGAAGCTGAGCGCACCACCCGACGTCAGAAGATCAAGTTCCTCAAAGTGCAGTGGTCCAACCATTCTGAGAAGGAAGCCACCTGGGAACGAGAAGATCGTCTCCGAGTCGAGTACCCCACCCTCTTCCCGACTACTTCTGAATCTCGGGACGAGATTCTTTTGAGTGGGGACGAGTTGTCACAACCCTAGTTTTGGTATGTGCTTTTATTACTAGAAATAATTGCATCATGTTTAAATTCTTGGTTTAAGAATTGGGGATTTGGAAAAGCCTCAAAAAGAATTTAAATAAAAGGCCAGATAAAAAGTTTTTCCAAAATTCCTCCAAACAATTTTGAAAAGTCCTATAAATGAGTATGATCATTTAAAAAATGATTTGGAGTCAAACCCATACTCCTGGATTTTTCAAATATTCAAACAGAGGCTTGGAAATTAAATTTAAATGCTATTTGAATTGGATTCAAATAATTTGAATTCCAAAAATCTCCAAAACTTGGGAGTGACTAGTGCTATTGCACATATGTCCAAGATAAAAATTTGGGGATTTTTAAAAATGCTTTGATATTTTTTTAGAGAAAAACAAATAAAACAGAAAGCATTAAAAGAAAAAGAAAAGGGAAAGGGCCGAAGCCACCCACCTCCCTTACCCCGGCCCACCTGGCCCAAACGCGGCAGAAGTCGGCCCAGCCTGCCAGGGGCAGGGGCGTCTTCAACCTCTGCCTTCTGGCAGAGGCGTGGAGCGCCTGCTCGCCGCGGCTGCCACGTCCTGCTCGCTCGGGGGGCTCCCCCGTCCTCATCTCTTCGCCGCGGAGACCCCCGTGCTCATCCCCTTCCTTTCCCCTCCTCTGGAACCCACTCCCCTCTCTCTCCCGTGCGTTCCTGCGAAGAACCGTACGCCACCGTCGCCGCCGTGTGTGCGCAGCCGTGGCCACCGTGCGAAGAACCGTGCGCCAGCTTGTACAGTGCGTCCGGCTTCGTCGACTTCGTCACCCCGCACCATCAATTGGACCAAGGAACCCCGAGGGCCGTCGTCCCCTTCGTCGTTTTCGTCGCCGGCCGCCGAGACTTCGTCGCCGAATTCGTCTTCGTCGTTGCTCCTCCGCCTCCTCCGGCCTCTCCAACGCACTCACGGTGAGGCCCTGGTCCTTTTCCCCCTAGCCGTGCTCTACTCTGCATCCCGGTGCCCCTTTTCCCCCCACCAGCCGAGCGGCGCCGCCGCAGAGGTCCTCGCCGTCGTGGCCTCCGGCCTCCTCTGGCCAGCCCGTGTGCCCCACTGGATGCGCGGCTTCGAGGGCTCCATTTTGGTGCCCTTGGAGCACCTCCCCGTGGCTGGAGCCGCCTTCCCGAGCGGACGCCGCCGTCTCCAGTGGTCGCCGGCGGCTAAACGCCGGCCGGCCTGGCTAACCTCCCCTCCTAATCACTCTCTCTCTCACTGACGGGTGGGACCCAGCCCCCCCTAATCCCCTGTCAATATTAATTAAAACGGGGTTAACCCCAGAGTCATTGACAGATGGGCCCCGCGTGTCAGTTTGACCAGTCAGCGCCCAGTGATGTCATCATGATGTCATGCTTGCGCAATAAAAACCTTTTCTATTTAACAGAATTTCCAGAAAATGCTTAAATCTTTGAAATTCAATAACTTTTAATCCATAACTCCAAATCAAATAATTTATATATGAAAAATCATCAGAAAAATTCAAGGATTCTAAATATCATACTTTCATGGATGAAAAACACATCTATGATGATGAACCAGTAGTATTTAGCTATATGGCTTATTTGGAATAATTCAAAATAAATGTTTAAATCATTTCAAATTAAATCTTTGCTATGCCAACCTTATCACATGAACATCAGAGGCATTCATACACATGACCACATGATTTACCATGTCCAAACATTAGAAAATGCAACTTGGGATATTTTGAACCACATTTGGAGTTTGAATTTGAATTTCTTATTCAAATCAACTTCAATTAAATTGTTACAAATTAAACATAGATCACATCAGTACCATGCCATGTTTCATTCTTGAATGTGCATTGCAATGTGATGTTTATACTTTGTTGTCTCGGTGTTTGCTTCTTCTCGATAGATCCATCAGCGGACGTAGTCCCTGTTTTCTCCGAAGAGTGGCACCCCCCGAGTCTCGACAATAAGGCAAGCAAACCACCCTTTGATCATATCTATAAAAACCCAATTTCCCTCTTGTTCTCTTATGCATGATTAGGTGATTCACATGTTACCGTTCTTCCGTTAGTTGAACCCATCCTTTGCATGACCTATCATTGCTACCACAGTATTAAGCAAACCTCAACCTAGCAGATACAAGATTGTTTGTGATCATCATGTGGCCCCTCATCCATGATATGCTATGCCATGCTAGAGTTGTTTGCAATGAAGTTGATCCATCTTGTGATGTATCGGGATGGTAGTGAACACATGCAACAAGGTGGTAACGTGTTGATGAAGTCACCCTAAAATAAGTGAACAATGAGAGGCTGTGTAGGAGTACACAGTGGGTTGTCTCATTTACACTGCCCTAGGCCCCGAGTTCTTGTGTTGTGATCCAAGACACAGATTACTACCACATGTTGGGCTCATTGACCCCTCTCGACCTATTAACTCACCCCGACTAAGGTCCAGGATTTGCATGGGTTAACTTTATTCTATTTTCTTTCCTAACGTAGCACGGTTTTAGGCAAGCGCAGTACCATCCGTCGAGGTGGGCTTGTCGGACCGTCCATACATCGTCTGGGTCCTGAACGGAAACCCCGGCCGGATTCCCGATTGGGGTACAACTCAGATAGGAGATTCCCTGGACTAGAGTTGGAGCCGTGAGGTAAGTGTCGTGGTACTATCCTCGCCGACACCGTTTGAAGGTGACGAGTTCTAGGCGATAAGTGGTAGCTACGTATGTGAAGAAGTACACCCCTGCAGGGTTAATGAACTATTCGAATAGCCGTGTCCGCGGTTATGGACTACTTGGAGATCTTTACTTGATTATTAGACAACTCAAATGGATACTCTAAAAATCGCAAGATAAGTGTGAGTGCTTTGGGTTGCTTCCTCGTGGGGAAGTCGAGGAAGGATCCATGGTTGTGTATTGATGTGGTGATCAAGATTAGATGGACTCGTGTGTGCCTCTCATCTCAACTCTATGTAGTCGTAGTACAGGATAGCCAAGTCAAAGCTTTCTGCATTACAACCCCACCTGCCTTTACCTTGGTACCTAAGCATGAGTAGTTTAGTTCTGACGTAAGTCTTGCTGAGTACGATTTTGTACTCACGTTTTCTTATTCTATGTTTTAGAGACAAGACCACTGACCCTGATGGTGGCCTCCCCCTTCAAGCTCGACATCGACGAAGTTATGTAGTCCCAGATAGCAGCCTGGTCCCTCTGGAGGGTCGTTGTGTTTTCTTAAAGGCTTCTTAAGCCATTTGTCTTCATGTTATGTTACCTGCTGTTATACACTTGGCATGCATGCTGCGTGTATGTTTATATCATGCATGTCATGTGTGGGGTTCGATACCTTAGTTGTGTTGTCGCCGGCGGTCTTTTATACACCAAGTGGCCCTTAGATGTGCGCAGCTTGGGGCATCACGATGCGATTGCTCGTGACTCTGTCACGTGGCACACTTTGTTGTATGATTGAGCCCGCCCGAGACCCCGACTAAGAGATCGGGCTGGAGTCTGTTTATGTAAGTGTTATGATTCAATCGATAATATGGTTGAGGCGACTTGTCTATGGGTATGGGATTTCACCACCCATAATCATTTAGACTTGTGAGCGGACGATGAGGACCCATCTCAGTCGATCATCCGGGCCTGGATGGGATGCCCCTGACGTTCGAACTTTCCGACAGTGTCTTGTACTTGGCCTTGTCTGCTTAGACAAGTGGGTATGGCTCTCGGCTCTCTATATGATTGAATTGTGACTGGAATTACATACGCAAACCCCGGGTCCCGACAATGATGCAAATTTCATTCATTCTTTTTCTATGCATATGCCAATGGAAAACCCGAACTAGTGACTCCTGGACTTGAACTGGGGTGAGTTAGTAGGTTTAGCGGGGATCCGTTTGCCCAACATGTGGTAGTACTCTTTGTCTTGGATCACAACACAAGAACTCGGGGCCTAGGGCAGTGTTCAACGAGACAACCCACTGTGTACTCCTACACAGCCTCTCATCATTCACCTTGTTTAGTCAAGTTCACCACACCCTTTTCATGACAACTAACATGAACATGATTACTACCATCATCAATTCATCACCCAAGATGGACCAATGCTTCCACACTCTAAGCATAGCATAATCATAACATGGATGAACGGCCACATGATGATCACAAGAAATTCCTAGATCTGCTAGGTTGAGGTTAGCTTAATACTGTGGCAGAAATGATAGGTCATGCAAAGGAATGGGTTCAACTATCGGTAGAACGTATCATGGTGAACTCCTAAACATGCATAAGCGAGAATGAGAGGGAACTGGGTTTTTATAAACATGATCAATGGGGTTTGCTTGCCTTGCTGACGAGGGTCGTACACGGTGTCTTCAACGGAGGGGGTGATCTCGGGTTCCGGCTCCACTTCTATCGAGCAAAAAAAGCAATCAAGGGATACATATAATTGCAATGCTCAAGCACATGATCAACATTGTAATGTGATGTTCATGGTCACAATGTGTTGGCAATTCCATTTAAAAGAAGTGGAATGCAAAGTCATTTGCAAATTCACTCGAAATTTGAATTCAAATTAATGCCATGTCGACAAATGTCACTGTTCACCCAATTTAAATTGGTCAAACATAAAAAAAAGTCCATATTCACATTCCTTGCATTTTTTTGGATAAATTTAGACATATTATTTATTAAATTTGGAGTTAGGATTAAAAAGTTATTGAATTTCAAAGGTTAATCTATTTTCTGGATTTTTCTGAATTCTTTTAAACTTAAATTGAATTACTGCGCCAACCTTGCTTCAACATGACATCAGCAGAGGGCTGACCATTAGGGCCGGGGTGTCAGCCTCAGTGGGTTAATTCCCTTTTAATTAAAACTAACAAAGGGTTAGGGGGCCAGCGGGCCCACCTGTCTGTGTCTGTGGGGGAGAATTAGTGGGTGGTTAAGGTTAATTAACCCAGGCCACCGGAGTGTCGTCGCCGGCGACCACAGGCACAGCGGAGGTCCTCATCGGAGTACAAATTTGGCCACGAGAGGGCACGACATTAGCTCCAGGATGCGTCTCGCGCTCGTGCGCGTCTAGGGGTGAAAGAGGGGCACCTCTAGCAGGCATGTGGCCACGACGGCGACGACTTTGCGCGGCGGCCGGGCACTAACCTCGACAAGATCGACGAGGAGGCATAGGGGAGGAGCACGGGAAGGTGGAGAGAAACCGCAAGGCTCGCCTAAGTGCGTAGGCGAGCTCTACGGCGGCGGCGAGTGGGGCACGATGGCCGTGAGTTCTATGGCGGCGTGCTCCGCTAGGGCTACGGGTTTGCGCGATTTCTCGCGGGGGAAGAGAGAGGGAGGCCAGAGAGTGGGGGAAAAGGATGGGCGGCTTCCAGGGCGTCTCCACGTCACCGGGTAAAGGCAGGGAGGCAGCCAGGCAGCTGCCTGGCGGCCATGCCGGCGAGCTGCCTGCCTGCCTGGCCTGGTGGAGAAGACGACCTTGCCCTTTTGGGCTGGGCCGCCTCTGCTAGGCCAGGTGGGTGGGCTCTTTTCCCTTATTTATTTATTTATATTTTTTTCTGTTAATTTGTTTTGCTTTGAATAAAAATAGCAAAGCATTTTATAAAATCTCCAAAACTTTTATTTTGCCTTACATTGCATATAGTTAGCCACTCCCAAGATTTGAAATTTTTTTAAATTCAATTTATTTGAATTTCAATTCAAATAGGGTTATTATTTAATTTCCAAGCTCTTTTATGAATTTTTGAAAAATCTTGGAGCATGCAGTGGGACCCACTTCACTTTATATGTGATCATGCTCATTTATAAGACTTTTCAAAAATACCAGAGGAATTTTGGAAGAAATTTTTATCTTCCCATTTGAATTAAATTCTTTAGGGCTTTTCTGTTTTTCCCATTTGGATTTCTTTTTAAATTTTTCACATGATGCAAAATCAAGCTAAACCTAGCACATACCTAAACTTGGGTTATGACATGTTCTTTCTTATTCATGCAGTGCCCGACCATCCATCTCCCTAGCCTATAGTGTTTTTAATCATGTTGGTCACTAGTTGTTACTTTTCGCTATTTTAGTTTCGCCGTTATCACTATCACTATCATATCAATATTGCAATTAAAATTATGTTGCAATCAAGTATATTTCAGGTGCGGTTGAATTGACAACTCAACTGTCAAAGCTTATAAATACTCTTTGGCTCCCCTTGTGTCGAATCAATAAATTGGGTTAACTTACCCGCGAGAACACTACAATCGATCCCCTATAGTTGAGGGTCATCAGTGGTGTAGTGGCCGGCAATGGAGGGGATCGAAGGGGCGCGATGCATGTGAGCGTAAGAGGAGGAAGACGTTGGTTAATTTGGAGGAGAATGATGCATGGGATGGCTGAGGGACTCGGTTATCATAAAGGGGATGGATGAATCAGCTGTTTTCCCCACTACACATCCCTCCTTCTCAATTGCATGCAATTTCTTTTTGAGCCTCAACTGCATGCAGTCAAGTCTCCATGGTAAGTAATGGCGCACTTACTTCCACCGAGACGTGCGTGTAGTCCCATCGGTGCCGCTTCGTATGGCGCACCCGGACCTCACACCGAGTGGTCCATGGCTTATATTTTCACGCATGATTCTTCTCACAAATCCGTGTGGGATAGTCACCCTATTACGGACACCCGGAACAACCTTACCATGTGCGATCTCTATCACCACACCTACCCCGAGTGCTTGGAACTTAAAGAGAGGTGGCTCAAAATTTCGGGGATGAGGGGTTCCGTGGATAGTTTCCCCTGTATGGCACCTATTATCAAAAGGAATTGTGTTTAATGTATGTTTCCCCCGGTCAAGTTTTCAGTTTCCAAGCGATTTTTTTAGTATCCGCGCCTTATGTGTGTATTTCAGCCTTCTTCCCCCCACCCAGCCCCCAACCCACTCATAGCCCCCCTCCTCGGCCGCCGCCACCATCTGCTTCGCGCTGCCGCGCTCCTCTCGTTCTTATCAGGTAAACCACCGAGTTGCATCCCTTCCTCGTACCATCTGCGTACATGGATCCGACGAAACGCCCTCTTTCATCCATATCCCCACACCCTACCCCAAAGAATCTCCACCTAAGCATTTCCACATATCACCGTGAGCTCGAGGAGGTAGATGTGGTCACCGATAGTCATCTCCCAGCCGCACTAGCTGGCTTGGAACATCAGATCCTGGTGCATTCCTTCCTTGTGACCCCGGACGAACACCTCACCACGGTTGCGGCCAAGTGGGGTGCCTACTTTGCCAGGTTGGAGTGTATAAACCAGCGTGCATGTGTCTTTCTTCATCTGCTGCGTGTTGGTCTCGACATCGAGCTCGTCAACAGTGGCGGCTTGACAAGGGCTATTCCACAGATGAATTCTCCCAACTTTGATCTATTGGGTGTCCCCCCTCTGATCTCATCGAGCGCTCAATGAAGGACATGCGATGCATGTACCCCTGGGAGCCCCTTTTGCTGTTTATGAAAGATGCTTGCAGAACCGGTGGCTCGACATCGCCAGCCGCCAAGTCAGATCTGTTCGACAACTACAACCACGAGGAGGGCACCCACGACGTGTCCTCTCCCAAGGGGAAGAAGCTATTCAAATTACTATCTTTACCAAAATAGCTAAAAAAGTTGGTTCTTGGGTAAGCATTTTTGGGGATGAAAATCGTAAACATATCTCTTTGCACCAATGCCATTTTAATGTCCATATTTAGGTACCAACTAGTCTGTTATTCTCCTTCTGTTGGTTTGATGATGCAATGACATGTTCAACTATGCTGTGTTTGGCTATGTAATGCACGATATGCTAAAAAACTTGGTTCTTGGGCAAGCATTTCTGGAGATGAAAATCATAAACATATATCTTTGCAACTCATTCCAAGTTTCTAACTGTTGCTAATATGATCTACCTATTCACTGATATTGATGCCATGATCTGTTAAACTATGATGTGTTTGTCTATGTTATGCACACTGATATTTAGGTATCAACTAGTCAGTTTGATTCCACCAATATCATTCAATATCTATATTTAGGTATCAACTAGTCTGCTATGCTCCTTCCGTTGGTCTGATGATGCAATGAAATGTTCAAGTATGTTGTGCTTGGCTATGTAATGCATGCTCTACTAGTATTTAACTAATAACAAATACTTGTGAAAGGATCAGAATGTCGACTAGAGGGGGGGTGAATAGGAGACTAACAATTTCTAAGTTTTCTTAACAAATTGAGGCTCAACAAAAAATGTAGGTTGTCTAGATATGCAACTAGGTGAACAACCTATATGACAACTAGAGCAACAATAAGAGAGCAAACAATAGATAAGCAATGAATGATAACTTGCACAAAGTAAAGGTAAAGGGAACACGGGAGACAAGGATATGTTTCCGAAGTTCATTCTCTTTCGAGAAGTACGTCTCCATTTGGATAGGGTGTGGATCACAATGCTCACACGAAGGCCAACGAGGGCCACCCTATTCTCCTCATGCTCTCACCAATGCAAGATGTCGTGATCCACTACGCGATGGCCTTGAAGGTGGCGACCGAACCTTTACAATACAAGGTTGGGGCAATCTCCACAACTTAATTGGAGGCTCCCAACAAAACCACGAAGCTTCACCACAATGGAATATGGCTTCGAGGTGACCTCTTCCGTCTAGGGAACCAACGCGCCCAAGAGTAACAATATCCACAAGGGATTAATGGGGGGAATCAAATATCCTTTGGTGGAAGTGTAGATAGGGGCCTCCTCTTCCATACCCTGGAGAACCAACAAGTTTTGATGGCTAGGGAGGGAGATCGGGCAAGAATGGAGCTTGGGCGTCAATGTAGTAGAGAGAAATAAATGAGGTAAGTCTCAATGGGGAAGAAGACCCCCTTTTATATGTGGGCATTAAAACAACCGTTGGACCCCCACCAACCACGGTACGACCGCTCCAAGAGAGGTACTACCATGGCGCGGTACTATCGCAATCGGAGCGGTACTACCGCCCCACGGTAGTACTGCGGCCCAGTACCGTGCCCACTACCGCCGAATCCAGAGGGATTGCGGTAGTGGATGCGGTACTAGGGCCACGGTACTACCATGGCGCAGTACTACCGTGGCACAGTACTACCGCATCCAGAGCGGTACTACCGCCCCGCGGTAGTACCGCGGCTCAGTGCCGTGTCCACTACCGCCGAGTCCAGTGGAATTGCGGTAATGGATGCGGTACTAGGGCCACGGTACTACCCGCAACCGGAGCGGTACTACCGCCCCGCGGTAGTACTACGGCTCAGTACCGTGCCCACTACCGCCGAGTCCAGTGGGATTGCGGTAGTGGATGCGGTACTAGGGCCACGATACTACCATAACCGAAGCGGTACTACCGCCCTGGTAGAGCCAGGGAGCCAATACCAGCATGTCAAACCCACCACGACGCGATGGAAAATATGTGGGTGCAGAGAGTGTGTATGTGTGATGATTCCACCCACCATTCCAAAGAGGATCCCCTCTTAATAGTACAGTTTTCCTACGAATCAATTCATAAAGAGAAATTGCAAGGAAAACTCCATCTTCACGCTCTATCAACCGAGGGGAAAATAACTGTCTTGTGCCCTGACTATAATTATCTGAAATGCTCATTGACCCACAGTTAATCCACAAATGCATTGTCATCAATCACTAAAACCAATCAAAGTGAAATATGCCCTATCAATCTCCCCTTTTTGGTGTATTGATGACAACACAAGATTTTCACAATATATGAATAGGGAAAGGAAAGCATGCCATATATCTACAAAATATAGACGGGCTCCCCCTAGATGTGATCATCAATTTGTATATGCCTTTGGAATGCACGACACACACATTGGGAGAACACTCCCCCTATACTTGATAAACTAGGACATAGTAGCAACACAAATGTGATCATAAAGATGATGTGTGAGATGATGATAATGGTTTCTCGCCCTTTGTTGGTTACCCCAAGTGGAAGGTGAGATGTAGAATAGCAGCAAATTTCCCCTATGTAGAGGATAGGGTTTGTCTCCGTAGGACTCTGGTAATGATAAGTAGGTGGTGACGCGAGCAACGCGCCATTTGAGATATTGCTCTCTTAACCTAGACCTGCACACACACAAATGACTTTGCTCCTTACGAAGTTCACGGAGGTTGTCAATCTCTCCGGCCTTGTTGTTTACAAAGGATCAAACGCAAGAGCTAATAAATAAATTGAGCGTGTAAACAGTGATGATAATATGGACCGGGGTCCCGTGATGTTCACTAGTGATGTCTATCTCCCAAAAGACGATAAAACTGCTATGCGAGGTAAACAAATCAAAGCTGGGCAATTGATACGTCCAAAACGTATCTATAATTTCTTCTTGCTCCATGCCTCTTTTTTGTGATATTGCTATGATATTGATGAAATTCAATACACTTTTGATCATATTTGGACTAACCTATTAACTCAGTGCACCCCAGTGCCAGTTCCTGTTTTCTGCTGTTTTTCTATTTCAGGTTTCCCCCATATTAAAAGTGCTCCAAAAATTCAGGAAAAATATAATAAAAAATTAGCGCATAAGAAGCTTCGGGAATCACCGAGGGGGGGCCCAGAGGGGACCCACCAGGGCCCGAGGCGCCCTCCCGGCACGCCCTACGGTGGGGCCGCCAGGACCCCTGGTGGCCCCCCTGGCCGCCCCCTTCGTCTATTTATTCCTCGTGATGTGAAACCCCCATGACGGGAACCCTTTTTCGCGATCTCTCCTCTGTTCCTCCGCCGCCGCGCTTCCAAGATTGGGAGCACCAGAAGACCTCTTCCCGGCACCCTGCCGGAGGGAGGAATCACCTCTGGGAGCTTCTCCACCACCATGCATGCTTCCCGGATGAACCGTGAGTAGTCCACCTTGGACCATGGGTCTATGATCAGTAGTTATGTGATGTTCTCCTCCCCTCTTTGTTCTTCATGGATTAGACCTCGTGAGCTGCCCTACATGATCGAGGCACATATGTAATCTTTCTGCTGTTGCTATGCTGAGTTTGCTGGGATCCGATGGATTATGAGACTATGTTCAGATTGTGTTTCAGTAATATATTTGATTCTCCTCTTTTATATTTATGTTCTAGAGTAATTCTTGCATGTTCTCCGTTGCTGTTTATTGCTTTGGCCAAGTAGTAAGTAGTGAATCCAAGAGGGAGCGTTATGCTTGATTGTGGGTTCATGCCCCCTGATGACTATCTTGAGTGACAGAAAAATGAGTCTAGGGGATGTGCTATTGCCACAAGGGGCAAAACAACGGTGCTTGTACTTGCGGGTGCAAGGATTGTTTACTTTACACAAAGTTCTTTAATGCAGTTGTCTGTTGCTTTGTGTTTATACTTTGGGTGGGATTCGCAACTTAATACCAGCGAGATGTTCTGGATAGACATCTCAAAGTGGATGATTACTAGGTAGATGCAGATGGATTTCAGTCTACTTGTCTTGGCGTACCGCCCGTGCTTTTGAGCCTCTTCCTTTCTTTATAGCATAGTTAGCATTGTTTGCGCACATATCAATTGCCCAGCTGTAAGTTTTTTACCTCGCATGGCTATTTTATCGTCTTTTGGGAGATAGAGATCACTAGTGAACATCATAGGACCCCGGTCCATATTCCCAACACTATTTACACCCGCTATCAATTTACTGCTTTATTTCCTTTTCCGTTTCTATCACTATCATTATTATCCTGTGCGTTTTATCTTTTGTAAAAAACAAGGCCAGAGGAATTGACACCTCCTCTGTATTCGTTGTGAAGAAAAGTTATTTGCTGTGTGTTTAGGTCTAGGTGAAGTAAACAACCTTAGGTTGTGAACGGCGCCATTGTTCACTTCACCACCTACTTGTATCTGTTGGAGTCCTATTGGTTCGACATTCAACCTTAGCATTTTAGTTAAGGGAAACTTGCTGCTGTCTACATCTCAACCTTCCACTTTGGGTAACCAACGAGGGGGCGTTAATTCGTACCATCAGCAATTGACAGGATTAAAAATGCACCGCAATGCTAACTATGCTACAAAGAAACGGCGAGGCTCAAAAGCATGGGTGGTACGCCAAAATAAGTAGACCGAAATCCAACTGCATCTTCTACTAATCATCCACCTGGAGATATCTATCCAGAACATCTCGCTGGTATTAAGTTGCGAGCCCCACCCAAATTGTAAACCCAAAGCAACAGACAACTGCATTAAAAGAACTTTGTGTAAAGTAAACAATCCTTGCAACCGCGGTTACAAGCACCATTGTATTCCCCCTTTGTGGCAACAATACATCCCCTAGACTCATGTTTCTGTCACTCAAGCTAGTCATCAGGGGGCATGAACCCACAATTGAGCATAAGGTTCACTCTTGGAGTCACTACCTACTACTTGGCCAAAGAAATAAACAACAACGGAGAACATGCAAGAATTACTCAAGAACATAAATATAAAAGATAAGAACCAAATATATTACTCAATCACAAACTGAACATAGTCTCATAATCCATTAGATCCCAGCAAACTCAACATAGCAACAACAAAAAATTACATATGTCCCTCGATCATGTAGGGCAGCTCACGAGGTCTAATCCATGAAAAACAAAGAGGGGAGGAGAACATCACATAGCTACTGATCACGAACCCATGGTTCAAGGTAGACTACTCACGGATCATCCGGGAGGCGTCCATGATGGAGGAGAGGCTCCCGGAGGTCAATCCTCCCTACGTAAAGGTGCCGGGAAGAGGTCTGCTGGCGCTCCCGATCTTGGAAGCGTGACGGCGGCAGAACAGAGGTGAGATCGTGAAAAAGGGTTCTCTCTTCGGAGGTTTCGCGTCACGGAGAATATATAGGCGAAAGGGGGGAGCCAGGGGGGCCACCAGGGGTCCAGGCGCCCCCTGGCGCGGCCCCACCCTAGGGCGCGCCGGGAGGGCGCCTGGGGCCCTGGTTGGTCCCCTCCTAGGTGTTTCCGGAAGCTTCCGGTACGCTGATTTTTATCTGATTTTCCCGAATTTTTGGAGCACTTTTGATATGGGGGAAACCTGAAATAGAAAAACAGCAGAAAACAGGAACTGGCACTGTGGTGCACTGAGTTAATAAGTTAGTACAAATATGATCAAAAGTATATGAAAGTGTATCTATATCATAGCAATATCACACAAAACATGCATGGAGAAAGCATAAATTATAGATACGTTTGGGACGTATCAACATCCCCAAGCTTAATTCCTGCTCGTCCTCGAGTTGGTAAATGATAACAAGCATAATTTCTGTGGTGACATGCTAACAACCATATAAGAACTTTGAAAGTAAAGCAATCAAGTTATGTAATGCAATTAAATTCATAACAGGCAAGAGTCTATATTAGCATTGAAACAAGCAACATAGGAACATTAGGTGCAAGAGCTCTCGCTTTCCGTGACTCGAATGTCTCCAGATGGTGTTTGCGTGCAAGAAGTGGGAGATGGGAATACGAGAAAAAATATATTTGTTGAGAACTCAATCAACTAAAGTTTCACACTTAGTCTTCTTTGGAATCTTATCTTGACTCGTCCCCAGACCACTAGACAGGTACAAGTCAATTTGATCCACACCCTTTCGATATTTTGAGCACTCATGCAATGGATGAGCGTAAGCACGAGAGTTGACACTTAGGATGGAAAAGATAGAAATATGGTGGAGGAGGAAGACAAAAAGGTGAGAAAGGCTCATATTAATGAGGACAATCATAATAGAGAGAAGGCTGTAAGGCCCGATATGCGGTACTGTTCCACATCTAGATGTTTCCATCCAGATCCGGGGACGAAGCACATATCGGTCCCACCGCGACATATGACATAGCCATATGCCCCGGATTTCTAACATGATATCACAACATTACAGATACAAGGATACAACATCTCATACAATCGGCATACAACTGCCTTAATACAATACAACAGCGGAAGATACATGTCTGAGTACAGACTACAAGCAAATGCCTAGTGGCAAAGAGAAAAGCATCGATCCCATAACCACATGGGTCCAGGCCCTCCGCCGGGATCCGCCTAACTAGTCGTCGTCGAGTCTCCACGTGAAACGTCGATCACCATACCTGTTGTCGATCAAGAACCCTGAAAAGAGTTTGGGGGTAGTATCATGAGTACAGAAGTACTCAACATCCAACTGTAGTGGTCCACTGACCCAGCAAGGACTTCATCACTCGTCATTCTAGGACAACTAGTAGTTTACGGTAAGGACGGGGTAAGTGGTTAGGTTGTTGCCGCACTAGCATTTATGAAATGGCTAACGATCTAGAGAGTAAGATAAGAAGCCAAGCATTCGATGAGGAATCGCCTCCAACAAGTCTTGCTATCAACTACTTACGCAAACATAACACCTATCCTATCCTTGTCCTCCTCTTCGCATCCCGACGAAGAAGAAGCATTCAAGGCACACACACGTTGATCAAGTTATTTTAAGATTATCTCAGTTGTTGTTGTCTATGAACAAGGAGTAGGTCTCAAGTCGTCCATAACCGTGGACACGGCTTCTCGAAAATATTTAACCCTGCAGGGTTGTACCAACTGCCCATTAAGAGGCTCCGCACGCACGTCCATCTCTCTCAGTTGCTACCCATCACAGGCAACCATTTTATGATTTAGTTCCAAGAGATCCGAAACGACATGTCCCTCTAGCTAACAACGAACAAATCCGGGTGGACCCCGGTGAGTCGACATCCATCTCAGGAGCCAGCCGCACTCTCGATCTGGTCTCAACCGTCTGTCGCAGGTTTGGATAGCCGGTTAATCACACATGGGAAACCGGGTCCTCAGCCGGACAAAGTGGGCCAGGAAGGGAACTATGTCCTCACTGGTCGAGGTTGGTTTGTAAACAACTGGCGGCCGACCAACACACACACGGTTTCAAATGGTAAATCAGCTTGGGCCACCACTAGAAATGTTTGAAGCTAGGTAGGTAAGAAAAGGGGACGCCATAAAATCCCACACGCGGTTAGGCACGCTCAGTCTTAAAACCAATACCCGGAACTCGAATCCTAGGTGACTCGAATGGAACAAAGCGTCGGGGCGGGATAGCCTAGACCTTCCATCCTTCGTCGAATATAGTCAACATTATAATAATCATATCATCAACAACAATATAATAATGTGATATCCCAAACCAAGGAGTAACAGGGTAACATCGTAGCATCCTAAGCATGCATACTAAGAAGGGGCTGAGCAACGAGCAATGGTAACATAGCAGTACAAGGTTTGCTGGGAGGGGACATGGCTGTATCGGTTTAAGAGAGGCTGTAAACATGTGGTAGGATCAAACATCGAACCTATCCTAGACTAGCATGCAAACCATTGGTTGAAATAGAATGGATCATAAGTAATTTATAGTCCTTTCCTGTTGATAAGTCGGGTTCCGAAGGTGTAGTTGATCGCAAGCTCGCAACGTCTCCGAGAGGTACCCGCGGAAGCACACAAGACGATAAACACTGGAAAGCAATCAACGAGCAAGCACTCTATTACTACGAAGCAAACACAAGCAATCATCAACAAGAAGGCAACACGAGAGATCGCACCTATCGTCGAGAGCGGTTACTAAGAGGTTAAGTGGAGTACTCGTCACACACGACGATACCGCACGTTTTATGATGGTTTGAGTTGTTTAGCTACAGGTGATAAACAAAGGTGTTAACATGGAAACTCACTCAAGCATGGCATAGCACACAAACATGTCGGCGAGGAGGCACGCGCCGCTGGGGCGCGTGGATGGAAGGAGGCAGTCGAGGCCGGCCGGGATCGGCCGGATCCGGCACCGGCGGCGAGGCAGGCGACGTGGAGGCGACGACGCTTCCGGCTTGGAGAGGCCGCGGCCATGGCCATGCGGCGGCGCCGGTGTCCCTGCGAGGAGGAGGAGGAGGAGGAGTGGTGAGGCGAGGGGAGAGAGAGAAGGGCACGGCGAGGGGAGGAGGAAGCCCACCAGGGCTGGTCGGCGGCGCAGCGGCGTCGGCTGCCGGCGGCAGCTTGGTTGGTGCGGCGGCGGCATGCTGCCCATGAGCAGGAGGTGGGAGGATAGGTTGGTGGGAGGATAGGGTGGATCTGGGCCGTCGGATCGCGAGATCTGACGGTCCAGATCGTAGGGGAGCAAAAATTTCGGGATTTTGGGATAAATTGGGAAGATCTGAGAACACTCAGGGGGGGTGGCTGCAATTTTGTGGCTAGGGAAACCCTAGAAAGAGGTGGGAGTGTGGTGGTCTTTATATAGCCCAGGTGGCTAGCAGTTTGCAAAAACATCCCCGATTTTTATCTCATGCGCGCGGTGTTTACGTTTCTGAACATCGGGGGTCCGCAGGACCTCCGATTCAGGTAAAACTTCGAACTACGGGATCCGCGCGTCGAGCCGGAGGCGTTCACCTCGAGCGGGAACCGTTCCGAGAACACTTTCCAGCGCGCTATAAAAATAACCTGTTTAATTATTAAACGGGATTTTTCGTTCCGTTGGCTACGGCTGGTCTCGTGCGGTTTTCGCCACGGTGATCGGGTGAAACCCGTTGTCGCAAAGGTCGAGTGTCAGGGTGGCAGGGTTCGGTCTCCGTCCGGTACGAGATAAGAGGTGGTAAATAATCGCTGATCAATAAATTGGGGATGCAAACACCGCAAACAAATCAGACAATCAAACAATTCACACCAATTTTTTTTTAATTTTTGTGAAATCTGGGCTGTTACAAAAAGCATGGACGGTACGCCAAAATAAGTAGACCGAAATCCAACTGCATCTACTACTAATCATCCACCTTGAGATATCTATCCAAAACATCTAGGTGGTATTAAGTTGCGAGCCCCACCTAAAGTGTAAACCCAAAGCAACAGACAACTGTATTAAAAGAACTTTGCGTAAAGTAAACAATCCTTGCAACCGTGGTTACAAGCACCGTTGTTTTCCCCCTTGTGGCAACAACACTTCCCCTAGACTCATGTTTCTGTCACTCAAGCTAGTCATTAGGGGGCATGAACCCATAATCGAGCATAACGTTCCCTCTTGGAGTCACTACCTACTACTTGTCCAAAGCAATAAACAACAACGGAGAACATGCAAGAATTACTCAAGAACATAAATATAAAAGATAAGAACCAAATATATTACTTAATCACAAACTGAACATAGTCTCATAATCCATCAGATCCCAGCAAACTCAGCATAGCAACAACAGAAATTACATATGTGCCTCGATCATGTAGGGAAGCTCACGAGGTCTAATCCATGAATAACAAACAGGGGAGGAGAACATCACAAAGGTACTGATCATGGACCCATGGTCCAAGGTAGACTACTCACGCATCATCCGGGAGGCATCCATGGTGGAGGAGAGGCTCTCGGAGGTCAATCCTCCCTCCGACAGGGTGTCGGGAAGAGGTCTGCTGGCGCTCCCGATCTTGGAAGCGCGGCGGCGGGACAGTGGCGAGATCGCGAAAAAGGGTTCTGTCTTCGGAGGTTTCGCATCACGGAGAATACATAGGCGAAAGGGGGGATCCAGGGGGGCCAGCAGGGGTCTAGGCGCCCCCCTGGCGTGGCCCCACCCTAGGGCGCGCCGGGAGGGCGCCTGGGGCCCTAGTGGGTCCCCACCGGCCCCTCCTAGGTGTTTCCGGATGCTTTCGGTACACTGATTATTTATGTGACTTTCCCGATTTTTTGGAGCAATTTTTATATGGGGGAAACCTGAAGTAGAAAAACAGAAGAAAACAGGAACTGACACTGTGGTGCACTGAGTTAATAAGTTAGTACAAATATGATCAAAAGTGTATGAAAGTGTATCTAGATCATAGAAATATCACACAAAACATGCATGGAGCAAGCAGAAATTATAGATACGTTTGGGACGTATCAAAAGATAGTAAACCATAATAGCATCACATAACCAGACATAAGAGTACTTAATCATAAGATAGTGTATGTCTCACACTATACTTCACGGAAGACTCACAAGGCGAACTAAAACCAAAGAAAATAAACGGAGTTCACAAGCGGAGCAAATGAGACAAATAAAACACACTTGTGACTCGCCAAACCCTGAAAGTTGCAAATCGGAGTCCTAAACTCTCTCCCCCTTTGGCATTGAGATGCCCAAAAGGCAGAGAGTGACCTAGCGCCCCATGGTGAAGGACTACTACCTGTCCTCTTCATAGTCCCGGTCCTCGGACTCGCCAGAAGCCTCGGACTCCACTACTGCCTCTGTCTCGTCTCTAGCTGGCTGCTGAGCGATGGAAGAGGGGCCAGGCACATCATCAGAGAGACCCCAATCACTAAACTTGGAGATCCACCTATCCTCAGGAGTGATGCTCTTCTCGGACCCTATCTCCACTTGCATCCCCTTCTTCCTGTAGAAATCGTTCTGAAGCCTGCGGTTCTCCTTCTCCCTCTTGTGAGCCTCATACATCCGGTGTTGAATGTTTGTTTGGAGGCAAAAGAGCTTCATCGCCTTCCTAGTGAGCTTGGCAGCCCATCCAGGCTGCTCAGGGTCCCGTGCAGAGGACCGAGTACCAACTCCAAAGCTCGAGCCAGAGCGAGTGCGGGGACCACTTCCACCATCAGTAGAAGGCTCTTCATCACCACCAGCACCAGTCTCATCATCCATGTCCCTATCTGAGGAGGCTGGAGAAACGTGAACTGGACCATGTCCGGGCCCACCTGTCCTAGATATGCAACTGCACAACCTCGTTCCTTGTGAGAGTCCCAGTAGGAAGACGACTGTTCTCGAAGGTCTCATCCCATGTCTTCTCGAAGAGCACCTGAAGATATGGCCCATAGATAGGGACCTTGCGATCCATCACAGCAGTGTAGAGCTCCTCCCACATAATGGATCACACATCAAGAGTCATCTGGGGGTTCTTGTACTCCTCGCATAGCAGCATCATGTTCACTAGGTAGCTGTGAACCTTGTCCAGGTCTCCAACACGAGGGAACAGAGAGGTCCTAAAAATCCTATGCATGATATCCAAGAACGGGTTGAGAACCACATGGTACTTCTCGTTGCCCTTAGCATCAGTGTAGTTGATCGTGGTCTGGAATGGGGCCAACTCATTCTTGTTCCTTGATGCTTCCTTCGTGTGAGGACGGAGCCCAAGTGCCTTATCCGGAGTAGAGACCGGAACTCCCAAAGCCTGCATGAAAGACTCCCACATGCAACTCAGAAGCTCTTCATGGCACATCCAAGAAATGGTCCGGTCAGACATGTTGGTGAAGTAGACGGTGGAAAAAAACTGGGCCAGGAGGTCAGCATCAAAGTCCTTGTTGAACGAGATGATGTTGCACATCCCAAGCTGCCGACAAAGAGCTAGAGCCTCACCAAAATAGTCTGGATGATCCCCCAAATGCTGCAGGCCGACTGACTTCACATTGGGAACAAAACAATTCTTCCTGTCCTTCAGAATCAAGTGGTACACGTCGCGTTGATTCTTGTTCCAGAACTTGGTGTTCAGAAGATCTGGATATTGAGGCTAGTCATATGGGTTGGTCTTGCGATACGCGCTGGCTTGGCAGGTTCCTTCTTCTTTTGTGCAATCCTCTTCACGGAGCTAGAGCCTTCCTTGCCGGGACCCGTCGCCTTGCGCTTGAGGTGCTGACGAGAAGATCCACCACCTGACCACACCCAAGAGCGAGAAAAAGAAAACATGACACATGAGATGCACTCGAACATAGGTGAACGAAACAAATATGTTGGAGAAGTATCAATCTCAGGAACTACGGTAGTACCACAACAAAAAGCGGTAGTACCTCTCGGCAAGAGTACCGCAGGGACCAGCGGTAGTACCACACGGGCACCAGCGGTAGTACCTCCCTGGTGCCTGTGAGCACGGATATGAGATCCGGTACTACTGGGGTTCCAAAGATTCAAACTACTCCAACACATTTGCTCCATTCCTATCTAGCAGTCTTTCTACGTTCTCAAAGTGCCTAGGTATAGCCAAAAACCTAGTGGATCTACAAGTATTTCCCTCACCACAATGTTCAAGAGAATGAACCAAAGAGAGAAGGGAACGGGGAAATACCGGAATCCATGTCACTCGGGGAAGATGGGGATCGATCCCACCGGAGCAGAACAAAGAAGGACGGCACGGAGGCGACACACCGGGGGTGGGCGCCGCTGCTGCAGAGGTTGGGAAGGATAAACTGAATGGGGTATGGGGAGGAACTCCCCGTACCCCTTCGGTTATAAAACTCCCCGATACATCGGTAGTACCGTGACCACAAGCGGTAGTACCGCTGGCAGCAGAAAAACCCAACCAAGTTTCAAGAAGGAGTGGGGAATTGCATCGAAGGTCTTAGGGGGAAGGGCTTGGGTTGGAGACTCGAAATACAAAAGTTGGATGGGAACACTCCGAGATCAAAACATAGATAAACGCACGAGCAATCTCGAAGTGATCAAAATGCAAACCAAATGAAAAACCAAACATAAAATCGAACCAACATTCCCAAAGTGAGGGGCGACGGCCGAAGCCACCATGTTTGAGCTTATTTGATATGACACCACAACGATGTATCTTGGGTTCATTGCCAATGCTCTTCTTTGAAGCACCGTTGCCACTTTGGGCGACTAAGATAGCCGCCGAAAATGACCATAGTGAATGAATTTTATCTCTTTCCGCATAATAGGTGGAGTGGTTGCCTATGAATTAAGAAATACTCCCCCTATGTCCATGCCTACATCCGAGTTAGATTCCATGTTGAGATAGGGTGTGTTGGCAAATCTTCAAACCGCATTACTCGAATCAATGATACTTAGCTCATTCCTTAACTCTCGGAATCTTGCTTCATCCAAAGGCTTGGTGAAAATATACGCAAGTTGATCTTCGGTACCCACATATGAAAGCTCAATATCACCACGCTTCACATGATCTCGAATAAAATGATGACATATCTCAATATGCTTCGTCTTGCTCTGTTGAACGGGGTTGTAAGAAATCTTGATAGCACTTTCATTATCACATAAAAGAGGCACTTTGTCACAAGTGACACCGTAAACCTTTAAAGTTTGCCTCATCCATAATAATTGTGCACAACAACTTGCGGCGGCAATATACTCGGCTTCGGTTGTAGAGAGGGAGACACAATTTTGCTTCTTGGATGACCAACTCACCAAAGACCTACCAAGGAATTGGCATCCTCCGGACGTGGACTTCCTCTCAACCTTGTCTCCCGCCCAATCCAAATCCGTGTACCCGATGAGGTTGAAGCTTGAGCCTTTAGGATACCACAACCCAAAGTTTGGGGTATGAACCAAATATCGAAAGATTCTTTTGACAGCCACTACATGACTCTCTTTTGGTGCGGATTGAAATCTTGCACACATGCCCACACTCAACATGATATCCGGCCTAGTTGCACAAAGATATAACAAAGAACCAATCATAGAATGATACTCCCTTTGGTATACCTCTTTGCCGTTTGGGTCGAGGTCAAGTTGACACTTGAGTGGCATGGGGGTCTTGCTACCTTTAAGAGCATCATACTTGAGCCTCTTGAGCACGTCTTGAGTGTATTTGGCTTGGTTGATGAAGGTCCCTCTTGACAATTTCTTCACTTCAAAGCCGAGGAAGAACTCCAACTCTCCCATCATAGACATCTCAAACTTGTCGGTCATTAGCTTGGAAAATTCTTCATTAAAAGATTGGTTAACCGAACCAAAGATAATATCATCAACATATAGTTGGCATATGAACAATTGCCCACAAACCCTCTTAGTAAAAAGAGTGGGATCGATTTTCCCAATTTCAAACCCATAATCGACTAAGAACTCGGTAAGGTGCTCGTACCAAGCGCGTGGTTCTTATTTAAGGCCATAGAGCGCCTTGTGGAGTTTATAGAAATGATTAGGGAAATTGGGATCCTCGAACCCGGGGGGGCTGCTTGACATATACCAACTCATTAATGGGACCATTAAGAAAAGCACTCTTCACATCCATTTGATATAACATGAAGTTATGATGAGAAGCATAAGCAAGTGCAATACGAATGGACTCAAGGCGAGCCACGGGGGCAAAAGTTTCACCATAGTCAATACCTTCGACGTGGGAAAAACCTTGTGCCACCAACCTTACCTTTTTCCGAATGAAGATGCCAAGTGCATATTTCTTGTTCTTGAATATCCACTTGGTACCAATAACATTATGATCACCTTTGGGTCTCTCCACTAATGACCACACCTTGTTGCCCTTGAAGTTATTGAGTTCATCATGCATGGCCTCAACCCAATCCTGATCTTCAAGCGCCTCACCTACCTTTTGGGGTTCAATACAAGAAACAAATGCATTATGGGCACAAAAGTTTCTCAATTGACTATGAGTTGGTACCCCCTTTTGGATGCTTCTGAGCACTTGATCCACCGAAAGATCTTGTGATTTTAACCGGGATGCAATCTTGAGTGCTCGGCGTACTCTTTCTTCCTCCATGGCTTCTTGAGATGGCTCGAGAGAATCATCTTCGGAAGAAGGAGCACCATCAAGGACTTGCTCATAATCTTGAGCTTTCCCTTGAATGAGAACATGATCTTGGTCATCATTTGGTGCAACACCATCCTCAATGATTTGATCTTGACCTTGATCTTGTTAGGTAGAGGGAGGTCCTTCATCTTGTTCTTGGTTTTCTTGTTGATCTTGAGGTGGTGATGGCTCCACATGAGTACAGCATTTTCCTTCTCCTTCCACCACAAGGGGTTCCTCAACGGGTAGGAAATGACCCACACCCATTATTCTTATGGCTTGGGGAGGAATTTCATCACCTACATCATTAAGATCACTTTGCCCCACTTGGGAGCCATTATGTTCATCAAACTCCACGTTGCTAGATTCTTCAACAAGTCCGGAGGACTTTTTGTAGAATCTATAGGCGTGAGAGTTTGAAGGATAACCAACAATTATGCCCTCATTTGTCTTAGACTCAAACTTAGACAAACAAGAACCCTTTTTAAGAGTGAAACACTTACACCCGAAGACCCGAAAATACTTGATGTTGGGCTTCTTCCCGGTGATGATTTCATACGGAGTTTTTTTCAATATCTTGCGAAGATAAAGACGGTTGGTTGCATGAAAAGAAATGTTGATGGCCTCTGCCCAAAAGTTGTCAGGAATCTTGAACTCCGCCATCATTGTCCTTGTTGCATCAATCAAAGTGCGATTCTTCCTCTCCGCAAGACCATTTTGTTGAGGGGTATATGCAGCGGAAATTTGATGTTTGATCCCCTCATCACCAAGAAATTCATCCAAGGTGTAGTTCTTGAAGTCGGTGCCTTTGTCAATTCTAATAGCTAATTTCTTTGAGTTGTGTTGATGTTGAGCTTCATTGGAAAACTCGATGACTGTTTGTTGGGTCTCACTCTTTTTCTTGAAGAAATAGACCCATGTATATCTAGATTAGTCATCCACAATAACCAAGAAATACTTCTTTCCGCCAAGACTATCATATGAGGGAGGCCCAAATAGATCCATGTGAAGGAGCTCCAAAGGCCTCTTGGTGGAGATGATATTCTTGACGGGATGTTTTTTCTCATGTAGCTTTCCTTCAATGCACGCCCTACAATCACGATCTTTAGCAACGCTAACATTTGTTAGTCCAATGACATGCTCACCATTGAGAAGTGTTTGCAAAGACCTCATATTGACATGGGCTAGTCGGCGGTGCCAAAGCCATCCCACATCAACTTTAGCCACTAGACACATGGCGGTTTTGGTGGGGACTTTTGAGAATTCCACCACATACATACCGTCCTCCACATGTCCAACAAAGGCTACCTTAAGAGTTTTGCTCCACATCAAGGTGACCATGTCTTTATCAAAGAAAGTACAAAGACCAATCATAGCAAGTTGACGAACGGAGAGTAAATTAAAGACACAAGTCTCAATTAGTAATACTTTCTCAATGGACAAGTCCGGAGAAATTATTACTTTGCCAAGACCCAATACCTTTGACGTGTTTGCATCACCAAATTAGACATGGGTGGTTCGATATGGTCAAAAATCAATGTCCACAAAAATGTCCTTGCTTCCGGTCATATGACTTGTAGCCCCGCTATCAAGTATCCATGAACTTCCACCGGAAGCCGCCACCTACATGAGATCAATGCTTGGATTTAGGTACCCATTCACGAATGGGTCCTCTCGCGTTAGTAAAAACGGTCTTAGGCACCCAAATGGACCATGCAATATATTCATCATAAGAACCAACAAATTCGGCATAAACATGCCCATCATTAGTGCAACAAAGAACATAAGAAGGGTTAGTTGGTTCGGCAAAGTCATTGGGGATGGCACTACCCCTTTTGGTCACGCCACCCTCAATAGCCTTTACCACCTTTTCTTGAGGCTCCTCCCCTTCCTTCACAAAGGTGACTTCCTGGGAGGGAGGATGGGCCTTGCCCTTCTTCTTCTTGTTCTTCTTCTTTGATGAACTTGCACCAAAACCAATAACTTCATTGCCAATGACCTCCTTTTGAGAACTCAAGAGATCATTAAGATTCTTCTCTCCTTGAATGCAAGAAACAGGCCCCTTCTCAAGTTGTGCCTTCAACCTAGCGTTTTCCTTAATGAGAGGAACATGCTCACAACACGGATTAGAGGAACGAGGTTTCTCTACCATAATAATAGGAGAAAAAGTATTAATCTCTTTAGTGAGTTGAATTTTGGTTTCCTCATGTGCCTTCTTGAGAGACATGAGTTCGTACTTCAAGGACTTGTGGTCCTTTTCGACTTTCTCATGATCCACAAGAAGTCTTTCATGAGCCTCAACAAGTTCATCATTTTTAGTCTTGTGGTCACAAGCAATGGCATTAGAATGTTTAAGGTCAAGTAATAGCTTAGAGATATCACTAGCATGAATCTCATCAAGAGACAACTTAAGCTCACGCTCCTCCTCAAGAGATTGAGATAGCTCCCCTATCTCATCCGCATAGTCACGACTATGGCCTTGCAACTCCGTGATAGACTCATCAAGTTTCTCAATGTGAGCATGTGCTTCACCTAATTTATTCCAAGAGAGCCAAAAAGTGTCTCTTGGCTTCACCTTTGAGTTTGGACATTGTCAGAACCCCAACTAGGGTAAGTGCTAGGGTTTGAGTGCCCCTTTGCATCATGCAAAATTTTCAAAAGAAATTCAAAAATGGGGAAGCACAAAGCCCTGAGAAATTATTTGAAATGGCCAGATAAAAATATTTTTCCAAAAATCATTTGAATGTTTGAAAAATTCCTATAAATGATGCTGATCATTTTAAAAGTGGTTTGGGAACAATCCCATGAACATGGATTTTTCTAATATTCAAACAGTGGCTTTGGAAATTAAAATAACCCTATTTGAATTGAAATTCAAAATATATTGAATTTCAAAAATGCCCAAATTCCATATGTGACTAGCTACTGGTCACCTAGTATTTATAAAAGTAATTGTGCATTTTTATAAAATGCTTTTGTATTTTTACCAGGGAAAAACAAAAGGGCAGAAAAATAAAACAGAGAAGAATTAGAAAAGGAGAACTCCTGGCTTTCGGCCCAACTCCACTGGCCTGGCCCAGCCCAGCCCGGGGCGCTTGTCGTCTACCTCCCCGCCGAGCCAAGCAGCTCGGTGGAGGCAGAGCGCGGGCACGGCGCCACCTCGACGCCCTGGAGCCGTCTAGGCCTTCCCCTTCCCCCTGAACCCGCCACGGAGACGCCCTGGTCACCTCCAATCTTCTTCCCCTCTCTCTGGACCTCCTCCCCCTCTCCTCTTCGCGAATCAAGAGCCGCCCCGAAGCCAGCCGGAGCACGCCGTCGTGCCAGTCGCGGCCACTGGCCTCCATGTTGCTCGCCGTGATGTCCAGGAGAACCAGCGCTACCGTCTCCACCGTAGCCCCCAACTAATCGAGCCCGAGGACGCCCGGAACCCACGCCAGCTTCTTCGAGACCCCGCCGGAGCCGGAGAAGACCGCCGTCAAATTGCGTCGTCTCCGCGCGCCCCAGCCTTCGCCGTTGCCTCCGTGAGCTCCGGGGTGAGCCTCTGCGTAGATTCTCCCTCCTCCTACTCCTTCCCGTGCACCAAGTCGCCCTCGCCGTTCTCCAGAGCTCCGGCCGCCGCGCCTTTTGAAGCCGCCGTCAACCCCGAGCCCCTGGAGACCCCCTGGTGGCTTAGCTCGACGCGGGCGAGAACGGCGCACCTCCCCGTGGTTCCCCCGTGCCCTCCCGTGGCCAAAACACCACTCCGGCGAGCCCTCCGCCGCGTCTGCAGGTCACCGGCGGCTAACCGCCGGCGGGCCGGTTTAATTAGTGCCTAATGACCCCCTCTAGCCCAATGACAGGTGAGCCCTGTCCCTAATTAAGCTCCTGTTTAATTAAATCAAACCGGGGGATTAACCACTGAGGCTGACAGGGTGGACCCACTGGTCAGCCCCCCTGACGTCACCCCCACGCCATGCTGACGCAGTAAAGAATTTCCAGAAAATAGAAATGAATTAATTTAATCCAGAAAATTCCAGAAAATTGTTTAAACTTTGGAAATTCAAAAGTAATTCATTTTAACTCCAAATATAACAAATAATATGTCTAAAATTATCAGAAAAATCCAAGGATTATGAATATGGGCTCTGTTTTCATGTTTGACCATTTTAAAATGGGTGAACAGTGCAAAACATCCATATGGCTTTAATTCAAATTCAATTTTGAAGCACGTTTGCAAATGACTTTGCATTTGACTTCTTTTAAATGGAATTGTACCCATATTGTGACCAAGAACATCACCATTTCAGTATTGATCATGTGTTTGAGCATTGCAAATAAATTTATACCTTGTTTGATTGTTTGCTCGATAGACGTGCAATCGGAACCGGAGGCCACCCCCTTCGTTGAAGACCCCGATATCGAACCTCGTCAGCAAGGCAAGCAAACCCCATTGATCATGTCTATAAAATCCCAATTCCCTCTCAGTCTCGCTTATGCATGTTTAGGAGATCACTTTGTATCGATTCTACCGCATAGTTGAACCCATATCCGATGCATGACCTATCATCTTGTCACAGTAGTAAGCAAACCACAATCCTAGCTGACATAGGAGTTGATTGATATCATGAAGCCCCTGCAACTGTTACAGCTTATTGCATGCTTAGTGTTACATGAGGTTGCTTTTGATGTGAGTCGGGATGATGATGAACATGGTGTTGATGAAAGTGAAACTGTGTCGGTGAATCCACCCTAATACAAGGTGAACGATGAGAGGTTGTGTAGGAGTACACAGTGGGTTGTCTCGTTGAACACTGCCTTAGGCATCGAGTTCTTGTATGGTAATCCAAGACAAAGAGTACAACCACAGATTGGGCTCACTGACCCCTCTCGGCCTAGTACCTTGATCCGTGTCGACGTCCAGGAGTCACATTAGTTCGGGCTTTCCATTTGGCATCTGCATAGAAAAAGAATGAAGGAATGGTTGCATCATATAGATATGTGGGTGCACCTGTGAGGCAGGAAAACCATCTGCCAGAGGTGGCGTCTCGGTCACTTACATTTTTTGAGTCCGTTTCATTGATCCTGCCGGGCTCTCGAGAAGAGGCAAACTCAGATAGTCGACTCCTGGAATAGACCGGTTGTGAGCGAAGTGTCGTGGTGAACATCCTCGTTGTCACCTCTTGAGCGGTGGCGAGAGCTGGCGGTAACCGATGGTCATGTGTGTGTAGTTTACACACTTGCAAGGTTAACAAAACTATTCGAATAGCCGCGTCCGCGGTTAAGGACTACTTGGAACCTGTACCTGATTATTAGACAACTCGAATGGATACTCATAAAACATGCAAGATAAGCGTGAGTGCTATGGTGTGCCTCCTCGTGGGGGAGTCGAGGAAGTAACCATAGTGGTGTATTGGTTGGAGATGTAGTGGCTCGTGTACGCTTCTTATCTCAAGTCTGGTACTCGTAGTTCAGGATTATCCAAGTCAAAGCTGGCACTTCTGCATGATGAAACCCCACCTCCCTTTACCTTGATACTTGAGCATGAGTAGTATAGATCTGATGTAAGTCTTGCTGAGTACGACTTTGTACTCACGTTTGCTTATTCTATGTTTTAGATAAGAACCGGACCCCGATGGAGTCACCTTCATGAAGCTCGACGTTGACTAAGTTAGCATAGTCCCAGACAGCAGTCTGGTCCCTTGTGGAAGGGCATGTTTGTTTACAAGGCTTCTCTAAGCCATTTGTTAAACTTGTCTGTACTCAGACCTAATTTGCTTCCGTTGTATGATGTAATGTTGATCACAGACACGTGATCTTTGTATGCTCTATATGTATATCTATAAAGAGTACTTGTAGAGTTGTGTGATGATACTTGCTGTTCATACTAGGCATATGTGCTGCGTGTATGTTTATAACATGCATGTCTTAGTATGGGTTTTCGAGACCTTAGTTGTGATCTGGCTGGCGGTCTTTTATACACCAAGTGGCCCTTAGATGTGCGCAGCTTGGGGCATCGCGATGCGATTGTTCGTCACTCAGTCACGAGCACACTTTGTTGTATGATCGAGCCCGCCCTAGACCCCGACTAAGTGATCGGGCTGGAGTAAGTCTATGTAAGAGTTAGGATCCAATCGATAACATGGTTGAGGCCACTTGTCTATGAGTATGGGATTCACCACCCATAAGCATTTAGACTTGTGAGCGGACGATGAGGACCCATCTCAGTTGATCATCCACCTGAATGGGATGCCCCTCACGTTCGATGCCTACCGGGAACGTTCTGTGCTTGGCCTTGTCTGCTTAGACAAGTGGGTACGGTTCTCGGCTCTCCATGTGATTGTATCGTGACTGGAATTACATACGCTAACCCCGGGTCCCGACAGACATGAAGAGTTCAAACTCATTTTCTTCTTGTACCTTGGGCTCCTCAATTTACTCCACACAATCCAACAAAGATGGGTTAGTGGGGGTAAATGGTTTTGAGAGAGGAGTTACCGAGGTAGTCTTGGCCATAAGGCACTTGTGGATGATGTGAGGGTTATCATTGGGGGAGTTGAAGCGTGATGTTGATGAGGAGATTCGATGGAGATAGAAATGGTGGTGGTTGCCACAACCTCACCGCCTTCTTCATCATCCTCATCATCAGACTAGTATTCTTCTTGTGCCACCAACACCCGTTGAGGCTTCTTCTTCACAAAGTTCATGTTCAGTGGTGACTTGTTCTTGTCCTTCCGGATGAGCTTGCCACAATGATCTTCTCTTCTCGTATGGACAATCTGCAACGAAATGACTCACATTTCCACAATTGAAGCAAGTCCTTATTCTTTGGCCCTTTGGCTTGAAGCTACTTGTGTTGGACTTGAAGTTCTTCTTGTTTCCCCAAAATTGTCTTGAGGCGAGAGCCATGTGCTAATTGTAAGCATACTTGGTATCCTCCGGTCCAACATCCTCTTCATCATCATCTTCCTCAACTTGAACTTCCTTGGCCTTCAAGGCGAGAGACGTCATCTTGGTGCCACTTTGGTGAGCCAATTTCAGCTCGGCCGTGGAGTGCAATATCTCCATGGTAACAAATTCATCGAAGACTTGGTTGGAGGACAACTCACGGAAATCGGGCCTTTGACGAATGACCTTGGTGATATCCTTCTTGTGTAGGAGCATATCCGTGATGAACTTCCTTTTTATCCATCCATCATCGGTGTCCATGCTCCCATGATCCGTCATTGAGTTGGCAAGAGCCACCAACCTTTGATGAACATCCTCACAAGATTCTCCTTCATTTCTTACAAAATGATCAGCTTGATCTTGAATCTTGTCAAACTTGGAGCTCCGCATGCTAGAGCTTCCCATGAGGGTCTTCTCAAGAAGATCCCGACACTCCTTGGCAGTTTCACACTTCCGTACAAGATTCTCTTGCTCTTCCTTCAACCCATTTCCTATCACGAGCAAAGCATGGTTGTTGATGGAGTTGTCCTGATATTCTCTTGCGGTCATATTGCGGTGGTCATGAGTATGGAAGCCCTCCTCAATGATGCGCCACAATTCCTCCGAGGAACCCTTCAAGTGTCTCTTCATGCGATAAGCCCAAACAGGATAAGCTTCTTTGTTAAGGATGGGAGGAGGACCTGCATGTGCGAAATGAGGCTCGGGAAGAGGTAAAGAGTTATAGCTAACGGGGGGAGCAACCGCAAAATGAGCACCCTATCCATTCCCATGAAGAGGAATGTAATGGTTGTCATTCCTACCATCATCACGAGATTGGGAGGTGACATCTCCTCCACCCAACTTTGGAATGTTGGTGGTGATGGTGGGGTTGTCCGCAATGGGTATCCTCAACATGAGATCACTAAGCATAGTAGTAACTTCATGCATGTGAGCCTTCATGGCGGACATGCCTTCATTGTACTCATGTCGAGAGATAGATGACGAGTCATCGTTCGACAACTTATTCGTGAAGCCCTCGATCGGTACATGGAACCTCTCCGAAATAGGAAGGATTTGAAGTATCCCCTAGTAAATCAACCTCTTCCATTCTATCCCCTTGCGACATACTCTTAAGGCGGTAAATCCCTTAATAATAGAAGAGGCTCTGATACCAAATTAAAGGATCGGAATGTCAACTAGAGAGGGGGGGTGAATAGGCGACTAAATTTTTTAAGCTTTTCTTAACAAATTGAGGCTCAACAAGAAATGTATGTTGTCTAGATATGCAACTAGGTGAACAACCTATATGACCACTAGAGCAACAATAAGAGAGCAAAAAATAGATAAGCCACGAATGATAACTTGCACAATGTAAAGGTAAAGGGAACAAGGGAGACAAGGATATGTTCCCGAAGTTCCTTCTCTTTAGACAAGTACGTCTCCATTTGGAGAGGGTGTGGTGCACAACGCTCACACGAAGGCCAACGAGGGCCACCCTATTCTCCTCACGCTCTCACCAATGCAAGATGTCGTGATCCACTATGCGGTGACCTTGAAGGCGGCGACTGAACCTTTACAATACAAGGTTGGGGTAATCTGCACAACTTAATTGGAGGCTCCTAAAGAAACCACGAAGCTTCACCACAATGGATATGGCTTCGAGGTGACCTCTTTTGTCTAGGGCACCAACACGCCCAAGAGTAACAAGACACACAAGGGATTAATGGGGGGAATCAAATATCCTTTGGTGGAAGTATAGATCGGGGCCTCCTCTTAGAAACCCTAGAGAATCAACAAGTTTTGATGGCTAGGGAGGGAGATCGGGCAAGAATGGAGCTTGGGTGTCAATGGAGGAGAGAGCAATAAACGAGGTAAGTCTCAATGGGGAAGAAGACCCCCTTTTATAGGTGGGCATTAAAACAACCGTTGGACCCCCACCAACCACGGTACTACCGCTCTAGGAGCGGTACTACCGTGGTGCGGTACTACTGCAATTGGAGCGCTACTACCGCCCTGCGGTAGTACTGCGGCCCAGTACCGTGCCCACTACCACCGAAGGCAGAGGGATTGCGGCAGTGGTTGCGGTACTTGGGCCACGGTACTACCGTGGCGCGGTACTACCGCAGCCATAGCGGTACTACCGCCCCGTGGTAGTACTGCGGCTCAGTACCGTGTCCAATACCGCCGAGTCTAGTGGAATTGTGGTACTAGGGCCCAGGTACTACTGTGGCATGGTACAACCGCAACCGGAGCGGTACTACCGCCCCGCGGTAGTACTATGGCTCAGTACCGTGCCCACTACCGCTGACTCTAGTGGGATTGCGGTAGTGGATGCGGTACTAGGGCCGCGGTACTACCGTAACTGAAGCGGTACTATCATAACCGAGGCGGTACTACCGCCCTGGCAGAGCCAAGTAGCCAATTCCAACGGGATGGAAAATATGTGGGTGTAGAGAGTGTGTATGTGTGATGATTCCACCCACCATTCCAAAGCGGATCCCCTCTTAATAGTTTGGTTTTCCTATGACTCAATTCATAAATAGAAATCGCAAGGAAAACTCCTTCTTCACGCTCTATCAACCGAGGGGAAAATAACCGTCTTATGCCCTGACTATAATTATCTGAAATGCGCATTGACACACGGTTAATCCGCAAATGCATTGTCACCAATCACTAAAACCAATCAAAGGGAAATATGCCCTATCAACTTGCTATAACGAATATATTTGGTTTTCATCACTGATAGTCTAGTTAACATGATTTTCATTTTTCTTTCAGTTGCTTTACTATAATATTAATCTTCTTACTGTCATTTGCATCTATCTCTCTAACCCAAAATGGTTTACCCAGAATCAAGTCCGGTCTGTGCATAACGGTATTCTTCTCGTGTGAGAACCTTTGATGCTCTTTTGACTGCTCTCTGGCACCATGGCAAACGGTGCCACACTACATGATTAGTTAGCCTTCACCATATATCTAGAAGGATCAAGTGAATCCACATAGAATATCTCTCAGGTGTGTTATACAAGGTACTTACTAGAGCTGGGTACCGTTATGCACAGATAAATAACTTGGTTCTTGGGTAAGCATTTTTGGGGATGAAAATCATATACATACTTCTTTCTAACTCATTCCAAGTTTCTAAATGGTGCTAATATGATCTACTTATTCATTGACACCGATGCCATGATATGTTAAACTTTGATTTGTTGGGCTCTGTTATGCCTACTGATATTTAGGTATCAACTAGCCACTTCGATTCCACCAATACCATTTTAATTTCTATATTTGTTTCTTGCCAATATCCATCTAGTGAACACGAATCCCTACTTTTCTCTATGTTGCTTCCCCTTGGATATTAATGTACACAATCAAATTATCATTTTACTGCCATGATCTGCCATGAACTATGTTGTGTTTCTTTCTTATGCACAATGTGATATTTAAGTATTAATAAATACTCAGTTAAACTTCACTAATACCAGTTGTAATCACCATAATTGGCTGTTGTCAATAATGTTCTAGTTAACATGCTTTTCTATTTTCATTATGTTGCTTTACCATCATGTTAAATGCTCACATCCGAACAATCTATACTGTGATTAATTTTGATTTATCTCATTTGTGTTTATCCACCAAAACAATGGTTCAGTTTTACCACTTCCTTTACTAGCATCTTAAAACTTAACAATCAAGATATCTTTCATAGTCTGATGATTTGTATCCCAATCTGTACTTATGCAGGAAAAACAATGGGAGATGTCGTTGTTCAGCATCGTGGTTAGTTTCATACCATGGCCTTTATTGCCTCATTCCACAAGTACATAATATATTTTAATGGTTTAGTTGTTGCTTTTATAGTTACATACATCAGGGGTTCAGATCCACACTTCGACCCTTTTTGCATATGGGGCAATGACATATTCATGACCGATCGCCAAGTGAGGAAACTAAAAAAGATTGTTAGGAGAAAGAGACGGGAGATGAGAATTAAACTCTTTGCCTATTCTTTATCCAAGACTAATGTGAACTTCAGGATGGTAAGAACTACACAACCTTCCTTTTTCATGCTCATATTGAGTTGTTAGTCATCACTCACCCGTATCTGAATGTTATAATTTTCGGTGGTTCCCAAAGCAGTTTACTCAAGATTACCTAGCAAACTCCATGCTTGGTGCGGAGGCAACCAAAATAAAAGTCTATCATCCAGACTATCATAAAGACGGTCTACACGTCTTCCTAAAGTCTGTGAAGGATGGACGGGCGGTCATCACAAGAGGTTGGACCAAAGTTGTGCACGCCTTCCGCATGAAGGAGGGCCCAATATGGGCATTCCACTTCTACAACTGCCCTGACAGCGAAAATGACTTTTGGATCTCTCTATACCGCCTTTAATACTCATCTGGTTCATTGTTGTGATAAAGTAGTTTTTGTAATTCTTCAACATTAGTTTTTTTAGGGTAGACCTTTAGTTGTTGTGATTTGAATTATTCTTTGATTGTTGAACCTTTGTAAAATGGATGTGTATAATTTTGAGTTTCACCTATTATTAAATTCAATTTATAATTTCAAATACAGGATAATTGTAATTGCTGGTAATAAATTAAGGCAAAATAATTGTTGTTCTATAGATTAAGTTGCACACGGTTTCTTGGGACCAATCATTTGCATAGAGCTCAACAACACAAATGTTGTCCCTTCGAAAACTGTGTCGATTAGATCATGCATGATACATGTTCTGCGTATAAAAACCATCACAAATTATCTACAACAGACCACATATTTTGATTTCAAAAACTGCCCGCGATTCTGAATATCATCCCACACAATATGGAAACATGAAATGTGTGTGATCTATCATAATAGCGTACACGCGTTGCAAAATACAAACGTTTGTGATCTCTCTAAATTGGCACACATGTACTAAAATAAAACCGTTTGGAAGATATAGACCGTGCACACATTTAAAATTTAGTAACCGTGGCTGATAATAGTATGGTCGCGCACAAACAGTTGTAGCAAATCGTCAGTCATACATGAAGGGTTACAACCCGAAACCCAAAATCGGATAGTGTAAACTAAAACCCGGTACCATAAAGAAACTGTGTGGGATCTATGTAGTGTCACAGACGGTGCTTTTCTATTGCTTGTTTGTGTTCTTGGTCGCACTGCGAACGACCATGTCGAATGAACTACATGTGATACATATGTTATGTCCACACGGTCATTCTGGGAATGGCCATGTGGGATATCGTCGTACATCGGAAACGATTTTTTAAACGGAAGCATCTGCTTGACATCGCCACATAGCAAACATTTTATCGCTCTCGTATGGAAAAGGCACCCCTATCGCAATCGAGAGAAAGTCGACGGTTCCAATTCCCATAGGCAATAGGGGTCAAAAACCGTTTGGATAGACCCTAACAATACTAGTGTGATGCTCTTGGTGACGTGCGTGATGACGGTGGCTAATCTGTGAACCGTTGCATCTTCTGTTCGTCCATAATGACGTTTGGGATACTACGTTGCAAATCTGCGTTGGTGCTGCCCGTTGGGTTTTCGAGGCGTGTATGGGTAACACGCGAGATTTGATGTCTCCTTTATTGGGTATTGTTTGATGCGAAGAGGCATCCTGTCTTGGACTCTGTATCGCCACGCGCATTGGTCTTGATTTAATGGTAGCACCGTTTGGATTTCTTGACATTTTCCTTGCTTGCGCCTCGCCTGGAGTATAAATATCCGCTGCTGGTTGTTTGTGTTCGACATCTGCTCTTCTTCCATCTTCTTCTACTCGTTCCGCTTGATATGGCACCCAAGCATGGTGGTCGTGTAGTTGCTGCTATTTCTTCTCGTGGCATGGGCGGCCGAGGTCGTGGTCGCGGTGCCCGCACACCTTGTTTTTCCCCAGGGGGACGCGGTGGTGCTGCAATGGTGCCTCTCCCTGTTGCTGGGGAGGGCCTTTGGTGCTATTACTTCCTTTTTTGGATTCTTAGCCGTACAGCCAGCCGTATTCCATTTCCTTTTTCTTTTTCTCCCATTGTTTCTGAGCTCAGTTTGAAAGATCTTTGGCATCGGCTTGAAGGATGCTCTCGATCTCCGTTATGGATAGAGCTTGAGGTTGATAGCTCATTCTTGATTTTCTTGGGGTCTAGTTGGAGATCTTCTTATCGCCGGCTGAATCTGTGCGACGGTGATTGTCTTTGCTGTCATTTCGACAGTGAGGATGCTCTCACCGTTCGTGCTTTTGATGCTGGTGGGAATCGTCTGGACCCGTACTAGGAGGACTCGAGCAGTGATAGTTCCGGCAAATCAAGGGGTACTTCGGCTTCTTCTCCTCTGGCTTCATCTTTTGCCGACTCCTTAGCTGGTGGTGCTTGCTCTTCTAGTTCTAGGGATGAATCGGACGTCAAGACATCGACCAAGTGGGTTCGCCGATCGGCAAGGTCACTAGGCTCAGGAAGGAGGCGGGCCGCTCCTTGCAGACTTAGGGTTACTCTTTGTCTGTGATGATGCTCGTCAAGATGTGGACTAAAGTGCCAATTATCTCAGCATGTGTACACATGTAGAAGTCATACTTCCTTGTAATGATTGGTCTTGTAGTCCTTTTGATATGTGGTGGAAAGTATGGTCGAGTGCATGGTCTTGTATTCTCTTTGATGTATAACGGAGAATTTGTCTTCGAGTTCTGAACCTTGTATCCCTCTGATATGTAATGGAAACTGTCTTTGAGTGCTTGACCTTGTAAAGAAAAAAGACCTTCGAGTGCTTGACCTTGTAATGGAAACTGTCTTTGAGTGCTTGGTCTTACCGTCCTTTGATCCTTTCAACAATATCGCGTGCGCGGCAGCGCTCTCGATGGGAGTAGCCCCCGAGGCTATGTTCGACTTGTAGAGTCAGACATAGGCTAAAAATATTCTTCCACGCTGGTCTCATATTGTGTTTATGTTGCAATTCTAAACTCCTCGGGTGCGTGTCAGCGCTCCTGATGGGAGTAGCCCCCGAGTCTTTAGGCGATCGCTTGTGATCGGGTGAAGATTTAGAAACTGTCCTGACTGTTGCTGCTTTATCCTGAATTTTGGGCGGAGATTTTGCTAATGCGAAACTGTAGAGGTGCTGGAAAAAACTCCTTCGGTAAAAAGGAGCTTTTTAGTTCTTGAGTCCCCGAGGTGTCGAGGAAGAACATTGTTTGCCTGGATGGGAGTTTCTTCATAAGGCGAAGCGAGCCTGTGCTCAAGCTCCCGAGTGTGAAAAGACAATTTTTTCATATGTGGACGAGATGGCACCTCAGGAAAAAAGTCTACGTTTCCTCCCCGAGTGCTAAGGTAGTAGCACCGTGTAAGCGAAAAGCGTCCCGAGGGGAGAGTTTGCGCTCAAGCCCCCGAGTGCTGCAGTAGTGTCGTCACGTGAACGAAAAACGCATCGAAGGGGGAGTCTATGCTCGAGCCCCCGAGTGCTGAAGTAGTGTCGTCGCGTGAGCGAAAAACGCCTCAAGGGGGGAGTCTGCGCTCGAGCCCCCGAGTGTTAGAGTAGTATCGTCGCGTAAGCGAAAAGCGCCTCGAGGGGAGAGTCTGTGCTCGAGCCCCCGAGTGCTGAAGTAGTGTAACGCCCCGGCCACTTCCAACCGGTTAACCACCAATTTCATGGTCGGCGCGCCTGGGATATAGACTGTAAGGCCCGTCATGCAGTACTATTCCAGAACTAAATTTTTCCATCCAGATCCAGGGACGAAGCACCTATCGGTCCCCTCGCGACATATGACACTGCCATATGCCCCAGGTTTCCAACATGATATCACAACATTACAGCTACAAGATACAACATCTCATACAATCGGTATACAACTGTCTTAATACAATACATCAGCGGAAAATATATGTCTGAGTACAGACTACAATCAAATTCCTAGTGGCAAGGAGAAAATCGTTGGTCCCCATAACCACACGGGTCCAGGCTCTCTGCCGGGATCCGCCTAACTAGTCGTCGTCGAGTCTCCATGTGAAACGTCGATCACCATACCTGTTGTCGATCAAGAACCCTGAAAAGAGTTTGAGGGTAGTATCATGAGTACAAAAGTACTCAACATCCAACTATAGTGGTCAACTGACCCAACAAGGACTTCATCACTCGTCATTCTAGGATAACTAGTAGTTCATGGTAAGGAAGGGATAGTGGTGAGATTGCTGCCGCACTAGCATTTATGAAGCGACTAACGATCTAGAGAGTAAGATAAGAAGCCAAGCATTCAATGAGAAATCGCTTCCAACAAGTATGCTATCAGCTACTTATGCAAACATAACACCTATCCTATCCTTGTCCTCCCCTTCATAACCCGATGAAGAAGGAGTCAAGGCACACACGCATTGATCAAGTTTTAGTTATGATTCAGTTGATGTTATCTATGAACAAGACTTAGGTTCCAAGTCCTCCATAACCGTGGACACGACTTCTCAAAAATATTTAACCTTGCAGGGGTGTACCAACTGCCCATTACAAGGCTCCGCACGCACGCCAAGCTCTCTCAGTCGGGCCCGTTAAAGACACTCATTGAAGAGTTGTTCCGAGAGAACCGAACGTCATAATCCCTCTAACAAACAACGAACAAATCCAGGTGGCCCCCGGGTAGTCGATACCCAATCCAAAAGCCGACCACACTCTCGGATCGTACTCTTCCGTATGGCTAAGGTTGAGGTAACTGATCCCCTCACATGTGGGCAGCCCCCTAGCTCACCAATGCGGACCAACAGAGAAACCATGTCTCCGCTGGCCCAAGTTGGTTTAAAGAAAATCTGCTAGGAGAGACCTGACAGACACACATGGTTTTCAAATGGTAAATCAGCTTGGGCCACCACTAGAAATGTTTGAAACTAGGTAGGTAAAAAAAGGGACCCCATAAAATCGCACACGCGGTTAGGCACGCTAAGTCTTAGAACCAATACCCGGAACTCGGATCCTAGGTGACTCAAATGGAACAAAGCATCGAGGAGGGATAGCCTACACCTTCCATCCTTCGTCGAATATAGTCAATATTATAATAATCATAAATTCCAAAACAATATAATAATGTGATAGCCCAATCCAAGGAGTAACAGGGTAACATTCGTAGCATGCTAAGCATGCATACTAAACAGGGGCTAAGCAATGAGCAAATGTAACATATCAGTACAAGGTTTGCTGGGAGGGGACATGGCTGTATCGGTTTGAGAGAGGCTGTAAACATGTGGTAGGATCAAACAACGAAGCTAACCTAAACTAGCATGCAAACCGTTGGTTATAATAGAATTTATCATAAGTAATGTATATTCCTTGACTGTTGATAAGTCGGGTTCCAAAGGTGTAGTCGATCACAAACTTGCAACGTCTCTGAGAGTACCCGCGGGAGCACACAAGAAAGAAACAGTAAAAAGCAATCAATAGAGATGCATACTATTACTACGGAGCAACACAAGCAAGCAATGAACAAACAATCATGATCAAGTATGATGCATGTCATTTTAATATCATGGCAGGAACATAAGAACGAGCAAGTTTAAATATAGCATCGGAAAGCAAGGGTGCAATGCTATCGACAACCTTCATATGCATTAGGTAGGTAAAATACAGATACGAAGGATCCTTATGTTATAATTGCTATACTGCATGATCATGGAATATGCAGAGACTTAAACAAAACATGAACAAGAATTTCCCACTCGTGAAGATAGACCTGATGTTGGGATTCCCTAAATTAAATAGATGCAGATGTCATGGAATGATATGATGCAACTCTAATGCAATCTATTGCAAGCAATTAAATAAAGAGGGAGACTACGCTACCGGAAGCTACGGTGAACGGAGGAACTACGATGCTCGAAACATGGGAAAGAAAATGGAAGAATCGCACCATGTCCAACCTACGAAGGGTTATCTGCAAAATGCACCATCACCAAAATAATGCTAGCTCAAATTGAAATGTGAAAAACATCATCTTATTCCCATATTTTTCTAGCCCAAAAACATGTATGACATGATTAAAATGGAGTTAGGATGCAATTGTTACTAACAATGCAAAAACAGGAAAGATTGAATAGAACAAGCAAAATAAAATGGAGGGAAACCTCCACTGGGCCGGCTTCGGCCAAAATGGCCCAAGTCCCTCGCGGACCTGTTGCCTAAATGGTGCCCACGGCAAAGATATAGCACTGGGCCAAGCAGACTCCACGCATCAACAAAAAGAAATAAAAAAGGGGCTTAATTCGTCCCCAGTGGAGATCGAACCAGGACATCCTGGATGATTGAAACCCAGGGTGCTCTACCAATGCACTTTGCCAAGTGTTCTCGACATAAAACAGGAACTACGCAACCTATACTACAGACGGAGCAAAACAGATAAAAGGAAGTAAAAAGGAGGTTAGTGGTACTTGAACCTTGGACCTCACGGTTGCAAACCCACGCACCCGACCACTATGCTGCTGCTCGATTGATGACTGATACGGAGACCTGATATTACAAGATCAACAGACGCGGCTAACTGAACCATACAGAAGAAATCGACAGTTGCAGTATCTCTGACGAAACTGAAGTTTCGACAGGTGACGCCGGCGCACGAAAACAGGGCGAGGTGGAGGATAGGTTTCACGGAATAGGGCCGGGGTGGCCACTGGCTAGTGCTGGCGCGCAAGGGGGCTCACGCAGGCGTGCAGTGCTCACACACAGGGTACGTGCTGACGCCGGCGGAGAACAAGGCGGGCACGGCAACGCACTGGCGCACACGCAGCGGACGGAACAGAGGCGAACAAGCGGCGGCGCAGGGTGCACTGGATGTGGCTTGGGTGTGCATACGCAGGCTGCTGGCGCACTCTTAGGACGTGGTGATGCGTATGCGTGCAACCCTTGGTCACGCGCAGAGCGAACCGGGAGCATGACGACGAACGGAACAAGCGCACGACGAGGGAGACATGGAGCAAAAGGTAAGCGGCTCCTCACGAGGGGGTTGGCGAGGTTGTCGATCGGCCGGAGTCGGAGAACAGGGAGATGAGGACGAGGGAGCGGAGGGAGGCCGTGAGCGCCAGTCTGCGGGAGGAAGACGATGACGACGAATGTCGGGACCCGGGGTTAGCGTATGCAAGCCTCGCTACAACACAATCATATGGAGAGCCGAGAACCGTACCCACTTGTCTAAGCAGACAAGGCCAAGCACAGAACGTTCTCGGAAAGCATCGAACGTGAGGGGCATCCCATCCAGGCCGGATGATCAACTGAAATGGGTCCTCATCGTCCGCACACAAGTCTAATGATATGGGTGATGAACTCCCATACTCATATGCAAGTCGCCTCAACCATACTAACGATTGTATTATAACCCTTACATAGACTTACTCCAGCCCGATCACTTAGTCGGGGTCTAGGGCGGGCTCGATCATACATCAAAGTGTGCACGAGACAGAGTCTCGAACAATCGCATCGCGATGCCCCAAGCTGCGCACATCTAAGGGCCACTTGGTGTGTAAAAGACCGCCAGCCAGATCACAACTAAGGTCTCGAAAACCCATACTAAGACATGCATGTTATAAACATACACGCAGCACACATGCCTCGTATGAACAGCAGGTATCATTGCAATTCTCTACAAATTTTACATCTTTATTAATAACTCTTACAGAGTGCACACAGAGATCACAAGCATGTGATCCAACATTACAACAAACAAGCGGAAGCAAAGTAGGTCTGAGTACAGACAAGTTTAACAAATGGCTTAGAGAAGCCTTATCTAAAATCAAGCCCTCCACGAGGGAACCAGTCGTCTGACTGGGACTACACTAGCTTGGTCTTGGTCTGAGTCTTCATTCTTCGAGCTTCGGTTAGAAGTCACCATCGGAGTCGATGGGTTCATCTAAAACATAGATTAAGCAAACGTGAGTACAAAATCGTACTCAGCAAGACTTACATAGGAGCTATACTATTCATGCATATGTATCAAGGTAAAGGGAGGTGGGGTTTCACTTGCAGAAGTGCCAACTTTGACTTGGCTAGTCCTGAACTACGAGTACCAGACTTGAGGTAAGAAGCGTACACGAGTCCACTACATCTCTTCAATAAAATACACCACTATGGTTACTTCCTCGACTTCCCGACGAGAAGTACCTCATAGCACTCACGCTTATCTTGGTGTGTTTTAGAAGTATCCAGTTCAAGTTGTCTAATAATCAAGCTAAGCTTTCCATGCAGTCCATAACCGCGGACGCGGCTATTCAAATAGTTTTGTTAACCCTGCAGGGGTGTACCGCTACACACACGTGTCATCAGTTACCGCCTTTTGCGTGTCACCGTTCAAGAGATGACAGCGAGGATGCCACCACAACTGTTACCTCATAGCCGATCTAGTCCAAGAAAGCCGCCTACCTGGGTGGGCTACCACTATCGTGAACCCGGCCGGTTTACCGAAGTGGACCCAGATGATGTGTGCGTGGTGCGTAAGCCGGTCTCGGGTGAGCCGTTCTCTCACGTAGCAGCCAGGCCACAAACCTACCAGAACTCCGAACTATTGCGACATCTGGACATCGAAAGGGATGAGTTAATAGGTTGAGAGGGGTCAGTGAGCATAATGTGTGGTTGTACTATTCATCTTGGATCACCACACAAGAACTCGGACTTAGGGCGGTGTTCAACGAGACAACCCACTGTCTACTCCTACACAGCCTCTCATCGTTCACCTTGTATTAGGGTGGATTCACCAACACATTTCACTTTCATCAACACCAACTCCTACATCTGCTAGGATTGTGGTTTGCTTACTACTGTGACAAGATGATAGGTCATGCAAAGGATATGGGTTCAACTATGCGATAGAAACGTTATCATGATGATCATCCTAAACAATGCATAAGCGAGACATGAGAGGGAAGTGGGATTTTATCGACATGATCAATGGGGGTTTGCTTGCCTTGCTGACGAGGTTCAGTCACGGGGTCTTCAACGAAGGGGGTGGCCTCCTGCTCCGGTGCCACCTCTATCAGCAACATGACAATCATAGGATCAACATAATGTACAATGCACAATCACATGAATAAGATTGTAATGGTGCTGTTCAAGGTACTGATGTGTTGAGCATTCCATTTAAAAGGAGTATATTGCAAATTGAATTGCAAATTCAAACTCCAATTTGAATTCAAACTTGACCAAGTTACATGTGACATTGTTTGATCATTTTGAACCTTTTGTAATTGTGTATGATATGCCTCTGAAGTGTGCTTGAAATATAGTATAATTCCATGGTCCAAGTTGCAAAATCATTTGAATTGAATTTGAATTAATTTTAAACAAATCAAATGACATATGCTACTGGTCCCATTTTAAAATAAACTCAAACAAAGTTGAAAGTTGCATATTTGGATAGATAATTTTCTCCTGATCATTTTTCATATATTATTTGCTATATTTGGAGTTAGTATGAATTTATTATGATTTTCCAAAGTTTGTCCTATTTTCTGCCATTTTCTGGAATTTCTGTAAAAGATTTAAATCTCTGGAAAAATGTTTTAATGCGTCATCATGAGGTCAGCATGACGCAAGGGGGGGGCTGACAACAGGGGCCCACCTATCTGTCTCTGTGGGGTTAATCCCTGTTAAATTAACTTAACAGAGAGGGATTAGGGGTTGGGGCCCCACCTGTCAGTGACTCTAATGGGGATTAAGGGGGGGATTAGCTTAGGTTTAGGAGCTCTAATGGCGGGGTCGACGCCGGCGACTGGGAGCTCGCCGGAACTTCACCGGAATCGGCTCGGGGGCTCGGGGATGGAAACCGAGAGCACTGGGGGAATCCTCTCGCTCGTCCGCACCCATTCGTGCCATTGGGGGGGTCTCGGGGGGGGGCTCTGGAGCTTGGCCACAACGGCAATGGTGGCGGCCGACGGCTGGTGACAATGAAATTGGGCACGAGGCCATGGGATAGAGCGGGGAAGCACTGGCGTGAAGCTCTCGACGCCGCGCATCTGCTAGACTAGAAGGGGATCGAGGGGGAGGCCTCAGGCCATGGCTACGACAAGGAGACGGCGGCCGGAGTTTCTGGTCTTGGCGAGCATGAAGACAGAGGGCACGGGGAGGAAAAAGAAGAGGGGGAAAATGATGGCGGGCTCACCACGAGCACGTAGGGAAGGTCGCCGGGGACGGGGGCTTCTTGCAGCCGGAGAATCGGACGAGGGCACGCGGCGGCCGGAGTTTGGGAAGGAGGTCACGGGCGTCGCTTCCAGAGGGCTTCGGCTCAATTCCAGGCTCGGGGAGACGAAGACGATGGCGGGGAGGCGTCCAGACAAGTCGGTTCGACGAGGGGAGGCCAGTGGCCACGCGGTTGCGGCGGCGCGCTCCGGCGCAGGCTTCGGGACGGCGCTGGACTCGTGAGGAGGACAGGGGGAGGAGGTCCAGAGGAGGGGGAAAAGGTGCGGGAGGGCTCTGGCGACGCAGAGGCGTGAGGAAGGAGGCCTGGGTGGCCTAGAAGGCGGCCGGCGTCGCGGTGGCAGTCGTCGCCGCGCTCCCAGCTCCAGCGAGCTGCTTGGAGCCGCAGGGAGGAAGAAGACAACGCTTCGGGGTGGGCTGGGCCAGGCCAAGGTAAGTGGGCCTTCGCCTGTGGGCGCAAGGTAAGTCCCTTTCCCTCTGCATTTCTCTTTTCCTTTTTTTATTTCTTCTGTAAATAGGTTGACCTAGCCAAATAAAATAGCTAGGTATTTTTATAAATGCTGAAAATTTTTATATGGCCTCATAATAAAATATACTAGCCACTTATAAAGTTTCAACATTTTTAAAATTCAAATAATTTGAATCTTAACTCAAATAGGGTTATTTTATTAACTCCAAGGCACTGCTTGAATATTAGAAAATTCCATGAGCATGGGATTGCTCCCAAACCATTTTTAAAATGATCAGCACCATTTATAGGAATTTTCCAAATGTTCAAATGATTTTTGGAAAAAGATTTTTATCTGGCCATTTGATTTAAATTCTCAGGGATTTTCTTTTCCCCATTTTTGAATTTTCTTTTGAATCTTTCCATGATGCAAATAAGCACTTGATCCTAGCACAAACCTAACTTGGGGTTGTGACAACGAACCGGGGCACGCAGACCTCGGCTCTTCTGCTCCGGAGGCGCTCGGGATGACGGGAGGAAGCCGTCGATGCCGTCGATGATCGTGAGCAGGGGCTCACGAATTTGAGCTCCTTCTTGGGCTCCCATGGCTGCAAGAAACGGAGGAGGGAGGAGAGGAAAAAGAGGGGAATTTGGAGGTGGCGGCTGGGAAGGGGAAACCCTAACGAGGCGAGGGGAAAGAGGCGAGAGGAGAGGGAGCTCGGCTATAATGGGGGAGAGGAGGGCGACGTGGCTCAACGAGCTCCTCTCCTCCACGTCCACGGCATGAGAGGCGTGAGGGGGGACCTCCATGTGAAAGAAAGAAGAGAGGAGGGGGAAAAAGGTTGGTCCAGGGAGAGAGGGTTTGGGCTGGACTGAGCGATCGACTGGAGAGAGGGAAATGGGCCCAAGGCTATTTCTCAAATTACAAAGAATAAATATGCAAATTTAATCCTCAATGGAAAAATAAAAATGTTTTTTTTGGATTTTGTCAGTTTTGGGCTGTTACATAGGCTTTCCTCACAAACCAACAATAGTCTTTTCTGCACACTTTGTCCTCACTCGTGCGCACCCGGGATCAACTTCCCGGTCGGTATGGCTCCCGGAAAAGAAGGTACACCTTGATGATATGAGTAGTCTATCATTTCTATTGAGATCCTGGGCTGTTACAAGTAGTGTCGTCGCGTGAGCGAAAAATGCCTCGAGGGGAGAGTCTGCGCTCGAGCCCTCGAGTGTTATAGTAGTATCGTCGCGTAAGCGAAAAGCGCCTCGAGGGGAGAGTCTGCGCTCGAGCCACCGAGTGCTGAATTAGTGTCATCGCGTGAGCAAAAAACGCCTCGAGGGGGGAGTCTGCGCTCGAGCCCCGAGTGTTAGAGTAGTATCGTCGCATAAGCGTAAAGCGCCCCGAGGGGAGTGTCTGCACTCGAGCCCCCGAGTGCTGAAGTAGTGTCGTCGCGTGAGAGAAAACGCCTCGAGGGGGGAGTCTGCGCTCGAACCCCCGAGTGCTGAAGTAGTGTCGTTTGGGAAACACATCTTTTATTGCTTCAAGATTTTACAAGAGTTGCCTATCGGTGCTACTGCCGATATTGCGTTTCTGGGCAAAAGTGTCGATGAGTAGTCTATGAGTAGAAGAGGCGCAATTTTTCCACGTTCCACGGGTTTCCCACGTCTTCGTTGGTCTTCGGGTTCTTTAGTCTGTACGCTCCTCCTCCTATGACCTCGGAGACTATAAATGGTCCTTCCCACTGCGGGCCGAGCTTGTGGACCTTTTCTTGTATTAGTCGTAGGACGAGATCTCCTTCCCGGAAGGTTCTTGTTCGCATGCGACTGCTTTGGTATGTGCGTAGCTTGTCTTGGTATCCTTCTGATATTGCTAGGGTTGTGTCCCTTGGCTCATCTGCGACATCTTTGTCGTCTTCGAGTGCGTCTTCTGCCTATTCCTCTTCGTACCCCGTGATTCGAGGAGCTCCAAATTTGAGGTCGTGTGGCAGTACAGCCTCCGACCCGTACACCATGAAGAATGGCATGTATTGGGTTGAAGCATTGGGAGTGGTGCGCAAGCTCCATAAGACTGCGGGAAGTTCTTCTATCCAGTTGCCTGCGACTTGCTCGAGTGGTGCGAGGAGCCTCTTTTTGATTCCGCCGCATACTAAGCCGTTTGCTTTTTCCACTTGCCCGTTGGACTGCGGGTGCGCGACTGAAGCATAGTTGATCTTGTTGCCCAGATCCTGGCAGAAGTTTTGGAATTCTGTTGTTGTGAAGTTTGTACCATTATCCATGATGATGTTGTGTGGTACTCCAAATCGGAAGATGATTGATTTCATAAAGTTGACTGCCGTGAGGGATGTCAAGCTGGTGATTGGTACTGCCTCAATCCACTTGCTGAACTTGTCGACTGCTACTACGAGATGTGTTCGGCCTCCTTTTGAGGATTTCTTGAGTGGGCCAACCATGTTGATTCCCCATGTGGCGAAGGGCCAGGATAGCGGTATAGTTTTGATTTCTGACGCTGGCTCGTGGGGCTTGCTGGCGAATTTTTGACAAGCAATGCAGCGTCGCACGATGTCTTCCGCATTTTGCATCACAATTGGCTAGTAAAAACCCGCTCGAAAAGTTTCGTCCCCTAGAGCACGGCTGCTCGCGTGGTGTTCGCAAGTGCCTTCGTGGATCTCGAGTAGTAGGGCCTTGCCGTCTTCCTCCTCAATGCACTTTTTGAGTACTTGAGAAATGTTGTGTTTGTAGAGCTGTCCATTGATTATGGTGAATGCCTTAGATCGTCGGCTGATGTGTCAGGCTTCATCAGCGTCCTGTGGCAAGGTGCCTTATATCAAAAATCTGAGGAAAGGTCTTGTCCAGGTTGGGCCTTTGGGTGCCGCTGTTTCTGTCTCCTCAACTGCGTTGTTGCCTTCTTCGTCAGCAACGGGGTTCGCTGCTGCTAGTTGTGCCGGTTCGCTTGTACTGCCGGCTTCTACGTCTGCTCCTGGTGCGAGTGTCTTGGTTTTGGTTGATCTTTGGCTGATACTCTCGAGATAAACTCCTGGGGGAACTGGTCCTCGAGTTGATCCGATGTTTGCGAGCTCATCTTCTTCTGTGTTATTCGCTCTGGCGACATAGTTAAGCTCGCATCCGTCGAATTATCTTTCTAGGGTGTTGTAGGGCTTCTGGTATGCTAACATGTTGTCTGCGACTGCTTCACAGTCCCTCATTGCTTGTTGAACGACAAGGTTGGAGTCACCGTAGATTACGAGGCGGGTGGCCCCGCAAGCTTTTTGTCACAACCCCAAGTTAGGTATGTGCTAGGATTAGCAAGTCCCTTTGCATCATGCAAAAATTCAAAAGAAATTAAAAAATGGGGAAGCAGAAAGCCCTGAGAAATTAATTCAAATGGCCAGATAAAAATCTTTTTCCAAAAATCATTTGAACATTTGGAAAATTCCTATAAATGATGCTGATCATTTTAAAAGTGGTTTGGGTATTTTCCCATGCCCATGGATTATCCAAAAATTCAAAATGTGCTCTGGAAATTAAATTTGACCCCTATTTGAATTGAAATTCAAATGTTTTGAATTTCAAAAATGCTCAAATTCTACAAGTGACTTGCTACTGGTCACCTAGGATTTATAAAAATATTTGGGCATTTTTATAAAATGCCTTACTATTTTATTTGGGGCAAAGCAATTTACAGAAAAGGAAAAACAGAAACAATTACAGCAGAAAAGAGAAAACATAAGTGAGCCCACTTACCTGGGCCTCGGGTCCAACTAACCGAGGCCAGCCCAAGCCCACGTCCACCCTTGTCGTCTTCCCTAACCTGCTCGGTGGCGCGCTGGGAGAGCACGACCAACGCAACCGCGACGCCGGAGGGCTTCTAGGCCACCCCCTGCCTCCTTCTCTCGCCACGCAGACGCCCACGTCGCCCCGCTCCTCTTTCCCCTTGCAGAGACGAGCTCCCGCTCTTCCTCCTCACCGAATCCCGCACGCAACCGTAGCCTAGCCGGAGCACGGCGACGCCCCGACGCGGCGACTGAAGCCCTCGAGCTCCGTCGACTTGTCCAACACGTCCGCAGCCGTCGTCTACGTCGAGCCACTGCACCAATCGAAGCTCAGCGCCACTGGAGACGACGCCGGGTTCAGCGTTTCGCCGCCGGCCGCCGAGAAGAGAAGCTCCAAATACGTCGCCGTCGAGAGACCCCCGACCTCGCCGTCTTCTCCATTCGAATCGGGGTGAGTCGCTCGTCGTTTTGCCTCTATCTCCACCTCCTCCCGTGCCCTGCAGCTGGATTCCGGCGAGGTCGATCCACGGGCCTCCGCCTTCGATGAGCCCTACGACGCCACAGAGCCCCCCCTTGGCCCCCTCCTACTCCAACGCGCGCGCAAGCTCACGGGCTACACGCCAGTGCCCCCATACCCCCTCCCCGTGCCCTAAATCCTAAGTCCGGCGAGTCTCCGGCGAGACTCCGATGACCCCCGCCATTAGCAACTAACATAAGCTAACCCCTGAGATAAACCCCCCTAATCCCCTATGACAGGTGGGGCCCCCCCAGTCCTTAAACCCCCTCTGTTTATTTTAAACAGAGGGATTAAGCTCTGTGTCACTGACAGACATGGCCCACATGTCAGCCCCTACTGACATCAGCACTGCGTCAGCATGATGCAATAAATCATTTTCCAGAGATTAAAAGAAATAAAGAAAAGAGAGAAAATTCCAGAAAATAGATTAAACTTTGAAATTCAATAACTTTTTAATTTTAACTCCAAATTGGACAAATAATATGTCTAAAATTATCAGAAAAATACAAGGATTATGAATATGCAAATTTTTTTCATGTTTGACCATTTTTAGAATGGGTGAACAGTAGCAAACATGCATATGGATCCTTTTCAAATTCAAATTTGGAGTGAATTTGCAAATGACTTTGCAACACACTTCTTTTGAATGAGTTCATCCACACATCAGAGACTTTACCTCACCTTTACAACATCAATTCATGATCAACCTTTCAAATGAACTTTCATGCATTCAAATGCATTTGAAATTCATCGATAAATCAAATGGAGTTTGAATTTGCATTTCAAATGCAATATACTCCTTTTAAATAGAATTGTCCACACAGTGCAACCATGAACATCACCATCACAATCTTATTCATGTGATTGTGCATTGTACATTATGTTGATCCTATGATTGTCATGTTGCTGATAGACGTGCAACCGGAATCGGAGACCACCCCCTTCATTGAAGACACCGTTGTCGAAACCTCGTCAGCAAGGCAAGCAAACCCCCTTTGATCATGTCGATAAAATCCCACTTCCCTCTCATGTCTCGCTTATGCATTGTTTAGGATGATCACCATGATAACGTTTCTACCGCATAGTTGAACCCATATCCTTTGCATGACCTATCATCTTGTCACAGTAGTAAGAAAACCACAATCCTAGCAGATGTAGGAGTTGGTTGATATCATGTGGCCACTGCAACTGTTACTGCTTATTGCATGCTTAGTGGTGCAATGAGGTTGCTTATGATGTGAGTCGGGTTGATGGTAAACATGGTGTTGATGAAAGTGAAATGTGTTGGTGAATCTACCCTAATACAAGGTGAACGATGAGAGGCTGTGTAGGAGTACACAGTGGGTTGTCTCGTTGAACACCGCCTTAAGTCCGAGTTCTTGTGTGGTGATCCAAGAAGAAGAGTACAACCACACATTGGGCTCACTGACCCCTCTCATCCTAGTACCTCACCCCGTTCGAACCCCAAGAGTCGCAGTAGTTCGGAGTTTAGGTAGGGCTGTGGCACGGTCTGCGAAGTGGATGAACGGCTTTTCAAGACCGGCTTGGGACCCTGCACACATCGTTCGAGGCTGTACTGGAACCTCGGCCGGACTTCCATACGGATCCCCCTCAGATAGGCGACTCTCTGGACTAGAACGGAGCGGTGGGCGAAGTGTTGTGGTGGCATCCTCGCTGTCACCTCTTGAACGGTGACACGCAAAAGGAGATAACTGATGACACGTGTGTCACAACCCCAAGTTAGGTGTGTGCTAGGATCAAGTGCTACCTTGCATCATGTGAAAATTTCAAAAAGAAAATCAAAATTGGGGAAAAGAAAAGCCCTGAGAATTTAAATCAAATGGCCAGATAAAAATCTTTTTCCAAAAATCATTTGAACATTTGGAAAATTCTTATAAATGGTGCTGATAATTTTAAAAATGATTTGGGAGTAATCCCATGCCCATGGAATTTTCTAATATTCAAACAGTGGCTTTGGAAATTAAATAAAACCCTATTTGAATTGAAGTTCAAATTATTTGAATTTCAAAAATGCTCAAATTTTATAAGTGGCTAGCTCTATATATATTGAGGCCACATAAAAATTTGTAGCATTTTTAAAAATGCCTAGCTATTTATTTTAGCATGGCCAACATATTACAGAAAAGAAAATAGAAAAGAATTAAGAAAAGGGAGTTACCTCTCGCACCAGGCGAGGCCCAACTCCCCTGGACAGCCCAGCCCACCTGGACCCCTCCCCTGTCGTCTTCCTCCCCGCGCCTCCAAGCTGCTCGGTGGAATGCCACCGAGACAGCCGGGCACAGCGTCGTCTCCCCAGCCTCCACCAGCACTCCCCACCCTTCTACGCGCCCCTGGAGACGCACCCGAGTGCCACACCTCCATTCCTCCCCTCCAGAGCCTCTCCCTCTCACTCCTGCGACGAACCCGACGACGACCCGAGTGCCGCCGTCGCCATGCCGTGAAGAACGCGTGGCCAGCGACCTCCTCGGACCCCGACGTGATGTCCATCGTCTTGCGCATCGTCGACCACGCCAAGATGCAGAAGGAATCGAGCCCATGTGCCCCGTAGCCTCCGCCCCCTTCTTCGTCTTCGCCGCCGGCCGCCGGAAGCTGCAGTGAAATTGCGCCACCACCAGAGACTCCCCGCCCCTGTCGTTCGCTCCATCGCGCTCCTGGTGAGCCGCTAATCTTTTCCCCCAACCTCTTTTAGCCCCGCTCTTCCTCTAAGCACGACCGCCATGGGAGCCGAGCTCCGTCGCCGCCATGGATGACCTAGAGCTCGCTCCCGTGCTCCAGCGCCTCCCCCTTCTAGCCTACAGTCCTCCAGGTGCTCGCAGAAATCCAACACGCCAAGCCCCGGTCCAAATGGCGCTCCAGAGGGCAATTCCGATGTCGCCGGACTTCTGTTTCCGCTAACGTCGTCGCCGGCGTCACTCCTGTGCTCCCCGGTGACGCTGTCGCGCCCTGGGTGAAGCGCGCAAGCACGTAGAGTCGTTTGGTGGTCGCGGCGTGCCGTTTGGTCGCCGGAGTCGTCGTCCAGTGGATCGCCGCCGCGTCGGGTGTCGCCGTCGACATGTCGCCGGCAGCGCTGACGTGGCCGTGGTTAAGTTAACCACTAATCCCCCCCGTTAGCCACTGACAGTGGGGCCCTTAGCCCCCTAATCCCTGGTTAGTTTAAAACTAACCGGGTTAGTTAACCAGTGAGGCTGACCAGTGGGACCCCCTTGTCAGGCCAGCCCCTGCGTCAGCATGACGCCACCCTGACGCAATAAATCAAATTCCAGATTTTTAGAAAAGATTTAAAGAATTCAGAAAATCCCAGAAAAGGCAGAAATTACCCCAAACTTTGGAAATTCATAGAAAATTCATATTAACTCCAAATTGGACAAATAATATATGACAAATGATCAGGAGAAAATTATCTTTCCAAATATGCAACTTTCAACTATGTTGGAGTTGATTTTAAAATGGTACCAGTAGCATATGTCATTTGATATATTTGAAATTAATTCAAATTCAAATCAAATGCTTTTGCAACTTGGAACATGAAATTATGCTACATTTCACCTACACTTCAGAAGCTTATCACACACATGATCATTTCGATTACAAAATACAAATGCTAGCAAATGCAACTTGGACCAAATTAAATACATTTGGAGTTTGGAATTTGAATTCACTTTCAAATCAACTTCAATTAACTTGTTGCAAATGGAACCTAGATCACATCAATGCAATTCACATCATTTGACAACATAATCATGTGCTTGAGCATTGCAACTTATTTATGCTTTGTTTATATTGTTTTCTCGGATAGTAGTGGATCCGGAGCTCGAGATCACCCCCTTCGTTGAAGACACCGTTATCAAAACCTCGTCAGCAAGGCAAGCAAACCCCCATTGATCATGTTGATAAAATCCCACTTCCCTCTCATGTCTCGCTTATGCATTGTTTAGGATGATCACCATGTTACGATTCTACCGCATAGATGAACCCATTTCTTTCCATGACCTATCTTTTGTCACAGTAGTAAGCAAACCACAATTCTAGCAAATGTAGGAGTTGGTTGATATCATGTGGCCCCTGCAATGCTACTGCTTATTGCATGCTTAGTATGATACCATGTTGTTACTGTGATGTGAGTCGGGATGGAAATGATCATGTTGATGATGGTAGAAATGTGTTGGTGAATCGACCCTAATACAAGGTGAACGATGAGAGGCTGTGTAGGAGTACACAGTGGGTTGTCTCGTTGAACACCGCCCTAAGTCCAAGTTCTTGTGTGGTGATCCAAGTTGAAGAGTACAACCACACATTGGGCTCACTGACCCCTCTCGGCTTACTAACTCATCCCTTTCGATGTCCAGATGTCGCAGTAGTTCGGATTTCTGTAGGTATTGTGGCCTGGTAGCCAAGTGAGAGAACGGCTCATCCGAGACCGGCTTTCGCACCACGCACACATCGTCTGGGTCCACTTCGGTAAACCGGACGGGTTCACGATAGTGGCAGACAACCCAGATAGGCGGCTTTCATGGACTAGATCGGCTATGAGGTAACGGTTGTGGTGGCATCCTCGCTGTCATCTCTTGAACGGTGACACGCAAAAGGCGGTAACTGATGGCACGTGTGTGTAGCGGTACACCCCTGCAGGGTTAACAAAACTATTCGAATAGCCGCGTCCGCGGTTATGGACTGTTTGGAAAGCTTAGCTTGATTATTAGACAACTTGAATCGGATACTTCTAAAACACACCAAGATAAGTGTGAGTGCTATGGTGTGCTTCTCGTGGGGAAGTCGAGGAAGTAACCATAGTGGTGTAATTGGTTGAAGAGATGTAGTGGACTCGTGTACGCTTCTTACCTCAAGTCTGGTACTCGTAGTTCAGGACTAGCCAAGTCAAAGCTGGCACTTCTGCAAGTGAACCCCACCTCCCTTTACCTTGATACATATGCATGAGTAGTATAGCTCCTATGTAAGTCTTGCTGATTACGACTTTGTACTCACGTTTTCTTAATCTATGTTTTAGATAAACCCACCGAACCCGATGGTGGCTTCTACCTGAAGCTCGAAGATTGAAGACTCAGACCAAGACCAAGCTAGTGTAGTCCCAGTCAGACGACTGGTTCCCTCGTGGAGGGCTTGTTTTTAGATAAGGCTTCTCTAAGCCATTTGTTAAACTTGTCTGTACTCAGACCTACTTTGCTTCCGTATGCTTGTTGTAATGTTGGATCACATGCTTGTGATCTCTGTGTGCACACTGTAAGAGTTATTCAATAAAGTATATACTTTGTAGAGAATTGCAATGATACCTGCTGTTCATACAAGGCATGTGTGCTGCGTGTATGTTTATAACATGCATGTCTTTGTATGGGTTTTCGAGACCTTAGTTGTGATCTGGCTGGCGGTCTTTTATACACCAAGTGGCCCTTAGATGTGCGCAGCTTGGGGCATCGCGATTCGATTGCTCGAGACTCTGTCTTGTGCACACTTTGATGTATGATCGAGCCCGCCCTAGACCCCGACTAAGTGAGCGGGCTGGAGTAAGTCTATGTAAGGGTTATAATACAATCGATAGTATGGTTGAGGCGACTTGTCTATGAGTATGGGAATTCACCACCCATATCAGTTAGACTTGTGTGCGGACGATGAGGACCCATCTCAGTGGATCATCCGGCCTGAATGGGATGCCCCTCATGTTCGATGCTTTCCGAGAACGTTCTGTGCTTGGCCTTGTCTGCTTAGACAAGTGGGTACGGTTCTCGGCTCTCCATATGATTGTGTTGTAGCGAGGCTTATATACGCTAATTCCGGGTCCCGACAACGTGTGTGTAGCGGTACACCCCTGCAGGGTCAACAAAACTATTCGAATAGCCGCGTCCGCGGTTATGGACTGCTTGGAAAGCTTAGCTTGATTATTAGATAACTTGAACTGGATACTTCTAAAACACACGAAGATAAGTGTGAGTGCTATGGCGTGATTTCTCGTGGGGAAGTCGAGGAAGGCACCATGGTGGTGTATTTGGTTGAAGAGATGTAGTGGACTAGTGTACGCTTCTTACCTCAAGTCTGGTACTCGTAGTTCGGGACTAGCCAAGTCAAAGCTGGCACTTCTGCAATTGAACCCCACCTCTCTTTACCTTGATACATGTGCATGAGTAGTATAGCTCCTACGTAAGTCTTGCTGAGTACGACTTTGTACTCACGTTTGCTTATTCTATGTTTTAGATGAAACCACCGACCCTGATGGTGGCTTCTACCCGAAGCTCAAAGATTGAAGACTCAGACCAAGACCAAGCTAGTGTAGTCCCAGTCAGACGACTGGTTCCCTTGTGGAGGGATTGTTTTTAGATAAGGCTTCTCTAAGCCATTTGTTAAACTTGTCTGTACTCAGACCTACTTTGCTTCGGCTTGTCTGTTGTAATGTTGGATCACATGCTTGTGATCTCTGTGTGCACTCTGTAAGAGTTATCAATAAAGTTGTATACTTTGTAGAGAATTGCAATGATACCTGCTGTTCATACAAGGCATGTGTGCTGCGTGTATGTTTATAACATGCATGTCTTTGTATGGGTTTTCGAGACCTTAGTTGTGATCTGGCTGGCGGTCTTTTATACACCAAGTGGCCCTTAGATGTGCGCAGCTTGGGGCATCGCGATGCGATTGTTCGAGACTCTGTCTCGTGCACACTTTGATGTATGATCGAGCCCGCCCTAGACCCCGACTAAGTGATCGGGCTGGAGTAAGTCTATGTAAGGGTTATAATACAATCGATAGTATGGTTGAGGCGACTTCTCTATGAGTATGGGAGTTCACCACCCATATCATTTAGACTTGTGTGCGGACGATGAGGACCCATTTCAGTTGATCATCCGGCCTGGATGGGATGCCCCTCATGTTCGATGCTTTCCGAGAACGTTCTGTGCTTGGCCTTGTCTGCTTAGACAAGTGGGTATGGTTCTCGGCTCTCCATATGATTGTGTTGTAGCGAGGCTTTCATACGCTAACCCCGAGTCCCGAAAGACTTGGTATCAGAGCAGGACTGACTGTAGGATTATCAGCCTTGGCCGAAGTCGAGTCTAGCCTTCTATAGTTATATAGTTACTCTGGGTATATAAGGGAACAACGTAAGGCTTCTTTTTCTCCTTACCCTCATCGTTCTGAGTTCTCAGTCACCCTCATCTTATTCTACGGGCAGATAGGACTAGGCTCACCTCTGTCTGATTAGAACATCTCGTTGTTTGCTTCCTTGTAGCCGTAGAAAAGTTGTGTCCGGTTTCCTAGCATTGTTGTAATGTTGATTTCTTACATCTTATTATGTAAGTGCTGTATCTACATTGAAAGAAAATTGTTTTCTTGCAATTACAGCCGTTATGCTGTCCGAATCATCCCAGGTTTCTACATAATCTGATGCATTTGCAAAATCCTTCTATCTTTTTCGGGTGTCCTTCCAGGTGTTTTCTAGGTTGCATGCCCGACAGTTCCATAGAGTTGTTGTAGTTGTTGTTCTAGAAACCTATAGTGATTCATTTGCAACTCATTCTCCCACTTTAGATGTCTTCTAGCCAGAAGAACCACACTAACCATCGTGTTGGGTACTTTGCTACTCTGACATATCCGTTGTAGCCTCTAGTAAACCTTGGTCATCCTCTAGGAAGCTATCCAGAGGTCCAACCCCTTAAACCTAGCCACCCAACAGATGTGTAGAGTTCGTCGTAGATCTTATGCCAGGAACCGCACCAATTTCTAGACGCCCATACAAAATGGCCCCACGTGAGTTAGCTGAGCTTAAAACCCAACTGGAGGCTTTGTTGAAAAAAGGCTTCATCCGCCCTAGCTCATCGCCATGGGGTTGCCCCGTTTTGTTCGTAACGAAGAAAGATGAAACAGAAAGGATGTGCGTAGACTATCGCCCGCTAAATTAAGCGACGATAAAGAACAAGTACTCATTGCCCAGGATCAATGATCTTTATGATCAACTTGCAGGATCCTCTGTCTTCTCCAAGATGGATTTGAGATTAGGTTATCATCAAATCAAAATCCGAAACGAGGATATTCCCAAAACGGCTTTTACTACTCGTTATGGTCTTTACGAGTACACCGTCATGTCCTTTGGTTTAACCAATGCCCCCGCCACTTTCTCACGCATGATGAATTCGATCTTCATGGAGTACTTAGATAAATTTGTTGTGGTTTATCTTGATGAAATTCTCATCTACTCGAAGAACGAAGCAGAACATGCCGAACACCTAAGGCTGGTATTGATGAAACTTAGAGAGCATCGCATGTATGCTAAATTATCCAAGTGTGAATTTTGGCTACCAGAAGTGACCTACTTAGGCCACGTGATTTCTGCAAAAGGCATTGTTGTGAATCCCGAGAGAGTTCAGGCCGTCCTTGACTGGACTCCACCTGAATCGGTTAAGCAAGTTAGGAGTTTTCTTGGCCTAGCCAGCTATTGCCGTCGCTTCGTCGAGAACTTTTCTAAAGCTGCAAAGCCTCTAACTGAACTCCTCAAGAAAGATAAGAAATTCCTATGGACTCCCAAGTGTGAGGAAGATTGACTTCTGCACCCGTACTTGCGCCTCCAGACACCAAAAAGGATTTCGATATCTATTGTGACGCCTCACGGCAAGGGTTAGGATGCATACTTATGCAAGATAGACATGTGGTAGCTTATTCTTCACGCCAGTTGCGGCCACATGAAGAGAACTATCCTACCCATGACCTTGAACTCGCTGCCGTAGTTCATGCCCTAACAACTTGGCGACATTACCTCCTTGGTAATCGTTGTGAGATCTATTCCGACCACCAAAGCCTCAAATACATATTCACCCAGCCAGATCTTAATCTCAGGCAAAGACGCTGGATTGAGTTGATAAAAGATTATGACTTAAGAATTTCTTACACCCCAGGCAAAGCCAATGTCATGGCTGATGCACTAAGTCGTAAGTCGTATTGTAACAACCTTATGTTACAACAGTATCAACCACTTCTTCATGAGGAATTTCGCAAGCTTAATCTTGAGATTGTTCCTCATGGCTATCTTTCTACCTTGGTGGCGAAACCAACTCTTGAGGATCAAATCATAGTTGCCCAAAGGCGTGCACGAGGTGTTCGCCGGATCAAGGAGAACATTGCTAGCGGAGTTGCTAAATGTTTCTCCACAGATAGCAAGGGAACGGTATTCTTTGGAAATCGTTTGGTAGTACCTAAGAATAGGGAACTAAGGCAACTCATCCTCAAAGAAGCCCATGACACACCCCTCTCGATTCATCCCGGTAGCACAAAAATGTACCGAGGTCTACGCCAAAGATTTTGGTGGACCAGGATGAAGAGAGACATTGCTCGATTTTTTGCTGAATGTGATGTTTGTCGTCGCATCAAAGCAGAACACCAAAGACCTGCTGGCACACTTCAACCTTTGTCTATTCCCGAGTGGAAATGGGACAAAGTCGGTATGGATTTCATCACCGGCTTTCCAAAAACCCAGAAAGGAAACGATGCCATCTTCGTTGTCATAGATAGGCTTTCCAAAGTTGCTCACTTCCTTCTAGTTCGCGAGTCTATAACTGCTAGCCAGTTAGCAGACTTGTATGTCTCTAGAATTGTATCCCTTCACGGTGTTCCTTTGGAAATCAATTCTGATCGTGGTAGCCTTTTCACCTCTAGATTTTGGGGAAGCTTCCAACATGCTATGGGAACTCATCTCTCCTTTAGTACAGCTTTCCATCCTCAGTCTAGTGGTCAAGTCGAAAGGGTTAACCAAATTCTTGAAGACATTCTCAGATCTTGTGTTATCTCATTCGGAAAGAATTGGGAGAAGTCTCTTCCATTTGCCGAATTTTCTTATAACAATAGTTTAAAATCTAGTCTGAACATGGCTCCTTTTGAACTCCTATATGGACGATGATGTCGAACACCTTTGAACTAGTCAGAAACCGGTGAAAGACAATTCTTTGGACCGGATATGATCAAGGAATCAGAAGAGCAAGTTCGCATTGTTCGTGATCAATTGAAAGCCGCTCAGTCTCGTCAGAAAAGCTACTATGATCGTCATCATAGGAAAGAGAGCTACAATCTGGATGAGAAGGCTTACCTTCGGGTTACTCCTCTGAAGGGAACCCAAAGATTCGGTATCAAAGGAAAATTGGCCCCACGTTACATCGGACCTTTCCGCATTCTTGCTAAACGTGGAGAAGTTGCCTACCAACTTGAACTACCCCCGCACCTTTCCCGAGTACATGATGTATTCCATGTGTCACAACTCAGGCGTTGCTTCAAGGACCCCATCCGCGAAGTCGACCATGAAACGCTTGATCTCCAAGATGACCTTTCTTATCGAGAATACCCTGTTCGTGTTCTTGATTCAGCAGAGCGTGTCACTCGTCGTCAGAAGATCAAGTTTCTGAAAGTTCAGTGGTCACACCACTCTGAGAAAGAAGCCACGTGGGAAAGAGAAGAACGTCTCCGTGCCGAGTACCCCTCCTTCCTCCCGCAGACTTCTGAATCTCGGGACGAGATTCTTTTGAGTGGGGGCGAGTTGTCACAACCCCAAGTTAGGTATGAATCTCGTCCCGAGATTCAGAAGTCGTCGGGAGGAAGGTGGGGTACTCGGCACGGAGGCGGTCTTCTCTTTCCCAGGTTGCTTCTTTCTCGGAGTGATGTGACCATTGCACTTTGAGGAACTTGATCTTCTGACGACGAGTGACACACTCTGCGGAATCAAGAATACGAACAGGGTACTCTCGATAAGAAAGGTCATCTTGGATATCAAGCGTTTCATGGTCGACTTCGCAATTGGGGTCCTTGAAGCAACGCCTGAGTTGTGACATGTGGAATACATCATGTACTCGGGAAAGGTGCGGGGGTAGTTCAAGTTGGTAGGAAACTTCTCCACGTTTAGCTAGAATGCGGAAAGGTCCGATGTAAGGTGGGGCCAACTTGCCTTTGATACCGAATCTTTGGGTTCCCTTCAGAGGAGTAACCCGAAGGTAAGCTTTCTCATCAAGATTGTAGCTCTCTTCTCTATGATGACGATCATAGTAGCTCTTTTGACGAGACTGAGCGGCTTTCAATCGATCACGAATAATGCGAACTTGCTCTTCTGCTTCCTTGATCATATCTGGTCCAAAGAGTTGTCTTTCACCGGTTTCTGACCAGTTTAGGGGTGTTCGACATCGTCGGCCATAGAGGAATTCAAAGGGAGCCATGTTCATACTAGATTGATAGCGATTGTTATAAGAAAATTCGGCGAAGGGAAGAGATTTCTCCCAATTCTTTCCGAAAGAGATAACACAAGCTCATAGCATGTCTTCCAAGATTTGATTAACCCTTTCAACTTGACCGCTAGATTGAGCATGAAATGTTGTACTAAAGGAGAGATGAGTTCCCATAGCATTCTGAAAGCTCCCCCAAAATCTAGAGGTGAAAAGGCTACCACGATCAGAATTGATTTCCAAAGGAACACCGTGAAGAGACACGATTCTAGATACATACAAGTCCGCTAACTGACTAGCAGTTATAGACTCGCGAACAGGAAGGAAGTGAGCAACTTTTGAGAGTCGGTCAATGACAACGAAGATGGCATCATTTCCTTTCTGGGTTTTTGGAAAGCCGGTGATAAAGTCCCTACCGACCTTGTCCCATTTCCACACAGGAATAGACAATGGTTGAAGAGTACCAGCAGGTCTTTGGTGTTCTGCCTTAATGCGACGACAAACATCACATTCGGCAACAAATTGTGCAATGTCTCTCTTCATCCGGGTCCACCAAAATCTTTGGCGTAGATCTCGGTACATTTTTGTGCTATCAGGATGAATGGAGAGGGGAGTGTCATGAGCTTCCTTAAGGATCAGCTGCCTTAGGTCTTGATTTTCAGGAACTACTAAACGATTTTCGAAGAATATCGTTCCTTGATCTTTTGCAGAGACACATTTAGCAACTCCGCTAACAATGTTCTGCTTGATCTCTTGAATACTACTATCTTTTTTCTGTGCGGATATGATTTGATCCTCAAGGGTTGGTTTCGCCACCAAGGTAGAAAGAAATCCATGAGGAACTATCTGAAGATTGAGCTTGCGAAATTCCTCATGAAGAAGTGGTTGATACTGTTGCAACATGAGGTTGTTACAAAGTGACTTACGACTCAGTGCATCAGCCATGACATTGGCTTTGCCTGGGGTGTAAGAAATTCCTAAGTCATAATCTTTTATCAACTCTATCCAGCGTCTTTGCCTGAGATTAAGATCTGGCTGGGTGAAAATATATTTGAGGCTTTGGTGGTCGGAATAGATCTCACAACGATTACAAAGGAGGTAATGTCGCCAAGTCTTCAGGGCATGAACTATGGCAGCGAGTTCAAGATCATGGGTAGGATAGTTCTCTTCATGTGGACGCAACTGGCGTGAAGCATAAGCTACCACATGTCGATTTTTCATAAGTATGCATCCTAACCCTTGCCGTGAAGCATCACAATAGATCTCGAAATCCCTTTTGGTGTCTGGAGGTGCAAGTACGGGTGCAGAAGTCAATCTTCTCTTTAGCTCTTGAAAGCTTTCCTCGCACTTGGGGGTCCATTGGAATTTCTTATCTTTCTTGAGGAGTTCAGTTAGAGGCTTTGCAACTTTGGAGAAGTTCTCAACGAAGCGGCGGCAATAGCTTGCTAGGCCGAGAAAACTCCTAACTTGCTTAACCGATTCAGGTGGAGTCCAATCAAGGACGGCCTGAACTCTCTCGGGATTGACAGCAACACCTTTTGCAGAAATCACGTGGCCTAAGTAGGTCACTTCTGGTAGCCAAAATTCACACTTGGAGAATTTAGCATACAGGCGATGCTCTCGAAGCTTCATCAATACCAACCTAAGATGTTCTGCGTGCTCTTCTTCGTTCTTCGAGTAGATGAGAATGTCATCAATATAAACCACAACAAATTTATCTAGGTACTCCATGAAGATCGAATTCATTAAGCGCGAGAATGTGGCGGGGGCATTGGTTAAACCGAAGGACATGACGGAGTACTCGTAAAGACCATATCGAGTAGTGAAAGCCGTCTTGGGAATGTCCTCATTTCAGATTTTGATTTGATGATAGCCTAATCTCAAATCCATCTTGGAGAAGACAGAGGATCCTGCAAGTTGATCATAAAGATCATTGATCCTGGGCAGTGGGTATTTGTTCTTTATCTTCGCTAGATTTAGCGGGCGATAGTCTACGCACATCCTTTCTGTTCCATCTTTCTTCGTTACGAACAGAACGGGGCAACCCCATGGCGATGAGCTAGGGCGGATGAAGCCTTTTTCCAACGAAGCATCAAGTTGGGTTTTTAGCTCAGCTAACTCATGTGGGGCCATTCTATATGGATGTCTTGAAATTGGGGTTGTGCCTGGTATAAGATCCACTATGAATTCTACACACCTGTCGGGTGGCATTCCCGACAACTCTTCAGGAAAGACATCCGGAAAGTCACGAACCACCGGAATATCTTCAAGGTCAGGAAGGGGAAGCACATTCAAAGTATGCATCTGGATTCTAGAGCTGGGTGATGTGTAGTCAATGATCTGGCCTGAAGGATGGGTGAGTTTAACTGATTTGGCTTTACAATCAAGGAATGCATTCTGCCTTGATAACCAATCCATGCCTAGGATGACATAATGTCTGAAGACTTGAGGGCTATAAGAGAAGCAAGGAATACTAAACCCTCAATTGCAATTTGATTGCCATGGCTTACCCTATTAGTTTGCCACTTTGAACCAGGAGTTTGAATGATCATTGGAGAAAACATTTCTTCAAAAGGGAATTCATGACGAAGTGCATAACTCTCCGACATGAATGAATGAGAAGCTCCTGGATCGAAAAGAACGGAGGCGGGAACATGATTGACTGGGAGTGTGCCAAGGATGACGTCAGAAGGAGCAATATCTTTCTCAACTGAAATTTGGTTCACACAACCACTACTAGTGGCTGAAGGCTTTGCTGGAAAGGTTTTGGTGGTTGATTTCTTTGAAGGCTTATGACAAGGTCTACGTGGTGCCACAAACACTGTAGGGCATTGTCGGAAGTAATGGCCTGTCAGACCACACGTGAAACACATCCTGCCTGAATTTCTGGGAGCGGGATTACTTGATTGCACACCATCATTCCTGGGAGGAACAATGTGTTGAGGTGGATGGCATATATTGGATGGTGGTCTTTGAAGAAAGTTTTGAGGTATGGCACTAGTTGGAATCCATATTCGACGTTTCTAAGGGGCTGAACTTGAAGAAGGAGCAAGCTCAAGAGCATGCTTGCGGGACTCTTCGAACACTTCATTGCCATGCTCAGCTCTAAAGGATCTGTTGACTAAATCCTCAAAGGTGGCAAATTCAAGGAGGTTGAGATCACGGCGAAGGATGGGGCTGAGTCCCTTATGGAACCTTGCCTGCTTTCTAGCATCGGTGGTGATCTCATCTTGGGCATAACGAGCAAGACGGTTGAACTCTCTCACATACTCATGAATGGACATCTCTCCTTGAGTCAAATTGCAGAACTCTTCTTTCTTGCGCTCCATCAACTCATCTAGAAGGTTGTATCCTCGAAAGGCATCACGGAACTCCTGCCAAGTCACTAGGTGACGATCAGGCTGCATCGCAACATAGTTCTCCCACCATTCAGCAGCAGCATCTTCCAGAAAGTATGCTGCGAATATAACTCGGTCATTGGGAGCAACATGTGACGTGTCAAGCATACGCTCGATGGAACGAAGCCAATCATCGGCTTCAAGGGGCTCAGAAGAACATCGGAATACCGGTGGCATGAGGAGGATGAAGTCCTGAATGCTCACAACCACATTGCAATGACGTGAGGTATTCTGCTCGATGAGCTCTAGAAGGCGTGTTTGATCACGTCGATTCTTCTCAGCTTCCATCATGATTTCCGCCGCAGAAGGCGATGGTGGAGGTGCATCATCATTTCGATTCTGATCACGGTCTCGATTGTGACGAACAACACTACGAGTTCCACCTGACATCCTGTGTGATAAAGATCAACAATCATAACAGGCTGCATGATGGAATCAAAGACAAGAAGGACATGATGAACGCGGAAAGATTATAATGCGAAGGCAATGATTCATAGAAACACGGAATAAATCGGGCAGCATAACGGCTACACCGGGATGGAAAACAAGAAAACCTCGAGGAGATTGGACAGAACTTCCTCAAGGAACTCAAAACACGGAGACTCTGGACGACCACAACAATCCTACGGCTAAAAGGAAGCACTCAACGAGATGTTCTAGTAAGACATAGATGAGCCTAGTCCTATCATCCCGTTGAAAAGATAAGGGTGACTCAGAACTCAGATCGATGAGGGTAAGGAGAAAAAGAAGCCTTACGTTGTTCCCTTATATACCCCAGTAACTATATAACTATAGAGTGCTAAACTCGACTTCGACCAAGGGTTGAATAATCCTACAGATAGTCCTGCTCTGATACCAAGTTTGTCGGGACCCGGGGTTAGCGTATGTAATTCCAGTCACGATGCAATCACATGGAGAGCCGAGAGCCGTACCCACTTGTCTAAGCAGACAAGGCCAAGCACAGAATACTCTCAGAAAGCATCGTACGTGAGGGGCATCCCATCCAGGCCGGATGATCAACTAAGATGGGTCCTCATCGCCCGCTCACAAGTCTAAATGATTATGGGTGGTGAAATCCCATACTCATAGACAAGTCGCCTCAACCATGTTATCGATTGAATCATAACCCTTACATAAACAAACTCCAGCCCGATCACTTAGTCGAGGTCTAGGGCGGGCTCGATCATACAACAAAGTGTGCACGTGACAGAGTCACGAGCAATCGCATCGCGATGCCCCAAGCTGCGCACATCTAAGGGCCACTTGGTGTATGAAAGACCGCCAGCCAGATCACAACTAAGGTCTCGAAAACCCACACTAAGACATGCATGTTATAAACATACACGCAGCACACATGCCTAGTATGAACAGCAGGTATCATCACATAACTCTACAAAGTATTCTTTATTGATATACACATAGAGCATACAAAGATCACATGTCTGTGATCAACATTACATCATACAACGGAAGCAAATTAGGTCTGAGTACAGACAAGTTTAACAAATGGCTTAGAGAAGCCTTGTAAATATGCCCTTCCACGAGGGACCAGACTGCTGTCTGGGACTATGCTAACTTAGCCAACGTCGAGCTTCACGAAGGTGACTCCATCGAGGTCCGGTTCTTATCTAAAACATAGAATAAGCAAACGTGAGTACAAAGTCGTACTCAGCAAGACTTACATCAGATCTATACGACTCATGCTCAAGTATCAAGGTAAAGGGAGGTGGGGTTTCATCATGCAAAAGTGCCAGCTTTGACTTGGCTAATCCTGAACTACGAGTACCAGACTTGAGGTAAGAAGCGTACACGAGTCCACTACATCTCCAACCAAATACACTACTATGGTGCCTTCCTCGACTTCCCCACGACAAAGCACGCCATAGCACTCACACTTATCTTGGTGTATTTTAGAAGTATCCAGTTCAAGTTGTCTAATAATCAGGTACAAGTTCCAAGTAGTCCTTAACCGCGGACGCGGCTATTCGAATAGTTTTGTTAACCTTACAAGGGTGTAAACTACACACACATGACCATCGGTTACCGCCAGGTGTCGCCACCGTTCATGAGGTGACAGCGAGGATGTTCACCACGACACTTCGCTCACAACCGGTCTATTCCAGGAGTCGACTATCTGAGTTGCTACCGCTCGAGAGTCCGGCCGGATCAACGAAACGGACTCAGAAAATGTAGGTGACCGAGACGCCACCTTTAGTAGATGGTTTTCCTGCCTCACAGGTGCACTCACATATCTAGGATGATGCAACCATTCCTTCATTCTTTTTCTATGCAGATGTCAAATGGAAAGCTCGAACTAATGTGACTCCTGGACGTCGACACGGATCAAGGTACTAGGCCGAGAGGGGTCAGTGAGCCCAATGTGTGGTTGTACTCTTTGTCTTGGATTACCATACAAGAACTCGATGCTTAAGGCGGTGTTCAACGAGACAACCCACTGTGTACTCCTACACAGCCTCTCATCGTTCACCTTGTATTAGGGTGGATTCACCGACACAGTTTCACTTACATCAACACCATGTTCACCATCATCCCGACTCACATCAAAAGCAACCTCATGTAACACTAAGCATGCAATAAGCTATAACAGTTGCAGGGGCTTCATGATATCAATCAACTCCTATGTCAGCTAGGAATTTGTTTTGCTTACTACTGTGACAAGATGATAGGTCATGCATCGGATATGGGTTCAACTATGCGGTAGAATCGATACAAGATGATCTCCTAAACATGCATAAGCGAGACTGAGAGGGAATTGGGATTTTATAGACATGATCAATGGGGTTTGCTTTCCTTGCTGACAATACATGGTTCTTAACGGTGGTCATCTTCTTCGGGGGTGATCACCGTCTCGGAAAAGCTGTTACCGGCACAAACATCAAAAAAGGGGGACAACATTGAATTCAAAATGCACAATCACATGATTATGTTGTCCATGAGGTGAATGGTGCTGGTTTGTGCTACATTTGATTTAAATGAAGTGTATTGCATTTGAAATGCAAATTCAAACTCCATATATGAATTTCAATTTAACCAAAATGCATTTGAAAATGTTTGATCATTTGAAAACATATGATCATGTGTGTGATATGCTTCTGAAGTTCAGGTGATCATGTTTGCATTGCAATGGTTAAAATTTGAATTGGATTTGAATTAAATTTGAATTAATTCCATTTAAGCCAAATAGCAAAAGCTACTGGTCCCATTTTAAAATCAACCCAAACATGGTTGAAAGTTTCATATTTGGATAGAGAATTTTATGCTGATCATTTTTCATCTATTATATGTTTAATTTGGAGTTAATATGAATTAGTTATGAATTTCCAAAGTTTAATCAATTTTCTGTAATTTCTGGAATATTTTAAATCTCTGGAAAATCCTTTATTGCGTCATGCTGATGTGGGGGTGATGTCATAGGGGGGCTGACATGTGGGTCCACCCTGTCAGCCTCTCTGTGATTAAACCCGTGGTTAAGATTAAACAGTTGGTTTAATTAATGGGGCAGGGCCCACTATCAGTGAGTGCTTAGGGTTAGGATTAGGGTTGGTTTAGCTCTAATGGTGGAGCTCGCCGGGGGGGGGGGGGGCGCCGGAGTTGCAAAACGGGCTCGGGGTGGGGTTTGGCTGGCACGGTTGTGCTCCTCGCGGGCTCCCGCACCCAACGGTGCCATTGAGGGGTCTCGGGGAAAGCTATGGAGCTCGGCAACTCCAACAATGGCAACGGCCGGTGCACTGACCACGGCGAAACCCGTTTCGGGGCACGGCGACGAGCGAGAGGTGCAGGGAAAGAACGGCAAGCTCACCCTGGAGCTAACGGCGGGGTAGTCGAGGCTGGAGGAGCTCGGGTGGTGGCGTATTCCGACGATGGAGATCTCGACGGCCGGCGGAACTCGTCGTTGCTGGCCTAGCCCCTGGTGCGCTTCTGGCTTGATTAGAAGGGGGAAATGGCGTCGAGGACCACGGCGCGTCGCCTGGACATAGTGGCAGCGGCTGAGGAGGAGGGTCGCCACGGCGGCGCGGCGAGGTGCTCCGGCGTGCTCCTCGGGTGTGCGCAGAAACGAGAGAGGCAGAGGGGGAGAGCGAGCGGAGAGAGGGGAGGAATGGAGGAGGCGTCCAGGGGAGGCTTCTGGACGCGGAGATGGCGTCGAGGAAGCTGCTGCGTGGCGCCGACGGCAACGGCGGACACGGCATGCCGGGCACGCAGCTGTGTGCTCGTGCCCGGGGAAGACGACAACGTAGGAGGCGGCTGGGCTGGGCCAGGCCGAGGTAAGTGGGCCTGTGGCCGGTGGGTGGGCTGGGTTTTTCCTTTTTCTTTTCTTCTGTTATTTCTTTCTGTTTTCCTTTTCTGTTATTTGTTTTGCCCCAAATAAAATATCAAGGCATTTTAGAAAATCATGAAAACTTTTATGTGGGCTTATAACATATATAGTTAGCCACTCATAAGTTTTGGTGACTTTTGAAAATCAAACAATTTGAATTTAAATTCAAATTGGAGTTTAATTTAATTTCCAATGCACCTTTTGAATTTTTGAATATTCCATGGGCATGGGAAAATCCCCAAATCACTTTTGCAATGATCAGCAACAATTCTAGGAATTTTCCAAACATTCAAATGATTTTTGGAAAAAGATTTTTATCTGGCCATTTGATTTAATTTCTCAGGGCTTTTCTTTTCCCCATTTTTGACTTCTTTTGAAAATTTTGCATGATGCAAAGGGGCACTCAAACCCTAGCACTTACCCTAGTTGGGGTTCTGACATATTATGATTTCCGTATGTATTTGTGCTCGTTTTCAGGCAAATCCAAAGGAATCACATCACACTGCTGTAAAGCGAATTCTTCGTTATCTTTCTCACACACCTACCTTGGGGTTGTGGTATCCCAAGGGAGCTCAGTTTGATCTCATTGGCTATTCTGACTCTGACTGGGCTGGTGATCGTGTGGATAGGAAATCACCTTCAGGGACTTGTCATTTCCTTGGAAGATCACTTGTGTGTTGGGCTTCAAAGAAGCAAAACTGTGTTTCAATATCAAATGCTGAAGCCGAATACATTGGTGCTGGGTCATGCTGTACTCAGATTCTATGGCTGAAGCAAACGCTAAAGGATTATGGTATTCATGTGAAGAGAATTCCACTCCTATGTGATAATGAGAGTGTAATCAAAATTGCTCACAATCCTATGCAGCACTCTCGCACGAAGCATATTGACATTCGCCATCATTTTCTTCGTAATCATGTTCAGGGTGAAGATATTGTTATTAGTCATGTCAGAACTGAAGATCAACTGGCAGACATTTTCACGAAACCATTGGATGAGAAAAGGTTTTGTACGTTAAGGTGTGAGCTCAATATATTGGACTCACGACATGTACTGTAAGACCGAACGTTTTACTTCTGTATATATTCATTTACTTTGTTGCTTATCTATTTAGTATCGTTGTTTGTTTTTGCTTCGTTTAGTTTATTTTTATTTCTCTTGGTTTTAGTCCTCTATGCTTATCACCTTTTGCTTCGTTTGGTTTTTCTTCGAGGTGATAAGTTTCGGACCCTACCCTTTCTATTCCTTTTCTGTCTTATTCTGTCTGTCCAATATGGTTGAGCACAATTGAAACGGAAAACATTTGCTTCGAACATCATTGAGTTCCGAATCAAATGCTTCCAATTCTAATCAAAGTTTTACTCAAGTCGAGGACTTATTCTTCGGTCGTTGAGATCCCGTCATATCTGGGTCGTTGAGATTTTCACGCGATTCGCCACGAAATCCTCGCCGTAGAATCCGGAGAGACAGTCGCTGGGGGTCGTTCGATCTGATCTGACAGCTCCTGTCAGACCGGCCTATATAAGGCATCTCACCCCAGCGAATCCATCCCACCTCATTCGCATCTCCCCGGAAACCTCTCTCTGACGAGCGCCGCCGAGCTCCTCGTCCCCGTCGCCGTTCTTGCCGCTTCACTGCCGAAAGAGCGTCGCCGTGGACTTCACGCCGTCGACGAGCACATCTTCTCCGCTCATCGCCGCTGTAGAAGCTCCACGCCACCGATTTATGGTACGCCGAGCCTCGATCCAATCTCAATCCCTCTGTTCGTCAGTTTCCCGATTGGATCCGCGTTCTTAGTCTGTTTGATTTGGGGATGCATTTCTTTAGGTTTCTTTGATCCGTTGGATCGTTGCACTGTTGTGAAATATTTTTCTGCTAGCCAAAGGTTTCCATCTCGATTCAGGTTAGAAATTAGGGTTAGAATCCATCTGTTCTGTGTTAGGGTTTCAGCTCATCTTGTGTGAGATTAAGTCTAGCTCAGAACAGACCAGAATCTCTACCCAAATTCGTCACTGAATCTCTTGTCAAAACTCTTGTTTTTGGACCGAAACTTTTGCTGGTGCTCATTCCATACTTGCCTTTTCCCTCGCAACTTCTATGCTTTTCACAGGATGTCTGCTGAGTTAGGCTTCGGTAATGAGTCACCAAACCTTGATCACATCAACGAAGCAGAACGGTCTGCTCCGAAGAAGAAAGGAGGCAGAACGAAGGAAAGCAACAACGCCAAAGGCATTCCTGAATCCATACGTATTTCTCTGGGTTATGACACGCCCCCTGAAGAAACCAAGGAGCAGCGCAAGAATCGCTTGCAAAATATTCGCCGGTACTGGGCTGTTCGATGGTACAAGTACAAGAGCATCCCTACCTGGAAGTGGACTATGCAGTTTGCCTTCAGTCCACCCTATCAGTATACTTCGGCCATGTGCAGTCAGTACACCAAAGAGAATCGCCACCTGTACTGTCGGGACCCGGAATTAGCGTATATAAGCCTCGCTACAACACAATCATATGGAGAGCCGAGAACCGTACCCACTTGTCTAAGCAGACAAGGCCAAGCACAAAACGTTCTCGGAAAGCATCGAACATGAGGGGCATCCCATTCAGGCCGGATGATCCACTGAGATGGGTCCTCATCGTCCGCACACAAGTCTAACTGATATGGGTGGTGAATTCCCATACTCATAGACAAGTCGCCTCAACCATACTATCGATTGTATTATAACCCTTACATAGACTTACTCCGGCCTGATCACTTAGTCGGGGTCTAGGGCGGGCTCGATCATACAACAAAGTGTGCACGAGACAGAGTTATCTTCGGAAAGACATGCATGTTATAAACATACACGCAGCACACATGCCTTTTATGAACAGCAGGAATCATTGCAATTCTCTACAAAGTAAATACTTTATTGATTAACTCTTACAGAGTGCACACAGAGATCACAAGCATGTGATCCAACATTACAACAAGCATACGGAAGCAAAGTAGGTCTGAGTACAGACAAGTTTAACAAATGGCTTAGAGAAGCCTTATCTAAAAGCAAGCCCTCCACGAGGGAACCAGTCGTCTGACTGGGACTACACTAGCTTGGTCTTGGTCTGAGTCTTCAATCTTCGAGCTTCAGGTACAAGCCACCATCGGGTTCGGTGGGTTCATCTAAAACATAGATTAAGCAAACGTGAGTACAAAATCGTACTCCGCAAGACTTACATAGGAACTATACTACTCATGCATATGTATCAAGGTAAAGGGGGGTGGGGTTCACTTGCAGAAGTTCCAGCATTGACTTGGCTAATCCTGAACTACGAGTACCAGACTTTGAGGTAAGAAGCGTACACGAGTCCACTACATCTCTTCAACCAATTACACCACTATGGTTACTTCCTCGACTTCCCCACGAGAAGCACACCATAGCACTCACACTTATCTTGGTGTATTTTAGAAGTATCCAGTTCAAGTTATCTAATAATCAAGCTAAGCTTTCCAAGTAGTCCATAACCGCGGACGCGGCTATTCGAATAGTTTTGTTAACCCTGCAGGGGTGTACCGCTACACACACGTGCCATCAGTTACCGCCTTTTGCGTGTCACCGTTCAAGAGATGACAGTGAGGATGCCACCACAACCGTTACCTCATAGCCGATCTAGTCCATGAAAGCCGCCTATCTGGGTTGTCTGCCACTATCGTGAACCCGGCCGGTTTACCGAAGTGGACCCAGACGATGTGTGCGTGGTGCGAAAGCCGGTCTCGGATGAGCCGTTCTCTCACTTGGCTACCAGGCCACAATACCTACAGAACTCCGAACTACTGCGACATCTGGACATCGAAGGGGATGAGATAGTAAGTTGAGAGGGGTCAGTGAGCCCAATGTGTGGTTGTACTCTTCATCTTGGATCACCACACAAGAACTCGTACTAGGGCGGTGTTCAGCGAGACAACCCACTGTGTACTCCTACACAGCCTCTCATCGTTCACCTTGTATTAGGGTCGATTCACCAACACTTTTCTACCATCATCAACATGATCATTCCAATCACGACTCACATCACAGTAACAACATGGTATCATACTAAGCATGCAATAAGCGATAACATTGCAGGGGCCACATGATATCAAACAACTCCTACAGTTGCTAGGATTGTGGTTTGCTTACTACTGTGACAAAATGATAGGTCATGCAAAGGAATGGGTTCATCTATGTGGTAGAATCGTAACATGGTGATCATCCTATACAATGCATAAGCGAGACATGAGAGGGAAGTGGGATTTTATCGACATGATCAATGGGGGTTTGCTGGCCTTGCTGACGAGGTTCGGGCTCTGGATCTTCAGCGAAGGGGGTGACCTCTTGCTCCGGTTCCACCTCTACTCAACAAACAAACCACGAAGTAGCAATCAATATGAATGCAATGCTCAAGCACATGAATGAATGTTGAAACTTGAAGTATAAGTTTTGATGTGTGAGGCAATTCCATTTAAGTGGAATATATTGCATTTAAAATGCAAATTCAAACTCCACATTTGAATCCAACCTAGTCAAGTTGCAAGTGACATGGTTTGATCATTTTGAATTATTTTCAAATGTGTAAGATGTGCCTCTGATGTGTGGTTAAAATACATCATAATTCCATGGTCCAAGTTGCAAGATCAAGTGATTTGAATTTGAATTAAATTCAAATAAACCAAATGACATATGCTACTGGTCCCATTTTAATTTCAACTCAAACAGAGTTGAAAGTTGCATATTTGGAAAGATAATTTTCTCCTGATCATTTTTCATATATTATTTGTCCAATTTGGAGTTAATATGAATTTTCTATGAATTTCCAAAGTTTGGGGTATTTTCTGGATTTTCTGGAATTCTTTTAATCTCTGGAAATTCATTAATTCGATTTACTGCGTCAGGCTGACGTCAAGCTGGCGTCAGGGGGGGGGGCTGACAAGGGGGTCCCACCTGTCATTGACTGGGTTCACTTAACCCGTGGGTTAAGTTAATCCAGTGGCTTAATTAAGCCACTGGACCCACTGGTCAGTGACCCAGGGGTCACTAATCAGGTGATTAGCCGGGGGGGTTAACGCTGACTCGCCGGCGGCTTGACGCCGGCGACTGGACCACAGCGGCGCTGCACGGGAACTCGATTCCGTCCACGGGAGGGGAAACGGAGGGCACCGGCTTGCTCCTGGAGGTCGTCCGCGTCTTCTAGAGGCATCGGGGGTCCACGGGGAGCTCTGCATCGACGACGGCGACGACTCCGGCGGAAGCAGAACCACGGCGAAGTCGCAGGCGACGCTACCGTGCATGGTTCGGGCTGAAATCGCTCGCGTTCGAAAGCTAACATGCCCAGGAGCCAAACACGCGCTCTGGCTGAGACGAAGGGGCACAGGGGCGACCTCGAGCTCATCCATGGCGGCGAGGTACTTCGGCTTCCACGGCGGATCGTCAAGGAGACAACGAAGAGGGGCAGGGAGAGAGGGTTTGGACCGCCTGCTCACCAGGAACTCGACGGAGGTGGAGGCTTGAGCTGGGAGGGCTCGACGGCGACGAAATCGACAAAGGCGTCCTTCGGGTCCGGCGACGGCTCGAGCTCGATTCTGGCGGCTAGGAGGGCTCCGAGTTCGATTCGGTGCACTGGGAGACGTAGTCGACGACGAGGAGGAGGATGGACAACACGGCGCAGCTCGGGGACGTCGTTGGCCACGCGGGCTTCAAGCTATGGCGACGGCGGCGTCCTGTTCTTCGTGGGGTTCAGCGAGAGAGAGGAGGATAGGCACTGGGGAGGGGCGGAATGAACTCACGGCGTCTCCAGGCGCGTCCAGGTGCGAGAAGAGGCCACGGGGAGGGCCGGAAGCTACTCGGCGTCGAGGTGGCGTCACCAGCTAGCTCGGTGGCATTCCACCGAGCAGCTTGGAGGCGCGGGAGGTGGAAGAAGACCCCCGTGCCCTTTTGGGCCGGCTGGACTGGGGTGGGCCGACTTCGCCCAGGCGCCAGGTAAGTCTTTTCCTTTTCTGTTTAATCTTTCCTTTCTGTTTTTCTGTAATTTGTTCTGTTTAGCTAAAATAAATAGCTAAACATTTTATTAAATGCTGAAAACTTTTATGTGGCCTCATAAAAAAAATAAACTAGCCACTCATAAACTTTCAACATTTTTAAAATTCAAAAGATTTGAATTTTAAATCAAAAAGGGGTATTTCTTTAATTCCAAGGTACTGTTTGAATATTTGAAAAATCTATGAGCATGGGATGGGTCCCACATCACTTGATATGTGATCACACTCATTTATAAGACTTTTCAAAACTCTAACATGAATTTTTGGAAAATATTTTCATCTAGCCTTTTGAATTAATTCATCTGCGGGGTGTTCCTTCTCCCATTTGGATGTTGAAATTGATTTCCAAGATTTCTTTTGAAATTTTTGGCATGATGCAAAGGTACTAGCTAACCCTAGCACATACCTGACAGAGGGCTCTGACAACTCGCCCCCACTCAAAAGAATCTCGTCCCGAGATTCAGAAGTCCGCGGGAGGAAGGAGGGATACTCGGTAAGGAGACGGTCTTCTCTTTCCCATGTGGCTTCTCTTTCAGAGTGGTGTGACCATTGCACTTTCAGAAACCTAATCTTCTGACGACGAGTGACACGCTCTGCTGAATCAAGAATACGAACGGGGTATTCTCGATAAGAAAGGTCATCTTGGAGATCAAGCGTTTCATGGTCGACTTCGCGGATGGGGTCCTTGAAGCAACGCCTGAGTTGGGACACATGGAATACATCATGTACTCGGGAGAGGTGCGGCGGTAGTTCAAGTTGGTAGGCAACTTCTCCATGTTTAGCAATAATGCGGAAAGGTCCGATGTAACGTGCGGCCAACTTGCCTTTGATACCGAAACGTTGGGTTCCCTTCAGAGGAGTAACCCGAAGGTAAGCCTTCTCATCCAGATTGTAGCTCTCTTGCCTATGATGACGATCATAGTAGCTTTTCTGACGAGACTGGGCTGCTTTCAATTGATCACGAACAATGCGAACTTGCTCTTCTGCTTCCTTGATCATATCCGGTCGAAAGAATTGTCTTTCACCGGTTTCAGACCAGTTTAGTGGTGTTCGACATCGTCGTCCATAAAGGAGTTCAAAAGGAGCCATGTTCAGACTGGATTGAAAACTATTGTTATAAGCAAATTCGGCAAATGGAAGAGAATTCTCCCAATTCTTTCCGAATGAGATAACACAAGCTCTGAGCATGTCTTCAAGAATTTGGTTAACCCTTTCGACTTGACCGCTAGACTGAGGATGGAAAGCCGTACTAAAGGAGAGATGAGTTCCCAAAGCACGTTGGAAACTTCCCCAAAATCTAGAGGTGAAAAGGCTACCGCGATCAGAATTGATCTCCAAAGGAATACCGTGAAGGGATACAATTCTGGAGATGTACAAGTCCGCTAACTGACTAGCAGTTATAGACTCGCGAACCGGAAGGAAGTGAGCAACTTTGGAAAGCCTATCTATGACAACGAAGATGGCATTGTTTCCTTTCTGGGTTCTTGGAAAGCCGGTGATGAAGTCCATACCGACTTTGTCCCATTTCCACTCAGGAATGGACAAAGGTTGAAGTGTACCAGCAGGTCTTTGATGTTCTGCCTTAATGCGACGACAAACATCACATTCGGCGACAAATTGAGCAATGTCTCTCTTCATCCTAGTCCACCAAAATCTCTGGCGTAGATCTCGGTACATTTTTGTGCTACCGGGATGAATTGAGAGGGGTGTGTCATGGGCTTCCTTGAGAATGAGTTGCCTTAGTTCCCTATTCTTAGGTACTACTAAACGATTTTCAAAGAATACCGTTCCTTTGCTATCTGTGGAGAAACATTTAGCAACTCCGCTAGCAATGTTCTCCTTAATCCGGCGAACACCTCGTGCACACCTTTGGGCAACTATAATTTGATCCTCAAGAGTTGGTTTCGCCACCAAGGTTGAAAGATAGCCATGAGGAACAATCTCAAGGTTGAGCTTGCGAAAGTCCTCATGAAGAAGTGGTTGATACTGCTGTAACATGAGGTTGTTACAGTACGACTTACGACTTAGTGCATCAGCCATGACATTGGCTTTGCCTGGGGTGTAAGAAATTGCTACGTCGTAATCTTTTATCAACTCAATCCAGCGTCTTTGCCTGAGATTAAGATCTGGCTGGGTGAAAATATATTTGAGGCTTTGGTGGTCGGAATAAATCTCACAACGATTACCAAGGAGGTAATGTCGCCAAGTTGTTAGGGCATGAACTACGGCAGCGAGTTCAAGGTCATGGGTAGGATAGTTCTCTTCATGTGGCCGCAACTGGCGTGAAGCATAAGCTACCACATGTCGATCTTGCAGAAGTATGCATCCTAACCCTTGCCGTGATGCATCACAATAGATCTCGAAATCCCTTTTGGTGTCTGGAGGTACAAGTACGGGTGCGGAAGTCAATCTTCTTTTTAGCTCTTGAAAGCTTTCCTCGCACTTGGGAGTCCATTGGAATTTCTTATCTTTCTTGAGGAGTTCAGTTAGAGGCTTTGCAACTTTAGAAAAGTTCTCGACGAAGCGACGGCAATAGCTGGCTAGGCCAAGAAAACTTCTAACTTGCTTAACCGATTCAGGTGGAGTCCAGTCAAGGACGGCCTGAACTCTCTCGGGATTCACAGCAATGCCTTTTGCAGAAATCACGTGGCCTAAGTAGGTCACTTCTGGTAGCCAGAATTCACACTTGGAGAATTTAGCGTACAGGCGATGCTCTCTAAGTTTCATCAATACCAGCCTTAAGTGTTCGGCATGATCTCCTTCGTTCTTCGAGTAGATGAGAATATCATCAAGATAAACTACAACAAATTTATCTGGGTACTCCATGAAGATCGAATTCATCAAGCGTGAGAATGTGGCGGGGGCATTGGTTAAACCAAAGGACATGACGGTGTACTCGTAAAGACCATAACGAGTAGTAAAAGTCGTTTTGGGAATGTCCTCGTTTCGGATTCTGATCTGATGATAACCTAATCTTAAATCCATCTTGGAGAAGACGGAGGATCCTGCAAGCTGATCATAAAGATCATTGATCCTGGGCAGTGGGTATTTGTTCTTTATCGTCGCTAAATTTAGCGGGCGATAGTCTACGCACATCCTTTCTGTTCCATCTTTCTTCTTTACGAACAGAACGGGGCAACCCCATCGCGATGAGCTAGGGCGGATGAAGCCTTTTGCCAACGAAGCATCAAGTTGGGTTTTTAGCTCAGCTAACTCATGTGGGGCCATTTTGTATGGGCGTTTGGAAATTGGTGCGGTTCCTGGAACAGATCCACTGTAAACTCTACACACCTGTCGGGTGGCTAGGTTTAAGGGGTTGGATTACTAGATAGTTTTCCTGAGGATGACCATGGCTTACTAGGGCTACAACAGATATGTCAGAGTAGAAAAGTACCCCAACACGATAGTTAGTGTGGTTCTTCTGGCTAGAAGACATCTAAAGTGGGAGGAAGGGCTGCAATTGAATCACTATAGGTTTCTAGAAGAAAACCTACATCAAACACTAAAGAACTGTCGGGAATGCCACCTAGAAATCTTCTAAAGGACAACCGAAAGGGGGAGAAGGATTCTTTGCAATTGCATCAGATTATGAAGAAACCTGGAATGACTCGGACAGCATAACGGCTGTAATTGCAAGAAAACAATTTTCTTCCAATGTAGATACAACACTTACATAATACGATGTAAGAAATCAGCATTACAACAATGCTAGGAAACCGGACACAACTTTCCTACGGCTATAAGGAGGCAATCAACGAGATGTTCTAGTAAGACAGAGGAGAGCCTAGTCCTATCTTCCCGTAGAACAAGATGAGGGTGACTCAGAACTCAGAACGAAGGGGGTAAGGAGAAAAAAAAAGAAGCCTTACGTTATTCCCTTGTATACCCAGAGTAACTATATAACTATAGCAAGCTAGACTCAACTTCGGCCAAGGCTACTAGTCCTACAGTTAGTCCTGCTCTGATACCAAGTCTGTCGGGACCCGGAATTAGCGTATATAAGCCTCGCTACAACACAATCATATGGAGAGCCGAGAACCGTACCCACTTGTCTAAGCAGACAAGGCCAAGCACAGAACGTTCTCGGAAAGGATCGAACATGAGGGGCATCCCATTCAGGCCGGATGATCCACTGAGATGGGTCCTCATCGTCCGCACACAAGTCTAACTGATATGGGTGGTGAATTCCCATACTCATAGACAAGTCGCCTCAACCATACTATCGATTGTATTATAACCCTTACATAGACTTACTCCAGCCCGATCACTTAGTCGGGGTCTAGGGCGGGCTCGATCATAAATCAAAGTGTGCACGAGACAGAGTCTCAAACAATCGCATCGCGATGCCCCAAGCTGCGCACATCTAAGGGCCACTTGGTGTATATAAGACCGCCAGCCAGATCACAACTAAGGTCTCGAAAACCCATACAAAGACATGCATGTTATAAACATACACGCAGCACACATGCTTTGTATGAACAGCAGGTATCATTGCAATTCTCTACAAAGTAAATACTTTATTGATTAACTCTTACAGAGTGCACACAGATATCACAAGCATGTCATCCAACATTACAACAAGCATACGGAAGCAAAGTAGGTCTGAGTACAGACAAGTTTAACAAATGGCTTAGAGAAGCCTTATCTAAAAACAAGCCCTCCACGAGGGAACCAGTCGTCTGACTGGGACTACACTAGCTTGGTCTTGGTCTGAGTCTTCAATCTTCGAGCTTCAGGTAGAAGCCACCATCGGGTTCGGTGGGTTCATCTAAAACATAGATTAAGAAAACGTGAGTACAAAATCGTACTCAGCAAGACTTACATAGGAACTATACTACTCATGCATATGTATCAAGGTAAAGGGGGGTGGGGTTCACTTGCAGAAGTGCCAGCTTTGACTTGGCTAATCCTGAACTACGAGTACCAGACTTTGAGGTAAGAAGCGTACACGAGTCCACTACATCTCTTCAACCAATTACACCACTATGGTTACTTCCTCGACTTCCCCACGAGAAGCACACCATAGCACTCACACTTATCTTGGTGTATTTTAGAAGTATCCAGTTCAAGTTATCTAATAATCAAGCTAAGCTTTCCAAGTAGTCCATAACCGCGGACGCGGCTATTCGAATAGTTTTGTTAACCCTGCAGGGGTGTACCGCTACACACACGTGCCATCAGTTACCGCCTTTTGCGTGTCACCGTTCAAGAGATGACAGCGAGGATGCCACCACAACCGTTACCTCATAGCCGATCTAGTCCATGAAAGCCGGTTTACCGAAGTGGACCCAGACGATGTGTGCGTGGTGCGAAAGCCGGTCTCGGATGAGCCGTTCTCTCACTTGGCTACCAGGCCACAATACCTACAGAACTCCGAACTACTGCGACATCTGGACATCGAAGGGGATGAGTTAGTAAGTTGAGAGGGGTCAGTGAGCCCAATGTGTGGTTGTACTCTTCATCTTGGATCACCACACAAGAACTCGTACTAGGGCGGTGTTCAACGAGACAACCCACCGTGTACTCCTACACAGCCTCTCATCGTTCACCTTGTATTAGGGTCGATTCACCAACACTTTTCTACCATCATCAACATGATCATTCCCATCCCGACTCACATAAAAGTAACAACATGGTATCATACTAAGCATGCAATAAGCGATAACATTGCAGGGGCCACATGATATCAAACAACTCCTACAGTTGCTAGGATTGTGGTTTGCTTACTACTGTGACAAAATGATAGGTCATGCAAAGGAATGGGTTCATCTATGCGGTAGAATCGTAACATGGTGATCATCCTATACAATGCATAAGCGAGACATGAGAGGGAAGTGGGATTTTATCGACATGATCAATGGGGGTTTGCTTGCCTTGCTGACGAGGTTCGGGCTCTGGATCTTCAGCGAACGGGGTGACCTCTTGCTCCGGTTCCACCTCTACTCGACAAACAAAGCACGAAGTAGAAATCAATATGAATGCAATGCTCAAGCACATGAATGAATGTTGAAACTTGAAGTATAAGTTTTGATGTGTGAGGCAATTCCATTTAAGTGGAATATATTGCATTTAAAATGCAAATTCAAACTCCACATTTGAATTCAACCTAGTCAAGTTGCAAGTGACATGGTTTGATCATTTTGAATTATTTTCAAATGTGTAAGATGTGCCTCTGATGTGTGGTTAAAATACATCATAATTCCATGGTCCAAGTTGCAAGATCAAGTGATTTGAATTTGAAATAAATTCAAATAAACCAAATGACATATGCTACTGGTCCCATTTTAATTTCAACTCAAACAGAGTTGAAAGTTTCATATTTGGAAAGATAATTTTCTCCTGATCATTTTTCATATATTATTTGTCCAATTTGGAGTTAATATGAATTTTCTATGAATTTCCAAAGTTTGGGGGATTTTCTGGATTTTCTGGAATTCTTTTAATCTCTGGAAATTCATTAATTCGATTTACTGCGTCAGGCTGACGTCAAGCTGGCGTCAGGGGGGGGGGGGGGGGCTAACAAGGGGGTCCCACCTGTCATTGACTGGGTTCACTTAACCCGTGGGTTAAGTTAATCCAGTGGCTTAATTAAGCCACTGGGCCCACTGGTCAGTGACCCAGGGGTCACTAATCAGGTGATTAGCCGGGGGGGTTAACGCTGACTCGCCGGCGGCTTGACGCCGGCGACTGGACCACGGAGGCGCTGCACGGGAACTCGATTCCGTCCACGGGAGGGGAAACGGAGGGCACCGACTTGCTCCTGGAGGTCGTCCGCGTCTTCTAGAGGCATCGGGGATCGACGGGGAGCTCTGCATCGACGACGGCGACGACTCCGGCGGAAGCAGAACCACGGCGAAGTCGCAGGCGACGCTACCGTGCACGGTTCAGGCTGAAATCGCTCGCGTTCGAAAGCTAACATGCCCAGGAGCCAAACGCGCGCTCTGGCTGAGACGAAGGGGCACAGGGGCGACCTCGAGCTCATCCATGGCGGCGAGGTACTTCGGCTTCCATGGCGGATCGTCAAGGAGACAACGAAGAGGGGCAGGGAGAGAGGGGTTTGGACTGCCTGCTCACCAGGAACTCGACGGAGGTGGCGGCTTGAGCTGGGAGGGCTCGACGGCGACGAAATAGACAAAGGCGTCCTTCGGGTCTGGCGACGGCTCGAGCACGATTCCGGCGGCTAGGAGGGCTCCGAGTTTGATTCGCTGCACTGGGAGACGTAGTCGACGACGAGGAGGAGGATGGACAGCACGGCGCAGCTCGGGGACGTCGTTGGCCACGCGGGCTTCAAGCTATGGCGACGGCGGCGTCCTGTTCTTCGTGGGGTTCAGCGAGAGAGAGGAGGATAGGCACTGGGGAGGGGCGGAATGAACTCACGGCGTCTCCAGGCGCGTCCAGGTGCGAGAAGAGGCCACGGGGAGGGACAGAAGCTACTCGGCGTTGAGGTGGCGTCACCAGCTAGCTCGGTGGCATTCCACCGAGCAGCTTGGAGGCGCGGGAGGTGGAAGAAGACCCCCGTGCCCTTTTGGTCCGGCTGGGCTGGGGTGGGCCGACTTCGCCCAGGCGCCAGGTAAGTCTTTTCCTTTTCTGTTTAATCTTTCCTTTCTGTTTTTCTGTAATTTGTTCTGTTTAGCTAAAATAAATAGCTAAACATTTTATTAAATGCTGAAAACTTTTATGTGGCCTCATAAAAAAAATAAACTAGCCACTCATAAACTTTCAACATTTTTAAAATTCAAAAGATTTGAATTTTAAATCAAAAAGGGGTATTTCTTTAATTCCAAGGTACTGTTTGAATAGTTGAAAAATCTATGAGCATGGGATGGGTCCCACATCACTTGATATGTGATCACACTCATTTATAAGACTTTTCAAAACTCTAACATGAATTTTTGGAAAATATTTTTATCTGGCCTTTTGAATTAATTCATCTGGGGGGTGTTCCTTCTCCCATTTGGATTTTGAAATTGATTTCCAAGATTTCTTTTGAAATTTTTGGCATGATGCAAAGGTACTAGCTAACCCTAGCACATACCTAACAGAGGGCTCTGACATGTACTACCCAGTTCCACCGAAGCTTCCTCACCCCAACACCCTCAAGACACCAGATGATTATCCAGAAGAACTAGAACGATTGAGGATCGCTGCTGAAGCCAAGAGGATGAAAGAAGAGAAGAAGGCAGCCAAGTTGGCTGAAGCAGAAGCCCAAGGTGCTGGGCCAAGCTCGAAGAAGAAGAAGAAGCTGAAAAAGAAATATGCTTCTCCTCCCCATGCTACCACAGAAGATGAAGAGCAGGTCAGGCTAGAGGAAGCTGCTCTGGAAGATTCAATCATGGACGAATCAAATGCTGCTGACGACGAATCAGAATTCGAAGCAGATGATGAATCCGATGATCCTGCTCCCCCAAGAAGCAAACACTTCATATCCCACTGAAGAAGAAGCCAGGAGAGAAACCTGATGCTAAGGGGATTAAGATTCAAGACCCTAAGATCAAGCCTTCTGCTCGCCCCACCATTGATCTTTCCAACTTGGTGGTTGCGAAGCCCTTGGCCTCCAAGCCACCGGCTGATGCCCTCACCGCTGAGAGGCGATCGAAGCAGAAGCACGACCCTGCAAAGAAACAACCTGCAAAGGCTTCAACATCAACGAAGCCCAAGCAGTCTGCTGCAACAAACCCTTCAGCGACGCACAAGCTCACTGAAGAAGAATTGAGACAGAAAGACCTCGCAGAGGAACTTGAGCGCAACATCCTTGCCAGAAGCTCAGCTGATCAGAAGAAGGCAGATGAGGATGCTGCCAGACAGAAAAAGGAGTTGGACTCTGCAAAGATGGCTGTAGAGAAGGCTGAGACGAAGCGCAAGCTCGCCGAAGCCGAAAAGAACGAAGAAAAAGCTGCTGTTGAAGCTAAACAGCTTGCTGAACATGAAGCTAAACGCAAGGCCTCTTTAGAAGGTCTCAGGACGAAGAAAGCTGAGAAAGCAGCCAGGGCAAGTCAGAAGAAGCCCATAGTTGATATGAATCCCTCCGCTATTCCATCGAAGCAGAAAGGCATATCTTTGCCTGAAGCTCAAGCTGAAGCTGATCGTCAAAGTGACCATCCATTCCCTGACTCTCGTGAAGGCGAACTCTGGGATCCGTTGGGCATCACTGAAGCCCTTTGGGAGAAGTGTGCCGCTGAAGATCCTGATGCTGTTGACATTGGAGAAGTTTACATCTCCAGGTCTATCGAAGCTATGATCTCCACCATGATAAGTCAGCTGAAGGATTTGCACTCAAGAGATAGGGCTGAAAACAAAAAGATTCACAACTATCAGAAGCATGCTGAATCAGAACCTGATGAAGAATTCAAACAGCACGCCCTGAAGTTGCTTCAACAAGTGACTGATGTCAATTCCACCACCAAGGACAACATCAAAATCTTCAAAGGCAAAATCAAGGCTGCTGTGGATGATATGGTGAAGACCCATAATGATTCCATTATGGAAAGAGATTCGAGGAAACGCAAGGCTTCGCCCGAAGCTGAACGTGTCGTTGCTCCACCATCTCCCAAGCCTGCATCAAAGGCTTCTGGATCCTCACCCAAGAAGAGAACCACCAAGAAGCGCAAGGTTACTTTGGCCTCCGTCGCAGACATGGATACAAGTGATGAACAGCCACCGGAAACTCCTGAAGCAGTTCCCACTCCTGCACCGAAGCCAAAGCCTTCCCAGCACACCCCAAAGCCTTCAGCTCCACCCACCAAAACTCCCACACCTCCTCCTACCAGAACCACCCCCAAGCAAACTCCACCACAAAGAGCTCCTAACCCCACTCCAACGCCTGCACGAAACCCCACACCCATACCACCTCATGTTCCCACACCCATCCGTGCTCCAACCCCCGAACCACAAAGAATTCCCACTCCACCAGTTGCTCCCGCACCACCTCCATCACCTCCTCGTGAAGCTAATGCTCCATCACCAACCCACTCCAGAACCCATGTATCCCGAGACTTTTCCCCCGCCAGAACAGTTCAAGATTCCGAAGCACATGTGCCCGATACTGAAGCAAATGATGACGAAGAAGAACAAGTTCAGATTCTGAATCTGTCGCAAGAGCAAGCGCTCATAGTCGCTCAATCTGCTGGTCCTTCAAGAGCCAATCAAATTGCTCCTCTTCAAAGGATTCGTGAGCGTTCGCGCCCCTGCCAAGATACCCAACTTGACTCAAATTACCCTCGTGAAAACTTTCCTATATTCAAGGGTGCTGGTTATTCTTCAAGGCATGGCCTGGAATTCAACCTGGAACAGCATCGAAAGCGCCATCGATTCTTTGGTGTTAGTCCGCATGCTTCAGACCGCACAGCTGATGATCTACGTTTTTGGACTGCTGAACAACAAATCTTATACACCAAAGTCTTCTGTCAGCAAGGAGTTCTGTTTAGGTACAAGTTTCTGGACATGCGAAGTCTTTCCACAGCCTCCTGCTTTCAGAATGTCCTCGAAACTATTGAAAATCAGAACCTGACTCGGTTGTTTGCATTGAGCACTCCTTTCAATTCTGAGCTCATCAAGAAATTCTATGCAACTCTCTATGTTTCTGGTGAAGCAAATGAACCCAGCTCATGGACGCTGGAATGGATGATTCAAGGCAAAGTCTTCAGGATGTCTTCTGTTGAATTCATGGAAATTTTCAACATTCCAAGGCATTCTGGAGTCCATGAAAAGATTCATATTGAGCCAGATCTGACTGAAGAAGAATTTGCTACTCTGTTGGATCCTGAAGTCTCTTCAAATTATATTCCTCAAAACATTCGCCTGAAGCATTTGAATTTCATCTCAAGGACTTGGTTCTGCATCTTGTCCAACTCATTGATTCCTTTGAGTATAGCTTCGGACGAATCGAATATTTACCCTGAGAAAAGGCATGCTATTATGAAGCTCACTCATGGTCTTATCTTCGACTTTGAGGACTGCTTCATTAGGAATCTGGTTCATGCAGCGGAGCTACCTTTCACTCTGAAACCCTATGCTCCCTGGCTGCAAGTTATTTGTGATTATGGAAGGAACGAAGACTTTGTGTCTCGCCATCACCCGAAGCTTTTCTCGCCACCAGTGCGTGACTCTTTGGGATTGCTGAGGAAACCCAATGATCCATTTGCCACATATGTTGGTGTTCGCCATGAAGTCAATGAGAGAAACTTATCAAAGAAGTTCTAGAAAGACTGCCATCACTTTGAAGTTAACCTTCGATCGTAGCAAATGCTTGAAAATTTCATAGAAGCAAATCAGCGCCAGATGCAGTTTCTTGCTGATGAGATCAACCGAGTTGGCAACATTGCACTTAACAACAATCAGTATTTGCGTGTGCTCAAGCTTCATTCCTGGAAGGGACTCCGGAAATTCAACTCTGTAAAAGGTCTTCGTAAAGAACACATCTACAAAGAGTATCCGCACCTCCACCGAAACTTTTCTCATGATGACTCAGTGGACCGCCCGAATCAGAAGATCCCTCCCCTGCACAAGATTTATGAAGTCTTCTTCGTCAACGATCCTGAACCCATCCGGCCTGATACCGTCTCCGAGAATGACTCCATCACTTCGAAGGACGACGACGGCCTCGACGAGAGCGACCTCGACATCAACCTCATCACTCAGACACGCCACGAAGCTATTCCTACGTCTTCTTCCGAAGAAGAATCCTCAGGCGATCAGTCTTCGTCGGATGAGTATTCTTCAAGCACTGCTTCGTCGGGTTCTCAGGGTGTTGATGCTGCGTAATAGATCTCTCGAACCTCTTCTCAAGCTTTTTTCCAATAATTGACAAAAATGGTGAGAATGAGGGCATCGATGAGTTAGTTTTGCATCGGGGAAAGGGTTCTTGCGATCTGTTTTTGCTTCGTTTGGTTAAGTTACGGCAAACATTCCATCCCTTTCGATTCGGTTGTAACTTAAGTTTTACTTCAGTCATGCTACTCCTGTGCTACACTTAAAGTTTTAATAACCCCCTTTGCTTGGAAGTATTGCTTCGTATCTTCTATCTTGCAGGTGGTTATTATTTTCTAAGTCACAGGTTATTGGAAGCTATTGCATACATTCTTGGATATATATCTTCAATGCAATTGTATTCGCTAAGATATTTTGTTTTGCAATCCACCGAAGAAAATTATCTCAAGCATTAACTTCGATTATATAAATCTTCGATGCTTGTATTCAGGGGGAGCCAAAAACTTCATATCTTAGAGTTTGTCCCATCACTTCACAAAAACTTCAATATCTTTTATCGATGCCTGTTTTGTCAACAATAGTCCAAAAAGGGGGAGATTGTAAGAGCAAAGTTTTGCCTCCGTGTGTTTTGGATATTGTTGGACAAGACAGTAGAGGAACTAACAATGTTTTCTAGTATAAACAGTTGCATAGGTTCCTGTAGGACAAGCTATGTGATAAAGCTTCAGGGAAGGTCTTCAAGTTATCGAAGCATTAACCTTCGGAGCGAAGCTTAATCACGAAGGTTGACCCCCAAAAATGAAGGTGTCCTGAAGCTCTACTCATTGAAGGAAATGAAGAAGACGGCGCAATACTTAGATGTTTTTGTGTAGTTCTTTTTCTGTTTTCTTGAGTCATAGGACAAACCGTACTATCAAGAGGGGTATTTAGTTTGTGGACATCGAAGTCATTGAACAATGCTCAGATCAAACCCAAACCTAGTGAGAAGCCTGAGTGAATAAATCTCATGTGCACTAGGTTAAGTTTCGGTAGCAAAGACTTCGTTCTTTGGCAACTGAAGCAGAACTTAGTCCGTGAGTCAGCTTTACTTGTTCCTCAAGTAAAGTTGCGCATTGATGACAAATACGACCGTTGTGGACACGTGTCAAGATGTCACCTCGGGTCAGTTTGGTCATTCCGCACCTCGGGATCGCCAACTATAAATACGCCGCCCCCTCCTCCATTTGCGTGTGGCTGCTCTGAGATCATTCCAAGAGAGACTGTAGAGAGCAACCCCAAAACGCCACCGAAGCAAAACCCAAAATCCAGAATACTGAAGCCTAAGTCCTATTGATCTGAGTAGATTTGAGATGACTTAGGTGAAAGCTTACTAGCCTTTTTATCTTGGAGAACTGCAATTCTCCTAGACGGTTAGAGTGTTGTTCTTCAGAGTGTGAAGAGTAATTGTCGCCTCGAAGTCCAGTTTGTCAAAGGTTTCGGTGATTTCCTCAATAATCAACCACGAGTGAAGAACTGATCAATCTCAAGGAGTTTGATGAAGTGGAGCAACGGAAGGAGAGAGATTTGCTCCAGGTGTTCAATCACCAGTCCCTCCAACCAGACGTAGCGCTTTGCAGAGCTTGAACTGGTCGAACAAACATCGCCGAGTCCCAGTTCGTTTTACTTCAAGCATTTACCTTCAGTATAGCATTTGCTTCACTGTTATGCTTCAATGTGTTTTAACTCACCGCATTTAGTTTCGCTTCCAGTTATGTTTCGCTATTTCGCACTTCTTATGCTTCACTTCAATAGTTTCAGTAGAAAATTTTGAAGTGATCATTCACCCCCTACCCCTCTGATCACATACTTGGACTTTCAAGAACGCCTCGGGGGGTGGCTGCTGCGGCGAGCCCCCGAGTGTCAATTTTTTAGAATCGCGTTTGCGAAGAACGCCTCGAGGGGTAGCTGCTGCGGCGAGCCCCCGAGTGCCAATTTTTGAGAGTCGCGTTTGCGAAGAACGCCTCAAGGGGAGGCTACTGCGGCGAGCCCCTGAGTGCCGATTTTTTAGAGTCGCTTTTGCGAAGAACGCCTCGGGGGTGTCTGCTGCGGCGAGCCCCCGAGTGCCAATTTTTTAGAGTCGCGTTTGCGAAGAATGCATCGAGGGGTGGCTGCTGCGGCGAGCCCCCGAGTGCCAATGAGCGAAAGAACTTTTTGGAAGAATATTTTCAATATTTTTGCTTTTGTTTCTTACACGATGGAGGGGGCTGCTGTTGAAGACAGCTCCTTTATTTGGATCGATGGCTTAGTAGCCCTAAGGACGGTAAATTGCTGTGGCTCCCTTTTGCTTCTAAGGTAGGGCCTCTTCCTCTGATGCTGTGGCTCCACTGGCTTGGTGTGCTCCGAAGGTTTCTGATATTTTGTGGAACTCTTTGTCGCAACGGTCGGATCTGACGAAGCTGCCGCTGAATGTGATTAGTCCTCGCGGGCTTGGAATTTTCATCTTGAGGTAGGCATAGTGTTGCACTGCCATGAAACGCGCGAAGGCTGGGCGCCCTAGGATGGCATGGTATTGTGATTTCCAGTTGACCACTTCGAAATCCAATGTCTCTTTGCGGAAGTTGCTCGTGCTGCCAAAAATCACCTCGGGAATTATTTTTCGAGGGGGTAGACTGCTTTCCCTGGCACGATTCCATGAAACGTTGTGCCTGAAGTTTTCAGTGCTGAATTTTGGATAAGCATTTCTTCCAGGGTTCTTGTGAATATCATGTTGATTCCGCTACCGCCGTCCATGAAGACTCGTGACATGTCGTAGTTCCCGATTCTTGCTTCGAGTACTAATGCAGCATGTCTTGGGCACGGGATGGGTGGCGAGTGGTCTTCTCGGGAGAAGGTGATTTCCGTCTCGGACCCGCACAAGTATTCTGGGACAGCAGGGTGCGAGGAGACTGCGAGGAAAACTTGTCTGGTGACCTGCTTCTGCTGCCTGTTTGATGGTCTTCCTTCTTGTATCATGTAGATCCGACCATGCGCTTCTGGGTATTTCTCTTCTTCCTCGGGTGTCTTGCTCCGTTATTGGATTACTGCTACTTGACTTGCTGGTATTGCAGGTGGTGGTGGTGCGTTGTGGGCGATGGTCCCAACTGCTACGCTTGCGAGAGGCTGTGCTGCTATTGTTGTGGATCGGCTTTTTCCTTCTGAGAGCTCGATGAATCGCCTACAATTCCTGAGGGTGTGTCCTTATCTGAGCTCTCCACGCTCGTTTCTGAACCCGTGTATTGTGCATGGTCCGTCGAGCTGCTCTTTGGCCGAGCGATATGCTCGGGTGTCATCTCGTGGCTGCCTTGTTCTCCAGTCTCGTGTTTTGAATTTTGGGTGCTTCTTCTTGGTTGTGATGTATTCTCCTATCGTCGCGATGTCTGCCTTCTCTGTCATCCGGGAAGCCGGCTGCGACCATGTGAGGTCCTCTGTCGTCGTAGAAGTTACGCCTTGGGCGTTTTCTTCTTCTGTCGAATCCCCTGTTGCTGGTATGGTAGTCGTAGTCGCGTTCTGAACGTGTTGTCTGGATCTCTGATTCATTCGTACGGAGTCTTCTCCGTCTGCCCAGTTGTTTTCTTGCTCGAGCAGTCGCGCGAGTGTTCGTACCTTCATCTGCCCGAGTTTCTCCTTGAAGTCGATGCGTTGTAAGCCCCTCGTGAATGCGTCGATTGCGCTTTCGTCTAATATGTCCTCGGCTGAGTTTTTTAGTATGGTCCATCGCTGGATGTATGCTCGCAGGGATTATCTGGATCCTTGTTTGCGGGCCCTCAGCTCCTCGAGTGATGCCGGTTGTTTGTAAGTGGACTTGAAGTTCTCAATGAAGGTGTTGCAGAACTTCTTCCAGGAGCTGATTGATCCTCGTGGTCTGACGGGGATCAACCCCAGCAAATAGCATGGTCAGGGACCCTGGGTTGGTCATGAGAGGCACCGGTTGGACGATAGCTCGTCGGCAAACAGGAGGACACGTTCCTGCTCGATATTATTGATGAGGGAGATGTGATTACATTGGATGCCAAGGCTGGAGCGCTCAAGGCTAGGGTTACAGATGATATTGGTTGCCTTTGGCGTCGCCCCTCCTAGCCCTTATATACTGGGCTAGGTCTCGGGGAGTTCATCTACGTTTACAGGTAAGCTTTCCTAACCCTAGCTTGCTCCGTACGACAGGTCTTCGCACCTTCCTTGTGAGTAGCAGACTCCTACGTCGGTGCTAATTAGCGGGCCAAGGCGGGTCCAGGCGGGTCTTCATGGGCCTTCTATCTTCATGGACACCGGGTAGGCCTATCCGTAAAAGTCGTGGGTTCACCCCCTCGTCAGTAGCCCCCGAGTGCCTGGGGGACTCTATGACTCGCGCAGGGACTCGAGTACATCTATTTGTCGGTCGTTTGTATGCGCGGTACAACCGCGGGTCGCTGGCATTCTGGTGGCCATGAAAAAACCTGTTTCGAGGGATGCTAAGCTGAAAGGGCCCAAGGAGTCGACTGGTCGAGCCTTGGTGAATTGCGCTAGTGGCAAATACCGCAGTAGCCCAATCAAACCCACGTCCCTCGACGTGAGCATGGAACACTGGTGTCGAGCAAAAGTCCTGCCGCTTCAGGTCTTACGGTGTTCATTTTCCGCCAGTAATGTGCATAGCCTAAGGCGCGTCCTCCCGGCTTTTTCTATCATGCGCTGCGCATGGAGAAGGTTGGGAGTGAAATCGCTCTTCGGCAAGTCCCAGCCCGGTCGGACTTCGCAGCGGGGTCTTACCTACACGCTAATCTTGAGTGGCATCTGGGCACAGTGTATCGTGTTCCAGGAATATGTGTTTTTGAGGCGCGGAGCCTAATAGCATTGCACCCGCTTGGAACAAAACATCAAGCGAGCTGTTCACTCATTCACCCGCGGAGCTTGTTTCGAGTGCTCAGACGGGGGGTTCTTCGTGAGTAGTCACTCGAATGCCGTTTCGGCTCTTAAGGTGAGGGAGCACCTGAGACTCTAGCGCCATATGATCTTGGCGAGTGAATGTTTGTCTTGCGTCGGGTTGAGGGAGCACGAGTCTCGTGAGTGCGAGTGGTCACTCGAGCACATTGCTGACTTATAGGCGGCTGCTCACCTGAGGCTCGGTTTTGAGTGGGTATGCTCCCGATGAGAGTTTAAATATATTTGAAAATGGGAGTTTAAATATATTTGACGTCTGCCGCTTGTCAGGATAACGATGCCTCTGTTTGATGGCTGTCAGGGATGCTCCGCCAGTGAACCGTCACGTCTTCATGACCGGTTGAGCTTCCAATACGCGCGTTGGAAACGCGCATGAATTGATGCGTCTCACGCACAGTGCGTCCCCGTGGAAAAGCATCTTGGTCTTGGAATCTGAGACGTTTGTGACGTTTGGTCTTTGAATTAATTGCTGCTGTCGTCTTGGCTTCTCCGTGCTGGGAGATTTTTGTTCTATAAATAAGCCTTTCTCTTGCACAACGTTCCGCCTCTATCCAGCTTGCTGCTTTGCCTCTTCCTTCTTCTCTTCTTCCTCTTATGGCTTCCAGGCGAGGTGTTGGCCGTGGCCGTGGTGGCCGTACACCACGCTCATGCCGTGGCGGTCGCCATGGTACGGCGCCAATGCCTTCCTCCTCTCCCTTGGAGGAGGAATTCTGGCGCTATGATTTTCTTTTACGCGTTCGTGGCCAGAGCGCCAATCGTGTTCTTCTTCCCTCTGCTTTTTCCGCCATTGTCTCTGAACGTGGCTTAGATGGCTTGCTTCTGCATCTTCAAGGGAGCCGTCGATCTCCTTCTTATGTCGACTTGGAGGTTGATAGCTCTGGCTTGATTTTTCTTGGCTCTGACTGGATTTTGTTTGCTCGGCGGTTGAATTTGCGAGATGGCGATATGCTCAGCTGTCGTTTGGACGGCGAAAGCACTGTCACTGTCCGCGCGTTCGACCCGAGCGGAAACAGCATGGATCCGCACTGGCAGGATTCGAGCAGCGACAACTCCACAAGGTCGAGGATTCCTACGCCTGCATCTTCTACAACTCCGTCTTCTGGCGACTCCTCAGGTGATGATGCCATCTCCATCAGCTCTTAAGAAGACATCGACGTCAAGCCGTCGATCAAGCGGGCACGCCAAGCGGCCTTGTAGAACTGGAGGCGGCCTCATCTTCGCTGGCAACTCGGAGAAGAGGCTGTGCAGCCGAAAAAGAAGGCGTGCAGCTGCAGCTGGAGAAGAAGCTGGTGGAGCATCGACAAATAAGTCGAGCTTCACCCATTTGTTATGTCATTGACATCCTCAGCTAGCTTCCTTTTTTCCTTTGTCTGTGGTGATGCCCTTGTACTAGAGTCGGTTACCCCTCATGAGCACACATGTAGAAGTCTTGATTCCTTGGGTAATTTCCTCTTGTAAAAGGAGCTGCCTTCTATCTAAACGTAGTTGAGTCCTTTTATTCCTGTATGGTTGAATTCAAGCTGTGGTTGAGACCTTGCAATAAACCGTGTTTTTGACTCCTCTGATACCATGTCGTCGACTCCTTCTTTCGATTCCATCTGATAGCGCGGAATGTCTTTGACTCCATCTGATAGCGTGAGATGTCTTCGACTTCATCTGATAGCGTGAAATGTCTTCGACTCCATCTGATAGCGTGAAATGCCTTCGACTCCATCTGATAGTGTGAAATACCTTCGACTCTTCCCGTGATGCACTGATTTTAACTTTCTAATGTGTTCTATCGGGTGCACGACAACGCTCCCGATGGGAATAGCCCCCGAGGCTACATTTGAGTTGTAGAGTCAAACGTAGGCTTAAAACTTTCCGTATTTCCTCGCAGTCCAACTCTGGAGTAGTCCCCGAGTCTTGGTTGTTTGTCGTCCGGGTGAAGACTTGAAGATTGCTAACTTGGTGTTTTTGAATAGGACCGTAGCGTGTCTTGGGGAATGCTTATGCCTGAGCCTCCGAGTTTTTAAGGTGAGCTCACGTAGGTGGTGGTAGAGTCTCTGAGGGGGATTTTATGCTTAAGCCCCCGAGTGCTTTGGTGAAGATCGCTTGAGTGGCGATAGCGTCTCTTGGGGGTATTTTATGCTTAAGCCCCCGAGTGCTTTGGTGAAGATCGCTTGAGTGGCGATAGCGTCTCTCGGGGGGATTTTATGCTTTAGCCCCCGAGTGCTTTGGTGAAGATCGCTTGAGTGGCGATAGCGTCTCTCGGGGGGATTTTATGCTTAATCCCCCGAGTGCTTTGGTGAAGATCGCTTGAGTGGCGATAGCGTCTCTCGGGGGGATTTTATGCTTAAGCCCCCGAGTGCTTTGGTGAAGATCGCATGAGTGGCGGTAGCATCTCTCGGGGGGGATTTTATGCTTAAGCCCCCGAGTGCTTTGAGATGGCAGTATTTGGGCAACATTTGTTTTTATTGCGTTCGAGCGGCTACATGAGTTGCTAGCCATGTCTGACCGATAGGGACTATGGATAGAACAGTCGCAAGTTTGCTACGTTCCATGGGTTACCCACGTCCTCATCTGTCTTCGGGTTCTTCAGCCTGTAGGCGCCACCTCCGATGACTTTTGAGACTATAAATGGTCCTTCCCATTGGGGGGCAAGTTTGTGCACCTTCTCTTGTATCAGCTGTAGGACTAGGTCACCTTTGTTGAAGGTTCTAGTGCGCAAGCGACTGCTTTGGTAGGTCCGTAGCTTGTCTTGGTACCCCTCTGATTTTGTCAGGGTTGTATCTCTTGCTTCGTCAGCTGTATCTTTGTCATCTTGTAATGCTTCTTCTGCTTCTGCTTCTTCTTCTTCGTACCCGGTGACCCGAGGTGCTTCGAACTTGAGGTCATATGGTAGTACTGCCTCTGTCCCGTACACCATGAAGAAGGGTGTGTACTGGGTCGCGGTGTTTGGTGTAGTTCGTAGGCTCCATAGTACCACGGGAAATTCTTCTACCCATTTCCCGGCGGCTTGCTCGAGCGGTGCGAGGAGCCGCTTCTTGATTCCCCCGCATACAAGGCCGTTTGCTTTTTCCACTTGGCCGTTGAACTGCGGGTGCGCGACTGATGCATAATTGATTTTGATGCCCAGTTCTTCGCCAATGTTCTGGAATTCTGCGGCTGTGAAATTCGTGCCGTTGTCCGTGATGATGTTGTGTGGCACGCCGAACCTGAAGATGATCGATTTGATGAAGTTGACAGCCGTGAGGGCTGTGGAGCTGGTGATGGGCACTGCTTCGATCCATTTAGTGAACTTGTCGACCGCGACGAGAAGGTGTGTCCTTCCGCCCTTTGATGATTTCTTGAGTGGCCCCACCATATCGAGTCCCTAGGTGGCGAACGGCCAGGATAGTGGTATGGTCTTGAGCTCTGAGGCGGGGGTGTGTGGCCTGTTGGCGAATTTCTGGCAGGCGACACAACGTCGCACGCTTTCCTCTGCGTTTTTCATGGCTCTGGGCCAATAGAACCCGGCTCGGAATGCTTTGGACACGAGTACTCGACTGCTCGTGTGGTGCCCGCAGGTGCCTTCGTGGATTTCGAGCAGTAGGGATTTGCCGTCTTCTTCGTCGATGCACCTTTGGAGTATCTGGGTGATGTTGCGCTTGTATAGCTGTTTGTTGATCACCGTGAACGCCTTGGATTGTCGGCTGATGCGTCATGCTTCGGCCACGTCTTGCCGTAGCGTACCTTCGATTAGGAATCGGAGGAACGGTTTTGCCCAGACAGGTCCTTCGAGCTCTGTCGGAACTGTGTTGCCGGGTGTGCTGGTGCTTGTGCCTTCTGACGGGCTTGCTGCCGCCACCTGTGCCAGGTCTGTTGTGTCCTCGCCGTCCACGACTGGTTCAGGTGCTGCTGCCTGTACCTTGATGGATCTCTGGCTGATGCTTTCAAGACAAACGCCGGGTAGTATTGGTCCTCGGGTCGAACCAATGTTCGCGAGTTCGTCAGCTTCTGTGTTGTTGGCCCTGGTGATGTAGTTGAACTCGCAGCCGTAGAAACTTCCTTCGAGTGCGTTGTAGAGCTTCTGGTAGGCCGCCATGTTGTCGGCTATTGTGTCACAGTTTCTCATCGTCTGCTGGACGATGAGATTGGAGTCCCCGTAGATTATGAGGCGAGTGGCTCCGAACGTTTTGGCCATGTGCATGCCGTGAAGGAGTGCCTCGTATTCTTCTTCGTTGTTGGAGGCGTGACTAAAGTTGATCTGGAGGACATATTTTAGCAATGTTCCTTTAGGGGATATGAGCAGAACTCCTGCCCCGGCTCCTTGTTGTCTCTTGGACCCATCGAAGAACATTGACCATGAATTTGATAGGTTTGGGGGGCCTGATGTCTGAACCTCCGTCCACTCGACCAGGAAATCTAGGAGTACTTGGGCTTTGATGGCTGTTGGGTGCTTGAACTATAGGTCCCGTGGGCTGAGCTCAATGTTCCACTCGGCAACTCGTCCGGTCGCTCCGGGGTTGTTGCGTATGTCAGCGAGTGGTGCGCTGCTCACGATTGTGATAGGGTGCTCGTCGAAGTAGTGGGACACCTTTCTTGAGGTCATGATGACGGCCAGTAGTAGCTTCTGATAATGCGGGTACCGCTTCTGGGATTTGGTCAGGAGCATGCTGAGGTAGTAGATTGGTCTCTGGATGCTCTGGACCATGCCTTCTTCTTTGCGTTCGACAACGAGCACTGTGCTTGCTGCACTGTTGCGTGCTGCCACGTAGAGGTATAGCTTCTCTCGTTCCTTAGGTACCGCCAGGATTGGTGGTGTCGAAAGTGTCTTTTTCAGGTCCGCGAATGCTTGGCAGGCTTCCTTCGTCCACTAGAATTTCTCTCCTTTCCTGAGCAGCTGGTAGAAAGGCAGCGTGCGTTCTCCCAGCCTGATGATGAAGCGGCTTAGGGCTGCGAGTTTTCCAATGAGCTGCTGTACTCCTTTGACGTTGGTTGGTTCTTGCATTCGAGCGATGGCTTGGACTTTCTCAGGGGTTTCCCTCGATTCCTCGGGCTGAGACCATATAGCCGAGCTGCTTCCCCGCCGGTATGCCGAATGTGCACTTCTTTTGGTTGAGTTTGATTCTGTATTTGTTGAGCGCTGCGAAGGTTTCACGCAGGTCGTCGAGTAGTGTGTCTCCTTTGTAGGTCTTGATGACGATGTCGTCGACATAGACTTGCACATTTCTTCAGATTTGCTTTTTCAGGCAGGCCTGCATCATTCGCAGGTATGTGGCGCCTGTGTTCTTGAGCCCGGAGGGCATGGTATTGTAGCAGAATACGCCGTAGGGGGTGATGAATGATGTGTGCTCTTCTTCTTCTTCCTTCATCCTGATCTGGTTGTATCCTGAGTAGGCATCAAGAAAGGAGAGTAGATCGCACCCTGCTGTCGAGTCGATTATCTAATCGATTCTAGGCAGGGGGAAGTGGTCCTTCGGGCAATGCTTGTTGACTAGTCCGTAGTCGACACACATGCGCAGCACGTTCGTGTCTTTCTTGGGCACCAGCACTGGGTTGGCTACCTAGGTGGCTTTGTTCGTTTCTCAGATGAACTGGGCATCGAGTAACCGGTTGACTTCCTCTCCGATTGCTCTGCGCTTGGGCTCCGAGAATCGTCTCAGAGCTTGCTTCACCGGCTTCGTGTTTTGCTTGATGCGTAGGGCGTGCTCCGCGAATTCGCGTGGTATTCTAGGCATTTCGGCTAGGCACCAGGCGAATATTTCCCACTCATCTCGAAGGAAAGCGACGAGAGCCGTTGCCTGCTCCTCTGGTAGGTGGGCGTACACGCGGACTGTTTTGTCCGGGTCCATCGGGTGCACTTGGTGAGTGACTGTGTCGCTGTCGATGCTGAAGTCGCGTCCGTACTCCTTAGATTCGCTTCGGCTCACCAATGGGAGGGTACTCTTGTCTGTCACCATGGCTATTTCTCTTAGTTCTTGTTCGGCTCCAAATGTGTCGGAGATTTTGTGAAAGTCACGGTCACATTGGTCTGATTTGATGAAGCTTCCGTTGATCATGAGGACTCCCGTTGATCCTGGCATCTTGAGCTTGAGGTAGGCGTAATGTGGAACCGCCATGAACTGCGCGAATGCTGGCCGTCCCAATATGGCGTGATACTGCGATTGCCAGTCGAGTACTTCAAACTCGAGGACGTGCTTGGCGAAGTTGCTTCAGTTGCCGAAGACAACTTCAAGTTCGACGACTCCGAGGGATGTGGCTGCTTCTCCTGGGACTACCCCGTGTAACACGGTGCTCGATTTCTTCCATACTGATCGTGGGATCAGCATATTTTGCAGGGTGCTGGCGAAGATGATATTCATTCTGCTGCCTCCGTCCATGAAGACCCTATCCATGTCGTACCCTCCAATTTGTGCATCGAGCACCAGGGGCGCGTGCCCCGGTCTTGGGACTGCGGGTGGATGGTCGTCCTGTGAGAACGTGATGCTGGTCTCCGCATCATGTAGCTGGTAGACTTCGACTATATTTATGCTCTCGGCTGCTCTAGCTTGCAGGGTGTAGGTATCGCGTTGTGCTTGCGGCACCCTTCCCTCTTGGATCATGAGCACCTGTCCTTGCAGCGGGCTGTGATGTCCTTCCGGGCTTGAGGGCGGCGATTGTTCGGGTCGCCGGTTGCGCTTGTCTTCTTTCTGCTTCTCTTTCTTGAGGTCGTCGGCAAGCTCGTTGAACAGGTGACAGTCTCCCAAAGTGTGACCTGACCTGACGCGTCCCCAGTCATCCTCGAAGCTGTGGATCGTGCAGGGTCCTGCTAGCTGCTCTCTAACCGTGAGTTTGCTAGATCCGGCGTGCCTTTTCCTTCTTGAGATTCTGAAGATTTGCTCGTGATCCTCCGGGAGTTCGTGGAAGCGAGGGTCGGTTTCGATTCCTCGACTCATATCTTGGTTCTTGATGAGGTTGGCGAATTCATCTGGCCTTCAAACTGGGTCATAGTACTCGCCCACCGGCGTCTCGGTGTCGCTGTCCTGTCTGGCGGCAAGTGCTCGTGCGACGGCCTGTCGTCGAGTGGCCGTCGGTTGCACGGCTGCGTGACGTGGCTCGTTCAGTTGGGCCTCGCCGTAGATCTCCCGTGCGCGCCTTTTGGGTCGTCGATTCATTCTTCCTTGGCGATGGTTCTGTTGATCGCTGGTTTCGATCTCGTAGTCATCGTCTTGATGTGCGGCGGGTGCCCGGGCGGCGGTGGGTTGTCGAAAGATTTGCGAGTCCTCCGCTGCGCGTCGCGGTTCGTCGAGTGGAATTCCTTCGTAGAGGCCTCTCGCCATTCTTCTGGGTCGTCGATTCCTTCGCTACTGACGCTGCACTTGGCCGTTACCGTAGTATCCGTCCTGGCACAGCTGTAGCCCGAGCGATCTTGATGGGGTGGTGGAGATGTTCGCCGTGATCTTGAATCCTTCGAGTGGGCTGGATCTGGTCCTTGCCCTTGAGTTGTGGCTTGCTGAAGACAGGACCTCCGAGATCGTGATCCCAACCTGTGTAGTCCCCACGGTCGGCGCCCATTGACGGGGATCAACCCCGGCAAACCCCATGGTCAGGGACCCTGGGTTAGTCATGAGAGGCACAGGTTGGACGATAGCTCGTCGGCAAACAGGAGAACACGTTCCTGCTCGATATTATTGATGACGGAGATGCGATTACAGTGGATGCCAAGGCTGGAGCGCTCAAGGCTAGGGTTACAGATGATATTGGTTTCCTTTGGCGTCGCCCCTCCTAGCCCTTATATACTGGGCTAGGTCTCGGGGAGTTCATCTACGTTTACAGGTAAGCTTTCCTAACCCTAGCTTGCTCCGTACGACAGGTCTTCGCACCTTCCTTGTGAGTCGCAGACTCCTACATCGATGCCAATTAGCGGTCCAAGGAGGGTCCAGACGGGTCTTCATGGGCCTTCTATCTTCAGGGACACCGGGTAGGACTATCCGTAGGAGTCGTGGGGTCACCCCCTCGTCATGGTAGGTTTTTCAGCCAGTGTCGCGCTAAGCTCTCGAGCATGAGTTGTACATACTTCATTGATGTGATATTGGTTCCGTGCTGGAATTTGACAACCGTTAGGTAGTCGTCGAGCCATGCTTCTGGATCTTCCAGCCCGTCGCACTTGTGCGTTGTAGAGTTTAGCTTGAAACCTTTCGGGATTCTTGTTTCCGGTATGGATCGTGCGAAGCACAGTGCTCCGCATGGTTCGATGTCCTCGTCTAAAGCTTGTTCGTCCAAGTACTCTTCGTGGGCTGCTCTCCTTCGTCTTCCGCTGTTGACCTTGTTTTGTGTTATGTCGTCACATGCATCTCGCCGGTTGCTGTTGCTTCTGTTGCTGTAGTCGTCGATGTCGTTGTTTTTGTTTTTGTTTGGACGCTTGCGGCAGTCGTCGCTGCTATCGTCGTCGGGTGAACTGCGTTCTCTGTCCGAAGTCTGCTCGCGGTGGACTCGTCTTGCGCCTGCTCTCTTGGGGGCCGAGATGGCGTCTTTCATGATTTTGAGTGCCATCATCGTGTTGCGATCTAAGCTGCCTTTCTTGCCTTTTTGAGCACGAGATAGGTATTCTTGGGCACTTAAAAGGGCTTCGGCTGGCGTGAGTTGTTCTTCCTTGTCGTCGTCCTCTTCTAGCTTGAAGTCGTCATCTCGCTTGCGGGCCACCCTCTTCTTGTCCGTGTGTTTCAGATTGCTGAATCTGGATCTGGCTCGGATGGGGGAGTCGTAATGGGAGGAGTCTCTTCTGGGAGATGGCCTGCGGTTGTTCCTTGAGTCGATGGCAGCTTTTCCTTGCTTCTCTAATTCTAAGCGTTGCTGTCTTGCTCTCTTGCTGACATCACTCGCCAGCTTGTTGTATGCTCTGAGCTCGTCCCGTGTTGTGTTCTCCGGGAGTGGTTTGCCGCGTTTGAATGCGTCCCTTATTATGGCGATTGCTTCCTTGGACAGGTAGATTTTTTCTACGTGATGGTCCTCTTTCGCCATGCCTGGGACCTGATGCTTGCTGCTTTCTGGCTCATCGCTCCTGTGATTGCTATGCTCCGTTCCTTTGTATATTTTCTTTGGTATGGTTCCTAGTTCTCCAAGTGTGACGGTGACCTGGCCGGTGTTGTCGGGGTCACTGTTTTTCCTGTTCGAGCGACTGTCTTGGCGATTTCTCAGGTCATCATCTTGGCTTTTTTCATCTGCGGTTGGCTCGTGGATGTCTGCCATCAACACTTGGGACAGTGCCTTGACTGTCGTCTTACTTGCGTGCATATTGTGCTTCCTCCATGGACCACTCGAGTAGTCGGGCTGGGAGTCGTGGCTGACTCGCGGAGTCGTCACACGGGCGGGTGCTGCGTTGATTGCTGATGTAGGATCTGCGGTCGCGGGTGCTCGAGCGCAATCCGTGAGACGGAGGACTCCCCAATGGTTCATGTAGATTTGATATGCTCCGAAGATCAGGTTGATGCCGGTGTGCAGGTTGGCGAAGGCCGGTCGAAAGGACGGGAGGTGAGTCATGAAACCGAGAGTTCCGAATAGATCGGAGTCTGCCCGGATCATAGAGTCAATGAGTGCTGATGGAGTCGCTGCCTTGACGAGAGCCGATGATGAGGCCACCGAGATCGCGATCCTGCGAAGTTCCCAAAGACGGCACCAATTGACGGGGATCAACCCCGGCAAATCCCATGGTCAGGGACCCTGGGTTAGTCATAGAGATGGCACAGGTTGAACGATACTAATCGGCTTACAGGAGAAGCACTTCCTGCTCGATATTATTGCGCGAGGGGGCGATTACAGTTGAGGCCAAGGCGAGTTCTCACAAGGCTAGGATGAGTAGATGCGTATTGTGCTGTCCCGGACGTCTCCCCTCCCAGCCTTTATATATTAGGCTAGGTCCCGGGGAGTCCGTACTAGGTTACAGAGATAGTTTCCTAGTTCTATTCTTGCCTTCTACGCCAAGTTGCACCTTCCATGCTAGTCGTGGACTCCTACGTCGGCGCCTGGTTGGGCCAATCGTGGGCTTGTCATAGCTTCCAAGAGGGCCTTCTATCTTCATACGTACCAGGTAGCCTTACATGCAGGAGTCGTGGGGTCACCCCCTCGTCAAGTTCCGAATCATCTTGGCGAACTCGTGCGATCTTCGGTCAGGGTCGTAGTATTCACCGGATTGAGTTTCAGAGTCCCTGTCGTGTGTTACGGCGGGTGTTCGGGTGGCGGCGGGTGTTTGAGTGGCCGCCGGAATTGTCGTGGTATGTGGCGGGTGCTCGAGCGAGATTTCCATGTGGACTTGTTGGACTTGTTCTGGCACCGTTGCTGATTTCAAAGGCTATGGCTTGTGTTCGTCTTCCGGGCCGTTGAGTCCTTTTTCGCCGGGTGCGACGTTGCTAATCGCTGAAATATTGATCTTGGCTCGGTTGCTGGCCGAGAAAACTTGGCGGTGCGACGGAGAGGCTTGCGATGTAATTGAGTTCTTCGAGTGCGTTGGATCTTGCTCGAGTCCTCGAATTGCTGGTTGCTGATGACAGGACCACCGAGATCGTGATTCCAACCTGTGTCTTCCCCACGGTTGGTGCCAATTGATGAGGATTGACCTCGACGAATCCCATGGTTAGGAACCCTGGGTTAGATCGTAGAGAGATGGTGCAGGTTGGCGATACTCGTCGGCTAACAGGAGACATGGATTTACCCAGGTTCAGGGCCCTCGATCGGTAAAACCCCTACTTCGTGATCTTTTGTATTATGATGGAGGCGATTACAGTGGCGGTCAAGGCAAGTTCGATCGGGACCGGGGGTGTTGCTATGAGATTGGATGCCCTAGATGTCCACTCTCCCAGCCTTTATATACTAGGCTGGGTCGCAAGGAGTCCATCTAGGTTTACAGACGCAGTTGCCTAATCTAGTTTTAGTCTTGGACGCTAAGTCGTATCTTCCATAGTCATCGAGGTCTCCTATGCCGGTGCCTCGAGTGGGCCAGTCGTGGGCCTTTCGAGGCTTTCAGCGGGCCTTCTGTCTTGATATGCACCAGGTACCCTCATCCATAGGAGTCGTGGGGACACCCCCTCATCAAGTGGTGCCGCGTATAATGAGCATGCTCGTCCAATGATTTTCCCTCAATAAAGTCGGTTGGGTTTTTAGCGCGAGCACAAATTGATCGAAGGCGATCCAAGTGAAACATGTCCATCCTACCATATTTGGGTGGTGACGGGGATCAACCCCGGCAAATCCCATGGTCAGGGACCCTGTGTTAGTCATAAGAGGCATAGGTTGGACGATAGCTCGTCGGCAAACAGGAGGACACGTTCCTGCTCGATATTATTGATGAAGGAGATGCGATTACAGTGGATGCCAAGGCTAGAGCGCTCAAGGCTAGTGTTACAGATGATATTAGATGCCTTTGGTGTCGCCCCTCCTAGCCCTTATATACTGGGCTAGGTCTCGGGGAGTTCATCTACGTTTACAGGTAAGCTTTCCTAACCCTATCTTTCTCCGTACGACAGGTCTTCGCACCTTCCTTGTGAGTCGCGGACTCCTACGTCGGTGCCAATTAACGGGCCAAGGCGGGTCCAGGCGGGTCTTCATGGGCCTTCTATCTTCAGGGACATCGGGTAGGACTATCTGTAGGAGTCGTGGGGTCACCCCCTCGTCAGTAGCCCCCGAGTGCCTGGGGGACTCGAAGAGTTGCACAGGGACTCGAGTACATCTTTTTGTCGGTCATTTGTATGCGCGGTACAACCGCGAGTCGCTGGTAGTCTGGTGGCCATGACAAAACCTGTTTCGAGGGATGCTAAGCTGAAAGGGCCCAAGGAGTCGAATGGTCGAGCCTTGGTGAATTGCGCTAGTGGAAAATACCGTAGTAGCCCAAACAAACCTACGCCCCTCGACGTGAGCTTGGAAAACTGGTGTCGAGCAAAAGTCCTGCCGCTTCACGTCTTACGGTGTTCATTTGCCGCTAGTAATGTGCATAGCCTAAGGCACGTCCTCCCGGATTTTTCTATCATGCACTGCGCATGGAAAAGGTTGGGAGTGAAATCTCCCTTCGGCAAGTCCCAGCCCGGCCGAACTTTGCTGCGGGGTCTTACCTACACGCTAATCTTGCGTGGCATCTGGGCACAGTGTATCGTGTTCCAGGAATGTGTGTTTTTGAGGCGCGGAGCCTAATAGTATTTCACCCACTTGGAACAAAACATCAAGCGAGCTATTCGCTCATTCACCCGCGGAGCTTGTTTCGAGTGCTCAGAAGGGGGGTTCTTCGCGAGTAGTCACTTGAATGCCGTTTCGGTTCTTGAGGTGAGGGAGCAACTGAGACTCTCGCCATATGATCTTGGCGAGTGGATGTTTGTCTTGCGTCGGGTTGATGGAGCACCCGAGACTCTCGTGAGTGCGAGTGATTACTCGAGAACATTGCTGTCCTTTGGGTGAGGGAGCACCTGCGACTCTCATGATGTGCGAATCTCTGAGCCTTGATGGTGTACTTAGTATGTTTTCTGTGATATGACGTTGGCTTGGTCTTCTGGTATTTTTGACCACTGTAGCCTGCAGAAAGAAATGACTTGGCGATGTCCCACCGAAATTTTTGCGTCGCGCGATCATGATCCTCTTTTTGCGCGCGTAGTGGGCGGTGTTGTTACTGCGCCGGTTGGATTTTCCATACTTTTCGCCTGTTTATGGGATCGTGCCACGTTTTCTGGGCGATAAGGTTGGACGGTGGCCCTTCTTGCTAGGCTCTTGAGTTAAATACCTTGCGGCTGGGTAAATTGTAGGTTTTACCCAGCCATTGCCTTCCTACTCTTTCTATGTTTCCTTCTTGTTCTTGAGCCTTCATCTTTTCTCCTCTTCGGGCTGCTGCGGGATCTATGACCAAGCGCCCCCGTACTACTGTAGAGTCGGCCAAGATATCCGGCAAGTGGGAGCGGTCCACGTTCAGGGCCGGAGATCTGGATGCGCTGGTTGCTGATGGCGTCGTGGTGGAGGGTGATGTGCGTCTCCCTCGTGATGAGTCGATTCCAGCACCGGCGGCGGACGGGCGGGTATGCTTCCAGGCTTTCTTCCACCGCGGGTTCGCTCTTCCGCTGCATCCTTTCGTTCACGGCTTGCTGTATTCCTATCGGCTCCAGTTGCATGACCTGACTCCCAACGGAATTTTGCACATTGCGTGTTTCATCACTCGTTGTGAGGCCTTCATCGGGATTTACCCCCATTGGGGACTTTGGAGGCGCCTTTTTAGTATAAAAAGGACGAACTCTAAATACGCCGTGGGTCGGGTGGGTATCTCCATTGGGGATAAACATTCGTATTTTGACTTGGAGAAGATCGATTCCGTTAGCGGCTGGCGAAAAGGCTGGTTTTATCTGAAGGATCGCTGCGTTGTTGGTCAACAATTTGGTCTTTCTTCTTTCAATCCGGGAACGCGGGTGGTTAGACAGCCTTCGTGGTCTCATTCCTTGACCGAGGTGGAGTCTTCTGAGCTGACTCCATTTTTGGAGAGGATTGTTGTGTTGAAGGATAACTTGACTGGTGGCCAGCTCATCTCTGTTTTTATGGGGAGGCGAGTTCAACCATTGCAGCATCGAATTCGTCCTATGTGGCAGTACAAGGGGCTCGGTGACTCGACGAGATGCTCGCCTCAAGAGCTTGATCCTGACGCCCTGCTGACTCACATCTGATACGTCCAAAACGTATCGATAATTTCTGCTTGTTCCATGCATGTTTTGTGTGATATTGCTATGATCTAGATACACTTTTATACATTTTTTATCATATTTGGACTAACCTATTAACTCAGTGCACCCCAGTGCCAGTTCCTGTTTTCTGCTATTTTTCTGGTTCAGTTTTCCCACTGGTCCACCTATGGCTGCCCCCCTTCTCCTATTTATCCCCCGTCACGGGAAAACTCCAGAAGAAGAACCCTATTCCGCGAACTCGCCTCTGTTCCGCCGCCGCCGCGCTTCCAAGATCGGGAGCACCAGAAGACCTCTTCCCGGCACCCTGCCAGAGGGAGGATTGACCTCTGGGAGTCTCCTCTCCACCATGGATGCTCCCCGGATGTCTCGTGAGTAGTTTTCCTTGGACCATGGGTCCGTGATCAGTAGCTATGTGATGTTCTCCTCCCCTCTTTGATCTTCATTGTTTAGACCTCGTGAGCTGCCCTACATGATCGAGGCACCTTTGTAATATTTCTGCTATTGCGATGTTGAGTTTGATCGGATCTGATGGATTATGAGATTATGTTCAGATTGTGATAGAGTAATATATTTGGTTCTTATCTCTTGTATTTTTGTTCCTAAGTAATTCTTGCATGCTCTCCGTTGCTGTTTATTGCTTTGGCCAAGTAGTAGGTAGTGACTCCAAGAGGGAGCATTGTGCTAGATTGTGGGTTCATGCCTCCCCGGTGGCATGCTTGAGTGACAGAAAAATGAGTCTAGGGGATGTGTTGTTGCCACATGGGGGAAAACAACGGTGATTGTAACCGCGGTTACAAGGATTGTTTACTTTACGCAAAGTTCTTTTTAATACAGTTGTCTGTTGCTTTGGATTTACACTTTGGGTGGGGCTCGCAACTTAATACCAGCGAGATGTTCTGGATATATATCTCAAGGTGGATGATTAGTAGTAGATGCAGATGGATTTCGGTCTACTTATTTTGGCGTACTTCCCATGCTTTTGAACCTCTTCCTTTCTTTTGTAGCATAGTTAGCATTGCGGTGCGTTCATAATCCTGTCAATTGCCTTTCTGTAATTTGTTTACCTCGCATAGCAATTTTTATCATCTTTTGGGAGAGAGACATCACTAGCGAACATCACGAATCCCGGTCCATATCCTCATTATTGTTTCCAAGCTATATTTACTTTTCTGCATTTACTTTCAAGTTTCCATCATTATCCCCTTGCGTTTTATCATTTTTGAACAACAAGACCGGAGAGATTGACAACCTCTCTGAACTTCGTTGGGAACAAAGTTATCTGTGTCTGTGTGCAGGTCCGCGTCAGTTGCGCCGCTGACACCTACTTATCATCTCTGGAGTCCTACTGGAGACAAACCTTGGTATCTTTACTGAGGGAAAACTCGCTGTTGTACTGCATCACGCCTTCCACTTGGGGCCTACCAACGAAGGGCGAGAAGCCAATAAGCAAGAGTATTTCTGGCGCCGTTGCCGGGGACTCCAAGTGCTAAGATAGGGGAGTTGCACACTACCCTTTACCTTTGTTTTTTGGTCTTGTTAGTTTATCTTTCAGTTTTTATCTTTGTGTCTTTTATCAAAATTTACAAAAAAATTATTTATCTTGCTGTCAGTAGTCCTCCTTGTTTAGATGAACATGTTAGGACTAGGTGCTTTGCGGGAATCGGAAGTTCTCGATTTCCGTCAAAGGGATGGAGAAAATATGAAGAAGGCATGGGACAGAATTTCTGAAGCACATAAAAGAATTATGCCTTGGATATCTACAAAGATTGTGCTTAGAAATTTTTACCATGGTATTTTTAAGTGGTGTAAACACTCTCTTGACATTATAGCTGAAGGAGATTTTCTAGAATGTGATGAAGATAGGGCTCTTGAGATTTTGCATAGTCTATCTAGTTATTTTGTTTATGATCGTAGTATTGATACTGTCATAGATAGACTTGCCACTATTGAAAAAAGACTGGATGCTCTAGATTTGGGGAAAGTAGAGGAACTTAAGTCCAACAAGAAAGAAATGTTGGAGATAGATGATGATTGGGAGCCCTTTGTTAGGATTAGCATCTCTAACCAAAGCTTCCTTGCTTTTTGTGATATTGGATCCACAGTTTCTACTTTGCCAAAAATAGTTTATGATTCTTTGAAACTGGATATGGATATATTATCATCTTATCATGAACATTATAATGGAGATATTTCAGAGGTTAAAGGAAAGGTAAAAGAAGTCCAAGTTGCATTCCTTCATAGGACTGCACCAATGGATTTCTTCATCATGGAGCCAAACCCAAGTAATATTGTGCTCGGAAGAGACTTCCTCCGTGCTATGAAAGGCTTCATTGATATTGGTAATAGGCACATACGCTTACGCGGTATGGCAAAATCTAAGTATATCTTCCCTAGTAAAAAGAAGAAGGAACTTATTGAAAATCAATTTGAGGGTTTTTATGATTCTGATCTTGGATACTCTTGATTCTTCTTTTTGCATCATGCCTAGCTAATGGCTTTAAAGAAGCGCTTTCGGGAGGCAGCCCGCAACGAATTTAGGTTTTTATTTTTGCTTTTTTTGTGTCTTGATGATTGTTACTACTGTAGTAACATCATTGTATCTTTATTTTTCAAGCTTTGTGCCAAGTTTAGCCTCATACGGCAAGGGAAGTAAAAGTTGTGACATGCTGTCCAGAAAACAGATTCTGTCCTCATGACCAGAAAAATTCCAGAAAAATCCCAGTTCATCTTTTTGAGCTGAATTTGTTACACAGTATGCTCTATACAATTACGAAACTTCCGTATGTTCTGAGTTTTTTGATTTGAGTTGCAGAAGTATCCCTAAAAAATTCTTTACTACCTGCTGTTCTGTTTTTCACAGATTTTGCCACATTTTGTCTCTCCTTACTTTTGCAAACCATAAGCTTGCTTTTTCTGTGCAAAAACTTTTTGGCACTCTTGAGAAACAGTATCTCTTCAACATTATCTTTATATCCAGTGGAGAAAAATTATTTATTAAGGGTACTAACCTCTCTAATCAGCTTATGATGAGTTATGTATGAAGGGAGTTTTCAAGTGTGCGATGGAAGATGATGAAAGAAGATCCAGGACTGTCAAGCGCTCAAGCTTGGGGATGCCCCCATGCATCCCCAATAAATATTCAAGGAGACTCAAGCGTCTAAGCTTGGGGATGCCCCCGTGCATCCCCTTCTCCATCAACAATCATCAGTTCGTCCTTTGTCTCACTATATTTTTATCACTTCATCCGTTATGTGCTATGCTTGGAGCGTCTCGCTCTTAGGTTTTGTTTTTAGTTTTCTTTACCTTTCCTTGCTGTTCATAACAAGTTAGATCCTTTCTTACTTTGTGTGGGAGAGAGACACTCTCCACTTTCAAAATCTAGAACACATCATAGGATTTTCCCTGCCTATCTTTTTTCTGTTGTGTGTTCTTTATCCTTTCATAGCAACTGCCATGTTTAGTTTTAGTCTTAGTTTGTCTTTAGCAAGAGCTTTGGCTTTTGTTTAGTTTGTTGCTGCAACTCTTTTTAGTTTTCATGTTTATCTTGTTAAGAGAGTTGGTTGTTGCACTGAGTTCTGTTTTGTCTTGGAAGTAGGTAATTGAGGTTGCTATTTAATTTTAGTAGTAACTTGCAATAGTTTTGAGGTATTGTTGTGAGTAATGTTTGGACTCTTGGTGTCAAGAGCTCTTGCCTATTAGTGATAGGTGTCGTATTCTGTGCAATCTGTGTTTATTTTCAAAACCTACAAAACTAGTTGAGAACTCTAGCTACTAGATGGATCACAACTCTTCTAAGGGGTCGAATATTAGAGTACACTCACGTACCATGAGTCGAGGATGCGCAAGGATAACCAAACCCCCATACACTCTTCCTCGGGGTACTTGTCTCTTTGTGAACCTCCTCATTAGATTGAGAGTTACCGATAATAAGTGCATGAGTTCTTCGGACTAATGTAAGTATTGAGAGTTGACACTTGCACCTTCCCATATTTTGCTAGCCTTTCCCGTGCCGTGCATTGCCTTCTTCTCACTCCGAGAGTTGGTGTCCACCTTCGCCGGTACACCAAACCCTTGGCATGATACGCTCTGTCATCGTAAGCCTCCTTATATCTTTCCTCAAAACAGCCACCATACCTACCTATCAAGGCATTTCCATAGCCTTTCCGAGTTACATTGCTATGCAACTTCCACCTCTTCATGACCTGATCTTCATGTCATACATGTTCCTGCTACACTGGCAGCGACATACATTGCATACATCATGATAGTTAAATCTTCTTTATGATTTTGAGTACCTTGTAAAGTGTGAAAGATCTCCTTTACCTTCTTGTAAAATAGAGTGTTGCCCTTAAGTGAGGAAAAGATCCCAAAGTGGACACATTAAAAGATCCCGAAGAGGACAAATGAGAGTTAAATAGAAAGAGCCATTGAGGCCACAAAAAAATACAAAAAAATAGAAAAAAGAGAAAAAAGAAATAAAAAGAGAGAAAGGGGCAACACTACTATCCTTTTGAGAGATCCACACTAGTACTCCCTTTATATCCTTGTACTCCATAGAGATGATCTTTTTGCATATAGTTTGGAGAGCTTCCTAGCTCGTATGTGCATTCGTCGCATGGCAATCCCTACTCCTCACATCATATCTATCATTTGGCATCACTTGCCTATGATTGTACTCATTGATGTGAGCCTTTCTCATCCTTTTTGTCTTCCTCCTCAACCATATTTCTCTCTTTTCCATCCTAAGTGTCAACTCTCGTGCTTACGCTCATCCATTGCATGAGTGCTCAAAATATCGAAAAGGAGTGGATCAAATTGACTTGTACCTGGCTAGTGGTCTGGGGACGAGTCAAGATAAGATTCCAAAGAGGACCAAGTGTGAAACTTTAGTAGATTGAGTTCTCAATTAAAATACTTTTTTCTCTCGTATTCCCTATCCTCCTTTCTTGCACGCAAACACCATTTAGAGACATTCGAGTCACGGACAGCAAGAGCTCTTGCACCTTTTGTTCTTTTGTTACTTGTTTCAATGCTAATATAGACTCTTGCCTGTTATGACTTGAATTGAATATCTAACCTTGATTGCTTTAATTTTCAAAGTTCTTTTATGGTTGCTAGCATGTCACCACAGAAATTATGCTTGTTATCATTTACCTACTCGAGGAAGAGCAGGAATTAAGCTTGGGGATGTTGATACGTCCAAAACGTATCGATAATTTCTGCTTGCTCCATGCATGTTTTGTGTGATATTGTTATGATCTATATACACTTTTATACATTTTTGATCATATTTGGACTAACCTATTAACTCAGTGCACCCCAGTGCCAGTTCCTGTTTTCTGCTATTTTTCTATTTCAGTTTTCCCCCATATAAAAAGTGCCAGAAAAATTCGGGAAAATTCAGATAAAAAATCAGCGTGAAGGAAGCTTCGAGAAGAGCCCGGCAGGGGCCAGAGGGGAGCCAGGGGGCCCAGGCGGCCACCCGTCGCGGCCCCACCCCTGGCCGCATCAGGGGGGCGCCTGGGGCCCCTGGTCCACCTCTGGCTGCCCCCTTCGCCTATTTATCCCCCGTCATGGTAAAACTCCAGAAGGAGAACCCTATTCCGCGAACTCGCCTCTGTTCCACCGCCGCCGCGCTTCCAAGATCGGGAGCACCAGAAGACCTCTTCCCGGCACCCTGCCGGAGGGAGGATTGACCTATGGGAGTCTCCTCTCCACCATGGATGCTCCCCGGATTTCTCTTGAGTAGTTTTCCTTGGACCATGGGTCCGTGATCAGTAGCTATGTGATGTTCTCCCCCCCTCTTTGATCTTCATTGTTTAGACCTCGTGAGCTGCCCTACATGATCGAGGCACCTTTTTAATATTTCTGCTATTGCTATGTTGAGTTTGATCGGATCTGATGGATTATGAGATTATGTTCAGATTGTGATATAGTAATATATTTGGTTCTTATCTCTTGTATTTTTGTTCCTAAGTAATTCTTGCATGCTCTCCGTTGCTGTTTATTGCTTTGGCCAAGTAGTAGGTAGTGACTCCAAGAGGGAGCGTTGTGCTAGATTGTGGGTTCATGCCTCCCTGATGACATGCTTGAGTGACAGAAACACGAGTCTAGGGGATGTCCTGTTGCCACAAGGCGGAAAACAACGGTGCTTGTAACCGCGGTTACAAGGATTGTTTACTTTACGCAAAGTTCTTTTTAATGCCGTTGTCTGTTGCTTTGGGTTTACACTTTGGGTGGGGCTCGCAACTTAATACCAACGAGATGTTCTGGATAGATATGTCAGAATCCCAACTAGGGTAAGTGCTAGGTTTGTTTGTGCCCTTTCCATCATGCAAAAATTGAAATGAAATTCAAAAATGGGGAAGCAGAAAGCCCTGAGAAATTATTTGAAATGGCCAGATAAAAATCTTTTTCCAAAAATCTTTTGAATGATTGGAAAATTCCTATAAATGATGCTGATCATTTTAAAAGTGGTTTGGGTATTTTCCCATTCCCATGGAATATTCTAAAATTCAAATAGTGCTCTGGAAATTAAATTTGACCCCTATTTGAATTGAAATTCAAATGTTTTGAATTTCAAAATTGCTCAAATTCTATATGTGGCTAGCTACTGGTCACCTAGTATTTATAAAAGTATTTGGGCATTTTTATGAAATGTTTTGGTATTTTTACCAGGGCAAAACAAAAGGCAGAAAACCAAAACAGAGCAGAAAAAGAAAAAGGGAAAACACCCCGTGGCTTTCAGCCCAACTCTTCCCCCCAGCCCATCTAGCACGGCCCAGCCTACGAGCTCCCCGTTGTCGTCTACCTCGGCGACGGCAAGCAGCTCCGTGGCTTGCATGCCGACGCCGGCGACGTGGCCGAGCCACCTAGCCCCTCCCGGACGCCTCTGAGCGCCACGCAACGCCTAGAAGCCGCCACACCTAGCCCCTCCCAGCGGCAAATCGAGCGCCCTCCGGTCTCTCTTCCACGACGCCGAGCGTACCATCTTCACCGGGGTGAGCCCCTGCTCCGATTCCCTCCTCCTGCAACTCTTCCCTCGCCCCGCAGCCCCTTCCCGACGAGCACCAAAGCTCCAGCCGCCGCAAGCTTGAAGTAGCCGTAGCCTCGAGCCCTCTCGTGGTAGCACAACTAGTCAGGGGGGTGTGCGCCTTCGTGCTCGTCCTCCTGGCGGTCTCGGAGCGGCAAACAGTGCCGGATTCACCTTCCAGTGGAGCGCCGCCGCGGCTGTAGGCCACCGCCGGCTAACCGCCGCCGGGCCGGTTTAGTTAGCGCCTAATCACCCAGCTAATCCCCCCCGAGTCCATGACAAGTGGGCCCCAGGCCACCCCTAACCCACTGTTAATTAAACTAACAGCGGGGTTAACCCCCTGTGTCACTGACAGGGTGGACCCACTGTCAACCCCCCTGTGACATCACCCCCTCATTAGCATGACGCAATAAACCAAATTCCAGAATTTAAAAGAATTAATTAAAACAGAGAAAAATCCAGAAAATGAGTTAAACTTTGGAAATTCATAACTAATTCATATGAACTCCAAATTAAACATATAATATATGAAAAATTATCAGAAAAATACAAGGATTAAGAATATGCAATTTGTTTTTATGTTTGACCATTTTAAACTGGGGGAATAGAAGCAAATGTGTATATGACTTAATTTGAAATTAAATTTGGAGTTTGAATTTGCATTTCAAATGCAATATACTTCGATTAAATTGAATATGCTACAAACCAGTACCATTCACATCATGGACAACCTTATCATGTGTATGTGCATTTTTATTTTGAAAGTTTTCCCCCTCTTGTTGATGATTGTGCCGGTAACAGTGCCTCCGAGACGGTGATCACCCCGAAGAAGAAGACCACCGTTAAGACCCGTGTACCGTCAGCAAGGCAAGAAAACCCCATTGATCATGTCTATAAAATCCTACTTCCCTCTCAGTATCGCTTATGCATGTTTAGGAGATCATCGAGACACGTTCTTTCGCATAGTTGAACCCATTCCGATGCATGACCTATCATTTTGCCATCGTATTAAGCAAACCACAATCCTAGCAGATTTAGGAGTTGGTTGATGAGCATGTGGCCCCTACAACTGTTACTGATTTTGCTGCTTAGTGGTACAATGAGGATGTTTTGATTGTGAGTCGGGATGGAATGAACACAGTGGTGTTGATGAAAATGAAACGTGTTGGTGAATCCACCCTAAACAAAGGTGAACGATGAGAGGCTGTGTAGGAGTACATAGTGGGTTGTCTCGTTGAACACTGCCCTAGGCCCCGAGTTCCTGTTTTGTGATCCAAGACAAAGAGTATGACCACATGTAGGGTTTTATGGGAGCCCCGTTTGGCCTCTTTACGTACCCGATCCAATCCAGGAGTCACACTAGATTCGGGCTTTCCATTTGATTTATGTATAGATATGTGGGTGGACCTGTGAGGCAGTGAAACCATCTGTCAAAGGTGGCGTCTCGGTCCCTTGCATTATCTGAGTCCGTTTCGTGGAATCGGCCGGACTCTCGAGCGGTGACAAACTCAGGTAGTCGGCTCCTGGATTAGAGAAGCTGATGTGAGGGTAGTGCCTTGGTTTCATCCACGTCCGACATCCGCTTGAAGGATGACAAGAACGAGGTGATAAGTGATGACACACGTGTGAAGATGTACACCCCTGCAGGGTTAATGAACTATTCGAATAGCCGTGTCCGCGGTTATGGACTACTTGGAAACCTCTACTTGATCATAGACAACTTGAATGGATACTTATAAAACTCGCAAGATAAGCGTGAGTGCTATGGCGTGCTTCCTCGTGGGGAAGTCGAGGAAGTAACCATAGTGGTGTATTGGTTGGAGATGTAGTGGACTCGTGTACGCTTCTTACCTCAAGTCTGGTACTCGTAGTACAGGATTAGCCAAGTCAAAGCTGGCACTTATGCATGTTGAACCCCACCTCCTTTACCTTGATACTTGAGCATGAGTAGTATAGTTCTGATGTAAGTCTTGCTGAGTACGACTTTGTACTCACGTTTTCTTATTCTATGTTTTAGATGAGAACCCGGACCCCGATGGAGTCACCTTCGTGAAGCTCGACGTTGACTAAGTTAGCATAGTCCCAGACGGCAGTCTGGTCCCTCGTGGAAGGGCATGTTTGTTTACAAGGATTCTCTAAGCCATTTGTTAAACTTGTCTGTACTCAGACCTAATTTGCTTCCGTTGTATGATGTAATGTTGATCACAGACATGTGATCTTTGTATGCTCTATGTGTATATCAATAAAGAATACTTTGTAGAGTGATGTGATGATACCTGCTGTTCATACTAGGCATGTGTGTTGCGTGTATGTTTATAACATGCATGTCTTAGTATGGGTTTTCGAGACCTTAGTTGTGATCCGGCTGGCGGTCTTTTATACACCAAGTGGCCCTTAGATGTGCGCAGCTTGGAGCTGCGATTGCTCGTGACTCTGTCACATGCACACTTAGTTGTATGATCGAGCCCGCCCTAGACCCCGACTAAGTGATCGGGCTGGAGTAAGTCTATGTAAGAGTTAGGATCCAATCGATAACATGGTTGAGGCGACTTGTCTATGAGTATGGGATTCACCACCCATAAGCATTTAGACTTGTGAGCGGACGATGAGGACCCATCTCAGATGATCATCCGGCCTGAATGGGACGCCCCTCACGTTCGATGCTTACCGAGAACGTTCTGTGCTTGGCCTTGTCTGCTTAGACAAGTGGGTACGGTTCTCGGCTCTCCATGTGATTGTATCGTGACTGGAATTACATATGCTAACCCCGGGTCCCGACAGACTTGGTATCAGAGCAGGACTGTCTGTAGGCTTATCAAACCCTTGGTCGAAGTCGAGTCTAGCATTCTATAGTTATATAGTTACTTGGGTATAAAGGGAACAACGTAAGGCTTATTTTTCTCCTTACCCTCATCGATCTGAGTTCTGGGTCACCCTTATCTTCTCTACGGGATGATAGGACTAGGCTCATCTATGTCTTACTAGAACATCTCGTTGAGTGCTTCCTTTTAGCCGTAGGATTATTGTGGTCGTCCAGAGTCTTCCTGTTTTGAGTTCCTTGAGGAAGTTCTGTCCAATCTCCTCGAGGTTGTCTTTTTTTCCATCCCGGTGTAGCCGTTATGCTGCCGGATTTAAGCCGTGTTTCTGTGGATCTTTTCCTTCGCATTATACTCTTTTCCGCCTTCATCATATCTTGTTATCCTTGAATCCATCATACAACCTGTTCTGATTGTTGATTTTTATCACACAGGATGTCAGGTGGAACTCGTAGTGCTGTTCGTCGGAATCGAGACCGTGTTCGGAATCGAAATGATGATGAACCTCTACCACCGCCTTCTGCGGCGGAAATTATGATGGAAGCTGAGAAGAATCAACGTGATCAAACACGCCTTTTGGAGCTCATCGAGCAGAATACCGCCCACCATCGTAATGTGGTGGTCAGCATTCAGGACTTCATCCTCCTCAAGCCACCGGTATTCCGATGTTCTTCTGAGCCCATTGAAGCCGATGATTGGCTCCGTTCCATCGAGCGTAAGCTTGATACTGCACATGTTGCTCCCGATGATTGAGTTATATTCGCGGCATACTTTCTGGAAGGTGCTGCTGCTGAATGGTGGGAGAACTATGTTGCTATGCAGCCAGATGGTCACCTAGTGACTTGGCAGGAGTTCTGTGTTGCCTTTCGAGGGTACCACCTTCTAGATGAGTTGATGGAGCGCAAGAAGGAAGAGTTCTGCAATCTGACTCAAGGAGAGATGTCCATTCATGAGTATGTGAGAGAGTTCAACCGTCTTGCTCGATATGCCCAAGATGAGATCACCACCGATGCCAGAAAGCAGGCAAGGTTCCATAAGGGACTTAGCCCCATCCTTCGTCATGATCTCAACCTCATCGAATTTGCCACCTTTGAGGATTTAGTCAACAGATCCTTCAGAGCTGAGCATGGCCATGAAGTGTTCGAAGAGTCTCGCAAGCATGCTCTTGAGCTTGCTCCTTCTTCAAGTCCAGCCCCTCAGAAACGCAGAATTTGGATTCCAACCAGAGCCATACCTCAAAACCTTCTTCAGAGACCACCACCAAATATATGCCATCCACCCCAACACATTATTCCACCCAGGAATGATGGTGTGCAACCAAGTAACCACACTCCCAGCAATTCAGGCAGGGTATGTTTCACGTGTGGTCTGACAGGCCATTACTTCCGACAGTGCCCTACAGTGTTGGTGGCACCACGTCGACCTAGTGACAAGCCTCCAAAGAAATCCACCACCAAGACCATCCCAGCAAAGCTTTCAGTCACAAGTAGTGGTTGTGTGAACCAAATCTCAGTTGAGGAAACCATTGCTGCTTCTGATGTCATTCTTGGCACACTCCCAGTCAATCATGTCCCCGCCTCCGTTCTTTTCGATCCAGGAGCTTCTCATTCATTCATGTCGGAGAGTTATGCACTTCGTCATGAGTTCCCTTTTGAAGAAATGCTTTCTCCAATGATCATTCAAACTCCTGGTTCAAAGTGGCAAACTAATAGAGTAAGCCATGGTAATCAAATTGCAATTGAGGGTTTAATATTCCTTGCTTCTCTTATAGCCCTCAAGTCTTCGGACATTGATGTCATCCTAGGAATGGATTGGTTATCAAGGCAGAATGCTTTCCTTGATTGTAAAGCCAAATCAGTCAAACTCACCCATCCTTCAGGCCAGATCATTGACTACACATCACCCAGCTCAAAAATCCAGATACATACTTTGAATGTGCTTCCCCTTCCTGACCTTGAAGATGTTCCGGTGGTTCGTGACTTCCCGGATGTCTTTCCTGAAGAGCTGCCGGGAATGCCACTAGACAGGTGTGTAGAATTCATAGTGGATCTTATACCAGGCACAGCCCCAATTTCCAGACGCCCATATAGAATGGCCCAACATGAGTTAGCTGAGCTAAAAACCCAACTTGATGCTTCGTTGGCAAAAGGCTTCATCCGCCCTAGCTCATCGCCATGGGGTTGCCCCGTTCTGTTCGTAATGAAGAAAGATGGAACAGAAAGGATGTGCGTAGACTATCGTCCGCTAAATCTAGCGACGATAAAGAACAAGTACCCACTACCCAGGATCAATGATCTTTATGATCAACTTGCAGGATCCTTTGTCTTCTCCAAAATGGATTTGAGATTAGGTTATCATCAAATCAAAATCCGAAACGAGGACATTCCCAAAACGGCCTTCACTACTCGTTATGGTCTTTATGAGTATACCGTCATGTCCTTCGGTTTAACCAATGCCCCCGCCACTTTCTCGCGCTTAATGAATTCGATCTTCATGGAGTACTTAGATAAATTTTTTGTGGTTTATCTTGATGACATTCTCACTTACTCGAAGAACGAAGAAGAGCACGCAGAACATCTTAGGTTGGTATTGATGAAACTTAGAGAGCACCGCCTTTATGCCAAGTTCTCCAAGTGTGAATTTTGGCTACCAGAAGTGACCTACTTAGGCCACGTGATTTCTGCGAAAGGTGTTGCAGTCAATCCCGAGAGAGTTCAGGCCGTCCTTGACTGGACTCCACCTGAATCGGTTAAGCAAGTTAGGAGTTTTCTTGGCCTAGCAAGCTATTGTCGCGGCTTCGTCGAGAACTTTTCTAAAGTTGCAAAGCCTCTTACTGAACTCCTCAAGAAAGATAAGAAATTCCAATGGACCCCCAAGTGCGAGGAAAGCTTTCAAGAGCTAAAAAGAAGATTGACTTCTGCACCCGTACTTGCACCTCCAGACACCAAAAGGGATTTCGAGAGCTATTGTGATGCTTCACGGCAAGGGTTAGGATGCATACTTATGCAAGATCGACATGTGGTAGCTTATGCTTCACGCCAGTTGCGGCCACATGAAGAGAACTATCCTACCCATGATCTTGAACTCGCTGCCGTAGTTCATGCCCTGAAGACTTGGCGACATTACCTCCTTGGTAATCGTTGTGAGATATATTCCGATCACCAAAGCCTCAAATACATATTCACCCAGCCAGATCTTAACCTCAGGAAAAGACGCTGGATAGAGTTGATAAAAGATTATGACTTAGGAATTTCTTACACCCCAGGCAAAGCCAATGTCATGGCTGATGCACTAAGTCGTAAGTCGTATTGTAACAACCTCATGTTACAACAGTATCAACCACTTCTTCATGAGGAATTTTGCAAGCTCAATCTTGAGATAGTTCCTCATGGATCTCTTTTCAACTTGGTGGCGAAACCAACCCTTGAGGATCAAATCATAGCCGCCCAGAAACAAGATAGTAGTATTCAAGAGATCAAGCAGAACATTGTTAGCGGAGTTGCTAAATGTTTTTTGGCAAATGATCAAGGAACGATATTCTTTGAAAATCGTTTAGTAGTTCCTGAGAATGAAAACCTAAAGCAGCTGATCCTTAAGGAAGCTCATGACACTCCCCTCTCAATTCATCCCGGTAGCACAAAAATGTACCGAGATCTACGCCAGAGATTTTGGTGGACCCAGATGAAGAGAGACATTGCACAATTTGTTGCCGAATGTGATGTTTGTCGTCGCATTAAGGCAGAACACCAAAGACCTGCTGGTACTCTTCAACCATTGTCTATTCCCGAGTGGAAATGGGACAAGGTCGGTATGGACTTCATCACCGGCTTTCCAAAAACCCAGAAAGGAAACGATGCCATCTTCGTGGTTATAGATAGGCTTTCCAAAGTTGCTCACTTCCTTCCCGTTCGTGAGTCTATAACTGCTAGTCAGTTGGCGGATTTGTATGTCTCTAGAATTTTGTCTCTTCACGGTGTTCCTTTGGTGATCAATTCTGATCGTGGTAGCCTTTTCACCTCTAGATTTTGGGAAAGTTTTCAAAATGCTATGGGAACTCATCTATCCTTTAGTACAGCTTTCCACCCTCAATCTAGCGGTCAAGTTGAAAGGGTTAATCAAATCTTGGAAGACCTGCTCAGAGCTTGTGTTATCTCATTCGGAAAGAATTGGGAGAAATCTCTTCCATTTGCCGAATTTGCTTATAACAATAGCTATCAATCTAGTCTGAACATGGCTCCTTTTGAATTCCTCTATGGCCGACGATGTCGAGCACCCCTAAACTGGTCAGAAACCGGTGAAAGACAACTCTTTTGACCGGATATGATCAAGGAAGCAGAAGAGCAAGTTCGCATTGTTCGTGATCGTTTGAAAGCCGCCCAGTCTCGTCAAAAGAGCTACTATGATCGTCATCATAGAGAGGAGAGCTACAATCTTGATGAGAAGGCTTACCTTCGGGTTACTCCTCTGAAGGGAACCCAAAGATTTGGTATCAAAGGCAAGTTGGCCCCACGTTACATCGGACCTTTCCGCATTCTCGCTAAACGTGGAGAAGTTGCCTACCAACTTGAACTACCTCCGCACCTTTCCCGAGTACATGACGTATTCCATGTGTCACAACTCAGGCGTTGCTTCAAGGACCCCATCCGCGAAGTCGACCATGAAGCGCTTGATCTCCAAGATGACCTTTCTTATCGAGAGTACCCTGTTCGTATGCTTGATTCAGCAGAGCGTGTCACTCGTCGTCAGAAGATCAAGTTCCTCAAAGTGCAATGGTCACATCACTCCGAGAAAGAAGCAACATGGGAAAGAGAGGACCGCCTCCGTGCCGAGTACCCCACCTTCCTCCCGACGACTTCTGAATCTCGGGACGAGATTCTTTTGAGTGGGGGCGAGTTGTCAGAACCCCAACTAGGGTAAGTGCTAGGTTTGTTTGTGCCCTTTGCATCATGCAAAAATTCAAATGAAATTCAAAAATGGGGAAGCTGAAAGCCCTGAGAAATTATTTGAAATGGCCAGATAAAAATCTTTTTCCAAAAATCTTTTGAATGATTGGAAAATTCCTATAAATGATGTTGATCATTTTAAAAGTGGTTTGGGTATTTTCCCATGCCCATGGAATATTCTAAAATTCAAACAGTGCTCTGGAAATTAAATTTGACCCCTATTTGAATTGAAATTCAAATGTTTTGAATTTCAAAATTGCTCAAATTCTATATGTGGCTAGCTACTGGTCACCTAGTATTTATAAAAGTATTTGGGCATTTTTATGAAATGTTTTGGTATTTTTACCAGGGCAAAACAAAAGGCAGAAAAACAAAATAGAGCAGAAAAAGAAAAAGGGAAAACACCCCGTGGCCTTCAGCCCAACTCTTCCCCCCAGCCCATCTAGCACGGCCCAGCCCGCGAGCTCCCCGTTGTCGTCTACCCCGGCGACGGCAAGCAGCTCCGTGGCTTGCATGCTGACGCCGGCGACGTGGCCGAGCCACCTAGCCCCCCCCGGACGGCTCTGAGCGCCACACAACGCCTAGAAGCCGCCACACCTTCTCCCCCCCTCCGCTGCTTCCTCCCCTTCGTCACCGGCGAGATCCCCTCCGCACCCGAACAACCGAGCTCGCCGCCGTCCTTCGTTTGCGTAGCCACTTGCCGAACTGGAAAGCGCCACCGTGTCCAGCAACTTCCCCGGCGACGACTTCGTCGATCCCCCCGACCAATTCGAGCAGAAGAGCAACTCTGGTGACACGAGCTTCAATTCTGCACCGCCGGTCAACCGAAGCTCCGGCGGCAAATCGAGCGCCCTCCGGTCTCTCTTCCACGACGCCGAGCCTACCATCTTCACCGGGGTGAGCCCCTACTCCGATTCCCTCCTCCTGCAACTCTTCCCGCGCCCCGCAGCCCCTTCCCGACGAGCACCGAAGCTCCGGCCGCCGCAAGCTTGAAGTAGCCGTGGCCTCGAGCCCTCTCGTGGTAGCACGACTAGTCAGGGGGGTGTGCGCCTTCGTGCTCGTCCTCCTGGCGGTCTCGAAGCGGCAAACGGTGCCGGATTCACCTTCCACTGGAGCACCGCCGCGGCTGCAGGCCACCGGCGACTAACCGCCGGCGGGCCGGTTTAGTTAGCGCCTAATCACCCAGCTAATCCCCCCCGAGTCCATGACAAGTGGGCCCCAGGCCACCCCTAACCCACTGTTAATTAAACTAACAGAGGGGTTAACCCCCTATGTCACTGACAGGGTGGACCCACTGTCAGGCCCCCTGTGACATCACCCCCTCATCAGCATGACGCAATAAACCAAATTCCAGAATTTAAAAGAATTAATTAAAACAGAGAAAAATCCAGAAAATGAGTTAAACTTTGGAAATTCATAACTAATTCATATGAACTCCAAATTAAACATATAATATATGAAAAATTATCAGAAAAATACAAGGATTAAGAATATGCAATTTGTTTTTATGTTTGACAATTTTAAAATGGGGGAACAGAAGCAAATGTGTATATGACTTAATTTGAAATTGAATTTGGAGTTTGAATTTGCATTTCAAATGCAATATACTTCGATTAAATTGAATATGCTACAAACCAGTACCATTCACATCATGGACAACCTTATCATGTGTATGTGCATTTTTTTTTTGAAAGTTGTCCCCCTCTAGTTGATGATTGTGTCGGTAACAGTGCCTCCGAGACGGTGATCACCCCGAAGAAGAAGACCACCGTTAAGACCCGTGTACCGTCAGCAAGGCAAGCAAACCCCATTGATCATATCTATAAAATCCTACTTCCCTCTCAGTCTCTCTTATGCATGTTTAGGAGATCATCGAGACACGTTCTTTCGCATAGTTGAACCCATTCCGATGCATGACCTATCATTTTGCCACCGTATTAAGCAAACCACAATCCTAGCAGATTTAGGAGTTGGTTGATGAGCATGTGGCCCCTACAACTGTTACTACTTTTGCTGCTTAGTGGTACAATGAGGATTTTTTGATTGTGAGTCGGGATGGAATGAACACAGTGGTGTTGATGAAAGTGAAACGTGTTGGTGAATCCACCTTAAACAAAGGTGAACGATGAGAGGCTGTGTAGGATTACACAGTGGGTTGTCTCGTTGAACACTGCCCTAGGCCCCGAGTTCCTGTTTTGTGATCCAAGACAAAGAGTATGACCACATGTAGGGTTTTATGGGAGCCCCGTTTGGCCTCTTTACGTACCCGATCCAATCCAGGAGTCATACTAGATTCGGGCTTTCCATTTGATTTATGTATAGATATGTGGGTGGACCTGTGAGGCAGTGAAACCATCTGCCAAAGGTGGCGTCTCGGTCCCTTGCATTATCTGAGTACGTTTCGTGGAACCGGCCGGACTGTCGAGCGATGACAAACTCAGGTAGTCGGCTCCTGGATTAGAGAAGGTGATGTGAGGGTAGTGCCTTGGTTTCATCCACGTCCGACATCCGCTTGAAGGATGACAAGAACGAGGCGATAAGTGATGACACGCGTGTGAAGATGTACACCCCTGCAGGGTTAATGAACTATTCGAATAGCCGTGTCCGCGGTTATGGACTACTTGGAAACCTCTACTTGATCATAGATAACTTGAATGGATACTTATAAAACTCGCAAGATAAGCGTGAGTGCTATGGCGTGCTTCCTCGTGGAGAAGTCGAGGAAGTAACCATAGTGGTGTATTGGTTGGAGATGTAGTGGACTCGTGTACGCTTCTTACCTCAAGTATGGTACTCGTAGTGCAGGATTAGCCAAGTCAAAGCTGGCACTTCTGCATGTTGAACCCCATCTCCTTTACCTTGATACTTGCGCATGAGTAGTATAGTTCTGATGTAAGTCTTGCTGAGTACGGCTTTGTACTCACGTTTGCTTATTCTATGTTTTAGATGAGAACCCGGACCCCGATGGAGTCACCTTCGTGAAGCTCGACGTTGACTAAGTTAGCATAGTCCCAGACAGCAGTCTGGTCCCTCGTGGAAGGGCATGTTTGTTTACAAGGCTTCTCTAAGCCATTTGTTAAACTTGTCTGTACTCAGACCTAATTTTCTTCCGTTGTATGATGTAATGTTGATCACAGACATGTGATCTTTGTATGCTGTATGTGTATATCAATAAAGAATACTTTGTAGAGTTATGTGATGATACCTGCTGTTCATACTAGGCATGTGTGCTGCGTGTATGTTTATAACATGCATGTCTTAGTATGGGTTTTCGAGACCTTAGTTGTGATCTGGCTGGCGGTCTTTTATACACCAAGTGGCCCTTAGATGTGCGCGGCTTGGGGCATCGCGATGCGATTGCTCGTGACTCTGTCATATGCACACTTAGTTGTATGATCGAGCTCGCCCTAGACCCCGACTAACTGATCGGGCTGGAGTAAGTCTATGTAAGAGTTAGGATCCAATCGATAACATGGTTGAGGCGACTTGTCTATGAGTATGGGATTCACCACCCATAAGCATTTAGACTTGTGAGCGGACGATGAGGACCCATCTCAGATGATCATCCGGCTTGAATGGGACGCCCCTCACGTTCGATGCTTACCGAGAACGTTCTGTGCTTGGCCTTGTCTGCTTAGACAAGTGGGTACGGTTCTCGGCTCTCCATGTGATTGTATCGTGACTGGAATTACATATGCTAACCCCGGGTCCCGACAAGATATCCCAAGGTGGATGATTAGTAGTAGATGCAGATGGATTTCGGTCTACTTATTTTGGCGTACCGCCCGTGCTTTTGAACCTCTTCCTTTCTTTTGTAGCATAGTTAGCATTGCGGTGCGTTCATAATCCTGTCAATTTCCTTTCCGTAATTTGTTTACCTCGCATAGCAATTTTTATCGTCTTTTGGGAGAGAGACATCACTAGCGAACATCACGTATCCCGGTCCATATCCTCATTATTGTTTCCAAGCTATATTTACTTTTCTGCATTTACTTTCAAGTTGCTATCATTATCCCCTTGCATTTTGTCATTTGTGAACAACAAGACCGGAGAGATTGACAACCTCTCTGAACTTCGTTGGGAACAAAGTTATCTGTGTCTGTGTCCAGGTCCGCGTCAGTTGCGTCGCTGACACCTACTTATCATCTCTAGATTCCTACTGGAGGAAAACCTTGGTATCTTTACTGAGGGAAAACTCGCTGTTGTACTGCATCACGCCTTCCACTTGGGGCCTACCAACGAAGGGCGAGAAGCCAATAAGCATTATCCAACATGTGACCAAGTGCTCGAGTATTTCGGAAATGCGCCTTGGCCTTCCTTATGCTTCTGATCACTCTCCTCCGCCGGTTGGTGTCCGTGTTCATTTGTTTGTTTGGACAAGTACCTAGTTTTGCTCTCTTTTTGACATTTACTTGCCTTGCAGGGCCATGCTCCGGCGCTGTGTAATCCTCCGCAGCCGGAGGACGCCGATATTCTTGAAGAACCTGGTGCTTCCGCAGCTGATGACGCTGCTCCAACTGTTAATGCGGAGGCTGTGCTGGTGGAAACTGGGGATAGTGAAGATTCGAGTCCCATTCGCGTGAAGCGGTCGCGCCCTTTGAGCGCTGAAGATCATGATGCATTAAATGGTGTTGTCCTACCGGCTGCTCCATTTGCTGGGCCTTCCCCTTCGGCTGCTACTCCGGCCACTGCTCCGAAGAGGGTCAGGCTTGGGAGGCTGGGGCGTCCTCGTGCTGCGCGTGTCGGGTAAGAATCTGCTGGATTTTTTCCCGTTCCCCTTTCCTTGTTCTTGCGTCTGATAATTCTTATCTTGTAGTGCTGCGGTTGCTCCAGCTGCTTCGTGCGCCAGTGCAACTACTATTGACTTGAAGTCGACGGACTCTGGGGCGGCAGCCAAGCATCTTGAGGACTCCTCGGCTTCTGCTGGTAAATCTGGGCCGTCGACGACTCCTGCCGTTCCGACTGCAGGTGTAGTTCCTGGTGCGCCCTCTTCTGAGGCGCCTGGTGCTGTTGCTCCTGAGTCCAAGTCTACTGAACTTGGTCCCCCGTACTTTGGCCGGCTTGATCTGGCGATTGAAGACAAGGCTCGTGTTTTTGATCACGTCTCCAAGCTGGTAAGTTGATTCGTGCCTGTGTGACTTTATCATTGGGGGCACGGCAGTGCTCCCGATGGGAGTAGCCCCCGAGGCTACAAGTAACTGCTTGCAGTTGCTAGTAGTCTTGTTTTTCCTTATCATCTGATTGTCTGGATTTTGCAGCCTGTTTTCCAACATTGTGAGTGTTTGATGATTGATGTTGAGCGTTGGCAACGGGCCCATGATTCTGCCCAGGATGCTTTTTCTGCTATGAATGGTGAGTTTTCATTCTTGCGCTACTGAGTTTTGGCCGCTACGTCTTTTGTTCTGAGTACTGTCTTGCCTCCCAGACCGTCGCCAGGCTGCCGAGAAGCAAGCCGAGAAGGCGGGGAGGACGGTTTCTGTTCTTAAGGCTACCTTGGCTTCCAAGGAGGCGGAGTTGCATGGTCAACACAAGGAGCTGGTCCGCCTTCGTCAGGGTGAGGACGCGCGTGCGCGGGTGGAAGCAATCGAGGGCACACGTCTTCGCGCCTTGGCGGACTCGCTTGTGTGTAAGTTTGGCATTCATTCATTGGTCTTGCTGTTCCAACTGTCTTCCCGTGATGACGTTTCTTTGCTTGATGCAGCTGCTCTAGGTGCGAAAGAGAAACCGATGGAAGCTGCTGCGTCAGGTTCTAGAGTTCTTCAAGGTGCTGTAGATGCTGTTGCCGGTGCTGTTGCCGTGGTTGGGGACGTCTGCACCCGGGCTTTCGATCTTGTGGGTCATGCGCACGAACACCTTATGCCGGAGGGTTCAAAGGTGCCTGACGGCCTGGGCGCTTGGGTAGCTGTATTCGGCCCGGATGGGAAGCGTCTGGTGGAGCTAGTTGCGGAGAGCGTGGTGAGTGGTTCTTCCACGACCTTTGTCGTCCTTATGGAGCATGGGATTTCCATTGATGATTCGTTGGTTGAGACCATCCCGGACTATTCTGATGAGCAGATCGACCGAGCCGATAAACTGGCTCGTCGCCTTCAACAGGTTGTAGATGTTCAGGATCCCCTTGTCGTAGGTGAGGGGGAGGCACAGTAGTGTTGCATCGCTTTCAAACTTTGTCTGTAATTCGTGACTCCGTTGTGATGGTTGATCTTTTGCTACCTTTATCTGAGTGACTGCTTGGCTGTTCCTCTTGCTGTTTTTTTGATTTCTTTGTTTCGTTCATTCTTCGGTAGGCCACTCTGGGCGTTCTTCGTCCTTGGAATTCGCTGAAGGATGACGCTCGCGAGGGTGCGCACGAGTCCGTTTGCTTGCGACTGGAGGACGCTGAGCAGGATATTGTTTGACTGAAGGGATCCGTATCCGTTCAGCGTACTCGGCGCGAGCGTGCCGAGGTCGTGGTTGAGAACCTTGCTTCGTAGGTGGTGAAGTTGTCCGACCTCCTGCGGCGTGAGTTTCTCCTCTGCTTGGTTGCTCGATTCCGTTTTGTGGGTTTTGCTGTCTCTGTCTTGATCGTGGCTTTTGACTTTCGAAGTGCTGGAAGGGCGATCTTGGGATGAAGAGAGGGCCGTTCAGTCGGAGATGTCACGGCTTGATGATCCCAGAGTGCAGGTGAGCAATCCCTTTTGGGCGGATGGGGCTCGTGCTCGAGCGTTTTCTTTGCTTCGTCTCCGAGTTGAGCGGGTGCCGGAGGCTCTCAAATACTGTCAGCGGGTATTGGGTGGTATCCATGCTGAGTTCTATCCGCTGGAGGTGGTTCCTTCGTCCTTTGAGAGGCTCTGTCGCGTATTTTCTTAGCCTGCCGAGCTACGTCGAGTGATGGATCATCAGATTCGTGCTGGAGCCCGAGCTTCTTTGGGTTTGGTCCATAGTCATTGGTCGGGGGAGGATTTTGCTCAGGTGGTGGCGGGTCCTCCAGTCGGTAGGGATCATCCGATGAATGAGCACTACATGGCTGTAGATAAACCTTGACGCCAGGTTGTGAGGCGAGTTTTCGAAGAGAACGACCGCCATCTGGGTGCACTTATTAAGGCGAAGTTGGAGCCTAAAGATTAGGTGCTTCCCTTCGTTGTATATTCTTCTTCTTGGTGGTATATATTCCATGCTGTCTTAGTTTTGTCGCGGGGCGTCGTCTGCGTTGTAGTTGCGGGGGACGTTCCAGACGGTTGCCGAAGCAAGCCCCCGAGTGTAAAAGTTTTTATGTGTCACGGTTGCGAAGAGCGCCTCGGGGGGTGGCTGCTTCGGCGAGCCCCCGAGTGCCAAGTTAATGTTCCGCGATTAAGGAGGACGCCTCGGGGGTGGATTCTTAGGCGAGGCCCCGAGTGCCAAGTTAATGTGCCGCGATTGCGGAGGACGCCTCGGGGGGTGGCTGCTTCGGCGAGCCCCCGAGTGCCAAGTTAATGTGCCGCGATTGCGGAGGACGCCTCGGGGGGTGGCTGCTTCGGCGAGCCCCCGAGTGCGAAGTTAATGTGCCGCGATTGCGAAGGACGCCTCAGGGGGTGGCTGCTTCGGCGAGCCCCCGAGTGCGAAGTTAATGTGCCGCGATTGCGAAGGACGCCTCGGGGGGTGGCTGCTTCGGCGATCCCCCGAGTGCCAAGTTAATGTGCCGCGATTGCGGAGGATGCCTCGAGGGATGGCTGCTTCGGCGAGCCCCCGAGTGCTAACAAATTTTGGGAAAAAATATTTATGTAATACTTTTCCTGCTGTCTCTTACAGAGAGTAAGGGGGGGGGGGGGGTTCTGTTGAAGACAGATCCCTTTTGCTTAGAACGATGATGTAGTGGCCTTGAAGGCCTGGTAGCTTTTTCTCCGAGTGCGGGGGTTCTTCGGGCGATGTTCCTTTCCTTCTAGGGAGCGCTTCTTCTGCGAGTCCCGTGGTCCTGCTGCCTTGGTGGGCTACGAAGGCTTCTGCTATCTTGTGGAATTCCTTGTCGCAGCGGTCGGATCTGACGAAACTTCCACTGTATGTGATGACCCCATGTGGGCCTGGCGTCTTCAGCTTGAGGTAGGCGTAATGGGGTACGGCCATGAAGCGAGCGAAAGCTGGTCGCCCGAGGATTGCGTGGTATTGCGACTTCCAGTCGACCACTTCAAAGTCCAGCGTTTCCTTGCGGAAGTTTGTCACGTTCCCGAAGACTACCTCCAGGCTTATCCTTCCGAGGGGGTAGACTGCTTTTCCTGGTACAATCCCGTGGAAGGTTGTGCCTGAGGACTTGAGTGCGTTGTTTTGGATGAGCATGTCGTCAAGTGTTTGGGTGAAGATGATGTTGATCCCACTGCTGCCGTCCATGAATACTCGCGACATGTCGTAATTTCCGATTCTGGCCTCGAGTACTAGCGCGGCGTGCCCTGGTTGGGGAACGACTGGCGGGTGGTCGTCCCGGGAGAAGGAGATTTCTGTCTTCGACCCGCGCAGGTACTCTGGGACGGCCGGGTGTGCAGAGGTTGTCAGGAAGACTTTTTTGGTGACTTGTTTCTGCTGCCTATTGGAAGGCCTGCCTTCTTGTGTCATGTAGATCCTCCTATGGGCTTCTGGGTACTCGTCTTCTTCTTCTGGTGTCCTTTGCCGTTCCTGGATGGCGGCCACCTGTCTTGCTGGCAGAGGAGGGGCTGGTGGCGCGTTGTGGGCGACTGGCCCGAGTTCTATGCTTGCGAGTGGTCGTACTGTTGCCGCCGTGGAGCGGCTTTTCTCCTCGGCCAACTCGTTGAAGCTTTTGCAATTCCTGAGGGTGTGGGACGATCTGAGCTCTCCTCGCTCGTTTCTGAATCCGTGTATAGAACATGGTCCGTCGAGTTGTTCTTTGGCGGAGAGGAATGCGCGAGTGCCGTCGCGCGGCTGCCTTGTCCTCCATTCTCGTTTCTGAGCCTGGGGCTCATCTTCTGGGTTGTCTCTTCATTGTGGTCTGTTGTCATCGCAGTGCCTGCCGTTCCGATCGTCCGAGAAACCGGCGGCGACCATGTCAGGTCCTCTGTCGTCGTAGAAGTTCCGTCTGGGTCGCTTCCTTCTTTTGTCGGCTCCTCTATCTCCGTTGTAGTCGTAGTCGTACTCTGATCGTGAAGTGTGGGTTTCTGTTTCATTACGAACATAATCTTCTTCGTCCGCCCAGCGGTTGGCTAGTTCTAACAGCCGTGCGAGTGTTCGGACTTTCATCTGTCCGAGCTGCTCCTTGAATTCAACGCGTTGTAGGCCTCGCCTGAACGCATCAATCGCACTTTTGTCTGAGATGTCTTCCGCTGAATTCTTGAGTATCGTCCGTCGCTGGATGTATGCTCGCAGGGTCTCCCTCGTTCCTTGTTTGCATGCCCGCAGTTCCTCGAGTGAGGCTGGTCGCTTGTATGTTGATTTGAAGTTTTCTATGAAGGCTCCTCGGAACTGGCTCCAGGAGCTGATGGATCCGCGCCGGAGATTCTTTAGCCAATGTCGAGCGGAGCTCTCGAGAATGAGCTGCACGTACTGCATTGCCATGACGTTGGTTCCTCTCTGAAACTTGACTGTTGTTAGGTAGTCGTCGAGCCATGCCTCCGGCTCCTCGAGTCCGTTGTACTTTAGTGTCGTGGAGTTCAGTTTGAACCCGTTTGGCATTCGCGTCTCACGTATGGCACGTGTGAAGCATAGTGCTCCACATGGCTCGATTTCCTCGTCGGAAGCCTCTTCGTATGAGTACTCCTCGCGTGCTACGCGTCTTCGCCTGCTGCGGTTGACTCTGTTCTGTGTGATGTCATCTCACGCATCTCGTCGAGTGCTGCAGCGCCTGTTGTTGTCGTCGCTGTCGTGCTTCTTGTTCCTGTCGGAGCGTCTGCGCCTGTCGTCGTTACTGTTGTTGTCGTCGTCGTTTGGTGAACTGGTGTAGTTGTTCGGTGTCCGCTCGCGAGTCTACCATTTTGTGCTGGATTTCTTAGGCACCAAGGCATCGATGGCGTCCTTCATTATCTGCAAAGCAATGGAAGTGTAGCGATCTGACTTGCCCTTTCTGCTTTTCTGGGCACGGGACAGGTAGTCCTGGGCGCTTATGATTGCTTCTGCCGGAGTTAGGGGCTCTTCTTCGTCGTCTTCTTCCTCTAATCTGAAGTCGTCTTCGAGTTTCCGCACCACTCTCGCCCTTTCTGTCTTCCACAGATTGTTGAGTTTTGATCTGTTGCGGGTGGGGGAGTCGCGGCCTGGTGAGTCACTTCTGGGAGGTTGCCTGCGACTGCTTTTATTTTCGAGTTCCGCCTTCTCTTGCTTCTCAATGGCTAGGCGCCACTGTCTCGTCTGCTGGGTTAGCTCCCCCGCTTGCTTGTTGTATGCCCTTAGCTCATCCCTTGAGGCATCTGGTGGTAGTAGCCTGCCACGGGCGACTGCTTCCTTTACCATTGCCATTGATTCCTTGGACAAGTATATCTTTTCCCTGGGTAGTTCGTCTGCCGCTGCAACCGGGGTTTGCTGCCTGCTGCGTGATGGCTGGCCGCCTTGGCCGGGTGCTTGTTGCTTGCTGCTTGGCGGCTGACTGCTTTTTTGACCGCTGGGTCCTTGTTCCACCATGACTTTCATTGGTATGGACCCCGGTTCTCCTAGCTTTACGACCATCTGACTGGTGTTGCCGGGACCTGCCGCCCTGGTGGTGGTTGGGGTGTCTTGACGAGTGCCCGGTTCGTCGGCTCGTCCGTTGTTACCTGACGCTGGTGCGCCAACTTCTGCCATGAACACCTACGATGGTGTCCTTGTCGCCTCCTTGCTGATACGTGTGATGGTGCTTCTTCATGTTGGGGCTCCACTCGAGCGGTTGCGAGTGGCGTGGAGCCTTGAGTTGGGTGGGTAGCTACGGCTGCCAGATGGGTTGGCCGTGCGGGCGGTGTCCGCTCCAGTCATTGCTGCAGGTGTTGCCGTGGGTGCGTGGGTGCAGTCGGTGAGGCGAAGAGTCCCCCAATGGTTGATGTAGATCTGATACGCTCTGAAGATCAGATTGACGCCGGAGTGTAGATCGGTAAAGACTGGCTGGAGGGCCGGGAGGTGGGCCGTGAATCTGAGGGACTCAAACAGATTAGATCTTGTCGGAGCCGCCGGGTCGATGAGTGCTGATGATGATGTGGCCGCCGAGATCGTGTTCCCAACCTGCACGGTTCCCACAGACGGCGCCAATTGACGGGGATCAACCCCGGCAAATCCCAATCGGATCGGGCAGCGGCCGTGACGGCGGCTCCGGCAGCCACGCCGATGAGGGCGGGCGGCGCGAGGCGTCGAGGAGGGTCACGGGAGGTGCGGGGGAGGCGGCCTCGGGTGGAGGTCGCTGACGTGCAGGGCCAAGGCGGCGGCGACGAGGTCCCAGCCGACCTCGGGCTCGCGGCTTCCAATGGCGCGGCGGCCGGCGGGCGTCCCTGCGAAGAGAGGAGAGGGAGGGTGAGAAGCGGGAGGAAGGAGAGTAGGGGGGGTGAGGGGGAGAGATGGCAGCGGCGGCCTACTGCTGTCGGCGGCTCGCCGGCCGTGAGGCGGAGGCGGCTGTGCCCTCGGGCTGGCGGCGAGGCTGAGGAGAGAGAGAGGTGGGAGCTGGCTAGGGCGCATCTGGAGCGTCGATCTCCAGATCCAACGGCTGAGATCGCCTGGATGGCTACGGTTTCGGACTAGGGGGTGTTTTTGGGCAGATCTGAGACAGATCAGGGGGGTGGCTGCAAAATTGTGCTAGGGAAACCCTAAAAATGGGTGGGAGTGTGGTGGTGTTTATATAGCCCCGGTGGCTGGCAGTTTGCAAAAACATCCCCGGTTTTTCTCTCGCGCGTCCGGTGCTCACGTTTCTGACCGCCGGGGGTCCGCGGTACCTCTTATTCCGGTAAAACTTCGAATTGCGCGATCAGCGCGTCGAGCCGGAGGCATTCACCTCGCGCTGGAACCATTCCGAAAACACTTTCCGGCGCGCTATAAAAATAACCCGTTTAATTATTAAACGGGGTTTTTCGTTCCGTTGGCTTCGGCTGGTCTCGTGCGGTTTTCGCGACGATGATCGGGTGAAACCCGGTGTCGCAAAGGTCGAGTGTCAGGGTGGCAAAGGTCGGTCTCCGTCCGGTACGAGATAAGAGGGGGGAAAATAATCGCCGATCGATAAATCGGGGATGCAAACACCGCAAACAAATCAGGCAATCAATCAATTCACACAGGAAACAAAATTTTTAATTTTTGCAAAAACTGGGCTGTTACATGTTGATTACTACTTTGTGGTGAATACTATTGAGTTTTGTTGGAGAAATACCATTATGTCCAGATTTTTTTTCATATATTTATCACCTCTGATCATGATCTCTTTTATGTCTTGGGAGTAGTTACTTTAGTTCTTGAGGACATGGAAGATGTCTAGTTGTTAGTAGTCATATGATGTTGAAGTAATCTGTGTTGTTTGGTATTTAAGTTGTGTTGTTATTTTCCTAGTGGTGTTGTGTGAGTCGAACACTCAACACTTCACCTTCTTAAGGACCTAGGGGAATACATTGTGTATTTAGAATTCTTACGGTGGGTTGCCGGAGTGACAGAAACCTGAACCCCAGTTTGCACACTTTTGCACAAGGGAGTAATGGATCCTTTATCTTATTGATGTGGTTAGGATTTGCCTTAATTTCTATCTTTTATTTGAGGATGCTTGCAAGATGTTTAATCATAAGAGTGCACTTATCTTAGTATAGAAGGTGTGCTAGCAGAGATCCACCCACTCAACACTTATCAGCACAACACCTGTTATCGATACGGAGTATGTCGAAAGCACGTGACTACCTCTCCATGTGTCCTCAAGAACGCTTTAATCTTTATAAGTTCAGTTGTCAGGCTTATCCTTTGCTCAAAAGGATTGGGCCACTTGCTGCTCCTCAGTGCTATTTACTTTGCTTGCTTTTATCTTATTGTTGCTTATATCGAAAACCCCTAAAAAGTTATCTGTCAGTGCTTGCGGTTATTCCTTGTCCAAAATCACCTATCAATACCTTTCGCTCCTCGTTGGGTTCGACACTCTTACTTATCGAAAACACTACAATAGATCCCTTTAAGTTGAGGTTCATCAAGTAACGTTTTCTGGCGTCGTTGCCGGGGAGCATAGCGCTGTAAGGCCCGATATGCGGTACTGTTCCAGATCTAGGTGTTTCCATCCAGATCCGGGGACGAAGCACATATCGGTCCCACCGCGACATATGACAAAGCCATATGCCCCGGATTTCCAACATGATATCACAACATTACAGATACAAGGATACAACATCTCATACAATCAGCATACAACTGCCTTAAATACAATACAACAGCGGAAGATACATGTCTGAGTACAGACTACAGGAAAATGCCTAGTGGCAAAGAGAAAAACATCGATCCCATAACCACACGGGTCCAGGCCCTCCGCCGGGATCCGCCTAACTAGTCGTCGTCGAGTCTCCACGTGAAACATCGATCACCATACCTGTTGTCGACCAAGAACCCTGAAAAGAGTTTGGGGGTAGTATCATGAGTATAGAAGTACTCAGCATCCAACTGTAGTGGTCAACTGACCCAGCAAGGACTTCATCACTCGTCATTCTAGGACAACTAGTAGTTTACAGTAAGGAAGGGGTAAGTGATGAGGTTGCTGCCGCACTAGCATTTATGAAGTGGCTAACGGTCTAGAGAGTAAGATAAGAAGCCAAGCATTCGATGAGGAAATCGCCTCCAACAAGTCTTGCTATCAACTACTTACGCAAACATAACACCTATCCTATCCTTGTCCTCCTCTTCGCATCCCGACGAAGAAGAAGCAGTCAAGGCACACACACACGTTGATCAAGTTATATTAAGATTATCTCAGTTGTTATTTTCTATGAACAAGGAGTAGGTCTCAAGTCGTCCATAACCGTGGACACGGCTTCTCGAAAAGATTTAACCCTGCAGGGGTGTACCAACTGCCCATTACGAGGCTCCGCACGCACGTCCATCTCTCTCAGTTGCTACCCATTATAGGCAACCATTTTTTTATTTAGTTCCAAGAGATCCGAAACGATAGGTCCCTCTAACTAACAACGAACAAATCCGGGTGGCCCCCGGTGAGTCGACATCCATCTCAGGAGCCGGCCGCTCTCTCGATCTGGTCTCTACCGTCTGTCTCGGGTTTGGATAGCCGGTTAATCACACATGGGAAACCGGGTCCTCAGCCGAACAAGGTGGGCCAACAAGGGAACTAAGTCCTCACTGGTCCAGGTTGGTTTGAAAACAACTGGCGGCCGACCAGCACACACACGGTTTCAAATGGTAAATCAGCTTGGGCCACCACTAGAAATGTTTGAAGCTAGGTAAGTAAGAAAAGGGGACCCCATGAAATCCCACACGCGGTTAGGCACGCTCAGTCTTAAAACCAATACCCGAAACTCGGATCCTAGGTGACTCGAATGGAACAAAGCGTCGGGGCGGGATAGCCTAGACCTTCCATCCTTCGTCGACTATAGTCCACATTATAATAATCCTATCATCAACAACAATAATAATAATGTGATATCCCAAACCCAGGAGTAACAGGGTAACATCGTAGCATCCTAAGCATGCATACTAAGCAGGGGCTGAGCAACGAGCAATAGTAACATAGCAGTACATGGTTTGCTGGGAAGGGACATGGCTATATCGTTTTGAAAGAGACTGTAAACATGTGGTAGGATCAAACATCGAACCTATCCTAACTAGCATGCAAACCGCTGGATGAAATAGAATGGATCATAAGTAATGTATAGTCCTTGCCTGTTGAGAAGTCGGGTTCCGAAGGTGTAGTTGATCGCAAGCTCGCATCGTCTCCGAGAGGTACCCGCGGAAGCACACAAGAAGATAAACACTGGAAAGCAATCAACGAGCAAGCATCTATTACTACGAAGCAAACACGAGCAAGCATCAACAAGAATCAACGCGAGGCATCGCACCTACCGTCGAGAGCGGTTACTAACAATTTAAGTGGAGTACTCGTCACACACGACGAATACCGCACGTTTACGGTGGTTCAAGTTGCTTAGCTACAGGTGAGCAAAGTTTGTTAACATGGCATCTCACTCAAGCATGGCATAGCACACAAACATGGCAAGAGGTGAAGCATAAATAAACTACCTGATCTAGTCACTTTAAGTGGGGGTAAAATCCTAGACATGGCAAACTATTACACACCCCACGATAAATATTGCATTTGGTACTGTTCTTCCCTAAACAATATTTTATAATTGTTGTTAGCAAGCAAAAGCAGCATAAACACAATCTACATGCAATTCTAGTCAAGTTACATATAAGAAACATTTTAAACAGAGCAACGGTTAAAAAGTTATTGCAATTACAGTTTACAGTGGCAGGCAGTTGTAATTAGCAGGTAAACAGCAAGTAAACAAGCTCAAACAAGTCAACAAGCAACATTTTAATAATCTACGCGCAAAACGGAGCAACTTTCATGTAGAAAGCGTCTCCATCGGAGCTACCGGTGAAAAGATATAAGCATCGCAATAAAATAACACAATCTGCCTAAATAATAAATAAATAAAAACCTAGCAGCAGAAAAAAAAACTAAACGGGCCGAAACTAGTCCTATTGGGCCCAACAGAGAAAAAAAAACAGAGCTAATAACAAAAAGGGGGGCTCACCTCATGGGCCACGGCCCACTGGCGGCCTGGAGAGGTGGCCGGCCTGGGCTGTGTGGGCGAGCTGGGCCATGCGGCCCATCTGGTGGAGAGGCCCAACCGGGCGCTGGGAGGCAGTTGACCGGCTCGCCCCGATCCAGATCGAGGCTGAGCTCGGGCTCGTCTCCACGACGGAGACAGCAGCGGCTACGGCTGCCGGCGCGGCGGCGCCGCTCCCGCCGGAGGGCCACGGGAGGAGGCCGGAACGGGCGGCGGTGGCGGTGGGGCGCCGGATCCGGACGCGGCAGGGCACGGAGGTCGCCGGCGACGTGGGAACGGGGTGGCGCTGAGCTTGGACCGAGCTCCCATGGCGAGCTGCCGCTGCATGCAGGAGGAGGAAGAGATCAGGGGAGAGGGAAGGGAAATGAGGAGAAGATGGAGGAGAGGGAGAGGGGCGCGGCGTCCTCGGCGTGGCTGCTTCCGGCGACGGCCTCGGGCAGAGGCGGCGGCGACGTGGTTGCCCACGGGTGGAGGTGAGAGAGAGGAGAGGTAGGTGGAGGCTGAGCACGATCTGGGCCGTTGGATCGGCCGATCCGACGGTCCAGATCCGCTGGGGCTAGGGTTTGGGCGAAAATGGGGATAAAACTGCGAAAATGGGGTGTTTTTGTGCCGGATCTGGGGCTGGTGGCTGCCTAGGTGCTTAGGAAACACCCCACATCTTTGGTGGTTCTTCCTCCCCCTACTGAAATTGTGCCTTATAAAATACCAGCTGGTATTATCGATTGTGTTTTGGCTAATCGTTATGCAGGAGACAGACATCCCAGTGAACACTTGTTATACTTATCACAACTATGTTCACTATTTAAGCTTGCAGGTGTATCAAGGAGTATGTCATGAAGAAATTGTTCTCTGTATCGCTTATAGATAAAGCTTCAGATTGGTATAAGTTTCTCGATAACTCTCATTTGCTTGATTGGCATGAGCTTATGTCTCTCTTTTATACCAAGTTTTATCCTCTTCATGAAATTCATCGAGACATGAATTATATTTATAACTTTAGGTCTCGTGATGGAGAAAGCATCGCCCAAGCTTGGGGGAGATTGAAATCTCTAATGCTCAAATGTCCTATTCATGAGCTCCCCAAGAAAACTATACTTACAAATTTTTATGCTAGACTTTCTCGTCAGGATAAGGAGATGTTGGATGCCTCCTCTAGTGGGGTATTTCAGACAAAAAGCGTTGAAGAAAGATGGGATCTCCTTAAAAGGATCGAGAAGAATACCGAGGATTGGGAAATATATAAAGGTATTGAACCCACTACAAATTATGAGCATGATTATATAGAAAGCTATGTGAAAATTGATTCCTTTAATGCCTTTTGCTCTAAGATTGGTCTTGATTCCCATCTAAGGATTGATTTTTGTAAGGACTTTGCCTCTCATATCGAATCTTCTAAGAAGAAGAAGAGTCAACATCATAAAACCTTTAAAGAATCACCTATAGATATTCATGTTGCTCAACCTATTGTGCCTGCAGTTATTTATGAAAAGCCCCCTTTTCCCGTAAGAATAAGGGAGCACTCTTTTGTGACAGGCATAATGAATAGGAGTGAAAGAAGAATTGATGAGCCTGAGGACCAGATCAAGGTCGATCCTCGAGTTTCATTGGTTAAGGATCTTATTACTAAAGATGCTTTAGATTCCAATATAAAATTTTGTGTTGTTTCCACTAACCTTGTCACAGCCAAGAATAAAGGCCCATTTTCAGGTAGTCCAATAGTATCTGTTAAAATAGGAGATCACAATTATTATGGGCTATGCGATTTGGGATCGAGTGCTAGTGCTATCCCGTATTCACTTTATCAAGAGATCATGGGTGAGATTTCACCTCATGAACTTCAAGAAGTTGATGTTACTATTCATCTTGCAAACAGAGCAACTATCTATCCTATCGGAATTGTGAGAGACGTTGAAGTCTTATGCGGAAAGGTAAAATATCCTACCGACTTTCTAGTACTTGGTTCAGTAAGGGATAAGTTTTGTCCTATTATTTTCGGTAGACCTTTTCTCAGAACCTGTGGAGCTATAATAGATTGCAAGAAAGGTAAAGTTTCTGTTGAATTAAATGGTGAGCCCTATGAATTTGATTTTTCTAAGTTCTCTAAGCAGCGTCGTGTTACTGATTTTCCTAGTAATGAAACGATTATTGAAGATATTTCTTCCATTGCTATCCCTCCTAACGATCCTTTGCAACAATATATGGAGGACCACGAGAATGATTTGCATATGTATGAGAGGAATGAGCTGGACGAAATATTCTTAAGACAACCTGCTATCCTAAAGCACAACCTTCCAGTTGAGCCTTTGGGAATTTTATCGAAACCAAAAGAAGATCTAGTGTTTGATCTTAAACCTCTTCCCGATTCGCTCAAATATGCTTATTTAGATGAAAAGAAAGTATATCCTGTTATTGTCAATTCTAACCTTTCAGGCTATGAAGAAGAGCGACTATTGGAAGTTCTTCGCAAACATCGAGGTGCAATTGGCTATACCCTTGATGTCCTTGAGGGGATTAGTCCGTCTATTTATCAACATACTATCAACCTTGAGCCTGATGCTAAACCAGTTGTTGATCATCAACGATGGCTGAATCCCAAAATGATGGATGTTGTAAGGACTGAGATTCTCAAGCTTCTAGCTGCAGGTATTATCTACCCTATAGCTGATAGTTAGTGGGTAAGCCCGGTTCATTGTGTTCCAAAGAAAGGAGTAACAACTGTGGTTCCTAATGATAAGAATGAACTAATACCTCAGAGAATTATTATTGGATATAGAATGTGTATTGATTACAGCAAGCTGAACAAGGCAACTAGGAAGGACCACTACCTGTTGCCGTTCATTGACCAAATGCTTGAAAGGTTATCCAAAAATACTTACTTTTTTATCTTGATGGTTATTCTGGCTTCTCTCAAATTCATGTTAACACTGCTGATCAAGAGAAGACCACTTTAACTTGTCCCTATCGTACTTATGCTTACAGAAGTATGCCTTTTGGTTTATGTAATGCCCCTGCTACTTTTCAAAGGTGTATGTCTGCTACCTTTCATGGTTTTTGTGAAGAAATGGTGGAGGTATTCATGGACGATTTCTCTGTCTATGGAACCTCTTTTGACCATTGTCTCCACAACCTTAATAAAGTTTTGCAGAGATGTGAGGAGAAAAATCTGGTGCTTAACTGGGAGAAGTTCCACCTCATGGTCAACGAGGGAATTGTTCTTGGCCACAAGATTTTCGAGAGGGGAATTGAGGTGGACAGGGCAAAGATCGAAGCAATTGAAAGGATGTCGTACCCAAGGGACATCAAAGGTATTCATAGTTTTCTCGGCCATGCTTGTTTCTATAGAAGATTTATTAAAGACTTTTCTAAGACTTCGAGACCCCTCACTAATCTTCTCCAGAAGGAAATTATTTTTGTTTTTGATGAAGATTGTAAGGAAGCCTTCGAAGTTCTTAAGAAAGCTTTAATAACTGCTTCTATAGTACAACCACCTGATTGGAATTTACCTTTTGAAATTATGTGTGATGCTAGTGATTTTGCTGTTGGAGTTGTTTTAGGGAAAAGGGTTGATAAGAAGTTGACTGTTATATATTATGCTAGAAAAACCCTTGATAGTGCTCGAAGGAATTATGCTACTACTGAGAAGGAATTCTTAGCAGTAGTGTTTTCTTGTGATAAGTTTAGGCAGTATATTGTTGATTCTAAGATCATTGTTCATACTGACCATGCTGCCATTAAGTATCTTATGGAGAAGAAGGATGCCAAACCAAGGCTCATCCGATGGGTACTCCTTCTTCAAGAATTTGATTTGCAGATTGTCGATAGGAAAGGAGCAGACAATCCGGTGGCGAATAATATTTCAAGGATGGAAGATATACCGCATGATCCCATTCCAGTCAACGACAGTTTTCCAGACGAACAGTTAGCTGTTGGTAAAGTACAATCTCTCTCCGATCCTTGGTTTGCAGATTACGCTAACTTTATCGTTGCAAAGTTTTTGCCTCCAGGTTTAACATTTAAGCAAAGGAACAAGTTATCTCATGATTTGAGGCATTACTTTTGGGATGACCCACATCTCTTGAAAGAAGGTCCAGATGGGATCGTGAGAAGATGCATACCGGAACACGAGCAGAAGGAATTCTCAAACAATGCCAAGACAATCCATATGGTGGACATCATGATGGTGAGAGGACCGCACATAATGTTCTTCAATCAGGTTTTTATTGGCCTACTCTCTTTAAGGATGCTAGAAATTATGTTTTATCCGGTGATAAGTGTCAGAGAGTTGGTAATATTAGTAGAAGGAATGAGATTCCTATGAATTACTCTCTAGTGATTGAGCCTTTTGATTTCTGGGGTTTTGATTTTATGGGTCCTTTTCCTTCCTCACACAAGTACACTCACATTTTAGTTGCTGTTGATTATGTAACCAAGTGGGTAGAGGCAATCCCCACTAAAAGTGTTGATCACAAGACATCTTTGAAAATGCTCAAGGATGTAATTTTTCCTAGGTTTGGAGTACCAGGTACCTCATGACTGATGGGGGTTCGCACTTTACACATGGAGCTTTTAGAAAAGCTTTAGGCAAGTACGATGTCAATAATAGAAGTGCTTCACCGTACCACCCTCAAACTAGTGGGCAAGTTGAGCTCACCAATAGAGATATCAAGTTGATCTTATAGAAGAAAGTCAATAGAAATAGAAAAGATTGGTCAAATAAGTTAGGAGATGCTTTGTGGGCGTATAGAACTGCTTATGAAAACCCCATGGGCATGTCTCCCTATAAGATGGTCTATGGCAAGGCTTGCCATTTTCCATTAGAATTAGAACACAAAGCTTTCTGGGCTATTAGAGAGCTTAATGCTGACCCGAAATTAGCTGGTGAAAGGCGTCTCATGAACTTGACTTCTCTAGATGAGTGGAGAAGTGAAGCTTACGAGAGCGCTAAAATTTTCAAGGAAAAGGTTAAGAAGTGGCACGATAGGAGGATTCTGAAACGTGAATTTAATGTTGGTGATAAAGTTTTATTGTTTAGATCCTGTTTCAGGTTTTCTCCAGGTAAACTACTTTCCAGGTGGGAAGGGCCATTTCATATTGAGGAAGTCTACCGCTCGGGTGCAATCAAGATTAACAATTTCGAAGGCACCAAACCTCAAGTGGTGAATGGGCACAGACTTAAGCATTACATAGCAGAAGATCCTTTCAATGTTGATGTGGATTTGGTATACACAACAACTCATGAAGAACATGTTGCAGCCCTGTTTCAGACACCAGCGGAAGCATAATAAGGAAAGGTATGTATTACGGCAAGGAAACATCGCGAAACCGCCATATAAGTTCCAGATTACGAGTTTTTGCGAAATATAGAAAATTTGAGGCGGAAGTGGAGCCGGAGACCAGCTCCAGGGGGCCCAGGCGCCCCCTTGGCCGCGCCGGGAGGCCGCCTGGGCACCCCGGAGACCGTCTCCGACCCCGCTTTGGCTCGTTACCTTCCTTTCTGTGCAGAATTTTTTGCTATATATTTGCCCGGATCATTCCGGCAACGTATCTCGCGATTTCGTGTGTTTTCTTTTCGAGCTGTTTTTGCCAGGAAAGCTTTCAGCTAGACCTAGTTGCCATGGCTTCCCCGAGTTCCCCGAAGGACTAGTTCTTCGTCAACGTCATCAACCCTTACCTCGCTGAGGTGAAGAAGCACCCCCAGATCCTTCGTGTGGAGGATGGTGACCTCCACAAGGAGGATCTGAAGCGACCAGTCAAGGAGGGGAGCACCGAGGAGCGGCTGAAGGAGGTGGAACATGAGGTCTTCAAGGTTAAGAAGATGGTGGAGCGTGGTGTTGAAGCTAACTTCGACATCATGAATGAGATAGAGGCTTCCCACAAGAAGGAGATGAAGGAGACGTGGTCAAGTTTGGCCTCACTAGAAGAAAAAGTTTATGGGCTCCAAGCACAGATCTATGATCTGCAGAACCAGAACTGTGAGTATGAACTAAACTCTCTGCGCATGGGTTTGGGTGCTGAGTGCAGGATCCTGGAGACGGGAATGTCCATTGAGACTGGAGAACATCTGACATGGAAGCACTTTGCCAAGGAGTACGTGACCGAAAAGAACAAGAATGAGGAGTAAATCTCCTCGGGTAATGGCATCCCCTTAGCTTGTTCCAAGCTTGGGGCAGTGCACGGTATTTTATCTTTATCTATGTCTTTTAGAGTCAAGTAGAGTCGTATCATGTTAGGGAAGTTATCTTATAAAATAGGTGTTTTCTTTGAGGTCTATCACTCCTTTTTGGAGAGTTATGTATCCGTGAGTTTGGAGTCGTCTATGATGGAATATTAATGAGAAGTCTATTGATCCCTTCGCTGCACTCGGTATTCTCTTCACGCAATCGACCTGATGATGATTCTTATGGGGAGTATTGACCTTATATCAGGTATGGCTTTGAAAATTTTATTTAATCTTGGCAAACATAGCTTTGGTCATAACAACACGCATGTTATTTTTATCAAAGTAGCGACATAGCCAAACCCTCTTTGTTATTATGCTTGTAGTGTTATGTTGACAAGCAAGACAAATAGATGTGCTATGATTGTTTTAATGTTTATGCTTTATATTGCTTTGCATCCAAGTCATCATCAATGGTCTGTTCTCTCAAAGCCTTTGCTAGCCAAACCTCTACTAAGCGAAATTCTGCTTGTGCATCCATACCCTGAAACCAGTATCTTCCATATGAGTCCACCATACCTTCCTATTCGTGGTATTCCACTACCACTCCTAAAGCATAGAATTTCTGTGTTATCCTTAATGTTCAAAATCTTCTATTTTGTGCCCCTGTTTTAGCTCATGAGGAAGTAATAGTTAATTCATGATCTTCTTAAGTTGGAAAAGTTTTAATCCGGGATTTCATGTCTAATCTGCAAACCCCTAATACGAGGAGGAACTGGCATGAGTGCGCCCAGCTCACAAAAGCTAATATAACAAATAAAGCCTCCTTCACGCTTTGTTCACGAGAAATCAGAAAACTTTGGCAGTGATAAACAAAGGAGATTGTGGGGATGTGATCGTCCCTGTTTGGGAGTCGTTCCTCGAAACTTGTCCAATCTGAGAAGCAATTGAGTTATCTATTAGCATTCGTTGACAAATCATGCACCTCTCAATACTTGTTTTCATTCTGTTTGATTTAAGGATAGCACTTGAGTTTTCCCTGCTTGCCTTTAACAAGGCTTTTTCCTTTACTTTTGTGTTGAGTCAGTTTTCCCTACTTCCTCCTTTCCCAAAGAGAACAAACGCTTGATGCTGATGAAGATTCATCCATATATTGTTGCATTAAAGTTTTTCCATGCCATATCATTGTTGACATTATCTCTTGATAAGTAAGTTGTTTGCAAAAGAATTTGCCAAGCAAACATCTTCCTTTTTGTTAACATTTGCACTTCATGAGTAATAGTTTGTTCTTTCAAAAAGTTCCAAATCTCTTCAAAATATAAAGAGAAAGAACAAAGGTAAAAGCTTTTAGTTGTCCCTTGACCAAAGGACTTGTTTTCCATGATTTGATGAGTTTCCTTAGCCCTACTTTTGATTACAATTTGTATTACTCTTTCATAAGGGCCTTATGAGTTGGAGATTGCTGTTTAGGATGTTTGAGTTTGGTGAAAAGATCATGATGCTTCTTGTCCGTATTTTATTTATCGACACTTCACTCTCTAAATGTGGACAGGTTTACGGAGCTCAGTTTTCTCTTGGGACAAGCGAGGTCTAAGCTTGGGGGAGTTGATACGTCCAAATTGCATCACTATTTTATATCGTAATTCACCCTTATTCATTGATATATTTCACATTACGATGATGTTCTTATGTTGTTTTGGCTTATTTTACATAGTTTGTAACTTTCTGGTGCCGAAGAAGCAGACGCAGGATTCAGCGGTAAAAAAGTGGACGCTGAGTTGCTGAAGAAGAATACCTCCAAATTACCTGAAAATCGAAAGGGGGTATTTTCCAGGAGATTAATGAAGACTCGCCGAAGAGGGGCCAGAGGGGGCCACTGGAGCCCCAGGCGGCCACCTGGCGCGGCCCCACCCTTGGCCGCGCCGGGAGGGCGCCTGGAGCCCTGGGGCCACTCCCGGATCCCCATCTGGCCTATATACTCCTCGTTACGCGAAAACCCTAAAAACAGAAGCTTTTACGGAGTTCCGACGCCGCTCCGTGGCGGAAACCTATAGAGAAGAAGAGGGCTCTCCGGCGGGCAGATTCCGGCGAGGATATCACCTCCCGAAAGGGGAGATCGTCGCCATCGTCATCACCATCGTCACGGGCATCATTGAGATCATCATCCACATCAGCACCATCTCCACCACCATCCAATCTCACCTCACAAGTTCATCTTGTGTTGTAATCCGTACTATCTATCCTCTCTACTCTACCGGTGTTGATTACTACTTTGTGGTGAATACTATTGAGTTTTGTTGGAGAAATACCATTATGTCCAGATTGTTTGTCATATATTTATCACCTCTGATCATGATCTCTTTTATGTCTTGTGAGTAGTTACTTTAGTTCTTGAGGACATGGGAGAAGTCTAGTTGTTAGTAGTCATATGAGTTTGAAGTAATCTGTGTTGTTTGGTATTTAAGTTGTGTTGTTATTTTCCTAGTGGTGTTGTGTGAGTCGAACACTCAACACTTCGCCTTCTTAAGGACCTAGGGGAATACATTGTGTATTAATAATGCTTACGGTGGGTTGCCGGAGTGACAGAAACCTGAACCCCACTTTGCACACTTTTGCACAAGGGAGTAATGGATCCTTGATCTTATTGCTAAGGTTAGGCTTTGCCTTAATTTCTATCTTGTATTTGCGAATGCTTGAAAGATGTTTAATCATAAGAGTGCACTTATCTTAGTATAGAAGGTGTGCTAGCATAGATCCACCCACTCAACACTTATCAACACAACACTTGTTATCGATACGGACCTCTTCAGAACACTAGCATAGGTGGCCGCCTGGGTGACCTGGGAACCGCCTCAGACTCCCCCTTGGCCTATAAATTCACCCGTGACGCAAAAACCAGAGATATCCAGACGTCTATTCCAGAAGCGATCCCGATCTCCGCCTCCATCGAAACCTAGCTTCGAGGGTCACCAGGATCGTGCTCCGGCACCCTGCCGGAGATGGACTTGGCCCCCGGGGCCATCTTCATCAACTCTTCTTCACCCCATGATGGATCGTGAGTTGTTCCTCCTTGGACTATGGGTTCTTGGCAGTAGCTTGTTGGTATCTTCTCCCCCTAGTTCTTCAATACAAAGTTCTCATGATCTGCCCTACATGATTGATATCCATATGATGTAATAGGTGTTGTGTTTGTTGGGATCCGATGAATTGTTACCTTGTTCATTCCTAAGAGATTTATGAATTATTGTTTCTGCAATTTTGTTGTTCTTAATGCTTCTTACTAGTGCACGAGTAGCATGATTTCAGATCTGAGCACGTTATGTTGCATGATTATAATTGTTGTTCTAGATAATATCTATGGTTGTATGCACCTATTATAGTCCGGAACCGGCAATCCCAAAGGTGACAACTTGGGACACCAAAGGGGATGGTGTATAATTTGAGCATCACATGTGTTCATAGAGTGTTAATGCCTTGTTCCGGTGCTTTTTGACAGGAGCACCTTAATCTCCGTAAGTTCATTGTGGCCCCGTTCGTAGAGGTACGATAGGACAAAAGATGTTGTGCAAGTCCTTCGTGCGGTTCTTAGATTAGTATTGCTCTAGTTTGTTCTTTGCCTAGAGTTTGTGCAATTTTGTCAATTGCCCAACTGTAATTTGTTCACCCAACACCTGCCTTTTTTGGAGAGTTACCACTAGTGAAACCTTGAACCCCGGTCCATCTTTCATCTTCATTGCCTTCGTTGTTACTATTGCTCTCATCACTGCTGCTACTATTTTGTTACTACTTTGTGGTTGGTGATTGGAGAAGTCTTTAAGGCTACAACCGTCAACACACCGTTGCTATTAAATATCTTGTCTAGTTCTTTTTCAGGTGTGGTTGAATTAACAACTCAACGTCTAAGGCTTATAAGTATTCTTTGGCTCCCATTGTGTCGAATAAATAAATTAGGGTCATACCTACCCGCGAAGACTGTTGCGATCCCCTATACTTGTGGGTTATCAAGACTATTTTCTGGCGCCGTTGCCGAGGACCATAGATCTACTTATAAGTTCACTTGATAAGTACACCTTATCTTATTACTCTGTTTTCTTACAATGGTTACTTTGTTTGAAACTATATCTTATTGGAAAGGTGGATTCACTTAGGATCAAAATATATATTATAAGGAATACCTCTTTTCTGAAAAGGGATATTTATACGGAAACTGATACAAAAATTATATCACTATGCTAGAAACTTATGCTCTGATTATGATATATCTTATTGTTGTGATGAATTTTGTTGCTGCTTGCCCTTTAAACACCTTCCTTTCCAATATTGGTGTAATGATAATGAAACCTTGGTATCTTATACTAGGGGACATTATGATTTCTTTGATGTAGCACAAATAGAAGAATTTGTTGTCTTTAAGGGTGCCTATGAAATTGCTTCCTTTATTGAAAATATTGAAGATGCCCCTTATAAATCTAAGAGTCTTGATATACTTAAATATTGCTTTGAGAATTTTAATTATAATGCTTATATTACTAATGCTTTGTAGGAAGAGACTAATGCTTTGCAGGACTCTACAGAAGAAGAAATTGCTGAAACTGAATGCTCCTTAGATGAAAAAGAGGCGGCGAGTGACGAACAAAAGAAGGAAGAATGGATTAGCTACCCATCTCTACCAACTAATGAGAGTAACTCTTTGACTCTTACTTTATATTATTGTCCTCCATGCTTACCAAAGGAGGATGAATGCTATATTGATTGTTATGATCCTATGGATTCTTTTGAAATATCCCTTTTTGATGAAATTGTTGCTTGTGGCCATGATGCCCCTATGAATGAGACTTGCAAGGATGATTTTGCTACTGATAAGTCTTATGATAAACCTCTATTTTTTTCTACTATGGATGTTCTTAATGATGAGGAGCTATGCTTAGAAAGTTTATATGATTATATGCTAGTAGATCATGAAAAACATGTTTTATGTGATGGTTATATTATTAAGTTTTCTCATGATGCTACTGAAAATTATTATGAGAGAGGAAAATTTGGTTGTAGAAATTTTCATGTTAGGAAAACACCTCTCTCATTGTTGAAAATCTTGAAGGTGCTCTTGTTTTACCTTCCTATGCTTGATACTTTGTGCTTCATTTATTTATTTTGTTACAAGATGCCCATGCATAGGAAGCATGTTAGACTTAAATGTGGTTTATATTTGCTCCTTTGATGCTCTCTTTTGTGCTTCAACTTTTTATTCTTTTGTCAGCATTGTTACACCCATGCCTAGCTAATGGCTTTAAAGAAGCGCTTCAGGGAGGCAGCCCAAAATGGATTATGTTTATTTTGCTTTTGTTCTGTATTTGATGTTGTTACTACTTTAGCAACACCATTGTATCTTTATTTTCAAGTTTTGTGCCGGTTTTTAGCCTCCTATGATAAGGGAAGCAAAAGTTGTGACATGCTGTCCAGAAAAAAGATTCTGTCTGCTTGACGGAAAAAAATCAAAACAAATCACCAGTTCATCTTTTTGAGCTGAAATTTTTACACAACATGCTCTATACAATTTTGAAACTTTCATATGTTTTGAGTTTTCTTATTTGAGCAGAATAAGTGCACCTGAAAAATCAATCTTTATAATCTGTCCTGTTTTGGCAGATTATCTATTAGTGTACTAACCGTTCTAATAAGTTTATGAGAATTTTTTTGTGAAGGAAGTTTCCAAGTGTGCAAAGGGAGATGATGAAAGAAGATTTAGGAGTGCCAAAATCTTAAGCTTGGGGATGCCCCCGACACCCCAAAAAATATTCAAGGAGACTCAAGCGTCTAAGCTTGGGTATGCCCCCGTGCATCCTCTTCTTCATCAACAATCATCAGTTCGTCCTTCTCGAGACTATATTTTTATTGCTTCACATGATATGTGCTGTTCTTGGAGCGTCTGTATATTTTATTTTAGTTTTGTTTTGTTTTGTTTGCTGGTCATTGCAATGTCGAACTCTATGATGCTTGATTGGGAGAGATACACGCTCCACTTTATCATATAACACTCTAGAGCTTCACTTATATCTGTTGAGTGTTCAATTTATCTACTGCCTGTTTTGATAGCTCTTGTGATTCACTTAGATCTTGATTGAGAGCAATTAATTTCTTTTGTAGAAAGTTTAGAACTCTCGTGCTTCACTTATATTTGTTTAGAGAGTTGTTTCTATTGCAATGGTTTATATGTCTCATGGTATGTTTTATATGTGGTGTATAGGTAATCTAGATCACTAGGTCTAACTTAGGATATCTTGCAATAGTTTTGAGGTATTGATTGAGTAATGATGAATGTTTATGTAATTGATCTTGCGCCCATTAGTGATAGATGTCGCATCTTGGCTAACCGTGCCTTATTTTTTAAAAACTAAAAAAAATAGTTGAGAAATCCAGCTACTAAAAGGATCACTAATCTCTGCGAGGTTGGAATATACAGAGTACCCCCACTTACCATGGGTCGAGGATGCGCAAGGATAACTAATCCCCCATACACTCCTCCTCGGGGTACTTGTCTCTTTGTGAATCTCCTGACTAGATAGAGAGTTACTGATAATAAGTGCATGAGTTCTTCGGACTAATGCGAGTATTCGATTGTTGGCACTTCCACCTTCCCATATTTTGCTAGCCTCTTCGGTATCGTGCATTTCCCTTCTCACAGGAGTTGGTGCAAACTTCGTCGGTGCATCCAAACCCTTGGCATGATACGCACTGTCATACATAAACCTCCTTATATATTCCTCAAAACAGCCACCATACCTACCTATCAAGGCATTTCCATAGGCTTTACGAGATATATTGCCATGCAACATCCATCGTTTTTCATGTTCATATGAATTATCCTTCACTGTCATATTGCCTATTGCTATACTGGCAGAGGCATTCATATAGAGTCATTATTTTTTGATTCAGAGTTTTAAGTAAGTAAAAGTGTGTTGATGTTCTTATAGAGTGTTGCCCCTACCAGTGAGGAAAGGAATAAAAGATCCCAAAGTGGACGAAATAAAAAAAAGAAAGAATAAATAGCCATGGAGGGCACCCAAAATAAAAAAATACAAAAAAGGTGAAAGAGAAATAAAAGAATAAAAAAAGAGAGAGGGGGCAGCACTACTATCCTTTATTCCACACTCGTGCTTCAAAGTAGCACCTGTACTTCATGGAGAGTTTTCATATCATTCATATATAACTATGTGGGGATCTATACACTATAGAACTTGGCTTGCATATTCCAAGGATGAGCCGCCTCAAAAGAGCTCTAGGTCTTCGTGAGCAAGCAAGTTGGATGCACCCCTACTAGTTCCATTGGAGGTCTTTCATACCCTTATAGCTCCTTGTGCATCCGCATGTTGCATGGCAATCCCTACTCCTCACACACTATCTATCATTTGGATTTCTCCCGCCTATGATTGTCCTCATTGGTGTGAGCCTTTCTCACTTTTTGACCTCCTATCCGCATCATTATTCTATTTTTCCATCCTAAATGCCAACGTATCTTGCTTGCGCTCATCCATTGCATGAGTGCTCAAAGTCGAAAGGGAGAGGATCAAATTGACTTGCACCCGACTAGTGGTCTGGGGACGAGTCATAATAAGATTCCAAAGGGACCATGTGTGAAATTTAGTATATTAGGTTCTCAACAACTATTTAGTATTTTTATGCTTTAAAACTTCCCCACTCTTGGCACGGGGACTCCGACTAAGACATTCGATTCACGGACAGTAAGGGCTCAATTGTCTAGATGTTCTTTCATTGCTTGCTTAATATCAACTATAGACTATTGCTTTATATCACTTTGTCTTTGATTTATGTATCTTCATTACCTTAGATTGATTGCCTTTACTCCTAAGTAGCGTGTCACATAAAAAATTATCTTTTTATCATTTACCTACTCGAGGACGAGCAGGAGTTAAGCTTGGGGATGTTGATACGTTTGAAACGTATCTATAATTTTTGCTCGTTCCATGCCCTTTTTGTGTCATTGCTACATGTTTTTACCATGCTTTTGAATCATTTATTGGACTAGCCTACTAATATAGAGCCAGTGCCAGTTTCTGTCTATTTTGTCTTTGCAATGCAGAAAAAGTCCAAAAATGAAGTTGCTCAAAAAATTCCCAAAAAATTACCAAAAAATATTTACATCGGAAGAGTCCTCCAGTTGGAGGATGGAGTCAAGAGGTGGCCCTAGGATCCCAGGCGCCCTATAGCGCGGACATGGCCCACCCGCGCCAGGTGGCCGCCTGGGTGACCTGGGAACCGCCTCAGACTCCCCCTTGGCCTATAAATTCACCCGTGACGCAAAAACCGGAGATATCCAGACGTCTATTCCAGAAGCGATCCCGATCTCCGCCTCCATCGAAACCTAGCTTCGAGGGTCACCAGGATCCTGCTCCGGCACCCTGCCGGAGATGGACTTGGCCCCCGGGGCCATCTTCATCAACTCTTCTTCACCCCATGATGGATCGTGAGTAGTTCCTCCTTGGACTATGGGTTCTTGGCAGTAGCTTGTTGGTATCTTCTCCCCCTAGTTCTTCAATACAAAGTTCTCATGAGTTGCCCTACATGATTGAGATCCATATGATGTAATAGGTGTTGTGTTTGTTGGGATCCGATGAATTGTTACCTTGTTCATTCCTAAGAGGTGTATGAATTATTGTTGCTGCAATTTTGTTGTTCTTAATGCTTTTTACTAGTGCACGAGTAGCATGATTTCATATCTGAGCACGTTATGGTTGCATGCTTATATTTGTTGTTCTAGATCATATCTATGGTTGTATGCACCTATTATAGTCCGGAACTGGCAATCCCAAAGGTGACGGCTCGGGACACCAAAGGGGATGGGCTATAATTTGAGGATCACATGTGTTCATAGAGTGTTAATGCTTTTTTCCGGTGCTCTTTGACGGGAGCACCTTAATCCCCGTAAGTTCCTGGCCCCGTTCGTAGCGGGACGGTAGGACAAAAGATGTTGTGCAAGTTCTTATTGCAAGAACATAAAATTACATACGAACACATGCCTACGTTTGGTTCTTAGACTAGGATTGCTCTAGTTTGTTATTTGGCTAGAGTTTGTGCAATTTTGTCAATTGCCCAACTATAATTTGTTCACCCAACAACTGTCTTTTTTGGAGAGTTACCACTAGTGAAACCTTGAACCCCGGTCCATCTTTCATCTTCATTGCCTTCGTTGTTACTATTGCTCTCATCACTGTTGCTACCATTTTGTTAATACTTTGTGGTGTTGGTGATTGGGGAAGTATTTAAGGCTACACCCGTCAACACACTGTTGCTACTAAATATCTTCTCTAGTGCTTTTTCAGGTGTGGTTGAATTGACAACTCAACTGCTAAGGCTTATAAGTATTCTTTGGCTCCCCTTGTGTCGAATCAATAAATTAGGGTCATACCTACCCGCGAAGAGTGTTGCGATCCCCTACACTTCTGGGTTATCACACGTGGTGTGCTTCCAGTCGGATTTGACGGATGGTGATGATGCCCCTGCGAAAGATGGCAAGACTCGAGGTAATGCAGCGGCTGACCCCACGGTAATTTAATGTTCTTACAATAGAGTAGATATTTACTCCCCTGCAAGTGTCCGTTGGGTATTTAAGTGAGCCGGCGTGAAGCGGAGGAGTCCGTTATCCTTCCTCCCCTCCTTCTCCGTCTCCTTCTGGCTTCATGCTCCATGGTGCCCCCGATCTCTCCCAACAGTCTGGGCGCTGCGGCCCGAGCGATCTTCGGAGTTCGAGGCGACGGCGTGGGCCGAGGCGGTGCGGCGCGGCCGTGGCCGTGGTTGGCGCGGCGGGGCGGTGTCTTCTGCCCTGACGAGGGTGCACACGGCGGTCCCGGCCCACGAGTTCATCGTGGCGGCGACCGACCCGACGTGCGGTTGGCTTTGACTGCCGGAGTCGTTCACGCAGGCAACAGCTGGACGCCGGCCACAGGGCTTGTACCTCTGGATGGAGGTCTACCTCGACGTCTCCGTGTGGGTGTCCACAAACTTTGGCGAAGGCGGCGCCATGTACCTGGACCAAGGCTAGGCGGCATTTGTCCGACGAATATCCAGCAGTTCCAGGCCATCCTCTTCCGCTTTGATGGCCAGGACACCCTCTGGATGAAGGTCTTTCATCCATGGGGGCCCCGCGTGGAATGCTGCGAGGAGGTCATCGGCGGAAACCTCGGCGAGAAATGTGCCACAGGAGTCGTCCACGACTAAATGGGTGCTGAGCCCGTCGCCGAACACCGAGGAGGCGGGATGCTGCCAGAAAGGTCCGAGCAAGGGGTGCAACTTAGATCCGACGGTTCACCCCTGTAGGGCTCTTCTCATTTTGGCCCTGCACTTTTGTACTTAGAAGTAGGTGGACAGTGTTAGTGGTATAACCACTCTGTCCGGTTAGCGCAAGATGTAAATAGCGATCCGGAAATACCCAAGCAGTGCCTGGGCTCCGGTAAAACACCTCACGGGGTAGTAGTAATGAATGTAGTATCTTTTTAGAGAACTTGTCCCCTTTCGTACCTCATGGACACCTTTCCGCGTCATCGGCTTCCAAGAGAGACAACGTCCGACAAGAGGATTCCGGTAGTTTTGCTTTGACCTCTTGCACGACTTATCAGAGGAGTATTGTGGGAATTCTCCACTGCGTGCGGCAGGCGCAATCAATGAGAACACAGATGGCAACATGAGTAGCGACTACTCATTTCCACTTGTTGTACTCATGGAGAAAGAGACTTCAAGAACCGAGGGGTTCGTGTAAGCGCAATCTCTCGAGGTTGCTGTGATGGTGCCTCGACTCGAGGTCCGAGTTGTGCGGTTCTTTCCGGCGAGTCTTTCTGGGAGGCTGGTACATCCGTCTGCACGGATGCTTGATAGGGACTCTAGCCCGGTCTCTCCGGGACGGCTGTATCCCGGGAGGTGAGGACCAATCTTTGGAACCTTATACTGGGCAGGTACAGAGCCCCCGCAGGCTACTCGGAGTGGAGCTTTATCGGGCGGACCGATAGCGATAGCTTTGCACTGTCCGCGTCGAGCGGATTCAGTCGTCCGAGTGGGGTTGATCTCGCGGAGAACCAACCTCGATGATCAGCGTGGTCTAGCGCGAATCTCTTGCCAAGGCGAATCGAGGGTGAGGCCTCGTGCACTCTCCGGGAATTATCATCCGGGAAGAACAAACCATCTGGCCCAATCCTCCGGGAAGAGTGGGATGGCCATCCTCAGGCGGTCAAGAGAACGTCTGGGGGGAAGGCATCCAACAACATGTTGGGGATAGATATCCGACACAAAAACCAACCGAGATGTCATCCCTGAGGATCTGGGGTGGGGGGGGGGAGTACCTCGAAGCACTCATAAGGGAGCGCCAAGAAGCCCTCGAGCGCGAAAACCATATACCACCGTGACGGGCATGATGGGCAGCCGCCCGTGACGATGCCCTCACTAGTGGTGCTTGCTATGGCTTGATGAAGACATGAATAAACTCTAGAACTTGCACAAGAAACAAACATTACGGCCGACGTGATCGCCTGCCCTCCTTCTAGCGCCACTCTGTTGGGGGTCGGATTTCTCAGGCCCTCCTTCTAGAGCCACTCTATCGGGGGTCGGATTTCTCAGGCCCTCCTTCTAGCGCCACTCTCCTGTCGGGCCAGAAGCACGGGAGAACAACGGCGACGCTGCCCCGAGGACACTTTCTGGGAGGACCGCTCCCGGAAGGGCACGACCCGGAGACCATACGGGACGGGGAGCACGCTGGGCTCCCGGTTGCTTGATGTGGACGAAGGTCTGATGTGCGAGATGATGATAATGGTTTCTCGCCCTTCGTTGGTTACTTCAAGTGGAAGGTGAGATGTAGAATAGCATCAAATTTCCCCTATGTAGAGGATAGGGTTTATCTCCCGCAGGACTCCGTTAATGATAAGTAGGTGGTGAAGCGAACAACACGCCATTTGAGATATTGCTCTCTTAACCTAGACCTGCACACACACAAATAACTTTTCTCCCGACGAAGTTCAGAGAGGTTGTCAATCTCTCTGGCCTTGTTGTTAACAAAGGATCAACCGCAAGGGATAATTATAATGGTCATATCAGCTAGAAAGTAAAAGAAACAAAATAAATTGAGCGTGTAAACCGTGATGAGAATATGGACCGGGGTCCCGTGATTTTCACTAGTGATGTCTCTCTCCAAAGAGACGATAAAACTTCTATGCGAGGTAAAAAAATCATAGCTGGGCAATTGACATGATTAAAAACGCACCACAATGCTAACTATGCTACAAAGAAAGGACGAGGCTCAAAAGCATGGGCGGTACGCCAAAATAAGTAGACCGAAATCCAACTGCATCTACTACTAATCATCCACCTTGAGATATCTATCCAGAACATATCGCTGGTATTAAGTTGCGAGCCCCACCCAAAGTGTAAACCCAAAGCAACAAAGAAACTGCATTAAAATAACTTTGCGTAAAGTAAACAATCCTTGCAACCGCGGTTAGAAGCACCGTTGTTTTCCCCCTTGTGGCAACAACACATCCCCTAGACTCATGTTTCTTTCACTCAAGCTAGTCATAGGGGGGCATGAACCCACAATCGAGCATACCGTTCCCTCTTGGAGTCACTACCTACTACTTGGCCAAAGCAATAAACATCAACAGAGAACATGCAAGAATTACTCAAGAACATAAATATAAAAGATAAGAACCAAATATGTTACTCAATCCCAAACTGAACATAGTGTCATAATCCATCAGATCCCAGCAAACTCGGCATAGCAAGAGCAAAAAATTACATATGTTCCTCGATCATGTAGGGAAGCTCACGAGGTCTAATCCATGAAGAACAAAGAGGGGAGGAGAACATCACATAGCTACTGATCGCGGAACCATGGTCCAAGGGAGACTACTCACGTATCATTCAGGAGGCGTCCATGGTGGGGGAGAACATCACATAGCTACTCATGCACTTATTATTGGTAATTCTCAATCTAATGAGCAGGTTCACAAAGAGACAAGTACCCTGAGGAGGAGTGTATGGGGGTTTGGTTATCCTTGCGCATCCTCGACTCATGGTACGTGAGTGTACTCTAATATCTGATCCCTCCAAAGAGTAGTGATCCATCTAGTAGCTAGAGTTCTCAACTAGTTTTGTAGTTTTTGAAAGTAAACACGGATTGCCCAAAATACGACGCCTATCACTAATAGGCTAGAGCTCTTGACACCAAATGTTCAAACATTACTCACAACAATACCTCAAAACTATTGCAAGTTACTACTACAATTGAATAGCACCCTCAATTACCTACTTTCAAGACAAGACACAACTCAGTGCAACAACCAACTCTCTTAACAAGATAAACATGAAAACTAAAGAGATTTCCAGCAACAAACTAAACAAAAGCTAAAGCTCTTGCAAAAGACAAACTAAAACTAAACATGGCAGTAGCTACGAAAGATAAAGAACACACAAGAGCAGAAAGATAAGCATGAAAAATTCTATGATGTGTTCTAGTTCAAAGTGGAGCGTGTTTATCTCCCAAACAAAGTAAGCTGGGGTCTAACTTGTTAAGAACAACATGAAAAGCTAAAGAAAACTAAAAAAGTAAACCTAATAGAGAAATGCTCCAAGCATAACACATAACGCATGAAGTGATAAAAATATAGTGAGACGGAGGACGAACTGATGATTGTTAATGGAGAAGGGGATGCACGAGGGCATCCCCAAGCTTAGACGCTTGAGTCTCCTTGAATATTTATTGGGGATGCATGGGGGCATCCCCAAGCTTGAGCGTTTGACACTCCTGGATCTTCTTTCATCATCTTCCCTCGCACACTTGAAAACTCCCTTCATACATAACTCATCATAAGCTGATTAGATAGGTTAGTACCCTAAATAAAATAATTTTTATCCACTGGAAATAAGGATATTCTTGAAGAGCTACTGTTTCTCAAGATTGCCAATTAGTTTTTGCAAAGAAAAAGCAAGCTTAAGGTTTGCAAAAGTAAGGAAAGGAAAAACGTGGAAGAATCTGTGAAAAACAGAACAACACGTAGTAAATAATTTTTTGGGGTACTTCTGCAACTCAAATCAAAAAACCCAGAAAATATGAAAGTTTCACAATTGTATATATTATCAAGATCATCAAAATTCTCTTCAATTGTACAACTAGTTTTAAGAGGTCTTTCAAATAAAGGCATAATGAAGATACTTCTAGGGATAAAACCAAAAGGCGGAAAATCAATGGGAATTTCATTTATAAATTTATCTAAGAGGTGTATTTCTTCCAAAGTTTTCACGGTTTCAAGTCCCTTGGCAATAGTGATATGCTACGTGAAGGAAAGATTAAGTGTGCTAGTGTGGGGGTCTCTAGATAACTTTAGAAAGGGTGCAATTATCAAAATCAAGGTCACTACTATCAATTAAAGTGGTAGTGGTGTCCTTTACGCTCACTTGTTTGGTAGCTTCTATAGTCATAGGAGTTTCTTCTTCTACGATTGAGGTCATAGCATCACCATTAATAGGTCCTATGGGACTAGGGGTGCATTGGGAGCTAAGAGTTTGGATATCCTCAACCACTTGGATAGTAGCAACGGTATGGTGTGTAGGAAGGCTCTTAATTCTATCTTCTTCCTCCTTTTCTCTAGCCCATCTCTCTTTAAGTTTAGCCATCATACTAATGTTTTCATTAATTTGCACTTGAATAGCATTCATAGGAGTGACCTTCCTCTCCTCAAGAGGAGAAGTTCTAATTTTAAGAAATTCTACTTCAAGGGCTAAATTGTCTACCTTCGACGAGAGATTATCTAATTTGTCTATTTTTTCCTCTACACTCTTGTTGAAGGATTTTTGGGTAGTGATGAAGTCTTTAAGCATACACTCTAATTCAAAAGTGGAGTTCTTGGTGCTAGGATAAGTGTTGTTGTTCCCATAGTTGTTGGATGGGAACGGTCTAGGATTTCTACCAAAATTACTCCTATAAGCATTGTTGCTGAAGTTGTTTCTAGAGATAAAATTCACATCTACTTGATCCTGAGCAATCAAAGAATTTAAAGGAACATCATGAGGATCAATAGGATATTTCTTGGTAAGTAGAGACATAATCAAGTCAACTTCTTCATTTAGGAAGGAGATCTCCTCGACAGAGTTTACCTTCCTACCTATTGGAGCTCTTTTGGTGTGCCATTGGGAATAGTTGGTCATCATCTCATCAAGTAGTTTTGTGGAAGCACCAAGTGTTGTTGACATAAAGGTTGCTCCCGCGGCCGAATCTAGCAAGTTCCGCGAGGTAAAGTTCAAGCCTGCATAAAAAGTTTGGATAACCATCCAAGTAGTCAAACCATGCGTAGGGCAATTATTAACAAGAGATTTCATGCGTTCCCAAGCTTGGGAAATGTGTTCATTATCCAATTGCTTAAAATTCATAATATAACTCCTCAATTGGATAATCTTAGCAGGGGGATAGTACTTCCCAATAAAAGCATCGTTGCACTTATCCCAAGAATCTATGCTATTCCTAGGCAAGGATTGAAACCAGATTTTAGCTCCTCCTCTCAGGGAGAAAGGAAAAAGCTTAATCTTAACAATATCACCATCTACTTCTTTGTACTTTTGCATATCACAGAGCTCAATAAAATTATTTAAGTGCAAAGCAGCAGCATCTCCAGCACTGGAGAATTGATCTTTCATAACAAGGTTTAGCAAAGCAGGTTTAATCTCATAAGAAGGTGTTGAAGTGGCAGGTGTAGCAATAGGAGTGCAGATAAAGTCACTGTTGTTGCGACTGGTGAAGTCACACAACTTGGTGTTCTCGGAGGAACCCATAGTAGCAGCAAGCAAGATAACTATTTTTTTTGATTTTTGATAAAGGACACTAAAGAAAAAATTGAAAAGTAAACTAACAAGACTAAAAAGCAAAGATAAAAGATAGTGTGCAACTCCCCTATCTTGAAGAATGGAGTCCCCGGAAACGGCGCCAAAATTGCTTTTGATGGTATGATTTAACACCCCCTCGTTGGTTACCCAAAGTGGAAGGTTGAGATGTAGACAGCAGCAAATTTCCCTTAGCGAAGATGCTAAGGATGAGTATCGAACCAGTAGGACTCCAACAAATACAAGAAGGTGGTAAAGAGAACAATGGCGCCGTTCACAACCGAGGTTTCTTACTTTACCTGGACCTGCACACACAACAGATAACTTTGCTCCAAACGAGTTCAGAGAGTTTGTCAATCCCTCCGTCCTTGTTGTTTACAAAGGATAAAACGCACGGGATAATAAGGATAGTGATAGCAACGAAAAAGTAAATAAAGCAGTAAATAAATAGTGGGTGTAAACAGTATTGGAAATATGGACCGGGGTCCTATGATGTTCACTAGTGATGTCTCTCTCCCAAAAGACGATAAAATAGCCATGCGGGGTAAAAAATCACAGCTGGGCAATTGACAGGATTATGTGCGCAAACCAATGCTAACTATGCTATAAAGAAAGGAAGATTCTCAAAAGCATGGGCGGTACGCCAAGACAAGTAGACTGAAATCCATCTGCATCTACCTACTAATCATCCAGCTTGAGATATCTATCCAGAACATCTCACTGGTATTAAGTTGTGAATCATACCCAAAGTGTAAACTCAAAGCAACGGACAACTGAATTAAAGAACTTTGCGTAAAGTAAACAATCCTTGCACCCGCAAGTACAAGCACTGTTGTTTTCCCCCTTGTGGCAACAACACATCCCCTAGACTCATGTTTCTGTCACTCAAGCTAGTCATCGGGGGGCATGAACCCACAATCATGCATAACGCTCCCTCTTGGAGTCACTACCTACTACTTGGCCAAAGCAATAAACAGCAACGGAGAACATGCAAGAATTACTCTAGAACATAAATATAAAAGAGGAGAATCAAATATATTACTCAAACACAATCTGAACATAGTCTCATAATCCATCGGATCCCATCAAACTGAACATAGCAACAACATAATTATTATATATGTGCCTCGATCATGTAGGGCAGCTCACGAGGTCTAATCCATGAAGAACAAAGTGGGGAGGAGAGCATCACATAGCTACTAATAATACACCCATGGTCCAACGTGGACTACTCATGGTTCATTTGGGAAGCATCCATGGTGGTGGAGAAGCTCCCGGAGGTGGTTCCTCCCTCCGGCAGGGTGCCGGGAAGAGGTCTCCTGGTGCTCCAGATCTTGGAAGCGCGGCGGCAACGGAACAGAGGAGAGATCGCGAAAAAGGGTTCTCGTCTCAGGGGTTTTGCGTCACGGAGAATATATGGGCGAAGGGGGGCAGCCAGGGGGGCCACCAGGGGTCCAGGCGGCCCCCTGGCGCGGCCCCACCCTAGGGCACGCCGGGAGGGCGCCTGGGGCCCTAGTGGGTCCCCTCTGCCCCCCCCCCCTCGGTGATTCCCGAAGCTTCTGAAGCGCTGATTTTTTTTTGGATTTTTCCTGAATTTTTGGAGCACTTTTAATATGGGGGAAACCTGAAATAGAAAAACAGCAGAAAACAGGAACTGACACTTGGGTGCACTGAGTTAATAAGTTAGTCCAAATATGATCAAAAGTGTATGGAAGTTCATCAATAACGTAGAAATATCACACAAAAGAGGCATGGAGCAAACAGAAATTATAGATACATTTTGGACGTATCACTCCACTACCGACTGAGGCGGGGCCGCCCAACAGCAGCCCACGGCCGACGCCGTTGTCGCTGCCGCTGACGCCGCCCCAACTCCATACTTCAAGATCCACAAGACCAACAAACATGACCTGTCCGACTGCCGCTCTGTGATAAAGCTCCAGGAAGACATCGCATCCTTCTATGCCAAGAAGGACGCCGAAAAGAAAGCTCAGAGGGGAAGAGGCCCTCCCCGCGGAGGCTGGGGTGGGTACCAGAATAGAGGCTACACACGACCGCGACCCCAAGGCGGCGGCGCCGGATCCGAGGAGGAGGGATACGGAGGTAATGCCGGAGATTAGTTCCAAGCCGCTATGGACTTTGTCGGTTGCATTCACAGGGCAGCATATGCGCTCGCCTCCAACCGCCAGTAACAGAGAGAAGTGAGGCTAGATCTCGCGGTCCAGTCCCCTAAAGGGCCCTCGGATCTCCCGATGGGCCAACATCCCTCTGGTGGTGGACGTTGGCGACCACCCTGCCACCCTTTCGGGTGACGATGACGGGTTTCCTCCCACACTCCTCTCTTTGAGCATCAACAACATCAAGGTCAGCAAGATGATGTACAACACTGGGTCTAGCATCAACTTGTTGTCGCTCCATGCTTTCGAGAAGATGCGGATCCCTAGAGACCACCTCGTCCATCCGTCTCTTTACGCGGAGTCAGCGGGATGGAGGTGCAGCCTCTCTGGAAGATATCATTTCCCGTCACTCTCGGAGACCCCTGAAACTTCCGGATAGAGTTTCTCGTCTTTGATGTCACATATTTTCCCCTCCTATACAATGGACTGCTCGGGCGGCCATTTATTCGGAGGTTTTCTTATGTGCATCACGGGTTGTACAACACCTTCAAGATCCAGGGGCCCCATGGGCCTATCTCGGTGGTGATCAAGAAGTCGAAGCTTGGCCATCTCGCCCCGGAGGTTGTGTCAAAGAAAGTCCCTATTTCGGAGGATGGGAGCCACACCATCTCCATCGGTGCCGATCTCCCTCCCAAATAGGAAAGCATGCTCATCGCCTTCCTCCGAGAACACTCCAGCATGTTCGCGTGGGAACCCTCCGATCTTCCTGGAGTTCCCAGGGAGGTGATTGAGCACAAACTCGTAGTCAAACCAGGAGCCAAGCCTGTGAAGCGAAAAGTTCGTCGACAAGCCCATGACCGGATTTCGGAACAAATCCGGGAGATGATCAAGGTCGGGTTCATCCGGGAAGTCCTACATCCCACCTGGTTGGCCAACGCTGTTGTTGTCCCCAAGGTGAACGGAAAGAAGAGTTTATGAATCGATTACGGCAACATCAATGACGTCTGCCCGAAAGATCCTTTCCCTCTCCCTCTCATGGACCAAATCATGTACTCAACGGTAGAGTGTGCCCGATTATCATTCCTCGACGCCTATGAAGGCTACCACCAAATCTAGATGGCAGTTGAAAATGAAGAGAAGATCGCATTCATCACCCCCTGCGGCACATATAGCTACATATGCATGCCTTTTGGTTTGAAGAATGCAGGTTCTATCTTCCAGAGATCCATCCACGCCGGCTTAGGGCCACGGCTACACCCCAACGTCGAGGCCTACATGGACGACATTGTGGTCCTGACCAAAAAAGAAGACACACTTGTTTAGGACCTGCGTGAGACCTTCCGCAATCTCAAAAAAATGCAATTGAAGATGAATCCTGAGAAATGCGTCTTCGGGGTACCTCCGGCAAGGTCCTCGGGGTTTTGGTGTCCCATCGCGACATCAAATAAAACCCCGACAAGATTCATGCGATCGAGCAAATGCAGCCCCCGAGGAGCATCAAGGATGTCCAAAGTTTCAACGAAAGCATCACGGCTCTTGGAAGATTCATCTCCCGATTAGCCAAGAGGGCACTCCCGTTCTTCAAGTTTTTGAAGAAATTTGGTCCCATTGAGTGGACCCCAGAAGCTGAAGCCTCCTTCAAATACCTGAAGAAATACCTCGTCTCATCACTAGTCCTAGTGGCGCCCCGCCCGCGCGAGCCCTTGCTGTTGTACATCTCGGCAACATTGCAAGTGGTAAGCGGAGCTCTGGTGGTTGAGCGCAAACTGGAAGAAGAGTACATCGAGCGACCGCTCAAAGAAGGCATTTTACCGAAATAATCTTCTACAACCGAAGCCCACAGGGCCAAGGTTCCTTCCCGGAAGATAGTCCAAAAGACGGCCTATTTCATCAACACAGTGCTGAGAGACGCAAGACGCCGGTACCCCCAAGTTCAAATTTTTTTTCTCGGAGTCCTCATAGCTTCCCGAAAGCTCAGGCACTACTTCCAGGCGCATCCTATTCGGGTGGTGACCAACCTCCCACTCGAGCGCATCCTGAAAAACCGAGAAGCCACCGGCCGGATTATGGAGTGGGCGTTGGTGCTATCCGGCTTCGACCTCACGTTTGTCAACTCCTCGACCATAAAGAGCAAAGCATTGGCGGATTTCATTGCTGAATGGACTCCGACCCCAGAAGATGATGAAGACCTGCGAGAAGCATCATCGCTTCCCGGTAATGAAGACAACAATGAGTGGACCCTATACTTTGACGGGTCTTTCTCCCTGCAGGGGGTCGGGGCCGCCGCTTCCTTGGTCTCCCCCACCGGAGAGGTGTTGAAGTAAGCTGTGCAGATGTTGTAAGAGGGGGAGGTCTGCACCAATAACACAACCAAGTACGAAGGGCTACTCGCCGGTTTGAGAGCCGCTAGGGGTCTCGGGATCAAGAGGCTCCTAGTCAATGGCGACTCTCATCTGGTAGTCAATCAAGTCAAGGACGATTACGGGTGCTGCTAGATGCAGGCATACGTCGATGAGGTCCGCAAGCTCGTGAAATATTTCCACGGCTTGGGGATGGAACACATCCCGAGGTCCAAGAACAACGTCGCCGATGAGATATCCAAGATTGCTGCCCGGAAGGAGAAGGTGCCGCCTGGCATGTTCGTCGAGCGTCTGCTCAGGCCCTCCGTCGACCCCAGTCGGCCGAAACCCAAGAAACGAAGAATCAAGGGCGGATAGAAGTTTCTCGGAGAACTACCCTCTCTCATCCCCGACAAGAACCAAATCCTCACTGTTGGCCCAGCCTCCTCGGAGTGGGCCAGCGCCATCCTGTAGTACCTGAAGAATGGAGAACTACCAAGCAACCGGAAGGATGCCGAAAGAGTCGCTCGCCAATCATCTATGTACCTCATACTCGATGAGAGGCTCTATCGCTGGCAACCCAATGGTGTGAAGCTGTTGTGCATCCCCGTCGACGAAGGCAAGAAGCTGATCCAATACATACATGAAGGGACATGCGGCTCACACATGGTGTAAGGCCCAATATGCGGTACTGTTCCAGATCTAGATGTTTCCATCCAGATCCAGGGACGAAGCACATATCGGTCCCACCTCGACATATGACAATGCCATATGCCCCGGATTTCGAACATGATATCACAACATTAGCACTACAAGGATACAACATCTCATACAATCGGCATGCAACTTCCTTAATACAATACATCAGCGGAAGATACATGTCTGAGTACAGACTACAATCAAATGCCTAGTGACAAAGGTAAAACACACCATTCCCGTAACCACACGGGTCCAGGCTCTCCGCCGGGATCCTCCTAACTAGTCGTCGTCGAGTCTCCGCGAAGGCGTCCAGAAGAAGGGTCGTCAAGCTCCTCTGTAGTCCAAGATCGTTTGCATAATGTGCGTAAAAGAGAAAAGAAAGGGGTGAGATATATCAACAAGTCTTGTAACTAACTTATCACGGTAAGATGGGGGTAGTGGTTGAGGTTGCAGCCGCACGAGCATTATTTAGTGGCTAACGATCTATTTAGAGTAACATGAGAACCAAGCATTCAATGAGGAATCGCCTCCAACAAGTCTTGCTATCAGCTACTTACGCAAACATAACACCTATCCTATCCTTGTCCTACCCTTCGCATCCCGAAGAAGAAGTAGTCAAGGCACACACACGTTGATCAAGTTATTAATATTATCTCAGTTGTTGTTGTCTATGAACAAGGAGTAGGTCTCAAGTCGTCCTTAACCGTGGACACGGCTTCTCGAAAAGATTTAACCCTGCAGGGGTGTACCAACTTCCCATTACAAGACTCCACATGCACGCCCATCTATCTCGGTTGCTACCCATCACAGGAAACCATTTTATGATTTAGTTCTGAGAGATCCAAAATTTCAGGTCCCTCTAACTAACAACACACAAAATGTTTGGAGCTAGGTAGGTAAGAAGAGGGGACCCCATAGCATCCCACACACGGTTAGACACACTTGTCAAGAGACACAATACCCGGAACTCGGATCCTAGGTGACTTGAATGGAACAAAGCGTCGGGGCAGGATAGCCTAGACCTTCCATCCTTCATCAAATATAGTCAACATTTAATAATCACATCATCCACAATAATATAAATAGTGTGATAGCCCAATCCAAGGAGTAACAGGTTAAAATGTGTAGCATCCTAAGCATGCATACGAAGAAGTGGTTAAGCAAGCAAGGTACAGGGCCAAACAAGGTTTGCTGGGATGTGGAGGACATGGCTGTCTGGGTTTATTGGAGAGGCATAAATATGAGGTGGTAGGATCAAGCAATCATTCTGTCCTATACCTAAGAATAAGTGAGCTGAAAGTTATAAGCATGATATATGCTCCCCCTTACCTGATGAGAAGACGATTCTCAAGGTGTAGTCGATCGCAAACTCGGAACGTCTCCGAGAGTACCCGCGGGAGCACACAAGACGGAAACATTGGAAAGGCAATCGATGAGCAAGAATATATTACTATGAATCAATTGACAGCAAACAACATCAAGAAGGCAACACGATACGACGCACGGTATCGCATCTATCGTCGAGAGCGGTTACTAACAGGTTAAGTGGTATACTCGTCACACACGACGATACGACACATTTAGAATGGTTCAAGTTGTTTAGCTACACCACATGAGCAAAGGTTGTTAACATGGCATCTCAACCAAGCATAGCATGTCACACAATTATGGCAAGAGGTGAAGCATAAAGTAAACTATCTATGCTAGTCAATTTTAAGTGAGGCAACACCCTAGACATGGAATACACTAAGTACCCCACGACATATTAAGCATTTGGTACTATTCTGACCTAAACCATATTTTATGTTGGTTAACAACAGCAAACAATATCACAATCATAATATAAATGAAATTCTAGTCAAGTTACATGTAAAGAACACCCAAACAGAGTTACAGTTAAAAAGATACAAGCATCACTATTTATGGGCACAATCTGCCAACATTAGGTAGCATACTTGGGAGCAATGCAACAACAAGCTACTAAATGCAAACATGCACCAAAATGATGGATCAACATTAGACATGACCAGCATGACATGGCATCAAAGTTTCATGTACATGAGCAATAGGAACAATTAATTGTAGCTCATGAAAATGCAAGAATATGCTACTGGTCTAGGGACTTAGTGAAAATCAGGGCATGTGACAGCAAACAGCAGGGTTGCACTTTGGGAGCTTGATAACTATATGTACAGAAAAGATATCATGGCAAAGAAAATCATAGCATCAAAGTAAACATAACATAGAGCAAATAATTACATTGGACCTAAAGCATATGACTCATGGATCACTAACTATAAGGCATCAAAATAACAACTTTATGTGAACAACAGCACATGTTAACAGGGTCACCACTTTGGATCAAGATATTAAATAGCTACAATAGGCAAACATGACAAAGGAATACATCTAAATGAAGTACACATGATTCTTAACACATACAAGAAAGAATAAATAGCATAGGCCTCATGGATGTGACCTAAGCATCAACCAAACTTGCAAGAAAATAGCATCAGCAACAGTTAACATCAGGTTGCAGTGTTTAGCAAGAAATTGCACCGTCTAGATGACCTCAAAAGATTAAACTCCCTAAATAAAAATTTAGAGCACATCATGAAGCACACTTTTCATTTTGGGCGCATCGCTATACGGGTTACGAATCTCTCGCTATTCTCATCGCAAAACGGATACAGCAGCAGAAAATAAAGAAAAGACTTAGCCGAAATATAAAAAGGAAAAATAGAGAGAACAGGAGAAAAAGGGGCACGGACGTCACCTTGGGCCGGCCCAAGTCGGTGGTGGCGCTGTATATAGCCAGCGGCTCGCCTAGGCGAGGGGAGGAGTTGGGCTAGCGGCTGGGGCGTGCTGGGACGGGGAGCCAGGCTGGCCCACGACGGCGGCGTCGGTTGTCCCGACCAGATCGGGCTGCGGGCGGCGACGTCTTCCCACGCTGGCGACGAGCGGCGGCCACGGGGCGGTGCGGCAGGCGCGGGCTGCTGGGATGGTGGATTCGGACGGCCCCTAGACGGATATGGACGGGGAGGTGGGCAGGCGGGCGGCAAGGCGGCCGACGACGATCTTCGGCTCTGGCCGCGGCCTCCCATGGAGTGTCGGCTCGGGCCGCGGCCCCCCATGGAGCGGAGGCTCCGGGTGGCGAGGTTGTTGGGAGACGTAGTAGAAAACAAAAAATTTCGGCCTACGAATCAAGAACCCAAGATCAACCAAGAAGATTGCATACAAGGTTTTAGGTCATGGCTCACCAACCGATGTAGCGGAAGTAGAGTTGGTGAAACTCGTGGACGTAGTGGAAGTAGATCTCGCAAGTTCTCCCACGAACAGTCCCTCGATCAATCCCACGAACAAGTCCTGCGATCTAGTCCCACGGACAAGTCCCATGAACAAGCTCCTCGAAGAAGGGTCGAAGGTACGACCCCTCCATTAGTATCCACACATCTCGTAGCAGCAATCCAGCAGCGCTCCGCCGTCCAGAGATGAACGCCACCGAGAAAACTAGAGGGAGAAAACCCTAACGGATTCCGATCTAGAACAACGTCTAAACCGGGGTCTAATTGTGGAGCAACGGGGTTTAGAGGAGGGAGGGTGGCGCATAGGCCTTGGGGACAAGTTGTGCTGCGCCCCCCACCCCTCCCCCACATTATATAGGTGGCCAAGAGGCCCTTGGGGCGCAATAAGGGGGGGTGGGGAGTCCAACTTGGACTCCCAAACCTCCCAAACCTTCCCACCGGAAACCTGCCATATTGGAGAGTTGGACTTTCCACCTGGAGGGGGATTCCTTCCCCTTGGTGCGCCCCCCACCCCTTGGCCGGCCAGGGAAGCCTAGGTAGCTTGCCCCCCAAGGCTAGGGGCGCAGGGGAGTGGGTGGTACTGCCCGGAACCTTCTGGAACCTTCCATGACCTTCTAGAAGCTTCCAGGACCTTCCGGGACATACCGGGACCGTTTCGGGACATTCCGGACACTTCTGGAGCACTTCCAGGACCTTCCGAGACCGTTCTCGGACGTTCCGGAGCCATCCGGATAGTTTCCAAGACCATCTGAGTTACAGTTTAAGCCACCGGATGACCGCGAAGGTTGTCGGGACGCCCAGCGATTATCCGGAAACTATTCCGGTTGATCCAGGACTTCCCCAGTACCATTCTCATATGTTCCGGAACCACCTGGGACTACTCCAGAGTGATCCGGACACAACCTTAAATACCCAGAACTACTTCTGGTGCCCTTATGAACAATTCCATAAATCTCCGGAACTACTTCCGGTACCCGTATGAACTATTCTGCTTTGCTTCCACTAAACCTTCTACCATACTAGTATTCTAACAGACTACTGCTCGTTAAGTGTGTGACCCAATAGGTTCGGTATAATGCGGACATGACTCAGAACATCTTCCGGACATAGGTCAACAGCCTTTTGTCAATAGCCAATAATCAACAGCGGAGCCATGGACACCCATGTTGACTCCCGCACGTACACGAAGAAACTTCGAGTGAACCATTATGTTTAGTCATGTACCATTCCCTTTGCTTCGCGATATATGACAAAGTTAGAGGAGAGAAGTTTGGCACCCATGTGTAACAACTTTTGAACACAAGCCACTCGTTATCCTCTTTGCTCGTTTGTCCCTTTTCTCGTTATCGTATTCCGGTATCCCCGTGACTGAATCACAATGCGTCTGGCCAGACTATAATGGATACCGTCATACCGAGTGGGCCCGAAGTGAATATCTTCTTCATCGTGAAGGAGCAAATCCCATTCTTGAACTATCACAGTCACTAGCCACACCATCTGACATACCCAGAACTTATTTTACTACTTCCCATTTACGGGAGGATTCATCTAAGAACCAAAGCATGTCTTCCTGTGTGAAGCAACTCGATACTCTCATGGTCTAAGGAATTACGTATATGAAAACATTTCATGATATGACTTATAACGTAGTTATGATGTGATCTCTAAGTATATCATTCAATACTGGGGTCGGTTCAACGTCATTGTTCTGTTAACAATATGTCCCCATTGCTACTGACATCCTTGTTACAAGAACAATGTCCATGATTAAGAAAACGTAATCATCAGTTAGCACATGAGCTGGTCTTAGAGGCTAAACCAGGAACTCTTGGTGTTTACATTTCCACACATGCAAGTGAGTTTTCTTCTGAATCTCATAGTCAGGGTCATTGCAATTATAGCACAGAAATATAAACATTAATTACGAACATGGAAATATATATATAATAACATTTTATTATTGCCTCTAGGGCATATTTCCAACAGTCTCCCACTTGCACTAGAGTCAATAATATTATCAGTGCTTGAGCATTTTACACCTATGGCATACCGGTGTAATGCATGCTTCAATTGTGGTATAGACTTCATCTACGGATCTGACGTTTCAGGCCCGTTTGTATCTTGTATATCTTTGCATTTTCACGCTATCATAAAATTCACTAATTTTATCAGTTTAGCTTTGTATATGTTTGAATCATTTGGCAGGACCTTGGTTCCTTTAGAATAAGTCATGAAATCATTCATAAATGTTCCATGAGCTTCAAGCATCTTGGAAACCATACCATGTTCATAAATGAACTTATGATTCAAAATACCCTCCCTTGTTACTTCTTTAAGCAACAATATACTTAGCCAGTGTTATAGAATTCGCCACAGTATCGAACTTGACATAGTTCCTGCATACTGTGCCACCCTTACGTGTGTAACACATACTCCCAATTAAAATCGAAAATCGATCGGAGTAAGTATGAAGACTGAATTGGTGTAACTGTTTACATCAAAATTCAGCTGGTGTAACTTGTTACAACGAGCTCTTCATTATCTCCATTTTCCGAGAAACATATCTTATCTATCATAAGTTTAACTTTTCACTGTTTGTCCAATGATCAACATGTTGATCACTTTGGTATCTTGCTCACAACCTTTTGGAGCGTTGGACATATCTGGTCGTTTTACATATTATGGTGTACATGACTAATCCAAACACACAGGTGAGTGGAATTCAATTCACGTGTTTTTTTGCTTATCTGTGTTCATCAACACTGATTTCTGCAAACAACTTTTCACCACGACTTCGGCAAGTACATGTTTCTTGGCATTTCATACTAAACTACTTTAGTATCATGTCAATATGTAGTGTTGGCTTAGCATGATCGGGAACTTATTATCTTCATAGATCACTGTGCTCAATACTAATGCTATATCAGCCCAAGTTCTTCAACTGAAAACTATTTCCAACGAAGTCCTTAATCGTGTCAAGAAATTTACATCATTTCTAATCAACAATATGTCATCTACATAAGGTTTTAGAAATATCATTCAGCTCCCACTTACTTTCTTGAACATTCAAGCATCTTCGTTATTCCCGATGAAAACAAACTCTTTTGGCAATTTCATCACAACGAAAATTCCAACTTCATTATGCCAGCTTCATTCCATCACTGGATATCCAAGGCTTGCATCTATTTTAGCATCCTTTGAATCGACAAAACATTTCGGTCGTATCACATATACGTCCTTTGTTATTTTTCCGTGTAGGAACGTTGTTTTGACGTTCATTCTACCATATCCTATAAATGATATATGTAGTAATTGCTAATATAACCCGAACTGACTAAAGCATCTCTACGGTCGACATTACTTCGCCGTAGTCAACTTTTGAACTTGCTAGAAAACATATTTCCAACGAGTTGAGCTTTATGGATAAAACAATTTCATTCGAATCAGTTATAGATCCATTTATATATTCTTCAGACTCTTAGTCTTTCGGAGGGTCTACCAAGTTCAAAACTTGACTTACTTCCATGGATACTATCTCGGATTATTTGGCATTTAGCCAAATCCCGGAGTCAGGGCCCATCAACGCTTCTTTGTATATCACAAGTTTATCATTGTCGAACAACAATATCTCGTTTTACATATCATGAATGTTTGTACGAGTTTTGTCTAACCTGTGTGGTTTAGCTGCGCACTTATTTCAAGATTCATCAATCTTTAACAAGTTTCACTGTCCTCCCACTCACTCTTTTGCAAGAAACCATTTTCTTCAAAACACATTGTTCTTAACAGCAAACAGTTTTGCTTTTGTGTAGTGATAGAGGAATACCAAACCTTTTGGAATAACCTTCACAAAGTAGCACTTATCTGATTTGGTGTTTTGAGTATGTCAAACATATGTCTCATACACCCAAATTTTAAGAAAAGACAATATGGTTTTAACAGTCCATACCACATCTAATATGGTGTCATTTCAACAGATTTGATGGTGCTCTTTTCAGTGTAAAAGCCGTAGTCACTAACGCATAACTTTAATAAGTATAATGGCAAATTGATAAACGTCATGTTTGATCTTACCGTGTCATACATGGCTTGATTACATCTCTCGAACATCTTACTCATAGTGATGTTCCGGCAGACGCAAGTTATGACACTCTTCACAACTCATCAGACGTTAGCTAAACTTGTAACTCAAATATTACTTTCTACAATCTAATTTGCAGAAGCTTTATTTTCTCGTTACAATGAATTTCTATTTCATTCTAAAATTCCTTGCACATTTCAAAGATTTCAGACGTATGTCTCTATTGAACAGATATCCACATATCTACTTCAACTCATGAGTGAAGATAGGGAATCCACTGCACACAACTACACTTATTAGACTACACACATCATCATGTATGATTATCAATGGTTTAGTTGCCCGTTCATGTATGACCTATCAACGGTGTTTTAGTCACATTACTTCGAGACAAAGATCGCAAGCGTCAAGTGATTTCATAATCATATGACTCGAAAGTCCATCACTTATGGAAATTCAACATGCATTTTATGTCACTTGTGATAAACGGCAGTGCCACATCTATGTGGTATTTCTGTCAGTCTTGCGACGTTTAGCGTCAGTGTTATGGATGTTTAGCATTATTATCAAGATTCATAACATACAACCTATTCACAATAGAAGTATGTCCTTTATGTTATTCATAGCTTTGAACAACTCTCTTGCAATAAACATGATTCAAAAATGATGTTTTGCAACAAGGCTAAAGTGTAGTAACAATTTACTCAACTCTAAAATGAATTATGAAGATAATCATAGAGTCAACACACGGTATAGTAAACCTTTTACCGTGTTCCCGAGCGTGTCAAAACTCATCATTAGCTAGTCATAAAGGCCATAGTATTTCTTGCATCGAGTTGCAACAATATGCAATCGATGTGATATTCTGGTGATCAACAGTTTAATCACAATATTCAGAATCCACAATTAATTGCTTAATCATGATTCCCAAGAATTACATCTCTTGACCAGCAATGAATTCATCTATAACTCTGTATGACTATCATTTCTGAGCTGGTTATTCCAGTCTTCTTTTTTTTTTCCTTTATACGTATCATAGTTCTATTTCCAATGTCACTCCTACTCACAGAAGCTCACATATGATCAAGGATGGCGCAGGCCATGGACTTTCCGGCGTGTAAGTCTTACTAACACCATATGGAACTTCATTTCCCTTAATCCTCATCATCATATGATCGGTGTTCTTCTGGATCCCACACTTATCAGTTTTGTTTGAGCATAATGAACATTTTCACTAACGCTTACAATCAGACATTGTACTAGATATCTTATATCCTACATCAATTGTGTTATCACTGAAAACAATTTTTCAGTTCCATGAATATAACATAACTATCCCAAACGTTTCAAAGTTTGGGTTTCATGGTGATTACGACAATACACTAAGCTGTGGTGGAATTCTAGCCTTTTGGATTATGTACATAAGTCACATCATCCATTGCATTAGCGGGAGAGCATCGAAAATTAGCGATAGGACATGGTCCTTCTCGGCACTATTGAGGATAGTCCTCACAATACGGTACCAATTGTAAAGTTTTTACCAGATCATACAGTTAATCAAAAACAATTGGGAAGGTGGTAACGCGAGCCATTATTCTACAACGATAATGCAAATACTAGGACTTTGTTCATAATTAAGTTGCACTTGTGATTAATCAATTTAATTACTAAGTGCGCTCCCGCTCAGATCAATATCTCTCGTAATTGATGCTGGAGTGATTCAAGATCCAACCCAATCGTCCGCCATTGATGTGACATCACTGATGACTTAGACTGGACCGGTAGGCCAACTTGCCAATCACGCCAAAGGTGATTCTTGTTCATCTTTCGATGGGCGTGTTCCGGTAGCAAACTTTTATCCAAACCGTCAAGACAACCAAGTGTAATTGTTGTGTGTTCTTTTAACACACCCGTCTTTTATGCGTCACACCGTGTGCACCCATGTGACATGACCTGCTCTGGTGTGAAACATAGTATAGACGGTGCTACAGTTGGAAGAACACTATCAACTTGATATTGTTTTGCGAGAGATCACCCTAATAAAATACGACTATCGCGCATCAAACAAGGGTGCATCAAAGGGATAAACATCACAGGCAGTTCATAAAATTTTGTGATATAGTATAGCCCTTTGCTTCGTGAAGTCTTCATTGTCCTCACGTCGTCGTGGTTGATGTCACCGTGTCCAACAACTTTGTCCTTGGCGCCGGGAACATCACCACGGCTTCCGGCATGTGCGTCGGGGTCCACCTCCGCATCGTAGATCATCACCTTTGCATCTATCTATTGCTTTGCCTCGAGCGATGAACAGTTCTGGCACGCAGGCCATAATTAAGTGACAATCATATGACTCCAGTCATCATGCCGTACCACGACACGCAGGTCGCGAATAAATATTACATCATATAGCATCTCATACAAACACATTGCAAATCTTGAAGGCTATACCACATCACATGCATACTCTGCAAAAACGAGTTAGATCGCCATCTACACGGGTTGTTGCAACTTTTATCGTGGTTGTTAAACATGTTTACAAGGCAAACGAGAAACCCTAGATAAAACAAAACACGATACTTCTTTTGTTGCTAGTTTAACATAAGGGGTGCGTGCAGCAACTAATGCCACAAGCCAAACTTCGTTAAACGCGTGACCCCCGTGTGGATTTGAGTTCATAAAATCCACAAGACCCTCCATGTTAAATCTTCTATTGCGAGATTAAGATGAGATCCAAGGAGTTTGATGTAGACCATGATCAAGGAAACCAGCATACTGAAAGCAGCATAGAGGGATCGATGGAAAACTCAATCCTTGTAGCAAAACCTCAACTTGCCATCAAGCATAGATAAAATCACATGACAGGGAAGCAACAAGAAAATCAATGCCTCATATCACACATATGATCTAGACCTAAACATGCATCTAATCAAGGAGCGCTCTGATACCACTGTTGGGAGACGTAGTAGAAAACAAAAATTTCGGCCTACGAATCAAGAACCCAAGATCAACCAAGAAGATTGCATACAAGGTTTTAGGTCATGGCTCACCAACCGATGTAGCAGAAGTAGAGTTGGTGAAACTCGTGGACGTAGTGGAAGTAGATCTCGCAAGTTCTCCCACGAACAGTCCCTCGATCAATCCCACGAACAAGTCCTGCGATCTAGTCCCACGGACAAGTCCCATGAACAAGCTCCTCGAAGAAGGGTCGAAGGTACGACCCCTACATTAGTATCCACACATCCCGTAGCAGCAATCCAGCAGCGCTCCGCCGTCCAGAGATGAACGCCACCGAGAAAACTAGAGGGAGAAAACCCTAACGGATTCCGATCTAGAACAGCGTCTAAACCGGGGTCTAATTGTGGAGCAACGGGGTTTAGAGGAGGGAGGGTGGCGCATAGGCCTTGGGGACAAGTTGTGCTGCGCCCCCCACCCCTCCCCCACATTATATAGGTGGCCAAGAGGCCCTTGGGGCGCAATAAGGGGGGTGGGGAGTCCAACTTGGACTCCCAAACCTCCCAAACCTTCCCACCGGAAACCTGCCATATTGGAGAGTTGGACTTTCCACCTGGAGGGGGATTCCTTCCCCTTGGTGCGCCCCCCACCCCTTGGCCGGCCAGGGAAGCCTAGGTGGCTTGCCCCCCAAGGCTAGGGGCGCAGGGGAGTGGGTGGTACTGCCCGGAACCTTCTGGAACCTTCCATGACCTTCTAGAAGCTTCCAGGACCTTCCGGGACATACCGGGACCGTTTCGGGACATTCCGGACACTTCTGGAGCACTTCCAGGACCTTCCGAGACCGTTCTCGGACGTTCCGGAGCCATCCGGATAGTTTCCAAGACCATCCGAGTTACAGTTTAAGCCACCGAATGACCGCGAAGGTTGTCGGGACGCCAAGCGATTATCCGGAAACTATTCCGGTTGATCCAGGACTTCCCCAGTACCATTCTCATATGTTCCGGAACCACCTGGGACTACTCCAGAGTGATCCGGACACAACCTTAAATACCCAGAACTACTTCTGGTGCCCTTATGAACAATTCCATAAATCTCCGGAACTACTTCCGGTACCCGTATGAACTATTCTGCTTTGCTTCCACTAAACCTTCTACCATACTAGTATTCTAACAGACTACTGCTCGTTAAGTGTGTGACCCAATAGGTTCGGTATAATGCGGACATGACTCAGAACATCTTCCGGACATAGGTCAACAGCCTTTTGTCAATAGCCAATAATCAACAGCGGAGCCATGGACACCCATGTTGACTCCCGCACGTACACGAAGAAACTTCGAGTGAACCATTATGTTTAGTCATGTACCATTCCCTTTGCTTCGCGATATATGAAAAAGTTAGAGGAGAGAAGTTTGGCACCCATGTGTAACAACTTTTGAACACAAGCCACTCGTTATCCTCTTTGCTCGTTTGTCCCTTTTCTCGTTATCGTATTCCGGTATCCCCGTGACTGAATCACAATGCGTCTGGCCAGACTATAATGGATACCGTCATACCGAGTGGGCCCGAAGTGAATATCTTCTTCATCGTGAAGGAGCAAATCCCATTCTTGAACTATCACAGTCACTAGCCACACCATCTGACATACCCAGAACTTATTTTACTACTTCCCATTTACGGGAGGATTCATCTAAGAACCAAAGCATGTCTTCCTGTGTGAAGCAACTCGATACTCTCATGGTCTAAGGAATTACGTATATGAAAACATTTCATGATATGAATTATAACGTAGTTACGATGTGACCTCTAAGTATATCATTCAATACTGGGGTCGGTTCAACATCATTGTTCTGCTAACAATATGTCCCCATTGCTACTGACATCCTTGTTACAAGAACAATGTCCATGATTAAGAAAACGTAATCATCAGTTAGCACATGACCTGGTCTTAGAGGCTAAACCAGGAACTCTTGGTGTTTACATTTCCACACATGCAAGTGAGTTTTCTTCTGAATCTCATAGTCAGGGTCATTGCAATTATAGCACAGAAATATAAACATTAATTACGAACGTGGAAATATATATATATAATAACATTTTATTATTTCCTCTAGGGCATATTTCCAACAGAGGTCCTGCGCAAGAGGAGGTAGAGAGAGGAGGTGAAGGCGAGGAGAAGGGACAGGGGGCGGCGCAGGGGCTCACCAAGGCTAGGGCGGGTGCCGCGGTGGCTCGCCGACGTCGAGGCAGGGAAGACGACGGCGTGAACATGAGGCGGCGGTGAGGCGGGCTTGCGCGGCCCGGTTCGGCTCGACGGCGGCTGGATCGGGCCCAGTGCACTGGCTGATGCTGCGGTTGGGCGACATGGCGGCATCTGGGACCGTCGGATCTCAGATCTGACGGTCCTGGACGCCTAGATCTATGGTTTGGACGAAAATAGGCTAGGGTTTCGGGTGTTGGGATCAAATTTTGGGCAGATCTGGGTAAATGGAGGGGGGTGGCTACAATTTTGTGTTGGGGGAAACCCTAGAAATGGTAAGGGAGGTGGTGGTCTATTTATAGACTGGCCTGGATGGCAGATTTACGCAATAGGCTAGGGTTCTCTCTCGCGCATCCGATACTCCATGTTTCTGACCGCCGGGAATCCATACAACCTCCGATTCGGACGAAATCTCGAACCATGCGTTCAGCGTGGCGATCCCGTCAGTCCTACCTCACTTTGATATCGTTCCGAGAATATTTTCTAGCCAATAAAATAATCCATTTCATTATTAAATGGGGATTTTCGTTCCGATAGCGATGGCTGGTCCTGTGCCGGAACTTGCGATGGTGCTCGGGTGAACCCGATGTCGCAAAGGTCGTGTGTCGTGGTGGAAATGGGTCGGTCACGCTTGCCAATACGAGAAGGAGGGGGAAAATAATTCACCAATTAATAAATTGGCGAAAAAAATATTGCAAACAATTATAGCAATAAACAAAATAAAGCAACAAGCAATTTTTTTAATTAGGGTGGAATTCTGGGCTGGTACACATAGGCTCCCGGGCCTTGGTAGGAAAAGTTTTCAAGCAAGGTTTCTATTGGCCCACCGACTTGAACGACGCCATGGAGCTTGTCAACACCTGTGACGTCTGCCAATTCCACGCCAGAGTTGTTCATCAACTAGCACAAGCACTCCAGACCATCCCCCTATCTTGGCCCTTTTCGGTCTGGGGGCTGGACATTCTGAGACATTTCCCCATGCGACCGAGGGATATGAGTTCCTCTATTTCTCCATCAACAAATTCACCAAGTGGTCTGAAGTGGAACCAGTCCGGAAGTTCACGGCGCAATCCGCCATCAAGTTTATCAAAAGCTTGGTGTGCCTTTTCGGATTTCCCAATCGGATCATCACGGACAATGGCACCATTTCACAAGTCAGGCCTTCCTCGAGTACTGCCGGCAAATGGGCATCTCAGTGTGTTTCGCCTCAGTAGCTCATCCGAGGATCAACTTCCAGGCGGAGAGAGCTAACACGGAGGTCTTGCGAAGTCTCTGGACCCACAGTTTCCATAGCTCGAGAAGTTGTGGGTGGATGAACTCCCAACTGTTCTCTGGTCGATCTGGACCACCACTAGTGCGCGCGATAGCTATCCAAATATTTTTTGACCCCTATCGCCTACGGGAATCAGAACCGTCTCCTTTCCTTCTATTGCGATAGGGGGGCCTATTCCACACGATAGCCAGAAATCGTTTCTTATGTCACTAGTACGCGCAGACGCTTCGGTAAAACAACTCGTATGTGATACGGAAAGATATCCCGCATAGTTAACTTGTATAACTCGTGTGAAATGATTCACTTATCCCAAACGTGTTGCCTTAAAAACTGCGTCTAAGTAAATCTCATCTCAGACGAAGGCGCAATAGCAAATGTGTGGGTTGCAAGAACATATCGCACGGTCCGTAAAAATGAATCGATTGAAATAAGTATAGTATTCCAAATTTTTTTGAGAATAAGTATGTTTTCTCTGTACAGAAGATCGCACATGTTGGTTGTCTTACAATTGTGTGCGATATATAAGATAACGCACACAAAATACTAGGAGGAGACGTCACTGAATGTATGTTGTATAGGGCACGGTCGATTAGATGCAATTGTTTGTGATACATATCACTGTTCAAACGTACAATTCTTCCTGTCCGTGTGTGAGGATAAGTAGACTGCCCACGGTTCTGTTTCAGTTCTATAGTTTTGAGAATCGCTGACAGTCACTTTCGAGGATGAGGTAATTTCGCAGACGGGTCATTGTAATATTGCAGACGGGTCGATTCTAATATCACAGACGGTAAAATAGTTGAGACTTGTGCAATCGAAAAGCAGAGGCACAATTAAAAAACATAATTCAATTATCACCACTTGTACTTATTTTGCTGGAACATGTTCTACTACGAATTAGTATTCACATCAAGCAGATTATTCATCAAGAAAATGTAATAGTTCATTCTATGTATCTCAGTGTCACAGAATGAAGTCAGAGACCTGTCATCACATGAAAAACAAGTGCATCCCATTGTGAAGTGAACGAAGAAGAAAGCCTACTTATTGAACATCCATGGGTCTTCTAAAATATGTTCCCGTGCATTTATGTAGTGGTTGTCCAATCATTTGCAGATCATTGACCTGACGCCCAACACTCCTTTTCAGATAGCGGTTCAGCTGTGAACTTTTCTAAAAATTGTATGATATAGAAATCATAATTTGCTTTACGTGTAAATGAAAGTGATTGAGACACTAGACTTACTTCTGGTAGTTTGCAGGAAGAATATATTGCAGTAGAACTGGCTAAGTAACTCATAAAATGACAAGCATAGAATCCACACAAGTTGGTCCCTGGTTGCTGCTGAGGACACTGTAAATTTGTGTACGGAGTTAGAAATATCGTACATATGTATATATAGGAACAAATAAGCCATACCGCGTAATTTGTTTTACTTTCTTTGGAGTACATATACAACTATAGATGTACTTATATAGAAACTTGAACGCATGGACATACATTCTGAAAATAACATATTTCAGTATCGTACCGGATAAACAGTGTCATGTTGCAGAGGTTTTGATCTATCGCAAAGGTTCCCTCCAATACAGATGTTCTCACGAAGTGCACTACAAATGAAGATGAATTTTCCCACATTCAATTCTGTGATGAAGTTGAATTTATCCATACTCATTTCTAGAAGTAAATATTAGCATAAGTTTCACCATACAAGAATTCAATACCTATCCAGGAAATTCTAAACAAGTGAGAGATCCATTAGGTTTTCTTTTGTTGATTGAGAATCAATGTAGTAGACGGTGTTGAGCTTTAGAACAATGACAATAAATATCCAATGTTTCCTATAGGTTTGCAAAACACACAAACAAATGAAACATGTTGGGTAGTAAAAGTCAATCAATGTAGGTAAATGCAAGGTTTAAAATAGCGTGCTATCAAAAATAGTGTGGCCCTTCTCTAAAAGCTACAGAAGATATAGCGGGATATAACAAAGTTACATTAAAAATAGCTTGATGAAAAAACTGGCGAGAACTAAGCTAAATATTAAGGATTTCAGGCATTTTAACATAAAAAATTTGTCCAAAATCAATACATGCATAACCAGGTAACAATATTCAAATGTCAGGGCCAAATCGATGGCACAAATACAAATATGAGGCTTAAATCCACGCACAACAAAGTAATAAACTCTAAAAGACAAATTGTTGTAAGCTTCTAATAAGAATCATCTTCAGACGAAATAGATGAACCACCGGATTGTTTTTGGGTAAATGTATATGTGGTCCGTATAATTTACTTACTTTTCAAAATATGGAAGTAGGTGGAATTCTCGCGTGTGGTCGGACTTTTGATGGCCGTCACCTTGTTACTAGATATTTCATACTCATTAACCATATCAGGGTCTATGAAATCCACGCGTTGCATCTTTAGACCTTTAGGCGAGGACGCCAAAGCCATGAGGAAATTATACAGTTAGATATAATTCGTTCATGGGCTTATATGAGAGGTTTATTGAGTTTCTGAAGTACTTACAAGACGACGAATCGAATTAAACACAATTTGAGCATATCGAAGTTGAAGAGGTCATAAAACTCTTCGAATGTTATTTGGAAGTCACCGTACTTTGTACCTAAACCGAATGGTGTGCCATGGTATATAGTGATACCAGCTTCATCGGTTTTTCACGTTTCACCGACTAAATATTTATGCACCTTTCTGCAGTAAACACTGATGACCCTCAACTGTAGGGGACCGAGATAGTCTTCGCGGGAAATATAACCCAATTTATTGACTCGACACAAGGAGGGCAAAAATATATTTATAAGCTTTAACAATTGAGTTGTCAATTCAACCGCACCTGAAATATACTTGCTTGCAACAAAATATTAATTGCAACGGTGGTATGATAGTGGTAGTGGCGATAGCGAAAGTAAAACAACAAAGTAAACTATTAGTAACCAACATGATTAAAAGCACTGTAGGCTAGGGAGATGGATTGTTGGGCACTTCTTGGATAAGGGTGAACATAATAGATTTTAACACGGGGCAAGGCACACAGAAAAGAAAGGATCATGAAGGCAAATATCAAACATTAGGCATGTATCCCGTAGGTAGTTGTGCGTGCTTGCAATAAGAACTTGCACAACATCTTTTGTCCTAGCATCCCGCTATGAACGAGGCCAAAAGGAACTTATGGAGATTAAGGTGCTCCTGTCAAAGAGCCTCGGAACAAAGCAATAAACTAAATGGATACATGAAATCCTCAATTATGGACCATCCCCTTTGGTGTCCCAAGCTGTCACCTTTGGGATCGCCGGTTCCGGACCATAATAGGTGCATACAACTCATAGATAGGATCAAGAACATAAATATACTCATGAAAAAACAAGTGGTTCAGATCTGGAAACATGGCACTTGGGCCCAAAGTGACAAGCATTAAGAGCAACAAGTTGTAGCAAAGATGATAAACACCAAAGTAGATGATAGGCAACATGCGCCAAACAATCTGACGAACTATTACATGATCTAGCTCATCCAATCCCTACCATCCCCTTTGCCTACAGCACGGAATTACTCACACATGTGAAGAGAAGTCATGGAGGGAGGATGGAGTGGTGATGATGATGACGATGGTGATGATCTCCCCTCACCGGAGGCCAAAAAAGCAACCAGGTTAGCCCTCCTAAGGAAGAACAGAGGGTGGCGGCGGCTCCGCGATGGAAACTGGGAAACGACTTCTGTTCTGGGGTTTTCGCGCCATGGGAATAAATAGGGGGCCAGGTAGGGCACCAGAGGAGGTGGGAGACCCCCAGGTGGCCTCATGGCGCGGCCAGGGGTGGGGCCCCTCCAGGAGGGCGCCTGGGGCCCCTCAGGACCCCCTCTGGCTCCAATTCTGGCTCGTGGAAGCTTCGGGTGCGTGGATATTTCGTGATTTTTCCTGGATTTTTCTGAGATACCTAAAAATCCATTTTCCTGCACACAATAAAACCATACATGCAACTCTGCTGAAAACAACACCAGTCCGGGTTACTTTAGTTCAAATCATGCAAGAATGAGGCCAAAACAATAGCAAAAGTGTTTGGAAAAGTAGATACGTTTGAGACGTATCAACTCCCCCAAGCTTAGCATATTGCTTGTCCTGAAGCAATTCAGTTCAACGAACTGGACGCGACAAAGAAAACTTTGACAAACTCTTTTGCTTCATAAGATGTATATAAGCATGTACTACGAAAAGAGTTTAGAAAGTATTGAAACAATGCTATGAGTGTTGGGGTTCACAGTGAAAAACACAAATTTTTCCTAACTAGTTTTCCCCATAACCCAAGATCTAGCTAGCCGTATTACCGTAAAGGAAAGGAATGCGGAATAACATACCTTGGGGTGTAGTCCGTTGCGCGGGAAACGTTCCCAAAAACGTGGTTGATGTAGTCGATCAAGGTTCACAGCCCCCTGGCTGTGTTAGCACCCGGATGGGTGTAGTGCCACACGTGTAGCACCTCGTAGTACTCGCACACGTACGAGACTCGATGACGACCTCCGTTCTCCGATCCAGCGAAGGTGGCGGAAGCAGACCTCCGGACGGAGCTTCGGCAGCACGACGGCCTTCGATTCTAGCAGAGATGCCTCAATTACACTACAAGCTCACACTAGGGAGCCCACCGTGGAAGAGACGAGGAAGGGGAGAAGACCGGAGAAGACCGATCTCAATTCGGAGTAATATTTATTTTCTCACGAATTTCAGTGTATTAAATATGTGCACCCTGCCCATCTATATATAGGTGGATGGGAGGGAGTCAACCCCTCTCCCCTAGCAAGGTGGGACTAAAGTCCCTTGCTAGGGGGAGGTGGCCGGCCAAGGGAGGATGGGGGGCGCACCCCTCATTGGCCCTAGGGCCCGTGGCGCCTCCCTCTCTCTCTCTCTTTCTTTTTCCCTTTATTTCCCCTAATGGGCCTCTTTCATAAATTAGGCCCATAGCACTTTTTAATTATAAATAAAATATTTTAATTATTAATTCCATTAATTAATAACTAAAAAATATTATTCCTTCTCCCGGTGCTCCGGAACACCTTTCGGTTCACTCCGAAACTCCTTCGGGTCAACACAGAACATTTTCGATGCTGCTTCCTTTATTCTCTGGTAACTCCGATAGTTCCGAAAAGGTCTCCGATTTCATCGAGCCCTTAAGTGTGTTACCCTATGGTCCGAGAACACTCCAGTCATGACCGAGATGAGGCTATGGTCAATGATCATCAGCGGGACCTGGATGCCCATAATGACCCCTGTGCATTCCGGATATAAATACCGATTGACCTTATGTCATATAGCATTCCCTTTGTCAGCGATACTGATTATTCCGAGATTCGATCAATGACATCCTATGTCTGGTTCAACCTCGTTATGACAAATCCTTATTCACTCGTTCCCGTGATATTCATCCCCGTGACCTAGTCACACGCAACGCAACTTTATGAATCTCACCGAGTGGGCCCTGAGTATCTATCCATCACATGGATTGACAAATCCCGCTCTTGTAACAATACTCCTCAACATATCTCTACGGAATACCCAAGATACAACCGTTATGACCCGCATATTTCAGTCAGGTGGTGGGATGTAAGTCAAAGCATCCGGGGAGATAGCAATTATGCACGTACTCACGGTCAAAGGAACGGTCTACTACGTTTTGTAATTACAACATTGAACCTTCATAATATTGATCATGCTGTAATGCTTACTTTGGGTAATGTTCATCACGTCACTCATCCAGTGAGATGGCCTCATAGTCAATAGACTTAATTGTCCATGATTGCGAAACCACAACCATCATGTTGACGATGAACTAGTTATTGATATAGGGGCTAACTAGGAACTCTGGGGGTTTCTATACCACACATGTACCATTGTTTCACTGATACAGTTGTAGCACGGTATGAAACTGGTTATGAACTTGCTTAGATATATTGGAATAATCACATATTATTTGCCTCTAGAGCATATATCCAATAATGAGGACAATGCACGAAGCAATCCTTCTTTCAAGTGATCAATCACAAACAACCAAAAGTAAATAATAATCTGCTACAAATCAAGACAAGATCACAATGCACATAGCTTGAACATACTAGAGGGGTATCTCGCTAGCCTCCATGAGTGAAGCAAAACATAAATGCAGAAACTCCTCCGGAGTTTTAAAGGAGATTAGAACTAAGAATTTCAGAACAAGCCATATCGCAATCATGCAGAAGACAATGTGGTACTTTGGGACAATGCATGTTACACTAAGAATGACAATTATGCTCTCAATAGTTGGTGCTTTGAAGAAAGAAGGGGAGACTCTCGAACCGTGGATTTTTTATGGCAAGGTTGAAAACCCATGGTTGGAAGCAAAGACTAAACAAGTACCAGAGCTCTTGGTTTTGAAAACAGAGATAAAATTCATTTTGGGAAGTGCAACTTTCCAGTCAGCGGTGAACGGTAAAGGTCTCTCAACATCTCCCATGCCAACCATATTAATGCTTTTTGCTTACATTTTTGTGCCCTTATCCATCTATCATTTGACGGTCTATGTTACCTTTTATTTTGCCTCAAGTATGGAAGGAAGCTCGTTCCATCTATCATTAGCAGCATTTGGTCCATTTCATTCCATCATCAAGTATGGGGGAGGTGAAACTCTCTTTCTTTTTTATAAATTTGACTAGTTAAAACTTCCGTCAAAATATTTTTGGCATGGTAGATACTGATTTTCCCTCACCGCACCATGAGCTTGTACGGTTACAAAAGGGAAGCTTTTGAATAAATTTCGAGATGGCACAAGAAAGTCCAAGTTAGGGATGGCCGATAAATACCATATATAGGAAGGTATGGTGGACTCAAGTGGAATAACTGGTTTGAAAAGGAGTTTGGATACACAAGCAGAATTCCTCTTAGTGCGAGTGAAGGCTAGCAAAACACCGGGAAGCGACCAACTAGAGAGCAATAAAAGTCATAATCATGGATAACAACAGAGCAACATTCAATCAGGCATGAAAGTGATATGACTATTCTAAAATAAAAAGATCATCAAGGCATGATCGAATTTTTAGTCATAAACATGTGTGAACATGTGCCAAGTCAATCCAAGAATTCTCCTAAGGGAAATACCACTTCAATATGCCAAACCATGAACAATGCAATGCATGTAAATCATGTCAACAACACATTATGCACTCTAGCTATTTGAGATCAGCCACAAAGAAAGCATGAACCACTGGGAAAGAATTGTAAACATATCACTATGTCGATACATGCTGGTCTCTAGATCATAAGTACAGGCATATGTACAAAAGTAGAAACAAGAAGAGCTCATACCAGTTTTCCTTGTTTCTTCCTTTAGCCGACCTTCATCATTACTGCCTTGTCACTTGCACGACCGAATGTGGGAAATATAATCAAATGCCATCACGGACTCAAGCTGAACTCGGAAAGAAAAGCAAACCAAAGAGAGAAAGGAAAACCTTTTTGGGTTTTTAAAAGTTTAATGAAAGAACAATATAGAGAAATCTTTTTGTTGTTTTTGCAGATTAAAAGAGAACAAATAAGAACAGGCAAAAACTTCGATAAGATCAAAGCGAACAAAATAAAATGGATAATACAATGGAAAAGGGAGAAGGGCACGTACTGCCCCAAGCTTAGGCTTTTGTCCTAAGTTGGTAACAACTACTGCCCCCAGGAGCCTCCTGCTCTGGGGTGGTACATGTGAGTCCAAGGGTCGTACGAGGCTTCCGGCGCGTACACCGATGTCCTCGGATCCTCCCACGAAGAAGGATCCGCGCTCCAAGCATAGGAAGACCCGTCACCAAACTAGGTGACGGTCTCCCCCTGGAAAGGTGGGAACTCACCATGCTCCTCCTCATTAGGCACCACCCCCGCCGTGGGGTTATGCAACTGTTGCTGGGCCTCGAACTCGTCGAACTGGATATCGTTGAAGGACCATCCGTTCCTGCGGATATAATGAAACAAAAGTGGTGCTGGTAGACGAATCTCTCGAATAATAGTCTTTTCAAATCTCAAAATATAATTAAGGTTACCAAACTCGGAAGTCCTGGTAACGAACTCGTGCCTCTTCATGGCCGCAAGATCAAAGCTCAGGTAAGTAAAAGGAACACCATCAGGATGTGGGGTGCTGTTAAGAGACTCAAGGATAAGTGTGGCGTAAACGCCACCAAATAAATGTTCCTTGTTACCATTCATAGCAAGGCATCGAGCAATTAAGGAACCCACATTATAATCATTCCTCCCTGAGAGGGCGTTTTCCAGGATAGCAATATCCGCGCAGAACTGTTGCTCGCGTTGTCACAAGCTAACACCCCTCTAGCAATAAAGTATGCAAAATACCTGAGGTGGGGGAATAAGATGCTGGAAATCTTTGAACGCTGGATATCCCTCGTCTCTTGGCTACAAAGAGAGTCGAAGAGAGTCCTCAGCTCAGAGGGCTGAGTGTGCATCTTTGCCGTCTGTCCAACGTTCGGCACACCTATCATATCACAAAATATCGCCAACGACATGGTCAGAAGATCATTGTAAATTTTAAACTCAATAATACCAGCATCATGATTATATTTGAAACTCTTAATAAAACATGAGGTGAGTTTACGATACTATACAACACGGAACATTGCAAGCCGTGTCAAACCTGCATGAGCGCAAAGGCCGTAGAATTCCTCCTTAATTCCTTCAGCTTCGAGGAAAGCATCGCATAGATACATCATTGCGCGTTCTGAACTCGTGTTTTCCAACAACTCTAGGGGCACATGATCTTCATTATAGCTCACCCTAGCAGCCGAGGGTGAAGCTGCAGCTCTAGTAACTCGATCGGAGAGCTCGGGCTTCTTCTTCCCAAGCCACCCCTTTACTTTTCCTAGCAAACTCATTTCTGAAATTTTTGACAATTCACAAAAAGAAGGATTTAAACAAAGTGAGTTGAGGCAAACTACTCTACTCACTTACCTAAGGCATAAACTTGCATCAAAACTTGGAAAATAAATTACTACACATGCATGCAAGCTCATATGAACATCACCAAGAACTACTAAATACTCACAAATGAAGCCACCAATCAAATATCTAAATGGAGGGGTGGAGGAGTTACATACTAGGGAGTATTTGCTCAAAATCTCAGCACAAATGATGGGTTGTAGAGAGAGATCGAAAATCGCCTCCAAGAACAGCAAGAACGCAAGTGCATGTGCAGAACTCGTGTTTTTGGATAGAGAGGAAGAGAAGGGAAGAACACATACCTGGCTGGCCCCGGCCTATGGGCCCTAGGCGCCCTCTGGGCGCGGCCAGGGGGCAGACCACGCCAGCTGGCCGCCTGAGCCACTGTTGTGCCCCCTGGTCAGCCCAGGTGCCCCTGGGTCACTTTCGACGTGGAAATTTTGATATTTATTTTTCTGCAATTTTTCTGAAAACTTCACTATTGAAAAAATTTCGAGGTTCAAAAAGCTGCGAAACTTTCTGAAACTTGAACCAGTGATTAGAATTGTGAAGCTTCAAAAACATAAAAACTTGGTACAGGAAGGAGAACAAAAGCTAAGGCAAATGAAAACATAACAAGCTCCACTTTTTACCTATATAAAACATTCTAGCTAGCAAGGTTGATCAAGTCTTACCAACAAACCGGCGATATATAGAGTAGAAAGTCTCACCTCTCATGAAGTGATCATTGCACCTTTACTTTAATGGACATTGCAAACTTACGTGCTTGGCTTGTATCTACAGGACACAACTTCTCCAGATCTACACTGAAGTATGATATCAGTTTTGCAATAATGGACTCGTTCTTATCGTCACGGTTCAAGATTGTTTGCAGTTGTGATTCCTCTGCATCATCGGGGTGCTCCCTGCTTCAATGAGTCGGGTGGATCGTCTACTTACAGGCTTTTTTTCTGCCTTCCTAATGGGGGTTGTTGTGGCCGCAGTCTAAGATTTACAGATTTTCCTTCTCTTTCGCACATCAGACTTATGATCTACCTCCAGGTCGCTTGCATGATCTAATGACATTGCAGCTGGAGGTACAGATGCATCGGACTTGTTATTAGCTGGTGATGTAGCCGCTTCACAATGCGGACCTTGTTGTACGAGTGCATCATACTTTTGCGCTGTTGCTGCAAGTGCGTCAGACTGCGGAGCTGGTAGTCCAGAATTGTCAGACTTTTGAGATGTTGGTTCAAGTTCCCCGAACTGTGAATCTTGTGTTGCAAGATTTTTAGACTGGTGAGATGGCGGCGACGCTCTGTCGAGATGAGGAGCGAGCGATGTGGACGTGTGATACATGGCTGCCGCCGTGTCGGTCTGGTGAGCAGACATGTGATCCATATGTGCCTCCATGTCGGTCTGCGGAGCAGACATCTGATGCACGGGTTCCGTCCGGGTGGTCAGTGGAGCCGACATGCCATCCGCAGGTTCCAACCGATTGGTCTGCTGAGCAACCGCTTCAGCTAGCACTGTCTGCTTAGCAGGTGTTGCCAGTGTGTAGGACACTGTGGCTTGAACAAACGACATCGCAACAGGTGGTGTCTTGGTTGCAGGATGACATGGCACAATCTGATGACGAGTTGGTTGTTCCTTGGATTGTGTAAGAACATTAGATCACAGGGGATGCTCAGATCTTGATGAATCGGCCTCTTGGCTGGAATTGATAAGGCGATCCACAGAAGGACGGATAATCTGTTGTGGCGTGGGTAGCAATGTTCTTGATGGAAGGCTCCCATGGTGGATGGTGCTGGGGTTGGAGGGGTCTCATCGAGGACAGTTATTTCATTCCTTGGCCACTGGATATGACACAACAATCACTGGCCCAAGGTTTCCTGTTCATCACGGAGAAGGGGAAATTCCTTGAATGCTTCAAACACCTTGGTAACCAAACACTTCACGTGACCCCGTTCCAGTGGGACATTGTTTAGGAGGAGACCCCCGTCACTTGGGGGGGGGGGGTAATCTGGCGAGTGCACATCGCAACACACGTTTATGCATTCTAAGCTCCCAAGTCAGCTTCCGTGTCATGCCGTATAGATCAGATATAGCAGCATCATAGTCAATGAGGGTGGGGTCAGCTGATGCATAGCTACTCTCACTACTAGGGAATGCCCTTTTAGTGGCGTCCTTTTTTTCTGTTTAGTGGCGCATTACGGATGCGCCACTAACTACAAGCCACTAATAAGGGCTTATAGGTGGCGCATTCTGGATGCGCCACCCCTGAGGCCCTTATGCGTGGCGCATCTCAGAATGCGCCACCTATAAGCTCTTAGGGGTGGCACATTTTTAAATGGTCCACGCCTAAGGGTCCTTAGGGGTGGCGCATTCCTAATGTGCCACTAAATCCAGACATAATGCGCCACTAAATTGGTTACAGAAAACAAAAAAAGAATTACAAAAAAGAAGAAAAGAGCACATAATTACAAACATTACAGATATGTTTACCATATTACAGAAATTTGAAAGACAATATTACAATGAGCCCAACAAGTATTGATACAAAAGAATTGCATTATAATTCTTATTACAAAGATTTACAAGAGATTACATCCATCATCGTCTAAGGTTTAGAGGCCAACAAGATTCACAAGATTACATCCATCACAATATTATAATGAGCCCAACAATTATTGAAAACAGAAAGCTACTTTCTTCATCATCTCTTGTTTGCTCTTCAACCTGCACAAAACAAGTATTTTAGAGGTCGCATCCATATGAATTCATAGCAAAGGACAACAACGCAATATAGCATCTATTCTTGGCAACAACATAAAGCAAGTCGATCAATGGCCAGGAGCATGCACATATGCATAAAAATGCATATGCAGTGACCTTTATACATAAAGAGCACCAAGAGTATTTGACACTACCATCGTCTACTACACAAAGAGTGCATCTCGGCATAATGCGCCACGGATAAGAAACCTGCTGGTGGCGCATTCTAGCAAAATGCGCCACCCCTAAGAGCACTTAGTGGCGCATTTCAGCAATATGGGCCACCCCTAAGCGTTTTTTATTTTTAATTAAAGTTTAAAAAATTATTTATTTCTTAATTAAAGTGAAACCATTTAAAAATAATAATTCTGGAGTACATTTTTCTATAAAAGTGGTCAAACTTTATTAAGATTGACTTTGACCAAATCTTATATGCGGAGTAAAAAGAAACGGAGGGAGTACTTGCTCTAACCGAGCTTGAGATTTTGTATTTAACATGGTGCATTTTAAGCACACCTCGAGAATAGTTATGCACAGCACGCCAAAAGATTTGGTGTGTTGATGATGTTAGTATAACACAGATTAAGTTAGATGAGAACTGTGCGTTGCCGGAGGGAGAGGTGTGTAGGATTATTGGTTTGTTTGGTTGGGTATGGCTGGGCTTGTCATATTCAAATTGTCAGTCATACCCGTATTGTGCGGGCCGTGCTGACAATGTACCATCCAGTACTGAATCAGAAAAATGGTCAACCTCTCCTGCTACTGCTAGCAATTAATTCCATGCATACACAAAGTGATCATAAATTACAAAAGATTTTCTTAAATTTGGAGCTAGATATCGAGCTAGCGTTTCCTCACGATCTTCTTCTTGCCCTTCTTTGTCGTGGTTGAATAATTTAGGCTCGGGACGCCTTCACTTTTCCTCTTGAACGGTAGACCTTTCTTCGGTAGGGTTGTGGTGTATGTATCCTGAGCGGCGTAGTCATCTTCCATCTTCGGGTCGCCGTACTTGTCAAAGTCTTGCTCGTTGGCGACTCCATCCATTCCGATTATGTTTCTTTTGCCTCTCCTCACTACAACGCTGCTCGGATTTGATGGGTCGGTAATGAAGAAGCATTGGTACACTTGGCTAGCCAGTACCCATGGCTCATTTTTCGCGGTGACGTTTGGGCCCGCAAGATCGACCAGCTAGATGTGTTGTAGCGCGACTAGGCTTGCTCTTTCAAAGTCGATGTCTCGACCATCAAAGTTGACATGCATTGCGTGGCTTCCCTCGTGGTGACCACACCCATCGGTCCTGCCAAAGTGCTTGTTGACGGCCAGACCACCAGGGTTCTCGGTGTTGAGATAATTCGTGCAAAAAGAGATGCACTCTTCGGTTAGAAAGCCCTTCTCTATGCTTTCATCTGGACGGGACCTGTTACGAACGTATTTTTTGATGTGTCCATTCATCCTTTCAAACGGCATCATGTTGCGCAAAAGCGCAGGCCCGAGTTGGGCGATATCCTCCATGACATGGATCAGCAGATGCACCATAATGTCGAAGAACACGGGCGGGAAATAGATCTCAAGCTCGCATAGTATGAGCACGATCTCCTCCTGTAGCCTTTTGAGTTGCGTAGCGCAAATTGACTTCCGGGGCATGACGTCAAAAAAGTTGCAAAGGCCAAACAACGTTTTATGGACGTGCTCGTCCATTATCCCTCGGATCGCAACCGGGAGAATCTGCTTCATCAGCACGGCACAGTCGTGAGATTTCATCCCGCTGAAACGCTACTTCGCCTCGTCTAGGCATCTGCTTATCTTCCCCGCGTAGCCGTTCGGAAATTTTACTCCTATGAGGCAGTGGATAAACCGCTTGATCTCCTCCTCGCACAGAGTGAAGCATGCCGGGAGGCATTGATCAATACCGGTCTTCTTCTTAGTCGCCCTTTTTCGTTTGCGAGAGTTTTGCATTTCCGTATCCTCTTCCTCCTCCGGCTCATCATCGTCGTCACTAGGGGGGTGAAGTTCCCTCCTGATGCGCATAAATTTCAAGTCATTCCTTGCTTTTGGCCCGTCCTTGGTCTTCTCCGGCATGTTGAGCAGCGTGCCAAACAAGCTCTCGCACACGTTCTTTGTAATATGCATGAGATCAAGGCTATGAGGACTGCGGAGGAGACTCGAGTATTCCAAATCCCATAAAACATACCTCGCTTTCCATACCCTCATTAACGGCTGAGTCTTCTTTTTTTCTTTCCCGGCGCGGGGCACTCTTTCCAAGTTTTTAGCAAGTTGTCGATTTCTTTGCCGCTCCTTCGAGCTGGGGTGCTCGGAGCTCCTCACTTCCATCGAACAGATGTCCTTGTTTTCTCCACGCGTGTTTCGTGGGAAGCCACCGTTGAGACCCGTGGAACACGGTTTTTGAAGATCCGGGATCTTTTGGTAGCTGGCGGTACATTGTATTATCCATGCACCTAACGCATGCACAGAATCCTTGGACCACCTGCCTTGAGAAATATCCGTATCCGAGATAGTCGTGCACCGTCGTGATCACCGCGGCTTTCATTGGGAAATATTATTTTGCGGCGGCGTCCCACGTATTGACTCCATCTTTCCATAATGTTTCTAGCTCCTCTTTCAATAGCTGCAGATATAGATTGAGGTTCGTACCTGGTTGTTTCGGCCCTTGAACTAGCATACACATTGCTATGTACTTTTTCTTCAGGCACTTCCAGGGGGGAAGTTTGTATATGCATAGAAACTCGGGCCAGGTACTGTGCGTGCTTCTCTGGCCGCCAAACGGATTGACTCCATCAGCGCTCACACCAATCCTGAGGTTCCTTGGTTCTTCCCCAAAATCTGGGTATTCGAGGTCCAACGCAATCCATTGGCTACCATCTGAAGGGTGCCTCGGCATGTCCTCCTTTTTCGGATCCGGGTTCGGGTCATCCTCTTTTAGCTTCTTTCTATCTGCGTGCCAGTTCATGAGCTTTTCTTCCTCGGGATCTATGAAATACCTCTGCAAACGAGGAGTGATCGGAAAGTACCATACCCATTTTCTAGGAACTTTCTTCCCTCTCTTGTATCGACTAACACCGCACACCGAGAATGTGGTTTTCTCTTCGTCCTCACCCCGATAGATCATGCAATCATTTATGTAGACTTGGTATTTAACGTGCGGAAGATCGAGAGGGCACAGGACTTTCTTAGCCTCAGCGATACTAGTTGTACACGTGTTGCCCTTCGGAAGACGATCGTGCCAGAATGCCATGTTATCATCGAAGCTTTCGTCGGTCCATTTGTGTTTTGCCTTCATCTCCATAGCCCAAAGTGTTACATTCATGTGGGTATCCCCGTCGTTGCATCCTTCATACAACTTCGTAACCGCGTCTTTCTCGAGTTGCGCCATCTTGGCTTTCTCTCTAGTTGCACCTCTTGCGTTCAACGCCTCTTTGAAAAGAAACTCTTGAACATGAGGGTCCCGCACCCAGCTTGAATCCTGATCATGTCCGACATCTTGATCTTCATGTCCGACATCTTGATCTACATGATCCGCTTCAGCATCTTCTCCATGATCATGTACGGGATGCTCTTCGTCTTCTTGCCCGCCGCTGTTGTCTAGTTGCCCTTCCTCATTTACTGGCGCCCCACCATTGACGTCCTCCTCCTCACCAGCTTCATCACTTATCCACCGTGTGTAGCCATCCATCAAACCATTACGCTTTAGGTGGCTTTGAAATTTTCCGGAATCAGGCTCGGTCACGCACTGCAGTTTGCATCTCCGACACGGAAATCTTATATCCGACCTATTATTCCTTAGCATGGCGTTTGTCACACATTGCATCCACCTAACCACGGTGATATCGCTCAGCATCTCGCGGACCATGGTTGATCACCTGCGTGCACAGAGAGAGCAACACAATTATATATCACAGTCGTCATCGGAAAAATTCGGCATGACCTTCCCTAATAATGCATGGGAGCATGCGGAGAGTGCGCCAGAAATTTGCCGAAACGGAAATGAATCGACATTTCGGCAAAACATTGGCCACTCAAGACTCACATATGCATCAAACCACCATAAGCTTCACATATACATCAAACCACCACAAGCTTCACATATACACTTCACATATACATCAAAACCACCACAAGCTTCACATATACACTTCACATATACATCAAACCACCACAACCTTCACATATACACTTCACATATACATCAAACCACCACAAGCTTCACATATACATCAAACCCAAGCTTCACATATACAACAAACCCCAAGCTAATAAAGGCAAGTATATGGGTGATAAATGGAAGAAAAGAGTTTGGGAGGAGGTCCACTTACTTCAATATGGAACAAAATAGATTTAATGCCAAGTATGGATGGATAAATGGAAGAAATGAGGTGGGGAGGAGGAGAAAACCGAATAGATCTAGGGTGAGAAGCGTGGATCTAGTTTGAGAATTGTGTGGAGTGAATGAGAGGTGGTAGGTGGGGTGAGGTAGATAAGGGCAGCTCTAGGCATTTAGTGGCGCATATAGCAAGTCAGTGGTGGCACATTGTTGAAATGCGCCACCCCTAAAAACCTTATGGGTGGCGCATTTTTGAAATTTGCCACCCATAAGGTTATTAGGGGTGGTGCATTGTGGAAATCCGCCACCCATAAGGTTCTTAGGGGTGGCGCATTTTACCAAATGCGCCACGTATAACCTCATCCAGGCTGGCCCACTCTTAGGGGTGGCGCACTGGAAAATAATGTGCCACCCCTAAGTTCTTATGGGTGGCGCATTGGTTTCCATTGTGCCACCCCTAATAGACGGTGGCATATGGATTGTTATATGCGCCACTAATGAGCTTTCCATGTATAGCTATTTCCCTAGTAGTGTCTTATGAGGTGCTGTTGTTACAAGATCAGAATCCGACATGTTGACCACCTGCGACAGGAGCATTTGAGCATGTACTGATAATTCTTTCATAAGATCCATCCTCACCAAGGTAGCAATTTGTTGCCTCTTCACTGCTTTCTTCTCATTTCTTATCCGATGTTTCTCATCTTTGGTGAGTCGGAAACCCCTCTTATGAGGGACATGCACCCCTATAAACCTTGCACAACTAGGGGGCTCACTGGTCTCCAAAGCATCATGCAGAACATCCCCAGGGCCTTTGTTCCGATAGACCTATCCAGGTTCTTTTGAAAATTTTACCATCTTATCATCTAGTGCTTTGTCCTCAGCTTTTTCAAAGTAATATTGTCCTTGCTCATTCCTTGAGGCACGTGACCGGATGAAGTATCTAACACGAGTACCATTAATTTCGCTGAAGGGGTAGCAAACCAGCAGCAAGTGCTTCCTGGTCCTCCTTGTCCCATGTTGGTTTCTTGCCATAGTATCCACACACACCCATACGGTGGGGGTGTGTGTTCCTCATGTGAAGCTTCGATTGCATGTCACTTTTTAAAACAAACTCCTTAAATGACATTCCCCTTTTGAACTCCTCCCAATCTAGCTTTGTAATCATGGTGTATGTAGAGAAGGGATCCTTGCCTTTACACATGTAATATGTCCCAAACGTATCTATAATTTCTTCTTGTTCCATGCACTTTTGTGTGACATTGCTAAATGTTTTGCTACACTTTTATATCATTTTACACATATTTGTACTAACCTACTAACTCAGTGCACCCAGTGCCAGTTCTTGTCTGCTGATGTCTTTAGTTGCAGTGATTTTTCCCAAATATAAAATGCCAACAAAATTCCGGAAATATCAGAATAAAAATCAGCGTCAAGGAAGCTCCCGGAGCCACCGAAGAAGAGGCGGAGGGGGGCACCCCCCTCCCAGGCGGCCAGGTGGCGCGACCCCACCCTTGGTTGCGCTGCCAGGTCCCTGGGAGGTGGGCCCCACCTCTGGTGCCCCCCTTCGGCCTATTTTACCCCTCGTCACAGAAACCCTCAAGGAGAAGCCCGCGTCACGAATTACCTCTCTGTTCCGCCGCCGTCGCGCTTCCAAGATCGGGAGCGCTAGAAGACCTCTTCCCGGCACCCTATCAGAGGTAGGATTGACCTCCGGGGACCTCTCCAACACCATGGACTCCTCCCGGATCTGTCGTGAGTAGTCTACCTTGGACCATGGGTCCATGATTAGTATCTATGTGATGTATTCTCTCCACCCTTGTTCTTCAATGTTTAGACCTTGTGAGCTGCCCTACATGATCAAAGCACCTATGTAATTTTCCTGCTGTTGCTATGCTGTGTTTTCTGGGATCCGATGGATTATGAGATTATGTTCAGATCGTGATGAGTTATATATTTGGTTTACCTTTTATATTTTGTTCTTAGTAATTCTTGCATATTCTCCGTTGCTATTTATTGCTTTGGCCAAGTAGTATATAGTAACTCCAATAGGGAGCGTTATGCATGATTGTGGGTTCATGCCCCCCGATGTCTAGCTTGAGTGACAGAAACATGAGACTAGGGGATGTGCTATTGTCACCAGGGAGAAAACAATGGTGCTTGTAACCGTGGTTGCATGGATTGTTTACCTTACGCATAGACTGTCAATGCAATTTTCTGTTGCTTTGAGTTTACACTTTGGGTGGGCCCCGCAACTTAATACCAGCGAGATGTTCTCAATAGATATCTCAAGGTGGATGATTAGTAGTAGATGAAAATGGACTTCGGTCTACTTGTCTTGGTGTACTGCCCATACTTTTGAGCACTCTTACTTTCAAGTAGCATAATTAGCATTGCGGTGCGTTTATAATTCTGTCAATTGCCCAGCTGTAATTTGTTTACCCATCTTAGCTGTTTATCGTCTTTTGGGAGAGAGACATCACTAGTGAACGTCATGGTACCCCGGTCCATATTTCCACCACTGTTTATACCTTCACTTTCAATTTTTTTACTTTCAGTTGGAATCACCAATACCAGTATCATTATCTCTTGCATTTGATCCTTCGTAAACGGCGAGGCCGAAGGGATTGAGAATCCCTTTGTACTCGTTGGGAGCAAAGTTACTTGTTGTGTCTGCAGGACCAGGTAAAGTAAGCAACCCTTGGTTATGAAAGGCTCCATTGTTCACTTTACCACCTACTTGTCGTCGTTGGAGTCCTACTGGTTCGATTTCAACCTTGGTATCTTTGCCAAGGGAAATTACGGCTACGCTACATCTCAACCTTCCACTTGGGGTAGCCAACGAGGAGCACTACTTCAGTGCCATCAAGCATAATTTCTGGCGCCGTTGCCGGGGACTCCACTCTTCAAGATAGGGGAGTTGCACACTATCTTTTACCTTTTCTTTTTAGTCTTGTTAGTTTACTTTATCGTATTTTATCTTAGTGTCCTTTAAGAAAAATCACAAAAAATTAGTTACCTTGCTTTTCGTAGTTCTTTCTGGTTAGTCAAACATGTTAGGATTTTGTGCTTTCAGGGAATCGGAAGTTCTAGATTTCCATCAAATGGATGGAGAAAATATTAAGAAGGCATGGGACAGAATTTCTGATGCACATAGGAGAATTATGCCTTGGATACCTATAAAAATTGTGCCATCAACATGTAATCCTTGTACAACACGTGCCTCCAATTTCTCCAAGCATCCCTGGCCTTACCTAGCGCACAGTGTTCCAGCTTCTGTATGAACTAATGTGGCACGCTGAAGTGCGACAAGATCTCTGTGATTATCCTGTCCCGATGTGCTGAGACAACCTTGCAAAAAATCTGGCACATTGATGTTGATCCTTGTCCTACCAATGTATCCACACACACTAGTGAACTTTGTTCGTGCTTTATCTAGAGAGTTTGGATCCCAAGTATAGTCATCAATACTTTGCATCTCATATACACCTTTGGGTTCAAGGGTAGGACGTCTGGGAGCATTCTTCCATATCTGGGACCTGATAGTGGTGATTGACGGTAGCATATGCAACTCCGGCTGAGTTGATTGCATGGTGTTAGTCGGATCAGGCGAAGGATTCATAGAATGGTCCGACTTATATTCTGATAAGTCCACGTCACTGCCTTGGCTGCTGTTGTCCAAGCTCGACATCTACGGAACAAAGCATACACGAAACTCGGTCAATCTATCAGTTTGATCTATATGAAGCTGACTGAATGCAACATTTCTTTAATTTATACGTTGATGATAACCAAATTGCGGTCATACGGAGCGAAATGTATGAATGATCGAGCTAATTAAGGATAGGCTCATCTCGATGAATAGCAGGACCATTTGTTAGGTCTGACCGGAGGGATGGCTGTAACAGACCGGATTTCACAAAAATTAAAATTTTAGTTTTCTGTGTGAATTTGTTGATTGCCTGCTTTGTTTGCGGTGTTTGCATCCCCGATTTATCGATCGGTGATTATTTCCCCCCTCTTATCTCGTACCGGACGGAGACCGACCCTTGCCACCGTGACACTGGACCTTGGCGACACCGGGTTTTCAACCGAGCACCGTCGCAACTGGCACGAGACCAACGATCACCATCGGAACGAAAAACCCCATTTAATAATTAAATGGGTTATTTTATTGGGCGCTGGAAAATATTCTCAGAACGGTGTATAAGTGAGTTACGATTGAAGGGCTCGACCCGCTGAGCGCGTGGTTCGAGATTTCGTCCTAATCGGAGGCCGTATGCACTCCCGGCGGTCAGAAACGTGGAGTATCAAACGCGCAAGAGAAAACCTGAGGGCTTTTGCGTAAGCTTTCCAGCCAGGCCACCTATATAAACACCAACACTACCCCTAGCCCTTCTAAGGTTTCCCCTTGTAAAATTTGCGGCCGCCTCCCCCCCAGGTCCTCGTGCCACTCCCTGCCGCTCCCGTGCAGGAGCCGCCGCCTCCACCCCGACGAGCGCGTCGCCATTGTGTCGGCAGGCGCCGCGCCGCCAGGTCCTCTCCACCCCAATGCCTCTTCTTCTCCTCGCCCTTAACCCCCTGCCTCTCTCCTCGCAGCACCGCCGGCTGCCGTTGCGCTTCATGGACGCCGCCATGGCCGTCGGCCTCGAGCTCGGCCGCCGCCCGCGGGACCGCGCCGCGCTCCCCCTTGGACGCCGTCCCGCAGCCGGATCGAGCGGATCCGCCGCTGCCGCCCCTTCCTCCGGCCTCCATGGGCATCCTCGCCTCGCCGGAGGCCGCCGCCCGCTGCCGGAGGTCAACGGCCGCTGCCGCCAGCCTCCGATCGGGAGGATCCGGCCTATCCAGCGCAGCCGGCGCAGCCAGCAAGCCCCCGTCGCGGCCCAGGGCCCATCCGGCCTCCAGCCCAGGCCGCCAGGCCGCGCCAGCCTCTCCAGCCGCGAGATGGGCTTCAGCCCATGGGTGAGGCCTTTTTTTTTCTTTTTTTTCTTCCTCCCTGGCTGTTAATTTTTCCAAGTCTGGAATGTTTCGCTGCTGATGCTGTTTTGCGTTGTAATTTGCGAATAAACCATAGCCCGGATGACTTCGCGCCCTAAATAAATTTTCTTGTTGTTGATGTGCTCTATGATAATGCTTTTGGGAGTTAATCCATTTGAGGTCATATTGATGGTGCAAATCTTTGTTGAAGTGGGCATCAGACTGTTAACTGCTGCTACCTTCTGTTAAGTGTTGGTGTTGTTATTTTATTGCAAGTTTGATTGATGATCGTTTCACATCCATGAGGCCTATGCTATTGATTCTTGTTGCATAATGTTAAGCATCATATCTACTTCAGTCCTATATAATCACTTGTCATGTTTGCCTGCTGTAGCTATATTATTTATTGCTCCAAAGTGGTGATCTGGATAAGATGTGCTGCTGTTTATATTTTGTTGCAACTTTGATGCCTTATATATAATGATCTATTGCTCATATGGATTACCTCCAATGTAACTCAGGGATCCTTGCTATATGTACTTTGATTCCATGCATTGCTTTGACATGATATGCTTGCTTGTCATATAGTTATTGAGCTCCAAAGTTGCTATGCCCCTGTTTTTGACAGCCACCTCTGTTTTCACTAAGTCTGTAACTTTCTGATGCCATGTTGCACGCTTAATATCTTTTGATCTGTGGTGCCTATGACCATGATTCTTGTTTGTACCTGATCACCATCATGTCTAATGCATGCCCATATATTGTTGTGTCATGTTTCTGCACATTTGCATATATTTTTTTCTCCTGTTTATACAAGATGAAAATAACAGTTTCTGCCCTGTTTTCCTGATTTTCACTAAGTCTTTGACTAGTAATGTTTTATAGCTTTTTGTGTTGCTTATAACTAGTGAACCGTGATGCCTATTTGCATGATTCCTTTTGCCATGCCTTACCTCTCATGTATACTTTAGTTTCATATCATTTTGGTGCATGTCTACAACCTTTTTCTTGTTAATTTTTTGCTTCCAAGTGTGCTCCCTGATGTTAACAGCATGTGTCCATAACTTGTATTGCTTGTATCTTTTTAACCGTAACTCCATTTGGAGTGTTCTTTATATGTAACTTGATTAGAATTTCATGTACTTTGTTATTATGCTATTTTTTGCTGTTTTTAACCAACCTAAAATATGGTTTATGGAAGAACAGTACCAAATGCTTTAATTGTCGTGGGGCCCATAATATTATGCCATGTTTAGGTTGTGCCTCACTTAAATTGACTAGCATAGATAGTTTACCTTATGCTTCACCTCTTGTCATGTTTTGTGTGATATGCCATGCTTGGGTGATATGCCATGTTAACAACCTTTGATCATGTTGTGTAGATAAATAACTTGAACCATTCTAAATGTGAAGTACCGTCGTGTGTGACGAGTACTCCACTTAACCTGTTAGTAACCACTCTCGATGATAGATGTGATACCGTGTGTTGTCTCGTGTTGCCTTCTTATTGATGCTTTCTCGTGATTGCCTCGTAGTACTAGATGCTTGCTTGTCGATTGTCTTTTCTAGTGTTTCCTTCTTGTGTGCTTCCCCGGGTACTTCTCGGAGACGTTACGAGCTTGCGATCGACTGCACCTTTGGCTTCGTCTTCTCATCAGGTAAGGGGGAGCATATATCATGCTTATAACTTTCAGCTCACTCGCGCCTAGGTGTAGTATAGAACGATTGCTTGATCCTACCGCTTCATATTCATGCCTCTCAAATAAACCCAAACAGCCATGTCCCTCCACATCCCAGCACACCTTCTTCGGCTATGTTACTATTGCTCGCTCCTCAGCCACTGCTTAGTATGCATGCTAGGATTCTATTCAATTGATACCTCCTGTTAATACTTGGATTGGGCTATCACATTATTATATTGTTGTGGATGATATGATTATTATAATGTTGACTATATTCGACGAAGGATGGAAGGTCTAGGCTATCCCGCCCCAATGCTTTGTTCCATTCGAGTCACCTAGGATCCGAGTTCCGGGTATTGTGTCAATTGACAAGCGTGCCTAACCGTGTGTGGGATGCTATGGGGTCCCCTCTTCTTACCTACCTATCTCCAAACATTTCTAGTGGTGGCCCAAGCTGGTTTTACCATTTTCAAAATGTGTGTGTTCGAGTTGCCGGCCTCGCGGATTTAAAACAACATGGGCCAGTGGGATGGCATATCCTATTGGTTCAACCTGTCCGGCTGAGGACCGGACCCCGGGTATGGGTGATCCAGCAATCCAAACCTGCGACAGACGGTAGAGACCAGTTCGAGAGCGCGGACGGCTTTTGAAGTGGATTTCGACTCACCGGGGGCCACCCAGATTTGTGCGTTGTTAGTTAGAGGGACCTGTCGTTCCGGATCTCTCATAACTAAATCATAAAATGGTTGCCTGTGATGGGTAGCAACTGAGAGAGATGGGCGTGCGTGCGGAGCCTTGTAATGGGAAGTTGGTACACCCCTGCAGGGTTAAATCTTTTCGAGAAGCCGTGTCCACGGTTATGGATGACTTGAGACCTACTCCTTGTTCATAGACAACAACTGAGATAATCTTAATATAATTTGATCAACCGTGTGTGTGCCTTGACTGCTTCTTCTTCGTCGGGATGCGAAGGGTAGAACAAGTATAGGATAGGTGTTATGTTTGTGTAAGTAGTTGATAGCAGGACTTGTTGGAGGAGATTCCTCATCGAATTCTTGGTTCTCATCTTACTCTAAAATAGACCGTTAGCCACTCATATATTGCTAGTGCGTCTGCAACCTCACCACTACCCCCCATATTACCCGTGAGAAGTTAGTTACAAGACTTTTGATATAGCTCACCTCCTTCTTTTGTCTTTTACGCATGTTATGCAAACGACACTGGACTTCAGAGGAACTGGACGATCCTTCTTCTGGACGCCTTCACGAAGACTCGACGACGACAGTTAGGTGGATCCCGGCGATGAGCTTGGAACAGTTTGGTTACGGGGATGGTGTGTTTTACCTTTGCCACGAGGCATCTGATTGTAGTCGGTACTCAGGCATGTATCTTCCGCTGATGTAATGTATTTAAGGCAGTTGTATGCCGATTGTATGAGATGTTGTATCCATGTAGCTGTAAAGTTGTGATATGATGTTGGAAATCCGGGGCGTATGGTTGTGTCATATGTCGCGGTGGGACCGATATGTGCTTCGTCCCCGGATCTGGATGGAAACATCTAGATCTGGAACAGTAACGCATATCGGGCCTTACAATGGCGTGCGGGCTCGTCGGCGAAAGGCGATCAAACGGGGATGCGTACGCGCTGGTGGAGAGAGACGAAAGGCGGCCAGGTGGCGTGACCCCACCCCTGACCACACCACCATGGCACCCAAGCCCCCAGGTGGCCCCTGGCTCCCCCCTTCGTCGCAGAAACCCTTGAGGAGAACCCCGGATCGCAAAATACCTCTCTGTTCCGCCGCTGCCACGCTTCCAAGATCGGGAGCACCAGAAGACCTCTTCCCGGCACCCTGTCGTAGGGAGGATTGACCTCCGGGAGCTGCTCCACCACCATGGACGCTTCCGGGATGTGCCTTGAGTAGTCCCCCTTGTACCATGGGTCCATGACCAGTAGCTATGTGATGTCTTCTAATATTGTTCATTAATGTTTAGACCTTGTGAGCTTCCCTACATGATCAAGGAACCTATGTAATTTTCGTGTCGTTGCTATATTGTGTTTTCTAGGATCCGATGGATTATGAGATTATGTTCAGATCGTGATGAGTTATATATTTGGTTTACCTTTTATATTTTTTTCTTGAGTAATTCTTGCATGTTCTCCGTTGCTTTTTATTGCTTTGGCCAAGTAGTAGATAGTTACTCCAAGAGGGAGCGTTATGCACGATTGTGGGTCATGCCCCCCGATGTCTAGCTTGAGTGACAGAAACATTAGACTAGGAGATCTGATGTTGCTACCAGGGAGAAAACAACGGTTCTTGTAACCGCGGTTGCAAGGATTGTTTACCTTACACATAGAATTCTAATGCAATTGTCTGTTGCTTTGAGTTTACACTTTGGGTGGGGCTCACAACTTAATACCAGCGAGATGTTCTGGATAGATATCTCAACGTGGATGATTAGTGAGTAGATGCTGATGGATTTTGGTCTACTTGTCTTGGCGTACTGCCCATGCATTTGAGCCTCTTACTTTCAAGTAGCATAATTAGCATTGATGTGCGTTTATAATTCTGTCAATTGCCCAACTGTAATTTGCTCACCCAGTTTAGTTGTTTTATCATCTTTTGGGAGAGAGACATCACTAGTAAACATCATGGGACCCCGGTCCATATTTACACCACTGTTACACCTCCACTTTATTTACTTCTTTTAGTTTCCATTGCAATTATCACTACTATCTACTCTTGTGTTTGATCCTTTGTAAACGACAAGGACGGAGGGATTGAAAAACCCTCTGTACTCGTTGGGAGCAAAGTTATTTGTTTTAGTGTGCAGGTCCATGTCAACTCTCGCGTCATAAGGTCTCTGGCGCCGTTGACACCTACTTGTCGATCTTTGGAGTCCTCCTGGATTCGATAAACCTTATAGTCCTCGTGTAAGGGAAATTGGCCGCTATCTACATCTCTACCTTCCACTAGGGGTAACCAATAAGGAGCACTACTTCAGTGCCATCAAGCTAATTTCTGGCGGCGTTGCCGGGGACTCCACTCTTCAAGATAGGGGACTTTCACACTATCTTTTATCTTTGCTTTTTAGTCTTGTTAGTTTACTTTATCGTATTTTATCTTAGTGTCTTTTATCAAAAAGCAAAAGAAATTAGTTACTTTGCTTTGTTCAGTCAGTATGTCTAGGAGCATCTCTAGCGTTCGGCTCCCCAAGTCGTTTTTCGGTGCTGTTTTATCGCGGCTTGGGGGCGCTCGGGCGGTGAAAGGCTATGGGGCGACCGGTCCCCCAGCCGCGGCCCCATAGCGGCCCCTTAGGTCGGCGAAAATTTGTTTAAACCGAGCGAGATTGAACGAAATTCGGCCTAATTCATAATACTTGTTCTAATTTTACATTGTAGCAACTAAAAAACTAAAAACTACTACAAAAAAGCAAAAAAAGAGTACAGCTGCTCGAGGTCGAGCTCCCCGCCCGCGGCGCCGTCATCACTGTCGTCGTCGTCCTTGGGTTCACGCTTCACGGCGGACTGTGCACTGCATGTGCCGCCTCAGGGCGACCCCCTCCTCCTCTGGTACCTCTTCCTTGTCGTTAGTGTCGTCAGGGCCACCACCGCATTCTTGTTGCGGCTGCTGCTGCTGCCCTTCCCCCGCGCCCCCGGCCTCCTCGTCGCCTCCGGGCGCTTCTGCGCATCGAAGAAGTCCCACGCCGTGTGCGTCATTCTACGGCGAGCCCGTATTTTATGGCGGGAGGCCGTGGACGTGCGGCGTTGGTACGTCCCAAACGTATCGATAATTTCTGCTCGTTCCATGCAAGTTTTGTGTGATATTGCTATGATCTAGATACACTTTCATACACTTTTGATCATATTTGTACTAACCTACTAACACAGTGCACCCAAGTGCTAGTTTCTATTTTCTGCTGTTTTACTATTTTAGTTTTCCCCCATATAAAAAGTGCTCCAAAAATCCGGGAAAAATCAGATAAAAAATCAGCGTACCGGAAGCTTACAGAGCCCCGAAGGAGGGCCACGGGGCCACCACCACGTGCCCAGGCGGCCACCTGGCGCGGCCAGGGGCCTGGCCACGCAAGGGGGCGCCTGGACCCCTGGTGGCCCCCCTGGCTGACCCCCTTCGCCTATTTAATCTCCGTCAAGGGAAACCTCTGAACACAGAACCCTATTTCGCAAAATCGCCTCTGTTCCGCCGCCGCGCTTCCAAGATCGGGAGAACCGTCAGGAACCTTCCCGGCACCCTGCCGGAGGGAGGATCGTCCTCCGGTAGCTTTCCCTCCACCATGGACGTTCCCCGTATGTGTCGTGAGTAGTCTACCTTGGACCATGCGTCCGTGATCAGTAGCTATGTGATGTTCTCCTCCCCTCTTTGTTCTTCATGGTTTAGACCTCGTGAGCTGCCCTACATGATCGAGGAACATATGTAATTCTTCTGTTGTTACTATGCTTAGTTTGATGGGATCTGATGGATTATGAGATTATGTTCAGATTGTGATAGAGTAATCTATTTTGTTTTTATCTCTTATATTTTTGTTCCTAAGTAATTCTTGCATGTTCTCCGTTGTTGTTTATTGCTTTGGCCAAGTAGTAGGTAGTGACTACAAGAGGGAACGTTATGCTCGATTGTGGGTACATACCCCCTGATGACACGCTTGAGTTACAGAAACATGAGTCTAGGGGATGTGTTATGGCCACAAGGGGGAAAACAACGGTGCTTGTAACCGCGGTTGCAAGGATTGTTTACTTTACGCAAAGTTCTTTTTAATGCAGTTGTCTATTGCTTTGGGTATACACTTTCGGTGGGGCTCGCAACTTAATACCATCGAGATGTTCTGGATAGATATCTCAAGGTGGATGATTAGTAGTAGATGCAGATGGATTTCGGTCTACTTATTTTGGCGTACTGCCCATGCTTATGAGCCTCTTCCTTTCTTTTGTAGCATAGTTAGAATTGCGGTGCGTTTATAATCTTGTCAATTGCCCTTCTGTAATTTGTTTAACTCGCATAGCAGATTTATCGTCTTTTGGGAGAGAGACATCACTAGTGAACATCACGGGACGCCGGTCCATATTCTCATTATTGTTTACACGCTCATTTACTCTTCAGTATTTACTTTCAGTTGATATCATTATCATTATCCCTTGTGTTTGATCCTTGTAAACAACAAGACCAGAGAGATTGACAACCTCTCTGAACTTCGTTGGGAGCAAAGTTATTAGTGTCTGTGTGCAGGTCCAGGTGAAGTAAGCAACGAGTGTTGTAAACGGCGCCATTGTTCGCTTTCCCACCTACTTATCATTGTCGGAGTCCTACTGGAGACAATCTTAAAACCTTAGTATCTTCACCAAAGGAAATTTGCCGCTACACTGCACCTCACCATCCACTTGGGGTAACCAACGAAGGGCGAGAAGCAATTATCCTCTCTCGCGTATCAGGCGTCACCGTTGGGGAACACGCGGCGGCATGGCCTGCGGTCGATTGTACTACTCCACGGCGCATTGATTTTCCTGACGCGGCGATTGGTCTCGACTTCGATGCCGCATTGATTCCCATGAGGCGGCGCCAGGAGCAAGGAAGACGAGGCGAGAGGATGAGGGCGCTGCATGGGAAAGACGCCGACAGTTGGGGCCATGGACGCGGCGCGCGCGAAATGGCGCGAAAGGTTCATGCGTTCCCGCCGTTTTCTTTCATCCGGCGCTCCCAAGCGACCCCAGCATGCCGGGTCGGCTTGGGATCACCAGACTAAATTTTGTCCCAATCCGGCGCTATTTGGGCCCTTGGGGGCGCGGCTGGGCGGAATTTGTCCATCCGACGCAAATAGCACCGGCTTGGGGGCCTCTTGAGGGCGCGGCTGGAGATTCTCTAAGTCCTTTACCTTTGGTGTTGCACCCGAAGGGGAGATTCTCACCTTCAAACAAAGAGGTGGAGAAAGTCTAAAAGATGCTTGGTTTAGAATTAATGATTCTCAATATAGAGCCACCAAGAAGCAATCCACCACTATGTTACTTAGAAACTTTTATGTTTGTATTACTTCTTGGAATATTTTTGTTTTAGACACTGCTATCAGTGGAAATTTCCTAGAATCCCCAGTTTGGGAAGCTCTTAATGTTATGGAAAATCTTATTGGAAATCCCCCTATTGATAGTACACAAGAGAACATTACTTTAGCTCACATTATGAATAAATTTGACAAGATAGAGCTAGAGATTCCAAGCATGGGAAGAATAAATTAAGTCTATCGTATGATTCAAGGGAATTTAAATTGGCTTGATAGCTCCATGCACAAAATTTATACCACCTTGGAGAACCTTAAATCCCATGATCTAGACCCTTCTAGGATTGACAAGATTGAAGAAATTATTGAAACTTTAGGAACTACTTTATCCTCCATCAAAACTAAAAAGTTAGAAACCCCCTCGAAGAAGGAACCTAAGTTCGTCTACGTACCCAAGGTTCCTCAACCCAAATCAAATATATCTATTGCTAGAGGTGTGGAAACTGTGAAGACTTTGGAAGAGATATCACTCTTGAATACAATTAGAAATGAAATATCTTACTACCTTTTCTTTTATTCCTAGAAGTGTTATCACTAGGCCTTTATTTGAAAGTCCTCTTAAGACTAATTGTACTATTGAAGAGCTTCTTCATGATCTTGATGATGGTTCAATTGTTACAACTTGATCTTTGTATCATGCCTAGCTAAAAGGCATAAAAGAAAGCGCTTGTTGGAAGGCAACCCAAGATGTTTTTTACTTTCAGTTTTACTGGTCTTCATGCTTGTTACTACTGTAGCAACATCATTGTATCTTTATTTTCAAGCTTTGTGCCACGTTTTAGCCTCCAACTGCAAGAAAGTTCAAAAGTTGTGACATGCTATCCAGAAACAAATTCTGTCACCTTGACGAAAAAATTGGCCATAAATCACCAGATCATCTTTTTTATCTGAATTGTTTTGACAGCATGCTCCATACAACTGGCTTTCGTGCATATGTTCTGAGTTTTCTGATTTGAGTTGCAAAAGTACCCCGAAAATATTATTTACTACCTGCTGGTTTGTTTTTCACAGATTCTGCCACGTTTTGCGTTTTCTTTGTTTTGCAAACCTTAAGCTTGCTTTTTCTTTGCAAATACTTTTTGGAAATCTTGAGAAACAATATCTCTTCAAGAATATCTTTATTTCAAGTGGGGAAACAATATTTTATTATGGTACTAACCACTCTAATCAGCTTATGATGAGTTTCGTATGAAGGGAGTTTTCAAGTATGCGAAGGAAGATGATGAAAGAAGATTGGGGAGTGTCAAGCGCTCAAGCTTGGGGATGCCCCCATGCACCTCCAAGAAATATCCAGGGATACTCAAGAATCTAAGCTTGGGGATGCCTCCGTGGATCCCCTTCTGCACCAACAATCATTAGTTCGTCCTTCTCCATGCCATATTTTTATCGCTTCATATGTTATGTACTAAACTTGGAGCGTCTCGCTCTTTAATTTTTAGTTTGTTTTAGTTTTGGTTGTTGTTCATAAAAAATTGGATCCTAGCCTTCATTGTTTGGGAGAGAAACACGCTCCACTCCACCATAGAACACAACATAGGCTTACATGCTTATCTTTATTTTTGTGTGTGTTCTTTATCTTTTCATAGCTGTTGTCATGCTTAGCTCTTAGTTTGCATGCTTACCTTTTTAGTATCTTTTGTTTAGGTTGTTCTAGGAACTCTCTTGAGTCTTCATGTTTATCTTGTTTAGAGAGTTGTCTTGTTGCACTGAGATGTGTGTCTTGCATGAGTAGGTAATTAAGGTTGCTATTACAAGTGTAGTAGTAATAACATGCAATAGTTTTGAGGTATTGATTCGAGTAATGTTTGGACATATAGGTACCAAGACCTTGAGCCTATTAGTGATAGGTATCGTATTTTTGGAAATTCGTGCTTATTTTCAAAAACTACAAAAAATAGTCAAGAACTCTTGCTACTAGATGGATTGCTAACCTCTGGAAGGGTTGGAATATATAGAGTACCCTCACATACCATGGGTCGAGGATGCGCAAGGATAAAAAAAAAACCATACACTCCTCCTCGGGGTACTCGTCTCTTTGTGAATCTCCCGATTAGATAGGGAGTTACCGATAATAAGTGCATGAGTTATTCGGACTAATGTGAGTATTCGATTGTTGGCACTTCCACCTTCCATTATTTTGCTAGCCTCTTCGGTACCGTGCATTGCCCTTTCTCACCTCAAGAGTTGGCACATACTTCGCTGGTGCATCCAAACCCTTGGCATGATACACTCTGTCATCATAAACCTCCTTATATATTCCTCAAAACAGCCACCATACCTACCTATCAAGGCATTTCCATAGCCTTTCCGAGATACATTGCCATGCAACATCCACCATCTCATGACTTGATCTTCACATCATACATGCTTTTGTTTGATCGAGGAGCTGCATGCTATTTGGGCCTTGCCCTTATTATTGCTACATGACGCGCTAGTATCATTGTATATCTTGCTACACTGGCAGAGGCATACATTTGCATACATCAGGATAGTTTTCATTTTATTTCTTTATGTTGAGTACTTCTGATAAAGTGTGAAGATCTTCTATATTCTTGTAAAATATAGAGTGTTTCCCTTAAATGAGGAAAAGATACCAAACAGGACAAATTAAAATATCCCAAAGAGGACAAATGAGAGATAAAGAGAAAGAGCCAAAGAGGCCAAAAAATACAAAAAATAGAAAAAAGAGAAACAGAAAAAAGAAATAAAAAGAGAGAAGGGGGCAACACTAATATTCCTTTGGAAAGATCCACACTCGTACTCCATTGCTATATTTGTACTCCATGGAGATTATCATTCATGCATAACTATGTGGGGACCCTTTCACTATAGAACTTGGCTTGCATATTCCAAGGATGAGCCTCCTCAAATGAGCTCTAGGTCTTCATGAGCAAGCAAGTTGGATGCACCCCCACTAGTTCCATTGGAGAGCTTACCTTAGCTCGTATGTGCATCCGTTGCATGGAAATCCCTACTCCTCACATCATATCTATCATTTGGCTTTCTCTCGCATATGATTGTCCTCATTGATGTGAGCCCTTCACACCTTTTTTATCTTCCTTCCCCATCATTTCTCCCTTTGCCATCCTAAGTGCCAACATATCTTGCTCACGCTCATCCATTGCATGAGTGCTCAAAGTAGAAAGGGAGAGGATCAGTTTGACTTGTACCTGACTAGTGGTATGGGGATGAGTCAAAAAAAGTTCCCGAAGGAGACCAAGTGAGAAACTTTAGTAGATTGCGTTCTCAATTAAACTATATGTTTATACATTGCTAGAATTAACACTAAAACTATATGTATATATATATATTCATTCTCTAATCCCATCTCCCATTGCTTGCACGCAAACATCATTTGGAGACATTCGAGTCACGGACAGCGGGAGCTCTTGCACCTTTATGTTTATACTTTGCTAGAATTAATACTAAGACCCTTTCTTTTTATTATCTTGACTTCAATTGCACATCTTACTTTCTTTACTTTGAAGTTCTTATATGTGTGTTAGTGTCTCACCATAGAAATTATCTGTTTTATCATTTACCTACTCGAGGACGAGCAGGAATTAAGCTTGGGGATGTTGATACGTCCCAAACGTATCTATAATTTCTTATTATTCCATGCTTATTTGGGTGACATTGCTATGTGTTTTGCTACACTTTCATAACTTTATACACATATTTTGACTAACCTACTAACTCAGCGCAACCAGTGCCAGTTTCTATCTGCTGATGTCTTTAGTTACAGTGATTTTCCCCAATTTAAAATGATCCAAAAATTCCAGAAAAATCAGAATAAAAATCAGCGAGACGAAAACTTCCGGAACCCCAAAGGAGGGACAGGTGGTGCGGCCCCACCCCTGGCCGCACCACCAGGGCGCCTTCGAGCCCCAGGTGCCCCCTGGCTCCCACTTTGGCCTATATTACCTCTTCATCGCAGAAACGCCCGAGGAGAACCCCGCATCGCGAAATTCCTCTCCGTTCCGCCGCTGCAGCGTTTCCAAGATCAGGAGCACCAGAAGACCTCTTCCCGGCACCCTGCCGGCGTGAGGATTGACCTCCGGGAGCTTCTCCACCACCATAGAAGCTTCCCAGATATGTCATGAGTAGTCCCCCTTGGACCATGGGTCCATGACCATTAGCTATGTCATGTCTTCTCTCCAATCTTGTTCTTCAATGTTTAGACCTTGTGAGCTTCCCTACATAATCAAGGCACCTATGTAATTTTCCTGTTGTTGCTTTGCTGTGTTTGCTGGGATCCGATGGATTATGAGATTATGTTCAGATCGTGATGGGTTATATATTTGGTTTACCTTTTATATTTTGTTCTTGAGTAATTCTTGCATGTTCTCCGTTTCTTTTTATTCCTTTGGACAAGTAGTAGATAGTAACTCCAAGAGGGAGCGTTATGCATGATTGTGGGTTCATACCCCCCCGATGTCTAGCTTGAGTGACAGAAACATGAGACTAGGGGATGTGCTATCGCCAACAGGGAGAAAACAACGGTGCTTGTAACCGCGGTTGCAAGGATTGTTTACCTTACACATAGATTGTTAATGCAATTGTTTGTTGCTTTGAGTTTACACATTGGGTGGGCCTCGCAACTTAATACCGGCGAGATGTTCTGGATAGATATCTCAAGGTGGATGATTAGTGAGTAGATGCAGATGGATTTCGGTCTACTTGTCTTGCATACTGCCAATACTTTTGAGCTTCTTAATTTCAAGTAGCATAATTAGCATTGCAGTGCGTTTATAATTCTGTTAATTTCCCATATGTAATTTGTTCACCCAGCTTAGCTGTTTTATCGTCTTTTGGGAGTGAGACATCACTAGTGAACATCATGGGACCCCGGTCCATATTTCCACCCCTGTTACACCTCAACTTTATTTACTGCTTTTACTTTCCGTTGCAATTATCACTACTATCTACTCTTGCATTTGATCCTTTGTAAACGACAAGTCCGGAGGGATTGACAACCCCTCTGTACTCGTTGGGAGAAAAGTTATTTGTTTCTGTGTGAAGGTCCACGTCAAATCTCGCGTCATCAAGTCTCTGGCGCTGTTGACATCTACTTGTCGATCCTTGGAGTCCTCCTGGATTCGATAAAACTTACAGTCCTCATGTAAGGGAAATTAGCCGCTATCTACATCTCTACCTTCCACTTGGGGTAACCAACAAGGAGCACTACTTCAGTGCCATCAAGTGGCCGTTGGATCCGGTGCATTGGATGGTGCAGGCGTGCGATCCGTGGTGCTACTTTTTGGCCAATCAGAAAGCACGGTCAAACGGCCCGTGGTAGAGGTTATCCACACAGTTTTCCTTACGACCATGTGCATTGCAATATGCGCTGGAACAACAAGTACTCTCCATGGGAAAGGCCTCCTCGGTTGCCGTTGGATCCGGGTGTTGGACGGTACATGCGTGCGATCTGTGGCGATGCGTTTTGGCCAATTACAAGGCACGGGGAACGGCCTATGGTTGAGGTTATCCAAACGATTATACATTTATAACCATGTGCGCCGACAACCTCACCAGACAAATCCTAAAATGCCCCATAGCTGGACTAATCATCATTACTGAGTCATTCAACGAAAATTATCAAATACATCAACGACGTTTAGGTTGGTCACAATGGTGAGTAACTTAGACTAATAACAAATACACGTATTATGAGTTTATGTTACCACATTCACAGTGGTAACATGTATGTGGTATCATGCAACACCTTATTTATTAGGTTATAGACTCATCTTGCTTTGGTATGTCTGTTGTTACAGTAACTACTAGCTAAGTTAACACAAACACTTCTCTCCTCATTAACTACATGGCATATAAGCATTTTTCCTTGAAATGTGTGATGTTACCACCTAAGTTACTCCCATTGTGGCCAACCTTAGTATATATCTGAGATATTCCTTGTAGTTCACTACATTTAATTCACTAATTGCATACAAAGACATTCATTTAGTTATACCGAATAACCCCTTGGACTTTGAGTTTATTTAGGCAGAATGTTTTTAAAATTACCCTCATGTCGCTTGGTAGATGCAAGTAGACCTTTCTGCTGTTTCAGAATGTGTTGACGTGATATGTTCGTGCACACTAGGGCATTACAAACGAATGATCATAGTCTCGGTTTACTAATGCGTTAGGGTTGAAAGAAAACATGTCATTTCCTTTGTCGGATGGCACTTGTTCCTTTTCTACAAATCACTGACTATATCCCCTACGGTAAGTTAGAACCTGCCATTTTTATTGAATGCATTTGATATATTATAGCAATTAAGTGCATTTAAGCAATTCATATGATTTTTTTAAAATTGATTTGCAAGTCCACGCAATTTGCGCGAGGTTTGTTGGAACCGTATGTGTGCTTCCGGGTTAACGTGTAGTGCCCACCCATGGAATTGGAATACAATTGGACCACATTGGCAAGCTCTTTCGTCCAAAATCATTGAGGTCAACGGTTTTTTAATTCCAAAAATTCTAAAATCACTCGGAAATTGACGAGGTTTTGCGTGGCGCCCTGGTAAGGCAAAACTAGTTTGTGGCCAAAAAAATACCTATTTTGAAAAAGTTTATCATGCATTCGCCTTGCAAAGGGGGGGTCTCACATATGGTTTCGATAAGGAAAGAGTCGCGAGGTGTTCTAGTTTCAAGTAAATTGTATCGTTACTTCATCCATTGTCGTTGTTATTTTTTTCACAGCTAGCACGCATCTAAATGCGAGTTGTGTTCAAATTAGGACACATTCCTTCTAAATTTCCTATATTTAATCAATTTAATACACTTAAAAACGTAAAAATGAGTTAAATAAAATATCCACTTGAACTACAGGTACAAACGGTGGGTTGATTGGTGGCCGTTGGATCAGGGTGCATTGGATGGTAAAGACGTGCGATTTGTGGTAGTGCGTTCTGGTCAATCAGAACGCGACGTCAAAAGGCCCAGGGTTGAGGTTATCCACACGTTTGTACAATTAGAATCGTGTGTGCTGATAACTTCACCATGGTTCAATGTTGAGGTTTCCTCAACTCACCTGACCATGGTTCGAATCCCCTCGGGGAAAAATTTGTGGTTTCTCATTAAGTGGACTTCTATCTTAATTCTAGGCCATGTCGAGTAACTCCCCACTAGACCTCTTTTTTTATCAAAATACATCAATGTGGATGGAAAACAATAAATGACCATGTATAGACATCTATACGACATACACACTCAAAATATAGGATTTCGCCGCGATTCATAGATAATTCCACGACCAGAAATTAGAGTTGAAGTCACAGGCAAACAAAACATCTGCTGTGGGCACATCAAAACAAGCCCAATACATAAAGGGCAAGACACACACACTCTTTTAGATAATTAGTTAGTATATTGGTTCTTCTTCGCCTGGATTGGTTCCAAGCTTGTACCTGTGAACACCAGCACCAACCCCCCTGGTGTACACAAGATTTGTGATGATGGTATTTTCATTCTTTGACGCCTCGATTTGTGCACCCACTATTGGAAAATCATCAAACTGGTTGTAATCTTCTTCATCAACAACATTTTCAACTCCTAATATCCTCCTCTTCCCAGACATAATAACCACATGGTAACCCTAATTCAACGTGTCAGTCACATAGAAAATTTGGGTAGCTTGACTGGCGAGAATGAACATGTCACCATGGTAGTCCATATTTTTGAGATTCACACATGTCCTCCCGTATTCATCAACTATCACTTCTTTAAGATCGACCCATTTACACAGGAATAGTGCCACCTTGATTTGCACATAGTCAAGCTCCCAAATCTCATGGATGGTTCCATAGTAAACTTTAGGTTTAGGGGTTTTACCGACACTCAGGGATTCCATTCTAACAGAGCTATTCTGATATGTGGTTCTCTGATCATGATCGATCGTGTAGAACGTGTTCCCATTAATGTCATATGCTTGGTATTTCACAACTGTAGGTGATGGTTTTTGCGCCAACCACGTTACCACGCCACCAATGGGTCCATTTTTCAAACGACCCCGCAACCATTCAATGTATTCTCTATTGTGTGTGTTGCTCAATGTGCGTGTCGACGGTTTCTTTCGACGATCTCTATTTTTTATAACCTCCAATTTTTCATCCTCATAAGCGGAGAGATCAGTGGGGTGATGCAATACCGTCAAATAGGCTTGATCTACCATTGAAGAACTTGGATGGCATTGTGTTCCCTTAAGGACCGGATAACCAGCCAGCCTCACCTTGTGTCGAGACAGAGGCACACCAATAGGTTGATGTTTCATGTATTCCGTGAAAAACTCAACCACCTCCTCCGATACATAACCTTGCACGATGCTCGCCTCTGGATGATACCAGTTCCGACATAGGTTCTTCAATATTCCCATGAACCTCTCAAAAGGATACATGTTGCATAGAAACACAGGACCAGACAACTTTATCTCGTCGACGAGGTCACTACTACAAAGAGGGGATAACACGACACCCCTTTCCCAGTCCCTTCACCGAAACTGTTTGTGATGCTATCAACGCAAACGGTATAAATAAAAACCGTGTGCCCGAAACTGAACCGTCTATGAAACGTACATGAACGACCACAATCCCAAACATTATTGCGTGGGTGATATAGGGCTGACGGTTCGGATAAAAAATGGTCCGTGATATGGAGGGTGAAACCCCACGGTTACAAATAATGGACCACTGGCCCTTTTTCACAGTCATTCATAGTTTGCTGAAAATCCTTTCGTGGGTTGAATCAAGGCTCAAAGTTTGCTCTAACAAACGTTGGCTATGAGCATTCAAAAAATCCATGGTTGCAAAGAAGGAACCGCTAGCCATTCTTACCAATCGGTGGTAGTTAGTGAAGTGTGTGGGATGCATAATCTATCAGGCACGTTTTTGGAAATCCTTTCGTGGGCGGAAGAAAGGCTGACAGTTCATCCAACCGACCGTCCGCTATGAGAATTGAGAAAGCATACGGCTGCAAACAATGATTCTCTAGCCTTCTTCACAATCGTTCATGAGTACTAATAATGTGTGTGATACTAAATATGTCAGGCACGGTTTGGAAAATCCAGACGTTAGTGATACACGGCTGACATTTGTTACAAGCAACTATGCGCGATATGTATTGAGATCACCTATGGTTGCAAGAAATGAGAACCGCTAGAATTTCTTAGCATACGTTCTGAATTACAAAATTTTGCGCAATGATATCGTGCTGCAGGTTCTTCACTTATATCCTTCTTCTTGATGTTTGCGTTTCCCAGACTCTCAGTTTGTGATCTACTCGTACGTGCGTGTTATATGTTTATATATATTTATACATATATATACATATATATATATATGCAGAACAACGTACAAAATCTGAAACTAAATTACAAGTACATAAATCCATAACTAGCAAATTTATTAAATCGACAAATCATTCAACCCAAAGTGCATTCAAACAAAGGCCCTAATCATCATTGCAAAAATTGGATAGAAGATGGCCAATGCCGCAACTGCAACTACACATGCTACTTCATACTTGTCTCTTGCTTTCATCTGCTGCCTGTGCTCGATCCTCTCTAGCTTCAACCTAGTAATTGTACACTCCATATCAGCAACCTTCTTATTCAACTCCCCATTATCTTCTGCAATCTTGGTGATAACACTCTTAGCGCTGCCCTCTGAATCATCATCAAACCACTTGAAAAAAGCACAAGCTCAATGTTCCTGCGAAATAATGGTAATAAATATTAGTATTCGTCATCCAGCCAGTGGAGGAAAAGGCGTTAACTGTACTAATATTGGCGCTAACCTCTAAGGGGAAACTCAGAAACCGTCTGCCAACTATGTCGAATCCCTCCCTCCATATCCATCGAGCGGGAGTGTGCCCTTGGACACAACTAACATTTCGATACTTCTTAGTAGCACCAAACTCTCGGTTAAAATCTTGTGGCGGAAATCTAAAATCCGGCGGTTGATCGATTTCCGAAATGTGGACCCCTTCAGGAAGGAGGATTGAGAGAGTTTGGAGAAATTAAAATGTAGATCTAGGTCGACTTTTTCACCTGAAGAGACGATTCTGAACCGTAGTACGCATCCCTTTTGACTACGTTAGGCAATTGCTCGTCGTCGAACATCATGGTGGCGGCGCCCATTGCGCGTGAGATCTCCATCGGAGCATCTGGATCCCTTGTCCGGTTGAAAGTCATCGCCGCAGACACACACTGGCACTCAAGGAATTTGGGGGAATTGTGGATGAGATAACGGTCGACGAAATCGCAAGTACTTATATGGCACCCTGTTCTGAATCGCAGACGGTTTTCCTGTAGCTTACATGTGCCCGTATCCACACGCTTAAAAATTAATAACTGTGTGCGTCGTATAACCCCACCGTACAACACATAAGGGTTGTGGGCTTATGGACGGTGCATGGGGAATATTTTAGACTACTTGATAGCACCTACCTTGCTCTACGGCGGCGGAAAAAGAACTCAATCCTTGGTCGTCGGCGGGGTAGGGCGTTCTATCCTGGGCCGCAGGCGGCATATGAGCTCATTCTTAGGTCAGCGGCGTTGCTGGCTGGCGTTGCCGTTCGGCGTGATTGGAGGAGCTCATTCCTCGGTCGACAGCGTTGCCGGTCGGCGTGATTGGAGGAGTTCATTCCTTGGTCGACATCGCTGGTGTTTGCGTCTCCTTTCGTTGAGTGGATAAGATTTTCTCCATCATCCCTGCTCTGTTTCCGAATCTCCTTTGCTCGGGTACGCCCACACTACGTTCCTTCTAGTTGTGTGGTTGAGGATGCCGACCGGCTAATTAATTCAGGTATTCGATTCAGAACTATCCGTGTTCAATGTATTGGTCTTTAATTTTATCCCATATCACACATTTAAAGACAGGGAGTAGTTATCTAGATGATGTCCATAAATTATGCATATACCTGGAGAATATACTATGAATTATGCGTCCATCTTCGGAAATACATGATGCATTTCGAATAACCCCTTCGTGTGTGCAGATGGAGCGATCTTGGATGTCAGGGAGACGAACCAGCAGTTGCGGGCATGAGTGGGGTCATTTTAGCTGCTGAGAAAGAAATGCTGAAGAGGAATTCTCGGATAATACAATGTCCATGTAGAACTTGTGTCAACAATATATTACATCATATTGACACATGGCAAGATCACTTATTCCGTTCGGGGTTCATGGAGGTTTACACTTGTTGCACCAAACATAGTGAACATGCAATCATGGGTGAAGGTAACAACCCGGGTGATAAGATACAAAACTCTGAACCGGGGCACACTGATATTGAATACAACTGCATGGGTGGAATGGAAATCCCCCAAACCTGTCGGAACAAAACCGATATTATGAGATGCCATCTTATGATGATGACGATGAAATGCCAAATTTTGATGCCATGCTTGGATATTTCGAGGGCGCACATGTACCAGTGGAGTATAAGGCAATGGCTAACCTTAAGGTCGACGCCAAGACAGATTTGTATCCGGGATGAAAAATAAATATTCCAAGCTGAGTGCCACACTAATATTTCTCATATATAAAGCAAAATATGGTGTACCAAATAAGGGCATGACAGAATTGCTAACAATTTTGAAAGACATGTTTCCGTACAACAATGTGCTACCAGTTATGAACAATGAAGCCATGAAGGTGGTTTTCCCATTGTCACTTGAAGTCTAGAAGATACATGCCTGTGTGAATGATTGTATGTTGTAGAACGTTCCAGACAAAGATTTGCGTCAATGTCGCATATGCCACCAACCACAGGCGCAAGCTAGCAAAGAACAAGAACAAGGCTGACGATGAGATTAAGACGGGAATCCCATTTATAGTTGTTTGGTACTTGCCTTTAATTCCAAGTTTGATGCATTTGTAGGAAAACCCCAAAGAGGCAAAGCGGTTGCACTGGCATAAAACCCAGAAAAGAGATAAATATTTGAGGCACCCGACAGATTCTATTCAGTGGACCGCAATCGATCACAAGTATAATTATTTAAGCAAGGACCCTAGAAATTTGAGACTTGCAGAGTGTACTGACGGCATGAACCCATTTGGCAAGATGAGCACTCAGCAGAGCACCTGCCGGTGCTTTTGTGCATATACAACTTAGCTCCTTTGCTATGTATGAACTACAAATACATCATGGTTTCAATGATTATCCAAGGCCGGAAGCAACCTGGAAATGACATTGACATTTACTTTCAACTACTGGTGAATGAACTGAAGCAGTTGTGGAAACCAGGTGTAAGATCTTATGATGTTGTCAAAAGGAAGTTTTTCAACCTTCATGCCGTGCTGTTACACACTATTCAAGATATGACTGCATTAGGCAACACATCGGGGTAGAAAACAAAGGGAAAAGTTTTGACATGCATGGATAGAACTGCGAATCGGTATCTTACCAACTCACATAAAATCGTGTACATGTGTCACCATAGGTTCTTAAGAAGAGGTCGCCCTTATAGAAAGATGACGGGAGAATTTGACAATACAAGGGAGGTAGAAGATGGGCCAAGACCTTATACCGGGGAAGAGTTCCACGCTATGCCAAACAAAATAAAAGTTGTGCTTGGCAAGGGAAAGGGGTCGTCTTCGAAAACAACACCTCAGAAGCAAGTGTTTAAGAAGAAATCAGTGTTCTGGAAATTACCTTACTAGAACATTCTAACTTTTCTTCACTGTATCGATGTCACGCACGTAGAGAAAAACATTTGTGAAAGCCTCATTGGTACGCTTCTCCAGATAAGAGGCAAAACAAAGGATGGGGAAAATCCAAGGAAGGACATGCTTGGTGATCAACCAAAGGATCTGCACGATGACGGAGACGGACACTTTACTCTCGAACTCCTGAGTTACAATTTAACAAAACTAAAAGTGAAACAGTTATTTGAGTTTTTCTTGTCAGTTAATAATCCAAGGAAGGACATTGATGAGTGGATACCCCACGACTGCTATGCATCAGTGTAACAGCCCGGAAATTCCACCCTAATTAAAAATTTTGTTTGTTGCTTTATTTTGTTGATTGCTAGAATTGTTTGTAGTATTTGCTTCGCCGATTTATTAATTGGTGAATATATTTTAACCCTCCTTCTCGTACCGTCAAGCGTGACCGAACCTTTCCACCATGGCACACGAACTTTTGCGGCACAGGGTTTCACCCGAGCACCATCGCAAGTTCCGGCTCAAGACCAGCCGTCGCCATCGGAACAAAAACCCCGTTTATTTAATAAATTATTTATTTTATTGGGCGCCAAAAAATGTTCTCAGAACGGTTTCTAAGTGAGGTAGAATTGACCGGCTCGCTGCACTGAGCGCGTGGCTCAAGATTTCGTCAAAGTCGGAGGTCGTATGGACTCCCGAAGGTCAAAAACGTAAACATCGGACGCGAGAGAGAAAAACCGAGGGCATTTGTGTAAATCTGCCAGCCAGCCTACAAATAGACCACCACTCTCTCCTACCCATTTTAGGGTTTCCCTTTGTGTGTATTTTGCAGCCACACCCCCGAAATCCCCTCAAAATTGTGCCCACAGCCCCTCCTCCACCGAAACTCTAGGTCGAGAGCAACTCCGGACGTCGGATTAGCAGATCGACGAACCAGAGCGCGCCACGTCGCCCCCAGGCCAGCACCAACCGAACCGGGGCCCGCCGGCAGACGCCGGCCCGTCGTTGGGCCCGATCTAGGCCGCGCAGCCCGCCGCGCCGCCCCTGTCCCGTGGAGCCACCGCCCGAGCTCTCGTGCGCCGCCGACTCCGGCGTGCTCTATCGAGGAACTGCCGCGAGTTGCGCCCCCGCAGATCCTCTCCTCGCTGCACCCTCCTTCCTCCTTCTCTCCCACACCTCCTCTCTCTCCCTGTGCTGCAGCCGCGATGGACGCCATTGGAGGCGAGATCGAGGTCGCCATGGTTCCGGATCTCGCCGCCACTGCTGCCTCGGGCCTCCTCGGTCTCGGATCCGGACGCCCCGACCCTCCTCCTCCATCCCAAGCCTTCCCGAGCCACCCCGTGCCCTCTCCAGGCCGCCCTGGCCGCCGCCGTCTGCCACGACTCTGTCATGGATAACCCTAGCCCGAGCTCGAACCCCCTATAAATTTCTAAGTCCTTTTTTTCAGTTATATTTGTATCGTTTTGCGACGTAGATTGCGTTAGAACCGTTGATCGAATGAAGTTGCGCCCAAAATGAAAATTGTTCTTCTTGTTGTGCTCTACAATTTTTCTTTAGGGAGTTTAGTCTTTTGAGGTCATGTGGTTGATGCAATTTCTTGCTTAATACTAATACTTGCTGTTAACTGTTGGTACTGTTATTTTTAGCGATGTTTGGTTGATGATTTCCTCGCATCCGTGCATCGTATGCATATATTTATTTGACATGAATTGCTCAGCATCATGTCTACTTTAACACCATGCATTCACTTGTCATGATGTCCAGCTGTAGGTTGCATTTATATTGGTTCAAAGTGGTGCACTTGTTAATCTGTCCTGCCTTTTTACATTTTGTTGCATCTTGCTAGCCTTATAGTTACTCATCCATGCCTCAGATGATTTATCTTCAATGTAATGAATTGCTCCTGAACATGTATACTTTCATGCCATGTATTGATATTTCATGATATTTGCCATGTTCATATAGTTCTTATGCTCCCAATGTGGCTAATTGTTGTTTTCTATCTACTACCCTGATTTGTGCTAAGTGTGGAATGTAAATTAGCTGTCTTGCATGCTTGATATGTATTCATCCTTGGGTATTTTGACCAGAAGTGTGATGTATGGATTGATGAGCATCATGTATACTCCATGTTCATGTATTTCATTGTCATGTTGCCATAGATTTGCGAACACTTCTACTACTGTTTAGGGAGCATGATTATAACAGTTGCCATGATTCCTGTTTTCCACTAAGTCTGTAATCTGTAGTAGCTCTCTTGCATCCTTGTTATATGTTGATCCATGATTCTTTTGAGCATAAGTATAATGTATGAAATCATGAGAATCATGTAGGGTTGTTGTTGATATATTGCATATTCAATCTGGTGATTGTTTTATACTAGTTTACCTGCTGTCAAGTAAGCATGTTATTAACCTTTTTCCATGTTTTCCTGATTTCACAAAGTCCTAAAGTAGTAGCATAATTTAGCATTTTGCATGGGTTATAATTATTTATTCTTTATGCTCCTATACATGAAACCTTTGTGTCATGTCTTGCTTGTCATGTCTACTGTTAATGCATATCATTTTGGTGCATGTTTTCAATCTGTAGCATGTTGTTTCATTGTTCTCAAATATGCTACATGTTGTTGGAAGAATGTGTTCATAACTTGTGATGCTTGTATCTTTTTAACCGTAACTCCGTTTGGGGGTGTTCTTTGTATGGAAATTGACTAGAATTTCGTGTAGATTATGATTGTGCTATTGTTTGCTGCTTTTAACAAATGTAAAATAAGGTTTAGGGCAGGAAAGTAGTAAAACTATAAATTGTCATGGGGTACTTAGTGATATGCCATGTTTAAGATTTTTCCTCACTTAAATTGACTAGCATAGATAGTTTACTTTATGCTTCACCTTTTACCATGTTTGTGTGACATGCCATGCTTGAGTGATATGCCATGTTAACAACTTTTGTTCATCTTGTGTAGCTAAATGTAAGGCCCGATATGCGGTACTGTTCCAGATCTAGATGTTTCCATCCAGATCCGGGGACGAAGCACATATCGGTCCCAACGCGACATATGACGAAGCCATATGCCCCGGATTTCCATCATGGTATCACAAGCTTACAGCTACATGGATACAACATCTCATACAGTCGCATACAACTGCCTTAAATACAATACAACAGCGGAAGATACATGTCTGAGTACAGACTACAATCAAATTCCTAGTGGCAAAGAGAAAATCATCGATCCCATAACCACATGGGTCTAGGCCCTCCGCCGGGATCCGCCTAACTAGTCGTCGTCGAGTCTCCACGTGAAACGTAGATCACCATACCTGTTGTCGATCAAGAACCCTGAAAAGAGTTTGGGGGTAGTATCATGAGTACAGAAGTACTCAGCATCCAACTGTAGTGGTCAACTGACCCAGCAAGGACTTCATCACTCGGCATTCTAGGACAACTAGTAGTTTACGGTAAGGATGGGGTAAGTGGTGAGGTTGCTGCCGCGCTAGCATTTATGAAGTGGCTAACGATCTAGACAGTAAGATAAGAAGCCAAGCATTCGACGAGGAATCGCCTCCAATAAGTCTGCTATCCACCTACTTACGCAAGCATAACACCTATCGTATCCTTGTCCTCCTCTTCGCATCCCGACGAAGAAGAAGCAGTCAAGGCACACACACGTTGATCAAGTTATATTAAGATTATCTCAGTTGTTGTTGTCTATGAACAAGGATTAGGTCTCAAGTCGTCCATACCCGTGGACACGGTTCTCGAAAAGATTTAACCCTGCAGGGGTGTACCAACTGCCCATTACAAGGCTCCGCACGCACGCCCATCTCTCTCTGTTTCTACCCATCACAAGAAGCCATTTTATGATTTAGTCCCGAGAGATCCAAAACGACAGGTCCCTCTAGCTAACAACAAACAAATCCGGGTGGCCCCCGGTGAGTCGTCATCCAGCTCAGGAGTCGGCCGCGCTCTCGATCTGGTCTCTACCGTCTGTCGCAGGTTTGGATTGCTAGTAATTCTCACATGAGGCCTGGTCCTCAGCTGAACAGGTTGGACCAACAAGGAAACCATGTTCCCACTGGCCCAGGTTGTTTTAAAGAATATCTGCCAGGAGCTACCCGACAGACACACACACACGTTTTCAAATGGTAAATCAGCTTGGGCCACCACTAGAAATGTTTGAAGCTAGGTAGGTAAGAAAAGGGGACCCCATAAAATCCCACACGTTGTTAGGCACGCTCAGTGTTAGAACCAATACCCGGAACTCGGATCCTAGGTGACTCGAATGGAACAAAGCGTCGGGGCGGGATAGCCTAGACCTTCCATCCTTCGTCGAGTATAGTCAACATTTATAATAATCATATCATCAACAACAATATAATAATAATGTGATAGCCCAAACCAAGGAGTAATAGGGGGTAACATCGTAGCATCCTAAGCATGCATACTAAGCAGGGGCTGAGCAACGAGCAATAGTAACATAGAAGTACAAGGTTTGCTGGGAGGGGACATGGCTGTATCGGTTTGATAGAGGCTGTAAACATGTGGTAGGATCAAACATCGAACCTATCCTAGACTAGCATGCAAACCGCTGGTTGAAATAGAATGGGTCATAAGTAATGTATAGTCCTTGCCTGTTGATAAGTCGGATTCCGAATGTGTATTTGACCGCAATCTCGCATCGTCTCTGAGAGGTACCCGCGGAAGCACCCAAGAGGGTAAACAATGGAAAGCAATCAACGAGCAAGCACTCTATTACTATGAGGCAAACACGAGCAAGCATCAATAATAAGGCAACACGAGACATCGCACCTACCGTCGAGAGCGGTTACTAACAAGTTAAGTGGAGTACTCTTCACACACGACGATACCGCACGTTTACAATGGTTCAAGTTGTTTAGCTACACAAGATGAGCGAAGGTTGTTAACATGGCATCTCACTCAAGCATGGCATAGCACACAAACATGAAAAGAGGTGAAGCATAAAGGAAACTATCTATGCTAGTCAATTTATGTGAGGCACAACCTAAACATGGCATAACACTAAGTACCCCACGACAATTAAAGGATTTGGTACTGTTCTGTCCTAAACCATATTTTATATTTGTTAACAGCACCAAACAATTGCATAAACACAAAGTACATGAAAAACTAATCAAGTTACATATAAAGAACACTCCAAACGGAGTTACGGTTAAAAAGATACAAGCAATACAAGATATGCACACAATCTGCCAACATCAGGTAGCAGACTTTAGAGCAACACATAATCAAGAAAAAGGTTGTAAACATTCAAAAAAATGATATGCAACTAAACTAGACATAGCAGGCATGGCACAAGGAATCATGCAAATAGGCATCATGAACAACTAATTATAGCTCAAGCAAAATGCACTAAAACATTACTGGTCAAGGACTTAGTGAAAATCAGGAAAACATGGCAGAAACTGTTATTTTTATGCTGTATAAACAGGGGTACAACTATATGCAAAAGTGCAGGAACATGACATAGCAATAAATGGGCATGAAGTAGACATGATGGTGATCAGGTACAAACAAGAATCAAGGTCATAGGCATCATAGATCAAAAGATATTAAGCAAACAACATGGCATCGGAACGTTACAGACTTAGTGAAAAACAGAGGTGGCTATCAACAACAGCGGCATAGCAACTTTGGAGCTCAATAACTAGATGACCAGCAAGAATTTCATGAGAATGCAATACATATAATGGAAGTAGACATGATGCTTAACAGTATGCTAAAATAATCGATGCAATAGGCCTCATGGATGTGTCACAATCATCATGGAAACTTGCAATAAAATAATAGCAGCAGCACACTAACAGGAAATAATAGCAATTAACGGTCTGATGCCCACTTCAACAATGATTAACAACATCAAGATGACCTCAACTCAAAATGCTCACGAAAGATGAACTTAAGTACACACAAAACTAAACAATTTTCCTTTTGGGCGCAACTGCATCCGGGCTACAGTTTGATCGCAATACTACTCGCAAAACAGCAATCAGCAGCAGTAATTCCAGACGTAGCAGAAAATATAGACAAAAGGAAAAAAAACATAAAGGAAAAAAAAGAGGGCCTCACCCTTGATGGGCTCGGCCCATCTGGCGGTTGGGCTGGGAGGCGCTGGAGGCCGGCTGGGCTGGCAGCGTGGACGGGACGCGGCTGGGCAATGGGCCGCTGGAGGCGCGCCGGCCCGTGTGGCGGTTGGAGCCGGCCCAGGCGAGCGGCGCTGCTAGATCGGGCGCCCGAGCGCGGCGGCGGCGGCTCCCGAACTCCGGCGAGAGGCGGGGCCGGCTCCAACGAGCGGCGAGGACCCCTGGAGGGGCGCGGCGGCCAGTGGGCTGTTGGATCCGGCGGTTTCGGTCGTCAACGGGGCGGGGCAGCGTGCAGCGAGCTTCGGCAGCTCCCATGGCGTCCGGCGGCTCGGTCGGGAGCACGCGGTGGCGCGACCGCGACCTGCGAGGGAGGAGATGGTGAGGGAGACACGAGGGGAAGGGAGGAGAGGAGGGAGGTGAGGTGGTGGAAACCGGGTGGCGCGCAGCTCGCCGGCGGCGCGGAGGCTCGGCCCTACGGGTTCTGAGGCGGCTGGGAGGCTGTGGAGGAGCTCCGGTGGGCGACGTGGTGCGATATCGTGCGTCCGTCTTCGGATCTAACGGCTGCAATGCGTCCAGATCTAGGGTTTCGGGATTTGGGAAAAAATTGGGGTAGATCTGGACATTGTGAGGGGGTGGCTGCAATTTTGGACTAGGGAAACCCTAGAAAGGGGTGGGAGAGTGGTGGTCTTTATATAGCCCAGGTGGCTGGCAGTTTGCAAAAACATCCCCTGTGTTTCTCTCGCGCGCGCGGCGTTTTCGTTTCTGACCGCCGGGGGTCCGCAGGACCTCCGATTCGGGTAAAACTTCAAACTGCGCGATCAGCGCGTCGAGCCGGCGGCATTCACCTGGCGCTGGAACTGTTTCGACAACACTTTCCGGTGCGATATAAAAATAACCCGTTTAATTATTAAATGGGGTTGTCGTTCCGTTGGCTGCGGCTGGTCTGGTGCGGGTTTTCGCGACGGTGATCGGGTGAAACCCGGTGTCGCAAAGGTCAAGTGTCATGGTGGCAAGGGTCGGTCTCTGTCCGATACGAGATAAGAGGGGGGGAAGTAATCGCCAATCGATAAATCGGGGATGCAAACACCGCAAACAAATCAGACAATCAAACAATTCAAACCGAAAACAAAATTTTTAGTTTTTGTGAAATCTGGGTTGTTACACTAAACAACTTGAACCATTGTAAGTGTTAAGTATCGTCGTGTGAGATCAATACTTCACTTAAACTGCTAGTAACTGCTCTCGACGGTAGATGTGATACCGTACTGCGTTGTCTCGTGTTGTCTTCTCGACGTTGCTTGCTGGTGATTTCTTTGTAGTAATAGATGCTTGCTCGTCGATTGCCTTTCCATTGTTTCCTTCCTGTGTGCTCCCGCGGTTACTCTCGGAGACGATGCGAGATTGCGAACGACTACACCTTCGGCTTTGTCTTCTCATCAGGTAAGGGGGAGCATATATCATGCTTATAACTTTCAGCTCACTTGCCTAGGTATAGGATATAACGATTGCTTGATCCTACCACCTCATATTTATGCCTCCAATCAAAACCCAAAGCAGCCATGTTCCTCCACATCGTAGCAAACCATTTTTTGGCCATGTACCTTACTTTCTTAACCACTTCTTAGTATGCATGCTTAGGATGTTATCCTATGTTATCCTTTTACTCCTTGGATTGGGCTATCACACTATTATATTGTTGTGGATGATATGATTATTATAATGTTGACTATATTCGACGAAGGATGGAAGGTCAGGCTATCCCACCTTGGCGCTTTGTTCCATTCGATTCACCTAGGGTCCGAGTTCCGGGTATTGGTTCTAAGACTGAGCGTGCCTAACCGCATGTGGGATGCTATGGGGTCCCGTCTTCTTACCTACATAGCTCCAAACATTTCTAGTGGTGGCCCAAGCTGATTTTACCATTTGAAAACCGCATGCATAACTGGTCTGCAGCCAGTGGATTTAAAACAAACCGGACCAGTGGGATGGTATATCCTATTGGTCCACACTTGTTCGGCGAGGGGCCGGGCATGGAATATGCCACGGTAGCCAAAACCCAATTGAGATGGTAGAGTCCGATCCGGGAGAGAGACCGTCTTTTGGATTGGGTTTCGACTCTCCGGGGGCCACCCGGATTTGGTCATTGTTAGTTAGTGGGATTATGACATCCAGATCTCTCGGAACAACTCTTCAATGAGTGTCTTTAACGGGCCGACTGAGAGAGCCGGCGTACATGCGGAGCATATAATGGGAAGTTGGTACACCCTTGTAGGGTGAAATCTTTTCGAGAAGCTGTGTCGACGGTTATGGAAGACATGGAACCTACGTCTTGTTCGTAGATAACATCAACTGAATCATAACTAAAACTTGGTCAATGTGTGTGGGCCTTGTCTGCTTCTTCTTCTTCGGTATACGAAGGGCAGGACAAGGATTGGATAGGTGTTATGTTTGCGTAAGTAGCTGATAGAAGACTTGTTGGAGGCGATTGCTCGTCGAATGCTTGGTTCTCATCTTACTCTAAATATATCGTTAGCCACCTCATATATTGCTAGTGCGGCTGCAACCTCAACCACTACCCCCATCTTACCGTGAGAATTTAGTTATCTGACTTGTTGATATATCTCACCCCTTCTTCTCTCTTTTATGTACCATATGCGAACGATCTTGGACTACGTAGGAGCCTGGTGCCCTTCCTTCCGGACGCCTTCGTGGAGACTTGACGACGACTAGTTAGGCGGATCCCGGCAGAGAGCCTGGACCCGTGTGGAAGTGGGAATGGTGTGTTTTACCTTTTCAACTAGGCATTTGATTGTAGTCTGTACTCAGACATATATCTTCCACTTATGTATTGTGTTAAGGCAGTTCTATGCCGATTGTATGAGATGTTGTATCTTTGTAGTTGTAATGATGTGATATCATGTTGAAATCCGAGACATATGGCTTCGTCATATGTCGCGATGGGTCCAATATGTGCTTCGTCCTCGGGTCTAAACAGAAATGTTCAGATCTAAAACAGTACCACATATCTGGTCTTACAATGAGGGTACCTGGTGCGTGTCAATATGGAGGGCCCGCTAGAAGCCTCGACTAGACCACCCGAAGCACCGACGGTTGCACCGACGTAGGAGTCCTCAGCATTATGGAAACCAAGACTTGTCGTCCAAGACTAAAGCTAGATTAGGCAACTGCTTCTGTAAACGTAGATGGACTCCTTGCGACCCAGCCTAGTATATAAAGGCTGGGAGAGGGGACGTCTAGGGCATCCAATCTCATAGAAACACCTCCGATCCCGAGCGATCTCGCTTCAATCGCCACTGTAATTGCCTCCCTCATAATACAAAAGAGCAGGAGGTAGGGGCTTCACCAATTGAGGGCCCTGAACCTAGGTAAATCCCTGTCTCCTGTTAGCCGACGACTATCGCCAACCTGCACCTCCTCTCTACGATCTAAACCTAGGGTACTTTACCATGGGATTTGCCGTGGCCGATCCTCGTCAATTGGCGCCGATCGTGGGGAAGACGCAGGTTGGAATCACGATCTCGGAGGTTCCGTCATCAGCAACCAGCAATTCGAAAGTTCGAGCAAGATCCAACCCTCTCGAAGATCTCATGTTAATTTCAAACCTCTCCATCGCACCGCCAAGTGATGTCTACGCACGCTTCTATTCTTGTAGACTATGTTGGGCCTCCAAGCGCAGAGGTTTCTAGGACAGCAGCAATTTCCCTCAAGTGGATGACCTAAGGTTTATCGAACTCGGGGAAGTAGGGGTTGAAGATGGTCTCTCTCAAGCAACCCTGCAATTAACATACAAGAAGTCTCTTGTGTCCCCAACATACCTAATACAACTAGGAGTTGTATAGGTGCACTAGTTCGGCGAAGATATGGTAAAATATGGGTGATAGGTGTGATAAAACGAAGTAATATAAATCTGTAATAAAAAGTGCAGCAAAGAAACAAGTAACAAAAGTGAGTGCAAACGGTGTAACAATGATGGAAAAAAGGCCTAGGCTTCATACTTTCACTAGTGGCAACTCCCAACAACATTAACATAGTCTAATCACATGATATTTCCCATAAAACATGCAATGGAGACGCACTCGGAGGTCATTCCTTTGTGGTCAAGAGAGGATGAGAATTATGTAGGCTACAAAAGCACACCTCAAAGTTCGTACTTCTCAATATATGGATTTCCCAATTTCACCGTGGCCATCCAAAGAGAGTACCACAATCACCACAACATATCTAAAGGATAGTCAAAAACAAGCACCAAGAGACACTCAATCTTCAATCCACACACAAAAGAGGAAATCACTTATGAAAATATTCTTATAACCCATGTCCAATAGACCGCTGTCACCTTGGTCTCGGGGATTATACTAGATAGGATTAAGTGAGTACATCAAATCCAATACATAGAAGAAGGAGAAACATCATGGGATCACCCTATATTAACATAGCCAATCATCACAACAAAGATCACATCATGGAAGAGAGAGAGAAACCACATAGATCAAGATACAAGCCTTAGCCCCGAGGAGGAACTACTCACACATGGACATGGTGAGAGGGAGAGTTGTTGATGGAGAGGTGCAGCCCGGAGGAGATGAAGGAGACGGCGACGGCGGCGGCCACGGCGGCGGCGGCGCCCACGGCCACGGCGCTTGGGGGCAGCGGCCCTTGGCCCCTTCTTCTTCTTTGGATATGGTGTTGCTATAGAGATTGATCTCCCCCTCAAGACGGCTGCCAAGGGGGAGAAAATTTCGTGGTGCCCTTTGACCTAGGTTTCCTCTCTTTATATAGACTCTCGGATTCCTGTCATCCAGATTAGGTCTTCTGTATTTCAGGGTTTCTGGAAGCATTCGAAGTCCGATTGGGCCGAATTTTATGTCTAAATCCACCGGAAAAAAATTCACTACAACTTCGTAGTTCTAAATTTTTCCGTTTGAGGCAGTCTTCTAGCGTTTCCGAGGCGATCTTTAAAACCTATCTGGTGGGGAGAGATTTCGGGAAAGTTAGAGTTCAACTCTTACAAGGCTTTCTTTTGTGATCTTTCCTTTATACAAGTTATTCCTACACATAAAGTAGAAAAATAAGAACTTGTGAACTCTTGCAATCATTAATAGGTTAGTTCCAAAATATGTTATAAAGATATATGAAACTATATAAAAAACATAGCAATATCACACAAAACATGCATGGAGCAAGCAGAAATTATAGATACGTTTGGGACGTATCAACATCCTCAAGCTTAATTCCTACTCGTCCTCGAGTAGGTAAATGATAACAAGCATAATTTCTGTGGTGACATGCTACCAACCATATAAGAAGTCTTAAGTCAAGCAATCAAGGCATGTAATTCAATTCAAGTCATAAAAGGTAAGAGTCTATATTAGCATTGAAACAAGCAACATAAGAACATAAAGGTGCAAGAGCTCTGGCTGTCCGTGACTTGAATGTCTCCAAATGGTGTTTGCGTTCAAGAAAGGGGATAGGGATATACGAGAAAAAATATTTTTTTGTTGAGAACTCAATCTATTAAAGTTTCACACTTGGTCTTCTTTCGAATCTTATCTTGACTCATCCCCAGACCACTAGCCAGGTACAAGTCAAAATGATTCACTCATTTTCGACATATTGAGCACTCATGCAATGGATGAGCGTAAGCAAGAAAGTTGACACTTAGGATGTCAAAGAGAGAATATGGTGGAGGAGGAAGACAAAAAGGGTGTGAAAGGAGAGAGAAATCCAAATGATAGATATGATGTGAGGAGTAGGGATTTCCATGCAACGGATGCACATATGACCTCCAATGGAACTAGTGGGGGTGCATCTAACTTGCTTGCTCAAGAAGACCTAGAGCTCGTTTGAGGAGGCTCATCATTGGAATATACAAGCCAAGTTCTATAGTGTGAAGGTCCCCACATAGCTATATGCATGATGATTATCTCTATGGAGTGCAAGGGATTAAGGATGAAGTACTAGTGTGGATCTCTCAAAAGGAATAGTAGTGTGCCCCCTTCTCTTTTTTTTCTTTTTCTCTTTTTTCTATTTTTTTTGTTTTTTGGTGGCTTCAATGGCTCTTTCTATTTAACTCTCATTTGTCCTCTTTGGGATCTTTAATTTTTTCCGCTTTGGGATCTTTTCCTCACTTAAGGGCAACACTCTATTTTACAAGAACGTATAGAAGATCTTTCACACTTTACAAGGTACTCAAACATAAAGAAGATGCAGCTATCATGATGTATGAAAGGTATGAGTCTAGTAGTGTAGCAGGAACATGTATGACATGAAGATCAAGTCATGAAGAGGTGGATGTTGCATGGCAATATATCTCGAAAAGGCTATGGAAGTGCCTTGATAGGTAGGTATGTTGGCTGTTTTGAGAAAATATATAGGGAGATTTATGATTACAGAGCGTATTATTCCAAGGGTTTGGATTTACCGGCGAAGGTGGACGCCAACTCTCGGAGTGAGAAGAGGGAAATGCACGGTACGGAAGAGGCTAGCAAATATGAGGAGGTGCAAGTGTCAACTTTCAATACTTACATTAGTCTGAAGAACTCATGCAATTATTATAGGCAACTCTCAATCTAATAAGGAGGCACACAAAGAGACAAGTACCCCGAGGAGGAGTGTATGGGGGTTTGGTTATCCTTGCGCATTCTCAACTCATGGTACATGAGTGTACTTTAATATCCGATCCCTCCAAAGATTAGTGATCCATCTAGTAGCTAAAGTTCTCAACTACTTTTTGTAGGTTTTGAAAATAAACACGGATTGCCCAAAATACGACACCTATCACTAATAGGCTAGAGCTCTTGACACCAAAAGTTCAAACATTAATCACAACAATACCTCAAAACTATTGCAAGTTACTACTATAATTGAATAGCATCCTCAATTACCTACTTTTCAAGACAAGACACAACTCAGTGCAACAACCAACTCTCTTAACAAGATAAACATGAAAACTAAAAAGAGTTACAGCAAAAAACTAAACAAAATCCAAGGCTCTTGCCAAAGATAAAAACTAAAACTAAAACAAAACATGGCAGTAGCTACGAAAAGATAAAGAACACACAACAGAGAAAGATAAGCATGAAAAATCCTATGATGTGTTCTAGATTGCAGTGGAGCGTGTTTCTCTCCCACACAAAGTAAGATGGTGTCTAACTTGTTATGAGCAGCAAGCAAAGCTAAATAAAACAAAAAAAAGGAAACCTAAGAGCGAGACGCTCCAAGCATATGACATAACACATGAAGTGATAAAAATATAGTGAGACGAAGTAAGAACGGATGACTGTTGATGGAGAAGGGGATGCACGGGGGCATCCCCAAGCTTAGACGCTTGAGTCTCCTTGAAAATTTGTTGGGGATGCATGGGGGCATTCGCAAGCTTGAGCGCTTGACACTCCCGAATCTTCTTTCATCATCTTCCATCGCACACTTGAAAACACCCTTCATACATAACTCATCATAAGCTGATTAGAGAGGTTAGTACCCTTATTATATAATTTTTACCCACTGGATATAAAGATATTCTAGAAGAGCTACTGTTTCTCAAGATTTCCAAAAAGTTTTTGCAAAGAAAAAGCAAGCTTAAGGTTTGCAAAAGTTAGGAGAGACAAAACGTGGCAGAATCTGTGAAAAACAGAACAGCAGGTAGTAAAGAATTTTTTAGGGGTACTTCTACAACTCGAATAAAAAAACTCAGAACAGACGCTGGAAATTCAATTGTATGGAGCACGCTGTCACAAAAATTCAGATCCAAAAGATGATCTGGTGATTTTAGGCTAATTTTTCCGTCCAAGGACAGAATCTGTTTTCTGGACAGCATGTCACAACTTTTGAACTTTCTTGCAATCGGAGGCTAGACTTGGCACAAAGATTGAAAATAAAGATACAATGATGTTGCTAAAGTAGTAACAATCATCAAGACCACTAAAAACTGAAAGTAAAAAACTCAAACTAAAGATAACAAGGGTTGTCTCCCTAGAGCTCTTTCTTTATAGCCATAAAGATGGGCTTAAGATTTTAATGATGCTCTCATAGGAATAAGGAATAAGAGTGGAAGAACAAAAGAGAGCATCAAGAAGCAAATAAAAAACACATTTAAGTCTAACATGCTTCCTATGCAAAGGGATCTTGTAGAGAAATAACTCATGGAAGCATAAAGATATTAGCATAGGAAGCCAAAATAAGTGCAACTTCAAAATCTTCAACATAAAGAGAGGGAACTTGATATTATTGAAATATATATAAGCATATGTTCCCCTCTCATAATAATTTTCAGTGGGATCGTGAATAAACTCAACGATATAAGTATCACGTAAAGCATTGTTACCATGATCCACATGCAAAAGGGTACTCTTACTCTCCACATAAACATAATCTTTCTCATTGGTAATAGTGGGAGTAGGACTATCATAAACAACTTGAACACTATAGATTAATTGTGTATTAGGAAGATGGTGTTCAACAAGGGAGTAATTCCCTCCATGATTATGACAAGTTTCATAAGGATAATTTCTCCTTATTTCATAGGTACCTTTATAATCACTAAAGATAGGAGTTATAACATCATCATAGTAGAAAGAGCATTATCATTGCTAGAAACTATATTTGTAAACATGTTGTCTTTATTCTTACTAGCAAAAGAATTATCAATTACCACATCATTAATGGGTAAAGGACTTGCAATCCTATCATCCCCAAGCTTAGAGCTTTCCATATCATCACTCTCAGAGTTAGTACCAAAAAGATTTTCAAGATCATAAGTAGCATTATCATCATTTTCCCAATCACAAAAAGTAACATGCATATCATAATCAAAATCATCTTCAATAGTTCCTACGGACTAAACATCAGGATAATAATGAATGCAATCAAGCTCACCGTCCTCCAAAAATTTCTGTCCGTTATGATAAAAATTGATGCGAGGAATATGCTCAGGCCAGGTTGTTACCCATTCTTCTTCCTTCTTGCTCCTCTTCCTCCTCCTCTTCTTTTCCTTCTTCTTCACCTTAGGAAGGAGTGGTTGGAGAGAAAGCTTCTCCACATATCCTGGTTTATCATTAGAAACAATAGGGGAAACTTGGGTGGAAATCTCCTTTTTATTAGTAGAAACATAAAAGACATTTTTATACTTTGGTAAAGTTCCCTCCTTTCTAATATATTTTATGTAATCATTATCATGGCAATTAACAACACAATAGAGATGGAAATTCTGCAAAGTGTTATTTATTCCCAAAGCATGAACATATAGCCAAGAAGTCTTTTCCGATAACTCTTCACACATCAAAAATAACATAAGCTCATCATAAAGATCACGGGTGATCATGTCATCACACAACTGGCTAACAGTTATATTTTGAAAGTACATGCACTGAAAATTGAAGTGACCCTTTATGCAGCAAAGTTCACAAGTAAAAGGATAAAGGTCACACAATTCTCTAGCAATTTCATTTAAATCTCTAACCCAAGTGATTGTTCTTTCATGCTTATGTTGCTTACAATACTTCTCTTCTTCCAACATAGGCCTTTCACAAGGTCTATCCACTCCACAAAAATTAACACGCTTATATAAAACTTCATTTTCAGGAATTGGATCATGCATGTTGCAATCATCATTAAAAATTTCATTTTCTTTGCAAATCTCTTTAAAAGGTTCATGATGCTTGATCCAATTCTCCTTAGGCATATTAAGATGTGAAGCAAAAGATTTGAGGAAATCAATAAGGAGTTGAGAATCAAGCCCAAACTTAGCACTAAACTTATTAAAACTTGCAGTTTCAACAAAGGAATTAATGCAATCATACTCATAAATTATACCTGACTCTTTACCTTTGTCGATCTCCCAATCTTCAGTATTGTGTTGGATTCTTTCAAGGAGTTCCCATTTAGCATCAATCTTTTCGTTTGTCAAAGATCCCATCGAGGAAGCATCGAGCAAGTCTTTATCCTGTCGAGATAGCCTTGCATAGAAATTAGTAATAATCATATCTTTGGGGAGCCCATGGTTAGGACATTTTAGCATCAAAGTTTTCAGTCTCCCCCAAGCTTGAGCTATGCTCTCTCCGTCATGAGGATAGAAATTATAAACATAATTCATATTCTCATGGACTTCATGAAGAGGATAAAACTTGGAGTAAAAGAGAGACTGGATCTTTTCCCAATCCAGCAGGTGAGAATCATGTAGTAGCCTATACCATTCCAATTCTTTTCCTTTCAGTGACAAGGCAAATAATTTCCTCATGACTTCATCTCTTGTCAAACCTGAAATCTTAAATAACTCACAAAGTTCTGTAAGTTTCAACAGATGAACACTAGGATGGACTGTTCCATCCCCTGCATAATGATCATTCATAACCTTTTCAATTATCCCAAGTGGTATTTTGAATGGGATACATTCATTAGGTGGATGAGGCTTCTCTACCACGGGCGTGGTAAAGCAGCCTCCCCGAAGCAGCGAACTAAGATTGCAGTTTTCCATAAGCCTAACCAGTGAAAATATAAAACAAGAAACGAAAAGATTTAATTGCAAAATCTAAAGATATACCTTCAAGCACTCACTTCCCCGGCAACGGTGCCAGAAATAGTTTGATGTCTACGCACGCTTCTATTCTTGTAGACTATGTTGGGCCTCCAAGCGCAGAGGTTTGTAGGACAGCAGCAATTTCACTCAAGTGGATGACCTAAGGTTTATCAAACTCAGGGAAGTAGAGGTTGCAGATGGTCTCTCTCAAGCAACCCTGCAATTAAGATACATGAAGTCTCTTGTGTCCCCAACACACCTAATACAACTAGGAGTTGTATAGGTGCACTAGTTCAGCGAAGAGATGGTAAAATATGGGTGATAGGTGTGATAAAACGAAGTAATATAAATCTGTAATAAAAAGTGCAGCAAAGAAACAAGTAACAAAAGTGAGTGCAAACGGTGTAACAATGATGGAAACAAGGCCTAGGCTTCATACTTTCACTAATGGCAACTCCCAACAACATTAACATAGTCTAATCACATGATATTTCCCATAAAACATGCAATGGAGACGCACTCGGAGGTCATTCCTTTGTGGTCAAGAGAGGATGAGAATTATGTAGGGCTACAAAAGCACACCTTAAAGTTCGTAGTTCTCAATCTATGGATTTCCCAATGTCACCGCGGCCATCCAAAGAGAGTAGCACAATCACCACAACATATCTAAAGGATAGTCAAAGACAAGCACCAAGAGACTCTCAATCTTCAATCCACACACAAAAGAGGAAATCACTCATGAAAATATTCTTCTAACCCATGTCCAATAGACCGCTGTCACCTTGGTCTCGGGTATTATACTAGATAGGATTAATTGAGTACATCAAATCCAATACATAGAAGAAGGGGAAACATCATGGGATCACCCTAGATTAACATAGCCAATGATCACAACAAAGATCACATCATGGGAGAGAGAGAGAAACCACATAGATCACGATACAAGCCTTAGCCCCGAGGAGGAACTACTCACACATGGAAATGGTGAGAGGGAGAGTTGTTGATGGAGAGGTGCAGCCCGGAGGAGATGAAGGAGACGGCGACGGCGGCGCCCACGGCCACGGCCACGGCCCTTGGGGAAAGCGGCCCTTGGCCCCTTCTTCTACTTGGAGATGGTTCTGCTATGTTGATTGATCTCCCCCTCAAGACGGCTGCCAAGGGGAGGAAATTTCGTGCTGCCCTTTGACCTAGGTTTCCTCTCTTTATATAGACTCTCGGATTCCCGTCATTCAGATTACGTCTTCTGTCTTTCGGGGTTTCTGGAAGCATCCGAACTCCGATTGGGCCCCATTTTATGTCTAAATCCACCGGAAAAAAATTCCCTACAACTTTGTAGTTTTAAGTGTTTCCGTTTGAGGTCGTGTTCTAGCGTTTTCGAGGCGATCTTTTAAACCTGTCTGGTGGGGACAGATTTCGGGAAAGTTAGAGTCCAACTCTTACAAGGCTTCCGTTTGTGATCTTTCCTTTATCCAAGTAATTCCTACACATAAAGTAGAAAACAAGAACTTGTGCACTCTTGCAACCATTAATAGGTTAGTTCCAAAATATGTTATAAAGATGTATGAAAGTATATCAAAAACATAGCAATATCACACAAAACATTCATGGAGCAAGAAGAAATTATAGATACGTTTGGGACGTATCACCAAGCATGTTCAATCCACGACTGGGCCAAAATTAGTCTTTTGGCGACTACCAAATCCGCACATGATGATGAAGGACTCGACGACCCAGAAGACAAGTACAAGATGCAGTCGCAGAGCCAGCAATAGCGCCAGATCAGGCGTAGGAACTTCACATTGAAATCTCGCTCTAACAACCACCAACCGCCACGACAGCCCCTATCACCAGACGAACACCCGCCACAGTTCGCAACATGGATTTATCCACCCGCCCTGGCGAATATGATGACCCCGATAAAAGGCCAAACGAGTTTGCCAAGATGATCCGGAACTACTCGATCAACATCGGGATAGAGCTCGATCAAAGGATTCACTCCTGCTCCGAAGACCACTCACGAACACAGCGTATCGCAAGGAGAAGAAGACATGCCGGCTCGAGCATTCTTACAACCAAAGAGCAGCTGGACGGGCCTTGCACAATCCACTATTTCGAAGACGACTGGGGACGACTCAGGGCAGGCCACACTCTGAGGAGCTACCGCCTGTTCATCGAACTATCCGACAGGCTAAAAGAAGAGAAGCAACACAAAGCCAAACGAGCCCGAGAAACGGCGCAGCCACCAGCGCCTGACATAGAAGAACAATAGCCACCGTCTCACGGACGGGTGTGCATAATCCAAAAAGGACGACCTTCAAAGATGAAGTAGGAGGCGAACACTCTACAAGCCCGGGCAGCCAAAGACTTGTTGTCATAAGAACCCTATTACTTATGCGATTCGGAAGTCAGAATCACCTTTTTGCAAGAAGATCAACTACCCGTAGTTCTAAGGCCAGGAAACGCGCCTTTGGTTCTCGAAGCACAGATTGGTGGATACGATATGACTCGAGTATTCATGGACGGCGGGAGCAGCCTAAACATCATCTTTGCTGATACCCTGCGCAAGATGCTGATCCCACGATCACAAATTGGTGGATACGATGTGACCCGAGTATTCATGGACAGGGGGAGCAGCCTGAACATCATCTTTGACGATACCCTGTGCAAGATGCTGATCCCACGACCAGTCTTGCAGAACTCATGTGTCACACTCTATGGTATAGTACTAGGCGAGGAAGATTCCTCCCTGGGAACAATCAAGCTCGACCTAGTCTTTGGCAACAAGGGAAACTTCGCAAGAAAAACCCTAGAATTCCAAGTTCTCGACTGGAAGTCCCAATACAACGCCATACTAGGTCGACCAGCATTTGCGCAGTTCATGGCAGGCCCAAACTATGCGTACCTAAAGCTCAAGATGCCAGGACCCGCCAGTGTCATCATAGTCAGCGGAGGCTGCATCAAGTCAGATCAATGCGATCAAGATTTCCATCAAGTCTCGAACACATTCGGAGCACAACAGGAACTCAAAGAAATAGCAATGGTGATAGAAAGGAGCGTCTTTCCACTAGCAAGCAGAAGTGAAATAAAGGAGATCACTCGCGACTTCAGCATCGACGGTGACATTGTCACCCACCAAGTGCACCCGACGAACCCGGACAAGACGTTTTAGATTTACGCTCATCTACTAGAAGAACAAGCAACAACTCTCCCAGCTTTCCTTCCCGAAGAGTGTAAAATCTTCGCCTGGTGTCCCGCCCACATGCCCAGAATACCGCGAGAATTTGCAGAGCATGCACTACAAATCTTCCCAAACACTAAACTAGTAAAGCAAGCGCTACACAGATTCTCCGATCCAAAATGCAGAGCCATCGGATGGAAAGTCAATTGACTACTAGACACACAATTCATCCAGGAAATAAAGAAGGCCACTTGCGTATTGCGCATGTGCGTCGACTACAGACCCGTCAACAAGCACTGCCCTAAGGACCACTTCCCTCTTCCAAGGATCGACCAAATCATCGACTCCACCGTAGGATGTGACCTCTTGTCCTTCCTAGACGCTTATTCAGTATAAAACCAGATTAGGATGAAGGAGGAAGACGAGGAGCACACTTCGTTCATCACCCCCTTTGGCGTATTCTGCTACAGGACAATGCCCTTTGGGGCTAAAAAACGCTGGGGATAAATACCAACGGATGATGCTAGCATGCCTAAGGGACCAAATCGGCAGAAAAATCCAAGTCTACGTAGACGACATCGTCATCAAAACGTATAATGCAGACACACTACTCGGCGACCTCCGGGAGACCTTCGCAGAACTCAGCAGATACAGGATCAAGCTTAATCCGAAAAAATGCGTGTTCGGCGTCCCAGCCGGAAAACTGCTCGGGTACATGGTTTCTGCGCGAGGAGTCAAAGACAATCCAGAGAAAGTCCAAGCACTCGCCAGGATGCCAGAACCAGTCAACATTAAGGGCATACAACAGCTCACTAGAAGACTCGCAGCGCTGAGCCGTTTCATCACCAGGCTTGGAGAAAGGACCCAACCATTTTACCAGTTGCTCAGGAAAGGAGGCAAGTTCGAATGGACCAAAGAAGCTCGGAATGCATTCTCAGACCTAAAGAAGACCCTCTCGACTCCACCCATCCTGTCAGTACCCAAGGAACGTGAACCCCTATACCTCTTCATAGCGGTGCGGAGCAGTGTAGTGATCACCGCACTCGTTGTCGAGAGCGTGGAAGAAGGAAAAATACAAGGCATTTAGAGGCCAATCTACTACCTTAGCGAGGTCCTCACAAAATCTCAGCAGAAGTACCCGCACTACCAAAATCTCGTGTACGCCATCGTCACGACGTCACGCAAAGTAACATATTATTTCGAGGAGCACCCAATTACAGTAGTGAGCAGCGCACCACTTTCGGACATCCTCAACAACCGAGGAGCAACGGGCCAAGTCGCGGAATGGAATATCAAACTCAGCCCTCGCGACCTGCAATTCAGGCACCCAACAATGATCAAAGCGCAAGTTCTCCCAGATTTCATGGTCGAGTTGATGGAGGTACAAACACCCGGCCCTCCGGACCTCTCCAATTCATGGAAAATGTTCTTCGACGGATCAAAAATACACCAAGGAGCTGGAGCAGGTATCGTGCTAATCTCACCCAAAGGATACAAACTCATATACGTACTCCAGATCAACTTCAAGAATGCATCAAATAACGAAGCGGACTATGAGTCACTCCTCCATGGCATGCGCATGGCAAAATCCAGCGGCGCCACTCGCCTCGTAATCTACGGCGACTCCAATCTCGTTGTCCAGCAAGCAATGAGAGACTGCGAAGCAGTCGCAGATAACATGTCGGCATACCAGAAGCTTTACAACACTTTAGAAGGAGAGTTTGATGGGTGCGAGCTCAACTATGTCACCAGGGCAAGTAACATAGAAGAGGACGAGCTCGCAAACATCGGATCAACCCGAGGACCAATGCCTCCGGGAGTTTTCCTCTAAAGTATCAGCCAGAGATCAATCAAGACCAAAGCACTTGAGTCAGCAGTGGCCTTAGAAGCTAGAAACGCAAACGCACCAGCACAAGTAGCAGCTGCGGACCCAGTCGCCGACGAAGAAGGCAACAACGCAGACGAGGAGGAAGAGCCGGATGTACCTGAAGGCCCGGCCTGGACAAGACCTTTCCTCAGATATATGATACACGACACCCTGCTGCAAGACGTCACAGAAGCTCGACGCATCACCCGACGATCCAAGGCGTTCACCATAATCAATGGGCAGCTCTACAAGCGCAACATTTCTCAAGTGCTCCAAAAGTTCATCGAGGAAGAAGATGGAAAGGCACTACTACTCGAGATCCATGAAGGAGTTTTCGGACACCACATGAGCAACTGCGCTCTAGCGGATAAATACTTCTGAGCAGGCTTTTACTATCCAACTACAATGCGAAACGCAGAAGACATCATGCGACGCTGCATCGCCTGACAAAAATTCGCCAGCAGGCCCCACACACCATCGTCAAAACTCAAAACCATACCACTATCTTGGCCCTTCGCAACATGGGGACTCGATATGGTTGGTCCACTCAAGAAATCTTCAAAGGGCGGTCGAACACATCTCCAGGTAGCAGTGACAAGTTCACCAAGTGGATAGAAGCAGTGCCAATCATTAGCTCGACAGCCCTCACGAGAGTAAACTTCATCAAGTCAATCATCTTCCGGTTCGGTGTACCGCACAACATCATCACTGACAACGGCACAAACTCCACCGCAGCAGAATTCCAAATTTTTTTCCAGGAAGTGAGCATCAAGATCAACTACGCATCAGTCATGCACCCGCGGTCCAACGAACAAGTCGAGAAGGCGAACGGACTAGTATGCGGCGGCATCAAAAGTGGATCCTCGCACCACTCGATCAGGCCTTAGGTAACTGGATAGAAGAACTGCCTGCCGTCCTTTAGAGCCTGGGCACCACACCTAATGCCTCGACCCAATACATGACTTTCTTCATGGTGTACGGAGCAGAGGAAGTACTCCCACATGACCTCAAATTTGGAGCCCCACGCATCACGGGCTACGAAGAGGAAGAAGCAGAAGATGCACTCGCGGACAACAAAGACATCACAGACGAAGCAAGAGACACAACCCTAGCACGGTCAGAAGGTATCAAGACAAACTGCGCACCTACCAAAGTAGCCGACTCGGAACAATAATTTGTAGAGAACAAGACCTTGTCCTGCGACTAGCACAAGATAAGGTTCATAACCTCGCCCCGCAGTGGGAAGGACCCTACATAATCTCAGAAGTAATAAGGGGAGGACCTACAGACTGAAGAACCCGAAGACCGGCGAAGACGTGGGAAACCCGTGGAATGTGGAAAACCTACGCCTCTTATTCCCATAGACTACCTAGTGGCACTTTCGTCCCATCACCTCGACATCGGCAGCACTGCCGCTAGGCAACTCATGTAAAAGTCTAAAGCAATAAAACACGTGTTGCCTCAATTATAGGCCTTGGCACTCAGCGAATCGAGTGCGGACTCACCCTCTCCCCCGAGGCTTTTTTCGCTAACGCGACGACAATACTTTGGCACTTGGGGGCTCGAGCGCGGACTCACCCTGTCCCACAAGGCGTTTTTCTCTAACGCGTGGCACTCAGGGGCTCGAGCGCGGACTCACCCTCTCCCGCGAGGCGTTTTTCGCTAATGCGACGACAATACTTTGGAACTCGGGGGCTCGAGCGTGGACTCACCCTCTCCCTCGAGGCGTTTTTCGCTAATGCGACGACAACACTTTGGCACTCGGGGGCTCGAGCGCGGACTCACCCTCTCCCCCGGGGCGTCTTTTCACTTACGAGACGACAATATTTTCGACACTCGGGGACTCAAGTATAGACCATCACCTTGTTTTCGCTCAAAGAGTTCTTTTACCGCTCACGCGATGGTCATACATTGGCAACATATTTATGCCAAGTATTCAAGTGTAAAAAATGCCCTCAAGATACCCCCTTCCAAGAAATTTTCTGACCCTCAAAGAATCAAAGGGAACCGCACAACACAAAAGTGACAAGTACCACTCGAAAAGAAAATCACCGGAGTCCATGGAAAAATCCAATTAAAGCCTTCACTCGACCGCGAGCAATCGACCAAAGCCTCCAGGGTTACTCCCATCGGGAGCGCGGTCGTGCACCCGACGAAACTTCATCGCACAGATAAAATTAATGGATAGGGCCAGTCTAACGAAACAACTCTAGCCCATGTCTGACTCTACGAGTAAAACATACCCTCGGGGGCTACTCCCATAAAGAGCGCTGCCGCGCACCTGATATTAGCACAGACTTAGGCACCCGATGGATAACAAGATCAGGCACTCCAAGAGATTTTCCGTTATACATCAAAAGGATACAATATCAAGCACTTTAGGACATTTTCTGCTATACATCAAAGGGAGTACAAGGCCAAGCATTACAAGGAATTATGACTTCTACATGTGTGCTCATGCTGAGATAATTGGCACTTGCCCACATGCTGACGAGCATCATCACAGACAAAGGGAAAATTCTACCCTAAGACTACGTGGTGAAGCGCGCCTCCTCCTTGAGCTTTGTCAGAACCCTCTGATAGGTATGTGCTAGGGTTAGCTAGTGCCTTTGCATCATGTCAAAATTTCAAAAAGAAATCTTGGAAATCAAATTCAAAATCAAAATGGGAGAAGGAACACCCCCCAGATGAATTAATTCAAAAGGCCAGATAAAAATATTTTCCAAAAATTCATGTTAGAGTTTTGAAAAGTCTTATAAATGAGTGTGATCACATATCAAGTGATGTGGGACCCACCCCATGCTCATAGATTTTTCAAATATTCAAACAGTACCTTGGAATTAAAGAAATCCCCCTATTTGATTTAAAATTCAAATCATTTGAATTTTAAAAATGTTGAAAGTTTGTGAGTGGCTTGTCCATATTATTATGAGGCCACATAAAAGTTTTCAGCATTTAATAAAATGGTTTGGTATTTTTATCAGAGCCAAAACAAATTACAGAAAAAGAAAGGAAAGATTAAACAGAGGAAAAAGGAAAAACTTACCTCCCGCCAGGGGCGAGGCCCAGCTCTCCAGCCGGCCCAGCCCACCCGAACTCCCCTGTCGTCTTCCACCCCGCGCTGCCAAGCAGCACGGTGGCGCGGCGTCGACGCCGTGGACGCCACCTCGACGCCCAGGACGTTCCAGGCCGCCCCGTGCCATCTTCTCGTGTCCTGGAGAACCGCCGTGAAGCGGTGAATCATTTCCCCCTCCTCTCTCGTGCTCTCCCTTCCTCTCCTCGTTTTCCCCTTCTTCTCCGAGAGCAGCCGCTGCTCGCCGTTGCAAGAACTCGCGGCCACCGTGCCCTAGAGATTGAACCAAGGTGTCCCAGCGCTTCGTCGTCGTCGACTTCGTCGAACTGTAGAAGGAATCGAGCCCAGACCCCGCGTAGACGCCGGAATCTTCCTCGAGCTCCCGCCGGCCGCCGTGGAGGACTTCGTCGATTACGCCGCCGTTGAGCCACCCCAGACCTCGCCACCACCTCTGCTGGATTCAGGGTGAGCTTACGAGTGAAACCCCTCACTTCTCCCCCTCGATTGCTTCCTCTAGCCGGATCTGCCATGGGAACCCGAGCACCTCGCCGCCATGGTCGTCGTCCTCCTCGCTCCAGTGCTTGTCGTGAACCCCCAGTGCACGCGTTTGACTCCCGCGTGTGCCAGCACTCGAACGCGCCACAAATCAGCCCGAACTATGCACCACAACGATGACTGCGACTTCGCCGTGGTTCTGCTGCCGCCGGAGTCGTCGCCGTCGTCGTTACAGAGCTTCCCGTGGACCCCCGAGGCCTCCAGAAGACGCGGACGACCTCCAGGAGCAATCCGGTGCCCTCCGTTTCCCCTCCCGTGGCCGGAATCGTGTTCCCGTGCTGCGCCTCCGTGGCCAGGCCGCCGGCGTGTCAGTGCTAAACCCCCCCTGTTTTCACCAATTAAGTGACCCCTGGGTCACTGACCAGTGGGCCCAGTGGCTTAATTAAGCCACTGGATTAACTTAACCCACGGGTTAAGTGAACCCAGTCAATGACAGGTGGGACCCCCTTGTCAGCCCCCCCCCCCTGACGCCAGCCTGACGTCAGCCTGACGCAGTAAATCATTTAATTGAATTTCCAGAAAAGCAAAATGGTTTAAATAATTCCAGAAAATCCAGAAAATACCCCAAACTTTAGAAATTCATAGAAAATTCATATTAACTCCAAATTGGACAAATAATATATTAAAAATGACCAGGAGAAAATTATCTTTCCAAATATGCAACTTTCAACTCTGTTTGAGTTGAATTTAAAATGTGATCAGTAGCATTTGCTATTTGATTTAAATGGAATTAAATCAAATTTAATTCAAATATTTTGGCAACTTGAACCATGGCAACATGCTACATTTCACTTACACATCAGAGGCATATCATACACATTTGAAGATAATTCAAAATGATCAAACCATATCACATATTACTTGGATAATGTTGAATTAAAATGTGGAGTTTGAATTTGCATTTTAAACGGAATATATTCCACTTAAATGGAATTGCCTCACACATCAAAACTTATACTTCAAGCTTTAACATTCAATCATGTGGTTGAGAATTGCATTCATATTGATTGCTACTTCGTGCTTTGTTTGTCGAGTAGAGGTGGAACCGGAGCAAGAGGTCACCCCCTTCGCTGAAGATCCAGAACCCGAACCTCGTCAGCAAGGCAAGCAAAACCCCATTGATCATGTCGATAAAATCCCACTTCCCTCTCATGTCTCGCTTATGCATTGTATAGGATGATCACCATATTACGATTCTACCGCATAGATGAACCCATTCCTTTGCATGACCTATCTTTTGTCACAGTAGTAAGCAAACCACAATCCTAGCAAATGTAGGAGTTGAATGATATCATGTGGCCCCTGCAATGTTACTGCTTATTGCATGCTTAGTATGATACCATGTTGTTACTGTGATGTGAGTCGGGATGGTAGTGATCATGTTGATGATGGTAGAAAAGTGTTGGTGAATCGACCCTAATACAAGGTGAACGATGAGAGGCTGTGTAGGAGTGCACGGTGGGTTGTCTCGTTGAACACCGCCCTAAGTCCGAGTTCTTGTGTGGTGATCCAAGATGAAGAGTACAACCACACATTGGGCTCACTGACCCCTCTCAACTTATTAACTCATCCCTTTCGATGTCTAGAGTTCGCAGTAGTTCGGAGTTCTGGTAGGCTTGTGGCCTGGATGCTAAGTGAGAGAACGGCTCATCTGAGACCGGCTTATGCACCACGCACACATCGCTTGGGTCCACTTCGGTAAACCGGCCGGGTTCACGATTGTGGTAGCCAACCCAAGTAGGCGGCTTTCTTGGACTATATAGGCTATGAGGTAACAGTTGTGGTGAGCATCCTCGCTGGCACCCCTTGAATGGTGTCGAGATCAAAGGCGGTAAATGATGGTCATGTGTGTGTAGCGGTACACCCTTGCAAGGTTAACAAAACTATTCGAATAGCCGCGTCCGCGGTTATGGACTACTTGGAAAGCTTAGCTTGATTATTAGATAACTTGAACCGGATACTTCTAAAACACACCAAGATAAGTGTGAGTGCTATGGCGTGATTTCTCGTGGGGAAGTCGAGGAAGGCACCATACTGGTGTATTGGTTGGAGAAAGTAGTGGACTCGTGTACGCTTCTTACCTCAAGTCTGCTACTCGTAGTTCAGGATTAGCCAAGTCAAAGCTGGCATTTTCTGCAAGTGAACCCCACCTCCCTTTACCTTGATACATGTGCATGAGTAGTATAGCTCCTAGGTAAGTCTTGCTGAGTACGCCTTTGTACTCACGTTTGCTTAATCTATGTTTTAGACGACGCCACTGACCCCGAAGGTGGCTTCTTCATCGAGCTGGACGACTGAAGTTAACTAGTCTAGTCCCAGTCAGCAGACTGGTTCCCTCGTGGAGGGCTTTATGTTTGAATAAGGCTTCTTAAGCCAATTTGTTAAACTTGTCTGTACTCAGACATAATTTGCTTCCGCTTTATGTTGTAATGTTGGATCACATGTTTGTGATCTCTGTGTGTACTCTATAAGAGTTATAAATAAAATGTACACTTTGTAGAGAATTGCAATGGTACCTACTGTTCATACAAGGCATGTGTGCTGCGTGTATGGTTATAGCATGCATGTCTTTTTATGGGTTTTCGAGACCTTAGTTGTGTTCTGGCTGGCAGTCTTTCATACACCAAGTGGCCCTTAGATGTGCGCAGCTTGGGGCATCGCGATGCCATTGCTCGAGACTCCGTCTCGTGCACACTTTGTGGTATGATCGAGCCCGCCCTGGACCCCGACTAAGTGATCGGGCCGGAGTAAGTCTATGTAAGAGTTTTGAGATAGTCGATAGTATGGTTGAGGCGACTTGTCTTTGAATATGGGAGTTCACCACCCATATCATTAGACTTGTGTGCGGACGATGAGGACCCATCACAGTTGATCATCCGGCCTGGATGGGATGCCCCTCACGTACGATGCTTTCCGAGAATGTTCAGTGCTTGGCCTTGTCTGCTTAGACAAGTGGATGCGGTTCTCGGCTCTCCATATGACTATGTCTTAACTGTACTTGCATACGCTAACCCCGGGTCCCGACAGACATGGTATCAGAGCAGGACTGACTGTAGGACTAGTAGCCTTGGCCGAAGTTGAGTCTAGCTTGCTATAGTTATATAGTTACTCTGGGTATATAAGGGAACAACGTAAGGCTTCATTTTTCTCCTTACCCCTTCGTTCTGAGTTCTGAGTCACCCTCATCTTGTTCTACGGGAAGATAGGACTAGGCTCTCCTCTGTCTTTTTAGCACATCTCGTTGATTGCTTCCTTATAGCCGTAGGAAAGTTGTGTCAGGTTTTCCTAGCATTGTTATAATGCTGATTTCTTATATCGTATTATGTAAGTGTTGTTTTCATGATTGAAAGAAATTGTCATTTCTTACAATTACAGCCGTTATGCTGTCCGAGTCATTCCAGGTTTATCTCATAATCTGATGCATTTGCAAACTCCTTTCTATTTTTAGATGGCAGATCTTCCCCCTCGGCAGATTGTTCGTTTGACCAGGTGCCTCGGTGTGCGTGGCCATCCCGCCACGTTGATCGAGATGATGTCCTATGTGGGATATTGATGGTACCCTGAGTACACCATCGAGGAGAAGTTCCACGACTTCAACCAGACGCATTTCCACTGCATTGTCCGGATCTACCCGCACCACGTTGGAGTCACCCAGCCTATCCACTTTGGACATGGCATCGGCGTTACCGAGAACATGGCTGTGCAGGATGCTGCATATTCATGTATTACACTGCTGAGAGAGGAGCACACCATGCTGAGAGAGACTTCATTCCGCTATATCCCTGCTGCACTTCCAGGAGAAGAGGGATATTACACCGGACTCTACTCAGATCACTCTGCAGAGGATCCAGCACTCCAGGTGACTGCTAGGTTTGCTAGTGACAGAGATCGTGATGCACGCGCTCTCCGTTTTGAGCTCCACGCTACTCGTGTTCGTCTGTATCGAGCACTGACGCTCTTGGCACCCTTTGTGAGCGTGGGATCAGTGGAGTACGATGCGATCTATCCAGTGCGGACCCAGATGCCTTCTCGAGTTGCTTGGCCCGAGATTGGAGGAATTTTTCCACCCCGTGGTCCTTTGCTTCCACACTACACTGGACCTAGGCCCCATCCTTGCCCAAATGGATATCAGGGCCCACAAGCCTCCGTGTTTTCCGATGGTCACCTCCAGCTACCGGGATACGCGGGTAACTTTTATGAGGACTACTATGGAGATGGAGATGAGTGAGACCGCCTGTGGTCTTACTTAGTGAGGATGTAGTAGTATCCTAGTATATTGTAAGCAAGGTGTCTAAGTTCCAGAGGCTTAGATAAATAATGTATAGGAAGTCAGAGTGCCTCTGAAGGATGTATCATCTTCATCACGTTTGTATTAGCTTAGTGCTTGTACTAAAACGATGTATGGTTTGTATGACAGCTTGTGAATATATGGCTTGTATGCTTTATCACCATGTTGTCAACATGATTACTTCCTTTGCTCTGTAATCCTTCCAGTACTTCAATACCTTGATTAGACTCTTGAAATCAACTCTGTTTGACTTTGGTTTTTTCACCTTCAGGATGTCTCAAGGTACACGTGGCCAGATTGGTCGTAACCAAGGTCGTGGGAACGACCAGGAGGAAGGCAACCTTCCACCCCCACCCACGATGGCCCAAGTTCTGATGGAGGTCGAGAGGAACCGCCGTGACTCTCATCACCTGCTGGAAGTCATCGCACGCAACACCACTCAGCAGCGCAATGAGCTGGTGTCTCTGAACGACTTCATCCGACTTCATCCCCCGGTTTTCAGTTACTCCACCGAGCCTCTTGACGCCGATGACTGGCTTCGCAGCATCGAGAGGAAGCTCCAAGCAGGCCATGTTGCAGATGGCGACAAGGTCAATTATGCCACCTATCACCTTGAAGGTGCAGCAAGCTCTTGGTGGGAGAATGTACTGAATATGCGTCCCGTTGGACCACCAGCATCTTGGGAGGAATTCTGTACGTCCTTCCGCGAGCACCACATCCCCAAGGGTCTCATGGACCGCAAACGTGAGGAATTCTGCAACCTCACTCAAGGCAGAAGAACCGTGGACGAGTTTAGTCGTGAGTTCAACCGACTTGCTCGTTATGCCACTGAAGAAGTCTCCACCGACTCCAAGAAACAAGAGAGGTTCCGTCGTGGCCTCAACAGTGGACTCCGTCGCGAGCTCAACCTTCATGACTTTGCCACATTCCAGGTCCTTGTCAACAAGGCCATCAAGGCAGAGGACATGAACATCCCCAACGACTTTCGCAAACACCCCAGAGATGATAGTTCATCCAGTTCTGGCTCCCAGAAGCGCAAGATTTGGATCCCCAATAGCATGTTCCGCCAGAATAACCCACCGAGGCCATCCTATGTGGCGCCTCGTCCACCCACCCAGTTCCACCCAGCTCCACAAAACAACCCAGCTCCACGCACTGTTTTCGGAGCTTGCTACAAGTGTGGTCAGGCAGGCCACTACTCTCGCGAGTGCCCCCAGAACCAGATCCAGCACCAGAATGCTCCACCACGTGCCGGAGGCAACAACAACAACAATGGTCGTGGCAAGCCACCCCAGAAGGTCTACACCGCCAAACCCGCTCCTCCCGCCACTCGTGGACGTCTGAACCAGGTTGCCGCTGAAGAGACTGACGACACCACTGACGTCATTCTTGGTACGCTCCCAGTCAATTTTGTTCCTACTTCCGTTCTTTTCGACCCAGGAGCATCTCATTCATTCATGTCGGAAAGTTATGCACTTCGTCATGAGTTACCCTTTGTTGAATTGTCCACCCCGATGGTTATTCAAACTCCAGGGTCAAGATGGCAAACTAATAGAGTGAGCCATGGTAATCAAATAGCAATTGAGGGTTTAGTATTCCTTGCTTCACTCATAGCCCTCAAGTCTTCAGACATTGATGTCATCCTTGGCATGGATTGGCTATCAAGACAAAATGCCTATCTGGATTGCAAAGGAAAATCCGTGAAACTCACCCACCCTTCAGGCCAAACCATCAACTATACCTCACCCAGAACAAGAACCCAAGTGCATTCTTTGAATGTACTCCCCCTTCCCGAACTTGAAGATATTCCGGTGGTTCGTGACTTCCCGGATGTCTTTCCTGAAAAACTGCCGGGCATGCCACCCGACAGGTGTGTAGAATTTATAGTGGATCTTGTTCCAGGAACCGCACCAATTTCCAAACGCCCTTATAAAATGGCCCCACATGAGTTAGCTGAGCTAAAAACCCAACTTGATGCGTCGTTGGCAAAAGGCTTCATCCGCCCTAGCTCATCGCCATGGGGTTGCCCCGTTCTGTTCGTAAAGAAGAAAGATGGAACAGAAAGGATGTGCGTAGATTATCGCCCGCTAAATTTAGTGACGATAAAGAACAAATACCCACTGCCCAGGATCAATGATCTTTATGATCAACTTGCAGGATCCGCTGTCTTTTCCAAGATGGATTTGAGATTAGGTTATCATCAGATCAGAATCCGAAACGAGGACATTCCCAAAACGGCTTTTACTACTCGTTATGGTCTTTACGAGTATACCGTCATGTCCTTTGGTTTAACCAATGCCCCCGCCACATTCTCACGCTTGATGAATTCGATCTTCATGGAGTACCTAGATAAATTTGTTGTGGTTTATTTCGATGATATTCTCATCTACTCGAAGAACGAAGAAGATCATGCCAAACACTTAAGGATGGTATTGATGAAACTTAGAGAGCATCGCCTGTACGCTAAATTCTCCAAGTGTGAATTCTGGCTACCAGAAGTGACCTACTTAGGCCACGTGATTTCTGCAAAAGGCATTGCTGTGAATCCCGAGAGTGTTCAGGCCGTCCTTGACTGGACTCCACCTGAATCGGTTAAGCAAGTTAGGAGTTTTCTTGGCCTAGCCAGCTATTGTCGCCGCTTCGTCGAGAACTGTTCTAAGGTTGCAAAGCCTCTTACTGAACTCCTCAAGAAAGATAAGAAATTCCAATGGACCCCCAAGTGCGAGGAAAGCTTTCAAGAGCTAAAAAGAAGATTGACTTCTGCACCCGTACTTGCACCTCCAGACACCAAAAGGGATTTCGAGATCTATTGTGATGCATCACGGCAAGGGTTAGGATGCATACTTCTGCAAGATCGACATGTGGTAGCTTATGCTTCACGCCAGTTGCGGCCACATGAAGAGAATTATCCTACCCATGACCTTGAACTCGCTGCCGTAGTTCATGCCCTAACAACTTGGCGACATTACCTCCTTGGTAATCGTTGTGAGATTTATTCCGACCACCAAAGCCTCAAATATATTTTCACCCAGCCAGATCTTAATCTCAGGCAAAGACGCTGGATTGAGTTGATAAAAGATTACGACGTAGCAATTTCTTACACCCCAGGCAAGGCCAATGTCATGGCTGATGCACTAAGTCGTAAGTCGTACTGTAACAACCTCATGTTACAGCAGTATCAACCACTTCTTCATGAGGACTTTCGCAAACTCAGTCTTGAGATTGTTCCTCATGGCTATCTTTCTACCTTGGTGGCGAAACCAACTCTTGAGGATCAAATTATAGTTGCCCAAAGGCATGCACGAGGTGTTCGCCGGATCAAGGAGAACATTGCTAGCGGAGTTGCTAAATGTTTCTCCACAGATAGCAACGGAACGGTATTCTTTGAAAATCGTTTAGTAGTACCTAAAAATAGGGAACTAAGGCAACTCATCCTCAAAGAAGCCCATGACACACCCCTCTCAATTCATCCCGGTAGCACAAAAATGTACCGAGATCTACGCCAGAGATTTTGGTGGACTAGGATGAAGAGAGACATTGCTCAATTTGTCGCCGAATGTGATGTTTGTCGTCGCATTAAGGCAGAACATCAAAGACCTGCTGGTACACTTCAACCTTTGTCCATTCCTGAGTGGAAATGGGACAAAGTCGGTATGGACTTCATCACCGGCTTTCCAAGAACCCAGAAAGGAAACAATGCCATCTTCGTTGTCATAGATAGGCTTTCCAAAGTTGCTCACTTCCTTCCGGTTCGCGAGTCTATAACTGCTAGCCAGTTAGCAGACTTGTACATCTCCAGAATTGTATCACTTCACGGTGTTCCGTTGGAAATCAATTCTGATCGCGGTAGCCTTTCCACCTCTAGATTTTGGGGAAGCTTCCAACGTGCCTTGGGAACTCATCTCTCCTTTAGTACGGCTTTCCATCCTCAGTCTAGCGGTCAGGTCGAAAGGGTTAACCAAATTCTTGAAGACATGCTCAAAGCTTGTGTTATCTCATTCGGGAAGAATTGGGAGAATTCTCTTCCATTTGCCGAATTTTCTTATAACAATAGTTTTCAATCTAGTCTGAACATGGCTCCTTTTGAACTCCTATATGGACGACGATGTCGAACACCACTAAACTGGTCTGAAACCGGCGAAAGACAATTCTTTGGATCGGACATGATCAAGGAAGCAGAAGAGCAAGTTCGCATTGTTCGTGATCAATTGAAAGCAGCCCAGTCTCGTCAGAAAAGCTACTATGATCGTCATCATAGACAAGAAAGCTACAATCTGGATGAGAAGGCTTACCTTCGGGTTACTCCTCTGAAGGGAACCCAACGTTTCGGTATCAAAGGCAAGTTGGCCCCACGTTACATCGGACCTTTCCGCATTCTAGCTAAACGTGGAGAAGTTGCCTACCAACTTGAACTACCCCCGCACCTCTCCCGAGTACACGATGTATTCCATGTGTCCCAACTCAGGCGTTGCTTCAAGGACCCCATCCGCGAATTCGACCATGAAACGCTTGATCTCCAAGATGACCTTTCTTATCGAGAATACCCCGTTCGTATTCTTGATTCCGCAGAGCGTGTCACTCGTCGTCAGAAGATTAGGTTTCTGAAAGTGCAATGGTCACACCACTCTGAAAGAGAAGCTACGTGGGAAAGAGAAGACCGTCTCCTTACCGAGTACCCCTCCTTCCTCCCGCAGACTTCTGAATCTCGGGACGAGATTCTTTTGAGTGGGGGCGAGTTGTCAGAACCCTCTGTTAGGTATGTGCTAGGGTTAGCTAGTGCCTTTGCATCATGTCAAAATTTCAAAAAGAAATCTTGGAAATCAAATTCAAATTCAAAATGGGAGAAGGAACACCCCCCAGATGAATTAATTCAAAAGGCCAGATAAAAATATTTTCCAAAAATTCATGTTAGAGTTTTGAAAAGTCTTATAAATGAGTGTGATCACATATCAAGTGATGTGGGACCCACCCCATGCTCATAGATTTTTCAAATATTCAAACAGTACCTTGGAATTAAAGAAATCCACCTATTTGATTTAAAATTCAAATCATTTGAATTTTAAAAATGTTGAAAGTTTATGAGTGGCTTGTCCATATTATTATGAGGCCACATAAAAGTTTTCAGCATTTAATAAAATGGTTTGGTATTTTTATCAGAGCCAAAACAAATTACAGAAAAAGAAAGGAAAGATTAAACAGAGGAAAAAGGAAAAACTTACCTCCCGCCAGGGGCGAGGCCCACCTCTCCAGCCGGCCCAGCCCACCCGAACTCCCCTGTCGTCTTCCACCCCGCGCTGCCAAGCAGCTCGGTGGCGCGGCGTCGACGCCGTGGACGCCACCTCGACGCCCAGGACGTTCCAGGCCGCCCCGTGCCATCTTCTCGTGTCCTGGAGAACCGCCGTGAAGCCGTGAATCATTTCCCCCTCCTCTCTCGTGCTCTCCCTTCCTCTCCTCGTTTTCCCCTTCTTCTCCGAGAGCAGCCGCTGCTCGCCGTCGCAAGAACTCGTGGCCACCGTGCCCTAGAGCTTGAACCAAGGTGTCCCAGCGCTTCGTCGTCGTCGACTTCGTCGAACTGCAGAAGGAATCGAGCCCGGACCCCGCGTAGACGCCGGAATCTTCCTCGAGCTCCCGCCGGCCGCCGTGGAGGACTTCGTCGATTACGCCGCCGTTGAGCCACCCCAGACCTCGCCACCACCTCTGCTGGATTCAGGGTGAGCTTACGAGTGAAACCCCTCACTTCTCCCCCTCGATTGCTTCCTCTAGCAGGATCCGCTATGGGAACCCGAGCACCTCGCCGCCATGGTCGTCGTCCTCCTCGCTCCAGTGCTTTTCGTGAACCCCCAGTGCACGTGTTTGACTCCCGCGTGTGCCAGCACTCGAACGCGCCACAAATCAGCCCGAACCATGCACCACAACGATGACTGCGACTTCGCCGTGGTTCTGCTGCCGCCGGAGTCGTCGCCGTCGTCGTTACAGAGCTTCCCGTGGACCCCCGAGGCCTCCAGAAGACGCGGACGACCTCCAGGAGCAATCCGGTGCCCTCCGTTTCCCCTCCCGTGGCCGGAATCGTGTTCCCGTGCTGCGCCGCCGTGGCCAGGCCGCCGGCGTTTAGCCGCCGGCGTGTCAGTGCTAAACCCCCCCTGTTTTCACCAATTAAGTGACCCCTGGGTCACTGACCAGTGGGCCCAGTGGCTTAATTAAGCCACTGGATTAACTTAACCCACGGGTTAAGTGAACCCAGTCAATGACAGGTGGGACCCCCTTGTCAGCCCACCCCTCACGCCAGCCTGACGTCAGCCTGACGCAATAAATCATTTAATTGAATTTACAGAAAAGAAAAATGGTTTAAATAATTCCAGAAAATCCAGAAAATACCCCAAACTTTGGAAATTCATAGAAAATTCATATTAACTCCAAATTGGACAAATAATATATGAAAAATGATCAGGAGAAAATTATCTTTCCAAATATGCCTCTTTCAACTCTGTTTGAGTTGAATTTAAAATGTGATCAGTAGCATTTGCTATTTGATTTAAATGGAATTAAATCAAATTTAATTCAAATATTTTGGCAACTTGAACCATGGCAACATGCTACATTTCACTTACACATCAGAGGCATATCATACACATTTGAAGATAATTCAAAATGATCAAACCATATCACATATTACTTGGATAATGTTGAATTCAAATGTGGAGTTTGAATTTGCATTTTAAATGCAATATATTCCACTTAAATGGAATTGCCTCACACATCAAAACTTATACTTCAAGCTTTAACATTCAATCATGTGCTTGAGCATTCCATTCATATTGATTGCTACATCGTGCTTTGTTTGTCGAGTAGAGGTGGAACCGGAGCAAGAGGTCACCCCCTTCGCTGAAGATCCAGAACACGAACCTCGTCAGCAAGGGAAGCAAAACCCCATTGATCATGTCGATAAAATCCCACTTCCCTCTCATGTCTCGCTTATGCATTGTATAGGATGATCACCATGTTACGATTCTACCGCATAGATGAACCCATTCCTTTGCATGACCTATCTTTTGTCACAGTAGTAAGCAAACCACAATCCTAGCAAATGTAGGAGTTGAATGATATCATGTGGCCCCTGCAATGTTACTGCTTATTGCATGCTTAGTATGATACCATGTTGTTACTGTGATGTGAGTCGGGATGGTAGTGATCATGTTGATGATGGTAGAAAAGTGTTGGTGAATCGACCCTAATACAAGGTGAACGATGAGATGCTGTGTAGGAGTGCACGGTGGGTTGTCTCGTTGAACACCGCCCTAAGTCCGAGTTCTTGTGTGGTGATCCAAGATGAAGAGTACAACCACACATTGGGCTCACTGACCCCTCTCAACTTATTAACTCATCCCTTTCGATGTCCAGATGTCGCAGTAGTTCGGAGTTCTGGTAGGCTTGTGGCCTGGATGCTAAGTGAGAGAACGTCTCATCCGAGACCGGCTTATGCACCACGCACACATCGCTTGGGTCCACTTCGGTAAACCGGTCGGGTTCACGATTGTGGTAGCCAACCCAAGTAGGCGGCTTTCTTGGACTAGATAGGCTATGAGGTAACAGTTGTGGTGAGCATCCTCGCTGGCACCCCTTGAATGGTGTCGAGATCAAAGGCGGTAAATGATGGTCATGTGTGTGTAGCGGTACACCCTTGCAAGGTTAACAAAACTATTCGAATAGCCGCGTCCGCGGTTATGGACTACTTGGAAAGCTTAGCTTGATTATTAGATAACTTGAACCGGATACTTCTAAAACACACCAAGATAAGTGTGAGTGCTATGGCGTGCTTTCTCGTGGGGAAGTCGAGGAAGGCACCATAGTGGTGTATTGGTTGGAGAAAGTAGTGGACTCGTGTACGCTTCTTACCTCAAGTCTGGTACTCGTAGTTCAAGATTAGCCAAGTCAAAGATGGCATTTTCTGCAAGTGAACCCCACCTCCCTTTACCTTGATACATGTGCATGAGTAGTATAGCTCCTAGGTAAGTCTTGCTGAGTACGCCTTTGTACTCACGTTTGCTTAATCTATGTTTTAGATGACGCCACTGACCCCGAAGGTGGCTTCTTCATCGAGCTGGACGACTGAAGTTAACTAGTCTAGTCCCAGTCAGCAGACTGGTTCCCTCGTGGAGGGCTTTATGTTTGAATAAGGCTTCTTAAGCCAATTTGTTAAACTTGTCTGTACTCAGACATAATTTGCTTCCGCTTTATGTTGTAATGTTGGATCACATGTTTGTGATCTCTGTGTGTACTCTATAAGAGTTATAAATAAAATGTACACTTTGTAGAGAATTGCAATGGTACCTACTGTTCATACAAGGCATGTGTGCTGCGTGTATGGTTATAACATGCATGTCTTTGTATGGGTTTTCGAGACCTTAGTTGTGTTCTGGCTGGCGGTCTTTCATACACCAAGTGGCCCTTAGATGTGCGCAGCTTGGGGCATCGCGATGCGATTGCTCGAGACTCCGTCTCGTGCACACTTTGTGGTATGATCGAGCCCTCCCTGGACCCCGACTAAGTGATCGGGCTGGAGTAAGTCTATGTAAGAGTTTTGAGATAGTCGATAGTATGGTTGAGGCGACTTGTCTTTGAATATGGGAGTTCACCACCCATATCATTAGACTTGTGTGCGGACGATGAGGACCCATCACAGTTGATCATCCGGCCTGGATGGGATGCCCCTCACGTACGATGCTTTCCGAGAATGTTCAGTGCTTGGCCTTGTCTGCTTAGACAAGTGGGTGCGGTTCTCGGCTCTCCATATGACTATGTCTTAACTGTACTTGCATACGCTAACCCCGGGTCCCGACAAGCTTGTTGGCCTTGACCTACCGGCGCACTCGCTTGGTTGGTGGATTGTCGTCAGAGTCCTTCTTAGAACTAGAAGAACAAGAACCACCAGTCGACGAGTCAGCAGAAGGAGGGGCAGCATGTGATTTGCCAGGAGAAGAAGGAAGAGAAGCCGAAGAACACTTTGAACCTTAAGAACTGTCACTGCTCAAGCTTTCCCAGCAAGGGTCCAGACGATTCTCGCCAGCATCGAAAGAACAGACGGTGATAGTTTCTTCATCGTCGAAGCGGCAGCAAAGACTATCACCCTCGCACAGATTCAGTTGACGAGAGAACGAGCTCCAACCCTCCCCCAAGAAGATCAAGAAAGAACTATCAACTTGGAGCTCTACCCACAAAGGGGACCGGGAGCACCCTTGAATCCAAAGCCAAAGACCTCTCAAGTTAAACTCAGAAACAATCGGAGCAAAGGAAAACGGAAGAGTAATTCGACTAGAAGTTCAGGTAAGAACACGCAGAAGAAAATCATAGCACCAGACGCCTTCTTTCGCAACAGAAATGGAAGGCAACATCCCAGCGCCACCGCCGAGAAGAATGAGGAGCATGGGCAGCACGACCACGGCGGCCTCGGCCTTGGCCAGCCGTGCCACGAGAAGAACCAGCAGAAGCTACATGGCCACAGTGTTTTGGAGCCATGACAAGCAAGCAAGAGAGAAAAGGATGGAAGAAGAATGGATGCCGCACACCACAACAACAACATACACACACACACACACACACATATATATTTATACATATCAAGACGGGCGCACACAACGCTACAAATTTCCAGACGAGGCGCGCTTTCATATCAAGCAATATTTATTAAAGGAATCAAATCACGCGTGTTCCCACGCAAGCCTCGGAAATCCAACAGGCAGGAGCAGTGCAGGGTCACAACACAGTACCCAATACATCATTATGACTACAAAGAAGATGTGACGGCTCACAGGCTTGTCACTGTCACCAAGCACGTCATCAACAAAGCATCATTACGACCCCGCACATCATGGAAACACAGATGGGACAATTCGAAACAAGGTGCTGGCAAACGTGTCACTGGAAAGATGCCCTACTTTTCAGATTTTGTATTCCTTCAAATTTCGATCACACCAAAAATTTTCTCCCATCGGGAGCGCCCTGTCATTTCTAAAACAGAGCACAGACAATACGGACCAAGCCTCGAGGGTGCGAGTGGCCACTCCCCTCCAATGAGAACAAATACATCTACAGAGTTCGGGTGCTCCCTCACCCAAATGACGAAGTTCTCGACTGGCTACTCACACTAACAAGCAAGACTCGAAAGACATACATAAGGCCAATCCACCCGAGCACTCGAGCGATCCATGGGTGCTTACGCTACTAGTCCTCTCGACGAATCTCCGAGTGGGTGCATCTCTTACTATTTCCTCGCCTGGGCTCGCAAACGCTCCATGAGTGGCTGCTATTAGGCCGCTCGATCGTTCTCCAAGTGGGTACATTATGTTTTGGCACTATGCCCCTACAAATACTGCATGGGATGTGACACACTGCACTCGAGATGCCGCGGAACATCGAGTGTAGGTTAGACCCCGCTGCACAGACGGTTGGGCCATACGTTCTCAGACCGACAACATTGACTGACGTGTTAGGGCCATATGTGCTCAGACCGACAACATTGATCCTGTAAGCCCTATAGCGGCATGGACCTTGCTTGACACCGATTGTATCCAAGTTCGTGTCGAAGGACACGGACTTGATTGAGCTACTAAGGTATTTGCCGCTAGCGCAATTCACCAAGGCTCGACCAGTCGAGTACCTTGGGCCCTTTCAGCTTACCATCGCTCGAAAAAACTATCTCTTATGGCTAACAACCGACGACTCACAACAAAGAGGCACGGACAACTGCAACGGATTACAGACTTGAGTCCCTGTGGGACTCTTTGAGTCACTCAGGCCCTCGGGGGCTACTGGCGAGGGGATACCGCCACGACTCCTATGCATGAGGGTACCTGGTGCGTGTCAATATGGAGGGCCCGCTAGAAGCCTCGACTGGACCATGACTCGCCCACCCGAAGCACCGACGGTTGCACTGACGTAGGAGTCATTAGCATTATAGAAACCAATACTTGGCGTCCAAGACTAAAGCTAGATTAGGCAACTACTTTTGTAAACCTAGATGGACTCCTTGCGACCCAGACTAGTATATAAATGCTGGGAGAGGGGACGTCTAGGGCATCCAATCTCATAGCAACACCTCCGGACCCGAGCGATCTCGCCTCGACCGCCACTGTAATCTCCTCCCTCATAATGCAAAAGAGCAGGAAGTAGGGGTTTCACCGATCGAGGGCCCTGAACCTGGGTAAATCCCTGTCTCTTGTTAGCCGATGAGTATCGCCAACCTGCACCTCCTCTCTACAATCTAAACCCAGGGTACCTTACCATGGGATTTGCCGAGGCCGATCCTTGTTAGACATGCTTGGTGATCAACCAAAGGGTCTGCAGGATGACAGAGACGGTCACTTTACTATCGAACTTCTGAGTTACAATTTAACAAAACCAGAAGTGAAACAGTTCTTTGAATTTTTTTTGTTGTCAGTTAAGACACCGTCTTCCTACTCTGAAAGCATTAGGAGCCTAGTCGATTCAAAGAAGAAGTTGACACATATGAAGTGCACCTCGTCGACAAGATAAAGTTGCGTGGTCCTGTGTTTCTATGCAACATGTATCCTTTTGAGCAGTTCATGGGAATATTGAAGCACCTATGTCAGAACCAGTTTCATCCAGAGGCCAGCATCGTGCAAGGTTATGTATCGGAGGAGGTGGTTCAGTTTTGCATGGATAGATGAAACAACAACCTGTTGGTGTGCTTCTCTCTCGACACGAGGGAAGGCTGGATGGTTATCCGGTCCTTAAGGGAACACCATGCCATCCAAGTTATTTAATGGTAGATCAAGCCCATTTGACGGTATTGCATCACACCACTAATCTCTCCGGTTATGAGGATGAACACTTCGATTTTATAAAAAATATAGATCGTCGAAAGAAAACGATGACGTGCACACTGAGCAATACACACAATAGAGAATACATTGAATGGTTGCGGGGTCGTTTGAAAAGTGGACTCGGTGGTGACGTGGTAACGTGCTTGGCGCAAAAACCATCACCTACAATTGTGAAGTAGCAAGCATATGAAATTAATGGGAACACCTTCTACACGATCGATCGTGATCAGAGGACCACGTATCCGAATAGCTCTGTTAGAATAGAATCCCTCAGTGCCGGTAAAAACCCTAAGCCTGAAGTTTACTATGGAACCATCCATGACATTTGGGATCTTGACTATGTGCAAATCAAGGTGGCACTATTCCTGTGTAAATGGGCCGAACTTAAAGAAGTGATAGTTGATGAATACGGGAGCACATGTGTGAATCTCAAAAATATGGACTACCACGGTAACATGTTCATTCTTACCAGTCAAGCTACCCAAATTTTCTATGTGACAAACACGTTGAATGAGGGTTACCATGTGGTTATGTCTGGGAAGAGGAGGATATTAGGAGTTGAAAATGTTGTTGATGAAGAAGAGTACAATCAGTTTGATGATTTTCCAATAGTGGGTGCACGAATCGAGGCATCAAATAATGAAAATACCATAATCATAGATCATTTGTACATGAGGGGGTTGGTGCCGGTGTTCACAGGTACAAGTTTGGAACCAATCCAGGCGAAGAAGAACCAATATACTAACTAATTATCTAAACGAGTGTGTGTGTGTGTGTGTCTTGCCCTTTATGTATTGGGCTTGTTTTGCTGTGCCCACAGCGGATGTTGTGTTTTCTTGTGACTTCAACTGTGATTTCTGGTCATGACTTTATCTATGAATCGCGGTGATATCCTGTATTCTGAGTGTGTGTGTCGTATAGATGTCTATATATGGTCATTTATTTGTTGCCACCCACATTGATGTATTTTGATAAAAAATGAGGTCCAGTGGGGAGGTACCCGACATGGCCTATAATTAAGATAGAAGTCCACTTAATGAGAAACCACAAATTCGTCCTCAAGGGGATTCGAACCGTGGTCAGCTGAGTAGAGGAAACCTCAACATTGAAGCATGGTGAGGTTATCAACGCACACGGTTTTAATTGTACAAACGTGTGGATAACCTCAACCTTGGGCCGTTTGACGTCGCGTTCTGATTGGCCAGAACGCACTACCACGGATTGCACATCTTTACCGTCCAATGTACCCGGATCGAACGGCCACCAATCAACCCACCATTTGTACATGTAGTTCCAGTGGACATTATATTTAACTCATTTTTACGTTTTTAAGTGTAATAAATAGTTTAAATATAAGAAATTAACAAGAAATGCATTCTAATTTGAACACAAGTCACATTTACATGCGTGCTAGCTGTGAAAAAAAATAACAAGGGCAATTGATAAAGTAACGATACAATTTACATGAAACTGGAACACCTCACAACTCTTTCCTTACCGAAACCATATGTGAGACCCCCCTTTTGAAAGACAAATGCATGATAACCTTTTTCAAAAGGTTTGATTTTTTCGCCAGAAACTAGTTTCGCCTTACCACGGCGCCATGGAAAACCTCATCAATTTCGAGTAATTTTAGAATTTTTGGAATTAAAAAACTGTCGACCTCAATGTTTCCGAACGAAGGACCTTGCCAATGTGGTCCAACTGTATTCCAATTCCATGGGTGGGCACTACACGTTAACCCGGAAGAACACATACGGTTCCAGCACACCTCGCGCAAATTGCGAGAACTTGCAAATCAATTTCAAAAAAAATCATATGAATTTCTTAAATGCAATTAATGGCTAAAATATATCAAATGCATCCACTAAAAATGGCATGTTTTAATATAACGCACGGGATATAGTCACTGGTTTTTAGAAAAGGAACCAGTGTCATCCGACAAAGGAAATGCCATGTTTGCGTTCAACCCTAATGCATTAGTAAACCGAGACCATGATCATTCGTTTGCGATGCCCTAGTGTGCAAGATCATATGACGTCAAAAAATTCTGAAACAGTAGAAAGTTCTACTCACACCTACCATGCGACATGCAGGTAATTTTCAAACCATTCTGCCTAAATAAACACAAAGTCCAAGGGGTTATTCGATATAACTAAGATGAATGTCTCTATAGGAAAGTAGTGAATTAAATGTAGTGAACTATGAGGAATGTCTCAGATATATACTAAGTCTGGCCACAATGGGAGTAACTTAGGTGGTAACATCACACATTTCAAGGAAAAAAATGCCTATGTTCCATGTAGTTAATGAGGAGAGACATTTTTGTGGTAACTTAGCTAGTAGTTACTGTAACAACAGACATACCAAAGCAAGATGAGTTTATAACCTAATAAATAAGGCGTTGCATGACACCACATGCATGTTATCACTGTGAATAACATAAACTCCTAATACGTGTATGTGTTATTAGTCTAAGTTACTCCCCATTGTGACTAGCCTAAACGTCGTGGATGTATCTGATCATTTTCGTTGAATGAATCAGTAATGATGATTAGTCCAGCTTTGGGGCATTTTATGATTTTTCTGGTGAGGTTGTCAGTGCACACGGTTATAAATGTACAATCTTTTGGATAACCTCAACCATGGGCCGTTCGACCATGCGTTCTGATTGGCCAAAATGCATCGCCACGGATCGCACGCCTGTACCGTCCAACACCCGGATCCAATGACCACCGAGGAGGCCTTTCCCTTGGAGATTACTTGTTGTTCCAGCGCGTATTGCAATGCACACGGTCGTAAGGAAAACTGTGTGGATAACCTCAACCAAGGGCCGTTCGATCGTGCGTTCTGATTGGCCAAAAGGCAGCACCACAGATCGCACGCCCGCATCGTCCAATGCACCCGGATCCAACGACCACTGAGGAGGCCTTTCCTGTGGAAAGTACTTGTTGTTCCAGCGCATACTGCAATGCACACAGTCGTAAGGAAAACTGTGTGGATAACCTCAACCACGGGTCGTTCGACCTTGTGTTCTGATTGGCCAAAAGGCAGCACCACGGATCGCACGCCCGCACCGTCCAATGCACTCGGATCCAACGACCACTGAGGAGGCCTTTCCCGTGGAAAGTACTTGCTATTCCAGCGCATACTGCAATTCACTGTCAGAACCCCAACTAGGGTAACTGCTAGGGTTTTCTTGTGCCCTTTGCATCATACAAAAATTCAAAAGAAATTCAAAAACGGGGAAAAGAAAAGCTCTGAGAATTAATTCAAATGGCCCGATAAAAAACTTTTTCCAAAAATCATTTGAATATTTGGAAAATTCCTATAAATGATGGTGATCATTTTAATAGTGGTTTGGGTTCATTCCCACACTCAAGGAATTTTCTACAATTCAAACAATGTCTTGGAAAATTAAAATAACCCCTATTTGAATTGAGATTCAAATTTATTGAATTTCAAAAATGCCCAAATTCTATATGTGGCTAGCTACTAGTCACCTAGTATTTATAAAATTATTTGGGCATTTAACTAAAATGCCTAGCTATTTTAAATCTAGGCAAAACAAATGAAACAGAAAAACAAAAAGAAAAGAGGGGGTCTCTATGCTTCTGGCCCATGTGGCCCAGCCTGGCCAGCAAGCCGACCCAGCCCACCAGGGGCAGGGTCGTCTTCTACCCCGCGCCAGGCAGGTTGGGAGCTGCGTCGCGGCCATGCCACGGCAGCCGGCCACCTCCTGCTTCCCCCTGGCCCTACCCCCCTCGCCGCTGGACGCCACTGAGGCTCCCCGTTCGCTGTGTCCTTCTTCCCCTTCCTCCCCTGCTCTCTCTCACCCGTTTTTTCCACCGCCCGAAGCCACCGTAGAACGCCGCCGTGGAAACTCGCGTCCGGTGAGCTCCAGAGCCCCCGCCACCTTGTCCAACGCGTGCAGCGCCGTCATCTCCGTCGAAGCCCTCCTCCAATCGAGCCCGGGAACCCTTGGAGACGCCGCCTTCTTCACCGAGACGCCGCCGGCCGCCGAGGAGACGACCTTCAAATACGCTGCAACCCGAGCATCCCCGGCTTCCCCGAGGTCCTCTTCGCAATCAGGGTGAGCAACTCGTCGCTTTACCCTTTCTCCTGCCTCCTCCCATGCCCTGGAGCGTGGTTCCGGCGAAGTCCGAGCTCCGGCCGCCGCCTCTGTTGAACTAGCCGACGCCCCAGAGCGCTTTCTTGACCCCCGCCTGCTTCCCGAGATGCGCCAGCCTGCGGGCTACGTTGAAGTGCCTCCCTTCCATTCTCCCGTGGCCAAATCCCCAGTCCGGCGAGTGCGCCGCCGTGCCCGAGCCGCCGGCGTCAAGCTGCCGGGCACTTAGCCCCTAATCCACCCCTAACCACCTCCACAGAGATCGACAGGTGGGCCCCCAAACCCCCCTAACCCCTCTGTTAATTAAACAGAGAGGGATTAGCCCCTCTCCCACTGACAGGGCTGGCCCACTGGCCAGAGCCCCTGTGACGTCACCCCCACGTCATGCTGACGCATTAAAACATTTTCCAGAGAATTAAAAGAATTACAGAAATTCCACAAATTGCTTTAAACTTTGAAAAATCATAGAAAATTCATATTAACTCCAAATTAAACATATAATATATGAAAAAATATCAGAAAAATGCAAGGATTAAGAATATGCAATTTATTTTCATGTTTGACCATTTTAAAATGGGGCAACAGTAGCAAATGTGCATACGGCTTAATTTGAATTCAAATTTGAAGTTTGAATTTGCATTCCAAATGCAATATACTTCAATTAAATTGAATTTTCCACAAATCAGTACCCTTTACATCATGTCACAACTTAACATGTGCTTGAGCATTGTACTTTATTTTTGTCCACCTTTGTTGATGATTGTGCCGGTAACAACTTTGCCGAGACGGTGATCACCCCGAAGGAGAAGACCACCGTTAAGACCCGTGTATCGTCAGCAAGGCAAGAAAACCCCATTGATCATGTCTATAAAATCCCAATTCCCTCTCAGTCTCGCTTATGCATGTTTAGGAGATCATCTTGTATCGATTCTACCGCATAGTTGAACCCATATCCGATGCATGACCTATCATCTTGTCACGGTAGTAAGCAAACCACAATCCTAGCTGACATAGGAGTTGATTGATATCATGTGGCCCCTGCAACTGTTACTGCTTATTGCATGCTTAGTGGTACAATGAGGTTGCTTTTGATGTGAGTCTGGATGATAGTGAACATGGTGTTGATGAAAGTGAAACTGTGTTGGTGAATCCACCCTAATACAAGGTGAACGATGAGAGGCTGTGTAGGAGTACACAGTGGGTTGTCTCGTTGAACACCGCCTTAAGCACTGAGTTCTTGTATGGTAATCCAAGACAAAGAGTACAACCACACATTGGGCTCACTGACCCCTCTCGTCCTAGTACCTTGATCCGTGTTGACGTCCAGGAGTCACATTAGTTCGGGCTTTCCATTTGGCATCTGCATAGAAAAAGAATGAAGGAATGGTTGCATCATATAGATATGTGGGTGCACCTGTGAGGCAGGAAAACCATCTGCCAGAGGTGGCCTCTCGGTCACTTACATTGTTTGAGTCCGTTTCGTTGATCCGGCCGGGCTCTCGAGAGGAGGCAAACTCAGATAGTCGACTCCTGGAATAGACCGGTTGTGAGCGAAGTGTCGTGGTGAACATCCTCGCTGTCACCTCTTGAACGGTGGCGAGACCTGGCGGTAACCGATGGTCATGTGTGTGTAGTTTACACCCTTGCAAGGTTAACAAAACTATTTTAATAGCCGCGTCCGCGGTTAAGGACTACTTGGAACCTGTACCTGATTATTAGACAACTTGAACTGGATACTTCTAAAATACACCAAGATAAGTGTGAGTGCTATGGCGTGCTTTCTCGTGGGGAAGTCGAGAAAGGCACCATAGTGGTGTATTTGGTTGGAGATGTAGTGGACTCGTGTACGCTTCTTACCTCAAGTCTGGTAATCGTAGTTCAGGACTAGCCAAGTCAAAGCTGGCACTTCTGCATGTGAAACCCAACCTCCTTTACCTTGATACTTGAGCATGAGTAGTGTACCTCTGATGTAAGTCTTGCTGGTAACGACTTTGTACTCACGTTTGCTTATTCTATGTTTTAGATAAGAACCCGGACCCCGATGGAGTCACCGACCTGAAGCTCGACGTTGACTAAGTTAGCATAGTCCCAGACAGCAGTCTGGTCCGTCGTGGAAGGGCATGTTTGTTTACAAGGCTTCTCTAAACCATTTGTTAAACTTGTCTGTACTCAAACCTAATTTTCTTCCGTTGTATGATGTAATGTTGATCACAGACATGTGATCTTTGTACACTCTATGTGTAAGTAAATAAAGAAGTACTTTGTAGATTTATGTGATGATACCTGTTGTTCATAGTAGGCATGTGTGCTGCGTGTATGTTTATAACATGCATGTCTTAGTATGGGTTTTCGAGACCTTAGTTGTGATCTGGCTGGCGGTCTTTTATACACCAAGTGGCCCTTAGATGTGCGCAGCTTGGGGCATCGCGATGCGATTGCTCGTGGCTCTGCCACGTGCACACTTTGTTGTATGATCGAGCCCGCCCTAGACCCCGACTAAGTGATCGGGCTGGAGTAAGTCTATGTAAGAGTTAGGATCCAATCGATAACATGGTTGAGGCGACTTGTCTATGAGTATGGGATTCACCACCCATAATCATTTAGACTTGTGAGCGGACGTTGAGGACCCATTTAGACTTGTGAGCGGCTTGGATGGGATGCCCCTCACGTTTGATGCTTTCCGAGAGCGTTCTGTGCTTGGCCTTGTCTGCTTAGACAAGTGGGTACGGCTCTCGGCTCTCCATGTTATTGTATCGTGACTGGAATTACATACGCTAACCCCGGGTCCCGACATTCACACGGTCATAAGAAAAACTGTGTGGATAAACTCAACCACGGGTCGTTCGACCGTTTGTTCTGATCGGCCAAAAGGCAACACCACGGATCGCACGCCCGCACCGTCCAATGCACCCGGATCCATCGACCACCAAGGAAGCCAGCCCTTGTACCTGTAGTTCCAGTGGATATTGTATTTAAATCATCTTCACGTATTAAATTTAATAAATTGTTTAAATATAAGAAATTAACACGGAATGCGTCCTAATTTGAACACAGGTCACATGTAGATCTGTGCTAGCTGTAAAAAAATAACAAGGAAAATCAATGAAGTAACGATACAATTTACTTGAAACTGGAACACCTTGCGACTCTTTCCTTATCGGAACCAAGGTCCTTCCCGTGAGACCCCCATTTTGCAAGGCGAATGCATTATAACATTTTCCAAAACGGATGAATTTTTTACCACAACCTAGTTTCACCTAACCACGACGCCACGCAAAGCCGCGACAATTTCGGAGTGGTTTTGAATTTTTTGGAATTTTAAAACTGCCGAATGCAATGTTTCTAACCGAAAGACCTTGCCAATGTGGTCTTAATTCACTGAAATTCCATGCGTGGGTACTACACGGTAACCCAAGAACACGCATACGAATGTTCAACATACCTTTGCGCAATTTTCGTTACCATTGGAATTCAAATTCAAAAAATTAATATCAATTGATTAGAATGCACTGAATGCACATGATACATCTTAATGCACATGATACATCAAAGATATTTTAGGGGATGCCAAATTTTAACTTAACACTATCGATGCAGTCCATGATTAATAGAAAAGGAACCATGACCATACGATAAAGGAAATGGCATGTTTGCTTTCAACCCTAACGCGTGGGATACATAAACCATGATCATTCATGTGAGATGATTTTTTTTTGCAAAAAGCGATGTCATCGAAACTTTGCGAGAAAGATACAAAATTTTATTGGCCATTTAACATGCGACACATGACTTATTTTGATAACCACTCTACATGAAAAACCCAAAGTTCCGATGGTTATTTGATTTAATTCCATTAAATGACTACATAAGAAATAATTAATTACATGTACTGAACTAACCGAGAATGACTCTGATTTTGAAGGCATACCGTGATCATCACGTGTTCATGTGTAAACAAAATACAATGCCAACCAATGTAATTAGATTATACGTTGCTTGAAACTAAAACCAATCATACGAGAACTAATATTCCTCTCACGTGAGATGCATGCTTAGGTCACACGGGGGTGGTGATCGTGACATTTCGTACATCATTTTCATTTTTTGTACGATCTTCCAAGACCATGTTAAGAAAATGTGGCAGAATTTCGTTATTTTGGTGCGTATATATGACTTGAAATCATTTAATATATATAATATCGAGTAATGCATTAAATATATACAAAGCGAAGTAGTAACCACAAAATAGTTCAAGTTCAAGAAGACATGTCGTGTTATCGACGAGTTTTGTCGGTGGGACAACGTAGCGTACCGAAAACCTAGGAGGTAAGGACTTCCATCAAACGAGCGGCCAACACATTTGAACAAAAGATTTCGATAAACGCACACGGTTTGTTAGATATAACCGTATGCATAGCAATGTTTCCGCGTGTCCCCCGCTTTTCCATCGTTATTTCTCCTCGCTGTAGTACCAAGGTTTCGGCCTCCACCTGCAATTGTGAATTTTTGATCATCCATACCCCATCGCCCCTCCCCTCCCCCAGCCGTCCTTGTCTTCCCGTCTCCAACTAGATCCACATCTTAGTGTTGCCGTCGGCGGTGTGCAACTCACAGATTGTCTGTGTGGAAACATGTGCGTCTCTCTCCACCAGCGCGTATGCGTCCGTGTTTGATCGCCTTTCGTCAGCAAGCCCGCACGCCATCCCGCCGGCCAGACCTAACCAGTGGTCCTGCTATCCATCGAGGTGATTCTATCATGAATTAGCTTGATCGTTCATACATTTCGCTCCGTATGACCCCAATTTGGTTATCATCGACGTATAGATGTAAGAAATGTTGCATTCCGTCAGCTGCATATAGATCAAGCTGTTAGATTGACCGAGTTTTGCTTGTGCTTTGTTCCGTATATGTCGAGCTCGGACAACAGCAACCAAGGAAGTGATTTGGACTTATCAGAATCCGAGTCCGACCATTCTACGACTCCTTCGCCTGATCCGACGAACATGTAAGATCCCAATTTTCTAAATTGGGATGTTAATAGATCATCATATGCATGTCATGCTGGAGTTTTGCATTATTGGATTTTTGTAAGGCCCGATATGCGGTACTGTTCCAGATCTAGATGTTTCCATCCAGATCCGGGGACGAAGCACATATCCGTCCCATCGCGACATATGACAAAGTCATATGCCCCGGATTTCCAACATGATATCACAACATTACAGATACAAGGATACAACATCTCATACAATTGGCATACAACTGCCTCAGATACAATACAACGGCGGAAGATAAATGTCTGAGTACAGACTACAATCAAATGCCTACTGGCAAAGAGAAAACATCGATCCCATAACCACACGGGTCCAGGCCCTCCGCCGGGATTCGCCTAACTAGTCGTCGTCGAGTCTCCACGTGAAACGTCGATCACCATACCTGTTGTCGATCAAGAACCCTGAAAGAGTTTGGGGGTAGTATCATGAGTACAGAGGTACTCAGCATCCAACTGTAGTGGTCATCTGACCCAGCAAGGACTTCATCACTCGTCATTCTAGGAAAACTAGTAGTTTACGGTAAGGATGGGGTAAGTGGTGAGGTTGCTGCCGCGCTAGCATTTATGAAGTGGCTAACGATCTAGAGAATAAGATGAGAAGCCAAGCATTCGATGAGGAATCGCATCCAACAAGTCTTGCTATCAACTACTTACGCAAGCATAACACCTATCCTATCCTTGTCCTCCTCTTCGCATCCCGACGAAGAAGAAGCAGTCAAGGCACACACACGTTGATCAAGTTATATTAAGATTATATCAGTTGTTGTTGTCTATGAACAAGGAGTAGGTCTCAAGTCGTCCATAAACGTGGATACGGCTTCTCGAAAAGATTTAACCCTGCAGGGGTGTACCAACTACCCTTTAAAAGGCTCCGCACGCACGCCCATCACTCTCAGTTGCTACCCATCATAGGCAACCATTTTATGATTTATTTTTGAGAGATCCGAAACGACAGGTCCCTCTAACTAACAACGAACAAATCCGGGTGGCCCCCGGGAAGTCGACACCCAATCCAAAGGTTGGCCGCGCTATCGGATCAGACTCTTCCGGCTGGACGAGGTCGGGGTAACTAACCCATCACTGTGGGTAACCCTCAAGTTTCCAGGTGTGGACCAACAAAGGAACTCTGTCTCCGCTGGCCCGAGTTGTTTTAAAATCAGCTGGGAGCTCACAGTCACACACACGGTTTTCAAATGGTAAAACCATCTTGGGCCACCTCTAGAAATGTTTGAAGCTAGGTAGGTAAGAAAAGGGGACCCCATAAATTCCCACACGCGGTTAGGCACGCTCAGTCTTAATACCAATACCCGGAACTCAGGTCCTAGGTGACTCGAATAGAACAAAGCGTCGGGGCGGGATAGCCTAGACCTTCCATCCTTCGTCGAATATAGTCAACATTATAATAATCATATCATCAACAAAAATATAATAATGTGATAGCCCAAACCAAGGAGTAATAGGAGGTAACATCGTAGCATCCTAAGCACGCATAGTAAGCAGGGGCTGAGCAACGAGCAATAGTAACATAGAAGTACAAGGTTTGCTGGGAAGGGACATGGCTGTATCGCTTTGAAAGAGGTTGTAAACATGTGGTAGGATCAAACATCGAACCTAACCTAGACTAGCATTCAAAACGCTGGTTGAAATAGAATGGATCATAAGTAATGGATAGTCCTTGCCTGTTGATAAGTCGGGTTCCGAAGGTGTAGTCGATCGCAAGCTCGCATCGTCTCCGAGAGGTTCCCGCGGAAGCACACAAGACGGTAAACACTGGAAAGCAATGAACGAGCAAGCATCTATTACTACGGGGCAAACACGAGCAAGAATCAACAAGAAGGCAACACGAGACATCGCACCTACCGTCGAGAGAGGTTACTAACAGGTTAAGTGGAGTACTCGTCACACACGACGATACCGCACATTTACAAGGGTTCAAGTTGTTTAGCTACAGGTGATCAACAAAGGTTGTTAACATGGCAAAGCACAGAAGCATGGCATAACACACAAACATGGCAGGAGGTGTAGCATAAAGAAAACTATCTATGCTAGTCAATTTAAGTGAGGCACAACCTAAACATGGCATACACTAAGTGCCGCACGATGATTAAATGATTTAGTACTGTTCTGTCCTAAACCGTATTTTATGTTGGTTAACAACAGAACACAATAGCATAAACAAAAATTACACGAAAAACTAATCAAGTTACATATAAGGCACACTCCAAACGGAGTTACGGTTAAAAAGATATATGCAAAACAACTTACGGGCACAATCTGCCAACATTCGGAAGCACACTTTACAGCAATGCATAAATAGGATAATCAATGCAAACATGCTCAAAAATGATATGGAACTAGAGTAGACATGACAGGGAAGGCATGGAAAAAACAATCATGCAAAAAAGCATCATAGATCAAAAGATATTAAGCATGCAACATGGCATCGGGACGTTACAGACTTAGAGAAAACAGAGGTGGCTGTCAAAACAGCAGCATAGCAACTTTGGAGCTCAATAACTATATCACCAGCAAGCATATCATGACAATGCAATACATATATTGGAAGTAGACATGATTCTTAACAATATGTAATTGGAATCACTCAATTTAGATAAACGGTTGCGACGAACCGTCACCCGAAGTTGCAACAAATTAACAGTTTCAGCAACAGCAGCACATTAACATTAGGATCACCAATTTGGAGCAAGATTTAACATAGCTAAAGCACCCAAACATGACAAGTTAAAGCATGGAAATGAAATAAACATGATGCTTAAGACATAGGAAAAAGAATCAATGCAACAGGCCTCATGGATGTGTCACAATCATCAATCAAAGTTGCAATAAAATAATAACAGCAGCACATAACAGCAATTTGTAGCAGTTAACCGCCTGATGCCCTGTTCATCACACAATTACACATTCAAGATGGCCTCAAATGGATTAACTCCCAAAAGCATTATGATAGAGAACATCAAGAGCAACAAAATTTATTTTGGGCGCAAGTTAATCCGAGGTACAGATCTACCGTAAAACTACGCGCAAAAAAGATCACAGCAACAGTTTTCACAGACTTAGCCAAAAATAGGAAAAAGAAAATAACAGACACAAATAAAAAAAGGAAGCCTGGCTCACCCATGGGCCGGCCCAAGGCGGCGGCTGGAGAGGCCAGCTCGGCCTGGCGCTGGCTGGGCCGTGGAAGCGAGGTCGGCCCACCCGGCGGCTGGCTGGCCTGGCCGGCTCAGGCTGCTCCCGTCGGAGCACGATGCGGCCATGGCGGCGCCGGCCACCGGCGGCTTCATGGTGAGGGCATCTGGAGACGCGGGGTCGAGCGTGGTGGCCGGATCTGGCCGGGGAGGTGGCTGCGCCGGCCTGGTCGAGGGCGCTCGCGGGGCCGAGGGCGGCGGACCTCGCGCCGACCATCCATGGCGCGCGGCGGCGGCACAACTGCCTGCGAAGGAGGAGAGAGGGAGGTCAGGGGCGAGAGGGAGGAGGATGGAGGGGCGCGGGAGAGAGAAAGAGCTCGCCGGAGCGGCTGACGACGACGAGCTAGCCGGAGGCGGGCGCGGCGGCGCTACTCCACGGGAGGAGGAGGAGCACGGGCATCCGGGGGCGCCAGATGGGCTTGGCGGGCCCGCGGCGGCGGCGCTCGGCCCGGCGGGGCCCGAACCGGCTAGAGCTGCTGTTGGGGCTACGTCGGGCTCATCTGGGCCATCAAATCTTAGATCTGATGGTCTAGATTTCAGGTAGGGCTAGGGTTTCGAAAACTGAGGCTGTGGGCAGAATTTTGGGGCAATTTCAGGGGGGTGGATGCAAATTTGTGGCTAGGGAAAACCTAGAAAGAGGTGGGAGTGTGGTGGTATTTATATAGCCCAGGTGGCGGGCAGTTTGCAAAAACAACCCTGGTTTTTCTCTCGCGCGCGCGGTGCTCACGTTTTTGACCGTCGGGGGTCCGCAGTACCTCCGATTCGGGTAAAACTTCGAACTGCGCGATCAGCGTGTCAAGCCGGCGGCGTTCACCTCGCGCTGGAACCGTTCCGAGAACACTTTCCGGCGTGCTATAAAATAACCCATTTAGATATTAAACGAGGTTTTTCGTTCCGTTGTCTGCGGCTGGTCTCGTGCGGTTTTCGAGACGGTGATCGGGTGAAACCCGGTGTCGCAAGGTCGAGTGTCAGGGTGGCAAGGGTCGGTCTCCGTCCGATAGGAGATAAGAGGAGGGAAAATAATTGCCGATCGATAAATCAGGGATGCAAACACCGCAAACAAATCAGACAATCAAACAATTCACACCGAAAACAAAATTTTTTATTTTTGTGAAATTTGGGCTGTTACAATTTTTTGAATATTTATTCATTTCTCAATTTAGGGCAATTTATTAGAGAGGATATAACATGACTTATCCCATTTTAAATAAAGTTTAAACGTGTTGAAAATACTTTTGGGCGTTTATAAATTGTGCCATAGGAATTCCAAATGACTCAAAATTATATTTGGGATTTTTTTAATTTTTATAAGGAGTTTTTTGCATAATAGGTATTTATGAAAATTCCATACTAGCTGAAATAGTAATTTCGGCAATAATAATTATTTTTATTATTTTATTTTATTGTTGTGACACTTTTAAAATCAATATTTTATTATATAAAAATGTTCTGCGTAGTTGGTTGACCAAAATAAAATTTAATAAAAAAACGAGTTTCGTTTTGGACCTTCCAGCGACCTAGTCTGTTATTTTCCGCCGCGTGCGTTTTGAGTCCGACTCGGATTAGAATTTTTTTTCAGGCTATATAAGTCTAGAATTTTTTCTTTTTTCATTTTCTTAGAAACCCTTAATTCTGCCCCACGGGACCCGCCGCCGCCGCTGAAGCCCGCCCCCGCTGCCGCCACCGGTAAGCGCCGGCCACCGCTGCTGCCACCGGTAAGCGCCGACCACCGCGCCGCCCCGCCGCATTAGCGACTCGCCTCCTCGTACACGCCGCGCCCCCCCCCCCCCCCCCGCACGGCGCCCGCCGGCCGCCGCCACCATCCGCCGCCGTGTCACAACCCCAAGTTAAGTATGTGCTAGGAATAGCAAGTCCCTTTGCATCATGTGAAAAATTCAAACAGAAATTAAAAAATGGGGAAGCAGAAAGCCCTGAGAATTTAATTCAAATGGCGAGATAAAAATCTTTTTCCAAAAATCATTTGAATATTTTGAAAATTCCTATAAATGATGCTGATCATTTTAAAAATGGTTTGGGATCAATCCCATGCTCATGGAATTTTCTAATTTTCAAACAGTGCCTTGGAAAATTAAATAAACCCTTATTTGATTTGAAATTAAAATAAGTTGAATTTCAAAAGTGTCCAAATCCTAAATGTGACTAGCTACTGGTCACCTAGGGTTTTTAAAACTATTTGGACATTTATTAAAAATGCCTAACTAATTTATTTAGTGGCGCCAACCTATTTACATAATTTTTTTAAAAAGAAAGAAAAGGAGAAGAGAGCCCACCCCACCCACTTACCTGGCCCAGCCTGGCAAGAAGCCGGCCCAGCCCACCAGGGGCAGGGTCGTCTTCCTCCCAGCGCCAGGCAGGCAGGCAGCTCGGTGGCGAGCATGCAGCCACCGCCGCCGCCACCTCCTGCTCCCCCTCTCTTCTTCTGCACGCCGTGGCGACTCCTGGAAGGCACTGCACCTTTTCCCCCTGCTCGCAGCTTCTCTCCCCTTCTCTCACGCCATGCTCATCCACACCCGACGGACACCGGAGCACGCCGTCGTGCGCCCCCGTGCCCCGAGCCACCCCGAGGCCACTCCGACGTGTCCAGACGCTGCGCCATCGACGTCTTCATCAAGCGGCGCCTCCAATTCGAACCGAGGGGCCCCGGAAACGACGCCCGCCACAAGAACTCGCCGCCGTCCGCCGCAGATCCGGCGACAACTCGACCCTCTCCGATCCCTCCCCGATGACGTCGCGCTCGTCTTCGTCTTCAGGGTGAGCGCGCGCTTCTTTTTCCTCTAGCCGAGCTCCATCCCGTGGCCGCTATCGCCGTGCTCGTCGAGCACCGAAGCTCCGGCCGCCGCGAGCTTGAAGTAGCCGTGGCCCCAAGCCTCTCCTTGAGCTCCAGCTCACGCCACTAGACGCAGACGGCCCGTAGCCACCTCCTAGTGCCTCCTTAACCCACTCCCGTGCCAAAACAGCCGCTCCGGTGAGCCCGCGCCGGCGAGACCGTTAGCGCCATTAACCCGAGCTTAATTAACCCCGCACCAGAGGCTGACCAGTGGGCCTAGGGCTTAATTAACCCCTGTTTAATTTAAACAGAGAGGGAATTAAGTCCCAGGTCACTGACCAGTGGGGCCCTCACGTTCGATGCTTTCCGAGAACGTTCTGTGCTTGGCCTTGTCTGCGTAGACAAGTGGGTACGGTTCTCGGCTCTCCATATGATTGTGTTGTAGCGAGGCTTGCATACGCTAACCCCGGGTCCCGACAGACTTGGTATCAGAGCAGGACTGACTGTAGGATTATCAGCCTTGGCCGAAGTCGAGTCTAGCCTTCTATAGTTATATAGTTACAATGGGTATATAAGGGAACAACGTAAGGCTTCTTTTTTCTCCTTACCCTCATCGATCTGAGTTCTGAGTCAACCTTACCTTTTCTACGGGAAGATAGGACTAGGCTCACCTCTGTCTGATTAGAACATCTCGTTGATTTCCTCCTTATAGCCGTAGGATTGTTGTGGTTGTCTAGACTCTCCGTGTTTTGAGTTCCTTGAGGAAGTTCTGTCCAATCTCCTCGAGGTTGTCTTGTTTTCCATCCCGGTGTAGCCGTTATGCTGCCGGAATTATCCCGTGTTTTCTTTGAATCATTGCCTTTGCATTATAGTCTTCTCCTTCTGAAATCATCTCCTTTTATCCTTGACTCCATCGTACAACCTGTTCTGATTGTTGATTTTTATCACACAGGATGTCAGGTGGAAATCGTAGTGCTGTTCTTCGGAATCGATACCGTGATCGGAATCGAAATGATGATGAACCTCCAACCCCGCCTTCTGCGGCGGAAATCGTGATGGAAGCCGAGCGGAATAGACGTGATCAAACACGCCTTCTGGAGCTCATCGAGCAGAATACCGCCCACCATCGTAATGTGGTGGTCAGCATTGAGGACTTCATCCTCCTCAAGCCACCGGTATTCCGATGTTCTTCTGAGCCCCTTGAAGCTGATGATTGGCTCCGTTCCATCGAGCGTAAGCTTGATACTGCACATGTTGCTCCCGATGACCGAGTTGTTTTCGCGGTATACTTCTTGGAAGGTGCTGCTCTTCAGTGGTGGGAGAACTATGTTGCAATGCAGCCATATGGTCACGTAGTGACTTGGCAGGAGTTCTGTGTTGCCTTTCGAGGGTACGACATTCTGGATGAGTTGATGGAGCGCAAGAAGGAAGAGTTTTGCAATCTGAATCAAGGAGAGATGTCCATTCATGAGTATGTGAGGGAATTAAACCGTCTTGCTCGTTATGCCCAAGATGAGATCACCACCGATGCCAGAAAGCAGGCAAGGTTCCGTAAGGGACTTAGCCCCATCCTCCGTCATGATCTCAACCTCATCGAATTTGCCACCTTTGAGGATTTAGTCAACAGATCCTTTAGAGCTGAGCATGGCAATGAAGTTTTCGAGAAGTCTCGCGAGCATGCTCTTCAGCTTGACCCTTCTTCCAGTTCACGCCCTCAGAAGCGTATGATCTGGATTCCTAACATTTTGTTTCCCCAAAACAACCTACCGAGGCCATCCCTTGTGCCGCCTCGTCCACCAGCTCCACCAAACAACCCATCTCCCCACACTATCTTTGGAGCCTGCTTCAGATGTGGCCAGCCTGGTCACTATTCTCGTGAGTGCCCCGTCAACCAAAATGCTCCACCCCATGCCAAAGGAAACCCCACTGTTCGTGCCAAGCCACCCCCAAATGTTTCCACCGCTAAGCCATCCACCTCAGAAAATCTTGGACGTGTGAACCAAATCTCTGTTGAGTAAACTGATAGTACTTCTGACGTCATTCTTGGTACGGTCCCAGTCAATTTTGTTCCCACTTCTGTTCTTTTCGACACAGGAGCATCTCACTCATTTATGTCGGAGAGTTATGCACTTCGGCATGATGTATCCTTTGAAGAAATGTTTTCTCCAATGATCATTCAAACTCCTGGTTCCAAGTGGCAAACTAATAGAGTAAGCCATGGTAATCAAATTACAATTGAGGGTTTAGTATTCCTTGCTTCACTCATAGCCCTCAAGTCTTCCGACATTGATGTCATCCTTGGTATGGATTGGTTATCAAGACAACATGCTTTTCTTGATTATAAAGCCAAGTCAGTTAGACTTACACATCCTTCAGGCCAGACAATAGTTTACTCCTCACCAAGAACAAGAACCCAGGTGCATTCTTTGAATGTGCTTCCCCTTCCCGACCTTGAAGATGTTCCGGTGGTTCGTGACTTCCCGGATGTCTTTCCTTAAGAGCTGCCGGGAATGCCACCCGACAGATGTGTAGAGTTCATTGTGGATCTTGCCCCAGGAACCGCACCAATTTCCAGACGCCCATACAAAATGGCCCCACGTGAGTTAGCTGAGCTTAAAACCCAACTGGAGGCTTTTTTGGAAAAAGGCTTCATCCGCCCTAGCTCATCGCCATGGGGTTGCCCCGTTCTGTTCGTAACGAAGAAAGATGGAACAGAAAGGATGTGCGTAGACTATCGCCCGCTAAATCTAGCAACGATAAAGAACAAATACCCACTTCCCAGGATCAATGATCTTTATGATCAACTTGCAGGATCCTCTGTCTTCTCCAAGATGGATTTGAGATTAGGTTATCATCAAATCAAAATCCGAAACGAGGACATTCCCAAAACGGATTATACTACTCGTTATGGTCTTTACGAGTACACCGTCATGTCCTTTGGTTTAACCAATGCCCCCTCCACTTTTTCACGCATGATGAACTCGATCTTCATGGAGTATTTGGACCAGTTCATCGTGGTTTACCTCGATGACATCCTTATATACTCGAAGAACGAAGAAGAACATGCCGAACACCTAAGGCTGGTATTGATGAAACTTAGAGAGCATCGCCTGTATGCTAAATACTCCAAGTGTGAATTTTGGCTACCAGAAGTGACCTACTTAGGCCACGTGATTTCTGCAAAAAGGCATTGCTGTGAATCCCGAGAGAGTTCAGGCCGTCCTTGACTGGACTCCACCTGAATCGGTTAAGCAAGTTAGGAGTTTTCTTGGCCTAGCCAGCTATTGTCGTCGCTTCGTCGAGAACTTTTCTAAAGTTGCAAAGCCTCTAACTGAACTCCTCAAAAAAAGATAAGAAATTCCTATGGACTCCCAAGTGCGAGGAAAGCTTTCACGAGATAAAAAGAAGGTTGACTTCTGCACCCGTACTTGCACCTCCAGACACTAAAAAGGATTTTGAGATCTTTTGTGACGCATCACGGCAAGGGTTAGGATGCATACTTCTGCAAGATTGACATGTGGTAGCTTATGCTTTAAGGCAGTTGCGGCCACATGAAGAGAACTATCCTACCCATGACCTTGAACTCGCTGCCGTAGTTCATGCCCTAAAAACTTGGCGACATTACCTCCTTGGTAATCGTTGTGAGATCTATTCCGACCACCAAAGCCTCAAATACATTTTCACCCAGCCAGATCTTAATCTCAGGCAAAGACGCTGGATTGAGTTGATAAAAGATTATGACTTAGGAATTTCTTACACCCCAGGCAAAGCCAATGTCATGGCTGATGCACTAAGTCGTAAGTCGTATTGTAACAACCTCATGTTACAACAGTATCAACCACTTCTTCATGAGGAATTTCGAAAGCTTAATCTCGAGATTGTTCCTCGTGGATCTCTTTTCAACTTGGTGGCGAAACCAACCCTTGAGGATCAAATCATAGTTGCCCAAAGGCGTGCACGAGGTGTTCGCCGGATCAAGGAGAACTTTGCTAGCGGAGTTGCTAAATGTTTCTCCACAGATAGTAAAGGAACGGTATTCTTTGAAAATCGTTTGGTAGTACCTAAGAATAGGGAACTAAGGAAACTCATCCTCAAAGAAGCTCATGACACTCCCCTCTCAATTCATCCTGGTAGCACAAAGATGTACCGAGACCTACGCCAGAGATTTTGGTGGACTAGGATGAAGAGAGAAATTGCTAAGTTCATTGCCGAATGTGATGTTTGTCGTCGCATTAAGGCAGAACATCAAAGAACTGCTGGTACACTTCAACCTTTGTCTATTCCCGAGTGGAAATGGGACAAACTCGGTATGGACTTCATCACCGGCTTTCCAAAAACCCAGAAACGAAACGATGCCATCTTCGTTGTCATAGATAGGCTTTCCAAAGTTGCTCACTTCCTTCCCGTTCGCGAGTCTATAACTGCTAGTCAGTTAGCGGACTTGTACGTCTCTAGAATTGTATCCCTTCACGGTGTTCCTTTGGAAATCAATTCTGATCGTGGTAGCCTTTTCACCTCTAGATTTTGAAGAAGCTTCCAACATGCTATGGGAACTCATCTCTCCTTTAGTACAGCTTTCCATCCTCAATCTAGCGGTCAAGTCGAAAGGGTTAATCAAATCTTGGAAGACATGCTCAGAGCTTGTGTTATCTCATTCGGAAAGAATTTGGAGAAGTCTCTTCCATTCGCCGAATTTGATTAGAACAACAGTTTTCAATCTAGTCTCAACATGGATCCTTTTGAACTCCTATATGGACGACGATGTCGAACACCCCTAAACTGGTCAGAAACCGGTGAAAGACAATTCTTTGGACCGGACATGATCAAGGAAGCAGAAGAGCAAGTTGGCATTGTTCGTGATCAATTGAAAGCAGCCCATTCTCGCCAGAAAAGCTACTATGATCGTCATCATAGGCAAGAAAGCTACAATCTGGATGAGAAGGCTTACCTTCGGGTTACTCCTCTGAAGGGAACCCAAAGATTCAGTATCAACGGCAAGTTGGCCCCACGTTACATCGGACCTTTCCGCATTCTTGCTAAATGTGGAGAAGTTGCCTACCGACTTGAACTACCCCCGCAGCTTTCCCGAGTACATGATGTATTCCATGTGTAACAACTCAGGCGTTGCTTCAAGGACCCCATCCGCGAAGTCGACCATGAAACGCTTGATCTACAAGATGACCTTTCTTATCGAGAATACCCTGTTCGTATTCTTGATTCAGCAGAGCGTGTCACTCGCCGAAAGAAGATCAAGTTTCTGAAAGTTCAGTGGTCACACCACTCTGAGAGAGAAGCCACGTGGGAAAGAGAAGACCGTCTCAGTGCCGAGTACCCCTCCTTCCTTCCGCAGACTTCTGAATCTCGGGACGAGATTCTTTTGAGTGGGGGCGAGTTGTCACATCCCCAAGTTAGGTATGTGCTAGGAATAGCAAGTCCCTTTGCATCATGTGAAAAAATCGAAAAGAAATTAAAAAATGGGGAAGCAGAAAGCCCTGAGAATTTAATTCAAATGGCCAGATAAAAATCTTTTTCCAAAAATCATTTGAATATTTTGAAAATTCCTATAAATGATGCTGATCATTTTAAAAATAGTTTGGGATCAATCCCATGCTCATGGAATTTTCTAATTTTCAAACAGTTCCTTGGAAAATTAAATAAACCCTTATTTGATTTGAAATTCAAATAAGTTGAATTTCAAAAATGTCCAAATCCTAAATGTGACTAGCTACTGGTCACCTAGGATTTTTAAAACTATTTGGACATTTATTAAAAATGCCTAACTAATGTATTTAGTGGGGCCAATCTATTTACAGAATTTTTTTAAAAAGAAAGAAAAGGAGAAGAGAGCCCACCCCACCCACTTACCTAGCCCAGCCAGGCAAGAAGCCGGCCCAGCCCACCAGGGGCAGGGTCGTCTTCCTCCCAGCGCCAGGCAGGCAGGCAGCTCGGTGGCGAGCATGCAGCCACCGCCGACGCCACCACCTACTCCCCCTCTCTTCTTCTGCACGCCGTGGCGACGCCTGGAAGGCACTGCACCTTTTCCCCCTCCTCGCAGCTTCTCTCCCCTTCTCTCACGCTGTGCTCATCCACACCCGACGGACACCGGAGCACGCCGTCGTGCGCCCCCGTGCCCCGAGCCACCCCGAGGCCACTCCGACGTGTCCAGACGCTGCGCCATCGACGTCTTCATCAAGCGGCGCCTCCAATTCGAACCGAGGGGCCCCGGAAACGATGCCCGCCTCAAGAACTCGCCGCCGGCCGCCGCAGCTCCGGCGACAACTCGAGCCCTCTCCGATCCCTCCCCGATGACGTCGCGCTCGTCTTCGTCTTCAGGGTGAGCGCGCGCTTCTTTTTCCTCTAGCCGAGCTCCATCCCGTGGCCGCTATCGCCGTGCTCGTCGAGCACCCAAGCTCCGGCCGCCGCGATCTTGAAGTAGCCGTGGCCCCGAGCCTCTCCTTGAGCTCCAGCTCACGCCACTAGAAGCGGAAGGCCCATAGCCACCTCCCAGTGCCTCCTTATCCCATTCCCGTGCCAAAATAGCCGCTCCGGCGAGCACTCCGACGAGCCCGCGCCGGCGAGACCATTAGCGCCGTTAACCCGAGCTTAATTAACCCCCCCAACAGAGGCTGACCAGTGGGCCCAGGGCTTAATTAACCCCCTGTTTAATTTAAACAGAGAGGGAATTAAGTCCCAGGTCACTGACCAGTGGGGCCCTTCTGTCAGTGGCCCCCTGATGTCAGCCTGGTGTCACAGTGATGCAATAAATCTTTTCCAGAGATTAAAAGAAATAAAGAAAAGAGAGAAAATTCCAGAAAATGCTTTAAACTTTGAAATTCAATAACTTTTTCATATTAACTCCAAATTTAACAAATAATATATGAAAAATGATCGGGAGAAAATAACCTATCCAAATATCCAACTTTCAAGTTTGTTTGAGTTGAATTTAAAATGTGATCAGTAGCATTTGCTATTTGATTTAAATGGAATTAATTCAAATTCTTTGCAAATGCTTTTGCATTTTGAACCATATCAACATACTACATTTCAAACACACATCAGAGGCATATCATAACCATTTCAAAATGGTTTAACTTGATCAAATAATGTCATATGCAACTTGACTAAATTGAATTCAAATTGGAGTTTGAATTTGCAATTCAATTTGCAATATACTCCATTTAAATGGAATTGCCCAAACACATCAGAAACATATACATCAAGTTTCAACCTTCAACCATGTGTTTGTGCATTGTATTTATATTGCTTCCTTGTTTGTTGTTTGTCGAGTAGAGGTGGAACCGGAGCAGGAGGCTGCCCCTTCGTTGAAGACACCGTTACCGAAACCTCGTCAGCAAGGCAAGCAAACCCCCTTTGATCATGTCTATAAAATCCCAATTCCCTCTCAGTCTCGCTTATGCATGTTTAGGAGATCACCTTGTATCGATTCTACCGCATAGTTGAACCCATATCCGATGCATGACCTATCATCTTGTCACAGTAGTAAGCAAACCACAATCCTAGCCGACATAGGAGTTGACTGATATCATGTGGCCCCTGCAACTGTTACTGCTTATTGCATGCTTAGAGTTTACAACGAGGTTGCTTTTGATGTGAGTCGGGATGATGATAAACATGGTGTTGATGAAAGTGAAATGTGTTGGTGAATCTAGCTTAATACAAGGTGAACGATAAGAGGTTGTGTAGGAGTACACAGTGGGTTGTCTCGTTGAACACCGCCTTAAGTCCGAGTTCTTGTGTGGTGATCCAAGAAGAAGATTACAACCACACATTGGGCTCACTGACCCCTCTCATCCTAGTACCTCACCCCGTTCGAACCCCAAGAGTCGCAGTAGTTCGGAGTTCTGGTAGGGCTGTGGCACGGTCTGCGAAGTGGATGAACGGCTTTTCAAGACCGGCTTGGGACCCTGCACACATTGTTTGAGGCTGTACTGGAACATCGGCCGGACTTCCATACGGATCCCCCTCAGATAGGCGACTCTCTGTACTAGAACGGAGCTGTGGGCGAAGTGTTGTGGTGGACATCCTCGCCGACACCCCTTGAATGGTGTCGAGGCCAAAGGCGGTAACTGATGGTCATGTGTGTGTAGTAGTACACCCCTGCAGGATTAACAAAACTATTCGAATAGCCGCGTCCGTGGTTAAGGACTGCTTGGAAAGCTTAGCTTGATTATTAGACAACTTGAACTGGATACTTCTAAAACACATCAAGATAAGCGTGAGTGCTATGGTGTGCTTCTCGTGGGGAAGTCGAGGAAGTATCCATAGTGGTGTAATTGGTTGAAGAGATGTAGTGGACTCGTGTACGCTTGTTACCTCAAGTCTGGTATTCGTAGTTCAGGACTAGCCAAGTCAAAGCTGGCACTTCTGCAAGTGAAACCCCACCTCCCTTTACCTTGATACATGTGCATGAGTAGTATAGCTCCTATGTAAGTCTTGCTGAGTACGATTTTGTACTCACGTTTGCTTAATCTATGTTTTAGATGAACCCACCGACCCCGATGGTGGCTTCTACCCGAAGCTCGAAGATTGAAGACTCAGACCAAGACCAAGCTAGTGTAGTCCCAGTCAGACGACTGGTTCCCTCGTGGAGGGCTTGTTTTTAGATAAGGATTCTCTAAGCCATTTGTTAAACTTGTCTGTACTCAGACCTACTTTGCTTCCGCTTGTTTGTTGTAATGTTGGATCACATGCTTGTGATCTCTGTGTGCACTCTGTAAGAGTTATTAATAAAGATGTATACATTGTAGAGAATTGCAATGATACCTGCTATTCATACTAGACATGTGTGCTGCGTGTATGTTTATAACATGCATGTCTTAGTATGGGTTTTCGAGACCTTAGTTGTGATCTGGCTGGCGGTCTTTTATGCACCAAGTGGCCCTTAGATGTGCGCAGCTTGGGGCATCGCGATGCGATTGCTCGAGACTCCGTCTCGTGCACACTTTGATGTATGATCAAGCCCGCCCTAGACCCCGACTAAGTGATCGGGCTGGAGTAAGTCTATGTAAGGGTTATAATACAATCGATAGTATGGTTAAGGCGGCTGGTCTATGAGTATGGGAGTTCACCACCCATATCATTTAGACTTGTGTGCGGACGATGAGGACCCATTTCAGTTGATCATCCGGCCTGGATGGGATGCCTCTCACGTTCGATGCTTTCCGAGAACGTTCTGTGCTTGCCTTGTCTGCGTAGACAAGTGGGTACGGTTCTCGGCTCTCCATATGATTGTGTTGTAGCGAGGCTTGCATACGCTAACCCCGGGTCCCGACACGCCGGCTCTGCGGCCATCCGATCCGGAACGGACGACTTGGATTAGATCGTGCTAGATCAAGATCTGGATCTAGTTTTTTTTTGTTTTTTTAAGGTTTCCAGTTTATTCCGGTTAATCGAAAGTTTCGCTATTCGACGAACTCTCGCCGGAAAGTTCATCGGAGCGAACGCCGTTCGTTTCGTAGCCAGGGACCCGATCGCGACAGAAGATTTACTTTATTTGCGAATAGGCCTTTTTTCATGGATTTCACGCTAGAACGTTATTTGCTATATCTTTTAAACCGTATATCCGTTTTAGGTGTTTCTTTTTGCGTTGCGACCGTAGTGACGTCTATTTTACTGTAGGATGCACTTTGCACTATTACACTTTTTTAATTTGAATTTTGTATAGATTCAAGTTCAAACTTCCGGTGACCATATCTTTTATACGGTGTATCCGTTTTCGTCGATTCCAGTTGCGTTGGGATCGTAGTAATTTGTAGATATCGTTTAGCTACTATTTAGTGTTTTTTACTTTCTGTTCATTTGAATATTTTTTCTGATGCAATACTTATGTGTGAGCTGTGACATTGATTGTTAGACCGTTGATCGTGTGGATTGTCTGGAGTGCAGAAAGGATCAGAAATAAGTGTTAGAGTACTTCAACACCTTTCAAGGAAAGTTTCACTTTTAGTTATGCACATCCTATGTTTCTATGCATGTGAGAGATTTTTATGTTATGTTGAAACCTGGTAGGATAGCCACATGTTCGATTGATCCTTTTATTCAACGTTATCATGTTTTGGTATTCTTTGTGCTATGTGGTTTTGTGCTTAGTGTTGTTATGATAGCCATGGGGGGTTATTGTGTTATTCAATTGTTTGTGACAACATTATTAGTAACATAGTAACTTGCAATTGAGGTACATTAGAGTGGTATTGCATCCTGAGGGCTCTGCAATATTCATGTATGATTGTTTGTGTGGCATTGCATCCTGAGGGCTCTGCAATGTTCACAGTGTGTCTAGGTAGTGGCACTGTATCCTGAGGGCTCTAAAGTGTTCTAGATAGGGTGATGTTTCATCCCTAGGGCTCTGTAACAATCACGAATGTGTTTGTAGTGGCATCGTATTCTGAGGGCTCTATGATGTTCACGAGTAGGCGTACGTGTGCTATTTTATCCCGAGGGCTCTACAATACTCACGAAACCATGATCCCGAGGGCTCTCATGGATACCACTAGAAATCCTATGATCCCGAGGGCTCTCATAGGCAGATTAGTTAGATGTGGTCCAAATTTTGTGAGATATGAACTTTGGTGAGTAAAAAAAACTGACTAGTGAGTAGAAGTAGGTGAATACCAACTTTATGTACAACAAACCAAGCTTGATTCATAGTCTTGACTTGAAATTAGTTGTAGGATTACTTTATCACTTGTGTTACTTGCTGTACAAATCTGATGTACTAAACCCGTGTTCGGGCTGTAACCTTCGTGTTGCAGGTTTCTCAGAAGATTAGTGTGGTATGATAGGGTTGCGAGTCTACACTCAGCATGTCGCTTTTGGATGTTGATGGGACTCCTCGCTACTAGTTTTGCTTACACTATATTTATATTGAATAAGCTAGCCTTGAGCTATGAAAGTTGTTAATTGTTTGAATTCTAGATCATACAATGTAATAATGATGCACTTGTACTTTGATATACATCTATTACTATGTGTGCTAGCGAGTTTGATCCAGGGACTAGCACTTGAGCACAGAGACTCCGATTCTAAGTGAATTGGGTCGTTACAGAACACACGCAATCAACTCAACCGGAGCTACATACGCCACCGTCAATCACCACTATTAGGTCCCAGACACGGAATAATGCTCCCAGACGGCCTACCCTTGAGCCAAAAGGTGTATATGAGATACACAGTATTGATGAGTATACTTGGGCTCCATACTGTCCATATAAAGCACGAACAAAGTTCAGGGGTGTGTGTGGATATATTGGCAGGGCAAGGATCAACATCAATGTGCTAGATTTTTGCAAGGTTGACTAATCACATAGGGATAGGATAATCACAAATATCATACCGCACTTCAGCGTGACAGATCGGTTCAAAAAGAAGGTGGAACAATGTGCCCTAGGTAAGGCCAAGGATGCTTGGAGAAATTGGAAGCACGTGTTGTACAAGGAATACATGTGTAAAGGCAAGGTTCCCTTCTCTGCATACACCATGATTACAAAGCCAGATTTGGAGGAGTTCAAAAGGGGAAGGTCATCTAAGGAGTTTTCTTTAAAAAGTGACATGCAATCGAAGCTTTAGATGAGGAACACACACACCCACCGTATGGGTGTGTGTGGATACTATGGCAAGAAACCAACATGGGACAAGGAGGACTAGGAAGAACTCGCTGCTAGTTTGCTACCCCCCTCAGTGAAATTAAGGGTACTCATGCTAGATACTTCATCCGGGCACTTGCCCCAAGGAATGAGCAACGACAATATTACTTTGAAAAAGCTGAGGACAAAGCACTATACGAGAAGATGGTAAGATTGTCAAAAGAACCTGGAAAGGTCTACCGGAATAGAGGCCCTGGGGATGTTCTACATGATGCTTTGGAGACCGAAGAGCCCCCTGGTTGTGCAAGGGGTATAGGGGTGAATGTCCCTCATAAGAGGAGTTTCCGACTCACCAAAGATGAGAAACAGCAGATAAGAAATGAGAAGAAAGCAGTGAATAGGCAACAAATTGCTACCTTGATGAGGATGGATCTTATGAAAGAATTATCAGTACATGCTCAAATGCTCCTGTCGCAGGAGGTCAACATGCCGCATTCTGATCTTATAACAACAACAACTCAAATGATTAGTTGTGCATCAGTTGACCCCACCCTCATTGACTATGATGCTCCTATATCTGATCTATATGGCATGACACGAAAGCTGACTTGCGAGCTTAGAATTCATAAACGTGTGTTGCGATGTGCACTCGCCCAGATTACCCCCCCCCCCCCCCACCTCAGTGACGGGGGTCTCCTCCTAAACAATGTGCCACTGGAACGGGGTCACGTGAAGTGTTTGGTGACCAAGGTGATTAAAGCATTGAAGGAATTTCCCCTTCTCCGTGATGAACATCAAACCTTGGTCCAGTCATTGTTGTGTCAGATCCATTGGTCAAGGAATGAAATAACAGTCCTCGATGAGACCCCTCCAACCCCAGCACCATCCACCATGGGAGCCTTCCATCAATCGGATTTGCTACCCACACCACAGCAGATTATCCGTCCTTCTATGGATCGCCTTATCAATTTCAGCCAAGAGGCCGATTCATCAAGCTCTGAGCATCCCCTGTGATCTAATGTTCTTACACAATCCAAGGAACAACCAACTCATCATCAGATTGTGGCATGTCATCCTGCAACCAAGACACCACCTGTTCCGATGTCGTCTGTTCAAGCCACAGTGTCCTACACACTGGCAACACATGCTAAGAAGACAGTGCCAGCTGCAGCGGTTTCTCAGCAGACCAATCGGGCGGAACCTGCAGATGGCATGTCTGCTCCGCTGACCATCCGGATGGAACCGACGGATCAGATGTTTGCTTCGCAGACTAGCATGGCGACACACATGGATCACATGTCTGCTCACTAGACCGACACGGAGGCAACCATGGATCACATGTTCGCACCGCTCGCTCCTCAGCTCGACAGAGCGTCGCCGCCATCTCACCAGTCTAACAATCTTGCAACACAAGATCCACAGTTCGGGAAACTTGAACCAATAGCTCAAAAGTCTGACAATTCATGACCACCAGCTCCGTAGTCCGACGCACTTGCAGCAACAACACAAAAGTCTGATGCACTCCTACAACAAGGTTCACATTGTGAAGCGACTACACCACCAGCTAATAACAAGTCTGATACACCTGTACCTCTAGCTGCAATGTCTGTAGATCATGCAAGCGACCTGGTGGTAGATCATAAGTCTGATGTGCGAAAGAGAAGGAAAATCTGTAAAGCTCAGAATCCTGCCACAAAAAAGCCCAGTAAGAAGGCATTAAAAAGCCTGCAAGTAGACAATTCACCCGACTCAAAGAGTCAGGTGCTGAGCACCTCAAGATGCAGAGGAATCAAAATTGCAAACAATCTTGAACCGTGACCAGAAGAACGATTCCACTATTGCAAAACTGACATCAGACTTCAGTGCAGATCTGGAGAAGTTGTGTCCTATAGATACAAGTCAAGAACGTAAGTTTTCACATGGCCTGCCATATCTGACTACCAAACACCTGAGTAAGGAAGATGTTTACTGAAGAAAGGTGCATGAATATTTATTCGGTGAAATGTGAAAACCCGATGAAGCTGGTATCACTATATACCATGGCACACAATTCGGTTTAGGTACGAAGCACGGTGAGTTCCAAATAACATTCGAAGAGTTTTATGACCTATTAAACTTCGGTTCGGTGACCTATGCTCGAATTGGGTTTAATTCGATTCGTCGTCTTGTAAGTACATCAGAAACTCAATAAACCTCTCATATAATCCCATGAACGAATTATATCTAACTTTATAATTTCCTCAGGTCTTTGGCGTCCTCGACTAGAGATCGAAAGATGCAACGCATGGATTTCATAGACCCTGGTATGGTTAATTAGTATGAAATATCTAGTAACAAGGTGACTGCAATTGAAACTATTGACCAAAAGCTTTTTTCCGAACAGACGCGAGAATTCCACCTACTTCCTTATTTTTAAAAGTAAGTAAACTATACGACCAGCTATACATTTACCCAAAAGCAATCTGGTGGTTCATCTAGTTAATCTGAAGATGATGCCAAAGATTCTTATTAAAAGCTTAAAACAATTTGTCTTTTAGAGTTTATTACTTTGTTGTGCGTGGATTTAAGCCTCATATTTGTATTTGTGCCATTGATTTAGCCTTCACATTTGAATATGGTTACCTGGTTATGCATGTATTTCTTTTGGACAGATTTTTAATGTTAAAATACCTGAAATCCTTAATATTTGGGTTAGTTCTCTCCATTATTTTCATCAAGCTATATTAAATGTAACTTCACTATATCCCTCTATATCTTATGTAGCTTCTGGAGAAGGGCCACACTATTTTTGATAGCACACTATTTTAAATCTTTCATTTACCTACATTGATTGAATTTCAGTACCCAACATGTTTCATTTGTTTGTGTGTTTTGCTAACCTGTAGGAAACATTGGATCGTTATTTTCATCGTTCTAAAGCTCAACACTGTCAAAACCAATGGATTTGTATCTTGTTTTGAATTTCTTGGATAGGTATTGAATTCTTCTATGGTGAAACTTATGCTAATATTTACTTCCAGAAATGAGTATGGAAAAATTGAACTTCATCACAGAATCGAATATGGGAAACTTCATCTTCATTTGTAGTGCACTTAGTGAGAACATACGTATTGGAGGGAACCTCTGTGATAGATCAAAACCTCTGCAACATCACACCGTTTATCTAGTACGATACTGAAATATGTTATTTTCAGAATGTATGTCTGTGCCTTCAAGTTTCTATATAATTAAATTTATAGTTCTATATGTACTCCAAAGAAAGTAAAACAGATTACGCCGTATGAATTATTTGTTCCTATATATACATATGTACACTATTGCTAACTCCGTACACAACTTTAGAGTGTCCTCGGCAGCAACCAAGGACCAACTTGTGTGGATTCTATGCTTGTTATTTTATGGGTTACTTAGCCAGTTCTCCTGCAATATATTCTTCCCGAAAACTACCAGAAGTAAGTCTAGTGTCTCAATCACTTTCATTTACGCGTACAACAAATTCTGATTTTTATATCATACAAGTTTTTGAAAAGTTCACAGCTGAACCGCTATCCCAAAAGGAGTTGTTGGGCGTCAGGTCAATGATCTGAAAATGGTTGGACGACCACTACATAGAATGCACGGGAACATATTTTATAAGACATATGGATGTTCAATAAGTATGATTTCTTCTTCGTTCATTTCACAATGCGATGCATTTGTTTTTCATGTGATGACAGGTCTCTGACTTCATTCTATGATACTGAGATACTTAGAATGCACTATTACATTTTCTTGACGAATAATCTGCTTGATGTGAATATTAATTCGTTGTAAAACATGTTCCAGAAAATTCAGTACAAGTGGTGCTAATGGAATTATATATTTTTAATTGTGCCTCTGCTTTTCGATTGCACACGGCTCAACTATTTTACCGTCCGCAATATTAGAATCGACCCGTTTGCGATATTACAGACGACCCGTCTGCGAAATTATCTCATCCTCGAAAGTAACCGTCTGTGATGCTCAAAACTACAGAACCAAAAGAGAACCATGGGCGATCTACTTATCATCACACATGGACATGAAGAATTGTACGTTTGGACAGCGATATGTATCACAAACAATTTCATCTAATTGACTGTGACCTATACAACATACATAAATGACGACTCCTCCTAGTATTTCGTGTGCGTTATCTTTTATATAGCACACAATTGTAAGACAACCAACGTGTGGGATCTTCTGTACAGATAAAACGTACTTATTCTCAAAACCGTTTAGAATAATATACTAATTTCAATCGATTCATTTTTACGGACCGTGCGAAATGTTCTTGCAACCCGCACATTTTCTATTGCGCCTTCGTCTGAGATAAGATTTACTTACACGCGGTTTTTTAAGGCAACAAGTTTGGGATAAGTGAATCATTTCACACGAGTTATACAAGTTAATTGTGTGGGATATATTTCCGTATCGCATACGAGTTGTTTTACCGAAGCGTCTGCGCGTACTGATGACATAACAAATGGTTTCTGGCTATCGTGTGGAATACCCCCCCCCCCTATCGCAATCGAGGGCAAGGCGATGGTTCTGATTTCGTTAGGCGATAGGGCTAAAAAACCGTTTGGATAGCTATCGCGTGGACAAGTGGGTGCACACTAAGATGGACCATGATATTAAAGAACAATGGAGGGAAAAACATCTCTTGCTGTCACAATATTCTCACAATATCATCTTGCATACCATCTAGTTCATGAGGGTCTACGACCTTCTTCCATAATTTATTGAAGAAGTCACAGAGACCCATGATCGTGTTTCGAAACTGTTTGTGCATCATATTCTTGATGGCCACTGGGAGGATTTGTGTCAACATAACATGGCAATCATGTGACGTCATGTGTGTCAACTTCTTCTTCTATGAATCGACTAGGCTCCTGATGCTTGCAGAGTAGGAAGAGGGTGTCTTAACTGACAACAAAAAATCCAAGAACTATTTCACTTCCGATTTTGTTAAATTGTAACTCGTGAGTTCGAGAGTAAAGTGAACGTCTCCGTCATCGCGCAGACCCTTTGGTTGATCACCAAGCATGTCCTTCCTTGGATTTGCCCCATCCTTTGTTTTGCCTTTGATCTGGAGAAGCGTACCAAGAAGGCTTTCACAAATGTTTTTCTCTACGTGCATGACAACGATAAAGTGACGCAAAGATAAAATCTTCCAGTAAGGTAATTGTGAGAACATTGATTTATTCTTAAACACTTGCTTTAGAGGTGTTGTTTTTTAAGACGACCCCTCTCCCTTGCCAAGCACAACTTTTTTTTTTTGCCATTGCATGGACCTCTTTCCCGGTATAAGGTCGTGGCCCATCTGCTACCTTCTTGTATTGTCAAATTCTCCCGTCATCTTTCTGTATGCGTGGCCTCTTCTTAAGAACCCAGGTGACGCCACCGTGCCCCGCCACCCCGCCGTCCTGGCCACGCATTCATGGGCAGCCGCCGCCGGCAGTCGCCGCGCGCCGCGCCGCCGGCCGGAATTTTAGGCCAGGTCGGATCCAGATCCGGCGCAGGGACCCGATCGTGTTTTTTCGCGTTATTTTATTTATAGATAGGTCCTTTTTGCAGATTGGACCCCGATTTCACCCGGTACCGTTTTCGCGAGTACTTTTTAACCGTAGCTCGTAATTGAGTGATTCCAGTTGTGTTGCGAACGTGACGAAATTTTCTAGCCAGTAGACTAAGTTTTACAGAAGTTTGAAGTTTTCAAATTTGAATCCCAAGCAGATCCAAATTTTAACTTCCGGTAGCCGTATCTTTTTAACGGTGCGCCCGTTTGCGCCGTTTCTTTTTGCGTTGGTTTTATTTTGTCGAGTAATTTCAGTTTAGCTTCTGTTAGGCAAGTTTTTCTACTGTTCTTTGAATGTTTATTATTGTTTGTGTATATTTTTGAGGAATATTTGTTGATTGGTGCTATGTTTGCTCGTATAGATTGTCCGGAGTGCGCCGCCTCGTTTTGTGAGGATTGTGACCGTCAGGAACAGGAAGAAGGCAAGTGATGCTTTGACCATACTCATACCTATATTTTGTATATGCATTATGTTAAGAATATCCCCCTATTGCATGATACGTAGTTTACTTTTCTGTTGATGCAAAACCAGTTAGGATAGCCACATGTCTTGACTTGTATTTGTAGATCAACCTAGCACGTGTTGTTACTTTATTGCTATGCTTCATAGAAGTGGTTTGGGTTGTGAGAATTCATGGAGTGCATGTGAGCTGTTTAATAATTTGTGTAGCAACTTTATAATAAATAGAAATCACTTCTGCACGGGCGGGTTGCATCCTGGTGGCTGTGCCTTGTCTAAGGACAGTGCCGGGGTTAAGTGCACCCAATTGTTGTTATGGTGGTGAACCGGGTGCGACATGGTGTCTACCCTCTGAACGCAGTGGGTGCCGTCCAGGATCAAAAAGATAAGACAGACAGTATTACTAGTAGCTTCCGTGTACAGCCACTGGCCATATGGGCTCTGGCTTAGCATGGGTACGTTGTGGGGAACCTGGCCCTGGTAGCTAGCTGATGTAGATGTGTGTTAGGTGTACCGGCTAGCAAAGGGTGGAGGCAACCTCTTCGGAAAGTCTTCGTCTCAATCTTCGGGTTGAGTCCAGTGGGGAACGCGTACAACCTCTGCAGAGCGTATAAACTGATCATGATTAGCCGTGTCCACGGTTACGGACGAACTTTGAGCAACTAGTCAGTACTGTTGATGAATGATCTTGACAGATGAACACTTAATAAATAATTTTGATGGGAAAGATTAGCATGGGTTGGTGGAGGGTGCCGGGAAGCGTCCATGGTGGAGGGGAAGCTCCCGGAGGTCGATCCTCCCTCCGGCAGGGTGCCGGGAAGGGTCCTCCTGGTGCTCCCGATCTTGGAAGCGCGGCGGCGGTGGAACAGAGGCGAGATCACAAAAAAAGGTTTATGTCTTCGAAAGTTTCACGTCACGGGAGATATATAGGCGAAGGGGGGCAGACATGGGGGCCACCAGGGGTCTAGGCGCCCCCCTAGCGCGGCCAAGCCCTAGGCCGCGCCAGTTAGGCGCCTAGGGCCCTGGTGGGTCCCACCTGGCCCCCCTTCGGGACTCCGGAAGGTTCCTTCACGCTGATTTTTTATCTGATTTTTCCTGAATTTTTGGAGTACTTTTAATATGGGGGAAAACTGAAATAGAAAAACAGCAGAAATCAAAAACTGGCACTGGGGTGCACTGAGTTAATAGGTTAGTCCAAATATGATCAAAAGTGTATGGAAGTGTATCTAGATCATAGCAATATCACACAAAACATGCATGGAGCAAGCAGAAATTATCGATACGTTTGGGACGTATCAATAATGCATACCACACATTTTTATAACTATGAACGATTGCGAAGAAGGGCTAGCGGTCCATTATTTGCAACCGTGGGTTTTCACCCTCCGTATCACGGACCATTGTTTATCCGATCCGTCATCCCTATATCACCCACGCAATAATTCTTAGAATTGTGGCCGTTCACGTACGTTTTGCAGACGGTTCAATTTTGGGCACACGATTTTCTATTTATACCGTTTGTGTTGATAGCATCGCAAACAGTTTCGGTGAAGGGATTGGGAAAGGGGTATCGTGTTAGCCCCTCTTTGCATTAGTGCATGCTCAACCGAGCCATGACTGAGACGCCATTCGCCCTTGTCTACGGGGCAGAGGCGGTGCTCCCCATAGAACTCAGATACGGATCTCTCCGAGTTCGACCCTTCGATGAGGCCGAACAACATCAACTCTGACAAGGAGATGTTGTCGTTGTCGAGGAAGTACGTACTCGGGATGCTACACGCGCTGCGCGGTACCAGCAAGGACTACGCTGCTATCACAGCCACCACGTCCGCTCCTGAGAACTTGAGGAAGGCGACCTTGTCCTCAGTCGGCTATAGTCCAGGAGGGGTCTAAACAAGATATCTCCAAATTGGGAAGGCCCTTATTGGGTAGTCCAAGTCACCCGACCCGAATCCGTCCGCCTGGAGACCGAGGATGGAGTCCCGGTGAGAAACTCGTGGAACATCGACCACCTCCGGAAGTACCATCTCCGTAAGTTCTATCCGTGAGGGCATAAATTTGTCGGATGACCAGTTTCCCCGTGGCGCAACATTTGTGAACTGTGACCTCCAGGTCCATGTTTATAAGTGCAACCCAAAAATAAATACCTCGGGGCAAAATCGGTGTGTGTTAGTACGATTTACTTTCAGCGATGTCGAACTAACCCTACTTTCCGGCAAGCTTTTTGGGAGAGGCCTAACCGGTGTGCAAAATTCCACCGGACTAAACTCTCCCCTTCTAGTTTGTGTGTCGGATTGTAGTGCGGCGATTTCTCGTTCCCTATCTTTTCTATCGCAGTCATAGGACATCCAACAAAACAAACAAGATATAAGCAGCCAACCCCGCACATTGCGGAAACGGTTCACAAACCGGAGCCTGCTGGCTTTCCAAATCAAGTTCAAACACAAAGAAGAAAAATAGAAAGGACTCAGTCGATGCAAACTACGAGCTTCACGTCCTCTTCCAAGAGGTTTGTGCCTCCATCGTCACTAGAGTCCTCCTCTCCACCGCGCCGGCCAGAAGACGCGTCGTCTTCCTCTTCGTCGTCGGAATCCCTGGCGCCACTACTCGAGCTCTCCAGGCAGCACTCCACCCGATCGCTATTGAAGTCGTAGATCTTCACGGACAAAACCGTGTCGCCCTCATACGTGAACAGGAGGACGTCCCCCTGATTAGTTTGTGGCCACACGCGAAGACCTTCCACCCCTGCGTCAGGAGCATCTCCCCATTGTCCAAGAAGCGAGTGGCCACCTGCACCGTTCCATGAGGGCACCCGTCTACCCATATCCACAGATACGGGGGTTGGGCGTCCCTCAAGTCATGGCGGAACGTCTTAGAAAGCGAAATCCACCCGCAAGTGGTCGACCGGCTTCCACGACAAACTGAAAAGCAATGGGATCATCATGAGCCACACTGCAGAGGAGGGCCGGCGGCATGGCGCCGCCTCTCTCGCGGCCACCGACGCGTGCTCCCCTCGAAGACCCAATGGCCGACGCTGCTCGACCTCCTCTGCTTCCCCTTCCACGTCCGCGACGACCACGAGGTCTGCCGCCGCGGAGTGCCAGTGAGCAGTCATCATCGCTTACCGAGGGAGTGCGGTTTTGAAGCTGTGGAGCCATCACGCACGCGCTCACAGCAGATTGGAGGAAGAAGCAACTTCCAAGAGATGCACGAATCTCCCGCCAGTTGGAGAGTTAAAACCCCACCCAAGGTACAATGTTTTCGCTACCGCCGTTACTCCATCTCGGTCTCAGAGTCATGGCGTCCCCCGGCCTTCGCGGCCACCACGTGTAGGCACCCGCCTGCAGGAGGGCTCGGAGCGATGCGCGCATTCCCACTACATGCAGTAGCTCCGGATGGTTTGGCTTCCCGGAACATCATGCCTGACTTGGCTCCCGGGCAGCCCATCTACGCCAAGACAGACCCCGGGGCTACTGTTGGAGGATATGAGCTCGCTCCGTCTACTAGGGAAACCACACCACCCATCCGTAAAAGGTCCCACGTTAGACGGCTTCAAATCATCCGGAAAGACCCCGTTGTGGCGTCTCCCAGAAAGGAGCATGTCCACTGATTTCCTTAAGCGGTAGGGGACAGGTGTAGTCCCACCACCTGCGGAATGTTCCAAGGAGCATTTAATGCGCTACTCCCTGGTCGAAGTGGCGGCGGCTACAACAGCGCCTCCCACCCCCTTTTCTCCTCGTAAGTTCTAGTAGCTCGCGCGACAGGAACGGCGACCTCTCGGCACGCGTCCTTCCCGGAAATGGATCTACATCGACACCTGCCAGCCACCATCGAAGGAGTACCGTCTGGAAGTGCCACTATGGTGACCCCATACATCTTTAAAAGGGAGGCCCAGGCCACCAAAAAAGGGTCAACCCCCTCAGAAAACATACTGATACGCGGGGAGCTGTTATTTTCCTTCCGGAAAGTACTCACAGCATTGTAATCTTCACCAAGAAATCCAGACAAGAAGGATTAGGGATTTTATTCTACGGACGGCCCGAACCTGAGTAAATCCCAGCATGTCTCACTGGCGACGAGCTCCATAGTGTTTCGCGTGCGCGTGCGAGAACATCACACCCGCAGGATCGCACCCGGGACAACGGTGAAGGGACCGCCGACACAGAAGATGAGCCCAAGTTGCAGTCGCAGAACCAAGGCCGACACCAGACCAGTCACAGGAAATCCACATCAAAATTTTGCTCGACCAATCACCAGTCACGATGACAGCTCCTATCACCAACCGAGCACCCGCAGCAGCAGCGACTCGTGACACGGACTCGACTACCCGTCCGGTCGAGTACTTCGATCCTGACAGAAGACTGTCGGGGTCTAGACTCCCGGGGTATCCTCAAGGAAACTATGCTGTTGTTAAACCCAAGAAACCTCGTTGCAGCTTGCAGGGCACCTCCGAGAAGATACGAGTAGACCCCTGAGCCGAGGGGGTTCATGTTTGACTGCCACCGCCCGACCAGGAGGCCAGGTCATTAAATGCAGAGAAAGACAAGCGCCACCGAGTTGCAGAGAAGCCTCGCCACCTGCCCCACACATGAAGTAACGTGTCCCAGGATATTCCTCGTCGTCATCCCTTTTCTAAAGTCATGCCACCATGATGTGTGTGTCCTTGTAAGCTATCAACTATCATCGTGTGACTATCCCCTTGAGCTATAAAAGGGAGAGGCCGGCCATAAGAAAGGAGGAGGATGATTCTTTTTAATAGGAATAGGAGATTCTACACAGATAAGAAAGACCAGACAAGCAGGAATAGGGTTTTTAGTCCTCGGACGGCCCAAACCTAGGTAAAAAACCCGGTGTCTACTCTCATCCACTCATCGTTGTCATTTCGACGCCACTGCGACCTCCAGCCGCGCCTCTGCCGGCGACAACCGAACCGGAGGGGCGCGTTACCACCATCAACATGGGGGCCCCGATGTCCCCCGTCTTTCCGAGAGGCCAAGACCCCTCCAGGATGCCTCCGACATTTGGCGCTAGAAGGAGGGCCGGCGATCACGTTGGCCATGACCACTGCAATTGCTTCTCCGCGGGGCCATCTGCCAATAAATAAACACTGGGTGCGGTTCCTCAGGATCAACTCAGGAGTGCGGTGCAGTTGGGTATCTTGCTACAGATTTCCCCCTGCACTCTGCACCCTGATAATTCTTCAACCTTTCCCCGAGTGTCGAGCTGGAGAACGCATCTGATCCCATGCTGTGAATCCACCTTTACCTTCCCCATCATGCTCACTTACGGTGTCCCCTGGGTTCGTCTCCTCCTGGAATCGAAGTGCATGCGGACGCAACTGACTGAGAAGGTTGCAGATACCCGAGGATCATCGTAAGCATACATGGAGATGCGCCCCTAGAACGGTCTCCTAGAGACGACCCTGGTCCCTTGACGTATGGGCAGCATGAGCCTTGCTACCCCTGCCCTTCTCGGCGAAGCTCCAAAAGGGTACCACACAGGGCGCTATGGGATGGTCCGCGTGGATTATGCTCTGGGTCCGTCCTAGAGGCTGGTACAACGTTCCTGCATTGCATCTACCCCCCGCGGGCAAGTGCAGATGTATTGTCACCGGGAAAGTCCCACCGGTCGGGCGCGTCACGGAAACCCGATTTTCCGTGTCCCCAATCCTCGGGAACTTCATATCTCCGAGAAGTTTTTCCCGGGACTGGTATCATAGTTCCTGGATACCCTACCCCATCCAGGGGTTCGGTAACCGGATGCTGCTATCAACCCGCCAACGACGTGGGTTAAACTGTGTTTTGTCTCGGGAAGATGGCAGGAGTAGCCTAGCGAGCTCCCCTCGGGTGGCGCACTCCCTGGCCTCTGTTGGAAAAATATACACAGAACCTCATCCGGATTCACAAAATTCACATGCAAGAATTCAGAAGATATCAAATGAATCCATAGCTTCCAAATCTCATGCGGCCCGCCTCATGGGAAACAAGCCATTCAGTACCGATTATTATAACTCAAGCAGTTCAACACGACGGAAGTACGAATAAGGTAATAAAATAAACACCCGGAATCACCCTTCCGAGTCATCATGATTCTGATCTTCTCAGAATGCTTGCGGCACCTTTCCTCCACACGCTTCTGCTCTTCCTGGTTCAGGATGCTTGTGTACATGGTGTTCAGGTTCAGGTCTGGGTTGTGGAACTGCAGCCTCGCGAAAGACCACCTGCAAACTTCCGAGAACACCTCTTGGATTATTCGGGCCGCCCGCTCGGTGCGCCCCTTCTGGTATGTGTCCAACACCTCTTCCGCGCTGAGATAGAACGCCATAAGACTTCCTGCTCTGCAGTCCAACAGGTCTTCAGGAAATCCCACATGGGCCAGCCACATTCCGGAGAGACGCCAACCCCTGCTCGCTCGATCCCAAGAGCCCCACGTACTCCTCCTTTAGGGTGGAATATGCTCTGTCGGCGGAGTCTCGCATTTGGTGTGCCTGGGATGTTTCCTCCTGCGCGTGCGATATCTCCCTGTCCTTTTCAGCAATGGTGGCCTCCAGCCTCTGAATTGCAGCTTATTTCTCCGAGAGGTTCGACTTCAATCCATCGTTTTCCTCCTGCATCTAACGCATGGCTTATGCGTGTGCTCCTTGGGTGGCCTCCATATGTTTCTTGTGTAGGTCCGTCAGGTAGTTGCGCACCTCGGCGAGTGTCGAGGTCAAGGACTTTTCCCGGAGGGTGAGGGAGTGGTTCTCGACCTTGAGGTCTTCTGCCTGTTGTGCTTGGGCCTTCCTCACCTCCTCCGGGTCCTTCCAGATGCGCACCCTCTCCGCCTCTCGGCTTGGCATGGTCGTGTGGAACTCCTCCAGCTGAGCGGCCCATGTAGACAGTGCCTTCCTGCTGTCAGAGATTAGCTTGGTCACATCCGCTTCTCTGGAGGACACCCGTTGAGCCCAATCAGTCACTTGTTTCCCCCGTGCGAAGTGCTTGTTCCGGAGCTCATCATACGCCTTTTGGCTATTGATCCAGAACTCCACCCCAATCGATGTTGTAAGGTCGTCCAGATCAACCGCCTCCGGGACGCTTCATCAGAGAGCCTCCTCTAGCACCCTCATGCTGGCCCAGCATTCCTTCCCGTTGTCCATCATGGCAGCTGATGCAGCAATGTTGTCCTGCAAACGGCAAGGACGCGATTAGAGCCACGATGATAGCCATCTTCCAGAATCAAGGAGATGCCTACAATTTTTTGGAACAAGTATACTTTGTGCGTACCTGTATCACGCTAGAGCTGGCATCTTGTACCTTTGCCAAGGAAGATCCCTCTACTCCTGAAGGCCCTGTCCCTTGTTGAGGGTTGGGTCCGGTTGGATTCGTTCCCTCTGGCCCGGGGGCCGTCCTGCTTCCCTGGTACACAACCATATCCATAGGGCGCCCCTCATCCCCTGTTCGCGGTAACAGTGGAACCACCGGTGGCGCGTCGGTGGAAACCCCTCCTGCGAGCGCCAAGTTAACACCGAAAACTACCGCTACCCTAGGAGTTGAGTGTCCCAGGAAAACGCGCTCAGGAGGTGAGGATTCCTTCAAAATCGGAGACCCTGCTGGAGCGTACTCCGCTTCTATTGCCTGCCTCGGCCCTGTCTCCTGTTGAGGCCCTCGCCCCACTTCTGATGGTTGCTCTGATGTGCGGGCTCTTTTTACCAAAGCCTCTATGACTTCGTCCCTGCAACAGAGGTTTGTGGGTTATTGTTTGCGTATGGGAGTATAAGAGGATGCGTGCGTAGGCATGACTTCCTCATCATCCTGCGGTGGAGACAGTGTCGAATCCGGGAAGCCTATCCTCCACTCATCGTCCGGCGAGACAGGAGCGTCCGAGACCTCCCCTCGCATCCGAGAAGTTCCGCTCAGCGACTTCCGAGAAGCCGGCCTCTTGCGCATTGAGCAAGACACACCCCTTTTCGGCGATGCATCCTTCAAAGTGGCAGGAGCCTCAGCCCCGGAGGCCTCATCAAGGCCCGCCGGAAGCACATCCTCGCCGGATAAGGGAGCGTAAACCAGCGTCTGCGGCTCCTCCTCTTCGTCCTCCTCCTCTTCTTCACTGCCGCTAGCCAGAGGAACGTCGACCGACCCCCACTTTCAGTGGGCCGCTCTGACCACGACCCCTCCGAGGAGCTCTCCTAATTCTAATTAATGGTAAAGGAACTATTTGCAAATTACAGGAACTTAGGAAGTTATCTGCGAACTCTTTATTTGCACATATGGCATCAGTCTTAATTCTACTAGCTCATCATAGATTTTTGCATATTTTCCATTTTTCAACGAATTAATCGGTGCATTTAGTGACTTTGCTCCAATGAGATGAAATGAAGTACATTCGGTGTACCAACCATCCATATAATTTTTATACAATTTTAAATTCATCTGCTACATATTTAGCTGTCGTGCAAAGGGATACAAAGTGATAGAACTAGCTCCATTTAGCAATCTTCAGTTAGAAGAGCTACACTTCAGCAGCAGCACAGTTTCAGAAGTAGGCAGCAACAGCCTGCAGGGCAGCAGCGCAACAGAAGTTGCGGCCATAGCTGCTTGGTACGGGGTGGCGGCAAGGGGTGGCTGGGTTTCTACGGCCAAACGGTGTCGGCGGCCGGAGCCAGCCGGCGGCACAGCCCGGCGTGGCTTTGCACACACAACACACACACGCTGGACACACGTACCTCACACACACATACCACGCATAGCACAGCCCGACCATGTCTTGGCTCTGGCCAGCACACATGGCAAGGCACCGGCGTGCACACCACGCACGCACACCACACGCACACAGCACACCCAGGCACTCACACTTGCTGCACACTCACGGGGAACTCATACCACGCACCACGCCATGGCCATGCCGGGGCCATTGGCCAGAGGGCAGGGAGGCTGGCCGGTAGCGAGTATGAACAACAGTGTCGGCGAGAAGGCATGCCAGGGCGCGCACGGGCGGCAGCAGGCGCAGGGGCTTGCGTCCAGCAGCGCACTCGGGTGGGAGGGCGTGGAGCCCCGGCCATGGCGGCCATGCTCACGGGCTCGTCGGGAGCGGCGGAAAACGACGACGAATCAACAGCGGAAGGAGGGGAATCGACAGAGGAGCTCACGGGGAGGCTTGTGGACATGCTCGGCGAGGCCGGGATGCGCTAGTGGTGGAGATCTATGGCAATGGACTCAACGGCTGTTGGTGAAGATGGCGGCGATGGAGAGTGTACATGGCGCCCGCACTCGAACCGGTGCACGTCGTCGAAGGAGTCGTCGACGCTGAAGCTGCCGTACATGCTCCCGGTCGTTTGGGAGCCCAGTGGCCGCGACGACGACGATGGTGCAGCGGCGGATGCATTCGGGCACAATAAAATGAAGGGACGAGGTGAGGGAGAGGAATGGGAGACCTAGGGTTCGTCTAGGGGCTCGGGGTCTTCTTATCCATCCGTAGGGCGTCGTGGATGCTTGACACGGCGGCAATCGGCAGCATATACGGCGGGCGTGCGTGTACAGCGCCATGGCGCCCTCCCCATCCTTCTGTAGCGTGAGGTAGGGGAAAAAATCCTAGGTTGGGCTGGGCTTGATGCTGGGCTAGGTGGAGGTTGCCAAGTCGCAATTTAGTAGTTTTAGGTTTTCCTTTCTTTTTCTCTTTTTTATCTTTGTTTCTTTTCTGTTTTATTTAATTTGGCTAGCAACTGACTTTTATGAAAAGTGAAACTAGTTCCATTATTAGTGTTACAATTTATAACATTTTCATAAAAAGTTTGAGCTTAGAATAAAATCTCTTGAAATTTAGTTATTTATTTAAAGGATTAAATGGGGTTGTCTAGCACTGTTTTATTTATTTATTTTACTCAAACATTTTAATAAATCCATATTTCTATTTTACTTTGACCTAATGATTATTTGGCATCTAATTAATACTTTTGCACAATTTTTGGTGCAAATTTAATTTCCACTTTGTTTTGAAATTCCATTGAGTTTGAATTTAGCTTGGGACATGAAAGGTTAATTAATACTTGTTAATCATTCTGACCTGGCATTATCAAAAGTGATCATTGTGGCTTGACACTGGGGGTGTTACAAATCTCCCCCACTACAAAGAATTCTCGTCCCGAGAATTAAAAGTTAGTGTAAGGGGTAAAGCTTTGGTTTAGTAATCTAATGAATCATCTGGTTCTTGTTGTCCTTATCAAAGGATTTGATCCTTAATGTTGTTGTCTTCATTTCTCTTCCTTAGTGCATCTCGATGAGTGGTGATCCTTCCTTCGAGGACTTCATCGTACTTACGGATAGGGTAGGAGGGGGATACTTAGGGTGGTCGGATCGGTACCAGGTTAATCAACCGAGGTTGTCCAAGGGAATGGGGTACAATGTATCTTCCGAGTTTAAGCTCAGGGCAATACATCGAGATAATAAAAGAACGCATGAGAAGTTTTAAGCGAATAGGCATGCATTTAATGCCGATGACAGATGATGAAAAGGGGTCTAGAGCACCAAGCATAAGCATTGAGTCTGATATCGGACTAAATATCACAATGTAGGTGACGAGTCAGGTTTCGATCCTGTGGAACTATGGGTTATAGTGGTGGCATATTACACGATCACGATGCAAGGATTTTTAGAGAATAGGTTGTCAGCTATGTCAGCAACAACATCCGCACCAGGAGCAGTGGACAAAGAGAACCATTTTCCTGCACGTTAATACGAGGCGGACCAATTGGCAAAGTTCTCGTCCCGGTGGTTACCGAAATGTCAAAAACAATGGCCACAAGGTGTTACTGATGAAGTTGTACACCGAGGTGTTTACATAAGCAGGGGAATTATCACTGCTTAGGTTTTAATGTTCGCAAGAAAATGTTAAATATCCCAACGGAAAGGGAAATGTGATGATACACAAGTATCAGGTGTATATCTTTCCCAAGAGAAAGCAGAGCACGATATACACGACCAAGTTGTATTGGCAGAGAGTCAAGGGAGGTTGTCGATGATAACACAAATCATCAAGGGGCATGGATGACATTTCAAACGATGAGTCCAACTGCCACATGGAAGAAGCCATGTAAGATTAGTCGAATAATAATCCACCAAAGTTCGGGTGGTTCACAAAGAATTTGATGTGAGTATCGGCACTCATCCTGAAGGAGAACGAATGCAAAAGCATCGAGTGATATAAGCATCGTAATAATTCGATGCTTGAATACAAAGGAATTGTGATTTCCAGATTGGGAGGTGGATGTAATTATCCATACGGACTTATCGGTGGTAGGGGATTGCAAAGGTGATGAACACGTAGGTTCTCGGGAGTTTATCGGAGAGTAATCTTCGGAATGTTCAGGTGAAGTAAGTGATCATGTGGAATGAGGGCTCTCCGGGAGGAAGTAGTCACGAGAACATAGAGTCAGAGTTAGTAAAATATTTAACCCGAAAGGATGAGAGAGTAGAGTCCCAGAGTAAAGGTGCGAAGAAAAATATCCTAATACCATCCCAGTTTGCGACGTGGGCCGATAAGCCACATCACACTGTTAGTAAAGTAGTTTTGCAAAGACTAGACTCAACTTCGACCACGGAGTTGGAAGGGGTGTCCTACAGGTAGTCGAATCTGATACCAACTTGTGATGCCCCCAAAATCAAACCGTGTACAGTAATCATACACGCAAGGTACACGATCGAGATCAGGGACTCACGGTGAGATATCACAACACAACTCTACAAATAAAATAATACAAGCTATTTAATACAAGCCAGGGGCCACGAGGGCTTGAATACGACAACTCGAGAGCACAAAGTTAGCGGAAGCCATAGTATCTAAGTACAGACACAAGGTACACATGAACTGCCTTAAGAAGGCTAGAGCAAAAAACAACAACGATCGAAAAGGCGAGGCCTCCTGCATGGGAAACTCCAAACTACTCCTGGTTGTCAGGGATCTCCATGTCGTAGAGGGCATCGGGGATGTTCACGTTGCGGTAGTCGGCCTCGGGGATCTCCAGATCCTAGACTCCAAGGCTCCAACGTCGACTGCAGCGGCCGATCAGGCAAAACAAAAAGGGGGAAATAAAGCAAGGGTGAGTATCTAGCATAATCGCGAGTCTTACGTCCGCTAATAAGCATTTATGCATTTGTATCAAATGGAAAGGGAGGCTATATATAGTGGACTGAATGGTAGAAAGTCAGAATAAGGATGAGAAGCTAGTCCTGTCGAAGACTAGCATCTTCCGACGAGTCTTGCAGCATGAGAAGAGAATAGCCAACAGTTCATATAAAGCATAAGGTAGCAATGCAGCAGAAGTTTCTGCAGCATTGTATAATAGTAAGTTGTAATAATTAACAATTATCAATGCCTCCGAGAATCCTTCCTTTCCCTGCGAGGAAGAAAACCCGGAACCAATCAATTTAATAGTAGTAGTTTGTAGTAGTAGGATCTGGCTTCAGCATAAAGCGTCCAGTTACCGTGGACACGACTATCCAAATAGATTTTCATCCCTGCAGGGGCTGCACTACTGTTACCCTACACGCTCGGATCTCTAGTGTGGCGTACACCTTGTTAGGGAATCCCCACCGAGGCTATCCGATACACCGAAGTCCATCCTTCAAGCTCAATAGAGAGGCCATCCGCTGGTCTAAATCCTAAGAACAAAGGGACTTTTGACCCCCTGCCCTTTGTACTCCTGCACGGTACGTGGCTGGCCAGTGAAGCAGACCCACCTGCCACTACCGGAGTAGGCGGTCCAAGCCCGGCAATCAGCCCAAGGTAAAGCTAACGTCTGAAGAGCCATCGAACGAGGCTAAAACGCAGAGGGCCCACACCATAATCCCACGTGGAGGTAGTGCGTATAGGGCATGTCGACCCACCCAAGTCATCCACCTGACCCATTAAGCATTTTATTATTTTCTGTCAGGACAACTATTATCGTTGCCCCTTATCTGGGTGAGTCGCGGAAAACGACAACAGCCAGGTCCACCCCCATAACCAGAGCCGGTGGCCTCCTGCCCTCTCGTCCCACCAACTCGTGCGGTTACCAACAAGGTGAACTGTCTCCTTACCTTATCTCGCATGTGCTCTTAGAAGAGCCTGACTTTTTTACAACAGGTTATCTCACGGCCAACGAGCAAGGACCAGGCCCAGGATGGTATCCGCCTGTCCTGCCATCCCGATACAATCCCTGCATGGGCATCGTTGGGTCACCCGAATCCTTACCTTTAAGAATACCAATTGATTCAGGTGCCTACCATCAAGTGAAATCAGGAGGAATCACCCTCGACGGTACACTTGAAGAGGTTCGACCGAGACATCAGCGGAATGAACTAGAGTATCCTCGTATCATCCCGGTGGTGCTACGCTACCGAGCCGACGATGAGAGTGAAATACAAGTCCATCCACTCGTAAGTCAAACTTGAAGCGACTTGGAGAGTCTCGCCGTTGTAGGTTCCCTTGGGCGTCTGCTCTGTACCGTACCTGTTGCAGTTATAATAATTCATACCCGCGTTCACTCCCCAGAGTGATCACGACATGCTATCTAATCCTAGTTGACTAACATGGCGAAGGGCTAACTGCCGAATATTGCATAATTATAATAGGCAACATAGGATAAAGGAAGGTACATCAAGGGGTACAATGACAGGCAATGCAATGAATAGGAATTAACGTAATAGCAGCAGCAATTCCTAGTGCAAGAAATGTACGGAAAAGATAGGAGATATCGTTGGGAAGGAAAATGGCTCTGCTTGCCTAGAAGCTTGGCGGTAGGGGTACGGTCGACGAAGTAGTCGTACTCGGCAACGGTGTCATCGGCGACAGTCTCGAGCTCTATCAGAGAATAAGGGGGGAGAAACAATAAATACACAGCAATAATAGCAATACAAATTCAAGACATGACAAACGCATTGTTGGCGGTGTTCTAGTGTAGTGTTAAGTATTTTAGGCGGAGCGGGAAGTTATCCGGGGATGACTCATCAGTACTAGTTGATTCCTAGACCGACGATCCGGAGGGGGAAGGTTCCATGTCTGTAGTGTCAGAGACATCTGACAGACATGTGGATAGTGTATCCGTGCTCCCAGATCCATTCTGAACAGCTTTCATATACAGAACATTTTCATCCGGAAAGTTTTACCGGCTCTGGTCGTTTGACAGACAGATGAACCGGATGAGAAATGTTCCACATTCGGTATGTTAGAGGGGTGCGGTGGGTATACGGGTGGCGTGTTCGTATCCGTTATATTTTTCTGATCAAGTTTAATGTATAAATTATTTTCATCGGAGATACGGTTTAAAAGATATTGACTTATACAGTTTTATTCATTTTATAGGAATTTCTGGATTTTTTTAATAATAAAAGCAACATTATCCAGAACAGGGATGTTTGACCAAGTCAACTAAAAGGTGGGACCCTATTGTCATTGGATGTAGCTAAATATATTATTTATGTATTTAAACAGTAGAGGGGGCCCACATGTCATAGGCTATTTATTTAGCAGATTTATTTAATCTAAATTCTAATTAATGGTAGAGGACCTATTTAAAAATTACAGGAACTTAGGAAGTTATCTGCGAACTTTTTATTTGCACATATGGCATCAGGCTTAATTCTACTAGCTCATCATAGATTTTTGCATATTTGCCATTTTTCTACGAATTAATCGGTGCATCTAATGACTTTGCTTCAATGAGATGAAATGAAGTACATTCGGTGTACTACCCATTCATATAATTTTTATACAATTCTAAATTCATCTGCTACATATCTAGCTGTTGTGCAAAGGGGTACAAAGTGATAGCACTAGCACCATTTAGCAATCTTCAGTTAGAAGAGCAACACTTTAGCAGCAGCACATCTTCAGCAGCAGGCAGCAGCAACTGGCAGGGCAGCAGCGCAACAGAGGCTGCGGCCATAGCCGCTGGGTACGGGTGGCGGCAAGCGGTGGCTGGGCTTGTATGGGAAAACGGTGTCGGCGGCCGGAGCCAGCCGGCGGCAGAGCCCGGCATGGCTGTGCACACACAGCACACACACGCTGGACACACACGTACCTTACACAGACACACACACACACGCCACGCACAACACGGCCCTGCCATGGCTTGGCTGTGGCAAGCACGCATGGCAAGGCACCGACATGCACACCACGCACGCACACCACACGCAAACAGCATACCCACGCACTCACACTTGCTGCACACTCACGAGGCACTCATACCACGTACCACGCCATGGACATGCCGTGGCCATTGGCCAGAGGGCAGGGAGGCTGGCCGGTAGCGAGTATGGACAACGGCGTCGGCGAGCAGGCGTGCCAGGGCGCGCAGGGGCGGCAGCAGGCGCAGGGGCATGCGTCCAGCAGCGCACACGGCTGGGAGGGCGTGGAGCCCCGGCCATGGAGGCCGTGCTCACGGGCTCGTCGGGAGCGGCGGAAAACGGTGACGAATCAACAGCGGAAGGAGGGGAATCGATAGAGGAGCTCACGGGGAGGCTTGTGGACATGCTCGGCGAGGCTGGGATGCGCTGGTGGTGGAGATCGACGGCAATGGCCTCGACGGCCGTGAGTGAATATGGTGGCGATGGAGAGTGTACATGGCGTCCGACCTCGAACCGGTGCACGTCATCGAAGGAGTCGTCGAAGATGAAGCTGTCGGACATGCACCGGACCTCCGGGGATCCCAGTGGCCGCGATGACGACGATGGTGCGGCGACGGATGCATTCGGGAACAAGAAAATGAAGGGGACGAGATGAGCGGGAGGAATGGGCGACCTAGGGTTCGTCCAGGGGCTCGGGGTCTTCTTATCCATCCGCAAGGCGTCGTGGATGCTTGACGCGGCGGCAATCAGCAGCATGGACGGCGGGCGGGCGTTTACAACGCCATCGCGCCCTCCCCATCCTTGTGTAGCGTGAGGTAGGGGGAAAAGTCTAGGGTGGGCTGGGCTTGATGCTGGGCTAGGTGGAGGTTGCCAAGTGCGCTGTTTATTTTTTTAGGTTTTCCTTTCTTTTCTCTTTTTTGATCTTTGTTTCTTTTCTGTTTTATTTAATTTGGCTAGCAATTGACTTTTATAAAAAGTGAAACTAGTTCCGTTATTTGTGTTACAATATATAACATTGTCATAAAAATTTTGAGCTTAGAATAAAATCACTTAAAATTTAGTTAATTATTTAAAGGATTAAATGGGGTTGCTGATGTCTACGCACACTTCTAATATTGTAGACTATGTTGGGCTTCCAAGCGCAGAGGTTTGTAGGACAACTGCAATTTCCCTCAAGTGGATGACCTAAGGTTTATCGAACTCAGGGAAGTAGAGATTGAAGATGGTCTCTCTCAAGCAACCCTGTAATTAAGATACAAGAAGTCTCTTGTGTCCCCCAACACACCTAATACAACTAGGAGTTGTATAGGTGCACTAGTTCGGCGAAGAGATGGTAAAATACGAGTGATAGGTGTGGAAAAGCAAGGTAATATAAATCTGTAATAAAAAGTGTATCAATAAAACATGTGACAAAAGTGAGCACAAACGGTGTAACAATGGTGGAAACAAGGCCTAGGCTTCATACTTTCACTAGTGGCAACTCCCAAGAACATTAACACAGTCTAATCACAAGATATTTCCAATAAAACATGCGTTGGAGACGTACTCGGAGGTCATTCCTTTGTGGTCAAGAGAGGACGATAATTATGTAGGGCTACAAAAGCACACCTCAGAGTTCGTAGTTGTCAATCTATGGATTTCTCAATGTCACCGCGGCCATCCAAAGAGAGTACCACAATCACCACGACATATCTCAAGGATAGTCAAAGACAAGCACCAAGAGACTCTCAATCTTCAATCAACACACAAAAGAGGAAATCACTCATTAAAATATTCTTCTAACCCATGTCCAATAGACCGTTGTCACCATGGTCTCGGGGATTATACTAGATAAGATCAAGTGAGTACATCAATCCAATACATAGAGGAATGGGAAATATCATGGGATCACCCTAGATTAACATAGCCTGTGATCACAACGAAGATCACATCATGTGAGAGAGAGAAGACCACATAGCTACTGTAGAAACCTTAGCGCCGAGGGTAACTACTCACACATGGACATGGTGAGAGAGAGAGAGTTGTTGATGGAGAGGTGCAGCCCGGAGAAGATGAAGGAGACGGCGACGGCGACGGCCACGGCAGCGGCCACGACGACGCCCACGGCCACGGCGGTGGCCACGGCCCTTGGGGGCAGTGGCTCTTGGCCCTCTTCTTCTTCCTTGGAGATGGTGCTGCTGTGGAGATTGATCTCCCCTCAAGACGGCTGCCATGGGGGACAAAATTTTGTGGTTTTTCATATAAGACACAAAGGCAAAAGCAAAAACTGTAAAGGTAACCTAACAAGACTAAAAAGCAAAGATAAAAGACAGTGTGCAACTCCCCTATCTTGAAGAGTCGAGTCCCCGGCAACGGCGCCAGAAATTAGCTTTGATGGCTTCTCGCCCCTCGTTGATTACCCAAAGTGGAAGGTTGAGATGTAGACAGCAGCAAATATTCCTCGGTGAAGATACCAAGGTTTGTCTCCAGTAGGACTCCGACAACGACTGGAAGATGACAACGGCGCCAACAATTAGGAGGTTGTCGCGACCTACACACACAACAGATAACTTTGCTCCCAACGAGTTCAGAGAGGTTGTCAATCCCTCCGTCCTTGTTGTTTACAAAGGATCAAACGCACAGGATAATAATGATAGTGATAGGAACAAATAAGGAAATAAAGCAGAAAATAAATAACGGGTGTAAACAGTGATGGAAATATAGACCGGGGTCCCATGACGTTCACTAGTGATATCTCTCTCCCAAAAGACGATAAAATAGCCATGCGAGGTAAACAAATTACAACTAGGCAATTGACAGGATTATGTGCGCAAACCAATGCTAACTATACTATAAAGAAAGGAAGAGGCTCAAAAGCATGGGCGGTACGCCAAGGCAAGTAGACCGAAATCCATCTGCATCTACCTACTAATCATCCACCTTGAGATATCTATCCAGAACATCTTGCTGGTAGTAAGTTGCGAATCCCACCCAAAGTGTAAACTCAAAGCAACAGACAACTGCATTAAAGAAATTTGCGTAAAGTAAACAATCCTTGCACCCGCAAGTACAAGCACCATTTTTTTCTCCCTTGTGGCAACAGAACATCCCCTAGACTCATGTTTCTGTCACTCAAGCTAGTCATCAGTGGGCATGAACCCACAATCATGCATAACGCTCCCTCTGGAGTCACTACCTACTACTTTGCCAAAGCAATAAACAGCAACGGAGAACATGCAAGAATTACTCAAGAACATAAATATAAAAGAGGAGAATCAAATATATTACTCAAACACAATCTGAACATAGTCTCATAATCCATCAGATCCCAGCAAACTCAGCATAGCAACAGTAGAAAGATTACAAATGTGCCTCGATCATGTAGGGAAGCTCACTAGGTCTAAACCATGAAGAACATAGAGGGGAGGAGAACATCAAATAGCTACTGATCATAGACCCATGGTCCAAGGTGGACTACTCACGGTTCATCCGGGAAGCATCCATGGTGGTGGAGAAGCTCCCGGAGGTGATTCCTCCCTCCGGAAGGGTGCCAGGAAGAGGGCTCCTGGTGCTCCCGATCATTGAAGCGCGGCGGCGGCGGAAAAGAGGAGAGATCGCGAAAAAGGGTTCTGTCCTCAAGGGTTTTGGGTTGAGAGGGATATATAGGCGAAGGGGGCAGCCAGAGGTGGACCAGGGGCCCCAGGCGCACCCCTGGCGCGGCCTAGGGGCGGCCGTGCCAGGTGGCCGCCTGGGCCACCCCTGGCTCCCCTCTGGCCCCACTTGGGCTCTTCCCGAAGCTTCCTGTACGCTGATTTTTCCTATATTTTCCCTGGAATTTTTCTGGCACTTTAAGTAATGGGAAAACCTGAAATACAAAAACAGCAGAAAACAGGAACTGGCACTGGGGTGCACTGAGTTAGTAGGTTAGTTCAAATATGATCAAAAGTGTATGGAAGTGCATCAATATCATAGAAATATCACACAAAAGAAGCATGGAGCAAGCAGACATTATAGATACGTTTTGGACGTATCAACATCCCCAAGATTAATTCCTGCTCGTCCTCGAGTAGGTAAATGATAACAAGCATAATTTTTGTGTTGACATGCTACCAACCATAGAAGAACTTTTAAGTAAAGCAATCAAGGCATGTAATTCAATTCAAGTCATAACAGGCAAGAGTCTATATTAGCATTGAAACAAGCAACATAAGAACATAAAGGTGCAAGAGCTCTCACTGTCCGTGACTCGAATGTCTCCAAATGGTGTTTGCGTGCAAGAAAGGGGATTGGGATATACGAGAGAGTAAAACATAGTTTTTATTGTTGAGAACTCAATCTACTAAAGTTTCACACTTGGTCTTCTTTGGAATCTTATCTTGACTCGTCCTCAGACCACTAGCCAGGTACAAGTCACAATGATCCACTCCTTTTCGATATTTTGAGCACTCATGCAATGGATGAGCGTAAGCAAGAAAGTTTACACTTAGGATAGAAAAGAGAGAAAAATGATGGAGGGGGAAGACAAAAAAGGTGTGAAAGGCTCACATCAATGAGTATAATCATAGGCGAGAGAAAGCCAAATGATAGATATGATGTGAGGAGTAGGGATTGCCATTCAACGGATGCACATATGAGCTAAGGTAAGCTCTCCAATGGAACTAGTGGGGTTCATCCAACTTGCTTGCTCAAGAAGACCTAGAGCTCATTTGAGGAGGCTCATCATTGGAAAATACAAGCCAAGTTCTATAGTTTGAAGGTCCCCACATAGCTATATGCATGAATGATAATCTCTATGGAGTACAAGATATAAGATGGAGTACGAGTGTGGATGCCTCAAAAGGAATAGTAGTGTGCCCCTTATCTCTTTTTATTTCTTTTTCTCTTTTTTCTATTTTTTTGTATTTTTTTGGTGGCCTCAATGGCTCTTTCTATTTCTCTCATTTGTCCTCTTTGGGATCTTTTGATTTGGTCCTCTTTGGGATCTTTTCCTCACTTTAGGGGCAACACTCTATATATTACAAGAAGTATAGAAGATCTTTCACACTTTACAAAAGTACTCAACATAAAGAAAATGAAACTATCATGAAGTATGCAAATGTATTCTTCTGCCTGTGTAGCAGGATATGCAATGATACTAGCGCGTCATGTAGCAATGATTAGGGCAAGGCGCAACTAGCATGCGGCTCATCGATCAAGCAAAAGCATGTATGACATGAAGATCAAGTCATGATAAGGTGGATGTTGCATGGCAATGTATCTCGGAAAGGCTATGGAAATGCCTTGATAGGTAGGTATGGTGGCTGTTTCGAGGAAGGATATAATGAGGCTTATGATGACAGAGCGTATCGTGCCAAGGATTTGGATGTACCGGCGAAGGTGGACGCCAACTCTCGGAGTGAGAAGGAGGCAATGCACGGTACATGAGAGGAAGAAAAATATGGGTAGGTGAAAGTGTCAACTTTCGAATACTCACATTAGTCCGAAGAACTCATGCACTTATTATCGGTAACACTCAATCTAATTAGGAGGTTCACAAAGAGAGTGTATGGGGTTTTGGTTATCCTTGCGCATCCTCGACTCATGGTACGTGAGTGTACTCTAATATCCGATCCCTCCAAAGATTAGTGATCCATCTAGTAGCTAGTTGTCAGAACCCTCTGTTAGGTAATGTGCTAGGATCAAAGTAACCTTGCATCATGTCAAAATCTCAAAGGAAATTCAACTTCAAAATCCAAATGGGAGAACGAACACCCCCCAGATGAATTAATTCAAAAGGCCAGATAAAAATCTTCTCCAAAAATTCATGTTAGATTTTTGAAAAGTCTTATAAATGAGTGTGATCACATATCAAGTGATGTGGGACCCACCCCATGCTCATAGATTTTTCAAATATTCAAACAGTGCCTTGGAATTAATCAAATACCCCTATTTGATTTAAGATTCAAATTATTTGAATTTTAAAAATGTTGAAACTTTATAAGTGGCTAGTCAATATTATTATGAGGCCACATAAAAATTTTCAGCATTTAATAAAATGCCTAGCTAATTATTTTAGCATAGCAAAACAAATAGCAGAAAAGAAAACAGAGAGAAAAAGAAAGAAGGGCTTACCTTCAAAGAAGCCCAACTCATCCCCAGCCGGCCCAGCCCACCTCCTCTTCCTTGTCGTCTTCCCCGGCCAGCACGCAGGGAGCTGCGTGGCGACCATGCCGTGGCCGCCGACGAGCCCCCTGGCCACCTCCTGCTTCCCCCTCGCCACCTCTTCGCGTCTGGAGACTCCTCGCAGCCGCCTCGCTCCATTCCCCCTCGCCACGAACTCCCTCCCCGTCTCCCTCGCCTGAATTCGTCGTCGTCCGAGGACTCGCCGGAACTCGCCACCGTGGAAGACGCGGCCAACGTGTGCTAGGGACCAGAAGAACTTGTCCATCAGCTTCGCCACCCTCGACTACGTCTCCCTGCAAGGAATCAAGACCTCGGAGCCCTTCTAGTCGTCGGAATCGTCACCGAGAGCTCGCCGGATCCGCTGCTCGTCGCCGTTCAATACTCTGTCCACGTTCCCTCACCGGCTCCGTCGACTACTTCGTCGAGTTCCCTGTAGCCTGGTGAGCGTTTCCCCTGAAGCCACGGCTTCCTTCTCCTCCTCTAGCTCGAGCTGCCATGGATGCCGGAGTACCGAGCCGCCGTGCTCGTCGTCGACGAGGCTACGCTAAGCATTCAACCCCGTCACCTTATCCATCGTCTTCGCCGAGCTCTTCTGGCTCGATCTCGACCAGCCCAGCGCCTTCACGAGCCCCCTAGCTCGATCCCGTTCCAAGCCGTGCCTCGGACCGCCGCCGTTCAAGTCGCCGTCGTCGCGTCAAGCCTCCCCGTGGTCGCCCGACTCGCCTAGGTGGAGCGCGAGTTCGAGGGCTACCCTCTGGTGGTCTCAGCGAGCGTTCTGGTGGTCGGGAGCACCCTCTCCGTGCTGCGCCGCCGTGGCCAGGCCGCCGGCGTTTAGCCGCCGGCGTGTCAGCCAAAACCTCCCCCCTTAATCACCTGGTTAATGACCCCCTGGGTCACTGACCAGTGGGCCCAGTGGCTTAATTAAGCCACTGGATTAATTTAACCCAAGGGTTAATTAAATCCAGTCACTGACACCCTGGACCCACATGTCAGCTGACGCAATAAATCATTTTATGAATTTCCAGAAAATCAAAATGAATTAAAGAATTCCAGAAATTCCAGAAAATGCAATAAACTTTGGAAATTCATAATTAATTCATACTAACTCCAAATATAGCAAATAATATATGAAAAATGATCAGGAGAAAATTATCTATCCACACTTCAGAGGCATATCTATCCACACTAAGTCCAAATATAGCAACTTTCAACTTTGTTTGAGTTGATTTTAAAAAGGGACCAGTAGCATATGTCATTTGATTTATTTGAAATTAATTCAAATTCAAATCAAATGATATTGCAACTTGGACCTTGGAATTATACTACATTTCAACCACACTTTAGAGGCATATCATACACTTTTCCAAAAGGTTCAAAATGATCAAACAATGTCACATGTAACTTGATCAAGTTTGAATTCAAATTGGAGTTTGAATTTGCAATTCAATTTGCAATATACTCCTTTTAAATGGAATGCTCAACACATCAGTACCTTGAACATCACCATTGCAATATTATTCATGTGATTATGCATTGTACATTATATTGATCCTATGATTGGCATGTTGCTGATAGAAGTGGATCCGAAGCTCGAGATCACCCCCTTCGTTGAAGACTCCGTTATCGAAACCTCGTCAGCAAGGCAAGCAAACCCCCATTGATCATGTCTATAAAATCCCACTTCCCTCTCATGTCTCGCTTATGCATTGTTTAGGATGATCACCATGATAATGTTTCTACCGTATAGTTGAACCCATATCCTTTGCATGACATATCATCTTGTCACAGTAGTAAGCAAACCACAATCGTAGCAGATGTAGGAGTTGGTTCATATCATGTGGCCCCTGCAACTGTTACTGCTTATTGCATGCTTAGCGGTACAATGAGGTTGCTTATGATGTGAGTCTGGATGATGATAAACATGGTGTTGATGAAAGTGAAACGTGTTGGTGAATCTACCCTAATACAAGGTGAACGATGAGAGGCTGTGTAGGAGTACACAGTGGGTTGTCTCGTTGAACACCGCCCTAAGCCCGAGTTCTTGTGTAGTGATCCAAGAAGAAGAGTACAACCACACATTGGGCTCACTAACCCCTCTCATCCTAGTACCTCACCCCGTTCGAACCCCAAGAGTCGTAGTAGTTCGGAGTTCTGGTAGGGCTGTGGCACGGTCTGCGAAGTGGATGAACGGCTTTTCAAGACCGGCTTGGGACCCTGCACACATCGTTTGAGGCTGTACTGGAACCTCGGCCGGACTTCCATACGGATCCCCCTCAGATAGGCGACTCTCTGGACTAGAACGGAGCCGTGGGCGAAGTTTTGTGGTGGCATCCTCGTTGTCATCTCTTGAACGGTGACACACAAAAGGCGGTAACTGATGGCACGTGTGTGTAGCGGTACACCCCTGCAGGGTTAACAAAACTATTCGAATAGCCGCTTCCGCGGTAAGGGACTCCTTGAAGAGTTGTGCTCGATTATTAGACAACTTGAACTGGATACTTCTAAAACTCGCAAGATAAGCGTGAGTGCTATGGTGTGCTTCTCGTGGGGAAGTCGAGGAAGTAACTATAGTGGTGTAATTGGTTGAAGAGATGTAGTGGACTCGTGTACGCTTCTTATCTCAAGTCTGGTACTCGTAGTTCAGGACTAGCCAAGTCAAAGCTGGCACTTCTGCAAGTGAACCCCACCTCCCTTTATCTTGATACATATGCATGAGTAGTATAGCTCCTATGTAAGTCTTGCTGAGTACGATTTTGTACTCACGTTTGCTTAATCTATGTTTTAGATGAACCCACCGACCCCGTTGGTGACTTCTACCCGAAGCTCGAAGAATGAAGACTCAGACCAAGACCAAGCTAGTGTAGTCCCAGTCAGACGACTGGTTCCCTCGTGGAGGGCTTTTTTTAGATAAGGCTTCTCTAAGCCATTTGTTAAACTTGTCTGTACTCAGACCTACTTGCTTCCGCTTGTTTGTTGTAATGTTGGATGACATGCTTGTGATCTCTGTGTGCACTCTGTAAGAGTTATTAATAAAGATATATACTTTGTAGAGAATTGCAATGATACCTGCTGTTCATACAAGGCATGTGTACTGCGTGTATGTTTATAACATGCATGTCTTAGTATGGGTTTTTGAGACATTAGTTGTGATCTGGCTGGCGGTCTTTTATACACCAAGTGGCCCTTAGATGTGGGCAGATTGGGGCATCGCGATGCGATTGTTCGAGACTCTGTCTCGTGCACACTTTGATGTATGATCGAGCCCGCCCTAGACCCCGACTAAGTGATCGGGCTGGAGTAAGTCTATGTAAGGGTTATAATACAATCGATAGTATGGTTGAGGCGACTTGTCTATGAGTATGGGAGTTCACCACCCATATCATTTAGACTTGTGTGCAGACGATGAGGACCCATTTCAGTTGATCATCCGGCCTGGATGGGACGCCCCTCACGTTCGATGCTTTCCGAGAACGTTCTGTGCTTGGCCTTGTCTGCTTAGACAAGTGGGTACGGTTCTCGGCTCTCCATATGATTGTGTTGTAGCGAGGCTTGCATACGCTAACCCCGGGTCCCGACACTAGAGTTCTCAACTAGTTTTGTAGGTTTTGAAAATAAACAAGGATTTCCCAAAATACGACACCTATCACTAATAGGATAGAGCTCTTGATACCCAAAGTTCAGACATTACTCACATCAATTCCTCAAAACTATTGCAAGTTACTACAAAATTTAAATAGCAACCTGAATTACCTACTTCTCAAAACAAGACACAACTCAGTGCAACAACCAACTCTCTTAACACGATAAACATGAAAACTAAAGAGAGTTCCAGAAAAAAACTAAACAAAAGCCAAGGCTCTTGCTGAAGACAAACTAAAACTTGAAGATGGCAGTAGCTACGAAAAGATAAAGAACACACAACAGTAAAAAGATAGGCATGAAAAATCCTATGATGTGTTCTAGATTTTGAAAGTGGAGCGTGTTTCTCTCCCACACAAGGTAAGACGTGGTCTAACTTGTTATAAACAGCAAGCAAAGATAAATAAAACTAATAATAAAACCTAAGAGCGAGACGGTCCAAGCGTAGCACATAACGAATGAAGTGATAAAAATATAGTGAGACGAAGGACGAACTGATGATTGTTGATGGAGAAGGGTTGCACGGGGGCATCCCCAAGCTTAGACTCTTGAGTCTCCTTGAATATTTATTGGGGATGCATGGGGGCATCTCCAAGATTGAGCACTTGACACTCCCGAATCTTCTTTCATCATCTTCCATCGCACACTTGAAAACTCCCTTCATACATAACTCATCATAAGCTGATTAGAGAGGTTAGTCCCCTTAATAAAATAATTTTCCCCATTGGATATGAATGTATTCTTGAAGATCTACTGTTTCTCAATATTTCCAAAAGGTTTTTGCAAAGAAAAAGCAAGCTTAAAGTTTGCAAAAGTAAGGAGAGACAAAAAGTGGCCGAATCTGTGAAAAACATAACAACAGGTAGTAAAGAATTTTTTAGGGTTACTTCTGCAACTCAAATCAAAAAATTCAGAACATACGAAAGTTCCGTTATTGTATAGAGCACGCTGTGTAAAAAACTCAGCTCAAAAATATGAACTGGTGATTTGATCTGATTTTTCCCGTCACGAGGAAAGAATCTGTTTTCTGGACAGAATGTCACAACTTTCACTTCCCTTGTCATATGAGGCTATAACTTGGCACAAATCTTGAAACTAAAGATACAATGATGTTGCTACAGTAGTAACAATCATCAAGACCACTAAAAACATAAAGTAAAAACTCAAAGTAAAGATAACAAGGGTTGTCTCCCTAGATCTCTTTCTTTATAGCCATAAAGATAGGCTTAAGATTTTAGTGATGCTCTCGTAAGAATAAGAGTTGAGGCACAAAAGAGAACATAAAGAAGCAAATACCAAACACATTTAAGTCTAACATGCTTCCTATGCAAAGGGATCTTATAGATGAATAACTCATTGAAGCATAAAGATATTAGCATAGGAATGCAAAACAAGTGCAACTTCAAAACTTTCAATATAAAGAGAGGGAATTTGATATTATTGAAATATCTATGAGCATATGTTCCCCTCTCATAATAGTTTTGAGTGGGATCATGAATAAACTCTACAATCTAAGTATCACATAAAACTTTCTTATCATGATCGACAAGCATAGAAATTTTGTTACTCCCCACATAAGAAAAATCCTTCTCATTAGTAATAGTGGGAGCAAACTCAACAAAATTTCTATCACATGAATCATTCTTATCATGATGCACTTGTAAAAATTTATTATTTATAGCATAAGTGTCATCACAATAATCATCATAGATGGGAGGCAAAGTATCATCAAAATAAATTTCCTCATCAAAACTTTGGGGGCTAAAAAGATCATCTTCATAAAACGTAGCATCCCCAAGCTTATGGCTTTGCATATCATTAGTATCAAAAGTATTCAAAGAATACATACTAGTAACATTGCTACTAAGATGAGTGTTGTGCAAATAATGAAGCTCCATAGGCTTTTTGATTTTCTCTTCAAACACTTCATGTCCCAACTCAAGGTAGAGCTCATAAATCTCTCTCATAATATTTTTGTTGTTTTCCATAAGCCTAACTAGTGAAAATAAAAACAAGAAACGAAAAGATTCAATTGCAAGATCTAAAGATATACCTTCAACGCTTACCTCCCCGGTAACGGCGCCAGAAATAGCTTGATGTCTACGCACACTTCTATTATTGTTGACTATGTTGGGCCTCCAAGCGCAGAGGTTTGTAGGACTGCAGCAATTTCCCTCAAGTGGATGACCTAAGGTTTATCGAACTCAGGGAAGTAGAGGTTGAAGATGGTCTCTCTCAAGCAACCCTGCAATTAAGATACAAGAAGTCTCTTGTGTCCCCAACACACCTAATACAACTAGGAGTTGTATAGGTGCACTAGTTCGGCGAAGAGATGTTAAAATACGAGTGGTAGGTGAGGCAAAGCAAGGTAATATAAATCTGTAATAAAAAGTGCAGCAAGCAAACATGTGACAAAAGTGAGCACAAACGGTGTAACAATGGTCGAAACAAGGCCTAGGCTTCATACTTTCACTAGTGGCAACTCCCAAGAACATTAACACAGTCTAGTCACATGATATTTCCACTAAAACATGCATTGGAGACGTACTCGGAGATCATTCCTTTGTGGTCAAGAGAGGACGAGAATTATGTAGGGCTACAAAAGCACACCTCAGAGTTCATAGTTCTCAATCTATGGATTTCCTAATGTCACCGCGGCCATCCAAAAAGAGTACCACAATCACCACAACATATCTCAAGGATAGTCAAAGACAAGCACCAAGAGACTCTCAATCTTCAATCAACACACAAAAGAGGAAATCACTCATGAAAATATTCTTCTAACCCATGTCCAATAGACCGCTATCACCATGGTCTCGGGGATTATACTAGATAAGATCAAGTGAGTACATAAATCCAATACATAGAGGAACGGGAAATATCATGGGATCACCCTAGATTAACATAGCATGTGATCACAACGAAGATCACATCATGTGAGAGAGAGAAGACCACATAGCTATTGTAGAAACCTTAGCCCTGATGGTAACTACTCACACATGGACATGGTGAGAGAGAGAGAGAGAGAGAGAGTTGTTGATGGAGAGGTGCACCCCGGAGAAGATGAAGGAGACGGCGGCGGCGGCGGCGATGGCCACGACGGCGGCGACGGCGACCCCCACGGCTACGGCAGTGGCCATGGCACTTGGGGGCAGCGGCTCTTGGCCCTCTTTTTCTTCCTTGGAGATGGTGCTGCTGTGGAGATTGATCTCCCCTCAAGACGGCTTCCAAGGGGGACGAAATTTTGTGGTTTTTCATATAAGACACAAAGGAAAAAGCAAAAACTGGAAAGGTAAACTAACAAGACTAAAAAACAAAGATAAAAGATAGTGTGCAACTCCCCTATCTTGAAGAGTAGAGTCCCCGGCAACGGCGCCATAAATTAGCTTTGATGGCTTCTTGCCCCTCGTTGGTTACCCAAAGTGGAAGGTCGAGATGTAGACAGCAGCAAATTTCCCTCGGTGAAGATACCAAGGTTTTTCTCCAGTAGGACTCCGACAACGACGGAAAGGTGACAACGGCGCCAACAATTAGGTGGTTGACCTGGACCTGCACACACAACAGATAACTTTTCTCCCAACGGGTTCAGAGAGGTTTTCAATCCCTCCGGCCTTGTTCTTTACAAAGGATCAAACGCACGGGATAATAATGATAGTGATAGCACCAAAAAAGGAAATAAAGCAAAAAATAAATAACGGGTGTAAACAGTGATGGAAATATGGACCGGGGTCCCATGATGTTCACTAGTGATGTCTATCTCACAAAAGACGATAAAATAGCCATGCGAGGTAAACAAATTACACCTGGGCAATTGACAGGATTATGTGCGCAAATTAATGCTAACTATTCTATAAAGAAAGGAAGAGGCTCAAAAGCATGGGCGATACGCCAAGACAAGTAGACCGACATCAATCTGCATCTACCTACTAATCATCCACCTTGAGATATCTATCCAGAACATCACGCTGGTATTAAGTTGCGAATACCACCCAAAGTGTAAACTCAAATCAACAGACAACTGCATTAAAAACTTTGCGTAAAGTAAACAATCCTTGCACCCGCAAGTACAAGCACCGTTGTTTTCTCCCTTGTGGCAACAGCACATCCCCTAGACTCATGTTTCTGTCACTCAACCTAGTCATCAGGGGGCATGAACCCACAATCATGCATAACGCTCCCTCTTGGAGTCACGACCTACTACTTGGCCAAAGAAATAAACAACAACGGAGAACATGCAAGAATTACTCAAGAACATAAATATAAAAGAGGAGAATAAAATATATTACTCAAACACAATCTGAACATAGTCTCATAATCCATCTGATCCCAGCAAACTCAGCATAGCAACAACAGAAAGATTACATATGTGCCTCGATCATGTAGGGCATCTCACGAGGTCTAAACCATGAAGAACAAATTGGGGAGGAGAACATCAAATAGCTACTGATCATAGACCGATGGTCCAAGGTGGACTACTCACGGTTCATCCGGGAAGCATCCATGGTGGTGGAGAAGCTCCCGGAGGTGGTTCCTCTCTCCGGCTCCTGGTGCTCCCGATCTTGGAAGCGTGGTGGCGGCGGAACAGAGGAGAGATCGCAAAAAAGGGATCTGTCCTTGAGGGTTTCGGGACGAGAGGGATATATAGTCGAAGGGGGGCAGCCAGAGGTGGACCAGGGTCCCCAGGCGCCCCCCTGGCGCGGCCTAGGGGGTGGCCGCGCCAGGTGGCCGCCTGGGCCACCCCTGGCTCCCCTCTGGATGCAATTGGGCTCTTCCCGAAGCTTCCTGTACGCTGATTTTTCCTATATTTTTCCCAGAATTTTTCTGGCACTTTAAGTAATGGGAAAAACTGAAATACAAAAACAACAGAAAACAGGAACTGGCACTAGGGTGCACTGAGTTAGTAGGTTAGTCCAAATATGATCAAAAGTGTATGGTAGTGCATCAATATCATAGCAATATCACACAAAAGAAGCATGGAGCAAGCAGAAATTATAGATACGTTTTGGACGTATCAGCTGTCTAGTTATTTATTTATTTTATTCAAACATTTTAATAAATCCATATTTTTATTTTACTTTAACCTAATGATTATTTGGCATCTAATTAATATTTTTTCACATTTTTTGGTGCACATTTAATTTCCACTTTGTTTTGAAATTCCATTGAGTTTGAATTTAACTTGGGACATGTCAAGGTTAATTAATACTTGCTTATCATTGTGACATGGCATTATCAAAAGTGATCACTGTGGCTTGACACTGGGGGTGTTACATAACTTCCCCCTCCCGTGGGGCTTGATTGATATACTTTAACCACCCGACACTACCGCTCTCTCTGCAACGGTTACTTTCTGTGGGTCCGCCGCGACATCAGTGCTCGCGTCGAGAAGTACGCTCTCCTCGGAGACTACTCGATGGTTACCGTTGGGCCTAGCCACGGCCTCCGGAGCACCACGGCCGCACCCAGGCCCGGGGGCCACTATCGTGGTCTGCAATCCCGGGGTATCCCCTCAGAAACTATGTTGTTGTTAAACCCGAGAAACATCATTGCAGCTTGCAGGGCACCTCCGAGAAGATACGTCTAGGCCTCTAAGCCGAGGGGGCCACCTTTGACTGCCACCACCCGACCAAGAGGCTAGGGCATTGAACTCAGACAAATACAAGTGCCACCGAGCTGTAGAGAAGCCTCGCCACATGCCCCACGCATGAAGCAACGTGTGCTGGGAGATTCCTCTTCATCATCCCTTTCCGGAAATTATGCCACCATGCTGCGTGTGGCCTTGTACGCTATCAAATGGCATCGTGTGATCATCCCCTTGAGATATAAAAGGGAGAGGTCGGCCATCAGAAAGGAGGAGGATGATTCTTTGTAATAGTAATAGGACATTCTACACAGATAAGAAAGACCAGACAAGCAGGAGTAGGATTTTTAGTCCTTGGACGGCCCAAACCTGGGTAAAAAACCTGGTGTCTACTCGCATTCACTCATTGTTGTCGTTTTGATGCCACTGCGACCTCCAGCCGCGCCTCTGTCGGTGACAACCGAACCGGCGGGGCGCGTCACCACCATCAACATGGGGGCCCCAACGTCCCACGTCTTTCCGAGAGGCCAAGCCCCCTCCGGGAAGCCTCCGACAAAGACCGAACGAGTTCTCCAAGATGATCCGAGACCACTCAATCCACGATGGGATCGAGCTAGACCCAAGGTTCCACTCTCGTTCGAAAGATCACTCGCGGACATATAAGTTCATTAGGAAAAGACGACACGGCAAGTCGAGCAACCTTAAACCCAGAGAGCAGTTGGATGGAGCCTGCACAATCCATTGTTTTGAAGACGATGAGGGACAACTCAGGGCAGTCCACACTCTCAGGAACTGCTGACTCTTTATCGAACTCTCTGACAGGCTCAGGGAATAGAAGCAGCACAAGGCCAAACAAGCTTGCAGGACGGCACCACCACCAGCGCCTAACGCAGAAGAGTGATACATCCAAATTGCATCACTATTTTATATAGTAATTCTTTCTTATTCATTGATATATTTCATGTTATGATGCTATTCTTATGTTTTTTTGGCTTATTTTACACAGTTTGCAACTTTCCGGTGCCGAAGAAGCATACGTAGGATTCAGCGGTAAAAAGTGGGCGCTGAGTTGCTAAAGAAGAACATCTCCAAATTACCTGAAAATCGACGAAGGGTGTTTTTATGAAGAATGACGAAGACACGCAAAAGAGGGGCCACAGGGCGGCACAGGGCGCCCAGGCGGCCACCTGGCGCGGCCCCCACCCTGGCCGCGTCGGGAGGGCGCCTGGACCCCTGGGGACACTCCCGGCTCCCCCTCTGGCATATATATCACACATCTTCCAAAAACCTTAAAAGAGGAGAGTTTTCACAAGTTCCGCCGCCGCTCCGTGGAGGAAACCTACAGAGGAGAAAAGACATCTTCGGCGGGAAGTTTCTGTCGAGGACAACACCTCCTAGAAGGGGAGATCGTCGCCTTAGTCATCACGATCGTCACGGGCATCATCGAGATCATCATCAACATCATCCCCAACATCAGCACCATCTCCATCTTCACCTTCATCCAATCTCACCTCAAAAGTCCAACTTGTGTTGTAATCCGTACTATCTATCCTCTCTACTCTGTCGGTGTTGATTACTACCGTGTGATGAATGCTATTGAGTTTAGTTGGAGAAATATCATTGTGTCCAGATTGTTTATCATATATTTATCCCCACTGATCATGATCTCTTTTATGTTTTGTGAATAGTTACTTTAGTTCTTGAGGACATGGGAGAAGTCTAGTTGCTAGTAGTCATATGATGTTGAAGTAATATGTGTTGTTTGATATTTAAGTCGTGTTGTTATTTTCCTAGTGGTGTTATGTGAGTCGAACACTCAACACTTCGCCTTATTAAGGATCTAGGGGAATGCATTGTGTATAAAGAATGCTTATGGTGGGTTGCCGGAGTGACAGAAACCTAAACCCTAGTTCGCACGCTTTTGCACAAGGGAACAATGGATCAACGGTCGTATTGCTATGGTTAGGCTTTTGCCTTAATTACTGTCTTGTATTTGCAGATGCTTGCAAGGTGTTTAATCTTAAGAGTGCACTTATCTTGGTCTAGAGGGTGTACTAGCATAGATCCACCCACTCAACACTTATCAACACAACACATAGTACCAATGCGGAATATGACGAAAGCACGTGACTATTTCTCCCGTGTGTCCTCAAGAACGCTTTAGCCTATCCTTTGCTCAAAAGGATTGGGCCACTAGTTACTCCTCAGTACCTTTCACTTTGTTCGTCTTTACCTTTTTGTTTCTTATATCGAAAACCCCTAAAAAGTTATCTTTCAGTTTCTGCAGCTATTTCTTTACCAAAGTAACTTACCAATACCTTCTGCTCCTTGTTGGGTTCGACACAGTTGAGGGTCATCAAGTACTGTTTTCTGGCACCATTGACGGGGGAGCATAGCGCTATTAGTAAGTGAAGCTGGTAAGTAAGTTTTCATATTTATTTTTTTGTTTTGTCGTTGTTGCTTTTGTCCTTATGGACACCTCTACTCTTGGATCGTTGTTTCTGGGGGAACGCCTCACAACTATGGTGGTCACTCCTACCCCTACTGGAATTGTGCCTTACAAAATATCGTCTGGTATTATCAATTATGACTTATCTAATCGTTATGCAGGAGATAGACATTCAGGTGAACACTTGCTATATTTAACACAACTATGTTCATTATTTAAGCTTGCAGGTGTGTCGCTGGAATTCATCATGAAGAAATTATTCTCCATATCACTTATAGGTAAAGCTTCAGATTGGTATAAGCTCCTCGATAACTCACATCTACTTAAATGGGAAGATCTTATGTCCCTCTTTTATACAAAGTTTTACCCTCTTCATGAAATTCATCGAGATAGGAATTACATCTACAACTTTTGGTCTCGCGACGGAGAGAGCATCGCTCAAGATTGGGGGAGACTTAAATCCCTAATGTTCAAATGTCCTATCCATGAACTCCCCAAAGATATTGTAATTACAAATTTTTATGCCAGGCTTTCTCGTCGGGATAAGGAGATGTTGCATGCCTCCTCTAGAGGGGTATTCCAAACAAGAAGCGTCGAAGAAAAGTGGGATCTCATTGAGAGGATCCAGAAGAATACTGAAGACTGGGAAATCGAGAAAGGTATTGAACCTGTTATAAATTATGAGCATGATTACATTGAGAGCTATGTGAAAGCTGATTATTTTAATACCTTTGGTTCTAAGATTGGTCTTGATTCCCAGCTTATGATTGATTTTTGTAAGAACTTTGCCTCTCACATTGACTCTTCTAAGGAGGAGAAGGATCAGTATCATAAACCCTTTAAAGAGTTACCTGTTGATATTCATGTTGCTGACCCTATTCTGCTTGCAGTTTTTTATGAAAAGCCCCCTTTTTGTACAAGGATGAGGGAGCACTCTTTTGTGATAGGAATAATAAATAAAAGTGGGAGAAGAACTAACGAACCTAAGGATCTGATTAAGGTCGATCCTCAAGTTGCGATGGTTAAAGATTTAGTTACTAATGATGTTTCAGATTCCTAGATAATTTTTTGTGTTGTTTCAAGTAACATTGTCATAGCCAAGAATAAGTGCCCAATTTCAGGTACACCAGTTGTACTTTTCAAAATAGGATATCACAAGTATTACGGGCTTTGCAATCTGGGATCCATTGCTAGCGCTATTCCTTATTCACTCTATCAGGAGATCATGGGTGAAATTTTACCCTGTGAACTTGAAGAAGTTGATGTTACCATTTATTTAGCAGACAAAGAAACTATCTCTCCCATTGGAATTGTGAGAGATGTTGAAGTCCTATGTGGAAAGGTGAAGTACCCTACCGATTTTCTCTTACTTGGTTTAGTGCAAGATAGTTTTTTCCCTATTATCTTTGGTAGACCTTTCCTCAGCACTTGTGGTGCTATTATAGATTGTAAAAAAGGTAAAGTTTCTGGGTAATTCGTGTCGGGACCCGGAATTAGCGTATATAAGCCTCGCTACAAAACAATCATATCGAGAGCCGAGAACCGTACCCACTTGTCTAAGCAGACAAGGCCAAGCACAGAACGTTCTCGGAAAGCATCGAACATGAGGGGCATCCCATTCAGGCCGGATGATCCACTGAGATGGGTCCTCATCGTCCACACACAAGTCTAACTGATATGGGTGGTGAATTCCCATACTCATAGACAAGTCGCCTCAACCATACTATCGATTGTATTATAACCCTTACATAGACTTACTCCAGCCCGATCACTTAGTCGGGGTCTAGGGCGGGCTCGATCATACATCAAAGTGTGCACGAGACAGAGTCTCGAACAATCGCATCGCGATGCCCCAAGCTGCGCACATCTAAGGGCCACTTGGTGTATAAAAGACCGCCAGCCAGATCACAACTAAGGTCTCGAAAACCCATACAAAGACATGCATGTTATAAACATACACGCAGCACACATGCCTTGTATGAACAGCAGGTATCATTGCAATTCTCTACAAAGTAAATACTTTATTGATTAACTCTTACAGAGTGCACACAGAGATCACAAGCATGTGATCCAACATTACAACAAGCATACAGAAGAAAAGTAGGTCTGATTACAGACAAGTTTAACAAATGGCTTAGAGAAGCCTTATCTAAAAACAAGCCCTCCACGAGGGAACCAGTCGTCTGACTGGGACTACACTAGCTTGGTCTTGGTCTGAGTCTTCAATCTTCGAGCTTCAGGTAGAAGCCACCATCGGGTTCGGTGGGTTCATCTAAAACATAGATTAAGCAAACGTGAGTACAAAATCGTACTCAGCAAGACTTACATAGGAACTATACTACTCATGCATATGTATCAAGGTAAAGGGGGGTGGGGTTCACTTGTAGAAGTGCCAGCTTTGACTTGGCTAATACTGAACTACGAGTACCAGACTTTGAGGTAAGAAGCGTACACGAGTCCACTACATCTCTTCAACCAATTACACCACTATGGTTACTTCCTCGACTTCCCCACGAGAAGCACACCACAGCACTCACACTTATCTTGGTGTATTTTAGAAGTATCCAGTTCAAGTTATCTAATAATCAAGCTAAGCTTTCCAAGTAGTCCATAACCGCGGACGCGGCTATTCGAATAGTTTTGTTAACCCTGCAGGGGTGTACCGCTACACACACGTGCCATCAGTTACCGCCTTTTGCGTGTCACCGTTCAAGAGATGACAGCGAGGATGCCACCACAACCGTTACCTCATAGTCGATCTAGTCCATGAAAGCCGCCTATCTGGGTTGTCTGCCACTATCGTGAACCCGGCCGGTTTACCGAAGTGGACCCAGACGATGTGTGCGTGGTGCGAAAGCCGGTCTCGGATGAGCCGTTCTCTCACTTGGCTACCAGGCCACAATACCTACAGAAATCCAAACTACTGCGACATCTGGACATCGAAGGGGATGAGTTAGTAAGTTGAGAGGGGTCAGTGAGCCCAACGTGTGGTTGTACTCTTCATCTTGGATCACCACACAAGAACTCGTAATAGGGCGGTGTTCAACGAGACAACCCACCGTGTACTCCTACACAGCCTCTCATCGTTCACCTTGTATTAGGGTCGATTCACCAACACTTTTCTACCATCATCAACATGATCATTCCCATCCCGACTCACATCACAGTAATAACATGGTATCATACTAAGCATGCAATAAGCGATAACATTGCAGGGGACACATGATATCAAACAACTCCTACAGTTGCTAGGATTGTGGTTTGCTTACTACTGTGACAAAATGATAGGTCATGCAAAGGAATGGGTTCATCTATGCGGTAGAATCGTAACATGGTGATCATCCTATACAATGCATAAGCGAGACATGAGAGGGAAGTGGGATTTTATCTACATGATCAATGGGGGTTTGCTTGCCTTGCTGACGAGGTTCGGGCTCTGGATCTTCAGCGAAGGGGGTGACCTCTTGTTCCGGTTCCACCTCTACTCGACAAACAAAGCACGAAGTAGCAATCAATATGAATGCAATTCTCAAGCACATGAATGAATGTTGAAACTTGAAGTATAAGTTTTGATGTGTGAGGCAATTCCATTTAAGTGGAATATATTGCATTTAAAATGCAAATTCAAACTCCACATTTGAATTCAACCTAGTCAAGTTGCAAGTGACATGGTTTGATCATTTTGAATTATTTTCAAATGTGCAAGATGTGCCTCTGATGTGTGGTTAAAATACATCATAATTCCATGGTCCAAGTTGCAAGATCAAGTGATTTGAATTTGAATTAAATTCAAATAAACCAAATGACATATGCTACTGGTCCCATTTTAATTTCAACTCAAACAGAGTTGAAATTTGCATATTTGGAAAGATAAATTTCTCCTGATCATTTTTCATATATTATTTGTCCAATTTGGAGTTAATATGAATTTACTATGAATTTCCAAAGTTTGGGGTATTTTCTGGATTTTCTGGAATTCTTTTAATCTCTGGAAATTCATTAATTCGATTTACTGCGTCAGGCTGACGTCAAGCTAGCGTCAGGGGGGGGGATGACAAGGGGGTCCCACCTGTCATTGACTGGGTTCACTTAACCCGTGGGTTAAGTTAATCCAGTGGCTTAATTAAGCCACTGGGCCCACTGGTCAGTGACCCAGGGGTCACTAATCAGGTGATTAGCCGGGGGGGTTAACGCTGACTCGCTGGAGCTCTGCATCGACGACGGCGACGACTCCGGCGGAAGCAGAACCACGGCGAAGTCGCAGGCGACGCTACCGTGCACGGTTCGGGCTAAAATCGCTCGCGTTCGAAAGCTAACATGCCCACGAGCGAAACGCGCGCTCTAGCTGAGACGAAGGGGCACAGGGGCGACCTCGAGCTCATCCATGGCAGCGAGGTACTTCGGCTTCCATGGCGGATTGTCAAGGAGACAACGAAGAGGGGCAGGGAGAGAGGGGTTTGGACCGCCTGCTAACCAGGAACTCGACGGAGGTGGCGGCTTGAGCTGGGAGGGCTCGACGGCGACGAAATCGACAAAGGCGTCCTTCGGGTCCGGCGACGGCTCGAGCTCGATTCCGGCGGCTAGGAGGGCTCCGATTTTGATTCGCTGCACTGGGAGACGTAGTCGACGACGAGGAGGAGGATGGACAGCACGGCGCAGCTCGGGGACGTTGTTGGCCACCCGGGCTTCAAGCTATGGCGACGGCGGCGTCCTGTTCTTCGTGGGGTTCAGCGAGAGAGAGGAGGATAGGCACTGGGGACGGGCGGAATGATCTCACGGCGTCTCCAGGCGCGTCCAGGTGCGAGAAGAGGCCATGGGGAGGGCCGGAAGCTACTCGGCGTCGAGGTGGCGTCACCAGCTAGCTCGGTGGCATTCCACCGAGCAGCTTGGAGGCGCGGGAGGTGGAAGAAGACCCCCGTGCCCTTTTGGGCCGGCTGGGCTGGGGTGGGCCGACTTCGCCCAGGCGCCAGGTAAGTCTTTTCCTTTTCTGTTTAATCTTTCCTTTCTGTTTTTCTGTAATTTGTTCTGTTTAGCTAAAATAAATAGCTAAACATTTTATTAAATGCTGAAAACTTTTATGTGGCCTCATAAAAAAAATAAACTAGCCACTCATAAACTTTCAACATTTTTAAAATTCAAAAGATTTGAATTTTAAATCAAAAAGGGGTATTTCTTTAATTCCAAGGTACTGTTTGAATATTTGAAAAATCTATGAGCATGGGATAGGTCCCACATCACTTGATATGTGATCACACTCATTTATAAGACTTTTCAAAACTCTAACATGAATTTTTGGAAAATATTTTTATCTGGCCTTTTGAATTAATTCATCTGGGGGGTGTTCCTTCTCCCATTTGGATTTTGAAATTGATTTCCAAGATTTCTTTTGAAATTTTTGGCATGATGCAAAGGTACTAGCTAATCCTAGCACATACCTAACAGAGGGCTGTGACAACTCGATGGTGAGCCATATGAATTTAACTTTTCTAAATTTTCCAAGCAACCTCATGGTACTGATTTACTTAGTAATGATAAAATTATTGAAAATGTTTCTTCTATTGCTATTCCTCCTAATGATCCTCTGCAACAATATATGGAAGACCACGAGAATGATATGCATATGCATGAAAAAAATGAGTTAGACGAAATATTCACAAGACAAACTGCTATCCTGAAGCATAACCTTCCAGTTGAGCCTTTGGGGATCCTAGCGCAACCAAAAGAAGACCCGGTGTTTGACCCCAAACCATTGCCCGATACGCTCAAGTATGCCTATTTAGATGAAAAGAAAATATATCATGTTATTATCAATGCTAACCTTTCAGGATTTGAAGAAGAGCGACTATTGGAGACACTTCGCAGACACCGTGGTGCCTTGGGCTATACCCTTGATGACCTTAAGGGGATTAGTCCATCGATTTGCCAACACACTATCAATCTCGAGCCCGATGCTAAGCCAGTTGTTGATCATCAACGACATCTGAACCAAAGGATGAAGGACGTGGTTAGGACGGAGATTCTTAAGCTTCTAGCCGCAGGTATCATTTATCCTATAGCTGATAGTAGGTGGGTAAGCCCAGTTCATTGTGTTCCTAAGAAAGGAGGTATGACTTTTGTCCCTAATGATAAAAATGAACTAATACCTCAAACAGTTGTTATTGGATATAGAATGTGTATTGATTACATGAAGTTGAACAAGGCAACTAGGAAGGATCACTACCCGCTGCCCTTTATTGATCAGATGCTAGAGAGGTTGTCTAAAAACACCCACTTTTGCTATCTTGATGGGTATTCTGGCTTCTCTCAAATTCATGTCAACACCGCCGATCAAGAGAAGACCACTTTCACGTGTCCCTACGGTACTTATGCTTACAAGTGTATTCCTTTTGGTTTATGCAACGCACCTGCTACTTTTCAGAGATGTATGTCTACTATTTTTCATGGTTTTTGTGAGGAGATTGTGGAAATCTTCATGGACGATTTCTCCGTCTATGGAACTTCCTTTGACCACTGTCTCCACAATCTTAATAAAGTTTTGCAGAGATGCGAGGACACAAACTTAGTTTTAAGCTGATAAAAATGCCACTTCATGGTTAACGAAGGGATCGTGCTTGGTCACAAGATTTCCGAAAGGGGAATCTAAGTGGACAAGGCAAAGGTTGAAGCTATCGAAAGGATGCCCTTTCCAAGGGACATTAAAGGTATTCGTAGTTTTCTCGGTCATTCTGGTTTCTATAGAAGATTTATTAAAGACTTTTCTAAGACTTCGCGACCCCTCACTAATCTTCTCCAGAAGGATTTTCCTTTTGTATTTGATGAAGATTGTAAGGAGGATTTCAAAGTTCTTAAGAACGCTTTGATAACAGATCCTATAGTAGAACCACCTGACTGGAAATTGCCGTTTGAAATTATGTGTGATGCTAGTGATTTTGCTGTTGGAGCTGTTTTAGGACGAAGGGTTGATAAGAAATTGAATGTTATACATTATGCTAGCAAAACCCTTGATAGTGCTCAAAAGAATTAGGCTACTACTGAGAAGGAATTCTTAGCAGTAGTGTTTGCTTATGATAAGTTTAGACCTTACATTGTTGATTCTAAGGTTATTATTCATACTGACCATGCTGCTCTTAAGTATCTTATGGTGAAGAAAGATGCCAAACCAAGACTCATCAGGTGGGTACTCCTTCTTCAAGAATTTGATTTACAGATTGTTGATAGGAAAGGAGCAGACAATCCAGTGGCGGACAATCTTTCAAGGATGGAAGATATACCGCATGACCCCATCCTAGTCAACGACAGTTTTCTAGATGAACAACTTGCCATTGTAAAAGTACAATCTCTTTCTGATCCTTGGTGTGCATATTATGCTAACTTTATCGTTGCAAAGTATTTGCCTCCAGGTTTAACATTTCAGAAAAGGAAGAAATTCTTCCATGATTTGAGGCAGTAATTTTGGGATGACCCTCATCTTTTCAAAGAAGCTCCTGACGGGATCATGAGAAGTTGCATACCGGAACATGAGCAGAAGGACATTCTCAAGCAATGTCACGATAGTCCCTATGGAGGACATCACACTGGTGAGAGGACCACACATAAGGTTCTCCAATCAGGTTTTTATTGGCCTACTCTTTTTAAAGATGCTAGAAATTATGTTTTATCTTGTGATAAGTGTACGAGAGTTGGTAATATTAGTAGAAGGAACGAGATGCCTATGAATTACTCACTAGTGATTGAGCCTTTTGATTGCTGGGCTTTTGATTTTATGGGTCATTTTCCTCCTTCAAACAAGTACACTCACATTTTAGTAGCTGTTGATTATGTAACCAAGTGGGTTGAAGCAATCCCCACTGAGAGTGTTGATAACAAAACATCTTTGAAAATGCTCAAAGATGTAATTTTCCCTAGGTTCGGTGTACCTAGGTACCTCATGACTGATGGAGGATCACACTTCACACATGGAGCTTTTCGAAAAGATTTAGCCAAGTACGATGTCAATCATAGAATTGCTTCACCGTACCATCCTCAAACTAGTGGGCAAGTTGAGATCACCAATAGAGAGATCAAGTTGATCTTACAAAAGACAGTCAATAGTTCTAGAAAGGACTGGTCAAAGAAGTTAGGAGATGCTTTGTGGGCGTATAGAACTGCTTACAAAAACCCCATGGGCATGTCCCTGTATAAGATGGTCTATGGCAAGGCTTGCCATTTGCCATTAGAATTAGAACACAAAGCTTTCTTGGTTGTTAGAGAGCTTAATACTGACCCTAGGTTAGCTGGTGAAAAGCGCCTCATGAACTTGACTTCTCTAGATGAGTGGAGAAGTGAAGCTTACGAGAGCGCTAAAATGTTTAAAGAAAATGCTTCTGCTAGTGTCTGAACCAGTGTTGCAAGATGTTCTTCGTGAGTGGTTGTTCGTATCATATCCGCATCAACATTGACAGGGTCTCCTGCAATGTAATGCTTGATTCTCTGCCCATTCAAAAATTGAGGTTTGGTGCCTTCAAAATTGTTAATCTTTATTGCATCGGAGCGGTATAGTTCTTCAATGTGGTATGGTCCTTCCCATATGGAAAGCAATTTACCCGGAGAAAACCTGAAATGAGATCTAAACAACAAAACTTTATCACCAACATTAAATTCATGGTTCAAAATTCTCCTGTCATGCCACTGTAACATCCCAAAATTTTCTAAATTTTGGAATGTTAATAAATTAATTATAATAATGATTGTTTGGTTGATGTGTTTGATTTTCTCTGGGTTTTAAAACTTTTTAGAGTTTATTGAATATTAAAAAGAGAGGGAATAAAAGGACATTCCCTAATATTCATAATTGGTATTTTTGGAATCTATTATTTAAAACAAAACCAACAAAACAAAATGAGAGAAGGTAATATGGCTCCTTGAACATATTAAAAGGTTGGAAAATGTTTTAAATCATTATTGGAATTCTTCTGAATATTCAAAACATTTTTCAACTCAAGGAAATTCATTTGAAAGGATATAAAATGACTTATCCCCTTTTTAATAAAGTTGGAAAATATTTAGAATATTACTTTAACGTTTTTAAAATTTATTTTGAGTATTATAAATAACTCAAAAATTATTTTAGGGATTTTATAATGCTAAGAGAGTTTTTATTTCATTGAAATGATTTATTAAATATTTTAAAAGAGTTGAAAAAGTATTCCAATGGGATATTTTTATTTTACCAAATTATTTATTGGTGTAACAATTTCAAAATTTATACTTGATTATTTAGAAATGGTTTGTCAATGCTTTTGACCAAATAAAAATATATTTAATAATTTATTGGATTTTATTTAATTTATGAAAAGTATTTTATATTTAAATAAAGTATTTAGAAAATGTTTTATTTTTATTTTCCTTTTTGGAAAATGTATTCATTAAATAAATTTCTTTGTATTATTTGATGAATTTAGGATTTTATTTCATATATTTTTGACGTGTAATTATTTTTCTAGAATTGTTTGAAGTTTGTGTTTTTTTAAATAAAAAGAAAAAGACTGCAGCCGGCCCAGTACGGTTTTCCGACCGCGAGCGAATTAGAGCCCATGTCGGTTAGTTTTTTTTTCCTTTTTCTCCTCTGCCTATAAATACAATTTAGGAAAAAAATCCTTTTTCCTTTTTCTTTTCCATTTCTTCAATAAAAAAGGGAAACCCTAGGCGGCGGGTCCCGCATCGCCGCCGCCGGAACCGTGTCGCCCGCCGCGTCGCCGCCCACCCGTCGGACCCACCGCCGCCTCACACTCGGCGCTGCGCCACCCTGGCCGCCTCCACCGCGCTTGAGCGTCGCCGGCCATCGCGAAGACGTGCGTCGCCCGCCGCCCACGACGGGAGCCGCCGCATCGCCGAGCCACCCCACGGCCACTGCCGCGCCCGGGCTCGCCACCTGTCACCCCGCCCACGCCGCCGGAGGCCGCCACCACCGGCCAACCTTGCCGCCGCGGCCAGCCGCCGGACGCCGCCGCCACGGTGAGCCCAACGCCTCACCTCCCTTGGATCCGGATCGAACGGCCCAGATCCGTCCCGATCTAGGGTTCCGGTCAACCCTCAGTTAACCGCCGGTTTTCTCCGTTTAACCGTCGGTCCCGGTTTTCTTATTCAGAGAACGCTCACTGGAATCTCACCGGAGCTAAGGTCGTTCGTCCCGTAGCGGCGAGGGGCCTCTTCGTGAGGTAATATTATTTTTATTCACGGATAAGTTCTTTTTCACAGATTTCACCCTAGAATCTCCGTAGCCGTATCTTTTAAACCGTGTACTGGAATTCAGTGATTCTTTTTCCTACACGCTTGTAGTGATCTGTAGTTTATCATGGAGTTAAGTTTTTACACATTTGTACACTTTTGAATCTGAACCTATTCGAATTCAAATTCGAACTTCCGGAGGTCGTAGCTTTTATACCGTTGATCCAAATCGAGTGATTCTTTTTGCATTGGATCACTCTTTCCATGTACTTTATGTTCATAGCATGTGTACACAAAAAATCACAAGTTTCTTGATCTGTTTAAAGTAAAATTAAATTCAAATTTGAACCTGCTATGACCTGTGTTGTAGTATTCCGTGTCACGTGATTCTTTTAGCATATCGGATCATTTGAGACATGTTATCGGTAAGATTCATACACTTTTCATGTGGGCATGATATCCACCTTGAATTCATAATGTCCATGATCACAATTCTTTACCGATAGTTCTTTATTTGTCGACTCTCTCGAGTTCACGTTCCACTGATCACCTTCGAGCACATCGACACTTGTACTGTGTCAAGCTTTTTTTTTTGCTAAAACCTTTGTGATTGTTTTGTTGACTCTTTTTTTTTTCCTTGTGGTGTGATTGCTTATTCGAGTTCCTTCGTTTGAGATAGAATTCTCGAAGGGTGACGAATAGAGTTGACTGGAACGTCAGAGTGAAGATCTTCATCGAATGTATAAGGCAAGTCATACCTTTGATCATACTCCCTATTACCTATGTTTTAAATTCATTAGTTCTTCTTCTTTAGATTGCATGATAGGTTATGCTATGCTTTTTACACCCAGTAGTTCATTGAGGTAGGTCTGATCCTTACATCATTTTCACCATCGTATACTATGATATTGCTATGCTAAGTAGACGTGGATTGGGAAGTGAATCGTTATGAGGTATGAGTGATAATGTAGTAATTAGGACCAAGATAAAGTTAATGAACTACCTGGGTGGGATGGTTGCGATTATCTTGGAGATGTCCAATGATGACTGCGGAAAGCCACCCAGGCTCAAAGGGACTAATTGTGTTGTCATACCTAGAAGCTTATGTGTGCAGCCACAAGCTATTATGGGCTCTGGCTTAGTTGAGTAGGTTGTGTGACCTCTTTCCGGGATATACTAGCAGATGTAGATTTTTTACAGGTGTACCGGTTATCCAGCGGTTAAGGGGAAACACTTCTGAAAGACCATGTCTCGATCTTCCAGTTGTCATACACCATGCAGTGTGACGAACTACAAAGGAGGCGATCGAGTCTTGTGGGGAAAAGTGCACAAACCTCTGCAGAGCATAATACTAATCGATTAGCCGTGTCCCCGGTTATGGAAAATTTGAGCGACTAGTTGTGCTAATATTGATTTGTCTCGTCATCTTTAATTAACTGATTGGTTTAATCACTTTGGGATAGATTGAGTAGGGGTTCACTCATGTTATTGTAGAACTTAGTTACTATTATTCTATAGGGAAAATTTAGCTTTTTGCAAAAATAAATGTAGAAGCTCCACCAGCCAAATTGCATGTATTGTAGGAAATTTTACTTCTTTCTGGGATATGATTTGTCGTACATTCAAATGTGTTGACCCGTTGTCGGGCTGTAACCTTCAGTGTTGCAGGATTATTATGCGATGAGTAAGTGATACGATGTAGGGTTACGATGTCTATACTCAACTTGCTGGTGGAGTTTATGGACGCCATGAAGCTCTTTATTGTTTTCCGCTGTATTCTATTTATAAGCTAGCCTTGAGCTATGCAGGTATGCTTTATGGTGATACTGGATCTTCGATGTAATATATATGACATGTGGTTTATTCTTGATATTACATCGTGTACTGTGTGTGCTAGCTATTGATCCAGGGACTAGCACAGAATGCACAGAGAATTGGATTCTTAGTGAATCGGGTCGTTACAGATGGTATCAAAGACCATGTTGACTGTAGGTCATGAACCTAGAAAATGGATAGGAAAAGCCATAGGAACAAAAATATTTTATCACTCTGTGATTACTTACTCTCTTCACTAGTATTTCTCATCTATTATTCATCTTCTAAAACCCCTCATCTTGTTTTACTGTAAATACCCCTCTGAGTTGCTTACCCCTGAAGACAAGACATTTGAGAGGTGCATCATCAACCTCATGGATCAATTGAGGTTACCACTACCAGAACTGGAGTATCCTATGGATTTAATAAGAATTAGTGTTTACACTACGAGAGGATCTTCAAGACCATCTTAGCTGAGAAGGATGAAGTTTAGATTCAGACCACCACCTTTTAGGTGAAGTTAGATGAATGAATTTCGCGTAGTATGATGAGATCGTATGTCTTGCACATATGACCTTACTCTAGGAGTTGTTTGTGTGGTGTGACTTTTGTGTTTCATTGATTGTTGTTTTGTGTTACTGTTGAACGTAGGTGTTTTTTCCTCTTTCTTGTTTGAGTGCATATGTTTGGTGTTATCTTAGTTTGTTTTCTTGTCGGTGTTATAGATTTGCCCTAACCCTTGTCGTATGGGTTTAATAGATGGAGTATTGTCGGGACCCGGGTTAGCGTATGTAATTCCGGTCATAATACAATCACATGGAGAGCCGAGAGCCGTACCCACTTATCTAAGCAGACAAGGCCAAGCACAGATCACTCTCGGTAAGCATCGAACGTGAGGGGCATCCCATCCAGGCCGGATGATCAACTGAGATGGGTCCTCATCGTCCGCACACAAGTCTAATGATATGGGTGGTGAATCCCATATTCACAGACAAGTCGCCTCAACCATGTTATCGATTGGATCATAACCCTTACATAGACTTACTCCAGCCCGATCACTTAGTCGGGATCTCGGGCGGGCTCGATCATACAACAAAGTGTGCCACATGACAGAGTCACGAGAAATCGCATCGCGATGCCCCAAGCTGCGCACATCTAAGGGCCACTTGGTGTATAGGCAAGAACACAACTAAGCTATCGAACCCCACACTAAGACATGCATGTTATAATCATAAACGCAGCATACATGTCCAGTGTAAACAGCAGGTAATCACAACATGAACTCTACAAACTCATAGTCTTTATAACTTCTGCTAAACAGAGCAGACATAGTAGTTGTATTACATGCAGAGATCACATGAATGTGATCCAACATTACATCAAACATCAACGGAAGCAAATTATGTCTTAGTAAACACAAGTTTAACAAATGGCTTAAGAAGCCTGAAAGAAAATACAACGACCCTCCAAAGGGCACAGGCTGCTGCCTGGAACTATACGACATTGGTCCACGTCGAGCTCGAGGTAGAGGCCACCATCAGGGTCAGTGGTCTCTTCTCTAAAACATAGAATAAGCAAACGTGAGTACAAAGTCGTACTCAGCAAGACTTACATAGGAACTATACTAGTCATGCACATGTATCAAGGTAAAGGGAGGTGGGGTTTCACTTGCAGAAGTGCCAGCTTTGACTTGGCTAATCCTGAACTACGAGTACCAGAGAGAGGTAAGAGCGTACACGAGTCCAAGTAACAGTCTCCAACCAATACTCCACTATGGTGCCTTCCTCGACTTCCCCACGAGGAAGCACGCCATAGCACTCACACTTATCTTGGTGTGTTTGAGAAGTATCCGATTCAAGTTATCTACGATCAAGTAAAGGTCTCCAAGTAGTCCATAACCGCGGACACGGCTATTCGAATAGTTCATTAACCCTACAGGGGTGTACTGCTACACACACGCCTCATCAGTTACCGCCTGGGGATGGACCCTTCAAGTGAGTACCGGCGAGGATGCTGCCACGACACTTCACTCACGGCACCATCTCTAGTCCTAGGGAGTCGCCTATTTGAGTTGGGACCACAGTCGGAATCCGGCCGATTGTTCCGATGCGGACTCAAACGTTGTGTGACCACCATCAAGCTCAACTCGATCATGATCACTTGATTCAACGTGCCCACAACCTACGCCAACCACTTACCTTGGTTCCACCTGCTTGAGATCGTTAAAGGGCGAACTACTTGCGACTCCTGGACTGGTCCGGGGTGAGGTACTAGGCCGAGAGGGGTCAGTGAGCCCAATGTGTGGTCGTACTCTTTGTCTTGGGTAACAACACAAGAACTCGGGCTTAAGGCACTGTTCAACGAGACAACCCATTGTGTACTCCTACACAGCCTCTCATCGTTCACCTTTGTTTAGGGTAGATTCACCAACACGTTACCAGCATTATTCACATGATCACTACCATCCCGACTCACATCAAAATAGCCTCAGGTAACAACTCTAAGCATGAAATAAGCTGTAACAGTTGCAGGGGCCACATGATATCAACCAACTCCTACATCTGCTAGGATTGTGGTTTGCTTACTACTGTGACAAAATGATAGGTCATGCAAAGGAATGGGTTCAACTAGCGGTAGAACGTATCATGGTGACATCCTAAACATGCAGTTGCGGGAATGAGAGGGAACTGGGATTTTATAGACATGATCAAAGAGGGGGCTGCTTGCCTTGCTGACGATCACGAGGTATCACTCTTCTGACGTGAGGTTGAACTCGTCTCCGAGATCAACTCTACCGAGAAGATGAGATCACCGAAGCACTGGAAGTAAAGGACAATCAAAATAATACAATGCACATTCAATATGCAAAAAAAAGCATGGCAGTGTGCTGATGTGACCTATGTTTGAATTGCCACATTTTAATTGAAGTTGATTTGAAAAGTAGATTCAAATTCATACTCCAAATGTTATTCAGATTTGGTCAACTTGCATTTTCTAAAGTTTGTTCATTGTAAACCAAAGTATCATATGGGTGAAATGCTTCTGAAGTACAAGTGATGTGTGGTGCATTTCAATGGTTGAAGTTGGAATAGTTTTTGAATTCATTTTGAAATAATTCCAATTAAATCAAATAGCAAAAGCTACTGATCCATTTTTAAGATCAACTCCAACATAGCTGAAAGTTGGAAATTTGGATAGAGGATTTTCTCCTGATAATTTTTCATATATTATATGTTGAATTTGGAGTTAAAATGAATTTTCTATGATTTTTCAAAGTTCCAGCCAATTTCTGGAATTTACTGAATAAATTAAATTGATTTAAGATTTACTGCGTCAGCACTGCATCATGCTGGCGTCAGGGGTTTGACTGGTCAAACTGTCAAAAGGGGCCCACCAGTCAGTGTCAGTGGGTTAAGCCAGGGGTTATTTAACTTAAACTAATTTAATTAGAGCCTTGGTCCCACATGTCAGTGAGAGGAGGGGGTGGGTTAGCAGGTTAATTAGGGCCTTAATGGCCAGGACGTCGCCGGTGAGTTCAGTGCTCGCCGGAGCTTCGCCAGAGAGAGGGATTCGGGCACGGGAGAGGGAAAGGGGGGCACTGGGACGAAGCCCGGGTCGACGCGCGTACGCCCGTGCCATCGGGGCAACGCGAGGAGGCCCGTGGCCATGGCTACGACAACGAGAGGGGGCGTCCGGAGCCACTGGCCATGGCAAACGGCGATAGCAGGGGCGGGGGGAACCACAGATGGGGGGATTCGAAGCGCCTTGCTCACCTGAGCACGAGGAGGGCCTCGACGGAGCCGGGGAAGAAGCGGCGGCGAGGTAATTTGGCGCCGGAGTTGGGGATGGCCGTGGCGGCTTGGCGAAGCTAGCGTTGCGTCCTTTGCTCCTCTGCTCCAATTGATCGCGGGGGTCGACGTAGGAGTCCATGGCGCACTCAATGTACACGGTGGCGCAACGGGAGAGGCACAGTGGCCACGGTGGCGCACGGCGGCGGCGAGGACGAGCTCTCGGGCTTGCGCGGAAAACGGCAAGAGAGGGAGAGGGATGAACTGGGAGAGGGGGAAGAAGGCTTGGGGGCTTCTGGGCGTGTCCAGCGGCGAGGATAAGCACGGGGGGCGGGGGGGGGCAAGCAGGTTGTGGCGCCGAGGCTTGCATGCCTCTGCCGTCGGTGGCGTCTTCCTGGCAGGAGGTAGAAGACGCCCCTGCCCTCCCTTGTGGGCTGGGCCAGGTGGGCCGACGCCCTGAGCGAGGGGTAAGTCTTTTCCTTCTTTCTTTTCTTATTTTTCTTTCTGTTGTTTGTGTTGCCCTTTAAAATAAATAGCTAGGGCATTTATAAAAATCCCCAAACAATTTTATAAAACCTAGGTGACTATATAGAAGCCAATCCCAAGTTTTGGGAATTTTTGAAATGCAACTTATTTGAATTTCAATTCAAATAGGCAATTTATTTAATTTCCAAGCCACCTTTTGAATTATTGAAAAATCGATGAGCATGGGATTGATCCCAAATCACTTTTAAAATGACCAAACTCATTTTTAGGATATTTCAATACATCCAAAAGAATTTTGTAAAAAGATTTATTTCTGGCCTTTTTATTTAAATTCATTTAGGGCTTTTCTTTTCCCCATTTCCTTTTCTTTTGCAAATTTTTTCAAGATGCAAAAATGCAAGCTAGGTTAAACACAAACCTACTTTGGGGTTCTGACAACTCGCCCCCACTCAAAAGAATCTCGTCCCGAGATTCAGAAGTCGTCGGGAAGAGGGTGGGGTACTCAGCTCGTAGACGATCCTCTCGTTCCCAGGTGGCTTCTTGCTCTGAATGATGTGACCACTGCACTTTGAGGAATCTGATCTTCTGACGTCTGGTGCTACGCTCGGCGTCATCAAGAATACGAACAGGGTACTCTCGATATGAAAGGTTATCTTGGAGATCAAGCGTTTCATGGTCTACTTCGCGGATGGGGTCCTTGAAGCAACGCCTGAGTTGAGAGACGTGGAAGACATCATGAACCAGCTGGTAGAGGTGAGGGGGTAGTTCCAATTGGTAGGAAACTTCTCCACGTTTAGCGAGAATGCGAAAGGGACCGATATAACGTGGGGCCAACTTGCCTTTGATACCGAAGCGATGGGTACCCTTCAGAGGAGTAACCCGAAGGTAAGCCTTCTCATCCAGATTATAGCTTTCTTCCCTATGATGACGATCACAATAGCTTTTCTGACGAGACTGGGCTGTTTTCAATTTCTCACGAACAATGCGAACTTGCTCTTCTGCATCCTGAATCAAATCCGGTCCAAAGAATTGTCTTTCACCGGTTTCTGACCAGTTTAGGGGTGTTCGACATTTCCGTCCATAGAGAAATTCAAAAGGAGCCATACCCAAACTAGATTGGAAACTATTGTTATACGCAAATTCGGCAAAAGGAAGAGAATTCTCCCATTTCTTTCCGAAAGAAATAACACAAGCTCTGAGCATGTCTTCGAGAATTTGATTGACCCTTTCTACTTGACCACTGGACTGTGGGTGATAAGCGGTGCTAAAGGAGAGGTGGGTTCCCATAGCATTCTGGAAACTTTCCCAAAATCGAGAAGTGAAAAGACTACCACGGTCTGAATTGATTTCCAAAGGAACACCGTGAAGTGACACGATTCGGGAGACATACAAGTCCGCTAACTGGCTAGCAGTTATAGACTCTCGAGCTGGAAGGAAGTGAGCAACTTTTGAAAGTCGATCAATGACAACGAAGATGGCATCATTTCCTTTCTGGGTTTTTGGAAAGCCAGTGATGAAGTCCATACTGACTTCATCCCATTTCCACTCGGGGATAGGCAAAGGTCTAAGAGTACCAGCAGGTCTTTGATGTTCTGCCTTAATGGGACGACAAACATCACATTCAGCAATGAACTGAGCAATTTCTCTCTTCATCCTAGTCCACCAAAATCTCTGCCGTAGATCTCGGTACATTTTTGTGCTACCGGGGTGAATGGAGAGGGGTGTGTCATGGGCTTCTTTGAGGATGAGTTGCCTTAGTTCCCTATTCTTAGGTACTACCAAACGATTTTCAAAGAATACCGTTCCGTTACTATCTGTGGAGAAACATTTAGCAACTCCGCTAGCAATGTTCTCCTTGATCCGGCGAACACCTCGTGCACGCCTTTGGGCAACCATGATTTGATCCTCAAGGGTTGGTTTCGCCACCAAGTTGAAAAGAGATCCACGAGGAACAATCTCGAGATTAAGCTTTCGAAATTCCTCATGTAGAAGTGGTTGATACTGTTGTAACATGAGGTTGTTACAATACGACTTACGACTTAGTGCATCAGCCATGACATTGGCTTTGCCTGGGGTGTAAGAAATTCCTAAGTCATAATCTTTTATCAACTCAATCCAGCGTCTTTGCCTGAGATTAAGATCTGGCTGGGTGAAAATATATTTGAGGCTTTGGTGGTCGGAATAAATCTCACAACGATTACCAAGGAGGTAATGTCGCCAAGTTGTTAGGGCATGAACTACGGCAGCGAGTTCAAGATCATGGGTAGGATAGTTCTCTTCATGTGGCCGCAACTGGCGTGAAGCATAAGCTACCACATGTCGATCTTGCAGAAGTATGCATCCTAACCCTTGTCGTGAGGCATCACAATAGATCTCGAAATCCTTTTTGGTGTCTGGAGGCGCAAGTACGGGTGCAGAAGTCAATCTTCTTTTTAGCTCTTGGAAGCTTTCCTCGCACTTGGGAGTCCATTCGAATTTCTTCTCTTTCTTGAGGAGTTCAGTCAGAGGCTTTGCAATTTTAGAAAAGTTCTCGACGAAGCGGCGACAATAGCTTGCTAAGCCAAGAAAACTCCGAACTTGCTTAACCGATTCAGGTGGAGTCCAGTCAAGGACGGCCTGAACTCTCTCGGGATTGACAACAATGCCTTTTGCAGAAATCACGTGGCCTAAGTAGGTCACTTCTGGTAGCCAGAATTCACACTTTGAGAATTTGGCATAAAGGCGATGCTCTCTAAGTTTCATCAATACCAACCTAAGATGTTCTGCATGATCTTCTTCGTTCTTCGAGTAGATGAGAATGTCATCAAGATAAACTACAACAAATTTATCTAAGTACTCCATGAAGATCGAATTCATCAAACGCGAGAATGTGGCGGGGGCATTGGTTAAACCGAAGGACATAACGGTGTACTCGTAAAGACCATAACGAGTAGTAAAAGCCGTTTTGGGAATGTCCTCGTTTCTGATTTTGATTTGATGATAGCCTAATCTCAAATCCATCTTGGAGAAGACAGAGGATCCTGCAAGTTGATCATAAAGATCATTGATCCTGGGCAGTGGGTACTTGTTCTTTATCGTCGCTAGATTTAGCGGGCGATAGTCTACGCACATCCTTTCTGTTCCATCTTTCTTCGTTACGAACAGAACGGGGCAACCCCATGGCGATGAGCTAGGGCGGATGAAGCCTTTTGCCAACGAAGATTCAAGTTGGATTTTTAGCTCAGCTAACTCACGTGGGGCCATTCTATATGGGCGTCTGGATATTGGTGCGGTTCCTGGGACAAGATCTACCACAAACTCTACAGATCTGTCAGGTGGTATTCCTGGCAGCTCTTCTGGAAAGACATCCGGGAAGTCACAAACCACCGGAATATCTTCAAGGTCTAGAAGAGGAAGCACATTTAAAGAATGCACCTGGGTTTTAGAGCTTGGTGAGGTGTACTTGATTGTCTGGCCTGATGGATGGGTTAGTTTCACTGACTTGGATTTACAATCAAGGACAGCACTCTGTCTTGATAACCAATCCATTCCTAGGATGACATCAATGTCTGAAGACTTGAGGGCTATAAGTGAGGCAAGGAATACTAAACCCTCAATTGCAATTTCATTCTCATGACTCACCATGGTGGTGTGCCATCTGGATCCAGGGGCTTGCACAACTAAGGGGGTGGATAACATCGAAAAAGAGATGTCATGTGACAGTGCAAAGTCATGGGATATGAATGAGTGAGATGCTCCTGGGTCAAAAAGAACCGAAGCTGGGGTGGAATTGACAGGAAGGGTTCCGAGTACAACATCGGTTGACTTGTGGGAATCTAGAATGGATACATGATTCACATAACCATGTTCATAAACAGGAGGCTTGACCTTGGAAGTCTTGGGTAGTGGCTTACCACGACGAAAGGTTTGCTTTGGTTTAGGTGTGGTGGCTACATGATTTTGGGGACACTCTCGAACATTGTGGCCTGATTGTCCAAATTGGAAACAAACACCACGTGGAATGAAAGGAACTTGAGCACTTGATTGTCCAACAAAATTCCAAGGAGGATGATTGGGTTGAGGTGGACGATATATGGTGGTTGATGGTCTAGAAGCACTTACAGCACGACTGACGTCACTGAAGGGAATCCAAACACAGCGTTTTTGAGAAACTGGGCCAGAAGATTGGGCAAACTCACGATCACGCTTGCGAGACTCTTCATACAACTCATTTCCATACTCGGCCTTGAAGGATTTGTCGACCAAGTCCCTGAAGTTGACGAACTCGTGAAGGTTCAGGTCATGACGAAGGACGGGGCTAAGTCCCTTGCGGAACCTTTCTTGTTTCTTGGCGTCGGTGGATACTACTTCTTGGGCATAACGTGCTAGACGAGTGAACTCAGTCCTATACTCATGAACTGTCATCTTTCCTTGGGTCAGATTGCAAAACTCTTCTTTCTTGCGCTCCATCAGCTGATCTGGAATATGATATCCTCGGAATTCATCACAGAACTCTTGCCAAGTCACCACGTGACCAACTGGTTGCATTTCTACAAAATTCTCCCACCATTGAAGAGCAGCACCTTCCAGAAAATATGCCGCGAATAGCACACGATCACCTGGAGCAACATGGGCTGTCTCATGCTTACGCTCGAGGGAACGAAGCCAATCATCGGCATCAAGGGGCTCGGAAGGACATCGGAATACTGGCGGGTTAAGGAGAATGAAGTCCTGGATTGTAACAACACTATGATGCTGACGAGAAGTGTTCTGCTCAATACGCTCGAGAAGACGTGTCTGATCACGACGATTCTGTTCATCCTCCATCATGGTTTCTTCCGTTGAGGGTGGTGGTGGAGGTTCTTCATCGTCTATATAACTGGAACTGGGATCAACACCTTGATTTGCACCTGACATTCTGTGTGATAAGAATCAACAATCAGAATAGGATTTAGGACACAATTCTATGCTAAGATAGAAGACTATAACGCAATAGCATCAAAGCCACAAACGGACATCATAACGGCTGCACCAGGATGGAAATTGAGACAACCTACAGGATAACGGACATCACTCCCACAGAAACACTATGGAATGATGGCTCAGAAGGACCACAACACTCCTACAGTTACAAAGAAGCAATCAACGAGATGTCCTAGTAAAGACATAGATGAGCCTAGTCCTATCTTCCCGTAGAATAAGATGAGGTTGACTCAGAACTCAGATCGATGAGGATAAGGAGAAAAAAGAAGTCTTAAGTTGTTCCCTTATACCCAAAGTAACTATATAACTATAGAATGCTAGACTCGACATCGGCCAATGGTTTGATAATCCTACAGGCAGTCCTGCTCTGATACCAAGTCTGTCGGGACCCAGGGTTAGCGTATGTAATTCCGGTCATAATACAATCACATGGAGAGCCGAGAGCCGTACCCACTTGTCTAAGCAGACAAGGCCAAGCAAAGATCACTCTCGGTAAGCTTCGAACGTGAGGGGCATCCCATCCAGGCCGGATGATCAACTGAGATGGGTCCTCATCGTCCGCACACAAGTCTAATGATATGGGTGGTGAATCCCATATTCACAGACAAGTCGCCTCAACCATGTTATCGATTGGATCATAACCCTTACATAGACTTACTCCAGCCCGATCACTTAGTCGGGATCTCGGGCGGGCTCGATCATACAACAAAGTGTGCCACGTGACAGAGTCACGAGCAATCGCATCGCGATGCCCCAAGCTGCGCACATCTAAGGGCCACTTGGTGTATAAAAGACCGCCGGCAAGAACACAACTAAGCTATCGAACCCCACACTAAGACATGCATGTTATAATCATACACGCAGCATACATGTCCAGTGTAAATAGCAGGTAATCACAACATGAACTCTACAAACTCATAGTCTTTATAACTTATGCTAAACAGAGCAGACATAGTAGTTGTATTACAAGCAGAGATCACATGAATGTGATCCAACATTACATCAAACATCAACGGAAGAAAATTATGTCTTAGTAAAATACAAGTTTAACAAATGGCTTAAGAAGCCTGAAAGAAAATATAACGACCCTCCACAGGGCACAGGCTTCTGCCTGGAACTATACGACATTGGTCCACGTCGAGCTCGAGGTAGAGGCCACCATCAGGGTCAGTGGTCTCGTCTCTAAAACATAGAATAAGAAAACGTGAGTACAAAGTCGTACTCAGCAAGACTTACATAGGAACTATACTAGTCATGCACATGTATCAAGGTAAAGGGAGGTGGTGTTTCACTTGCAGAAGTGCCAGCTTTGACTTGGCTAATCCTGAACTACGAGTACCAGAGAGAGGTAAGAGCGTACACGAGTCCAAGTAACAGTCTCCAACCAATACTCCACTATGGTGCCTTCCTCGACTTCCCCACGAGGAAGCACGCCATAACACTCACACTTATCTTGGTGTGTTTTAGAAGTATCCGGTTCAAATTATCTATGATCCAGTAAAGGTCTCCAAGTAGTCCATAACCGCGGACACGGCTATTCGAATAGTTCATTAACCCTGCAGGGGTGTACTGCTACACACACGCCTCATCAGTTACCGCCTGGGGATGGACCCTTCAAGTGAGTACCGGCGAGGATGCTGCCACGACACTTCACTCACGGCACCATCTATAGTCCTAGGGAGTCGCCTATTTGAGTTGGGACCACAGTCGTAATCCAGCCGATTGTTCTGATGTGGACTCAAACGTTGTGTGACCGCCATCAAGCTCAACTCGATCATGATCACTTGATTCAACGTGCCCACAACCTACGCCAACCACTTACATTGGTCCCACCTGCTTGAGATCGTTAAAGGGCGAACTACTTGCGACTCCTAGACTGGTCCGGGGTGAGGTACTAGGCCGAGAGGGGTCAGTGAGCCCAATGTGTGGTCGTACTCTTTGTCTTGGATAACAACACAAGAACTCGGGCTTAAGGCAGTGTTCCAAAAGACAACCCACTGTGTACTCCTACACAGCCTCTCATCGTTCACCTTTGTTTAGGGTAGATTCACCAACACGTTACCACCATTATTCACATGATCACTACCATCCCGACTCACATCAAAGTAGCCTCAGGTAACAACTCTAAGCATGCAATAAGCTGTAACAGTTGCAGGGGCCACATGATATCAACCAACTCCTACATCTGCTAGGATTGTGGTTTGCTTACTACTGTGACAAAATGATAGGTCATGCAAAGGAATGGGTTCAACTAGCGGTAGAACGTATCATGGTGACATCCTAAACATGCATTTGCGAGAATGAGAGGGAACTGGGATTTTATAGACATGATCAAAGAGGGGGCTGCTTGCCTTGCTGACGATCACGAGGTATCACTCTTCTGACGTGAGGTTGAACTCGTCTCCGAGATCAACTCTACCGAGAAGATGCAATCACCGAAGCACTGGAAGTAAAGCACAATCAAAATAATACAATGCACATTCAATATGCAAAACAAAGCATGGCAGTGTGCTGATGTGACCTATGTTTGAATTGCCACATTTTAATTGAAGTTGATTTGAAAAGTAGATTCAAATTCAAACTCCAAATGTTATTCAAATTTGGTCAACTTGCATTTGCTAAAGTTTGTTCATTGTAAACCAAAGTATCATATGGGTGAAATGCTTCTGAAGTACAAGTGATGTGTGGTGCATTTCAATGGTTGAAGTTGGAATAGTTTTTGAATTCATTTTGAAATAATTCCAATTAATTCAAATAGCAAAAGCTACTGATCCATTTTTAAGATCAACTCCAACATAGCTGAAAGTTGGAAATTTGGATAGAGGATTTTCTCCTGATAATTTTTCATATATTATATGTTGAATTTGGAGTTAAAATGAATTTTCTATGATTTTTCAAAGTTCCAGCCAATTTCTGGAATTTACTGAATAAATTAAATTGATTTAAGATTTACTGCGTCAGCACTGCATCATGCTGGCGTCAGGGGTTTGACTGGTAAAACTGTCAAAAGGGGCCCACCAGTCAGTGTCAGTGGGTTAAGCCACGGGTTATTAAACTTAAACTAATTTAATTAGAGCCTTGGTCCCACATGTCAGTGAGAGGAGGGGGTGGGTTAGCAGGTTAATTAGGGCCTTAATGGCCAGGACGTCGCCGGTGAGCTCAGTGCTCGCCGGAGCTTCGCCGGAGAGAGGGATTCGGGCACGGGAGAGGGAAAGGGGGGCACTGGGACGAAGCCCGGGTCGACGCGCGTACGCCCGTGCCATCGGGGCAACGCGAGGAGGCCCGTGGCCATGGCTACGACAACGAGAGGCGGCGGCCGGAGCCACTGGCCATGGCAAACGGCGATAGCAGGGGCGGGGGGAACCACATATGGGGGGATTCGAAGCGCCTTGCTCACCTGAGCACGAGGAGGGCCTCGACGGAGCCGGGGAAGAAGCGGCGGCGAGGTAATTTGGCGCCGGAGTTGGGGGTGGCCGCGGCGGCTTGGCGAAGCTAGCGTCGCGTCCTTTGCTCCTCTGCTCCAATTGATCGCGGGGGTCGACGTAGGCGTCCACGGCGCACTCAATGGACACGGTGGCGCAACGGGAGAGGCACAGTGGCCACGGTGGCGCACGGCAGCGGCGAGGACGAGCTCTCGGGCTTGCGCGGAAAACGGCGAGAGAGTGAGAGGGATGAACTGGGAGAGGGGGAAGAAGGCCTGGGGGCTTCTGGGCGTGTCCAGCGGCGAGGATAAGCACGGTGGGGGGGGGGGGCAAGCAGGACGTGGCGCCGAGGCGTGCACGCCTCTGCCGTCGGTGGCGTCCTCCTGGCAGGAGGTAGAAGACGCCCCTGCCCTCCCTTGTCGGCTGGGCCAGGTGGGCCGACGCCCTGAGCGAGGGGTAAGTCTTTTCCTTCTTTCTTTTCTTATTTTTCTTTCTGTTGTTTGTGTTGCCCTTTAAAATAAATAGCTAGGGCATTTATAAAAATCCCCAAACAATTTTATAAAACCTAGGTGACTATATAGAAGCCAATCCCAAGTTTTGGGAATTTTTGAAATTCAACTTATTTGAATTTCAATTCAAATAGGCAATTTATTTAATTTCCAAGCCACCTTTTGAATTATTGAAAAATCTATGAGCATGGGATTAATCCCAAATCACTTTTAAAATGACCAGACTCATTTTTAGGATTTTTCAATACATCCAAAAGAATTTTGGAAAAAGATTTATTTCTGGCCTTTTTATTTAAATTCATTTAGGGCTTTTCATTTCCCCATTTCCTTTTCTTTTGCAATTTTTTTCAAGATGCAAAAATGCAAGCTAGGTTAAACACAAACCTACTTTGGGGTTCTGACAAGTATGAAGTAGGACTTGCCTTTTCTGGGGCGATGTATAGATTGAAGGTGGAGCAATGGATTCGTAGTATGGAGGAGCACATGAAGATAAACAAGGTTGGAAGTGAGGACATGGTCCCCTATGCAGTTAAGTACTTGGTAGAAGAGGCTGCTACTTGGTGGAGGATGCCCCAAGCGATTGACGAATCACGAAAGAAGATTACTTGGAAGGAATTTACAAGGATTTTGTTGGGATCCCGCCTCGTCGCCCAACGAAAAGGATGGTAAACCTTAAGAGACCCCGTGCCTGCAAAAATTGCGGGGAAGTAGGACACTCCTATGAAGGACACCAAGATGGATGTCCCTATTGTGAAGAAATTCACTGGGGGGAAGAATGTCCCACTACTCAAGTCACATGTTTTATGTGTGAAGCAACTGATCATGACCCCGCTCGATGTCAATTTTTCATCGTGACACAACAAGTGATTCAACATCAAAAGGAAGGAATGGAGAAAATTATCCAAGAGTGGAAGGAAGCACCCGTGAGGAAAAAAAGAAGGACATTAGCCAAATTCTGTGTTTCCGGTGCAGGAATATGGGACATTACACCAACATGTGTCCAGAATTGAAGGGAAAGAAGAGGTTGTGAACGCGGAAGCAAGGATGTTGACTCGAAGAAGCTTATGTTTGGCAATTGGAGAACAGAATATTCGTAGGTGTGCACTAAGTGTACAGTGGTGCCTTTTAATGTTAGTTAGAGATGTGGATCGATGCATGTTTTTCTATTGATTAACTAGATGTTTTATGTCATGATTGTTTTGTTAAGTTTTGTCTTGTGCCCTTTGACCCTGATATGTCTTTGATTGATGTTGTGTGTTGTCCCTTGCGTTTCTTCTATGCGAGTAGAATAAGTTTACGTTTCATTAGACCCCTCATCTATTTAGTATGCTTCAAGACTGAAGAAGACACATCAACAAGGAGAATAACTCGACAAGTGACAATAGTATATGAAGATTGCTTCGACAATGCGAAACTGAAGCTACCGTCATTGAAGACCCGAAGACCTGAAAGATTCAAGATTCCTAACGTTAGGTCGTTTTTGTGATCTGTGATTTCTTGGTTTTACCGACAGCTACACATCAAAACTTATGTTTTCAAAACTAGTGTGATGTTTGTATGGGTATCTCTCGCTATCTCTCTCTACCTCGCTATCTACATTCTATCCCCTCTCATCCTTAAGGAGTTACTACAATGGATGCTAATTTCAAGATTGGAATAAAGATGGATGCAACCGATGATGAGTTCAAAGTTAACCTCATGAGCCGGGATCTTATAAGAAGGAAGCACAAACTTGCCGAAGGAAAAACACTTGAGGAAGTTGTAGTTCACTAGTACACGTTTTGTAGTAGTTTGCGCAAACCTGAGAGTGGTGGAGAAACAATAGATGTTTTGTTTGGCTTGCATAACCAATGGATTTATCTGAACCCAGTTAATGAACAAGAGGAGTTTCTGCAATGCTTGTGAGGATGACCGAGTGTTAGATTGCGAGATTTGCTAAACCATATACAAGGTAGTGATTTGGGTGAGGAATGGATTGATCACCATGCCGACTACTCTTATTATTCGCTCTTGCTATGAGGGATAGTAAATCTTGAGTGACTTACCTATGTTTGAGAGACGACGACATTAAAGCCTAAACCATAGAATGGTACGATTTGTGACCCCTGTAGGAGATTACCGTTTGTTACACAGTGAGTATAGACCAAGACATTTTGCTGCAGAAATCCCATAGAAGTATTCTGGATGACCACCAAGAGAAAATCGATAGTTGCTTAGTATTGGCGCCTGACTTGTTAGCCATGAAGGTTCAGTACATTGAAGACCACTCGTTTGCTAAGGATTAAACAACTCAAAGGAGCGTGTGAAATCATGATAAAGGAGGTCATCGATGGAGAAAGATTTTAAAGACCACGTCGCATTTTCTTTTGAGGGTGGTAGCACCCTAGCTCATCGGAGGATCGATGGACTGTCAGGAAGACCCGAACCCTAACCTTTTTTTCTAGCCTTTTCGAATCTCGGGGACAAGATTCCTTTTAAGGGTGGTAGTCTGTAACATCCCAAAATTTTCTAAATTTTGGAATGTTAATAAATTAATTATAATAATGATTGTTTGCTTGATGTGTTTGATTTTCTGTGGGTTTTAAAACTTTTTGGAGTTTATTGAATATTAAAAAGAGAGGGAATAAAAGGACTTTCCCTAATATTCATAATTGGTATTTTTGGAATTTATTATTTAAAACAAAACCAAAAAAACAAAATGAGAGAAGGTAATATGACTCCTTCAACATTACTGGAATTCTTCTGAATATTCAAAACGTGTTTCAACTCAAGGAAATTCATTTGAGATGATATAAAATGACTTATCCCCTTTTTAATAAAGTTGGAAACTATTTAGAATATTACTTTAACTTTTTTAAAATTTATTATGAGTATTATAAATAACTCTAAAATTATTTTAGGGATTTTATAATGCTAAGAGAATTTTTATTTCATTGAAATGATTTATTAAATATTTTAAAAGAGTTGAAAAAGTATTCCAATGGGATATTTTTATTTTACCAAATTATTTATTGGTGTAACAATTTTAAAAATTTATATTTTATTATTTAGAAATGGTTTGTCAATGCTTTTGACCAAATAAAAATATTTTTAATAATTTATTGCATTTTATTGATTTATGAAAAGTATTTTATATTTAAATAAGGTATTTAGAAAATGTTTTATTTTTATTATCCTTTTTGGAAAATGTATTCATTAAATAAATTTCGTTGTATTATTTGATGAATTTAGGATTTTATTTCATATTTTTCTGACATGTAATTATTTTTCTAGAATTGTTTGAAGTGTGTGTTTTTTTAAATAAAAAGAAAAAGGCTACAGCCGGCCCAGTACGTTTTTCCGACCGCGACCGAATTAGAGCCCAAGTCGGTTAGTTTTTTTCCTTTTTCTCCTCTGCCTATAAATACAATTTAGGAAAAAAAATCATTTTTCCTTTTTATTTTCCATTTCTTCAAAAAAAAGGGAAACCCTAGGCGGCGGGTCCCGCATCGCCGCCGCCGGGACCGCGTCGCCCGCCACGTCGTCGGCCACCCGCCGGACCACCGCGCTGGCCGGATCCACCGCCGCCTCACGCGCGGCGCTGCGCCACCCTGGCCGCCTCCACCCCGCCCCCGCACGCCGCCTCCACCAAGTTGGAGCGCTGCCGGAAGGAGCCGTCGTCGCGGGCCATCGCGACGCACCGCCAGAGACGTGCGCCGCCCGCCGCCCACGACGGGAGCCGCCGCATCGCCGAGCCACCCCACGACCACTGCCGCGCCCGGGCTCGCCGCCTGTCACCCCGCCCACGCCGCCGGAGGCCGCCACCACCGGCCAACCTCGCCGCCGCGGCCAGCCGCCGGACGCCGCCGCCACGGTGAGCCCAACGCCTCCCCGCCCTTGGATCCGGATCGGACAGCCAAGATCCGTCTCGATCTAGGGTTCCGGTCATCCCTCGGTTAACCGCCGGTTTTCTCCGTTTAACCGTCGGACCTGGTTTTCTTATTCAGAGAACACTCACTGGAATCTCACCGGAGCGAAGGCCGTTCGTCCCGTAGCGGCCAGGGGCCTGTTCGTGAGGTAATATTATTTTTATTCACGGATAAGTTCTTTTTCACAGATTTCACCATAGAATCTCCGTAGTCGTATCTTTTAAACCGTGCACTGGAATTCAGTGATTCTTTTTCCTACACGCTTGTAGTGATGTTTAGTTTATCATGGAGTTAAGTTTTCACACATTTGCACACTTTTGAATTTGAACCTATTCGAATTCAAATTCAAACTTCCGGAGGCCGTAGATTTTATACTGTTGATCCAAATCGAGTGATTCTTTTTGCGTTGGATCACTCGTTCCATGTACTTTCTGTTCATAGCATGTGTACACAAAAATTCACAAGTTTCTTGATCTGTTTAAAGTCAAATTCAATTCAAGTTTGAACCTGCTATGACCTGTGTTGTAGTATTCCGTTTCACGTGATTTTTTTTGCATATCGGATCATTTGAGACATGTTATCGGTAAGATTCATACACTTTTCATGTGGGCATGATATCCACCTTGAATTCATAATGTCCATGATCAAAATTCTTTACCGATAGTTCTTTATCTGTCGACTCTCTCGAGTTCACGTTCCACTGATCACCTTCGAGCACATCGACACTTGTATTGTGTCAAGCTTTTGTTTTGTTGCTAAAACCTTTGTGATTGTTTTGTTGATTTTTTGTTTGCCTTGTGGTGTGATTGCTTATTCGAGTTCCTTCGTTTGAGATAGAATTCTCGAAGGGTGACGAATAGAGTTGACTGGAACGTGAGAGCGAAGATCTTCATCGAATGTATAAGACAAGTCATAACTTTGATCATACTCCCTATTACCTATGTTTTCAATGCATTAGTTCTTCTTTAGATTGCATGATAGGTTATGCTATGCTTTTTACACCCAGTAGTTCATTGAGGTAGGTCTGATCCTTACATCATTGTCACCATCGTATACTATGATATTGCTATGCTAAGTAGACGTGGATTGGGAAGTGAATCATTATGAGGTATGAGTGATAATGTAGTAATTAGGACCAAGATAAAGTTAATGAACTACCTGGGTGGGATGGTTGCGATTATCTTGGAGATGTCCAATGATGACTGCGGAAAGCCACCCAGGCTCAAAGGGACTAATTGTGTTGTCATACCTAGAAGCTTATGGGTGCAGCCACAAGCTATTATGGGCTCTGGCTTAGTTGAGTAGGTTGTGTGACCTCTTTCCGGGATATACTAGCAGATGTAGGTTTTTTACAGGTGTACCGGTTATCCAGCGGTTAAGGGGAAACACTTCTGAAAGACCATGTCTCGATCTTCCAGTTGTCATACACCATGCAGTGTGACGAACTACAAAGGAGGCGATCGAGTCTTGTGGGGAAAAGTGCACAAACCTCTGCAGAGCATAATCCTAATCGATTAGCCGTGTCCCCGGTTATGGAAAATTTGAGCGACTAGTTGTGCTAATATTGATTTGTCTCGTCATCTTTAATTAACTGATTGGTTTAATCACTTTGGGATAGATTGAGTAGGGGTTCACTCATGTTATTGTAGAACTTAGTTACTATTATTCTATAGGGAAAATTTAGCTTTTTGCAAAAATAAATGTAGAAGCTCCACCAGCCAAATTGCATGTATTGTAGGAAATTTTACTTCTTTCTGGGATATGATTTGCCGTACATTCAAATGTACTGACCCATTGTCGGGCTGTAACCTTCGGTGTTGTAGGATTATTATGCGATGAGTAAGTGATGCGATGTAGGGTTACGATGTCTATACTCAACTTGCCGGTGGAGCTGATGGACGCCACGAAGCTCTTTATTGTTTTCCTCTATATTCTATTTATAAGCTAGCCTTGAGCTATGCATGTATGCTTTATTGTGATACTGGATCTTCAATGTAATATATATGACATGTGGTTTATTCTTGATATTACATCATGTACTGCGTGTGCTAGCTATCGATCCAGGTACTAGCACAGAATGCACAGAGAATTGGATTCTTAGTGAATCGGGTCGTTACATCCACTTCATTACCTTTTTTTAAAACATTTTTGCACTCTCGTAAGATTCACTTCTCCAATCATCTAGAGAAATCAAGTTCATGAGACGCTTCTCACCAGCAAGTTTAGGGTCAGCATTTACCTCTCTAAAAGCCCGGAAAGCTTTGTGCTCTAATTCTAAAGGTAAATGCCAAGCCTTGCCATAGACCATCTTATAAGGAGACATTCCCATGGGATTTTTGTAAGCAGTTCTATATGCCCACAAGGCAGCTCCTAATTTTTTTGACCAGTCCTTTCTAGAACCATTCATTGTCTTTTGTAAAATCAACTTCATCTCCCAATTTGTGAGCTCAATTTTCCCACTCGTTTGAGCGTGGTAAGGTGAAGCAATCCTATGATTGACATCATACTTTGCTAAAGCTTTCTAAAAGCGCCATGTGTAAAATGTGATCCTCTGTCGGTCATGAGGTACCTTGGTACACCAAACCTAGGAAAGATCACATATTTAAGCATTTTTAGAGATGTCTTGTGATCAACGCTCTCACTGGGTATTGCCTCAACCCACTTGGTTACATAATCAACAGCTACTAAAATGTGAGTGTACTTGTGTGAAAGAGGAAAAGAACCCATAAAATCAAAACTCCAGCAATCAAAAGGCTCAATGACTAGATAGTAATTCATAAGCATCTCATTTCTCCTACTAATGTTACCAACTCTCTAACACTTATCACAAGATAAATCATAATTCCTAGCATATTTAAAGAGAGTAGGCCAATAAAAACCTTATTGGAGAACCTTTTGTGCGGTCCTCTCACCGGCATGATGTCCTCCATAGGACTATCATGACATTCTCTCAAGATATCCTTCTGCTCATGCTCTTCTATGCATCTCCTCACGATTCCATCCGCACATTCTCTAAAAATATGTGGGTCATCCCAAAAGTAATACCTCAAGTCGTGGAAGAATTCCTTCCTTTGCTGAATGTCAAACCTGGAGGCAAAAAATTGGCAACACTAAAGTTAGCATAATCTGCAAACCATGGATCATAAGTAGATTGTATCCTCAAAACAGCTAATTGTTCATCGGGAAATCTATCATTAACCGGAATAGGATCATGTGGTATGTTCTCCATCCTAGAGAGGTTGTCTGCCATAGGATTGTCTGCTCCCTTGTTATCAACAATCTACAAATCAAACTCTTGAAGAAGAAGAAGAACCCATCGGATAAGCCTTGGTTTGGCATCCTTCTTCTCCATAGGATACTTAATAGCAGCATGATCAGTATGAATAATGACTTTGGAATCATCAATATAAGGTCTAAACTTATCACAAGCAAACACTACTGCTAAAAACTCTTTCTTAGTAGTAGCATAATTATTTTGAGCATTATCAAGGGTTTTGCTAGCGTAATGTATAACATTCAATTTCTTATCAAACATTTGTCCTAGCATAGCTCCAACAGCAAAGTCACTAGAATCACACATGATTTCAAAATGTAAATTCCAATCAGGTGTTTGAACTATAGGAGCGGCTATCAAAGCTTTCTTAAGAACTTCGAAAGCTTCCTTACAATCTTCATCAAACACAAAAGGAATATCCTTCTGGAGAATATTAGTGAGGGGTCTCTAAGTCTTATAAAAGTATTTAATAAATCTTCTATAGAAACCAGCATGACCGAGGAAACTACGAATACCTTTGATGCCCCTTGGATAGGGCATCCTCTCGATTGCTTCAATCTTGGCCATGTCCACCTCGATTCCTTTTTCAGAAATCTTGTGTCGAAGAACAATTCCCTCGTTGACCATGAAGTGGCACTTCTCCCAATTGAGTACCAAGTTTGTCTCCTCACATCTCTGCAAAACTTTATTAAGGTTGTGGAGACAATGGTTAAAAGAGGTTCCATAGACGGAGAAATCGTCCATGAATACCTACACAATTTCCTCACAAAAACCGTGAAAGATAGCAGACATACACCTTTGAAAAGTAGTAGGGGCATTGCATAAACCGAAAAGAATATGTCTATAAGCATAAGTACCAAAAAGACAGTAAAAGTGTTCTTCTCTTGATCTGCAGTGTTAACATGAATTTGAAAGAAGCCAGAATACCCATCAAGATAGCAAAAGTGAGTGTTTTTGGATAACCTTTCAAGCATTTGGTCGATGAATGGCAACATGTAGTGATCCTTCCTGGTCGCCTCATTCAACTTTCTGTAATCCATACACATTCTATATCCAATAATAATTCCTTGAGGTATTAGTTCATTCTTATCATTAGGAACAACAGCCACACCTCCTTTCTTAGGAACACAATGTACTGTACTTACCCAATTGCTATCAGCTATAGGATAGATAATACCTGCGGCTAGAAGCTTGAGGATTTTGGTCCTCACCACATCTTCATGTTATGGTTCGATCGTCGTTGATGATCAACAACAGGTTTAGCATCAGGCTCAAGGTTGATGGTATGTTGACAAATAGATGGACTAATCCCCTTGAGATCATCAAGGGTATATCCAATAGCGCCTTGGTGTTTATGAAGGGTTTCCAATAATCGCTCTTCTTCATATCCTGAAAGCTTAGCATTTATAATAACAGGATATACTTTCTTTTCATCTAAATAAGCATACTTGAGCGTATCGGGAAGAGGTTTTAGATCGAACACCGGGTCTTTCTTTGGTTCTGATAGAATTCCTAAAGGTTAAACCAGAAGTTTGTGCTTCAGGATAGCGGATTGTCTCAAGAAGATGTCATCTAGTTCATTTCTTTCCTGCATATTAATATCATTCTCGTGGTCCTCCATGTATTGCTGCAAAGGATCGTTAGGAGGAATAGCAATAGAGGCAATATCTTAAATAATTTTATCATTACTAGGAAAATTAGTACCACGAGTTTGTTTGGAGAATTTAGAAAAGTTAAATTTATATGGCTCACCATTGAATTCAACAGACACTTTACCTTTCTTGCAATCTATAATAGCTCCACAAGTCTTGAGAAAAGGTCTACCAAAGATAATAGGGAAAAAACTATCTTGCACTGAACCAAGTACTAGAAGTCAGTAGGATATTTTACCTTTTGACATAAGACTTCGACATCTCTCACAATTCCAATACGAGAGATAGTTTCTTTATTTGCAAAATGAATAGTAACATCAATTTATTCAAGTTCACAAGGTAAAATCTCACTGATGATCTCTTGATAGAGTGAATAAGGAATAGCACTAGAACTGGATCCCAAATTGCATAGCCCATAATAATTATGATCTCCTATTTTAACAGATACCACTGGAGTACCTGAAATTGGGCCTTTATTCTTGGATGTGACAAGGTTAGTAGAAATAGCAAAAAAAATTATAATGGAATCTCCAACATCACTAGTAACAAGATCTTTAACCAATGCAACTTGAGGATTGATCTTGATCATTTCCTCATGCTCATCAGTCTTTCTCTCACTTTTATTTAATATACCTGTCACAAAATAATGCTCCCTCATCCTTGTGGGAAAAGGGGGCATTTCATATAAAACTGCAGGCAAGATAGGATCAGCAACATGAATATAAATAGGTAATTCCTTAAAGGTCTTATGATGCTGATCCTCCTTCTTTTTAGAAGAATCAATATGAGAGGCAACGTCTTTGAAAAAATAAATTAGAAGCTGGGAATCAAGACCAATCTTAGCACAAAAGGTATTGAAGTAATCAGTTTTCACATAACTCTCAATGTAATCATGCTCATAATTTATAATGGGTTCAATACCTTTATCAATCTTCAGTGTTCTTCTGAATCCTTTCAAAAATATCCCACCTTTCTTCAATGCTTCTATATGTAAATACCCCACTAGAGGAGGCATCAAGCATCACTTTATCTTGACGAGAAAGTCTTGCACACAAATTTGTAAGAATAATTTCCTTGGGGAGCTCATGATTGGGGCATTTGAGCATTAGGGACTTCAATCTCCCCCAAGATTTGGTGATGCTTTCTACGTCACGAGACCAAAATTTATAAATATAGTTCCTGTCTCGATGTATTTCGTGAAGAGGATAAAACTTTGCATAAAAGAGAGGCATAAGCTCTCGCCAATTTAGTAAATGAGAGTTATCAAGAAGCCTATACCAATCCAAAGCCTTATCTTTATATGATAGAGAGAATAGATTTATCATAACAAAATCCATCGATATACCTGCAAGCTTAAATAAGGAGCATAGTTGTGAAAGATATAGCAAGTGTTCGCCTGGATGTCTATCTCCTGCATATCGATTAGCCAAGACATAATCAACAATACTAGTTGGTATTTTCAAAGGCACAATTTCAGTAGGTCGGGAGCCTTATCCACCACAATAGCGGTGGGGCGGTTCCCAACAAACAGAGAACCAAGAGCATAGTTGTCCATAGGGACAAAAAGTAGGACCAGCAAAATAAAAACAGCACATACAGCGTAAAGGTTTCCTTACCAATTTCACTTACCAATAACGCTACACTCCCAGGCAACGTCATAGGAAAATGGTCTTGATGACCCAGAAGTGTAGGGGATCTATCGTAGCCTTTCCGATAAGTAAGAGTGTCTAACCCAACGAGGAGCAGAAGGTACTGACAAGTGATCTCGAGAAAGGAATAACTGAAACCACTGACAGGTAACTTTTTATTGGTTTTCTGGTATAAGCAACAAGGAAATAAAAGCAAGTAAAGTAAATGGTAATGAGGTGCAGCAAGTGGCGAAATCTTTTTGAATAAAGGATAAGCCGAGGGATCAAACTTATAAAGGCTAAAACATTCTTGAGGACACACGGGAGAGATAGTCACGTGCTTTCTCCATATTCCATATAGTACTATGTTTTGTGTTGATAAGTGTTGTGTGAGTGGACCTATGCTAGTGCACTTTCTAGACTAAGACAAGTACACTCTTATGATTAAACCTCTTGCAATCATCCGAAAATACAAGACAAAAATTAAGGCAAAGCCTAACCATAGCAATAAACTTTAGGATCCAACACTCCCTCGTGTAAAAGTGTGTGAACTGGGGTTCGGGTTTCTGTCACTCCGGCAACCCACCATAAGCATCCTTTATACACATTGCATTCCCCTAGGTCCTTAAAAAGGCAAAGTGTTATGTAGTCGACGTACACATAACACCACTAGAAGAATAACACCACAACTTAAATATCAAACAACACATTATTTCAACATCATATGACTACTAACAACTAGAATTCTCCCATGTCCTCAAGAACTAAAGGAATTACTTACAAGACATAGAAGACATCATGATCAGAGGTGATAAATATATGATGAATGTAAAAGCCCATAAGAAAATTTACTATTCATGTTATATTTTTTACTTTGTCATATGGCTATCAAACTTGGTGAGATGCAAGATGATGTAAAATGATGTGATGATCTTAAATGCCATCCATGTTGGAGCTCATTTGAATTTGAATTCAAATCAATCTTTGTGGTGAAAGAGAGGGGTTTGTGGCAATTATTCCATTTTCATGTGAGATCCCCTAAGCTCCAAGCTTTGCTTAGCCAAATATTTGGAGTTTCCCCACATGTCAATGATTTTACATGTATTTTTCACTCCCTGGAAAATATGGGTGCAGTGAAAACCCATTTGAATTTAAATTCAAATGGCCCACATTTTACATGCAACAATTTGGTCCGAACCAATTTTGTAAAATCAAGCATAATTCAAGAGCTCAAAAAATTATTTCATAGGTTTTTCCTCTTTGTATTTGGCTCTGCAAAACTCCTGGGACTTTCTGTTATTTTATTAAGGGAAAAACCCCTCCTTTTCTTTTCTCTGGAGACGGACCAGCAGGCCCAGCCCAGCCTGGCCTGCTCCTTCTGGGCTCAAGCCCATTCTGCGAAGCGGTACGGGGAGGAGCACCGTTGAATCCCCATCGAATCGAAGGGTCCACCTTCGTCTTCTTTATAGCGTGGAGAGGTGCCCTCCTTCCCCGTCTCTCATGTCGGAGAGGCCACGGGTACACTAAGCCGTCGACGTGGCCTGAGGAGCCCCCCTATATAGCCATCCCTCACTCCGGCTCCGGGAACCCTAGCTAGCTAGTTCCCCCCCTCCAATTTCTCGCGCCGCCACCTCCATGGACGCCTTCGAGCTCCCCTGTTCCACTCTGCCCGCCGGCAAATACTGAGAAATTCGTCGCTGCTCTCCTTCCTCGACGTCCAGGCACTTGCAGGAAGGCGTCTCTCCGTCCTCTCCGTCGACTCGCGCGCGCCGGAGGCCTCGGATCGACTCCCTCGTCTACCTCCTCTTCGGCAGCCGCGGCGACCACGTCTTCATTTCCATCCACGGTGGTCGTCCCCTTCTTCCTCCACGACGAGCGATCCCGTCCTTGACCTCCCCGCTGTGAGATCTTGCACCCCTTTCCCACCTCGGTTTCTTCCGAGTAGGATCCCGGCGACCCGTTGTGTAGCTCCACCGTGTCGTGCGTCCTCGGTGCAGTCCATGGTCGTCGTGGCCATGGCGAGACGAGGCGTGTGCTAGAGCACATTTTTGGCCTGCAAGGTGCCACCTTTGGGGCACGCACGCCCTTCCTTGCGCCGCCACGCTCGTCGGCAAGCATGTTGTGAAGGCCTTCACCGCTATGATGTTCCGGTGAGTCCCGAGCCGCCGTCGACGAGCCCTCTGACGCGTCTGTGAGTAAAACAGGACCGCGGAAGTGACAAGTTTGTGTAGTACGTCTCCATGGAGCTGCTGGCCCAGCACGGCCGCCGTGCGCTTCTCTGTCGGAGCCGGGTTCAGTGCGCCGCCGTCAACTTCCGATGGGCAAGGCGTCGCCTTTGCGAGGCCACGGACAACCCCAAGGGAACCCACGTGATCGTGGATGTACCCTCTCTGTCCTGCAGGTTTTAGGCAGGCCGGAGACGCCTCGTAGCCGACGTGAGGGTCGCCGGAGTCGCATGTCTCCGTCGCCTGTTAGTCGAACACTCGCGTTTAGTTAACAACTTCGTGTTAACTTACCTCTGCTGCTTCCCCCGTTTGGTTAAGAAGTCAAATCACAACGAAGTGGCAAGGGGCAGTGGAGAGTTTCTGCGAGGCGCGGGTTCGAGTCCCAGCCGGCGCGCCCCCATTTTTTTCCTTTTTCGCAGAGGCTGACATCTTGGCCCCTTTGGTCAGTGGCTAGGCCACTTTGTGGGCTGGGCCAAGCGAGCAGTGTTGCGGTGCCAGTGGGCTATCCAGCCTAGGCCAGGGAGAGAGAGAGGAGAGCAGTGGGCCGGATTTGGCCGAGACCAGCCCATTGCTGCAGTCTCCTCTTTTCTTTTTTCTCTTCTTGCTTTTCTTTTTCCAAATTTGATTGAATTCAAATTCAAATCTGTTTTGCAAGGTTGAGCCCCTCTAACCCATATTATTGATGCCATATATGGTTTTGGGGCAGAAGAACTTGAGGAATTGAATGGTGCTATCAAATTTGTGTTTTGTGCAACACAAATTTAGTTGTAGTGCTCATGTGCACTTATGCCCCATTCCAATTCATTTTCTTTTCTTTTCCTGTTGTGTTTGCTCCTTGAATGCAAGTCTCAACATATTGTGATATGAAAATGTCCGGAATCTTTCCCTCTTTTGAAACTTGTTCGGTGTCAACCTTTGTCCACACCTTCAGTCTCCGGGATCGATAGTTTACTTTAACATTGTTATGCATTCTTTTGTTCTTTCATGTCTATGCCATGTCATGTAATCCATGTCACTTGATCCTAAACTTAAGGTCAAGACCAAGGCCATGAAATTAATAATTGCATATGGAGCATCATTGATGTGTCGTCACGATCTTCATTTAAACTTGACTAGCTAGGGTCACACCATGGTGTAAACTTGAATATGCAAGCATGCTTTTGCATCTTTGATCCCGATGCTTATTTGTGGTGTTTCTCTTTTCCGGTAGCGTACGTTAGAGCTTTTTCTTGCCGAGGAACCTTACGTGGAGCTGTCCGACACCGACCCCGAGGACCCTGCTACGTCTGATCCGTCGACTACCTACCCAGGAAAGGGGTTTATATATCATTCCTTATAGCTTTCAGCTCGCTTGCCTAGTTGTACTTAGAACGGTCGTTTGATCCTACCACCATCTAATTGTGCCTTTCAAATAAACCCAAATAGCCATGATCCCCACCTCCTAGCAAACCTTGTTTGGCCATGTACCTTGCTTGATTAACCATTTATTAATATGTGTAGGCCCTTACCTACTGCTTATACCCATTGCTGCTTGGTGGATTATCATGCTATTATCAGAAATTGGTTGGTATTTATCAATATGATGTTAACTTATATTTGACGAAGGATGGGAGACCGGGTTGTTCCCGCTAGGTGTTTTGTTCCATTTGAGTCACCTAGGTCCCGAGTTCCGGGTATTGTGTTTCTTGACGAGCGTGCCTAATCGTGTGTGGGATTCTTGTAACACTCTCACTGTCAGTGAACAGTAATCAGGATCACTGTTGATCATTAATGTTCCAAAATTTTTTGCGTTGATCAATTTGGGTCAATTCAATTTCCAAATGCCCTTGAGATGTTATTGAAATTAATGTGGCCATGGACCTTGATCATCAAGAATCGAAAAAAGTCCAAGCCCCTGGTGAATTGAAATCAGTACTAAGCTCAATTTCCTTTTATTGTATATTAAACAAATGGTGGCTTGTCCAAAGTCAGCCCAAGTAAAAATTCCAAAACAAAGTCATAACTAGACTTCTATCAAAATACAAATGCTAGGCATGTTAAAACCTTTGCAAATAACAAGTGAGATTATTCTTAGAATTTTGAGAGATCCCAATTCAATATTAAATAGAGAAACCAATAATGGTTGGGTATTAAATTGACCATGGTAATTAAATAAAAGGTTAAATATTTGTTGATCCAAAAATTGTGTAAACCATTTTATTAAATTTCTAAAAGTCAGTAGGTCATGATAAAATAGAAATGATACTTTATTACTTTGTATAAATATTACAAACAGATTAAATCAGTGCCTAAACCAACCATATTCCTATTTAAATTAAATCATAAATTCCAAGGAATATTATTAATGGCCCAAACTTTTTATAGTCTTACTACATTATGTAACAGTAATAATGGAGTAACTTTCCTAATTTACAAAATTAAAATGCTAGGCAAATAAAAATAAAACAAAAAAAATATTTAAAAAAAACTAAACCTCGCCCATGGCGAGGCCCACCCCGACCCACCTCCATCTCTCGTTCTTCCTTTGCACTGTTCCTCCGACCCGCTGCCGACGCCATGGCGACCGAGGCACTCGTCCCCGTCGCCGCTGCCGCTACAGTGTTGCCCCTCGCGGATAAGAACGATCCCTTGGACACGTTGGACACGCCCAGGATCTTTTCCCCCCTCTCCACTGCTCGTCCTCGTCGCCCACCCGCACGCCCGACGCCGCCATGACTGCCCCGGTGAACTTGCGCGGCCACTGACTTCCCTAGCCCACACCGTTGTGTTCGTTTGACACGCCGCCCTCGACTTCGTCTGTCTGCTAAAGGAATTAAGCCCGAAGCCACCGCACGGAGCGCTACATCACCATCTTCTTCCTCGCCGTCGGCAAGATTGCAGCCAAATTCCGGCCACACCGAGCCTTCCCCTAGCATGTCGCCTCCCCTACCGAGCTCCTGGTGAGCTCCCGCTTCGTCCCCACCCCCCAGCGCTTGATTTGGCGCAGTGTGCCGACGTTCCCCACCATGGCCCGCTCCGGCTGCCTTCGGACCTCGTCGCCACCGGCGATTGAGGCTGTGCCCTCCTGATTATTTTGCGTCATTGGATGCGTGGCGCAGCCCACGTTCGATTCCCTCATTTCCCCGCACGACATTGCCGCCGCCACCGTCTGCCATGGACGGGAGCTCAAGCTCCCGTACCACTTGCCGCTGCCGTTGCTTTCCCGACCGCGCCCCGGTGCGCGCGCCCTGCCCCGCGCCCCTGCTGTCTGTCCTCGCCATGCCGAGCACTGGCTACGGCCGGCCATGGCAATGCGTGTGTGCTTGCTGGCCCCTGCCATGGATGGTTTGCCATGGCGTGGTGTCAAATATGTGTGCGTGCGTGGTGGGTAGTGTGTGTTTGTGTGTGCCCAGCTGCGCTTGGCCGAGTTGGTCGTCACTGCCCATCGCCTGCCCCAAGCTACGCGAATGGCCCCGTGCTTCCCATCGATGTTCTGTCCATCCTTCGGGCATCTAATCTGTTTCTTCAGAGTTTGCACATTAGATTCAGAGTAGTGCCATATCTGCTGTTAATATGTATTCATTGTTGTATTTTGTTAAAATCGTACTAGTGGTGTAGTGGTGTGTGCGTGTGAGATGCTGGGTTCGAGTCCTTCCTAGGACATTAAACCCCCTTCTTTTGTTTTGCATCACAACAACTTCATTTTGTTCCATTGAAATATTAGAAGTGTATGACATATGGGGCCTACTCTTTTTAATTATTTAAATAATTTAAACAAAAATTTAAGTCACCCACTCAATGACAGGTGGGGCCCCTTTTACTATTTGATTAAATAAAATGAATCTAATTAGAGTGTGGATGACACATGGGGCCCACTGATCAGTTTGACCAGTCAAAGGCCCTTGCCTATGACATGTGGGTCCGCTCTGTCAGGTTGACCAAGTCAAAGTTACTATTCTGGATAATGTTGTATTTAAATAATAAAATAATTTAGTAAATGATTTAAAATGAATTATACTTGTTAAATTAATATCTTTTAATCCGTAACTCGGATTAAAATAATTTATATATCAATATTGCTCAGAAAAATTCAACGAATACAAATACGTTGTCCGTTGGTGTACCCCACCCCCTAACAAACCAAACATCGAACCGTCGCCCTCTCGGGCCGTCTGTCGATAATTTTTCCGGTACCCATAAAGGTTGCCCGGATCGAAAAACTTTGTATACGAAAGTTGTTCAGAATGGATCAACTAACACGGATACACCCTTCACATGTTTGTCGAATGTCCATGACACCTCCGGCATGGTACCTTCCCCCTCCGGACACCCTGTCCGGTAATCACCCGGAGCTGGTATTTCATCCCCGGATGAATGCCCGCTCCGAGCAATACCCCATGCACTGCGTTAGAACACCGTTAACATTGCGTTTGCCATGTATTGTATTTGTATTGCTATTATTATTGTGTATTTATTGTTTCTCCCCCCCACTCTTATTGTCCGATAGTCCCGACGACCATTGCCGATGCCCCTGTGATCGACTACGTCGTCGACGACCGTGTACCCTTACCGTCGAGCTTCCAGGCAAGTAGAGCCATTCTCTTCCCCAGATATCGCCTACCTTTCCGCACTTTCTTGCACTACGTATTGTTACTGCTGGTGCTACGTTAGAATCGTATTCAATTGCATAGCATGTCATTGTCACCCCTTGATGTACCTTCCTTTATCCTATGCTGCCTTATAAATATATATTATGTTCAGAAGTTAGCCCTGCGCATTGTGAGTTACTAGGATTAGATAGAGGGTCGTGATCACTCTGGGAGTGATCGCGGAAATGATAAATTACAACTGCAACAGGTACGGACCAATGAGACGCCCTAGGGAACCTACAACGGCGAGACTCTGCCGAGTCGCTTCGAGTTTGACTTACGAGTGGAAGGACTCGTATTTCACTCTCGTCGGCTCAGTAGCGTAGCATCACTGGGATGATACGAGAATATTCCTCTTTAGTTAATTCCGCTGATGCCTCTGTCGAACCTCTTTAAGTGTGCCATCGAGGGTGATACCTCCTGGTTTCACTTGATGGTAGGCACTCGAATCAATTGGTGTCCTTACAGGTAAGGAGTCGGGTGACCCAACGGTGCCCGCGCAGGGTATCTTAGCTGAACGACAGGTCAAGTGTATTCCACCAGTGTGCGGCGGGCCTGGTACTGTTCGTGGCCGACAGATATCCTGTTATACGAAAGCCGAGCTCTTCGGAGCAAACGCGAGACAAGGTAAGGAGACGGTTCACCTTGTTGGTAACCACACGAGTTGGTGGGATGTCAGGGCAGGCACCGATGTTACTGGTGGTCCTGACTGCTGTCGTTGTCCGCGACTCACCTAATTAAGGACAACGATAACAGTTGTTCCGACAGAAAATAAATAAACTGCTTAATGGATTCGGCGGATGACTTGAGTAGCCTTTTGGCGTGTACGCGCTGCCTACACGTGGGATAATGAGTTATGGGCTCCTCTGCTTCATGGTCTCGTCCGAGGAATCTTCAGACGTCAGCAGTACCGCGGGATGATTGCTGGGAAGTGCGGTGTCTTCTTTGCTCGAGTTGTGTTGTTTTTGTTTCGGCTTCCGGCCACCCACGCACCGTGCAGGAGTACGTCAGGGTTGGGGTCCAAGGCCCTGCGTACTTAGGATTTAGACAAGCGGATGGCCTCTCTGTTGAGTTTGAAAGATGGGTTGTGGAGTGTCGGATAGCCTCGGTGGGGCATTCCCTAACAAGGTGTACGCCACCCTGGAGATCCGTGCGTTGTAGTGTAACACAAGTGCACCCCTGCAGGGAAGATTAATCTATTCGAATAGCCGTGTCCACGGTAACAGGACGCTTTATGCTGAAGCTGGATCTTACCGCTACAAACTATTATTATTAAACTGTATGGTTCTGGGTTTTCTTCCTCGCTGGGAAGTCGAGGAAGGGAACTCGGAGGCATTATTATTATTAATCATTAGAACTTATTATTATACAATGCTGCAGCATCTTCTGCTGCATTGTTACTTTATGCTTTATTTGAACTGTTGGATATTCTCTCCTTATGCTGCAAGACTCGTCGGAAGATGCTAGTCTTCGATAGGCCTAGCTTCATACCCTTATTCTGATTTCTACCTTGCAGTCCACTATATACAGCCTCCCCTTTCCATTTGATACAAATGAATAAATGCTTAGTAGCGGACGTAAGACTCGCGGGTATGCTATATACTCACCTTTGCTTTATTTTCCCCTTTTCGTTTTTCCTGATCGGCCGATGCAGCCGACGTTGGAGCCAAGGAGCAGGAGTACCCCGGAGGCGACTACTATGACGTCGAGTTCCCATTTGACCAGGAGTAGTTTGGAGGTTCCCAGGCAGGAGGCCTTGCCTTTTCGATCGAGTGTTGATTTTGTGATAGCCTTCTTAAGGCAACCTTGTACCCTGGTGTCTGTACTCAGATACTATTGCTTCCGCCAACTTTGTGCTCTCGAGTTGTTGTATTCGAGCCCTCGTGGACCCTGGCTTGTATTAAACAGCTTGTATTATTTTATTTGTAGAGTTGTGTTGTGGTATCTTACCGTGAGTCCCTGATCTTCATCGTGTACCGTGCATGTATGATTACTGTACACGGTCTGATTTTGGGGGCGTCACAATTCTATGGGGTCCCCTTGTCTTACCTACCTAGCTCCAAACAGTTCTAGTGGTGGCCCGAGATGATTTTACCATTTGAAACCCGTGTGTGTGTGTCTGGTTAGCGCTCGAACAGATTTACAACATCCCGGGCCAACAAGGACAGAGTTCCCTTGTTGGTCCAACCTGACCGGCTGATGACCCGGGCACAGTGATGCCTATGGTAATCCGAACCTGGAGTCATAAGGTAGAGACGGATTCGAGAGCGCGGCCGGCTTTTGAGTTGGATGTCGACTCACCGTGGGTCACCCGAAATTGTGTGTTGTTAGTTAGAGGGACTCTGACGTTCCGGAGTTTCAGGCGCCTTCACCCACCAAGTGGAAACCGGGCGTATATGCGAAGCCTATAATGGGAAGTTGGTACACCCCTGCAGGGTTAAATCTTTTCGCAAAAGCCGTGTCCGCGGTTATGGACGACCTGAGACCTACTCCTTGTTCATAGAATGACATCAACTTAATCATGCTTTAAAATTGCCAACGTGTGAGTTTCCTTGATTGCTCTTCTTCGTCTGGAGCGACAAAGAGGGGACAAGGTTGTGTTATGTTTTGCATACGTAGGTGAATAGAGCCTTATTGTTGCGATCATCAACGGATTCTTGGATCTTTCCTTACTCTAATATAGATCGTTAGCCACTCATATATGCTAGTGCGGCTGCAACCTCAACCGCTAACCTTTCCTTACCGAGAGAAGTTAGTTATACTATATTGATATATTCTCACCTCTTGTGTCTTTCTTTCACGTTATGTACAAACGATCGGGTCTTCAGACTAGTACTTCGACACGAGCACCGGCAAGTACTTTGTGGAGGTTCCGCAGGAAGAGGACGACGACGACTTCGCACAGTAGACCTAAAGTTGGGTTTTGACTATCCGCGGGTGTACGACCTGTTCATTTGTAGCCCTCTCTAGGGAAATTTGCATCTTGTCTGTACTCGGACGTGTGTGTCTTTTGAGATGATGATGTGATGTACTGTTGGACCATGAGGTCTCTAAATGATGTAATAATACCATTGGAAACTGTATGCCTTGGATCTATATTTTTATGTCTTAGTTTATGTTCATGCACTTATTACCTGTTGTCGAGAATCCGGCAGTGAAACAAGTTCGAGTTCCGTGCACCAGTGGCTAGTTATGCACTCCCATCTCAAGTCAGATGCGAAAGCATCTAAATCGACATGGTATCGCATCGCGGGCCTTATAACTTGGTATCAGAGCAAGACTGACTATAAGACTCCTTACTGGCCGAAGTCGAGTCTAGAAACTATTTTGTAGTTACTAAGGAAAAATTGGAGAGTGGGAACTCTTTCTTTTTCTTCTTACCCCACCCTCCCACCCCTTTTCTGTGAGGAAGTGAAACAATGTTTTTCTCTGCAACTCATCTTATTCAACAAAACTAGGTTCTCGTTTACATGGGGCTCCGATTTCTCTATAATTCTTTGCTAGCGACGAGAACGGTTGGCGTACGTTGAGAACACTGAGCCGCCACTTGAGGTTGGAAGCTCCACCTCGCTTACGCCGTACCTCAGGTGAAAGTCCTGTACAAGGATGGTTGGCATCCTTTGGATGTGGTTCCTCCCCCTACAGGTGATCGCTTCGGCGGGCCGCTCAGGGCAGATGTCTCAACGTTCAAGTCTTCAACCGCTCGTATATATTGTTGTCTGCTTGCTAGCAGATTATTATCTTGGATTCAGATGATCTCGGTTTGGGGATTCTATTAGCACCTAGCTTTCAGACTTTCCGGGATAACCTTGGTTGATATTCAGCTTTCGGCTTCCTCATACCTCGTGAGGAAGTTTTGTTGTCAATATTGTTTTATCTTCTGGTTTTATCAATATTTCTGCCATGTTCTCCTAAGTGTCCCAGTATACAAGATGCCGAGAGGGAATATGCCGCCGCCGGAGAACCCTATCCTTGGGGAGGTTGTGGCCGCAGTGGCTCAGGGCACAGCTGCGATCATGCAGTTGCTCCAGAACCAGACCGCCCAGAGGAATGATCGACCACAACACACGACCCTACAGCAGTTCCTCGCCATCAACCCCCCCCCCCCCCCCCCCCCCCCCCGAGGTTCTGAGAGGCACGAGACCCGCTGGAAGCGGATGGTTGGCTGGCAGAGATCAAGAAGCACTTCAACGCGAATACCGTTAGGCCAGTCGACTACGTCACCTTCCCCTCCTTCCAGCTCCTGGGCGCAGCAGGCAGTTGGTACACTACCTACAAGGCCAACAGAGGCGATTTTGTGATCACTTGGGAGGACTTCGTCAGAGACTTTAGAGCAGCGCATATTCTGAGTGGCTTGATGGATAGGAAGAGAGAGGTCTGTCCAAGAGTACAACCTGGCCTTCGTCCAGCTCACCAGGTACGCTCATGAGGAGGTATCCACAGAGGCCAAGCGGATTGCCAGGTTCCGTGGGGGTCTCAGCACAAATATCAATTACGGACTCACCCAGTGCAACCCTACGCTGTTCTCAGAGTTCGTTGACAGAGCGATCCGACAGGAGTCAGCTAAGGCAGATTGGGACACAGAAAGAAAGCGACAAAGACATTACAGCTCAGCAGCGATGGTCCACAAGAAGGCGAAGACTTGGGTCACAGAGGCGCCACCACAATGACAGCAGTTCCAGCCGAGGGGGGCACTTGTTCGTACTTTTTCCCGCCCTCCCGTCCCAGTCCAGCAGGGACCTCGCTCTACACCACCTCACGCGAGGCCACCCAGGCCACAGCCGCAGCTGTCAGAACCCCAAATTAGGTTTGTGTTTAACCTACCTTGCATTTTTGCATCTTGAAAAAAATTGCAAAAGAAAAGAAAAGTCCTAAATGAATTTAAATAAAAGGCCATAAATAAATCTTTTTCCAAAATTCTTTTGGATGTATTGAAAAATCCTAAAAATGAGTCTGATCATTTTAAAAGTGATTTGGGATTAAACCCATGCTCATAGATTTTTCAATAATTCAAATAGTGGCTTGGAAATTAAATCAATTGCCTATTTGAATTGAAATTCAAATAAATTGAATTTCAAAAATTCCCAAAACTTGGGTTTGACTTCTATATAGTCACCTAGGTTTTATAAAATTGTTTGGGGATTTTTATAAATGCCTTAAATATTTATTTTAAAGTATTGGTCAAACGGTCAAAGGGCGTTCGGATGACCTCAGAGAAAAATTTAAGGGCAAAACTGAGCAAAGCTGAAAAGTAAGGGAAAAACCCACGGGCCGGCAGAACTAGGGGCAAAAATGTAATTGTCCCTTATTTTAAATGGGAAAAACAAAGAACAGAAAGAAAAATAAGAAAACAGAAGGAAAAGACTTACCCTTCGCCTACGCGCCAGCCCACCTGGCCCGGCCCACCCAGCTCCCTGTCGTCTTCCTCCTCTTGACAGAAGGAGAGGCAGCCGCGCCGTCCACTGCGTGGCGGGCATGCCCTCCCCCTCCTCGCCACCTCCTGCTCTCCCCCCCCCCCTCTCTCCTTCGCGCTGGACGACACCCTGGAGACTCCAGGTCCTTCTCCCCCCCTCTCCCAGTTCGTCTCCCTCTCCCTCTCGTCTATTCCGCGCAAGCCCGAGGAGTTCGTCTCGCCGCCGACGTGCGCCCGCGTGGCCAACAGCCTCTGCTTGCAAGGCCAGCTTGTCCAGAGCCTTCACCGCTGACGTCTTCCTCTCCCCACACGCGGAATCGAGCCCAGAGGCACCAGCGACGACGCCCTCTTCTCCAGTTCGCCGCCGGCTACCGTGGACGTCGTCGACGAATTCGCCGCGTCCAGTCCCTCTCCGGCTTCCCCGAGAACGTCATCATCCTCCTCGTGAGCTCCCGCTCGTTTTCCGCCTCCTAGCTCTCTCCCCCGTGTTCTGCAGCGCGAGTTCGCCGGAGTCAGTAGCCGGCCGCCGCCTCTCGTCGTCGTAGCCGTGGCCCAAGGCCTCCTCGAGGTCCTCGGCTTGCTCCAGGAGACGCGCGACGACGTGAGCAACCTGCCCGTGCCCCCAGCTTCTTTCCCCGTGGCCGAAACCACACCCCGGCAGAGCGCCGCCGTGGCCCAGGCCACCGGCGTCTAACCGCCGGCCATTAGCCCTAATGACCAGCTTAAACACCCCCCCAGGCCCAGTGACATGTGGGGCCAAGCCTCTAATTAGATTAGATTAAGTTAAATAACCCCCTGGCTTAACCCACTGACACTGACTGGTTGGCCCCTTTTGACAGTTTGACCAGTCAAACCCCTGATGCCAGCATGATGCATTGCTGATGCAGTAAATCTTAAATCATTTATATAATTCAGTAAATTCAAGAAAATAAGCCAAACTTTGAAATTGAATAACTTTTAAACTATAACTCCAAATTCAAAGTATAATATATGAAAAATTATCAGGAGAAAATCCTCTATCCAAATTTCCAACTTTCAGCTATGTTGGAGTTGATCTTAAAAAGGGATCAGTAGCTTTTGCTATTTGATTTAATTGGAATTATTTCAAATTCAATTCAATTGCTATTCCAACTTCAAACTTTGAAATGCACCACACATCACTTGTACTTCAGAAGCACTTCACCCATATGATACCTTGGTTTACAATGAAAAAACTTTAGCAAATGCAAGTTGAAACTAAATTGAAGAGCATTTGGAGTTTGAATTTGAATTTACTTTTCAAATCAACTTCAATTAAAATGTGGAAATTCAAACATAGGTCACATCAGCACATTGCCATGCTTTGTTTTGCATATTGAATGTGCATTGTATTATCTTGATTGTGCTTTACTTCCAGTGCTTCGGTGATTGCATCTTCTCGGTAGAGTTGATCTCGGAGACGAGTTCAACCTCACGTCAGAAAAGTGTTACATCGTGATCGCCAGACGAGTTCCCTCTCATTCTCGCAAATGCATGTTTAGGATGTCACCATGATACGTTCTACCGCTAGTTGAACCCATTCCTTTGCATGACCTATCATTTTGTCACAGTAGTAAGCAAACCACAATCCTAGCAGATGTAGGAGTTGGTTGATATCATGTGGCCTCTACAACTGTTACAGCTTATTGCATGCTTAGAGTTGTTACCTGAGGCTACTTTGATGTGAGTCGGGATCGTAGTGATCATGTGAATGATGGTGGTAACGTGTTGGTGAATCTACTCTAAACAAAGGTGAACGATGAGAGGTTGTGTAGGAGTACACAGTGGGTTGTCTCGTTGAACACTGCCTTAGGCCCGAGTTCTTGTGTTGTTATCCAAGACTAAGAGTACGACCACACATTGGGCTCACTGACCCCTCTCGACCTAGTACCTCACCCCGGACCAGTCCAGGAGTCGCAAGTAGTTCGCCCTTTAACGATCTCAAGCAGGTGGAACCAAGGTAAGTGGTTGACGTAGGTTGTGGGCACGTTGAATCAAGTGATCATGATCGAGTTGAGCTTGATGGCGGTCACACAACGTTTGAGTCCGCATCGGAACAATCGGCCGGATTCCGATCGTGGTCCCAACTCAAATAGGCGACTCCCTAGGACTAGAGATGGTGTCGTGAGTGAAGTGTCGTGGCAGCATCCTCGCCGGTACTCATTTGAAGGGTCCATACCCAGGCGGTAACTGATGAGGCGTGTGTGTAGCAGTACACCCCTGCAGGGTTAATGAACTATTCGAATAGCCGTGTCCGCGGTTATGGACTACTTGGAGACCCTTACTTGATCATAGATAACTTGAACTGGATACTTCTAAAACACACCAAGATAAGTGTGAGTGCTATGGCGTGCTTCCTCGTGAGGAAGTCGAGGAAGGCACCATAGTGGAGTATTGATTGGAGACTGTTACTTGGACTCGTGTACGTTCTTACCTCTCTCTGGTACTCGTAGTTCAGGATTAGCCAAGTCAAAGCTGGCACTTCTGCAAGTGAAACCCCACCTCCCTTTGCCTTGATACATGTGCATGAGTAGTATAGTTCCTATGTAAGTCTTGCTGAGTACGACTTTGTACTCACGTTTGCTTATTCTATGTTTTAGAGACGAGACCACTGACCCTGATGGTGGCCTCTACCTCGAGCTCGACGTGGACCAATGTCGTATAGTTCCAGGCAGCAGCCTGTGCCCTCTGGAGGGTCGTTGCACTTTTCTTTCAGGCTTCTTAAGCCATTTGTTAAACTTGTCTTTACTAAGACATAATTTGCTTCCGTTGATGTTTGATGTAATGTTGGATCACATCCATGTGATCTCTGCTTGTAATACAACTACTATGTCTGCTCTGTTTAGAAGAAGTTATAAAGACTGAGTTTGTAGAGTTCATGTTTTGATTACCTGCTGTTTACACTGGACATGTATGCTGCGTGTATGATTATAACATGCATGTCTTAGTGTGGGGTTCGATAGCTTAGTTTTGTTCTTGCCGGCGGTCTTTTATACACCAAGTGGCCCTTAGATGTGCACAGCTTGGGGCATCGCGATGCGATTGCTCGTGACTCTGTCACGTGGCACACTTTGTTGTATGATCGAGCCCGCCCGAGATCCCGACTAAGTGATCGGGCTGGAGTAAGTCTATGTAAGGGTTATGATTCAATCGATAACATGGTTGAGGCGACTTGTCTATGATTATGGGATTCACCACCCATAAACATTTAGACTTGTGAGCGGACGATGAGGACCCATCTCAGTTGATCATCCGGCCTGGATGGGACGCCCCTCACGTTCGATGCTTACCGAGAGTGATCTGTGCTTGGCCTTGTCTGCTTAGACAAGTGGGTACGGCTCTCGCTCTCCATGTGATTGTATTGTGACCGGAATTACATACGCTAACCCCGGTTCCCGACAGCTGCCCCATCCCAAGCCGGGCGTGATCTGCTACAAGTGTGGACTGCCGGGGCACTATTCCAACAAGTGCATCGACCCACGCTTTGCTCAGCTCCCACTGCCCCCACCTCACTCTACTCCGAGCAATGCGATGGTGAGGGCCAAGCCACGTGCAGTTCGAGTTAACAACATGATGATGGCAGATGCTCAGCAGTCTTCAGAGATTGTGATTGGTAGGTTGCTTGTTAGTTTAGTTCCTGCGACCGTGTTGTTCGATTCTGAAGCTTCCCATACGTTCATATCTCAGTCCTTTGGTTCAGCTAATGACCTTCAGTCTGAGTTGCTTCAGTCACCACTTGCGGTTCACACTCCTGGTTCAAGATCCCGCTCGTCCATTTTTGTTCCAGATGCGGAGATATGTATCCAGGGTGTTATGTTCTCAACATCCCTGGTTGTCTTGCCTCGTTCTGACATCAATGTCATCCTAGGAATGGATTGGCTTGTGCAGTACAAAGCCAAAATTGATTGCCCGTCAAGATCCATCAAGTTGACACATGAGTCAAGTGCAGAGATCCGGTACACTTGTGACCCAAGGGCAGGGGCAGCACAGTTGTATGCCTTGAACGCATGAGTCGCATCTTTTCTCGAAGAAGTCAAAGTCGTCTGTTAGTTTCCAGATGTCTTCCTAGAGGAGTTTCCAGGTATTCCCCTAGTTCGAGCTATTGAGTTCGTTATTGAGCTAGAGCCTGGTACACAGTCAATTTCTTGGCATCCGTTTAAGATATGTTCGGAGGAGTTGATTGAGCTGAAGAATCAATTGACAGAGTTGGAGGCAGGCGGTTTCATCCGCGCGAGCACTTCCCCTTGGGGTGCCCCAGCTTTGTTTGTGAAGAAGAAAGATGGGACTAGCCTCTTGGTCCAGCACTACCGTGGCATCAATAAAAAGACCATCAAGAACAAGTACCTTTACCCCGCATCAATGACATGTTTTAATAGATTCATGGGGCAAAGGTGTTTTCCAAGCTTGACTTGCAGATGGGTTATCACAAAATTTGAGTTCGAGAAGAAGATATCCCCAAGACCAGTTTTAGCACACGTTGTGGACTGTATGAGTTCATAGTCATGATGTTTGGCTTGTCAAACGCCCCTCCAACCTTCATGAGAGCCATGGACTATCGGTTCCAAGAGTGGATCGATGTCTTTGTCATCCTCTACCTCGACGATATACCTGTGTATTCCAAGTCAGAGGTTGAACATGAGGAACATATTCGCTTGGTGTTGCAGAAGTTGAGAGAGCACCGGTACTATGCCAAGTTCTCCAAGTGTGAGTTTTGGCTCGACAAGGTCAACTTTCTTGGCCATGCCATTTCTGCCGAGGGTATCGCGGTTGATCCAGAGCGAGTCTGCACTATTCAAGAATGGGCTTCGCCAAAGAATGTGAACCAGCTAAGGAGTTTTCTCAGCCTCACCCGCTATTGCAGGAGGTTTGTGCAGAATTTCTCCAAAATAGCAAAGCCAATGACAGAATTGTGGTGCAAGGGAAAGCGATACACTTGGTCACAGGCTTGCCAGTCAGCCTTCGAGGAGTTGAAGCAGAAGTTGACCACAGATCCAATCCTCACACCGCCAGATGAGTCACAACCTTTTCGGTTCTTTTGTGATGCCTCATTGCAGGGGCTAGGCGGACTTTTGATGCAAGGAAAAAACATTGTGGCTTATACATCACGACAGTTGAAGACGAGTGAGAGAAACTACCCCACGCTCGACTTGGAGCTTGCAGCACTCGTGCATGCCTTGATCACTTGGCGACACCTCCTCTTAGGGAGGAAGGTGGATGTGTTCGCCGACCAAAAGAGTCTGAAGTACTTGTTCACTCAGCCAAATCTGAATTTGAGGCAAAGAAGGTGGCTTGAAACCATTACTGAGTACACAGTTGATATTCAGTACACGCATGGGAAGGCGAATGTCATAGCTGATGCGCTGAGCCGCAAGGGCGATTGCAATAATATCCACGTGTAGAAGATCCACCCTAATCTTTGTGAGTCCTTTCGGAAGCTCAATCTTGAGCTAGTTCCAGCAGGCTACCTTGCCAACCTTGTGGTAGATCCCACTATCCACTAGAGGATCCGTGAAGCTCAGTCTGGCAGCTCAATGATTCAAAAGATCAAGCAAGGTATTGCGGCCTCAGTCCCCAAGTACGGTTGCTTTTCAGTGCATAATGACGGCACCGTGTTCTTCGAGGAGAGAGTTATTGTTCCTAAGGAGGGACATCTGAGAGAGATCATCATGAAGGATTCCCATGATTCCAAGCTATCGATTCACCCTGGCAGTACTAAGATGTACCAGGACTTAAAGCAGAGCTTTTGGTGGACTCGTATGAAGCGGGATGTTTCCCATTTCGTGTCTCAGTGTGATGTGTGCAGGAGAGTGAAGGCACAACATCAGAAGCCTGCAGATTTACTCCAACCACTTGAGGTTCCGAAGTGGAAATGGGATCACATAGAGATGGATTTCATCACAGCCTTCCCTTTTTCGCGGAAGAAGAACAATGCCATCTTTGTCGTCATTGACAATCTTTCCAAAGTTTCCCACTTCTTTCCAGTGAAGGACTCCATTTCAGCAGCTTAGTTGGCGGATCAGTATACCGCAAAAGTTGTATCTTTGCATGGCATTCCCAAGAAGATCAGCTCTGATAGAGGCAGCCTTTTCACATCCAAGTTTTGGCAGGCCTTCCAGAAGGCGACTGGCACTACAGTGTTGTTCAGTACCGCTTATCACCCTCAGACCAGTGGGCAAGTTGAGCGTGTGAATCAAATCCTCGAAGACATGCTTCGAGCGTGTGTCATTTACTTTGGCATGAAATGGGAGGAATGTTTGCCTTATGTTGAGTTCTCTTACAACAACAACTATCAAGCAAGTCTGCAGGCAACACCCTTTGAGGTGTTGTATGGTCAGAAATGCAGAACACCGCTTAACTGGTCCGAGGCAGGAGAAAGGAAATTGTTCGGCCAAGATCGCATCCAGGAGGCAGAGGACAAAGTGAAGATTGTCAGAGAGCACCTCAAAGCAGCAGAGTCAAGGTATAAGGCCTACTATGACAAAAGGCACCAAGGTGTAGCTTTCCAGATTGGCGATTGGGCATACCTGAGAGTGTCTCCATTGAGGGGAACTCACCACTTTGGAATAAAAGGAAAGCTTGCCCTAAGATTCGTCGGCCCCTTCCATATCCTGGAGACTAGGGGACCTCTCGCCTTTTGACTTGAGCTTCCCGAGAGTCTATCGATGGTGCACGATGTGTTTCACGTGTCCCAGCTGAAGCAGTGTCTAAAGAAGCCAGAGCAGGCCGTTGACTTAGGAGACATCCAGTTGAGTGTTGATCTTTCGTACTCGGAGTGTCCAGTCTGTGTTCTTTGGACTTCGGAGCAGAAGACGCACAACAAGACCGTCAAGTACATGAAGGTGCAGTTGTCACATCATTCAGAGAAGGAAGCTACCTGGGAGCGTGAATATTGTCTCCGTTCCGAGTATCCGGAGTTGTTTCATGCTTAGATATCGGGAGGAGTACCTACGTTGGTAGGCGAGAGTTGTAACAGCCCATAAGAAAAATCACTATTCATGGTGTATTTTTGCTTTGTCGTATGGCTATCAAATTGGTGAGATACAAGATGATGTAAAACGATGTGATGATCTTAAATGCCATCCATGTTGGAGCTCATTTGAATTTGAATTCAAATCAATCTTTGTGGTCAAAGAGAGGGGTTTGTGGCAATTATTCCATTTGCATGTGAGCTCCCCTAAGCTCCAAGCTTTTCTTAGCCAAATATTTGGAGTTTTCCCAGATTTCTATGATTTTACATGTATTTTTCACTCCCTGGAAAATATGGGTGCAGTGCAAATCCATTTGAATATAAATTCAAATTTCCCACATTTTACATGCACCGATTTGGTCCAAACCAATTTTCTAAAATCGAGCATAATTCAAGGAGCTCAAAAAAATATTTTCATAGGTTTTTCCTCTTTGTATTTGGCTCTGCAAAAATCCTAGGAATTTTTGTTATTTTATTAATGGAAAAACCCCTCCTTTTCTTTTCTCTAGAGACGGAACAACAGTCCCAGCCCAGCCTGGCCTGCTCCTTCTGGGCTCAAGCCCACTCTACGAAGTTGTACGGGGAGGAGCCTCTCCACCGTTGAATCCCCATCAGAGCCTTCGTATTATTTACAGCGTGGAGAGGTCCCCTCCTTCCCCCTCTCTCACGCCAGAGAGGCCACGACGACACCGAGCCGCCGACGTGGCCTGAAGAGCCCCCGTATATAGCCAGCCCCCACCCCGGCTCCAAGAACCCTAGCTAGCTAGTTCACCCCTCCATTTTCTCGCGCCGCCGCCTCCATGGACGCCTTCGAGCTCCCCTGTTCCGCTCTGCCCGCTGGCGAATAGAAAGCAATTCGTCGCCCCTCTCCTTCCTCGACGTCCAGGCGCTTGCAGGAAGGCGTCTCTTCGTCCTCTTCGTCGACTCGCGCGCGCGGAAGGCCCTGGATCGACTCCCTCGTCTACCTCCTCTTCGGCAGGCGCGGCGACCACGTCTTTGTCTCTGTCCATGATGGTTGTCCCCTTCTTCCTCCACAACGAGCAAGCCCGTCCTTGACCTCCCCGCTGTGAGATCTTCCACCCCTTTCCCTCGTCGTTTTCTTCTGCGTAGGATCCCGACGACCCATATTGTAGCTCCGATGTGCCGTGCGTCCTCGGTGCAGTCCATGTCCGCCGTGGCCATGGCGAGACCAGGCGTGCACTCGAGCACATATTTGGCTTGCAAGGTGCCACCTTTGGGACACGCATGCCCTTCCTTGCGCCGCCGCGCTCGAATGCAAGCATGTTGCAAAGGCCTTCGCCACCGTGATGTTACAGAGAGGCCTGAGCCGCCGTAGACGAGCCCTTTGACGCGGCTGTGAGTAAAACGGGACCGCGGCAGTGACAGCTATGTGTAGCACGTCTCCATGGAGCCACTGGCCTAGCACGGCCACCGCGCGCGTCGCCGAGAACCTCTGACTCCACCGTGCGCTTCTCAGTCGGAGCCGAGTTCAGTGCGCCGCCGTCAACTTCTGATGGGAAAGGTGTCGCCTTTGCGAGGCCACTGTAAGACCCGATATGCGGTACTGTTTCAGATCTGGACGTTTCCATCCAAACCCGAGGATGAAGCACATATCGGACCCACCGCGACATATGATGAAGCCATATGTCTCGGATTTCAACATGATATCACAACGTTACAACTACAGGGATACAACATCTCATACATCCGGCATACAACTGCCTTAATACATTACGTCAGCGGAAGATACATGTCTGAGTACAGACTACAATCAAATGCCTAGTGGAAAAGGTTAAACACACTATTCCCATAACCACACGGGTCCAGGCTCTCCGCCGGGATCCGCCTAACTAGTCGTCGTCGGGTCTCCACAAAGGCTTCCAGAAGAAGGGTCGTTGAGCTACTCTGAAGTCCAAGATCGTTTGCACAACGTGCGTAAAAGAGAAAATAAGGGGTGAGATATATCAACAAGTATTGTAACTAACTTCTCACGGTAAGATGGCGGTAGTGGTTGAGGTTGCAGTCGCACTAGCAATATATGAGGTGGCTAACGATCTACTTAGAGTAAGATGAGAACCAAGTAGTCGATGAGGAATCGCCTCCAACAAGTCTTACTATCAGCTACTTACGCAGACATAACACCTATCATATCCTTGCCCTCCCCTTCGCATCCCGATGAAGAAGAAGCAGTCAAGGCACACACACATTGATCAAATTATTAAGACTATCTCAGTGATTGTTGTCTGTGAACAAGGAGTAGGTCTCAACTCCTCCATAACCGTGGACACGACTTCTCGAAAAGATTTAACCATGCAGGGGTGTACCAACTGCCCATTATAAGCTCCGCATGTACGTCTGCTCGCTCAGTCAGGACCGTTAAAGACACTCATTGAAGAGTTGTCCCGAGAGATCCAGACATTATAGTCCCTCTAACTAACAACGAACAAATCCGGGTGGCCCCCGGTAGATTCGACACCCAACTCAAGATTCGTTCGTCTCTCGAATTGGCCTCTTCCGTCTCACGTCAGCTTGGAATGACATATACAAAGCAGGTAGGAATCCCGCTCTCCGCAAAGTTTTGGACCAGCAACATATACCATCCCACTGGCCCGCGTGAACCTATTCTGAGAACCTGCGGGCCCCTGCCCGCCTCTCCTATGGTGCAAATGTAAAACCATCTTGGGCCACCACTAGAAATGTTTGAAGATAGGTAGGTAAGAAGAGGGGAACCCATAGAATCCCACACACGGTTAGGCACGCTCGTCAAGAGACACAATACCCGGAACTCGGGTCCTAGGTGACTCGAATGGAACAAAGCATCGGGGCGGGATATCCTAGACCTTCCATCCTTCGTCGACTATAGTCAACATTATAATAATCACATCATCCACAACAAATATAATAGTGTGATAACCCAATCCAAGGAGTAACATGATAACAGGTTATTTCATCCTAGCATGCATACTAAGCAGTCGTTAAGCAAGCAAGGTACATGTCCAAACAATGGTTTGCTATGATGTGGAGGACATGACAATTTGGGTTTATTTGAGAGGCATAGATATGAGGTGGTAGGATCAAGCAATCGTTCTCTCCTATACCTAGGAACAAGTGAGCTCAAAGTTATAAGCATGATATATGCTCCCCTTACGTGGTGAGAAGACGAAACCGAAGGTGTAGTCGATCGCAAGATCGCATCGTCTCCGTGAGTAACTGCGGAAGCACACAAGAAGGAAACACTAGAAAAAGTAATTGATGAGAAAGCATCTATTACTAAGGAGCAATCACCATCAAGAATGAAAAGGAATGCAACACGAGACAACGCAATACGATATCGCATCTATCATCGAGAGCGGTTACTAACAGGTTAAGTGGAGTACTCGTCACACACGACGAGACTGCACATTTAGAATGGTTCAAGTTGTTTATCTACACAACATGAGCAAAGTTTTTTAACATGGCATCTCACCCGATCATGGCATCTCACACAATCATGGTAAGAGGTGAAGCATAAGTATGCTATCTAAGCTAGTTAGTTTAAGTGGGGCAAACTCCTAAACATGCTTATCACTATTTACCCCCACGAAGATTATAACATTTTCTACTGTTTTACCTAAAAATATTTTATTATTTTTAATTAGCAAGCAAGAGCAGCATATTCACAACCTACACGAAATTCTAGGCAAGTTACATATAAGAAACATTTTAAACAGAGGTACGGTTACAAAGTTATGGAAGATTACATTTTACAGTGACAAGGGGTGTAAATAGCAGTGAAACAACATGTAGACAAGTGCAAACATGACAAAGGAGCACATTTTATTAATGTACGTGAAAAATGATGCAACTTTCATGTTTAACGCGTGGAAATCCGATGTCACAACCCCAAGTTAGGTATGTGCTAGAATAGCAAGTCACTTTGCATCACGTTAAAAATTTCAAAAGAAATCATTGAAATCAAATTCAAATGCAAAATGGGAGAAGGAACCCCCCCCCAGATGAATTAATTCAAAAGGCCAAAAATAAATATTCTCCAAAAATTCATGTTTGATTTTTGAAAAGTCTTATAAATGAGTGTGATCACATATCAAGTGATGTGGGACCCACTCCATGCTCATAGATTTTTCAAATATTCAAACAGGACCTTGGAATTAATAAAAAAAACCCGATTTGAATTAAAGTTCAAATTATTTGAATTTTAAAAATGTTTAAACTTTACAAGTGGCTAGCCTATTATATTGTGAGCCCATATAAATTTTTTCAGCATTTTATAAAATGGTTTTCTATTTAATTTAGCAGTGCCAAAACAAAATACAGAAAAGAAATAGAAACAGAAAAAGGAAAAGGAAGCTTACCAGCAAACAGGCCCAACTCAACCCCCAGCAGCCCACTAGCCTGGCCCAGCCCGCTATGTCCTCTATCTTCTAGCTCAAGCAACTCGCTGGAGGCAGCAGAGCACGCGGCAACTGCCACCGCGACGACGAGGGCCTTCCAGGCGCCCCCAAGCCCTATCCTGGCGCCACGGAGTCGCCCCTGTTGCCGTGGAACCTTTCCCCCCTCCAGGCTCACGCTCCCTCTCTCCCTCACCCAATTCCTTCGCCGCCCGAACGCCACAGCGGAGCGCGCCGCCGTATCCACGCAGCTAACGACGACGAGAAGTTGCGCCGTCGTGTCCCTCGCCTCTACCGTCCTCGACTACGCCACCTTGCGCAAGGAATCGTCCCGAGGAGCTCCAGAGCCGCCGCCCCCTTCGTCTTCTTGAACGTCGTCTCCGTCCTCGACTACGCCACCTTGCGCAAGGAATCGTCCCGAGGAGCTCCAGAGCCGCCGCCCCCTTCGCTGTGCTTCCCCGAATCGATTCACCGCCGCCAGACCCTCCACGTCCTCGCCGACACCACCAGCACACTCGTGGTGAGCTTCTGGTTCGCCCTGGCCAGTCTATTGTCTCCGTCCCGTTCTCTGTCTCCGTTTTCCATGAAGGCCGACGAGCACCACCGCCATGATCGACGACGAGGAGGTTCTAGCACACCTCCGTCCCTCCCGTGTTGTCCAAAGTTCTCCTGGCACCTCCAGGAATTGTCTGGTGCAGCTCACGCCCAAGCTTCACCTCTGCAACGATGCGCCGCCACATCCCAAGCCACGACCGCCGCAAATTCTCGTCGCCGGCTTCACTCCGGTGCTCCCCGATGACGCTGCCGTGCCCTGGGTGAAGTGCGCAAGCACGGGGATTCGATTGGTGGTCGCGGCGTGCCATTTGGTCGCCAGAGTCGCCATCTAGTGCATCGCAGCCGCGTCTGCGAGTCACCGCCGACTCGTCGCCGGCGAGGTGACGTGGCCGGCGTCATTAGCACTAACCCCACCCCGCTAATGACCCCCCTAACCCACTGACACTGGGCCCCAAGTAGCTTAATTAGCCACTGGTTAAATTAAACCAGTCGGGTTAATTAACCCAGACACTGACAAGGTGGCCCCACCTGTCAGCCCCCACACGTCATGCTGATGCCAGCATGACGCAATAATCCCTTTTTCCAAATGAAAAGAAATTACAGAAAAGTCAGAAAATTGAATAAACTTTGAAAATTCATAGAAAATTCATATTAACTCCAAATTTAACATATAATATATGAAAAATGATCAGGAGAAAATAATCTATCCAAATATACAACTTTCAACTATGTTTGAGTTGAATTTAAAATGGGACCAGTAGCTTTTTCTATTTGGATTAATTGGAATTAAATCAAATTCATTTCAAATGCTTTTGCAACTTGAACCATAGCAACATACCACATTTCATTTGAACATCAGAGGAATATCATACACATTTACAAATGAGTTGCATTGCTCAAACAATAGCATTTGTAACTTGACTAAAATGAATTCAAATTGGAGTTTGAATTTGCAATTTCATTTGCAATATACTCCATTTAAATGGAATTGCCTCACACATCAGAAGCATATACATCAAGTTCCAACCTTCAACCATGTGATTGTGCATCGTACTTATTGTGCTCCCTTGCTTGTTGTTTGTCGAGTAGAAGTGGAGCGGGAACCGGAGGCCACACCCTTCGTTGAAGACACTGTGCTTGAACGTCGTCAGCAAGGCAAGCAAACCCCCATTGATCATGTCGATAAAATCCCACTTCCCTCTCATGTCTCGCTTATGCATTGTATAGGATGATTACCATGCTACGTTTCTACCGCATAGATGACCCCATTCCTTTGCATGACCTATCATTTGTCACAGTAGTAAGCAAACCACAATCCTAGAAAATGTAGGAGTTGATTGATATCATGTGGCCCCTGCAATTGTTACTGCTATTGCATGCTTACAGTTACAATGTTGATACTGTTATGTGAGTCGGGATGGTAGTGATCATGTTGATGATGGTGGAAATGTGTTGGTGAATCTACCCTAATACAAGGTGAACGATGAGAGGCTGTGTAGGAGTACACAGTGGGTTGTCTCGTTGAACACCGCCCTAAGTCCGAGTTCTTGTGTGGTGATCCAAGATGAAGAGTACAACCACACATTGGGCTCACTGACCCCTCTCAACCTACTAACTGATCCCTTTCGATGTCCAGATGTCGCAGTAGTTCGGAGTTCTGGTAGGTTTGTGGCCTGGTTGCTAAGTGAGAGAACGGCTCAGCCGAGACCGGCTTACGCACCACACACACATCATCTGGATCCACTTCGGTAAACCGGCCGGGTTCACGATAGTGGTAGCCAACCCAGGTAGGCGGCTTTCTTGGACTAGATCGGCTATGAGGTAACAGTTGTGGTGGCATACTCGTTGTCATCTCTTGAACGGTGACACACAAAAGGCGGTAACTGATGACACGTGTGTGTAGCGGTACACCCATGCAGGGTTAACAAAACTATTCGAATAGCCGCGTCCGCGGTTAAGGACTTCTTGGAAAGCTTAGCTTGATTATTAGACAACTTGAACTGGATACTTATAAAACTTTCCAAGATAAGCGTGAGTGCTATGGCGTGCTTTCTCGTGGGGAAGTCGAGGAAGGCACCATAGTGGTGTAATTGGGTGGAGAATGTAGTGGACTCGTGTACACTTCTTACCTCAAAGTCTGGTACTCGTAGTTCAGGACTAGCCAAGTCAAAGCTAGCACTTATGCAATTGAACCCCACCCCCCTTTACCTTGATACATGTGCATGAGTAGTATAGCTCCTACATAAGTCTTGCTGAGTACGAATTTGTACTCACGTTTGCTTATTCTATATTTTAGATGAACCCCCCTGACCCCGAAGGTGGATTCTTCCTGGGGCTCGACGACTGAAGCCAAGCTAGTGTAGTCCCAGTCAAACGACTGTACCCTCGTGGAAGGGCTTGTTTATAGATAAGGCTTCTCTAAGCGATTTGTTAAACTTGTCTGTACTCAGACCTACTTTGCTTCCGCATGTTTGATTTAATGTTGGATCACGGTCTCGTGATATCTATGTGCACTCTTTAAGATTTATCAATAAAGTCGTATACTTTGTAGAGAATTGCAATGATACCTCCTGTTCATAGTAGACATGTGTGCTGCGTGTATGATTATAACATGCATGTCTTAGTATGGGTTTTCGAGACCTTACTTGTGATCTGGCTGGCGGTCTTTTATACACCAAGTGGCCCTTAGATCTGCGCAGCTTGGGGCATCGCAATGCGATTGCTCGTGACTCTGTCACGTGCACACTTTGATGTATGATCGAGCCCGCCCTAGACCCGACTAAGTGATCGGGCTGGAGTAAGTCTATGTAAGGGTTATAATACAATCGATAGTATGGTTGAGGCGACTTGTCTATGAGTATGGGAGTTCACCACCCATATCATTTAGACTTGTGTGCGGAAAATGAGGATCCATCTAAGTTGATCATCCGGCCTGAATGGGATGCCCCTCACGTTCGATGCTTTCCGAGAATGTTCTGTTCTTGGCCTTGTCTGCTTAGACAAGTGGGTACGGTTCTCGGCTCTCCATATGATTGTGTTGTAGCGATTCTTGCATACGCTAACCCCGGGTCCCGACAGACTTGGTATCAGAGCAGGACTGACTGTGGGATTATCAGCCTTGGTCGAAGTCGAGTCTAGCTTGCTATAGTTATATAGTTACTCTGGGTATATAAGGGAACAACGTAAGACTTATTTTTCCTCCTTACTGTCATCATTCTGAGTTCTGAGTCACCCTCATCTTTTTTCTACGGGAAGATAGGACTAGGCTCATCTATGTCTTACTAGAACATCTCGTTGTTTGCTTCCTTGTAGCCGTAGGAAAGTTGTGTCCGGTTTCCTAGCATTGTTGTAATGCTGATTTCTTACATCGTATGATGTAAGTGTTGTATCTACATTGTAAGAAAATTGTTTTCTCTTGCAATTACAGCCGTTATGCTGTCCGTGTCATTCAGGGTTTTCCTCATAATCTGATGCATTTCCAAAATCCTTCCCTCCATTTCGGATGTCTTTCCAGAAGAACTTCTAGGTGGCATGCCCGACAGTTCCATAGAGTTTGATGTAGGTTTTCTTCTAGAAACCTATAGTGTTTCATTTGCAGCTCTTTCTCCCACTTTGGATGTCTTCTAGCAAGAAGAACCACACTAACCATCGTGTTGGGGTACTTTGCTACTCTGACATATCTGTTGTAGCCTCTAGTAGGCCATGGTCATCCTCAGGAAGACCATCCAGTAACCCAACTCCTTAAACCTAGCCACCCGACAGATGTGTAGAGTTCATAGTAGATCTTATGCCAAGAACCACCCCAATTTCTAGACGCCCATACAAAATGGCCCCACGTGAGTTAGCTGAGCTTAAAATCCAACTTGAAGCTTTGTTGGAAAAAGGCTTCATCCGCCCTAGCTCATCTCCATGGTGTTGCCCTGTTCTGTTCGTAACGAAGAAAGATGGAACAGAAAGGATGTGCGTAGACTATCGCCCGCTAAATCTAGCGACGATAAAGAACAAGTACCCATTTCCCAGGATCAATGATCTTTATGATCAACTTGCTGGAACCTCTGTATTCTCCAAGATGGATTTGAGATTAGGTTATCCTCAAATCAAAATCCGAAACAAGGACATTCCAAAAACGGCTTTCACTACTCGTTATGGTCTTTACGAGTACACCGTCATGTCCTTCGGTTTAACCAATGCCCCCGCCACTTTCTCGCGCATGATGAATTCGATCTTCATGGAGTACCCAGATAAATTTGTTGTAGTTTATCTTGATGACATTCTCATCTACTCGAAGAACTAAGAAGAACATGCCGAACATCTCAGGCTGGTATTGATGAAACTTAGAGAGCACATCCTTTATGAAAAGTTCTCCATGTTTGAATTTTGGCTACCATAAGTGACCTACTTAGGCCACGTGATTTCTGCCAAAGTCATTGCTGTGAATCCCGAGAGAGTCCAGGCCGTCCTTGACTGGACTCCACCTGAATCGGTTAAGAAAGTTAGGAGTTTTCTTGGCTTAGCAAGCTATTTCCGCCGCTTCGTCGAGAAAATTTCTAAAGTTGCAAAGCCTCTAACTGAACTCCTCAAGAAAGATAAGAAGTTCCTATGGACTCCCAAGTGCGAGGAAAGCTTTCAAGAGCTAAAAAGAAGATTGACTTCTGCACCCGTACTTGCGCCTCCAGACACCAAAAAGGATTTCGAGATCTTTTGTGACGCCTCACAGCAAGGGTTAGGATGCATACTTATGCAAGATAGACATGTGGTAGCTTACGCTTCACGCCAGTTGCGTCCACATGAAGAGAACTATCCTACCCATGACCTTGAACTCGCTGCCGTAATTCATGCCTAACAACTTGGCGACATTACCTCCTTGGTAATCGTTGTGAGATCTTTTCCGACCACCAATGCCTCAAATACATATTCACCCAGCATGATTTTAATCTCAGGCAAAGATGCTGGATTGAGTTGATAAAAGATTATGACGTAGGAATTTCTTACACCCCAGGCAAAGCCAATGTCATAGCTGATGCACTAACTCATAAGTCGTATTGTAACAACCTCATGTTACAACAGTATCAACCACTTCTTCATGAGGAATTTTTCAAACTCAATCTTGAGATTGTTCCTCATGGCTATCTTTCTAACTTGGTGGAGAAACCAACTCTTGAGGATCAAATCATAGTTGCCCAAAGGCGTGCACGAGGTGTTGGCCGGATCAAGGAGAACATTGCTAGCGGAGTTGCTAAATGTTTCTCCACAGATAGCAAGGGAACGATATTCTTTGGAAATCGTTTGGTAGTACCTAAGAATAGGGAACTAAGGCAACTCATCCTCAAGGAAGCCCATGACACACCCCTCTCGATTCATCCCGGTAGCACAAAAATGTACCGAGATCTACGCCAGAGATTTTGGTGGACTAGGATGAAGAGAGACATTGCTCGATTTGTTGCCGAATGTGATGTTTGTCGTTGCATTAGGGAAGAACACCAAAGACCTGCTGGTACACTTCAACCTTTGCCTATTCCAGAGTGGAAATGGGACAAAGTCACTATAGATTTCATCACGGGCTTTCCAAAAACCCAGAAGGGAAATGATGCCATCTTCGTTGTGGTAGATAGGCTTTCCAAAGTTGCTCACTTCCTTCCAGTTCGCAAGTCTATAAATGCTAGCCAGTTAGCGGACTTGTACGTCTCTAGAATTGTATCTCTTCATGGTGTTCCTTTGGAAATCAATTCTGATCGTGGTAGCCTTTTAACCTCTAGATTTTGGGGAAGCTTTCAGAATGCTATGGGAACTCATCTCTCCTTTAGTACAGCTTTCCATCCTCAGTCTAGCGGTCAAGTCGAAAGGGTTAACCAAATTCTTGAAGACATGCTCAGATCTTGTGTTATCTCATTCGGAAAGAATTGGGAGAAGTCTCTTCCATTCGAAGAATTTGCTTATAACAATAGTTTTCAATCTAGTATGAACATGGCTCCTTTTGAACTCCTATATGGACGAAGATGTAGAACACCCCTAAATTGGTCAGAAACCGGTGAAAGACAATTCTTTGGACCGGATATGATCAAGGAAGCAGAAGAGCAAGTTCGCATTGTTCGTGATCAATTGAAAGCAGCCCAGTCTCGTCAGAAAAGCTACTATGATCGTCATCATAGGAAAGAGAGCTACAATCTGGATGAGAAGGCTTACCTTCGGGTTAATCCTCTGAAGGGAACCCAACGATTCGGTATCAAAGGCAAGTTGGCCCCACGTTACATCGGACCTTTCCGCATTCTTGCTAAACGTGGAGAAGTTGCCTACCAACTTGAACTACGCCCGCACATTTCCCGAGTACATGATGTATTCCATGTGTCACAACTCAGGCGTTGCTTCAAGGACCCCATCCGCGAAGTCGACCATGAAATGCTTGATCTCCAAGATGACCTTTCTTATCGAGAATATCCCGTTCGTATTCTTGATTCCACAGAGCGTGCCACTCGTCCTCAGAAGATTAAGTTTCTGAAAGTGCAATGGTCACACCTCTCTGAGAGAGAAGCCACGTGGGAAAGAGAAGACCGTCTCAACGCCGAGTACCCCTCCTTCCTCCCGCAGACTTCTGAATCTCGGGACGAGATTCTTTTGAGTGGGGGCGAGTTGTCACAACCCCAAGTTAGGTATGTGCTAGAATAGCAAGTCACTTTGCATCATGTTAAAAATTTCAATGGAAATCATTGAAATCAAATTCAAATGCAAAATGGGAGAAGGAACCCCCCCCCCAGATGAATTAATTCAAAAGGCCAAAAATAAATATTCTCCAAAAATTCATGTTTGATTTTTGAAAAGTCTTATAATTGAGTGTGATCACATATCAAGTGATGTGGGACCCACCCCATGCTCATGGATTTTTCAAATATTCAAACAGGACCTTGGAATTAATCAAAAACCCCTATTTGAATTAAATTTCAAATTATTTGAATTTTTAAAAAATTTTAAACTTTACAAGTGGCTAGCCTATTATATTGTGAGGCCATATAAAAAGTTTCAGCATTTTATAAAATGGTTTGCTATTTAATTTAGCAGTGCCAAAACAAAATACAGAAAAGAAATAGAAACAGAAAAAGGAAAAGGAAGCTTACCAGCAAACAGGCCCAACTCAACCCCCAGCAGCCCACTAGCCTGGCCCAGCCCGCTATGTCCTTTGTCTTCTAGCTCAAGCAGCTCGCTGGAGGCAGCAGAGCACGCGGCAACTGCCACCGCGACGACGAGGGCCTTCTAGGTGCCCCCAAGCCCTATCCTGGCGCCACGGAGTCGCCTCTGTCTCCGTGGAACCTTTCCCCCCCTCCAGGCTCACGCTCCCTCTCTCCCTCTCCCAATTCCTTCGCCGCCCGAACGCCACAGCGCAGCGCGCCGCCGTATCCACGCAGCCAACGGCGAAGAGAAGTTGTGCCTCGTGTCCCTCGCCTCCGCCGTCCTCGACTACGCCACCTTGCGCAAGGAATCGTCCCGAGGAGCTCCAGAGCCGCCGCCCCCTTCGTCGTCTTCAACTTCGGCCGCTGTGCTTCCCCGAATCGATTCTCCGCCGCCAGACCCTCCACGGCCTCGCAGTCCCCGCCAGCACACTCGTGCTGAGCTTCTGGTTCGCCCTAGCCAGTCTATTGTCTCCGTCCCATTCTCTGTCGCCGTTTTCCATGAAGGCCGACGAGCACCGCCGCCATGATCGACGACGAGGAGGTTCTAGCACCCCTCCGTCCCTCCCGTGTTGTCCACGACTGATGGCTTCTCTCCCCTTCGTTGGTTTCCCCAAGTGTAAGGTTGAGATGTAGTGCAGAAGCAGTTTTCCCTCTGTGAAGATACCAAGGTTTGTCTCCAGCAGGACTCCAGAGATGATAAGTAGGTGTCAGCGGCGCAACTGACGCGGACCTGCACACAGACACAGATAACTTTGTTCCCAACGAAGTTCAGAGAGGTTGTCAATCTCTCCGGTCTTGTCGTTTACAAAGGATAAAACGCAAGGGATAATGATAGCAAATAAAAGCGGTAAAGTAAATGTAGAGTGGAAACAGTGATAAGGATATGGACCGGGATACGTGATGTTCGCTAGTGATGTCTCTCTCCCAAAAGACGATAAAATTTCTATGCGAGGTCAACAAATTACAGAAAGGCAATTGACAGGATTATGAACGCACCACAATGCTAACTATGCTACAAAAGAAAGGAAGAGGTTGAAAAGCACGGGCAGTACGCCAAAGTAAGTAGACCAAAATCCATCTGCATCTACTACTAATCATCCACCTTGAGATATCTATCCAGAACATCTCGCTGGTATTAAGTTGCGAGCCCCACCCAAAGTGTAAACCCAAAGCAACAGACAACTGCATTAAAAAGAACTTTGCGTAAAGTAAACAATCCTTGCAACCGCGTTTACAAGCACCGTTGTTTTCCCCCTTGTGGCAACAACACATCCCCTAGACACATGTTTCTGTCACTCAAGCATGTCATCAGGGAAGCATGAACCCACAATCTAGCACAACGCTCCCTCTTGGAGTCACTACCTACTACTTGGCCAAAGCAATAAACAACAACGGAGAACATGCAAGAATTACTTAGGAACAAAAATATAAGAGATAAAAACCAAATATATTACTCTATCACAATCTGAACATAATCTCATAATCCATCAGATCTGATCAAACTCAACATAGCAATAGCAGAAATATTACAAAGGTGCCTCGATCATGTAGGGCAGCTCACGAGGTCTAAACAATGAAGATCAAAGAGGGGAGGAGAACATCACATAGCTACTGATCACGGACCCGTGGTCCAAGGAAAACTACTCACAAGACATCCGGGGAGCATCCATGGTGGAGAGGAGACTCCCGGAGGTCAATCCTCCCTCCGGCAGGGTGCCGGGAAGAGGTCTTTTGGTGCTCCCGATCTTGGAAGCGCGGCGGCGGCGGAACAGAGGCGAGTCCACGGAATAGGGTTCTTGTTCTAGAGGTTTCCCGTGACGGGGGATAAATAGGCGAATGGGGGCAGCCAGAGGTGGGCCAGGGCCCCCAGGCACCCCCCCCTGGCGCGGCCAGGGGTGGGGCCGCGCCGGGTGGCCGCCTGGGCCCCCCTGGCACCCCTCTGGCCCCTCCCGGGATCTTCTCGAAGCTTCCGTCACGCTGATTTTTATCTGAATTTTCCTGAATTTTTCTGGCACTTTTTATATGGGGGAAAACCGAAATAGAAAAACAGCAGAAAACAGGAACTGGCACTGGGGTGTACTGAGTTAATAGGTTAGTCCAAATATGATAAAAAATGTATAAAAGTGTCTCTAGATCATAGCAATATCACACAAAACATGCATGGAGCAAGCAGAAATTATCGATACGTTTTGGAAGTATCAACATCCCCAAGCTTAATTCCTGCTCGTCCTCGAGTAGGTAAATGATAACAAGCATAATTTATGTGGTGACATGCTAGCAACCATATAAGAACTTTGAAAAGTCAAGCAATCAAGGTTAGAAATTCAATTCAAGTCATAACAGGCAAGAGTCTATATTAGCATTGAAACAAGTAACAAAAGAACATTAGGTGCAAGAGCTCTCGTTGTCCGTGACTCGAGTGTCTCCAAATGGTGTTTGCGTGGAAGAAAGGAGGATAGGGAATACGAGAGAAAAAAGTATTTTTGTTGAGAACTCAATCTACTAAAGTTTCACACTTGGTCCTCTTTGGGATCTTATCTAGACTCGTCCCCAGACCACTAGCCAGGTACAAGTCAATTTGATCCACTCCTTTTCGACATTTTGAGCACTCATGCAATGGATGAGCGTAAGCACGAGAGTTGACACTTAGGATGGCAAAGAGAGAAAATAAGGTGGAGGAGGAAGACAAAAAGGATGAGAAAGGCTCACATCAATGAGGACAGTCATAGGCAAGAGATGCCAAATGATAGGTATGATGTGAGGAGTAGGGATTGCCATGCAACGGGTGCACATACGAGCTAGGAAGCTCTCCAGACTATATGCATAAAGATCATCTCTATGGAGTACAAGGATATAAAGGGAGTACTAGTGTGGATCTCTCAAAAGGATAGTAGTGTTGCCCCTTTCTCTCTTTTTATTTCTTTTTCTCTTTTTTCTATTTTTTTGTATTTTTTGGTGGCCTCAAGGACTCTTTCGATTTAACTCTCATTTGTCCTCTTTGGGATCTTTTAATGTGTCCAATTTGGGATCTTTTCCTCACTTAAGGGCAACACTCTATTTTACAAGAAGGTAAAGGAAATCTTTCACACTTTACAAGGTACTCAAAATCATAAAGAAGATGTAACTATCATGATGTATGCAATGTATGTCGCTGCCAGTGTACCAGGAACATGTATGACATAAAGATCAAGTCATGAAGAGGTGGAAGTTGCATGGCAATGTAACTCAGAAAGGCTATGGAAATTCCTTGATATGTAGGTATGGTGTCTGTTTTGAGGAAGGATAAAGGGAGGCTTATGATGAAAGAGCGTATCATGCCAAGGGTTTGGATGTACCGGCGAAGGTGGACACCAACTCTCGAAGTGAGAAGAAGACAATGCACGGCACGGGAAAGGCTAGCAAAATATGGGAAGGTGGAAGTGTCAACTCTCAATACTTACATTAGTCTCAAGAACTCATGCACTTATTATCGGTAAATCTCAATCTAATAAGGAGGTTCACAAAGAGATAAGTACCCCGAGGAGGAGTGTATGGGGGTTTGGTTATCCTTGTGCATCCTCAACTCATGGTACGTGAGTGTACTCTAATATTCGACTCCTCAGAAGAGTAGTGATCCATCTAGTAGCTAGAGTTCTCAACTAGTTTTGTAGGTTTTGAAAATAAACACGGATTTCCCAAAATACGACACCTATCACTAATAGGCAAGAGCTCTTGACACCAAAAGTCCAAACATTACTCACAAAAATGCCTCAAAACTATTGCAAGTTACTACTAAAATTAAATAGCAACCTCAATTACCTACTTTCAAGACAAGACACAACTCAGTGCAACAACCAACTCTCTTAACAAGATAAACATGAAAACTAAAAAGAGTTGCAGCAACAAACTAAACAAAAGCCAAAGCTCTTGCTAAAGATAGACTAAGACTAAAACTAAACATGGCAGTAGCTATGAAAATATAAAGAACACACAACAGCAAAAAGATAAGCAGGAAAAATCCTATGATGTGTTCTAGATTTTGAAAGTGGAGCGTGTTTCTCTCCCACACAAAGTAAGAAAGGATATAACTTGTTATTAACAGCAAGCAAAGCTAAAGAAAACTAAAAACAAAACCTAAGAGCGAGACGCTCCAAGCATAGCACATAACGCATGAAGTGATAAAAATATAGTGAGACAAAGAACGAACTGATGATTGTTGATGGAGAAGGGGATGCACGGGGGCATCCCCAAGCTTAGACGCTTCAGTCTCCTTGAATATTTATTGGGGATGCATGGGGGCATCCCCAAGCTTGAGCGCTTGACACTCCTGGATCTTCTTTCATCATCTTCCATCGCACACTTGAAAACTCCCTTCATACATAACTCATCATAAGCTGATTAGAGAGGTTAGTACCCTTAATAAATAAAAATTTTCTCCACTGGATATTAAGATAGTCTTGAAGATCTACTGTTTCTCAAGAGTGCCAAAAAGTTTTTACAAAGAAAAAGCAAGCTTAAGGTTTGCAAAAGTTAGGAAAGACAAAACGTGGCAGAATCTGTGAAAAACAGAACAGCAGATAGTAAAGAATTTTTTAGGTGCACTTCTGCAACTCAAATCAAAAAACTCAGAACATACGGAAGTTTCGTAATTGTATATAGCATACTTTGTAAAAAGTTCAGCTCAAAAAAATGAACTGGTATTTTTATGGAATTTTTCTGGTCACAAGGACAGAATCTGTTTTCTGGACAGCATGTCACAACTTTTACTTCCCTTGCCGTAAGAGGCTATAACTTGGCACAAAGCTTAAAAATAAAGATACAATGATTTTGCTACAGAAGTAACAATCATCAAGACACAACAAAAGCAAAAATAAAAACCTAAATTTGTTGCGGGCTGCCTCCCGAAAGCGCTTCTTTAAAGCCATTAGCTAGGCATGATGCAAAAAGAAGAATCAAGTTTTATCAAGAGAAAGAGAATAACTAGCCCGTGTAACCGACTCAAAAGGTAACTTGATTTTCTTTCTAGGGAAGTGTTCCATCCCCTTTTTGAATGGGAATTGAAATTTTATATTCCCCTCTTTCATGTCAATAACCGCACCAACGGTGCGAAGAAAAGGACGTCCCAAAATAATTGGACATAAAGGTTCACACTCTATATCCATAACAATAAAATCAACGGGAACATAGTTTTCATTGACAATGATAAGAACATCGTTGACCTTACCCAAGGGTTTCTTTATGGAAGAATCAACAAGACGAACACCAAAAGAACAAGGCTCAAAAGGTTTCAATTCAAACATATCAAATATTCTTTTGGGCATAACGGAGGTACTAGCTCCAATATCACATAAAGCATAGCAAGAGAAGTTATTTAATTTAATTTTGATCATAGGATCCCAACCATCATCTAGATTCCTAGGTATGGAGGCTTCTACTCTAAGCTTCTCCTCCCTATCTTTGATGAGAGCATTTGTGATATGCTCCGTGAAGGCAAGATTAAGTGTGCTAGTGTGGGGGTCTCTAGACATTTTGTGTAACAAGCTAATAACTTCTAAGAGGGTGCAACTATCAAAATCAATATCACTACCATCAAAGGTGGTAGTAGTGTCATCTAGGCTCACTTGTTTGAAACCCTCTATGTTCATAGGAGTTTATTTTTCTATGGTTGATGTATTAGCATCACCATTAATAGGTCCAACGGGACTAGGAGTGCATTGGGTGCTAATAGTTTGAGTGTCCTCAATAATTTGGATAGTGGCAACTGTGTGGTGTGTAGGAAGGCTCTTAATTCTATCCTCTTCCTCTTTTTCTCTAGCCCATCTCTCTTTAAGTCTAGCCATCATCCTAATATTTTCATTGATTTGTAACTGGATAGCATTAATAGGAGTGGCTTTATTCTCCTCAAGGGGGGAGGTTCTAATTTTAAGCATCTCAATATCAAGGGCTAAGCTTTCTACCTTCAAAGAGAGATTATATATTTTAGATAATTTCTCTTCTACATTTTTGTTGAATGCTTTTTGGGTAGTGATAAAGTCTCTAAGCATGCTTTCTAATTCAGAGGAGGGGTTCTTGTTGCTAGGGTAAGTGTTGTTGTTCCCATAGTTAGATGGAAACGGTCTAGGATTGCTAGCATAATTTCCCCTATAAGCACTGTTGTTGAAGTTGTTTCTAGCAATAAAGTTCACATCTACTTGTTCTTGAGCAACCAAAGAATTTAAAGGAACATTATGAGGATCAATAGAGGGTTTCTTGGTAAGTAGAGACATAATTAAGTCAACTTTTTCATTGAGGGAGGTAATTTCCGCGACAGAGTTTACCTTCCTACCTGTTGGAGCGCGCCCGGTGTGCCATTGGGAATAATTGGTCATCATTTCATCGAGAAGCTTCGTGGCAGCACCAAGTGTAGTTGACATAAAGGTTCCTCCCGCGGCCGAATCTAACAGGTTCCGCGAGGTAAAGTTCAAGCCTGCATAAAAAGTATGGATAACCATCCAAGTAGTCAAACCATGTGTAGGGCAATTCTTAACAAGAGATTTCATTCATTCCCAAGCTTGGGCAACGTGTTCATTATCCAATTGCTTAAAGTTCATAATATTACTCCTCAATTGGATAATCTTAGAAGGAGGGTAGTACTTCCTATAAAAGCATCTTTGCACTTATCCCAAGAATCTATGCTATTTCTAGGCAAAGATTGAAACCAGATTTTAGCATCTCCCCTTAAAGAGAAAGGAAAGAGCTTGAGCGTAACAACATCACCTTCTACTTCTTTATACTTTTGCATATCACATAATTCAACAAAATTATTCAAGTGTAAAGCAGCATCATCTCCAGCACCAGAGAATTGATCTCTCATAACAAGGTTTAGCAAAGCAGGTTTAATTTCATAAGAGGTAGCTGAAGTGGCAGGTGTGGCAATGGGAGTGCAGATAAAGTCATGGTTGTTGTGACTAGTGAAGTCACAAAACTTGGTGTTTTCAGTGGAACCCATAGTAGCAGCAAGTGTGGCAGGTATTTTGGTATTTTTGATAAAAGACACAAAGATAAAAACTGAAAGATAAACTAACAAGACTAAAAAACAAAGGTAAAGGGTAGTGTGCAACTCCCCTATCTTAACACTTGGAGTCCCCGTCAACGGCGCCAGAAAACTTTGCTTGATGGCTTCTCGCCCCTTCGTTGGTTTCCCCAAGTGTAAGGTTGAGATGTAGTGCAGGAGCAGTTTTCCCTCGGTAAAGATACCAAGGTTCGTCTCCAGCAGGACAACAAAGATGATAAGTAGGTGTCAGCGGCGCAACTGACGCGGACCTGCACACAGACACAGATAACTTTGTTCCCAACGAAGTTCAGAGAGGTTGTCAATCTCTCCGGTCTTGTTGTTTACAAAGGATAAAACGCAAGGGATAATGATAGCAAATAAAAGAGGTAAAGTAAATGTAGAGTGGAAACAATGATAAGGATATGGACCGGGATACGTGATGTTCGCTAGTGATGTCTCTCTCCCAAAAGACGATAAAATTGCTATGCGAGGTAAACAAATTACAGAAAGGCAATTAACAGGATTATGAACGCACCGCAATGCTAACTATGCTACAAAAGAAAGGAAGAGGTTCAAAAGCACGGGCAGTACGCCAAAGTAAGTAGACCGAAATCCATCTGCATCTACTACTAATCATCCACCTTGAGATATCTATCCAGAACATCTCGCTGGTATTAAGTTGCGAGCCCCACCCAAAGTGTAAACCCAAAGCAACAGACAACTGCATTAAAAGAACTTTGCGTAAAGTAAACAATCCTTGCAACCGCGTTTACAAGCACCGTTGTTTTCCCCCTTGTGGCAACAACACATCCCCTAGACTCATGTTTCTGTCACTCAAGCATGTCATCAGGGAGGCATGAACCCACAATCTAGCACAACGCTCCCTCTTGGAGTTACTACCTACTACTTGGCCAAAGCAATAAACAGCAACGGAGAACATGCAAGAATTACTTAGGAACAAAAATATATGAGATAAAAACCAAATATATTAGTCTATCACAATCTGAACATAATCTCATAATCCATCAGATCCGATCAAACTCACCATAGCAATAGCAGAAATATTACAAAGGTGCCTCGATTATGTAGGGCAGCTCACGAGGTCTAAACAATGAAGATCAAAGAGGGGAGGAGAACATCACATAGCTACTGATCACGGACCCATGGTCCAAGGAAAACTACTCACAAGACATCCGGGGAGCATCCATGGTGGAGAGGAGACTCCCGGAGGTCAATCCTCCCTCCGGCAGGGTGCCGGGTCTTCTGGTGCTCCCGATCTTGGAAGCGCGGCGGCGGCGGAACAGAGGCGAGTTCGCGGAAGAGGGTTCTTGTTCTGGAGTTTTCCCGTGACGGGGGATAAATAGGCGAAAGGGGGCAGACAGAGGTGGGCCAGGGGCCCCAGGCGCCCTCCTGGCGCGGCCAGGGGTGGGGCCGCGCCGGGTGGCCGCCTGGGCCCCCCCTGGCACCCCTCTGGCCCCTCTCGGGCTCTTCCCGAAGCTTCCGTCACGCTGATTTTTTATCTGAATTTTCCCGAATTTTTCTGGCACTTTTTATATGGGGGAAAACTGAAATAGAAAAACAGCAGAAAACAGGAACTGGCGCTGGGGTGCACTGAGTTAATAGGTTAGTCCAAATATGATCAAAAATGTATAAAAGTGTATCTAGATCATAGCAATATCACACAAAACATGCATGGAGCAAGAAGAAATTATCGATACGTTTTGGACGTATCAACAACCGCCGCAAAATCTCGTCGCCGACGTCACTCCGGTGCTCCCCGGTGACGCTGTCGTGCCCTGGGTGAAGCGCGCAGGCACGGGGTTTCGATTGGTGCTCGCGGCGTGCCATTTGGTCGCCGGAGTCGCCGTCTAGTGCATCGTCACCGCGTCTGAGAGTCGCCGGGGAGCACCGGAGTGACGTCGCCTCTACCGTATCCACGCAGCTAACGACGACGAGAAGTTGCGCCGTCGTGTCCCTCGCCTCTACCGTCCTCGACTACGCCACCTTGCGCAAGGAATCGTCCCGAGGAGCTCCAGAGCCGCCGCCCCCTTCGTCTTCTTGAACGTCGTCTCCGTCCTCGACTACGCCACCTTGCGCAAGGAATCGTCCCGAGGAGCTCCAGAGCCGCCGCCCCCTTCGCTGTGCTTCCCCGAATCGATTCACCGCCGCCAGACCCTCCACGTCCTCGCCGACACCACCAGCACACTCGTGGTGAGCTTCTGGTTCGCCCTGGCCAGTCTATTGTCTCCGTCCCGTTCTCTGTCTCCGTTTTCCATGAAGGCCGACGAGCACCACCGCCATGATCGACGACGAGGAGGTTCTAGCACACCTCCGTCCCTCCCGTGTTGTCCAAAGTTCTCCTGGCACCTCCAGGAATTGTCTGGTGCAGCTCACGCCCAAGCTTCACCTCTGCAACGATGCGCCGCCACATCCCAAGCCACGACCGCCGCAAATTCTCGTCGCCGGCTTCACTCCGGTGCTCCCCGATGACGCTGCCGTGCCCTGGGTGAAGTGCGCAAGCACGGGGATTCGATTGGTGGTCGCGGCGTGCCATTTGGTCGCCGGAGTCGCCATCTAGTGCATCGCCGCCGCGTCTGCGAGTCACCGCCGACTCGTCGCCGGCGAGGTGACGTGGCCGGCGTCATTAGCACTAACCCCACCCCGCTAATGACCCCCCTAACCCACTAACACTGGGCCCCAGTGGCTTAATTAGCCACTGGTTAAATTAAACCAGCTGGGTTAATTAAACCAGAAACTGACAAGGTGGCCCCACCTGTCAGCCCCCCCCCCCACGTCATGCTGATGCCAGCATGACGCAATAATCCCTTTTTCCAAATTAAAATAAATTACAGAAAAGTCAGAAAATTGAATAAACTTTGAAAATTCATAGAAAATTCATATTAACTCCAAATTTAACATATAATATATGAAAAATGATCAGGAGAAAATAATATATCCAAATATACAACTTTCAACTATGTTTGAGTTGAATTTAAAATGGTACCAGTAGCTTTTTCTATTTGGATTAATTGGAATTAAATCAAATTCATTTCAAATGCTTTTGCAACTTGAACCATAGCAACATACCACATTTCATTTGAACATCAGAGGCATATCATACACATTTCCAAATAAGTTGCATTGCTCAAACAATAGCATTTGTAACTTGACTAAAATGAATTCAATTTGGAGTTTGAATTTGCAATTTCATTTGCAATATACTCCATTTAAATGGAATTGCCTCACACATCAGAAGCATATACATCAAGTTTCAACCTTCAACCATGTGATTGTGCATTGTACTTATTGTGCTCCCTTGCTTGTTGTTTGTCGAGTAGAAGTGGAGCCGGAACAGGAGGCCACCCCCTTCGTTGAAGACACTGTGTTTGAACCTCGTCAGCAAGGCAAGCAAACCCCCATTGATCATGTCGATAAAATCCCACTTCCCTCTCATGTCTCGCTTATGCATTGTATAGGATGATTACCATGCTACGTTTCTACCGCATAGATGAACCCATTCCTTTGCATGACCTATCATTTGTCACAGTAGTAAGCAAACCACAATCCTAGCAAATGTAGCGGTTGATTGATATCATGTGGCCCCTGCAATTGTTACTTATATTGCATTCTTAGAGTTACAATGTTGATACTTTTATGTGAGTCGGGATGGTAGTGATCATGTTGATGATGGTGGAAATGTGTTGGTGAATCTACCCTAATACAAGGTGAACGATGAGAGGTTGTGTAGGAGTACACAGTGGGTTGTCTCGTTGAACACCGCCCTAAGTCCGAGTTCCTGTGTGGTGATCCAAGATGAAGAGTACAACCACACATTGGGCTCACTGACCCCTCTCAACCTACTAACTGATCCCTTTCGATGTCCAGATGTCGCAGTAGTTCGGAGTTCTGGTAGTTTTGTGGCCTGGTTGCTAAGTGAGAGAACGGCTCAGCCGAGACCGGCTTACGCACCACGCAAACATCATCTGGGTCCACTTCGGTAAACCGGCCGGTTTCATGATAGTGGTAGCCAACCCAGGTAGGCGGATTTCTTGGACTAGATCGGCTATGACGTAACAGTTGTGGTGGCATCCTCGCTGTCATCTCTTGAACGGTGACACGACAAAAGGAGGTAACTGATGACACGTGTGTGTAGCGGTACACCCCTGCAGGGTTAACAAAATTATTCGAATAGACGCGTCCGTGGTTAAGGAGTGCTTGGAAAGCTTAGCTTGATTATTAGACAACTTGAACTGGATACTTATAAAACTTGCCAAGATAAGCGTGAGTGATATGGCGTGCTTTCTCATGGGGAAGTCGAGGAAGGCACCATAGTGGTTTAATTGGGTGGAGAACGTAGTGGACTCGTGTACGCTTCTTACCTCAAAGTCTGGTACTCGTAGTTCAGGACTAGCCAAGTCAAAGCTGGCACTTCTGCAATTGAACCCCACCCCCCTTTACCTTGATACATGTGCATGAGTAGTATAGCTCCTACGTAAGTCTTGCTGAGTACGACTTTGTACTCACGTTTTCTTATTCTATGTTTTAGATGAACCCCCTGACCCCGAAGGTGGATTCTTCCTGGAGCTCGATGACTGAAGCCAAGCTAGTGTAGTCCCAGTCAGACGACTGTACCCTCGTGGAAGGGCTTGTTTATAGATAAGGCTTCTCTAAGCGATTTGTTAAACTTGTCTGTACTCATACCTACTTTGCTTCCGCATGTTTGATGTAATGTTGGATCACGGTCTCGTGATCTCTGTGTGCACTCTGTAAGAGTTATCAATAAAGTCGTATACTTTGTAGAGAATTTCAATGATACCTGTTGTTCATACTAGACATGTGTGTTGCGTGTATGATTATAACATGCATGTCTTAGTATGGGTTTTCGAGACCCTAGTTGTGATCTTGCTGGCGTTCTTTTATACACAAAGTGGCCCTTAGATGTGCGCAGCTTGGGGCATCGCGATGCGATTTCTCATGACTCTGTCACGTGCACACTTTGATGTATGATCGAGCCCACTCTAGACCCCGACTAAGTGATCGGGCTGGAGTAAGTCTATGTAAGGGTTATAATACAATCGATAGTATGGTTGAGGCGACTTGTCTATGAGTATGGGAGTTCACCACCCATATCATTTAGACTTGTGTGCGGACGATGAGGACCCATCTCAGTTGATCATCCAGCCTGAATGGGATGCCCCTCATGTTCGGTGCTTTCCGAGAACGTTCTGTGCTTGGCCTTGTCTGCTTAGACAAGTGGGTACGGTTCTCGGCTCTCCATATGATTGTTTTGTAGCGAGTCTTTCATACGCTAACCCCGGGTCCCGACATCCGAGCTACCGTTAAAAAGATACGGCCATCGCCAAAATCTATTACAATCTGCCAATTATAAAAAAACAGAGCTAATATTTGCTCCTGGGCCGAATCTGTTGTTCATGGGCCTAAACATTCGAGCGCAAGATAGCTACATAGAGCACTAGGCGTTACACAGTACATGGGCCATTCCAACAGTTCAGCAGCAAAAAATAAAAAAGGGCGCCTCACCTAGCTGGGCTCCGCCCAGGACGCAGGGGTGAGAGATAGAGATGCTCGCCCGGGGCAGAAGCTAGGCGCGGGCTCGGGCGGTGCTGCTGGTCCACGCTCTGCTGGGCCGCTGGAGGCGCTACGCCGGCCCATGCGCGCACGAGCGGGCAGGGACGCCTGGCACGTGCTCTCGTCCCGTACAAGAGAAGCTGGTGGCGGAAAAGGACAGTGCTTCGGAGGGCATTCCGTGGTGGGTGCGCAGAGGGGTCGGCAAGGATGGGCGCGGCGGCGCGAAGGACTTCGGATCCGCCAGATCCGGTCGTCGGCAGAGGTCACAAGGTTGTGCGGCGATGAGCTCCCGTCGCGGTCCATGGCGGCGGCTCGATGCCGCGGCTCGGCCTCATCGGAAGTGAATAGAAAAGGTGAGACGGGGTGAGAGGAAAGGAGAAGGAGGTGCGGTGAGGTAGGGCTCACCGGGGTGGAGCGATGGACGTCGGCGGCTTGCCGAGGTTGGAGGCAGCTCGGGAGTGAGGCAAGGAGGCACTCGAGAGAGGAGCTCCTCCATGGGATTGGAGCTACAGCGGCCTCTGCTGACGTGGCGCGTCACGAGCCGTTCGATCTGGATCGTGCCGACTGGAGCGGGGCGATTGGATCTGGGGGGTGGGTTGGTGGTGGAGAGCCATGTGGTGGCGGGGGAGTGGGGAGGCGCGGAAACAGAGGGAGTAGGGGCTAGGGTTTGTCCATTTTTCGATGTGGGGATATTTTAAATAGGCAGGTTTTCCTTAGGGGATGTTTTGGGCCTGGTTAGAGGGGGTTTTGGGCTAGATTTTTGGGTGGGCTTGGATTAGCAGATAAGAGGGAAATATCTCGTTGCTCGGTTGGCTGCACGTGTGACATGTTATAAATACGTCTCCGGAGATATTGCAGCTACTATGCCTAGCACCTCCGATCGATTACCTACCTGACGACATCAGAATCGCACGAAATTTGAAACATGGATCAATACACTAAACTAATGTCGTCTACAACGTTCCACGCCAAACCGAGTACATCAAGGATCTCCCCATAAAATAATCCATTTAAATATAAATGGGGTTTTTCGTTCTGATGCCGATGGCTGGTCTTGTGTCGGCTGTCGCGACTGTGCTCGGGTGAAACCCGGTGTCGCAAGGTCGTGTGCCATCGTAGAAGGGCTCGGTCACGCATCTGATACGAGAAAGAGGGGGGATTTATTCACCAATTAATAAATCGGCGAAGCAAATACTGCGAACAATTCTAGCAATCAACAATATAATACAACAAACAATTTTTTCAATTAGGATCGAAATCCCGGGCTGTTACACCATGGCCAACCCCAGGGGCACCCACGTGATCGTGGATGTACCCTCTCCGTCCTACCGGTTTTAGGCAGGCCGGAAACGCCTCGTAGCCGATGTGAGAGTCGTCGGAGTCGCATGTCTCTATCGCCTGTCAGTCGAACGCTCACATTCAGTTAACAACTTCATGTTAACTCACATCTGTTGCTGCCCCTTTGGTTCAGAAATCAAATCGCAGCGTAGTGGAAAGGGGCAGTGGAGAGTTTCAGTGCGGTGTGGGTTCGAGTCCCAGCCGGCGCGCCCCCATTTTTTTCCTTTTTTGCAGAGGCTGACATCCTGGCCCCTCTGGTCAGTGTCTAGGCCACTTGGTGGGCTGGGCCAAGCCAACAGTGTTGTGGCGCCATTGGGCTATCCATCCTGGGTCAGGGAGAGAGAGAGAGAGAGATAGGAGAGCAGTGGGCCAGATTTGGCCGAGACTAGCCCTTGGCTGCAGTCTCCTCTTTTATTTTTTTCTCTTCTTGCTTTTCTTTTTCCAAATTTGATTGAATTCAAATTCAAATCTGTTTTGCAAGGTTGAGACCCTCTAACCCATATTCTTGATTCCATATATGGTTTTGGGGAAGAAGAACTTGAGGAATTGAATGGTGCTATCAAATTTTTATTTTGTGCAACACAAATTTGGTTGTAGCGCTAATGTGCACTTATGCCCCATTCCAATTCCTTTTATTTTCTTTTCCTGTTGTCTTTGATCCTTGAATTCCAGTCTCAACATATTGTGATATGAAAATGACTGGAATCTTTCCCTCTTTTGAAACTTGTCCGGTGTTAACCTTTGTCGACACCTTCAGTCTCCGGAATCGATAGTTTACTTAATCCATTTCACTTGCACCTAAACTTAAGGTCGTGACCAAGGCCATTAAATTAATAATTGCATATGGAGCATCGTTGCCGTGTCGTCACGATCTTCATTTAAACCTTACTAGCTAGGGTCACACCACGGTGTAAACTTGAATATGCAATCATGCTTGTGCATCTTTGATCACGATGCTTATTTGTGGTGTTTTCTTTGCCGGTACCGTACGTTAAAGCCTGAGCATGCCGAGGAGACTTACGTGGAGCCGTCCGACACCGAACCCGAGGACCCTGCTACGTCTGCTCCGTCGACTACCTACCCAGGAAAGGGGGTCTATATATCATTCCTTATAGCTTTCATCTCACTTGCCTAGTTGTACTTAGAATGGTCGTTTGATCCTACCACCATATAATTGTGCCTCTCAAATAAACTCAAATAGCCATGATCCCCACCTACTAGCAAACCTTGTTTGGCCATGTACCTAGCTTACTTAACCATTTCTTGGTATGTGTATGCCCTTACCTGCTACTTATACCCATTGCTGCTTGGGGTGTTATCATGCTATTATCAGAAATTGATTGATATTTATCAATATGATGTTAACTTATATTTGACGAAGGATGGGAGACCGGGTTGTTCCTGCCAGGTGTTTTGTTCCATTTGAGTCACCTAGGTCCCGAGTTCAGGGTATTGTATTTCTTGATGAGCGTGCCAAATCGTGTGGGGGGTTCTATGGGGTCCCCTTGTCTTACCTACCTAGCTCAGAACAATTCTAGTGGTGCCCGAGCTGATTTTACCATTTGAAACCCGTGTGTGTGTCTGGTTAGCGCTCCAGCAGATTTAAAACATCCCGGGCCAACAAGGACAGAGTTCCCTTCTTGGTCCAATATGATCGGCTAAGGACCCGAGCACAGTGATGCCTACGGTAATCCGAACACGGAGTCATACGGTAGAGACCGATTCGAGAGCGCGGCCGGCTTTTGAGTGGGATGTCGACTCACCGGGGGCCACCCGGAATTGTGCGTTGTTAGTTAGAGGGACTCTGACTTTTCGGAGTTTCAGGCGCCTTCACCCGCCAATTGGAAACCGGGCGTACATGCGAAACCTATAATGGGAAGTTGGTACACCCCTGCAGGGTTAAATCTTTTCGAAAAGCCGTGTCCGTTGCTTGTTCATAGTATGACATCAACTTCATGCTTTACAATTGCCAACGTGTGAGTTGCCTTGATTGCTCTTCTTCGTCCGGAGTGACAAAGAGGGGACAAGGTTGTGTTATGTTTTGCGTAAGTAGGTGAATAGAGCTTTATTGATGCGATCATAAAAGGATTCTTGGATCTTTCCTTACTCTAATATAGATCGTTAGCCACTCATACATGCTAGTGTGGCTGCAACCTCAACCGCTATCCTTTCCTTACCTTGAGAAGTTAGTTATATTGTATTGATATATTCTCACCCCTTGCGCCTTTCTTTCACGTTTTGTACAAACGATCGGGTCTTCAGACTACTACTTCGACACGAGCACCGACCAGTACTTCGTGGAGGTTCCGCCGGAGGAGGACGATGATGACTTCGCACAGTAGACCTACAGTTGGGTTTCGACGATCCACGGGTGGACGACCTGTTCATTTGTAGCCCAATCTAGGGCAATTTGCATCTTGTCCGTACTCGGACGTGTGTGTCTTTTGATATGATGATGTGATGTAATGTTGGACCATGAGGTCCCTGAATGATGTAATAATACCATTGGAAATTGTATGCCTTGGATCTATATTTTTATGTCTTAGTTTATGTTCATGCACTTATTACCTGTTGTCGAGAATCCGACAGTGAAACGAGTGCGAGTTTCGTGTGCTGGTGGCTAGTTATGCGCTCCCATCTCAAGTCGAATGCGAAAGCGTCTAACTCGAGATGGTACCGCATCGCGGGCCTTACAATGAACAATCTGATCATAACAATAATTCTCCAACAAAACTTAATAGCATTCACCACAAGAGAGTAATCAACACCAGTAAAGTAGAGGGGATGAATAGTGCAAGTTACCACTCGGATTACAATGGCGAGATGAGATAGGATGAATATGGAGATGGTGCTGGTGATGAGGATGATGGTGATGATAATCTCGATGATGCTCGTGACGATGGTGATGACGATGAGGACGGTCTCCCCCTCCGGGAGGAGTTCTCCCCAGCGAATCTGCCCGCCGGAAAGGTCTTTTCTTCTCTGTAGGTTTCCGCCACGGAGCGGCGGTGGAACTCCGGAAAATATTCTTCTTTTGGGATTTTTAGGTCACGATGGTCATATAGGCCAAAGCCCTCCCCCCCGGAGGTGGGACCTCACGGCCTAAGGGGGGGCGCCACTAGGGCGCCTGAAGCCCTGGTGGCACCCCTCCGACTGCCCTTTGGTCAGTTTTCGTCATATCTTCAGGAAACTCTTCCCCGTGATTTTCAGGAGATTTGGAGGTGTGCTGATATGGCCACTCTATGTGCACTTTCCCCGCTGATTCCAGCGTGTGCTGTTTCGGCACCGGAAATGTCAGAACCCCAACTAGGGTAAGTGCTAGGTTTGTTTGATCCCTTTGCATCATGCAAAAATTCAAAATAAATTCAAAAATGGGGAAGCAGAAAGCCCTGAGAAATTATTTGAAATGGCCAGATAAAAATCTTTTTCCAAAAATCATTTGAATGTTTGGAAAATTCCTAGAAATGTTGCTGATCATTTTAAAAGTGGTTTGGGATCAATCCCATGCACATGGAATTTTCTAATATTCAAACAGTGGCTTTGGAAATTAAGTAAACCCCTATTTGATTTGGAATTCAAATTTATTGAATTTCAAAAATGTCCAAATTATTTATGTGACTAGCTACTGGTCACCTAGTATTTATAAAAGTAATTGGTCATTTTTCTAAAATGCTCTGGTATTTAATTATTAGAGCAAACAAAATGGCAGAGAAAAAAAAGGAAGAAAAAAAAAAAGAAGGAGAACTCCTGGCTTCCAGCCCAACTAGTTTCCCCCTGGCCCGTTTGGCCTAGCCCAGACCGTACCCCTTGTCGTCTTCCTCCCCTTCCCCCGAAGCTGCTCGCTGGAGGCACGAGAGCGCGCGGCGGCCGCGACGCCACGCCACCAGCCTGCCTGGCTCCCCCTCGCCCTCTTCTGGACGCCACGGAGACGCCCAGAGAGCGCCACACCCTTCCCCCTTCCTCCATCTCACTCTCCTCATCTCCCATCGTCGTTCTCGCGCCAGCCCGAGGTCCACCAAAGAGCGCCGCCGTGAGCCCGCGCAGCCAGAGACGCCCACCGGCCGGGAAAAGCTGTCCAGGAGAAGCGCCGGTGTCGCCTTCGTCTTCCAGCACTTTGAATCGAACAAATCGAGCCCTCTGGACGACGCCCTGTTCAACCTCTCACCGCCGGCTGCAGTAGATCCCGGCGTGAGATTCTTCACCACCGAGCCCCCTCCGGCCTCCCCGTGCTCGCCATCAAGCTCTGGTGAGCTTCACGAGTTTTTTTCCCCAACCAGCGCTCGTTTTGGCACCCCGTAGCCGCCGCTCCGCCGTTCCAGTGCTCCGGCCACCGCCATTGTTGTAGTAGCCATGTCCTCGAGCCCTCCCGTGAAACCCCAGTAGTCGCAGAAGAACCGCACGAGCGAGGGCTTCCTCTCAGTGCTCTCCCCGTGCCAATCCGTGGCCGGGAGGCCCTCTCCGGCGAGGCGCCGCCGCGTGCACAGCCGCCGGCGGTTAGCCGGCGGCCATTAGCACCTAATGACCCTGCTAATCCCACCCCGAGTCCATGACAAGTGGGTCCCAGGCCACCCCTAAACCACTGTTAGTTAAACTAACAGAGGGGATTAACCCCCTGAGGCTGACACAGGGGCCCCACAGGTCTGAAGCCCCCACGTCATGCTCAGGTCAGCATGACGCAATAAACATTTTCCAGAGAATTAATTTAATCCAAAAAATTCCAGAAAATCATTTAAACTTTGGAAAATCATAAGTAATTCATTTTAACTCCAAATATAACAAATAATATGTCTAAAAATATCAGAAAAATCCAAGGATTATGAATATGGGCTCTGTTTTCATGTTTGACCAATTAAAATTGGGTGAACAGTGCAAAACATCCATATGGCTTTATTTCAAATTCAAAATTGAAGCACATTTGCAAATGACTTTGCATTTGACTTCTTTTAAATGGAATTGTACCCACATTGTGACCAAGAACATCACCATTTCAATATTGATCATGTGTTTGATGCATTGCAAATAAATTTATACCTTGTTGATTGTTTGCTCGATAGACGTGCAACTGGAAACCGGAGGCCACCCCCTTCGTTGAAGACACCGATATCGAACCTCGTCAGCAAGGCAAGAAAACCCCATTGATCATGTCTATAAAATCCTACTTTCCTCTCAGTCTCGCTTATGCATGTTTAGGAGATCATCGAGCCACGTTCTTTCGCATAGTTGAACCCATTCTGATGCATGACCTATCATTTTGCCACCGTATTAATCAAACCACAATCCTAGCAGATTTAGGAGTTGGTTGATGAGCATGTGGCCCCTACAACTGTTACTGCTTTTGCTGCTTAGTGGTACAATGAGGATGTTTTGATTGTGAGTCGGGATGGAATGAACACAGTGGTGTTGATGAAAGTGAAACGTGTTGGTGAATCCACCCTAAACAAAGGTGAACGATGAGAGGCTGTGTAGGAGTACATAGTGGGTTGTCTCGTTGAACACTGCCCTAGGCCCCGAGTTCCTGTTTTGTGATCCAAGACAAAGAGTATGACCACATGTAGGGTTTTATGGGAGCCCCGTTTGGCCTCTTTACGTACCCGATCCAGTCCAGGAGTCACACTAGATTCGGGCTTTCCATTTGATTTATGTATAGATATGTGGGTGGACCTGTGAGACAGTGAAACCATCTGTCAAAGGTGGCGTCTCGGTCCTTCACATTATCTGAGTCCGTTTCGTGGAACCGGCCGGACTCTCGAGCGGTGACAAACTCAGCTAGTCGGCTCCTGGATTAGAGAAGGTGATGTGAGGGTAGTGCCTTGGTTTCATCCACGTCCGACACCCGCTTGAAGGGTGACAAGAATGAGGCGATAAGCGATGACACGCGTGTGAAGATGTACACCCCTGCAGGGTTAATGAACTATTTGAATAGCCGTGTCCGCGGTTATGGACTACTTGGAAACCTCTACTTGATCATAGACAACTTGAATGGATACTTATAAAACTCGCAAGATAAGTGTGAGTGCTATGGCGTGCTTCTTCGTGGGGAAGTCGAGGAGGTAACCATAGTGGTGTATTGGTTGGAGATGTAGTGGACTCGTGTACGCTTCTTACCTCAAAGTCTGGTACTCGTAGTACAGGATTAGCCAAGTCAAAGCTGGCACTTTTGCATGTTGAACCCCACCTCCTTTACCTTGATACTTGAGCATGAGTAGTATAGTTCTGATGTAAGTCTTGCTGAGTACGACTTTGTACTCACGTTTGCTTATTCTATGTTTTAGATGAGAACCCGGACCCCGATGGAGTCACCTTCGTGAAGCTCGACGTTGACTAAGTTAGCATAGTCCCAGACAGCAGTCTGGTCCCTCGTGGAAGGGCATGTTTGTTTACAAGGCTTCTCTAAGCCATTTGTTAAACTTGTCTGTACTCAGACCTAATTTGCTTCCATTGTATGATGTAATGTGGATCATAGACATGTGATCTTTGTATGCTCTATGTGTATATCTATAAAGAGTACTTGTAGAGTTATGTGATGATACCTGATGTTCATACTAGACATGTGTGATGCGTGTATGTTTATAACATGCATGTCTTAGTATGGGTTTTTCGAGACCTTAGTTGTGATCTGGCTGGCGGTCTTTTATATAGCAAGTGGCCCTTAGATGTGCGCAGCTTGGGGCATCGCGATGCGATTGTTCGTGACTCTGTCACGTGCACACTTTGTTGTATGATCGAGCCCGCCCTAGACCCCGACTAAGTGATCGGGAAGGAGTAAGTATATGTAAGAGTTAGGATTCAATCGACAACATGGTTGAGCCGACTTGTCTATGAGTATGGGATTCACCACCCATAAGCATTTAGACTTGTTAGCGGACGATGAGGACCCATCTCAGTTGATCATCCGGCCTGAATGGGATGCCCCTCACGTTCGATGCTTACCGAGAACGTTCTGTGCTTGGCCTTGTCTGCTTAGACAAGTGGGTACGGTTCTTGGCTCTCCATGTGATTGTATCGTGACTGGAATTACATACGCTAACCCCGGGTCCCGACAGACTTGGTATCAGAGCAGGACTGTCTGTAGGCTTATCAAACCCTTGGTCGAAGTCGAGTCTAGCATTCTATAGTTATATAGTTACTTGGGTATATAAGGGAACAACGTAAGGCTTCTTTTTCTCCTTACCCTCATCGATCTGAGTTCTGGGTCACCCTTATCTTTTCTACGGGATGACAGGACTAGGATCATCTATGTCTTACTAGAACATCTCGCTGAGTGCTTCCTTTTAGCCGTAGGATTATTGTGGTCGTCCAGAGTCTTCATGTTTTGAGTTCCTTGAGGAAGTTTTGTCCAATCTCCTCGAGGTTGTCTTGTTTTCCATCCCAGTGTAGCCGCTATGCTGCCGGATTTATCCCGTGTTTCTGTGGATCATTGTCTTCGCATTTCAATCTTTTCCGTCTTCATCATATCTTGTTATCCTTGAATCCATCATTCAACCTGTTCTGATTGTTGATTTTTATCACACAGGATGTCAGGTGGAACTCGTAGTGCTGTTCGTCGGAATCGAGACCGTGTTCGGAATCGGAATGATGATGAACCTCTACCACCGCCTTCTGCGGCGGAAATCATGATGGAAGCTGAGAAGAATCAACGTGACCAAACACGTCTTCTGGAGCTCATCGAGCAGAATACCTCACGTCATCGCAATGTGGTTGTGAGCATTCAGGACTTCATCCTCCTCAAGCCACCGGTATTCCGATGTTCTTCTGAGCCCCTTGAAGCTGATGATTGGCTCCGTTCCATCGAGCATAAGCCTGACACTGCACATGTTGCTCCCGATGACCGAGTTGTTTTTGCGGTATACTTCTTGGAAGGTGCTGCTCTTCAATGGTGGGAGAACTATGTTGCTATGCAGCCAGATGGTCACGTAGTGACTTGGCAGGAGTTCTGTGTTGCCTTTCGAGGATACCACATTCTGGATGAGTTGATGGAGCGCAAGAAGGAAGAGTTTTGCAGTTTGACTCAAGGAAAGATGTCCATCCACGAGTATGTGAGAGAGTTCAACCGTCTTGCTCGGTATGCCCAAGATGAGATCACCACCGATGCCAGAAAGCAGGCAAGGTTCCGTAAGGGACTTAGCCCTATCCTCCGCCATGATTTCAACCTGATCGAATTTGCCACCTTTGAGGATTTAGTCAACAGATCCTTTAGAGCTGAGCATGGCAATGAAGTGTTCGAAGAGTCTCGCAAGCATGCTCTTGAGCTTGCCCCTTCTTCTAGTTCAGCCCCTCAGAAACGCCAAATTTGGATTCCAAACCGTGCCATACCTCAAAACCTTCTTCAGCGACCACCACCGAATATATGCCATCCACCCCAACACATTATTCCACCCAGGAATGATGGTGTGCAATCAAGTAATCCTGCTTCCAGCAATTCAGGCAAGGTATGTTTCACGTGTGGTCTGACAGGCCATTACTTCCGACAGTGCCCTACAGTGTTGGTGGCACCACGTCGACCTAGTCACAAGCCTCCAAAGAAATCAACCACCAAAGCCATCCCAGCAAAGCTTTCACTCACAAGTAGTGGTTGTGTGAACCAAATCTCAGTTGAGGAAACCACTGCTGCTTCTGATGTCATTCTTGGCACAATCCCAGTCAATCATGTCCCCGCCTCCGTTCTTTTCGATCCAGGAGCTTCTCATTCATTCATGTCGGAGAGTTATGCACTTCGTCATGAGTTCCCCTTTGAAGAAATGTTTTCTCCAATGATTATTCAAACTCCTGGTTCAAAGTGGCAAACTAATAGAGTAAGCCATGGCAATCAAATTGCAATTGAGGGTTTAGTATTCCTTTCTTTACTTATAGCCCTCAAGTCTTCGGACATTGATGTCATCCTAGGAATGGATTGGTTATCAAGGCAGAATGCTTTCCTTGATTGTAAAGCCAAATCAGTCAAACTCACCCATCCTTCAGGCCAGATCATTGACTACACATCACCCAGCTCTAAAAGCCAGATGCATACTTTGAATGTGCTTCCCCTTCCTGACCTTTAAGATGTTCCGATGGTTCGTGACTTCCCGGATGTCTTTCCTGAAGAGCTGCCGGGAATGCCACCCAACAGGTGTGTAGAATTCATAGTGGATCTTATACCAGGCACAGCCCCAATTTCCAGACGTCCATATAGAATGGCCCCACATGAGTTAGCTGAGCTAAAAACCCAACTTGATGCTTCGTTGGCAAAAGGCTTCATCCGCCCTAACTCATCGCCATGGGGTTGCCCCGTTCTGTTCGTAACGAAGAAAGATGGAACAGAAAGGATGTGCGTAGACTATCGTCCGCTAAATCTAGCGACGATAAAGAACAAGTACCCACTGCCCAGGATCAATGATCTTTATGATCAACTTGCTGGATCCTCTGTCTTCTCCAAAATGGATTTGAGATTAGGTTATCATCAAATCAAAATCCAAAACGAGGACATTCCCAAAACGGCCTTCACTACTCGTTATGGTCTTTACGAGTATACCTTCATGTCCTTCGGTTTAACCAATGCCCCCGCCACATTCTCGCGCTTGATGAATTCGATCTTCATGGAGTACCTAGATAAATTTGTTGTAGTTTATCTTGATGACATTCTCATCTACTCGAAGAACGAAGAAGAGCACGCAGAACACCTTAGGCTGGTATTGATGAAACTTAGAGAGCACCGCCTTTATGCCAAGTTCTCCAAGTGTGAATTTTGGCTACCAGAAGTGACCTACTTAGGCCACGTGATTTCTGCGAAAGGTGTTGCAGTCAATCCCGAGAGAGTTCAGGCCGTCCTTGACTGCACTCCACCTGAATCGGTTAAGCAAGTTAGGAGTTTTCTTGGCCTAGCCAGCTATTGCCGACGCTTCGTTGAGAACTTTTCTCAAGTTGCAAAGCCTCTTACTGAACTCCTCAAGAAAGATAAGAAATTCCAATGGACCCCCAAGTGCGAGGAAAGCTTTCAAGATCTGAAAAGAAGATTGACTTCTGCACCCGTACTTGCGCCTCCAGACACCAAAAGGGATTTCGAGATCTATTGTGATGCTTCACGGCAAGGGTTAGGATGCATACTTATGCAAGATAGACATGTGGTAGCTTATGCTTCACGCCAGTTGCGGCCGCATGAAGAGAACTATCTAACCCATGATCTTGAACTCGCTGCCGTAGTTCATGCCCTGAAGACTTGGCGACATTACCTCCTTGGTCATCGTTGCGAGATCTATTCTGATCACCAAAGCCTCAAATACATATTCACCCAGCCAGATCTTAATCTCAGGCAAAGACGCTGGATAGAGTTGATAAAAGATTATGACTTAGGAATTTCTTACACCCCAGGCAAAGCCAATGTCATGGCTGATGCAATAAGTCGTAAGTCGTACTATAACAACCTCATGTTACAGCAGTATCAACCACTTCTTCATGAGGAATTTCGAAAGCTCAACCTAGAGATTGTTCCTCGTGGATCTCTTTTCAACTTGGTGGCGAAACCAACCCTTGAGGATCAAATCATAGCCGCCCAGAAACAAGATAGTAGTATTCAAGAGATCAAGCAGAACATTGTTAGTGGAGTTGCTAAATGTTTCTCTGCGAATGATCAAGGAACGATATTCTTTGAAAATTGTTTAGTAGTTCCTAAAAATGAAGACCTAAAGCAGCTGATCCTTAGGGAAGCTCATGACACTCCCCTCTCAATTCATCCCGGTAGCACAAAAATGTACCGAGATCTACGCCAGAGATTTTGGTGGACCCGGATGAAGAGAGACATTGCACAATTTGTTGCCGAATGTGATGTTTGTCGTCGCATTAAGGCAGAACACCAAAGACCTGCTGGTACTCTTCAACCATTGTCTATTCCCGAGTGGAAATGGGACAAGGTCGGTATGGACTTCATCACCGGCTTTCCAAAAACCCAGAAAGGAAATGATGACATCTTCGTTGTCATAGATAGGCTTTCCAAAGTTGCTCACTTCCTTCCCGTTCGCGAGTCTATAACTGCTAGTCAGTTGGAGGACTTGTATGTCTCTAGAATCGTGTCTCTTCACGGTGTTCCTTTGGTGATCAATTCTGATCGTGGTAGCCTTTTCACCTCTAGATTTTGGGAAAGTTTTCAAAATGCTATGGGAACTCATCTATCCTTTAGTACAGCTTTCCACCCTCAATCTAGCGGTCAAGTTGAAAGGGTTAATCAAATCTTGGAAGACATGCTCAGATCTTGTGTTATCTCATTCGGAAAGAATTGGGACAAATCTCTTCCGTTCGCCGAATTTTCTTATAACAACAGTTTTCAATCTAGTCTGAACATGGCTCCCTTTGAATTCCTCTACGGACGACGATGTCGAACACCCCTAAACTGGTCAGAAACCGGTGAAAGACAACTCTTTGGACCGGATATGAACAAGGAAGCAGAAGAGCAAGTTCGCATTGTTTGTGATCATTTGAAAGCCGCTCAGTCTCGTCAAAAGAGATACTATGATCGTCATCATAGAGAGGAGATCTACAATATTGATGAGAAGGCTTACCTCCGGGTTACTCCTCTGAAGGGAACCCAAAGATTCGGTATCAAAGGCAAGTTGGCCCCACATTACATCGGACCTTTCCGCATTCTCGCTAAACGTGGAGAAGTTGCCTACCAACTTGAACTACCTCCGCACCTTTCCCAAGTACATGATGTATTCCATGTGTCACAACTCAGGCGTTGATTCAAGGACCCCATCCGCGAAGTCGACCATGAAACGCTTGATCTCCAAGATGACCTTTCTTATCGAGAGTACCCTATTCGTATTCTTGATTCCGCAGAGCGTGTCACTCGTCGTCAGAAGATCAAGTTCCTCAAAGTGCAATGGTCACATCACTCCGAGAAAGAAGCAACGTGGGAAAGAGAAGACCGCCTCCGTGCCGAGTACCCCACCTTCCTCCCGACGACTTCTGAATCTCGGGACGAGATTCTTTTGAGTGGGGGCGAGTTGTCAGAACCCCAACTAGGGTAAGTGCTAGGTTTGTTTGATCCCTTTGCATCATGCAAAAATTCAAAAGAAATTCGAAAATGGGGAAGCAGAAAGCCCTGAGAAATTATTTGAAATGGCCAGATAAAAATCTTTTTCCAAAAATCATTTGAATGTTTGGAAAATTCCTAGAAATTTTGCTGATCATTTTAAAAGTGGTTTGGGATCAATCCCATGCACATGGAATTTTCTAATATTCAAACAGTGGCTTTGGAAATTAAATAAACCCCTATTTGATTTGGAATTCAAATTTATTGAATTTCAAAAATGTCCAAATTATTTATGTGACTAGCTACTGGTCACCTAGTATTTATAAAAGTATTTGGTCATTTTTCTAAAATGCTCTGGTATTTAATTATTAGAGCAAACAAAATGGCAGAGAAATAAAAGGAAGAGAAAAAAAAAGAAGGAGAACTCCTGGCTTCCAGCCCAACTAGTTTCCCCCTGGCCCGTTTGGCCCAGCCCAGCCCGTACCCCTTGTCGTCTTCCTCCCCTTCCCCTGAAGCTGCTCGCTGGAGGCACGAGAGCGCGCGGCGGCCGCGACGCCACGCCACCAGCCTGCCTGGCTCCCCCTCGCCCTCTTCTGGACGCCACGGAGACGCCCAGAGAGCGCCACACCCTTACCCCTTCCTCCAGCTCACTCTCCTCCTCTCCCATCGTCGTTCTCGCGCCAGCCCGAGGTCCACCGCAAAGCGCCGCCGTGAGCCCGCGCGGACAGAGACGCCCACCGGCCGGGAAAAGCTGTCCAGGAGAAGCGCCGGTGTCGCCTTCATCTTCCAGCACTTCGAATCGAACAAATCGAGCCCTCTGGACGACGCCCTGTTCAACCTCTCGCCGCCGGCTGTAGTAGATCCCGGCGTGAGATTCTTCACCACCGAGCCCCCTCCGGCCTCCCCGTTCTCGCCATCAAGCTCTGGTGAGCTTCACGAGTTTTTTTCCCCAACCCGCGCTCGTTTTTGCACCTCGTAGCCGCCGCTCCGCCGTTCCAGTACTCCAGTCACCGCCATTGTTGTCGTAGCCATGGCCTCGAGCCCTCCCGTGAAACCCCAGTAGTCGCAGAAGAACCGCACGAGCGAGGGCTTCCTCTCAGTGCTCTCCCCGTGCCAATCCGTGGCCGAGAGGCCCTCTCCGGCGAGGCGCCGCCGCGTGCTCAGCCGCCGGCGGTTAGCCGGCGGCCATTAGCACCTAATGACCCTGCTAATCCCACCCCGAGTCCATGACAAGTGGGCCCCAGGCCACCCCTAAACCACTGTTAGTTAAACTAACAGAGGGGATTAACCCCCTGAGGCTGACAGAGGGGCCCCACAGGTCCGAAGCCCCCACGTCATGCTGAGGTCAGCATGACGCAATAAACATTTTCCAGAGAATTAATTTAATCCAAAAAATTCCAGAAAATCATTTAAACTTGGGAAATTCATAAGTAATTCATTTTCACTCCAAATATAACAAATAATATGTCTAAAAATATCAGAAAAATCCAAGGATTATGAATATGGGCTCTGTTTTCATGTTTGACCAATTAAAATTGGGTGAACAGTGCAAAACATCCATATGGCTTTATTTCAAATTCAAAATTGAAGCACATTTGCAAATGACTTTGCATATGACTTCTTTTAAATGGAATTGTACCCACATTGTGACCAAGAACATCACCATTTCAATATTGATCATGTGTTTGATGCATTGCAAATAAATTTATACCTTGTTGATTGTTTGCTCGATAGACGTGCAACTGGAAACCGGAGGCCACCCCCTTCGTTGAAGACACCGATATCGAACCTCGTCAGCAAGGCAAGCAAACCCCATTGATCATGTCTATAAAATCCTACTTCCCTCTCAGTCTCGCTTATGCATGTTTAGGAGATCATCGAGACACGTTCTTTCGCATAGTTGAACCCATTCCGATGCATGACCTATCATTTTGCCACCGTATTAAGCAAACCACAATCCTAGCAGATTTAGGAGTTGGTTGATGAGCATGTGGCCCCTACAACTGTTACTGCTTTTGCTGCTTAGTGGTACAATGAGGATGTTTTGATTGTGAGTCGGGATGGAATGAACACAGTGGTGTTGATGAAAGTGAAACGTGTTGGTGAATCCACCCTAAACAAAGGTGAACGATGAGAGGCTGTGTAGGAGTACACAGTGGGTTGTCTCGTTGAACACTTCCCTAGGCCCCGAGTTCCTGTTTTGTGATCCAAGACAAAGAGTATGACCACATGTAGGGTTTTATGGGAGCCCCGTTTGGCCTCTTTACGTACCCGATCCAGTCCAGGAGTCACACTAGATTCGGGCTTTCCATTTGATTTATGTATAGATATGTGGGTGGACCTGTGAGACAGTGAAACCATCTGTCAAAGGTGGCGTCTCGGTCCTTCACATTATCTGAGTCCGTTTTGTGGAACCGGCCGGAATCTCGAGCGGTGACAAACTCAGGTAGTCGGCTCCTGGATTAGAGAAGGTGATGTGAGGGTAGTGCCTTGGTTTCATCCACGTCCGACACCCGCTTGAAGGGTGACAAGAATGAGGCGATAAGCGATGACACACGTGTGAAGATGTACACCCCTGCAGGGTTAATGAACTATTCGAATAGCCGTGTCCGCGGTTATGGACTACTTGGAAACCTCTACTTGATCATAGACAACTTGAATGGATACTTATAAAACTCGCAAGATAAGTGTGAGTGCTATGGCGTGCTTCTTCGTGGGGAAGTCGAGGAGGTAACCATAGTGGTGTATTGGTTGGAGATGTAGTGGACTCGTGTACGCTTCTTACCTCAAAGTCTGGTACTCGTAGTACATGATTAGCCAAGTCAAAGCTGGCACTTCTGCATGTTGAACCCCACCTCGTTTACCTTGATACTTGAGCATGAGTAGTATAGTTCTGATGTAAGTCTTGCTGAGTACGACTTTTTACTCACGTTTGCTTATTCTATGTTTTAGATGAGAACCCGGACCCCGATGGAGTCACCTTCGTGAAGCTCGACGTTGACTAAGTTAGCATAGTCCCAGACAGCAGTCTGGTCCCTCGTGGAAGGGCATGTTTGTTTACAAGGCTTCTCTAAGCCATTTGTTAAACTTGTCTGTACTCAGACCTAATTTGCTTCCGTTTTATGATGTAATGTGGATCACAGACATGTGATCTTTTAATGCTCTATGTGTATATCTATAAAGAGTACTTGTAGAGTTATGTGATGATACCTGCTCTTCATACTAGACATGTGTGCTGCGTGTATGTTTATAACATGCATGTCTTAGTATGGGTTTTTCGAGACCTTAGTCGTGATCTGGCTGGCGGTCTTTTATATACCAAGTGGCCCTTAGATGTGCGCAGCTTGGGGCATCGCGATGCGATTGTTCGTGACTCTGTCACGTGCACACTTTGTTGTATGATCGAGCCCGCCCTAGACCCCGACTAAGTGATCGGGCTGGAGTAAGTATATGTAAGAGTTAGGATTCAATCGACAACATGGTTGAGGCGACTTGTCTATGAGTATGGGATTCACCACCCATAAGCATTTAGACTTGTGAGAGGACGATGAGGACCCATCTCAGTTGATCATCCGGCCTGAATGGGATGCCCCTCACGTTCGATGCTTACCGAGAACGTTCTGTTCTTGGCCTTGTCTTCTTAGACAAGTGGGTACGGTTCTCGGCTCTCCATGTGATTGTATCGTGACTGGAATTACATACGCTAACCCCGGGTCCCGACAGGAAAGTTGCAAAATGTGTAAAACAAGCCAAAATACTATAAGAACGTCATCATAATATGAAATATATCAATGAATAGAGGTAAATTATGATGTAAAATAGTGATGCATTTTGGACGTATCAACTCCCCCAAGCTTTTTAGACGTCGCTTGTCCCCAAGTGAATACTGAGCTCAGTAAACCTGTCCACAAGTTTAGAGAGTGAAGTGTCGATAAATAAGAATACGGACAAGAAGCATCATAATTTATCTACTAAACTCAAGCATCCTCAACTACAATCTCAACTCATATGGCCCATATGAAAGAGTAATATCAATTGCAATCAAAAGTAGGGCTAAGGAAACTCATTAAACCATGGAAAACATCTCCTTGATCTAAGAACAAATAATAACTTTTAACGTTTGCTCTTTCCTTTGAAGCTTTTGAAAGAACATGTTATTAGTCAAGAAGGGAAAATGATAACACAAAGGAAGATGTTTGATGTAGCAAAGCTCAACAAACAACCTACTTATCTTAGTGATAATGTCAACAAAGATGTAATTTGGAAATTCTCAATGAGACAATATAAATGAATGCATCTTTGTCAACATAAGGTGTCTGCTCTTTTGTGGGATGGAAGGAAGTAGGTTTACTGACTCAACATAAAAGTAAAGGCTTAGCCCTTCACAGAGGAAAGTAGGGAAAACTCATGTGCTAGAGCTATTAGTGTTTTTGAAATCAATAAGATTATAAAGTAAGATTTTGGGAGGTTCATAATTCATCAACGAATGCTAGTAGATAGCCCAATACTTCTCATGCTAGACAAGTTACGAGGAATGGCTCCCAAGGAGGGGACAATCACATCCCCTTAGTCTCCTTTGTTTATCACTGCCAATGTTTTCTGATTTCTCATGAAAAAAGCGTGAAGGAGGTTTTTTTTGTTTTCATTATCTTTCGTGAGCTGGGCGCACTCAAGCCAGTCCCTCCTCGTATTAGGGGTGTGCAGATTAGACATGCAAACCGAAGATAAAGCTTTTCCAGTATGAGAAGATCATGAATTATCTACTACTTCCTAATGAGCTAAAGGCACAAAACAAGGAGTAATACTATTTTGAAGGTTTAAAGATAGCACATGAATAATATACTTTAGGAGTGGCGGTTAAATACCACAAATAGGAAAGGTATGGTGGACTCTTTGGAAGGTTGAGGTTTCAAGGTATGGGTGCACATGCAGTATTCCCGCTTAGTACAAGGTTTGGCTAGCAAAGGCTTTTGAAAGCAGACAAATGATGTTGACTTGGATGCAAAACAATATAAAGTATAAATTAAGAATTGGCATGAAACATCAAGTTGTCTTCCTTGTCAGCATAAAGATAAAGCTTGTCCAGTATGATTATATTATGAATTATCTACTACTTCCTCATAAGCTAAAGTAGAGGCACAAAACAAGGAGTAATACTATTTTGAAGGTTTAAATATAGAACATGAATAATATACTTTAGGAGTGGCGGTGAAATACCACCAATAGGAAAGGTATGGTGGAATCTTTGGAAGGTTGAGGTTTCAAGGTATGGGTGCACAAGAAATATTCCCTCTTAGTAAACGTTTGGGCTAGCAAGGGCTTTTGAAAGCAGACAAATGATGTTGACTTGGATGCAAAACAATATAAAGTCTACATTAAGAATTCGCATGAAACATTAAGTTGTCTTCCTTGTCAGCATATCAATTCAAGCATAAGAACATAAATTTTTTGGCTATGTCGCTACTAGAAAAACTCATGCTTGTTGTTATGACCAATGCTATGTTTGCCAAGATTAAATAAGGTTTTCAAAGGAATACCTGATATATAAGATCAATACTCCCATAAGAATCAGCACATAAGGTCGATTGCGTGAAGAGAATAAGAAGGGAAGCTAAGAAACCAATAGATTTCTCATTAATATTCCATTATAGACAACTGCGCACTCACAGATACAAGACTCTCCACAAAGGAGTGATAGACCTCAATGCAAACACCTGTTTCATAAGATAACTTCCCTAGACATGATACAACACTAAACTCGACCACAAAAGATAAAAGATAAAGATCAAGATACCGGGCACTCCCCCAAGCTTAGGACAAGCTAAGGGGATGCCATTAACCATGAAGATTTCATTCTTCATCCTACTTGTTGTTCATCAAGTCCGCTATTATGCGCCGAAGGGTTTGGTTTCCGGCTTCTCATTAACATCCCATCCGGCGACCTTTCCTAGTTTAACATCTTGCTGGACATGACGGAGACGATGACCCGTATAGTCCTCTCCGCTTGAGTCACAGGAAGACATCTCGAACAATGCTAAGACACAACAAACAAAGTCTCACTCTACCGCCAAAAATATATATATATACCTCATCATTATAATGGATAATGAAGTAATGACAAACTAGGTGACATTAATGATTTGCAAAAGACATACGGATATGAATGGTACCTAGACTGTTGATGAAACCTTTTCCCCAAGCAAGCATGATCTATAACCATATACATGATATGGAGTTATGATCCACAGAAAAATGCAACTAGATTATTTGTACTCTAGTGCAAGTGGGAGACTGTTGGGAATGTGCCCTAGAGGCAAATAAAATATGTCTATTGGCATATTACATTAGTTCATAATAAGTTTTATAATGTGCTATAAATGTATTAAGTGGAAACATTAATACACATGTGGTATAAAACAACCAGGTCCCTAGTTAACTCTAGTATACTAGTCCATTGGAAAATCGGATGATCAAGGTTTCCGGATCATGAGGTATGAACCGCCTATTGACAATCGGGTCATATTATTGGGAGAATGATATGATGGACACACACCCACCAGAAGTGTTGCAATGTGATCGAGTCACATAAGTTTAACATTGCGATTGCTATAACGTAGTGACCAGATCCTTAGACCATAATGATCATACATAATTGCTATCTATTAGGATGCTTTGATTTGCATCCACCGCCTGACTGAAATATGATGGCCATAAAGATGTACTTTGGGTATTCTGAAATAGATATGTTGATGAGTATGCAAATAGATCAAAGCGGGTTTTGTCCATCCGGGTGACGGATAGGTACTCTGGGCCCACTCGGTGCTAATACATCATAAAGATTGCGCAATGGTGTGTATAGGTCATGGGGTTGTCATATCACGGGAACGAGTAAACATGTTTGTCGGTAACGAGGATGAACTAGGTATATTAGATACCGACAATCAAACCTTGGACAAACAAAGTACGGTAGGACAAAGGGAACAGGACTCAACGTTAATGGATCCAACAGCGATGAAGTTCATTCGATGGAAGCGCAGGGGCCATCTAGAATTGTAAGCAGGTCTGACCGATGGTCATTGATCAGGACAGTGTGTTGATCATGTCTGTTGTTTCTCGGACCGTAGGGTGTCACCAGAGAAATAAGAGAGAACTCCAAAATCGTTTCGGAGGGGTGACAGAAAAGTTCCGTAGTTCTGAAATATTCAAAAAGTTATTTAGATATGATTTATTATTTAATTAAATGAATTAAATATTAAAACATAATTTAGATAATTAAATGGAATAATAGTTCTTTTATTTTTATTTAAAAATAGGAACAAAAAAGGGGGGTGGGCGCCATGGACCATGGGGCCCATGTGGCCAAGTGGCCACCTAGCCACCACGCCATGGCCCCTTGTGGCCGGCGGCCACATGCGGCTAGCATGCCACGGCTAGCACTTCTGGAATAGTACCACATTGCTAGTTGTTGGTACTGCATACCTCCCTTTTTTCCCTATATATAGATGTGGAGGGTGCCTTTTTTTTCTACAAAGAAAATTCTAGAAAAATACAGATAAATTATGTTGATCTTTCTCTTCTTCCTTTCTCCTTCCTTTGTGCGGACTCTCCTTGTTTGGAGTCTGCACTGGGTTGAGAGTTTCTCCACCATATGCACGCCATCGTGCTGCTAGAATCGGGATCTGAATCCTACTTCTTTCCGCTGCTCGCCTGGTTCGGAGCCCGGAGGGACGTCAGGTACATCGTATGTGTGTAATCCCGTGAGGCGCTACACTTGTGGTGCTCCTTCATCATCGTGGTCATATCACGACATCTTCACCGACAACGTTTCGACGGGGACGCAATATCGTCACCGGTCTACAAGCCCTGGGTGGCTTCTGGAATCGTCAAGGATCTCCGTCACATCGAGGATCGGCGGGTACGACTACATCAATCATGTTCACGCGGGAAACTTTCCCACTTAACGGACTACATACTGGTATGTGACCTATTTCTATATGTTACTTGCATCGCCATAGCATAGGTCTTGGGTTCAGAACGTTTAGGTTACGAAAAAATATAATTTTCTGCCCCGTTCCCCAACAGTGGTATCAAAGTGATACGTCCCAAACGTATCTATAATTTCTGCTTGCTCCATGCATGTTTTGTGTGATATTTCTATGATCTAGATACACTTTCATACACTTTTGATCATATTTTGACTAACTTATTAACTCAGTGCACCGCAGTGCCAGTTCCTGTTTTATGTTGTTTTTCTATTTCAGGTTTACCCCATATTAAAAGTGCTCCAAAAATTCGGGAAAATCAGATAAAAAATCAGCGCAGAAGAACCTTCCGGAATCACCTGGGTGGGGCCAGAGGGCCACCATTAGGGGTCCAGGCGCCCTAGTGGCGCGGGCTAGTGCTTGGTCGCGCCAGGGGGGCGCCTGGACACCTGGTGGCCCCCCTAGCTGCCCCTCTTCGCCTATTTAATCTCCGTGATGGGATTCTTCCGAGTACAGAACACTTTTTCGCGATCTCGCCTCTGTTCTGCTGCCGCCGCGCTTCCAAGATCGGGAGCGCCAGCAGACCTCTTCCCGGCACCCTGCCGGAGCGAGGGTTGACCTCCGGGAGCCTCCCTGTGACGCCCCCAAAATCAGACCGTGTACAGTAATCATACACACAGGGTACACGACTGAGATTAGGGTGCCACGATGATAATATCACAGCACAACACTAAACACAAAAGGATGAACAAATATATTACAATAGAGGGGGGGGTCACGCGGACCCGAATACATGAGTCATACAAACCATAATATCTGAGTACAGACATAGTTTTGCCTTAAGCAGGCTAGCACAAATCACATCAGAGATACAGAACGAAAAGGCGAGGCCTCCTGCCTGTGATCCACAGTACTACTCCTGGTCAACGGGGAACTCGACGTCGTAGTAGGCACCTCCGGGGTACTCCTGCTCCTGGGCTCCAACGTCGGCTGCAGCGGCCGATCAGGCAAAACAGTAGAGGAAATAAAGCAGGTGAGTATCTAGTATACCCGCGAGTCTTACGTCCGCTACTAAGCATTATGCATGATATCAACGGAATGAAGAGGCTGTATATAGTGGACTGAAGACAGAAGTTCAGAGCAAGGGTAAGAAACTAGGCCTAACGAAGACTAGCATCTTCCGACGGTGTCTTGCAGCATGAGGTAAGAATCAGCCAACAGTTTATATAAAGCATAAAGTAACAATGCAGCAGAAGTTGCTGCAGCATTGTATAATACTAAGTTGTAATAATTAACTATGCCTCCGAGTTCACCTCCTCGACATCCCTGCGAGGAAGAAAACCCGGAACCATACAGTTTAATAATAATAGTTTCTAGTGGTAAGATCCAGCTTCAGCATAAAGCATCCTGTTACCGTGGACACGGCTATCGATAGATCAATCTTCCCTGCAGGGGTGCACTTGTGTTGCTACACGCACGGATCTCCAGGGTGGCGGGAACCTTGTTAGGGAACGCTCCACCGAGGCTATCCGACACTTCATAGCCCATCTTTCAAACTCAACAGAGAGGCCATCCGCCGGTCTAAATCCTAAGTACTCAGGGCCTTGGACCCCAACCCTGACGTACTCCTGCACGGTGCGTGGGTGGCCGGGAAGCCGTAACAAAAACAACACAGCTCGAGCCAAGAAGACAGCGCACTTCCCGGCAATCAGCCCGCGGTACTGCTGACGTCTGAAGAGTCCTCGGACGACACTAAGAAGCGGAGGAGCCCATAACTCGTAGTTCCCACGGGTAGGTAGTGCGTACATGGCATATAGCCAACTCAAGACATTCACTGAACCATTTAGCATTATAATTAACCTGCGTGACAACCGTTATCGTTGCCGCGACTTAACCGACCCGCGGACAACGACAGCAGCCAGGACCACCAGTACATCGGTGCCTGCCCTGTCGTCCCACCAAGTCACTGCGGTTACCGACAAGGTGAACCGTCTCCTTACCTTGTCTCGCGTGTGCTCCTGGAGGAGCTCGACTTTCGTGGGTTGGTAACTCTCGCGGCCAACGATCAGGGGCCAAGCACACCGGTACACTGGTCGTACCCTCCCTGTCGTCCCGTCGCAATACCTCTCGCGGGCACCGTTGGGTCGCCCGACTTCTTACCTTTAGGAAAACCGTTACTCAAAACCCTATGGCGGTAAGAGAAAGTCAGCCTCGAGTGGAGTACAAAGATTACTCCTTGATAGCTCACACTTGAGGTGACTAGGCATAACCCAGATAGGGGCCTGGGGCGGTGTCTGCATTGTACCGTACCTGTGCAGCTATAATATTAATATCCGCGTTCACTCCCCTGAGTGATCACGGCCCTCTATCTAATCCTAGCTAACAATGCGCAGGGTTCACGGCTGAATAATGCATAAGTAATAATAGGCAGCATAGGATTAAAGGAAGGTACATCAAAGGGCAACAAAAAAAACAGGCTATGCAATTGAATGGGATTGTAATCGTAGCAGCAGCAGTAACAATGCCTAGTGCAAGAAATGTACGGAAAGATAGGCGATATCTGGGGAAGAGAATGGCTCTGCTTGCCTGCAAGCTCGACGGTAGTAGTGGGGTCGTCGACGACGTAGTCGTACTCAGCAGCGGTGTAGTCGACGGCAGCAGCGGGGTCTACCGGAGATTAAGGGGGGGAAGAAACAGTAAATACACAACAATTATAGCAATACAAATGCAAGACATAACAGATGAAATGTAAACGGGGTTCTAGCGCAGTGTAATGCAATATGCTCGGAGCGGAAATTCATCTGAGGATGAACTGCCGGCTCCGGGTGATTACCGGACAGGGTGTCCGGAGGGGGAAGGATCAAGCCGGAGGTGTCGTGGTTACCGGAACAACATAAGGGGGTGTATCCGTGCTATTTGAACCATTCCGGACAACTTTCGTGTTCCGAATAAATTCATCCGGGCACTCTAACAGTACCGGACAATTTATCGGACAGACGGTCCGGAGGGGGAATGTTCGATGTTTGTTGTGTTAGAGGGGTGTGGTAGCCATACGGATAGCGTATTCGTATTCGTTATATTTTTCCGATCAATTTTCATGTATAAAGTTTTTGAATCCGAGTTATGGTTTAAAAGTTATTGAATTTCAAAGTTTTAAATCAATTTAAATGATTTTTCTGGATTTTCTTTTATTATTTATTTAAACATTATCCAAAACATTATCCACAACATTATCCAGAACAGTGCTGACATCTCGGACCCACATGTCAGCCTCTGTTATTTATAATTCATTTAACTAAATTAGAAAATATCTCTGGACCCACCTGTCATAGACTGGAATTTCTAATAATTCTCTTAAATAATTAAACTGACAGTGGGGCCCAGGTGTCATAGACTCCAGAGCTGATTAAACATGTTTAACTAAACTAAATGGCTAGGGGACCCACATGTCAGTGACTGTGGGGGGTTTATTATTTAGTTAAACTACTCAGTTAACCTAACAGGGTAATTAGCCGGGGGGGGTCCACTGTCAGTGGCCCATTAGGGGTGAGATTAACCCCTAATCAACTGGCTGACACCGGGGTCCCACCTGGCAGCCTCACCGGAACCTCACCGGAGGCTCGCCGGCGGCGAGGTCGAGCTAGCCCACGATTCCGAGAGCCGTTGGAGGCGCCGCTGGTGGCAGTCGACGGAGAGCTCGAATCCGCGTCGATTTGGAGTGGTCTCGCGAGCTGGGACGCACGGAGGTGAGCGCATCTTCATCAATGGCGGCGAAGGTCGTCGGGCTCCAATGGCGAATGCATATACGGGTCGAACTCGAGCTAGCTACTGGTCCAAATCGAGCATACGCAACACGGGGGACCTACTGGTGCACTTGGCGTGGACTGGGACGAACCAAAACGACGACTCCGACGACGTGCCACGGCGGCCGGAGCAAGCGAGTTAGGGGAGAAGGCTACGGCTACGCGAGCAACTACGGGAAGTTGGCGATGAACGGGAAGCTCTCCAGGAGCGCGTAGAGGAGGGCAGTAGGCTCGGGGGAGGCTCGACGACGCGGGAATTCGACGGCGATGTCGCGGCGGCGCCGGAGGGGAACGGGGGCGTAGTCGTTGCTGTCGGGCTCCACGGTTCGATTCCTTGCGCCCGGAGACGAGGACGTCGACGAGGAGCACGCTGGACAAGGTGGTGAGGCGGCTCGAGGTCAGCGGCCGCGGTGGTGCGCGGTCATGGCGACGGCGGGCTCGGGGGATTTTTCCCCGACGATGGCGAGAGGAGGAGGAGAGGAATGGGGTTGCGGGGGTGTCCAGGAGGAAGAGGGGGCCGTTCTTATCGCGTCCATGGCGGGAGGGAGGCAGGTGAAGGGCGGGGCCGGGCTGGCGGCGACGCGTCCACGACGGGCGCCGGACGGGAGCAGGTGGGGGGGTGGTTGGAGGAAGAAGACAAGGGGAGTGGGCTGGGCTGGGCTGCGGTGGCTTCGCCCCAGGCGAGGTTTAAGTGTTTTCCCATTTTTTGGTTTTCTGTTTATTCAAATTCTTTTCTGTAATTGATTTGTTAACCCTAGCATTTTTGAAAAATATAATTGGTGTTTGTAAATTAGTTTTATATATTACTGAGGTGCCACAAAAAGTTGTGCAGCAAAATAAATTCATTGGATATTTCTTTTAAATATAAAATGCCCAAAGTAGGGTTTTAACCTACTGTTTGAATTGTTTACAATTTTCTGTAACTTCAAAAATTATCAAAGTTGGTCCAACATGATTAAAATGGTTTTAGGCAATTTACAAAAATAGTTCCATGATTTTTGGAACAACTTTATTCCAGCACTTTTGTTTTAATTTTCATTCAAGGTAGTTTCAACTAGGGTTTGGTTTCATGATGAGCAAAATGCATTGGGCTTTGTGTTTTGATTACCAACCAGCATGGTTTGAAAAGAGCAGAAGCAAAGTTTGATTAGGGACAGGGGATAACAGTGATTAGCAAACAGTGATAGTCAACAGTGATGATCATTACTGTTACAAGCATCTGAGGGTGTTACAAATCTCCCCCACTACAAGAATTCTCGTCCCGAGAATTTAAGTGGTAGCGAGGAAAAGTTCGGGGTATTCATCGCGAAGGCGATCTTCGCGTTCCCAAGTGGCTTCATCTTCAGAATGATTCGACCACTGAACCTTGAGGAACTTGACGGTCTTGTTGCGGGTTCGACGCTCAGACTGATCGAGAATGCGGCTCGGATGTTCTCGATAAGTTAAGTCTTGTTGCAGCTCGATCATATCATGCTCCACTTCGCGGATAGGATCCTTGAAGCAGCGACGGAGTTGCGACACATGGAAGACATCGTGGACTTGGGAGAGGTTCGGCGGCAATTCCAACCGGTATGCCACGGGTCCACTCCTGGAAAGGATACGGAACGGGCCAATGTAGCGAGGAGCCAACTTGCCCTTGATACCGAAGCGATGAGTGCCCCTCATGGGAGTGACACGGAGGTATGCGTATTCACCAGGTTGATACTCCATTTCACGGTGTTTGCGGTCATAGTTGCTCTTCTGACGAGACTGAGCGGCCTTCAAATGTTCACGGATGACATGAACTTGGTCTTCAGCTTGCTGAATAATATCCGGGCCAATGAGTGCACGTTCCCCAGTTGCTGACCAACTCAGAGGGGTCCGACACTTACGCCCATAGAGAACTTCATAGGGTGCCATCTTCAGACTAGCGTGGTAGCTATTGTTGTACGAGAATTCAGCAAATGGAAGAGATTCCTCCCATTTCTTGCCGAAGGAGATGACACAAGCTCGAAGCATATCTTCAAGTATTTGATTGACGCGTTCGACTTGGCCCTGTGACTGGGGGTGATAAGCGGTGCTGAGATGCAGAGTAGTCCCCAGAGCTTCTTGGAAACTCCGCCAATATCTGGAGGTGAAAAGGCTGCCGCGATCTGAACTGATCTCCAACGGAATACCGTGGAGCGACACGATTTGGGCGATATACAATTCCGCTAACTGAGCCGCCGTGATCTTCTCCTTGACTGGTATAAAGTGAGCAACCTTGGAGAACCGGTCAATGACGACAAAGATAGCATCGTTACCTTTCTGGGATCGGGGAAAACCGGTGACGAAGTCCATCTGAACTTTGTCCCACTTCCATACAGGGATTTCAGGTGGTTGTAGTTTTCCAGAGGGTTTTTGATGTTCCCCCTTGACGCGACGACAAACGTCACATTCAGAAACATATCGGGCAATGTCTTGCTTCATGTTGGGCCACCAGAATTGCTGACGGATGTCTTGGTACATCTTGGTGCTTCCAGGATGAATGGACAACGGGGTATGGTGAGCCGCTTTCATGACCTTCGGGGTCATATCCAGGTTCTCATGCCTGCCCTTGCTGTGAGTAACCACTAAACGGTTCTGGTAGAACGCCGCACCATTACTATCAAGGGTGAAGGGTGAGGGCCTCCCATTGGCGATATCGCGCTTAATCTTGTGTACGAAATCATCATAGAACTGTATACACTTGACGGATTTGACGAGATCCGGTTCAATGACCAGGTTATTTGCACAACCTTGAGGAACAATCTCGAGGTTCAACTTTTGAAAATCTTCATACAGAGGTGGTTGTTGTAGCTGAACCTCAAGTTCACTACAGTAAGCTTTACGGCTCAGGGCATCAGCCATCACATTAGCTTTGCCAGGGGTGTAATGAATATCCATGTTAAAATCGGCTATTGTCTCGAGCCATCTCTGTTGACGGAGATTCAGGTCGGGCTGAGTAAACAAGTATTTCAGGCTTTGGTGGTCGGTGTAGATCTCGCAACGGTTACCAACGAGGTAATGTCGCCACAGCTTCAATGCATAAATTACTGCCGCCAATTCGAGATCATGTGTTGGATATTTGTCTTCGTGAGCACGCAACTGACGAGAGCCATAAGCGATCACCTTGCGCTCTTGTAATAGGACACAGCCTAATCCTTGACGAGACGCGTCGCAATATATCACGAAGTCCTTCTGAGTATCAGGGGGAGCAAGCACCGGGGGAGAAGTTAGCTTGTCCTTGAGGGCTTGAAAACTTTCTTGACATTTATTTTTCCACTCAAACTTGACGCCTTTGTGAAGTAGATTAGTCAGAGGCCTGGCAATCTTGGAGAAATTCTCGACGAAACGGCGGCAATAGCTAGCGAGCCCGAGGAAACTGCGGACTTGCTTGACGGTCTTGGGAGGAGTCCAGTCAAGAATAGCCTGGATACGTTCTGGGGTGACGGCAATGCCATCCTTGGAAATCACATGTCCAAGGTAGGTTACTTCGGGAAGCCAGAACTCACACTTAGAAAACTTAGCGTAGAGTTTGTGTTCTCGTAGCTTCTCCAGTATAAGATGAAGATGTCCAGCATGTTCTTCTTCATTCTTGGAATATATCAATATATCATCCAGATAAACCACGACGAACTGGTCGAGGTACTCCATGAAAATATAATTCATCAATCTGGAGAAGGTGGCTGGAGCATTGGTTAAGCCAAAGGACATGACGGTGTACTCGTATGAACCATAGCGAGTAATGAAGGCAGTCTTCGGAATGTCCTCATCACGGACTCGGATTTGGTGATAACCCAACCTCAAGTCGAGTTTAGAAAACACCTTAGATCCGGCAAGTTGATCATACAGATCATTGATCCGGGGAAGTGGGTATTTGTTCTGGATGGTGGCTTGGTTAATAGGCCGATAATCTTGGACCAATCGGTTTGTCCCATCGCTCTTCTTGACAAAGAGCGAAGGTGCTCCCCAAGCTGAGGAACTGGGGCGAATGAATCCTTTCTGAAGTGCCTTGTCGATTTCCTCCTTAAGTTCAAGGAGTTCATGTGGCGGCATCTTGTAAGGACGCTTGGCAATAGGAACAGTGCCTGGCTTCAAGTCGATGACGAATTCCACTTCTCGGATCGGGGGTATTCCCGGCAGTTCTTCTGGGAAGACGTCGGGAAAATCGCGAACGACTGGAACGGTCTCGATGCCTTCGAGGGGGGCGGCATTCAAAGCATTCACCATAAATATATGTGTTTCGGCATCACGGGAAACTCGGGTGGTGTGGTTAACAATCCCGCCGGAGGGGTGTAAAAGACGGACAGAGCTGGTGCCACAGTACAGTGCGGCATCGTGAACTTTCAACCAATCCATTCCCAGGATGAGGTCTATGGTGGAGGTTTTCAGGATGATGGGGGACACAAGGAATATAATCCCTTCGACGTCAATGGTGACATCGTGTACCATCATGGAGGTTTGACAACGGCCTCCAGGGGTGCGAACCATCATCGGTGGGTTCATCTTCTCAAACGGAATGTTACGCGATAATGCAAATGCTTCCGACATGAATGAATGCGATGCTCCTGTATCAAATAAAACAGTAGCAGGTGCGGAATTAACGAGAAGGGTACCCATCACGGTAGCGGGTTGTTGCTGAGCTTCTTCAACATTGATGTTGTAAGCATGTCCGCGAGCATGAGCAGCAGACCCAGTATTATAGTTGGGGGTCCTGTTGTTGCCACGGCCATTTCCACGGCCAGCGGGGTGAACTACCAGTTGCTTCTTTTTCTGGGGGCACTCTCTAGAAAAATGCCCTGGTTGACGGCACGTGAAGCATAATCCATCCTGAGGACGAAGGGGTGTAGCACTGGGTGGTGCAGGCAGAGCTCTTGGCATCTGCGGTGGCGGAGGCAGACGGGGTGCTGCATAAGACGGCCTTGGAGCAGGGACAGCTGAATGAGTCACACTGGTAGGGAGCCAGATACGACGCTTCTGCGTTGCGCCCGAAGATGAGCCAACGTCACGATAACGCTTCAGAGAGTTCTTGTGCTCCATCTGGGCAGTCTCGACGGTGATAGCCTTGTTCACCATGGTGGCGAAGTTGGCGAAATCATGAACGGCAAGAGCGAGCCTGAGTTCTGGGTTGAGGCCACGACGGAACTTCTGCTGCCTGCGAGCATCAGTGGTGATCTCTCCCTCCGCATAGCGAGAGAGGTTGAGGAACTCGCGCTGATAGGCTTCAACAGTCATACCGCCCTGAGTGAGGTTACGGAATTCTTCCGCCTTGCGATCCATGATCCCCTGAGGAATGTAGCGGGCGCGGAAAGAAGACTGAAATTCATCCCAAGTGATGACTTCTTCGACTGGCAGGGAACGCTTGTGGGTGCTCCACCACTGAGCAGCTGCGCCTTTCAGATGATAAGACGCAAAGTTCACATAGTCGGCTGGTTCGACATTAGAAGACTCCAGCTCGTGAGTGATGTTGCGCAGCCAGTCATCAGCATCCAGCGGCTGAACAGTGTTGCGGAACATAGTGGGGTTGAGGCGGGTGAAGTCGTGCAGAGTCACAGTGGCATGCTGATGGTGGTGCCCATTCTGATTCGGCTGAGGGAACTGAGCCATGATATTCTGCATGAACTGACGGTTCATCTCGAACTGCTGCATCATCGCGGCCATGTAATCCGGCGGCGGAGGTGGGTCGTTGGCAGCACGACCACGACCACGACCAGCCATCCTGCTAGAATTTAACAGGGGTATTTCAGCGATGAAAATTTTGCGAGATACCGGGAATCCAGCCTGAAGTAAAACGACAACGTAAAGGAGACGCAGATATATAAAGGAGTAGTCATATAAGACATACACATGCGCACACCGAATCAATCGAAAATCGGGCAGCGTAACGTCGTAGAAATTAAGGAAAAAGGACTCTCTAGGCGGCGCGCAGACCGCGGTAAGGATTACACGACGCGACATAGATTCCACTATGTCAATCACGCCGCAAGAAAACTGTTGGTCACAGGAGTTGATGCCAGAGAACGCGCGGCCTGTCCAGAATGAGAATGGGATCCGCGGTCTGGGATCTGGCGTACGACGCCTGCAACACGACTCAATCAATGGGGGATGCACCAGAAAAACGCCGGGTGGAATCAAGAGAACGTGATCCTAATGTCAGCTTTTGTAAAACTTACCAGCAAGGATAAGAGAGTAGATTCCCAGAGCATAGGTAAGGAGAAAAGGATCCTAATACCATAGATGTCATACGTAGGGACATCGATGTGGGCCCGTAAGCCAAATATTAAGTTAGCCAAAATAGTTCTTTAAAGTCTAGACTCAACTTCGACCAGGTAGTGGTGGGGTGGCTTCCTACAGGCAGTCGGCTCTGATACCAACTTGTGACGCCCCCAAAATCAGACCGTGTACAGTAATCATACACACAGGTTACACGACTGAGATTAGGGTGCCACGATGATAATATCACAGCACAACACTAAACACAAAAGGATGAACAAATATATTACAATAGAGGGGGGGGTCACGCGGACCCGAATACATGAGTCATACAAACCATAATATCTGAGTACAGACATAGTTTTGCCTTAAGCAGGCTAGCACAAATCACATCAGAGATACAGAACGAAAAGGCGAGGCCTCCTGCCTGTGATCCACAGTACTACTCCTGGTCAACGGGGAACTCGACGTCGTAGTAGGCACCTCCGGGGTACTCCTGCTCCTGGGCTCCAACGTCGGCTGCAGCGGCCGATCAGGCAAAACAGTAGAGGAAATAAAGCAGGTGAGTATCTAGTATACCCGCGAGTCTTACGTCCGCTACTAAGCATTATGCATGATATCAACGGAATGAAGAGGCTGTATATAGTGGACTGAAGACAGAAGTTCAGAGCAAGGGTAAGAAACTAGGCCTAACGAAGACTAGCATCTTCCGACGGTGTCTTGCAGCATGAGGTAAGAATCAGCTAACAGTTTATATAAAGCATAAAGTAACAATGCAGCAGAAGTTGCTGCAGCATTGTATAATACTAAGTTGTAATAATTAACTATGCCTCCGAGTTCACCTCCTCGACATCCCTGCGAGGAAGAAAACCCGGAACCATACAGTTTAATAATAATAGTTTCTAGTGGTAAGATCCAGCTTCAGCATAAAGCATCCTGTTACCGTGGACACGGCTATCGATAGATCAATCTTCCCTGCAGGGGTGCACTTGTGTTGCTACACGCACGGATCTCCAGGGTGGCGGGAACCTTGTTAGGGAACGCTCCACCGAGGCTATCCGACACTTCATAGCCCATCTTTCAAACTCAACAGAGAGGCCATCCGCCGGTCTAAATCCTAAGTACTCAGGGCCTTGGACCCCAACCCTGACGTACTCCTGCACGGTGCGTGGGTGGCCGGGAAGCCGTAACAAAAACAACACAGCTCGAGCCAAGAAGACAGCGCACTTCCCGGCAATCAGCCCGCGGTACTGCTGACGTCTGAAGAGTCCTCGGACGACACTAAGAAGCGGAGGAGCCCATAACTCGTAGTTCCCACGGGTAGGTAGTGCGTACATGGCATATAGCCAACTCAAGACATTCACTGAACCATTTAGCATTATAATTAACCTGCATGACAACCGTTATCGTTGCCGCGACTTAACCGACCCGCGGACAACGACAGCAGCCAGGACCACCAGTACATCGGTGCCTGCCCTGTCGTCCCACCAAGTCACTGCGGTTACCGACAAGGTGAACCGTCTCCTTACCTTGTCTCGCGTGTGCTCCTGGAGGAGCTCGACTTTCGTGGGTTGGTAACTCTCGCGGCCAACGATCAGGGGCCAAGCACACCGGTACACTGGTCGTACCCTCCCTGTCGTCCCGTCGCAATACCTCTCGCGGGCACCGTTGGGTCGCCCGACTTCTTACCTTTAGGACAACCGTTACTCAAAACCCTATGGCGGTAAGAGAAAGTCAGCCTCGAGTGGAGTACAAAGATTACTCCTTGATAGCTCACACTTGAGGTGACTAGGCATAACCCAGATAGGGGCCTGGGGCGGTGTCTGCATTGTACCGTACCTGTGCAGCTATAATATTAATATCCGTGTTCACTCCCCTGAGTGATCACGGCCCTCTATCTAATCCTAGCTAACAATGCGCAGGGTTCACGGCTGAATAATGCATAAGTAATAATAGGCAGCATAGGATTAAAGGAAGGTACATCAAGGGGCAACAAAAAAAACAGGCTATGCAATTGAATGGGATTGTAATCGTAGCAGCAGCAGTAACAATGCCTAGTGCAAGAAATGTACGGAAAGATAGGCGATATCTGGGGAAGAGAATGGCTCTGCTTGCCTGCAAGCTCGACGGTAGTAGTGGGGTCGTCGACGACGTAGTCGTACTCAGCAGCGGTGTAGTCGACGGCAGCAGCGGGGTCTACCGGAGATTAAGGGGGGGAAGAAACAGTAAATACACAACAATTATAGCAATACAAATGCAAGACATAACAGATGAAATGTAAACGGGGTTCTAGCGCAGTGTAATGCAATATGCTCGGAGCGGAAATTCATCTGAGGATGAACTGCCGGCTCCGGGTGATTACCGGACAGGGTGTCCGGAGGGGGAAGGATCAAGCCGGAGGTGTCGTGGTTACCGGAACAACATAAGGGGGTGTATCCGTGCTATTTGAACCATTCCGGACAACTTTCGTGTTCCGAATAAATTCATCCGGGCACTCTAACAGTACCGGACAATTTATCGGACAGACGGTCCGGAGGGGGAATGTTCGATGTTTGTTGTGTTAGAGGGGTGTGGTAGCCATACGGATAGCGTATTCGTATTCGTTATATTTTTCCGATCAATTTTCATGTATAAAGTTTTTGAATCCGAGTTATGGTTTAAAAGTTATTGAATTTCAAAGTTTTAAATCAATTTAAATGATTTTTCTGGATTTTCTTTTATTATTTATTTAAACATTATCCAAAACATTATCCACAACATTATCCAGAACAGTGCTGACATCTGGGACCCACATGTCAGCCTCTGTTATTTATAATTCATTTAACTAAATTAGAAAATATCTCTGGACCCACCTGTCATAGACTGGAATTTCTAATAATTCTCTTAAATAATTAAACTGACAGTGGGGCCCAGGTGTCATAGACTCCAGAGCTGATTAAACATGTTTAACTAAACTAAATGGCTAGGGGACCCACATGTCAGTGACTGTGGGGGGTTTATTATTTAGTTAAACTACTCAGTTAACCTAACAGGGTAATTAGCCGGGGGGGGTCCACTGTCAGTGGCCCATTAGGGGTGAGATTAACCCCTAATCAACTGGCTGACACCGGGGTCCCACCTGGCAGCCTCACCGGAACCTCACCGGAGGCTCGCCGGCGGCGAGGTCGAGCTAGCCCACGATTCCGAGAGCCGTTGGAGGCGCCGCTGGTGGCAGTCGACGGAGAGCTCGAATCCGCGTCGATTTGGAGTGGTCTCGCGAGCTGGGACGCACGGAGGTGAGCGCATCTTCATCAATGGCGGCGAAGGTCGTCGGGCTCCAATGGCGAATGCATATACGGGTCGAACTCGAGCTAGCTACTGGTCCAAATCGAGCATACGCAACACGGGGGACCTACTGGTGCACTTGGCGTGGACTGGGACGAACCAAAACGACGACTCCGACGACGTGCCACGGCGGCCGGAGCAAGCGAGTTAGGGGAGAAGGCTACGGGCTACGCGAGCAACTACGGGAAGTTGGCGATGAACGGGAAGCTCACCAGGAGCGCGTAGAGGAGGGCAGTAGGCTCGGGGGAGGCTCGACGACGCGGGAATTCGACGGCGATGTCGCGGCGGCGCCGGAGGGGTACGGGGGCGTAGTCGTTGCTGTCGGGCTCCACGGTTCGATTCCTTGCGCCCGGAGACGAGGACGTCGACGAGGAGCACGCTGGACAAGGTGGTGAGGCGGCTCGAGGTCAGCGGCCGCGGTGGTGCGCGGTCATGGCGACGGCGGGCTCGGGGGATTTTTCCCCGACGATGGCGAGAGGAGGAGGAGAGGAATGGGGTTGCGGGGGTGTCCAGGAGGAAGAGGGGGCCGTTCTTATCGCGTCCATGGCGGGAGGGAGGCAGGTGAAGGGCGGGGCCGGGCTGGCGGCGACGCGTCCACGACGGGCGCCGGACGGGAGCAGGTGGGGGGTGGTTGGAGGAAGAAGACAAGGGGAGTGGGCTGGGCTGGGCTGCGGTGGCTTCGCCCCAGGCGAGGTTTAAGTGTTTTCCCATTTTTTGGTTTTCTGTTTATTCAAATTCTTTTCTGTAATTGATTTGTTAACCCTAGCATTTTTGAAAAATATAATTGGTGTTTGTAAATTAGTTTTATATATTACTGAGGTGCCACAAAAAGTTGTGCAGCAAAATAAATTCATTGGATATTTCTTTTAAATATAAAATGCCCAAAGTAGGGGTTTTAACCTACTGTTTGAATTGTTTACAATTTTCTGTAACTTCAAAAATTATCAAAGTTGGTCCAACATGATTAAAATGGTTTTAGGCAATTTACAAAAATAGTTCCATGATTTTTGGAACAACTTTATTCCAGCACTTTTGTTTTAATTTTCATTCAAGGTAGTTTCAACTAGGGTTTGGTTTCATGATGAGAAAAATGCATTGGGCTTTGTGTTTTGATTACCAACCAGCATGGTTTGAAAAGAGCAGAAGCAAAGTTTGATTAGGGACAGGGGATAACAGTGATTAGCAAACAGTGATAGTCAACAGTGATGATCATTACTGTTACAAGCATCTGAGGGTGTTACACTCCCCTCCACCATGGACGCTTCCCAGATGATCCGTGAGTAGTATACCTTGGACCATGGGTCGGTGATCAGTAGCTATGTGATGTTCTCCTCCCCTCTTTGTTCTTCATGGATTAGACCTCGTGAGATGCCCTACATGATCGAGGCACATATGTAATTTTCTGCTGTTGCTATGCTGAGTTTTCTGGGATCTGATGGATTATGAGACTGTGTTCAGTTTGTGATTGAGTAATATATTTGGTTCTTATCTTTTATATTTATGTTCTTGAGTAATTCTTGCATGTTCTCCGTTGTTGTTTATTGCTTTGGACAAGTAGTAGGTAGTGACTCCAAGAGGGAATGTTATGCTCGATTGTGGGTTCATTCCCCCTGATGACTAGCTTGAGTGACAGAAACATGAGTCTAGGGGATGTGTTGTTACCACAAGGGGGAAAACAACGGTGCTTGTAACCGCGGTTGCAAGGATTGTTTACTTTACGCAAAGTTCTTTTAATGCAGTTGTCTGTTGCTTTGGGTTTACACTTTGGGTGGGGTCGCAACTTAATACCAGCCAGATGTTCTGGATAGATATCTCATGGTCTTTTTAAAAATTGTGCATAGGAATTTTTACCATGGTCTTTTTAAGTGGTGTAAACACTCGCTTGATATTAGAGCTGAAGGAGAATTTTTAGAGTGCGATGAAGCTAGAGCTCTTGATATTTTGCATGGTCTATCTAGTTATTTTGTTTATGATCGTAGTATTGATATTGTTGTAGATAGACTTGCCACTATTGAAAAGAGGATGGATGCAATAGAATTGAGAAAGGTAGAGGAACTTAAGTCCAACAAGAAAGAAATGTTGGAGATGGATGATGATTGGGAGCCTTTTTTTAGGATTAGCATCTCTAACCAAGACTTCCTTTCTTTTTGTTATATTTGATCCATGGTTTCTACAATGCCAAGAATAGTTTATGATTCTTTGAAACTAGACGATAAATTGTCATATTATCATGAACATACTAGTGTAGATATTCCAGAGGTTAAAGGAAAGGTAAAAGAATTCCAAGTTGCATTCCTTAATAGGGTTGCAACGATGGATTTCTTCGTCATGGAGCCAAACCGAAGTAACATCGTGCTTGGAAGGGACTTCCTCCGAGCTATGAAAGGCTTCATTGATATTGGTAAGGGCCACATACGCTTACGTGGTAAAGTGAAAGGTAAGTACCTGTACCCTAGGAAAAAGAAGAATGAACTTATTGAAAATCAATTTGAAGGTTTTTATGACTCCGACGATCTAGGGGACCTTTGATTCTTCTTTTTGCTTTATGCCTAGCTTAAAGGCGTAAAAGAAAGCGCTTGTTGGGAGGAAACCCAAGATGTTTTTACTTCTGTCTTTAGTGGTCTTGATGATTTTTACTACTGTAGCAACATCATTGTATCTTTATTTTCAAGCTTTGTGCCAAATTCTAGCCTCTTATGATAAGGGAAGCAAAAGTTGTGACATGCTGTCCAGAAAACAGATTTTGTCTGCTTGACGGAAAAAATCAAAACAAATCGCCAGTTCATCTTTTTGAGCTGACTTTTTTACACATCAAGTTCTATTCAATTGTGAAACTTTCATATGTTCTGATTTTTTTTATTTGAGTTGCAGAAGTACCCCGAAAAAATTATTTACTACCTGTTGTTCTATTTTTCGCAGATTCTGCCACATTTTGCCTTTCCTCACTTTTGCAAACCTTAAGCTTGCTTTTCCTTTGCAAAAACTTTTTGGCAATCTTGTGAAACAGTAGCTCTTCAAGAATATCTTTATTTCCTGTGGAGAAAAAATATTTTATTAAGGGTACTAACCTCTCTAATCAGCTTATGATGAGTTATGTATGAAGGGAGTTTTCAAGTGCGCGAGGGAAGATGATGAAAGAAGATCCGGGAGAGTCAAACGGTCAAGCTTGGGGATGCCCCCATGCATATCCATTAAATATTCAAGGAGACTCACGTGTCTAAGCTTGGGGATTCCGCCGTGCATCCCCTTCTCCTTCAACAATCATCAGTTCGTCCTTCGTCTCACTATATTTTTATCACTTCATGTGTTATGTGCTATGCTTGGAGCGTCTCACTCTTAGGTTTACATTTCAGTTTTCCTTAGATGTTCTTGCTGTTCATAACAAGTTAGACCCCAGCTTACTTTGTGTGGGAGAGAAACACGCTCCACTTCAAACTAGAACACATCATAGGATTTTCATGCTTATCTTTCTGTTGTTGTGTGTTCTTTATCTTTTCGTAGCTACTGCCATGTTTAATTTTAGTTTGTCTTTTGCAAGAGCTTTGTATTTTTTTAGTTTGTTGCCGGAACTCTCTTTAGTTTTAATGTTTTCCTTGTTAAGAGAGTTGGTATTTGCACTGAGTTGTGTCTTGTCTTGAAAGTAGGTAACTGAGGTTGCTATTCGATTGTAGTAGTAACTTGCAATAGTTTTGAGGTATTGTTGTGAGTAATGTTTGAACTTTTGGTGTCAAGAGCTCTAGCCTATTAGTGATAGGTGTCGTATTTTGGGCAATCCGTATTTATTTTCAAAAACTACAAAACTAGTTCAGAACTCTAGCTACTAGATGGATCACTACTCTTTGGAGGGATCGGATATTAGAGTGCACTCACGTACCATGAGTCGAGGATGCACAAGGATAACAAAACCCCCATACACTCCTCCTCGGGGTACTTGTCTCTTTGTGAACCTCCTCATTAGATTGAGAGTTACCGATAATAAGTGCATGAGTTCTTCGGACTAATGTAAGTATTGAAAGTTGACACTTCCACCTCCTCATATTTACTAGCCTCTTCGGTATCGTGCATTTACCTCTTCTCACTCCGAGAGTTGGCGTCCACCTCGCCGGTGCATCCAAACCCACGGCATGATACGCTCTTTAATCGTAAACCTCCTTATATCTTTCCTCAAAACAGCTACCATACTTACCTATCAAGGCATTTCCATAGCCTTTCCGAGATATATTGACATGCAACATCCACCTCTTCATGACTTGATCTTCATGTCATACATGTTCCTGCTACACTGGCAGAGCCATACATTTGCATACATCATGATAGCTACATCTTCTTTATGTTGAGTCCCTTGTAAAGTGTGAAGATCTTCTATACTTCTTGTAAAATAGAGTGTTTCCCTTAAGTGAGGAAAACATCCCAAAGAAGAAAAAATTAAAAGATCCCAAAGAGGACAAATGAGAGTTAAATAGAAAGAGCCATTGAGGCCACCAAAAAAATAAAAAGAGAGAAAAAAGAGACAAATAAAATAAAAAGTGAGAAAGGGGCAACACTACTATTCCTTTTGAAAGATCCACACTCGTACTCCTTATCTTGTGCTCCATAGAGATGATCATTTATGCATATAGCTATGTGGGGACCTTCACACTATAAAACGTGGCTTGCATATTCCAAGGATGAGCCTCCTCAAACGAGCTCTAGGTCTTCATGAGCGAGCAAGTTGGATGCACCCCCACAAGTTCCATTGGAGAGCTTTTCTTAGCTCATATGTGCATCCATTGCATGGAAATCCCTACTCCTCACATCATATCTATGAGTTGGCCTTCTCGCCTATGATTTTCCTCATTGATGTGAGCCTTTCTCAACCTTTTTGTCTTCCTCCTCCACCATATTTCTCTCTTTTCCATCCTAAGTGTCAACTCTCGTGCTTACGCTCATCCATTGCATGAGTGCTAAAAATATCGAAAGGGAGTGGATAAAATTGACTTATATCTGGCTAGTGGTCTGGGGACGAGTCAAGATAAAATTACAAAGAAGACTAAGTGTGAAACTTTAGTAGATTGAGTTCTCAACAAATATTTTTTTTCTCGTATTCCAATCTCCCACTCCTTGCACGCAAACACCATTTGGAGACATTCGAGTCACGGCCAGCGAGAGCTCTTGCACCTAATGTTCTTATGTTGCTTGTTTCAATGCTAATATAGACTCTTGGCTGTTATGACTTGAATTGAATTACATACCTTGATGGTTTTACTTTCAAAGTTCTTATATGGTTGTTAGCATCTCACCATAGAAATTATGCTTGTTATCATTTACCTACTCGAGGACGAGCGGGAATTAAGCTTGGGGATGTTGATACGTCCCAAACGTATCTATAATTTCTGCTTGCTCCATGCATGGTTTGTGTGATATTGCTATGATATAGATATACTTTCATACACTTTTGATCATATTTGGACTAACTTATTAACTCAGTGCACCACAGTGCAAGTTCCTGTTTTCTGCTGTTTTTCTATTTCAGGTTTCCCCCATATTAAAAGTGCTCCAAAAATTCGGGAAAAATCAGATAAAAAATCAGCGCAGAAGAACCTTCAGAAATCCCCTGGATGGGGCCAAAGTGCCAACACCAGGGGTCCAGGCGCCCTAGTGGCGCGGCCTAGGGCTTGGCCGCTCCAGGGGGGCGCTTGGATACCTGGTGGCCCCCATGGCTGCCCCTCTTCGCCTATTTAATCTCCGTGACGGGATTCTTCCGAGGACAGAATACTTTTTCGCGATCTCGGCTCTGTTCCGCCACCGCCGCGCTTCCAAGATCGGGAGCGCCAGTAGACCTCTTCCTGGCACCATGCCGGAGCGAGCGTTGACCTCCGGGAGCCTCCCCTCAACCATGGACGCTTCACGGATGATCCGTGAGTAGTCTACCCTGGACCATGGGTCCGTCATCAGTAGCTATGTGATGTTCTCCTCCCCTCTTTGTTCTTCATGGATTAGACCTCGTGAGCTTCCCTACATGATCGAGGCACATATGCAATTTTCTGTTGTTCCTATGTTGAGTTTGTTGGGATCTGATGGATTATGAGACTGTGTTCAGTTTGTGATTGAGTAATATATTTGGTTCTTATCTTTTATATTTATGTTCTTGAGTAATTCTTGCATGTTCTCCGTTGTTGTTTATTGCTTTGGACAAGTAGTAGGTAGTGAATCCAAGAGGGAACGTTAGGCTCGATTGTGGGTTCATGCCCCCTGATTACTAGCGTGAGTGACAGAAACATGAGTCTAGGGGATGTGTTGTTGCCACAAGGGGGAAAACAATGGTGCTTGTAACCGCGGTTGCAAGGATTGTTTACTTTACGCAAAGTTCTTTTAATGCAGTTGTCTGATGCTTTGGGTTTACACTTTGGGTGGGGTCGCAACTTAATACCAGTGAGATGTTGTAGATAGATATCTCAAGGTGGATGACTAGTAGTAGATGCAGTTGGATTTCGGTCTACTTATTTTGGCGTACCGCCCATGCTTTTGAGCCTCGTCCTTTCTTTGTAGCATAGTTAGCATTGCGGTGCGTTTTAATCCTGCCAATTGCCCAGCTGTGATTTATTTACCTCACATAGCAATTTTATCGTCTTTTGGGAGAGAGACATCACTACTGAACATCACGGGACCCCGGTCCATATTCTCATCACTGTTTACACGCTCAATTTATTTTCAGTTTGACTTTCTAGTTGCTACTATTATTACCCTTTATCCCTTGTGTTTGATCCTTTCTAAACAACAAGGCCGGAGAGATTGACAACCTCTCTGAACTTCGTTGGGAGCAAAGTTATTTGTGTCGTGTGAAGGTCCAGGCAACGCAAGTGATTCTTTTTAGGCGCATCACTTGTCGAACCACCTACTTATCACTTCCGGAGTCCTACGGGAGACACTCTAAACCTTGGCATCTTTTCCAAGGGAAATTTGCTACTATCCTACATCTCACCTTCCACTTGGGGTAACCAATGAAGGGTGAGAATCCATTATCGCTTCCACACATCACAAAGCAAGGCTATACGTAGATGTATTGTACGGATAGAACACATCTAGTATGTGGGCATCAATTCTCCAATTGTTACCCTCTCACGTGTAATCGTTTAGAATTGCGGCAATGTTCTGAGGAAGCGGCCCCGACCGACCTTACGCGTTTACGCGAGACTGCTTCCACGCTTGACATATGGCTTGTACCATATAAGTGGCTCTGGGGGTGTCTGTCTCTCTAACATTAGCGATGCAAAGACGTTTGCAACGGAGGGCCCCGACAGGGGTGTAATAGAGACAATTGCGGGACTGGTGTTGTGGCTTGTTTTCGTATGATAGAAAACGGTCCTTTTCTCGAAATCCCTAGTAGCCACGTAAAACTTGCAAAATATAAAGTAGAAGGCATTTTAACTTTAATTTGCATGATGGGGGGAATCATAGTTAGTATGATTTATATTGTTGCATCATGTTTTGCTAATATGTCAGATATACGATGGTAGCATTATAGGATGATCCCTCACTAATTCAACAAAGTGTCCTTCCTTAGTGAAGCACCATCTGGAAGGTCTGTCATTAAGGAGGCATCACGTGTCACACAGGTGTCAAACATTTTTACGTTCACAAGAGATGGGTGGAGCAAGTCTAGCATGTCCAGAAACATGGCCTTTGTAAGGCCAAATATGTGGTACTGTTCTAGATCTAGATGTTTCCATCCAGATCCGGGGACGAAGCATATATCGGTCCCACCGCGACATATGACGAAGTCATATGCTCCGGATTTCCAACATGATATCACAACATTACGGATACAAGGATACAACATATCATACAATTGGCATACAACTGCCTGAGATACAATACAATAGCGGAAGATAAATGTATGAGTATAGACTACAATAATTTGCCTGCTGGCAAAGAGAAAAACATCGATCCCCATAACCACACGGGTCCAGGCCCTCCGCCGGGATCCGCCTAACTAGTCGTCGTCGAGTCTCCACGTGAAAAGTCGATCACCGTACCTGTTGTCGATCAAGAACCCTGAAAAGGGTTTGGGGGTAGTATCATGAGTACAAAGGTACTCAGCATCCGACTGTAGTGGCCATATGACCCAGCAAGGACTTCATCACTCGTCATTCTAGGACAACTAGTAGTTTACGGCAAGGAAGGGTTAAGTGGTGAGGTTGCTGCAGCACTAGCATTTATGAAGTGGCTAACGATCTAGAGAGTAAGGTAAGAAGCCAAGCATTCGATGAGGAATCGCCTCCAACAAGTCTTTCTATCAACTACTTACGCAAGCATAACACCTATCCTATCCTTGTCCTCCTCTTCGCATCCTGACGAAGAAGAAGCAGTCAAGGCACACACACGTTGATCAAGTTATATTAAGATTATCTCAGTTGTTGTTGTCTATGAACAAGGAGTAGGTCTCAAGTCGTCCATAACCGTGGACACGGCTTCTCGAAAAGATTTAACCCTGCAGGGTTGTACCAACTGCCCATTACAAGCCTCCGCACGCATGCCCATGATAGGCAACCATTTTATGATTTAGTCCCGAGAGATCCGGAACGACAGGTCCCTCTAACTAACAACGAACAAATCCGGGTGGCCCCCGGGGAGTCGACACCCAATCCAAAGGCCGGCTGCGCTATCGGATCAGACTCTTCCGGCTTGACGAGGTCGGGTTAACTACCCAAACAGATGTGGGCAGCCCCCTAGCTTCCAGGTGTGGACAAAGAAAGAAACCATGTCTCCGCTGGCCCGAGTTGTTTGAAAATCTGCTGGGAGCTCACTAGTCACACACACAGTTTTCAAATGGTAAAACCAGCTTGGGCCACCTCTAGAAATGTTTGAAGCTAGGTAGGTAAGAAAAGGAGACCCCATAAAATCCCACACGCGGTTAGGCACGCTCAGTCTTGAAACCAATACCCGGAACTCGGATCCTAGGTGACTCGGATGGAACAAAGCGTCGGGGCGGGATAGCCTAGACCTTCCATCCTTCGTCGAGTATAGTCAACATTATAATAATCATATCATCAACAACAATATAATAATGTGATAGCCCAAACCAAGGAGTAACAGGGGGTAACATCGTAGCATCCTAAGCATGCATACTAAGAAGGGGCTGAGCAACGAGCAATAGTAACATAGCAGTACATGGCTTGCTGGGAGGGGACATGGCTGTATCGGTTTGAGATAGGCTGTAAACATGTGGTAGGATCAAACATCGAACCTAACCTAGACTAGCATGCAAACCGCTGGTTGAAATACAATGGATCATAAGTAATGTATAGTCCTTGCCTATTGATAAGTCGGGTTCCGAAGGTGTAGTTGATCGCAAACTCGCGTCGTCTCCGAGAGGTACCCGCGGAAGCACACAAGACGATAAACACTGGAAATCAATCAACAATAAAGCACTCTATTACTACGAGGAAAACACGAGCAAGCATCAACAATAAGGCAACACGAGACATCGCACCTACCGTTGAGAGCCGTTACTAGCAGGTTAAGTGGAGTACTCGTCACACACGACGATACTGCACATTTAGAAAGGTTCAAGTTGTTTAGCTACCGGTGAGCAACAAAGTTGTTATCATGGCATCTCACTCAAGCATGGCATAGCACACAAACATGGCAAGAGATGAAACATAAATAATCTACCAATACTAGTCAAGTTAAGCGGGTAAAATTCCTACACATGGCATCTTGTTATTTACCCCGCAAAATAAATATGTTTGGTACTGTTTTGCCCCTAAACAATATTTTATTATTTTTATTAGCAAGAAAGAGCAGCATAAACACAATCTACATGCAATTCTAGTCATGTTACATATAAAGAACACCCCAAACGGAGTTACGGTTAAAAAGATACAAGCAAAACAAGTTACGGGCACAATCTGCCAACATCACGAAGCACTCTTTAGAGCAATGCATCAACAGGATAATCAATGCAAACATGCTCACAAATGATATGGAACTAAAGTAGACATGACAGGGAAGGCATGGCAAAGAGAATCATGCAAATAGGCATCATAGATCAAAAGATATTAAGCATGCAACATGGCATCGGAACGTTACAGACTTAGAGAAAAACAGAGTTGGCTGTCAAAAACAGAAGGATAGCAACTTTGGAGCTCAATAACTATATGACCAGAAAGCATATCATGACAATGCAATACATATAATGGAAGTAGACATGATGCTTAACAATATGCAATTGGAATCACTCAATTCCGATAAACGGTCGCGACACATTCATCGACCGAAGTTGCAACAAAATATAAACAGCAGCACACTACCAGCAGGGTAGCTACTTTGGAGAAAGATACAATCAACATGAAGCAAGCAAATATGACATGTGAATGCATAGAACTGAAGTAGAAACAATGCTTAACAGGACGAAAAAGGAATCAATCAATTCCGATGAACGGTTGCGAAGCAATCGTCACCCGAAGTTGCAATAAGATAACAGTTACAGCAACTTAGAAGCAGTTAACGACAGGTAGCCCTGTTTGAACAACAATAACTACATCTAAACAACCTCAAAACAAATAACTCACAAAATATAAAAGCTAGAGCACACAATTCTAAATAATTCCTCTTTTGGGCGCAACGCGATTCGAGATACTGTTTGATCGATACACGCGGTGCAGAATTGAATCAGCAGCAGATTTCCACAGACTTAGCCAAATCAGACACAAAATGAAAGAAAACAGAAAAAAAATAAAAAAGGAGGGGCGCTGGGCTGCTCACCCAGTGGGCTTGGCCCAACTTCGGGCGGCCGGGGCAAGGGAGAGGCCGGCTGGGCCTCGTGGCTTGCTGGGCTCTGGCCGGTTGCTGGATCAGGCCGGCCCACCTGGCGCGGCAGCCTGGATCGGTCTCCTCCCGATCTGAGGCGAGGCCAGGGAGGCGGCGTCCATCGCCGGTGAGTGGCATGGCGGCTCGGCGCGGAGGGAGGTGGAGGCAACGTGGCCCAGGACGGTGGATCCGGCCGCGACGTCCGGCTGGGCGGCCGTGGAAAAGACCCAGGACGGCGCGGCGTCTCGGGCTTCTGCCGGCGGTGACCTGCGGCGAGGAGGGGAGCGGCGAGGTGAGCGCAGACGGAGAGAAGGGAGGAGGGAAGAAGGGAGAGAGGAGGGTGGCGGCGCCGGCTTGCCTGCAGCCGCCGGCTGGCCGGAGGCGGCGGCGCGGTGAGCCCATGGGCATGGCTGCGGGAGAGGAGAGAGGAAGATGGAGGTGCCATTGGTGGGGCTGACGTGGCGCAATCTGGGCCACTGATCTGCAGATCGAAGGGCCAGAAATTGCCTGGGATTAGGGTTGACGAAAATGGGGATATTTTTGGGGCAAAGTGGAGGGGGTGGCTGCAATTTTGTGGATAGGGAAACCCTAGAAAGGGGTGGGAGAGTGGTGGTCTTTATATAGCCCAGGTGGCTGGCAGTTAGCAAAAACATCCCCGGATTTTCTCTCGCGCGCGCGGTGCTCACGTTTTTGACTACCGGGGGTCCGCAGGACCTCCGATTCGGGTAAAACTTTGAACTGCGCGACCAGCGCGTCGAGCCGGCGGCGTTCACCTCGCGTTGGAAACGTTCCGAGAACACTTTCCGGCGCGCTATAAAAATATCCCGTTTAATTATTAAACGGGGTTTTTTCGTTCCGTTCGCTGCGGCTGGTCTCGTGCGGTTTTCGCGAGGGTGATCGGGTGAAACCCGGCTTCGCAAAGGTCGAGTGTCAGTGTGGCAAAGATCGGTCTCCGTACGATACGAGATAAGAGGGGGGAAAATAATCGCCGATCGATAAATCGGGGATGCAAACACCGCAAGCAAATCAGACAATCAAACAATTCACACCGAAAACAAAATTTTTAATTTTTGTGAAATTTGGGCTGTTACAATACAACACCACCACTAAGGGATCTCGTCCCGAGATCCTGGACGATCCGGGGGAGAGGGGGGAGAGAAAAGGGAGTCGACAATCTTCAACACCACCAACAAGGGACTCTGCTCCATGTCGAAGTCGAACTTCTGTCGTGATAATTTTCCGCAGAGAGACGGCAACGTCAGAAAACGAAACCATCAGTGACAAGAGGAAGAACGATCGTTAAAACTAGATCAAGGGATAGTGATTTTCGACACAAGTCGTAAAAACACCGGGCAAAAGGAGGGAGAGCAAAGGACGACCCAGATGATATCCGAAACCGGAGAAGCTAAAGGTACTACAGGAATTCCCACCTGAGATCGGAATCGACACAATATGCTGCAAGCAAGGCATTGTAACGAGCCCGAGCTCCACACACTCGAGATCCTAGAGTTTTGAAGGGGATAAGATAAGAATTAAAACACTTACGACAATTGTCCTGACCAGAGCAAGGGTAAGGAGTAAAAAGATTCCTACTCTCCGATAACTAACTTAGTAACTACAAAATATATTGTTTTGTCTAGAATCGACTTCGGCCAGAAAAGGGATCCTACGGTTGGTAAGGCTCTGATACCAAGTTGTAAGGCCCGATATGCGGTACTGTTCTAGATCTAGATGTTTCCATCCAGATCCGGGGACGAAGCACATATCGGTCCCTCCGCGACATATGACGAAGTCATATGCCACGGATTTCCAACATGATATCACAACATTACATATACAAGGATACAACATCTCATACAATTGGCATACAACTGCCTTAGATACAATACAACAACGGAAGATAAATGTATGGGTACAAACTACAAGCAAATACCTCGTGGCAAAGAGAAAAACATCGATCCCCATAACCACACGGGTCCAGGCCCTCCACCGGGATCCTCCTAACTAGTCGTCGTCGAGTCTCCACGTGAAACGTCGATCACCATACCTGTTGTCGATCAAGAACCCTGAAAAGAGTTTGGGGGTAGTATCATGAGTATAGAGGTACTCAGCATCCAACTGTAGTGGTCAACTGACCCAGCAAGGACTTCATCACTCGTCATTCTAGGACAACTAGTAGTTTACGGTAAGGAAGGGGTAAGTGGTGAGGTTGCTGCCGCACTAGCATTTATGAAGTGGCTAACGATCTAGAGAGTAAGATAAGAAGCCAAGCATTCGATGAGGAATCGCCTCCAACAAGTCTTGCTATCAACTACTTACGCAAACATAACACCTATGCTATCCTTGTCCTCCTCTTCGCATCCCGACGAAGAAGAAGCAGTCAAGGCACACACACACACGTTGATCAAGTTATATTAAGATTATCTCAGTTGTTGTTGTCTATGAACAAGGAGTAGGTCTCAAGTCGTCCATAACCGTGGACACGGCTTCTCGAAAAGATTTAACCCTGCAGGGGTGTACCAACTGCCCATTACAAGGCTCCGCACGCACGCCCATCTCTCTCAGTTGCTACACAGTATAGGCAACCATTTTATGATTTAGTTCCGAGAGATCCGAAACGACAGGTCCCTCTAGCTAACAGCGAACAAATCCAGATGGCCCCCGGTGAGTCGACGTCCATCTCAGTAGCCGGCCGCTCTCTTGATCTGGTCTCTACCGCCTGTCGCAGGTTTGGATAGCCGGTTAATCACACATGGGAAACTGGGTCCTCAGCCGGACAAGGTGAGCCAGCAAGGGAACTATGTCCTCACTGGTCCAGGTTGGTTTGTAAACAATTGGCGGCCGACCAGCACACACACGGTTTCAAATGGTAAATCAGCTTGGGCCACCACTGTAAATGTTTGAAGCTAGGTAGGTAAGAAATGGGGACCCCATAAAATCCCACACGCGGTTAGGCACGCTCAGTCTTAAAACCAATACCCGGAACTCGGGTCCTAGGTGACTCGAATGGAACAAAGCGTCGGGGCGGGATAGCCTAGACCTTCCATCCTTCGTCGAATATAGCCAACATTTATAATAATCAATATCATAAACAACAATATAATAATGATGTGATATTCCAAACCAAGGAGTAACAGGGTAACATCGTAGCATCCTAAGCATGCATACTAAGCAGGGGCTGAGCAACGAGCAAATAGTAACATAGAAGTACATGGTTTGCTGGGAGGGGACATGGCTGTATCGGTTTGAAAGAGGCTGTAAACATGTGGTAGGATCAAACATCGAACCTAACCTAGACTAGCATGCAAACCGCTGGTTGAAATAGAATGGATCATAAGTAATGCATAGTCCTTGCCTGTTGATAAGTCGGGTTCCGAAGGTGTAGTTGATCGCAAGCTCGCATCGTCTCCGAGAGGTACCCGTGGAAGCACACAAGACGGTAAACACTGGAAATCAATCAACGAGCAAGCATCTATTACTATGAGGCAAACATGAGCAAGCATCAACAATAAGGCAACACGACACATTGCACCTACGGTCGAGAGCAGTTACTAACAGGTTAAGTGGAGTACTCGTCACACACGACGATACCGCACATTTATGGTGGTTCAAGTTGTTTAGCTACAGGTGATCAACAAAGGTTTTTAACATGGCATCTCACTCAAGCATGGCATAGCACACAAACATTACAAAAGGTGAAGCATACATAAACTATCTAATCTAGTCACCTTAAGTGGGATGAAATCCTAGACATGGCAAACTATTGCGGACCCCACGATAAAATGGAATTTGGTACTGTTTTGCCCTAAACAATATTTTATCATTTTAATTAGCAAGCAAGAGCAGCATAAACACAACCTACACGCAATTCTAGTCAAGTTACATATAAAGAACATTTTAAACAGAGCAACGGTTAAAAAGTTATAGCAATTGCAGTTTACAGTGGCAAGCAGTTGTAAATAGCAGGTAAACAACATGTAAACAAGGTAAAACATGGCAACAAGCAACATTTTATTAATCTACACAAAATTCTAAGCAACTTTCATGTTTAAAGCGTCGCGATCCGAGCTACGGTTTAACCGCAAACTACTGCGCAAAACAGATCAGCACACATTTTACCAGGGACTTAGAAAAAAAAACAGCAGGGTAAAAAAGGAAAGAAAAAAAAGAGAGACCTCATTGGGCCGGCCCATCTGCTACTGGGGTGGAGGCAGCTCAAGCTGGAGGCCGGCTGGGGCCTGGTCGAGCTGGGCTTGCGTTGACGGGCCAGAGGGAGAGGCCGGCCCACCACGCGTCCAAGCGCAGCGACGACTGGATCGGGGCCGTCCCGATCCCGACGGCGGCGGCGGTTGCCGGCGGCTCGCCGGCGCAGTTACGCGGCGGGCGAGGAGGCATGGCGGCTGGTGGAGGCCGGAACGGCGTGGGAGGCCGGCATTTTGACGATCTGAGGCGGAAGGAGGCCGGGGTTCCCGTGGCGGCGCGGCTCGACAACTGGCCGACGAGCTCGGGCCCTAGGTCCATGGTGCGGCGGCCGGCATCTGGAGGGGAAGGAGGAGGTCACGGGCAAGGGGGAAGGGGGAAAGGAGGAGAAGATGGAGGAGAGGGAGGCCGGCGTCGCGGCGGCTGCAGGCGCGGCGAGGCGGCTGCGCGGCTGCCGGAGTTGGCCGAGGCGAGGCGGTGGCTCCACGGGCGGCGCGGTGGAGAGAGGAAGAGGAGGTGCGGTTGGTGGGGGATGGGTGCGATCTGGGTCGTCGGATCTCCGGATCTGACGGTCCAGATCATAAGGGGCTAGGGTTTGGGCGAAAATGGGATAATTTTGGAGCAAAATTCCAGATCTGGGGCTGGTGGCTGCCTATTGTTGCTAGGGAAACCCTAGAATGGGGTGGGAGTGTGGTGGTCTTTATATAGCCCAGGTGGCTGGAAGTTTGCAAAAACATCCCCGTTTTTTCTCTCGCACGCGCGGTGATTATGTTTCTGACCGCCGGGGGTCTGCGGTACCTCCAATTCGGGTAAAACTTCGAACTGCGCGATCAGCGCATTGTCAGAACCCTCTGTTAGGTAATGTGCTAGGATCAAGTAACCTTGCATCATGTCAAAAAATTTCAAAGGAAATCAACTTCAAAATCCAAATGGGAGAAGGAACACCCCCCAGATGAATTAATTCAAAAGGCCAGATAAAAATCTTCTCCAAAAATTCATGTTAGATTTTTGAAAAGTCTTATAAATGAGTGTGATCACATATCAAGTGATGTGGGACCCATCCCATGCTCATAGATTTTTCAAATAATCAAACAGTGCCTTGGAATTAAAGAAATACCCCTATTTGATTTAAGATTCAAATTATTTGAATTTTAAAAATGTTGAAATTTTATGAGTGGCTAGTCGATATTATTATGAGGCCACATAAAAAATTTCAGCATTTAATAAAATGTTTAGCTATTTATTTTAGCTAAACAGAACAAATGTCAGTAAAGGAAAATAGAAAAGAAAGCAGAAAAACCTTACCTGGCGCCCAGGCGAAGACGGCCCACCCCAGCCCAGCCGGCCCACAGGGGCAGGGGTGTCTTCTTCCCCCTCCCGCGCCTCCAAGCTGCTCAGTGGAATGCCACCGAGCTAGCCGGGGACGACACGTCGCCGTCGAGGAGCTTCCAGGCCTCCCCGTGGCTTCTTCTCGCACCTGGAGACTCCCCGCAGCCTCCGCAGTCCATTCCCCCCCTCCACGAGCTCCCTCCCCTCCTCTCTCGCCCGTTTCGTCGTCGCCCGAGAAGAACGCCGGAGCGCCGTCGAGCCCCCGCGTGGCCACCGTGCCCTAGGGCTCAAGCCAGCAAGTCCACCGTGCTCCTCGTCGTCTTCTTCATCGACCTGCGAAAGGAATCGGAGCAGGACGCCTCCACGAGCTCGCTAGCTTCGTCGTCTTCATCGCCGGCCGCCGTGGATCGACTTCAAATTCCGGCAGCTCCAGCGCCTCCCCGAGCAAGCCACCACTCCAGATAGATTCAGGGTGAGCTCACGGCCGGAACCCCTCACTTCTCCCCCTCATTTGCTTCCTCTAGCCGGATCCGCCATGGACGCAGGAGCTCGTCGCCGCCATGGTCGTCGTCCTCCTCGCTCCAGTGCTCGTCGTGAACCCCCAGTGCACGCGTTTGACTCCTGCACGTGCTAGCATTCGAACGAGCCCCGAATCAACTCCAACCGTGCACCACAACGTCATCTACGACCTCGCCGGTTCTCTGTTTCCGCCGGAGTCGTCGCCGTCGTCGCTACCGACCTCCCCGTGATCCCCTGTTACTTCCAGACGACGCGGAAGACCTCCAGGAGCAAGGCGGTGCCCTCCGTTTCCCCTCCCGTGGCCGGAATAGTGATCCCGTGCAGCGCCGCCGCGACTCCAGTCGCCGACGTTTAGCCGCCGGTGGATTAGCCCGTAAGCACTTGGCTAATGACCCCCTGGGTCACTGACCAGTGGGCCCAGTGGTTTAATTAAGCCACTGGATTAATTTAACCCACGGGTTAATTAACCCAGTCACTGACAAGGTGACCCCACATGTCAGCCCCCCCCTGACGTCAGCACTTGCGCAATAAATCAGTTAAATGAATTTCCAGAGATTATTTGATTTAAAGAAATTCCAGAAATTCCAGAAAATACCCCAAACTTTGGAAATTCATAGAAAATTCAAATTAACTCCAAATTGGACAAATAATATATGAAAAATGATCAGGAGAAAATTATCTTTCCAAATATGCAACTTTCAACTATGTTTGAGTTGAATTTAAAATGTGATCAGTAGCATTTGCTATTTGAATTAAATGGAATTAAATCAAATTCAAATCAAATATTTTTGCAACTTGAACCATGGCAACATGCTACATTTCAATCACACATCAGAGGCATATCATACACATTTCCAAAAGGTTCAAAATGATCAAACTATGTCACATGCAACTTGGTTAATTTGAATTCAAATGTGGAGTTTGAATTTGCAATTCAATTTGCAATATACTCCATTTAAATGGAATGCTCAACACATCAGTATCATGAACATCAACCTTTCAATCTTATTCATGCGATTGTGCATTGTACATTATGTTGATCCTATGATTGTCATGTTGCTGATAGACGTGGAGCCGGAACCCGAGGTCACCCCCTTCGTTGAAGACCCCGAACCCGAACCTCGTCAGCAAGGCAAGCAAACCCCCATTGATCATGTCGATAAAATCCCACTTTCCTCTCATGTCTCGCTTATGCATTGTTTAGGATGATCACCATGTTACGATTCTAGCGCATAGATGAACCTGTCGGGACCCTGGGTTAGCGTATGCAAGTCCAGTTAAGGCATAGTCATATGGAGAGCCGAGAACCGTACCCACTTGTCTAAGCAGACAAGGCCAAGCACAGAACGTTCTCGGAAAGCATCGTACGTGAGGGGCATCCCATCCAGGCCGGATGATCAACTGAGATGGGTCCTCATCGTCCGCACACAAGTCTAATGATATGGGTGGTGAACTCCCATATTCAAAGACAAGTCGCCTCAACCATACTATCGACTATCTCATAACTCTTACATAGACTTACTCCAGCCCGATCACTTAGTCGGGGTCTAGGGCGGGCTCAATCATACCACAAAGTGTGCACGAGACAGATTCTCTAACAATCGCATCGCGATGCCCCAAGCTGCGCACATCTAAGGGCCACTTGGTGTATGAAAGACCGCCACCCAGTACACAACTAAGGTCTCGAAAACCCATACAAAGACATGCATGTTATAAACATACACGCAGCACACATGCCTTGTATGAACAGCATGTACCATTGCAATTCTCTACAAAGTATACATTTTATTTATAACTCTTATAGAGTACACACAGATATCACATACATGTGATCCAACATTACAACACAGGCGGAAGCAAATTATGTCTGAGTACAGACAAGTTTAACAAATGGCTTAAGAAGCCTTATTTAAACACAAAGCCCTCCACGAGGGAACCAGTCTGCTGACTGGGACTAGACTGGCGTCATCTAAAACATAGATTAAGCAAACGTGAGTACAAAGGCGTACTCAGCAAGACTTACATAGGAACTATACTACTCATGCACATGTGTCAATGTAAAGGGAGGTGGGGTTCACTTGCAGAAGTGCCAGCTTTGACTTGGCTAATCCTGAACTACGAGTACCAGACTTTGAGGTAAGAAGCGTACACGAGTCCACTACTTTCACCAACCAATACACCACTATGGTGTCTTCCTCGACTTCCCCACGAGGAAGCACTCCATAGCACTCACACTTATCTTGGTGTGTTTTAGAAGAATCCGGTTCAAGTTGTCTAATAATCAAGCTAAGCTTTCCAAGCAGTCTATAACCGCGGACGCGGCTATTCGAATAGTTTTGTTAACCTTGCAAGGGTGTACCGCTACACACACATGACCATCATTTACCGCCTTTGATCTCGACACCATTCAAGGGGTGTCAGCGAGGATGCTCACCACAACTGTTACCTCACAGCCGATCTAGTCCGAGAAAGCCGCCTACTTGGGTTGGTTACCACTATCGTGAACCCGGCCGGTTTACCGAAGTGGACCCAAGCGATGTGTGCGTGGTGCATAAGCCGGTCTCGGGTGAGCCGTTCTCTCACTTAGCATCCAGGCCACAAGCCTACCAGAACTCCGAACTACTGCGACATCTGGACATCGAAAGGGATGAGTTAGTAAGTTGAGAGGGGTCAGTGAGCCCAATGTGTGGTTGTACTCTTCATCTTGGATCACACACAAGAACTCATACTAGGGCGGTGTTCAACGAGACAACCCACTGTGTACTCCTACACAGCCTCTCATCGTTCACCTTGTATTAGGGTCGATTCACCAACACTTTTCTACCATCATCAACATGATCATTCCCATCCCGACTCACATCACAGTAACAACATGGTATCATACTAAGCATGCAATAAGAAGTAACATTGCAGGGGCCACATGATATCACACAACTCCTACATTTGCTAGGATTGTGGTTTGCTTACTACTTTGACAAAATGATAGGTCATGCAAAGGAATGGGTTCATCTATGCGGTAGAATCGTAACATGGTGATCATCCTAAACAATGCATAAGCGAGACATGAGAGGGAAGTGGGATTTTATCGACATGATCAATGGGGGTTTTCTTGCCTTGCTGACGAGGTTCGGGTTCTGGATCTTCAGCGAAGGGGGTGACCTCTTGCTCTGGTTCCACCTCTACTCGACAAACAAAGCACGAAGTAGCAATCAATATGAATGCAATGCTCAAGCACATGATTGAATGTTGAACTTGAAGTATAAGTTTTGATGTGTGTGAGACAATTCCATTTAAGTGGTATATATTGCATTTAAAATGCAAATTGAAACTCCACATTTGAATTCAACCTAGTCAAGTTGCAAGTGACATGGTTTGATTATTTTGAATCATCTTCACTTGTATAAGATGTGCTTTTGATGTATGGTTGAAGTATATCATAATTCCATGGTCCAAGTAGCAAAAGCATTTGGTTTGAATTTGAATTAAATTCAAATAAACCAAATGACACATGCTACTGGTCCCATTTTAAATTCAACTCAAACAGAGTTGAAAGTTGCATATTTGGAAAGATAATTTTCTCCTGATCATTTTTCATATATTTTTTGTCCAATTCGGAGTTAATATGAATTTTCTATTAATTTCCAAAGTTTGGGGTATTTTCTGGAATTTCTGGAATTCTTTTTAATTAGAAAAGCTTTTATTGCGCCAGCACTGCATCAGCATGACGTAAGGGGGTTTTGACCCCGGTCAAACTGACCACTGGGCCAGGGCTGTCAGCCTCTCATCTAATTTCCCTGTTAGGTTAATCTAACAGAGAGGATTAGAGGGGGCTGGGCCCACCTGTAAGTGACCCAGGGGGGTTGGTTTAGTGGCTAATCACCCCGGCCACGTCAGGCTTGCCGGCGGCTAGCCGCCGGTGGCCACCAGTGCGGCGGCGCTGCACGGGGAGAGCGCTCCCGTGGTCCAAATCGCGCGCTTCGACCACTGAGACGAAGCTCTCGGTGTCGCGCGTCGATTGAGACCGAAAGGGAAGGTGGGGAGGCCCTGTAGGCATGCCGGCGTCGAGCTTTGGCGGCGGCGGTGCTACTGGCTAGAGGCCGAACTCGATACAGAGCTCCAAATGGCGCGTGGTTGGGTGCGTTCGAAGCAACGGAGCACGGGGAACGCAAAGGACAAGGTAGCGGGGTCGATGGCTTAACGGTTGCTTGCCGACGACGAGCACGGCGGCGCTGCACTTCGTTGTTCATGGCGAATGACGACAGAGAGCGAGAGGGAGACCACGGAGTAGTTCTAGCGAACTGGGAGCTCACCGTGAATCCAACTGAAGCGGTGGCGAAGTCTGAGGAGCTCGGAGTTGGCCGGAATTGAAGGAAGTTCACGGCGGCTCCGGCGATGAAGATGTTGAAGCTCACGTCGTCTGCGTTGGCGTTGAGCTTCGATTGACTTGGGGGAACGATGGAGTCGACGGTGCTGGAGCGACCAGACACGGCGGCAAGGCTGGAGGAGCTCAGTCGCCACGTCGGTGCACTGCCGCGGCGCGCTAGGGTTTCTGCGGCGTAACGATTTCTTCGCGGGGAGAAGAACCAGAGGGCGAGGAAGGGGAAAGTGAGGCGCGGGGCGTCTCCTGGTGCGATAAGGACGCCTGGGGAGGCCTGGAAGCTTGAAGACGTCGCCATGGCGTCCACGGCGTCGGCGCCGCGCCACCGAGCTGCTTGGCAGCGCAGGGTGGAAGAAGACAAGGGGGGCTTCGCGGGCTGGGCCGGCTGGAGAGGTGGGCCTTGCCCCTGGCGAGAGGTAAGTCCTTTTCCTTTTTCTGTTTAATCTTTCCTTTCTGTTTTTCTGTATATTTGTTTTGACTTTGGTAAAAATACCAAATCATTTTATTAAATGCTGAAAACTTTTACATGGCCTCATAATAATATAGACTAGCCACTCATAAACTTTCAACATTTTTAAAATTCAAATGATTTGAATTTTAAATCAAATAGGGGTATTTCATTAATTCCAAGGTACTGTTTGAATATTTGAAAAATCTATGAGCATGGGGTGGGTCCCACATCACTTGATATGTGATCACACTCATTTATAAGACTTTTCAAAACTCTAACATGAATTTTTGGAAAAGATTTTTATCTAGCCTTTTGAATTAATTCATATGGGGGGTGTTCCTTCTCCCATTTTGATTTTGAAATTGATTTCCAAGATTTCTTTTGAAATTTTGACATGATGCAAAGGCACTAGCTAACCCTAGCACATACCTAACAAAGGGTTCTGACGACTCGCCCCCACTCAAAAGAATCTCGTCCCGAGATTCAGAAGTCTGTGGGAGGAAGGTGGGGTACTCGACAGTGAGACGGTCTTCTCTTTCCCACGTAGCTTCTCTTTCAGAGTGGTGTGACCATTGCACTTTCAGAAATCTAATCTTCTGACGACGAGTGACACGCTCTGCGGAATCAAGAATACGAACGGGGTATTCTCGATAAGAAAGGTCATCTTGGAGATCAAGCGTTTCATGGTCGACTTCGCGGATGGGGTCCTTGAAGCAACGCCTGAGTTGGGACACATGGAATACATCGTGTACTCGGGAAAGGTGCGGGGGTAGTTCAAGTTGGTAGGCAACTTCTCCACGTTTAGCAATAATGCGGAAAGGTCCGATGTAACGTGGGGCCAACTTGCCTTTGATACCGAAACGTTGGGTTCCCTTCAGAGGAGTAACCCGAAGGTAAGCTTTCTCATTCAGATTCTAGCTCTCTTGCCTATGATGACGATCATAGTAGCTTTTCTGACGAGACTGGGCTGCTTTCAATTTTTCACGAACGATACGAACTTGCTCTTCTGCTTCCTTGATCATATCCGGTCCAAAGAATTGTCTTTCACCGGTTTCAGACCAGTTTAGTGGTGTTCGACATCGTCGTCCATAAAGGAGTTCAAAAGGAGCCATGTTCAGACTAGATTGAAAACTATTGTTATAAGCAAATTCGGCAAATGGAAGAGAATTCTCCCAATTCTTTCCGAATGAGATAACACAAGCTCTGAGCATGTCTTCAAGAATTTGGTTAACCCTTTCGACTTGACCGCTAGACTGAGGATGGAAAGCTGTACTAAAGGAGAGATGAGTTCCCATAGCACGTTGGAAGCTTCCCCAAAATCTAGAGGTGAAAAGGCTACCGCGATCAGAATTGATTTCCAAAGGAACACCGTGAAGGGATACAATTCTAGAGATGTACAAGTCCGCTAACTGGCTAGCAGTTATAGACTCGCGAACCGGAAGGAAGTGAGCAACTTTGGAAAGCCTATCTATGACAACGAAGATGGAATTGTTTCCTTTCTGGGTTTTTGGAAAGCCGGTGATGAAGTCCATACCGACTTTGTCCCATTTCCACTCGGGAATAGACAAAGGTTGAAGTGTACCAGCAGGTCTTTGATGTTCTGCCTTAATGCGACGACAAACATCACATTCGGCAACAAATTGAGCAATGTCTCTCTTCATCCTAGTCCACCAAAATCTCTGGCGTAGATCTCGGTACATTTTTGTGCTACCGGGATGAATCGAGAGGGGTGTGTCATGGGCTTCTTTGAGGATGAGTTGCCTTAGTTCCTTATTCTTAGGTACTATCAAACGATTTTCAAAGAATACCGTTCCCTTGCTATCTGTGGAGAAACATTTAGCAATTCCGCTAGCAATGTTCTCCTTGATCCGGCGAACGCCTCGTGCACGCCTTTGGGCAACTATAATTTGATCCTCAAGTGTTGGTTTCGCCACCAAGGTAGAACGATAGCCATGAGGAACAATCTCAAGGTTGAGCTTGCGAAAGTCCTCATGAAGAAGTGGTTGATACTGCTGTAACATGAGGTTGTTACAGTACGACTTACGACTTAGTGCATCAGCCATGACATTGGCTTTGCCTGGGGTGTAAGAAATTCCTACGTCGTAATCTTTTATCAACTCAATCCAGCGTCTTTGCCTGAGATTAAGATCTGGCTGGGTGAAAATATATTTGAGGCTTTGGTGGTCGGATTAAATCTCACAACGATTACCAAGGAGGTAATGTCGCCAAGTTGTTAGAGCATGAACTACGGCAGTGAGTTCAAGGTCATGGGTAGGATAATTCTCTTCATGTGTCCGCAACTGGCGTGAAGCATAAGCTACCACATGTCGATCTTGCAGAAGTATGCATCCTAACCCTTGCCGTGATGCATCACAATAGATCTCGAAATCCTTTTTGGTGTCTGGAGGTGCAAGTACGGGTGCAGAAGTCAATCTTCTTTTTAGCTCTTGAAAGCTTTCCTCGCACTTGGGAGTCCATAGGAATTTCTTATCTTTCTTGAGGAGTTCAGTTAGAGGCTTTGCAACTTTAGAAAAGTTCTCGACGAAGCAACGGCAATAGATGGCTAGGCCAAGAAAACTTCTAACTTGCTTAACCGATTCAGGTGGAGTCCAGTCAAGGACGGCCTGAACTCTCTCGGGATTCACAGCAATGCCTTTTGCAGAAATCACGTGGCCTAAGTAGGTCACTTCTGGTAGCCAAAATTCACACTTGGAGAATTTAGCATACAGGCGATGCTCTCTAAGTTTCATCAATACCAGCCTTAGATGTTTGGCATGTTCTTCTTCGTTCTTCGAGTATATAAGGATGTCATCGAGGTAAACCACGACGAACTGGTCCAAATACTCCATGAAGATCGAATTCATCATGCGTGAGAAAGTGGCGGGGGCATTGGTTAAACCAAAGGACATGACGGTGTACTCGTAAAGACCATAACGAGTAGTAAAAGCCGTTTTGGGAATGTCCTCATTTCGGATCTTGATTTGATGATAACCTAACCTCAAATCCATCTTTGAGAAGACAGAGGATCCTGCAAGTTGATCATAAAGATCATTGATCCTGGGCAGTGGGTACTTGTTCTTTATCGTCGCTAAATTTAGCGGACGATAGTCTACGCACATCCTTTCTGTTCCATGTTTCTTCGTTACGAACAGAACGGGGCAACCCCATGGCGATGAGCTAGGGCGGATGAAGCCTTTCTCCAACAAAGCTTCCAGTTGGGTTTTAAGCTCAGCTAACTCACGTGGGGCCATTTTGTAGGGACGTCTAGAAATTGGTGCGGTCCCTGGGGCAAGATCTACAATGAACTCTACACATCTGTCGGGTGGCATTCCCGGCAGCTCTTCAGGAAAGACATCCGGGAAGTCACGAACCACCGGAATATCTTCAAGTTCGGGAAGGGGAAGTACATTCAAGGAATGCACTTGGGTTCTTGTTCTGGGTGAGGTATAGTTGACGGTTTGGCCTGAAGGGTGGTTGAGTTTCACGGATTTGCCTTTGCAATCCAGGTAGGCATTCTGTCTTGATTGCCAATCCATGCCAAGGATGACATCAATGGCTGAAGACTTGAGGGCTATGAGTGAAGCAAGGAATACTAAACCCTCAATTGCAATCTGATTACCATGGCTTACTCTATTAGTTTGCCATCTTGACCCTGGAGTTTGAATAACCATTGGGGTGGACAATTCAACAAAGGGTAACTCATGACGAAGTGCATAACTTTCCGACATGAATGAATGAGATGCTCCTGGGTCGAAAAGAACGGAAGTAGGAACACAATTGACTGGGAGCGTACCAAGAATGACGTCAGTGGTGTCGTCAGTCTCTTCGGCGGCGATCTGATTCACACGTCCACGAGTGGCGGGAGGAGCGGGTTTGGCGGTGTAGACCTTCTGGGGTGGCTTGCCACGACCATTGTTGCTGCTGTTGCCTCCGGCACGGGGTGGAGCATTCTAATGTTGGAGCTGGTTCTGGGGACACTCACGAGAATAGTGGCCTGCCTGACCACACTTGTAACAGGCTCCGAAAACAGTGCGTGGAGCTGGGTTGTTTGGTGGAGCTGGGTGGAACTGGGTGGGTGGACGAGGCGCCACATAGGATGGCCTCGGTGGGTTGTTCTTGCGGAACATGCTGTTTGGAATCCAGATCTTGCGCTTCTGGGAGCCAGAGCTGGATGAACTGTCATCTCTAGGGTGTTTGCGAAAGTCGTTGGGGGTGTTCATGTCCTCTGCCTTGATGGCCTTGTTGACAAGGACCTGGAATGTGGCAAAGTCATGAAGGGTGAGCTCGCGACGGAGTCCGGAGTTGAGGCCACGACGGAACCTCTCTTGTTTCTTGGAGTTGGTGGAAACTTCTTCGGTAGCGTAACGAGCCAGTCGGTTGAACTCACGACTAAACTCATCAACGGTCCTTCTGCCTTGAGTGAGGTTGCAGAACTCCTCACGCTTGCGGTCCATGAGACCTTTGGGAATGTGGTGCTCGCGGAAGGACGTGCAGAATTCCTCCCAAGATGTAGGTGGTCCAACGGAACGCATATTCAGAAAGTTCTCCCACCAAGAACTAGCTGCACCTTCGAGGTGATAGGTGGCATAGCTGACCTTGTCACCAATTGCAACACGGCCTTCTTGGAGCTTCCTTTCGATGCTGCGAAGCCAGTCATCGGCGTCAAGGGGCTCGGTGGAGTAACTAAAAACTGGGGGATGAAGTCGGATGAAGTCGTTCAGGGACACCAACTCATTGCGCTGCTGAGTGGTGTTGCGTGCAATGACTTCCAACAGGTGGTGAGAGTCTCGGCGGTTCCTCTCGACTTCCATCAGAACCTGTGCCATCGTGGGTGGGGGTGGAAGGTTGCCTTCCTCCTGATCATTCCCACGACCTTGGTTACGACCAACCTGGCCACGGGTTCCTTGAGACATCCTGAAGGTGAAAAACCAAAGTCAAACAGAGTTGATTTGAAGAGTCTAAACAAGGTATTGAAGTACTGGAAGGATTACAGAGCAAAGGAAGTAATCATCTTGACAACATGGTGATAGAGCATACAAGCCATATATTCACAAGCTGTCATTCAAACCATACATCGTTTTAGTACAAGCACCAAGCTAATACAAACGTGATGAAGATGATACATCCTTCAGAGGCACTCTGACTTCCTATACATAATTTATCTAAGCCTCTGGAACTTAGACACCTTGCTTACAATATACTAAGATACTACTACATCCTCACTAAGTAAGACCACAGGCAGTCTCACTCATCTCCATCTCCATAGTAGGCCTCATAAAAGTTACCCACGTATCCCGGTAGCTGGAGGTGACCATCGGAAAACACGGAGGCTTGTGGACCCTGATATCCATTTGGGCAAGGATGGGGCCTAGGTCCAGCGTAGGGTGGAAGCAAAGGACCACGGGGTGGAAAAATGCCTCCAATCTCAGGCCAAGCAACTCGAGAAGGCATCTGAGTCCTCACTGGGTAGATCACATCATGCTCAACTGATCCAACGCTCACAAAGGGTGCCAAAAGTGTCAGTGCTCGATACAGACGAACACGGGTGGCGTGGAGCTCGAAACGGAGAGCGCGTGCATCACGATCTCTGTCACTAGCAAACCTAGCAGTCATCTGAAGTGCGGGATCCTCTGCAGAGTGATCTGAGTAGAGTCCGGTGTAATATCCCTCTTCTCCTGGAAGTGCGGCAGGGATATAGCGGAAAGAGGTCTCTCTCAGCAAAGTGTGCTCCTCTCTCAGCAGTGTCATACATGAGTATGCAGCATCCTGCACAGCCATGTTCTCGGTAACGCCAATGCCATGTCCAAAGTGGATAGGCTGAGTGACTCCAACGTGGTGCGGATAGATCCGGACAATGCAGTGGAACTGGGTCTGGTTGAAGTCGTGAAACTGCTCCTCGATGGTGTACTCAGGGTACCACCGATAACCCACATAGGACATCATCTCGATCAACGTGGCGGGATGGCCACGCACACCGAGGCACCTGGTCAAACGAACAATCTGCCGAGGGGGAAGATCTGCCATCTGAAACAGAAAGGAGTTTGCAAATGCATCAGATTATGAGATAAACCTGGAATGACTCGGACAGCATAACGGCTGTAATTGCAAGAAAAAGACAATTTCTTACAACACGGAAACAGCACTTACATACGATGTAACAAAACAGGGAGCATAACCATTCTAACAAACCGATCACAACTTTCCTACGGCTATGAGGAAGCAAACAACGAGATGTTCTAATCAGACAGAGGAGAGCCTAGTCCTATCTTCCCGTAGAATAAGATAAGGGTGACCCAGAACTCAGAACGAAGGGGGTAAGGAGAAAAAAAGAAGCCTTACGTTGTTCCCTTATATACCCAGAGTAACTATATAACTATAGCAAGCTAGACTCAACTTCGGCCAAGGCTACTAGTCCTACAGTCAGTCCTGCTCTGATACCAACTCTGTCGGGACCCGGGGTTAGCGTATCCAAGTCCAGTTAAGGCATAATAATGGAGAGCCGAGAACCGTACCCACTTGTCTAAGAAGACAAGGCCAAGCACAGAACGTTCTCGGAAAGCATCGTACGTGAGGGGCATCCCATCCAGGCCGGATGATCAACTGAGATGGGTCCTCATCGTCCGCACACAAGTCTAATGATTTGGGTGGTGAACTCCCATATTCAAAGACAAGTCGCCTCAACCATACTATCGACTATCTCATAACTCTTACATAGACTTACTCCAGCCCGATCACTTAGTCGGGGTCTAGGGCGGGCTCAATCATACCACAAAGTGTGCACGAGACAGAGTCTCTAACAATCGCATCGCGATGCCCCAAGCTGCGCACATCTAAGGGCCACTTGGTGTATGAAAGACCGCCAGCCAGAACACAACTAAGGTCTCGAAAACCCATACAAAGACATGCATGTTATAAACATACACGCAGCACACATGCCTTGTATGAACAGCAGGTACCATTGCAATTCTCTACAAAGTATACATTTTATTTATAACTCTTATAGAGTACACACAGAGATCACATACATCTGATCCAACATTACAACATAGGCGGAAGCAAATTATGTCTGAGTACAGACAAGTTTAACAAATGGCTTAAGAAGCCTTATTTAAACACAAAACCCTCCACGAGGGAACCAGTCTGCTGACTGGGACTAGACTAGTTTAACTTCAGTCGTCCAGCTCGATGAAGAAGCCACCTTCGGGGTCAGTGGCGTCATCTAAAACATAGATTAAGCAAACGTGAGTACAAAGGCGTACTCAGCAAGACTTACATAGGAACTATACTACTCATGCACATGTGTCAATGTAAAGGGAGGTGGGGTTCACTTGCAGAAGTGCCAGCTTTGACTTGGCTAATAATCAAGCTAGGCTTTCCAACCAGTCCATAACCGCGGACGCGGCTATTCGAATAGTTTTTTTAAGCTTGCAAGGGTGTACCGCTACACACACATGACCATCATTTACCGCCTTTGATCTCGACACCATTCAAGGGGTGTCAGCGAGGATGCTCACCACAACTGTTACCTCACAGCCGATCTAGTCCGAGAAAGCCGCCTACTTGGGTTCGTTACCACTATCGTGAACCCGGCCGGTTTACCGAAGTGGACCCAAGCGATGTGTGCGTGGTGCATAAGCCGGTCTCGGTTGAGCCGTTCTCTCACTTAGCATCCAGGCCACAAGCCTACCAGAACTCCGAACTACTGCGACATCTGGACATCGAAAGGGATGAGTTAGTAAGTTGAGAGGTGTAAGTGAGCCCAATGTGTGGTTGTACTCTTCATCTTGGATCACCACACAAGAACTCGTACTAGGGCGGTGTTCAACGAGACAACCCACTGTGTACTCCTACACAACCTCTCATCGTTCACCTTGTATTAGGGTCGATTCACCAACACTTTTCTACCATCATCAACATGATCATTCCCATCCCGACTCACATCACAGTAACAATATGGTATCATACTAAGCATGCAATAAGCAGTAACATTGCAGGGGCCACATGATATCAAACAACTCCTACATTTGCGAGGATTGTGGTTTGCTTACTACTATGACAAAATGATAGGTCATGCAAAGGAATGGGTTCATCTATGCGGTAGAATCGTAACATGGTGATCATCCTAAACAATGCATAAGCGAGACATGAGAGGGAAGTGGGATTTTATCGACATGATCAATGGGGGTTTGCTTGCCTTGCTGACGAGGTTCGGGTTCTGGATCTTCAGCGAAGGGGGTGACCTCTTGCTCCGGTTCCACCTCTACTCGACAAACAAAGCACGAAGTAGCAATCAATATGAATGCAATGCTCAAGCACATGATTGAATGTTGAAACTTGAAGTATAAGTTTTGATGTGTGTGAGACAATTCCATTTAAGTGGAATATATTGCATTTAAAATGCAAATTCAAACTCCACATTTGAATTCAACCTAGTCAAGTTGCAAGTGACATGGTTTGATTATTTTGAATCATCTTCAGTTGTATAAGATGTGCTTTGGATGTATGGTTGAAGTATATCATAATTCCATGGTCCAAGTAGCAAAAGCATTTGGTTTGAATTTGAATTAAATTCAAATAAACCAAATGACACATGCTACTGGTCCCATTTTAAATTCAACTCAAACAGAGTTGAAAGTTGCATATTTGGAAAGATAATTTTCTCCTGATCATTTTTCATATATTATTTGTCCAATTTGGAGTTAATATGAATTTTCTATGAATTTCCAAAGTTTGGGGTATTTTTTGGAATTTTTGGAATTCTTTTTAATTAGAAAAGCTTTTATTGCGCCAGCACTGCATCAGCATGACGTAAGGGGTTTTTGACCCCGGTCAAACTGACCAGTGGGCCAGGGCTGTCAGCCTCTCATCTAATTTCCCTGTTAGATTAATCTAACAGAGAGGATTAGAGGGGGCTCGGCCTACCTGTAAGTGACCCAGGGGGGTTGGTTTAGTGGCTAATCACCCCGGCCACGTCAGGCTTGCCGGAGGCTAGCCGCCGGTGGCCACCAGTGCGGCGGCACTGCACGGGGAGAGCGCTCCCGTGGTCCAAATCGCGCGCTTCGACCACTGAGACGAAGCTCTCGGTGTCGCGCGTCGATTGAGACCAAAAGGGGAGGTGGGGAGGCCCTGTAGGCATGCCGGCGTCGAGCTTTGGCGGCGGCGGTGCTACTGGCTAGAGGCCGAACTCGATACAGAGCTCCAAATGGCGCGTGGTTGGGTGCGTTCGAAGCAACGGAGCACGGGGAACGCAAAGGACAAGGTAGCGGGGTCGATGGCTTAACGGTTGCTCGCCGACGACGAGCACGGCGGCGCTGCACTTCGGTGTTCATGGCGAATGACGACGGAGAGAGAGAGGGAGACCACGGAGTAGTTCTAGCGAACTGGGAGCTCACCGTGAATCCAACTGAAGCGGTGGCAAAGTCGGAGGAGCTCGGGGTTGTCCGGAATTGAAGGAAGTTCACGGCGGCTCCGGCGATGAAGATGTTGAAGCTCACGTCGTCTGCGTTGGCGTTGAGCTTCGATTGACTTGGGGGAACGACGGAGTCGACGGTGCTGGAGCGACCAGACACGGCGGCAAGGCTGGAGGAGCTCAGTCGCCACGTCGGTGCACTGCCGCGCCGGGCTAGGGTTTCTGCGGGGGAGCGATTTCTTCACGGGGAGAAGAACCAGAGGGCGAGCAAGGGGAAAGTGAGGCACGGGGCGTCTCCTGGTGCGATAAGGACGCCTGGGGAGGCCTAGAAGCTTGAAGACGTCGCTGTGGCGTCCACAGCGTCGGCGCCGCGCCACCGAGCTGCTTGGCAGCGCGGGTTGGAAGAAGACAAGGGGGGCTTCGCGGGCTGGGCCGGCTGGAGAGGTGGGCCTTGCCCCTGGCAAGAGGTAAGTCCTTTTCCTTTTTCTGTTTAATCTTTCCTTTCTGTTTTTCTGTATATTTGTTTTGACTTTGGTAAAAATACCAAATCATTTTATTAAATGCTGAAAACTTTTACATGGCCTCATAATAATATAGACTAGCCACTCATAAACTTTCAACATTTTTAAAATTCAAATGATTTGAATTTTAAATCAAATAGGGGTATTTCATTAATTCCAAGGTACTGTTTGAATATTTGAAAAATCTATGAGCATGGGGTGGGTCCCACATCACTTGATATGTGATCACACATATTTATAAGACTTTTCAAAACTCTAACATGAATTTTTGGAAAAGATTTTTATCTGGCCTTTTGAATTAATTCATATGGGGGGTGTTCCTTCTCCCATTTTGATTTTGAATTTGATTTCCAAGATTTCTTTTGAAATTTTGACATGATGCAAAGGCACTATCTAACCCTACCACATACCTAACAGAGGGTTCTGACAGAACCCATTCCTTTGCATGACCTATCCTTTTGTCACAGTAGTAAGCAAACCACAATCCTAGCAAATGTAGGAGTTGATTGATATCATGTGGCCCCTGCAATGTTACTGCTTATTGCATGCTTAGTATGATACCATGTTGTTACTGTGATGTGAGTCGGGATGGGAATGATCATGTTGATGATAGTAGAAAAGTGTTGGTGAATCGACCCTAATACAAGGTGAACGATGAGAGGCTGTGTAGGAGTACACGGTGGGTTGTCTCGTTGAACATCGCCCTAGTACGAGTTCTTGTGTGGTGATCCAAGATGAAGAGTACAACCACACATTGGGCTCACTGACCCCTCTCAACTTACTAACTCATCCCTTTCGATGTCCAGATGTCGCAATAGTTCGGAGTTCTGGTAGGTCTGTGGCCTGGATGCTAAGTGAGAGAACAGCTCATCCGAGACCGGCTTATGCACCACGCACACATCACTTGGGTCCACTTCGGTAAACCGGCCGGGTTCACGATTGTGGTAACCAACCCAAGTAGGAGGCTTTCTCGGACTAGATCGGTTATGAGGTTACAGTTGTGGTGAGCATCCTCGCTGGCACCCCTTGAATGGTGTCGAGATCAAAGGCGGTAAATGATGATCATGTGTGTGTAGCGGTACACCCTTGCAAGGTTAACAAAACTATTCGAATAGCCGCGTCCGCGGTTATGGACTAATTGGAAAGCTTAGCTTGATTATTAGACAACTTGAACTGGATACTTCTAAAACACACCAAGATAAGTGTGAGTGCTATGGCGTGATTTCTCGTGGGGAAGTCGAGGAAGGCACCATAGCGGTCTAATTGGTTGGAGAAAGTAGTGGACTCGTGTACGCTTCTTACCTCAAAGTCTGGTACTCGTAGTTCAGGATTAGCCAAGTCAAAGCTGGCACTTCTACAAGTGAAACCCCACCTCCCTTTACCTTGATACAGATGCATAAGTAGTATAGCTCCTATGTAAGTCTTGGTGAGTACGACTTTGTACTCACGTTTTCTTAAATCTATGTTTTAGATGATGCCACTGACCCCGAAGGTGGCTTCTTCATCGAGCTGGACGACTGAAGACCAACTAGTCTAGTCCCAGTCAGACGACTGGTTCCCTCGTGGAGGGCTTTGTGTTTAAATAAGGCTTCTTAAGCCATTTGTTAAACTTGTCTGTACTCAGACATAATTTGCTTCCGACTGTGTTGTAATGCTGGATCACACTTATGTGATCTCTGTTTGTACTCTATAAGAGTTATAAATAAAATGTACACTTTGTAGAGAATTGCAATGGTACCTGCTGTTCATAAAAAGCATGTGTGCTGCGTGTATGTTTATAACATGCATGTCTTTGTATGGGTTTTCGAGACCTTAGTTGTGTTCTGGCCGGCGGTATTTCATACACCAAGTGGCTCTTAGATGTGCGCAGCTTGGGGCATCGCGATGCGATTGCTCGAGACTCCATCTCGTGCACACTTTGTGGTATGATCGAGCCCGCCCTAGACCCCGACTAAGTGATCGGGCTGGAGTAAGTCTATGTAAGAGTTTTGAGATAGTCGGTAGTATGGTTGAGGCGACTTGTCTTTGAATATGGGAGTTCACCACCCATATTATTTGACTTGTGTGCGGACGATGAGGACCCATCTCAGTTGATCATCCGGCCTGGATGGGATGCCCCTCAAGTACGATGCTTTCCGAGGATGTTCAGTGCTTGGCCTTGTCTGCTTAGACAAGTGGGTGCGATTCTCGGCTCTCCATATGACTATGTCTTAACTGTACTTGCATACGCTAACCCCGGGTCCCGACACGCATCGAGCCGGCGGCGTTCAACTCGCGCTGGAACCATTCCGAGAAAACTTTCCGGCGCGCTATAAAAATATCCCGTTTAATTATTAAACAGGGTTTTTCGTTCCGTTGGCTGCGGCTGGTCTCGTGCGGTTTTCGCAACGGTGATCGGGTGAAACCCGGTGTCGCAAAGGTCGAGTGTCAGGGTGGCAAGGGTCGGCCTCCGTCCGATACGAGATAAGAGGGGGAAAATAATCGCCGATCGATAAATCGGGGATGCAAACACCGCAAACAATTCAGACAATCAAACAATTCACACCGAAAACAATTTTTTAATTTTTTGTGAAATCTGGGCTGTTACAATGGCCTACCTTGAGAATATACTGATGGTCGTGACACACGGGGGAGGTATAGTTCTCAAGGATCGTGTAATCACTTAGAATAAACTATGGGGGATGCTTGTTTGAGTGGGAGTTCCAGAATTGTTTTAAAACATGAACTCCTATTATGAACTTAGTCTTCATGTCTTAGCAAATATCATTGTAGATAATGTCATACCCAATGTTCAAAACTATGGCTCGTTTATGTGTGATGTAGAACTTAAGGTAAATGGGTCTTACTTCATTGATTCGTACCAACACCATTAGAGACATACTCATTAATAATGACTTGCTAAATGTAATACGAGAACTGCTAGGAGATACACCTGATAACTCCGTAGTTAAGGAAGATGATGATGAGTATCATACTCACTGTACCTTAAATATGACTGTCCAATACACCATACTTCATTTTATGGAATCTGAATTGTGAATGTATGTTAAGGACAAAACACATATGACGTGCTAGGTGAACTTGAAAGAACCGAGTCACAAATCAAAGTAATGGAATATGAGTATATGGATGGGGTTTCTTTCAACAGTGATGGAAGGAACAACCTGCTGAGAAAGTCACTTGGAAACTGTATAAGATAATGAACAACTTTGACATGAGTATATGAATTTCGGGTTACTTTGCGATAACTGGGAAGTGGCACCCGCTTCCTCCCAGCTACAAAGACCTTGTCTAGACTATATCATGAAGGAGAATCATTCACATGTCATCAGGTCATGGTTATAGTTGTGAACTTTAAAGGTAGAACCAATGCAGGAATATGTTGGGAAACGTAGCAGAAAACAAAAAATTCGGCCTACGAATCAAGAACCCAAGATCATCCAAGAAGATTGCATACAAGGTGTTAGGTCATAGCTCACCAACCTATGTAGCGGAAGCAGAGTTGGTGAAGCTCGTGGACGTAGTGGAAGTAGATCTCGCAAGTTCTCCCACGAACAGTCCCTCGATCAATCCCACGAACAAGTGCCGCGATCTAGTCCCATGGACAAGTCCCATGAACAAGCTCCTCGAAGAAGGGTCGAAGGTACAACCCCTCCATTAGTATCCACACATCCCGTAGCAGCAATCCAGCAGCACTCCGCCGTCCAGAGATGAACGCCACCGAGAAAACTAGAGGGAGAAAACCCTAACGGATTCCGATCTAGAACAGCGTCTAAACCGGGGTCTAATTGTGGAGCAACGGGGTTTAGAGGAGGGAGGGTGGCGCATAGGCCTTCGGGACAAGTTGTGCTGCGCCCCCCACCCCTCCCCCACATTATATAGGGGGCCAAGAGGCCCTTGGGGCGCAATAAGGGGGGTGGGGAGTCCAACTTGGACTCCCAAACCTCCCAAACCTTCCCACCGGAAACCTGCCATATTGGAGAGTTGGACTTTCCACCTGGAGGGGGATTCCTTCCCCTTGGTGCGCCCCCCACCCCTTGGCCGGCCAGGGCAGCCTAGGTGGCTTGCCCCCCAAGGCTAGGGGCACAGGGGAGTGGGTGGTACTGCCTGGAACCTTCTGGAACCTTCCATGACCTTCTAGAAGCTTCCAGGACCTTCCGGGACATACCGGGACCGTTTCGGGACATTCTGGACACTTCTGGAGCACTTCCAGGACCTTCCGAGACCGTTCTCGGACGTTCCGGAGCCATCCGGATAGTTTCCAAGACCATCCGAGTTACAGTTTAAGCCACCGGATGACCGCGAAGGTTGTCGGGACGCCCAGTGATTATCCGGAAACTATTCCGGTTGATCCAGGACTTCCCCAGTACCATTCTCATATGTTCCGGAACCACCTGGGACTACTCCAGAGTGATCCGTACATAACCTTAAATACCCAGAACTACTTCTGGTGCCCTTATGAACAATTCCATAAATCTCCGGAACTTCTTCCGGTACCCGTATGAACTATTCTGCTTTGCTTCCACTAAACCTTCTACCATACTAGTATTCTAACAGACTACTGCTCGTTAAGTGTGTGACCCAATAGGTTCGGTATAATGCGGACATGACTCAGAACATCTTCCGGAAATAGGTCAACAGCCTTTTGTCAATAGCCAATAATCAACAGCGGAGCCATGGACACCCATGTTGACTCCCGCACATACACGAAGAAACTTCGAGTGAACCATTATGTTTAGTCATGTACCATTCCCTTTTCTTCGCGATATATGACAAAGTTAGAGGAGAGAAGTTTGGCACCCATGTGTAACAACTTTTGAACACAAGCCACTCGTTATCCTCTTTGCTCGTTTGTCCCTTTTCTCGTTATCGTATTCCGGTATCCCCGTGACTGAATCACAATGCGTCTGGCCAGACTATAATGGATACCCTCATACCGAGTGGGCCCGAAGTGAATATCTTCTTCATCGTGAAGGAGCAAATCCCATTCTTGAACTATCACAGTCACTAGCCACACCATCTGACATACCCAGAACTTATTTTACTACTTCCCATTTACGGGAGGATTCATCTAAGAACCAAAGCATGTCTTCCTGTGTGAAGCAACTCGATACTCTCATGGTCTAAGGAATTACGTATATGAAAACATTTCATGATATGACTTATAACGTAGTTACGATGTGATCTCTAAGTATATCATTCAATACTGGGGTCGGTTCAACATCATTGTTCTTCTAACAATATGTTCCCATTGCTACTGACATCCTTGTTACAAGAACAATGTCCATGATTAAGAAAACGTAATCATCAGTTAGAACATGAGCTGGTCTTAGAGGCTAAACCAGGAACTCTTGGTGTTTACATTTCCACACATGCAAATGAGTTTTCTTCTGAATCTCACAGTCAGGGTCATTGCAATTATAGCACAGAAATATAAACATTAATTATGAACATGGAAATATATATATAATAACATTTTATTATTGCCTCTAGGGCATATTTCCAACAGTCTCCCACTTGCACTAGAGTCAATAATATTGTCAGTGCTTGAGCACTTTACACCTATGGCATACCGGTGTAAGAAATGCTTCATTTGTAGTATAGACCTCATCTTCGGATCTGACGTTTCAGGCCCGTTTGTATCTTGCATATCTTCGCGTTTTCACGCTATCATAAAATTCACTAATTTTATCAGTTTAGCTTTGTATATGTTTGAATCATTTGGCAGGACCTTGGTTCCTTTAGAATAAGTCATGAAATCATTCGTCAATGTTCCATGAGCTTCAAGCATCTAGGAAACCATACCATGTTCATAAATGAATTTATGATTCAAAATACCCTCCTTGTTACTTCTTTAAGCAACAATATACTTAGCCTCTGTTATAGAATTCTCCACAGTATCAAACTTGACATAGTTCCTCCATACTCTGCCACCCTTACGTGTGAAACACATAATCCCAATTAAAATCGAAAATCGATCGGAGTAAGTATGAAGACTGAATTGGTGTAACTGTTTACATCAAAATTCAGCTGGTGTACCTTGTTACAACGAGCTCTTCATTATCTCCATTTTCTGAGAAACATATCATATCTATCATAAGTTTAACTTTTCACTCCTTGTCCAATGATCAACATATTGATCACTTTGGTATCTTGCTCACAACCTTTTGGAGCGTTGGACATATCTGGTCGTTTTACATATTATGGTGTACATGATTAATCCAAACACACATGTGAGTGAAATTCAATTCATGTGTTTTGCTTATCAATGTTCATGAACACCGATTTCCGCAAACAACTTTTCACCGTGACCTCGGCAAGAACATCCTTCCTGGCGTTTTCATACTAAACTACTTTAGTATCATGTCAATATGCAGTGTTGGCTTTAGCATGATCAGGCACTTACTATCTTCATAGATCACTGCGCTCAATACTAATGCTATATTAGCCCAAGTACTTCAGCAGAAAACTATTTTCAATAAAGTCCTTATTTGTGTCAAGAAATTTATATCATTTCTAATCAACAATATTTCATATACATAAGGTTTTAGAAATATTATTCAGCTCCCACTTACTTTCTTGAATATTCAAGCATCTTCGTTATTCCTGATGAAAACAAACTCTTTTGGCAATTTCATCACAACGAAAATTCCAACTCCATTATGCTAGCTTCAGTCCATCACTGGATATCCAAGGCTTGCATCTATTTTAGCATCCTTTGAATCGACAAAACATTCCGGTCGTTTCACATATACGTCCTTTGTTATATTTCCGTGTAGGAACTTTGTTTTGACGTTCATTCTACCATATCCTATAAATGAGATATGTAGTAATTGCTAATATAACCCGAACTGACTAAAGCATTTCTACGGTCGACACTATTTCGCCGTAGTCAACCTTTGAACTTGCTAGAAAACAATTTTCCAACGAGTTGAGCTTTATGGATAAAACAATTTCATCAGAATCAATTATAGATCCATATATATATTCTTCAGACTTTTAGTCTTTCCGAGGGTCTACCAAGTTCAAAACTTGACTTACTTCCATGGATACTATCTCGGATTATTTGGCATTTAGCCAAATCCCGGAGTCAGGGCCCATCAACGCTTCTTTGTATATCACAGGTTTATCATTGTCGAACAACAATATCTCGTTTTACATATCATGAATGTTTGTACGATTTTTGTCTAACCTGTGTGGTTCAGCTGCGCACTTCTCTGAAGATTCAACAATCTTTGACAAGTTGCACTGTCCTCCCACTCACTCTTTTGTAAGAAACTGTTTTTCTTCAAAATACATAGTTCTTAACAGCAAACAGTTTTGCTTTTGTGTAGTGATAGAGGAATACCAAAACTTTTGGCATAACCTTAACAAAGTAGCACTTATCTGATTTGGGGTTTTGAGTATGTCAAACATATGCCTCATATACCCAATTTTTAAGAAAAGACAACATGGTTTTAACAGTCCATACCACATCTAATATGGTGTCATTTCAACAGATTTGATGGTGCTCTTTTCAGTGTAAAAGCTGTAGTCACTAACGCATAACTTTAATAAGTATAATGGCAAATTGATAAACGTCATATTTGATCTTACCGTGTCATACATGGATTGATTACATCTCTCGAACACTTTACTCATAGTGGTGTTCCGGGAGACGCAAGTTATGACACTTCTTCACAACTCATCAGACGTTCGCTAAACTTGTAACTCAAATATTACTTTCTACAATCTAATTTGCAGAAGCTTTATTTTCTTGTTACAATGAATTTCTATTTCACTCTAAAATTCCTTGAACATTTCAAAGATTTCAGACGTATGTCTCTATTGAACAGATATCCACATATCTACTTCAACTCATGAGTGAAGATAGGGAATCCACTGCACACAACTACACTTATTGGACTACACACATCATCATGTATGATTACCAATGGTTTATTTGCCCGTTCATGTATGGCCTATTAACGGTGTTTTAGTCACATTAATTCGAGACAAAGATCGGAAGCGTCAAGTGATTCATAATCATATGACTCGAAAGTCCATCACTTACGGAAATTCTTCATGCATGTTATGTCACTTGTGATAAACGGCAGTGCCACATCTATGTGGTATTTCTGTTAGTCTTGCGACGTTTAGCGTCAGTGTTATGAATGTTTAGTATTATTATCAAGATTCATAACATACACCCTATTCATAATGGAAGTATGGCCTTTACGTTATTCATAGATTTGAACAACTCTATTGCAACAAACATGATTCAAAATGATGTTTTGCAACAAGGCTAAAGTGTAGTAACAAGTTACTCAACTCTAAAATGAATTATGAAGATAATCATAGAGTCAACACACGGTATAGTAAACCTTTTACCGTGTTCCCGAGCGTGTCAAAACTCATCATTAGCTAGTCATAAAGGCCATAGTATTTCTTGCATCGAGTTGCAACACTATGCAATCGATGTGATATTCCGGTGATCAACAGTTTAATCACAATATACAGAATCCACAATTAACTGCTTAATCATTATTCCCAAGAATTACATCTCTTGACCAGCAATGAATTCATCTATAACTCCGTATGACTTTCATTTCTGAGTTGGTTATTCCAGTCTTCTTTCGTTTTGCCTTTATACGTATCATAGTTCTATTTCCAATGTCACTCCTACTCACAGAAGATCACACATGATCAAGGGTGGCGCAGGCCATGGACTTTCCGGCGTGTAAGTCTTACTAACACCCTATGGAACTTCCTTTCCCTTAATCCTCATCATCATATGATCATTGTTCTTCTGGATCCCACACATCAGTTTTGTTTAGAGCACAATGAACATTTTCACTAATGCTTACAATCATACATTGTACTAGATATCTTATATCCAACATTAATTGTCTTACTACTGAAAACTTATTTTTCAGTTCCATGAATATAACATAACTATCCCAAACTTTTCGAAGTTCGGGTTTCATGATGGTGAAGACAATGCACTTAGCTGTCGTGGAATTCTAGCATTTTGGATTATGGACATAAGTCACATCATCCATAGCATCAGCGGGAGAGCAAAAAAAATTTGCGATAGGACAAGCTCCTTCTCGACACTATTGAGGATAGTCCTCACAATACGGTACCAATCGTAAAGTTTTTACCAGATAAAACAGTTAATCAAAATCAATTGGGAAGGTGGTAACGCGAGCCATTATTCTACAACGATAATGCAAATACTAAGACTTTGTTCATAATTAAGTTGCACTTGTGATTAATCAATTTAATTACTTAGTGCGCTCCCACTCAGATCAATATCTCTCGTAATTGATGCTGGAGTGATTCAAGATCCAACCCAATCGTCCGCCATTGATGTGACATCACTGATGACTTAGACTGGACCGGTAGGCCAACTTGCCAATCACGCCAAAGGTGATTCTTGTTCATCTTTCGATGGGCGTGTTCCGGTAGCAAACTTTTATCCAAACCGTCAAGATAACCAAGTGTAATGTGCTGTGTGTTCTTTTAACACACCCGTCTTTTATGCGTCACACCGTGTGCACCCATGTGACATGACCTGCTCCGATGTGAAACATAGTATAGACGGTGCTACAGTTGGAAGAACACTATCAACTTGATATTGTTATGCGAGAGATCACCCTAATAAAATACGACTATCGCGCATCAAACAAGGGTGCAACAAAGGGATAAAAATCACAGGCAGTTCATAAAATTTTGTGATATAGTATAGCCCTTTGCTTCGTGAAGTCTTCATTGTCTTCACGTCGTCGTGGTTGAAGTCACCGTGTCCAACAACTTTGTCCTTGGCGCCGGGAACATCACCACGGCTTCCGGCATGTGCGTCGGGGTCCACCTCCGCATCGTAGATCATCACCTTTGCATCTATCTATTGCTTTGCCTCGAGCTAATAAACAGTTCTGGCACGCAGGCCATAATTAAGTGACAATCATATGACTCCAGTCATCATGCCGTACCATGACACGCAGGTCGCGAATAAATATTACATAACATATAGCATCTCATACAAACACATTGCAAATCTTGAAGGCTATACCACATCACAGGCTTACTCTGCAAAAACGAGTTAGATCGCCATCTACACGGGTTGTTGCAACTTTTATCGTGGTTGTTAAGCACGTTTACAAGGCAAACGAGAAACCCTAGATAAAACAAAACACGATACTTCTTTTGTTGCTAGTTTAACATACGGGGTGCGTGCAGCAACTAATGCCACAAGCCAAACTTCGTTAAACGCGTGACCCCCGTGTGGATTTGAGTTCATAAAATCCACAAGCCCCTCCATGTTAAATCTTCTATTGCGAGATTAAGATGAGATCCAAGGAGTTTGATGTAGACCATGATCAAGGCAACCAGCATGCATGGAGCAAGCATAAATCGAAAACATGCATGGAGCAAGCATAAATAATAGATACGTTTGGGACGTATCAACATCCCCAAGCTTAATTCCTACTCATCCTCGAGTAGGTAAATAAACAAGCATAATTTCTGTGGTGACATGCTACCAACCATAAAAGGACTTTTAAGTAAAGCAAGTAAGGCATGTAATTCAATTCAAGTCATAACAAGAAAGATTCTATATTAGCATTGAAACAAGCAACATAAGAACATAAAGGTGCAAGAGCTCTAGTTGTCTGGGACTCGAATGTCTCCAAATGGTGTTTGCGTGCAAGAAGTGGTGGATGGGAATATGAGAGAGACAAATATTTACTTTGTTGAGAACTCAATCTACTAAAGTTTCACACTTAGTCTTCTTTGGAATCTTGTCTTGACTCATCCCCATACCACTAGCCAGGTACAAGTCAAATTTATCCACTCCCTTTCGATATTTTGAGCACTCATGCAATGGATGAGCATAAGCAAGAAATTTTACACTTAGGATGGCAAAGAGAGAGATAGTGGAGGAGGAAGACAAAAAGGTGTGAAAGGCTCACATCAATGAGGACAATCATCAGCGAGAGTAAGCCAAATGATAGATATGATGTGAGGAGTAGGGATTGCCATGCAACGGATGCACATGTGAGCTAAGGTAAGCTCTCCAATGGAATTAGTGGGGGTGCATCCAACTTGATTGCTCATGAAGACCTAGAGATCATTTGAGGAGGCTCATCATTGGAATATACAAGCCAAGTTTTATAGTGTGAAGGTCCCCACATAGCTATATGCATATATGATCATCTCTATGGAGCACAAGATATAGGAGGGAGTACGAGTTTGGATCTATCAGAAGGAATATTAGTGTTGCCCCCTTCTCTCTTTTGTTTTCTTTTTCTCTTTTTTCTATTTTTTATATCTTTTTGGTGGCCTCAATGGATCTTTCTATTGAACTCTCATTTGTCCTCTTTGGTACCTTTTAATTTGTCCTCTTTGGGATTTTTTCCTCACTTAGGGGCAACACTCTATTTTACAAGGAGTGTAGAAGATCTTTCACACTTTACAAAAGTAATCAACATAAAGAAGAAGCTATCATGATCTATGAAAATGTATGCCTCTGTCAGTGTAGCAGGAACATGTATGACATGAAGATCAAGTCATGACAAGGTGGATGTTGCATGGAAATATATCTCGGAAAGGCTATGGAAATGCCTTGATAGGTAGGTATGGTGGCTGTTTTGAGGAAAGATATAAGGAGGTTTATTTTGACAGAGTGTATCATGCTACCGATTTGGATGCACCGGCGAGACAGACACCAACTCTCGAAGTGAGAAGAGGGCAATGCACAGTACCGAAGAGGCTAGCAAATATGGGAAGGTGGAAGTTTCAACTTTCGAATACTTACATTAGTTCGAAGAACTCATGCACTTATTATCGGTAACTCTCAATCTAATCAGGAGGTTCACAAAGAGACAAGTACCCCGAGGAGGAGTGTATAGGGGTTTGGTTATCCTTGCGCATCCTCGACTCATGGTACGTGAGTGTACTCTAATATCCGATCCCTCCAAAGATTAGTGAGCCATCTAGTATCTAGAGTTCTCAACTAGTTTTTTGTAGTTTCTCGAAAATAAACACGGATTGCCCAAAATACGACATTTATCACTAATAGGCTAGAGCTCTTGACACAAAAAGTTCAAACATTACTTGCAACAATACCTAAAAACTAGTGCAAGTTACTACTACAATTGAATAGCAACCTCAATTACCTACTTTAAGTCAAGACACACAACTCAGTGCAACAAGCCAAATCTCTAAACAAGATAAGCATGAAAACTCAAGAGAGTTCCACCAACAAACTAACTAAAAATCTCTTGAAAAGATAAGCATGAAAACTAAGAGCTAAACATGACAGCATCTAGGAAAAGATAAAGAACACACAACAAAAGAAAGATAAGCATGAAAATCCTATGATGTGTTCTAGTTTAAGTGGAGCGTGTTTCTCTCCAACACAAAGAAAGTTGGGTTCTAACTTGTTATGAACATCAAGCAAAGCTAAAGAAAACTAAAAAGTAAAGAGCAAGACACTCCAAGCATAGCACATAACACATGAAGTGATAAAAGTAGAGTCTAACGAAGGACGAACTGATAATGGTTGATGGATAAGTGGATGCATGGGGTGCATGGGGGCATCCATAAGCTTGAGCATCTGACACTCCTGGATCTTCTTTCATTACCTTCCTTCGCACACATGAAAACTCCCTTCATACATAACTCATCATAAGCTGATTAGAGAGGTTAGTACCCATGATAAAACAACTTGCCTCTACTGGAAATAAATATTTTCTTGAAGGGCTACTGTTTCTCAAGACCGCCAAATATTTTTCGCAAGGAAAAACCTAGCGCAAGACTTGCAAAACTGAGAAAAGGAAAAACGTGGCAGAATCTGTGAAAAACAAACCAGAAGGTAGTAAATATTTGTTTTGGGGTACTTATGCAACTCAAATCAAAAAATTCAAAACATACGCTCGAAATATAATTGTGTAGAGCACGCTGTCAAAAAAATTGAGATCAAAAAGATGATCTGGTGATTTATCGTGAATTTTTCTGTCCAAGGACAGAATCTGTTTTCTGGACAGCATGTCACAACTTTTAAACTTTCTTGCAATCAGAGGCTACACTTGGCACAAATCTTGAATATAAAGATACAATGATGTTGCTACAGTAGTAACAATCATCAAGACCACTAAAAAGAGAAGGAAAAATATCTTGGGTTGCCTCCCAACAAGTGTTTTCTTTTACGCCTTTGAGCTAGGCACAAAGCAAAAGAGATCAAGTTGTATCAATTGAACCATCATCAAGATCATCAAAAAGCTCTTCAATTGTACAACTAGTTTTAAGAGGTCTTTCAAATAAAGGTCTAATGAAGATACTTCTAGGGATAAAAGAAAAAGGCGGAAAATCAATTGGAGTTTCATTTATAAATCTATCTAACAGGGGTATTTCTTCCAAAGTTTTCACAGTTTCAACTCCTTTGGAAATAAGTGGGTTGTTTTTGGGTCGAGAAACCATAGGGATGTAAGCGAACTTAGGTTCCTTCTTTGCTAGAGTTTATAACTTTTTGGTTTTGATTGAGGAGAAGGTAGTTCCTAAAGTTTCAATAATTTCCTCAATCTTATCTCTCCTGGAAGGATCTAAATCATGGGATTTGATGCTCTCCAAAGTTTTGATAATTTTATGCATGGAGCTATCAAGTCTAGTCAAATTCCCTTGAATCCTACGATCTAACTCATTTATCCTATTGATGCTTGGCATTTCTAGCTCTATCTTTTCAAGTTTTTTCATAATGTGAACTAGGGTAATGTCCTCTTGAATGCTAGCAACATGGAAATTTCCAATAAGATTTTTAATAACATTAAGAGACTCCCAAATTGAGGCTTCCAGGAAATACCCATTGATAGCAGTATCTAGAACGAACCTAATCCAAGGAGTGATTCCAACATAAAAGTTTCTAAGCAGGATAGTAGTGGATTGCTTCTTGGTGGCTCTTTGTTGAGAATCATTAATTCTATACCAAGCATCTTTTAGAATTTCACCACCTCTTTGTTTAAAGGTGAGCACTTCTGCCTCACCATAGGAAAAATGACCAGACATAATGACAACTAATAGCAAGGTAAATAATTTTTTTGTGGTTTTCGATAAAGGACACTAAAGCAAAAACTGAAAGGTAAACTAACAAGACTAAAAAGCAAAGATAAAAGATAGTGTGAAACTACCCTATCTTGTAGAGCGGAGTCCCCGTCAACGGCGCCAGAAATTGCTTTTGATGGCTTCTCGCCCCTCGTTGGTTACCCCAAGTGGAAGGTTGAGATGTAGCACAACAGTAAATTTCCCCTAACGTAGAGGATAGGGTTTATATCTCCAGTGGGACTCCAACAACGACAAGTAGGTGGTAACGTGAACAATGGCGCCATTCACAACCGAGGTTGCTTACTTTACCTGGACCTACACACACAACAAATAATTTTGGTCCCAACGAGTTCAGAGAGGTTGTCAATCTCTCCGGCGTTGTTGTTTACAAAGGGTCAAACGCAAGAGATAAAAGGGTAATGATAACTGCAACTGGAAAGTAGAATAGGAAGTAAATTGAGGGTGTAAACAGTGGTGGAAATATGGACCGGGGTCCCATGAAGTTCACTAGTGATGTCTCTCTCCCAAAAGACGATAAACAGCTATGCAAGGTGAACAAATTACAGCTGGGCAATTGACAGGATTAGGACGCAAACCAATTCTAGCTATGCTACAAAAGAAAGGAAGAGGCTCAAAAGCATGGGCGGTACACCAAGATAAGTAGACCGAAATCCATCTGCATCTACTACTAATCATCCACCTTGATATATCTATCCAGAACATCTCGTTGGTATTAAGTTGCGAGTCCCACCCAAAGTGTAAACCCAAAGCAACAGACAACTGCATTAAAAGAACTTTGCGTAAAGTAAACAACCCTTGCAACGGCGGTTACAAGCACTGTTGTTTCCCCCTTGTGGCAACAACACATCCCCTAGACTCATGTTTCTGTCACTCAAGCTAGTCATCGGGGGGCATGAACCCGCAATCATTCATAACGCTCCCTCTTGGATTTACTACCTACTACTTGGCCAAAGCAATAAACAGCAACGGAGAACATGCAAGAATTACTTAAGAACAAAAATATAAAAGAGAAGAACCAAATATATTACTCATCACAATCTGAAAATAGTCCCATAAGCCATTAGATCCCAGCAAACTCAACATAGCAACAACAGAAAGAATTACATATGTGCCTTGATCATGTAGGGCAGCTCACAAGGTATAATCCATGTAGAACAAAGAGGGGGAGAGAACATCACATAACTACTGATAATGGACCCATGGTCCAAGGTGGACTACTCACGGATCATCCAGGAAGCGTCCATGGTGGTGGAGAAGCTCTCGGAGGTCAATCCTCCCTCCGGCAGGGTGCCGGGAAATGGTCTTCTGGCGCTCCCGATCTTGGAAGTACGGCGGCGGTGGAACTGAGGCGAGATCGCGAAAAATGGTTTTGTCCTCGGGGGTTTCGGAGGACGAGGTAAATATAGGCGAAGGGGGGCAGCCAGGGGGGCCACCAGGGGTCCAGGCGGCCTCCCGGCGCGGCCCATTATGACCTTCAACTATGGGGGATCGAGATAGTCTTCGTGGGTAAGACAACCCAATTTATTGATTCCACACAAGGAGAGCCAAAGAATATTTATAAGATTTGACAGTTGAGTTGTTAATTCAACCGCACATGAAATATACTTTCTTGCAACAAAATATTAATAGAAACTGTGATATGCTGTGGTAGTGACGGCAGCGAAAGTAAAACAGCGAAAATAAACTAGTAGTAAGCAGCAGGATGAAAACACTATAGGCTAGGGAGATGGATGGTTGGGCGCTGCTTGGATAAGAGTGAACATGTGATAGATTTTAACAGGGGGCAAGGCACACAAAAAAGCAAGGATCATCTAGGGAAATATCCAACATCAGGCATCCAAAACTGGAAAAGCGACTTCTGTTCTGGGGTTTTCCCGTCACGAGAATAAATAGGGGCCTCGGTAGGGCACCAGAGGATGGGGAGGCCCCCAGGCGGCTCTGTGACGGAAACTGGAAAAGCGACTTCTGTTCTGGGGTTTTCCCATCACGAGAATAAATAGGGACCTCGATAGGGCACCAGAGGAGGGGGGAGGCCGTCAGGCGGCCTCCTGGCGCGGCCAGGGGTGGGGCCGCGCCAGCAGGGCGCCTGTATCCCATGTGGCCCCCCCCTTGGCCCCATTTCGGGCTCTTGGAAGCTTCGGGTGCGTGGATTTTTCCTGAATTTTCCTGGAATTTTCCTAGTTACCTAAAAACCATTTTCCTGCACACAATAAAACCATACACGCAGCTCTGCTGAAAATAGCGTCAGTCCGGGTTAGTTTAGTTCAAATCATGCAAGAATGAGGTCAAAACAATAGCAAAAGTGTTTGGAAAAGTAGATACGTTTGAAACATATCAACTCCCCCAAGCTTAGCATATTGCTTGTCCTCAAGCAATTCAGTTCAACGAACTGTACGCGACAAGGAAAACATTGACAAACTCTTTTGCTTCAATAGATGTATATAATCATGTAATACAAAAAGAGTTTAGCACGTATTGAAACAATGCTATGAGGACAATGCACGAAGCAATCCTTCTTTCAAGTGATCAATCAAAAATAACCAAAAGTAAATAATATGCTGCTGAAAATCAAGACAAGATCACAATGCACATAGCTTGAACATACTAGAGTGGTATCTCGCTAGCCTCCATGAGGGAAGCAAAACATAAATGCAGAAACTCCTCCGGAGTTTTAAAGGAGACTAGAACTAAGAATTTCAGAACAAGCAATATCACAATCATGCAGAAGACAATGTGGTACTTTGGGACAATGCATGTTACGCTAAGAGTGACAATTATGCTCTCAATAGTTGGTACTTTGAAGAAAGAATGGGTGTGACGCCCCCAAAATCAACCCGTGTACAGTAATCATACACGCAGGGTACACGGCTGAGATTAGGGTGCCACGGTGAGAATATCACAGCACAACACTAAACACGAAAGGATAAACAAATATGTTACAATACCAGGGATCACGAGGATCCGAATACATAAGTCATACAAGCCATAATATCTGAGTACATAAATAGTTAGTCAAGTTTTGCCTTAAGAAGGCTAGCACAAATGACATCAGAGATACAGATCGAAAAGGCGAGGCCTCCTGCCTGTGATCTACCGAACTACTCCTGGTCAACGAGGAACTCGACGTCGTAGTAGTCGCCTCCGGGGTACTCCTGCTCCTGGGCTCCAACGTCGGTTGCAGCGGCCGATCAGGCAAAGCGAAAAAGGGGAAATAAAGCAAAGGTGAGTATCTAGCATACCCGCGAGACTTACGTCTGCTACTAAGCATTATGCATTGTATCAACGGAAACAAGAGGCTGTATATAGTGTACTTCAAGATAGAAATCAGAATAAGGGTAAGAATCTAGGCCTACCGAAGACTAGCATCTTCCGATGATGTCTTGCACCATGAGGTAAGAATCAGCCAACAGTTTATATAAAGCATAAGGTAACAATGCAGCAGAAGTTGCTGCAGCAGTGTATAGTAATAAGTTGTAATAATTAACAATGCCTCTGAGTTCCCCTCCTCGACATCCCCGCGAGGAAGAAAACCCGGAACCAACTGTTTAATAATAATAGTTTGTAGTGGTAAGATCCAGCTTCAGCATAAAGCGTCCTGTTACCGTGGACAAGGCTATTCGAATAGATTAATCTTCCCTGCAGGGGTGCACTTGTGTTACACTACACGCACGGATCTCCAGGGTGGCGGGAACCTTGTTAGGGAACGCTCCACCGAGACTATCCGACACTTCGTAGCCCATCTTTCAAACTCAACAGAGAGGCCATCCGCCGGACTATATCCTATTTACGCGGGGCTTTGGACCCTAACCCCGACGTACTCCTGCACGGTGCGAGGCTGGCCGGTGAAGTTAAAGAAAATCCAAATAAGACACCACCGCGCGAGCAAATAAGACAACACCACTTCCCGGCGCAGGCCGCGGTACTACTGACGTCTGAAGAGTCCTCGGACGACACTACGAAGCAGAGGAGCCTATAACTCGTAATTCCCACGGGTAGGTAGTGCGTACATGGCATATAGCCAACTCAAGACATCCGTCGAACCATTTAGCATTTTAATTAACCTGCGTGACAGCCGTTATCGTTGCCTCGACTTAACTGACCCGCGGACAACGACAGCAGCCAGGACCACCAATACATCGGTGCCTGCCCCGTCGTCCCACCAAGTCACTGCGGTTACCAATAAGGTGAGCCGTCTCCTTACCTTTTCTCGCGTGTGCTCCTGGAGGAGCTCGACTTTCGTGGTTTGGTAACTCTCGCGGCCAACGATCAGGGGCCAAGCACACCGGTACACTGGTCGTACCCTCCCTGTCATCCCGTCGCAATACCACTCGCGGGCACCGTTGGGTCACCCGACTTCTTACCTTTAAGGACACCGGTTGGTTCGAGTGCCTACCATTAAGTGAAACCAGGAGGTATGACCCTCGATGGAACACTTAAAGAGGTTTGACAGAGACATCAGCGGAATGAACTAAGGAGGTAAACCTCATATCATCCCGGTGATGCTACGCTACTAAGCCGACGAGAGTGAAATACGAGTCCATTCCACTCGTAAGCCAAACTCGAAGCGACTCGGCAGAGTCTCGCCGTTGTAGGTTCCCTAGGGCGTCTTCATTTGTGACGCCCCCAAACTCAGACCGTGTACAGTAATCATACACGCAAGGTACACGATCGAGATTAGGGACTCACGGTGAGATATCACAACACAACTCTACAAATAAAATAATACAAGCTGTTTAATACAAGCCAGGGGCCACGAGGGCTCGAATACAACAGCTCAAGAGCACAAAGTTAGCGGAAGCAAAAGTATCTGGGTACAGACACAAGGGTACAAGGTTTCCTTAAGAAGGCTAGCACATAAACAACAACGATCGAAAAGGCGAGGCCTCCTGCCTGGGAACCTCCAAACTACTCCTGGTCAAAGGGGAACTCGACGTCGCAGATGGCATCCGGGATCTTCATGTTCTGGTGGTCGGCATCGGGGATCTCCTGCTCCTGTACTCCAAGTCTCCAACGTCAACTGCAGCGGCCGAACAGGCAAAACAAAAAGGGGGGAAATAAAGCAGGTGAGTATCTAGTATACCCGCGAGTCTTACGTCTTCTACTAAGCATTATGCATTGTATCAATGGAAAGAAGAGGCTGTATATAGTGGACTGCAAGATAGAAATCAGAATAAGGGTAAGAAGCTAGGCCTATCGAACTCTAGCATCTTCCGACGATGTCTTGCAGCATGAGGTAAGAATCAGCCAACAGTTCATATAAAGCATAAAGTAACAACGAAGCAGAAGTTGCTGCAACATTGTATAATATAAGTTGTAATGATTAACAATAATAATAATGCCTCCGAGTTCACCTCCTCGACATCCCCGCGAGGAAGAAAACCCGGAACCATACAGTTTAATAATAATAGTTTCTAGTGGTAAGATCCAGCTTCAGCATAAAGCATCCTGTTACCGTAGACACGGCTATTCGAATAGATTAATCTTCCCTGCAGGGGTGCACTGGCGTGACTCTACGACGCTCGGATCTCCAGGGTGGCGGGAACCTTGTTAGGGAACGCTCCACCAAAGGTATCCGACACAACATAGCCCATCCTTCGGCAATCAACAGAGAGGTCATCCGCCGGACTATATCCTATGTACGCCGGGCTTTGGACCCTAACCCGAACGTACTCCTGCACGGTGCGTCACTGGCCGGTGAAGCAAAATCAAAGCAAATAGAAATACACCGCTCGAGCAAGAGAAGACAACACCACTTCCCGGAAATCAGCCCGCGGTACTGCTGACGTCTGAAGACCCTCGAACGAGACTACGATGCAGGGGAGCCCACACTCATTATCCCACGTGTAGGTAGTGCGTACAAGCCAAAAGGCTACTCAAGACATCCGCCGAACCATTTAGCATTTTAATTAACCTTCGTGACAACCGTTATCGTTGCCTCGACTTAACCGACCCGCGGTCAACGACAGCAGTCAGATCCACCAGTAACGTCGGTGCCTGCCCTGTCGTCCCACCAAGTCACTGCGGTTACCAACAAGGTGAACCGTCTCCTTACCTTGTCTCGCGTTTGCTCTTGGTAGAAATCGACTTTCGTGGTTTGGTAACTCTCGCGAGATACGAGCAGGGGCCAAGCACGCCAGTAACGTCGGTCGTACCCTCCCTGTCGTTCCCGACGATATACCTCTCGCGGGCACCGTTGGGTCGCCCGACTTTCTTACCTTTAAGGACAACCGTTGTCCAGGACCCTATGGCGGCAAGACAAAGTCAACCTCGAGTGGAGTACAAGGATTACTCCTGGAGCTCACACTTGAGGTGACTAGACATAACCGAGATAGGGGCCTTTGGCGGTGTCTGCTTTGTACCGTACATGTGCAGTTGTATATATATTGTATCCGTGTTCACTCCCCTGAGTGATCACGGCCCGCTAACTAATCCTAGCTAACAATGCGTAGGGCTCACTTCTGAATAATGCATAAGTAATAATAGGCAGCATAGGATAAAGGAGGTACAACAAGGGCGACAAAAGCAGGCTATGCGATTGAATAGGATTGTAATCGTAGCAGCAGCAGTAACAATGCCTAGTGCAAGAAAGTACGGAAAGATAGGCGATATCTGGGGAAGAGAATGGCTCTGCTTGCCTGGAAGCTCGACGGTAGGGGCAGGGTCGTCGACGAAGTAGTCGTACCCGGCAGCGGTGTAGTCGGCGGTAGCAGCGGGGTCTACCGGAGATTAAGGGGGGGAGGAAACAGTAAATACACAGCAATAATATACAAACATATGGATGACATGACAGATGAAATGTTAACGGTGTTCTAACGCCAGTGCAATGCACGCTGCTCAGAGCGGGAATTCATCTGGGGATGACTACCGGCTCCGGGTGATTACCGGACAGGGTGTCCAGAGGGGGAAGGGTTCATGCCGGAGGTGTCGTGGACATCCGACAAAAATAACAGGGGTGTATCCGTGTTAGTTGAACCATTCCGGACAACTTTCGTGTCCGGAATAAATTCATCCGGGTACTTTAGCAGTACCGGACAATTTATCCGACAGACGGTCCGGAGGGGGACGGTTCAATGTTCGTTGTGTTAGAGGGGTGTGGTAGACATACGGATAGCGTATCCGTATCCGTTATATTTTTCTGATCAATTTTGATGTATAAAGTTTTTGAATCTGACTTACGGATTAAAAGATACTGATTTTCTAAGTTTTAATCATTTTAAAACAATTTCTGGAATTTATTTTTATTAATAATTCTACCATTATCCAGAAGTCCCTTTGACTGGTCAAACTGACCAGTGGGACCTACTTGTCATAGGGAGGGGCATTTATTTCATTTTATTTAATTAACAGAACAGGGGGCCCACATGTCATACTCTCATTGCTATAATCCAATTTAATTAATCTAATAATCTAGTGGGACCCAGCTGTCATTCACAAATGTGCTAATTAAACCATTAAATTAAATTAAGGGCATGGGGCCCATGTGTCATAGACTGTGGGGGGGATTATTTCAACAGTTTTATTAACTTAGTTAAATGGCCTAGGCCCACTGGTTATAGACATGAGGGGGGGTCTCTCTGGTTAATATAAGTCTTGGTTATTTAGGGGGGGGATTAGACCAGGGGCTAACCCAGCCGCGACGGCCGGCGACGAGGTCCGCCGGAGAGGCGGTGAGCAGGGGAGCAGCGAGGCTGCGGCTGTTCACTAGGAGGGCTTCTAGGGTGTCCATGAGTGGCAGGGGCGTGGCCAGGGCGAGCTGGGTGCAGGGCCGAAGCGTGGTGAGCGCGCGCGCCCTGCCATGGCGGACCGACAGCGAGCAAGGAAGGGTACGACGGCTTCGAGGATGCTACGGGCCGGGGGGTGGCGCAACTTGGAGGGGGAAGTGGAGGCGCGGGCTCACCAGGGGGCTATGGTGGCTCGGTGGCGTTGGGGGAGGCCGGGGCGAGGCAGATCGATGGCAACGGCACCGACGGCCTCGTGGAAGGAGGGGTTAGGGGCGACATTGAGGGGGATCCGCGGTCCATCTCCTCGCGCACGGAGGCGTAGTTCTGCGCCGCGGTCCTCTCCAGCGCCATCCTTAACGAGGAAGAAGGCGATGGCCACGCCGGTGACGAAGAGGCCAGTGAGGTCGCCGTCCTCGTCCATGGGCGCAGCTCGATTTGAGAGAGGGAGCAAGAGGACAGGGGAAATCGAGGGTTAGGGTTTCGGGGGCCAAGGGGGGCGCGGAGGGGTCGTCTTTATCCTCGCAGGCGGCCGCGGGATGGCCTCCACGGCGCCATGGCCACGGCATGGCTGGTGGAGGCCTGCCACGGCTCCCCACCGTGAACAGGAGGTAGGGGATGGGGAGTGGGGTTGGGCTGGGCCGATGGGGGAGGAAGATGGACCGGGGTGGGCCTCGCCCACAGTGTAGGATAGGTTTCTTCTTAAATGTTTTTCTTTTCTGTTTTTCTTTTCTTTCCATATTTTAATTAGCCAACATTTGATTTTATACAAAGTTGTAACTGGATCCTATATTAGTGCTATATAGTATAGCAGTGCTACAAAAAGTTTGGGGATCAATTAAATTCATTTGCAATTTTGTTTTTTTTAAAAGGGGTCAAACGCTACTGTTTTGTTATGGTTTTGATTTGTTTACAATATTTAAACCTTGTAATCAATTCCCACTATTATTTTAATGTGGCCTAAAGATTATTAGGCATTTAATAAAATTGTTTTAACAATTTTTAGTTTAACTTTTTGTTCCACTTTTATTTTAATTTCTTAGGGACAATTTAATAACCCACCACTAGTAGTTTCATAAATATGATTGACTTGGGATTATTCTAAAGTCTAGGTATGACTTGGTCTATTTATTTGCATGGTGACTTATAATCTCCCAAAATTCTTGGAGCAAGATTTATAACCCATCCAATTTGAAAATTTTATCAGGGTTGGAATTGACAGAGCTATGATCAAAGGTGACCATGGCTTTATTAACAACAGTGATGATCATTACCAAGGGGATCACTGTAGTGATTACTGTTACTGGCCCTGGGGTGTTACAAATCTCCCCCACTACAAGAATTCTCGTCCCGAGAATCAAAAGGTAGTGGAAGGGGTAAAGCTTTGGTTTCGTATTCTAACGATTCTTCTAGTGCTTGTTGTCCTTCTCGAAGAAGTTAATCCTTCTCGTTGATGCCTTCATTTTGTCTGCATCAGTGCATCTCGACGAGTTGTCATCCTTCCATTGGGGCTTCATCGTACCTACGGATAGGCTAGGAGGGGACACTTAGGGGGGTCGAATCAACACAAGGTCAATCGACTGGGGTTGTCCAAGGGAATGGGGCATAGGGTATCTCTCGAGTTGAAAAACAGGGAAACACATCGAGAGAAGCAAAAGAAGGTATGAGAAATTTCAAGCGGATAGGCATGCATTCGATGCCGATGACAGATGATGAAAAGGGGTCCAGGGCATCAGGCATGAGTATTGAGTCTGACAGCTGACTGCATATCACAAGGTAGAGGACTCGTGAGTAGCATACGGGGTCAATCAAGAGGAATAACCTCGAGAACAGAAAGGTACAAGAGAGTCAGGTTTCGATCCTGTGGGACTGTGGGTTATGGGCCCACGTTGAATAAGAAGGGTGGTGACAAACAATGCGATCAAGTTGCAAGGTAAGTCAGAGAACATCTTGTTAGCTATGTCGGCAACAACGTCGGTACCAAGGGCGAGGGACAAAGAGAACCATTTTCCTGCTCGTTAAGACGAGGCGAACCAATAGGCAAAGTTCTCGTCCATCGGTGGTTACCGAATGTTATCAACAGTAGTAACAGGTTGTACGGGCAAAGTAGTACACCGAAGTGTTTACATCAGCAGGGAAATATCACTGCTCGGATAATTTATACTAAAAGAAAGGTTAAACAGACCAATGAAAGGAAATTGTGTGGATACACAAGCATCAGGTGTATATCTTTCCCAAGGGAAAGCATAGCAAGATATATACATGACCAAGTTTGTATTGGCAGGGAGTCACAGGATGTAGTCAATGATAACACAAATCCTCAAGGGGAAGGATGGTATTTCTCACCATGAATTCAATAGACACATGGAAGAATCAAAATCACTAATGATGACCACGACACTTTATGTCGAGATCCTTCAAGAGAATGTAATCGAATAGCAACATCACCAAACAAAAGGGGTGGTGGAGCAAAAGGTAAGCGGTGTTCTCAGTCGACGACAACCAGAACCCATGGAGTGGCAAAAATCGATGGGAAGCATTTCTTCTGCAAAATTTCTTAAGAGGTGGTGCAATGGTACGAAATCCTCGAGATACCAGTGGTAATACTCGAAGGTAGAATGGTGGATCATAGGTATAGAAGACTTTATACCAAGGGTATAATTAACTTTACCAGAAGCTTTCATGATAAGTTCTACATAGTATCCATGGGCATGAACACAAAGGTTCAGGGTCGACTCCCACTTCTTCAATGCATAGCCTTTCATTCACTTCTCGTTGTCGATGAGTATGTAGAATTCCAAATTTTATCTGGCATAACACCAGTAGAGTATGACCCATAGAGGTTCATGGGTTCACACAGATGGATGAAGCATAGATACAACCCATAGGGACATTTTACGAACCTATACGACAAATAGTAGGAACAAGTTATACAAGTTTGCAAGCAGAAGGCTGATGACACGGATCAAATGATACCGTTCGCCAAAGGCATTTCGTATCAGGGAAAGCTCGTCAATGATTTAGGACACAAGGGGACGGCAGGTAGTAATCCACCAAAAAGGTCAGGTGGCGTACAGAGAGTCTGGTGCGAGTATCGGTAGTCAACCATAAGAAGAAAGAATGCCAAAGCATTAGAGATAAAAGCATTGGAATAATTCGATGCTTAAGTACAGTGGAATTATGACTTCCATATCGGTGTATCAGATTCAGATACATCGATCAAACATGAATAAGCTGAATAGAAGCTTGACGGTTAATCAATTAAGGTTTGATTTACCGAGAACTAGCTCATGTCCGGAATGACGTCTGAGCCAGAAGAATGGATTCATAGGGATCAACTGATGATTGCGTGCATCCGCGCACACGATGATTCAACAGATCGGAATGGCAATGCCAAGGGAGGTCATCAAAGACTACAAGACAAACAAGATTAATCATAGTGTAAACAGGTAAGAAGAATCTCCAAAGCAGTAGGCTGCCGAGGACTGTCGTGAGATTGAATAGTATCTCAAAGTATTTTGGGAATCACATCAACCACTTAGGATGAACGGATCCTCGTTAAATGTGAGGAATTTTCCGCAGGGTGAAAAGAAGCTGCAAGGTAATAGGCTCAAAGAATTCCCGAAACAACGGAAAGTATTACGATGCATCTTGTGAACACAAGAGCAACTGGGATTGAATGGATGAACGGAAGGTGTATGTGGTTATACATACGGACTTATCGGTGGCAATGAATTGTAAAGGTGATCGGCACATATGGTCTCGGGAATTTTATCAGAGAGTAATCTTCGGAATCTTCTCGTGAAGCAAGCGATCATCTGGAATGAGGGGTCTCCAGGAGGAAATAGTCACGAGAATCTAATGTCAGAGTTAGCAAAATCTTTAACCCGAAAGGAAGAGAGAGCAAAGTCCCAGAGTAAAGGTACGGAGTAAAAGATCCTAATACCACCCAAGTTACGACGTGGGCCGATAAGCCACACGACACGGTTAGTAAAGTAGTTTTGCAAAGACTAGACTCGACTTCGACTAGGGAGTTGGAAGGGGGTGTCCAACAGGCAGTCGGCTCTGATACCAACTTGTGACGCCCCCAAAATCAGACCGTGTACAGTAATCATACACGCAAGGTACACGATCGAGATTAGGGACTCACGATGAGATATCACAACACAACTCTACAAATAAAATAATACAAGTTGTTTAATACAAGCCAGGGGCCACGAAGGCTCGAATACAACAGCTCAAGAGCACAAAGTTAGCGGAAGCAAAAGTATCTGGGTACAGACACAAGGGTACAAGGTTGCCTTAAGAAGGCTAGCACATAAACAACAACGATCGAAATGGCGAGGCCTCCTGCCTGGGAACCTCCAAACTACTCCTGGTCAAAGGGGAACTCGACGTCGCAGAAGGCATCCGGGATCTTCATGTTGTGGTGGTCGGCATCGGGGATCTCCTGCTCCTGGACTCCAAGTCTCCAACGTCGACTGCAGCGGCCGATCAGGCAAAACAAAAAGGGGGGAAATAAAGCAGGTGAGTATCTAGTATACCCGCGAGTCTTACGTCCGCTACTAAGCATTATGCATTGTATCAACGGAAAGAAGAGGCTGTATATAGTGGACTGCAAGATAGAAATCAGAATAAGGGTAAGAAGCTAGGCCTATCGAACTCTAGCATCTTCCGACGATGTCTTGCAGCATGAGGTAAGAATCAGCCAACAGTTCATATAAAGCATAAAGTAACAACGAAGCAGAAGTTGCTGCAACATTGTATAATATAAGTTGTAATGATTAACAATAGTAATAATGCCTCCGAGTTCACCTCCTCGACATCCCCGCGAGGAAGAAAACCCGGAACCATACAGTTTAATAATAATAGTTTATAGTGGTAAGATCCAGCTTCAGCATAAAGCGTCCTGTTACCATAGACACGGCTATTCGAATAGATTAATCTTCCCTGCAAGGGTGCACTGGCGTGACTCTACGACGCTCGGATCTCCAGGGTGGCGGGAACCTTGTTAGGGAACGCTCCACCAAAGCTATCCGACACAAAGTAGCCCATCCTTCGGCAATCAACAGAGAGGTCATCCGCCGGACTATATCCTATGTACGCCGGGCTTTGGACCCTAACCCGAACGTACTCCTGCACGGTGCGTGACTGGCCGGTGAAGCAAAATCAAAGCAAATACAAATACACCGCTCGAGCAAGAGAAGACAACACCACTTCCCGGCAATCAGCCCGCGGTACTGCTGACGTCTGAAGACCCTCGAACGAGACTACGATGCAGGGGAGCCCACACTCATTATCCCACGTGTAGGTAGTGCGTACAAGCCAAAAGGCTACTCAAGACATCCGCCGAACCATTTAGCATTTTAATTAACCTGCGTGCCAACCGTTATCGTTGCCTCGACTTAACCGACCCGCGGTCAACGACAGCAGTTAGGTCCACCAGTAACGTCGGTACATGCCCTGTCGTCCCACCAAGTCACTGCGGTTACCAACAAGGTGAACTGTCTCCTTACCTTGTCTCGCGTTTGCTCTTGGTAGAGCTCGACTTTCGTGGTTTGGTAACTCTCGCGAGATACGAGCTGGGGCCAAGCACGCCAGTAACGTCGGTCGTACCCTCCCTGTCGTTCCCGACGATATACCTCTCGCGGGCACCGTTGGGTCGCCCGACTTTCTTACCTTTAAGGACAACCGTTGTCCAGGACCCTATGGCGGCAAGACAAAGTCAACCTCGAGTGGAGTACAAGGATTACTCCTGGAGCTCACACTTGAGGTGACTAGACATAACCGAGATAGGGGCCTTTGGTGGTGTCTGCTTTGTACCGTACATGTGCAGTTGTATATATATTGTATCCGTGTTCACTCCCCTGAGTGATCACGGCCCGCTAACTAATCCTAGCTAACAATGCGTAGGGCTCACTGCTGAATAATGCATAAGTAATAATAGGCAGCATAGGATAAAGGAGGTACAACAAGGGCGACAAAAGCAGGCTATGCGATTGAATAGGATTGTAATCGTAGCAGCAACAGTAACAATGCCTAGTGCAAGAAAGTACGGAAAGATAGGCGATATCTGGGGAAGAGAATGGCTCTGCTTGCCTGGAAGCTCGACGGTAGGGGCAGGGTCGTCGACGAAGTAGTCGTACCCGGCAGCGGTGTAGTCGGCGGTAGCAGCGGGGTCTACCGGAGATTAAGGGGGGGAGGAAACAGTAAATACACAGCAATAATATACAAACATATGGATGACATGACAGATGAAATGTTAACGGTGTTCTAACGCCAGTGCAATGCACGCTGCTCAGAGCGGGAATTCATCTGGGGATGACTACCGGCTCCGGGTGATTACCGGACAGGGTGTCCGGAGGGGGAAGGGTTCATGCCGGAGGTGTCGTGGACATCCGACAAAGATAACAGGGGTGTATCCGTGTTAGTTGAACCATTCCGGACAACTTTCGTGTCCGGAATAAATTCATCCGGGTACTTTAGCAGTACCAGACAATTTATCCGACAGACGGTCCGGAGGGGGACGGTTCAATGTTCGTTGTGTTAGAGGGGTGTGGTAGACATACGGATAGCGTATCCGTATCGGTTATATTTTTCTGATCAATTTTGATGTATAAAGTTTTTGAATCTGACTTACGGATTAAAATATATTGATTTTCTAAGTTTTAATCATTTTAAAACAATTTCTGGAATTTATTTTTATTAATAATTCTAACATTATCCAGAAGTCCCTTTGACTGGTCAAACTGACCAGTGGGACCTACTTGTCATAGGGAGGGGCATTTATTTCATTTTATTTACTTAACAGAACAGGGGGCCCACATGTCACACTCTCATTTCTATAATCCAATTTAATTAATCTAATAAGCTAGTGGGACCCAGCTGTCATTCACAAATGTGCTAATTAAACCATTAAATTAAATTAAGGGCATGGGGACCATGTGTCATAGACTGTGGGGGGATTATTTCAACAGTTTTATTAGCTTAGTTAAATGGCGTAGGCCCACTGGTCAAAGACATGAGGGGGGGGGTCTCTCTGGTTAATATAAGTCTTGGTTATTTAGGGGGGGATTAGACCAGGGGCTAACCCAGCCGCGACAGCCAGCGACGAGGTCCGCCGGAGAGGCGGTGAGCAGGGGAGTAGCAAGGCTGCGGCTGTTCACTAGGAAGGCTTCTAGGGTGTCCATGAGTGGCAAGGGCGTGGCCAGGGCGAGCTGGGTGTAGGGCCGAAGCGTGGTGAGCGCGCGCGCCCAGCCATGGCGGACCGACAGCGAGCAAGGAAGGGTACAGCGGCTTCGAGGATGCTACGGGCCGGGGGTGGCGCAACTTGGAAGGGGAAGTGGAGGCGCGGGCTCACCAGGGGGCTATGGTGGCTCGGTGGCGTTGGGGGAGGCCGGGGCGAGGCAGATCGATGGCAACGGCACCGACGGCCTCGTGGAAGGAGGGGTTAGGGCGACATTGAGGGGGATCCGCGGTCCATCTCCTCGCGCACGGAGGCGTAGTTCTGCGCCGCGGTCCTCTCCAGCGCCATCCTTGACGAGGAAGAAGGCGATGGCCACGCCGGTGACGAAGAGGACAGTGAGGTCGCCATCCTCATCCATGGGCGCAGCTCGATTTGAGAGAGGGAGCAAGAGGACAGGGGAAATCGAGGGTTAGGGTTTCGGGGGCCAAGGGGGGCGCGGAGGGGTCATCTTTATCCTCGCAGGCGGCCGCGGGATGTCCTCCACGGCGCCATGGCCACGGCATGGCCGGTGGATGCCTGCCACGGCTCCCCACCGTGAACAGGAGGTAGGGGATGGGGGGTGGGGTTGGGCTGGGCCGATGTGGGAGGAAGATGGACCGGGGTGGGCCTCGCCCACAGTGTAGGATAGGTTTCTTCTTAAATGTTTTTCTTTTCTGTTTTTCTTTTCTTTCCATATTTTAATTAGCCAACATTTGATTTTATACAAAGTTGTAACTGGATCCTATATTAGTGCTACAAAAAGTTTGGGGATCAATTAAATTCATTTGCAATTTTGTTTTATTTAAAAGGGGTCAAACGCTACTGTTTTGTTATGGTTTTGATTTGTTTACAATATTTAAACCTTGTAATCAATTCCCTCTATTATTTTAATGTGGCCTAAAGATTATTAGGCATTTAATAAAATTGTTTTAACAATTTTTAGTTTAACTTTATGTTCCACTTTTATTTTAATTTCTTTGGGACAATTTAATAACCCACCACTAGTAGTTTCATAAATATGATTGACTTGGGATTATTCTAAAGTCTAGGTATGACTTGGTCTATTTATTTGCAAGGTGACTTATAATCTCCCAAAATTCTGGGAGCAAGATTTTATAATCCACCCAATTTGAAAATTTTATCAGGGTTGGAATTGACAGAGCTATGATCAAAGGTGACCATGGCTTGATTAACAACAGTGATGATCATTACCAAGGGGATCACTGTAGTGATTACTGTTACTGGCTCTGGGGTGTTACATTCAAGTATCCGTACCTGTTGCAGTTGTAATATATCGTTCCCGCGACCACTCCCAAAGTGATCACGACCCTCTATTCTAAACCTAGCTAACAATGCGCAGGGTTTACTGCAGAATAATGCATAAGTAATAATAGGCAGCATAGGATTAAAGGAAGGTACATCAAGGGGCGACAAAAACAGGATATGCAATTGAATAGGATTGTAATCGTAGCAGCATCAGTAACAATGCCTAGTGCAAGAAATGTACGGAAAGATAGGAGATATCTGGGGAAGAGAATGGCTCTGCTTGCCTGGAAGCTCGACGGTAGGGGTAGGGTCGTCGACGTAGTAGTCGTACAGGGGCATCGGCAGAGGTCGTCGGGACTACCGAACAATAAGAGAGGGGGAAGAAACAATAAATACACAACAATAATAGCAATAAAAATACAAGACATGGAAAACACAATGGTAACGGTGTTCTAACGCAGTGCAACGTACGTTACACGGAGCGGGAATCCATCCGGGGATGAACTGCCAGCTCCGGGTGATTATCGGACAGGGTGTCCGAAGGGGGAAGGGTTCATGCCGGAGGTGTCGTGGACATCCGACAAACGTATGGGTGGGTTATCCGAGTTAGTTGAACTATTCTGATCAACTTTCGTGTTTGAAATAAATTCATCCAGGTACTTTAGCAGTACCGGACAATTTATCGGACAGTCGGTCCGGAGGGGGACGGTTCGATGTTTGTTTTGTTAGAGGGGGTGTGATAGACATACAGATAGCATATTCGTATTAGTTATACTTGTCTGATCAATTTTCATGTATAAAGTTTTTGAATCTGAGTTACGGTTCAAAAGTTATTGAATTTCAAAGTTTAAATCATTTTTAAACAAGTTTCTGAATTTCTTTTAGTATTAAATTCCAACATTATCCACAGAGGAGTTGACTAGTCAAACCTGACCAGTGGGTCCCACTGGTCAGCCTCACAGTACAATAAAACATTTTTTTAAATCAAAATAGCCACTGGGCCCACATGTCACTCTATGTGTTAATAAATTGATTTATTTAAATTTAAATATTAGTGGGGCCCAGCTGTCATAGACTTATACATTGTATTTCATTTAAAATAACTACACTGACAGTGGGGTCCCACATGTCAGCCCAACAGTTTTATTATTAATTTTAATCAAAGAGTTAAGTTGGTGGGGCCCATGTGTCAGCCCCACAGGTTATAAACTAATAGGTTTTCTCAGATTAAACTTAAAAGTGGGATTAACAGGGGGTATGGCCCACTGTTAGTGGCTGGTTAACAGCAAGTTAACCACCTGACAGGTGGGGGCCACCCGCCAGTGGCTCTTGGGCACGCCGGCGACAACCGTCGACGACGAGGTCGCCGTTCCGGCCAGTTCCGGCGACGAGAGCTTGCACGGCTAGGTTAGGTGGAGAGATGGGGTTCTCCCGCGTCGATCGGTAGCCGTAGCCGCAGCAGAGGTGGACGGAGCCGAGCACAGCTTCAACAATGGCGGAGGTGACCTTCGGCCGTAATGTCAAATGGCGCTGCGCGGCGAAAACGAGCGGGATATTCGGTCAAATTGAACCTAAGGCTCCCAGGGAGCACGCTGGTGCACTTACGCGGGCAATAGGAGCACGGTGAGCACGACTTGGACAGCCATGGCGGCGTCCGGGACATGGCACAGCGGGGACGACGACCGAGCACGCAAATGGCGATGGAAAAAGAGGGGAAAAGTGCAGAGGCTCACAGGGATGCTCAAGGATGTCACATAGAGGCTGGAGGAGCTCGGGATGCGGCGAATCGGCGTGGCGATCACGGTGGCCGTGGTTGGGGAACGGTGGCGCAGCGCTCGCGGTGAAACTTCCCGGCTCGATTGCATCAGCGGGTAGACGAAGACGACGACGGAGCACCTCCTAGACACGACAGCGGGGCAGCGCGAGGTCAGTGGCCGCGACTGGCCACGACAATAGCGACGGTAGCGTCGGGCGCCATTTCTCCATGCGAGCGCGAGGTGAGGAGGGAGGGCAATGGGGGAGGGGAATGTCTAGGGGTTTCAGGGGTGCGCCCTTAGCGACAAGGGAGCAGGTGAGGGAGAGGGGACCGGCCTGGCTGTGCGGCCATGGCCGTGGCGCCACGGGGGGGGGAGCATGTGAGGGGCAGGTGGGAGGGAGCAGTTGAGGAAGAAGACAAGGGGGATGGGGGTGGGCTGGTGCCCTGGGTGTAGATTAGGGATTTCCACTTTTTGTTTTTCTGTTAATCATTTCCTTTACTTTTCTTATTTCATTCGGCTGGCATTTGATTTTTGTGAAACATGAAATAAACCCTAATATTATTGTTACAAGTTATAATGATGCCACAAAAAAGTTTGGTACAAAAATAAAATCATTTAGAACTTTAAATTATTTAATATGAAGTAAAATCCATTATTTTGTTACTATTTTGTTTGTTTGTATTATTTGAATATTTTAATAAAATACCATTTGTATTTTAATATACCCTAATGATATTTGGACATTTTATAAAATGCTTTGCAATATTTTTGGTTTCACAATTTTTAGTGCATTTAAAATTCCTACTTGTTTATTAAATTTACCATGGCCATTTAATAATTTTCAAGCTATTGTTTTATTTCATAATACTCCTAAAACACTTTAATAGAATATCCATTCTTATTTTAATCATGGTCTAATGATTGCTAGGCATTTTATAAATAGATTCCATCATTTTGGTTTAACTATGTTTTCATTTTTATGTTAACCTTCAAAACAATTTAGATGACCCCACAACATTGGTTCCACAATCATCATAGACTTGTGATTATTCTAATGACTAAGGGTGACTTGGTTTAACCATGATCATGTTGATTGACTGGCGTCCACAATTCTTGGAGCAAAGTTTTATAATTCACCCAATTTGAAAATTTTATCCGGGTTGGAAATTGACAGAGCTATGATCAAAGGTGATCATGGCTTGATCATCAACAGTAATGATCACTAACAGTGGAATCACTGTAGTGATTACTGTTACTGATTCTGAGGGTGTTACAATGGGCGACTCTCGCACCGTGGCTTTTTTATGACAAGGTTGAAAACCCGTAGTTGGAAGAAAAGAATAAAAAAGTGCCAGAGCTCTTGGTTTTGAAAACAGAGATAAAATTCTTTTTGAGAAGTGCAACTTTCCAGTCCACGGTGAACGGTAAAGGTCTCTCAATATCTCCCATGACAACCATATTAAAGCTTTTTGCTAACACCTTTGTTCCCTTTTCCATAAATCCTTTGACGGTCTATGGTGCCTTTTTATTTTGCCTCAAGTATGGAAGGAAGTTTTCTCGTTCCATCAATCATTAGCAGCACTTCGTCCATTTCATTCCATCATCAAGTATGGGGGAGGTGTAACTTTATTTCTTAATTATAAATTTGACTAGTTAAAACTTCCGTCAAAATATTTTTGGCATGGTAGATACTGATTTTCCCTCGCCGCACCATGAGCTTGTACGGTTACAAAAGGGAAGCTTTTGAATAAATTTCGAGATAGCACAAGAAAGTATAAGTTAGGGGTGGCGGTAAATACCACATATAGGAAGGTATGGTGGACTCAAGTGGAATAACTGGTTTGAAAAGGAGTTTGGATACACAAGCAGAATTCCGCTTAGTGCGAGCGAAGGCTAGCAAAGGACTGGGAAGCGACCAACTAGAGAGCAATAATTGTCATAATCATGCAGAGCGACAAAGCAACATTGAATCGGGCATTGAAAGTGATATAACTATTCTGAAACAAAAAAATCATCGAGGCATGATAGACTTTTTAGTCATAAACATGTGTGAACATGTGCCAAGTCATTCCAAGAATTATCCGAAGGGAAATACCACTTCAATATACCAAACCATGAACAATGCAATGCATGTAAATCATTTCAACAACACATTATGCACTCTAGCTATTTGAGACCAGTCACAAAGAAAGCATGAACACTGGGAAAGCATTGTAAACATAGCATTATGTTGCTACAAGCTGGTCTCTAGATCATAAGTACATGCATGTGTACAAAAGTAGAAACAAGAAGACTTCATACCGGTTTTCCTTGTTGCTTCCCTTCCGTCGATCTTCGTCATTACTTCCTTATCACTTGCACGATCAAACGTGGGAAATATAATCAAATGTCATCACGGACTCGAGCTGAACTCTGAAAACAAAGAAAACTAAAGAGAGAAACAAAAATCTTTTTAGGTTTTTCAAAGGTTAAACGAAAGCAAAAGAAAAGAGAATTTTTTTTGTTGTTTTTGCATATTGAGGGAACAAAAAAGAACAGGCAAAAACTTCAAAAAGATTAAAGCGAACAAAATAAAAACGGATAATACAATGGAAAAGGGAGAAGGGCACGTACTCCCCCTAGCTTAGGCTTTCAGCCTAAGTTGGTAGCAGCTACTGACACCAGGAGCCTCCTACTCCGAGGTGGTATGGGTAAGTCCATGAGTCGTACGAGCCTTCCGGTGGGTACACCAAAGTCCTCGGGTCCTCCCATGAGGAAGGATCCGCGCTCCAATCAGAGGAAGACCTCTCACCCCACTGGGTGACGGTCTCCCACTGGAAAGGTGGGAACTCACTATGCTCCCCCTCGTCAGGCACAACCCCCTCCGTGGGGTTATGAGACTGATACTAGGCCATGAACTCATCAAACTGGATATCATTGAAGGACCATCCTTTCCTGTGGGTATAATCAAACAAAAGTGGTGCCGGTAGACGGATCTCTCGAATAATAGTCTTTTCACACCTCAAAATATAATTAAGGTTACCAAACTCGGAAGTCATGGTAACAAACTTATGCCTCTTCATAGCAACAAGATCAAGACTTGAGTAAGTAAAAGGAACATAATCAGGATGTGGGGTGCCGTTAAGAGACTCAAGGATAAGTGTGGCGTAAATTCCACCAAATAAATATTCCTTGTTACCATTCATAGCAAGGCGTCGAGAAATTAAGGCACACACGTTATAATCACTCGTACCAGAGAGGGCGTTCGCATAGATAGCAAAATCTTGTGCAGAACCGTTGCGCGTGTTGTCATGAGCCAACACCCCTTTGGCAAAATAAGCAAAATACTTGAGATGGGGGAATAAGATGCTAGAAATCTTTGTACGCCGGATGAAAATGGCGATGATCTCCCCTCTCCGGAAGCCAAATCAGCCTCCAGATTAGCCCTTCTCGAAGAAGAACAGAGGGTGGTGGCAGCTCCGCGGCGGAAACTGGAAAGGAGACTTCTGTTCTGGGGTTTTCTCTTCATGAGAATAAATAGGGGCCTCGGTAGGGCACCAGAGGAGGGGGGAGGCCCCCAGGAAGCCTCCTGGCGTGGCCATGGGTGGGGCCGCGCTAGCAGGGTGCCTGGAGCCCCTGTGGCCCCCCTCTGGCCCCTCTTCTGGCTCGTGGAAGCTTCGGGTGCGTGGATTTTTCCTAAATTTTCCTGGAATCTTCCGAGATACCAAAATTTCCATTTTCCTACACACAACAAAACCATACAGGCAGCTCTGCTGAAAACAGCGTCAGTCCGGGTTAATTTAGTTCAACTCATGCAAGAATGAGGTCAAAACAATAGCAAAAGTGTTTGGAAAAGTAGATACGTTTGAGACGTATCACCCCACCCTAGGCCGCGCCACACCTAGCCGTCTGGGCACCACGTGGGTCCCCTCTGGCCCCCCTTCGGGACTCTGGAAGCTTCCGGTACGCTGATTTTTTATATGTTTTTCCCGGAATTTTTATGGCATTTTACGTGTCGGGAAATCCTGAAATAAAAAGACAGCAGAAAACAGAAATTGGCACTCGGGTGCACTGAGTTAATAGGTTAGTCCAAATATGATCAAAAGTGCATGAAAGTGTATCAAAAGCATAGCAATATCACTCTAAACATGCAGGAAGCAAGCAAGAATTATAGATACGTTTGGGACGTATCATATACTAGTCCATTGGAAAATCGGGTGATCAAGGTTTCCTGATCATGAGGTACGAACCGCCTATTGATAATGGGGTCGTATCATTGGGATAATGATATGATGGACACACACCCACCATAATTGTTTCAATGTGATCGAGTCACATAAGTTCAACATTGCGATTACTATAACGTAGTGACCAGATCCTTAGACCGTAATGATCATACGTAATTGCTATCTATTAGGATGCTTTAATTTGCATCCACCGCCTGACTGAAATATGCTGGCCATAAAGATGTAATTTGGGTATTCCGAAATAATTATGTTGATGAGTATGCAAATAGATCAAAGAGGGATTTGTCCATCCGAGTGACAGATAGGTACTCTGGGCCCACTCGGTGATATTACATCATAAAGATTGCGCAATCATGTGACTAGGTCACGGGTTGTAATATCACAGGAAAGAGTAAACAAGTATGTCGGTAACGAGGATGAACTAGGTATATTGGATATCGATGATCAAACCTTGGACCAACAAAGTACTATAGGACAAAGGGAATAGGACTCAACATTAACGGATTCAACAACGATGAAGTTCATTCGATGGAAGCGCAGGAGCCATCTAGGATTGTAATCAGGTCCCATCGATGGTCATTGATCAAGAGAGTGTCTTGATCATATATGTTGTTTCCCGCACTGTAGGGTGTCACACTTAAGGGTATTCAACGCAATAAGGATAGATTCGGGATCACCGAAGAAATAAAAGAGAGAACTCTGAAATCGTTTCGGAGGGGTGACGGAAAAATTCCGTAGTTCCGAATTATTCGGAAAGTTATTAGATATGTTTTATTATTTCATTAAATGAATTAAATATTAAAATATAATTTAAATAATTAAATAGAATAATAGTTCTTTTATTCTTCTTTAAAATGAAGGAAAAAGAGGGTTGGGAGTTTCTCCACAATACGCACGCCGTCGTGTTGCTGGAATCGGGATCCGAATCCATCTTCTTTCCGCTGCTCGCCTGGTTCGAAGCCCGGAGGGACATGGGGTACACCGTATGTGTGTAATCCCGCGAGGTGCTACACTTGTCGTGCTCCTTCATCGTCGTGGTCATATCGCGACGTCTTCACCGACAACTTTCCGACGGGGACGCAATCCCGTCATCGGTCTACAAGGATCGGGTGGCTTCTAGAGTCGTCGAGGATCTCCGTCGCATCGAGTATCGACGGGTGTGACTACAACAACCACGTCAACGCGGGAACGTTTCCCACTTAATGGACTACATACTGGTATGTGACCTATTTCCTTCTGTTACTTTCATCGCCATAGCATACGTCTTGGGTTTGGGATGTGTAGGTTATGAATAATTATTGTTTTCTTCCCCATTACCCAACAGCTGATGACTAAACGGTCTACTTATTTTGGCGTACTGACCATTCAATTAAGCCTCTAACTTTCTTGTAGCATAATTAGCATTGCGGTGCGTTTATAATTCTATCAATTGCCCAGATGTAATGTGTTCACCCAACTTAGCTGTTTTATCGTATTTTGGGAGAGAGACATCACTAGTGCACATCATGGGACCAAGTTCCATCTTTCCACCAGTGTTTACACCTCAACCATTTACTTCCTTTGTTTCCTTTTAGTTGCAATCACCACTACTATTTCCTGCTTGTAATTTGTTCCTGTTTGAACAACAAGACTGGAGAGATTGACATCCTCTCTGAACTCGTTGGGAGAAAAGTTATTTGTTGCTGTGTGCAGGTCCATGAAAACTCCCTAGCTAGAAGTAATTTCTGGCGATGTTGCCACCTACTTGCAGAACTTGGAGTCCAACTGGATTGATAACCTTGGTATCTTCACTGAGGGAAATTTTCTCCTATCTACTTCTTAACCTTGTACTTGGGGTAACCAACAAGGGGCGAGAAACCATCAAGCTAATTTCTGACGCCGTTGCCGGGGACTCTAGTCTACAAGATCGGGGAATTCACACTATCTTTTACCTTAAATTTGTAGTCTTGTTAGTTTATTTTCTAGTTTTTGCTTTAGTGTCTTCCACCAAAAACAAGAAAAACTTAGTTACTTTGCTCTTGCTTGTCACTATGGGTACATACAAAAGTAACAGACCTTGTGACTACACTAGTTACGACGGGGAATTATGCCCATGTGATTCACGAGATACTTCTCGCTCCTCGTTGGTTACCCCAAGTGGAAGGTGAGATGTAGCGTAGTAGCAAGTTTCCCTTAGCGAAGATGCTAAGGTTTAGATTGTCTCCCGTAGGACTCCAAGATCGACAAGTAGGTGGTCAAGTGAACAATGGCGCCGTTTACAACCTAAGGTTGCTTACTTCACCTGGACCTGCACACACAACAGATAGCTTTGCTCCCAACGAGTACAGAGGAGTTGTCAATTCCTCCGGGCTTGTTGTTTACAAAGGATAAAACGCACAGGATAATAATGATAGTGATAGCTGCGGAAAAGTAAATACTGAAAGTAAATTGAAGGTGTAAACAATAGTAGAGATATGGACCGGGGTCCTATGATGTTCACTAGTGATGTCTCTCTCCCAAAAGACGATAAAATAGCCATGCGAGGTAAACAAATAACAGATGGGCAATTGACAGGATTATGTGCACAAACCAATGCTAATTATGCTAAACAGAAAGGAAGAGGCTCAAAAGCATGGGCGGTACGCCAAGACAAGTAGACCGAAATCCATCTTCATCTACCCACTAATCATCCACCTTGAGATATCAATCCAGAACATCTCGCTGGTATTAAGTTGCGAATCCCACCCAAAGTGTATACTCAAAGCAATGGACAACTGCATTAAAGAACTTTGCGTAAAGTAAACAATCCTTGCACCCGCAAGTACAAGCACTGTTGTTTTCCCCCTTGTGGCAACAGCACAACCCCTAGACTCATGTTTCTGTCACTCAAGCTTGTCATCGGGGGGCATGAACCCACAATCATGCATAACGCTCCCTCTTGGAGTCACTACCTACTACTTGGCCAAAGCAATAAACAGCAACAGAGAACATGCAAGAATTACAAAAGAACATAAATATAAAAGAGAAGAATCAAATATATAACTCAATCACAATCTGAACATAATATCATAATCCATCGGATCCCAGCAAACTCAAGATAGCGACAGCAGAAAGATTACATATGTGCCTCGATCATGTAGGGCAGCTCACGAGTTCTAATCCATGAAGAACAAAGAGGGGAGGAGAACATCACATAGCTACTGATCATAGACCCATGGTCCAAGGTGGACTACTCAAGGTCCATCCGGGAAGCATCCGTGGTGGTGGAGAAGCTCCCGGAGGTGGTTACTCCCTCCGGCAGGGTGCCGGGAAGAGGTCTTCTGGTGCTCCCGATCTTGGAAGAGCGGCGGCGGCGGAACAGAGGAGAGATCGCGAAAACGGGTTCCGTCCCCAAGGGTTTCTCGTCACGGGGAATAAATAGGCGAAAGTGGGCAGCCAGAGGTGGGCCAGGGGCTCAAGGCGCCCCCCTGGCACGGCCAGGGGTTGGGCCGCGCCCACTGGCCGCCTGGGGCCCCCAGGCTCCCCTCTGGCCCCTCTCGGGCTCTTCGCGAAGCTTCCGGTACGCAGATTTTTCCTATATTTTCCCGGAATTTTTCTGATACTTTTAATAAGGGGGAAACCTGAAATAGAAAAACAGTAGAAAACAGGAACTGGCACTGGGGTGCACTGAGTTAATAGGTTAGTCCAAATATGATCAAAAGTGTATGGAAGTTCATCAATATCATGGCAATATCACACAAAAGAGGCATGGAGCAAGCAGAAATTATAGATATGCTTTGGACGTATCAACATCCCCAAGCTTAATTCCTGCTCGTCCTCGAGTAGGTAAATGATAACAAGCATAATTTCTGTGGTGACATGCTAACAACCATATAAGAACTTTTAAGTAAAGCAATCAAGGCATGTAATTCAATTCAAGTCATAACAGGCAAGAGTCTATATCTAGTATTGAAACAAGCAACATAAGAACATAAAGGTGCAAGAGCTCTCGCTGTCCGTGACTCGAACGTCTCCAAATGGTGTTTGCGTGCAAGAAAGGGATAGGGATATACGAGAAAAAGTATTTTTATGTTGAGAACTCAATCTACTAAAGTTTCTCACTTGGTCTTCTTTCAAATCTTATCTTGACTCATCCCCAGACCACTAGCCAGGTACAAGTCAAAATGATCCACTCCTTTTCGACATTTTGAGCACTCATGCAATGGATGAGTGTAAGCAAGAAAGTGGACACTTAGGATGGCAAAGAGAGAATATGGTGGAGGAGGAAGAAAAAAAGGGGTGAAAGGCTCACATCAATGAGGACAATCATAGGCGAGAGAAAGCCAAATGATAGATATGATGTGAGGAGTAGGGATTGCCATGCAACGGATGCACATATGAGCTAAGGTAAGCTCTCCAATGGAACTAGTGGGGGTGCATCCAACTTGCTTGCTCAAGAAGACCTAGAGCTCATTTGAGGAGGCTCGTCATTGGAATATACAAGCCAAGTTCTATAGTGTGAAGGTCCCCACATAGCTATATGCATGAATGATAATCTCTATGGAGTACAAGATATAAGAGGGAGTACGAGTGTGGATCTCTCAAAAGGAATAGTAGTGTGCCCCCTTCTCTCTTTTTATCGTGGCCTCAATGGCTCTTTCTCGCTGTTTTTCTCTTTTTTCTATTTTTTTGTATTTTTTGGTGGCCTCAATGGCTCTTTCTATTTCTCTCTCATTTGTCCTCTTTGGGATCTTTTAATTTTGTCCTGTTTGGTATCTTTTAATTTGTCCACTTTGGGATCTTTTCCTCACTTTAGGGGCAACACTATATATATTACAAGTATAGAAGATCTTTCACACTTTACAAAGTACTCAAATCATAAAGAAGATGTAACTATCATGATGTATGCAAATGTATGCCTCTGCCAGTGTAGCAGGATATGCAATGATACTAGGTCGTCATGTAGCAATGATTAGGGCAAGGCCCCACTAGCATGCGACTCATCGATCAAGCAAGTAGCATGTATGACATGAAGATCAAGTCATGAGAAGATGGATGTTGCATGGCAATATATCTCGGAAAGGCTATGGAAATGCCTTGATAGGTAGGTATGGTGGCTGTTTTGAGGAAGGATATAAGGAGGCTTATGATGAAAGAGTGTATCGTGCCAAGGGTTTGAATGTACCGGCGAAGGTGGACGCTAACTCTCGGAGTGAGAAGAAAGCAATGCACGGCACAGAAAATCCTAGCAAAATATGGGAAGGTGGAAGTGTCAACTTTCGAATACTCACATTAGTCCGAAGAACTCATGCACTTATTATCGGTAACTCTCAATCTAATAAGGAGGTTTCACAAAGATACAAGTACCCCGCGGAGGAGTGTATGGGGGTTTGGGTATCCTTGCGCATCCTCGACTCATGGTACTTGAGTGTACTCTAATATTCGACCCCTCAAAAGAGTAGTGATCCATCTAGTAGCTAGAGTTCTCAACTAATTTATAGGTTTTTTAAAATAAACACGGATTGCCCAAAATACGAAATCTATCACTAATAGGCTAAATCTCTTGATACCAAAAGTCCAAACATTAGTCAAAACAACACCTCAAAACTATTGCAAGTTACTACTTCAAAAAGAATAGCAACCTCAATTACCTACTTCAAGTCAAGACACAAAACTCAGTGCAACAGGCAAACTCTCTAAACAAGATAAACATGAAAACTCAAGACAGTTCTAGCAACAAACTAAGAAAAAGCTCTTTGAAAAGATAAACATGAAAGCTAAGAGCAAAACATGATAGTAGCTACGAAAAGATAAAGAACAAACACAGCAAAGATAAGCACGAAAAATCCTATGTTGTGTTATAAATTTTTGAAGTGGAGCGTGTTTCTCTCCCACACAAAGAAAGATGGGTTCTAACTTTTTATGAACAGCAAGCAAAGCTAAATAAAACTAAAAACAAAACCTAAGAGCGAGACGCTCCAAGAATAGCACATAACGCATGAAGTGATAAAAATATAGTGAAACGAGAGACGAACTGATAATTGTTGATGGAGAAGGGGATGCACGGGGGCATCCCCAAGCTTGAACGCTTGACACTTCTTAATCTTCTTTCATCATATTCCCTCGCACACTTGAAAACTCCCTTCATACATAACTCATCATAATCTGATTAGCGAGGTTTGTACCCATAATAAAATAATTTTACTCTACTGGAAAAAAAGATAATCTTGAATAGCTACTGTTTCTCAAGAATTCCAAAAATATTTTTCAAAGAAAAATCAAGCTTAAGGTTTGAAAAACGAAGAAAAGGAAAAACAGGACAGAATCTGTGAAAAACGGACCAGCAGGTGTAAAGAATTTTTTAGGGATACTTCCGCAACTCAAATCAAAAAACTCAAAACAGACGAAAGTTTTGTAATTGTATAGAGCATGCTGTCAAAATATTTCAGCTCAAAAAGATGAACTTGTATTTTTCTCTGCTTTTTCTAGTCACGAGGACATAATCTGTTTTCTGGACAGCATGTCACAACTTTCACTTCCCTTGTCGTATGAGGCTATAAAAGGCACAAAGCTTGAAAAGTAAAGATACAATTATGTTGCTAAAGTAGTAACAATCATCAAGACCACTAAAAACAGAAGAAAAACAAAAAGGAAAAACCTAAATTCGTTGCGGGCTGCCTCCCGAAAGCGCTTCTTTAAAGCCATTAGATTGGCTTAATGCAAATAGATCAAGTTTTTTCAAGAAAATAACTAGCCCGTGTGACGGACTAAAAAGGCAACTTAATCTTTTTCCTAGGGAAGTGTTCCATCCCTTTCTTGAGAGGGAATTGGAATTTTACAATCCCTTCTTTCATATCAATAACAGCACCCATGGTGCGAAGAAAAGGACGTCCCAAAATAATTGGACAAGAAGGTTCACATTCAATGTCCATAATAGTAAAATCAACGGGGACATAATTTTCATTGACAATGATAAGAACATCATCTATCTTCCAAAAAGGTTTCTTTACGGAAGAATCGACAAGACGAACACCAAAAGAACAAGCATCAAAAGATTTCAATTCAAATATATCATACATTCTTTTGGGCATAACAGAGGTACTAGCTCCAACATCACTAAAGCATAGCAAGAAAAGTTATTCAACTTAATTTTAATCATAGGATCCCAACCATCTTCTAGATTTCTAGGTATGGAGGCTTCTGCCCTAAGCTTCTCCTCCCTAGCTTTGATGAGAGCATTAGTGATATGCTCCGTGAAGGCAAGGTTAAGTGTGCTAGTGTGGGGGTCTCTAGACATCTTGTGAAGGAACCGAATAACTTCAGAAAGAGTGCAATTATCAAAATCAAGGTCACTACTATCAAGTAGAGTGGTAGTGGTGTTCTTTAGGATCACTTGCTTGGTAGCTTCTATAGTCATAGGAATTTCTTCTTCTACGGTTGAGGTCATAGCATCACCATTAATAGGTCCTATGGGACTAGGGGTGCATTGGGTGCGAAGAGTTTGGATATCCTCAACCACTTAGATAGTAGCAATAGTATGGTGTGTAGGAAGGCTCTTAATCCTATCTTCTTCCTCCTTTTCTCTGGCCCATCTCTCTTTGAGTTTAGCCATCATCCTAATGTTTTCATTAATTTGCAATTGGATAGCATTCATAGGAGTGACCTTCCTCTCCTCGAGGGGAGAAGTTCTAATTTTGAGCAATTCTACTTCATGGGCTAAATTGTCTACCTTCGACGGGAGGTTATCTAGTTTGTCTAGTTTTTCCTCTACACTCTTGTTGAATGATTTTTGGGTAGTGATAAAGCCTTTAAGCATACTCTCTAATTCAGAAGTGGAGTCTTTGGTGCTAGGATAAGTGTTGTTGTTCCCATAGTTGTTGGAGGGGAACGGTCTAGGATTGCTACCAAAGTTACTCCTATAAGCATTGTTGTTGAAGTTGTTTCTAGAGATAAAGTTCACATCTACTTGATCCTGAGCAATCAAAGAATTTAAAGGAACATTTTGAGGATCAATAGGAGATTGCTTGGTAAGTAGAGACATGATCAAGTCAACCTTTTCATTTAGCGAGGAGATCTCCTCGACAGAGTTTACCTTCCTACTTGTTGGAGCTCTTTCGGCGTGCCATTGGAAATAGTTGGTCATCATATCATCGAGAAGTATTGTGGCAGCATGAAGTGTAGTTGACATAAAGGTTCCTCTCGCGGCCGAATCTAGCAGGTTCCGCGAGGTAAAGTTCAAGCCTGCATAAAAAGTCTGGATAACCATCCAACTAGTCAAAATGCGTAGGTCAATTCTTAACAAGATATTTCATGTGTTCCCAAGCTTGGGCAACGTGTTCATTATCCAATTGCTTAAAATTCATAATAAAGCTCCTCAACTGGATAATCTTAGCAGGGGGGTAGTACTTCCCAATAAAAGCATCCTTGCACTTATCCCAAGAATCTATGCTATTCTTAGGCAAGGATTGAAACCAGATTTAAGCTTCATCCCTCAAGGAGAAAGGAAAAAGCTTAAGCTTAACAATATCACCATCTACTTCTTTGTACTTTTCCATATCACAAAGCTCATTAAAATTATTTAAATGCAAAGCAGCATCATCTCTAGCACCAGAGAATTAATCTTTCATAACAAGGTTATGCAAAGCACGTTTAATCTCATAAGAAGGTGCTGAAGTAGCAGGTGTAGCAATAGGAGTGCAGATAAATTCACTGTTGTTGTGACTAGTGAAGTCACACAACTTGGGGTACTCAGAGGAACCCATAGCAGCAGCTAGCAAGATAACTATTTTTTTGATTTTTGATAAAAGACACTGAAGCAAAAATTGAAAGGTAAACAAACAAGACTAAAAAGAAAAGACAAAAGAGAGTGTGCAACTCCCCTATCTTGAAGAGTGGAGTCCCCGGCAACGGCGCTAGAAATTTGCTTGATACAAGAGATACTTCTTGCTCCTCGTTGGTTACCCCAAGTGGAAGGTGAGATGTAGCGTAGCAGAAAGTTTCCCTTAGCGAAGATGCTAAGGTTTAGATTGTCTCCCGTAGGACTCTAAGATCGACAAGTAGGTGGTGAAGTGAAAAATGGCGTCGTTTACAACCTAAGATTGCTTACTTCACCTGGACATGCACACACAACAGATAGCTTTTCTCCCAACGAGTACAGAGGAGTTGTCAATTCCTCCGGCCTTATTGTTTACAAAGGATAAAACGCACGGGATAATAATGATAGTGATAGCTGCGGAAAAGTAAATACTGGAAGTAAATTGAACGTGTAAACAATAGTAGAGACATGGACCAGGGTCCTATGATGTTCACTAGTGATGTCTCTCTCCCAAAAGACGATAAAATAGCCATGCGAGGTAAACAAATCACAGCTGGGAAATTGACAGGATTATGTGCGCAAACCAATGCTAATTATGCTAAACAGAAAGGAAGAGGATCAAAAGCATGGGCGGTACGCCAAGACAAGTAGACCGAAATCCATCTACATCTACCCACTAATCATCCACCTTGAGATATCTATCCAGAACATCTCGCTGGTATTAAGTTGCGAATCCCACCCAAAGTGTAAACTCAAAGCAACGGACAACTGCATTAAAGAACTTTGCGTAAAGTAAACAATCCTTGCACCCGCAAGTACAAGCACCGATTTCCCCCCTTGTGGCAACAACACATCCCCTAGACTCATGTTTCTGTCACTCAAGCTAGTCATCGGGGGGCATGAACCCACAATCATGCATAACGCACCCTCTTGGAGTCACTACCTACTACTTGGCCAAAGCAATAAATAGCAACGGAGAACATGCAAGAATTACTCAAGAACATAAATATAAAAGAGAAGAATCAAATATATAACTCAATCACAATCTGAATATAATCTCATAATTCATGGATCCCAGCAAACTCAACATAGCAACAGCAGAAAGATTACATATGTGCCTCGATCATGTAGGGCATCTCACGAGGTCTAATTCATGAAGAACAAAGGGGGGATGAGAACATCACATAGATACTGATCATAGACCCATGGTCCAAGGTGGACTACTCGAGGTTCATCCGGGAAGCATCCATGGTGGTGGAGAAGCTCCCGAAGGACGTTCCTCCCTCCGACAGGGTCCCAGGAAGAGGTCTTCTGGTGCTCCCGATCTTGGAAGCGCGGCGGCGGCGGAACAGAGGAGAGATAGGCGAAAATAGGCGAGGGTTTCTCGTCACGGGGAATAAATAGGCGAAAGGGGGCAGCCAGAGGTGGGCCAGGGGCTCTAGGCGCCCCCCTGGCGCGTCCAGGGGTGGGGCCTGTCACAACCCCAAGTTAGGTATGTGCTAGGATCAAGTGCTACCTTGCATTCATGCAAAAATTTCAAATTGCAATTCAAAAATGGGGAAAAGAAAGCCCTGAGAAATTAAATCAAATGGACAGATAAAAATCGTTTTCCAAAAATCATTTGAACATTTGGAAAATTCCTATAAATGGTGCTGATCATTTTAAAAATGGTTTGGGAGCAATCCCATGCTCATGGAATTTTCTAATTTTCAAATAATGGCTTGGAAATTAAATAAATACCCTATTTGATTTAAAATTCAAATGTTTTGAATTTTAAAAATGCTCAAATTTTATAAGTGGCTAGCTCTCTATTTTATGAGGCCATATAAAAAATTGTGGCATTTTATAAAATGCCTAGCTATTTTTATTAGCTAGGTCAACCTACATGCAGAAATATTAAAAAGAAAAGAGCAGAGGACAACTTACCTGGTGCCTCAGGCGAGGCCCAACTCGCCTTGGCCTGGCCCAGCCCACCCCCGAAGCGTTGTCTTCTTCCTCCCCGTGGCTTCAAGCAGCTCGCTGGAGCTGGGAGCGCGGCGACGACGCCACGACGACGCCGAGCAGCTTCTAGGCCACCCCGGCCTCCTTCCTCACGCCTCTGCGTCGCCACAACCCCCCGCACCCCCTGCCTCGCTCTGACCCCTCCTCTCTCTCTCTCCGGCGGGTCCCCGTGAAGAACCGAGCACCCCGCAGAGCGCCGCCGCCGCCCAGTCGTGGCCAACGGCCTCTTCTCGCCGAGCTGAAGTGTCCAAGAGCACCGGAATCATCGACTTCGTCTTCCCGCGCACCCAATCGAGTTCTTGAAGCTCTGGAGCCGACGCCTTCGTCGCCGAGTCGCCGCCGGCCGCAGAGGAGATCGAGCTCCAATTCGCCGCAGTCAAGCCCCCTCCAGCTCCGCCGTCTTCACCAATCTCTTCGGGGTGAGCCCCTCTTCAAAACCCCTCAACCCCGTGTTTAATTTTGGCCCCATCCGTCGACCGCCATGGGAGCCCAGCTCCGTCGCCGGCGTGGTTGACCATGCGCTCGCCCCATGCGTCCTCCGTCCACCCCCGGTTGTCCATCGTGCTCCTGGGCTCTCCAGGAGTACGAAGAGCTAACTCCCGCGTCTTTTTGCGCGTTGTGTCGTCGCGCCGCCCACGCCCGTGACTCCGACGCCGCCAAACTCGTCGCCGTCCAAGCTCCGGCGCCTCCCGGTGACCCTCTCCAGCACCTGTCGACGCGCGCGGGCACGAGCTGTCTTCTGGAGCTCTTGGCGCCTCGTTTGATGGTCGGGGACGCCTTCCCCGTGCAGCGCCGCCGTGCCCGTGGCCACCGGCGGCTAGCCGCCGACGAGGCACGTTAATTAGGTTTAACCCCCCCTGTTAGTTGACCCCAGGTCAATGACAGGTGGGGACCCAGCCCTAATCCTTCTCTGTTAGTTTAAACTAACAGGGATTAAACCCCTCTCCCACTGACATGGGGGACCCAGCCGTCAGAACCCCCCTCCACGTCATGCTGATGTCAGCATGACGCCATAAGTGAATTTCCAGTTAAATAATAAATCAGGGAAATTCCAGAAAATACTATAAATATTTGGAAATTCATAATTAATTCATACTAACTCCAAATATAGCAAATAATATGTCTAAAATTATCAGAAAAATACAAGGATTATGAATATGCAATTTGTTTTCATGTTTGACCATTTTAAAATGGGTGAACAGTAGCAAACATGCATATGGATCCTTTTCAAATTCAAATTTGGGGTGATTTTGCAATTGACTTTGCAACACACTTATTTTGAATGGTTTCATCCACACATCAGAAACATTACTTCAACTATACAACATCACTTCATGATCAACATTTTTGAAATGAACTTTCATGCATTCAAATGCATTTGAAATTCATCGATAAATCAAATGGAGTTTGAATTTGCATTTCAAATGCAATATACTCCTTTTAAATGGAATGCTCAACACATCAGTACCTTGAACATCACCATTACAATCTTATTCATGTGTTTGTGCATTGTACATTATGTTGATCCTATGATTGTCATGTTGCTGATAGAAGTGGAGCCGGAATCCGAGATCACCCCCTTCGTTGATGACCTCGTGACCAAACCTCGTCAGCAAGGCAAGCAAACCCCCATTGATCATGTCGATAAAATCCCACTTCCCTCTCATGTCTTGCTTATGCATTGTTTAGGATGATCACCATGATAACGTTTCTACCGTATAGTTGAACCCATATCCTTTGCATGACCTATCATCTTGTCACAGTAGTAAGCAAACCACAATCCTAGCAGATGTAGGAGTTGGTTGATATCATGTGACCCCTGCAACTGTTACTTCTTATTGCATGCTTGGTGGTAAAATGAGGTTGCTTATGATGTGAGTCGGGATGATGATAAACATGGTGTTGATGAAAGTGAAACGTGTTGGTGAATCTACCCTAATACAAGGTGAACGATGAGAGGCTGTGTAGGAGTACACAGTGGGTTGTCTCGTTGAACACCGCCTTAAGCACCGAGTTCTTGTGTGGTGATCCAAGATGAAGAGTACAACCACACATTGGGCTCCCTTACCCCTCTCGGCTTACTAACTCATCCCCTTCGATGTCCAGATGTCGCAATAGTTCGGATTTCTGTAGGTATTGTGGCCTGGTAGCCAAGTGAGAGAACGGCTCATCCGAGACCGGCTTTCGCACCACGCACACATCGTCTGGGTCCACTTCGGTAAACCGGTCGGGTTCACGATAGTGGAAGACAACCCAGATAGGCGGATTTCTTGGACTAGATCGTCTATGAGGTAACGGTTGTGGTGGCATCCTCACTGTCATCTCTTGAACGGTGACACGCAAAAGGCGGTAACTGATGACACGTGTGTGTAGCGGTACACCCCTGCAGGGTTAACAAAACTATTCGAATAGCCGCGTCCGCGGTTAAGGACTGCTTGGAAAGCTTAGCTTGATTATTAGACAACTTGAACTGGATACTTCTAAAATACACCTAGATAAGTGTGAGTGCTATGGTGTGCTTCTCCTGGGGAAGTCGAGGAAGTAACCATAGTGGTGTAATTGGTTGAAGAGATGTAGTGGACTCGTGTACGCTTCTTACCTCAAGTCTGGTACTCGTAGTTCAGGATCAGCCAAGTCAAAGCTGGCACTTCTGCAAGTGAAACCCTACCTCCCTTTACCTTGATACATGTGCATGAGTAGTATAGCTCCTATGTAAGTCTTGCTGAGTACGATTTTGTACTCACGTTTGCTTAATCTATGTTTTAGATGAACCCACCGACCCCGATGGTGACTTCTACCCGAAGATCGAAGAATGAAGACTCAGACCAAGACCAAGCTAGTGTAGTCCCAGTCAGACGACTGGTTCCCTCGTGGAGGGCTTGTTTATAGTCAAGGCTTCTCTAAGCCATTTGTTAAACTTGTCTATACTCAGACCTACTTTGCTTCCGCATGCTTGTTGTAATGTTGGATCACATGCTTGTGATCTCTGTGTGCACTCTGTAAGAGTTATTAATAAAGTGTATACTTGTAGAGAATTGCAATGATACCTGCTGTTCATACAAGGCATGTGTGCTGCGTGTATGTTTATAACATGCATGTCTTTGTATGGGTTTTCGAGACCTTAGTTGTGATCTGGCTGGCGGTCTTTCATACACCAAGTGGCCCTTAGATGTGCGCAGCTTGGGGCATCGCGATGCGATTGTTCGAGACTCTGTGTCGTGCACACTTTGATGTATGATCGAGCCCGCCCTAGACCCCGACTAAGTGATCGGGCTGGAGTAAGTCTATGTAAGGGTTATAATAAAATCGATAGTATGGTTGAGGCGACTTGTCTATGAGTATGGGAGTTCACCACCCATATCAGTTAGACTTGTGTGCGGACGATGAGGACCCATCTCAGTGGATCATCCGGCCTGAATGGGATGCCCCTCACGTTTGATTCTTTCCGAGAATGTTCTGTGCTTGGCCTTGTCTGCTTAGACAAGTGGGTACGGTTCTCGGCTCTCCATATGATTGTGTTGTAGCGAGGCTTGTATACGCTAACCCCGGGTCCCGACAGACTTGGTATCAGAGCAAGACTGACTGTAGGATTATCAGCCTTGGCCGAAGTCGAGTCTAGCCTTCTATAGTTATATAGTTACTCTGGGTATATAAGGGAACAACGTAAGGCTTCTTTTTTCTCCTTACCCCCTTCGTTCTGAGTTCTGAGTCACCCTCATCTTATTCTACGGGAAGATAGGACTAGGCTCTCCTCTGTCTGATTAGCACATCTCGTTGTTTGCTTCCTTGTAGCCGTAGGAAAGTTGTGTCCGGTTTCCTAGCATTGTTTTAATGCTGATTTCTTACATCGTATTATGTAAGTGTTGTATCTACATTGAAAGAAAATTGTTTTCTTGCAATTACAGCCGTTATGCTGTCCGAGTCATTCCAGGTATCTTCAAAATCTGATGCAATTGCAAAATTCTTTCCTCTTTTTCAGTTGTCCTTTTAGAAGAACTTCTAGGTGGCATGCCCGACAGTTCCATAGTGTTTGATGTAGGTTTTGCTCTAGAAACCTATAGTGATTCAATTGCAGCTCTTTCCCCCACTTTAGATGTCTTCTAGCCAGAAGAACCACACTAACCATCGTGTTGTGGTACTTTGCTACTCTGACATATCTGTTGTAGCCCCTAGTAAACCTTGGTCATCCTCACGAAAACCATCGAGTAACCAAAATCCTTAAACCTAGCCACCCGATAGATGTGTAGAGTTTATAGTGGATCTTGCCCCAGGAACCGCACCAATTTCTAGACGCCCATACAAAATGGCCCCACGTGAGTTAGCTAAGCTTAAAACCCAACTGGAAGCTTTGTTGGAGAAAGGCTTCATCCGCCCTAGCTCATCGCCATGGGGTTGCTCCGTTCTGTTCGTAACGAAGAAAGATGGAACAGAAAGGATGTGCGTAGACTATCGCCCGCTAAATTTAGCGACGATAAAGAACAAGTACCCATTGCCCAGGATCAATGATCTTTATGATCAACTTGCAGGATCCTTTGTCTTCTCCAAGATGGATTTGAGATTAGGTTATCATCAAATCAAAATCCGAAACGAGGACATTACCAAAACGGCTTTTACTACTCGTTATGGTCTTTACGAGTATACCGTCATGTCCTTTGGTTTAACCAATGCCCCCGCAACTTTCTCACGCATGATGAATTCGATCTTCATGGAGTATTTGGACCAGTTCGTCGTGGTTTACCTCGATGACATTCTCATCTACTCGAAGAACGAAGAAGAACATGCCGAACACCTAAGGCTGGTATTGATGAAACTTAGAGAGCATCGCCTGTATGCTAAATTCTCCAAGTGTGAATTTTGGCTACCAGAAGTGACCTACTTAGGCCACATGATTTCTGCAAAAGGCATTGCTGTGAATCCCGAGAGAGTTCAGGCCGTCCTTGACTGGACTCCACCTGAATCGGTTAAGCAAGTTAGGAGTTTTCTTGGCCTAGCCAGCTATTGCCGTCGCTTCGTCGAGAACTTCTCTAAAGTTGCAAAGCCTCTTACTGAACTCCTCAAGAAAGATAAGAAACTCTTATGGACTTCCAAGTGCGAGGAAATATTTCAAGAGCTAAAAAGAAGATTGACTTCTGCACCCGTACTTGCACCTCCAGACACTAAAAAGGATTTCGAAATCTATTGTGACGCATCACGGCAAGGGTTAGGATGCATACTTCTGCAAGATCGACATGTGGTAGATTATGCTTCACGCCAGTTGCGGCCACATGAAGAGAACTATCCTACCCATGACCTTGAACTCGCTGCCGTAGTTCATACCCTAACAACTTGGCGACATTACCTCCTTGGTAATCGTTGGGAGATTTATTCCGACCACCAAAGCCTCAAATACATTTTCACCCAGCCAGATCTTAATCTCAGGCAAAGACGCTGGATTGAGTTGATAAAAGATTACGACGTAGTAATTTCTTACACCCCAGGCAAAGCCAATGTCATGGCTGATGCACTAAGTCGTAAGTCATATTGTAACAACCTCATGTTACAACAGTATCAACAACTTCTTCATGAGGAATTTCGCAAGCTCAACCTTAAGATTGTTCCTCATGGCTATCTTTCTACCTTGGTGGCGAAACCAACTCTTGAGGATCAAATCATAGTTGCCCAAAGGCGTGCACGAGGTGTTCGCCGGATCAAGGAGAACATTGCTAGCGGAGTTGCTAGATGTTTCTCCATAGATAGCAAGGGAACGGTATTCTTTGAAAATCGTTTGGTAGTACCTAAGAATAGGGAACTAAGGCAACTCATCCTCAAAGAAGCCCATGACACACCCCTCTCGATTCATCCCGGTAGCACAAAAATGTACCGAGATCTACGCCAGAGATTTTGGTGGACTAGGATGAAGAGAGACATCGCTCAATTTGTTGCCGAATGTGATGTTTGTGTTCGCATTAAGGCAGAACACCAAAGACCTGCTGGTACACTTCAACCTTTGCCTATTCCAGAGTGGAAATGGGACAAAGTCGGTATGGACTTCATCACCGGCTTTCCAAAAACCCAGGAAGGAAACGATGCCATCTTCGTTGTCATAGATAGGCTTTCCAAAGTTACTCACTTCCTTCCAGTTCGCGATTCTATAACTGCTAGCCAGTTAGCGGACTTGTACGTCTCTAGAATTGTGTCTCTTCAAGGTGTTCCCTTGGAAATCAATTCTGATCGTGGTAGCCTCTTCACCTCTAGATTTTGGGGAATCTTTCAGCATGCTATGGGAACTCATCTCTCCTTTAGTACGGCTTTCCATCCTCAGTCTAGTGGTCAAGTAGAAAGGGTTAACCAAATTTTGGAAGACATGCTCAGAGCTTGTGTTATCTCATTCGGAAAGAATTGGGAGAAATCTCTTCCATTTGCCGAATTTGCTTATAACAATAGTTTTCAATCTAGTCTGAACATGGCTCCTTTTGAACTCCTTTATGGACGACGATGTCGAACACCCCTTAACTGGTCAGAAACCGGTGAAAGACAATTCTTTGGACCGGAGATGATCAAGGAAGCATAAGAGCAAGTTCGCATTGTTCGTGATCAATTGAAAGCAGCCCAGTCTCGTCAGAAAAGCTACTATGATCGTCATCATAGGCAAGAAAGCTACAATCTGGATGAGAAGGCTTACCTTCGGGTTACTCCTCTGGAGGGAACCCAATGTTTCGGTATCAAAGGCAAGTTGGCCCCACGTTACATCGGACCTTTCCGCATTCTTGCTAAACGTGGAGAATTTGCCTACCAACTTGAACTACCTCCGCACCTCTTCCGAGTACATGATGTATTCCATGTGTCCCAACTCAGGCGTTGCTTCAAGGACCCCATCCGCGAAGTCGACCATGAAACGCTTGATATCCAAGATGACCTTTCTTATCGAGAATACCCCGTTCGTATTCTTGATTCCGCAGAGCGTGTCACTCGTCGTCAGAAGATTAGGTTTCTGAAAGTGCAATGGTCACACCACTCTGAAAGAGAAGCTACGTGGGAAAGAGAAGATCGTCTCAGTGCCGAGTACCCCTCCTTCCTCCCGCAGACTTCTGAATCTCGGGACGAGATTCTGTTGAGTGGGGGCGAGTTGTCACAACCCCAAGTTAGGTATGTGCTAGGATCAAGTGCTACCTTGCATTCATGCAAAAATTTCAAATTGCAATTCAAAAATGGGGAAAAGAAAGCCCTGAGAAATTAAATCAAATGGCTAGATAAAAATCTTTTTCCAAAAATCATTTGAACATTTGGAAAATTCCTATAAATGGTGCTGATCATTTTAAAAATGGTTTGGGAGCAATCCCATGCTCATGGAATTTTCTAATTTTCAAATAATGGCTTGGAAATTAAATAAATACCCTATTTGATTTAAAATTCAAATGTTTTGAATTTTAAAAATTCTCAAATTTTATAAGTGGCTAGCTCTCTATTTTATGAGGCCATATAAAAAATTGTGGCATTTTATAAAATGCCTAGCTATTTTTATTAGCTAGGTCAACCTACATGTAGAAATATTAAAAAGAAAAGAGCAGAGGACAACTTACCTGGTGCGTCAGGCGAGGCCCAACTCGCCTTGGCCTGGCCCAGCCCACCCCCGAAGCGTTGTCTTCTTCCTCCCCGCGGCTCCAAGCAGCTCGCTGGAGCTGGGAGTGCGGCGACGACGCCACGACGACGCCGAGCAGCTTCTAGGCCACCCCGGCCTCCTTCCTCACGCCTCTGCGTCGCCACAACCCCCCGCACCCCCTGCCTCGCTCTGACCCCTCCTCTCTCTCTCTCCGGGGGGTCCCCGTGAAGAACCGAGCACCCCGCAGAGCGCCGCCGCCGCCCAGTCGTGGCCAACGGCCTCTTCTTGCCGAGCTGAAGTGTCCAGGAGCACCGGAATCATCGACTTCGTCTTCCCGCGCACCCAATCGAGTTCTTGAAGCTCTGGAGCCGACGCCTTTGTCGCCGAGTCGCCGCCGGCCGCAGAGGAGATCGAGCACCAATTCGCCGCAGTCAAGCCCCCTCCAGCTCCGCCGTCTTCACCAATCGCTTCGGGGTGAGCCCCTCTTCAAAACCCCTCAACCCCGTGTTTAATTTTGGCCCCATCCGTCGACCGCCATGGGATCCGAGCTCCGTCGCCCCCGTGGTTGACCATGCGCTTGCCCCATGCGTCCTCCGTCCACCCCCGGTTGTCCATCGTGCTCCTGGTCTCTCCAGGAGTACGAAGAGCTAACTCCCGCGTCTTTTTGCGCGTTGTGTCGTCGCGCCGCCCACGCCCGTGGCTCCGACGCCGCCAAACTCGTCGCCGTCCAAGCTCCGGTGACCCTCTCCAGCACCTGTCGACGCGCGCGGGCACGAGCTGTCTTCTGGAGCTCTTGGCACCTCGTTTGATGGCCGGGGACGCCTTCCCCGTGCAGCGCCGCCGTGCCCGTGGCCACCGGCGGCTAGCCGCCGGCGAGGCACGTTAATTAGGGGTTAACCCCCCTGTTAGTTGACCCCAGGTCAATGACAGGTGGGGCCCCAGCCCTAATCCTTCTCTGTTAGTTTAAACTAACAGGGATTAAACCCCTCTCCCACTGACATGGGGGACCCAGCCGTCAGAACCCCCCTCCACGTCATGCTGATGTCAGCATGACGCCATAAGTGAATTTCCAGTTAAATAATAAATCAAAGAAATTCCAGAAAATACTATAAACTTTGGAAATTCATAATTAATTCATACTAACTCCAAATATAGCAAATAATATGTCTAAAATTATCAGAAAAATACAAGGATTATGAATATGCAATTTGTTTTCATGTTTGACCATTTTAAAATGGGTGAACAGTAGCAAACATGCATATGGATCCTTTTCAAATTCAAATTTGTGGTGATTTTGCAATTGACTTTGCAACACAGTTATTTTGAATGGTTTCATCCACACATCAGAAACATTACTTCAACTATACAACATCACTTCATGATCAACATTTTTGAAATGAACTTTCATGCATTCAAATGCATTTGAAATTCATCGATAAATCAAATGGAGTTTGAATTTGCATTTCAAATGCAATATACTCCTTTTAAATGGAATGCTCAACACATCAGTACCTTGAACATCACCATTACAATCTTATTCATGTGTTTGTGCATTGTACATTATGTTGATCCTATGATTGGCATGTTGCTGATAGAAGTGGAGCCGGAATCCGAGATCACCCCCTTCGTTGAAGACCTCGTGACCGAACCTCATCAGCAAGGCTAGAAACCCCCATTGATCATGTCGATAAAATCTCACTTCCCTCTCATGTCTCGCTTATGCATTGTTAAGGATGATCACCATGATAACGTTTCTACCGTATAGTTGAACCCATATCCTTTGCATGACCTATCATCTTGTCACAGTAGTAAGCAAACCACAATCCTAGCATATGTAGGAGTTGGTTGATATCATGTGACCCCTGCAACTATTACTGCTTATTTCATGCTTGGTGGTACAATGAGGTTGCTTATGATGTGAGTCGGGATGATGATAAACATGGTGTTGATGAAAGTGAAACGTGTTGGTGAATCTACCCTAATACAAGGTGAACGATGAGAGGCTGTGTAGGAGTACACAGTTGGTTGTCTCGTTGAACACCGCCTTAAGCACCGAGTTCTTGTGTGGTGATCCAAGATGAAGAGTACAACCACACATTGGGCTCACTGACCCCTCTCGGCTTACTGACTCATCCCCTTCGATGTCCAGATGTCGCAATAGTTTGGATTTCTGTAGGTATTGTGGCCTGGTAGCCAAGTGAGAGAACGGCTCATCCGAGACCGGCTTTCGCACCACGCACACATCGTCTGGGTCCACTTCGGTAAACCGGCCGGGTTCACGATAGTGGAAGACAACCCAGATAGGCGGCTTTCTTGGACTAGATCGGCTATGAGGTAACGGTTGTGGTGGCATCCTCGCTGTCATCTCTTGAACGGTGACACGCAAAAGGCGGTAACTGATGACACGTGTGTGTAGCGGTACACCCCTGCAGGGTTAACAAAACTATTCGAATAGCCGCGTCCGCGGTTAAGGACTGCTTGGAAAGCTTAGCTTGATTATTAGACAACTTGAACTGGATACTTCTAAAATACACCCAGATAAGTGTGAGTGCTATGGTGTGCTTCTCGTGGGGAAGTCGAGGAAGTAACCATAGTGGTGTAATTGGTTGAACAGATGTAGTGGACTCGTGTACGCTTCTTACCTCAAGTCTGGTACTCGTAGTTCAGGATTAGCCAAGTCAAAGCTGGCACTTCTGCAAGTGAAACCCCACCTCCCTTTACCTTGATACATGTGCATGAGTAGTATAGCTCCTATGTAAGTCTTGCTGAGTACGATTTTGTACGCACGTTTGCTTAATCTATGTTTTAGATGAACCCACCGACCCCGATGGTGACTTCTACCCGAAGCTCGAAGAATGAAGACTCAGACCAAGACCAAGCTAGTGTAGTCCCAGTCAGACGACTGGTTCCCTCGTGGAGGGCTTGTTTATAGCAAAGGCTTCTCTAAGCCATTTGTTAAACTTGTCTGTACTCAGACCTACTTTGCTTCCGCATGCTTGTTGTAATGTTGGATCACATGCTTGTGATCTCTGTGTGCACTCTGTATGAGTTATTAATAAAGTGTATACTTGTAGAGAATTGCAATGATACCTGCTGTTCATACAAGGCATGTGTGATGCGTGTATGTTTATAACATGCATGTCTTTGTATGGGTTTTCGAGATCTTAGTTGTGATCTGGCTGGCGGTCTTTCATACACCAAGTGGCCCTTAGATGTGCGCAGCTTGGGGCATCGCGATGCGATTGTTCGAGACTCTGTGTCGTGCACACTTTGATGTATGATCCAGCCCGCCCTAGACCCCGACTAAGTGATCGGGCTGGAGTAAGTCTATGTAAGGGTTATAATACAATCGATAGTATGGTTGAGGCGACTTGTCTATGAGTATGGGAGTTCACCACCCATATCAGTTAGACTTGTGTGCGGACGATGAGAGCCAATCTCAGTGGATCATCCGGCCTGAATGGGATGCTCCTCACGTTTGATGCTTTCCGAGAATGTTCTGTGCTTGGCCTTGTCTGCTTAGACAAGTGGGTACGGTTCTCGGCTCTCCATATGATTGTGTTGTAGCGAGGCTTGCATACGCTAACCCCGGGTCCCGACAGGGCCGCGCCCACTGGCCGCCTGGGGCCCCCCAGGCTCCCCTATGGCCCCTCTCGGGCTCTTCGCGAAGCTTCCGATACGCTGGTTTTTCCTATATTTTTCCCGGAATTTTTCTGATACTTTTAATAAGGTGGAAACCTGAAATAGAAAAACTTTAGAAAACAGGAACTGGCATTGGGGTGCACTGAGTTAATAGGTTAGTCCAAATATGATCAAAAGTGTATGGAAGTTCATCAATATCATAGCAATATCACACAAAAGAGGCATGGAGCAAGCAGAAATTATAGATACGTTTTGGACGTATCACCATGGCATGGTCTCCCCAGGGAAGGACCGGATCTCTGGTTTGAAGTTGCTCCTAGACGTCCTCACACATGGGAGGATGTAAAAAATGTTATAATAGAAAGAAAATCAAATGTAGAGGATGACACAACGTCTTTGATTAATAGCAAGGAAATCAAATATCGTCACGGGCATCATCGAGATCATCATCAACATCATCCCCAACATCAACACCATCTCCACCACAATCCTATCTCATCTCATAATTGCAACTCGTGTTGTAATCCGTACTATCTATCCTCTCTACTCTATCGGTGTTGATTACTACCTTGTGATGAGTGCTATTGAGTTTTGTTGGAGAAATATCATTGTGTCCAGATTGTTTATCATCTATTTATCCCCACTGGTCATGATCTCTTTTATGTCTTGTGAGTAGTCACTTTAGTTCTTGAGGACATGGGAGAAGTCTAGTTGCTAGTAGTCATATGATGTTGAAGTAATATGTGTTGTTTGATATTTAAGTTGTGTTGTTATTTTCCTAGTGGTGTTGTGTGATTCAAACACTCGACACTTCACCTTATTAAGGACCTAGGGGAATGCATTGTGTATAAAGAATGCTTACGGTGTGTTGCCGGAGTGAAAGAAACCTGAACCCCAGTTTGCACACTTTTTCACAAGGCAACAATGGATCATCGATCGTATTGCTATGGTTAGGCTTTTGCCTTAATTACTATTTTGAATTTGCGGATCCTTGCAAGATGTTTAATCATAAGAGTGCACTTATCTTAGTCTAGAAGGTGTGTTAGCATAGATCCACCCACTCAACACTTATCAACACAGCACATAGTATCGATGCGGAGTATGGCGAAAGCACGTGACTATATCTCCGGTGTGTCCTCAAGAACAATTTTAGCCTTATTAAGTTCAGTTGTCTGGCTTATCCTTTGCTCAAAGGGATTGGGCCACTTGTTACTCCTCAGTACCTTTTTACTTTGCTTTCTTTTACCTTCTTTTTTATTATACCGAAAACCCCCTAAAAAGTTATCTTTCAGTTCCTGCAGTTATTTCTTTACCAAATTCACTTACAAATACCTTCTGCTCCTCGTTGGGTTTGACACTCTTATTTTTCAAAAAACGCTACAATTGATCCCCTACAGTTGAGGGTCATCAAGTACTTCTTGTAAAGTGTGAGATCTTCTATACTCTTCTAAAAAATATACAATGTTGCCCTTAAAGTGAGGAAAAGATCCCAAAGAGGAAAAATTAAAAGATCCCAAAGAGGACAGATTAAAAGATCCCAAAGATGACAAATGAGAGATAAATAGAAAGAGCCAACGAGGCCAGAAAAATAAAAAAATAAAATAAAATAAAATAAAAGAGAGAAGGGGGAAACCTACTATTCCTTTTGAAAGATCCACACCCGTACTCCAAAGTTATATTTGTACACCATAGAGATTTTTATATCATTCATGCATAACTATGTGGGGATCCTTACACCATAGAGTTTGGCTTGCATGTTCCAAGGATGGGCCTCCTCAAAAGATCTCTAGGTCTTCATGAGCAAGCAAGTTGGATGCACCCCCACTAGTTCCATTGGAGAGCTTGTCTTAGCTCATATGTGCATCCGTTGCATGGAAATCCCTACTCCTGAGCTAGCTAAGGCAAGCTCATCCTTCAAATATGCAAGCGAAGTTCTATAGTGTAAGGATCCCCACATAGTTATGCATGAATGGTATGAAAATCCCTATGGAGTACAAATATAACTTTCGAGTACGAGTGTGGATCTTTCAAAAGGAATAGTAGTGTTGCCCCTTCTCTCTTTTTATTTCTTTTTTTCTTTTTCCTATTTTTTTGTATTTTTGTGGCCTCATTTGCTCTTTATATTTATCTCTCATTTGTCCTCTTTGGGATCTTTTAATTTGTCCTCTTTTGGGATCTTTTATTTTGTCCTCTTTGGGATCTTTTCCTCACTTAAGGGCAACACTCTATATTTTACAAGAATATATAAGATCTCACACTTTACAAGAAGTACTCAACATAATTTAAATTGAGAAAACTATCATGATGTATGCAAATGTATGCCTCTGCCAATGTAGTAGGATATGCAATGATACTAGTGCGTCATGTAGCAATGATAAGGGAAAGGCCCAACTTGCATGCGGCTCCTCGATCAAGCAAATGCATGTATCATATCAAGATCAAGTCATGAGATGATGGATGTTGCATGGAAATGTATCCCGGAAAGGCTATGGAAATGCCTTGATAGGTAGGTATGGTGGCTGTTTTGAGGAAGATATAAGGAGGTTTATGATCACGGAGCGTATCATGCCAAGGGTTTGGATGCACTGGCGAAGTTTGCACCAACTCTCAAGATGAGAAAGGGCAACACACGGTACCGAAGAGGCTAGCAAAATATGGAAGGTGGAAGTGCCAACAATCGAATACTCGCATTAGTCCGAAGAGCTCATGCACTTATTATCGGTAACTCTCTATCTAATCAGGAGGTTCACAAAGAGACGAGTACCCCGAGGAGGGGTGTATGGGGGTTTGGTTATCCTTATGCATCCTCGACCCATGGTACGTGAGGGTACTCTATATATTCCAACCCCTCCAGAGGTTAGCGATCCATCTAGTAGCTAGAGTTCTCAACTTTTTTTTGTAGTTTTTGAAAATAAGCACGGATTGCCCAAAATACGACACCTATCACTAATAGGCTCAAGCTCTTGGCACCAAGAGTCCAAATATTACTCAAATCAATACATCAAAACTATTGCAAGTTACTACTACACTGGTAATAGCAACCTCAATTACCTACTCATGCAAGACACACAACTCAGTGCAACAGACCAACTCCCTAAACAAGATAAGTATGATAACTGAAGAGAGTTCCAAAATCAACAACCTAAATAATAGATCATTAAAAGAATAAGCATGAAAACAAAGAGCTAAGCATATAGCAGATATGAAAAGATAAAGAAGACGCAAACAAAGATAAGCATGCAAACCTATGTTGTGTTCTAGGGTGGAGTGGAGCGTGTTTCTCTCCCAAACAATGAATGCTAGGGTCCAACTTGTTATGAATAGCAAGAAAAACTAAAACAAACAAAAAGTAAAGAGCGAGACGCTCAAAGCATAGCACATAACACATGAAGTGATGAATAACTGATGATTGTTCATGGATAAGGGGATGCACGGGGGCATCCCCAAGCTTAGACGCTTGAGTCTCCTTGGATATTTCTTGGGGTGCATGGGGGCATCCCCAAGCTTGAGCTTTTGACACTTCCGGATCTTCTTTCATCATCTTCCTTCACATACTTCAAAACTCCCTTCATACGAAACTCGTCATAAGATGATTAGAGTGGTTAGTACCCTTAAATAAATATTTTTTCTCCACTGGAAATAATGATTTTCATGAAGAGCTCATGTTTCTCAAGATTTCGAAAAATAAATTGCAAAGAAAAATCAAGCGTAAGATTTGCAAGACGGAGAAAACGCAAAACGTGGCAGAATATGTGAAAAACATACCAGCAGGTAGTAAATAATTTTTTCGAGGCACTTCTGCAACTCAAATCAAAAAACTCAGAATAGACGCTAGAAAGCCAATTGTATAGAGCATACTGTCAAAACAATTCAGATCAAAAATATGATCTAGTGATTCTTGGTGAATTTTTCTGTGAAGCAGACAGGATCTGTTTCTAGACAGCATGTCACAACTTTTGATCTTTCTAGCAATCGAAGGCTAAAACTTGGCACAAAGCTTGAAAATAAAGATATATTGATGTTGCTACAGTAGTAAAAAGCATCAAGACCACTAAAACTGAAAGTAAAAAACATTTTGGGTTGCATCCCAATAAACGCTTTCTTTTATGCCTTTGAGCTAGGCATGATGCAAAAAAGATCAGGTTTTATCAACTCCAAAAGAATAACTTGTCCGTGCAACGGACTCATAAGGTAACTTAATCTTATTTCGAGAGAAGTGTTCCATTACCTTCTTGAGAGGGAATTGGAATCTAATTGTCTCTTCTTTCATATCAATGATAGCACCGACGGTGTGGAGAAAAGGCCGTCCCAAAATAATTGTACATGAGGATCACACTCAATGTCCATGACAAGAAAATCAACGGGAACATAATTATCATTGACAATAATAAGAACATCATCAATCCTCCCTAAAGGTTTATTTACAGAAGAATCAACAAGGCGAACACAAAAAGAACTAGGATCAAAAGGTTTCCATTCAAGCATATCATACATTCTGTTGGGTAAAACGGAGGCACTAGCTCCAACATCACATAAGGCAAAGCAAGAGAAATTATTCAATTTGATTTTGACCATAGGATTCCAACCATCTTCTAGTTTTCTAGGAATATAAACCTCTAACTTAAGTTTCTCCTCCCTAGCTTTGATAAGAGCATTGGTAATATGCTCGGTGAAGGCAATGTTAAGTGAACTAGTGTGGGGGTCTTTGGCCATTCTTTGCAAAAGAAAAGTGATAACTTCAGAAAGACTACAATTATCAAAATCAAGATCACTACCATTAATTAAAGTTGTGGTGATGTCATCTAAGATCATTCTCTTGGTAGTCTCTAAGTTAGTGGGACCTTCTTGTCCTAAAGTTGAGGTATTAGCATCACCATTAATAGGTCCATTAGGTGGACAAGGGATGTGATGGGTGATAAAAGTTTGAGATCCTCAACAACTTATATAGTAGCGATAGTATTGTGTGTAGGAAGGCTCTTAATCCTATCTTCCTCTTCTTTTTATCTAGCCCATCTATCCTTAAGTTTGGCTAGCATTCTAATGTTCTCATTAATTTGCACTTGAATATCATTCTTGGGTGTAGTTTTTCTTTCCTCAAGGGGAGAAGTTCTAATTGTAAGCATCTCTACATCATGAGCTATGTTGTCTACCTTCAAAGAGAGACTATCTATTTTTTCAAGTTTCTCTTCTACACTCTTGTTGAAGGCTTTTTGAGAAGTGATAGAGTCCTTAAGCATGCTCTCTAATTCAGAAGTGGAGTTTTTGGTGCTAAGATAAGTGTTGTTGTTCCCATAGTTTTTGGATGGGAATGGTCTAGGCTTGCTACCAAAGTTACTCCTATAAGAATTATTATTAAAGTTGTTCATAGAAATAAAATTAACAACTACTTTCTCTCTTCCTTGAGCAACCAAAGAATTTAAAGGAACATCATGAGGATCAATAGGAGCTTGCTTAGTAAGTAAAGACATGAACAAGTCAACCTTTTCATTTAAAGAGGAGATCTCCTCAACAGAGTTTACCTTCCTACCTGTTGGAGATCTTTTTCAGTGTGCAATTGAGAATAATTTTTCATCATCTCGTCCAATAGCTTTGTGGCAGCACCAAGTGTAGTTGACATGAAGGTTCCTCCCGCGGCCGAGTCCAACAGATTCTGCGAGGTAAAGTTCAATCCTGCATAGAAAGTCTGGATAACCATCCAAGTAGTCAAACCATGTGTAGGGAAATTCTTAACAAGATATTTCATACGTTCCCAGCTTGGGAAACGTTTTCATAACCAGTTGTCTAAAATTCATAATGTTACTTCTCAACTGAATAATTTTAGCAGGTGGGTAATACTTCCCAATAAAAGCATCCTTGCACTTATCCCAAGAATCTATGCTATTCCTAGGCAAGGATTGGAGCCACTCCTTAGCTCTTCCTCTCAAGGAGAAGGGAAAAAAGCTTAAGTTTAACAATGTTACCATCTACTTCTTTGTACTTTTGCATATCACAAAGCTCAACAAAATAATTTAAGTGCAAACCAGCATCAACTCCAGCACCGAAGAATTGTTCTTTCATAACAAGAATCAGCAAAGCAGGTTTGATTTCATAAGAAGGTGTTGAAGTGGCAGGTGGAGAAATAGGAGTGCTAATAAAGTCGTTGTTGTTGTTGTGACTAGTGAAGTCACACAACTTGGAGTTTTCAGTGGAACCCATAGTAGCAGGCAAAAGCAAAGAAACTAATTTTTTTGTGGTTTTCTTGATGGCTTCTTGCCCCTCGTTGGTTACCCCAAGTGGAAGGTTGAGATGTAGCTAGCGGCAAATTTCCCTCGGTGAAGATACAAGGTTTATGTCTCCAGTAAGACTACAAGTTCTGCAAGTAGGTGGCAAGGAAACAATGGCGCCGTTTACAACCTAGAGGTTGCTTACTTGACCTGGACCTGCACACAACAACAAATAACTTTGCTGTCAACGAGTTCAAAGAGGTTGTCAATCTCTCTGGTCTTGTTGTTTACAAAGGATCAAACACAAGTGGGAAATAATATTGGTGATTGCAACGAAAAGGAAATAAAAGCAGTAAAGAGTTGAGGTGTGAACAATGGTGGAAATATGGACTGGGGTCCCATGATGTTCACTAGTGATGTCTCTCTCCCAAAAGACGATAAAACAACTAACTCGGGTGAACAAATTACAACTGGCCAATTGATAGGACTATAAACGCACCGCAATGTTAAGTATGCCACAAGAAAGTTAGAGGCTCAAAAGAAAAAACTAGAAAGTAAACTAACAAGACAAATAAGAAAAGGTAAAAGATAGTGTGCAACTCCCCCATATTGAAGATTGGAGTCTCCGGGAACGACGCAAAAAATTGTCTTGATGGCTTCTCACCCCTCGTTGGCTACTGATGCGCGAGAGATGATAATGGCTTCTCGCGCTTCGTTGGTTACCCCAAGTGGAAGGTGAGATGTACGATAGCAGAAAATTTCCCCTATGTAGAGGATAGGGTTTGTCTCCAGTAGGACTCCGATAACTACAAGTAGGTGGTTCGGCAAGTGATGTGCCATCTGAAAACAATCAGTTGCTTAACATGGACCTGCACACACACAAGTACCTTTGCTCCCAACTTAGCTCAGAGAGGTTGTCAATCTCTCCGGCCTTGTTGTTTACGAAGGATCAAAGGCAAGGGATAATGATAATGGTGGTTGCAACTGGAAAGTAAAAGAAGGAAATAAATTGAGCGTGTAAACAGTGATGAGAATACGGACCGGGGTCCCGTGATGTTCAATAGTGAAGTCTCTCTCCCAAAATACGATAAAACTACTATGTGAGGTAAACAAATCACAACTGGGCAATTGACAGGATTAAAAACGCACCGCAATGCTAACTATGCTACAAAGAAAGGAAGAGGCTCAAAAGCATGGGCGGTACGCCAAAATAAGTAGACCGAAATCCAACTGCATCTACTACTAATCATCCACCTTGAGATATCTATCCAGAGCATCTCACTGGTATTAACTTGCGATCCCCATCCAAAGTGTAAACCCAAAGCAACAGACAACTACATTAAAAGAACTTTGCGTAAAGTAAACAATCCTTGCAACCGCGGTTACAAGCACCGTGGTTTCCCCCTTGTGGCAACAGCACATCCCCTAGACTCATGTTTCTGTCACTCAAGCTAGTCATCAGGGGGAATGAACCCACAATCATGCATAACGCCCCCTCTTGGAGTCACTACCTACTACTTGGCCAGAGCAATAAACAGCAACGGAGAACATGCAAGAATTACTCAAGAACATAAATATAAGAGATAAGAACCAAATATATTACTCAATCACAAACTGAACATAGGCTCATAATCCATCATATCGCAGCAAACTCAGCATAGCAATAGCAGAAAGAATTACATATGTGCCTTGATCATGTAGGGCATCTCATAAGGTATAATCCATGAAGAACAAAGAGGGGAGGAGAACATCACATACTACCGATCACGGACCCATGGTCCAAGGTAAACTACTCACGGATCATCCGGGAAGCGTCCATGGTGGAGGACAGGCTCCCGGAGGTCAATCCTCCCTCCGGCAGGGTGCCGGGAAGAGGTTTGTTGGCGCTCCCGATCTTGGAAGAGCGGCGGCGGCGGAATAGAGGCGAGATCACGAAAAAGGGTTTTGTCTTCGGAAGAATCATGTCACGGAGAATAAATAGGCGAAGGGGTGCATCCAGGGGGCCACCAGTGGTCCAGCCCCCCCCTGGCGTGGTCAGCTCCTAGGGCGTGCCACCAGGGCACCTGTGCCCCTGGTGGTGGCCCTCTGGCCCCACCCAGGTGTTTCCGGAAGCTTTCGGTACGCTGATTTTTTATCTGACTTTTCCCGAATTTTCGGAGCATTTTTAATATGGGGGAAACCTGGAATAGAAAAACAGTAGAAAACAAAAACTGGTATTGGGGTGCACTAAATTAATAGGTTAGTCGAAATATGATCAAAAGTGTATGAAATTGTATCTAAATCATAGCAATATCACACAAAACATGCATGGAGCAAGCAGAAATTATAGATACGTTTGGGACGTATCAGCTACCCCAAGTGGAAGGTTGAGATGTAGCTTGTAGTAACTTTCCCTCGGTTTAGATACCAAGGTTTATGTCTCGAGTAGGACTCCAAGTTCTGCAAGTTGGTGGCAAGGAAAGGATGGCTCTCTTTACAACCTAGAGGTTGCTTACTTGACCTGGACCTGCACACAGCAACAAATAACTTTGCTCCCAACAAGTTCAGAGAGGTTGTCAATCTCTCTGGTCTTGTTGTTCTCAAAGGATCAAACACAAGCGGGGAATAATAGTGGTGATTGCAACGAAAAGGAAATAAAAGCAGTAAAGAGTTTAGGTGTGAAAATAGTGGAAATATGGACCGGGGTCCCATAATGTTCACTAGTGATGTCTATCTCCCAAATGATGATAAAACAACTAATCTGTGTGAAAAATTACATCTGGGCAATTGACAGAATTACAAACCCACCGCAATGCTAATTATGCCACAAGAAAGTTAGAGGCTCAATAGTATGGGCAGTACGCCAAGACAAGTAGACCGTTTATTCATCATCATCTACTCACTAATCATCCACCTTGAGATATTTATCCAAAACATCTCTCTGGTATTAAGTTGCGAGCCCTACCCAAAGTGTAAACCCAAAGCAACACACAACTGCATTAACAAACTATGCGTAAGGTAAACAATCCTTGCAACCGTGGTTACAAGCACCGTTGTTTTCTCCCTGGTGGCAACTACATGTCCCCTAGTCTCATGTTTCTATCACTCAAGCTAGACATCGGGGGGCATGAACCCACAATCAAGCATAAACGCTCCCTCTTGGAGTTACTATCTACTACTTGGCCAAAGCAATAAAAACAATGGAAAACATGCAAGAACTACTCAAGAACAAAATATAAAGGGAGAACCAAATATATAACTCATCACAATCTGAACATAATCTCATAATCCATCGGATCCCAGCAAACACAGCATAGCAACAGCAGGAAAATTACATAGGTGCCTTGATCATGTAGGGAAGCTCACAAGGGCTAAGAATTGAAGCACAAGATTAGAGAGAATACATCACATAGCTACTGGTCATGGACCCATGGTCCAGGGGGAATTACTCACGGCACATCCGGGAAGCGCTCATGATGCTGGAGAATCTCCCGGAGATCAATCCTCCCTCCGGCAGGGTGCCGGGACGAGGTCTTCTGGTGATCCCGATCTCGGGATCGCAGCGGCGGTGGAACAAAGGTGAAATTCGTGATGCGGAGTCTTTTTCAGGGTTTCTGTACCGGGGACTAAATATAGGAGAAAGGAGGGCCAGAGGGTAGGGCCCACCCTTCCAGGCGGCCTCTCGGCGCGGCCAAGGGTGGGGTCGTGCCCACTGGCCACCTGGGAGGGGGTGGGCCCCCTCTAGCTCCCCTTCGGTCTTCTGGAGTCTTCCGGAATGCTGATTTTTTATATATTTTTCTTGGAATTTTTTGGGCATTGTAAATATGGGTATAAACCTGCAATTCACACACATTAGCAGACAAAAATTGGCACTGGGTGCACTGAGTTAGTAGGTTAGTCCAAATATCTATAAAAATGTATGAAAGTGTAGCAAAACACATACCAATGTCACCCAAATAAGCATGGAGAAAGCAGAAATTATAAATACATTTGGGACGTACCAGGTGGTGGCGCACCCCTCATGGGCGTAGGGCCCATGACGCCACCCCTCTCCCCTTTTTATTTTCTTTTTAATTTTTCTTTTATTTCCCCTAATGGGCTTCTTTCACAAAGTAGGCCCATTGCACTTTTTAATTATAAATAAAATGTTATTAATTATTAATTAATTTAATTAATAAATAATACATATTATTTCATCTCTTGGTCCTCCAGAGTTCCTTCCCGATCACTCCGAACATCCTTCGGACCAACACGGAACTATTTTGGTTTCTTCTTCTCTCTTCTCGGGTAACTCCGATAGTTCCGAAAAGGTCTCAGATATTCATCGAGCCCTTAGGTGTGTTACCCTATGGTCGGAGAACACTCCAGTAATGACTGTGACGAGGCTACGATCAATGATCATTAGCGGGACATGGATGCCCATAATGACCCCTATGCATTCCGAAAGTAAACCGATTGAACTGTACACGTTGTATTCCATTCCCTTTGTCCTGTGATAGTAGATTAGTCCGAGATTCGGTCATCAGCATCCAATGCTTAGTTCAATCTCGTTATTGACAAATATTCTTTACTCATTTCGTGATATTCCATCCATGTGACCTAGTCACACACTGCGCATCTTTATGGATGTAATATCACCGAGTGGGCCCTGAGTATCTATCCATCATGTGGATTGACAAATCCCGCCCTTGATCCAACACTCCTCGACATACCCCATTGGATTACCCAAGATACACCTTTATGGCCACCCTTTTATGTTGTGACGGTTAATGCATGATGACGCTCAACTGTAGGGGGTCGTTTGTTGTGTTCTCGAGGGTAAGTTAACCCAATTTATTGATTCGACACAAGGGGAGCCAAAGAGTATTTATAAGCTTTGACAGTTGAGTTGTCAATTCAACCGCACCTGAAATATACTTGCTTGCAACAAAATATTAATATCAACTGTGGTATGATAGCAATAGTGATAACAGCAAAAGTAAAACAGTGGAAATAAACTAGTAGTGACAAGCAGGATTAAAACATTGTAGGCTAGGGAGACAGATGGTTGGGCGCTGCATGAATAAGAGTGAACATGTAATAGGTTCTAACACGGGGCAAGGCACACAGAAAAGCAATGATCATCTAGGCAGATATCAAACATTAGGCATGTATCCCATAGGTAGTTCTGCGTGCCTGCAATAAGAACGTGCACAACATATTTTGTCCTACCATCCATCTACGAACGGGGCCAAAAGGAACTTATGGAGATTAAGGTGCTCCTGTTATAGAGCACCGGAACAAAGCAATAAAATCAATAGATACATGAAATCCTCAAATTATGGACCATCCCTTTGGTGTCACAAGCTGTCACCTTTGGGATAGCCGGTTCCGGACCATAATAGGTGCATACAACACATAGATAGGATCAAGAACATAAATATACTCATGAAAACACAAGTGATTCAGATCTGAAAACATGGCACTCGGGCCCAAAGTGACAAGCATTAAGAGCAACAAGTTGTAGCAAGGATGATAAACACCACAGTAGATGATAGGCAACATGCCCCCAACAATCTGGCGAACTATTACATGATCAAACTCATCCAATCCCTACCATCCCCTTTGCCTACAACAGGTAATTACTCGCACATGTGAAGAGAAGTAATGGAGGGAGGATGGAATGGTGATGGTGATGACGATGGCGATGATCTCCCCTCTCCGGAAGCCAAATCAGCCTCCAGATTAGCCCTCTCGAAGAAGAACAGAGGGTGGTGGCAGCTCCATGGCGGAAACTAGAAAAGAGACTTCTGTTATGGGGTTTTCCCGTCATGAGAATAAATAGGGGCCTCGGTAGGGCACCAGAGGAGGGGGGAGGACCCCAGGCAGCCTCCTGGCGTGGCCATGGGTGGGGCCGCGCTAGCAGGGCGCCTGGAGCCCCCTGGCTGCCATTTGGCCCCACTTCTGGCTCCAGGCTCCTTCGAGTGCGTGGATGTTTTGTAATTTTTCTGGGAATTTTCTAAGATGTCTAAAAATCCATTTTCCTGCACACAATAAAACCATACAAGCAGCTCTGCTGAAAACAGCGTCAGTCCGGATTAATTTAGTTCAAATCATGCAAGAATGGGGGCAAAACAATAGCAAAAGTGTTTGGAAAAGTAGATACGTTTGAGACGTATCAACTCCCACAATCTTAGCCTATTGCTTGTCCTCAAGCAATTCAGCTCAACGAACTGGACGCGACAAAGAAAACTTTGACAAACTCTTTTGCTTCATAAGATGTATATAAGTCGGTACGACGAAAAGAGTTTAGCAAGTATCAAAACAATTATATGAGGACAATGCATGAAGCAATCCTTCTTTCAAGTGATCAATCACAAACAACCAAAAGTAAATAATATGTTGCCGAAAAATCAAGACAAGATCACAATGCACATAGCTTGAACATACTAGAGTGGTATCTCGCTAGCCTCCATAAGTGAAGCAAAACATAAATGCAGAAACTCCTCCGGAGTTTTAAAGGAGACTAGAACTAAGAATTTCAGACAAGCAATATCACAATCATACAGAAGACAATGTAATACTTTGGGACAATGCATGTTACACTAAGAATGACAATTATGCTCTCAATAGTTGGTGCTTTGAAGAAAGAAGGGGAGACTCTCGAACCGTGGCTTTTTGATGGCGAGGTTGAAAACCCGTGGTTGGAAGAAAAGACTAAACATGTGCCAGAGCTCTTGGTTTTGAAAACAGAGACAAAATTCTTTTTAAGAAGTGCAACTTTCCAGTCAATGGTGAACGGTAAAGGTCTCTCAATATCTCCCATGCCAACCATATTAATGCTTTTGCTTACACTTTTGTTCCCTTATCCATAAATCCTTTGACGGTCTATGGAACCTTTTATTTGTCCTCAAGAATGGAAGGAGGTTGTCATTCCATCTATCATTAGCAACATTTGGTCCATTTCATTCCATCATCAAGTGTGGGGGAGGTGTAACTCTCTATATTTTTATAAATTTGACTAGTTAAAACTTCCGTCAAAATATTTTTGGCATGGTAGATACTGATTTTCCCTCACCGCACCATGAGCTTGTACGGTTACAACAGGGAAGCTTTTGAATAAATTTCGAGATGGCACAAGAAAGTCTAAGTTAGGAGTGGACGGTAAATACCACATATAGGAAGGTATGGTGGACTCAAGTGGAATAACTGGTTTGATAAAGGAGTTTGGATACACAAGCAGAATTCCGCTTAGTGCGAGTGAAGGCTAGCAAAAGACTGGGAAGCGACCAACTGGAGAGCAATAATTTTCATAATCATGTAGAGCGACAAAGCAGCTTTGAATCGGGCATGAAAGTTATATAACTATTCTGAAATAAAAAAATCATCAAGGCATCATAGACATTTTAGTCATAAACATTTGTGAACATGTGCCAAGTCAATCCACGAATTCTCCGAAGGGAAATACCACTTCAATATGCCAAACCATGAACAATGCACTGCATGTAAATCATTTCAATAACATATTATGCACTCTAGCTATATGAGATCATCCACAAAGAAAGCATGAACACTGGGAAAGCATTGTAAACATAGCACTATGTCGCTACAAGCTAGTCTCGAGATCTTAAGTACAGGCATATGTACAAAACTAGAAACAAGAAGAGTTCATACCGGTTTTCCTTGTTGCTTCCCTTCCGTGGATCTTCGTCATTACTTCCTTGTCACTTGCACGACCGAACGTGGGAAATATAATCAAATGCCATCATGGACTCGAGCTGAACTTTGAAAACAAAGCAAACTAAAGAGAGAAAGGAAAATCTTTTTGGGTTTTTTCAAAGGTCAAACGAAAGCAAAAGAAAAGAGAAATATTTTTGTTGTTTTTGCAAATTAAAAGAACAAAGAAGAACAGGCAAAAACTTCGAAAAGATCAAAGCGGATAAAATAAAACGGATAATACAATGGAAAGGGAGAATGGCACGTACTCCCCCAAGCTTGGGCTTTTGTCCTAAGTTGGTAGCAGCTACTGCCACCAGGGGCCTCCTGCTCCGGCGTAGTACGGGTGAATCCAAGAGTCTTTCGAGCCCTCCGGTGCGTACACCGAAGTCCTCGGGTCCTCCCATGAGGAAGGTCCCGCGCTCCAAGCAGAAGAAGACCCCTCACCATACTGAGTGACGGTCTCCCCCTGGAAAGGTGGGAACTCACCATGCTCCTCCTCGTTGGGCACAAACCCCTCCATGGGGTTATGTAACTGATACTGGTCCATGAACTCATCGAACTGTACATCATTGAAGGACCATCTGTTCCTGTGGGTATGATCAAACAAAAGTAGTGCAGGTTGACGGATCTCATGAGTAATGGTCTTCTCAAACCTCAAAATATAAACAAGGTTACCAAACTGGGAAGTCGTGGTAAAAAACTTATGCCTCTTCATAGCAGCAAGATCAAGACTTGTGTAAGAAAAGGGAACATCATCAGGATGCGGGGTGCCGTTAAAAGACTCAAGGATAAGTGTGGCGTAGACATCACCAAATAAATCACCCTTGTTACAATTCATAACAAGGTGTCGAGCAAATAAGGAACCCAAATTATAATCATTCTTACCGGAGAGGGCGTTCACATAGATAGCAAAATCTGGTGCAGAACCGTTGCTCGTGTTTTCATGGGCCAACACCCCTCTAGCAATAAAGTACGCAAAATACCTGATGTGGGGGAATAAAATGCTGGAAATCTTTGTATGTCGAATATCGCTCTCTTCCTGGCTACAAAGAGAGTTGAAGAGGGTCCTCAACTCGGATGGCTGAGTGTTCATCCTCGTCGTCTGACCAGCGTTCGGCACACCTATTATTTCACAAAACTGTGCCACAGACATGGTTATAAGATTATTGTAAATTTTGAACTCAACGGTCCCAGCATCATGGTTGTAACAAAAACTATTAATAAAGCATGAGGTGAGTTTCTTATATTGTAACACACGGCATAATGCTAGCCGTGTCAAACCTGCATTGGCGCAAAGGCCATAAAAATCCTCTTTGATTTTTGTAGCTTAAAGCAAATCATCGCACGGATACATCATTGCGCATGCTGGACTCGTGTCTTCCAACAACTCCAGGGGCACATGATCTTCATTGTAGCTCACCCTAGATGCTGAGGGTGAAGCTGCAGCTCTAGTAACTCGATCGGAGCACTCGGGCTTCTTCTTCCCAAGCCACCCCTTTGCTTTTCCTAGCAAACTCATTTCTGAAATTTTTGACAATTCATAAAACAAGGATTTAAACAAAGTGACTTGAGGCAAACTACTCTACTCACTTACCTAAGGCCTAAACTTGCATCAACACTTGGAAAATAAATTTCTACACATGCATGCAAGCTCATATAATCAGCACCAAGAAATACTAAATACTCACAAATGAAGCCACCAATCAAAAATCTAATTGAAGGGTGAAGGAGTTGCATACCCGGGAGTATTTTCTCAAAATATCAGCTCAAATGGTGGGTTGTAGAGAGAGATCAAAAATAGCCTCCAAGAACAGCAAGAACGCGAGAATAAGTGCAGAACTCGTGTTTTTGGAGAGAGAGGAAGGAGGAAGAAGAAGACATACCTAGAGGTGGGGCCTGTGGGCCCCAGGCGCCCTGTGGGCGTGGCCAGGCGGTGGTCGCGCCAGCTGGCCGCCTGGGCCACTAATGGGCCCCCCCTGGTCAGCCCCAGGTGCCTTTGGGTCACTCCCGACATGGAAATTTTTATTTCAATTTTTCTAAAAAAATTCTGAAAACTTCACTGTTGAAAAAAATTTGGAGTTCAAAAAGCTGCGAAACTTTCTGAAAACCTGAAGAAGTGATTAGAATTGTGAATCTTCAAAAACATATAAACTTGGTACAGCAAAGAGAATAAAAGCTAAAACAAATGAAAACATAACAAGCTCCACTTTTTGCCTATATAAAACAAGCTAGCTAGCAAGGTTGATCAAGTCTTACCAACAAACCGGCGATATATAGAGCAAAAAGTCTCACCTCTTATGAAGTGATCATTGCACCTTTACTTTAATGGACATTTTCCCCACCATAATGGTTTTGTATTTGTGGTGCACATGTAATGGATAGTCCCATTCTCCAATCTTCACGGTCTCGATATTCTCTATAGAGTTAAGGCCATGCCTTTTGTCAATCTTCTTCAGAAAATACACCGTGTGTTCTTTATCATCAACGTTGAAGGTGACCTTTCCTTTATTGCAATCAATAATGGCACATGCGGTGTTAAGAAAAGTTCTGCCAAGAATAATAGACATGATCCCATCCTCAGGCATGTCCAGCACAACAAAATCTGTAAGAATTAAGCAATTAGCAACTTCAACGGGAACATCCTCACAAATACCTCTCGGGATGGCTGTTGACTTGTCATCCATCTGAAGAGACATATCTGTAGGGATTCGGTTATCTACACATAGCCTTTTATAAAGAGAAAAAGGCATAACACTCACCCCTGATCCGAGATCACATAAGGCAGTTTTGACATAATTATTCTTTATGGAGCAAGGAATGGTGGGTATACCTGGATCACCAAGCTTCTCAGGAATCTTGCCACTGAAAGAGTAGTTAGAAAGCATAGTAGATATTCCCTCATTAGGAACTTTTCTCTTATTAGTAACAATATCTTTCATATATTTTGAATAAGGAGGTAACTTAATAGCATCAGTCAGGGGAATTTGAAGAAAAAGAGGTTTCATCCATTCACAAAATTTATTATAATCTCTTCCTCTTTAGATTTGAGAGACTTACCTGGAAAGGGCATGGGTTTCTGTACCCATGGTTCTCTTTCCTTCCCAAGTCTTCTTGCTATGAAGTCTTCTCTAGTGTACTTCTTGCGTTTATCGGGTGCTTCTTCTTCTCGCACCTCGGGAGGATCATTCTTCTCCTTATCAATGTCTCCGGGCTCAGCACCGTCTTCAGTTTCAGCATCGGAGGTAGATATGTTGTTAGGATCAATAGCGGGTTCTTCACTTTTAATAGGATCATTAGAGTTTTCATCCTCCTTGTGTTTCTTCTTCTTCTTTTTCTTCTTAGGAGAGCCAACAATCCAGTCTTCTACATGTACTTGAGAATCTTGCTTGATCCTCTTCGGATGCCCCTCGCGATAGAGTGGGTCCTGGGTGTGTGTTCTGCCCCTAGTTTTGATGCCATAAGCTTGTTGGGAATGTGCCCTAGAGGCAAATAAAATATGTTTATTATCATATTTGATAAGTTCATAATACGTTTTATACTATGCTATAACTGTATTAAGCGGAAACATTAATACGCGTCTGGTATAAAACAACCAGGTCCCTAGTTAACTCTAGTATACTAGTACATTGGGCAATTGATGATCAAGGTTTCCTGATCATGAAAAATTAAGTTGTTGACAATGAAGCCGTATCTTTGGGAGAATGATATGATGGACACACACCCACTAGAAGTGTTGCAATCTGATCGAGTCACATAAGTTCAACATTGCGATAACTACAACGTAGTGACCAGATCCTTTGACCGTAATGATCATACGTAATTACTATCTATGAGGATGCTTTGATTTGTAACCCACCGCCTGACTGAAATATGTTGGCCATAAAGGTGCACTTTGGGTATTCCGAATAGATACATTAATGAGTATGCAAATAGATCAAAGCGGGATTTGTCCATCCGAGTGACGGATAGGTACTCTGGGCCCACTCGATGATATTACATCATAGAGATTATAATCATGTGACTAGGTCATGAGGGTTGTAATATCACGGGAACAACTAAGCATGTTTGTCGGTAACGAGGATGAACTAGGTATATTGGATACCGACGATCAAACCTCTTACAAGCAAAGTACCATAGGACAAAGGGATAATGCTCAACGTTAAACGGATCCAACAGCGATGAAGTTTCATTCGATGGAAGCGCAGGGGCTATCAAGGATTGTAACTAGGTCCGATTCATTAGTCATTGATCAATGAGATTGTCTCGATCATGTCTGTTGTTTCCTGGACCGTAGGGTGTCACACTTAAGGGTATTCGACGCATTAAGGATAGATTCGGGATCACCGGAGAAATAAGAGAGAACACCGGAATTGTTTCCGGCGGAGGCCAGAAATTGTTCTGGGAATTTTGAAAGGTTCAAAATTTTATTTAATAATGTTTAAATATGTTTTATTATTTAATTATATGAATTAAATATTAAAATATAATTAAAATATAAGAAAAAGGCATAAGGGCCTAAAGAGGCCCATTAGGGGAAGAGGGAGTCTCCCCCCATGGGCCATGGCGCCATGAAGGGGCCCATGCCCCCCCCCCTAGGAGCGCATTTTCCCCCCTCCCCTTGGGATTAGTCCCACATGGGAAGTTGAGGGGAAGATCCCCCCTCCTTGGCCTATATAAGGAGGGGTAGGGTGCCCTTTTCCTTCATCTAATTTTGGGACAAGTTCTCGTCTCTCTCTCCCTCTTTCTCCCTCCTATGAGCGTACTCCCCTTGTTTGGAGGCTGCACTGGGTTGGGGATTTCTCCATCATACGCACGCCGTCGTGGTACTGGAATTGGGATCTGAATCCATCTACTTTCCGCTGCTCTTCTGGTTCCGAGCCCGGAGGGACGTCGGGTACACCGTATGTGTGTAATCCCGCGAGGCTCTACACTTGTGGCCCTACTTCATCGTCGTGGCCGTATCGCGGCGTCTTCACCGACAATGTTCCGACGGGGACGTAATCCCGTCATCAGTCTCAAGGACCGGGTGGCTATTGGACTCATCGTGGAGCTGCGCGGCATCGGGGATTGTCGGTACGACTACACCAACCATGTTCACGCGGGAACATTTCCCGCTTAACGGAATACACACTGGTATGTGACCTATTTCTATCTGTTACTTACATCGCCATAGCATAGGTCTTGGGATTGGGTATCGTAGGTTATGAAAATTTTGTGTTTTCTGCCCCGAACCCCAATAGTGGTATCATGAGCAAGGCTATGCGTAGATGTATTCTATGGATTGAACACATCTAGTATGTGGCATCAATTCTCCAATTTTTACCCTCCCACATATACTCGTTTAGCATTGCGGCAATGTCCTGATGAAGCGGCCCCGACCGACCCTACGCGTTTATTGAGACTGGTTCCACGCTTGACATATGGTTTGTACCATATAAATGGCTGGGGGTGTCTGTCTCTCTAACATTAGCTTTGCGAAGATGTTTGCAACGGAGGGCCCCGACAGGGGTGTAATAGAGAAAATTGCAGGATTGGTGTTGTGGCCTGTTTTCGTAGGATAGAAACGGTTCTTTTCTCGAAACCCCTAGAAGCCACGTAAAACTTGCAAAAGATAAAGTAGAAAGGCGTTTTCCACTTTAATTTGCATGTCGGGGGAATCATAGTTAGTATGATTTATATTGTTGCATCCTGTTTTGCTAATATGTTAGATATACGACGGTAGCATTATAGGATGATCCCTCACTAAAACCAACATAGTGTACTTACCCTAGTGAGCACCACCTGGAAAGATCAACATTATGGAGGCATCACAGGTCACATGGGTGTCAAACATATTCGCGTTCAAATGAGGTGGGCATAGCAAGCCTAGCATGCCCAGAAGCATGGCCTTGTATGACACAGCAACAAATCACATAGGGTGTGCTGGCGAGCCTGGGATGTGCAGACATGGCATCGGGACACAAGAGACCGAAAGGTCGAGCATGAGTCACATAGATGATGTGATTGGCATGATGGCCTACCTTGAGAATATACTGATGGTCGTGTCACACTGGGGAGGTAAAGTTTTCAAGGATCGTGTAATCACTTAGAATAAACTATGAGGGATGTTTGTCTGAGTGGGAGTTCCAGAATTTTTTTTAAACATGAACTCCATATTATGAACTTAATCTTCATGTCTTAGCAAATATCATTGTATATAATGTCATACACAAGATGTTTAAAATTATGGATCTTTTAGTGTGATATAGAACTTAAGGTAAATGGGTCTTACTTCATTGATTGTTACCAACACCGTTAGAGACATACTCGTTAGTAATGACTTACTAAACATAATACGATAACTACTAGGAGATAAACCAGTTAACTCCGTAATTAAGGAAGATGATGATGAGTATCATACTCACCGTCACTTATGAATGACTGTCCAATACACCATACTTCATTCTATGAATATGAATTGTGAATGCATGTTAACCAACACGTATGACGTGCTAGGTGAACTTGAAAGCACTAGGTCACAAATAAGAGTAATGGAATATGAGTATATGGATGGGGTTTCTTTCAACTATGGTGGAAGGAACAACCTGCTGAGAAAGTCACTTGGAAACTCTATAAGATACATGAACACCTTGTGTATAACTTGGACTACTGAATGACTGGTTACTTTGCGATAACTAGGGAGTTGCATCCGCTTCCTCTCAGCTACAAAGACCACGTCTAGACTATGTCATGAAGGAGAATCGTTCACTTGTCATGAGGTCAAGGTTAAAGTTGTGAACTTTGAAGGTAGGTCCAATGCAGGAATAGTCATTGATGGAGAAGGTATATTTGATATACAAGTTATAAATGTCTTTCCCCACAAAATAATGATTGTGGTTGATTAAGTATTTGATGCTTGAACATGCTGCTTCTAGAGTGTCTTGGAAGGGATGAGGTGACAATGTGTGCTGACGATAATCAAGACAGTTGATGGTCGACAACACTCTCCCTCTACATCTATCATTTGATTAATATATGAATAAATTTATGATCATTTTGGATGTGAACATTATTAGTGTGTCTTGCATCTCGCGAAGACAATTATTCATATTAGTGAGTAACAAGTCAGTTGTTCTCCTTTTATGAATGATATCTTTTATGGTCACATTACGATTGTGAATAAGTTATTCTTATATTGATGATGGTGTTTTGATCATTTATAATAAATATTGTAATGCCAAGAAATTATCCAAACTTAATAATGACACTGCATTTTAAGTCATGAATGGTTTGATGAAGTCTTGGGATACTTGATCTATTGACACATGAAAACCATGCCTTTTTAGGTGAGATGACTAAAACCTCGCGTTCTGGTAAAACAGGGTGTGTACTGATTGTTGAATATCATACATTGTGATGTATCGTATATCAACATGTATTGAGTTTCATTATTTCGTGAACTTCGTATGTGGACTTAGATGAATATATGCATTCACTAATGAAACATGAGTTTGAAATAATTTGATATGATCAAAGGGATTTCAGAGTGAAGACGGGTATTAAATTAACAAGAAAGACAAGTCTCTACAATTTGATCAAAGTGACAAATGTTTTTAGTTAGCCTTGGGCATTAAAGACTTGTGAAAGTTGTTCCACAAATTACAATGCTTGGACACTTCAATATTGTTGATGTGCCTGAACATTGTAATCATACCCTATTTATAGTGTATGGTCTAAGTTATCTCTTATCGAGTTGTGTTATTATTATTGTTTAGATTTATTAATTTAATATGCAAACAGTCACTTCAGTATAGGGAACCATCTGAGTTCGTGGAAACAAACACTATATATGTCATGGTGTATCGTGGTTTCTAGGAAGCCCGATTTATATGATAAATCATCTTTCTAGTGTATCCTTAGACAACTATGGATACATCTTTCATAACTAGAACCAAAGGAGCAAAACTTGTATTGCTAAGTTTGGTGTTTGTCAAGAATTGTTCTTGATAAAATGTGTTAATGGAAGAAAAGTGAAACTTCAATCAAGGTAATTGACCTTGCCTCTGATGTCAGAGTAGCGCAAAGGAATATGTTCCGTAAGAAAATCTCTACAATTAGACGAGAAACTAATGATAAATGATCATGATGTTTTGATGGAACTTTTTACTGAACAAAGTAGGATTCAAGAATACATATGTGCCCTTGTGCAAAATAATATTCATGATTCACTTGTCGTGTTAATGAAATAAGACATACCTATGAACTACAAAGAAGCGATGGTGGACCTAAGTATGAGATATGACTATGAGTCATGAAGTCCCATATTGAATCACATTTAAGATTACTTGAATCTTATCTTGTGAGGAGTTTACTTGATATTCTCAATGACTTCAAAGTTATAAGGAATAAATGTGAACATCAAAGAAGACATCAAGATCGATTTGTCATAAAGTATGTTTCTGACAAATTCAAAAGGTTTTGACAACAATAAGTAGCGATTCTTGAGTCAGTGGGATATTCACTACGATTGATCCAAATTATTATCAATACCATGACTTCCTCAATTCCTGCGTTTGAAGAAGTGTTGTAATTGGTACAACAAGAAGGTTTTGAAAACATATGGATACTAGTGTCTCGTAATCTGAATTCTCAATTTGATGGATGATCAAAGTGATTTTGGACTTAGCCAAAATATTGAGAAACATGCATTCGCATGAAACTGAGTGGGAGCTGAATAGTTTCCTAAACTTAATATGTGGACGACATATTTTGAGTGGGAGCTATGGGAGTATTATACTAATCTTATATGTGTCTGACATATTTGAGTAGGAGCTATGTGGATGTTATCCTTACCTTATATGTGACTGACATATTTGAGTGGGAGCTATGTGAGTGTTATCCTGAACTTAATATGTGCATGACATATTTGAGTGGGAGCATGACAACGTTCTCATATATGGATAACATATTAAGAATGGTGTAGTTGGTATTAATGATTATTTGAATCTTTCATAAATGAAGATGAGCAAGTGTTAAACATTGAAAATATATTAAGATAGATTAATGTATTTAATAAACATTGAGTCGGAATACTTTCGGGGATAAGATTCTGAAGGAGTTCAGAATGGTACAAGTCAAGAAGTAGTTCTTACTTGTATATCCAAGAGAAGTATCGAGTTGATCTCAGTACAAGAACAATAGTTAAATAAAGGAAAGAAATGGATGTGCTACATCCTCTATGCCTTTGTCATAGGTTCTTTCATATAAAACCAGAGTTATGTACTCGACGTAATGTGACCCAAGTTCTTAGCAAGAAGAACATGTTGTGATATGATTTATGAGAAAATCATTGAACAAAGAGTTAAGTTTATCCTTCAGTATCTGGAGAGAACTAAGGATACATATCTAATTTGTAAAGGATAGTGGACTTCACCATAAATGTTATGCTGGTTCAAGTTCGGACAATAACCTAGAAAAATGAGATAACATACTGATGAATGCCTAAGTTGAAAGAAACATGGTTAGACATCAAAGTTGCATACAATGCACTAAGAACTAAATCTACACTGATGTGTCTGCTTTAGAAGTGGCAGGAGTTATATATTGGCTTAAGAAGTTCAACTTCTGACTGAGTGAGTTTCAGTGTGCATGACTATGGGAAAGTCCTCGTGACCCACCAGATGTCATTGCTGAAACACAGCAAACGAAGTCTCACTCTACCGCCAGAAATATATACCTCATCATTATAATGGATAATGAAGGAATGTCAAACTAGGTGAAATTAATGATTTGCAAAAGACATACGGATCTGAATGTACCCAGACCGTTGATACAACCTTTTCCACAAACAAGCATGATCTATAACCATATAGATGATATGGAGTTATGATCCATAGAAAATTGCAAATAGATTATTTGTACTCTAGTGCAAGTGGGAGACTGTTGGGAAGGTGCCCTAGACGAAAATAAAATATGTTTATTAGCATATTCCATAAGTTCATAATACGTTTTATACTATGCTATAACTGTATTAAGCGGAAACATTAATACACGTGTGGTATAAAAAAGCAGGTCCCTAGTTAACTCTAGTATACTAGTACATTGGGCAATTGATGATCAAGGTTTCCTGATCATGAGCAATTAAGTTGTTGTAAATGGAGTCGTATCGTTGGAACAATGATATGATGGACACACACCCACCATAAGTGTTGTAATGTGATCGAGTCACATAAGTTCAACATTGCGATAACTACAACGTAGTGACGAGATCCTTTGACCGTAATGATCATACCTAATTACTATATATGAGGATGCTTTGATTTGTAACCCACCGCCTGACTAAAATATGCTGGCCATAAAGGTGCACTTTGGGTATTCCGAATAGATAAGTAAATGAGTATGCAATTAGATCAAAGTGGGATTTGTCCATCCGACGGACGGATAGGTACTCTGGGCCCACTCGGTGATATTACATCATAAAGATTGCAATCATGTGACTAGGTCACGAGGGTTGTAATATCACGGGAACGAGTAAACATGTTTGTCGGTAATGAGGATGAACTAGGTATATTCAATACCGACGATCAAACCTTGGTCAAGCAAAGTACCATAGGACAAAGGGATAATGATCAACGTTAATCGGATCAAAGATCGATGAAGTTTCATTCGATGGAAGCGCAGGGGCTATCAAGGATTGTAACCATGTCCAATTGATTAGTCATTGATCAATGATATTGTATCGATCATGTCTGTTATTTCCCGGACCATAGGGTTTCACACTTAAGGGTATTTGACGCATTAAGGATAGATTCGGGATCACCGGAGAAATAAGAGAGAACACCGGAGTTGTTTCCGGTGGAGGCCAGAAATTGTTCTAGGAATTTTGAAAGGTTCAAAATATTATTTAATAATTTTTAAATATTTTTTATTATTTAATTATATGAATTAAATATTAAAATAGAAGAAAAAGGCATATGGGCTGAAAGAGGCCCATTAGGGGAAGAGGGAGTCTCCCCCCATGGGCCATGGCGCCATGAAGGGGCCCATGCCCCCCCCTAGGGGCGCATTTTCCCCCCTCCCCTTCGGATTAGTCCCACATGGGAAGTTGAGGGGAGGTTGCCCCCCTCCTTAGCCTATATAAGGAGGGGTAGGGTGCCCTTTTTCCTTCATCCAATTTTGAGACAAGTTCTCATCTCTCTCTCCCTCTTTCTCCCTCTTATGAGCGGACTCCCCTTGTTTGGAGGCCGCACTGGGTTGGGGTTTTTTCCACCATACGCACGCCGTCGTGCTGCTGGAATCGGGATCCGAATTCATCTTCTTTCTGCTGATCTTCTCGTTCGGAGCCCGGAGGGACGTCGGGTACACCGTATGTGTGTAATCCCGCGAGGCTCTACACTTGTGGCGCTACTTCATCGTCGTGGCCGTATCGCGGCATCTTCACCGACAATGTTCCGACGGGGACATAATCCCTTCATCGGTCTCAAGGACCGGGTGGCTATTGGAGTCATCGTGGAGGTACGCGGCATCGGGGATGCCGGTACGACTACACCAACCACGTTCACGCGGGAACGTTTCCCGCTTAACGGACTACACACATGTATGTGACCTATTTCCATCCGTTACTTACATCTCCATAGCATAGGTCTTGGGATTGGGTATCTTAGGTTATGAAAATTTTGTGCTTTCTGCCCCGAACCCCAACAAAGCTTGTATGTCATGTTTGGAATTGTTAGCAAGCAAATATTTTTGCACATTTGAAATTTGTTCAAGCTGAGTTTGAACCATATTAAAATGCTTAACAAGACATTTAACACATTAACTGTTCTTTCAATAACACCAAGTAAACTTTTGATAGCAAGAGAATTATCATGCAACTGACTTTGTATCCTCCTATTAAAATGGTCTTGCTTACTAATAAAATTATCAAGTTCATCTAAGCATTGGTCGGGAGGTTTACCTTTAGGGATGTCACTTTTAGTAAAGTCTAATAGAGAGTGTACCTCTACTAAGGGAGGGTGAGTAGTAGGCTCACACAACTTCTCGATAGGCGGTATATTTTCACGTCTTCGCCTTTAATGCCTTTCTCCTTTATGGACTTCTTTGCTTCTTGCATATCTTCGGGGCTCAGAACAAGCATGCCCCTCTTCTTTGGTGGTGGAGGTGGTTCAGGGACGGACCAATCTTCGTGGTTCTTGGCTATCTTGCCCATTAATTCTTCAGCATCGTCCAGTGTTCTTTCCCTGAAAACACAACCAGCACAACTATCCAGATAGGATCTAGATTCGTCGGTTAGACCGGCATAAAATATATCAAGTAATTCATTCTTTGGGACTTAATGTCCCGTTCTAGCCTTAATTAAATCACAATACCTCCCCCAAGCTTTAGGGAGGTGCTCATCCTGCAATTGTTTAAAGTTATAGATTCTTTGCAAAGCAGCATGTTGCATATGAGCAGGAAAATATTTATCAACAAAGAATTGAACTAAGTCCTGAGGACTCTCAATGGAACCATAGGGTAGTGCATCATACCATTATTTAGAGTCTTCCTTTAAAGAAAAAGGAAAAATCTTGGCCACATAAAAGTTTCGTATCTTTCGTCAGTAGTAAATAAGTTACCCAACTCAACAAGTTTGGTCAGGTGTGCTATAGCATCATCATTTTCTCTACCATAAAAAGGGTCAGCCTCGACTGTAGATATAAGTGAAAGATCAATAGGGAAATCATAATCAGGATCGGTGATGCATATAGGGGATGTGGAAAATTTAGGATCAGGAATAATCTTGTTCTTCATGGAGTGCTTTTCGAGCAGTTCCTTAATAGCTCCAGGGTCAGAGTCGACACACTCTTGGAGTTCCCTGCAAAAATCATCATCGAGAGTAATATAATCATCATCAAGGATTTTCTCCTTGAGTTCATCTAAGTTGGGATAACCAAAAGTTTTGCACGTAGGAATATAGGAGGCAGGAGTCCCAGTCTCGGACTGTGCTGCAACCTTAGCAATCTGAGCTTCAAGACAGTGACCAAGAAAACTAGTATCAGCAAGAGTAGTGGAAGCATCATCGAAAGTATCAGACACAGTAACAGACTCGGTAGAAGTAGCATGTGGTGGTAGTGGCGAAGCGAACTTATAACGGAAGGTGAATCAAGCGTAACACGAGTACTCAGAACGGTACCTTTTCTTGTAGTAGATGGTAAGATTGGAACCTTGGGGTCTCCTTTCCTTCCCATAGCTGATGAAGTGTAGCAGGAAGAATACTTCAAGAAGAATTGTAAATATTGCTATGCTCCCCGGCAACGGCGCCAGAAAACAGTACTTCATGACCCTCAACTGTAGGGGATCGTTTGTAGTGTTCTCGCGGGTAAGTTAACCCAATTTATTGATTCGACAGAAGGGGAGCCAAAGAGTATTTATAAGCTTTCACAGTTGAGTTGTCAATTCAACCACACCTGAAATATACTTGCTTGCAACAAAATATTAATAGCAACTATGGTATGATAGCGATAGTGATAACAGCTAAAGTAAAACAGCGGAAATAAACTAGTAGTGAGAAGCAGGATTAAAACACTGTAGGGTAGGGAGACGGATGGTTGGGCGCTGCTTGAATAAGAGTGAACATGTACTAGGTTCTAACACGGGGCAAGCCACACAGAAAAGCAATGATCATCTAGGCAGATATCAAACATTAGGCATGTATCCCATAGGTAGTTGTCCGTGCTTGCAATAAGAACTTGCAGAACATATTTTGTCCTACCATCCTGCTACGAACGGGGCCAAAGGGAACTTATGGAGATTAAGGTGCTCTTGTCAAAGAGCACCGGAACAAAGCAATAAACTCAATGGATACATGGGATCCTCACTTTATGGACCATCCCCTTTGGTGCCCCAAGCTGTCACCTTTGGGATCGCCGGTTCTGGACCATAATAGGTGCATACAACTCATAGATAGGATCTCAAACATAAATATACTCATGAAAACACAAGTGGTTCAGATCTGAAAACATGGCACTCGGGCCCAAAGTGCAAGCATTAAGAGCAACAAGTTGTAGCAAAGATGATAAACACCAAAGTAGATGATAGGCAGCATGCCCCCAACAATCTGACGAACTATTACATGATCAAACTCATCTAATCCCTACCATCCCCTTTGCCTACAGCAGGGAATTACTCACACATGTGAAGAGAATTCATGGAGGGAGGATGGATTGGCGATGGTGATGACGATGGTGACGATCTCCCCTCTCCGGAGGCCAAATCAGCCTCCATATTAGCCCTCCCGAGGAAGAACAGAGGGTGGCGGCGGCTCTGCGACGGGTTCTGGAAAAGCGGCTTCTGTCCTGGTGTTTTTGCGTCACGGGAATAAATAGGAGTCGAGGTAGGGCACCAGACGCGGTGGGAGTCGCCCAGGCGGCCAGCTGGCGTGGCCAGGGGTGGGGTCGCGCCAGCAGGGCGTGTGGGGGCCCCTGGCTGCCTCTGGCCCCACTTCTGGCTTCGGGCTCCTTCGGGTGCGTGGATTTTTTGTAATTTTTCTGGCAATTTTTTGAGATGTCTAAAAATCCATTTTCCTGCACACAATAAAACCATACAGGCAGCTCTGCTGAAAACAGCGTCAGTCTTGGGTAGTTTAGTTCAAATCATGCAAGAATGGGGGAAAAACAATAGCAAAAGAGTTTGGAAAAGTAGATATGTTTGAGACGTATCAATGCACTCAAAGCATCCTCCGGAGATAGCAATTATATGTTATCTCACGGTCTAAGGAAAAGGCTACCACGTTCTTTAATTACAACACTGAAATTATATGATTTGATCATGTTGCAATGCTTACGTTGGGTAATTTTCATCACGTCATTCATCTAATGAGGTGGCCTCATCGTCAATTGACTTGATTGTCCATGATCTTGAAAACCACAATCATCAGTTGACGATAAACTAATTATCTTGAGAGACTAACTAGGAACATTGGTTGTTTCTAAACCACACATGTATCATTGTTTCACTCATACAGTTCTAGCACAATATGAAACTAGTTATGAACTTACTTAGATATAGTGAAATGATCATTTATTGTTTGCCTCTAGAGCATATATCCAACAGATCCCGATCTAGGAATCGCGACGGCGACAGAACAAAGAGGGTTTCAGGAAAAAGGACTCCGCCTCAAGAGTTTTTGATCGACAAGGAATAAATAGTCGCAAAAGAGGGCACGGGGGGTGGCCCCACTTAGACAGGCGGCCAGGGGGTGGCCCCCTCCGGTTGTTCTTCGGGCTTCCGGAGTTTTCTGATATACCGGAGCTTCTAAATTTTTTCTAGAATTTTCTGGCAATGTTGATTTTTCACCTTTTTCTTACATGCACAGATAATAACAGATAGAAACTTGCACTAGTCACTAAGTTAATAGGTTAGTCCCAAATATGCTGTAAAAGTATATGAAAGTGCATCAAAATATATAGCAAAGTCACACAAATAATCAAGGAACAAACATAATTATATATATGTTTGGGACGTATCAATAACCACAAGCGAGTTAGGGAAGCAATGATTTATCCCAATGTTCACACTTCTTTGAGAGAGTGTTAATCTCCGTTGGAGCGGTGCTCAACCTAAGGATCAAGAGTGATACCAAGTAGCTCACCGTATTCTCCCTTACGAGTCACCCCTAATGGCTGAGCCTCAAATCACTCGGGGTGGTCTTGGAGGAGACCACCACACCTTTAAAGACTTCCCAGAGAACACCACAAACAAGGAAGCTTCCGGAATGTACACCTAGCTTCCTAGAAGCCAAAGCTCCAAGATAACAAGTCTACGATGAAGAAAGCATTCGGGGGATCACAAATCAGTTTGCTAGAACTGTAGATCGGGAAGGTCACTTCCAATACCCAGAGAATCAAAGTGTTTGGATGGAGGATGGAGTGGGGATTGAAAAAATGGAATTTGGAACAATGGGGGAGCTTCAATGGAGGCCTTAGGGTTCTAGGTGGAAGAATGGGGGCTTATATACCCCCTCCACCCACCTAGCCATTGCAGCCGCGGATCCCCTGGGTCCCCGGGCATGGGTGACCGAGTGCCGGGGGGTAGGAACAATCATAGGTTCAATGTTTGGGTGTCCGGGGGTCAGGGACCCCGAGCACTCGGGCTAGGTCGACCACGAGAGGATGACTCTAGGGGAGTCAAAGAATCCGGGCACACCCGGTCTAGGTCTTAAGTGGCGCCACACCCGGATGTGTACCAACATTGCGCCCCTATACGAGCATCCGGAGGTCAAAGACCCAGGGCACTCAGGCCTCCCAGGTTTTTCACGTAACCCTTGATGGCGGCTACAAATAGATAGATAGTTTGAGGTTTTTCCTTCTACTGGCATTTGTAGATCGGTATATGGATATTGTATGTGGAATGATTCCCCAACCTCTTAATCACCGAGATCCCTCTTCATGGTGAGGTTTCATAGACTCAAAAACAAATCGAAAATTTCTTGAGACTTTGGAAGACCACACCTTTTCACCTTTTGCATAGGGGGTCAACGATGATCATAACCCAGAATATAACGATCTTATGACCTGAAATATACTTGAACAAACATCATTAGATCAACTAATCCTATTGACATAGACACCAAAATAAGTATTGGAGACAATTGCCCCTTCACAAGGGCTCCTAGCTCAGCTCCGAAAAAACGAAAAACAATCTAGGCACTGACAAGTGCTCCTAAAGCCCGGCTCTGCGCTGAAGGATCAAGATGACCCATACGCTGATAAGGGCTCCCATAGCCCGGCTCCATGCTCAAAGGACAGAAGACTAACTGTTGATAAGGGATCCCATAGCCCAACTCCACGCTTAAAGAATAGAAGACCAAGCATTGTCAAGGGTTAACAGAGCTAGGCTCCACGCTTGAAGAAGAAAGACAATAAATAAGATCTAAATCTTCAGATATAAGGTCGATCCACACACCTGGTCGCAATCAAGACGAGATCGTGGATCTCCAGAGCTGGGAAACTCCTTCTACGTCAGCAAGCAGGAGCGCGTGCATACGAAGAGCCTGGATTCTACTATGAAAGCAACTATAAAGCTCGTCCAAACTTCACATCTCCAGAAGACAGAAGCTCAGCGTGCGAGGAATACAAACCTAGACAAACTCGATGCTACTGGCATGTGCTATGCTGGGGGTGGATGTAACAGCCCAGATTTCACAAAAATTAAAAGATTTGTTTTCGGTGTGAATTGTTTGATTATCTAATTTGTTTGCGGTGTTTGCATCCCCGATTTATCAATCGGCGATTATTTCCCCCCTCTTATCTCGTACCGGACGGAGACCGACCCTTGCCACCCTGACACTCGACCTTGCGACAACGGGTTTCACCCGATCACCGTCGCGAAAACCGCACAAGACCAGCCGCAGCCAACGGAACGAAAAAAATCTATTTAATAAGTAAACGGGATATTTTTATAGCGCGCCGTAAAGTGTTCTCGGAACGGTTCCAGCGCGAGGTGAACGCCGCTGGCTAGACGCTCTGATCGCGCAGTTCGATGTTTTACCCGAATCGGAGGTCCTGCGGACCCTCGGCGGTCAGGAACGTAAACACCGCGCGTGTGAGAGAAAAACCCGGGATGTTTTTGCAAACTGTCAGCCACCTGGGCTATATAAAGACCACCACTCCCCCACCCCTTTCTAGGGTTTCCCCTAAGCCAAAATTGCAGCCACCCCCTCAAACTTAGACCAAATTTTCACAATTTATCCCATTTTTTCCCAAAACCTAGCCTTCCCTGCGATCTGGATCGTCGGATCGGCCGATCCAACGGCCTAGATGCGCCCAACCTCTCCACCTTCTCCACCTCGCTCCAACCAACCCGTGGAGGCCGTCGCCGCCTCCAACTCCAACCATCCGCCGCCGGCGACCAGCTGCGCGCCGCCGCGCCTCCTCTCCTTCCACCCGCACCCTCCTCCTCTCCCTCTCCTCTCACCTCGTCGCCCCTCTCCCTGTAGGTCGTCGCCGGAGCCGCCAAGGCGCCACGGAGCCCGCCGCCTGAGCCGCAGCTCACGGGAAGCCACCGCCGCCTTGGAGCTCGCTGCGCCGCCGCCTCCCCGGCTGGATCCGGCCGCTCCCTCCGGCCTCCTCTGCCTCCCCTCGAGGCCTGCCTTCCCCTGCCGCCTCCCGCCGGCAGCCGGCCGGCAACCGCCGCCGCCGCTGCCTCTGTGTCAGAACCCTCTGTTAGGTAATGTGCTAGGATCAAAGTAACTTTGCATTCATGAAAGAAATCAAAGGAAATTCAAAAACAAAATCAAAATGGGAGAAGGAAACCCCCCAGATGAATTAATTCAAAAGGCCAGATAAAAATCTTCTCCAAAAATTCATGTTAGATTTTTGAAAAGTCTTATAAATGAGTGTGATCACATATCAAGTGATGTGGGACCCACCCCATGCTCATAGATTTTTCGAATATTCAAACAGTGCCTTGGAATTAAAGAAATACCCCTATTTGATTTAAGATTCAAATTATTTGAATTTTAAAAATGTTGAAACTTTATAAGTGGCTAGTCTATTTTATTATGAGGCCATATAAAAGTTTTCAGTATTTAATAAAATGTTTAGCTATTTTATTTAGCTAAACAGAACAAATGTCAGAAGAAAACAGAAAAAGGAAATAAGAAAAAGAAGAAGGAACCTTACCAGATGCCCAGGCGAAGCCGGCCCACCCAGCCCAGCCGGCCCAAAATGGCACAGGGGTCTTCTTCCCCACCCCGCGCCTCCAAGCTGCTCGGTGGAATGCCACCGAGCCAGCCGTGGACGCCACCTCGACGCCTTCGAGCTTCCAGGCCTCCCCGTGGCCTCTTCTCGTACCTGGACACGTCCTGGAGACGCCCCGCTCCACTTCCCCCCCCCCCTCCACGAGCTCCCTCCCCTCCTCTCTCGCCCGATTCGTCGCCGCCCGAGAAGAACGCCGGAGCACCGTCAAGACCCCGCGTAGCCATCGACGCCGAGAAGCCCCAGGACCCTGTCCATCGTCTTCACCGCAGTCGTCTTCTTCTTCGAGCGGAGTAGGAGGAGCTGAAGCCCCCTGGAGCTGCTGAATCGTGTCGTCGTCTTCGTCTATGGCCGCCGCACGACTTCGTCGATTCCGTCGCCGTTGAACCACCCCAGCCATCGCCACCACCTCTGTTGAGTTCCTGGTGAGCTCACGATCGAAACCCCTAACCTCTCCCCCTCGATTTCTTCCTCTGTCACCATTTGCCATGGTCGCCGGAGTACCGAGCCGCCACGGTCGTCGTCGGCGAGCTTCTGCTAATCAGTCGTCATCGCCGTCTTGTCCTTCACCTCCGCCGTGGTCTTCTGCTTCGAACGCACCCAACATTGGCTTCAATGGTGCTCTGCTGCGAGTTTCACCACGAGCCCGTGCCACGGCCGCCGCGGAGGGTCGTCGCCGTCGTCGATTTGGTCACCCCCGAGGTCATCCGCGTGCACCAGGTGACGTGCGAGCGCAAGGGCTACATCCCTGTGGTCTCGGCGCAGAGAGTGGAGGCCAGGAGAGGGAGAACGCAGAGCGCCGCCGCGGTCTGGTCGCCGGCGTTTAGCCGCCGGCGGGTTAGCCCAACCCCCCCGTTAATCACCCGCCTAATGACCCCCTGGGTCACTGACCAGTGGGCCCAGTGGCTTAATTAAGCCACTGGATTAACTTAAACCAACGGATTAACTCACTCAGTCACTGACACCCTGGACCCACATGTCAGCCTGACGCAATAAATCGATTTAAATGAATTTACAGAAAATCAAATTGATTAAAGAAATTCCAGAAATTCCAGAAAATACCCCAAACTTTGGAAATTCATAGAAAAATCATATTAACTCCAAATTGGACAAATAATATATGAAAAATGATCAGGAGAAAATTATCTTTCCAAATATGCAACTTTCAACTATGTTTGAGTTGATTTTAAAATGGGACCAGTAGCATATGTCATTTGGTTTATTTGAAATTAATTCAAATTCAAATCAAATGCTTTTGCAACTTGGCCCATGGAATTATGCTACAATTCAACCACACATCAGAGGCATATCATACACATTTGAAGAAGGTTAAAAATGATCAAACAATGTCACATGCAACTTGGCTAATTTGAATTCAAATTGGAGTTTGAATTTGCAATTCAATTTGCAATATACTCCATTTAAATGGAATTGCTTCACACATCAAAGCATATACATCAAGTTTCAACCTTCCATCATGTGCTTGCGCATTGTATTTACTTTGCTACTTTGCTTGTTGTTTGTCGAGTAGAGGTGGAACCGGAGCAGGAGGCTGCCCCCTTCGTTGAAGACCCAGAACCCGAACCTCGTCAGCAAGGCAAGCAAACCCCCATTGATCATGTCGATAAAATCCCACTTCCCTCTCATGTCTCGCTTATGCATTGTTTAGGATGATCACCATGATTCGTTTCTACCGCATAGATGAACCCATTCCTTTGCATGACCTATCATTTTGTCACAGTAGTAAGCAAACCACAATCCTAGCAAATGTAGGAGTTGTTTGATATCATGTGGCCCCTACAATGTTACTGCTTATTGCATGCTTAGTATGATACCATGATGTTACTGTGATGTGAGTCGGGATGGGAATGATCATGTTGATGATGGTAGAAAAGTGTTGGTGAATCGACCCTAATACAAGGTGAACGATGAGAGGCTGTGTCGGAGTACACGGTGGGTTGTCTCGTTGTACACCGCCTTAAGTCCGAGTTCTTGTGTGGTGATCCAAGATGAAGAGTACAACCACACATTGGGCTCACTGACCCCTCTCAACTTACTAACTCATCCCTTTCGATGTCCAGATGTCGCAATAGTTCGGAGTTCTAGTAGGTTTGTGGCCTGGATGCTAAGTGAGAGAACGGCTCATCCGAGACCGGCTTATGCACCACGCACACATCACTTGGGTCCACTTCGGTAAACCGGCCGGTTCACGATTGTGGTAACCAACCCAAGTAGGCGGCTTTCTCGGACTAGATCGGCTATGAGGTAACAGTTGTGGTGAGCATCCTCGCTGGCACCCCTTGAATGGTGTCGAGATCAAAGGCGGTAAATGATGATCATGTGTGTGTAGCGGTACACCCCTGCAGGGTTAACAAAACTATTCGAATAGCCGCGTCCGCGGTTATGGACTGCTTGGAAAGCTTAGCTTGATTATTAGATAACTTGAACCGGATACTTCTAAAATACACCAAGATAAGTGTGAGTGCTATGGCGTGCTTTCTCGTGGGGAAGACGAGGAAGGCACCATAGTGGTGTAATTGGTTGGAGAAAGTAGTGGACTCGTGTATGCTTCTTACCTAATAGTCTGGTACTCGTAGTTCAGGATTAGCCAAGTCAAAGCTGGCATTTCTGCAAGTGAACCCCACCTCCCTTTACCTTGATACATGTGCATGAGTAGTATAGCTCCTATGTAAGTCTTGCTGAGTACGATTTTGTACTCACGTTTGCTTAATCTATGTTTTAGATGATGCCACTGACCCCGAAGGTGGATTCTTCATCGAGCTGGACGACTGAAGACCAATTAGTCTAGTCCCAGTCAGACGACTTGTTCCCTCGTGGAGGGCTTGTGTTTAAATAAGGCTTCTTAAGCCATTTGTTAAACTTGTCTGTACTCAGACATAATTTTCTTCCGTTTGTGTTGTAATGTTGGATCACATGTTTGTGATCTCTGTTTGCACTCTATAAGAGTTATCAATAAATATGTACACTTTGTAGAGAATTGCAATGGTACCTGCTGTTCATACAAGGCATGTGTGCTGCGTGTATGTTTATAACATGCATGTCTTTGCATGGGTTTTCGAGACCTTAGTTGTGTTCTGGCTGGCGGTGTTTCATACACCAAGTGGCCCTTAGATGTGCGCAGCTTGGGGCATCGCGATGCGATTGTTCGAGACTCCGTCTCGTGCACACTTTGTGGTATGATCGAGCCCGCCCTAGACCCCGACTAAGTGATCGGGCTGGAGTAAGTCTATGTAAGAGTTTTGAGATAGTCGATAGTATGGTTGAGGCGACTTGTCTTTGAATATGGGAGTTCACCACCCATATCATTAGACTTGTGTGCGGACGATGAGGACCCATCTCAGTTGATCATCCGGCCTGGATGGGATGCCCCTCACGTACGATGCTTTCCGAGAACGTTCTGTGCTTGGCCTTGTCTGCTTAGACAAGTGGGTACGGTTCTCGGCTCTCCATATGACTATGTCTTAGCTGTACTTGCATACACTAACCCCGGGTCCCGACAGACTTTGTATCAGAGCAGGACTGACTGTAGGACTAGTAGCCTTGGCCGAAGTCGAGTCTAGCTTGCTATAGGTATATAGTTACTCTGGGTATATAAGGGAACAACGTAAGGCTTCTTTTTTTCCCTTACCCCCTTCGTTCTGAGTTCTGAGTCACCCTCATCTTATTCTACGGGAAGATAGGACTAGGCTCTTCTCTGTCTGATTAGAACATCTCGTTGTTTTCTTCCTTGTAGCCGTAGGAAAGTTGTGATCGGTTTGTTAGAGTGGTTATGCTCCCTGATTTATTACATCGTATGTAAGTGTTGTTTCCATGTTGTAATAAATTGTCTTTTTCTTGCAATTACAGTCGTTATGTTGTCCGAGTCATTCCAGGTTTATCTCATAATCTGATGCATTTGCAAACTCCTTCTTTCTGTTTCAGATGGCAGATCTTCCCCCTCGGCAGATTGTTCGTTTGACCAGGTGCCTCGGTGTGCGTGGCCAACCCACCACGTTGATCGAGATGATGTCCTATGTGGTATATCGGTGGTACCCTGAGTACACCGTTGAGGAGCAGTTCCACGACTTCAACCAGACGCAGTTCCACTTCATTGTTCGGATCTACCCGCACCACGTTGGGGTCACTCAGCCTATCCACTTTGGACATGGCATTGGCATTACCGAGAACATGGCTGTGCAGGATGCTGCATACTCATGTATGACACTTCTGAGAGAGGAGCACACTTTGCTGAGAGAGACCTCTTTCCGCTATATCCCTGCTACACTTCCAGGAGAAGAGGGATATTACACCGGACTCTACTCAGATCACTCTGCAGAGGATCCCACACTTCAGATGACTGCTAGGTTTTCTAGTGACAGAGATCGTGATGCACGCGCTCTCCGTTTCGAGCTTCACGCCACCCGTATTCGTCTGTATCGAGCACTGACACTTTTGGCACCCTTTGTGAGTGTGGGATCAGTTGAGCATGATGCTATCTACCCAGTGAGGACTCAGATGCCTTCTCGAGTTGCTTGGCCCGAGATTGGAGGCATTTTTCCACCCCGTGGTCCTTTGCTTCCACCCTACGCTGGACCTAGGCCCCATCCTTGCCCAAATGGATATCAGGGTCCACAAGCCTCCGTGTTTTCCGATGGTCACCTCCAGCTACCGGGTTACGCGGGTAACTTTTATGAGGACTACTATGGAGATGGAGATGAGTGAGACCGCCTGTGGTCTTACTTAGTGATGATGTAGTAGTATCTTAGTGTATTGTACGCAAGGTGTATAAGTTCCAGAGGCTTAGATAAATAATGTATAGGAAGTCAGAGTGCCTCTGAAGGATGTATCATCTTCATCACGTTTGTATTAGCTTGGTGCTTGTACTAAAACGATGTATGGTTTGTATGACAGCTTGTGAATATATGGCTTGTATGCTTTATCACCATGTTGTCAAGATGATTACTTCCTTTGCTCTGTAATCCTTCCAGTACTTCAATACCTTGTTTAGACTCTCCCAATCAACTCTGTTTGACTTTGGTTTTCACCTTCAGGATGTCTCAAGGAACCCGTGGCCAGGTTGGTCGGAACCAAGGTCGTGGAAATGACCAGGAGGAAGGCAACCTTCCACCCCCACCCACGATGGCACAGGTTCTGATGGAGGTCGAGAGGAACCGCCGAGACTCTCACCATCTGTTGGAAGTCATTGCTCGCAACACCACTCAGCAGCGCAATGAGTTTGTGTCCCTGAACGACTTCATCCGGCTTCATCCCCCAGTTTTCAGTTACTCCACCGAGCCCCTTGACGCCGATGACTGGCTTCGCAGCATCGAGAGGAAGCTCCAAGAAGGCCGTGTTGCAACTGGTGACAAGGTCAGCTATGCCACCTATCACCTCGAAGGTGCAGCTAGCTCTTGGTGGGAGAACTTTCTGAATATGCATCCCGTTGGACCGCCTGCATCTTGGGAGGAATTCTGTACTTCTTTCCGCGAGCACCACATTCCCAAGGGTCTTATGGACCGTAAGCGTGAGGAGTTCTGCAACCTCACCCAAGGCAGAAGAACCGTTGACGATTTCAGTCGTGAGTTCAACCGACTTTCTCATTATGCTACCGAAGAAGTCTCCACCGACTCCAAGAAACAAGAGAGGTTCCATCGTGGCCTCAACACTGGACTCCGTCGTGAGCTCAATCTTCATGACTTTGCCACATTCCAGGTCCTTGTCAACAAGGCCATCAAGGCCGAGGACATGAACACCCCCAACGATTTTCGCAAACACCCTAGAGACGACAGTTCATCCAGTTCTAGCTCCCAGAAGCGCAAGATCTGGATCCCAAACAGCATGTTCCGCCAGAACAACCCACCGAGGCCATCCTATGTGGCGCCTCGTCCACCAACCCAGTTCCACCCAGCTCCACCAAACAACCCAGCTCCACGCACTGTTTTTGGAGCTTGTTACAAGTGTGGTCAGGCAGGCCACTATTCTCGTGAGTGTCCCCAGAACCAGCTCCAGCATCAGAATGCTCCACCCCGTGCCGGAGGCAACAACAACAACAATGGTCGTGGCAAGCCACCCCAGAAGGTCTACATCGCCAAACCCTCTCCTCCCGCCACTCGTGGACGTGTGAACCAGATCGCCGCCGAAGAGACTGACGACACCACTGACGTCATTCTTGGTACGCTCCCAGTCAATTATGTTCCTACTTCCGTTCTTTTCGACCCAGGAGCATCTCATTCATTCATGTCGGAAAGTTATGCACTTCGTCATGAGTTATCTTTTGTTGAATTGTCCACCCCAATGATTATTCAAACTCCAGGGTCAAGATGGCAAACTAATAGAGTAAGCCATGGTAATCAAATTGCAATTGAGGGTTTAGTATTCCTTGCTTCACTCATAGCCCTCAAGTCTTCAGACATTGATGTCATCCTTGGCATGGATTGGCTATCAAGACAGAATGCCTACCTGGATTGCAAAGGCAAATCCGTGAAACTCACCCACCCTTCAGGCAAAACAGTCAACTATACCTCACCCAGAACAAGAACCCAAGTGCATTCCTTGAATGTACTTCCCCTTCCCGAATTTGAAGATATTCCGGTGGTTCGTGACTTCCCGGATGTCTTTCCTGAAGAGCTGCCGGGCATGCCACCCGATAGATGTGTAGAGTTTATAGTGGATCTTGCCCCAGGAACCGCACCAATTTCTAAACGCCCATACAAAATGGCCCCACGTGAGTTAGCTGAGCTTAAAACCCAACTGGAAGCTTTGTTGGAGAAAGGCTTCATCCGCCCTAGCTCATCGCCATGGGGTTGCCCCGTTCTGTTCGTAACGAAGAAAGATGGAACAGAAAGGATGTGCGTAGACTATCGCCCGCTAAATTTAGCGACGATAAAGAACAAGTACCCACTGCCCAGGATCAATGATCTTTATGATCAACTTGTAGGATCCTCTGTCTTCTCCAAGATGGATTTGAGATTAGGTTATCATCAAATCAAGATCCGAAACGAGGACATTCCCAAAACGGCTTTTACTACTCGTTATGGTCTTTACGAGTACACCGTCATGTCCTTTGGTTTAACCAATGCCCCCGCCACTTTCTCATGCATGATGAATTCGATCGTCATGGAGTATTTGGACCAGTTCGTCGTGGTTTACCTCGATGACATCCTTATATACTCGAAGAACGAAGAAGAACATGCCGAACACCTAAGGCTGGTATTGATGAAACTTAGAGAGCATCGCCTGTATGCTAAATTCTCCAAGTGTGAATTCTGGCTACAAGAAGTGACCTACTTAGGCCACGTGATTTCTGCAAAAGGCATTGCTATGAATCCTGAGAGAGTTCAGGCCGTCCTTGGCTGGACTCCACCTGAATCGGTTAAGCAAGTTAGGAGTTTTCTTGTCCTAGCCAGCTATTGCCGTCGCTTCGTCGAGAACTTTTCTAAAGTTGCAAAGCCTCTAACTGAACTCCTCAAGAAAGATAAGAAATTCCTATGGACTCCCAAGTGCGAGGAAAGATTTCAAGAGCTAAAAAGAAGATTGACTTCTGCACCCGTACTTGCACCTCCAGACACCAAAAAGGATTTCGAAATCTATTGTGACGCATCACGGCAAGGGTTAGGATGCATACTTCTGCAAGATCAACATGTGGTAGCTTATGCTTCAAGCCAGTTGCGGCCACATGAAGAGAACTATCCTACCCATGACCTTGAACTCGCTGCCGTAGTTCATGCCCTAACAACTTGGCGACATTACCTCCTTGGTAACCGTTGCGAGATTTATTCCGACCACCAAAGCCTCAAATATATTTTCACCCAGCCAGATCTTAATCTCAGGCAAAGACGCTGGATTGAGTTGATAAAAGATTACGACGTAGTAATTTCTTACACCCCAGGCAAAGCCAATGTCATGGCTGATGCACTAAGTCGTAAGTCGTATTGTAACAACCTCATGTTACAACAGTATCAACCACTTCTTCATGAGGAATTTCGCAAGCTCAATCTTGAGATTGTTCCTCATGGCTATCTTTCTACCTTGGTGGTGAAACCAACTCGTGAGGATCAAATCATAGTTGCCCAAAGGCGTGCACGAGGTGTTCGCCGGATCAAGGAGAACATTGCTAGCGGAGTTGCTAAATGTTTCTCCACAGATAGAAAAGGAACGGTATTCTTTGAAAATCATTTGGTAGTACCTAAGAATAAGGAACTAAGGCAACTCATCCTCAAGGAAGCCCATGACACACCCCTCTCGATTCATCCCGGTAGCACAAAAATGTACCGAGATCTACGCCAGAGATTGTGGTGGACTAGGATGAAGAGAGACATTGCTCAATTTGTTGCCGAATGTGATGTTTGTCGTCGCATTAAGGCAGAACATCAAAGACCTGCTGGTACACTTCAACCTTTGTCTATTCCCGAGTGGAAATGGGACAAAGTCGGTATGGACTTCATCACCGGCTTTCCAAGAACCCAGAAAGGAAACAATGCCATCTTCGTTGTCATAGATAGGCTTTCCAAAGTTGCTCACTTCCTTCCGGTTCGCGAGTCTATAACTGCTAGCCAGTTAGCGGACTTGTACATCTCTAGAATTATATCCCTTCATGGTGTTCCTTTGGAAATCAATTCTGATCGCGGTAGCCTTTTCACCTCTAGATTTTGGGGAAGCTTTCAGAATGCTATGGGAACTCATCTCTCCTTTAGTACAGCTTTCAATCCTCAGTCTAGCGGTCAAGTCGAAAGGGTTAACCAAATTCTTGAAGACATGCTCAGAGCTTGTGTTATCTCATTCGGAAAGAATTGGGAGGAGTCTCTTCCATTCGCTGAATTTGCTTATAACAATAGTTTTCAATCTAGTCTGAACATGGCTCCTTTTGAAGTCCTATATGGACGACGATGTCGAACACCACTAAACTGGTCAGAAACCGGTGAAAGACAATTCTTTGGACCGAATATGATCAAGGAAGCAGAAGAGCAAGTTCGCATTGTTCGTGATCAATTGAAAGCAGCCCAGTCTCGTCAGAAAAGCTACTATGATCGTCATCATAGGCAAGAGAGCTACAATCTGGATGAGAAGGCTTACCTTCGGGTTACTCCTCTGAAGGGAACCCAACGTTTCGGTATCAAAGGCAAGTTGGCCCAGCGTTACATCGGACCTTTCCGCATTATTGCTAAACGTGGAGAAGTTGCCTACCAACTTGAACTACCTCCGCACCTCTCCCGAGTACATGATGTATTCCATGTGTCCCAACTCAGGCGTTGCTTCAAGGACCCCATCCGCGAAGTCGACCATGAAACGCTTGATCTCCAAGATGACCTTTCTTATCGAGAATACCCCGTTCGTATTCTTGATTCCGCAGAGCGTGTCACTCGTCATCAGAAGATTAGGTTTCTGAAAGTGCAATGGTCACAGCACTCTGAAAGAGAAGCTACGTGGGAAAGAGAAGACCGTCTCAATGCCGAGTACCCCACCTTCCTCCCGCAGACTTCTGAATCTCGGGACGAGATTCTGTTGAGTGGGGGCGAGTTGTCAGAACCCTCTGTTAGGTAATGTGCTAGGATCAAAGTAACTTTGCATTCATGAAAGAAATCAAAGGAAATTCAAAAACAAAATCAAAATGGGAGAAGGAAACCCCCCAGATGAATTAATTCAAAAGGCCAGATAAAAATCTTCTCCTAAACTTCAGGTTAGATTTTTGGAAAGTCTTATAAATGAGTGTGATCACATATCAAGTGATGTGGGACCCACCCCATGCTCATAGATTTTTCAAATATTCAAACAGTGCCTTGGAATTAAAGAAATACCCCTATTTGATTTAAGATTCAGATTATTTGAATTTTAAAAATGTTGAAACTTTATAAGTGGCTAGTCTATTTTATTATGAGGCCATATAAAAGTTTTCAGCATTTAATAAAAAAATTAGCTATTTTATTTAGCTAAACAGAACAAATGTCAGAAGAAAACAGAAAAAGGAAATAAGAAAAAGAAGAAGGAACCTTACCAGATGCCCAGGCGAAGCCGGCCCACCCAGCCCAGCCGGCCCAAAATGGCACAGGGGTCTTCTTCCCCACCCCGCGCCTCCAAGCTGCTCGGTGGAATGCCACCGAGCCAGCCGTGGACGCCACCTCGACGCCTTCGAGCTTCCAGGCCTCCCCGTGGCCTCTTCTCGTACCTGGACACGTCCTGGAGACGCCCCGCTCCACTTCCCCCCCCCTCCACGAGCTCCCTCCCCTCCTCTCTCGCCCGATTCGTCGCCGCCCGAGAAGAACGCCGGAGCACCGTCAAGACCCCGCGTAGCCATCGACGCCGAGAAGCCCCAGGACCCTGTCCATCGTCTTCACCGCAGTCGTCTTCTTCTTCGAGCGGAGTAGGAGGAGCTGAAGCCCCCTGGAGCTGCTGAATCGTGTCGTCGTCTTCGTCTACGGCCGCCGCACGACTTCGTCGATTCCGTCGCCGTTGAACCACCCCAGCCATCGCCACCACCTCTGTTGAGTTCCTGGTGAGCTCACGATCGAAACCCCTAACCTCTCCCCCTCGATTTCTTCCTCTGTCACCATTTGCCATGGTCGCCGGAGTACCGAGCCGCCACGGTCGTCGTCGGCGAGCTTCTGCTAATCAATCGTCATCGCCGTCTTGTCCTTCACCTCCGCCGTGGTCTTCTGCTTCGAACGCACCCAACATTGGCTTCAATGGTGCTCTGCTGCGAGTTTCACCACGAGCCCGTGCCACGGCCGCCGCGGAGGGTCGTCGCCGTCGTCGATTTGGTCACCCCCGAGGTCATCCGCGTGCACCAGGTGACGTGCGAGCGCAAGGGCTACATCCCTGTGGTCTCGGCGCAGAGAGTGGAGGCCAAGAGAGGGAGAACGCAGAGCGCCGCCGCGGTCTGGTCGCCGGCGTTTAGTCGCCGGCGGGTTAGCCCAACCCCCCCGTTAATCACCCGCCTAATGACCCCCTGGGTCACTGACCAGTAGGCCCAGTGGCTTAATTAAGCCACTGGATTAACTTAAACCAACGGATTAACTCACTCAGTCACTGACACCCTGGACCCACATGTCAGCCTGACGCAATAAATCGATTTAAATGAATTTACAGAAAATCAAATTGATTAAAGAAATTCCAGAAATTCCAGAAAATACCCCAAACTTTGGAAATTCATAGAAAAATCATATTAACTCCAAATTGGACAAATAATATATGAAAAATGATCAAGAGAAAATTATCTTTCCAAATATGCAACTTTCAACTATGTTTGAGTTGATTTTAAAATGGGACCAGTAGCATATGTCATTTGGTTTATTTGAAATTAATTCAAATTCAAATCAAATGCTTTTGCAACTTGGCCCATGGAATTATGCTACAATTCAACCACACATCAGAGGCATATCATACACATTTGAAGAAGGTTCAAAATGATCAAACAATGTCACATGCAACTTGGCTAATTTGAATTCAAATTGGAGTTTGAATTTGCAATTCAATTTGCAATATACTCCATTTAAATGGAATTGCTTCACACATCAAAGCATATACATCAAGTTTCAACCTTCCATCATGTGATTGCGCATTGTATTTACTTTGCTACTTTGCTTGTTGTTTGTCGAGTAGAGGTGGAACCGGAGCAGGAGGCTGCCCCCTTCGTTGAAGACCCAGAACCCGAACCTCGTCAGCAAGGCAAGCAAACCCCCATTGATCATGTCGATAAAATCCCACTTCCCTCTCATGTCTCGCTTATGCATTGTTTAGGATGATCACCATGATTCGTTTCTACCGCATAGATGAACCCATTCCTTTGCATGACCTATCATTTTGTCACAGTAGTAAGCAAACCACAATCCTAGCAAATGTAGGAGTTGTTTGATATCATCTGGCCCCTACAATGTTACTGCTTATTGCATGCTTAGTATGATACCATGATGTTACTTTGATGTGAGTCGGGATTGGAATGATCATGTTGATGATGGTAGAAAAGTGTTGCAGAATCGACCCTAATACAAGGTGAACGATGAGAGGCTGTGTAGGAGTACACGGTGGGTTGTCTCGTTGAACAACGCCCTAAGTCCGAGTTCTTGTGTGGTGATCCAAGATGAAGAGTACAACCACACATTGGGCTCACTGACCCCTCTCAACTTACTAACTCATCCCTTTCGATGTCCAGATGTCGCAATAGTTCGGAGTTCTAGTAGGTTTGTGGCCTGGATGCTAAGTGAGAGAACGGCTCATCCGAGACCGGCTTATGCACCACGCACACATCACTTGGGTCCACTTCGGTAAACCGGCCGGGTTCACGATTGTGGTAACCAACCCAAGTAGGCGGCTTTCTCGGACTAGATCGGCTATGAGGTAACAGTTGTGGTGAGCATCCTCGCTGGCACCCCTTGAATGGTGTCGAGATCAAAGGCGGTAAATGATGATCATGTGTGTGTAGCGGTACACCCCTGCAGGGTTAACAAAACTATTCGAATAGCCGCGTCCGCGGTTATGGACTGCTTGGAAAGCTTAGCTTGATTATTAGATAACTTGAACCGGATACTTCTAAAATAGACCAAGTTAAGTGTGAGTGCTATGGCGTGCTTTCTCGTGGGGAAGACGAGGAAGGCACCATAGTGGTGTAATTGGTTGGAGAAAGTAGTGGACTCGTGTACGCTTCTTACCTCAAAGTCTGGTACTCGTAGTTCAGGATTACCCAAGTCAAAGCTGGCATTTCTGCAAGTGAACCCCACCTCCCTTTACCTTGATACATGTGCATGAGTAGTATAGCTCCTATGTAAGTCTTGCTGAGTACGATTTTGTACTCACGTTTCCTTAATCTATGTTTTAGATGATGCCACTGACCCCGAAGGTGGATTCTTCATCGAGCTGGACGACTGAAGACCAATTAGTCTAGTCCCAGTCAGACGACTGGTTCCCACGTGGAGGGCTTGTGTTTAAATAAGGCTTCTTAAGCCATTTGTTAAACTTGTCTGTACTCAGACATAATTTGCTTCCGTTTGTGTTGTAATGTTGGATCACATGTTTGTGATCTCTGTTTGCACTCTATAAGAGTTATCAATAAATATGTACACTTTGTAGAGAATTGCAATGGTACCTGATGTTCATACAAGGCATGTGTGCTGCGTGTATGTTTATAACATGCATGTCTTTGTATGGGTTTTCGAGACCTTAGTTGTGTTCTGGCTGGCGGTCTTTCATACACCAAGTGGCCCTTAGATGTGCGCAGCTTGGGGCATCGCGATGCGATTGTTTGAGACTCCTTCTCGTGCACACTTTGTGGTATGATCGAGCCCTCCCTAGACCCCGACTAAGTGATCGGGCTGGAGTAAGTCTATGTAAGAGTTTTGAGATAGTCGATAGTATGGTTGAGGCGACTTGTCTTTGAATATGGGAGTTCACCACCCATATCATTGACTTGTGTGCGGACGATGAGGACCCATCTCAGTTGATCATCTGGCCTGGATGGGATGCCCCTCACGTACGATGCTTTCCAAGAACGTTCTGTGCTTGGCCTTGTCTGCTTCGACAAGTGGGTACGGTTCTCGGCTCTCCATATGACTATGTCTTATCTGTACTTTCATACGCTAACCCCGGGTCCCGACACTCTGCCCCGTGCGGGAGCAAGGAGCCGCCAAGCGCCGCCGCGGGTGGGCCGGACCAGTGCCTCTCAACCCAACCGACCAGGTCGGCCTCCCCTCCCTGGCCCAGTCGAGCCACTGCTGGCCAGATGGGCCTCGGCCCACAATGTGAGGGGCCTTTCCTTTTTTTCCTAGCTCTTTGAATTTTTGGCTAAGTCCCTGGTAAACTGTGTGCTGATCTATTTTTGCGCTGTAGTTTTCGATCAAACCGTAGCCCAGATGAGTTTGCGCCCAAAAGGAAAATTGTTTAGTTTTGTGTGTACTTAAATCCATCTTTTGTGAGCATTTTGATTTGAGGCCATCTTGATGTTGTTAATCTCTGTTGACGTGGGCATCAGGCTGTTAACTGCTATTATTTTCTGTTAGTGTGCTGCTGATGTTATTTTATTGCAAGTTTGCTTGATGATTGTGACACATCCATGAGGCCTATTGCATTGATTCTTGTTGCATACTGTTAAGCATCATGTCTACTTCCATTGTATGTATTGCATTGTGATGATATGCTTGGTGGTCATATAGTTATTGATCTCCAAAGTTGCTATGCCACTGTTTTTGACAGCCACCTCTGTTTTTCTCTAAGTCTGTAACTTTCTGATGCCATGTTGCGTGCTTAATATCTTTTGATCTGCTATGCCTATTACCTTGATTCTTGTTTGTACCTGATCATCATCATGTCTACTTCGTGCTCATATATTGTTGTGTCATGTTGCTCCACTTTTGCATATATCTTTAACCCTATTTATACAGCGTGATAATAATAGTTTCTGCCATGTTTTCCTGATTTTCACTTTAAGTCCTAGACCAGTAATGTTCTGTTGCATTTTGCATGGGTTATAACTAGTTGTTCATGATGCCTTTTTGCATGATTATTTTTGCCATGCCTTCCATGTCATGCCTACTGCAATTCCATGTCATTTGGTGCATGTTTGCATTCAGTAGCTTGTTGATGCATTGCTCTAAAGTGTGCTTCCTGATGTTGGCAGATTGTGTTCCAAACTTGTTTTGCTTGTATCTTTTTAACCGTAACTCTGTTTGCAGTGTTCTTTATATGTAACTTGATTAGTTTTTTGTGTACTTTGTGTTTATGTTATTTTTTTGTTGTTGTTAACCAACCTAAAATATGGTTTAGGGCAGAACAGTACCAAATGTTCTAATTGTCGTGGAGCACTTAGTGATATGCCATGTTTAGGTTGTGCCTCACTTAAATTGACTAGAATAGATAGTTTACCTTATGCTTCACCTCTTGTCGTGTTTGTGTGCTATGCCATGCTTGCTTGAGTTGCCATGTTAACAACCTTTGTTGATCACCTGTAGCTAAACAACTTGAACCATTCTAAATGCGCGGTATCGTCGTGTGTGACGAGTACTCCACTTAACCTGTTAGTAACCGCTCTCGACGGTAGGTGCAATGTCTCGTGTTGCCTTATTGTTGATGCTTGCTCGTGTTTGCTTCGTAGTAATAGATGCTTGCTCGTTGACTGCTTTCTAGTGTTTACCCTCTTGTGTGTTTCCGCGGGTACCTCTCGGAGACGATGCGAGCTTGCGATCAACTACACCTTCGGAACCCGACCTATCAACAGGCAAGGACTATACATTACATATGATCCATTCTATTTCAATCAGCGGTTTGCATGATGTGACGCCCCCAAAATCAGTCCGTGTACAGTAATCATACACGCGGGGTACACGGCTGAGATTAGGGTGCCACGATGAGAATATCACAGCACAACACTAAACACAAAAGGATAAAAAAATAGGTTACAATACCAAGGATCACGAGGATCTGAATACATAAGTCATACAAGCCATAATATCTGAGTACAGACATATTTAGTCAAGTTTTTCCTTAAGAAGGCTAGCACAAATCACATCAGAGATACAGAACGAAAAGGCGAGGCCACCTGCCTGGGATCCACCAAACTACTCCTGGTCAACGGGGAACTCGACGTAGTAGTAGTCTCCTCCGGGGTACTCCTGCTCCTGGGCTCCAACGTCGAATGCAGCGGCCGATCAGGAAAAGCGAAAAAGGGAAATAAAGCAAAGGTGAGTATCTAGCATACCCGCGAGTCTTGCGTCCGCTACTAAGCATTATGCATTGTATCAACGGAAAGAAGAGGTTGTATATAGTGGACTGCAAGATAGAAATCACAATAAGGGTAAGAAGCTAGGCCTATCGAAGACTAGCATCTTCCGAAGGTGTCTGGCAGCATGAGGTAAGAATCAGCCAACAGTTTATATAAAGCATAAAGTAACAATGCAGCAGAAATTGCTACAGCATTGTATAATAATAAGTTGTAATAATTAGCAATGCCTCTGAGTTCACCTCCTCGACATCCCAGCAAGGAAGAAAACCCGGAACCATACAGTTTAATAATAATAGTTTGTAGTGGTAAGATCCAGCTTCAGCATAAAGCGTCCTGTTACCGTGGACACGGCTATTCGAATAGATTAATCTTCCCTGCAGGGGTGCACTTGTGTTACACTACACGCACGGATCTCTAGGGTGGCGGGAACCTTGTTAGGGAACGCTCCACCGAGGCTATCCGACACTCTATAGCCCATCTTTCAAACTCAACAGAGAGGCCATCCGCCGGTCTAGATCCTAAGTACGTCGGGCCTTGGACCCCACCCCGAACGTACTCCTGCACGGTGCGTGGCTGGCCGATGAAGTTGAAGAAAATCCAAAATAAGACACCACCGCGCGAGCAAATAAGACAACACCACTTTCCGGCGTAGGCTGCGGTACTGCTGACGATTGAAGAGTCCTCGGACGACACTACGAAGCAGAGGAGCCCATAACTCATAATTCCCACGGGTAGGTAGTGCGTACATGGCATATAGCCAACTCAAGACATTCACTGAACCATTAGTCATTTTATTAACTTGCGGGACAATCGTTATCGTTGCCTCGACTTAACTGACCCGCGAACAACGACAGCAGCCAGGACCACCAGTACATTGGTGCCTGCCCTGTCGTCCCACCAAGTCTCTGCGGTTACCAAAAAGGTGAACCGTCTCCTTACCTTGTCTCGCGTGTTCTGCTGGAGGAGCTCGACTTTCGTGGTTTGGTAACTCTCGCGGCCAACGATCAGGGGCCAAGCACACCGGTACACTGGTCGTACCCTCCCTGTCGTCCCGTCGCAATACCTCCCGCGGGTACCGTTGGGTCGCCCGACTTCTTACTTGAAGGACAACCGTTTCTCAGGTACCTAGAGCGGCTATACAGAGTCAGCAATGAGTGGAGTACAAGGATTTATCCTTGATAGCTCACACTTGATGATGGCCCGGCAGAGGCGAGCTAGGGGGCCTGAGGCGGTGTATGCATTGTACCGTACCTGTGCAGTTATAATATTTGTACCCGCGTTCACTCCCCTGAGTGATCGCAGCCCTCTATCTAATCCTAGCTAACAATGCGCAGGGCTCACTGCTGAATATAATATATATAATAGGAAGCATAGGATAAAGGAAGGTACATCAAGGGGCGACAAAAACAGGCTATGCAATTGAATAGGATTGTAACATAGCAGCAGCAGTAACAATGCCTAGTGCAAGAAAAGTACGGAAAGATAGGCGATATCTGGGGAAGAGAATGGCTCTGCTTGCCTGGAAGCTCGACGGTAGGGGTAGGGTCGTCGACGAAGTAGTCGTACTCAGTAGCGGTGTAGTCGGCGGCAGCAGCGGGGTCTACCGGAGATTAAGGGGGGAGAAACAGTAAATACAAAGCAAGAATATACAAACAGATGCATGACATGACAGATGAAATGTTAACGGTGTTCTAACGCAGAGAAATGCACGTTGGTCAGAGTGGGAATTCATCCGAGGATGAACGGCCAGCTCCGGGTGATTATCGGACAAGGTGTCCGGAGGGGGTAGATATCATGCCGGAGGTGTCGTGGACATACGACACATGTGTGGGTGGTGTATCCGGGTTAGTTCATCTATTCCGAACAACTTTCGTGTTCGAAATAAATTCATCCGGGTACTTTAGCAGTACCGGACAATTTATCGGACAGTCGGACCGGAGAAGGACGGTTCGATGTTCGTTGTGTTAGAGGGGTGTGATAGACATACGGACTAATTAACCGGGGGTTTAGGCCTAACTAATCTGCCACGTCGGCAGTCGCCGGCGAGGTCGTGCCGACGGCGGCGATTGACCCAGCGCAAAAACGGGAATTCAGAAATATTCATAATTTCTTGAAGACCAAAAGCAGAACGAACCTTCAAAATGAGCGAATCGTAATAAAAAGATGTTGGGGGGCGAGGGTAGTAGTTACGAATCCAGGGCAATCAACCACTATCTAAAAACCCAGGTTGGACAACTGCGTGCTGGGGGAGACGAAGCGCACGCTACAGGGGGTCGTTTTGGGATCCATTTGTTCCTACGGGGCCCTGGTGCAGGCGTGCATCCATCTGTGCCACAGGCGCACGCTGAGACAGAACAGGGCGACAGCTACGACGAGCAACAGGCGGAGGCAAGAGCACGTGCTCACGGCGGCGGCGACCTAGCGCACGGGAAGGGCCGGGAACCAGGGGGAAGGAGCTAAGGCTCACAGGGGGTGTTGGGGAGAGGTTGCGGAGGCAGATGGCGGTCGAGGTGGAGCACACTGTCGTCAATGGCGGGGGCGGCCGCGGGATGAAGAAGCTTCCGATTTGCAACGTGCGGCGCGTCCCGGTGTCGATGGAGAGCTCGAGACGAAGGACTCGAGCGTGGGGAAGGCCCTGGACAAGCTGCGGCGTCCAATGGCGGCCGTTGGCCACAGGTGCTCGCCGGCGACGCCCACGGCCGAGCACGGTTCTTCACGGGGGAGGACACAGACGAGCGAGCGAGAGGGGGGGAATGGAGGAGGGCCTCATCCAGGGGGCAGGCGGCGTCCTTATCCCCTCCACGAGGGAGTAGGTGGAGGAGGGGGGCCGGCTCGGTGCGCCCAGCCATGGCCATTGCGCCACGGCTGCGGGAGCAGGTGGAGGTGGTTGGGGTGGGGAAGGGAGAGAAAAGAGGGGAGGGAGGGTAGGCCGGCTGGGCCTTTTGCCCAGGGCGGGGTATAGTTAGGTTTTTATTTTTGTTTTGTTTTCATTATGTTCTTTACTTTGTGCAATTGTTTTAATTACTTCTGTATTTTTATAAAATGTGTTAGGTGTTTTTAAATTAAAGTTATACCCCATATCAGTGATACAAAATGTTTGGGTCATTTCTAAATTCACTTGATATATTAATTAATTTATAAATGGTTAGAATGGGGTTTCTATGCTACTGTTTGATTTGTTTGGATTTTTCAGTGGCTTAATAAAATACCATAACCACATGGGCATGACCCACTGGTTATTTGTGATTTAATAAAAGTGGTTGTATAATTTTTGGACAAGTTTTATTTGCAACATTTTTTTTAATATCAACAAAAGGCATTTTGCATTTGATTTGATTCAAATTTGATCATGGCATGATTTAGCAACAGTAATTGTCATTAGCAAAAGGATTACTGTTACAGACAACTGAGGGTGTTACAAATCTCCCCCACTACAAGAATTCTCGTCCCGAGAATTTAAGTGGTAGCGAGGAAAAGATCGGGGTATTCATCGCGAAGGCGATCTTCGCGTTACCAGGTGGCTTCATCTTCAGAATGATTCGACCACTGGACTTTGAGGAACTTGACGGTCTTGTTGCGGGTTCGATGTTCAGACTGATCGAGAATGCGATTCGGATGTTCCCGATAAGTCAAGTCTTGTTGCAGCTCGATCATATCATGCTCCACTTCGCGGATTGGGTCCTTGAAGCAGCGACGGAGTTGCGACACGTGGAATACATCGTGGACTTGGGAGAGGTTCGGCGGCAATTCTAACCGGTATGCCACGGGTCCACTCCTGGAAAGGATACGGAACGGGCCAATGTAGCGAGGAGCCAACTTGCCCTTGATACCGAAGCGATGAGTGCCCCTCATGGGAGTGACACGGAGGTAAGCGTATTCACCAGGTTGATACTCCATTTCACGGTGTTTGCGGTCATAGTTGCTCTTCTGGCAGGACTGAGCGGCCTTCAAATGTTCACGGATGACGTGAACTTGATCTTCAGCTTGCTGAATAATATCCGGGCCAATGAGTGCACGTTCCCCAGTTTCTGACCAACTCAGAGGGGTCCGACACTTACGCCCATAGAGAACTTCATAGGGTTCCATCTTCAGACTAGCGTGGTAGCTATTGTTATACGAGAACTCGACCAACGGAAGAGATTTCTCCCATTTCTTACCGAAGGAAATAATGCAAGCTCGAAGCATGTCTTCCAGCACTTGATTGACTCGTTCAACTTGGCCTTGTGACTAGGGGTGATAAGCGGTGCTGAGATGTAGAATAGTCCCCAAAGCTTCTTGAAACTACGCCAATATCTTGAGGTGAAAAGGCTGCCACGATCTGAACTGATCTCCAACGGAATACCGTGGAGCGACACGATTTGGGCGATATACAATTCCGCTAACTGAGCCGCCGTGATCTTCTCCTTGACTGGTATAAAGTGAGCAACCTTGGAGAACCGGTCGATGACGACAAAGATAGCATCGTTACCTTTCTGTGATCGGGGAAAACCGGTGAAGAAGTCCATCTGAACTTTGTCCCACTTCCATACAGGGATTTCAGGTGGTTGTAGAGTTCCAGTGGGTTTTTGATGTTCACCCTTGCCGCGACGGCAAACGTCACATTCAGAAACATATCGGGCAATTTCTTGCTTCATGTTAGGCCACCAGAATTGCTGACGAATGTCTTGGTACATCTTGGTGCTTCCAGGATGAATGGACAATGGGGTATCGTGAGCCGCTTTCATGACCATCGGGGTCATATCCAGGTTCTCATGCCTGCCCTTGCTGTGAGTGACCACTAAACGGTTCTCGTAGAACACCGCACCTTTGCTATCAGTGGTGAAGGGTGAGGGTCTCCCATTGGCGATATCGCGCTTAATCTTGTGTACGAAATCATCATAAAACTGTATACCCTTGACGGATTTGACGAGATCCGGTTCGATAACCAGGTTATTTACATAACCTTGAGGAACAATCTCGAGGTTCAGCTTTTGAAACTCTTCATACAGAGGTGGTTGTTCTGGTTGAACCTCAAGTTCACTACAGTAAGCTTTACGGCTCAAAGCATCGGCCATCACATTAGCCTTGCCAGGGGTGTAATGAATATCCATGTTGAAATCGGCTATTGTCTCGAGCCATCTTTGTTGGCGGAGATTCAGGTCTGGCTGAGTAAACAGGTACTTCAGACTTTGGTGGTAGGTGTAGACCTCGCAACGATTACCGATGAGGTAATGTCGCCACAGCTTCAATGCATAAATTACTGCTGCCAATTCGAGATCATGTGTTGGATACTTGTCTTCGTGAGCACGCAACTGACGAGAGCCATAAGCAATCACTTTGCAATCTTGCATTAGGACACAGCCTAACCCTTGACGAGACGCGTCGCAATATATCACGAAGTCCTTCTGATTATCAGGGGGAGCGAGCACCGGGGGAGAAGTTAGCTTGTCCTTGAGCGCTTGGAAACTTTCTTGACATTTATCTGTCCACTCGAACTTGACACCTTTGTGAAGTAGATTAGTCAGAGGCCTGGAAATCTTGGAAAAATTCTCGACGAAACGGAGGCAATAGCTAGCGAGCCCGAGGAAACTTCGGACTTGCTTGACGGTCTTGGGAGGAGTCCAGTCAAGAATAGCCTGGATACGTTCTGGGGTGACGGCAATGCCATCCTTGGAAATCACATGCCCAAGGTAGGTTACTTCGGGAAGCCAGAACTCACACTTAGAATACTTAGCGTAGAGTTTGTGTTCTCGAAGCTTCTCTAGTATAAGACGAAGATGTTCAGTATGTTCTTCTTCATTCTTGGAATATATCTATATATCATGCAGATAAACCACGACGAACTTGTCGAGGTACTCCATGAAAATATAATTCATCAATCTGGAGAAGGTGGCTGGAGCATTGGTTAAGCCAAAGGACATGACGGTGTACTCGTATGAAACATAGCGAGTAATGAAGGCAGTCTTCGGAATGTCCTCATCACGGACTCGGATTTGGTGATAACCCAACCTCAAGTCTAGTTTAGAAAACACCTTGGATTTGGCAAGTTGATCATACAGATCGTTGATCCGGGGAAGTGGGTATTTGTTCTGGATGGTGGCTTGGTTAATGGGCCGGTAATCTTGGACCAATCGGTTTGTCCCATCGCTCTTCTTGACAAAAAGCGAAGGTGCTCCCCAAGCTGAGGAACTGGGGCGAATGAATCCTTTCTGAAGTGCCTTGTCGATTTCCTCCTTAAGTTCAAGGAGTTCATGTGGCGGCATCTTGTAAGGTCGCTTGGCAATAGGAACAGTGCCTGGCTTCAAGTCGATGACGAATTCAACTTCTCTGATCGGGGGTATTCTCGGCAGTTCTTCTGGGAAGACGTCGGGAAAATCGCGAACTACCGGAACGTTCTCAATTCCTTCCAGAGGTGAGATATTCAAATCATTGATCATAAATATATGTGTTTCAGCATTACGGGTAACTCGGGTGGTGTGATTAACAATCTCGCCGGAGGGGTGAAAAAGTTGGACAGACTTGGTGCCACAATAAAGTGCGGCATCGTGAAATTTCAACCAGTACATTCCCAAAATGAGGTCTATGGTGGAAGATGTCAGGATGATGGGGGAAGCAAGGAATTCAATTCCTTCAATTTCAACGATGGTTTCGGGCACTATCTTGGTGGTTCGGCATTGGCCTATCGGGGTGCGAACAACCATCGGTGGGTTTATCTTTTCCAACGCGAAGTTATGCGACAATGCAAATGCTTCCGACATGAAAGAATGCGATGCTCCTGTATCAAATAAAATAGTAGCAGGTACGGAATTAATGAGAAGGGTAACCATCACGGTAGCGGGTTGTTGCTGAGCTTCTTCAACATTGATGTTGTTAGCATGTCCATGAGCATAAGCGGCAGACCCAGTATTATAGTTGGGGGTCCTGTTGTTGCCACGACCATTTCCGCGGCCAGCGGGGTGAAATACCAGTTGCTTCTATTTCTGGGGGCACTCCCTGGAAAAATGCCCAGGTTGGCAGCACGTGAAGCATAATCCATCCTGAGGACGAAGGGGTGTAGCATTGGGTGGTGGAGGCAGAGCTCTTGGCATCTGCGGTGGCGGAGGCAGACGGGGTGCAGCATAAGACGGCCTTGGAGCAGGTACAGGTGAATGGGTCACACTGGTAGGGAGCCAGATACGACGCTTCTGCGTTGCGCCCGAAGATGAGCCAACGTCACGATAACGCTTCAGAGAGTTCTTGTGCTCCATCTGGGCAGTCTCGACGGTGATAGCCTTTTTCACCATGGTGGCGAAGTGGGCGAAATCATGAACGTCAAGAGCGATCCTGAGGTCTGGATTGAGGCCACGACGAAACTTCTGCTGCCTGCGAGCATCAGTGGTGATCTCTTCTTCCGCATAGCGAGAGAGGTTGAGGAACTCGCGCTGATAGGCTTCAACAGTCATGTAGCCCTGAGTGAGGTTGCGGAATTCTTCCGCCTTACGGTCCATGATCCCCTGAGGAATGTAGCGGGCGCGAAAGGCAGACTGAAATTCATCCCAAGTGATGACTTCTCCAACTGGCAGTGAACGCTTGTGGGTGCTCCACCACTGAGCAGCGGCGCCTTTTAGGTGATAGGACGCAAAGTTCACATAGTCGGCTGGATCGACATTAGAAGACTCCAGCTCATGAGTGATGTCGCGAAGCCAGTCATCAGCATCCAACGGCTGAACAGTGTTGCGGAACATAGTGGGGTTGAGGCGGGTGAAGTCGTGCAGAGTCACGGTGGCATGCTGATGGTGGTGCCCATTCTGATTCGGCTGGGGAAACTAATCCATGACATTCTGCATGAACTGACGGTTCAACTCGAACTGCTGCATCATCGCGGCCATGTAATCCGGCGGCGGAGGTGGGTCGTTGGCAGCACGACCACGTCCACGACCACGACCACCACGACCAGCCATCCTGGTAGAATTTAGCAGGGGTATTTCAGCGATGAAAATTTAACGAGATACCGGAATCAAGCCTGAAGTAAAGCGACAACAAAGAGGAGGCGCGGATATATATAAGAGTAGTCATATAAGACATACCCATTTACACACGGGGTCAATCGAAAATCGGGCAGCGTAACGTCGTAGAAATTAAGGAAAAAGGACTCACCAGGCGGCGCGCAGACCGCGGTAAGGATTACACGACGCGACATAGATTCCACTATGTCAATCACGCCGCAAGAAAACTGTTAGCCACAGGAGTTAATGCCAGAGGACACGCGGCCTGCCCAGAATGAGAATGGGATCCGCGGTCCGGGACCTGGGGTTGAACTCCTGCTACACGACTCAATCAATGGGGAACCACCAAAACGCCGGGTGGAATCAAGAGAACGCGATCCTAATGTCAGAGTTTGTAAAACTTACCAGCAAGGATAAGAGAGCAGAGTCCCAGAGCATAGGTAAGGATAAAAGGATCTTAATACCATAGATATCACACGTAGTGACATCAATGTGGGCCGGTAAGCCAAATATTAAGTTAGCAAAATTAGTTTTTCAAAGTCTAGACTCAACTTCGACCAAGTAGTGGTGGGGTGGCTTCCTACAGGCAGTCGGCTCTGATACCAACTTGTGACGCCCCCAAAATCAGTCTGTGTACAGTAATCATACACGTAGGGTACACGGCTGAGATTAGGGTGCCACGGTGAGAATATCACAGCACAACACTAAACACAAAAGTATAAACAAATATGTTACAACACTAGGGATCACGAGGATCCGAATACATAAGTCATACAAGCCATAATATCTGAGTAAAGACATAGTTAGTCAAGTTTTTCCTGAAGAAGGCTAGCACAAATCACATCAGAGATACAGAACGAAAAGGCGAGGCCTCCTGCCTGGGATCCACCGAACTACTCCTGGTCAACGGGGAACTCGACGTTGTAGTAGTCGCCTCCGGGGTACTCCTGCTCCTGGGCTTCAACGTCGACTGCAGCGGCCGATCAGGCAACGCGAAAAAGGGAAATAAAGCAAAGGTGAATATCTAGCATACCCGCGAGTCTTACGTCTGCTACTAAGCATTATGCATTGTATCAACAGAAAGAAGAGGATGTATATAGTGGACTGCAAGATAGAAATCAGAATAAGGGTAAGAAGCTAGGCCTATCGAAGACTAGCATCTTCCGACGGTGTCTTGCAGCATGAGGTAAGAATCAGCCAACAGTTTATATAAAGCATAAAGTAACAATGCAGCAGAAGTTGCTGCAGCATTGTATAATAATAAGTTGTAATAATTAGCAATGCCTCCGAGTTCACCTCCTCGACATCCCAGCGAGGAAGAATACCCGGAACCATACAGTTTAATAATAATAGTTTGTAGTGGTAAGATCCAGCTTCAGCATAAAGCGTCCTGTTATCGTGGACACGGCTATTCGAATAGATTAATCTTCCCTGCAGGGGTGCACTTGTGTTACACTACACGCACGGATCTCCAGGGTGGCGGGAACCTTGTTAGGGAACGCTCCACCGAGGCCATCCACCGGTCTAAATCCTAAGTACGTCGGGCCTTGGACCCCAACCCGAACGTACTCCTGCACGGTGCGTGGCTGGCCTGTGAAGTTGAAGCAAATCCAAAATAAGACACCATCGCGCGAGAAAATAAGACAACACCACTTCCCGGCGCAGGCCGCGGTACTGCTAACGTCTGAAGAGTCCTCGGACGACACTACGAAGCAGAGGAGCCCATAACTCGTAATTCCCACAGGTAGGTAGTGTGTACATGGCATATAGCCAACTCAAGACATTCACTGAACCATTAGTCATTTTATTAACTTGCGGGACCACCGTTATCGTTGCCTCGACTTAACTGACCCGCGGACAACGACAGCAGCCAGGACCACCAGTACATCGGTGCCTGCCCTGTCGTCCCACCAAGTCTCTGCGGTTACCAGCAAGGTGAACCGTCTCCTTACCTTGTCTCGCGTGTGCTCTTTGAGGAGCTCGACTTTCGTGGTTTGGTAACTCTCGCAGCCAACGATCAGGATCCAAGCACACCGGTACACTGGTCGTACCCTCCCTGTCGTCCCGTCGCAATACCTCTCGCGGGCACCGTTGGGTCGTCCGACTTCTTACCTGAAGGACAACCGTTTCTCAGGTACCTAGAGCGGCTATACAAAGTCAGCAACGAGTGGAATACAAGGATTTCTCCTTGATAGCTCACACTTGATGGTGGCCCGGCAGAGCCGAGCTAGGGGGCCTGAGGCTGTGTCTGCATTGTACCGTACCTGTGCAGTTATAATATTTGTACCCGTGTTCACTCCCCTGAGTGATCGCGGCCCTCTATCTAATCCTAGCTAACAATGCGCAGGGCTCACTTCTGAATATAATATATATAATAGGCAGCATAGGATAAAGGAAGGTACATCAAGGGGCGACAAAAACAGGCTATGCAATTGAATAGGATTGTAACGTAGCAGCAGCAGTAACAATGCCTAGTGCAAGAAAAGTACGGAAAGATAGGCGATATCTGGGGAAGAGAATGGCTCTGCTTTCCTGGAAGCTCGACGGTAGGGGTAGGGTCGTCGACGAAGTAGTCGTACTCAGCAGCGGTGTAGTCGGCGGCAGCAGCGGGGTCTACCGGAGATTAAGGGGGGGAGAAACAGTAAATACAAAGCAAGCATACACAAACAGAGGCATGACATGACAGATGAAATGTTAACGGTGTTCTAACGCAGAGCAATGCACGTTGGTCAGAGCGGGAATTCATCCGGGGATGAACGGCCAGCTCCGGGTGATTATCGGACAAGGTGTCCGGAGGGGGGAGATATCATGTCGGAGGTGTCGTGGACATCTGACACATGTGTGGGTGGTGTATCCGAGTTAGTTGATCTATTCCGAACAACTTTCGTGTTCGAAATAAATTCATCCGGGTACTTTAGCAGTACCGGACAATTTATCGGGCAGTCGGTCCGAAGGGGGACGGTTCGATGTTCGTTGTGTTAGAGAGGTGTGATAAACATACGGATATCGTATTCGTACTCATTATATTTTTCTGATCAATTTTGATGTATAAAGTTTTTGAATTTGAGTTACAGTTTAAAAGATATTGAATTTTAAAGTTTAAATCATTTTACTACAATTTCTAGAATTCTTTTAATTAATAAATCAACATTATCCACAACAGAGAGAGTTGACCAGTCAACTGACATGTGGGTCCCACATGTCAGCCTCTGGTTATTTAAAACAATTCATTTCTATTATAAGTAATGCACTGGACCCACCTGTCAGCCACTTATTTTCTATTTAATTATTAATTAATTAAACTGACAACTGGGCCCAAGTGTAAGTGTCTCAGGGTTTAATCAGCAGGTTTTAATTTAAACAAAAAGGCTCGGGCCCACATGTCATATACACATGGACTAATTAACCGGGGGTTTAGGCCTAACTAATATGCCACGTCGGCAGTCGCCGGAGTAACGCGGCGAGGTCGTGCCGACGGCGGCGAAGACGAAGCGCACGCTACAGGGGGTTGTTTTGGGCTCCGTTTGTTCCTAAGGGACCCTGGTGCAGGCGCGCATCCATCTGTGCCACAGGCGCGCGCTGAGACAGACCAGGGCGACGGCTACGACGAGCAACAGGCGGCGGCCGGAGCACGTTCTCACGGCGGCGGCGACCTAGCGCACGGGAAGGGCCGGGAACCGGGGGAAAGGAGCTAAGGCTCACAGGGGGTGTCGGGGAGAGGTCGCGAAGGCAGATGGCGGTCGAGGTTGAGCACACTGTCATCAATGGAGGGGGCGGCCGCGGGAGGAAGAAGGTTCCGATTTGCAACGTGTGGCGTGTCCCGGTGTCGATGGCGAGCTCGAGACGAAGGAGTCGAGCGTGGGGAAGGCCCTGGACAAGTTGCGGCGTCCAGTGGCGGCCGTTGCCCACAGGTGCTCGCCGGCGACGCCCACGGCCGAGCACGGTTCTTCACGGGGGAGGACACAGACGACCGAGCGAGAGGGGGGAACGGAGGAGGGCCTCGTGCAGGGAGCAGGCGGCGTCCTTATCCTCTCCATGAGGTAGTAGGTGGAGGAGGGGGGCCGGCTCGGTGCGCCTAGCCATGGCCATTGCGCCACGGCTGCGGGAGCAGGTGGAGGTGGTTGGGGTGGGGAAGAGAGAGAAAAGAGGGGAGGGAGGGTAGGCCGGCTGGGCCTTTTGCCCAGGGCGGGGTATAGTGAGGTTTTTATTTTTGTTTTGTTTTCTTTATGTTCTTTACTTTGTGCAATTGTTTTAATTACTTCTGTATTTTTATAAAATGTGTTAGGTGTTTGTAAATTAAAATTATACCCCATATCAGTGATACAAAATGTTTGGGTCATTTCTAAATTCACTTGATATATTAATTAATTAATTAATGGTTAGAATGGGGTTTCTATGCTACTGTTTGATTTGTTTGGATTTTTCAGTGGCTTAATAAAATACCATAACCACATGGGCATGACCCACTGATTACTTGTGATTTAATAAAAGTGGTTGTATAATTTTTGGACAAGTTTTATTTGCAACATTTTTTTTAATATCAACAAAAGGCATTTTGGATTTGATTTGATTCAAATTTGATCATCGCATGATTTAGCAACAGTAATTGTCATTAGCAAAAGGATTACTGTTACAGAGAACTGAGGGTGTTACACATGCTAGTCTAGGTTAGGTTCGATGTTTGATCCTACCACATGTTTACAGCCTCTTTCAAATCGATAAAGCCATGTCCCCTCCCAGCAAACCATGTACTGCTATGTTACTATTGCTCGTTGCTCAGCCCCTTCTTAGTATGCATGCTTAGGATGCTAGATGTTACCTCCTGTTACTCCTTGGTTTGGGCTATCACATTATTATATTATTGTTGTTGATGATATGATTATTATAATGTTGACTATACTCGACGAATGATGGAAGGTCTAGGCTATCCCGCCCCGACGCTTTGATCCATTCGAGTCACCTAGGATCCGAGTTCCGGGTATTGGTTCTAAGACTGAGCGTGCCTAACCGCGTGTGGGATTTTATGGGGTGCCCTTTTCTTACCTACCTAGCTTCAAACATTTCTAGTGGTGGCCCAAGCTGATTTACCATTTGCAAACCATGCATATATGCTTGTCGGGTCGCTCCTAGCAGACATCCTTTAAACCAACCAGGGCCAGCGGGGACTTTGTTTCCTTGTTGGTCCAACCTGTCCGGCTGAGGACCCGACCTCATGTGAGAATTACCGGAAATCCAAACCTGCGACAGACGGTAGAGACCAGATCGAGAGCGCGGCCGGCTCCTGAGCTGGATGTCGACTCACCGGGGGCCACCCGGATTTGTTCGTTGATAGCTAGAGGGACCTGTCGTTCCGGATCTCTCGGAACTAAATCATAAAATGGTTGCCTGTGATGGGTAGCAACTGAGAGATATGGGCGTGCGTGCGGAACCTTGCAATGGGCAGTTGGTACACCACCGCAGGGTTAAATCTTTTCGAGAAGCCGTGTCCACGGTTATGGACGACTTGAGACCTACTCCTTGTTCATAGACAACAACAACAACTGAGATAATATTTATATAACTTGATCGACGTGTGTGTGCCTTAACTGCTTCTTCTTCGTCGGGATGCGAAGAGGAGGACAAGGATAGGATAGGTGTTATGCTTGCGTAAGTAGGTGGATGGCAGACTTGTTGGAGGCGATTCCTCATCGAATGCTTGGCTTCTTATCTTACTCTCTAGATCGTTAGCCACTTCATAAATGCTAGTGCGGCAGCAACCTCACCACTTACCCCCCTCTTTACCGTAAACTACTAGTTGTCCTAGAATGACGAGTGATGAAGTCCTTGCTGGGTTAGTTGACCACTATAGTTGGATGCTGAGTACTTCTGTACTCATGTGTCGGGACCCGGGGTTAGCGTATGCAAGTCCCTCTACGACATAGTCATATGGAGAGCCGAGAACCGTACCCACTTGTCTAAGCAGACAAGGCCAAGCACAGAACGTTCTCGGAAAGCATCGTACGTGAGGGGCATCCCATCCAGGCCGGATGATCAACTGATATGGGTCCTCATCGTCCGTACACAAGTCTAACTGATATGGGTGGTGAACTCCCATACTCATAGACAAGTCGCCTCAACCATACTATCGATTGTATTATAACCCTTACATAGACTTACTCCAGCCCGATCACTTAGTCGGGGTCTAGGGCGGGCTCGATCATACATCAAAGTGTGCACGAGACAGAGTCTCGAACAATCGCATCACGATGCCCCAAGCTGCGCACATCTAAGGGCCACTTGGTCTATAAAAGACCGCCATCCAGATCATAACTAATGTCTCGAAAACCCATACAGAGACATGCATGTTATAAACATACACGCAGCCCACATGCCTTGTATGAACAGCAGGTATCATTGCAATTCTCTACAAAGTATACATCTTTATTAATAACTCTTACAGATTGCACACAGAGATCACAAGCATGTGATCCAACATTACAACAGACAAGCAGAAGCAAAGTAGGTCTGAGTACAGACAAGTTTAACAAATGGCTTAGATAAGCCTTATCTAAAAACAAGCCCTCCACGAGGGAACCAGTCGTCTGACTGGGACTACACTAGCTTGGTCTTGGTCTGAGTCTTCATTCTTTGAGCTTCAGTAGAAGCCACCATCGGGGTCGGTGGGTTCATCTAAAACATAGAATAAGCAAACGTGAGTACAAAGTCGTACTCGGCAAGACTTACATAGGAGATATACTACTCATGCACATGTATCAAGGTAAAGGGAGGTGGGGTTTCACTTGCAGAAGTGCCAGCTTTGACTTGGCTAGTCCTGAACTACGAGTACCAGACTTGAGGTAAGAAGCGTACACGAGTCCACTACATCTCCGACCAATTACACCACTATGGTGCCTTCCTCGACTTCCCCACGAGAAAGCACGCCATAGCACTCACACTTATCTTGGTGTATTTTAGAAGTATCCAGTTCAAGTTGTCTAATAATCAAGCTAAGCTTTCCAAGCAGTCCTTAACCGCGGATGCGGCTATTTGAATAGTTTTGTTAACCCTGCAGGGGTGTACTACTACACACACATGACTATCAGTTACCGCCTTTGGCCTCGACACCATTCAAGGGGTGTCGGCGAGGATGTTCACCACAACACTTCGCCCACAGCTCCGTTCTAGTCCAGAGAGTCTCCTATCTGAGGGGGATCCGTATGGAAGTCCGGCCGAGGTTCCAGTACAGCCTCAAACGATGTGTGCAGGGTCCCAAGCCGGTCTTGAAAAGCCGTTCATCCACTTCGCAGACCGTGCCACAGCCCTACCAGAACTCCGAACTACTGCGAATCTTGGGGTTCGAACGGGGTGAGGTACTAGGATGAGAGGGTTCAGTGAGCCCAATGTGTGGTTGTACTCTTCTTCTTGGATCACTACACAAGAACTCGGGCTTAGGGCGGTGTTCAACGAGACAACCCACTGTGTACTCCTACACAGCCTCTCATCGTTCACCTTGTATTAGGGTAGATTCACCAACACGTTTCACTTTCATCAACACCATGTTTATCTTCATCCCGACTCACATCATAAGCAACCTCATTGTACCACTAAGCATGCAATAAGCAATAACAGTTGCAGGGGCCACATGATATCAACCAACTCCTACATCTGCTAGGATTGTGGTTTGCTTACTACTGTGACAAGATGATAGGTCATGCAAAGGATATGGGTTCAACTATGCGATAGAAACGTTATCATGGTGATCATCCTAAACAATGCATAAGAGAGACATGAGAGGGAAGTGGGATTTTATAGACATGATCAATGGGGGTTTGCTTGCCTTGCTGACGAGGTTTCGATAACGGTGTCGTCAACGAAGGGGGTAGCCTCCTGCTCCGGTTCCACCTCTACTCGACAAACAACAAACAAGGAAGCAATATAAATACAATGCACAAACACATGGTTGAAGGTTGAAACTTGATGTATATGTTTCTGATGTGTTTTGGAAATTCCATTTAAATGGAGTATATTGCAAATTGAATTGCAAATTCAAACTCCAATTTGAATTCAAACTTGACCAAGTTACATGTGACATTGTTTGATCATTTTGAATCGTCTTCAAATGTGTATGATATGCCTCTGAAGTGTGGTTGAAATATAGTATAATTCCATGGTCCAAGTTGCAAAATCATTTGAATTGAATTTGAATTAATTTCAAACAAATCAAATGACATATGCTACTGGTCCCATTTTAAAATCAACTCCAACATAGTTGAAAGTTGCATATTTGGAAAGATAATTTTCTCCTGATCATTTTTCATATATTATTTGTCCAATTTGGAGTTAATATGAATTTTCTATGAATTTCCAAAGTTTGGGGTATTTTCTGGAATTTCTCTGATTTATTTAAAATCTTTTTGATTTAATGCGTCAGCAGGGGGGGCTGACCAGTCAAACTGACTAGGGGGCCCCACCTGTCAGCCACAGTGGGGTTAACCCCGTTTTAATTAAGTTAAACCGAGGGTTAGGGGGGCTGTGGGTCCCACTATCAGTGGCTGGGTGGCTGATTAGGGCGTGGGTTTAGGGCTAATTGCCCGGCGGTTAGCCGCCGGTGGCACGGGCACGGCGGAGGGTTGCCGGAGTGGCCGTTCCGGCCACGGGAGAAGGAGGGGAGGGCACTGGGAGGAAGCCCTCTCTCTTCCGCGTCGCGTGGAGCCAACTGGGGCTCACGGGGAGGTTGGTAGCCACGGCTACGACGACGGAGGCGGCTGCCGGAGCTCCGGTTAACGGTGAACTTGCGAGGGAAGGTACGAGGAGATGAACGGAGGGGATCCGGACGCGGAGCAGCACACCAAGAGTGCGAAGGGAAGCACGGAGAGGTCGGGGAGGTGTTGTCCGGTGAGGAATCCCTCGCCGGAGTTGCTGCGGCCGGCGAGAAGAAATCGATGCTGGCGTCGCTTCGGGTGGGACTTGGCTCGAATCACTGGCGCAGATCGACGAAGTCGACGACGGTGAGCTTCCCGAACACGGTGGCTCGCCGGGAGAGGCACGGTGGCCACGTCTGAGCACGACGGCGGGCTCGGGTGCGCTCGGGCTTTCGCGGTTTTCGCACGGGAGAGAGAGGAGGAGGTCCAGGCGAGGGGGAAAAGGAAGGGGGAAGAACACGGGGTCTCCACGACGCTAGAATGCGGCCGGGGAGCAGCCAGGCAGCTGCCTGGCAGCCATGCCGCGGCCGGCGTGGAGCTTCCTGCCTGCCTTGCCTGGTGGAGAAGACGACCCTGCCCCTTTGGGCTGGGCCGCCTCTGCTGGGCCAGGTGGGCCAGGTAAGTGGCTTTCAGCCTTTTTCTTTTTCTTTCTTTTCTGCTTTCTGTTTTATTTGTTTTGCTCTGAGAAAAATACCAAAGCATTTTTAAAAATCCCCAAATTTTTATCTTGGACCTATGTGACATAAAACTAGTCACTCCCAAGATTTGAAGATTTTTGGAATTCAAATTATTTGAATCCAATTCAAATAGCATTTAAATTTAATTTCCAAGCCTCTGTTTGAATTTTTGAAAAATCCCTGAGCATGGGATTGCTCCCAAACCATTTTCAAAATGATCAGCACCATTTATAGGAATTTTCCAAATGTTCAAATGATTTTTGGAAAAAGATTTTTATCTGGTCATTTGATTTAATTTCTCAGGGCTTTCTTTTCCCCATTTTTTATTTTCTTTTTGAATTTTTGGCATGAATGCAAGGTACCTCTGATCCTAGCACATACCTAACTTGGGGTTGTGACCACTCGCCCCCACTCGAAAGAATCTCGTCCCGAGATTCATAAGTCTGCGGAAGGAAGGAGGGGTACTCGGCACTGAGACGGTCTTCTCTTTCCCACGTGGCTTCTTTCTCTGAGTGATGTGACCACTGAACTTTCAGAAACTTGATCTTCTTTCGGCGAGTGACACGCTCTGCTGAATCAAGAACACGAACAGGGTATTCTCGATAAGAAAGGTAATCTTGTAGATCAAGCGTTTCATGGTCGACTTCGCGGATGGGGTCCTTGAAGCAACGCCTGAGTTGTGACACATGGAATACATCATGTACTCGGGAAAGGTGAGGGGGTTGTTCAAGTTGGTAGGCAACTTCTCCACGTTTAGCAAGAATGCGGAAAGGTCCGATGTAACGTGGGGCTAACTTGCCTTTGATACCGAATCGTTGGGTACCCTTCAGAGGAGTAACCCGAAGGTAAGCCTTCTCATCCAGATTGTAGCTCTCCTGCCTATGATGACGATCATAGTTGCTTTTCTGACGAGACTGGGCTGCTTTCAATTGATCACGAACAATGCGAACTTGCTCTTCTGCTTCCTTGATCATTTCCGGTCCAAAGAGTTGTCTTTCACCGGTTTCTGACCATTTTAAAGGTGTTCGACATCGTCGTCCATAAAGGAGTTCAAAAGGAGCCATGTTCAGACTAGATTGAAAACTATTGTTATAAGCAAATTCGGCAAATGGAAGAGAATTCTCCCAATTCTTTCCGAATGATATAACACAAGCTCTGAGCATGTCTTCAAGAATTTGGTTAACCCTTTCGACTTGACCACTAGACTGAGGATGGAAAGCTGTACTAAAGGAGAGTGAGTTCCCATAGCACGTTGGAAGCTTCCCCAAAATCTAGAGGTGAAAAGGCTACCACGATCAGAATTGATTTCCAAAGGAACACCGTGAAGGGATACAATCCTAGAGACGTACAAGTCTGCCAACTGGCTAGCAGTTATAGACTCGCGAACTGGAAGGAAGTGAGCAACTTTGGAAAGTCGGTCAATGACCACGAAGATGGCATCATTTCCTTTCTGGGTTTTTGGAAAGCCGGTGATGAAGTCCATACCGACTTTGTCCCATTTCCACTCTGGAATAGGCAAAGGTTGAAGTGTACCAACAGGTCTTTGATGTTCTGCCTTAATGCGACGACAAACATCACATTCAGCAACAAATTGAGCAATGTCTCTCTTCATCCTAGTCCACCAAAATCTCTGGCGTAGATCTCGGTACATTTTTGTGCTACCGGGATGAATTGAGAGGGGTGTGTCATGGGCTTCTTTGAGGATGAGTTGCCTTAGATCCCTATTCTTAGGTACTACCAAACGATTTCCAAAGAATACCGTTCCTTTACTATCTGTGGAGAAACATTTAGCAACGCCGCTAGCAATGTTCTCCTTGATCCGGCGTACACCTCGTGCACGTCTTTGGGCAACTATGATTTGATCCTCAAGGGTTGGTTTCGCCACCAAGTTGAAAAGAGATCCACGAGGAACAATCTCGAGATTAAGCTTTCGAAATTCCTCATGAAGAAGTGGTTGATACTGTTGTAACATGAGGTTGTTACAATACGACTTACGACTTAGTGCATCAGCCATGACATTGGCTTTTCCTGGGGTGTAAGAAATTACTACGTCGTAATCTTTTATCAACTCAATCCAGCGTCTTTGCCTGAGATTAAGATCTGGCTAGGTGAAAATATATTTGAGGCTTTGGTGGTCGGAATAAATCTCGCAACGGTTACCAAGGAGGTAATGTCGCCAAGTTGTTAGGGCATGAACTACGGCAGCGAGTTCAAGATCGTGGGTAGGATAGTTCTCTTCATGTGGCCGCAACTGGCGTGAAGCATAAGCTACCACATGTCGATCTTGCAGAAGTATGCATCCTAACCCTTGCCGTGAGGCGTCACAATAGATCTCGAAATCCTTTTTGGTGTCTGGAGGTGCAAGTACGGGTCCAGAAGTCAATCTCCTTTTTAGCTCTTGAAAGCTTTCCTCGCACTTGGGAGTCCATAGGAATTTCTTATCTTTCTTGAGGAGTTCAGTCAGAGGCTTTGCAACTTTAGAAAAGTTTTTGACGAAGCGACGGCAATAGCTGGCTAGGCCAAGAAAACTCCTAACTTGCTTAACCGATTCAGGAGGAGTCCAGTCAAGGACGGCCTGAACTCTCTCGGGATTCACAGCAATGCCTTTTGCAGAAATTACGTGGCCTAAGTAGGTCACTTCTGGTAGCCAAAATTCACACTTGGAGAATTTAGCATACAGGCGATGCTCTCTAAGTTTCATCAATACCAGCCTTAGGTGTTCGGCATGTTCTTCTTCGTTCTTCGAGTATATAAGGATGTCGTCGAGGTAAACCACGACGAACTGGTCCAAATACTCTATGAAGATCGAATTCATCATGCATGAGAAAGTGGCGGGGGCATTGGTTAAACCGAAGGACATGACGGTGTACTCGTAAAGACCATAACGAGTAGTAAAAGCCGTTTTGGGAATGTCCTCGTTTCGGATTTTTATTTGATGATATCCTAATCTCAAATCCATCTTGGAGAAGACAGAGGATCCAGCAAGTTGATCATAAAGATCATTGATCCTGGGCAGTGGGTACTTGTTCTTTATCGTCACTAGATTTAGCGGGCGATAGCCTACGCACATCCTTTCTGTTCCATCTTTCTTCGTTACGAACAGAACGGGGCAACCCCATGGCGATGAGCTAGGGCGGATGAAGCATTTCTCCAACAAAGCTTCCAGTTGGGTTTTAAGCTCAGCTAACTCACGTGGGGCCATTTTGTATGGGCGTCTAGAAATTGGTGCGGTTCCTGGGGCAAGATCCACTATGAATTCTACACATCTGTCGGGTGGCATTCCTGGCAGCTCTTCAGGAAAGACATCCGGGAAGTCACGAACCACCGGAACATCTTCAAGGTCGGGAAGGGGAAGCACATTGAAAGATTGTACTTGGTTTCTTGTTCTGGGTGAGGAGTAATCTATTGTCTGGCCTGAGGGGTGTGTAAGTCTAACTGACTTGGCTTTACAATCAAGAAAAGCATGTTGTCTTGATAACCAATCCATACCAAGGATGACATCAATGTCTGAAGACTTGAGGGCTATGAGTGAAGCAAGGAATACTAAACCCTCAATTGCAATTTGATTACCATGGCTTACTCTATTAGTTTGCCACTTGGAACCAGGAGTTTGAATGATCATAGGGGTGAACATTTCCTCAAAGGATACATCATGCCGAAGTGCATAACTCTCCGACATGAATGAGTGAGATGCTCCTGGATCAAAAAGGACAGAAGTGGGAACAAAATTGACTGGGAGCGTACCAAGAATGACGTCAGAAGTACCATCAGTTTCCTCAGCTGAGATTTGGTTCACATGTCCAAGATTTTCTGAGGTGGATGGCTTAGCGGTGGGAACCTTCGGAGGTGGTTTGGCATGAACAGTGGGTTTTCCTTTGGCATGGGGTGGAGCATTTTGGTTGACGGGGCACTCACGAGAGTAGTGACCAGGCTGGCCACATCTAAAGCAGGCTCCAAAGATAGTGCGGGGAGCTGGGTTGTTTGGTGGAGCTGGTGGACGAGGCGGCACAAGGGATGGCCTCGGTGGGTTGTTTTGGGGAAACAAACTGTTAGGAATCCAGATCATACGCTTCTGAGGGCGTGAACTGGAAGAAGGGGCAAGCTCAAGAGCATGCTTGCGAGACTTCTCGAAAACTTCATTGCCATGCTCAGCTCTGAAGGATCTATTGACTAAATCCTCAAAGGTGGAAAATTCGATGAGGTTGAGATCATGACGAAGGATGGGGCTAAGTCCCTTAGGGAACCTTGCCTGCTTTCTGGCATCGGTGGTGATCTCATCTTGGGCATACCGAGCAAGACGGTTGAATTCCCTCACATACTCATGAATGGACATCTCTCCTTGATTTAGATTGCAGAACTCTTCCTTCTTGCGCTCCATCAACTCATCCAGAATGTGGTACCCTCGAAAGGCAACACAGAACTCCTGCCAAGTCACTACGTGACCATCTGGCTCCATCGCAACATGGTTCTCCCACCATTGAAGAGCAGCACCTTCCAAGAAGTATACCGCGAAAATAACTCGGTCATCGGGAGCAACATGTGCAGTATCAAGCTTACGCTCGATGGAACGGAGCCAATCATCAGCTTCAAGGGGCTCAGAAGAGCATCGAAATACCGGTGGCTTGAGGAGGATGAAGTCCTGAATGCTGACCACCACATTACGATGGTGGGCGGTATTCTGCTCGATGAGCTCCAGAAGGCGTGTTTGATCACGTCTATTCCGCTCAGCTTCCATCATGATTTCCGCCGCAGAAGGCGGGGTTGGAGGTTCATCATCATTTCGATTCCGATCACGGTCTCGATTCCGAAGAACGGCACTACGAGTTCCACCTGACATCCTGTGTGATAAAAATCAACAATCAAAACAGGTTGTACGATGGAGGCAAGGATAACAGGATATGATTTCAGAAGGAGAAGACTATAATGCAAAGGCAATGATTCAAAGAAACACGGAACAAATCCGGCAGCATAACGGCTACACTGGGATGGAAATTGAAACAACCTCGAAGAAATTGGACATAACTTCTTCAAGGAACTCAAAACACGGAGACTCTGGACATCCACGACAATCCTACGGCTATAAGGAGGCAATCAACAAGATGTTCTAATCAGACATAGATGAGCCTAGTCCTATCATCCCGTAGAAAAGATAATGGTGACTCAGAACTCAGATCGATGAGGGTAAGGAGAAAAAGAAGCCTTGCGTTGTTCCCTTATATACCCATAGTAACTATATAACTATAGAAGGCTAGACTCGACTTCGGCCAAGGCTGATAATCCTACAGTCAGTCCTGCTCTGATACCAAGTCTGTCGGGACCTGGGGTTAGCGTATGCAAGCCTCGCTACAACACAATCATATGGAGAGCCGAGAACCGTACCCACTTGTCTAAGAAGACAAGGCCAAGCACAGAACGTTCTCGGAAAGCATCAAACGTGAGGGGCGTCCCATCCAGGCCGGATGATCAACTGAAATGGTTCCTCATCGTCCGCACACAAGTCTAAATGATATGGGTGGTGAACTCCGATACTCATAGACAAGTCGCCTCAACCATACTATCGATTGTATTATAACCCTTACATAGACTTACTCCAGCCCGATCACTTAGTCGGGGTCTAGGGCGTGCTCAATCATAAATCAAAGTGTGCACGAGACAGAGTCTCGAACAATCGCATCGCAATGCCCCAACCTGCGCACATCTAAGGGCCACTTGGTGTATAAAAGACCGCCAGCCAGATCACAACTAAGGTCTCGAAAACCCATACAAAGACATGCATGGTATAAACATACACGCAGCACACATGCCTTGTATGAACAGCAGGTATCATTGCAATTCTCTACAAAGTATATATCTTTATTAATAACTCTTACAGAGTGCACACAGAGATCACAAGCATGTGATCCAACATTACAACAAATAAGCGGAAGCAAGTAGGTCTGAGTACAGACAAGTTTAACAATTGGCTTAGAGAACCCTTATCTAAAAACAAGCCCTCCACGAGGGAACCAGTCGTCTGACTGGGACTACACTAGCTTGGTCTTGGTCTGAGTCTTCATTCTTCAAGCTTCGGGTAAAAATCACCATCGGGGTCGGTGGGTTCATCTAAAACATAGATTAAGCAAACGTGAGTACAAAATCGTACTCAGCAAGACTTACATAGGAGCTATACTACTCATTCATATGTATCAAGGTAAAGGGAGGTGGGGTTGTAAAGGGAGGTGGGGTTTCACTTGCAGAAGTGCCAGCTTTGACTTGGCTAGTCCTGAACTACGAGTACCAGACTTGAGGTAAGAAGCGTACACGAGTCCACTACATCTCTTCAACCAATACACCACTATGGTTACTTCCTCGACTTCCCCACGAGAAGCACACCATAGCACTCACACTTATCTTGGTGTATTTTAGGAGTATCCGGTTCAAGTTGTCTAATAATCGAACACAGCTTTCCAAGAAGTCCTTAACCGCGGACGCGGCTATTCGAATAGTTTTGTTAACCTTGCAAGGGTGTACCGCTACACACACGTGTCATCAGTTACCGCCTTTTGCGTCTCACCGTTCAAGAGATGACAGCGATGATGCCACCACAACACTTCGCCCACAGCTCCGTTCTAGTCCAGAGAGTCGCCTATCTCAGGGGGATCCGTATGGAAGTCCGGCCGAGGTTCCAGTACAGCCTCAAACGATGTGTGCAGGGTCCCAAGCCGGTCTTGAAAAGCCGTTCATCCACTTCGCAGACCGTCCCACAGCCTTACCAGAACTCTGAACTACTGCGACTCTTGGGGTTCGAACGGGGTGAGGTACTAGGATGAGAGGGGTCAGTGAGCCCAATGTGTGGTTGTACTCTTCTTCTTGGATCACTACACAAGAACTCGGGCTTAGGGCGGTGTTCAACGAGACAACCCACTGTGTACTCCTACACAGCCTCTCATCGTTCACCTTGTATTAGGGTAGATTCACCAACACGTTTCACTTTCATCAACACCATGTTTATCATCATCCCGACTCACATCATAAGCAACCTCATTGTACCACTAAGCATGCAATAAGCAATAACAGTTGCAGGGGCCACATGATATCAACCAACTCCTACATGGGCTAGGATTGTGGTTTGCTTACTACTGTGACAAGATGATAGGTCATGCAAAGGATATGGGTTCAACTATGCGATAGAAACGTTATCATGGTGATCATCCTAAACAATGCATAAGCGAGACATGAGAGGAAAGTGGGATTTTATAGACATGATCAATGGGGGTTTGCTTGCCTTGCTGACGAGGTTTCGATAACGGTGTCGTCAACGAAGGGGGTAGCCTCCTGCTCCGGTTCCACCTCTACTCGACAAACAACAAACAAGGAAGCAATATAAATACAATGCACAAACACATGGTTGAAGGTTGAAACTTGATGTATATGTTTCTGATGTGTTTTGGAAATTCCATTTAAATGGAGTATATTGCAAATTGAATTGCAAATTCAAACTCCAATTTGAATTCAAACTTGACCAAGTTACATGTGACATTGTTTGATCATTTTGAATCATCTTCAAATGTGTATGATATGCCTCTGAAGTGTGGTTGAAATATAGTATAATTCCATGGTCCAAGTTGCAAAATCATTTGAATTGAATTTGAATTAATTTCAAACAAATCAAATGACATATGCTACTGGTCCCATTTTAAAATCAACTCCAACATAGTTGAAAGTTGCATATTTGGAAAGATAATTTTCTCCTGATCATTTTTCATATATTATTTGTCCAATTTGGAGTTAATATGAATTTTCTATGAATTTCCAAAGTTTGGGGTATTTTCTGGAATTTCTCTTATTTATTTAAAATATTTTTGATTTAATGCGTCAACAGGGGGGGCTGACCAGTCAAACTGACTAGGGGGGCCCACCTGTCAGCCACAGTGGGGTTAACCCCGTTTTAATTAAGTTAAACCGAGGGTTAGGGGGGCTGTGGGTCCCACTGTCAGTGGCTGGGTGGCTGATTAGGGCGTGGGTTTAGGGCTAATTGCCCGGCGGTTAGCCGCCGGTGGCACGGGCACGGCGGAGGGTTGCCGAAGTGGCCGTTCCGGCCACGGGAGAAGGAGGGGAGGGCACTGGGAGGAAGCCCTCTCTCTTCCGCGTCGCGTGGAGCCAACTGGGGCTCACGGGGAGGTTGGTAGCCACGGCTACGACGACGGAGGCGGCTGCCGGAGCTCCGGTTAACGGTGAACTTGCAAGGGAAGGTACGAGGAGATGAACGGAGGGGATCCGGACGCGGAGCAGCTCACCAGGAGTGCGAAGGGAAGCACGGAGAGGTCGGGGAGGTATTGTCCGGTGAGGAATCCCTCGCCGGAGTTGCTGCGGCCGGCGAGAAGAAATCAATGCTGGCGTCGCTTCGGGTGGGACTTGGCTCGAATCACTGGCGCAGATCGACGAAGTCGACGACGGGGAGCTTCCCGGACACGGTGGCTCGACGGGAGAGGCACGGTGGCCACGTCTGAGCACGACGGCGGGCTCGGGGGCGCTCGGGCGTTTTCGAACGGGAGAGAGAGGAGGAGGTCCAGGCGAGGGGGAAAAGGAAGGGGGAAGAACACGGGGTCTCCACGACGCTAGAAGGGATTGCTCCCAAACCATTTTCAAAATGATCAGCACCATTTATAGGAATTTTCCAAATGTTCAAATGATTTTTGGAAAAAGATTTTTATCTGGTCATTTGATTTAATTTCTCAGGGCTTTCTTTTCCCCATTTTTGATTTTCTTTTTTAATTTTTGGCATTTATGCAAGGTACCTCTGTGTAACGCCCCGAACACACCCACCAGTTCCCGGCGTACGCCTGGCGGGATCTAGACTGTCCCCACAAACCAACACTAGTCTTTCCTGCACACTTTGTCCTCACTCATGCGCACCCGGGAACAACTTCCCGGTCGGTCACCCATCCTCAAATTGCTCCAAGCCAAGCACGCTTAACTTTGGAGTTCTTTGGATCTGGGCTCCAGGAAAAGAAGGTGCACCTTGTTGATATGAGTAGTCTATCATTCCTATTAAGCCAGGATGTCACACTCTGATCCTAGCACATACCTAACTTGGGGTTGTGACAGTACTCTTCTTCTTAGATCACCACACAAGAACTCGGACTTAAGGCGGTGTTCAACGAGACAACCCGCTGTGTACTCCTACACAGCCTCTCATCGTTCACCTTGTATTAGGGTAGATTCACCAACACATTTCACTTTCATCAACACCATGTTTATCATCATCCCGACTCACATCAAAAGCAACCTCGTTGTATCACTAAGCATGCTATAAGCAGTAACAGTTGCAGGGGCCACATGATATCAACCAACTCCTACATCTGCTAGGATTGTGTTTTGCTTACTACTGTGACAAGATGATAGGTCATGCAAAGGATATGGGTTCAACTATGCGGTAGAAACGTTATCATGGTGATCATCCTAAACAATGCATAAGAGAGACATGAGAGGGAAGTGGGATTTTATAGACATGATCAATGGGGGTTTGCTTGCCTTGCTGACGAGGTTCAGTCACAGGGTCTTCAACGAAGGGGGTGATCTCGGGTTCCGGCTTCACTTCTATCAGCAACATGACAATCATAGGATCAACATAATGTACAATGCACAATCACATGAATAAGATTGTAATGGTGATGTTCATGGTACTGATGTGTTGAGCATTCCATTTAAAAGGAGTATATTGCATTTGAAATGCAAATTCAAACTCCATTTGATTTATCGATGATTTTCAAATGCATTTGAATGCATGAAAGTTCATTTGAAAAGGTTGATCATGAAGTGATGTGGTATAGTTGAGATAATCTTTCTGATGTGGGGGTGAAACCATTCAAATTAAGTGTGTTGCAAAGCCAATTGCAAAATCACTCCAAATTTGAATTTGAAAAGGATCCATATGCATGTTTGCTACTGTTCACCCATTTAAAAATGGTCAAACATCAAAACAAATTGCATATTCATAATCCTTGTATTTTTCTGATAATTTTAGACATATTATTTGTCCAATTTGGAGTTAAAATGAATTAGTTATGATTTTCTAAAGATTTGGCTATTTTCTGGATTTTCTGTAATTACTGAAATTAAATAAATTGATTTAAAAGTTTCACTGCGTCAGCATGATGTCATTGTGACATCAGGGGGGGCTGACTGGTGGGCCAGGGATGTCAGTGACACAGGGCTTAATTAACCTCTGTTTAAAATTAACCCAGGGTTAATTAACATCCTGGGCCCACATGTCAGTGGCCCAAGGCTGGGCTAATTAGGGTTAACCCCGCCGGACACGTGGGCTCACTGGCGGGAGGTCGCCGGCGACCAAATACGCGGCGGCGTTGCTTGGATCCGCTGCTCCCGTGCATCATTCGATGCGCTGAGACCACGGGAACGTAGCCCGTGCTCTCGCGCGTCGTCTGGTGCACGCGGGCGGCCTCGGGGGTGACCAGGACGACGGCGTCTTCAAAGGTGGCGGCGGCCGGAACCACGGGATCGACGGAGAGGTGGCTGTGAGGGGAGAGCTTGGGCTTGAGCTAGTGCTACGTAACCCTGGTAGCACTAGGAATGCAACGGACGTCGCGGACGAGACGGAGGAACACTGGAGCCTCCTCGACGTCGTTCATGGCGGCGGTGCTCCTCGGCTTTCATGGCGAACAGCGACAGAGAGCGGGAGGGAAACCACGGAGTAGCTCGAGCGAACTGGGAGCTCACCGTGAACTCAAAGGAGACGGTGGCGCGATCGGAGGAGCTTCACAGTGGCCGGAATTGAAGAAGACGTGCGGCGGCTCCGGCGGGACGATGGCGGCGTCTGCGATTGCTTCGGTTCAAATTAGGGCGCCAACTTCTCCAGATCGATGAAGACGACGACGCTTCGCACGAGGGACATGGTGGCTGGCCTTCTTGTCGACATTGGCCGCGGTTTCTCACGGTGATGAACCCCGGCGGCGCTCGGATGAAATGGGGAAAACGCGTAGAGCGCGAGAGAGGCAGCGGCGAGAGGGGGAGAGTGACCAGGGAGGGGCAGGGTGTCACCGTGGCGCGTCTAGAGGGCTCGGGGCCGTCCACGGCGAGCAGGACGTGGCAAGGGGGCGGCGGCGGCGTCTACATGCAAAACAGCGAACAGCTTGTGGGCGCGGGGAAGAAGACGCCAAAATTGGATGTGGGCTTGGGCCGGCTGGGGGATGAGATGGGCCAGAAGTGAGGTAAGCCTTTTTCCCTTTTCTTTTCTGTTTTCTTTTCTGCATAGTGTTTTGGCACTGCTAAATAAATAGAAAACCATTTTTAAAAATGCTGAAACTTTTTATATGGCCTCATATTATATTAGACTAGACACTTATAAAGTTTGGCACTTTTTAAAATTCAAATTATTTGAACTTTAAATCAAATAGGGGTTTTTGGATTAATCCATGCTCCTGTTTGAATATTTGAAAAATCCATGAGCATGGGGTGGGTCCCACATCACTTGATATGTGATCACACTCATTTATAAGACTTGTCAAAAATGCAAAAGGAATTTTTGGAGAAACTTTTTATCTGGCCTTTTGAATTAATTCATCTGGGGGGTGTTCTCTCTCCCATTTCAATTTCTTTTGAAAAATTTATCATGATGCAAAGGCCTAAGCTTATCCTAGAACATACCTAACTTGGGGTTGTGACATCATGATACTACCCCCAAACTCTTTTCAGGGTTCTTCATCGACAACAGGTATGGTGATCAACGAATCACGTGGAGACTCGACGACGAATAGTTAGGCGGATCCCGGCGGAGGGCCTAGACCCGTGTGGTTATGGGGATCGATGTTTTTCTCTTTGCCACTAGGCATTTTATTGTAGTCTGTACTCAGACATGTATCTTCCGCTGTTGTATTGTATTAAGGCAGTTGTATGTCGTTTGTATGAGATGTTGTATCCTTGTAGTTGTAATGTTGTGATATCATGTTGGAAATCCGGGGCATATGACATTGTCATATGTCGCGGTGGGACCGATATGTGCTTTGTCGTCGATATTTAACAACAGATGCCATGGGATGGCTAAAGTGAGGGGGAAGACTCGAGGGAGAGAATGTCGATGGTGCCGGAATCGGGTTGGGCACAAGCACGGTGAAGACACCACGATGTACCCAGGTTCGGGGCTCTCCGGAGAGATAACACCCCTACTCCTGCTTGTCTCTTGTATATCAATGATCTGGCTACAATAACTGCTTCTCTATCTTCTCAGGGGAAGTTGAGCTCCGCCGCCGTGGGCAAGGTTCTCACCTGCTTCCCTGAGGAGTGACTACGAGCAGTGAATGAACTGGGAGGAAATGAGTTATGGTGCTACTAGTGCGGATCGTCCCTCACGCAGGAGGGGTACCCTGGCTCTTATAGTGTGACCCCAGGGTACTTCGGTAACTTCATTGCCGAATGGGCCCAGATGTCATCCTCTAATCGGCCTGGGCCCACCGACTGCTCCTCTCCGGGTGATCCGGAACCTACGAGCGGCGGCCCATGCTGTAGGCTTGTAGGATGTAGGGATGAACAGTGGAGCTAGGGAGTATGGTCTTGTCGGCCTGTCCGCGGAATCGGCGGGGAGGTCGACACCGTATCTCCAGCAAATCCTCGACGTGACTTGGCCTTCCTGCCACCCAAATATCTCGGGATATGTTATTTATGACCTCGTAATCATACCCCCGACTGGGTGGTAGGTGGTTCCGATTGCGCCTGGTCCAACTGGTGGTTCCTGGCGAGGTCGATTGCTCTGGGCAATCGGCTTGCTAGGTATCAACCCCGGACCAGCTGCCGACCAATCGGATGATTGTCTTGGTGAAGGAAAGGGTGGGCCGATTGTGTCAGATCCCTCTGTTAGGTATGTGCTAGGGTTAGTTAGTACCTTTGCATCATGTAAAAATTTCAAAAAGAAATCTTGGAAATCAAATTCAAAATCCAAATGGGAGAAGGAACACCCCCCAGATGAATTAATTCAAAAGGCCAGATAAAAATCTTTTCCAAAAATTCATGTTAGAGTTTTGAAAAGTCTTATAAATGAGTGTGATCACATATCAAGTGATGTGGGACCCACCCCATGCTCATAGATTTTTCAAATATTCAAACAGTACCTTGGAATTAAAGAAATCCCCCTATTTGATTTAAAATTCAAATCATTTGAATTTTAAAAATGTTGAAACTTCATAAGTGGTTAGTCTATATTATTATGAGGCCATGTAAAAGTTTTCAGCATTTAATAAAATGGTTTGGTATTTTTATCAGAGCCAGAACAAATTACAGAAAAAGAAAGGAAAGATTAAACAGAGAGAAAAGGAAAAAGGAACTTACCTGGTTTCAGCCCAGCTAACTCCCCGCAGCCCACCTGGCCGGCCCAGCCCACCTGGAGGGGGTTACATGCGTCTTCTTCCCTCCAGGCAGGCAGGCACCTCGCCGGCGACCGCTGTGGGCACGACAGGCAGCTGCCTGCCTGTCCCGCGCCTTATCCCTTCGCTGGAGACGCCGCGCAGCCGTCCTGATCCTTTCCCCCCCCCCTCCTCTTCGTCTTCCTCCTCCTCCTGCGCCCGATTCGTCGCCGCCCGAAGACCGCCGTGGAGCACGCCGACGAGCCCACGTAGCCACAGTCATCCCCGAGCCGTGCCACCGTGTCCAGAAGAACCGCAGCAAGCTTCTTCATCGTTCCCCTCAAGCAATCGAGCCCGAGCGCCTCAGCAGACGACGCCAGCTTCACCGAGAAGTCGCCGGACCCGTGAGTCGCCGTCGTCAAATTCCTCGGCTACACAGCATCCCCGGCCTCACCGTCTTCTCCATTAGCTTCAGGGTGAGCTTCTTCACCTTTTCCCTAAGTTCACAGCGTCTCGTTTACCCCACAACCGATTCCGCCATGGATTCAGAGCAAGCTCGCCGCCATGGTCGAACTGGAGCTCGCTTCAGTGCCTCTGGTGATGCACCCGTGCGTGCGTTTGGCACCTAGCCTTCCCAGCTTTCGAACGCACCCAAGATCACCTCAAACCGTGCTCCCTAGCCTAGGCTACGACCTCGCCGTTTCTCTGTTTCCGCCGGAGTCGTCGCCGTCGTCTCTCCCGACCACCTCGTGAACCCCCGTTGCCTCCAGATGATGCGGAAGACGATGCTGAGTTGAATGGTGTCCTCCCCGTGCTCTCCCGTGGCCGTTTGGTCACTCCGGCGACCAAGCCGCCGTGCCCGTGCCACTGGCGGCTAACCGCCGGGCAATTAAGCACTAACCCACCCCTAATCACACCCCTAACCCCACTACCCCTGGGCCCCAGTGCCCCTAATCTAATCCAGGGGGTTAACTTAAACCGGGTCTAACCCTACAGAGGCTGACCAGTGGGGCCCCTTGTCAGTTTGACTCGGGTCAAACCCCCCTGACGCCAGCATGACACCACAGTGACGCAGTAAAGGAATTTCCAGAGATTTAATAAATTACAGAAATTCCAGAAAATACCCCAAACTTTGGAAATTCATAGAAAATTCATATTAACTCCAAATTGGACAAATAATATATGAAAAATGATCAGGAGAAAATTATCTTTCCAAATATGCAACTTTCAACTCTGTTTGAGTTGAATTTAAAATGGGACCAGTAGCATATGTCATTTGGTTTATTTGAATTTATTTCAAATTCAAATCAATTGAGTTTGCAACTTGGACCATGGATTTAAGCTATACTTCAACCACACTTCAGAGGCATATCATACACATTTGAAGTTGATTCAAAATGATCAAACTATATCACATATAACTTGGTTAATGTTGAATTCAAATGTGGAGTTTGAATTTGCATTTTAAATGCAATATATTCCACTTAAATGGAATTGCCTCACACATCAAAACTTATACTTCAAGCTTTAACATTCAATCATGTGCTTGAGCATTGCATTCATATTGATTGCTACTTCGTGCTTTGTTTGTCGAGTAGAGGTGGAACCGGAGCAAGAGGTCACCCCCTTCGCTGAAGATCCAGAGCCCGAACCTCGTCAGCAAGGCAAGCAAAACCCCATTGATCATGTCGATAAAATCCCACTTCCCTCTCATGTCTCGCTTATGCATTGTTTAGGATGATCACCATGCTTCGTATCTACCGCATAGATGAACCCATTCCTTTGCATGACCTATCATTTTGTCACAGTAGTAAGCAAACCACAATCCTAGCAACTGTAGGAGTTGTGTGATATCATGTGGCCCCTGCAAATGTTATCGCTTATTGCATGCTTAGTATGATACCATGTTGTTACTGTGATGTGAGTCGGGATGGTAATGATCATGTGGATGATGGTAGAAAAGTGTTGGTGAATCGACCCAAATACAAGGTGAACGATGAGAGGCTGTGTAGGAGTACACGGTGGGTTGTCTCGTTGAACACCGCCCTAAGTCCGAGTTCTTGTGTGGTGATCCAAGATGAAGAGTACAACCACACATTGGGCTCACTGACCCCTCTCAACTTATTAACTCATCCCTTTCGATGTCCAGATGTCGCAGTAGTTCGGAGTTCTGGTAGGCTTGTGGCCTGGATGCTAAGTGAGAGAACGGCTCAACCGAGACCGCCTTATGCACCACGCACACATCTCTTGGGTCCACTTCGGTAAACAGGCCGGGTTCACGATTGTGGTAACCAACCCAAGTAGGCGGCTTTCTTGGACTAGATAGGCTATGAGGCAACAGTTGTGGTGAGCATCGTCGCTGGCACCCCTTGAATGGTGTCGAGATCAAAGGCGGTAAATGATGGTCATGTGTGTGTAGCGGTACACCCTTGCAAGGTTAACAAAACTATTCGAATAGCCGCGTCCGCGGTTATGGACTGCTTGGAAAGCTTAGCTTGATTATTAGATAACTTGAACCGGATACTTCTGAAATACACCAAGATAAGTGTGAGTGCTATGGCGTGCTTTCTCGTGGGGAAGTCGAGGAAGACACCATAGTGGTGTATTGGTTGGTGAAAGTAGTGGACTCGTGTACGCTTCTTACCTCAAAGTCTGGTACTCGTAGTTCAGGATTAGCCAAGTCAAAGCTGGCATTTCTGCAAGTGAACCCCACCTCCCTTTACCTTGATACATGTGCATGAATAGTATAGCTCCTATGTAAGTCTTGCTGAGTACGCCTTTGTACTCACGTTTGCTTAATATATGTTTTAGATGACGCCACTGACCCCGAAGGTGGCTTCTTCATCGAGCTGGACGACTGAAGTTAAGCTAGTCTAGTCCCAGTCAGTAGACTGGTTCCCTCGTGGAGGGCTTTATGTTTGAATAAGGCTTCTTAAGCCAATTTGTTAAACTTGTCTGTACTCAGACATAATTTGCTTCCGCTTTATGTTGTAATGTTGGATCACATGTATGTGATCTCTGTGTGAACTCTATAAGAGTTATAAATAAAATGTACACTTTGTAGAGAATTGCAATGGTACCTGCTGTTCATACAAGGCATGTGTGCTGCGTGTATGGTCATAACATGCATGTCTTTGTATGGGTTTTCGAGACCTTAGTTGTGTACTGGGTGGCGGTCTTTCATACACCAAGTGGCCCTTAGATGTGCGCAGCTTGTGGCATCGCGATGCGATTGTTAGAGAATCTGTCTCGTGCACACTTTGTGGTATGATTGAGCCCGCCCTAGACCCCGACTAAGTGATCGGACTGGAGTAAGTCTATGTAAGAGTTATGAGATAGTCGATAGTATGGTTGAGGCGACTTGTCTTTGAATATGGGAGTTCACCACCCATATCATTAGACTTGTGTGCGGACGAGGAGGACCCATCTCAGTTGATCATCCGGCCTGGATGGGATGCCCCTCACGTACGATGCTTTCCGAGAACGTTCTGTGCTTGGCCTTGTCTGCTTAGACAAGTGGGTACGGTTCTCGGCTCTCCATATGACTATGCCTTAACTGGACTTGCATACGCTAACCCCGGGTCCCGACAGACTTGGTATCAGAGCAGGACTGACTGTAGGACTAGTAGCCTTGGCCGAAGTTGAGTCTAGCTTGCTATAGTTATATAGTTACTCTGGGTATATATGGGAACAACGTAAGGCTTGTTTTTACTCCTTACCCCCTTCGTTCTGAGTTCTGAGTCACCCTCATCTTGTTCTATGGGAAGATAGGACTAGGCTCTCCTCTGTCTGTTTAGCACATCTCATTGTTTGCTTCCCTATAGTCGTAGGAAAGTTGTATCAGGTTTTCCTAGCATTGTTATAATGCTGATTTCTTACATCGTATTATGTAAGTGCTGTTTTCATGATTGAAAGAAATTGTCATTTCTTACAATTACAGCCGTTATGCTGTCCGAGTCATTCCAGGTTTATCTCATAATCTGATGCATTTGCAAACTCCTTTCTGTTTCAGATGGCAGATCTTCCCCCTCGGCAGATTGTTCGTTTGACCAGGTGCCTCGGTGTGCGTGGCCATCCCGCCACATTGATCGAGATGATGTCCTATGTGGGATATCGATGGTACCCTGAGTACACCATCGAGGAGCAGTTCCACGACTTCAACCAGACGCAGTTCCACTGCATCGTCCGGATCTACCCGCACCACGTTGGAGTCACCCAGCCTATCCACTTTGGACATGGCATCGGCGTTACCGAGAACATGGCTGTGCAGGATGCTGCATATTCATGTATTACACTGCTGAGAGAGGAGCACACCCTACTGAGAGAGACTTCTTTCCGCTATATCCCAGCTGCACTTCCAGGAGAAGAGGGATATTACACCGGACTCTACTCAGATCACTCTGCAGAGGATCCAGCACTTCAGGTGACTGCTAGGTTTGCTAGTGACAGAGATCGTGATGCACGCGCTCTCCGTTTTGAGCTCCACGCTACTCGTGTTCGTCTGTACCGAGCACTGACGCTCTTGGCACCCTTTGTGAGCGTGGGATCAGTGGAGTACGATGCGATCTATCCAGTGAGGACCCAGATGCCTTCTCGAGTTGCTTGGCCCGAGATTGGAGGAATTTTTCCACCTCGTGGTCCTTTGCTTCCACCCTACACTGGACCTAGGCCCCATCCTTTCCCAAATGGATATCAGGGTCCACAAGCCTCCGTGTTTTCCGATGGCCACCTCCAGCTACCGGGATATGCGGGCAACTTTTATGAGGACTACTATGGAGATGGAGATGAGTGAGACCGCCTGTGGTCTTACTTAGTGAGGATGTAGTAGTATCCTAGTATATTGTAATCAAGGTGTCTAAGTTCCAGAGGCTTAGATAAATAATGTATAGGAAGTCAGAATGCCTCTGAAGGATGTATCATCTTCATCACGTTTGTATTAGATTAGTGCTTGTACTAAAACGATGTATGGTTTGTATGACAGCTTGTGAATATATGGCTTGTATGCTTTATCACCATGTTGTCAAGATGATTACTTCCTTTGCTCTGTAATCCTTCCAGTACTTCAATACCTTGATTAGACTCTTGAAATCAACTCTGTTTGACTTTGGTTTTTCCACCTCAGGATGTCTCAAGGAACTCGTGGCCAGGTTGGTCGTAACCAAGGTCGTGGGAACAACCAGGAGGAAGACAACCTTCCACCCCCACCCACGATGGCCCAAGTTCTGATGGAGGTCGAGAGGAACCGCCATGACTCTCACCACCTGCTGGAAGTCATCGCACGCAACACCACTCAGCAGCGCAATGAGCTGGTGTCTCTGAACGACTTCATCCGGCTTCATCCCCCGGTTTTCAGTTACTCCACCGAGCCCCTTGACGCCGATGACTGGCTCCGCAGCATCGAGAGGAAGCTCCAAGCCGGCCATGTTGCAGATGGCGACAAGGTCAATTATGCCACCTATCACCTTGAAGGTGCAGCAAGCTCTTGGTGGGAGAACTTTCTGAATATGCGCCCAGTTGGACCGCCTGCATCTTGGGAGGAATTCTGTACGTCCTTCCGCGAGCACCACATCCCCAAGGGTCTCATGGACCGCAAACGTGAGGAATTCTGCAACCTCACTCAAGGCAGAAGAACCGTGGACGAGTTTAGTCGTGAGTTCAACCGACTTGCTCGTTATGCAACTGAAGAAGTCTCCACCGACTCCAAGAAACAAGAGAGGTTCCGTCGTGGCCTCAACAGTGGACTCCGTCGCGAGCTCAACCTTCATGACTTTGCCACATTCCAGGTCCTTGTCAACAAGGCCATCAAGGCAGAGGACGTGAACACCCCCAATGACTTTCGCAAACACCCCAGAGATGATAGTTCATCCAGTTCTGGCTCCCAGAAGCGCAAGATTTGGATCCCCAATAGCATGTTCCGCCAGAAAAACCCACCGAGGCCATCCTATGTGGCGCCTCGTCCACCCACCCAGTTCCACCCAGCTCCACCAAACCACCCAGCTCCACGCATTGTTTTCGGAGCTTGCTACAAGTGTGGTCAGGCAGGCCACTACTCTCGCGAGTGCCCCCAGAACCAGGTCCAGAACCAAAATGCTCCACCACGTGCCGGAGGCAGCAACAACAACAACAATGGTCGTGGAAAGCCACCCCAGAAGGTCTACACCGCCAAACCCGCTCCTCCCGCCACTCGTGGACGTCTGAACCAGGTTGCCGCTGAAGAGACTGACGACACCACTGACGTCATTCTTGGTACGCTCCCAGTCAATTTTGTTCCTACTTCCGTTCTTTTCGACCCAGGAGCATCTCATTCATTCATGTCGGAAAGTTATGCACTTCGTCATGAGTTACCCTTTGTTGAATTGTCCACCCCGATGGTTATTCAAACTCCAGGGTCAAGATGGCAAACTAATAGAGTGAGCCATGGTAATCAAATTGCAATTGAGGGTTTAGTATTCCTTGCTTCACTCATAGCCCTCAAGTCTTCAGACATTGATGTCATCCTTGGCATGGATTGGCTATCAAGACAAAATGCCTACCTGGATTGCAAAGGCAAATCCGTGAAACTCACCCACCCTTCAGGCACAACCGTCAACTATACCTCACCCAGAACAAGAACCCAAGTGCATTCTTTGAATGTACTTCCCCTTCCCGAACTTGAAGATATTCCGGTGGTTCGTGACTTCCCGGATTTCTTTCCTGAAGAGCTGCCGGGCATGCCACCCGACAGATGCGTAGAGTTTATAGTGGATCTTGTTCCAGGAACCGCACCAATTTCCAAACGCCCTTATAAAATGGCCCCACATGAGTTAGCTGAGCTAAAAACCCAACTTGATGCTTCGTTGGCAAAAGGCTTCATCCGCCCTAGCTCATCGCCATGGGGTTGCCCCGTTCTGTTCGTAAATAAGAAAGATGGAACAGAAAGGATGTGCGTAGACTATCGTCCGCTAAATTTAGGGACGATAAAGAACAAATACCCACTGCCCAGGATCAATGATCTTTATGATCAACTTGCAGGATCCTCCGTCTTCTCCAAGATGGATTTGAGATTAGGTTATCATCAGATCAGAATCCGAAACGAGGACATTCCCAAAACGGCTTTTACTACTCGTTATGGTCTTTACGAGTACACCGTCATGTCCTTTGGTTTAACCAATGCCCCCGCCACATTCTCACTCTTGATGAATTCGATCTTCATGGAGTACCTAGATAAACTTGTTGTGGTTTATCTCGATGACATTCTCATCTACTCGAAGAACGAAGGAGATCATGCCGAACACTTAAGGCTGGTATTGATGAAACTTAGAGAGCATCGCATGTACGCTAAATTCTCCAAGTGTGAATTCTGGCTACCAGAAGTGACCTACTTAGGCCACGTGATTTCTGCAAAAGGCATTGCTGTGAATCCCGAGAGAGTTCAGGCCGTCCTTGACTGGACTCCACCTGAATCGGTTAAGCAAGTTAGGAGTTTTCTTGGCCTAGCCAGCTATTGTCGTCGCTTCGTCGAGAACTTTTCTAAAGTTGCAAAGCCTCTAACTGAACTCCTCAAGAAAGATAAGAAATTCTTATGGACTTACAAGTGCGAGGAAAGCTTTCAAGAGCTAAAAAGAAGATTGACTTCTGCACCCGTACTTGCACCTCCAGACACCAAAAGGGATTTCGAGATCTATTGTGATGCATCACGGCAAGGGTTAGGATGCATACTTCTGCAAGATCGACATGTGGTAGCTTATGCTTCACGCCAGTTGCGGCCACATGAAGAGAATTATCCTACCCATGACCTTGAACTCGCTGCCGTAGTTCATGCCCTAACAACTTGGCGACATTACCTCCTTGGTAATCGTTGTGAGATTTATTCCGACCACCAAAGCCTCAAATATATTTTCACCCAGCCAGATCTTAATCTCAGGCAAAGGCGCTGGATTGAGTTGATAAAAGATTACGACGTAGGAATTTCTTACACCCCAGGCAAGGCCAATGTCATGGCTGATGCACTAAGTCGTAAGTCGTACTGTAACAACCTCATGTTACAGCAGTATCAACCACTTCTTCATGAGAACTTTCGCAAGCTCAATCTTGAGATTGTTCCTCATGGCTATCTTTCAACCTTGGTGGCGAAACCAACTCTTGAGGATCAAATTATAGTTGCCCAAAGGCGTGCACGAGGTGTTCGCCGGATCAAGGAGAACATTGCTAGCGGAGTTGCTAAATGTTTCTCCACAGATAGCAAGGGAACGGTTTTCTTTGGAAATCGTTTGGTAGTACCTAAGAATAAGGAACTAAGGCAACTCATCCTCAAAGAAGCCCATGACACACCCCTCTCAATTCATCCCGGTAGCACAAAAATGTACCGAGATCTACGCCAGAGATTTTGGTGGACTAGGATGAAGAGAGACACTGCTCAATTTGTTGCCGAATGTGATGTTTGTCGTCGCATTAAGGCAGAACATCAAAGACATGCTGGTACACTTCAACCTTTGTCTATTCCCGAGTGGAAATGGGACAAAGTCGGTATGGACTTCATCACCGCCTTTCCAAGAACCCAGAAAGGAAACAATGCCATCTTCGTTGTCATAGACAGGCTTTCCAAAGTTGCTCACTTCCTTCCGGTTCGCGAGTCTATAACTGCTAGCCAGTTAGCAAACTTGTACATCTCCAGAATTGTATCCCTTCACGGTGTTCCTTTGGAAATCAATTCCGATCGCGGTAGCCTTTTCACCTCTAGATTTTGGGGAAGCTTCCAACGTGCTTTGGGAACTCATCTCTCCTTTAGTACGGCTTTCCATCCTCAGTCTAGCGGTCAAGTCGAAAGGGTTAACCAAATTCTTGAAGACATGCTCAGAGCTTGTGTTATCTCATTCGGAAAGGATTGGGAGAATTCTCTTCCATATGCCGAATTTTCTTATAACAATAGTTTTCAATCTAGTCTGAACATGGCTCCTTTTGAACTCCTTTATGGATGACGATGTCGAACACCACTAAACTGGTCTGAAACCGGTGAAAGACAATTCTTTGGACCGAATATGATCAAGGAAGCAGAAGAGCAAGTTCGCATTGTTCGTGATCAATTGAAAGCAGCCCAGTCTCGTCAGAAAAGCTACTATGATCGTCATCATAGGCAAGAGAGCTACAATCTGGATGAGAAGGCTTACCTTCGGGTTACTCCTCTGAAGGGAACCCAACGTTTCGGTATCAAAGGCAAGTTGGCCCCACGTTACATCGGACCTTTCCGCATTATTGCTAAACGTGGAGAAGTTGCCTACCAACTTGAACTACCCCCGCACCTCTCCCGAGTACACGATGTATTCCATGTGTCCCAACTCAGGCGTTGCTTCAAGGACCCCATCCGCGAAGTCGACCATGAAACGCTTGATCTCCAAGATGACCTTTCTTATCGAGAATACCCCGTTCGTATTCCTGATTCCGCAGAGCGTGTCACTCGTCGTCAGAAGATTAGGTTTCTGAAAGTGCAATGGTCACACCACTCTGAAAGAGAAGCCACGTGGGAAAGAGAAGACCGTCTCCTTACGGAGTACCCCTCCTTCCTCCCGCAGACTTCTGAATCTTGGGACGAGATTCTTTTGAGTGGGGGCGAGTTGTCAGATCCCTCTGTTAGGTATGTGCTAGGGTTAGTTAGTACCTTTGCATCATGTAAAAATTTCAAAAATAAATCTTGGAAATCAAATTCAAAATCCAAATGGGAGAAGGAACACCCCCCCAGATGAATTAATTCAAAAGGCCAGATAAAAATCTTTTCCAAAAATTCATGTTAGAGTTTTGAAAAGTCTTATAAATGAGTGTGATCACATATCAAGTGATGTGGGACCCACCCCATGCTCATAGATTTTTCAAATATTCAAACAGTACCTTGGAATTAAAGAAATCCCCCTATTTGATTTAAAATTCAAATCATTTGAATTTTAAAAATGTTGAAACTTCATAAGTGGTTAGTCTATATTATTATGAGGCCATGTAAAAGTTTTCAGCATTTAATAAAATGGTTTGGTATTTTTATCAGAGCCAAAACAAATTACAGAAAAAGAAAGGAAAGATTAAACAGAGAGAAAAGGAAAAAGGAACTTACCTGGTTTCAGCCCAGCTAACTCCCCGCAGCCCACCTGGCCGGCCCAGCCCACCTGGAGGGGGTAACATGCGTCTTCTTCCCTCCAGGCAGGCAGGCACCTCGCCGGCGACCGCCGTGGGCACGACAGGCAACTGCCTGCCTGTCCCGCGCCTTATCCCTTCGCTGGAGACGCCGCGCAGCCGTCCTGATCCTTTCCCCCCCTCCTCTTCGTCTTCCTCCTCCTCCTGCGCCCGATTCGTCGCCGCCCGAAGACCGCCGTGGAGCACGCCGACGAGCCCACGTAGCCACAGTCGTCCCCGAGCCGTGCCGCCGTGTCCAGAAGAACCGCAGCAAGCTTCTTCATCGTTCCCCTCAAGCAATCGAGCCCGAGCGCCTCAGCAGACGACGCCAGCTTCACCGAGAAGTCGCCGGACCCGTGAGTCGCCGTCGTCAAATTCCTCGGCTACACAGCATCCCCGGCCTCACCGTCTTCTCCATTAGCTTCAGGGTGAGCTTCTTCACCTTTTCCCTAAGTTCACAGCGTCTCGTTTACCCCACAACCGATTCCGCCATGGATTCCGAGCAAGCTCGCCGCCATGGTCGAACTGGAGCTCGCTTCAGTGCCTCTGGTGATGCACCCGTGCGTGCGTTTGGCACCTAGCCTTCCCAGCTTTCGAACGCACCCAAGATCACCTCAAACCATGCTCCCTAGCCTAGGCTACGACCTCGCCGTTTCTCTGTTTCCGTCGGAGTCGTCGCCGTCGTCTCTCCCGACCACCTCGTGAACCCCCATTGCCTCCAGATGATGCGGAAGACGATGCTGAGTTGAATGGTGTCCTCCCCGTGCTCTCCCGTGGCCGTTTGGTCACTCCGGCGACCACGCCGCCGTGCCCGTGCCACCGGCGGCTAACCGCCGGGCAATTAAGCACTAACCCACCCCTAATCACACCCCTAACCCCACTGACCCCTGGGCCCCAGTGCCCCTAATCTAATCCAGGGGGTTAACTTAAACCGGGTTTAACCCTACAGAGGCTGACCAGTGGGGCCCCTTGTCAGTTTGACTCGGGTCAAACCCCCCTGACGCCAGCATGACACCACAGTGACGCAGTAAAGGAATTTCCAGAGATTTAATAAATTACAGAAATTCCAGAAAATACCCCAAACTTTGGAAATTCATAGAAAATTCATATTAACTCCAAATTGGACAAATAATATATGAAAAATGATCAGGAGAAAATTATCTTTCCAAATATGCAACTTTCAACTCTGTTTGAGTTGAATTTAAAATGGGACCAGTAGCATATGTCATTTGGTTTATTTGAATTTATTTCAAATTCAAATCAATTGAGTTTGCAACTTGGACCATGGATTTAAGCTATACTTCAACCACACTTCAGAGGCATATCATACACATTTGAAGTTGATTCAAAATGATCAAACTATATCACATATAACTTGGTTAATGTTGAATTCAAATGTGGAGTTTGAATTTGCATTTTAAATGCAATATATTCCACTTAAATGGAATTGCCTCACACATCAAAACTTATACTTCAAGCTTTAACATTCAATCATGTGCTTGAGCATTGCATTCATATTGATTGCTACTTCGTGCTTTGTTTGTCGAGTAGAGGTGGAACCGGAGCAAGAGGTCACCCCCTTCGCTGAAGATCCAGAGCCCGAACCTCGTCAGCAAGGCAAGCAAAACCCCATTGATCATGTCGATAAAATCCCACTTCCCTCTCATGTCTCGCTTATGCATTGTTTAGGATGATCACCATGCTTCGTATCTACCGCATAGATGAACCCATTCCTTTGCATGACCTATCATTTTGTCACAGTAGTAAGCAAACCACAATCCTAGCAACTGTAGGAGTTGTTTGATATCATGTGGCCCCTGCAAATGTTATCGCTTATTGCATGCTTAGTATGATACCATGTTGTTACTGTGATGTGAGTCGGGATGGTAATGATCATGTGGATGATGGTAGAAAAGTGTTGGTGAATCGACCCTAATACAAGGTGAACGATGAGAGGCTGTGTAGGAGTACACGGTGGGTTGTCTCGTTGAACACCGCCCTAAGTCCGAGTTCTTGTGTGGTGATCCAAGATGAAGAGTACAACCACACATTGGGCTCACTGACCCCTCTCAACTTATTAACTCATCCCTTTCGATGTCCAGATGTCGCAGTAGTTCGGAGTTCTGGTAGGCTTGTGGCCTGGATGCTAAGTGAGAGAACGGCTCAACCGAGACCGGCTTATGCACCACGCACACATCGCTTGGGTCCACTTCGGTAAACCGGCCGGGTTCACGATTGTGGTAACCAACCCAAGTAGGCGGCTTTCTTGGACTAGATAGGCTATGAGGCAACAGTTGTGGTGAGCATCCTCACTGGCACCCCTTGAATGGTGTCGAGATCAAAGGCTGTAAATGATGGTCATGTGTGTGTAGCGGTACACCCTTGCAAGGTTAACAAAACTATTCGAATAGCCGCGTCCGCGGTTATGGACTGCTTGGAAAGCTTAGCTTGATTATTAGATAACTTGAACCGGATACTTCTAAAATACACCAAGATAAGTGTGAGTGCTATGGCGTGCTTTCTCGTGGGGAAGTCGAGGAAGACACCATAGTGGTGTATTGGTTGGTGAAAGTAGTGGACTCGTGTACGCTTCTTACCTCAAAGTCTGGTACTCGTAGTTCAGGATTAGCCAAGTCAAAGCTGGCATTTCTGCAAGTGAACCCCACCTCCCTTTACCTTGATACATGTGCATGAATAGTATAGCTCCTATGTAAGTCTTGCTGAGTACGCCTTTGTACTCACGTTTGCTTAATATATGTTTTAGATGACGCCACTGACCCCGAAGGTGGCTTCTTCATCGAGCTGGACGACTGAAGTTAAGCTAGTCTAGTCCCAGTCAGCAGACTGGTTCCCTCGTGGAGGGCTTTATGTTTGAATAAGGCTTCTTAAGCCAATTTGTTAAACTTGTCTGTACTCAGACATAATTTTCTTCCGCTTTATGTTGTAATGTTGGATCACATGTATGTGATCCCTGTGTGAACTCTATAAGAGTTATAAATAAAATGTACACTTTGTAGAGAATTGCAATGGTACCTGCTGTTCATACAAGGCATGTGTGCTGCGTGTATGGTCATAACATGCATGTCTTTGTATGGGTTTTCGAGACCTTAGTTGTGTTCTGGCTGGCGGTCTTTCATACACCAAGTGGCCCTTAGATGTGCGCAGCTTGGGGCATCGCGATGCGATTGCTCGAGACTCCGTCTCGTGCACACTTTGTGGTATGATCGAGCCCGCCCTGGACCCCGACTAAGTGATCGGGCTGGCGTAAGTCTATGTAAGAGTTTTGAGATAGTCGATAGTATGGTTGAGGCGACTTGTCTTTGAATATGGGAGTTCACCACCCATATCATTAGACTTGTGTGCGGACAATGAGGACCCATCACAGTTGATCATCCGTCCTGGATGGGATGCCCCTCACGTACGATGCTTTCCGAGAATGTTCAGTGCTTGGCCTTGTCTGCTTAGACAAGTGGGTGCGGTTCTCGGCTCTCCATATGACTATGTCATAACTGTACTTGCATACGCTAACCCCGGGTCCCGACAGATTGCGCCTGGGCCGACTGCTGGCATTTGATACGGCTGATTGCCTTGGAGCAATCGGTCGTACATCTGCCCAGCTCGGCCCAGCTGCGGTCCAATCGGCCCATCCTTTTCTTGAAAGGTTACTTCCGCTTGGGTTAGCCTACCCGGGTACCAGTCCCCCGACAGTAGCCCCTAAAGCTGTAAAGGTCCCACGGTCGCTTGACCGCGGGGCCTTTGCAGTTTTTAATCTCTCTCTTGACATCCTCCGACTGCTATGGCCTCATCGGATGTGTCGTTCCGAGCTCGTCGGCCGACTCGGAGATCACACTCGGCTGACCAAGCTTCTCGTCCGATTGGGTTTGTTTTGTTCCCCGCTTGTGTCTTCTCTTTTCTGGCGGAACATCCTTCGCCGATTTCATTCCAACGGTTACCTCCGATTCTTCCGGGATGTGATCAATGAGCTGGGACCCACGACCCACGCGCGACTTGACATAACTGCAGGGCCTGACCCCCACGTCGCACGCCTCGCCTTTTGCGCCCGGATCCTCTGCGCTGGTTTGCCGGTTGCCCTTCCTGTGCCCTAGGCCACACCGAGCCACACAGACGCAGACGCATGCCACTTCCCCCCCCCCCCCCGCCGCCCATATAAGCCACAGGGGGGCCTTCGCCTCTTCCTTCTCCTCAGACGTCGTCTTCAACCTCGAGCTCCCTCTCCTCTGCTCCATTGCTACTCCACGCAAAACTCTCTGCCGCAAACCTCTGTGCCCTGGACCTGCTCCGGCCACGGACTCGTGCTCTTCACCGCCTCCGCCGCCTCCGCAGTGACTCTTCACCGCCGCTTTCGCGCTCCACCTCCCTCTGTTTCTCTCCTTTTCTTATCGTCTGTGAAAACCATGGCGCCCCGGCGAGATGTGTCACAGGCGAGCCGCGGGTGCTGGAGGGGTTCTCAGGCCACCGCCGACGCCGTCCAGTCCCTGATCCGCGCCCGTCAGATGCCCGCGGAGGTCGAGTGGCGCATCCCTGGCAAGGCCGAGGTCGTGCCCAGCGCACGCGCTGGCGAGAGGGTCGTGTTCCTTGCTCACTTCGAGCGTGGATTCGGCCTCCCCGCCAGCTCGTTTCTCCGCGGATTTCTTGACTTCCACCGACTGCAACCCCATCATCTCGCGGCCAACTTCATCATGATCCTCTCGGGGTTCGTGACACTCTGCGAGGGGTACCTTGGCTGCCGTCCGAGCATCGCCCTCTGGAAACGCTTCTTCAACCTCCGAGCTCATAACGCCCGGACAGGAACTGTGGTTCCCTCCACCATCGAAGGCGGCGAGCCAACATACCCGACTGACATTTCCGACTGCGGTAGTTGTCTCGTCGCAGCCGGCAAGCAGAGGTATAAAAGTCCCGAGATCGTCCAGTCCTGCAAGAACTGGCAAACCTCATTCTTCTACGTCAAGTCACCCGACCAAGGCCCCGATCTTCTCAACCTGCCCGAGTTCTCCCTCGCCCGGCCGATTGAGAAGCATCAGTGGTCACTGAAATACGGCGTCGGAGACCTCGATGTCGATGATCAGGTTGCTAGGGTCGCCCAGCTAGAGCAAGAAGGGCTCCTCCCAACCGACCTGGTATGTCGGGACCCGGGGTTAGCGTATGCAAGCCTCGCTACAACACAATCATATGGAGAGCCGAGAACCATACCCACTTGTCTAAACAGACAAGGCCAAGCACAGAACGTTCTCGGAAAGCATCGAACGTGAGGGGCATCCCATCCAGGCCGGATGATCAACTGAAATGGGTCCTCATCGTCCGCACACAAGTCTAAATGATATGGGTGGTGAACTCCCATACTCATAGACAAGTCGCCTCAACCATACTAACGATTGTATTCTAACCCTTACGTAGACTTACTCCAGCCAGATCACTTAGTCGGGGTCTAGGGTGGGCTCGATCATACATCAAAGTGTGCACGAGACAGAGTCTCGTACAATCGCATCGCGATGCCCCAAGCTGCGCACATCTAAGGGCCACTTGGTGTATAAAAGACCGCCAGCCAGATCACAACTAAGGTCTCGAAAACCCATACTAAGACATGCATGTTATAAACATACACGCAGCACACATGCCTTGTATGAACAGCAGGTATCATTGCAATTCTCTACAAAGTATATATCTTTATTAATAACTCTTACAGAGTGCACACAGAGATCACAAGCATGTGATCCAACATTACAACAGACAAGCGGAAGCAAAGTAGGTCTGAGTACAGACAAGTTTAACAAATGGCTTAGAGAAGCCTTATCTAAAAACAAGCCCTCAATGAGGGAACCAGTCGTCTGACTGGGACTACACTAGCTTGGTCTTGGTCTGAGTCTTCATTCTTCGAGCTTCAGGTAGAAGCCACCATCGGGGTCGGTGGTTCATCTAAAACATAGATTAAGCAAACGTGAGTACAAAATCGTACTCAGCAAGACTTACATAGGAGCTGTACTACTCATGCATATGTATCAAGGTAAAGGGAGGTGGGGTTTCACTTGCAGAAGTGCCAGCTTTGACTTGGCTAGTCCTGAACTACGAGTACCAGACTTGAGGTAAGAAGCGTACACGAGTCCACTACAACTCTTCAACCAAATACACCACTATGGTTACTTCCTCGACTTCCCCACGAGAAGCACACCATAGCACTCACGCTTATCTTGCGAGTTTTAAAAGTATCCAGTTCAAGTTGTCTAATAATCAAGCTAAGCTTTCCAAGCAGTCCATAACCGCGGACGCGGCTATTCGAATAGTTTTGTTAACCTTGCAAGGGTGTACCGCTACACACACATGACCATCATTTACCGCCTTTGATCTCTACACCATTCAAGGGGTGCCAGCGAGGATGCTCACCACAACTGTTACCTCATAGCCGATCTAGTCCGAGAAAGCCGCCTACTTGGGTTGGTTACCACAATCGTGAACCCGGCCGGTTTACCGAAGTGGACCCAAGTGATGTGTGCGTGGTGCATAAGCCGGTCTCGGATGAGCCGTTCTCTCACTTAGCATCCAGGCCACAGACCTACCAGAACTCCGAACTATTGCGACATCTGGACATCGAAAGGGATGAGTTAGTAAGTTGAGAGGGGTCAGTGAGCCCAATGTGTGGTTGTACTCTTCATCTTGGATCACCACACAAGAACTCGTACTAGGGCAGTGTTCAACGAGACAACCCACCATGTACTCCTACACAGCCTCTCATCGTTCACCTTGTATTAGGGTCGATTCACCAACACTTTTCTACCAACATCAACGTGATCATTCCCATCCCGACTCACATCACAGTAACAACATGGTATCATACTAAGCATGCAATAAGCAGTAACATTGCAGGGGCCACATGATATCAAACAACTCCTACATTTGCTAGGATTGTGGTTTGCTTACTACTGTGACAAAAAGATAGGTCATGCAAAGGAATGGGTTCATCTATGCGGTAGAAACGAAGCATGGTGATCATCCTAAACAATGCATAAGCGAGACATGAGAGGGAAGTGGGATTTTATCGACATGAACAATGGGGGTTTGCTTGCCTTGCTGACGAGGTTCGGGTTCGGGGTCTTCAACGTAGGGGGTGACCTCGGGTTCCAGCTCCACCTCTATTCGACAAACAAAGCACGAAGTATCAATCAAATGAATGCAATGCTCAAGCACATGAATGAATGTTGAAACTTGAAGTATAAGTTTTGATGTGTGAGGCAATTCCATTTAAGTGGAGTATATTGCATTTGAAATGCAAATTCAAACTCCACATTTGAATTCAACATTATCCAAGTTGTATGTGATATAGTTTGATCATTTTGAAACAATTTCAAATGTGTATGATATGCCTCTGATGTGTGATTGAAATGTAGCATGTTGCCATGGTTCAAGTTGCAAAAATATTTCATTTGAATTTGATTTAATTCCATTTAAATCAAATAGCAAATGCTACTGATCACATTTTAAATTCAACTCAAACAGAGTTGAAAGTTGCATATTTGGAAAGATAATTTTCTCCTGATCATTTTTCATATATTATTTGTCCAACTTGGAGTTAATATGAATTTTCTATGAATTTCCAAAGTTTGGGGTATTTGCTGGATTTTCTGGAATTCTTTTAATTCAAATAATCTCTGGAAATTCATTTAAATGATTTATTGCGCAAAGCTGACGTCAGGGGGGGGGCTGACAAGTGGGGCCACCCTGTCAGTGGCTGGGGTTAATTAACCCGTGGTTTAACTTAATCCAGTGGCTTAATTAAGCCACTGGGCCCACTGGTCAGTGACCCAGGGGGTCACTAACTGGGTGATTAGTGGTTAATCCACCGGCGGCTTGACGCCGGCGACTGGAGCCACGGCGGCGACTCGCCGGAACCTGCTAGGGGCCACGGGAAGCCACGGGGAGGTCACCACTGGATGCAGCGTCGTCTTCCGCGTCTTCTGGAAGCATCAGGGGTTCAAGGGGAGGTCGGGAGCGACGACGGCGACGACTCCGGCGGAAGCAGAACCACGGCGAGGTCGTAGTCGACGTTACGGTGCATGGTTCGGGCTGATCTCGCGCGCGTTCAAACGCTGGCATGCTCAGGAGCCAAACGCGCGCTCTGGTTGAGTCGAAGGGGCACAGGGGCGACCTCGAGCTCAACCATGGCGGCGACAGGCTTCGGCAACCATGGCGAAAACGGCTAGAGTGAGCAATCCAGGGGGGAAAAGGAGGGGTTTCGTTCGCAAGCTCACCCTGAATCTAACTGGAGTGGTCGCTTGCTCGGGGAGGCACTGGAGTTGTCGGAATTTGAAGTCGATCCGCGGCGGCCGGCGATGAAGACGATGACGCTAGAGAGCTCGTGGAGGCGTCCGGCTCCGATTCCTTTCGCAGGTCGATGAAGACGACGACGACGAACTCCCTGGACACCTTGGCTTGGCCTCTCGTCGTCAATGGCCGCGAGTCCACACGGCTGCGCTCCGGCTAGGCTACGGTGGCGTCGCTGTTCTTCGCGGGGAGGATGAACTGGAGGGCGAGGAAGGAGGGGAAAGAGGCCTGGGCTTCTCCAGGACACGCGGGCGGTGAGAAGGAGGCAGGGGAGTCGCTGAGGAGCCTCCACCGCGACGGCCACGACATGCCGGGCACGCAGTTGTGTGCTCGTGCCCGGGGAAGACGACAGGGGAGTTTCCCTGGTGGGCTGGGCCGGCTGGAGAGGTGGGCCTCGCCACCTGGCGAGAGGTAAGTCCTTTTCCTTTTTCTGTTTAATCTTTCCTTTCTGTTTTTCTGTATATTTGTTTTGACTTTGGTAAAAATACCAAATCATTTTATTAAATGCTGAAAACTTTTATGTGCCTCATAATAATATAGACTAGCCACTCATAAACTTTCAACATTTTTAAAATTCAAATAATTTGAATCTTAAATCAAATAGGGGTATTTCTTTAATTCCAAGGCACTGTTTGAATATTTGAAAAATCTATGAGCATGGGGTGGGTCCCACATCACTTGATATGTGATCACACTCATTTATAAGACTTTTCAAAAATCTAACATGAATTTTTGGAGAAGATTTTTATCTGGCCTTTTGAATTAATTCATCTGGGGGGTGTTCCTTCTCCCATTTGGATTTTGAAGTTGATTTTCTTTGAAAGAATGACATGATGCAAGGTTACTTGATCCTAGCACATTACCTAACAGAGGGTTCTGACATGGTAGCCGCTTGGCTTCAAGCTCGGATTCTCCCCCTGCAGCGCCGAGTGCACCGCCTCTGCGACATGTCAGGTCTTCAAGATCCCACTCGGCTCTGCACATGGCGAGTGAAGACTGAAGATCTCTGCACCCGAGTGAAGGCTATTACCTCTAGCCCATTGCCAGACCCCTTCCGCTTCGGGCTTGATTACCTCACCCGCCAGCAGAAGTCGCCTGTGGTATGCCCCGAATGCTTTTTCCTCCGATTGCTCTTTCTTCCGATTGCTCTGATCACTTCCATTTTATTTCCAGCATTTTATTCAGTCCGACCTAATGGAGGACGGCCAGGAAGCTGGCGTATACGCCCCCGACCACGCGGAGGAAGACCCCGCCGACTTCGAATATAACGGCGAGATACCCTCCGCCGAGTCCGGTGACGATGACGAAGATGATGGCGAGTCTTCCGGAGGATCCTTCGACTCCATGGACGCCGAGGGCGATGCCGCCGAGACCGCCAATCCTCCAAGGACCGACACCCGGCTGCCGGCTCAAGGGGGTACGCCTGGCCCTTCCCTTGAGCAATTTTTGGCCGAATGGAGTGATGATGAAAGTGTCTCAAAGGCTGATGATTCTGATGCAGCTCCTCGTGCCAAACCTCCAAAGGTGTCGGTAAAGCGCACCTCGACCACTAGCTCCTCCGCTGGTATGGCTCCCAGCAAGGTTGCCAAGGCCGCGCCGACAGCTGGCAAAGGCAAACATGCCCAGGAGGTGACCACTCGGAGGTCGATTGCTCAGGCGCCGCTGAACGTCGCTCCGCTAAGATGCCGAATGCCCACTGGCGCGCCAAGAACAATCGGGTATGCCCTTGTCTTCTTGCTTAGCACTTCACTGTCTTTGCTTATACTGACTCTCCTCCTCTTTCTTCCTTCAGGGAGCCGATTGGGCTTGACGATGTCGACACTGGCATTCCGGTTCGTGCCAGCGCTATCATCTCGCCTGCCGCTTCTGCCGCCGCCGTTCATAAACGGCCGACTGCTTCTCATCGCTCCTCGAAGGACGTCGAGCGCGCTGCCAAGAAGGCCCGCCTCGCGACTACTCAGAAAACCTCCTCTTCCACCCTTTCTTCCAAGACCTCCAAGAATGCCGCTGACCGGGTGGCTCCTGGTGACAGAGGAACGCAATCGGTCGATCCGATTGCCCCGTCTCCGCCACGCCGCTCCAACCCGGTCTCTCCTGCCGCAACTACATCTGCCCCAACTACCACGTCCGAGCCGCCGATGGTGATGACACCGTCGCCGATCGTGGTGTCAGCTCCACCGATTACCACGACCGTGCCGCCGGTTGCCACGACTGTGCCGCCGGTGACGACGACCGTGCCGCCAGTTGTCGTTGTCACTCCTGCTCCAACTCGCCCGGTTGCGCCGCCGCCACAATCGGGTTCCTCTGGCCCTCAGGTGACGCCGACGCCCCCGGCCCTTACTGCCGCTGCTTCCATCGCTACTCAGACTGCAGTGTCAACGCCGACCTCTTCTGCCTCGGAAATTCTTATGCGCTCGGTGGATCAATTCCGGGCCGAGTACTCTCAAGCCCGTCACGTCGGCACCGAGCCTGACGCTTCGCATCGTCCTCAAGACCCTGTGACGACTACTCTGAGCCGAGTGAATAATTTTGCAGCCGCCCTTGCCCGGGACCTCCAACAGCTCACCTCTCATCACACGGTAACTCTTGGCTTTCTCTTTATGTCTTTCTTTTGCTCGTGAGGCTCTTCTTCCGGTGGGTGCGCGCAAGCGCACCCACTGGGTGTAGTCCCCGAGATTCGGGCCGATTGGTTGCAATCGGTTCGGATCTTTAACTGATTTTGCTTTATCGCTTGCCTTCCTCAATCGGGAAACTTTCCTTCCGGTGGGTGCGCGCAAGCGCACCCACTGGGTGTAGTCCCCGAGATTTGGGCCGATTGGTTGCAATCGGTTCGGATCATTAACTGATTTTGCTTTATCGCTTGCCTTCCTCAATCGGGAAACTTTCCTTCCAGTGGGTGCGCGCAAGCGCACCCACTGGGTGTAGTCCCCGAGATTCGGGCCGATTGGTTGCAATCGGTTCAGATCTTTAACTGATTTTGCTTTATCGCTTGCCTTCCTCAATCGGGAACTTTTCTTCCGGTGGGTGCGTGCAAGCGCACCCACTGGGTGTAGTCCCCGATATTCGGGCCGATTGGTTTCAATCGGTTCGGATCTTTAACTGATTTTGCTTTATCGCTTGCCTTCCTCAATCGGGAACTTTTCTTCTGGTTCGGATCTTTAACATCTTTTGCTGACTGTCGTGTCTCTAATCCCATCTTGCTGTTCCTCTCAGGCTGTTATGGAAGAAAAACGTGAGGTCTTCGAGAAGCTCCTTGATGCATACACTACCAGCCTCCGAACTCTTGCCCAGGTTCAGCTGCAGGTCAACAACCAGTCGGCTGAGATTGCTAAACTGAAAGGTAACTTCTCTACCCTCTCCGCCTTCTCTCCGATTAAACACTTGCTTTTGTTCTCATATCTTCATGCTCTCTCCTAGCTTATATTCCCATGGTAGATGACCTTCAGGGCCAAATTGCTGAATTAACTGCAGAACTTGACCAATATGGTCCAGCACTCGCCAAAGCCAAGGAAGAAGCGACCCGACTGCAGGGAGTAGAAAACGATCTCAATCGGACTATCCAGGGTCTTCGCTCGGAAATGGCCGCCCTTGAGAGAAAACATTTGGCCGACATCGCTGCTGTGACGGCTGCCGGTGATGGCCTCATTGCCGAGAGAGATGCTGCTGTTGCCGCCCGAGAGGCCTTGCAAGCTGAAAGGGATGAAGCAGTCGCCGCCCGTGACTCCATTCGGCGAGATCGCGATGAACATGCTGCCAAGTTTGAAGAATTGGAGAAACGCAGCTATGAGGAGACCACCCGGCAGCGCCGCCGAGCCAAAGGCTTCTGCGATACAATGATCGAAATGGACGTCCTTCTTAGCGGTGAGTGTTTCTTGCACCTTATGCGCTTTCCGATTGCTCTCCTCTCTTATCTTATTGCTCATACTTCCTTTTCGTGACACAGAAGCTTGGCCCGAGTCCGAAGCAGCTACCTATGCAGCCGTCGCCAAGTCCCGAGAGGACACCATTGCTGCCGGAGGGACCTGCGACCGTGAAGATAACGTCTGGACCCGGCATGAATATCTGATTGGCACCAAAGCCCGCATTCCTGTTATCAAGGGCATTGCCCTGTCCTTCAAGCTCGGCATCCTGAAGATTGCTGAATCATTGTGGTCGCCGACTGAGCTTAAGGTCGGACTTCAGAAGATGAAGAACGCTGCTGACTCCTCTGCCGAGATCCACGAGGGGGAAATACAAGATGAAGAAGATTCTGACAAGGGGGAAGCTCCGAATGCTACCACTGAGCAGACTCGGACTCTCCTGAAGGCCATCCAACGTCGAATCGATGTGCTGCTGAACTCTGCCGGTCGGACTGGCGCGGAAACCGCCCTTCAGACCGTGCTGAGCTGGTACCCTCAGGTCAAAACCTCCCAACTTTACAGCCTCCGAGAGAGCGCCTTCGATCTGCTTGAGAAGACCTATGCCGAAGTCAATCGGCTAGCCAGCACTATGGTAAACTGGTTCTCTCCATACGAGTATACTCCGTATCTCGACGAGGGAGGGAACCCGCTCCCCGCTCCTACAATATCTGGCCTGGCCGAAGAGCTCTCCGATAGCGGCTCATCTCAAACATCTCCACGATCCAAGCAGACTGGTGCCACAACTTCTGAAGCGCAATCGGATCCGACTGCTCCGTCTTCTAGCTCAGTGCCTCCGACTGCCTGAGTCATGCTATCAACTGTGTTACTTGCTGTAGCTTGCCGATACTAGATCGGTTTTATCTTATTTTTTAAGACACAATTTTAATTCTGTCGACACCCACTGGGTGTTACTTCGATGTAATGCACTTATTCGGCCTTGGGCCTGCTATTTCTTATTCGATCCGATTGCTTGGCTTTTGCTTTTACTTGTGCGATCAACTTTGCGTCTTTGTCGGTTTCCTTTATCGGCTACACTTGGGGGTGTCTACCGTGTCGACCCTGCTGCCGTCATGCGGTCTGCAATCGGATCAACGGTAGACTACCAGCCAAGGTTCGATAAGTTTTTATTTTTTACACAACAAGATTTTAACGCAAAGGATTCTGCAATAGTAGGCGGCGATTGCGCGCTACCGGGCTCGATGTCCTGGTTCGCAGCGCAATCGGTAGCTTTGTCTCATCGAATGTGCCCTTGGTGGCCTGTTTCGGATTGTTTCCCGAGGATTCGTACTGCCGACTGCCCCAATCGCAGCCCTTCTCAATGCCCCAAACCTTTTAGTGATTTGTGCTCAAGCTAGGTGTCCGATTGAGTGTCAGCCTGCAGTCCCTGTGCCGCGATGGCTTATTTTCTTGACCTCGTGGTCGGCCAGTCCCCGGGTGTGTTATACACATCTCGGGTATGACTGAGCGTCGCCGATCGTGGCTAGCTTTTCGAATGACATTATACAAAGACACTCGAATGCTCATTTTCAGAGGCATGATAACTTTTACTGATTGTTTGCCGAATGGCTTACATAAACTTCTGCCGCTCAACTATAGAACGGACATAACAACTCGGCGTTCCACGGCCGCTCCGTCTCTGCTCCTGACGTGTCCTTGTGTCGAGTGCCCTTGGTACAGTCGATCAGATAATAGGAATTGTTCTTGAGCGCTCTGCTGATAACGAATGGCCCTTCCCAAGGTGAGGATAGCTTGTGCTGCCCATCTGACTTCTGGATTCGGCATAGCACCATGTCTCCTTCTCGGAAAGCGAGAGGACGAATCTTCTTGCTGTGGTAGTGACGCAACTTCTGCTGATAGACTGCTGACCTGGACAAGGCCAACAGGCAAGCTTCTTCTTTGAGGTCGATGCCATCTTCTCGTGCCAATCTGGCTTCTTCTTCGGTGTACAGGGCATGCCGAGGTGAGTCGAACTCGATGTCGGACGGGATGACTGCCTCTGAACCATACACTAGGAAGAAAGGAGTGAATCCAGTCGACCTGTTTGGTGTGGTCCTTAGGCTGAACAGTACTGCGGGAAGCTCTTCAATCCATGCTCCGGGTGCCCTCTCGAGTGGCTCTACCAATCTGGGCCTGATACCCGATAGGATTAATCCATTTGCTCTTTTGACTTGACCGTTTGATTGCGGGTGCGCCACAGACGCGAGATCAAGCCGAATGCCCTGCTGAGATGCATATCGGGCCAGTGCACCCTTCGCAAAGTTTGTGCCATTGTCGGTGATGATGCTGTTAGGCACACCATATCTGCATACAATGTCGGCCACAAACCTAACTGCAGTCGGGCCATCCAGCTTCTTGATCGGTCTAGCTTCAATCCACTTGGTAAACTTATCCACCGCAACCAGGAGATGTGTCATGCCACTTCGAGCTCTCTTGAATGGTCCGACCATGTCCAAACCCCATATTGCAAACGGTCATGATATTGGGATTGTCTTCAGTGCCGATGCTGGCTGATGACTTTTTGCCTTGAAACGCTGACAACCCTTGCAGTACTTCACCAGATTTTCAGCCGTTGCAAGGGCAGTCGGCCAGTAGAAACCATGTCGGAATGCTTTGCTGGCAATGGCCTTTGCAGACGCATGATGACCACATTCACCTTGATGAATGTCTCTGAGAAGCTCCAAACCTCTGTCCTCTTCCACACATCTCTGGAGGATACCAGTCGCACTCTTGCGCATCAGCTCATTGTTGATTATTGTGTATGCCCAAGATCGGCGGCTGATTTTCCTTGACTCTGCTAAATCTTCTGTGAGGACTCCGTCTGCTAGGAAATCTCTAATCGGATGTGCCCATGACGGCGCACTGACCACTGCCATTACTACCGCATGCTGGGGTGGGACTTCTTCTTGGACCTCAGTTTCTTGACCACTGGCCTCCGAGATCTCGGTCTCTTGCACTTCTGCCATCTCTATCTCTGCTTCTGAACTGCCGACTGCGGCGCCTGGCACGCATTCTGATGAGGACATCTCTACTAATGTTACACCCACATCTTCACCAACTACACATACTGGACCAGTTACTAGAGCACGTGCACGTCAACTAAATTATCAGGTACTTTCGTTTCTTGCGAATCCTTCTAATGTTCATGAACATATGATGCTGCCTAAATTAGATACTTTTGTTTTGCTTATGAATGAAGGACCTAGCATGGACAAGAAGGACGGTCATTGGAGCGGGATCAAGCATGGAGAAGAAGGAGCGCGCGCGGGAAATAACAATGGAGCTTCCAGTGGGGATTTTCGCACTTTGAAGCCACCATAAGGCATGCATGAAGGCTTGGACGAAATACACGAGATGCCACTTCATTATTTTCGTCCAAGAGCAATTATAGGTGCTGCGTCACCTTAATATTGGGCTGGGCCCATGTAATTTCGAAATACCACATTATAGGCTGTTTTTAGAGTCCGTATGTGTGGGGAAACCGAGTTAGGGTTGTTTTCGGGCCCCACCTCCAAGGGGTCACAAAAATCCCCTCTGTTCCCCCCATATATACAGCCCTTAGGGCGTCGTTTAGACTTGGGTTTTAATTAGATTTAAGTTAGCCATAGCCGCAACTTCGAGTTCTTCGTTTGTGTCGTCCGACCAGGCCAAGACCGCATTGGAACCCCAACTTCTGTTAATCTTTCATCTTATATTCGCAATATCCAGATTGCAATTCTTAGTTCTTGCTTGTTCTTCGATTGCTTGCAGGAATTGACCTTCGTGGTCAGGTTGATCGTGCATCCGCGGGATCAATAACCTCTTGGAGTTGGTTTAGCGATTGCTAAGGCGCAACATCTTCGCACGTTCGTAGTCGGGTCGTGAAAGTCTATTCCACCAAAATCGATCTCCATCATCTCATCGAAACATCGGGACACCTTCGCCTCTATCACATTCGGCAGCCCCTGGAGTCGGAGCTTCATCATTGCAATCGGCAATTTCTGATGTCATTGGCTCTTCGGAGGTTGTGCCTTCTGGCGCAGCCTCTACTCGCTTCCCTCTAGCTTTGCTCTTCTCTTGTTCCTCTGCAGCCCCTGGCCCGCAATCGGCAGCCCCTGGTGCTGTTGCCGAGACACCCTGAGCGCCTGACTGCTTCTTCATGGTTGCTGGTTTGGCCGGTTGAACTTCTTTTGCCTTTCTTAATGCTTCAAGATCGGTCTCCGAGATAAAGATGGACTCCGACTCTGGAGATGGTGTGATGGACGGCTTTTTGATGTGCTCCAACGATACGCCTGGTGGGATTGCTTGTCTTGTGGAGCCGAGCTTGGACAACGCATCTGCTGCCTCGTTGTTTGCTCTTGGCACATGATGGAACTCGCAACCTTCAAAATATCCGCTGATCTGCTGCACCAGGAAGCGATAGCTTGCCATGTTAGCATCCTTTGCATCCCAAGTGCCCGAGCACTGCTGTACCACCAGGTCGGAATCACCAAAGCACTCAATATTCCGAATACCGATTTCCTTGGCAAGCTTGATACCATGCACAAGGGCTTCGTATTCGGCGACATTGTTTGATGCTGCGAAGTGAATCTGGAGCACATATTGCAGTTGATCTCCTCTTGGTGAAGTGAGCACCACACCAGCCCCTAGGCCATTCTTCATCTTGGAGCCGTCGAAATGCATTCGCCGGGAATCCGACATTGGGAGCTGTGGCATGTACTGACTTTCAGCCCAGTCCACTAGGAAATCGGCCAATGCTTGTGACTTGATTGCCGTTCTCGGCTCATACTGGATGCCATGACTAGCGACTTCAATTGCCCACTTCGCCACTCTTCCGGTTGCATCTCTGCTTCCCATGATGTCGGCCAAAGGAGCCGAACTGACGACGGTGATCAAGTGAGCTTGAAAGTATGGCTTCAACCTCTTGGCTGCCATGTATACTCCATAGCACATCTTCTGATAGTGAGGGTAGTTCTTCTTGGATGCCAAGAGCACTTCGCTGATGTAGTATACTGGACACTGAATTTGCTGTGTCTTGTCCTTCTCGGGCCGCTCCACCACCATAACTGCGCTGATCACCCGATTGGTTGCCGCAATGTATAACATCATTGGTTCCTTTTCAATTGGGGCAGCCAGAATCGGTGTCGTGGAAAGCATGTGCTTGAGCTCTCGGAATGCTTCATTTGCTTGAGGGGTCCAAGTGAACTTCTCCGTTTTCTTCATCAATTGGTACAACGGGATTGCTTTTTCACCCAACCGACTGAGGAATCGGCTGAGGGATGCGAGACAACCGGTGAACTTCTGCACTTGCTTCAGGGTTTTGGGCTGCTCCATGCGCTCTATTGCGGCTATCTTCTCAGGGTTGCATTCGATTCCTCTCTCGGAAACGAGAAACCCCAAGAGTTTGCCGGCTTGAACTCCAAATACGCACTTCTCCGGGTTGAGCTTGATCTGATAAGTTCTCAGGTTTGCAAATGTTTCCCTCAAATCATCCAACAGTGTGATTCCCTTTGCCGACTTCACCACTAAATCGTCCACGTAAACATGGAGATTTCTGCCGAGCTGAGAGTGTGTGCATCTCTGAATCGTGCGCTGATAAGTGGCACCTCCATTCTTCAGACCAAACGGCATGGTGATATAGCAATAGGCTCCGAAGGGGGTTATGAATGCAGTTTTTATCTGATCTTCCACAGCCAACTTGATCTGGTGATACCCAGCAGTAGCATCCAGAAAGGATAACAGCTCGCAGCCGGCCGTAGAATCAATCACTTGATCAATACGGGGCAGAGCAAACGGATCTTTTGGGCATGCCTTGTTCAGGCAAGTGTAATCTATACACATGCGCCAAGTCTTGTTCTTCTTCATGACGAGGACTGGGTTCGCCAGCCACTCGGGGTAAAATACTTCCATGATGAAACCTGCAGCCTGTAGCTTCGCCACCTCTTCGCCGATTGCCCTTCTCTTGTCCTCAGAAAAACGTCTCAAGGGTTGCTTGACCGGCTTCGAGCCTGGCCGAATGTGCAACTTGTGCTCGGCGAGTTCTCTCGGCACACCAGGCATGTCTTGTGGAGACCATGCAAAGATGTCCCGATTCTCACGGAGAAACTCGACGAGCGCGCTTTCCTATTTATCGCTGAGTCCTGCTTCGACTACAACAAACTTGGTTGAGTCGGAGGGATCTAGAGCGATCTTCTTGCTGTCCTTGGCCGACTGAAAAGCCGATTCCTCATCTACTCTCTTTGCCCTTCTCCCTCCGTGGGGGTGGTGGTGGGGGTGGAGGTGGTAAAGCTTCTCCCTTCGCAATTCTTCTCACAAAGTCACACTGCTGAGTAGTGTGCGCAGACGGCCTGCCAGGCGTGCTGTGCAACTTACATGGCGCGTCCAGCATGTCCTCGAACGTGTACTTGGGTTTCATCTGTCCCGGGGGTCTCACGTTTGGTCTCATCTTCCGACTGCCTCCTACAGCTGCTGGATCTTCCTCATTCTGGACAGCGGCCACCTGCCGACTGCCATACTGAGTATCGGGTTGTTCATCCTTGCGCTTGCCACTGTTCTGCTGGTTGTGGTTGTTGTTGTTGCGGTTGTTCTCCCTCCTTTCCTTCCGACTGAGGCCTTGGTTCCCTGTGTCCGACTGCGGAGCCCCTGGTGACTGGATCACACCTCCAACTCCGAGTTGGATAGGGCGCATCGCAGAATCGGACATAGCGAACGCATTTTCCACCTTCATGAGCTCGGCGAGTGATGTGAAGTCTTTGCGGAGCAGCTTGTGCTTCAGCATTGAATCAGCTAGGCATCCATCAGTAAAATACTGAATGGCCCGAATCTCGTGGACTCCTTCGCATGAATTCTTCAGCTTGATCCACCGAGATAAGTAATCTCGGAGGGGTTCGTCCTTGCCTTGCACACACAGAGCTAACTGCCGCGGGAGATTGGGCCTCTCGTATGTGCTCGTGAAGTTGTGGATGAATGCAGTCGTGAAATCCTCCCAGCAGTTCACACTGTCCTTGGGCAAGCTGTTCAACCACGTCCGAGCCGACCCCTGCAGCATCAAAGGTGCGTAGCGGACTGCTACACGCCGATTGCCTCCTGCAATGCGAACTGCTGTCAGGTAATCAGATAACCCGTCTTCAGGCTTCACAGAACCATTGTACTTGGGAGTGTCTCTCGGCAGCGTGAAGCCTTTGGGGAATTTCTCCGTCCGAATGCGATGACCGAAACATGGTGGGCCAGCTTCTCCTTCTTCATCTTCCTGAGCCTCCTTCTCCAGGAGCTCAATGCGATGCCTTGCATCATTTTGGCCGATTTGGCGAGGGCCAAGTCGAGCGCTAATTGCTGGTCTTGGCGCCGATTGCTGTGGCATTTCATTGCGCCTGCTGTTGACAGCTGGCTCTTCCATTCTTCTGCTTGCTGCTGGGGGTGGACGATTGCTTCTAACCTTGCTCTCGTGCCGAGATGGCGCGGGTTGGTGCCTGTTCTGGCGCGATGCATTTGGTCGCTGACTAGCTCCCGCATTCGGCCTCACAGTTCCTCTTGATGCCTCTGGTTCTGCATTTTGATTGCCCATTGCTACGAGCCTCTGCTCCTTTGCGGCTGCTATCAGCTCACGCATTCGGCGCGACTGCTCACGCCGCTCATCTCCTTCCAGGTCTTCTAGCTCAAGCTCTATCTGCTCGGCTGCTCTCAAGTTCTTGTCTGGTGTGCTGTAAGTTGGCCTTTGGATGAATGCCGATTGCGCCGGTTGCTCCGGTTGCACTGGCCTTCTCGGACGCTCCGGTTGCTCGGCTCCCGACAGCTGCTGGTTGACTGCCCTGCCTCGGCTTCTCAGATCTTCCAGCACTGCGGGCTCAATCGGCCGACGCGGTCCTGCATGTGCTGCATTGTACTCCCTTGTGATGGCTCCCAGCCTGCGCTCTTCTGCTAACACTTGCTCAGCTCTGCGAGCCAGGGCGAGCCGTGCTGTTTCCAGCTCCCTGTGCACCTGCTCCGGATCACCATTCCTGTTCACGGGTGTGTATAACACATCCCGCAACGCACTGGTGCCGATTCGCTCTGCGGCATCAGCTACCTCCTTGGCCTTTCTAGCCGCACTCGCTGGGTCTCGGTTAGTTGATGAAGATGCTCCCGCCATCATGACGGCAGCGTGCACTCGGCCTCCCTCTCTACCAGGCGCTGCACCGCAGCCCCTGGTCGAGAGCGGGTCCGTAGCACATGAGAAGACGCGAATATCCCTGGGATACGCCTCGGGGAAGCTGCCGATGAAGAGTCGATGACTGCCGACTTGCAGCGACACACCGGGCGGCAGGGGTGCTCCATCCCTGTACCGCGCCGAGTAGTCCACCACATAGTCAATTGCCCCACGCCTTAGAATCAGGCCAGAGGCGTGGCTCCCGCCCGATGCAGAGGAAAATCCCGTCCGGATCTTTACTCCAGTCGACGCCTCGGTCTGCCCCACGGTGGGCGCCAACTGTCGTCGATATTTAACAACAGATGCCATGGGATGGCTAAAGTGAGGGGGAAGACTCGAGGGAGAGAATGTCGATGGTGCCGGAATCGGGTTGGGCACAAGCACGGTGAAGACACCACGATGTACCCAGGTTCGGGGCTCTCCGGAGAGATAACACCCCTACTCCTGCTTGTCTCTTGTATATCAATGATCTGGCTACAATAACTGCTTCTCTATCTTCTCAGGGGAAGCTGAGCTCCGCCGCCGTGGGCAAGGTTCTCACCTGCTTCCCTGAGGAGTGACTACGAGCAGTGAATGAACTGGGAGGAAATGAGTTATGGTGCTACTAGTGCGGATCGTCCCTCACGCAGGAGGGGTACCCTGGCTCTTATAGTGTGACCCCAGGGTACTTCGGTAACTTCATTGCCGAATGGGCCCAGATGTCATCCTCTAATCGGCCTGGGCCCACCGACTGCTCATGTTGTAGGCTTGTAGGATGTAGGGATGAACAGTGGAGCTAGGGAGTATGGTCTTGTCGGCCTGTCCGCGGAATCGGCGGGGAGGTCGACACCATATCTCCAGCAAATCCTCGACGTGACTTGGCCTTCCTGCCACCCAAATATCTCGGGATATGGTATTTATGACCTCGTAATCATACCCCCGACTGGGTGGTAGGTGGTTCCGATTGCGCCTGGTCCGACTGGTGGTTCCTGGCGAGGTCGATTGCTCTGGGCAATCGGCTTGCTAGGTATCAACCCCGGACCAGCTGCCGACCAATCGGATGATTGTCTTGGTGAAGGAAAGGGTGGGCCGATTGCGCCTGGGCCGACTGCTGGCATTTGATACGGTTGATTGCCTTGGAGCAATCGGTCGTACATCTGCCCAGCTCGGCCCAGCTGCGGTCCAATCGGCCCATCCTTGTCTTGAAAGGTTACTTCCGCTTGGGTTAGCCTACCCGGGTACCAGTCCCCCGACATGCTTCGTCCCCGGATCTGGATGGAAACATCTAGATCTGGAACAGTACCGCATATCGGGCCTTACAGTGGACCATACACGACTCAGTCAGGCTGCCAGACGACCCAAGGACCCCTATGTCACACCTTAGCAAGTCTCCGTCTAACCCTCCTTCCGAAAACGGTATCAACCTGGTGCACAAGGATGTGACTCCTAGTATTACTATAATTATAGGTCGGTTCTACCATGTAAACCTAGGCCTCATCCCCCCATGTATAAGGCGAGGTCGGGGAAAGCTCGAGACACATTGACATCTCATCATCAATCTCGGTAAACTAGACATTGTATCCCCCTCTTACGAGATGACTATACACCCATAATCAAATCTAGCAGGAGTACGACTTTATTTCTGATTTGAGGGCACAAACCTGGGTTAATCCCTTGCCGTACTTTCAGCCACTCGAACCACCCTATCGGGATATCTACCGATTTTCTTCACCGTCAATGCATTTGTTGTCTCTTGATCTTTACTTTCTAATAGATCCTATAAATGTGCTTCTTTCTTCTTCTAGCATTAATACAACGATGAAAGAATTTTGTGCTTATGTCTCCTTCCCGTAAATTGACGATCTATAAATGTAAAGGAAGATCATTCATCAATTAATCGAACAGGACAAAGTGAAGTGAGTTAAGAAGATCGGGCGGCTACTCTTGAATTGTGGCTTTGTCTGGCGCTCTCTTTTCCATTTCTTTAGATGCTTTAACAATGACTTTTCCATGCCGTCAATTCATTAGGCATTCGACATCTTTAGCTTCTGCAGACTCTTTAGTTTGTTTCACTTCAACCTCTTCTGGGTCCTCCTCGAAGTCGCGGATAGCTTAACAAAACTCTGTCTTGTCTCCTCTTTATTTTAGAAATCCCATGGTTAGGTGATATGATTGCATGTGGAAGACCAAAATGCACCAGATTCGCCCCTTCGCTTTCTTGTACCTCGTCAACATCCTCCAACTCGCCTCTTCATTTCTTCTGAAATTCCTTCTTCTAATGTAGTAGGTATTCATGATCGTTTTACTTCAAACTTAACTATCTTTACCATTATAAGAGCATCTACAACTGGGTTGGGCTAATCCAGACCCCTATACGTTTGTAGACACGTTACACCTCTAGTTTTGTCGTTTGTGACCATGTACCTCAAATTGGATCCTCCAACAACATAAACTACATGTCATCGAACTACCAAAATTTGACATATTAAACTACCACTATAAATCATGGCTAATCTTCATCCAGGCCAGCCCTTCTCGCCATCAGCGTTGTGGCGAAAATAGTGATGGAAGAGGCAAAATAGATCGAGCTCGATCTACTACCTTTGTTGAGTGAGCCTTTCGAACTCATCCTCCTCGCAGAAAAGCAGCCCCGCCATGGCGTAGACGGGAGTTTGGCTTCTTTGCAATGCAAGGACACAGTTTTTTTTTTTTTTGCCTTTGATGCTTTTCGAAGATTTTAGCCTAGAGAACTTCCTTTCTCGGGCCCAAGGCGACAGACAACACCGCCTCCGCTGCCAAGGCATCCTTGAGGGCTTGTCCAATTCATGGATCAAGAAACCACAAAGTTGGATCCATCGCCCGCCATATACATAGATCACCGAAGAGGACCTTGAGGGCAAAGTGGAGCGAAAAGAAGTGAAGTGGCTACAATTTTATCCGAGAAGCAGATAATATCATATTTATATGGGATCAAGATGAACCATTGTGAGTTGAAGCCGACGTTGCAAAACACGCCCAAATATCTGCCCCACAGTATGGGATGTGCCAGTCAAATCAAGCCGAGCGTTTAGGGTACCCATCGGGTTAGATGATAAAAGAAACACCCAAACAACGTCCGAGCAAACGACCCAGGCATTTGGGACCTTCAATTGTAGATGCTATCTAAGCCAAGAGAAGAAATGGGAAAAGCTAGCATCTCCGTTATTCTACTGTAAGCTAAGGTTTTATTCCTCCCTCTGCCCGATCTGTATGAACTAGTACAAAATCCAACCGACCGTTCTCCAAATCCAATTCCAGAGCTCAATCGGGTCCTCACATCACCCTCCTTACGACGCTTAAGAGATGGAGTAGTACTAAGTTCGTACAGCAAACTAGTTCTTCATATCAATATGACGAGAAATGGAGGATATATATGAGATAAGATCGTCCCACCAGATTAAAGTGACCATTAAAAGAAAATGTCCACAACCGTCCCAACTGTAGCATCTTTACAATGACATGAGTTATGGTAAACAAACCAACTGGGTGAAGCAAGCCTCAACAGGAAAACACGACACATGATCATAGTGCCAAACTCGCCACAACACCAGCCTTTTGTCACCTTCCCGTCCCTTATGTTAAAAGACAGTCCATACAGCAGGCACCTAAAATATCATCTTTACCATGAAATTCAAAAATCAAACTCTCCTGAAGCCTGCAGACAGTAATACACAGTCAGTGAGAATTATAATTAGTGACTAGGCCATAAGTTCATTTCAATCAACAGCATACATGTCTTATATAGTTATTACCAAAAGTATTTTCCTGCATGTAACCAAAAGTTAAAAGTTGTTTGTAAACTCGACTATTATACATGGCTTGAGAAGCTACTCAGACATAAGCAACTTTCACCTGACTACAAATAAATAATTCAGTCAAATCAACCAACATAAAGATCAAGTCTAAACCACTATTTTGATGTATATCAAAAATAGCGTGCATAGTTCGTGATATTACTAAAGTTCGTGCAAAAAATGTACTTTCAGCGAGTTTTTATTGCTTACAAAGTCCAGATGTGTGACCCAAGTAGCAAGAAACAACACAGTTCAATTGCTCAATCATGTTTGTATCACAATAGATCCAAAGATCAGCAAATCATACATTCACAGGTTTGACCAAAACATTATGATACCCACCTTGTTGAATAGAACATCTCTGCCATTCAAATGCATGATTCCATCCTTCAAAGTGCACTTCCAGCGATTCTTTGTCCTTGTTACCTATGTAAACCAGCAAAAGAGATTAAGACACAAGGGCCTGAAACTAAAGAGGTAAAGCAAGTACTGCTGAGCCAATACATTATCTAAATAAAAAAGAAGCAGTATTACTTTGTCAAATTGTGCAAGGACAAGGTGCTGCGTGTTAGGTTCCTCGTCACCGTCCTGTAGGTCATCTATCTCATCATCGTCGTCGTCATCTTCATTAAGAGGAGGTTCATCATCATCATCATCCTCGCCCTCCGTACTGTTTCTTGGCATTGGTGTTGCAACAGCAGGTGTCGGAGTTCGATATTCCGCTAAAAAATCAAAATATCACTACGATAATTACACTCAAAATACATAGAAAATGTTGTGCAAGGTCCAGAACAAAGTCCACAATTCATGAGAAACTTACAAGATTCCCCAGGGGTGTTGTAGTCTTCGGCTGGAACTCCAGGGAAGAAAAACTGCTGAAAATTACAAGAATCATGTTTAGTCAAAGAATCTCAAGATCTAAGATAGACCGATCGAAGTCTAGAGTTATATACATCATTGTAGTCATCTTGTATCCCGTCCCGTTGAGGAAGAACTGGAGGTATTGTGCTTTCTTTGATAGAAGATGCCTTAGTTACTAACTCTTGCTTGTTCATGATGAAATTCCACACCTGTTGTGCATTATCCTAAATAAAGACCAAAAAAGGAGGATGAACTTCCCAAAACAAACACAAATAGGAACTCGGTATTAACGAATAAAATGAACAGTTGTTAATAATATGGCAGTGTCCAGTATTAGCACTAAGCAATATCAAAATAGAGAGCATTTGCAGGAAGCTCCAAGACATTTAGAAAAACTGCAGAAATCTGAAATCCAAATTTTGACTTTTGTGCTAAAATAGTAAATACAGACTGGCAGATGATGTATTAATATATTAGCGTAAAAATGGATGAAGTGTGGGCCCACATGCCAAAAATACCAGCTTAGAAACTATCATTTGACCCTTCAGTGATTACAATACCTAACGTATATCACAACCAGATTAGTTGCAATTCTCTTTAAAATATCATGTGATTTTCATAATTTGGCAGGAACTTTAAGAAAAACATGCTTGCAACATCCTAGTAAAATATACTGAGCATATCATGATATCAATATTTGAAGTGACTGGGAACTTAATCTAGGTCCACAAAATGTTAAGTTGAGAGATGATGAACTAGCACATACTCCCTCCGTATCGGTGCATTAGTCATCTTAGGTTGTGCAGCGCGACCAAGGTGGAGGGGAAAATGAAAGAACTTAATGTTTGTTTTCTAATTAATACTGTTGCATGCAATGAACTGACCACTGCATGCCGTGCTAGGTAGTCTCAAGTCATTGAAAACATACACACCCTACATCTCTTATTGGTTGATTACTTTATTCATGTCAAGAAACAAGGAACGAGATGAGAGTTAATGCACCACGCCTAAGTGTTTTGGGATTATTTGGTTTTGGTAACGTGCCTAATGCACCGGTACGGAGGTAGTACTGAAAACTAGTATTAGACAGCCAACTTATGAGGTGTTGCTATATTATTCAGGTTGCAACTAGATTATATATGTATTTAATACAAATCGAAGTAAATACTGAAGCTCACACACAAAAAAAAAGTTTCCAATCCAAACAGGCCAATAGGGTAACAAACTCAGTCCATAATCATAATCACATCGCTTGTCAATTAACTAAGGCCCAGTTTGGATGCGAAGTATTTCCTAAATACCATGTTTTCATAAAAACTGTAGTATTAAATACTTTTAAGGCCCCGCTTGATAACAAGATCCGTTTGGCATCTGAGTATTTAGAGAATACTTCAGTTTCCAAAAATACTGAAGTATTAAATACTTTTTAGGTGTTTGGATTTAGGAGTAATAAATATTGTAGTTTTAAAACTGCAGTATTCTCTAAAACTGAGGATTTTTTTGAAGTATTGAAGAAAGAGGTCTGACCCTCCTTTTTCTAAAACTGAGAAAGGAGAAAAACTGAGGTATTGGTTAGCCACGCACTAAAATACTATGGTATTGATATACTTTGGTTTCGAAAAAACTGAGGTTCCGAACAAGCCGCACAGTTTTTTCAAAAGCCATAGTAATCCAAAACCTAAGTTTTCTAATCTGTGGGAATGAATACTCCGGTTTCTAAAAAACATAGTTTTTCTCAATTTTGGCGAAATCACCCATGCATCTCGCAGGTGCTGTTTACCGTAGTTTTGACTTGCTGCGCCTAACTCAGCTACACTCAAGGAGCTGATCTACGTGCAGAAACGGACGCCGAATGCACGCAGCTATTCCATGCACGTCAAGTTCTTTCCTAGCCGGGGAACAATCATTTGCGCATCTAGGTGCACCTCTGGACACATACAATCAATAGGCTAGCCGGGAAAAAATCATTTGCGCATGTAGGTGCACCAATGGACACATACAATCAATAGGCTAGCTAGCTTTAGCCTGCTCATTACGAGTGTGCTCCAACAACCAATCAATCTACTCCATGGGCAAGTTTGGTTTAACTCGTGCACTACTCGCGTAATCAGCAGCTAGCGACCTGATAGAAGTGTGCAAGGTCGTTGGATTGTAGCATGTGCTGTCATCCCAACCAACAGAGGCATCCGTAAAAAACAAACTACATAACCTGAAATGCCTAATAATCATGAGATAGATTAGACTTCGCTTAACCCATAGAGATCTGGACATAGATGGCAACGTCAAAAGGCACTCTGCCCCACGATTTCTCTCGGTTCGGTTTAGAAAAAAGAAGCACGGGCCTATTTGCAGATACCTCAAAAAGGCTACTGTATGAGAGAAACCCGGGTATCTTAACTACAGTATTTCTTTCATCCAAACACCTAATATTTAAGTATGAAGGTTTTTCCACAAAACCATGGTATTCCCAGAAAGCTGCAAAAAAAATGCATCATATTGGCCTCACACCCATTGCTTCTCTTCTGGGCTTAGGTCGTAAGGCATGGTTAACCATGCACGGCAATATCTCATGATGGTTCATGGTACTAATTAATTCATTTCTTTCCTATCTAGAGCAATGTAATACCATAGTTATGAGATATGCCGATGTCTATTCTTTGTGGTCACTGCCAGTATGTGACATAGGACCAAATTGGTTTCGTGGCCTTGTATGTGTATAGGTGTTGAATTGAGGTATGAGATGTGTACATCTCTTACCTCGGATGGTTACATAGATTTGATGCTACTTACAAACAAGATACTTTGCGATATTTGTATTCTTTTAATGTATCGGTGTTAACACACAAGCTAAGCCAAATTTTCCACCTTATTCATGATTGAATTGCTTTCAACGGCTAGTTGCTAACGTAGTATAAAACGAAACATAAAACTCTACTTAATACAACAATTGCCAAACGCCGCTTGGTTTTTCCAATACTGAAAATTACTGGCACTCCATGCCTACATGTTATAATATTGTGATTTTCAGATAATGTGGTTTCTAAACTACCTTGCATCCAAACAAACTCTAATATGATAGTAACCAAAATAAAATAGTCCATCCTATCATCGACTATCCACGCCACACGTTCATACTGGGATTAAGAAGTGAAAAAAAAAATTATAAATAATTTTCAACAGTACCTTTGACACCACAAATTCGGCAACCTGGTCTGCACATCCATCCTGTTGTGGCACAAATGAACCAGAAGGAAGCTGACCAGGATATTCATCCCTCTTCCGTTTTCCAGAAGACATCATCAGAAAATCCTACAAATTAAAATGAACCAAGTATAAATGCATATAACATATATAGTGGAAATCATGATTCTGATAAGGCTATTTATCAAGGATTCAGCACTTCTGTGAGGATCTGATAATCCGGCAAATTGGGTTCAACAACTCAGCCAAAGATAAAACTCATGGTCTAAAGCTGCAATCAATCCACTAGTAGTTTCACACGTTTGTGTGATAACTGCATGTAGTTGATATGTATTTTTACATGTATAAATCATTTGAATGTTCTTGCTAAAGAAATGTTGAACTTCAGAGGTTGCATATACGAGGGAGGTACATTTCAGAACACATAACTTACAAATAAATAAGTGAAACTTCATTTCATTAGAAATAGAGCTGTCAAAATTGCTCTTCGTTTCACCATATACCAAAGTAAATCCCCTTAGTTTTGATTTGCCTATACACACCAAAAGGTCACGAAGAATAAATAGAAGAAAAATAGAAGAAAAAAAATATGCTTTACTACTTGACTATTAGATTGTTCTTGCTTAACCAATATGACATCAAGAAGATATGGTGCCATGAGAGCAATGTTCGTATGTGTGCAATGAACTAATTTTATGTTCCAATTATTTCAAAATACAATGGTACAAATGAAGTAGGTGAAAAGGTTAGCAAAAGATATAGTTGGTATTGTGGAAGGATCCTCAGCCAAATATCCCTGAATATCATTCAGACAGAGGAATACGCACAAGTTCTATTGTTCCTTCTAGACTGAAGGAGCCAATACCATTGTAACATAGCTAGTAACCGATGTGTCCTTTTTTTGGCAAAAGTAACTAATGTGATGAGAACTCCAGATACGTGGGTTACTAACTACAGTACAGAACAGTAAGCCAATAGAAAAAAATCATCAGAAACGATATCTCTGAAAACAAAACAGATACTAATAACAGGGGGAAAAGAAAAGAAAAAAGTAATTGCAACTGTGCTGTAATCTTATCCTGTACCTTAGTCAGTGGCTGAGGTTGCATCATCCTGTCTGGATCCTCTCGGCTCTCCTCATAAGCTGTACAATTAAAATTGTCCAAACCATCATTGCTTTCCTCGATCAATATTGCTCCAACCAAACAAAGACGAAGGACATGCCGAGAACAAAAAGGATGCACATACCAATGTTGACATCAACCCCCAGTGGTCTCTGATTCATCCAGGGCGATGGTGGCTGCTGCAAAACAAACTTCAAAACATCAGTCTCAGCTAAAACAAACAAAATCACTTCCGCACACAAACCAGCAAAATTACAAATTCACTTTACCATATAAGGGCTTGGGCGGCCAGTTTTCGGATCAGCCCCATTCATCCCCATCCCGTTTCTGATGTCACTAATTGGGGATTGGGCATAATCCGACGGCCCCGTGGGTATATTGTACATCCCTGTATCGATCCCTGGAAGTGGTGTCTGGATCGGGGTCTGCAGCGGCGTCTGCAGGCAAATACAAGCAACCACATCAAGACCCACCACAGAGATCGTGGCCAGTTTGGAGGGATAATCGAGGGATTATGTCTCACCGGTGGGAACAGCATGTCGGCGGTTGGGGTGGCGTACTCCTCGGACGTGGCCTCGTAGGGCACGTTGAGGTCGTGCACGGGTGGAGTCGCGCCGGCAGCAGGAGCGCCTCCAGCGGGCGCGGCGGGGGGCCTGTTGCGGTCGATGTTCCCTGAGATTGCGCCACAGTGCAGCATCTTCATTTCCCAGAGCTAGGGTTTTGAGCGGAATCGGAGAGGACACCGTCAAATCGCAGGAATTAACCAGCAATTCGAGAGCACAGGGGGCTAGGCAAATCGGCGGAACTTACAGCCTGGAGCTCGTTGAGGACGGCATCGCCAACGCCGTAGGTGATGAAGTCGTCGCGGACCTTGGCGACGACGTCGTCTATGACGGAGATGTAGACGGTGGACACGTTGCCGCTGGCCATGGCGGCCGGCGTAAGCGCCTAGGGTTAGGGTTTGCGTGGGAGGCAGCGACGGCGAGGCGGGCTGCAGCTCGAAGGAGGGGAAACGGGGGGCGGGGAGGAGGAGGCGGACGAGACAGATGGGGAATTAAGGAGAGAATATAAATAGGTTTGCATCCGGTGGCGTCACGTGGCCGGGTATTTGTAGCCCTTCCCCGTCCGCCAGTGACTGCCACTCCACCCACCGCCTCGGGGAGTTTCGGGAAAAGGGATCGATTCGGTTTGTGGCTTAAAAAATCAGGTTTGTACTGTGTTCATTTTCTATAGTGATGGAATATCAAACATATCAAAATCTATCTTTATAGGAGAACCTCTTCTCCCTACCCCCTCTCCCGATCCCGTCTCCCGGCCCCGTGCGGCAACGCCGGGCCGCACCGGGCGGCCACCACCGGCGCCTGCTCTCGACCCTACCCTAGGCCTTCCCCATCCCGCCGCCGCTGGTGACGTCGCTGACATGGCCCGTGTGATCCGGCGGCGGCGGATCTCCTCGGATGTCGATCTGGAGGGCGAGGGCGGTGACGTTTCGATCTGGCTTTCTCCGGCGACGATTTGTGGGGGTGGCGGCAATCATGGCGCAGCTGCGACGGCCGGAGGCGGCGGCACTCGTGGGTGGAGACGGCGGCAACCTGACCCGATCTGGGCCTTTGGGCCGGGTGGGTTCGGAAACTCGACCTACGTCTCTTGTTGGTGCTCCGGTGACGGCACACGGAGGTGACCAGGGCTTCTCCTACAGCACGAGGTCGCCTAGGGTAGCAGCCCTTGGCATGGTGGCGGGAGCCTACTTCTTCGCCGAAGGCGATCGACCATGGCTGGTTGTGGTTTAGATCCCACATCTAGCCGGTCCTAGGGTTCCAAATCGCGTCAAGAAAAAGATCTGCCTGGCGCATGTTCTCTTTGATCTGGCCGGAGTGTCGGGTTCCAAAAGGCTCCGCCGGCGAACACCCATGGGAGTGTGCCTGGAGATTGCTGGATCAGATGGGATTCGGTCGCACTGCAAGGAGTGTCGCGAAGCTCTGCTTCTGTTGCCATCATGGGCAAATCCAGGGTGAGGTCAGAGGCGGAGAATGTCATGAATGTTGAGATTGGAGGACTAGCAATGATGATTGGAGTATTTGCGTTGATGAGGAACTGGCTCGGAGTTTCAGGAATCGTGATAGCAGTACGTAAGCGGGGGCGACAACATAGGTGACGTTAAAAGTCCTACCTTTCAGGATGAAAATCCAAGGTCTGGCCTTAATTGGTTGTGTCTGACAATGGTCTTGCTGAAGACATTGTTTTGAGAGCGGAGACTATCGTCAGGGTGAAAATCCAAGGTCTGGCCTTAATTGGTTGTGCCTGGCACTGATTCCTTCTTAAAGGCGTTGCTTTTGAAGAATTGGACATCAGGTGTTGGCTTGGTGGTGGTTGTGCTGCTGCTACAAGGATTGTAACTCTGTAGCAGCACTTTTCTTTTTATTTCTTCTGTTTTTGTTTTCGTTGGCTGAGTGCATCTGTACCGCCTTTTGGGCATTGCGTAGTTGCAGAGGCCGAGTGTAATTGGTATCTTTCAATATTAATATATTTTCCTTTTCCAAGAAAATGCACATAAAAGATGGTATTATGGAGGGTTTTTTCATTGCTAAATCATTATATTCTTCTTCAGCGCGCAATATCAACAGGTAGCGAGGAGAAATAGTAGCATACGGAGAAAAAATGTCTCCATCAAAATGTTCATCAACGCGATAAGACATCGTCTAAACGGTGCAATCCGACAATATATGTCAAGGTTTAAAAGAAAAATTAGGAGAAATCGCTTAATTAGTGTGCTTGCTAACTCTTTAAAATATAAAAAACTCTTGAATTCCGAAAGGAAAATATTGGGTCTATTTTTCTCTTAAATTGGGTAGGTTGTGTTCCTTGGTAGGCAACCAAAGACTACTTTTCTTTGGAAAATGTTTCGCGCCAACCGGCTAGTCCTCCTCCTTCTCCTCTCTCTCCCCCGACGCGAACCGTCATAGCCGCCTCCTTCTCCCTCTCCCCCGACGTGAGCTGTCATGGCCACCGCCTCCTCCCATTCCTTCGAAGTGAACCGCCATGGGGGCCTCCTCCTCACTTACCCTCGATCACCCTCGTTCTACAACCACTACCAAAAAGCTCCAATCCCTAAATGGAAGGCTCCAATCGGATATAGAGAAAGCTGAAAGCGACCAGTGCCATCAGGGAAAGCTACAACTACAGGTCAAAAATGCTACAATCTTCGATGAAAAAAGCTTTGACCAAAACGGTAGAGAAAGGCTTGATTAAAATTTGCTCAAAAAATATATGCAACCGTTGGAAAGAAAAGTTCTAATCATAGATGTAAAAATCTCCAACCACTAAGAGAGAAAGATTCAATCGGTGACCCTTGAGGGGGGAAAGCTACGACCGATGATTGGCGGTGAGTGAGACGAAGATGATATATGTTTTTTGTTGGAACCCACACTTTGTTTGCTACAGCCGGTGGAAAATTTTACCTACTATCAACGGCCCGAGGAGAGATGCGGCTTTTGTGAGCTCGTAGTATCTGACGAACCATGCATTCGCGTAGAGGAGAAACACACACAGGCCACGTCTTTGACTTCTTGCTTTGGGAGATGGTGAGGAACGGTCGTCGTGCTCCCATGTACATCCAGTGGTCCCGGGAGTACGAATTCAGCGTGAAGAGTGCGACCGACCAAAACTTGGGTCGGCCGACTGGCGCCTAGCGCTTAACTTTTACTTTTGTATTAATCATTGGTATGGTTTTCCCCTGCCTAGTTTTTCATAACATGGTTGCTGCTCTTTTCTTTTTATGTTATAATATTCATGCCCTGCATTAGTTTTCATAACATGGTTGTTTTGTTTTTTCTTTCATCGATAGATGCACTTTATATTGAGTCTCGGGTCGTCTTATTGATTCTTTCACTTACACATATATAAATTGATGCGAGATATTGTAAACAAACGATGTGGTACTATTAATTAGTAAATGGACTTTTTCCAAGCGAAAAACACGAGAAGTTTAGGCAATCATCAATGTAACGATTTGACCTCACGTCAAGAGTTCGATCCCTCTCAGCATCGCTATTTTTTGCGTGGGTGGATGCCTCCTTTTTTTAGGGATTCTCAATCTCTTTATTCACCCAAGGGAATATTCATTCGGATAAAGCTAGGGTCATGAGGACAAGTGAGCCACAAGGGGTGGATGCCTTCTGCCTGGTTGCAAGTGTAGAGGGTAGGCTCAGACCAAACAGGTGATACCAACTGCATACGAATTGAACCATACCGATGTGGCCGACTAACCGTGAGAAGCCCAGCACATCCAAGTGGCCAGTCATAAACATATATTTTTAGTTTTGCAGTGGATTACTGTAACAGCCTGGGAATTCCACCCTAATTAAAAAAATTGTTGGTTGCTTAATTTTGTTGCTTGTTAGAACTGTTTGCAGTATTTGTTTCGCCAATCTATTAATTGATGATTATATTTCCCCCTCCTTCTCGTACCGGCATGCGTGACCGAACCTTCCCACAATGGCACACATCCTTTTGCGACACCGGGTTTCACCCGAGCACCGTCGCAAGTCCCAGCACAAGACCAGCCATCACCATCGGAATGAAAACCCCGTTTATTTAATAAACGAATTATTTTATTGGACGCCGGAAATGTTCTCAGAACACCATCAAAGTGAGGTAGAATTGACCGGTTCGACGCGCTGAGCGTGTGGTTCAAAGATTTACTCGAATCGGAGGTCGTATGGACACCCGGCGGCCAGAAACGTGAACACCAGACATGCGAGAGATAAATCGGGAGCGTTTGCGTAAACTTGCTAACCAGGCCAGCCTATAAATAGACCACCACTTTCTCCCACCCATTTTAGGGTTCCCCCTAGTCCATTTTTGCAGCCACCCCCTCCAAAACTGCAAGATCTGCCTCCCAAAGCCTCCCACCTCGAAACCCTAGCCCCAATGAGCCCTAGCCGTCGGATCTGGCGATCTGAGGGCCCTGGAGGTGCCACATCACCCCCGGAGGGGATCCAGCAGCCTCCCAGCGCAGCCGGGCTGATCCAGGCCCCGCAGGCCCGTCGTCGTCCGCCACCGGGCCGAGCCGCCGCCACCTGAGCCCTCCTCTCATGGAGCCGCCGCCAGCGCCTCCAACTCCGGCGAGACGCCGGCAGCCGTTGCCACGCCGCCGCCTCGGTGACCTCCTCCAACGGTCGCCGCCTCCCGGATCCGGCAAGGGGCCGACCGGATCTGCGCCTCCTCGCCGCCCCTCGCCTCCCCTACGCCACGCCGCCTCGGCAGCTCGCCGGAGTCTGGCACCATCGCCATCGCGTGGAGTTCCTACAGGACGACGAGCACGCCCACTCGTCCCGCTCGCCCACAGGGTGGGCCGGCCTGCAGCCCCCGCGCCCTAGGCGGCCCAGCCAGCGCCCAAGGCCCATCCTGCATGCCCCCGTCCTGCGCCTCTTCTCGCCCGCGGCGAGAGCAGGTTATCTTCCGCCCACTGCTCCATGGGTCGTGGCCCGCTCGGTGAGCACAACGCCCCCCTTTTTCCCTTTGTTGTTGCTCCTGTTGGGCTCGGCCCAGTACTATATGACGCCATGTGCGATAGTTAGCTAAGTGGTGCCCCTGTTATGCCTATTTCTTTGATGTTTCGGCCCGAATAGTTATTTATTTTCTAGGATTTTATTAATATGGCAGATTGTGTTATATTTTGGCGATGCCCGTATCTTTTTAACCGTAGGTCAAATCGCGATGCGTTCTACATGAAACTTGATTAGTTTTTCGTGTAGATTAATAAAATGTGATTCTTTGCTATGTTTGCACTTGTCTACATGTCGTTTTACTTCTATTTACATGCCATGCCACTGCAAAATGTATTAGTTGATAAATTTTTAACCGTTGCTCCAATAAAAATGTTTTTTATATGTAACTTGACTAGAATTGCATGTAGATTATGATTATGGTGCTTTTGCTTGCTAATAAAAATAATAAAATATGGTTTAAGAAAAATAGTAGTAAAACTAATAAGTATCGTGGGGTACTTAGCCGTTTGCCATGTTTAGGGTGTTACCTCATTTAAACTTGACTAGCATTGTCGTCGCATAGTAACAACAGATGCCATAGGGATGGATAAAGAGAGGGGAAGACTCGAGGAAGAACTATGTCGATGGTGCCAGAATCGGGTTGGGCACAAGCACGGTGAAGGACACCACGATGCTCGGCTCCTGACAGCTCTTTGCCGACTGCGCGGCCTCTACTCCCGAGATCTTCTAAGACCGCATGTGCAATCGGCATCCGTTGGCTGGCGTGCGCTGCGTTGTACTCTCTGGTAATGGCACCCAGCCTGCGCTCTTCTGCCAGCACATGCTTGGCCCTGCGAGCAAGAGCAAGCCGTGCTGTCTCCAGATCGGTGTGGACCTGATCGGGGTCACCATTCCTGTTCAAGGGTGTGTACAACACATCCCGCAACGCACTGGTGCCGATTATTTCCGCGGCGTCTGCCGCCTCTTTGGATTTCTTTGCTGCACTTGCCGCACCTTGGTTGCTTGACGCAGTCGTCCCAGCCATCATGACGGCTGCGTGCACACGCGACTCCGCTCCACCGGGAGCTGCCGTGCAGCCCTGGTCGGGATGGATCCGTAGCACTGGAGAAGACACGCACCTCCCTGGGATACGCTCGGGGAAGAAGCTGATGAAGAGGCGATGGCTGCCGATCTGCATCTAAACACCAGGTGACAGGGGTGCGCCGATCCCAAACCGCGCAGCGTAGTCCACCACAAAGTCCACTGCCCCACGCCTAAAGATCAGGCCAGAGGCGTGGCTCATGCTCAATGACGAGGAATATCTCGTCCGGATCAGAACTCCAGTCGACGCCTCGGTCTACCCCACGGTGGGCGCCAACTGTCGTCGCATAGTAACAACAAATGCCATAGGGATGGCTAAAGAGAGGGGAAGACTCGAGGGAGAACTATGTCGTTGGTGTCAGAATCGGGTTGGGCACAAGCACGGTGAAGGACACCACGATGTACCCAGGTTCGGGGCTCTCCGGAGAGATAACACCCCTACTCCTGCTTGTCTACTTGCTATAAATGATCTCACGAACTACAATCAATGCTCCTGGAGCTGTTCAGAGGAAGAAGAGACCTGTCGTGGGCATGGTTCTCTCCTTCTTCTCTACGGGAACTACTGTGGGAAGTAAATGCGAATGGGGGCGTCCCTCTCGCAGGAGGGGTACCCCGGGCTCTTATAGTGTGAGCTCGGGGTACTACGGTCATTTCAGGCGGGTACTAGCCCCAGCTGTCATCCTCTCGTCGGCTGGGGTCCATCGACTGCAAATCTCCGGTTGATCTGGACTTGTCAAGCGGCTTCCCATGCTGTAGCTTATAGGTTATGATGAGTGAATAGTGGAGCTATGATCTCTGGTCTTGTCGTCCTGTCTCCGGATTCAGAGGAATGGGTGGCAACTCTCCTCTGAAAGATCGGCGAAGTGAGTTGGCTTACTGCCACTCAGATCTCTCGGGATCATGCATTTATGACCTTGTACCAGGAGCTCCGACCTGGACAAGGTCAACTCTTGAGCCGATTGAAGGGTGAGCCGATTGCGCCTGGGCCGACTGCTCGCATTCGGTATGGTCGATTGCCTGAGGGCAATCGGCCATGCGACTGCCTAGCTCGGCCCAGCAGCAGCCCAATCGGCCCCAGCCTTGTCTTGAAATATTGCTTTCGTCTGGGTGACCCTACCCGGGTATTATTCCCCCGACACTAGCCCCTAAAGCTGTAAGGGTCCCGCGGTTGCTTGACTACGGGGCCTTTGCAGTTTTTCTTTTCTTTTCTTCGTGATTTGACTGTTCTGGCCTCATCGGGTTCCTAAATCCGAGCTGAACTCTCCGCTCGGAGATCATGCCCGGCCGACCAGACCTGTGTTGCTTCGAAATCCTCTCTCCGATCTGTACCACGACCTTGCCGACTGTTTCTGTATTTTTCTAAAGAAACTTTTTCTGGCGAAACTTTCGCTGAGCTGAGATCCGGCGCAGTCGATTGCCTTTCCAACGGTTACTTTTGACTGAAAATCTGACCAACCCACGTCGCACATCGTTTCCGATCCCCCGGGGCAGTTAATGCTCCGGGCCCCACGACCCATGCGCGACGGGACCTTACTGTGCACGCCTCGCCTTCTGCGCCACGATCTTCGGCGCCGAAACCGCCGATTCGCCTCTTGATACATGCAGCCACACCGAGGCACACGAACCGCACCCACGATCCCACTCACCCCCACCTCCCATATAAGCCACAAGGGGGGGCTCCTCGGGCTCATCTCTCCCACTTCTTCTTCCTTGCATTGGCTCACCTCCTCGCGCCGCCGCGATTTTCTTGCTCCGACGACCTCTGTTTCGCGCGCCCGTGGCACCGGCGCACCGCACGACTCCTCTGCTCCTTGATCGTACGTTCTACCGCCGCCGCACCGCACGACTCCTTTGCTCCTTGCTCGCACGCTCCACCGCCGCTGCGCCTCCACTTGGTAGCACTTGCTGCTGCCATTTCTTTCCCCCTCTTTTCAGTTTCTCTCGTCGCCGTCCTGGAAGACGCCATGGCTGCCGCGGAGGAGAAATTTGCCGCCAGCCGTGGCCGGTGGAAAGGTTCCATCGTCAACGAGGGCGAGATCCGCCAACTGCTTCACTCGCACAAGATGCCGGCCGGCATCCAGTGGCGTGCTCCCTGCGAGGAGATTGTGCCTGAGCCGCGCGCCGGTGAGCGGGTGGTCTTCGTCGCGCACTTCGAGCGCGGCTTCGGGCTGCCAGTTTGCACGTTCTTCCGGCGGTTCCTCAACTTCCACCGACTGCAACCACACCATCTCGCCGCCAACTTCATCATGACGATGTCAGGCTATGTCACTCTCTGCGAAGGCTACCTCGGCATCCGGCCGATCATCGGGCTGTGGAAACGCCTCTTCCACATCCGAGGCCACATGGCTCGGACCGGGAACATGCTGCCGAATCCAGAAGGGAAAGACAAGCCGCCGATCTATGACACTGCCATGACCGATTGCGGCGGGTGCATCCTCTATTCCAGCAAGCGGGGCTATGAGTCTCCTGCCATCATCCAATCTTGCAAAGACTGGCAAACGACATTCTTTTACGTCCGATCTCCTGACCAAGGCCTCGACCTCATCAATTTGCCCGATTCTAGCTCGCCCCGCCGATTGAGAAATACCAATGGTCGACCAAGCTCGGAGTCGGCGACTGCGACATCGATGCCCAGGTAGCTCGGATTGCTCAGCTAGAGAAGGATGGCTTGCAGGCATACGACCTCGTGTCCACCTGGCTTCAGGTCCGAGTTCTCCCACTTCAGCGCCGAGTGCACCGGATCTGCGACATGGCTACCTGGAGGGATCCCACTCGGATCTGTACCAAGAAACTGAGCAGCAAAGCGCCGCGCCTCCGAGTGAAAGCACTCTCCAGCACCCCAACGCCGAAACCGTTCAGATTCGGCTTGAAATGCCTTCACCGCGGGCTCCCCCCTCCAGAGGTATGCTCCGATTGCTTTTTCTCTTTGCCCGATTGCTCGGCTGCTGCACTTGCTTTCCTGATATCTTGCTCATCTCTTTATAGTACTTCATTGCGACTGCCGAGATGCAAGACGGCCAAGTTGCCGGCTCCTTTGCCCCTGATCGCGACGAGGAGGACCCGACCAACCTCGAATATGATGACTCCCCTGCTTCCGACTCCGACGCCGAGGACGACCCCGCCGACGCCGGTGCGACAAACCAAGGGGGTATGCATGACTCATCTTTCGAACGCTTTCTGGATGAGTGGAGTGACGATGACAACGCCTCAAAAGTTGGAGGTTCTGGTGCAGATTCGCATCCCGAACCCAAGAAGGTGCCGCTCAAACGCCCTCGAGCTGATGGCTCGACCTCTGGTGCTGCAACCGGCAAGGGTGCAAAGGATGTGGTGGCTATTCTGAAGGGGAAAGCCCCTCAGACTGGGCGCACTCGGGCTCAGACTGGGAAAGCTCCCGGTGTGAAGCCCAAGGTCAGCCCGGTTCTGCGGGATGCCCCTCTGGACATTCCGCCCCTGCGCTTCCGGATGCCCCGACGAGCTCCGATGTCCGTTGGGTAATGACTTTTCCCTCTGACTTGTTCTTTACATTCTTCTTCTCTCTGTTGCTTATCTCTTTTTTCTACTCAGGGCTGCTATTGACCTGGATGACATCGATCGCGAGGTTCCTGCCTTCACCGGCCCGATTCCTTCTGCCACCTCTGTCCATGCCGATGGCACCAGGAAAAGGCCGCCGATTGCTCCTCTTTCAACGAAGGATGCCAAGAGCAAAGCCAAGAGAGCCCGCGCTGACCTCGCCAAGCCTCCAAGCAAGCTCCCAAGCAAGCCTCTGCCCAAGGTTTCTGTGTCTCCCAAGGACATCGTCGACCTAGAGGCCGCCGACACCGAGGGACTGCAGTCGGACCCTCCGATTGCTCCTTCCCCGCCGCGGTCCTCTGATCAGATCCCTCGTGCCGTCGTTACAACCACTCTGCCGATTGTTACAGTGTCTATTTCTCCCACAATTGCGTCGACTTTGAGTGTTACCGCCCCTCCAGCGACCTCGGCACCACCCTCGACTGCTGCTGCTTCCAAGGCTCTGATCCCTCAGCCGATGTCGGCGAAGACCTCATCTGCTGCTCCTGAATCGCAGATGCACTCGGTGGAGCACTTCCACGTGGCATACTCTCGCACTGGTCCTGATGGCCCTGAGCCCGACTCCTCGCGCCGCTTTCCCCTGGCCTCTCATGGCACTATGGCTTCGGCCTATCACCGAGTGAAGGCGCTCTCCACCGGCGTGCTTCAGGGGCTCGAGCTCATCGGCCGCAATCACACTGTAAGTTTCCTTCTCTAAGTGGGGGCGCGCCAGCGCACCCACTGGGTGTAGTCCCCGAGATTCGGGCCGATTGCTTGCAATCAGCTCGGATCTTCTTCTAATTCTTGTTTTCTCGTTTCGTCCTTATATCGGTGGATCTGCCCTCGAGTGGGTGCGCGCAAGCGCACCCACTGGGTGTAGTCTCCGAGATTCGGGCCGATTGCTTTGTAATCAGCTCAGATCTTCTCTCGACTTTTGCGCTTTTTTTGCGACTGACTTTTCCTTTATGCACAGGCTGCCTCCGAGTAAAAGCACCAGGTCTTTGAGAATTTGCTCGAGTCCTACTCCGCCAGCTTGCGACTCCTCGCCTCTGCTCAGCTCCAAGTGAACCAACAGACCGCAAAGGTCGCCGAGCTGACAGGTAATCCTGCTGATCCCCAACCGATTGATTTCATCCTCTGGTTCTGACTTTTTCTTCTCAACAACATTGCAGCTGCTGCTGCATCCTTGCCCACTATCACTGCTCTTCAGGGCCGGGTAGCTGAGCTGGTGGAGCAGCTCGACCGTCAAGGCCCCGAGCTCATTGCTGCTCGGAAGGAGCTTGAACGCCTGCGAGCTGCTGAGGCCGATCTATCTCGCTCTGCCGAGCGGCTAAGGGGAGAGATGACCGCACTTAAAGCCATCCACAAAGCCGAGCTGGAGGCGGTGATCTCGGCTCAAGCCACGACTGCTGAGGTCTTGCGCTCAGAGCGCGATGATGCGGTGACTGCTTGGACTGCTCTGCAAGCAGAAAGAGATGATGTCGTGGCCAAGCTGGATGCCATGACGTTGCGCCATAATGACGAGCTGACCAAAGCCCGACGCGAAGCCAGAGATAACCTCGAGGGACTGCGCGAGGTGGATTCCCTTTTTTCTGGTGAGCTATCCTTCTTGCTTCGGTTTTCTTGCCGATTTCTTCTCTTTTGCATCTTCTCATGCTTAACCCTCTGATGCAGAGCACTGGCTTGCCGTCGAACCCACTGCTCAGCATGCAGTTGCTGAAGAAATGCAAATCCGAGCAGAAGAGGGCTGGCCGGTGAGGATCGAAGCCGAGGGATGGAGTCCTTGGGAATTCATCATTGCTACTGAGGCTCGCATCCCCGTGATTCTTGGCAGCGTCTTCGCGTTTAAATTGGGCGTCCAGAAGCTTGCCGAGCTGCTTTGGAGGCTTGTCGAACTGAAGCAAGCACTCGAGCGCATGCGCCATGGTGAAGGATCTTCAGCTGGCACGAACGAGTCTGACGAGGAAGATTTGGAGCAAGGAGATGCCCCCAATGCTACCAATGACCAGGTGCTGCTGCTACTGAAGGCTGCTCCCCGCCGGGTCAAGGCTTTGCTTGACTCAACAGCTCGGACTGGCGCAGAGACGGCGCTTCAGACCGTGCTGAGCTGGTACCCCAAGCTAAGCTTAGCTCATCTTTCACCATGCGAGACGGGGCGTCGGATCTCCTTGAGAGCGCCTATTCCCAGGTAAACCGCCTTGCCACGACCATGGCTGGGTGGTTCCCTTACATTGATTGCACTCCCATTTTTGACAATGCCGGGATGCCGGTTGCTCCACTGTCGAGAGCTGCTCTGGCCGACGACAGCCCTTCTGCTGGCAGCCGCGCTAGAGGAGGTCAGGGCAGTCAACCAGCTCGCTCCTCAAGCTCCCATTTGTACCACGATGACTTGTCTGTCAGCAGCTCCTCTCACACTTCGCCAAAGGCCACCTCAGGAAGGACTAGCGCCAATATAGCTGACGCTGAGCTTTACAAGGCAAAGGAAGATTCGACGGAGCCGGAGCAATCTGAGGCCGCTGTTATGCAAGAGGGCGCGACTGCGCTGGAGAAAACAGTTCCGGCCATTACGCAGGCGCCATCAACTACTCCGACTGCCTCGACCGCACCGCCGACAGCTCCGACTACTTCAGCCACGCCGCCGTCAGCTCCAGTCTCTACTGCGCCCGATGCATAGCTAGTTTACTTTATTTCCTTTGCTGAAAACTTTCGTAAGACTTGCAAAATTCCGAGGAAACCCACTGGGGGTGGTTTGATGTAATGAACCTATTCGGCCTTGAGCCTTTTATCTTTGCTTATTGCATGAATTTCTTATGTGATCGACTTCGTGCTTTCTGCTTTTTCGCATTTGCCCTTTGCCATTTTTCCCTTGGGGACACGATTCCATGTTCGCCGACAGCCGACGTGCGGTCTGGGGTCGGCTCACAGGATCGTGCTCCACTCCGGGTTTGGTCAATGGGGCTGTGCTACTCGAGCGTCAGCGCAGAAGGATTCTGCATAGAACGAGTCGACCGATTGATCTTTGTCGATTGCCCGATGCATCGATCGGGGACGCAATCGGTGAACGGCGCAGTCGGCCGCAGTTCTCTTCTTAGAGTGCTTTTAAGTTCGCGAAGTAATACCGTAGGTCCGACCAGCCGCCGCTTTCATCGATGCCACAACCAACTTGTGGTCTGTGCTCGCGTCTGATGACCCACGACGTAATGGGATCTATTGCAGTGTTTTCGATAAGTAAGAGTGTCGAACCCAACGAGGAGCAGAAGGTAATAGCAAGTGACTTTGGTAAGGAGATAACTGCGAGCACTGAAAGATAACTTTTTAGGGATTTTCTTGGTATAAGCAACAGGATAGTAAAGACTGGCAAAGCAAAAGATACTGGAGAGTAACGAGTGGCCCAATCCTTTCTGAGCAAAGAAGAGGCCTAGCAACTGAACTTATAAAATCTAAAGTGTTCTTGAGGACACACGGGAGAGGTAGTCATGTGCTTTCGCCATATTCCGTATCGGTACTATGTGCTGTGTTGATAAGTGTTGAGTGGGTGGATCTATGCTAGTACACCCTCTAGACTAAGATAAGTGCACTCTTATGATTAAACACCTTGCAAGCATCCGCAAATACAAGATAGTAATTAAGGCAAAAGCCTAACCATAGCAATACGATCAGTGATCCATTGTTCCCTTGTGCAAAAGCGTGCGAAATGGGGTTCAGGTTTCTGTCACCCCGGCAACCCACCGTAAGCATTCTTTATACACAATGTATCCCCCTAGGTCCTTGATAAGGCGAAGTGTTGAGTGTTCGACTCACACAACACCACTAGGAAAATAACAACACAACTTAAATATCAACCAACACATATTACTTCAACATCATATGACTACTAGCAACTAGACTTCTCCCAAGTCCTCAAGAACTAAAGTAACTACTCACAAGACATAAAAGAGATCATGATCAGTGTGATAAATAGATGATAAACAATCTGAACACAATAATATTTCTCCTACAAAACTCAATAGCATTCACCACAAAGTTGTAATCAACACCGATAGAGTAGAGAGGATAGATAGTACGGATTACAACACGAGTTGCAATTGTGAGACAAGATTGGATGAAGATGGAGATGGTGCTGATGGTGGGGATGATGTTGATGATGATCTCGATGATGCCCGTGACGATGGTGATGACGATGGCGACGATCTCACCTTCCGGGAGGTGATCTCCCCGGCAGAATCTGCCCGCCAGAGATGGCTTTTCTTCTCTGTAGGTTTCCGCCACGGAGCGGCGGCGGAACTCCGAAAACTCTCTCCCCTTTAGTGTTTTTGGACGACGAGGGGTATATAGGCCAGAGGGGGGAGCCGGGAGAGCTCCAGGGGGCCCAGGCGCCCTCCCGGCGCGGCCAGAGGTGGGGCCGCGCCAGGTGGCCGCCTGGGCACCCTGTGGCCCCCCTCTGGTTGCTCTTTTGCGTGCCTTCGTTATCCTTCTGGAAAACAGCCTCCATCGATTTCCAGGTAATTTGGAGGTGTTCTTCTTCAGCAACTCAGCGTCCACTTTTTACCGCTGAATCCTGCTTCTGCTGCTTCGGCACCGGAAAGTTGTAAACTGTGTAAAATAAGCCAAAACAACATAAGAATAGCATCATGTCATGAAATATATCAATGAATAAGAAATAATTACTATATAAAATAGTGATGCATTTTGGACGTATCAGCGTCACGTGCTAGCTTGGTTTCGAACCTGTAGTTCTCGTGGTTTCTCACCCTATACTTCGTGACCATATGGTCGGTCAGTCCCCGAGTGAGATTTTTTGCACATCTCACGGATGACAAAGCGTTGCCGAATGAGGCTTGCTTGAAAACGAAATAACCATATAAAGACAATCGAATGCTATCTCTCAGATGCATGACAACTTTACTGATTAATTGCTAGATAGCATGAATACATTCGTACGACTCAACTGTAAAACATGCATAATAGCTCGGCGTTCCAGGGACGCTGCGTTTCAACTCCTGAAGTGTCCTTGTGCCGAGTGCCTTGTGTGCAATCGATGAGGTAGTATGCATTGTTCTTGAGTGCTCGGCTGACGATGAAAGGACTTTCCCAAGGTGAGGACAACTTGTGCTGACCATCTGACTTTTGGATTCGGCGGAGCACCAAATTGCCCTCACGGAAAGCGAGGGGCGGATCTTCTTGCTATGGTAGTGCCGCAGCCTCTGCTGGTAAATTGCCGACCTGGATAGGGACAGCAGGCAGGCTTCTTCCTTTAGATCGACGCCGTCTTCTCGAGATTCCTTGGCTTCTGCTTCAGTGTATAAGGCGTGCCGGGGTGAGTCAAACTCAATGTCGGCTGGGATGACTGCTTCTGAGCCATACACCAGGAAGTATGGGGTGAATTCGGTTGATCGGTTTGGTGTGGTTCTCAAGCTCCACAAAACTGTTGGAAGCTCATCAATCCATGCTCCAGGTGCTCTTTCAAGTGGCTCAATCAATCGGGGTTTAATGCCCGCCAGCATGAGGCCGTTTGCTCTTTCTGCTTGTCCATTCGACTGGGGGTGTGCCACGGATGCCACATCGAGCCAAATGTCGTACTCGGATGCATACCGAGCCAATGCTCCCTTTGCAAAATTTGTGCCGTTGTCGGTGATGATGCTGTTGGGAACTCCATATCTGCTCGTGATGTCGGCGATGAATCTGACTGCTGTCGGACCAACCAACTTCTTGATCGGACGTGCCTCAATCCATTTGGTGAATTTGTCGACTGCAACTAGTAGGTGGGTCAAACCACCCCTTGCTCGCTTGAACGGCCCAACCATGTCCAGTCCCCATACCGCAAACGGCCATGTTATTGGGATTGTTTTGAGTGCCGACGTCGGGAGGTGACTCTTGGCTCTGAATCGCTGACAACCATTGCAGTGCTTCATCAGATGCTCCGCCGCTGCTCACGCAATCTGCCAAGAGAAACCATGGCGAAATACCTTGGCTACGATTGCCGTTGCTGATGCATGGTGACCGCATTCACCTTGATGAATGTCCCGGAGCCGCTCCAGCCCCCTGTCCTCTTCTACACATCGCTTGAGAACTCCAGTTGCGCTTCTGTGCATCAGCTCATTGTTGATGATGGTGTATGCACCAGATCAGCGCTGGATTTTCCTAGCTTCAACTTCATATGGGGGAAGAGTCCCGTCGACCAGGAAATCTCTGATCGGCTGTGCCCAGGTCGGAGTGGTGACAACCACCATGACCATTGCCTGTTGCGGTGCGACTGCTTCTTCTGGCTCGGCCTCTTGCGCTTCCATCATCTCAGATTCAATCTCTGAGCTGACGATTTCAGCGGCTGGCTTGTCGTCGGCAGCCCCTGGTGTTGCTTGCTCTGCTGAAACCGAGCCTCAGGATCTACTGGTTCTTCTCTTGGACTCGACGTCTTTGGATCGCAATCGGCAACCCCTAGTGTCAACAGCTCGGACGAATTCCCGACACCTGGTGCTGCTGCTGCTTTTGCCTTGGATTTCTTCTTTTTGCTGAAACCGGCAGCCCCTCGATTGCAATCAGGAGCACCTGGTTCTGCCGGCTTTGCCGAGGCCGCAACTCCTTGGGCGTTCGGTTGCTTCTTCAGAGTCAGGATCTTCATTGGCTGGACCAGTTTTGCTTGCCTTAACGCCTCCAGGTCGGTTTCTGATATGAAGATGGACTCGGACTCTGGCGAAGGCGTGATGGACGACTTCTTGATGTGCTCCAGTGATACCCCTGGAGGAATGCTTTGCCTGGTGGAGCCGAGCTTGGATAGTGCGTCTGCTGCTTCATTGTTTGCTCTGGGCACGTGATGAAACTCGCAGCCTTCAAAATATCCGCTGAGTTACTGCACCAAGAAACGGTAGCTCACCATATTTGCATCCTTTGCATCCCAATTGCATGTACACTGCTGCACCACCAGGTCGGAGTCGCCGAAATACTCTATGTTCCGAATGCCGATCTCCTTGGCCAGCTTGATGCCATGCACAAGGGCCTCATACTCGGCGACATTGGTTGACGGTGCGAAGTGGATTTGCAGCACATAGTGCAGTTGGTATCCTTTTGGCGATGTGAGGACAATGCCATCCCCTAGGCCATTCTTCATCTTGGATCCATCAAAATGCATTCTCCAAAAATCCGATCCTGGGACGGGTGGCATATATTGAGTTTCAGCCCAGTCCACCAGGAAATCAGCCAATGCTTGGGATTTGATTGTTGTTCTTGGCTCGTAATGGATGCCATGAGAGGCGATCTCAATGGCCCATTTGGCCACTATGCCGGTTGCATCTCTACTACCGATGATGTCAGCTAGTGGAGCCGAGCCGACCACCATAATCGGATGAAATTGGAAATAGGGCTTCAATATTTTGGCCGCCATGTAGACTCCATAACACATTTTCTGGTAATGGAGATAATTTTGCTTGGATATTGAGAGCACCTCGCTGATGTAAAATACTGGCCGCTGAATCTGTTGCGCTTTGTCCTTCCCAGGACGCTCCACCACCATCACTGCACTGATCACCCGATTGGTCGCTGTGATACATAACATCATCAGATCCTTCTCAATCGGAGCGGCCAGAATCAGCGCAGTGGAGAGCATACGCTTCAGCTCCTTGAACGATTCATCTGCTTGCGGAGTCCATGTGAACTTCTCCGTCTTCTTCATGAGCTGATATAGTGGGATTGCCTTATCTCCCAGCCGACTGAGAAATCGACTGAGTGATGCCAAGCAACCGGTGAAACACTGCACTTGCTTCAGATTCTTGGGCCGGTCCATTCGTTCGATTGCGGCTATCTTCTCGGGATTGCATTCGATTCCTCTTTCAGAAACGAGAAATCCAAAGAGTTTGCCAACTGGAACGCCAAACACACACTTCTCTGGATTCAACTTGATCTGGTAGGTGTGTAGGTTGGCGAATGTCTCCTTGAGGTCGTCGAGGAGTGTGACTCCTTTGACCGTCTTCACTACCAAATCATCTACATACTGATACGTCTAAAACGTATCTATAATTTCTGCTTGCTCCATGCCTCTTTTGTGTGATATTGCTATGATATTGATGAACTTCCATACACTTCTGATCATATTTGTACTAACCTATTAACTCAGTGCACCCCAGTGCCAGCTCCTGTCTTCTGCTGTTTTTCTATTTTAGGTTTCCCCCATATTAAAAGTGCTCCAAAAATTTGGGAAAAATCCAATAAAAATCAGCTTACAGGAAGCTTCTGGAATCACCGAGGGGGGGGGGGTCCAGAGGGGACCCACCAGGGCCCCAGGCGCCCTCCCGGCGCGCCCTAGGGTGGGGCCGCGCCAGGGGGTCGCCTGGACCCCTGGTGGCCCCCCTGGCTGCCCCCCTTCGCCTATTTAATCCTCGTGACGTGAAACCCCCGTGACGGGAACCCTTTTTCGCGATATCTCCTCTGTTCCGCCGCCGCCGCGCTTCCAAGATCGGGAGCACCAGAAGACCTCTTCCCGGCACCCTGCCGGAGGGAGGAATCACCTCCGGGAGATTCTCCACCACCATGGATGCTTCCCGGATGAACCGTGAGTAGTCCACCTTGGACCATGGGTCTATGATCAGTAGCTATGTGATGTTCTCCTCCCCTCTTTGTTCTTCATGGATTACACCTCGTGAGCTGCCCTACATGATCGAGGCACATATGTAATATTTCTGCTGTTGCTATGTTGAGTTTGCTGGGATCCGATGGATTATGAGATTATGTTAAGATTGTGTTTGAGTAATATATTTGATTCTCCTCTTTTATATTTATATTCTTGAGTAATTCTTCTTGCATGTTCTTCGTTGCTGTTTATTGCTTTGGCGAAGTAGTAGGTAGTAACTCCAAGAGGGAGCGTTATGCATGATTGTGGGTTCATGCCCCCCGATGACTAGCTTGAGTGACAGAAACATGAGTCTAGGGGATGTTCTTTTGCCACAAGGGGGAAAACAATGGTGCTTGTACTTGCGGGTGCAAGGATTGTTTACTTTACGCAAAGTTCTTTAATGCAGTTGTCTGTTGCTTTGAGTTTACAATTTACGCAAAGGTCCACGCCTACCGCCAATCTCTGGCGCCGTTGTCACCTTCCTGTCGTTGTCGGAGTCCTACTGGAGACAAACCTTGGTATCTTCACCGAGGGAAATTTGCTGTTGTCTACATATCAACCTTCCACTTTGGGTAACCAACGAGGGGGCGTTAATTCGTACCATCAAAAGCAATTTCTAGCGCCGTTGCCGGGGACTCCACTCGTCAGGATAGGGGATTTGCACAATATCTTTTATCTTTGCTTTTTAGTCTTGTTAGTTTACCTTTCAGTTTTTGCTTTAGTGTCCTTTATCAAAAATCCAAAAAAAATAGTATGTCTAGTTCCTTACTTGCCAATCAATGTCTAACTTCTTTGAAACCAGATCTTATTGGCATGCAGGATTCACCGAGGATCAACAAAAGTGGTACAAGTAACACCTCTTGTCTCAAAAGGGGATACACTTATGGAAACAAATACACCAGTTGTATGAGTATGCTAGAAACTTGTGCTCAATATATAATATATCTTTCTGCAGGGATGAATCTTGGTGCTTTATGAGGCAAAAACACCTTTCTTTCCAATGTGAGTACAATGATGATGAAACCTTAGCTTCTTATGCTAAGGGAAACTATGATTTTTATAATGCAGAGCCAATAGAAGAATTTGTTGCTTATAAGGGTGCCTATGAAATAACTTCTCTTCTTAGAAATATTAATGATGCCCCTTACAAATCTGAGAGTCTTGCTATAATTAACAATTGTTTGGAAAATTATGATGCAAATTATTATATTACTGATCATCTTGAGAGAATCTCTCCCCCAAAGGAAGACACTAATGTTTTGCAGGACTCTATGAAAGAAGAAATTGATGAAACCGAAAACTCCTTGGATGAAAAAGAGGAGGAGAGTGACGAACAAAACAAGGAAGAATGGATCCATCCATGTCTACCTTCTAATGAGAGTAACTCTTTGAATCTTACCTTATATGAGTTGATGCCCTCTATGCTTATGGCCATGATGCCACTATGGATGATGCTTACGGAGATGAACTTTCTATAGTTCCTCATGTTAAGCATGAAATTGTTGCTATTGCACCCACACTTGATTTTCCTATTATCCTTTTGAAATCTCCAAATATTCCGGAGAGTTTTGTCCTTATTAAACGTCAATGTGATGGGTTGCATTTATCTTATGATCCTAAAGACCGTGTTGAAAACTATACACGTGTGCTTGCAGGTCATGAACAACATGATTTATGTGATAGTTATATTCTTGATGTTGTTCATGATACTACTGAAAATTACTTTGAGAGAGGAAAGCTTGGTTCTAAAATCTTTCATGTTACAAAAACACCTCTCTTTTTGATGAAATTTTTAAAGTTGCTCTTGTTCCACCTTCCTATGCTTGTCACTTTGTGCTTCTTTGATTTATTTTCTTATAAGATGCCTATGCATAGGAAGTGGGTTAGGCTTAAATGTGTTTCATATTTGCTTCTTGATGCTCTCTGTTGATTCAAGTCCTTATTCTTATGAGAGCATATTTTATAATCTTTATGCTTAGCTAATGGCTTTAAAGAAGCGCTTTCGGGAGGCAGCCCGCAATGAATTTAGGTTTTCATTTTTGTTTTTCTTCTGTTTTTAGTGGTCTTGGGGATTGTTACTACTGTAGCAACATCATTGTATCTTTACTTTTCAAGCTTTGTGCCAATTATAGCCTCATATGATAAGGGAAGTGAAAGTTGTGACATGCTGTCCAGAAAACAGATTCTGTCCTCGCGACGGGAAAAATCACAGAATATTCCCAGTTCATCTTTTTGAGCTGAATTTTTTACACAGCGTGCTCTATACAATCACGGAACTTTCGTATGTTCTGAGTTTTTGTTATTTGAGTTGCAGAAGTACCCCTAAAAAATTCTTTACTACCTTCTGGTCTGTTTTTCACAGATTCTGTCCTGTTTTGCCTTTTCTTCATTTTTCAAACCTTGAGCTTGCTTTTTCTTTGCAAAAACTTTTTGGCAATCTTGAGAAACAGTAGCTCTTCAAGAGTATCCTTATTTCCAGTAGAGGAAAAATTATTTTATTATGGGTACTAACCTCGCTAATCAGATTATGATGAGTTATGTATGAAGGAAATTTTCAAGTGTGCGAGGGAAGATGATGAAAGAAGATTCAGAAGTGTCAAGCGCTCAAGCTTGGGGATGCCCCCATGCATCCCCAAGAAATATTCAAAGAGACTCAAGCGTCTAAGCTTGCGGATGCCCCCATGCATCCCCTTCTCCATCAACAATTATCAATTTGTCTTTCGTTCCACTATATTTTTTATCACTTCATGCGTTATGTGCTATGCTTGGAGCGTCTCGCTCTTAGGTTTTATTTGTAGTTTTCTTTAGCTTTTCTTGCTGTTCATAACAAGTTAGAACCCAACTTTCTTTGGGTGGGAGAGAAACACGCTCCACTTCAATCTAGAACACAACATAGGATTTTTTCATGCTTATCTTTGCTGTGTGTGTTCTTTATCTTTTTATAGCTGCTGTCATGTTTAGCTCTTAGTTTTCATGCTTATCTTTTTAAGAGCTTTTGTTTAGTTTGTTGCTGGAACTCTCTTGAGTTTTCATGTTTATCTTGTTTAGAGAGTTTGCCTGTTGCACTGAGTTTTGTGTCTTGACTTAAAGTAGGTAATTGAGGTTGCTATTCTTTTGTAGTAGTAACTTGCAATAGTTTTCAGGTATTGCCATGAGTAATGTTTGGACTTTTGGTGTCAAGAGCTTTAGCCTATTAGTGATAGATGTCGTATTTTTGGCAATCCGTGTTTATTTTCAAAACTTACAAAATTAGTTGAGAACTTTAGCTACTAGATGGAGGGATCACTACTCTTTGGAGGGATCGAATATTAGAGTACACTCACGTACCATGAGTCGAGGATGCGCAAGGATAACCAAACCCTCACTAACTCCTCCTCGGGGTACTTGTCTCTTTGTGAACCTCCTTATTAGATCGAGAGTTACCGATAATAAGTGCATGACTTCTTCGGACTAATGTGAGTATTCGAAAGTTGACATTTCCACCTTCCCATATTTTGCTAGCCTTTTCTGTGCCGTGCATTGCTTTCTTCTCACTCCGAGAGTTAGCGTCCACCTTCGCCGGTACATTCAAACCCTTGGCACGATACACTCTTTCATCATAAACCTCCTTATATCCTTCCTCAAAACAGCCACCATACCTACCTATCAAGGCATTTCCATAGCCTTTCCGAGATATATTGCCATGCAACATCCACTTTCTCATGACTTGATCTTCATGTCATACATGCTACTTGCTTGATCGATGAGCCGCATGCTAGTTGGGCCTTGCCCTAATCATTGCTACATGACGCGCTAGTATCATTGCATATCCTGCTACACTAGGAGAGGCATACATTTGCATACATCATGATAGTTACATCTTATTTATGATTTGAGTACCTTTGTAAAGTGTGAAAGATCTTCTATACTTTTTGTAATATATAGAGTGTTGCCCCTAAAGTGAGGAAAAGATCCCAAAGTGGTAAAATTAAAAGATCCCAAAGTGGACAAATTAAAAGATCCCAAAGAGGACAAATTAAAAGATCCCAAAGAGGACAAATGAGAGAAATAGAAAGAGCCATTGAGGCCACCAAAAAATACACAAAATAGAAAAAAGAGAAAAAGTAATAAAAAGAGAGAAGGGGCACACTACTATTACTTTTGAGAGATCCACACTCGTACTCCCTCTTATATCTTGTACTCCATAGAGATTATCATTTATGCATATACTTATGTGGGGACCTTCACACTATAGAACTTGGCTTGTATATCCCAATGATGAGCCTCCTCAAATGAGCTCTAGGTCTTCTTGAGCAAGCAAGTTGGATGCACCCCTACTAGTTCCATTGGAGAGCTTACCTTAGCTCATATGTGCATCTGTTGCATGGCAATCCCTACTCCTCACATCATATCTAACATTTGGCTTTCTCTCGCCTATGATTGTCCTCATTGATGTGAGCCTTTCACACCTTTTTGTCTTCCTCCTCCACCATATTCTCTCTTTTCCATCCTAAGTGTCAACTTTCTTGCGTACGCTCATCCATTGCATGAGTGCTCAAAATGTCGAAAAGGAGTGGATCATTTTGACTTGTACCTGGCTAGTGGTCTGGGGATGAGTCAAGATAAGATTCCAAAGAAGACCAAGTGTGAAACTTTAGTAGATTAAGTTCTCAACACAAAAATACTTTTTCTCGTATATCCCTATCCCCTTTCTTGCACGCAAACAACATTTGGAGACATTCGAGTCACAGACAGCGAGAGCTCTTGCACCTTTATGTTCTTATGTTGCTTGTTTCAATGCTAAATATAGAATCTTGCCTGTTATGACTTGAATTGAATTACATGCCTTGATTGATTTACTTAAAAGTTCTTATATGGTTGTTAGCATGTCACCACAGAAATTATGCTTTTATCATTTACCAACTCGAGGACGAGCAGGAATTAAGCTTGGGGATGTTGATACGTCTAAAACGTATCTATAATTTCTGCTTGCTCCATTCCTCTTTTCTGTGATATTGCTATGATATTGAGGAACTTCCATACACTTTTGATCATATTTAGACTAACCTATTAACTCAGTGCACCCCAGTGCCACTTCCTGTTTTCTGCTGTTTTTCTATTTCAGGTTTCCCCCATATTAAAAGTGCTCCGAAAATTCGGGAAAATCCAAAAAAAAATCAGCGTACAGGAAGCTTCCAGAATCACCGGGGGGGGGGGGGGGGTAGAGGGGACCCACCAGGGCCCCAGGCACCCTCCTGGCACGCCCTAGGGTGGGGCCGCGCCAGGGGGCCGCCTGGACCCCTGGTGGCCCCCCTGGCTGCCTCCCTTCGCCTATTTAATCCTCGTGACATGAAACCCCCGTGACGGGAACCCTTTTTCGCGATCTCTCCTCTGTTCCGCCGCCGCCGCGCTTCCAAGATCGGGAGCACCAGAAGACCTCTTCCCGGCACCCTGCCGGAGGGAGGAATCACCTCCGGGAGATTCTCCACCACCATGGATGCTTCCCGGATGAACCGTGAGTAGTCCACCTTGGACCATGGGTCTATGATCAGTAGCTATGTGATGTTCTCCTCCCCTCTTTGTTCTTCATGGATTAGACCTCGTGAGCTGCCATACATGATCGAGGCACATATGTAATATTTCTGTTGTTGCTATGTTGAGTTTGCTGGGATCCGATGGATTATGAGATTATGTTCAGATTGTGTTTGAGTAATATATTTGATTCTCCTCTTTTATATTTATGTTCTCGAGTAATTCTTGCATGTTCTCAGTTGCTGTTTATTGCTTTTGCCAAGTAGTAGGTAGTGACTCCAAGAGGGAGCGTTATGCATGATTGTGGGTTCATGCCCCCCGATGACTAGCTTGAGTGACAGAAACATGAGTCTAGGGGATGTGCTGTTGCCACAAGGGGGAAAACAACGGTGCTTGTACTTGCGGGTGCAAGGATTCTTTACTTTACGCAAAGTTCTTTAATGCAGTTGTCTGTTGCTTTGAGTTTACACTTTGGGTGGGATTCGCAACTTAATACCAGCGAGATGTTCTGGATAGATATCTCAAGGTGGATGATTAGTAGTTAGATGCAGATGGATTTAGGTCTACTTGTCTTGGCATACCGCCCATTCTTTTGAGCCTCTTCCTTTCTTTATAGCATAATTAGCATTGGTTTGCGCACATAATCCTGTCAATTGCCCAGCTGTGATTTGTTTACCTCACATAGCTATTTTATCGTCTTTTGGGAGAGAGACATCACTAGTGAACATTATAGGACCCCGGTCCATATTTCCTACACTGTGTACACTATCAATTTACTTTCAATATTTACTTTTCCGTTGCTATCACTATCATTATTATCCCGTGCGTTTTATCCTTTGTAAACAACAAGGCCGGAGGGACTGACAACCCCTTTGTACTCGTTGGGAGCAAAGTTATCTGTTGTGTGTGCAGGTCCACGCCTACAACCATTCTCTGGCGCCGTTGTCACCTTCCTGTCGTTGTCGGAGTCCTACTGGAGACAAACCTTGGTATCTTCACCGAGGGAAATTTGCTGCTGTCTACATATCAACCTTCCACTTTGGGTAACCAACGAGGGAGCGTTAATTCGTACCATCACATACACATGCAAGTTTCTGCCGAGCTGAGAATGCGTGCATCGCTGGATGGTGCGCTGATAGGTAGCACCTCCATTCTTTAGGCCTAAAGGCATGGTGATATAGCAGTTGTTATTTGATCTTCCACAGCAAGTTTGATCTGGTGATAGCCAGCAGTGGCATCCAGAAATGGCAAAAGCTCGCAGCCGGCCGTTGAGTCAACGACTTGATCTATACGGGGTAGAGCAAACGGATCCTTGGGGCATGCCTTGTTCAGGAAAGTGTAATCGATACACATGCGCCAGGTCTTGTTCTTCTTCATCGCGAGGACTGGGTTTGCCAACCACTCCGGGTAGAATACTTCCATGATGAAGCCTGCAGCTTTGAGCTTGGCGACTTCTTCGCCGATTACTCTTCTCTTGTCTTCAGAAAAACGTCAAAGGGGTTGCTTGACCGGTTTAGAACCTGGCCGAATGTGGAGCTTGTGCTCGGCGAGTTCCCTCGGCACTCCAGGCATGTCTTGTGGAGACCATGCAAAGATGTCCCGGTTCTCACGGAGGAACTCGACGAGCTCGCTTTCCTATTTGTTGCTAAGTCCTTCTCCGACCACAACTAACTTGGTTGGGTCGGAGGGATCTAGAGCAACCTTCTTGCTGTCCTTGGCCGACTAGAAAGTGGTCTCCTCATCTGCTCTCTTGGCTGGGCCGACTGGAAGGGGAACCTTGCTTTGAGCTTGAGCCATTGCAAAAACCTTGTCGATTTGACGCTTCTCTTCGACCACCACCAAGGAATCGGCCTAATTCGCACCAGCTGACGAGCACTCGAGGGACTTCCTGAAGTCCCCGGTGACGGTGATGATGCCATTTGGCCCTGGGAGCTTCATCTTCAGGTAGGGCTCATATGCATTAAGCATGAACTTGGCGATTGCAGGCAATCCTAAGAGGGCATGGTATGGACTTCTGAGATCGGCGACCTCGAACCAGATCGGCTCTCTCCTGAAGTTCTCCTCTGTGCCAAAAATCACATCCAGCCGAATGCGGCCCATAGGGGTGCATGACAAACCAGGGACAATCCCATGGAAAGTCGTCCGACTGCGCTCCAAATCCCTCTCCGTGAGTCCCAACTTGACCATCGTGTCTCTATACAGAATGTTGATTGTGCTCCCTGGATCAATGAGCACTCGGGAAAACAGACATGAAAACTTGGGAGCCGCAAACAGGGCATCCACCACAAGCGGATAGGTGCCCGGATTCGGCATGACACTTGGGTGATCCTCCCTGCCCCAGGTAATCTTGCAATCCAACCAATGCATGTATTGGGGAACCGGTGGCATGGTGGCATTGACCTCCTGAGCTCGGGCTCTCCGACTGCCCTTGTCACTTGACTCACTAGTGAAGATCATGTATGCGGCATCTTGGCGCGGAAACTGGTTCTGCGCCAGAGGTGGTGCTCTGTTCTGAGGTGGTGGTGGGGTGGAGGTGGTAATTCTTCTCCCTTTGCGATTCGCTTGACAAAATCACACTGCCGAGTGGTATGTGCCGCCGGCTTGCCTGGACTGCTATGCATTTTGCACGGCTGGTCCAACATGTCCTCGACTGTATACTTGGGCTTCATCGGCCACTGCGGCTTTGCATTTGGCTTCATCTTCCGACTGCCTCCAGCAACCCCTTGTTCCTCTTGGTCCTGGATAGCGGCCACCTGCCGACTGCCATACTAAGCATCTGGCTGCTCATTCTTCCTCTTTTCTCTATTCTGCTGGTTGTTGTTGTTGTTGTTCCGATTGTTCTCTCTGCGCTCTCACCGACTGAGCCCCTGGCTCCCTGCCTCTGCCGCCTGCGCAACCCCTTGCGTCTGAACAATGCCGCCGACACCGAGTTGAATGGGCTCGCACATCGCGGAGTCAGAGATAGCGAATGCATTGGCAACCTTCATGAGCTCGGCCAACGACGAAAAATCCTTGCGGAGCAGCTTGTGCTTCAGCATTGAGCCTGCCAAGCATCCATCAGTGAAATACTGGATGCCTGTATCTCATGGACTCCTTCACATGAGTTCTTCAACTTGATCCACCGAGCAAGATACTCTTGGAGTGGATTGTCCTTGCCGTGCACGTAGAGGGCGAGCTACCAAGGAAGATGCGCCCGATCATATGTGCCAGTGAAGTTGCGAACGAAGGCTTCCGTGAAATCCTCCCAGCAATTGATGTTGTTGCCGGGCAAACTGTTCAGCCAAGTCCGAGCTGACCCCTGTAGCATTAGAGGAGCATAGCGTACAGCTACACGCCGACTGCCGCCGGTGATGCCGACTGCGGTCATGTAATCTGTCAGCCAGTCCTTTGGCTTAACGGAGACGTTGTACTTGGGGGTGTCTCTGGGCAAGGTGAACCCTTTGGTGAACTGCTCGGTCCGAATGCGGTGTCCGAAACACGCTTGGCCAGCTGCTCCCTCCTCTTCCTGCTCCGCATCTCTTTCCAGCAGCTCGATGCGATGCCTAGCATCATTCTCGCCGATCTGACGAGCGCCGTGCCAATTGTTGATTGCTGGTCTTGCATCTGGCTGACGAGGTGGGTCATTGCGCCTGCTGCTAATAGCCGGCTCCTTTGATCTTGTGTTCATGATCGGGGGACCCCGATTGCTCCTGAACCTGCTCTCACGTCGGGACTGGCCCTGCTGCCTGTTCTGCCACGACACATTCGGCCGTTGGCTGGCTCCGGGAACCGGCCTCGCAGTCCATCTTGATGCTTCAGGTCCTGCAACCGGATCCTCCAACGCCGCTTACTTTTGCTGCTTTGCCGATGCCAGCAGCTCGCGCATTCGGCGAGTTTGCTGACGCCGTTCTTCTCCTTCCAAGTCCTCCAGCTCATTCACAATCTGCTCGGCAGCTTGCAAATTCTGGTCGGGGCATGCTATATGTTGGCCGCTGGACAAATGCTGATGCTGTCGGCTGCTCGGCTCCTGACAGCTCTCTGCCAACTGCGCGGCCTCTACTCCTGAGATCTTATAAGACCGTAGGTGCAATTGGCCGCCGTTGGCTGGCGTGCGCTGCATTGTATTCTCTGGTAATGGCTCCCAGCCTGCGCTCTTCTGCCAGCACATGCTCGGCCCTGCGAGCAAGAGCAAGCCATGCTGTCTCCAGATCGGTGTGGACCTGATCGGGGTCACCATTCCTGTTCACGGCTGTGTACAACACATCCCGCAACGCACTGGTGCCGATTCTTTCCGCGGCGTCTGCCGCCTCTTTGGCTTTCCTTGCTGCACTTGCCGCACCTTGGATGCTTGACGCAGTCGTCCCAGCCATCATGACGGCTGCGTGCACACGCGGCTCCGCTCCACCGGGAGCTGCCTTGCAGCCCCTGGTCGGGAGTGGATCCGTAGCACTTGAGAAGAGACGCACCTCCCTGGGATACGCCTCGGGGAAGCAGCTGATGAAGAGGCGATGGCTGGCGATCTGCAGCGAAACACCAGGCGGCAAGGGTGCTGATACGTCCAAAATGCATCACTATTTTATATAGTAAATCTTTCTTATTCATTGATATATTTCATGATATGATGCTATCCTTATGTTGTTTTGGCTTATTTTACACAGTTTGCAACTTTCCGGTGCCGAAGCAGCAGACATAGGATTCAACGGTAAAAAGTGGACGCTGAGTTGCTAAAGAAGAACACCTCCAAATTACCTGAAAACCGACGGAGGCTGTTTTCCAGAAGGATCACGAGGACATGCAAAAGAGCAACCAGAGGGGAGCCACAGGGTGCCCAGGCGGCCACCTGGCGCGGCCCCACCCTTGGCCACGCCGGGAGGGCGCCTGGACTCCCGGGGCCACTCCCGGCTCCCCCCTCTGGTCTATTTACTCCTCGTGATCCAAAAACCCTAAAAAGAGAAGAGTTTCCGGAGTTCCGCCGCCGCTCCGTGGCGGAAACCTACAGAGAAGAAAAGCCATCTCTGGCGGGCAAATTCCGTCGGGGAGATCACCTCCCGGAAGGGGGGATCGTCGCCATCGTCATCACCATCGTCACGGGCATCATCAAGATCATCATCAACACCATCCCCATCATCAGCACCATCTCCACCTCCATCCAATCTTGCCTCACAATTGCAACTCATGTTGTAATCCATACTATCTATCCCCTCTACTCTATCGGTGTTGATTACTACTTTGTGGTGAATGCTATTGAGTTTTGTTGGAGAGATATTATTGTGTTCAGATTGTTTATCATCTATTTATCCCCACTGATCATGATCTCTTTTATGTCTTGTGAGTAGTTACTTTAGTTCTTGAGGACATGGGTGAAGTCTAGTTGTTAGTAGTCATATGATGTTGAAGTAATATGTGTTGGTTGATATTTAAGTTGTGTTGTTATTTTCCTAGTGGTGTTGTGTGAGTCGAACACTCAACACTTCGCCTTATCAAGGACCTAGGGGGATACATTGTGTACAAAGAATGCTTACGGTGGGTTGCCGGAGTGACAGAAACCTAAACCCCAGTTTGCACGCTTTTGCACAAGGGAACAATGGATCACCGATCGTATTTCTATGGTTAGGCTTTTGCCTTAATTACTATCTTGTATTTGCGGATGCTTGCAAGGTGTTTAATCATAAGAGTACACTCATCTTAGTCTAGAGGGTGTACTAGCATAGATCCACCGATACAGAATATGGCGAAAGCACATGACTACCTCTCCCGTGTGTCCTCAAGAACACTTTAGCTTTTATAAGTTCAGTTGCTAGGCCTCTCCTTTGCTCAGAAAGGATTGGGCCACTCTTTACTATCTAGTATCTTTTACTTTGCTCGTTTTTACTATCATGTCGCTTATACCAAGAAAACCCCTAAAAAGTTATCTTTCAGTGCGTGCAGTTATCTCCTTACCAAAGTTAATTGCTACGACCTTCTGCTCCTCGTTGGGTTCGACACTCTTACTTATCGAAAACACTGCAATAGATCCCTCTACGTTGAGGGTCATCAAGCTACGTTTTCTGGCGCCGTTGCCGGGGAGTGTAGCGCTATTACTAAGTGAAGTTGGTAAGGAAGTTTTTTATATTTCTGTTTTAGTTTTGCTGTTGCCGTTTTTGTCCTTATGAACACCCCTACTATTGGATCTTTGTTCTTGGTGAGCCGCCCCACGACTGAGGTAGTTACTCCTGACCCTGCTGAAATCGTGCCTTATAAGATACCATCTGGTATTATCGATTATGTCCTAGCTAATCGCTATGCAGGAGACAAACATCCAGGTGAACACTTGCTATATTTATCACAACTATGTTCATTATTCAAGCTTGCAGGTGTGTCACTGGAGTTCGTTATGAAGAAATTATTCTCTGTATTTCTTATAGACAAAGCTTCAGATTGGTATAAGCTCCTCGATAACTCACATTCTCTTAATTGGGAAGAGCTTATGTCTCTCTTTTATACAAAGTTTTACCCTCTTCATGAAGTTTACCGAGACAGGAATTACATCTATAACTTTAGGTCTCGCGACGGAGAGAGCATCGCTCAAGCTTGGGGGAGACTTAAATCCCTAATGTTCAAATTTCCTATCCATAAGCTCCCCAAAGATATTATACTTACAATTTTTTATGCCATGCTTTCTCGTCAGGACAAGGAAAGGCTGGATACCTCCTCTAGCGGGGTATTTCAGACAAAGAGCTTTGAAGAAAGATGGGATCTCATCGAAAGGATCCAGAAGAATACTGAAGACTGGGAAATCGATAAAGGTATTGAACCTGCTATAAATTATGAGCATGATTATATTGAGAGCTATGTGAATACTGATTATTTTAATACCTTTTGCTCTAAGATTGGTCTGGATTCCCATCTAATGATTGATTTTTGTAAGAACTTTGCCTCTCATATTGATTCTTCTAGATGAATAAGGATCAGTACCATAGGCCTTTCAAAGAAGTGCCTATTGATATTCACGTTGCTGATCCTATTTTGCCTGCAGTTATATATGAACAGACCCCTTTTCCTTCAAGAATAAGGGAGCATTCCTTTGTGACAGGCATCATAAATAAAAGTGAGAGAAGAACAGAAGAACCTGAGGACCAGATCAGAGTCGATCCTCAAGTTGCTATGGTTAAAGATTTAGTTACTAATGATCTTTCAGATTCTATTATAAATTTTTGTGCTGTTTCAACTAACATTGTCACAACCAAGAATAAAAGCCCAATTTCAAGTACACCAGTTGTATCTATTAAAATAGGAGATCAAAATTATTACGGGTTATGCGATCTGGGATCAAGTGCTAGCGCGATATCTTATTCGCTTTATCAAGAGATCATGAGTGAGATTTTACCCTGTGAACTTGAAGAAATCGATGTTACTATTCATCTTGCAAACAAAGCCACTATCTCTCCTATTGGGATTGTGAGAGATGTTGAAGTCCTATGTGGAAAGGTAAAGTATCCCACAGACTTTCTCGTACTTGGTTCAGTACAAGATAGTTTTTGTCCTATTATTTTTGGTAGACCTTTTCTCAGAACTTGTGGAGCTATTATAGATTGCAAGAAAGGTAAAGTTTCTGTTGAATTCAATGGTGAGCCATATGAATTTAACTTTTCTAAGATTTCCAAGCAGCCTCATGGTACTAAATTACCTAGTGATGATAAAATTATTGAAAGTATTGCTTCTATTGCTATTCCCCCTAATGATCCTTTGCAGCAATACATGGAGGACCACGAAAATGATACTCATATGCAGGAAAGAAATGAAATTGATGAAATCTTCTTGAGACAACCTGCTATCCTGAAGCACAACCTTTCGGTTGAACCTTTAGGAATTCTATCCAAACCAAAAGAAGACCCGGTGTTTGATCTCAAACCTCTTCCCGATACGCTCAAGTATGCTTATTTAGATGAAAATAAAGTATATCCTATTATTATCAACTCTAAGCTTTCAGGATATGAAGAAGAGCGATTATTGGAAGTACTTCGTAAACACCGTGGTGCAATTGGCTATACCCTTGATGACCTTAAGGGAATTAGTCCATCTATCTGTCAACATACTATCAACCTCGAGCCCGATGCCAAACCTGTTGTTGACCATCAACGACGGTTGAACCCAAAGATGATGGATGTTGTGAGGACCGAAATCCTCAAGCTTCTAGCCGCAGGTATTATCTACCCTATAGCCGATAGTAAGTGGGTAAGTCCAGTTCATTGTGTTCCTAAGAAAGGAGGGACAACTGTAGTTCCTAATGATAAGAATGAACTAATACCTCAGAGAATTATTATTGGGTATAGAATGTGTATTGATTACAGGAAGTTGAATAAGGCAACCAAGAAGGACCACAACCCGTTGCCCTTTATTGATCGGATGCTAGAGAGGCTGTCCAAAAACACCCACTTTTGCTATCTTGACGGCTACTCTGGCTTCTCTCAAATTCATGTTAACACTGCCGATCAAGAGAAGACCACTTTCACTTGTCCTTATGGTACTTATGCTTATAGGCGTATGCCTTTTGGTTTATGCAATGCACCTGCTACTTTTCAGAGATGTATGTCTGCAATATTTCATGGTTTCTGTGAGGAGATTGTGGAAGTCTTCATGGACTATTTCTCCGTCTATGGAACTTCCTTTGACCACTGTCTCCACAATCTTAATAAAGTTTTGCAGAGATGCGAGGATACAAATTTAGTTCTAAACTGGGAAAAGTGCCACTTCATGGTTAACGAAGGGATTGTGCTTGGCCACAAGATTTCTGAGAGGGGAATTGAAGTGGACAAGGCGAAGATTGAAGCTATCGAAAGGATGCCCTATCCAAGGGACATTAAAGGTATTCGTAATTTTCTCGGTCATGCTAGTTTCTATAGAAGGTTTATTAAAGACTTTTCTAAGACGTCGAGACCCCTTACTAATCTTCTCCAGAAGGATGTTCCTTTTGTATTTGATGAAGATTGTAAGGAGGCTTTCGAAGTTCTTAATGAAGCTTTAATAACCGCTCCTATAGTACAACCGCCTGACTGGAATTTTCCCTTTGAAATTATGTGTGATGTTAGTGATTTTGCTGTTGGAGCTGTTTTAGGACAAAGGGTTGATAAAAATTTGAATGTTATATATTAGGCTAGAAAGACCCTTGATAGTGCTCAAAAGAATTATGCTACTACTGAGAAGGAATTCTTAGCAGTAGTATTTGCTTGTGATAATTTTAGGCAGTATATTGTTGATTCTAAAGTTATTATTCATACTGACCATGCTGCCATTAAGTATCTTATGACGAAAAAGGATGCCAAACCAAGGCTCATCAGATGGGTAATCCTTCTTCAAGAATTTGATTTGCAGATTGTTGATAGAAAAGGAGCAGACAACCCTGTAGCGGACAATCTTTCAAGGATGGAAGATATACCTCATGATCCCATCCCAGTCAACGACAGTTTTCCAGACGGACAACTTGCCGTTGTTAAAGTACAATCTCTTTCCGATCCTTGGTTTGTAGATTACGCTAATTTTATCGTTGCAAAGTATTTGCCTCCAGGTTTAACATTTCAGCAAAGGAAGAAATTCTTCCATGATTTGAGGCATTACTTTTGGGATGACCCTCATCTTTTCAAAGAAGGTCCAGACGGGATCGTGAGAAGATGCATACCGGAACACGAGCAGAAGGATATTCTCAAGCAATGTCACGATAGTCCCTACGGAGGACATCACGCCGGTGAGAGGACCGCACATAAGGTTCTCCAATCAGGTTTTTATTGGCCTACTCTCTTTAAAGATGCTAGAAATTATGTTTTAGCCTGTGATAAATGTCAGAGAGTTGGTAATATTAGTAGGAGGAATGAGATGCCTATGAATTACTCACTAGTGATTGAGCCTTTTGATTGCTGGGGTTTTGATTTTATGGGTCCTTTTCCTTCTTCACACAAGTACACTCACATATTAGTTGCTGTTGATTATGTGACCAAGTGGGTTGAAGCAATCCCCACTGAGAATGCTGATCACAAAACATCTTTAAAAATGCTCAAAGATGTAATTTTCCCTAGGTTTGGTGTACCTAGGTATCTCATGACTGATGGAGGATCACACTTCACGCATGGAGCTTTTAGAAAAGCTTTAGCCAAGTACGATGTCAATCATAGGATTGCGTCACCGTACCATCCTCAAACTAGTGGGCAAGTTGAGCTCACCAATAGAGAGATCAAGTTGATCTTGCAAAAGACAGTTAACAGAAATAGGAAGGACTGGTCAAATAAGTTAGGAGATGCTTTGTGGGCGTATAGAACTTCTTACAAAAACCCCATGGGCATGTCTCCCTATAAAATGGTCTATGGCAAGGCTTGCCATTTGCCATTAGAGTGAGAGCACAAAGTTTTCTAGGCTGTTAGAGAGCTTAATGTTGACCCAAAGTTAGCTGGTGAAAAGCGTCTCATGAACTTGACTTCTCTAGATGACTGGAGAAGTGAAGCTTACGAGAGCGCTAAAATGTTCAAGGAAAAGGTAAAGAAGTGGCATGACAGGAGGATTCTGAAACGTGAATTTAATGTTGGTGATAAAGTTTTGTTGTTTAGATCCCGTTTCAGGTTTTCTCCAGGTAAACTACTTTCCAGGTGGGAAGGGCCATTTCATATCGAAGAAGTCTAACGGTCTGGTGCAATTAAGATTAACAATTTTGAAGGCACCAAACCTCAAGTTGTGAATGGGCAAAGACTCAAGCATTACATGGCGGGAGGTCCCGTCAATGTTGATGTAAATATAATACGCACAACAACTCATGAAGAACATGTTGCAGCCCTGTTTCAGACACCGACAGAAGCAGAATAACAAAAGGTATGTATTACGGTAAGGAAACATCGCGAACCGCCATAAAAGTTCCATATTATGAGTTTTTACAAAATTAGGAAAATTCGAGGCCTAAGTGGAGCCGGAGAGGAGCTCCAGGGGGCCCAGGCGCCCCCCTGGCGCGCCCCACCCCCTGGCCGCGCCGGGAGGCCGCCTGGGCACCCAGGACTCCGTCTCCGACCCCACTTTGGCTCGTTACCTTTCTTTTGTTGCATACATTTTTGCTATATATTTGCCCGGATCGTTCCGGCAACGTATCTCGCGATCTCGTGTGTTTTCTTTTCGATCTGTTTCTGCCAGGAAATATTTTAGCTAGACCTAGGTGCCATGGCTTCCCAAAGTTCCCCCAAGGACAAGTTCGTCGTCAACTTCATCAACCCTTACCTCGCTGAGGTGAACAAGCACCCCCAGGTCCTTCGTGTGGAGGACGGTGTTCTCCACAAGGAAGATCTGAAGGGACCAGTCATGGAGGGGAGCACCGAGGAGCGGCTGAAGGAGATGGAACATGAGGTCTTCAAGTTCAAGAAGATGGTGGAGCGTGGTGTTGAAGCCAACTTCGACATCAGGAACGAGATCGAGGCTTCCCATAGGAAAGAGATGAAGGAGATGTGGTCAAGTTTTTCCGCACTAGAAGAAAAAGTTTATCAGCTCCAAGCACAAATCTATGATTTGCACAACCAGAACTGTGAGTATGAACTAAAGTTTCTGCGCATGGGTTTAGGTGCTGAGTGCAGGATCCTGAAGACGGGAATGTCCTTCGAGACTGGAGAGGAGCTGCCATGGAAGCGCTTCGCCAAGGAGTACCTTATTGAGAAGAACAAGAATGAGGAGTAAATCTCCTCGGGTAATGGCATCCCCTTAGCTTGTTCCAAGCTTGGGGGAGCGCTGGGTATCTTTATCTTTTTCTTAGTCTTTTAGAGTGAAATAGAGTCGTATCATGTCTAGGGAGTTTATTATATGAAATAGGTGTTTGCATTGAGGTCTATCACTCCGTCTGTGGAGAGATTGTATCCGTGAGTGTGGAGTCTTCTTTAATGGAATATTAATGAGAAGTCTATTGGTTCTTCGCTGCACTCGGTATTCTCTTCACACAATCGGCATCATATGACGATTCTTATGGGGAGTATTGACCTTATATCAGGTATGGCTTTGAAAACTTTATTTAATTTTGGCAAACATAGCTTTGGTCTTGACAACATGCATGTTTTCTCAAGTAGCGACATAGCCAAAACCTTTATGTTATTATGCTTGAAGTGTTATGTTGACAAGGAAGACAACTTGATGTGTTATGCTTACCTTAATGTTTATGCCTTATATGTTTTGCATCTAAATTAGCATCAATTGTCTGTTCTCTCAAAGCCTTTGCTAGCCAAACTCTTTGCCAAGTAGATTTCTGCTTGTGCATCCATACCCTGAAACCATTACCTTCCATTTGAGTCCACCATACCTTCCTATTCGTGGTATTCCCCTACCACTCATATAAGTATAGAATTTATGTGTTATCCTTAAATGTTCAAAATCTTCTGTTTTGTGCCTCTTGTTTAGCTCATGAGGAAGTAGTAGGTAATTCATGATCTTCTCAAGTTGGACAAGTTTTATCCCAGGATTTCATGTCTAATCTGCAAACCCATAATACGAGGAGGAACTGGCATGGGTGCGCGCAGCTCGAAAGATAATATAACAAACAAACCCTCCTTCACGCTTGGTCTATGAGAAATCAGAAACTCTGGCAGTGATAAACAAAGGAGATTAAGGGGATGTGATCGTCCTCACTTGGGAGCCGTTCCTCGAAAATTGTCCATCTTGAGAAGTAATTGAGCGATCTATTAGCATTCGTTGACAAGCTATGCACCATCCCAAAATCTATTTTTATTCTGTTTGATTTAAGGATAGCACATGAGTTTTCCCTGCTTGCCTTTAAACAAGGCTTTCTTCTACTTTCATGTTGAGTCAGTTTTTCCCACTACCTTCTTTTCCCTAAGAGAACAGACATTTGATGTTGATGAGGATTCATCCATATAAAGCTGCATTAAGTTTTGCCATGCCATATCCTTGTTGACATTATCTTTTGATAAGTAAGTTGTTTGCAAAAGCTTTTGCCTAGCAAGCATCTTCCTTGGTGTTAGCATTTGCACTTCATGACTATTAACATGTCTTTTCAAAAGCTTCAAATTGTTTTTAGTTGTCTTTTGACCAAGATTATGTTTTCCATAATTTGATGAGTTTCCTCAGCCCTACTTTTGATTATAATTGTTATTACTTTCTCATGAGGGCCTTATGAGTTGAGGTTGCTGTTGAGGATGCTTGAGTATGATGAAGGAACCTTGATGCTTCTTGTCTGTATTTTATTTATCGACACTTCACTCCCTAAACTTGTGGACAGGTTTACCAAGCTCAGTATTCGCTTGGGGACAAGCGAGGTCTAAGCTTGGGGGAGTTGATACGTCCAAATTGCATCACTATTTTATATAGTAAATCTTTCTTATTCATTGATATATTTCATGATATGATGCTATCCTTATGTTGTTTTGGCTTATTTTACACAGTTTGCAACTTTCCGGTGACGAAGCAGCAGACACAGGATTCAGCGGTAAAAAGTGGACGCTGAGTTGCTGAAGAAGAACACCTCCAAATTACCTGAAAATCGACGGAGGCTGTTTTCCAGAAGGATCACGAGGACATGCAAAAGAGCAACCAGAGGGGGGCCACAGGGTGCCCAGGCGGCCCCCTGGCGCGGCCCCACCCCTGGCCGCGCCGGGAGGGCGCCTGGACCCCCGGGGCCACTCCCGGCTCCTCCCTCTGGCCTATTTACTCCTCGTGATCCAAAAACCCTAAAAAGGGAAGAGTTTCCGGAGTTCTGCCGCCGCTCCGTGGCGGAAACCTACAGAGAAGAAAAGCCATCTTTGGCGGGCAGATTCCGCCGGGGAGATCACCTCCCGGAAGGGGAGATCGTCGCCATCGTCATCACCATCGTCACGGGCATCATCGAGATCATCATCAACACCATCCCCGTCATCAGCACCATCTCCATCGCCATCCAATCTTGCCTCACAATTGCAACTCATGTTGTAATCCATACTATCTATCCCCTCTACTCTATCGGTGTTGATTACTACTTTGTGGTGAATGCTATTGAGTTTTGTTGGAGAGATATTATTGTGTTCAGATTGTTTATCATCTATTTATCCCCACTGATCATGATGTCTTTTATGTCTTGTGAGTAGTTACTTTAGTTCTTGAGGACATGGGAGAAGTCTAGTTGTTAGTAGTCATATGATGTTGAAGTAATATGTGTTGGTTGATATTTAAGTTGTGTTGTTATTTTCCTAGTGGTGTTGTGTGAGTCGAACACTCAACACTTCGCCTTATCAAGGACCTAGGGGGATACATTGTGTACAAAGAATGCTTACGGTGGGTTGCCGGAGTGACAGAAACCTGAACCCCAGTTTGCACGCTTTTGCACAAGGGAACATTGGATCACCGATCGTATTGCTATGTTTAGGCTTTTGCCTTAATTACTATATTGTATTTGCGGATGCTTGCAACGTGTTTAATCATAAGAGTACACTCATCTTAGTCTACAGGGTATACTAGCATAGATCCACCCACTCAACACTTATCAACACAGCACATAGTACCGATACAGAATATGGCGAAAGCACATGACTACCTCTCCCGTGTGTCCTCAAGGACACTTTAGCTTTTATAAGTTCATTTGCTAGGCCTCTCCTTTGCTCAGAAAGGATTGGGCCACTCTTTACTATCCAGTATCTTTTACTTTGCTTGTTTTTACTATCCTGTCGCTTATACCAAGAAAACCCCTAAAAAGTTATCTTTCAGTGCGTGCAGTTATCTCCTTACCAAAGTTACTTGCTACTACCTTCTGCTCCTCGTTGGGTTCGACACTTTTACTTATCGAAAACACTGCAATAGATCCCTCTACGTTGAGGGTCATCAGGTGCGCCGACCCAAACCGCGCAGCGTAGTCCACCACAAAGTCCACTGCCCCACGCCTAAAGATCAGGCCAGAGGCGTGGCTCATGCTCGATGACGAGGAAGATCCCGTCCGGATCAGAACTCCAGTCGACGCCTCAGTCTGCCCCACGGTGGGCGCCAACTGTCGTCGCATAGTAACAACAGATGCCATAGGGATGGCTAAAGAGAGGGGAAGACTCGAGGGAGAACTATGTCGATGGTGCCAGAATCGGGTTGGGCACAAGCACGGTGAAGGACACCACGATGCTCCCAGGTTCGGCGCTCTCCGGAGAGATAACACCCCTACTCCTGCTTGTCTGCTTTCTATAAATGATCTCACGAACTACAATCAATGCTCCTGGAGCTGTTCAGAGGAAGAAGAGACCTGTCGTGGGCATGGTTCTCTCCTACTGATCTACGGGAACTACTGTGGGAAGTAAATGCGAATGGGGGCGTCCCTCTCGCAGGAGGGGTACCCCGGGCTCTTATAGTGTGAGCTCGGGGTACTACGGTCATTTCAGTCGGGTACTGGCCCCAACTGTCATCCTCTCGTCGGCTGGGGTCCACCGACTGCAAATCTCCAGTTGATCCGGACTTGTCAAGCGACTTCCCATGATGTAGCTTATAGGTTATGATGAGTGAACAGTGGAGCTATGATCTCTGGTCTTGTCGTCCTAGCTCCCGATTCAGAGGAATGGGAGACAACTCTCCTCTGACAGATCGGCGAAGTGACTTGGCTTACTGCCACCCGGATGTAAGGCCCGATATGCGGTACTGTTCCAGATGTAGGTGTTACCACCCAGATCCGGGGACGACGCACATATCGGTCACACTGCGACATATGACAAAGCTATATGCCCCGGATTTCGAACATGATATCGCAACACTACAGATACAAGGATATGACATCTCATACAATCGGCATACAACTGCCTCAAATACAATACAACTGCGGAAGGTATATGTCTGAGTACAGACTACAATCAAATGCCTAGTGGCAAAGAGAAAAACATCGATCCCCATAACCACACGGGTCTAGGCCCTCCGCCGGGATCCGCCTAACTAGTCGTCGTCGAGTCCCCACGTGAAACGTCGATCACCGTACCTGTTGTCGATCAAGAACCCTGAAAAGAGTTTGGGGGTAGTATCATGAGTACAGAAGTACTCAGCATCCAACTTTAGTGGTCAACTGACCCAGCAAGGACTTCATCACTCATCATTCTAGGACAACTAGTAGTTTACGGTAAGGAAGGGGTAAGTGGTGAGGTTTCTGCCGCACTAGCATTTAAGAAGTGGCTAACGATCTAGAGAGTAAGATAAGAAGCCAAGCATTTGATGAGGAATTGCCTCCAACAAGTCTGCTATCCACCTACATACGCAAACATAACACCTATCCTATCCTTGTCCTCCTCTTCGCATCCCAACGAAGAAGAAACAGTCAAGGCACACACACGTTGATCAAGTTATATTAAGATTATCTCAGCTGTTGTTGTCTATGAACAAGGAGTAGGTCTCAAGTCGTCCATAACCGCGAACACGGCTTCTCGAAAGGATTTAACCCTGCACGGGTGTACCAACTGCCCATTACGAGGCGTCGCATGCTCGCCCATCTCTCTCAGTTGCTACCCATTATAGGCAACCATTTTATGATTTAGTTCCAAGAGATCCGAAACGACAGGTCCCTCTAACTAACAACGAACAAATCCGGGTGGCCCCCGGGGAGTCGACACCCAATCCAAAAGCTGGCCACGCTCTCGGATCGGACTCTTCCGTATGGCCAAGGTCGGGTTTAGTCTCACCTATATAACAGGGGACTTCCCTAGCTCACCGGTGTGGACCAACAGAGGAACTCTGTCTCCGCTGGCCCAAGTTCTTTGAAAACTACTGGCAGCTGACCAGCACACACACGGTTTCAAATGGTAAATCAGCTTGGGACACCTCTAGAAATGTTTGAATCTAGGTAGGTAAGAAAAGGGGACCCCATAAAATCCCACACGCGATTAGGCACGCTCAGTCTTAAAACCAATACCCGAAACTCGGATCCTAGGTGACTAGAATGGAACAAAGCGTCGGGGCGGGATAGCCTAGACCTTCCATCCTTCGTCGAATATATAGTCAACATTATAATAATCATATCATCAACAACAATATAATAATGTGATATCCCAAACCAAGGAGTAACAGGGTAACATCGTAGCATCCTAAGCATGCATACTAAGCAGGGGCTGAGCAACGAGCAATAGCAACATAGCAGTACAAGGTTTGCTGGGAGGGGACATGGCTGTATCGGTTTGAAAGAGGCTGTAAACATGTGGTAGGATCAAACATCGAACCTAACCTAGACTAGCATGCAAACCGCTGGTTGAAATAGAATGGATCATAAGTAATGTATAGTCCTTGCCTGTTGATAAGCCGGGTTCCGAAGGTGTAGTTGATCGCAAGCTCACATCATCTCCGCAGGTACCCGCGAAAGCAAACAAGACGATAAATCTGGAAAGCAATCAACGAGCAAGCACTCTATTACTACGGGGCAACACAAGATCAAGAAGACAGAACGGTTACTAACAGTTTAAGTGGGGTATCGGTCACACACAACGAATACCGCACATTTACGGAGGTTCAAGTTGCTTAGCTACAGGTGATCAACAAAGGTTGTTAACATGGCAACTCAAGCAAGCATGGCATAGCACACAAACATGTCAAGAGGTGAAGCACAAAGTAAACTATCTATGCTAGTCAATTTAAGAGAGGCACAACCTAAACATGGCATAACACTAAGTACCCCACGACAATTAGAAGATTTGGTACTATTCTTCCCTAAACCATATTTTAGGTTGTTTAACAACAGCAAACAATAGCATAAACACAAAGTAAACAAAAAAATAATCAAGTTACATATAAAGAACACCCCAAACGGAGTTACGGTTACAAAGATACAAGCAAAACAAGTTACGGGCACAATCTGCCAACACCAGGAAGCACACTTTAGAGCAATACATAAACAGGATAATCAATGCAAACGTGCTCACAAATGATATGGAACTAAAGTAGACATGACAGGGAAGGCATGGAAAAAAGAATCATGCATAAAGGCATCATAGATCAAAAGATATTAAGCAAACAACATGGCATCGGAACGTTACAGACTTAGAGAAAAACAGAGGTGGCTGTCAAAAACAGAGGGATAGCAACTTTGGAGATCAATAACTATATGACCAGAAAGCATATCATGAAAATGCAATACATGTAATGAAAGTAGACATGATGCTTAACAATATGAAATTGGAATCACTCAATTCCGATAAACTGTCGCGACACACTCGTCGACCGAAGTTGCAACAAAATACAAACAACAGCACACTAACAACAGGGTAGCTACTTTGGAGCAAGATACAATCATGATGGAGCAAGCAATTATGGCATGTGAATGCATGAAACTGAAGTAGAAACAATGCTTAACGCAACGCAAAAGGAATCACTAAATTCTGACGTACGGTTGCTTCGTTTCAATCAAGCAACAGTTTTCAGACAGTTTAACAGCAACAGTTGCAATTAACGACCAGTGGCCCTGTTTGACCAGCAATTACACAATCAAGATGACCTCAGATGCAAATGCTCACAAAATATGGATTGAAGTACACGCAATTCTAAGAAATTTTCCTTTTGGGCGCAACGTCATCCGAGCTACGGTTTGATCGCAAATTTACTCGCAAAATTGAATCAGAAGCAAAATACACATGACTTAGCAATAATTTGGAAAAAGAAAAGACAGAAAAAAAGAGCCGGGCCTCACCCATGGGCTTCGGCCCAACTGCAGCTAGGCTGCTGGCACCGGCTGGATCAGGAGGTGGGCCGCGCTGGAGAGGGCCCAACCCACCGTGGCGGTTGGAGGGGAGCAGCTGGCCGGCTTGTCCCGTGCGTCCAGGTCACCGGCGGCGACGCCGTGGTGCACCGACGAGGCGTCGAGGCACAGGGGTCGGCCGGAGCAGGCGAGACGGCTGCGGCAGCGCCAGATCCCGTCGTAGGCGGAGCCTTGGGCGGCGCAACGTCAAGCGGGAGGAGGTCAGCGAGCTCGTGCTCGGGACCCATGGCGCGACGCTGCACGGCCTCGTCGGCCAGTCACGGCGCCGGCGGACCTGAAGGGAAGAGGGGGAGGAGGTGAGTGAGGAGAGGAGGGGCGCGAGGAAGAGGGAGGCGAGGAGGTGAGGGGCGGGGCGGCGCTGCGGCCTGCCGGAGTTGGTGGCGGCCGACGCCTTCACGGCTGGCGGCGACGAGCTCGACCAAATGGGTCCGGGCGGGCCTGGCGGTGGCCCTGTGGGGCCCGGGCACCCTGGCTGCTGCGGGAGGAGGCTGGAGGGCCACGTGGCTGCCCTGGCGCCCTCGGATCTCAGATCCGACGGCTCCGGAGGTGGCTGGGATTAGGGTTTTCAGATCTGGGGAGTTGGGGCGAAAATTGGGGCAAAATTGAGGGGGGTGGCTGCAAATTTTACATGGGGGAAACCCTAGAAGGCCTAGGGGAGTGTGGTGGTCTATATATAGGGAAGGGTTGGCTGGTCAGTTTACGCAAATGCCCCCGGTACCCCTCTCGTGCGTCCGGTGATCCCGTTCGTGACCGCCGAGACTCCGTACGGACTCTGATTCCAACGAAATCTCGAACCACGCGCTCAGCGCATCGAGCCCGTCGATCGTACCTCACTGCGGTGACATTCCGACAACATTTTCGGCGCCCCATAAAATAATCCTTTTATTAAATAAACAGGGTTTGCGTTCCGTTGGTTGCGGCTAGTCTCGTGCGGTTTTCGTGACGGTGATCGGGTGAAACCTGGTGTCGCAGAGGTCGAGTGTCAGGGTGGCAAGGGTCGGTCTCCGTCCGATACGAGATAAGAGGGGGAAAATAATCGCCGATCGATAAATCAGGGATGCAAACACCGCAAACAAATCAGACAATCAAACAATTCACGCAGAAAACAAAATTTTTAATTTTCGTGAAATCTGGGCTGTTACAATACAACACCACCAACAAGGGATCTCGTCCCGAGATCCAGGACGATCCGGGGGAGTGGAGGCGAGAGAAAAGAGAGTCAACGATCTTCAACACCACCAACAAGGGACTCTGCTCCACGTCGATGTCGAACTTCCGTCGAGATAAATTTCCACAGAGAGACGGTAACGTCGGAAAACGAAACCACCAGTGTCAAGAGGAAGAACGACAATTCAAAGCGACGATCAAGGGAAGCATTCTCACTGGAATTGTGAAGATACTGGGCAAGAGGACTGAAGTCAACAGATGACCAAGACGGTTACCGAGAGTCGGAAGAACTAAAGGTACTACAAGATTTCCCAAACCTGACATCGGAATCGAGACAATACGCTGCAAGCAAGGCATTGTAACGGTTCCGACACTCCACACACTCGAGATCCTAGAGTTTGAAAGGGGATAAGGCGAGAATTAAAACTCTTACGACACTTGTCCTAACCAGAGCATGGTTAAGGAGTAAAAACAATCCTACTCTCCGATAACTAACTTAGTAACTACAAAATAGTTTTTGTCTAGACTCGATTTCGGCCACAGAGGGGATACTACGGTCGGTAAGGCTCTGATACCAAGTTGTAAGGCCCGATATGCGGTACTATTCCAGATCTAGGTGTTACCACCCAGATCCGGGGACAAAGCACATATCGGTGCCACCGCGACATATGACAAAGCCATATGCCCCGGATTTCCAACATGATATCACAACACTACAGATACAAGGAAACAACATCTCATACAATCGGCATACAACTACCTCAAATACAATACAACAGCGGAAGGTATATGTCTGAGTACAGACTACAATCAAATGCCTAGTGGCAAAGAGAAAAACATCGATCCCCATAACCACACGGGTCCAGGCCCTCCGCCGGGATCCGCCTAACTAGTCGTCGTCGAGTCCCCATGTGAAGCGTCGATCACCGTACCTGTTGTCGATCAAGAACCCCGAAAAGAGTTTGGGGGGTAGTATCATGAGTACAGAAGTACTCAGCATCCAACTGTAGTGGTCAACTGACCCAGCAAGGACTTCATCACTCATCATTCTAGGACAACTAGTAGTTTACGGTAAGGAAGGGGTAAGTGGTGAGGTTTCTGCCGCACTAACATTTATGAAGTGGCTAACGATCTAGAGAGTAAGATAAGAAGTCAAGTATTCGATGAGGAATCTCCTCCAATAAGTCTGCTATCCACCTACATACGCAAACATAACACCTATCCTATCCTTGTCCTCCTCTTCGCATCCCGACGAAGAAGAAGCAGTCAAGGCACACACACGTTGATCAAGTTATATTAAGATTATCTTAGCTGTTGTTGTCTATGAACAAGGAGTAGGTATCAAGTCGTCCATAACCGCGGACACGACTTCTCAAAAAGATTTAACCTATCAGGGGTGTACCAACTGCCCATTACGAGGCGTCGCATGCTCGCCCATCTCTCTCAGTTGCTACCCATTATAGGCAACCATTTTATGATTTAGTTCCAAGAGATCCGAAACGACAGGTCCCTCTAACTAACAACGTACAAATCCGGGTGGCCCCCGGGGAGTCGACACCCAATCCAAAAGCTGGCCACGCTCTCGGATCAGACTCTTCCGTATGGCCAAGGTCGGGTTTAGTCTCACCTATATAACAGGGGACTTCCCTAGCTCACCAGTGTGGACCAACAGAGGAACTCTGTCTCCTCTGGCCCGAGTTGTTTGAAAATTACTGGCAGCTGACCAGCACACACACAATTTCAAATGGTAAATCAGCTTGGGCCACCTCGAGAAATGTTTGAAGCTAGGTAGGTAAGAAAAGGGGACCCCATAAAATCCCACACGCGATTAGGCACGCTCAGTCTTAAAACCAATACCCGGAACTCGGATCCTAGGTGACTAGAATGGAACAAAGCGTCGGGGCGGGATAGCCTAGACCTTCCATCCTTCGTCGAATATATAGTCAACATTATAATAATCATATCATCAACAACAATATAATAATGTGATATCCCAAACAAAGGAGTAACGGGGTAACATCGTAGCATCCTAAGCATGCATACTAAGCAGGGGCTGAGCAACGAGCAATAGTAACATAGCAGTACAAGGTTTTCTGGGAGGGGACATGGCTGTACCGATTTGAAAGAGGCTGTATACATGTGGTAGGATCAAACATCGAACCTAACCTAGACTAGCATGCAAACCGCTTGTTGAAATAGAATGGATCATAAGTAATGTATAGTCCTTGCCTGTTGATAAGTCGGGTTCCGAAGGTGTAGTTGATCGCAAGCTCGCATCGTCTCCGAAGGTACCCGCGGAAGCACACAAGACGATAAACACTGGAAAGCAATCAACGAGCAAGCACTCTATTACTACGGGGCAACACAAGATCAAGAAGACAACACACGACACGGCAACGCGATACAGATCTGTCGTCGAGAACGGTTACTAACAGTTTAATTGGGGTATCGGTCACACACGACGAATACCGCACGTTTATGGAGGTTCAGGTTGCTTAGTTACAGGTGATCAACAAAGGTTGTTAACATGGCAACTCAAGCAAGCATGGCATAGCACACAAACATGTCAAGAGGTGAAGCACAAAGTAAACTATCTATGCTAGTCAATTTAAGCGAGGTACAACCTAAACATGGCATAACACTAACTACCCCGCGACAATTAAAAGATTTGGTACTGTTCTGCCCTAAACCATATTTTAGGTTGGTTAACAACAGCAAACAATAGCATAAACACAAAGTACACGAAAAACTAATGAAGTTACATATAAAGAACACCCCAAACGGATTGTGTTTGAGTAATATATTTGATTCTCCTCTTTTATATTTATGTTCTCGAGTAATTCTTGCATGTTCTCCGTTGCTGTTTATTGATTTGGCCAAGTAGTAGGTAGTGACTCCAAGCGGGAGCGTTATGCATGATTGTGGGTTCATGCCCCCCGATGACTAGCTTGAGTGACAGAAACAAGAGTCTAGGGGATGTGCTGTTGCCACAAGGGGGAAAACAACGGTGCTTGTACTTGCGGGTGCAAGGATTCTTTACTTTACGCCATGTTCTTTAATGCAGTTGTCTGTTGCTTTGAGTTTACACTTTGGGTGGGATTCGCAACTTAATACCAGCGAGATGTTTTGGATAGATATCTCAAGGTGGATGATTAGTAGTTAGATGCAGATGGATTTCGGTCTACTTGTCTTGGCGTACCGCCCATGCTTTTGAGCCTCTTCCTTTCTTTATAGCATAATTAGCATGGGTTTGCGCACATAATCCTGTCAATTGCCCAGCTATGATTTGTTTACCTCGCATAGCTATTTTATTGTCTTTTGGCAGAGAGACATCACTAGTGAACATCATAGGACCCCGGTCCATATTTCGTACACTGTTTACACTATCAATTTACTTTCAGTATTTACTTTTCCGTTGCTATCACTATCATTATTATCCCATGCGTTTTATCCTTTGTAAACAACAAGGCCGGAGGGATTGACAACCCATTTGTACTCGTTGGGAGCAAAGTTATCTGTTGTGTGTGCAGGTCCACGCCTACCGCCATTCTCTGGCGCCGTTGTCACCTTCCTGTCGTTGTCGGAGTCCTACTGGAGACAAACCTTGGTATCTTCACCGAGGGAAATTTGCTGCTGTCTACATATCAACCTTCCACTTTGGGTAACGAACGAGGGGGCGTTAATTCGTACCATCACATACACATGCAAGTTTTTGCCGAGCTGAGAATGCGTGCATCGCTGGATGGTGCGCTGATAGGTAGCACCTCCATTCTTCAGGCCGAAAGGCATGGTGATATAGCAATAAGCCCCAAAGGGGGTTATAAAGGCAGTTTTTATTTGATCTTCCACAGCAAGTTTGATCTGGTGATAGCCAGCAGTGGCATCCATAAAATGGCAAAAGCTCACAGCCGGCCGCAGAGTCAATGACTTGATCTATACAGGGCAGAGCAAACGGATCCTTGGGGCATGCCTTGTTCAGGAAAGTGTAATCGATACACATGCGCCAGGTCTTGTTCTTCTTCATCACGAGGACTGGGTTTTCCAACCACTCCGGGTAGAATACTTCCAAGAGGAAGCCTGCATCTTTGAGCTTGGCGACTTCTTCACCGATTGCTCTTCTCTTATCTTCAGAAAAACGTCAAAGGGGTTCCTTGACCGGTTTAGAACCTGGCCGAATGTGGAGCTTGTGCTCGGCGAGTTCCCTCGGCACTCCAGGCATGTCTTGTGGAGACCATGCAAAGATGTCCCGGTTCTCACGGAGGAACTCGACGAGCTCGCTTTCCTATTTGTTGCTAAGTCCTTCTCCGACCACAACTAACTTGGTTGGGTCGGAGGGATCTAGAGCAACCTTCTTGCTATCCTTGGCCGACTGGAAAGTGGTCTCCTCATCTGCTCTCTTGGCTGGGCCGACTGGAAGGGGAACCTTGCTTTGAGCTTGAGCCATTGCAAAAACCTTGTCGATTTGACGCTTCTCTTCGGCCACCACCAAGGAATCGGCCAAATTCGCACCAGCTGACGAGAACTCGAGGTACTTCCTGAAGTCCCCGGTGACGGTGATGATGCCATTTGTCCCTGGGAGTTTCATCTCTAGGTAGGGCTCATACACATTAAGCATGAACTTGGCGATTGTAGGCAATCCTAAGAGGGCATGGTATGGACTGCTAAGATCGGCGACCTCGAACCAGATCGGCTCTCTCCTGAAGTTCTCCTCTGTGCCAAAAATCACATCCAGCCGAATGTGGCCCATAGGGGTGCATGACAAACCAGGGACAATCCCATGGAAAGTCGTCCGACTGCGCTCCAAATCCCTCTCCGTGAGTCCCAACTTGACCATCGTGTCTCTATACAGAATGTTGATGGTGCTCCCTGGATCAATGAGCACTCGGGAAAACAGACATGAAAACTTGGGAGCCGCAAACAGGGCATCCACCACAAGCGGATAGGTGCCCGGATTCGGCATGACACTTGGGTGATCCTCCCTGCCCCAAGTAATCTTGCAATCCGACCAATGCATGTATTGGGGAACCGGTGGCATGGTGGAATTTACCTCCTGAGCTCAGGCTCTCCGACTGCCCTTGTCACTTGACTCACTAGTGAAGATCATGTATGCAGCATCTTGCCGAGGAAACTTGTTCTGCGCCTGAGGTGGCGCTCTGTTCTGAGGTGGTGGTGGGGGTGGAGCTGGTAATGCTTCTCCCTTCGCGATGCGCTTGACAAAATCACACTGCCGAGTGGTATGTGCCGCCGGCTTGCCTGGACTGCTATGCATTTTGCACGGCTGGTCCAGCATGTCCTCGAATGTATACTTGGGCTTCATCAGCCACTGCGGCTTTGCATTCGGCTTCATCTTCCGACTGCCTCCTGCAACCCCTTGTTCCTCTTGGTCCTGGATAGCGGCCACCTGCCGATTGCCATACTGAGCATCTGGCTGCTCATCCTTCCTCTTTTCGCTATTCTGCTGGTTGTTGTTGTTGTTCCGATTGTTCTCTCTGCGCTCTCGCCGACTGAGCCCCTGGCTCCCTGCCTCTATCGCCTGCGCAGCCCCTTGCGTCTGAACAACGCCGCCGACACCGAGCTGAATGGGCTCGCACATCGCGGAGTCAGAGATAGCGAATGCATTGGCAACCTTCATGAGCTCGGCCAACGACGAAAAATCCTTGCGGAGCAGCTTGTGCTTCAGCATTGATCCTGCCAAGCATCCATCAGTGAAATACTAGATGCCTGTATGTCTTGGACTCCTTCACATGAGTTCTTCAACTTGATCCACCGAGCAAGGTACTCTTGGAGTGGATTGTCCTTGCCTTGCACGTAGAGGGCGAGCTACCAAGGAAGATGCGCCCGATCATATGTGCAAGTGAAGTTGCGAATGAAGGCTTCCGTGAAATCCTTCCTGCAATTGATGCTGTTGCCGGGCAAACTGTTCAGCCAAGTCTGAGATGACCCCTGCAGCATCAGAGGAGCATAGCGTACCACTACACGCCGACTTCCGCCGGCGATGCCGACTGCGGTCATGTAATCTGTCAGCCAGTCCTCTGGCTTAACGGAGCCGTTGTACTTGGGGGTGTCTCTGGGCAAGGTGAACCCTTTGGTGAACTGCTCGGTCCGAATGAAGTTCCCGAAACACGCTTGGCCAGCTGCTCCCTCCTCTTCCTGCTGCGCATCTCTTTCCAGCAGCTCGATGCGATGCCTAGCATCATTCTCGCCGATCTGACGAGCGCCGTGCCGATTGCTGATTGCTGGTCTTGCTTCTGGCTGACGAGGTGGGTCATTGCGCCTGCTGCTAACAGCCGGCTCCTTTGCTCTTCTGTTCATGATCGGGGGACCCCGATTGCTCCTGACCCTGCTCTCACGTCGGGACTGGCCCTGCTGCCTGTTCTGCCGCGACGCATTCGGCCGCTGGCTGGCTTCCGGAACCGGCCTCAGAGTCCTTCTTAATGCTTCAGGTCCAGCAACCGAATCCTCCAACGCCGCTTACTGCTGCTGCTTTGCCGATGCCAGCAGCTCGCGCATTCGGCGAGTTTGCTGACGCCGTTCTTCTCCTTCCAAGTCCTCCAGATCATTCGCAATCTGCTCGGCAGCTCGCAAATTCTTGTCGGGGCGTGCTGTATGTTGGCCGCTGGACAAATGCTGATGCTGCCGGATGCTCGGCTCCTGACAGCTCTCTGTCAACTGCGCGACCTCTACTCCTGAGATCTTCTAAGACCGCAGGTGCAATTGGCTGCCGTTGGCTGGCGTGTGCTGCATTGTACTCTCTGGTAATGGCTCCCAGCCTGCGCTTTTCTGCCAGCACATGCTCGGCCCTGCGAGCAAGAGCAAGCCGTGCTGTCTCCAGATCGGTGTGGACCTGATCGGGGTCACCATTCCTGTTCACGGCTGTGTACAACACATCCCGCAAAGCACTGGTGCCGATTCTTCCCGCGGCGTCTGCCACCTCTTTTGCTTTCCTTGCTGCACTTGCCGCACCTTGGTTGCTTGACGCAGTCGTCCCAGCCATCATGACGGCTGCGTGCACACGCGGCTCCGCTCCACCGGGAGCTGCCTTGCAGCCCCTGGTCGGGAGTGGATCCGTAGCACTGGAGAAGACACACACCTCCCTGGGATACGCCTCGGGGAAGCGGCTGATGAAGAGGCGATGGCTGCCGATCTGCAGAGAAACACCAGGCGGCAGGGGTGCGCCGACCCAAACCGCGCAGCGTAGTCCACCACAAAGTCCACTGCCCCACGCCTAAAGATCAGGCCAGAGGCGTGGCTCATTCTTGATGACGAGGAAGATCCCGTACGGATCAGAACTCCACTCGACGCCTCGGTCTGCCCCACGGTGGGCGCCAACTATCGTCACATAGTAACAACAGATGCCATAGGGATGGCTAAAGAGAGGGGAAGACTTGAGGGAGAACTATGTCGATGGTGCCAGAATCGGGTTGGGCACAAGCACGGTGAAGGACACCACGATGTACCCAGGTTCGGGGCTCTCCGGAGAGATAACACCCCTACTCATGCTTGTCTGCTTGCTATAAGTGATCTCACGAACTACAATCAATGCTCCTGGAGCTGTTCAGAGGAAGAAGAGACCTGCCGTGGGCATGGTTTTCTCCTGCTGCTCTACGGGAACTACTGTGGGAAGTAAATGCGAATGGGGGCGTCCCTCTCGCAGGAGGGGTACCCCGGGCTCTTATAGTGTGAGCTCGGGGTACTACGGTCATTTTAGTCGGGTACTGGCCCCAGCTGTCATCCTCTCATCGGCTGGGGTCCAGCGACTGCAAATCTCCAGTTGATCCGGACTTGTCAAGCAGCTGCCCGTGATGTAGCTTATAGGTTATGATGAGTGAACAGTGGAGCTATGATCTCTGGTCTTGTCGTCCTGTCTCCCAAATCAGAGGAGTGGGCGACAACTCTCCTCTGACAGATCGCCGAAGTGACTTGGCTTACTGCCACCCGGATCTCTCGGGATCATGCATTTATGACCTTGAACCAGGAGCTCCGACCTGGACAAGGTCAACTCTTGAGCTGATTGAAGGGTGAGCCGATTGCGCCTGGGCCGACTGCTCGCATTCGGCTTGGTCGATTGCCTGAGGGCAATCGGCCATGCGACTGCCTAGCTCGGCCCAGGAGCAGCCCAATCGGCCCCAACCTTGTCTTGAAATATTGCTTTCGTCTGGTGACCCTACCCGTGTATCATTCCCCCGACAAGCATAGATAGTTTACTTTAATGCTTCACCTTTTGCCATTGTGTGACATGCCATGCTTGAGTGATATGCCATGTTAACAACATTTTCTCATGTTGTGAAGTTAAACAACTTGAACCATTCTAAATGTACGATATCGTCGTGTGCGACCGATACCTCACTTAACCTGCTAGTAGACGCTCTCGATGATAGATGCGATGACGTAGTGTGTTGCCTCGTGTTGTTTCTTGCTTGTGATTGATTCATAGTAATAGATGCTTTCTTTTTGATTGCATTTCCAATGTTTCCTTCTTGTGTGCTTCCGCGATTACTCTCGGAGACGTTGCGAGCTTGTGATCGACTACACCTTCGACTTCGTCTTGTCATCAGGTAAGGGGGAGCATATATCATGCTTATAACTTTTAGCTCACTTGCCTAGGTATAGGATAGAACGATTGCTTGATCCTACCACCTCATATTTATGCCTCTCAAATAAACCCAAACAGCCATGTCCTCCATGTCCCAGCAAACCTTTGTTTGGCCATGTACCTTGCTTGCTTAACCACTGCTTAGTATGCATGCTAGGATGTTATCCTGTTATCCCGTTACTCCTTGGATTGGGCTATCACACTATTATATTATTGTGGATGATATGATTATTATAATGTTGACTATACTCGACGAAGGATGGAAGGTCCAGGCTATCCCGCCCCGATGCTTTGTTCCATTCGAGTCACCTGGGACCCGAGTTCCGGGTATTGTGTCTCTTGACGAGCGTGCCTAAACGCGTGTGGGATTGTAACAGCCCAAGAGCAATTCTTGTAATCATCATGTAATTTTGCTTTGTCATGTGACTTCCCAACTTGACATGGTGCTAGATGTTGCAAATTCATGTGATGATATTAAATGCCAAGAAGTTTTGAGTTCATTTGATTTGCTTTTGAATTCAAAAAAAGTGGTTCAAGAAGGGTGTTTGAGGATTTTTTCCATGTTGCATGCGTGCTCACCTTGACCCAAAACTTGGCATAGCCATTTCTTTTCCCTTCCCAAGTGTTTTCAAACCCTTGCTCCATTTTTTCCAACTCTAAAAATGTGGGCCATAGTTCAATGTGGTTTGAATTTCAAAAATGCCCCACATTTCTAGTTGTTCCAAAATTGGCCAAACCAATTTTGTTAAATCCAGAGAATTGCAAGGATCAACATTCATGAGCTCATGTATTTTCGTTCCTTGTGGTCTCCACCCCAATTTTCTCCAAGTCCTCTTTTTATTTTGTTTAAATAGAAAAGGGGCATTGTTTTCAATCTTGGGATTTTCACCTCATCCAAATTGGCTCAAACCAATTTTGGAATTTCTGAAATGTTGCAGGGAGCCCAAAAATATATTTGTTATATTTTTGCTCTTTTTCTTTTTGTCTACAATTTTCCAAAAGTGCTTTGTTATTTTTTTATTTTAAAAAACGGCAGGGCCTTTGGCTTCCTCTTTTTTCCCTGCAGCACCGGCCTAGCCCACCTAGGCCTCCTCCCCTTGGCCCAACCCATGGCGAACCGGTACGGGGTCGCCGCCTCCACCTTTCCAGTGTGGCTTCGTCCTTTTCCCCTCTCTCCCCTCTCACGCCGGAGAGGCCACGGCGGCAGGAGGGCCGGGACGTGGTCGGTGGCCCTCTCCCCTTTATAATTTCTCCTGGGGCTCCCTCCTGGAACCCTAGTTCCATTCGCCCTTCTCTTCCTCTCGCCGCCGCCGCCATGGCCGAATTGGGGTTCCCCTGTTCCGCTTGACCGCCGAAAAATTCCGGTGAGAACCGCCGCCGCGGAGAAATTCCTTCGTCCGCGAGTTAAATTGCGTCTCACTGCCGCATGACCTCGTGTTTCTGGGCCGCAGGTTCGCGCTAGGATGAGCAGAGCAGCCCCGGACCGACGACCTCCACCGCGGAAGCCTCCGACCCCGGCGACATCTCCGTCCATCTTCCTCACCTCCGGCACGCCCGACACGTTGACGACACCCCCTAGGTGAGACGCGACGTCCCAATTCCCCTGTAGTGCTCGTGCTCGTCGCCCCCTCCGAGCCGCTCCGTCTCCGTCCGCAACATGCCGTGCCGCCGTGGGCACCGTGGCCCCGGTGTGCTCTAGGTGCGCGGGCGCGCTCTGTGAACGTCCAGGACGCGTTCTTGGAAGCCAAGGCTTGACCTTTACGCCCCGCGCACACTTCTGTTTGCGCCGCCGCCGCAATCTGAACCCGGCGGGAGCAGTGCGCCGCCTCGATTTGTGGCGAGCCGACCGTCATCGCTAGTGCAGTTCTGGGACAAGCCCCGGTCCCGTCGCGTAGACATAGGTCCCGGCTCCCTCCCCGTAGGCTTGCTCGAGTCCCCCGCGACCTGTGTGCGAGTCCTCGGTCGCCGGAAGTCACCTCCTTTGCCGTTGTCTGAAACCATCTTCAGCGAACAGTGGCACCGCACTTGTTTCAGTTAAGGTTTCCGTCGCCGCCGTTGCGACTCCGGCCAGATCCCGGCGTACACCCGTGCGTGAGTGTGCCAGCAAGGGGCTCATGGTGCCTGTAGAGCCAGCGCCGCCGCGTAGCCCACGCTAGCATCGCCTGAAGCTGGCTGCTCCGGTGTCTGTCAGTGTTTGCGCGTGTTCGTCAGTGTGTAGAAGTTCAGAGGAGAGGGAGAGCTAGCTCTACAGTGTTGTACCTCGCCCTGTGTTCAAAGTAACAGCAGTAGCGCAGTGGTTCTAGCCCAACGCTGTTCCGAGGAGGTCTCGGGATCGATCCCCTCCGAGGACATTTTTTGCCCCCTTTTTCTTTTCTTTTTCCAGCAAGTGCATGGGCTTGGCCCATTTGGCTTCTGCCACGAGTGGGCTAGCGGTGTTGTGCCGAGGGGAGAGAGAGGAGGAGTTGGGCCAGTTCGGCCGAGGCCAGCCTAAGAGGCTGAGCCTCTTTTTCTTTTTCCTTTTTTCCATTTTCCTTTTCTGTTTAAATTCAAATTTGGTTTGAATTCAAATTCAAATCTAAATTTAAACTTTAAACTTCTCTGCCCCAAGCATATCATCCCATATATGAATTTGGGGTAGAATTTCCCACTGAATGCCATGGTGAGGTCCATCTTGTAAATTGAGCCTTAAAATATTGAGGTGTTGGTAATTTGCATTAAGGCCCTTCAGTTCTTTTGAATTGCAAACTGTGTTTTGCAAATTCAAATTGGGTCAAGTCATATATGTTATTGGGGCAGCAAGATCCAAGGAATTTAATGGTGATGTCCATTTTGTGTTTTGTGCAACACAAAAATGGACATGGTGCACAAACACTTATGGCCATTTTTTTCTGTTGCCCTCTAATTGCTTGCCTTTTCAACTTCAGTGCATGATGATCTTGTCCTTTGATCCTTCAAGCTCCTCTCCATGTTATCTTGAATCCTTGCATCCTTGAACCAACCCCTGGCATATTGTCATATGCAAGTGACTGGGATCCTTTTCTTCTGTTGAACCTTTCCGGTGTCAAATTCACCGGCACTTCTCCATCTCCGGAATCGATAGTTTTACTTCACGATGTTTATTATTGTTAAATTGTTGTTATTGTTCCATGCCATGTGATGGCTTCTCGCCCTTCGTTGGTTACCCCAAGTGGAAGGTGGAGATGTAGCGCATCAACAATTTTCCCTCGGTGAAGATACCAAGGTTTGTCTCCAGTAGGACTCTGGAGATGATAAGTAGGTGTCAGCGGCGCAACTAACGTGGACCTGCACATAGACACAGATAACTTTGTTCCCAACGAAGTTCAGAGAGGTTGTCAATCTCTCCAGTCTTGTTGTTCACAAAGGGTAAAACACAAGGGATAATGATAGCAAGTAAAAGCAGTAAGGTAAATATAGCGTGGAAATAATAGTAAGGATATGCACCGGAATACGTGATGTTCACTAGTGATGTCTCTCTCCAAAAAGAAGATAAAACTGCTATGCGAGGTAAACAAATTACAGAAGGGCAATTGACAGGATTATAAACGCACCGCAATGCTAACTATGCTACAAAAGAAAGGAAGAGGCTCAAAAGCACGGGCAGTACACAAAAATAAGTAGACCGTAATCCAACTGCATCTACTACTAATCATCCACCTTGAGATATCTATCCAGAACATCTCGCTGGTATTAAGTTGCGAGCCCCACCCAAAGTGTAAACCCAAAGCAACAGACAACTGCAATAAAAAGAACTTTGCGTAAAGTAAACAATCCTTGTAACCGCGGTTACAAGCACCGTTGTTTTCCCCCTTGTGGCAACATCACATCCCCTAGACTCATGTTTCTGTCACTCAAGCGTGTCATCGGGGGGCATGAACCCACAATCTAGCACAACGTTCCCTCTTGAAGTCACTACCTACTACTTGGCCAAAGCAATAAACAGCAACGGAGAACATGCAAGAATTACTTAGGAACACAAATATAAGAGATAAAACCAAATATACTACTCTATCACAATCTGAACATAATCTCATAATCCATCAGATCCCATCAAACTCAACATAGCAATAGCAGAAATATTACAAAGGTGCCTCGATCATGTAGGGCATCTCACGAGGTCTAAACAATGAAGATCAAAGAGGGGAGGAGAACATCACATAGCTACTGATCACGGACCCATGGTCCAAGGAAAACTACTCACGAGACATCCGGGGAGCATCCATGGTGGAGAGGAGACTCCCGGAGGTCAATCCTCCCTCTGGCAGGGTGCCGGGAAGAGGTCTTCTGGTGCTCCCAATCTCGGAAGCGCGGCGGCGGCGGAACAGAGGCGAGTTTCGAAATAGGGTTCTGTCTTCGGAGTTTCCCCGTGACGGAGAATAAATAGGAGAAGGGGGGCAGCCAGAGGTGGACCAGGGGCCCCAGGCGCCCCCCTGGCGCGGCCAGGGGTGGGGCCGCGCCGGGTGGCCGCCTGGGCCCCCTGGCTCCCCTCTGGCCCCTCCCAGGCTCTTCTCGAAGCTTCCTGTACGCTGATTTTTCCTGTATTTTTCCCGGAATTTTTCTGGCACTTTTTATATGGGGGAAAACTGAAATAGAAAAACAGCAGAAAACAAGAACTGGCACTGGGGTGCACTGAGTTAATAGGTTAGTCCAAATATGATCAAAAGTGTATGAAAGTGTAGCGTATTTCTCTCCCACACAAAGTAAGACGGGGTCTAACTTGTTATGAACAGCAAGAAAATCTAAAGAAAACTAAAAACAAAACCTAAGAGCGAGACGCTCCAAGCATAGCACATAACGCATGAAGTGATAAAAATATAGTGAGACGAAGGACGAACTGATGATTGTTGATGGAGAAGGAGATGCACGGGGGCATCCCAAAGCTTAGACGCTTGAGTCTCCTTGAATATTTATTGGGGATGCATGGGGGCATCCCCAAGCTTGAGCTCTTGACACTCCTGGATCTTCTTTCATCATCTTCCAACGCACACTTGAAAACTCCCTTCATACATAACTCATCCTAAGCTGATTAGAGGGGTTAGTACCCTTAATAAAATAAATTTTCCCCACTAGATAGAAAGATATTCTTGAAGAGCTACTGTTTCTTAAGAGTACCAAAAAGTTTTTGCAAAGTAAAAGCAAGCTTAAGGTTTGCAAAAGTAAGGAGAGACAAAACGTGGTAGAATCTGTGAAAAACAGAACAGAAGATAGTAAATAATTTTTTAGGAGAACTTCTGCAACTCAAATAAAAAAACTCAGAACATACGGAAGTTTCGTAATTGTATAGAACATACTGTGTAAAAAGTTCAGCTCAAAAAGATGAACTGGGATTTTTATGGAATTTTTCTGGTCACGAGGACAGAATCTGTTTTCTGGACAGCATGTCACAACTTTTACTTCCCTTGCCGTAAGAGGCTATAACTTGGCACAAAGTTGAAAAATAAAGATACAATGATGTTGCTACAGTAGTAAAAATCATCAAGACACAACAAAAGAAAAAAGAAAAACCTAAATTCGTTGCGGGCTGCCTCCCGAAAGCGCTTCTTTAAAGCCATTAGCTAGGCATGATGCAAAAAGAAGAATCAAGTTTTATCAAGAGAAAGAGAATAACTAGCCCGTATAACGGACTCAAAAGGTAACTTAATTTTCTTTCTAGGGAAGTGTTCCATCCCCTTTTTGAATGGGAATTGGAAATTTATATTCCCCTCTTACATGTCCATAACCGCACCAACGGTGCGAAGAAAAGGACGTCCCAAAATAATTGGACACAAAGGTTCACACTATATATCCATAACAATAAAATCAACGGGAACATAGTTGTCATTGACAATGATAAGAACATCGTCGATCTTCCACAAATGTTTCTTTATGGAAGAATCAACAAGACGAACACCGAAAGAACAAGGCTCAAAAGGCTTCAATTCAAACATATCAAATATTCTTTTGGGCATAACGGAGGTACTAGCTCCAACATCACATAAAGCATAGCAAGAGAAGTTATTTAATTTAATTTTGATCATAGGATCCCAACCATAATCTAGCTTCCTAGGTATGGAGGCTTCTACTCTAAGCTTCTCTTCCCTAGCTTTGATGAGAGCATTTGTGATATGCTCCGTGAAGGCAAAATTAAGTGTGCTAGTGTGGGGGTCTCTAGACATTTTGTGTAGCAAACTGATAACTTCTGAGAGGGTGCAACTATCAAAATCAATATCACTACTATCAAAGGTGGTAGTAGTGTCATCTAGGCTCACTTGTTTGAAACCCTCTATGTTCATTGGAGTTTCTTCATCTACGGTTGAGGTATTAGCATCACCATTAATAGGTCCAACAGGACTAGGAGTGCATTGGGTGCTAATAGTTTGAGTGTCCTCAACAATTTGGATAGTGGCAACTGTGTGGTGTGTAGGAAGGCTCTTAATTCTATCCTCTTCCTCTTTTTTCTCTAGCCCATCTTTCTTTAAGTTTAGCCATCATCCTAATATTTTCATTAATTTTTAATTGGATAGCATTAATAGGAGTGGCCTTATTCTCCTCAAGGGGAGAGGTTCTAATTTTAAGCATCTCAATATCAAGGGCTAAGCTTTCTACCTTCAAAGAGAGATTATCTATTTTAGCTAATTTCTCCTCTACATTTTTGTTGAAGGCTTTTTGGGTAGTGATAAAGTCTCTAAGCATGCTTTCTAATTCAGAAGAGGGGTTCTTGTTGCTAGGGTAGGTGTTGTTTTTCCCATAGTTGGATGGAAACGTTCTAGGATTGCTAGCAAAATTTCCCCTATAAGCATTGTTATTAAAGTTGTGTCTAGCAATAAAGTGCACATCTACTTGTTCTTGAGCAACCAAAGAATTTAAAGGGACATCATGAGGATCAATAGAGGGTTGCTTGGTAAGTAGAGACATAATTAAATCAACTTTTTCATTGAGGGAGGTAATTTCCTCGACAAAATTTACCTTCCTACCTGTTGGAGCGCGTTCGGTGTGCCATTGGGAATAATTGGTCATCATTTCATCGAGAAGCTTTGTGGCAGCACCAAGTGTAGTTGACATAAAGGTTCCTCCCGCGGCCGAATCTAACAGGTTCCGCGAGGTAAAGTTCAAGCCTGCATAAAAAGTCTGGATAACCATCCAGGTAGTCAAACCATGTGTAGGGCATTTCTTAACAAGAGATTTCATTCGTTCCCAAGCTTGGGCAACGTGTTCATTATCCAATTGCTTAAAATTCATAATATTAGTCCTCAATTGGATAATCTTACCAGGAGGGTAGTACTTCCCTATAAAAGCATCTTTGCACTTATCCCAAGAATCTATGCTATTCCTAGGCAAAGATTGAAACCAGATTTTAGCATCTCCCCTTAAAGAGAAGGGAAAGAGCTTGAGCTTAAGAACATCACCTTCTACTTCTTTATACTTTTTCATATCACATAATTCAACAAAATTATTCAAGTGTAAAGCAGCATCATCTCCAGCACCAGAGAATTGATCTCTCATAACAAGGTTTAGCAAAGCAGGTTTAATTTCATAAGAGGTAGCTGAAGTGGCAGGTGTGGCAATGGGAGTGCAGATAAAGTCTTGGTTGTTGTGACTAGTGAAGTCACACAACTTGGTGTTTTCAGTGGAACCCATAGTAGCAGCAAGTGTGGCAGATTTTTTTGTAATTTTCTATAAAAGACACAAAGATCAAAACTGAAAGATAAACTAACAAGACTAAAAAAAACAAAGGTAAAGGGTAGTGTGCAACTCCCCTATCTTAGCATTCGGAGTCCCCGGCAACGGCGCCAGAAATTCGCTTGATGGCTTCTCGCCCTTCGTTGGTTACCCCAAGTGGAGGGTGGAGATGTAGCGCAGCAGTAAGTTTCCCTCGGTGAAGATACCAAGGTTTGTCTCCAGTAGGACTCCGGAGATGATAAGTAGGTGTCAGCGGCGCAACTGACGTGGACCTGCACACAGACACAGATAACTTTGTTCCCAATGAAGTTCAGAGAGGTTGTCAATCTCTCCGGTCTTGTTGTTCACAAATTGTCACAACCCCAAGTTAGGTATGTGCTAGGATCAAGTGCTCCTTTGCATCATGAAAAAAATTGAAAAAGAAATTCAAAAATGGGGAAAAGAAAAGCCCTGAGAATTTAAATCAAATGGCCAGATAAAAATCTTTTTCCAAAAATCATTTGAACATTTGGAAAATTCCTATAAATGGTGCTGATCATTTTAAAAATGGTTTGGGAGCAATCCCATGCTCATGGAATTTTCTAATTTTCAAATAATGGCTTGGAAATTAAATAAATACCCTATTTGATTTAAAATTCAAATGTTTTGAATTTTAAAAATGCTCAAATTTTATAAGTGGCTAGCTCTCTATTTTATGAGGCCATATAAAAAATTGTAGCATTTATAAAATGCCTAGCTATTTTTATTAGCTAGGTCAACCTATATGCAGAAATAATAAAAAGAAAAGAGAAAACAGAGAAGGGAGAGACCTACCTGTCGCCCAGGGGCGAAGGCCCACTTCCCAGCCGGCCCAGCCCACTAGGGGGGCTCCCCTGTCGTCTTCCCCGGGCACGAGCACACTGCTGCGTGCCCGGCATGCCACCACTGCCGTCGTGGCAGCTCCCCAGCCTTCCCCCTCGTCCTCATCTCCACGCCGTGGACGCCCCGTGCTCTCCCCTGCCACTTCCCCCTCCCCTGGACCCTTTCCCCTCTCACCCCGGCGAGCTCCCCGCGAAGACCCGAGCGCCCCCGAGCCCGCCGACGTGCGCAGACGTGGCCACCGGCAGCCCGAAGACCCGCCGTCTTGTCCAATCGCTCCAGCATCGACGCCTCCGTCGAATCCCCGCCTCAATTAGAGCCGAGCAACCACCGGAGAGACGTCCCCTTCAAGTTTCTGTCGCCGGCCACCGCGAGCTCCACCGAGGAATTACTCCGCCGCCAAGCCAGCTCTCTCCTCGCCGTCGACGTGTTCGTACCCAGGGTGAGCTTTCGGTCGTTTTGCCCCATCTCTGACCCCTCCCATGCCTTCTCGCGAGTTCCCGGCGAGAATAGTGGCCCGGCCGCTGCCGCGGTTGAAGTAGCCGTCGCCCTGGAGCTCATCTTTGGCCCCCTCCTACTCCAACGCGTGCGGAAGCTCACGAGCTACGCGCCCATACCAACCAGACCCCCTCCCGTGCCAGAAACCCCAACTCCGGCGAGTCTCCGGCAGGCTTCCGGCGACCCCGCCATTAGAGCCCTAAACCTAAGCTAATCCCCCCACTAATCCTAACCCCTGGGCCACTGACAGTGGGCCCAGGCCACTAACTAACCACTGTTAGTTTTAAACTAACAGGGAATTAACCCCTCAGAGACAGACAGGTGGGCCCCTGTTGTCAGCCCCCCCCCCCCTTGCGTCATGCTGACCTCATGATGACGCATTAAAACAAATTCCAGAGAATTAAATCTTTTACAGAAATTCCAGAAAATGGCAGAAAATAGGACAAACTTTGGAAATTCATAATTAATTCATCCTAACTCCAAATATAGCAAATAATATATGAAAAATGATTAGGAAAAAATTATCTATCCAAATATGAAACTTTCAACTTTGTTTGAGTTGAATTTAAATTCTGATCATTAGCTTTTGCTATTTGATTTAAATGGAATTAATTCAAATTTAATCCAAATGCAATTCCACTTTGAACCTTTGCAATGCACATATGATCACCTACACTTCAGAAGCTTATCACACACATGATCTTTTGGATTACAAAATACAAATACTAGCAAATGCAACTTGGACCAATTTAAATACATTTGGAGTTTGAATTTGAATTCACTTTCAAATCAACTTCAATTAACTTGTTGCAAATGGAACCTAGATCACATCATTACTTTTCACATCATTTGACAACATAATCATGTGCTTGAGCATTGCAACTTATTTATGCTTTGTTTATATTGTTTGCTCGGATAGAAGTGGAGCCGGACCTCGAGATCACCCCCTTCGTTGAAGACACCGTTATCGAAACCTCGTCAGCAAGGCAAGCAAACCCCCATTGATCATGTCGATAAAATCCCACTTCCCTCTCATGTCTCGCTTATGCATTGTTTAGGATGATCACCATGATAATGTTTCTATCGCATAGTTGAACCCATATCCTTTGCATGACCTATCATCTTGTCACAGTAGTACGCAAACCACAATCCTAGAAGATGTAGGAGTTGGTTGATATCATGTGGCCCCTGCAACTGTTACAGGTTATTGCATTCTTAGAGTTGTTACCTGAGGCTACTTTGATGTGAGTCGGGATGATGATAAACATGGTGTTGATGAAAGTGAAACGTGTTGGTGAATCTACCCTAATATAAGGTGAACGATGAGAGGCTGTGTAGGAGTACACGGTGGGTTGTCTCGTTGAACACCGCCTTAAGTCCGAGTTCTTGTGTGGTGATCCAAGAAGAAGAGTACAACCACACATTGGGCTCACTGACCCCTCTCGACCTAGTACCTCACCCCGTTCGAACCCCAAGAGTCGCAGTAGTTCGGAGTTCTGGTAGGGCTGTGGCACGGTATGCGAAGTGGATGAACGGCTTTTCAAGACCGGCTTGGGACCCTGCACACATCGTTTGAGGCTGTACTGGAACCTCGGCCGGACTTCCATACAGATCCCCCTCAGATAGGCGACTCTCTGGACTAGAACGGAGCTGTGGGTGAAGTGTTGTGGTGGCATCCTCGCTGTCACCTCTTGAACGGTGACATGCAAAAGGCGGTAACTGATGACATGTGTGTGTAGCGGTACACCCCTGCAGGGTTAACAAAACTATTCGAATAGCCGCGTCCGCGGTGAAGGACTGCTTGGAAAGCTTAGCTTGATTATTAGACAACTTGAACTGGATACTTCTAAAACACACCAAGATAAGCGTGAGTGCTATGGTGTGCTTCTCGTGGGGAAGTCGAGGAAGTAACCATAGTGGTGTAATTGGTTGAAGAGATGTAGTGGACTCGTGTACGCTTCTTTCCTCAAGTCTGGTACTCGTAGTTCAGGACTAGCCAAGTCAAAGCTGGCACTTCTGCAAGTGAAACCCCACCTCCCTTTACCTTGAGACATGTGCATGAGTAGTATAGTTCCTATGTAAGTCTTGCTGAGTACGACTTTGTACTCACGTTTGCTTATTCTATGTTTTAGATGAACCCACCGACCCCGATGGTGGCTTCTACCTGAAGCTCGAAGAATGAAGACTCAGACCAAGACCAAGCTAGTGTAGTCCCAGTCAGACGACTGGTTCCCTCGTGGAGGGCTTGTTTTTAGATAAGGCTTCTCTAAGCCATTTGTTAAACTTGTCTGTACTCAGACCTACTTTGCTTCCGCTTGTCTGTTGTAATGTTGGATCACATGCTTGTGATCTCTGTGTGCACTTTGTAAGAGTTATTAATAAAGATGTATACTTTGTAGAGAATTGCAATGATACCTGCTATTCATACAAGGCATGTGTGCTGCGTGTATGTTTATAACATGCATGTCTTAGTATGGGTTTTCGAGACCTTAGTTGTGATCTGGCTGGCGGTCTTTTATACACCAAGTGGCCCTTAGATGTGCGCAGCTTGGGGCATCGCGATGCGATTGCTCGAGACTCCGTCTCGTGCACATTTTGATGTATGATTGAGCCCGCCCTAGACCCCGACTAAGTGATCGGGCTGGAGTAAGTCTATGTAAGGGTTATAATACAATCGATAGTATGGTTGAGGCGACTTGTCTATGAGTATGGGAGTTCACCACCCATATCAGTTAGACTTGTGTACGGATGATGAGGACCCATCTCAGTGGATCATCCGGCCTGAATGGGATGCCCCTCACGTTCGATGCTTTCCGAGAACATTCTGTGCTTGGCCTTGTCTGCTTTGACAAGTGGGTACGGTTCTCGGCTCTCCATATGATTGTGTTGTAGCGAGGCTTGCATACGCTAACCCCGGGTCCCGACAGACTTGGTATCAGAGGAGGACTGACAGTAGGATTATCAGCCTTGGCCGAAGTCGAGTCTAGCCTTCTATAGTTATATAGTTACTCTGGGTATATAAAGGAACAACGTAAGGCTTCTTTTTCTCCTTACCCTCATCAATCTGAGTTCTGAGTCACCCTTATCTTTTCTACGGGATGATAGGACTAGGCTCATCTATGTCTGAATAGAACATCTCGTTGATTGCCTCCTTATAGCCGTAGGATTGTTGTGGTTGTCCAAAGTCTCCGTGTTTTGAGTTCCTTGAAGAAGTTCTGTCCAATTTCTTCGAGGTTGTTTCAATTTCCATCCCGTGTAGCCGTTATGCTGCCGGATTTGTTCCGTGTTTCTTTGAGTCATTGCCTTCGCATTATTTTCCTTTCCGCCTAAATCATATCCTTTTATCCTTGCCTCCATCGTACAACCTGTTCTGATTGTTGATTTTTATCACACAGGATGTCAGGTCGAACTCGTAGTGCTGTTCTTCGGAATCGAGACCGTGATCGGAATCGAAATGATGATGAACCTCCAACCCCGCCTTCTGCGGCGGAAATCATGATGGAAGCTGAGCGGAATAAACGTGATCAAACACGCCTTCTGGAGCTCATCCAGCAGAATACTGCCCACCATCGTAATGTGGTGGTCAGCATTCAGGACTTCATCCTCCTCAAGCCACTGGTATTCCGATGTTCTTCTGAGCCCCTTGAAGCTGATGATTGGCTCCGTTCCATCGAGCGTCAGCTTGACACTGCACATGTTGCTCCCGATGACCGAGTTGTTTTCGCGGTATACTTCTTGGAAGGTGCTGCTCTTCAGTGGTGGGAGAACTATGTTGCAATGCGGCCAGATGGTCACGTAGTGACTTGGCAGGAGTTCTGTGTTGCCTTTCGAGGGTACCACATTCTGGATGAATTGATGGAGCGCAAGAAGGAAGAGTTTTGCAATCTAAATCAAGGAGAGATGTCCATTCATGAGTATGTGAAGGAATTCAACCGTCTTGCTCGTTATGCCCACGATGAGATCACCACCGATGCCAGAAAGCAGGCAAGGTTCCGTAAGGGACTTAGCCCCATCCTCCGTCATGATCTCAACCTCATCGAATTTTCCACCTTTGAGGATTTAGCCAACAGATCCTTCAGAGCTGAGCATGGCAATGAAGTTTTCGAGAAGTCTCGCAAGCATGCTCTTGAGCTTGCCCCTTCTTCCAGTTCACGCCCTCAGAAGCGTATGATCTGGATTCCTAACAGTTTGTTTCCCCAAAACAACCCACCGAGGCCATCCCTTGTGCCGCCTCGTCCACCAGCTCCACCAAATAACCCAGCTCCCCGCACTATCTTTGGAGCCTGTTTTAGATGTGGCCAGCCTGGTCACTATTCTTGTGAGTGCCCCGTCAATCAAAATGCTCCACCCCTTGCCAAAGGAAAACCCACTGTTCGTGCCAAACCACCTCCGAAGGTTCCCACCGCTAAGCCATCCACCTCAGAAAATCTTGGACGTGTGAACCAAATCTCAGCTGAGGAAAGTGATAGTACTTCTGACGTCATTCTTGGTACGCTCCCAGTCAATTTTGTTGCCACTTCTGTTCTTTTCGACCCAGGAGCATCTCACTCATTCATGTCGGAGAGTTATGCACTTCGGCATGATGTATCCTTTGAAGAAATGTTCACCCCTATGATCATTCAAACTCCTGGTTCCAAATGGCAAACTAATAGAGTAAGCCATGGTAATCAAATTGCAATTGAGGGTTTAGTATTCCTTGCTTCACTCATAGCCCTCAAGTCTTCAGACATTGATGTCATCCTTGGTATGGATTGGTTATCAAGACAACATGCTTTTCTTGATTGTAAAGCCAAGTCAGTTAGACTTACACATCCTTCAGGCCAGAGAATAGCTTACTCCTCACCAAGAACAAGAACCCAGGTGCATTCTTTGAATGTGCTTCCCCTTCCCGACCTTGAAGATGTTCCGGTGGTTCGTGACTTCCCGGATGTCTTTCCTGAAGAACTTCCGGGCATGCCACCCGACAGATGTGTAGAATTCATAGTGGATCTTTCCCCAGGAACCGCACCAATTTCCAGACGCCCATACAAAATGGCCCCACGTGAGTTAGCTGAGCTTAAAACCAACTGGAAGTTTTGTTGGAAAAAGGCTTCATCCACCCTAGCTCATCGCCATGGGGTTGCCCCGTTCTGTTCGTAACGAAGTAAGATGGAACAGAAAGGATGTGCGTAGACTATCGCCCGCTAAATTTAGCGACGATAAAGAACAAGTACCCACTTCCCAGGATCAATGATCTTTATGATCAACTTGCAGGATCCTCTGTCTTCTCAAAGATGGATTTGAGATTAGGTTATCATCAGATCAAAATCCGAAACGAGGACATTCCTAAAACGGCTTTTACTACTCGTTATGGTCATTACGAGTACACCTTCATGTCCTTTGGTTTAACCAATGCCCCCGCCACTTTCTCACGCATGATGAATTCGATCTTCATGGAGTACTTAGATAAATTTGTTGTGGTTTACCTCGATGACATCCTTATATACTCGAAGAATGAAGAAGAACATGCCGAACACCTAAGGCTGGTATTGATGAAACTTAGAGAGCATCGCCTGTATGCTAAATTCTCCAAGTGTGAATTTTGGCTACCAAAAGTGACCTACTTAGGCCACGTGATTTCTGCAAAAGGCATTGCTGTGAATCCCGAGAGAGTTCAGGCCGTCCTTGACTGGACTCCACCTGAATCGGTTAAGCAAGTTAGGAGTTTTCTTGGCTTAGCAAGCTATTGCCGTCGCTTCGTCGAGAACTTTTCTAAAGTTGCAAAGCCTCTAACTGAACTCCTCAAGAAAGATAAGAAATTCTTATGGACTTCCAAGTGCGAGGAAAGCTTTCAAGAGCTAAAAAGAAGATTGACTTCTACACCCGTACTTGCACCTCCAGACACCAAAAAGGATTTCGAGATCTTTTGTGACGCATCACGACAAGGGTTAGGATGCATACTTCTGCAAGATCGACATGTGGTAGCTTATGCTTCACGCCAGTTGCGGCCACATGAAGAGAACTATCCTACCCATGACCTTGAACTCGCTGCCGTAGTTCATGCCCTGAAGACTTGGCGACATTACCTCCTTGGTAATCGTTGTGAGATCTATTCCGACCACCAAAGCCTCAAATATATTTTCACCCAGCCAGATCTTAATCTCAGGCAAAGACGCTGGATAGAGTTGATAAAAGATTATGACTTAGGAATTTCTTACACCCCAGGCAAAGCCAATGTCATGGCTGATGCACTAAGTCGTAAGTCGTATTGTAACAACCTCATGTTACAACAGTATCAACCACTTCTTCATGAGGAATTTCGAAAGCTCAACCTCGAGATTGTTCCTCGTGGATCTCTTTTCAACTTGGTGGCGAAACCAACCCTTGAGGATCAAATCGTAGTTGCCCAAAGGCGTCCACGAGGTGTTCGCCGGATCAAGGAGAACATTGCTAGCGGAGTTGCTAAATGTTTCTCCACTGATAGCAAAGGAACGGTATTCTTTGGAAATCGTTCGGTAGTACCTAAGAATAGGGGACTAAGGCAACTCATCCTCAAAGAAGCCCATGACACACCCCTCTCGATTCATCCCGGTAGCACGAAAATGTACCGAGATCTACGCCAGAGATTTTGGTGGACTAGGATGAAGAGAGACATTGCTCAATTTGTTGCCGAATGTGATGTTTGTCGTCGCATTAAGGCCGAACATCAAAGACCTGCTGGCACTCTTCAACCTTTGCCTATTCCAGAGTGGAAATGGGACAAAGTCGGTATGGACTTCATCACCGGTTTTCCAAAAACCCAGAAAGGAAACAATGCCATCTTCGTTGTCATTGATAGACTTTCCAAAGTTGCACACTTCCTTCCAGTTCGCGAGTCTATAACTGCTAGCCAGTTAGCAGACTTGTACGTCTCTAGAATTGTATCCCTTCACGGTGTTCCTTTGGAAATCAATTCTGATCGTGGTAGCCTTTTCACCTCTAGATTTTGGGGAAGCTTCCAACGTGCTATGGGAACTCATCTCTCCTTTAGTACAGCTTTCCACCCTCAATCTAGCGGTCAAGTCGAAAGGGTTAACCAAATTCTTGAAGACATGCTCAGAGCTTGTGTTATCTCATTCGGAAAGAATTGGGAGAAGTCTCTTCCATTCGCCGAATTTGCTTATAACAACAGTTTTCAATCTAGTCTGAACATGGCTCCTTTTGAACTCCTATATGGACGACGATGTCGAACACCCCTTAACTGGTCAGAAACCGGTGAAAGACAATTCTTTGGACCGGATATGATCAGGGAAGCATAAGAGCAAGTTCGCATTGTGCGTGATCAATTGAAAGCAGCCCAGTCTCGTCAGAAAAGCTACTATGATCGTCATCATAGGCAAGAAAGCTACAATCTGGATGAGAAGGCTTACCTCCGGGTTACTCCTTTGAAGGGTACCCAACGATTCGGTATCAAAGGCAAGTTGGCCCCACGTTACATCGGACCTTTCCGCATTCTTTCTAAACGTGGAGAAGTTGCCTACCAACTTGAACTACCCCCGCACCTTTCCCGAGTACATGATGTATTCCATGTGTGACAACTCAGGCGTTGCTTCAAGGACCCCATCCGCGAAGTCGACCATGAAACGCTTGATCTACAAGATGACATTTTTATCGAGAATACCCTGTTCGTGTTCTTGATTCAGCAGAGCGTTTCACTCGCCGAAAGAAGATCAAGTTTCTGAAAGTTCAGTGGTCTCATCACTCAGAGAAAGAAGCCACGTGGGAAAGAGAAGACCGTCTCAGTGCCGAGTACCCCTCCTTCCTCCCGCAGACTTCTGAATCTCGGGACGAGATTCTTTTGAGTGGGGGCGAGTTGTCACAACCCCAAGTTAGGTATGTGCTAGGATCAAGTGCTCCTTTGCATCATGAAAAAAATTCAAAAAGAAATTCAAAAATGGGGAAAAGAAAAGCCCTGATAATTTAAATCAAATGGCCAGATAAAAATCTTTTTCCAAAAATCATTTGAACATATGGAAAATTCCTATAAATGGTGCTGATCATTTTAAAAATGGTTTGGGAGCAATCCCATGCTCATGGAATTTTCTAATTTTCAAATAATGGCTTGGAAATTAAATAAATACCCTATTTGATTTAAAATGCAAATGTTTTGAATTTTAAAAATGCTCAAATTTTATAAGTGGCTAGCTCTCTATTTTATGAGGCCATATAAAAATTGTAGCATTTATAAAATGCCTAGCTATTTTTATTAGCTAGGTCAACCTATATGAAGAAATAATAAAAAGAAAAGAGAAAACAGAGAAGGGAGAGACCTACCTGTCGCCCAGGGGCGAAGGCCCACTTCCCAGCCGGCCCAGCCCACCAGGGGGGCTCCCCTGTCGTCTTCCCCGGGCACGAGCACACTGCTGCGTGCCTGGCATGCCGCCACTGCCGCCGTGGCAGCTCCCCAGCCTTCCCCCTCGTCCTCATCTCCACGCCGTGGACGCCCCGTGCTCTCCCCTGCCACTTCCCCCTCCCTAGGACCCTTTCCCCTCTCACCCCGACGAGCTCCCCGCGAAGACCCGAGCGCCCCCGAGCCCGCCGACGTGCGCAGACGTGGCCACCGGCAGCTCGAAGCCCCGCCGTCTTGTCCAATCGCTCCAGCATCGACGCCTCCGTCGAATCCCCGCCTCAATTAGAGCCGAGCAACCACCGGAGAGACGTCCCCTTCAAGTTTCTGTCGCCGGCCACCGCGAGCTCCACCGAGGAATTACTCCACCGCCAAGCCAGCTCTCTCCTCGCCGTCGACGTGTTCGTACCCAGGGTGAGCTTTCGGTCGTTTTGCCCCATCTCTGACCCCTCCCGTGCCTTCTCACGAGTTCCCGGCGAGAACAGTGGCCCGGCCGCCGCCGCGGTTGAAGTAGCCGTCGCCCTGGAGCTCATCTTTGGCCCCCTCCTACTCCAACGCGTGCGGAAGCTCACGAGCTACGCGCCCGTACCAACCAGACCCCCTCCCGTGCTAGAAACCCCAACTCCGGCGAGTCTCCGGCAGGCTTCCGGCGACCCCGTCATTAGAGCCCTAAACCTAAGCTAATCCCCCCACTAATCCTAACCCCTGGGCCACTGACAGTGGGCCCAGGCCACTAACTAACCACTGTTAGTTTTAAACTAACAGGGAATTAACCCCTCAGAGACAGACAGGTGGGCCCCTATTGTCAGCCCCCCCCTTGCGTCATGCTGACCTCATGATGACGCATTAAAACAAATTCCAGAGAATTAAATCTTTTACAGAAATTCCAGAAAATGGCAGAAAATAGGACAAACTTTGGAAATTCATAATTAATTCATCCTAACTCCAAATATAGCAAATAATATATGAAAAATGATCAGGAGAAAATTATCTATCCAAATATGAAACTTTCAACTTTGTTTGAGTTGAATTTAAATTCTGATCAGTAGCTTTTGCTATTTGATTTAAATGGAATTAATTCAAATTTAATCCAAATGCAATTCCACTTTGAACCTTTGCAATGCACATATGATCACCTACACTTCAGAAGCTTATCACACACATGATCTTTTGGATTACAAAATACAAATACTAGCAAATGCAACTTGGACCAATTTAAATACATTTGGAGTTTGAATTTGAATTCACTTTCAAATCAACTTCAATTAACTTGTTGCAAATGGAACCTAGATCACATCATTACTTTTCACATCATTTGACAACATAAACATGTGCTTGAGCATTGCAACTTATTTATGCTTTGTTTATATTGTTTGCTCCGATAGAATTGGAGCCGGACCTCGAGATCACCCCCTTCGTTGAAGACACCGTTATCGAAACCTCGTCAGCAAGGCAAGCAAACCCCCATTGATCATGTCGATAAAATCCCACTTCCCTCTCATGTCTCGCTTATGCATTGTTTAGGATGATCACCATGATAACGTTTATATCGCATAGTTGAACCTATATCCTTTGCATGACCTATCATCTTGTCACAGTAGTAAGCAAACCACAATCCTAGCAGATGTAGGAGTTGGTTGATATCATGTGGCCCCTGCAACTGTTACAGCTTATTGCATGCTTAGAGTTGTTACCTGAGGCTACTTTGATGTGAGTCGGGATGATGATAAACATGGTGTTGATGAAAGTGAAACGTGTTGGTGAATCTACCCTAATACAAGGTGAACGATGAGAGGCTGTGTAGGAGTACACAGTGGGTTGTCTCGTTGAACACCGCCTTAAGTCCGAGTTCTTGTGTGGTGATCCAAGAAGAAGAGTACAACCACACATTGGGCTCACTGACCCCTCTCGACCTAGTACCTCACCCCGTTCGAACCCCAAGAGTCGTAGTAGTTCGGAGTTCTGGTAGGGCTGTGGCACGGTATGCGAAGTGGATGAACGACTTTTCAAGACCGGCTTGGGACCCTGCACACATCGTTTGAGGTTGTACTGGAACCTCGGCCGGACTTCCATACGGATCCCCCTCAGATAGGCGACTCTTTGGACTAGAACGGAGCTGTGGGCGAAGTGTTGTGGTGGCATCCTCGCTGTCACCTCTTGAACGGTGACATGCAAAAGGCGGTAACTGATGACATGTGTGTGTAGCGGTACACCCCTGCAGGGTTAACAAAACTATTCGAATAGCCGCGTCCGTGGTTAAGGACTGCTTGGAAAGCTTAGCTTGATTATTAGACAACCTGAACTGGATACTTCTAAAACACACCAAGATAAGCGTGAGTGCTATGGTGTGCTTCTCGTGGGGAAGTCGAGGAAGTAACCATAGTGGTGTAATTGGTTGAAGAGATGTAGTGGACTCGTGTACGCTTCTTTCCTCAAGTCTGGTACTCGTAGTTCAGGACTAGCCAAGTCAAAGCTGGCACTTCTGCAAGTGAAACCCCACCTCCCTTTACCTTGAGACATGTGCATGAGTAGTATAGTTCCTATGTAAGTCTTGCTGAGTACGACTTTGTACTCACGTTTGCTTATTCTATGTTTTAGATGAACCCACCGACCCCGATGGTGGCTTCTACCTGAAGCTCGAAGAATGAAGACTCAGACCAAGACCAAGCTAGTGTAGTCCCAGTCAGACGACTGGTTCCCTCGTGGAGGGCTTATTTTTAGATAAGGCTTCTCTAAGCCATTTGTTAAACTTGTCTGTACTCAGACCTACTTTGCTTCCGCTTGTCTGTTGTAATGTTGGATCACATGCTTGTGATCTCTGTGTGCACTCTGTAAGAGTTATTAATAAAGATGTATACCTTGTAGAGAATTGCAATGATACCTGCTATTCATACAAGGCATGTGTGCTGCGTGTATGTTTATAACATGCATGTCTTAGTATGGGTTTTCGAGACCTTAGTTGTGATCTGGCTGGCGGTCTTTTATACACCAAGTGGCCCTTAGATGTGCGCAGCTTGGGGCATCGCAATGCGATTGCTCGAGACTCCGTCTCGTGCACATTTTGATGTATGATTGAGCCCGCCCTAGACCCCGACTAAGTGATCGGGCTGGAGTAAGTCTATGTAAGGGTTATAATACAATCGATAGTATGGTTGAGGCGACTTGTCTATGAGTATGGGAGTTCACCACCCATATCAGTTAGACTTGTGTACGGACGATGAGGACCCATCTCAGTGGATCATCCGGCCTGAATGGGATGCCCCTCACGTTCGATGCTTTCCGGGAACGTTCTGTGCTTGGCCTTGTCTTCTTTGACAAGTGGGTACGGTTCTCGGCTCTCCATATGATTGTGTTGTAGCGAGGCTTGCATACGCTAACCCCGGGTCCCGACACAAATGGTAAAACACAAGGGATAATGATAGCAAGTAAAAGAAGTAAGGTAAATATAGCGTGGAAATAATAGTAAGGACATGGACCGGGATACGTGATGTTCACTAGTGATGTCTCTCTCCCAAAAGACGATAAAACTGCTATGCGAGGTAAACAAATTACAGAAGGGCAATTGACAGGATTATAAACGCACCGCAATGCTAACTATGCTACAAAAGAAAGGAAGAGGCTCAAAAGCACGGGCAGTACGCCAAAATAAGTAGACCGTAATCCAACTGCATCTACTACTAATCATCCACCTTCAGATATCTATCCAGAACATCTCGCTGGTATTAAGTTGCGAGCCCAACCCAAAGTGCAAACCCAAAGCAACAGACAACTGCAATAAAAAGAACTTTGCGTAAAGTAAACAATCCTTGTAACCACGGATACAAGAACTGTTGTTTTCCCCCTTGTGGCAATAACACATCCCCTAGACTCATGTTTCTGTCACTCAAGCGTGTCATCGGGGGGCATGAACCCACAATTTAGCACAACGTTCCCTCTTGAAGTCACTACCTACTAATTGGCCAAAGCAATAAACAGCAACGGAGAACATGCAAGAATTACTTAGGAACAAAAATATAAGAGATAAAAACCAAATATATTACTCTATCACAATCTGAACATAATCTCATAATCCATCAGATCCCATCAAACTCAACATAGCAATAGCAGAAATATTACAAAGGTGCCTCGATCATGTAGGGCAGCTCACGAGGTCTAAACAATGAAAATCAAAGAGGGGAGGAGAACATCACATAGCTACTGATCACGGACCCATGGTCCAAGGAAAACTACTCACGAGACATCCGGGGAGCATCCATGGTGGAGAGGAGACTCCCGGAGGTCAATCCTCCCTCCGGCAGGGTGCCGGGAAGAGGTCTTCTGGTGCTCCCGATCTCGGAAGCGCGGCGGCGGCGGAACAGAGGCGAGTTTGCGAAATAGGGTTCTGTCTTCGGAGTTTCCCCGTGACGGAGAATAAATAGGAGAAGGGGGGAAGCCAGAGGTTGACTAGGGGCCCCAGGCGCCCCCCTGGCGCGGCCAGGGGTGGGGCCGCGCCGGGTGGCCGCCTGGGCCCCCCTGGCTCCCCTCTGGCCCCTCCCGGGCTCTTCTCGAAGCTTCCTGTACGCTGATTTTTCCTGTATTTTACCGGAATTTTTCTGGCACTTTTTATATGGGGGAAAACTGAAATAGAAAAACAGCAGAAAACAGGAACTGGCAGTGGGGTGCACTGAGTTAATAGCTTAGTCCAAATATGATCAAAAGTGTATGAAAGTGTATCTAGATCATAGCAATATCACACAAAACATGCATGGAGCAAGCATAAATTATAGATACGTTTTGGACGTATCACCATGTCATGTTGCCATGTTAATTACACCAAAGTTAAGGCTATGACCAAAGCCAGAAAATATTAATAATTGCATATGGAGTTGTTGACGTGTCGCCAACACCTTCATTTAAATTTGACTAGATAGGGTCACATTATGCTTGTTAAACTTGATCATCCCATCTGTGCTTGAGCATTTTGGTCTCGATGTTTACTCGTGTGCTTTTCCTTGCCGGTACCTTACGTTAGCACCTGAGACTGCCGAGGAGACTTTCGTGGAGACCGACACCGAGCCCGAGGACCCTACCACGTCTGCTCCATCGACTGATTACCCAGGCAAGGGGGTTTATATATCATTCTTTATAGCTTCCAGCTCGCTTGCCTAGCTGTATTTAGAACGGTTGCTTGATCCTACCACCATATGATTTTGCCTCCCAACTAAACCCAACAGCCATGCCCCCACATCCTAGCAAAACCTTTGTTTGGCTATGTACCTTGCTTGCTTAATCATTGCTTAGTATGTGTAGGCCCTTAACCTGCTGCTTATACCCATTGCTATTTGGTGGAATATCATGCTATTATCAGAAATTGGTTGATATTCATTATTATGATGTTAATTTATATTTGACAAAGGATGGGAGACCGGGCTGTTCCGCCAGGTGTTTTCTTCCATTCGAGTCACCTAGGTCCCGAGTTCCGGGTATTGTGTTTCTTGATGAGCGTGCCTAATCGTGTGTGGGATTCTATGGGGTCCCCTTGTCTTACCTACCTAGCCTCAAACAGTTCTAGTGGTGGCCCGAGCTGATTTACTATTTGCAAACGTGTGTGTGTGCTTGGTTGGTACCCCAGCAGTTTTCGGAACAACCCGGGCCCGCGGAGACTTGGTTTCTCTTGTTGGTCCACCCCGGGGAGCTAGGGGGTTGTCCACATAGTTTGGGCAACTAACCCGACCTCATCCAGACGGTAGAGGCCCATTCGAGAGCGCGACCGGCTTTTGAGTTGGGTGTCGACTCACCGGGGGCCACCCGGAATTATGCGATGTTAGTTAGAGGGATTCTGACGTTCCGGAGTTTCAGGCGTTTACCCAGCCAAGTGGAAACCGGGCGTACATGCGAAGCCTATGATGGGAAGTTGGTACACCCCTGCAGGGTTAAATCTTCTCGAAAAGCCGTGTCCACGGTTATGGACGACTTGGGACCTACTCCTTGTTCATAGAATAACATTAACTTAATCATGCTTTAAAAGTTGCCAACGTGTGAGTTGCCTTGATTGCTCTTCTTCGTCTAGGGCGACAAAGAGGGGACAAGGTTGTGTTATGTTTTGCGTAAGTAGGTGGATAGCATGCTTACGACACGTTGTCAACGAGTTCTTGGACATTCCCTTATTCTAATAGATCGTTAGCCACTCATATATGCTAGCGCGGCTGCAACCTGAACCTTTTACTTTTCCTTACCGTGAGAAGTTAGTTATACTGCATTGATATATTCTCACCTCTTGCTTTCCCTTTTCCCTTTTATTGTTTTGCCTGATCGTCCGCTGCAGTGGATTACTACCTCGATCCGAGCACTGGATGTTACTTCGTGGAGGTGCCACCGGAGGAGGACGATGAGGAGGACTTCGCCCAGTAGATCCTATAGTTGGGTTCCGACGTTCCGTGGGTGGACTAGTTTATGTGCAGCCCTCTCTAGGGCCTTTTGGATTTTGACCGTACTCGGTCGTGTTTGTCTTCCGCGTGATGTCTTGATGTACTGTTGGATCTTAAGATCTCTGAGATGATGTAATAATACCAGTGGAGAGTGTATGCCCTGGACCTTATATGTTTTTATGTCTTAGTTGTTCATGCTTCATTTACCTGTTGTCGAGAATCTGATAGCGATACGAGTGCGAGTATCGTGCGTCGGTGGCCACTTATGCGCTTCTATATCAGGTGGGACGCGAAAGCGACTAACTTGAGATAGTACCGCATCGGGGGCCTTATAACTTGGTATCAGAGCAGGACTGACTGTAGGACCCCTTACTGGCCGAAGTTGAGTCTAGAAACTATTTTGTAGTTACTAAAGAAAAATTGGAGAGTAGGAACTCTTTCTTTTTCTTCTTACCCCACCCTCCCACCCCTTTTTTCCGTGAGGAAGTGAAACGTTGTTTTCTCTCTGCAACTTATCCTTTCAAAACAAATCTAGGTTCTCGTTTACATGAGGCCCTGATTCCTCTATAATCTTTTGCTAGCGACGAGAAGGGTTGGCGTACGTTGAGAACACTGAGCCGCCACTTGGGGTTGACAACTCCACCTCGCTTACGGCGTACCTCAGGTGAAACTCCTATACATGGATGGTTGGCATCCTCCAGATGTGGTTCCTCCCCCTATAGGAGACCGTTTCGGCAGGCCGCTCAGGGCAGATGTCTCAACGTTCATGTCTTCAACCACTTGTATATATTGTTGTGTGATCGCTAGCAGATTATTATCTTGGATTCGGATGATCTCGGTTTGGGGATTCAAGTAGCACCTAGCTTTCGACTTTCCGGGTTAACCTTGGTGGTTATTCAGCCTTCGGCTTCCTCATACCTCGTGAGGAAGTTTTGTTTTCAATATTGCTTTATCTTCTGGTTTCATCAATGATTCTATCATGTTCTCATAAGTGTTCCTGTATACAGGATGCCAAGAGGGAACATGCCTCCGCCCCAGTGGCTCAGGGCACAGCTGCGATCTTGCAGATGCTCCAGAACCAGACTGCCCAGTGGAGTGATCGACCACAACACACGACTTTGCAGCAGTTCCTTGCTCTCAACCCCCCCCCCTAGATTCTCAGAGGATCGAGACCCGCTGGAAGCGGATGATTGGACAACTGAAATCAAGAAGCACTTCAGTGCAAATACCGTCAGGCCAGCAGACTATGTCACCTTCGCCTCCTTCTAGCTTCAGGGTGCAGCACCCAGCTGGTACGATACCTACAAGGCCAACAAGGGCGGTGCTGTGATCACGTGGGAGGACTTCGTCATAGACTTCATATAGCAGCACATATTCCGAGTGGCTTGATGGACAGGAAGCGAGAGGATTTTTTGGCTCTGAGACAGGGTGACAGGTCAGTTCAGGAGTACAACTTGGCCTTCGTCAGGCCCGCCAGGTACGCTCCTGAGGAGGTCTCCACAAAGGCCAAGCGGATTGACAGGTTCCGTGGGGGTCTCAGCACAGAGATCAAGTATGCGCTCACCCAGTGCAACCCTATGCTGTTCTCACAGTTCGTCGATTCAACTATCCGCCAGGAGTCAGCCAGCGCAGAGTGGGATGCAGATAGAAAGCGCCAGAGAGAGCACATCTCCCCAGTGATGGTCCAAAATGTGACGCCCCCAAAATCAGAACGTGTACGGTAATCATACACGCAAGGTACACGATCGAGATCAGGGACTCACGGTGAGATATCACAACACAACTCTACAAATAAAATAATAAAAACTATTTAATACAAGCCAGGGGCCACGAGGGCTCGAATACAATAGCTCGAGAGCACAAAGTCAGCGGAAGCAATAGTATATGAGTATAGACACAAGGAATACAAGGTTGCCTTAAGAAGGCTAGCACACAAAACCACACTCGATCGAAAAGGCGAGGCCTCCTGCCTGGGAACCTCCGAAACTACTCCTGGTCCTGGTCAGCGGGGGTCTCTACGTAGTAGTATCCACCTCCGGGGTACTCCTGCTCCTGGGCTCCAACGTCGACTGTAGCGGCCAATCAGGCAAAACATAAAGGGGGAAATAAAGCAAAGGTGAGTATCTAGCATACCCGCTAGTCTTACGTCCGCTACTAAGCATTATGCATTTGTATCAAAGGAAAGGGGAGGCTGTATATAGTGGACTGCAGGATAGAAATCAGAATAAGGATAAGAAGCTAGGCCTATCGAAGACTAGCATCTTCCGACGATGTCTTGCAGCATGAGGAGAGAATAGCCACCAGTTCATATAAAGCAATAAAGTAACAATGAAGCAGAAGTTGCTGCAACATTGTATAATAGTAAGTTGTAATGATTAATAATAATAATTCCTCCGAGTTCCCCTCCTCGACTTCCCTGCGAGGAAGAAAACCCGAAACCATACAGTTTAATAGTAATAGTTGGTAGTGGTAAGATCCAGCTTCAGCATAAAGCGTCCTGTTACCGTGGACACGGCTATTCGAGTAGATTAAACTCCCTGCAAGGGTTCACTACTGTTCAACCTGCACGCTCGGATCTCCAGGGTGGCGTACACCTTGTTAGGGAATGCCCCACCGAGGCTATCCGACACATCGCAGCCCATCCTAGGCTCAGCAGAGAGGCCATCCGCCGGACTATATCCTACGCGCCAAGGGGTCTAGGTCCCTCACCCTTGCACGCTCCTGCACGGTGCGAGTCTGGCCGGTGAAGAAAAAGTAAATCCAAACACACCTGCGGCAGCAAATAAGACAACACGGCTTCCCGCCGATCAGGCCACAGTACTGCTGACGTCTGAAGAGCTTTCGGACAAACTACGATGCAGGGGAGCCCATAACTCCTTATCCCACGTGAAGGTAGTGCGTACAGACCAACGGGTCTCTCAAGTCATCCGCCAAACCATGTAGCATTTTAATATTATCTCGCAGACAACCGTTATCGCTCTCTGACTAACAACACAACAGACAACGAACAGCAACAAGGCCCACCGGTAACGTCGGGGCCTGCCCTGTCATCCCGTCAAAGCGCGCGGTTACCGACAAGGTGAACCGTCTCCTTACCTTGTCTCGCGGGTGCTCTTGGTAGAGCTCGACTTTTTCATGGTTTGGTAACTCTCGCGAGATACGAGCAGGGGCCAAGCACGCCAGTAACGTCGGTCGTACCCTCCTTGTCGCTCCCGACAATATACCGCTCGCGGGCACCATTGGGTCGCCCGACTCTTACCTTTAAGGACACCAGTTGATTCGAGTGCCTACCATTAAGTGAAACTAGGAGGAATCACCCTCGATGGCACACTTAAAGAGGTTCGACAGAGACATCAGCGGGATGAACTAAAGAGAAATATTCTCGTATCACCCCGGTGGTGCCGAGACACCAGCGGAATGAACTAAAGAGGAATACCCTCGTATCATCCCAATGATGCTACGCTACTGAGCCGACGAGAGTGAATTACGAGTCAGTCCCCTCGTAAGTCAAACTCGAAGCGACTCGGCAGAGTCTCGCTATTGTAGGTTCCCTAGGGCATCTGCATTGATCCGTACCTGTTGCAGTTGTATATATTCTTGTATCCGCGTCACCCCCCTGAGTGGTCACGACCCGCTATCTAATCCTAGCTAACAATGCGCAGGGCTCACTGCTGAATATAATATATAGATATAGCAGGCAGCATAGGATAAGGAAGGTACAACAAGGGGCGAAAAAATCAGGCTATGCAATTGGATAGGATTGTAACGTAGCAGCAACAGTAACAATGCCTAGTGCAAGAAAGTACGGAAAGGTATGCGATATCTGGTGAAGAGAATGGCTCTGCTTGCCTGGAAGCTCGACGGTAGGGGCAGGGTCGTCGACAACGTAGTCGTACTCGGCAGCGGTGTAGTCGGCGGTAGCAGCGGGGTCTACCGGAGATTAAGGGGGGGGGCAGGAAACAGTAAATACACATCAATAATATTCAAACGTATGCATGACATGACATATGAAATGTTTACGGTGTTCTAACGCAGTGCCATGTGTGATGCTCGGAGCGGGAATCCATCCGGGGATGAACTACCAGCTCCGGATGATTACCGGAGGGGGAAGGTATCATGCCGGAGGTGTCGTGGACATCCAACAAAGATAAGGGGGGTGTATCCGTGTAAGTTGAACCGTTCCGGACAACTTTCGTGTTCGGAATAAATTCATCCGGCAGGTTTTTACCGGCACCGGGAATTATCGACAGACAGCCCGGAGGGGGGAATTTCGGTGTTCGCTGTGTTAGGGGGGTGGGGTAGACATACGGATAGCATATTCATATTCGTTATATCTTTTTGATCAATTTTCATGTATAAACTTTTTCAATCCGAGTTACGGTTTAAAAGATATTGATTTTTGAAGTTTAAATCATTTTAAAGGATTTTCTGGAATTATTTTTATTAATAAAAATCCAACATTATCCACAGAGGTTTGACTGGTCAAACTGACATGGGGGTCCCACATATCAGTGAGCCAAATCTAATAAAACATTCTATTAATAAAAACAGGGGGTCGCCCACATGTCAGTCTTTGTTATATAACTAATTCATTAATTTGGATTTAATTAACTACTGGACCCACATGTCAGTGAGTGATTAAGTTAATTAGCAATTTCAATTAAGTTTAATTAACTTAGTCATTATCAGGGGGGTGGGACCCCCATGTCAGTGACTGCGGTTGCCCAGTCAGCAAAGTTGACTAGTCAATTCAGTCAACTGGACCACGGGGCCCACACACAGTGACACGGGGGGGGGGGGGTGCCCCAGGTGTGCCACGTCAGGGGGGCACCGGCGGCGAGACGCCGGCGTGCCCAGCACGGCGGAGGCCACGGGAGGGGCGTCGGAAATGGTCTAGGGGGCACCGTTCGTCGCGGGGTTTGATGCATTCGAACGGGAAGACGGCGCTGCGTCGATTGCAGGTGGTGGCGACGTCGGAGGTGGCCGGGAAATTTGCCGGCGACGAGGTCAGGCAGCGGTGGCGCACGGGTGAAGTGGTCGACGACTAAAACGGGCACGGGAGGGGCCTTGTGTAGGTGTGTTATAAAGCTACGGCTCTGCTGCGTCGACTGGTAGCCGTGGCAGTGGCGGAGGCGGCCGGAGTCGAGCTCGGGGTCGTCGACGGCGGAAGCAGGCGTCGGGCTCCAATGGTGAAACTCAACTCGCCGAAACTACAAACAATCCCCGGCGCCAAATAGAACCTACGGGAACCTAGAAACTCGTTGACATCAAAGGCGCGAGCTGGGAGGCACGGGGACGAGCTCACGGTCGACGATGGCGACGGTCAGAGCGCAAGAAAGGGGGGGGCGCGCGCTAGCGGCTTATCGGTCGGCTCCGGTCAGTTGGGGGTGGTAGCAGGGCTCACCCTGAGCGCGTAGAGGTGGGCAGCGTGCTCGGGGATGGCTCGGTGCGGGAGGAACTCGGCGGCGATCTGGCGGCTGGAGGTAGACGAAGACGGCGAATTCACGAGCTGCGGTGCCTCCGGGTTAAATTCCTCTCACAGCGTGATGAAGACGAAGGCTAGGAGGCGGCCGGACACGGTCTCTTGGTCTAGGGGGCACAGTGGCCGCGGTTGGGCACGGCAATGGCGACGGCGGCTCGGGGTTGTCTTCTCCCTGACGAGGACGAGGCGAGGAGGGGGCGAGATGGAGCTAGGGTTCGCCAGGGGACAGGGGAGCGCGTATATACCACGGGAGCCAGCCCTAGGGGCTCTGGATGCGCGACACGACGACCATCGCGCTCGCCGGCTCCTGCCATGGCGCCACGAGGGGGAGGGGGAACAGTGAGGACGACGAGTGGGGGAGGCCGGGGTGGGCCTTTTTCGGGGGGGGGGGGGGGGCAGGTGGGATGCGGGCTAGGTTGGCCCAGGGGGGAGGGGTGGGTAGATGGGCTAGGCAATAGGCTAGGGCTAGGTTTTTTCTTTCTCTTTTATTTCTCTGTTCATCTCCTTTTGTATTGGTTTTATTCACGTAGGCATTTTTGTAAAATATTGCAAGTGTACCATAATTATTGTTACACCATATGTTAGTGCCACAAATGGTTTGGTCAATAATAAAAGTCATTTAATATTTGAACTAAATATTAAATGGTTTATTTAGGGCTTTTGGCCACTGTTTATAATTGTTTGAATTATTCTAGGGATTAATAAAATCCCCAAATTGGTGTATTAGCGATTTTTGAAAAGTGGAAACACAATTTTTGGAGAAAGTTTATTTTGCACATTGGTTTTAATATTCCACCAAAGGCATTACAAGATTTGATTTGATTTCAATTGAAATGGTTTGGACTTAGTTTTGATCCATGCTGATCAAGGTCCATGATCACATTGGTTTCAACAATATCACAGGGAAAATTGAATTTGAACTGAACCAAGTTGATCCAACAAAATTTTGATCTAGGCCATTTTTTTAGCAACAGTGATTAGCAAACAGTAATAGTGATTACTGTTCACTGACAGTGAGGGTGTTACAAATCTCCCGCACTACAAAGAATTCTCGTCCCGAGAATTAAAAGTAGTGAGAGGGGCAAAGTTTTGGTTTTGTATTCTAACGATTCTTCTGGTGCTTGTTGTCCTTCTTGAAGTAGTTAGTCCTTCACGTTAACGTCTTTATTACTCTGCATCGATGCATCTCGACGATTTGTTATCCCTTCTTCGGGGTCTTCATCGTACTTACAATCAAGCTAGGAGGCAAATTTCAAGGGTGGTCGGGTGAGTACCTGGTTAATCAACCGAGGTTGTCCGAGGTAATTGGGTACAAAGAACCTCTTCCGAGTTTAACTCCGGGGAATACAACGAGAGAAACAAACGAAGATAGACGGGTTTCAAGCGGATGGGCATGCATTCGATGCCTATGATTGATGAGGAAAAAGGGGGTTTCAGAGCATCAGGCATAAGACTGAGTCTGATATCGGACTGAACACCACAAGGTAGGGGACTCGTGAAGTGCTTACGAGGTCAATCAAGAGAAATAACCTCGGGAACAGGAACGTAAGGAAGAGTCAGGTTTCCGTCCTGTGGAGCTGTGGGTCATGAGCCCACATTGTCTAAGAAGAGAGGTGACATTCCATGCGATCACGGTGCAAGGTTTGTCAGAGAACAGCTTGTCAGCTTGTCGGTAACAAGGTCGGTACCAAGGGCGAGGGGCAGAGAGAACCATTTTTCCTGCCCATTAAGACGAGTCGGACCAATAGGCAAGGTTCTCGTCCATCGGTGGTTACCGAAAGGTTATCAACAATAGTAACAAGTTGTACGGAGAAAGTAGTACACCGAAGTGTTTACATAAGCAGACAATTATGACTGCTCAGATAAGTTATATCACAAGAAAGATTAAACAGACAAATGGAAGGGAAAAGGTGATGATACACAAGTATCAGTGTATACCTTTCCAAGGGAAAACATATCAAGATATACATGACCGAGTTTGTATTGGCATGCAGGGAGTCAAAGAAAGTTGTCGATGATCGCACAATTCATCGAGGGGAAAGTATGGTAGTTCTCGTCATGAGTTAAATAGACACTTGGAAAAGTCCAAGGTTGATGAGGACCACGTCACATCATGTCGAGAGGCTTTAGAGGATGCCATCGAATAGCGACGACATCGAGAAAAATGGATGGCGGGCAAAGGAATTCAGTGTTCTCGGTTAATGACAACCCAGAACCTGTGGATTGGCAAAAATCGATGAGAGGTATCGCACCAGCAAGAATTCATAAAAGGTGGTGCAATCCCACAATATCGTCGAGATACCAGGGGGTTAATTCTCGAAGGTGGAATACGATAGAAGTTGAACTCGATCGTTGACTAATAGAAGACCAGTGCTCCACGTTGTTTGATAAATTGAATCAAAGGGGAATATCATGGTCAGAACCATGATCTCAAGGGACCCAATCATAGTTGCACGAAAAATATATACCCAGGAGATAATCGTCGTTACAAGAATCTTTCATGATAAGTTCTACATCGTATCCATGGGCATGAACACGGAGGTTCAGGGTCGACTCCCACTTCTTCAATGCAATACCTTTCAATTCACTTCTCGATTCCGATGATGTTGTCGTGTTGGAATTTGATATGGCGTAACACCAGTTGAGTATGACTCGTAGAAGTTTCTGGGTTCATACAGATGATGGAGGTATAGATACCATCCATCAGGATATTTAACGAATCAATACGGCAACATCAGAAGTAAGGGGTACATCTTCGGAAGTAGACAACCGAAGTTGAAATAGAGGATTTGACTCACCAAAGTCAATTCGTATCACGGAAAGAACTCAAGAGTTTTTGAATATGCAAAATCAGTCAAGTAATAATACACCAAAGGAGCCGGTGGACCGCAAGGAATCTGATTGTAGTATCGGTACTCAACCCGGGGAAGAAACCCTGCAAAGACACCAGATGATAAGATCATCCGAATAATTCGACGCTTCAGTTCAAAGGGATTCTGATTTCCAATAGGGGATAACAGAAGCAGATGTTCTGATCAAGGGTATATAAGTGGAACAGTCTTATACGGTCAATCAACGAAGGTTTGATTTTTTGAGATCCAGCTCATGTCCGGAATGTCGTCTGAGCCTAAAGAATGATTTCATAGGGATTAATGGATGATTGTGTGCATTCACACACATGATGATTTCCATAAGATTAGTATGGCAAGGACAAGGGATGTCAATGAAGAATACTTAGACATATGGAGTTAACCATAATGCAAGCAGTTAAGAACAATCTCCAGAGCAGTAGGCTGCCGAGGATTTCCAAGACATCGGAGATTATCCCGGGGTATCTTGCCAACACAAGAGTATCGGGTAATAAAAGCATGGATAGCAAGGATTGGTATTTATCCACGGGTATTTACCGGTGGTACAGGATTACAAAGGCAATGAGCACATAGGGGCTCGAGAATTTTATCGGAGAGCATCTCCGAAATTTTCAGCATCTTCTGTTGAATAAGGTGATCGTCGATACTGGGGGGGCTCTCCGGGAGGAAGAAATTAACGAGAACCTAGAGTTAGTGTTAGCAAAACCTTTAACCCGAAAGGATGAGAGAGCATAGTCCCAGAGTAAAGGTACGGAGAAAAAGTTCTAATACCACCAAGTTTGCGACGTGGGCCGATAAGCCACACGACACTGTTAGTAAAGTAGTTTTGCAAAGACTAGGCTCGACTTCGACCAAGGAGTTGGAAGGGGGTTACCTATAGGCAGTCGGCTCTGATACCAACTTGTGACGCCCCCAAAATCAGACCGTGTACAGTAATCATACACGCAAGGTACACGATCGAGATCAGGGACTCACGGTGAGATATCACAACACAACTCTACAAATAAAATAATACAAACTGTTTAATACAAGCCAGGGGCCACGAGGGCTCGAATACATCAGCTCGAGAGCACAAAGTCAGTGGAAGCAATAGTATCCGAGTATAGACACAAGGAATACAAGGTTGCCCTAAGAAGGCTAGCACACAAAACCACACTCGATCGAAAAGGCGAGGCCTCCTGCCTGGGAACCTCCGAAACTACTCTTGGTCCTGGTCAGCGGGGGTCTCGACGTAGTAGTATCCGCCTCCGGGGTACTCCTGCTCCTAGGCTCCAACGTCGACTGCAGCGGCCGATCAGGCAAAACATAAAGGGGGAAATAAAGCAAAGGTGAGTATCTAGCATACCCGCGAGTCTTACGTCCGTTACTAAGCATTATGCATTTGTATCAAAGGAAAGGGGAGGCTGTATATAGTGGACTGCAGGATAGAAATCAGAATAAGGATAAGAAGCTAGGCCTATCGAAGACTAGCATCTTCCGACGATGTCTTGCAGCATGAGGAGAGAATAGCCAACAGTTCATATAAAGCAATAAAGTAACAATGAAGCAGAAGTTGCTGCAACATTGTATAATAGTAAGTTGTAATGATTAATAATAATAATGCCTCCGAGTTCCCCTCCTCGACTTCCCTGCGAGGAAGAAAACCCGGAACCATACAATTTAATAGTAATAGTTGGTAGTGGTAAGATCCAGCTTCAGCATAAAGCGTCCTGTTACCGTGGACACGGCTATTCGAATAGATTAAACTCCCTGCAGGGGTGCACTACTGTTCAGCCTGCACGCTCAGATCTCCAGGGTGGCGTACACATTGTTAGGGAATGCCCCACCGAGGCTATCCGACACATCGCATCCCATCCTAGGCTCATCAGAGAGGCCATCCGCCGGACTATATCCTATGCGCCAAGGGGTCTAGGTCCCTCACCCTTGCACGCTCCTGCACGGTGCGAGTCTGGCCAGTGAAGCAAAAGCAAATCCAAACACACCTGCTGCAGCAAATAAGACAACACGGCTTCCCGGCGATCAGGCCGCAATACTGCTGACGTCTGAAGAGCTTTCGGACAAACTACGACGCAGGGGAGCCCATAACTCCTTATCCCACGTGAAGGTAGTGCGTACAGACCAACGGGTCTCTCAAGTCATCCGCCGAACCATTTAGCATTTTAATATTATCTCGCAGACAACCGTTATCGCTGTCTGACTAACAACACAACGGACAACGAACAGCAACAAGGCCCACCGGTAACGTCGGGGCCTGCCCTGTCGTCCCGTCAAAGCGCGCGGTTACCGACAAGGTGAACCGTCTCCTTACCTTGTCTCGCGGGTGCTCTTGGTAGAGCTCGACTTTTTCGTGGTTTGGTAACTCTCGCGAGATACGAGCAGGGGCCAAGCACGCCAGTAACGTCGGTCGTACCCTCCTTGTCGCTCCCGACAATATACCGCTCGCGGGCACCGTTGGGTCTCCCGACTCTTACCTTTAAGGACACCAGTTGATTCGAGTGCCTACCATTAAGTGAAACCAGGAGGAATCACCCTCGATGGCACACTTAAAGAGGTTCGACAGAGACATCAGCGGGATGAACTAAAGAGGAATATTCTCGTATCACCCCGGTGGTGCCGAGACACCAGCGGAATGAACTAAAGAGGAATACCCTCGTATCATCACAGTGATGCTACGCTACTGAGCCGACGAGAGTGAATTACGAGTCAGTCCCCTCGTAAGTCAAACTCGAAGCGACTCGGCAGAGTCTCGCCGTTGTAGGTTCCCTAGGGCATCTGCATTGATCCGGACCTGTTGCAGTTGTATATATTCTTGTATCCGCGTCACCCCCTTGAGTGGTCACGGCCCGCTATCTAATCCTAGCTAACAATGCGCAGGGCTAACTGCTGAATATAATATATAGATATAGCAGGCAGCATAAGATAAGGAAGGTACAACAAGGGGCGACAGAATCAGGCTATGCAATTGGATAGGATTGTAACGTAGCAGCAGCAGTAACAATGCCTAGTGCAAGAAAGTACGAAAAGGCAGGCGATATCTGGGGAAGAAAATGGCTCTGCTTGCCCGGAAGCTCGACGATAGGGGCAGGGTCGTCGACAACGTAGTCGTACTCGGCAGCGGTGTAGTCGGCGGTAGTAGTGGGGTCTACGGGAGATTAAGGGGGGGGGGGGAGGAAACAGTAAATACACAACAATAATATTGAAACATATGCATGACATGACAGATGAAATGTTTACGGGGTTCTAACGCAGTGCCATGTGTGATGCTCGGAGCGGGAATCCATCCGGGGATGAACTACCAGCTCCGGATGATTACCGGACAGGGCGACCGGAGGGGGAAGGTATCATGCCGGAGGTTTCGTGGACATCCGAAAAACATAAGGGGGGTGTATCCGTGTTAGTTGAACCGTTCCGGGCAACTTTCGTGTTCGGAATAAATTCATCCGGCAGGTTTTTACCGGCACCGGGAATTATCGACAGACAGCCCGGAGGGGGGGAATGTCGGTGTTCGTTGTGTTAGGGGGGTGGGGTAGACATACGGATAACGTATTCGTATTCGTTATATCTTTCTGATCAATTTTCATGTATAAGATTTTTCAATCCGATTTACGGTTTAAAAGATATTGATTTTTGAAGTTTAAATCATTTTAAAGGATTTTCTGGATTTATTTTTATTAATAAAAATCCAACATTATCCACAGAGGTTTGACTGGTCAAACTGACATGGGGGTCCCACATGTCAGTGACCCAAATCTAATAAAACATTTTATTAATAAAAACAGGGGGGTGGCCCACATGTTAGTCTCTGTTATATAACTAATTTATTAATTTGGATTTAATTAACTACTGGACCCACATGTCAGTGAGTGGTTAAGTTAATTAGCAATTTCAATTAAGTTTAATTAACTTAGTCATTATCAGGGGGGTGGGGCCCCCATGTCAGTGACTGCGGTTGCCCAGTCAGCAAAGTTGACTAGTCAATTCAGTCAACTGGACCACGGGGCCCACACACAGTGACACAGGGGGGTGCCCCAGGTGTGTCACGTCAGGGGGGGCACCGGCGGCGAGACGCTGGCGTGCCCAGCACGGCGGAGGCCACGGGAGGGGCGTCGGAAATGGGCTAGGGGGCACCGTTCGTCGCGGGGTTTGATGCATTCGAACGGGAAGACGGCGGTGCGTCGATTGCAGGTGGTGGCGACGTCGGGGGTGGCCGGGAAATTTGCCGGCGACGAGGTCAGGCGGCGGTGGCGCACGGGTGAAGTGGTCGACGACTAAAACGTGCATGGGAGGGGCATTGCGTAGGTGTGTTATAAAGCTACGGCTCTGCTGCGTCGACTGGTAGCCGTCGCAGTGGCGGGGGCGGCCGGAGTCGAGCTCGGGGTCGTCGACGGCGGAAGCAGGCGTCGGGCTCCAATGGTGAAACTCAACTCGCGGCAACTACAAACAATCCCCGGCACCAAATCGAACCTACGGGAACCTAGAAACTCATTGAAGTCAAAGGCGCGAGCTGGGAGGCACGGGGACGAGCTCACGGTCGACGATGGCGACGGCCGGAGCGCAAGAAAGGGGGGGCTCGCGCTAGCGGCTTATCGGTCGGCTCCGGTCAGTTGGGGGTGGTAGCAGGGCTCACCCTGAGCGCGTAGAGGTTGTCAGCGTGCTCGGGGACGGCTCGGTGCGGGAGGAACTCGGCGGCGATCCGGCGGCTGGAGGTAGACGAAGACGGCAAATTCACTTGCTGCGGTGCCTCCGGGTTCGATTCCTCTCACAGCGTGATGAAGAAGAAGGCTAGGAGGCGGCCGGACACGGTCTCTTGGTCTAGGGGGAACAGTGGCCGCGGTTGGGCACCGCAATGGCGACGGCGGCTCGGGGTTGTCTTCTCCCTGACGAGGACGAGGCGAGGAGGGGGCGAGATGGAGCTAGGGTTCGCCAGGGGACCGTGGGGGCGCGTATATACCATGGGAGCCAGCCCTAGGGGCTCTGGATGCGCGACACGGCGACCATCGTGCTCGCCGGCTCCTGCCATGGCATCACGAGGGGGAGGGGGAACAGTGAGGACGACGAGTGGGGGAGGCCGGGGTGGGCTGTTTTCGGGGGGGGGGGGCAGGTGGGCTGCGGGATAGGTTGGCCCAGGGGGAGGGGTGTGTAGATGGGCTAGGCAGTAGGCTAGGGCTAGGTTTTATTTTTCTCTTTTATTTCTCTGTTCATCTCCTTTTGTATTGGTTTTATTCACCTAGGCATTTTTGTAAAATATTGCAAGTGTACCATAATTATTGTTACACCATATGTTAGTGCCACAAATGGTTTGGTCAATAATAAAAGTCATTTAATATTTGAACTAAATATTAAATGGTTTATTTAGGGATTTTGGCCACTGTTTATAATTGTTTGAATTATTTTAGGGATTAATAAAGTCCCCAAATTGGTATGACATGACCCACTGAATATTAGCGATTTTTGAAAAGTGGAAACACAATTTTTGGAGAAAGTTTATTTTGCACATTGGTTTTAATATTCCACCAAAGGCATTAGAAGATTTGATTTGATTTCAATTGAAATGGTTTGGACTTAGTTTTGATCCATGCTGATCAAGGTCCATGATCACATTGCTTTCAACAATATCACAGGGAAAATTGAATTTGAACTGAACCAAGTTGATCAAACAAAATTTTGATCAAGGCCATTTTTTTAGCAACAGTGATTATCAACAGTGATTTGCAAACAATAATAGTGATTACTGTTCACTGACAGTGAGGGTGTTACACAAAAGAAGGCAAAGACTTGGGTCACAGAGGATCCACCACAGAGGCAGCAGTTCAATCAGAGGGGGGCAGTTGTCCGCACTTTTGCCCTCCCTCCCGTCCTAGTTCAGCAGGCCCCTCGCTCTACACCACCACACGCGAGGCCACCCAGGCCGCAGTCCCAGCCCAGGTCAGGCGTGATATGCTACAAGTGTGGAGAGCCGGGGCACACTTCTCCCAAGTGCACCGATCCGCGCTTTGCTCGGCTCCCACCGCCCCCGCCTCGCTCTACTCCGAACACCACGATGGTGAGGGCACAACCACGTGCAGTTCGAGTAAACAACGTGATGATGACAGATGCTCAGCAGTTTTCAGAGATCGTGATTGGTAGGTTGCTTGTTAATTATATTCCAGTGACTTTGTTGTTCGATTCCGGAGCTTCGCACTCGTTAGTTTCTCAGAGATTCGCTCACGATCAGGTTCTCACCTTGGAGGACTTGCCCAAGTTCCTGCCTATTGTTTCACCCGGTTTCATGTTCACTTCTTCTATCCGTGCTCCATTTGTGAGGATCACTATTCAGGGTTGCCATTTCCCAGCCTCGCTTATCGTTTTTCCTAATTCTGATATTGATGTCATCTTGGGCATGGATTTCCTTGTGCAGCACAAGGCCAACATTGATTGTCCGACCAGATCCGTGAAGTTGACACATGATTCAGGCGCAGAAATCTTGTACACTTATGGCTCAATGGCAGGAGTAGCACAGTTGTATACCCTGAACGCAGGAGTCGCGCCTTTGCTCGAAGAAGTCAAAGTTGTCTGTGAGTTCCCAGTCGTCTTTCCAGAGGAGTTGCCAGGAATCCCCCCAGTTCGAGCTATTGAGTTCGTTATTGAGCTAGAGCCTGGTACTCAGCCGATTTCTCGGCATCCGTACAACATGTGTTCGGAGGAGTTGATTGAGCTTAAGAAGCAGTTGACAGAGTTGGAGGCAGGCGGTTTTATCCGCGCCACCACTTCCCCTTAGGGCGCACCAACTTTGTTTGTCAAGAAGAAAGATGGGACTAGCCGCTTGGTCCAGGACTATCGCGGTATTAACAAGAAGACCATCAAGAAAAATACCCTTTACCCTGCATCAATGATCTGTTCGAACAGTTGAATGGGGCAAAGGTGTTTTCCAAGCTTGACGTGAGGATGGGGTACCACAAAATCCGTGTTTGTGAAGAGGACATTCCCAAGACCGCATTCAACACACGTTATGGGCTGTATGAGTTCATAGTCATGACTTTTGGTTTCTCGAACGCCCCTCCAACATTCATGAGAGCTATGAAGTATTTGTTCCAAGAATGTCTTGATGTGTTTGTTATCCTCTACCTCGACGACATTCTTGTATATTCCAAGTCAGTGGCTGAACATGAGGAACATCTTCGCCTGGTGCTGCAGAAGCTGAGAGAGCACCGGTACTATGCCAAGTTCTCCAAGTGTGGGTTTTGGCTCGACAAGGTCAATTTTCTTGGCCATGTCATTTGCGCTGAGGGTATTGCGGTTGATCCAGAGCGAGTCCGCACTATTCAAGAGTGGGCTCCGCCGAAGAATGTGAAGCAGCTAAGGAGTTTCCTGGGCCTCGCCAGCTATTGCAGGAGGTTTGTGCAGAATTTCTCCAAAATAGCAAAGGCAATGACTGAATTGTTGTGCAAAGGCAAACGGTATACTTGGTCACCGGCTTGCCAGTCAGCCTTCGAGGAGTTGAAGAAGAAGTTGACCACAACTCCAATTCTCACGCCGCCAGACGAGTCACAGCCTTTTCAGGTGTTTTGTGATGCCTCATTGCAAGGTCTAGGCGGAGTTTTCATGCAAGGCAGAAACATTGTAGATTATACCTCACGACAGTTGAAGACGAGTGAGAGGAATTATCCCACGCATGACTTGGAGCTTGTAGCAGTTGTGCACGCCTTAATCACTTGGCGACACCTCCTCTTAGGGAGGAAGGTGGATGTGTTGACCGACCACAAGAGTCTGAAGTACTTGTTCACTCAGCCAAATCTGAACTTGAGGCAAAGAAGATGGCTTGAAACCATTAATGAGTACACAGTTGATATTCAGTACATGCCTGGGAAGGTGAATGTCATAGCTGATGCACTGAGCCGCAAGGGAGATTGCAATATTATCCAGGTGCAGAAGATCCACCCTAATTTGTGTGAGTCCTTTCGCAGGCTCAACCTCGAGCTAGTTCCAGCAGGCTACCTTGCGAACCTTGTGGTAGAGCCCACTATCCACGAGAAGATCTGTGAAGCTCAGTCTGGCAGCTCAATGATAAAAAGATCAAACATGGTATTGCCGCCTCAGTTCCAAAGTACGGTTGCTTTTCAGTGCATAATGATGACACCATGTTCTTTGAGGAGAGAGTTGTTGTTCCCAAGGAGGGAGATCTCAGAGAGGTCATCATGAAGGAGGACCATGATTCCAAGCTATCAATTCACCCTGGCAGCACAAAGATGTATCAAGATCTCAAGCAAAGATTTTGGTGGACTTGTATGAAGCGGGATGTTTCCCGTTTTGTGTCTCAATGTGATGTGTGCAGGAGAGTGAAGGTACAAAACCAGAAGCCTGCAGGGTTGCTTCAGCCACTTGAGATTCCAGAGTGGAAATGGGGTCATATAGAGATGGATTTCATCACAGGCCTCCCCTTGTCGCAGAAGAAGAACAATGCCATCTTTGTCGTCATTGACAATCTTTCCAAAGTTGCCCACTTCTTTCCAGTGAAGGACTCCATTTCAGCAGCTCAGTTGGCGGACTTGTATACCAGAAGAGTTGTATCTTTGCATGGCATTCCGAAGAAGATCAGTTCTGATAGAGGCATCCTTTTCACCTCTAAGTTCTAGCAGGCCTTCCAAAAGGCGATTGGTACGACAGTATTTATCAGTACCGCTTATCACCCTCAGACAAGTGGGAAGGTCGAGCGCGTGAACCAAATCCTCGAGGACATGCTTCGAGCCTGTGTCATCTCCTTTGGCATGAAGTGGGAGGAACGCTTGTCGTATGCTGAGTTTTCTTACAACAACAGCTACCGGGCAAGTCTGCAGGCGGCACATTTTGAGGTCTTGTATGGCCGGAAGTGCAGGACACCTTTGAACTGGTCCGAAACAGGAGAAAGGCAGTTGTTCGGCCCAGATGTGATCCAGGAGGCAGAGGACAAAGTGAAGATTGTCCGAGAGCACCTCAAGGCAGCACAGTCAAGGCAGAAGGCCTATTATGACAAGAGGCACCGTGGTGTAGCGTTTCAGGTTGGTGATTGGGCGTACCTGAGAGTGTCTTCGCTGAGGGGAACTCACCGCTTTGGCATAAAACGAAAGCTCGCTCCAAGATTTGTCGGACCTTTCCGCATCCTTGAGGCTAGAGGACCTCTTGATTTTCGACTCGAGCTTCCAGAGAGTCTGTCCATGGTGCATGATGTGTTCCATGTGTCCTAGCTAAAGCAGTGCTTCAAGCAGCCAGAGCAGGCCGTTGACTTGGGCGAGATCCACCTGAGTGTGGACCTTTCCTACTCAGAGCGTCCAGTCCGTGTTCTTGAGACGTCCGAGTGCAAGACTCGCAAAAAGACCGTCAAGTTCATGAAGGTCCAATAGGCACATCATTCGGAGAAGGAAGCAAAGTGGGAGCATGAAGATCATCTCCGTTCCGAGTATCCAGAGTTGTTTCAGGCTTAGATCTCGGGACGAGATCCTGTGTTGGTGGGGGAGTGCTGTAACAGCCCAAGAGCAATTCTTGTAATCATCATGTAATTTTGCTTTGTCATGTGAATTCCCAACTTGACATGGTGCTAGATGTTGCAAATTCATGTGATGATTTTAAATGCCAAGAAGTTTTGAGTTCATTTGATTTGCTCTTGAATTCAAACATAGTGGTTCAAGAAGGGTGTTTGAGGATTTTTCCATGTTGCATGCATGCTCCCCTTGACCCCAAACTTGGCATAGCCATTTCTTTTCCCTTCCCAAGTGTTTTCAAACCCTTGCTCCATTTTTTCCAACTCTAAAAATGTGGGCCATAGTTCAATGTGGTTTGAATTTAAAAAATGCCCCACATTTTTAGTTGTTCCAAAATTGGCCAAACCAATTTTGTAAAATCCAGAGAATTGCAAGGATCAACATTCATGAGCTCATGTAATTTTGTTCCTTGTGGTTTCCTCCCCAATTTTCTCCAAGTCCTCTTTTTATTTTGTTTAAATAGAAAAGGGGCATTGTTTTCAATCTTGGGATTTTCTCCTCATCCAAATTGGTTCAAACCAATTTTGGAATTTCTGTAATGTTGCAGGGAGCCCAAAAATATATTTGTTACATTTTTGATTTTTTTCTTTTTCTCTGCAATTTTCCAAAAGTGCTCTGTTATTTTTTATTGTCAAAAATGGCAGGGCCTTTGGCTTCTTTTTTTTTCCTCCAGCACCAGCCTAGCCCACCTGGGCCTGCTCCCCCTTGGCCCAGCCCATGGCGAATCGGTACGGGGTCGTCCCCTCCACCTTTCCAGCGTGGCTTCGTCCTTTTCCCCTCTCTCCCCTCTTACCCCGGAGAGGCCACGGTGGCAGGAGGGCAGGGCGTGGCCAGTGGCCCTCTCCCCTTTATAAGCTCTCCTGGGGCTCCCTCCTGGAACCCTAGTTCCATTCCCCCCTTCTCTTCCTCTCGCCGCTGCCGCCATGGCCGAATTAGGGTCCCTCTGTTCTGCTTGACCACCGCCAAATTCCGGTGAGAACCGACGCTGCGGAGCAATTCCTTCGCCCGCAAGTTCAATTGTGTCTCACTGCGGAATGACCTCGTGTTTCTGGGCTGCAGGTTCGCGCTAGGAGGAGCAGAGCAGCCCCGGACCGACGACCTCCGCCGCGGAAGCCTCCAACCCCGGCGACGTATCCGTCCATCTTCCTCACCTCCGGCACGCCCGACACGTCGACGACACCCCCTAGGTGAGACGAGACGTCCCAATTCCCCTGTAGTGCTGGTGCTCGTCGCCCCCTCCAAGCCGCTCCGTCTCCGTCCGTGACATGTCATGCCGTCGTGGCCACCGTGGCCCCGGCGTGCTCTAGGTGCGCGGGGGCGCGCTCTATGAACGTCCAGGACGCATTCTTGTCAGCCAAGGCTTGGCCATTTGCCCCCGCGCACACTTCTGTTTGCGGTGCCGCCGCGATCTGAACCGGGTGGGAGAAGTGCGCCGCCTCGATTTGTGGCGAGCCGGCCGTCGCCGCTGGTGAAGTTCTGGGACAAGTCCCGGTCCTGTCACGTAGACATAGTTCCCGGCTCCCTCCCCGTAGGCTTGCTCGAGTCCCTGGCGACCTGTGTGCGAGTCCTCGGTCGCTGGAAGTCGCCGCCTTTGCCGTCGTCTGAAACCATCTTCAGAGAACAGTGGCGCCGCGCTCGTTTCAGTTAAGGTTTCCGTTGCCGCCGTTGCGTCTCCGGCCAGATCCCGGCGTACACCCGTGCGTGGGTGTGCCAGCTAGGGGCTCGTGGTGCCTGAGAGCCAGCGCCGCCGCATAGCCCACGCTAGCATCGCCTGAAGCTGGCTGCTCCGGTGTCTGTCAGTGTTTGCGCGTGTTCGTCAGTGTGTAGAAGTTCAGAGGAGAGGGAGAGCTAGCTCTACAGTGCTGGACCTCGCCCTGTGTTCAAAGTAACAGCAGCAGCGCCGTGGTTCTAGCCCAATGCTATTCTGAGGAGGTCTTGGGCTCGATCCCCTCCGGGGACATTTCTTGCCCCCTTTTTCTTTTCTTTTTCCAGCTAATGCATGGGCTTGGCCCATTTGGCTTCTGCCACGAGTGGGCTAGCGGTGCTTTGCCGAGGGGAGTGAGAGGAGGAGTTGGGCCAGTTTGGCCGAGGCCGGCCCAAGAGGCTGAGCCCTCTTTTTATTTTTCCTTTTTTCCATTTTTCTTTTCGGTTTAAATTCAAATTTGGTTTGAATTCAAATTCAAATCTAAATTTGAACTTTAAACTTCTTTTCCCCAAGCATATCATCCCATACATGAATTTGGGGTAGAATTTCCCAATGAATGCCATGGTGAGGTCCATCTTGTAAATTGAGCCTTAAAATATTGAGGTATCGGTAATTTGCATTAAGGCCCTTCGGTTCTTTTGAATTGCAAACTGTGTTTTGCAAATTCAAATTGGGTCAAGTCATATATGTTTTTGGGGCAGGAAGATCCAAGGAATTTAACGGTTATGTCCATTTTGTGTTTTGTGCAACACAAAAATGGACATGGTGCACAAACACTTCTGGCCTTTTTTTTCTGTTGCCCTCCAATTGCTTGCCTTTTCAACTTAAGTGCATGTTGATCTTGTCCTTTGATCCTTCAAGCTCCTCTCCATGTCATCTTGAATCCTTGAATCCTTGAACCAACCCCTGGCATATTGTCATATGCATGTGGCTGGGATCCTTTTCTTCTGTTGAACCTTTTCGGTGTCAAATTCACCGACACTTCTCCGTCTCCGGAATCGATAGTTTTACTTCACGATGGTTATTATTGTTAAATTTTTGTTATTGTTCCATGCCATGTCATGTTGCCATGTTAATTGCACCAAAGTTAAGGCTATGACCAAAGCCAAAAAATATTAATAATTGCATATGGAGTTGTTGACGTGTCGCCAACACCTTCATTTAAATTTGACTAGATAGGGTCACATCCTGCTTGTTAAACTTGATCATCCCATCCATGCTTGAGCATTTTGTTCTCGATGTTTACTCGTGTGCTTTTCCTTGCCGGTACCTTACGTTAGCACCTGAGATTGCCGAGGAGCCTTTCGTGGAGATTTTCGACACCGAGCCCGAGGACCCTACTACGTCTGCTCCGTCAACTGATTACCCAGGCAAGGGGGTTTATATATCATTCTTTATAGCTTTAAGCTCGCTTGCCTAGCTGTATTTAGAACGATTGCTTGATCCTACCACCATATGATTTTGCCTCCCAACTAAACCCAACAGCCATGCCCCCACATCCTAGCAAAACCTTTGTTTGGCTATGTACCTTGCTTGCTTAACCATTGCTTAGTATGTGTAGGCCCTTAACCTGCTGCTTATACCCATTGCTATTTGGTGGAATATCATGCTATTATCAGAAATTGGTTGATATTCATTATTATGATGTTAATTTATATTTGACGAAGGATGGGAGACCGGGCTGTTCCGCCAGGTGTTTTATTCCATTCGAGTCACCTAGGTCCCGAGTTCCGGGTATTGTGTTTCTTGACGAGCGTGCCTAATCGTGTGTTTGATTCTATGGGGTCCCCTTGTCTTACCTACCTAGCTTCAAACAGTTCTAGTGGTGGCCCGAGCTGATTTAATTTTTGCAAACGTGTGTGTGCTTGGTTGGTACCCCAGCAGTTTTCGAAACAACCCGAGCCAGCGGAGACATGGTTTCTCTTGTTGGTCCACCCCAGGGAGCTAGTGGGTTGTCCACATAGTTTGGGCAACTAACCCGACCTCATCCAGATGGTAGAGGCTGATTCGAGAGCGCGACCGGCTTTTGAGTTGGGTGTCGACTCACCGGGGGCCACCCGAAATTGTGCGGTGTTAGTTAGAGGGACTCTGACGTTCCGGAGTTTCAGGCGTTTACCCAGCCAAGTGGAAACCGGGTATACATGCGAAGCCTATGATGGGAAGTTGGTACACCCCTGCAGGGTTAAATCTTCTCGAAAAGCCGTGTCCACGGTTATGGACGACTTGGGACCTACTCCTTGTTCATAGAATAACATTAACTTAATCATGCTTTAAAAGTTGCCAACGTGTGAGTTGCCTTGATTGCTCTTCTTCGTCTAGGGCGACAAAGAGGGGACAAGGTTGTGTTATGTTTTGCGTAAGTAGGTGGATAGCATACTTACGACACGTTGTCAACGAGTTCTTGGACATTCCCTTATTCTAATAGATCGTTAGCCACTCATATATGCTAGCGCGGCTGCAACCTGAACCTTTTACTTTTCCTTACCGTGAGAAGTTAGTTATACTGCATTGATATATTCTCACCTCTTGCTTTCCCTTTTCCCTTTTATTGTTTTGCCTGATCGTCCGCTGCAGTGGATTACTACCTCGATCCGAGCACTGGATGTTACTTCGTGGAGGTGCCACCGGAGGAGGACGACGAGGAGGACTTCGCCCAGTAGATCCTATAGTTGGGTTCCGACGTTCCGTGGGTGGACTTGTTTATGTGCAGCCCTCTCTAGGGCCTTTTGGATTTTGACCGTACTCGGTCGTGTTTGTCTTCCGCGTGATGTCTTGATGTACTGTTGGATCTTAAGATCTCTGAGATGATGTAATAATACCAGTGGCGAGTGTATGCCCTGGACCTTAAATATTTTTATGTCTTTGTTGTTCATGCTTCATTTACCTATTTTCGAGAATCCGATAGCGGTACGAGTGCGAGTATCGTGCGTCGGTGGCCACATATGCCCTTCCATCTCAGGTGGGACGCGAAAGCGACTAACTCGAGATAGTACCGCATCCGGGGCCTTACAGGGATTCTATGGGGTCCCCTTTTCTTAACTACCTAGCTTCAAACATTTCTAGTGGTGGCCCAAGCTGATTTACCATTTGAAACCATGCATATGTGTCTGTTGGGTTGCTCCTAACAGATACCCTTTAAAACAACTTGGTCCAGCGGAGACATGGTTTCTCTTGTTGGTCCACACCTGGAAGCTAGGGGGCTGCCCACATGTGAGGGGATCAGTTACCCCGACCTCATCCAGAAGGAAGAGTCCGATCCGAGAGCGCGACCGGCTTTTGGATTGGGTGTCGACTCCCCGGGGGCCACCCTGATTTGTTCGTTGTTAGTTAGAGGGATTATGATGTCCGGATCTCTCGGAACAACTCTTCAATGAGTGTATTTAACGGGCCCGACTGAGAGAGCTGGCGTACATGCGGAGCTTATAATGGGCAGTTAGTACACCCCTGCAGGGTTAAATCTTTTCGAGCAGCCGTGTCCACGGTTATGGACGACATGAGACCTAGTCCTTCTTCATAGACAACAACAACAGATAATCTTAATAACTTGATCAACGTGTGAGTGCCTTGACTGCTTCATCTTTGTCGGGATGCGAAGATGAGGACAAGGATAGGATAGGTGTTATGTTTGCGTAAGTAGCTGATAGCAAGACTTGTTTGAGGCGATTCCTCATCGACTTCTTGGTTCTCATCTTACTCTAAATAGATTGTAAGCCACCTCATATATTGCTAGTGCGGCTGCAACCTCAACCACTACACCCATCTTACTGTGAGAAGTTAGTTACAAGACTTTTTGATATAGCTCATCCCTTTCTTCTCTCTTTTACACACATTATGAAAACGATCTTGGACTTCAGAGGAGCTCGACGATCCTTCTTCTGGACGCCTTCGTGGAGACTTGACGACAACTAGTTAGGCGGATCCCGGCGGAGATCCTGGACCCATCTAGTTACGAGAATGGTGTGTTTTACCTTTGCTATTAGGCATTTGATTGTATTCTGTACTTAGACATATACCTTGCGCTGATGTATTGTATTAAGGCAATTGTATGTCGATTTTATGAGATATTGTATCCCTTTCGCTGTAATGTTGTGATATCATGTTGAAATCCGAGACATATGGCTTCGTCATATGTCACGGTGGGTCCGATATGTGCTTCGTCCTCGGGTTTGGATGGGAACGTCCAAATCTGAAACATTATCGCATATCGGGCCTTACAACTTGGTATCAGAGACTTACCGACCGTAGAATCCCTTTACTGGTCGAAGTCGAGTCTAGAAAAACTATTTTGTAGTTACTAAGTTAGTTATCGGAGAGTAGGAATCCTTTTACTCCTTATCCTTGCTCTGGTCAGGACAAGTGTCATAAGTGTTTTACTCTCGCCTTATCCCCTTTCAAGCTTTAGGATCTCAAGTGTGTGGAGTATCGAAATCGTTACAATGACTGCTTGCAGCGTATTGTCTCGATTCCAATCTTAGGTTTGGGAATTCATGTAGAACCTTTAGTTCCTCCGACTCTGGTGCCCTTCATGGTCGGTTGTTGCGTTCACTTCTCTTGCCCATTATCCTCACGACCTCCGTGAGAATGCTTCACTTGATCGTCATCTCTTGTTGTCGTCCTTCCTCTTGACACCTGATGGTTTCGTTCTTCCGACATTGCCATCTCTCTACGGAATTTTATCTCGACGGAAGTTCGTCGTTGATATGTCCCAAACGTATCTATAATTTATGCTTGCTCCATGCATGTTTTGTGCGATATTGCTATGATCTAGATATACTTTCATACAATTTTGATAATATTTGGACTAACTTATTAAATTAGTGCACCACAGTGTCAGTTCCTATTTTCTGCTGTTTTTTCTATTTTAGGTTTCCCCCATATTAAAAGTGCTCCAAAAATTCGGGAAAAATCAGATAAAAAATCAGCGTACCGAAAGCTTCTAGAAACACCTAGGAGGGGCCGAAGGGGATCCACCAGGGCCCGAAGCACCCTCCCAGCGCACCCTAGGGTGGGGTCGCGCCAGGGGGGGGGGCTGGACCCTGGTGCCCCCCGGCTCCCCCCTTTCGCCTATATATTCTCTATGACGCGAAACCTCTGAAGACAGAACCCTTTTTTCGCGATCTCCCCTCTGTTCCGCCGCCACCGCGCTACCAAGATCGGGAGCGCCAGCAGACCACTTCCCGGCACCCTGCCGGAGGGAGGGTTGACCTCCAGGAGCCTCTCCTCCACCATGGACGCCTCCCGGATGATCAGTGTAGTCTCGCTTGGACCATGGGTCCATGATCAGTAGCTATGTGATGTTCTCCTCCCCTCTTTGTTCTTCATGGATTAGACCTCGTGAGCTGCCCTACATGATCGAGGCACATATGTCATTTTCTGTTGTTGCTATGTTGAGTTTGCTGGGATCTGATGGATTATGAGGATATATTCAGTTTGTGATTGAGTAATATATTTGGTTCTTATCTTTTATGTTTATGTTCTTGAGTAATTCTTGCAAGTTCTCCGTTGTTGTTTATTGCTTTGGCCAAGTAGTAGGTAGTGACTCCAAGAGGGAACGTTATGCTCGATTGTGGGTTCATGCCCCCTGATGACTAGCTTGAGTGACAGAAATATGAGTCTAGGGGATGTGCTGTTGCCACAAGGGGGAAAACAACGGTACTTGTAACCACAGTTGCAAGGATTGTTTACATTACGCAAAGTTCTTTTAATGCAGTTGTCTATTGCTTTGGGTTTACACTTTGGTTGGGACTCACAACTTAATAACAGCGAGATGTTCTGGATAGATATCTCATGGTGGATGATTAGTAGTAGATGAATTTGGATTTCGGTCTACTTATTTTGTCGTACCGCCCATGCTTTTGAGCCTCATCCTTTCTTTGTAGCATATTTAGCATTGCAGTGCGTTTTTAATCCTGTCAATTGCCCAACTGTAATTTGTTTACCTCGCATAGAAATTTTATGGTCTTTTGGGAGAGATACATCACTAGTGAAAATCACGGGACCCCAGTCCATATTCTCATCACTGTTTACACGCTCAATTTAATTTCTGCTTTTACTTTCTAGTTGCTATCACCATTATCATTATCCCTTGCGTTTGATCCTTTGTAAACAACAAGGCCGGAGAGATTGAAAACCTCTCTGAACTTCGTTGGGAGCAAAGTTATTTGTGTGTGTGTAGGTCCAGGTGAAGTAAGCAACCTTAGTTGTGAACGGCGCCATTGTTCACTTCACCACCTTCTTATTATTACCAGAGTCCTACGGGAGACAAACAATATCCTCTACATAGGGTAAATTTGCTGCTATCCTACATCTCACCTTCCACTTGGGGTAACCAACGAAGGGTGAGAAACCATTATCATCATCTCGCACATCAAGAAAATTTCTGGCGCCGTTGCAGGGGACTCCGAATGCTAAGATAGGGGAATTGCACACTATATTTTACCTTTGTTTTTTAGTCTTGTTAGTTTATCTTTCAGTTTTTATCTTAGTGTCCTTTATCAAAAGTCACAAAAAATTATTTACCTTGCTTTTAGTAGTCCTTCTTTTTTAAATGAACATGTTAGGACTTGGTGCTTTGAGGGAATCGTAAGTTCTAGATTTCCGTCAAAGGGATGGAGAGAATATGAAGAAGGCGTGGGACAGAATTTCTGAAGCACATAAAAGAATTATGCCTTGGATACCTATAAACATTGTGCTTAGAAATTTTTACCATGGTCTTTTTAAGTGGGTAAACACTCTCTTAATATTATAGCTGAAGGAGACTTTTTAGAGTGTGATGAAGCTAGAGCTCTTGATATTTTTCATGGTCTATCTATTTATTTTGTTTATGATTGTAGTATTGATACTGCTGTAGATAGACTTGCCACTATTGAAAAGAGGATGGATGCTCTAGACTGGAGAAAGGAAGAGGAATTTAAGGCCAACAAGAAAGAAATGTTGGAGATAGATGATGATTGGGAGCCTTTTGTTAGGATTAGCATCTCTAACCAAGACTTCCTTGCTTTCTGTGATATTGGATCCATGATTTCTATAATGCCAAAAATAGTTTATGATTCGTTAAAACGAGACATGGATAAATTGTCATCTTATCATGAACATGCTAATGGAGTTATTTCAGAGGTCAAAGGAAAGGTAAAAGAAGTCCAAGTTGCATTCCTTAATAGGGTTGCGATGATGGATTTCTTCGTCATGGAGGCAAACCAAAGCAACATTGTGCTTGGAAGGGACTTCCTCTGAGCTATGAAGGGCTTCATTGACATTGGTAAGGGGCACATACGCTTACGTGGTAAAGTGAAAGGTAAGTACCTCTTCCATAGGAAAAACAAGAGTGAGCTTGTTGAAAATCAATTCGAAGGTTTTTATGATTCCAATGACCTCGGGGACCTTCGATTCTTCTTTTTGCTTTATGCCTAGCTTAAAGGCGTAAAAGAAAGCGCTTGTTGGGAGGCAACCCAAGATGTTTTTACTTTTGTTTTTAGTGTTCTTGAGGATTATTACTACTGTAGCAACATCATTGTATCTTTATTTTCAAGCTTTGTGCCAAGTTCAGCCACTTATGATAAGGGAAGAAAAAGTTGTGACATGCTGTCCAGAAAACAGATTCTGTCTACTTGACGGAAAAAATCGAAACAAATCACCAGTTCATCTTTTTGAGCTTAATTTTATACTCAACATGCTCTATACAATTTTGAAACTTTCATATGTTCTGAGTTTTTTATTTGAGTTGCAGAAGTACCCCGAAAAAATTATTTACTTCCTGTTGTTCTGTTTTTCACAGATTCTGCCACGTTTTTTCCTTTCCTTACTTTTGCAAACCTTAAGCTTGCTTTTTCTTTGCAAAAACTTTTTGACAATCTTGAGAAACAGTATCTCTTCAAGAATATCTTTATTTCTAGTGGAGATTTTTTTTATTAAGGGTACTAACCTCTCTAATCAGCTTATGATGAGTTATGTATGAAGGGAGTTTTCAAGTGTGCGAGGGAAGATGATGAAAGAAGATCCGGGAATGTCAAACTCTCAAGCTTGGGGATGCCCCCATGCATCCCCAATAAATATTCAAGGAGACTCAAGCGTCTCAGCTTGGGGATGCCCCCGTGCATCCCCTTCTCCATCAATAATCATCAGTTCGTCCTTCGTCTCACTATATTTTTATCACTTCATGCGTTATGTGCTATGCTTGGAGCGTATCGCTCTTAGGTTTCCTTTTTAGGTTTGTTTAGATTTTCTTGCTGATCATAACAAGTTAGACCCCATCTTACTTTGTGTGGGAGAGAAACACGCTCCACTTTGAACTAGAACACATCATAGGATTTTCGTGCTTATCTTTCTGCTGTTGTGTGTTCTTTATCTTTCGTAGGTACTACCGTGTTTAGTTTTAGTTTGTCTTTTGCAAGAGCTTTAGCTTTTGTTTAGTTTTTTTATGTAAAACTGCAGGGTAAAGCACCCCACAACACTTTATTGCTCATCACCGGTATTTACAAAGATTACAAAAGGGCAATGCCCAAAAGGAGAAAAAAGATTACAACAACACCCCTAAGGGTGGTAAAAAGTCTATCCATCTGTACAACTCATCCTTAAACCTAGGCTTGATTCTGTATCCAAGCAAAGATAGGTCATGGATGAAACCTTGCCGCCACCTAGAAAAAGTGGGCCTGCCATTTCTAAAAACTTGTCATTTCGGATAATCCATATGTTCCACCAGGCAGTGAAGACTACTTCAGCAAAGAAGGGTTTTGCAAACTCTCTTCTAGCAGCGTTTGTGACTTCCACCATGGTAGTACCCTGAGACCAGTCAATCTTCAAATAGTCCCATATCCTGTTACTGAAAATACACTGGAAAAATAGGTGATCCCTAGTCTCCAGTGTTTGAGCAGCACAAATCACACAATTGTGGCCATCATCAATGTGCCAATGTCTCCTGAGGATCATATCTTCGGTATTTATCCTATCCATTATGACCAACCATGCAAAAACTTTAATCTTAAGAGTACAACATGACTTCCATATCCATGTCAGCAATGGATTGGAAAATTTCTTTAGAGCCTCCTTGAGTACAACAACTTGTTCTTCATCAGCTTGCATTATCAGAAGTGTGTCATCAGCATACTGTACAATGGGGAAATCCTGATCATGAGATGTAATGGGTAACTCAAGTCTTCCCCTTCTCAAAAGATCATTCACAACTGATTGAAGGAGGTCTCCAACAAGGACAAGTAAGAGAGGAGATAAAGGATCCCCTTGCCTGACCCCTCTTCTGCACTTGAAGTGTTTTCCAGGTATCCCATTCAGCAGTACAGAAGATGACCCAGATCAAAGCAGATCAGTTATCCAATTTCTCCACCTCAGACTGAATCCTTTGAAATGTAAAATCTGTAGGATTGCCTCATACTTAATAGAGTCAAAAGCCTTCTCAAAGTCTTTTCAAGATGAGCAGAGGTCTTCTAGAATGGTGACATTGATGCAGATATTCCAGAGTCCAAGCAATGCAGTCCTGTATAGATCTGTGTTTAATTAATCCATACTGGTTCTTATGGATGCATCTGGTGATCACCTTTTGGAATCTATTAGCAACCCTTTTGGTGAGGAATTTAATACCCACACTAGTGAGGGATATTGGCCTGAAATCATTGACAGTTTCAGGGCTGGCTTTCTTTGACACCAGGGTTATAAATGAGCCATTGAGTCCTTCCAACTTAGCTGAACCCGCATGAAATTCTCCAGTCAACTTATAGAAATCCTCAGCAATAACGTTCCAACATTTCTTGAGGAATAAACCATTAAATCCATCAGGCCCAGGTGCCTTATCAATGGGCATGTGCTTAATGGTGTCATCAATTTCCTTTTTTTCAAAAGGTAAAGTGAGACAATCCAGATCCTCCACTTCTGTCAGTAGCTCATGGAGATTAAATTCCATATTGATACCTCTTGAGATCGAGAGTGGATTTTGTGACCGTAGGTGCATTTGCACCTATTAGTAAAACAAACATCATTTGAAAAAGTAAACAAAACAAAAAAAGTCGGATTTTTTGTATGATGCAAGATGGTCATGTGTGCGAAGTCCACGCCAAATCTCGTGAAGTTTGAACATTCGAGTAATGCAATTCAAAAATGAAAACTTTTGGGACTGTGAGGGTTTTTGGAAAACTGCACTATTCATCAAGAATCAAGATGGTCATGGGTTTTTGGAAATTGAATGTCGAAATACCCTGAAATTTTGCACGGATGTCACATGCATGAGCATGTTGCATTCCACAAAACTTTAGGTTTTTTTGAATTGCTTTGCATTTTTTTGCTTTTTTGAATTAGTGGGTGCATATGCCCGCGTGCTCCGTTTGAAGTTTTCCATTGAGATCCCCATTCTTTTATTAAAGTAGGACCAGAAAGAAGCTGGTAGAAGGCCATGATCAGAGCATGGGGTGCCATCAGAGAGATTCAAAGATGCAATGGAGTTCCTCCTGAGCCTCTCAAAGGCCATGGCTTGGAATTTCTTTGAATTCTCCTCTCTCACCTTGATATATCTCTTGGTACATCTCTCTTTCCAGTACAGGTACTGCCAATGCAACAGTTTTTCATGATGAAGCTTCACAATTTTCCAGAAATTTGATTCAGGTCTTGTGAGTTGCCTGAATTCCTCCAAGCAATCCCCGACAAAAATGACTCTGTTACATTTAGCAATGAGGCACTTAATCTTTGAAATATTTTTCTGCCAAGCTTTGAGGGCTCCCCTGAGTCTTTTCAATTTGTCCATGATCACAGCAGTAATGTGGCTTTTGGCAGAGGGCAAATCCAAAACCTCCTAACACAATCCATAAATCCAGCCTTCTCAATCCAATAATTTTGAAATCTAAAAAGTTTGACCTTGGGAATGGAGGTGGAAATAGAGACAATACAGGGGAGATGGTCAGAAGCTGTTTTAGTCAAATACAAGACTTGGGAGAGGGGGTAGCATGAGATCCAGTTGGCAGAAGTAAATAACCAATCCAATTGTTCCAACAGTGGGTCATCCTGCATATTAGACCAAGTGTAGCTCCTTCCTTTGATAGGTAATTCCAAAAGACCCAGATGTCCAATGATCTCTTTAAAGATGAACATGTCATTAATATCCCCTCCATTCATATCCATATTTTCCACTGATCTCATTAGATTGAAATCCCCCAAGAGCAACCAATTGGCATCGAAAGGAATTTTCAAATGGTATATCCACTGAACAAAAAGATCTCTCCTCTGCTGATCACATGGCCCATAAACATTTACTAAAGTCCAGGATTCAACATTTAACTTAGAACTGAACTTGATGATAAGACCAAATTGCTGAGTGTCCACCAGTACCCCATCAAACATAGAGGAATTCAAAATAGTAATTAAACCCCTAGAGGCCCCCACAGATGGGACATAAGCAATTTGGTCAAACCTTCTGGGACACCAACTCTTGATAAATCTTGCATCAATTCATGTGCATTTGGTCTCTTGCAGACAAACTATATCACATTGACTTTCCTCAGTTTTCTCCTTCACAGCCCTTTGCCTGGCTGCAGCATTTAGCCCCCTAACATTCCAACACAGTACATTCCAGGTTCTAGTAGCATGATTATCCATAGGACTTGTGGTGGAGGACATAAAATACTACTGTAAATATTACATATAGCATAAAGGAGGACATCAAAATAAAACCACATCCACCATAACTTGTTCTTACAACTGGCCAATTTAAGGCTTGCCAAACCAAGATAATAAAAAGTTTACTGATCGTTAGAACCCTGGGATGCAGATGCAGCAGAAGGATCAGCTTCAAGCTTTTCCTTGGTGAGGAGAGATTCCTCAATCTCCAGATCAGTGCCTATGTGTTGCAGCACCCTGATGGGAGTTGGTGGGATATCAGGAACCCCATGGCTTGCTTCAGGATTCTCTTGATGGGCCTCTTTCTCAAAGATGGGCTGCTGGACCATAGGAAGTGGTTTTGTCATGGGCCTCTTCTTTTTGGGAGGAGAGGAAAGCTCCAACAGTTTTCCCGCCTTGAAACTATCTTTCTTGGCCAGGCTCCGTGTGCAATGTCGAACAGAAGACTCCACAACAGGGGTGGAAGATTTCCTGACTCGTTTCTTGCTGATCTTGATTTGAGGAGCCTCAAACACAATTCCCTCCAATGGGGGAAGTTGCTCCAGGAGATTTTGGGGGGCAGGATTCACCTGTAGCCCATCAACTGGTACATCATTCTTGGACGTGGCCTCTTCAACATGATCTTGATCCTCAATGAACATCAGAGAGGGGGCCATCGTATCAACGTCAAAAGCAATACTCCAGGAGCGTTTTGAGCAGAAAACCGATTTCAAGGGGGAGAGTGTCAGAGCTCTAGGCACATTCCTGGTGCAGATCTCCTCATAGAGAGAATCAAATGTTCTCTTCCAGATCATCTCTGGGGGCAGAGGGGGTCCAGCCGACACTCTGATCATAGCCACAATTATGTTCTATTTTTCAGCAGGGGGTGGAACAAAAGGCACAATGGCCAGCATGGGGTCTTCTGCATCCATATTGTCGTCAGCAATGGCATCCACATCAATCACAGGCACCTCAAGTACCTGTTCAACAAAATCCGATTCTTCAGGGTGATCAAGCACCATGGACATCTATTCCTCAGCCTCTTGTTCTTCCTCAGGATCTTGGATTTCTTCTATAATGGGTTCATCACCCCATTGAGCATTCCCCCAGTTCTGATCTTGAGGAGCAACTGGAGGATCTTCTGCACGAGGATCTTGAGGGGCATCATTCCATCCCAGGGCTGGGTAAGGTGGCAGCACAAAATTGAGGTTGTTGGGCTGCTGCTGCCAGGCAGAGGATGTGGATTTCCATCCAGAGGCATGGGATCCTCATCATCAGGGAGCTGATTGCCCCAGTTTTCCCCAAGAACATAGCACACAACAGTCCAATTAACTCGTGCTCCACCATACTCTGCAAAGTCCTGCAACACAACATCTCTGGGTACTCGGGCGACATCCGGGAAAGAAGCATACACCATTGCTCTAACCAGGTAGGGGTCTTCAGCATCGCAATGATGAAACTTCCCGAAAGTATTAACCATCTCCCTGAGATTGTTCCCGTTGCGCATATCCAACGGAACTCCGATGAACATGAGCCAGCCCGACCGGTGATCATTGGCTGACCTGTAACCAACACCCTCATCATGGTTGAAGAATCTAACAAAGTTTTGTGCTCCAAGATTGAAGGGGAGTGTTGAGTCCGAGAATATCGCACGACCACGCTGCGAACTTCAAAGAGACCAATGCCCCTGAACCATGGCTGGGTAGATCGAACTTGGATTCCTCTGTCATGCAGGAAGTCGATGACCTGCTCCCGCATGGTGCCCATCTCCTCGGGCATCGGTAGTGACACCACCTCGGCCACGATATAGTTCTCGTGGTTGAGCGCAGGGCGCACAACAGGCGTGACAAAAGTGCGTGGAAGTCGTGTAGGTCCACCATCGATAACATGGTGCCCCACCGACAGTAAGTGATGAGGATCCACCTCGTAGACTGCCATGCGCTGCCGCTCCGCTAGGTCCTCTAAAGAAGCAAGATCTGGTGAAGCTTGGGCGGCGGTGGCAGGTTTTTTTTTCTATGTTGCTTGGAGACGATGGAGTAGGCGATGTATTTGGGGCCGAATCTATATCATCATTATGGGAAGCGGCACTTGACCTTTGGGTTTCCTTGCACACGCGTCCCTCCTGCCGCACAATTCTTTCACAGTCACGTCAATGGTGACCAGGCCGGGAGCAAATTAGACATATTAAATTGACGCTGCACCTGGATGACAGGTGGCCCTGGCAGTTGCAGATTGAACATGTCATAATCCGGGCCACCATGTCATCGACCATGGCTTCAAACGCGTCGGCTGCCTCTTGCGTGGATGGAAGGGTTGGCTCGGGAATCGGTATCGCCAGGGGCTCTTGGACTTGGGTCAAGTTGCCATCTGTTCCAACAGCACCAGGCAATCCCGAAGATTCCGAGCAGGAGATAGCATTCAAACTATGTCTAGATGGATGAATGCAAGGCGTCTGTTGACTAGATGGTCCCACCGGTCCACATGCATGTAAATCGGTGGACGTGGAGGTGGCCGGGTCCTTGTGCGAAGTCCGATGCACATGATGCTCTGCATGGACGGCTGGGATAGGCTCCACCGATAGAGCACAATCAGTTTGTAAGGTACTTACCGGAAATCCGGGATTAGCAATCTGATCCCATTGAATAGGGACCGTGCCAAACTGAATGACCGTCAGGGTCATCGTCCGGTGAACTTCCGGCACCGGAGACGGCGGAAGACACTCATCCTGGAGAAGATCATAGCCAGCCTCGATCAATTCAAGTCTAGTCTCAGGCAGCAGCCGCATGCCATAAGATTTGCAAATATCATAAACAATTATAGTGGCAAAACGAATATACTTGGATTGGGCAGTATTGCTCTTCATAGCAGATTTCTAAGGTGCAGAACGCATAACATTGAGCCCTGATGTCACGAGAGTTTACTTCTCGCCCCTCGTTGGTTACCCAAAGTGGAAGGTTGAGATGTAGAATAGCAGCAAATTTCCCTCGGTGAAGATACCAAGGTTTATCTCCAGTAGGACTCCGATAACGACAAGAAGGTGACAACGGTGCCAGTAGGACCTGCACACACAACATATAGCTTTGCTCCCAACGAGTACAAAGGGGTAGTCAATCCCTCTGGCCTTGTTGTTTACAAAGGATAAAACACACGGGATAATAATGATAGTGATAGAAACGGAAAAGTAAATAAAGCAGTAAATTGATAGTGGATGTAAACAGTATTGGAAATATGGACCGGGATACTATGATGTTCACTAGTGATGTCTCTCTGCCAAAAGACGATAAAATAGCCATGCGAGGTAAACAAATTACAGCTAGGCAATTGACAGGATTATGTACGCAAACCAATGTTAATTATGCTATAAAGAAAGGAAGAGGCTCAAAAGCATGGGCGGTACGCCAAGACAAGTAGACCGAAATGCATCTGCAACTACCTACTAATCATCCACCTTGAGATATCTATCCAGAACATCTCGCTGGTATTAAGTTGTGAATCCCACCCAAAGTGTAAACTCAAAGCAACAGACAACTGCATTAAAGAACTTTGCGTAAAGTAAACAATCCTTGCACCCGCAAGTACAAGAACCGTTGTTTTCCCCTTGTGGCAACATCACATCCCCTAGACTCATGTTTTTGTCACTCAAGCTAGTCATCGGGGGGCATGAACCCACAATCATGCATAACGCTCCCTCTTGGAGTCACTACCTACTACTTGGCCAAAGCAATTAAAAGCAACAGAGAACATGCAAGAATTACTCAAGAATATAAATATAAAAGAGGAGAATCAAATATATAACTCAAACACAATCTGAACATAATCTCGTAATCCATCTCTGGCCCCCCTCGGTGATTTCGGAAGCTTCCTGTACGCTGATTTTTTATTGGATTTTTCCTGAATTGTTGGAGCACTTTTAATATGGGGGAAACCTGAAATAGAAAAACAGCAGAAAACAGGACCTGGCACTGGGGTGCACTGAGTTAATAGGTTAGTCCAAATATGATCAAAAGTGAATGGAAGTTCATCAATATCATAACAATATCACAAAAAAGAGGCATGGAGCAAGCAAAAATTATAGATACGTTTTGGACGTATCAACATCCCCAAGCTTAATTCCTGCTCGTCCTCCAGTAGGTAAATGATAAAAGCATAATTTATGTGGTGACATGCTAACAACCATAAAAGAACTTTTAATTAAATCAATCAAGGCATGTAATTTAATTCAAGTTATAACTAGCAAGAGTCTATATTTAGTATTGAAACAAGCAACATAAGATCATAAAGGTGCAAGAGCTGTCGTTGTCCGTGACTCGAATGTCTCCAAATGGTGTTTGCGTGCAAGAAAGGGGATAGGGATATACGAGAAAACATATTTTTATTTTGAGAACTCAATCTACTAAAGTTTCACACTTGGTCTTCTTTGGAATCTTATCTTGACTCATCCATCCCCAGACCACTAGCCAGGTACAAGTCAAAATGATCCACTCCTTTTCGACATTTTGAGCACTCATGCAATGGATGAGCGTAAGCAAGAAAGTTGACACTTAGAATGGCAAAGAGATAATATGGTGGAGGAGGAAGACAAAAAGGTGTGAAAGGCTCACATCAATGAGGACAATCATAGGCGAGAGAAATCCAAATGATAGATATGATGTGAGGAGTAGGGATTGCCATGCAATGGATGCACATATGAGCTAAGGTAATCTCTCCAATGGAACTAGTTGGGGTGCATCCAACTTGCTTGCTCAAGAAGACCTAGAGATCATTTGAGGAGGCTCATCATTAGAATATACAAGCAAAGTTCTATAGTGTGAAGGTCCCCACATAGCTATATGTATAAATGATGATCTCTGGGAGTACGAGATATAAGAGGGAGTACGAGTGTGGATCTCTCAAAAAGGAATAGTAGTGTGCCCCCTTCTCTCTTTTTATTTCTTTTTCTCTTTTTTTCTATTTTTTGTATTTTTTGGTGGCCTCAATGGCTCTTTCTATTTCTCCCATTTGTCCTCTTTGGGATCTTTTAATTTGTCCACTTTGGGATGTTTTCGTCACTTTAGGGGCAACATTCTATATATTACAAGAAGTATAGAAGATCTTTCACACTTTACAAAGTACTCAAATCATAAAGAAGATGTAACTATCATGATGTATGCAAATGTATGCCTCTGCCAGGGTAGCAGGATATGAAATGATACTAGCGCGTCATGTAGAAATGATTAAGGCAAGGCCCAACTAGAATGCGGCTCATCGATCAAGCAAGTAGCATGTATGACATGAAGATCAAGTCATGAGAAGGTGGATGTTGCATGGCAATATATCTCGGAAAGGCTATGGAAATGCCTTGATAGGTAGGTATGGTGGCTTTTTTGAGGAAGGACATAAGGAGGTTTATGATGACAGAGCGTATCGTGCCAAGGGTTTGGATGTACCGGCGAAGGTGGATGCCAACTATCGGAGTGAGAAGAAAGCAATGCACGGCACAGGAGAGGCTAGAAAAATATGGGAAGGTGGAAGTGTCAACTTTCGAATACTCACATTAGTCCGAAGAACTCATGCACTTATTATCGGTAACTCTGAATCTAATAAGGAGGTTTCACAAAGAGACAATTACCCCGAGGAGGAGTGTATGGGGGTTTGGTTATCCTTGCGCATCCTCGACTCATGGTACGTGAGTGTACTCTAATATTCAACCCCTCAGAAGAGTAGTGATCCATCTAGTAGCTAAAGTTCTCAACTAATTTTGTAAGTTTTGAAAATAAACACGGATTTCCCAAAATATGACATCTATCACTAATACGCTAAAGCTCTTGACACCAAAAGTCCAAACATTACTCAAAACAATACCTCAAAACTATTGCAAGTTACTACTACAAAAGAATAACAACCTCAATTACCTACTTCAAGTCAAGACACACAACTCAGTGCAACAGACAAACTCTGTAAACAAGATAAACATGAAAACTCAAGAGAGTTCCAGAAACAAAATAAACAAAATCTCTTTGAAAAGATAATCATGAAAACTAAGAGCTAAACATGATAGTAGCTATGACTAATAAAAAGAACACACACAACAAAGATAAGCATGAAAAGTCCTATGTTGTGTTCTAGATTTTGGAAGTGGAGCGTGTTTCTCTCCCACACAAAGAAAGCTGGGTTCTAACTTGTTATGAACAGCAAGCAAAGCTAAAGAAAACTAAAAATAAAACCTAAGAGCGAGACGCTCCAAGCATAGAACATAATGCATGAAGTGATAAAAATATAGTGAAACGAAAGACGAACTGATAATTCTTGATGGAGAAGGGGATGCACGGGGGCATCCCCAAGCTTAGATGCTTGAGTATTTTTGAATACTTCTTGGGGATGCATGGGGGCATCCCCAAGCTTGAGCGCTTGACACTCCTGAATCTTCTTTCATCATCTTCCCTCGCACACTTGAAAAATCCCTTCATACATATCTCATCATAATCTAATTAGCGAGGTTAGTACCCATAATAAAATAATTTTTCTCTACTGGAAATAAAGATTTTCTTGAAGAGCTACTGTTTCTCAAGATTGCCAAAAAGTTTTTGCAAGGAAAAAGCGAGCTTAAGATTTGCAAAACGAGGAAAAGGCAAAACAGGACAGAATCTGTGAAAAACAGACCAGCAGGTAGTAAAGAATTTTTTAGGGGTACTTATGCAACTCATATAAAAAAACTCAAAACATACGAAAGTTCCGTAATTGTATAGAGCACGCTGTGTAGAAAATTCAGCTCAAAAAGATGAACTGGGATTATTTTGTGATTTTTCTAGTCACGAGGACAGAATCTGTTTTCTGGACAGCATATCACCACTTTCACTTCCCTTGTCATATGAGGCTATAAAAGGCACAAAGCTTGAAAAGTAAAGATACAATGATGTTGGTACAGTAGTAAAAATCATCAAGACCACTAAAAACAGAAGAAAAAAAGGAAATCCTAAATTCGTTGTGGGCTGCCTCCCGAAAGCGCTTCTTTAAAGCCATTAGCTAGGCTTGAAGATTATAGAAGATGCCCTCACAAGAATAAGAATTTTGAAGCAAAAGAGAGCATCAAGAAGCAAATATGAATCACATTTAAGCCTAACCCACTTCCTATGCATAGGCATCTTGTAAGAAAATAAATCAAAGAAGCACAAAGAGACAAGCATAGGAAAGTGGAACAAGAACAACTTCAAAACTTTTGACATGAAGAGAGGTGTTTTAGTAATATGGAAGTTTTATAACCAAGCTTTCCTCTATCAAACTAATTTTCAGTAGTATCATGAACAACATCAAGAATATAACTATCACATAAATCATGTTGTTCATGACCTGCAATCACATGTGTATAGTTTTCAACACGGTCTTTAGGATCATAAGATAAATGCAACCCATCACATTGAGCCTCAATAAGAGTACAATTCTCCGGAATATAAGTTGGAGATTTCAAAAGGATAATAGGAAAATCAAGTGTGGGTGCAATAGAAACAATTTCATGCTTAACATGAGGAACTATAGAGAGTTCATCTCCGTAAGCATCATCCATAGTGCCATCACGGCCATGAGCATAGAAGGCATCAACTTCATCAAAAAGGGATATTTCAAAAGAATCCATAGGATCATAACACTCATATAAGGTAAGAATCAAAGAGTTACTCTCATTAGAAGGCAGACATGGATGGATCCATTCTTCCTCCTTTTTTCGTCACTCTCCTTCTCTTTTTCATCCAAGGAGCTTTCAGTTTCAGCAATTTCTTCTTCCATAGAGTCCTGCAAATCATTAGTATCTTCCTTCGGGGTAGAGATCCTCTCAAGATGATTAGTAATATAATAATTTGCATCATAATTTTCCAAACAATAGTTAAGTATAGCAAGACTCTCAAGTTTGTAAGGGGCATCATCAATATTTTTAATAAGAGAAGTAATTTCATAGGCACCCTTATAAGTAACAAATTCTTTTATTGGCTCTACATCATAAAAATCATAATTTCCCTTAGCATAAGAAGCTAAGGTTTCATCATCATTGTACTCGCATTGGAAAGCAAGGTGTTTGTGCCTCATAAAGCAACAAGATTCATCCCTGCAGAAAGATATATTATATATTGAGCACAAGTTTCTAGCATAGTCATACAACTGGTTTATTTGTTTCCATAAGTGTATCCCCTTTTGAGACAAGCGGTGTTCCTTGTACCACTTTTGTTGATCCTCGGTGAATCCTCCATGCCAATAAGATCTGGTTTCAAAGAAGTCAGACATTGATTGGCAAGTAAGGAACTAGACATACTATTTTTTTGGGATTTTTGATAAGGGACACTAAAGCAAAAACAGAAAGGTAACCTAACAAGACTAAAAAGCAAAGATAAAAGATGGTGTGCAACTCCCCTATCTTTAAGAGTGGAGTCCCCGGAAACGGCGCCAGAAATTGCTTTGATGTCACAAGAGTTTACTTCTCGCCCCTCGTTGGTTACCCAAAGTGGAAGGTTGAGATGTAGCGTAGAAGCAAATTTCCCTCGGTGAAGATACCAAGGTTTGTCTCCAGTAGGACTCCGATAACGACAAGAAGGTGACAACGGCGCCAGATTGGCCGTTGTCGTGGACCTGCACACATAACAGATAGCTTTGCTCCCAACGAGTACAAAGGGGTTGTCAATCCCTCTGGCCTTGTTGTTTACAAAGGATAAAACACACGGGATAATAATGATAGTGATAGCAACGGAAAAGTAAATAAAGCAGTAAATGGATAGTGGGTGTAAACACTATTGGAAATATGGACCGGGATCCTATGATGTTCACTAGTGATGTCTATCTCCCAAAAGATGATAAAATAGCCATGCGAGGTAAACAAATTACAGCTGGGCAATTGACAGGATTATGTGTGCAAACCAATGTTAATTATGCTATAAAGAAAGGAAGAGGCTCAAAAGCATGGGCGGTACGCCAAGACAAGTAGACCGAAATGCATCTGCAACTACCTACTAATCATCCACCTTGAGATATCTATCCAGAACATCTCGCTGGTATTAAGTTGTGAATCCCACCCAAAGTGTAAACTCAAAGCACCAGACAACTGCATTAAAGAACTTTGCGTAAAGTAAACAATCCTTGCACCCGCAAGTACAAGCGCCGTTGTTTTCCCCCTTGTGGCAACAACACATCCCCTAGAATCATGTTTCTGTCACTCAAGCTAGTCATCGGGGGGCATGAACCCACAATCATGCATAACGCTCCCTCTTGGAATCACTACCTACTACATGGCCAAAGCATTAAACAACAACGGAGTGTTGGATATATGCTCTAGAGGCAAATAATATATGATTATTCCAATATATCTAAATAAGTTCATGTCACAACCCCAAGTTAGGTATGTGCTAGGATCAGAGGTACCTTGCATTCATGCAAAAAAAATTCAAATTGCAATTCAAAAATGGGGAAAAGAAAGCCCTGAGAAATTAATTCAAATGGCCAGATAAAAATCTTTTTCCAAAAATCATTTGAACATTTGGAAAATTCCTATAAATGGTGCTGATCATTTTTAAAATGGTTTGGGAGAAATCCCATGCTCATGGAATTTTCTAATATTCAAACAGTGGCTTTGGAAATTAAATAAAACCCTATTTGACTTGAAATTCCAAATTATTTGAATTTCAAAAATGCCCAAAAGTTATGAGTGGCTAGCTCTCTATTTTTTGAGACCACATAAAAATTTGGGGCATTTTATAAAATGCCTAGCTATTTTTATTAGCTAGGTCAATCTACTTACAGAAAAATAAAAAGAAAAGAAAACAGGAGGCTTACCTGGCGCCCTGGGCAAGGCCCATCTCCCCTGGCCGGCCCAGCCCACCCGGGGAGCGCCTTGTCTTCTACCTCCCCACCGAGCCAAGCAGCTCGGTGGAGGGTAGAGAGACGCCGGCTGCCACCTCGACGAGGAGAGGCTTCTAGGCCACCCCTTTGCGCCCGAACTCGCCACGCAGTCGCCACTCGCCCCACACGGCCGTCCCCCCTCCTCTGGTCCATCGTCTCCCTCCCCGACGAGCAGAATCGCAACACCGTAGACCTAGCAGAGAGCACAGCGGTGCTCCACCGTGGCGACTGGAGTCCTCAAGCCGCGCCGCCTTGCCCTTCGTCCTCCCCGGTGACCTCTACGACGAGACTACGCTTCAATTCGAGCGGAGGACCCCCTGGCCGACGCTAGCCCCAAGTTCCTCATCGCCGGGAACCACAACTCCGACGAGCAATTGATCGCCGTCCGCTTCTTCTCCGGTTCGGCCGAGGCCTCCATCGCGTTTAGGTGAGCCTCTCGGTTACTCCTTGCCTTCCCGTGCTCCTCCCCGGCTCCTCGTTGCCAAACTCTCCATGGCCAGTGCCCAGCACGCCGCGGGCACCGTCGAAGTCGTGCACCAGCGCCTCCCCTTGGTCCCCCAGTGGCATCTGCAGATGCGCGAGGTCCCTAGCTACTCGCCCATGGTCTCCCCTCCTCGCCCCGTGCCAAAAACCCAAGTCCGGCGAGCTCTCCGGCGAGAGCTCCGGCAACCGCGCCATTAGGAGCTAACCCACCCCTAATCACCCCCCTAACCCCACTGACCCCTGGGCCCCAGCCCCCTAACCACACTGTTAGTTTTAAACTAACAGGGTTTTAACCCACAGAGACAGACAGGTGGGGCCCCCTAGTCAGTTTGACTGGTCAAAGCCCCCCCTGCTGACGCAATATTTGAAAAAGAATTAATTTAAATCAGAGAAATTCCAGTAAATACTATAAACTTTGGAAATTCATAATTAATTCATCCTAACTCCAAATATAGCAAATAATATGTCTAAAATTATCAGAAAAATACAAGGATTAAGAATATGCAATTTTGTTTCATGTTTGACCATTTTAAAATGGGTGAACAGTAGCAAACATGCATATGGATCCTTTTCAAATTCAAATTTGGGATGATTTTTTAAATGATTTTGCAACACCCTTAATTCCAATAGTTTCATCCACACATCAGAAACATTACTTCAACTATACCACATCACTTCATGATCAACTTTTCAAATGAACTTTCATGCATTCAAATGCATTTGAAATTCATCGATAAATCAACTGGAGTTTGAATTTGCAATTCAATTTGCAATATACTCCTTTTAAATGGAATGCTCAACACATCAGTACCTTGAACATCACCATTGCAATATACTCCTTCATGATTGTCATGTTGCTGATAGAAGTGGTTTCGGAGATCGAGATGACCCCCTTCGTTGAAGACTCCGTTATCGAAACCTCGTCAGCAAGGCAAGAAAACCCCCCATTGATCATGTCTATAAAATCCCACTTCCCTCTCATGTCTCGCTTATGCATTATTTAGGATGATCACCATGATAACGTTTCTATCGCATAGTTGAACCCATATCCTTTGCATGACCTATCATCTTGTCACAGTAGTAAGCAAACCACAATCCTAGCAGATGTAGGAGTTGGTTGATATCATGTGACCCCTGCAACTGTTACTGCTTATTGCATGCTTAGTGGTACAATGAGGTTATTTATGATGTGAGTCAGGATGATAAACATGGTGTTGATGAAAGTGAAACGTGTTGGTGAATCTACCCTAATACAAGGTGAACGATGAGAGGCTGTGTAGGAGTACACAGTGGGTTGTCTCGTTGAACATCGCCTTAAGTCCGAGTTCTTGTGTGGTGATCCAAGAAGAAGAGTACAACCACACATTGGGCTCACTGACCCCTCTCGACCTAGTACCTCACCCCGTTCGAAACCCAGAAGTCGCAGTAGTTCGGAGTTTTGGTAGGGCTGTGGCACGGTCTGCGAAGTGGATGAACGGCTTTTCAAGACCGGCTTGGGACCCTGCACACATCGTTTGAGGCTGTACTGGAACCTCGGCCGGACTTCCATACGGATCCCCCTCAGATAGGCGACTCTCTAAACTAGAACAGAGCTGTGGGCGAAGTGTCGTGGCAACATCCTCGCCGGTACCCGCTTGAAGGGTCCCACTCCCAGGCGGTAACTGATGAGTGTGTGTGTGTAGCGGTACACCCCTGAAGGGTTAACAAAACTATTCGAATAGCCGCGTCCGCGGTTAAGGACTGCTTGGAGAGCTGTGCTCGATTATTAGACAACTTGAACTGGATACTTCTAAAACTCGCAAGATAAGCGTGAGTGCTATGGTGTGCTTCTCGTGGGGAAGTCGAGGAAGTAACCATAGTGGTGTAATTGGTTGAAGAGCTGTAGTGGACTCGTGTACGCTTCTTACCTCAAGTCTGGTACTCGTAGTTCAGGACTAGCCAAGTCAAAGCTGGCACTTCTGCAAGTGAAACCCCACCTCCCTTTACCTTGATATATGTGCATGAGTAGTATAGCTCCTATGTAAGTCTTGCTGAGTACGATTTTGTACTCACGTTTGCTTAATCTATGTTTTAGATGAACCCACCGACCCCGTTGGTGAATTCTACCTGAAGCTCGAAGAATGAAGACTCAGACCAAGACCAAGCTAGTGTAGTCCCAGTCAGACGACTGGTTCCCTCGTGGAGGGCTTGTTTTTAGATAAGGCTTCTCTAAGCCATTTGTTAAACTTGTCTGTACTCAGACCTACTTGCTTCCGTTTGTTTGTTGTAATGTTGGATCACATGCTTGTGATCTCTGTGTGCACTCTGTAAGAGTTATTAATAAAGATATATAATTTGTAGAGAATTGCAATGATACCTGTTGTTCATACAAGGCATGTGTGCTGCGTGTATGTTTATAACATGAATGTCTTAGTATGGGTTTTCGAGACCTTAGTTGTGATCTGGCTGGCGGTCTTTTATACACCAAGTGGCCCTTAGATGTGCGCAGCTTGGGGCATCGCGATGCGATTGTTCGAGACTCTGTCTCGTGCACACTTTGATGTATGATCGAGCCCGCCCTAGACCCCGACTAAGTGATCGGGCTGGAGTAAGTCTATGTAAGGGTTATAATACAATCGATAGTATGGTTGAGGCGACTTGTCTATGACTATGGGAGTTCACCACCCATATCATTTAGACTTGTGTGCGTACGATGAGGACCCATTTCAGTTGATCATCCGGCCTGGATGGGACGCCCCTCACGTTCGATGCTTTCCGAGAACGTTCTGTGCTTGGCCTTGTCCGCTTAGACAAGTGGGTACGGTTCTCGGCTCTCCATATGATTGTGTTGTAGCGAGGCTTGCATACGCTAACCCCGGGTCCCGACAGACTTGGTATCAGAGCATGACTGACTGTAGGATTATCAGCCTTGGCCGAAGTCGAGTCTAGCACTCTATAGTTATATAGTTACTCTGGGTATATAAGGGAACAACGTAAGGCTTCTTTTTCTCCTTACCCTCATCGATCTGAGTTCTGAGTCACCCACATCTTATTCTACGGGAAGATAGGACTAGGCTCACCTCTGTCTGATTAGAACATCTCGTTGATTGCCTCCTTATAGCCGTAGGATTGTTGTGGTTGTCCAGAGTCTCCGTGTTTTGAGTTCCTTGAGGAAGTTCTGTCCAATCTCCTCGAGGTTGTCTTGTTTTCCATCCCGGTGTAGCCGTTATGCTGCCGGAATTATCCCGTGTTTCTTTGATTCATTGCCTTTGCATTATAGTCTTCTCCTTCTGAAATCATATCCTTTTATCCTTGAATCCATCGTACAACCTGTTCTGATTGTTGATTTTTATCACACAGGATGTCAAGTGGAACTCGTAGTGCTGTTCTTCGGAATCGAGACCGTGATCGGAATCGAAATGATGATGAACCTCCAACCCCGCCTTCTGCGGCGGAAATCATGATGGAAGCTGAGCGGAATAGACGTGATCAAACACGCCTTCTGGAGCTCATCGAGCAGAATACCTCCCACCATCGTAATGTGGTGGTCAGCATTCAGGACTTCATCCTCCTCAAGCCACCGGTATTCCGATGTTCTTCTGAGCCCCTTGAAGCTGATGATTGGCTCCGTTCCATCGAGCGTAAGCTTGATACTGCACATGTTACTCCCGATGACCGAGTTGTTTTCGCGGTATACTTCTTGGAAGGTGCTGCTCTTCAATGGTGGGAGAACTATGTTGCAATGCAGCCAGATGGTCACCTAGTGACTTGGCAGGAGTTCTGTGTTGCCTTTCGAAGGTACCACATTCTGGATGAATTAATGGAGCGCAAGAAGGAAGAGTTCTGCAATCTGAATCAAGGAGAGATGTCCATTCATGAGTATGTGAGAGAGTTCAACCGTCTTGCTCGATATGCCCAAGATGAGATCACCACCGATGCCAGAAAGCAGGCAAGGTTCCGCAAGGGACTTAGCCCCATCCTTCGTCATGATCTCAACCTCATCGAATTTTCCACCTTTGAGGATTTAGTCAACAGCTCCTTCAGAGCTGAGCATGGCAATGAAGTTTTCGAGAAGTCTCGCAAGCATGCTCTTGAGCTTGCCCCTTCTTCCAGTTCACGCCCTCAGAAGCGTATGATCTAGATTCCTAACAGTTTGATCCACCAAAACAACCCACCGAGGCCATCACTTGTGCCGCCTCGTCCACCAGCTCCACCAAACAACCCAGCTCCCCGCACGATCTTTGGAGCCTGCTTTAGATGTGGCCAGCCTGGTCACTACTCTCGTGAGTGCCCCGTCAACCAAAATGCTCCACCCCATGCCAAAGGAAAAACCACTGTTCGTGCCAAACCACCCCCGAAGGTTCCCACTTCCAAGCCATCCACCTCAGAAAATCTTGGACGTGTGAACAAAATCTCAGCTAAGGAAACTGATAGTACTTCTGACGTCATTCTTGGCACACTCCCAGTCAATTTTGTTCCCACTTCTGTTCTTTTTGATCCAGGAGCATCTCACTCATTCATGTCGGAGAGTTATGCACTTCGGCATGATGTATCCTTTGAAGAAATGTTCACCCCTATGATCATTCAAACTCCTGGTTCCAAATGGCAAACTAATAGAGTAAGCCATGGTAATCAAATTGCAATTGAGGGTTTAGTATTCCTTGCTTCACTTATAGCCCTCAAGTCTTCAGACATTGATGTCATCCTAGGAATGGATTGGTTATCAAGGTAGAATGCTTTCCTTGATTGTAAAGCCAAATCAGTTAGACTTACACATCCTTCAGGCCAGACAATAGATTACACCTCACCCAGAACAAGAAACCAAGTACAATCTTTGAATGTGCTTCCACTTCCAGACCTTGAAGATGTTCCGGTGGTTCATGACTTCCCGGATGTCTTTCCTGAAGAGCTGCCGGGCATGCCACCCGACAGGTGTGTAGAGTTCACAGTGGACCTTATACCAGGCACAACCCCAATTTCCAGACGCCCATATAGAATGGCCCCACATGAGTTAGCTGAGCTAAAAACCCAACTTGATGCTTCGTTGGCAAAAGGCTTCATCCGCCCTAGCTCATCGCCATGGGGTTGCCCCGTTCTGTTCGTAACGAAGAAAGATGGAACAGAAAGAATGTGCGTAGACTATCGCCCGCTAAATTTAGCGACGATAAAGAACAAGTACCCACTGCCCAGGATCAATGATCTTTATGATCAACTTGCTGGATCCTCTGTCTTCTCCAAGATGGATTTGAGATTAGGTTATCATCAAATCAAGATCCGGAATGAGGACATTCCAAAAACGGCTTTTACTACTCGTTATGGTCTTTACGAGTACACCGTCATGTCCTTTGGTTTAACCAATGCCCCCGCCACTTTCTCACGCATGATGAATTCGATCTTCATGGAGTACTTAGATAAATTTGTTGTGGTTTATCTTGATGATATTCTCATCTACTCAAAGAACGAAGAAGAACATGCCGAACACCTAAGGCTGGTATTGATGAAACTTAGAGAGCATCGCCTGTATGCTAAATTCTCCAAGTGTGAATTTTGGCTACCAGAAGTGACCTACTTAGGCCACGGGAATTCTGCAAAAGGCATTGCTGTGAATCCCGAGAGAGTTCAGGCCGTCCTTGACTGGACTCCACCTGAATCGGTTAAGCAAGTTAGGAGTTTTCTTGGCCTAGCCAGCTATTGCCGTCGCTTCGTCGAGAACTTCTCTAAAGTTGCAAAGCCTCTTACTGAACTCCTCAAGAAAGATAAGAAATTCTTATGGACTCCCAAGTGCGAGGAAAGCTTTCAAGAGCTAAAAAGAAGATTGACTTCTGCACCCGTACTTGCACCTCCAGACACCAAAAAGGATTTCGAGATCTATTGTGAGGCATCACGGCAAGGGTTAGGATGCATACTTCTGGAAGATCGACATGTGGTAGCTTATGCTTCACGCCAGTTGCGGCCACATGAAGAGAACTATCCTACCCATGACCTTGAACTCGCTGCCGTAGTTCATGCCCTAACAACTTGGCGACATTACCTCCTAGGTAATCGTTGTGAGATCTATTCCGACCACCAAAGCCTCAAATATATATTCACCCAGCCAGATCTTAATCTCAGGCAAAGACGCTGGATTGAGTTGATAAAAGATTACGACGTAGGAATTTCTTACACCCCAGGCAAAGCCAATGTCATGGCTGATGCACTAAGTCGTAAGTCGTATTGTAACAGCCTCATGTTACAACAGTATCAACCACTTCTTCATGAGGAATTTCGAAAGCTCAATCTTGAGATAGTTCCTCGTGGATCTCTTTTCTACTTGGTGGCGAAACCAACCCTTGAGGATCAAATTGTAGTTGCCCAAAGGCGTGCACGAGGTGTTCGCCGGATCTAGGAGAACATTGCTAGCGGAGTTGCTAAATGTTTCTCCACAAATAGTAAAGGAACGGTATTCTTTGGAAATCGTTTGGTAGTACCTAAGAATAGGGATCTAAGGCAACTCATCCTCAAAGAAGCCCATGACACACCCCTCTCAATTCATCCCGGTAGCACAAAAATGTACCGAGATCTACGCCAGAGATTTTGGTGGACTAGGATGAAGAGAGACATTGCTCAATTTGTTGCTGAATGTGATGTTTGTCGTCGCATTAAGGCAGAACATCAAAGACCTGCTGGTACACTTCAACCTTTGTCTATTCCAGAGTGGAAATGGGACAAAGTCGGTATGGACTTCATCACCGGCTTTCCAAAAGCCCAGAAAGGAAATGATGCCATTTGCGTGGTCATTGATAGGCTTTCCAAAGTTGCTCACTTCCTTCCAGTTCGCGAGTCTATAACTGCTAGCCAGTTAGCGGACTTTTATGTCTCTAGAATTGTGTCTCTTCACGGTGTTCCTTTGGAAATCAATTCTGATCGTGGTAGCCTTTTCACCTCTAGATTTTGGGGAAGCTTCCAACGTGCTATGGGAACTCATCTCTCCTTTAGTACAGCTTTCCATCCTCAGTCTAGTGGTCAAGTCGAAAGGGTTAACCAAATTCTTGAAGACATGCTCAGAGCTTGTGTTATATCTTTCGGAAAGAATTGGGAGAAGTCTCTTCCATTTGCCGAATTTGCTTATAACAATAGTTTTCAATCAAGTCTGAATATGGCTCCTTTTGAACTCCTATATGGACGACGATGTCGAACACCCCTTAACTGGTCAGAAACCGGTGAAAGACAATTCTTTGGACCGGACATGATCAAGGAAGCAGAAGAGCAAGTTCGCATTGTTCGTGATCAATTGAAAGCCGCACAGTCTCGTCAGAAAAGCTACTATGATCGTCATCATAGGCAGGAGAGCTACAATCTGGATGAGAACGCTTACCTTCGGGTTACTCCTCTGAAGGGAACCCAACATTTCGGTATCAAAGGCAAGTTGGCCCCACGTTATATCAGACCTTTCCGCATTCTCGCTAAACGTGGAGAAGTTGCCTACCAACTTGAACTACCCCCGCACCTTTCCGGAGTACATGATGTATTCCATGTGTCACAACTCAGGCGTTGCTTCAAGGACCCCATCCGCGAAGTCGACCATGAAACGCTTGATCTCCAAGATGACCTTTCTTATCGAGAATACCCCGTTCGTATTCTTGATTCAGCAGAGCATGTCACTCGCCGAAAGAATATCAAGTTTCTGAAAGTTCAGTGGTCACACCACTCTGAGAAAGAAGCTACGTGGGAAAGAGAAGACCGTCTCAGTGCCGAGTACCCCTCTTCCTCCCGCAGACTTCTGAATCTTGGGACGAGATTCTTTTGAGTGGGGGCGAGTTGTCACAACCCCAAGTTAGGTATGTGCTAGGATCAGAGGTACCTTGCATTCATGCAAAAAAAATTCAAATTGCAATTCAAAAATGGGGAAAAGAAAGCCCTGAGAAATTAATTCAAATGGCCAGATAAAAATCTTTTTCCAAAAATCATTTGAACATTTGGAAAATTCCTATAAATGGTGCTGATCATTTTTAAAATGGTTTGGGAGCAATCCCATGCTCATGGAATTTTCTAATATTCAAACAGTGGCTTTGGAAATTAAATAAAACCCTATTTGACTTGAAATTCCAAATTATTTGAATTTCAAAAATGCCCAAAAGTTATGAGTGGCTAGCTCTCTATTTTATGAGACCACATAAAAATTTGGGGCATTTTATAAAATGCCTAGCTATTTTTATTAGCTAGGTCAATCTACTTACAGAAAAATAAAAAGAAAAGAAAACAGGAGGCTGACCTGGCGCCCTGGGCAAGGCCCATCTCCCCTGGCCGGCCCAGCCCACCCGGGGGGCGCCTTGTCTTCTACCTCCCCACCGAGCCAAGCAGCTCGGTGGAGGGCATAGAGACGCCGGCTGCCACCTCGACGAGGAGAGGCTTCTAGACCACCCCTTTGCGCCCGAGCTCGCCACACAGTCGCCACTCGCCCCGCACGGCCGTCCCCCCCTCCTCTGGTCCATCGTCTCCCTCCCCGACGAGCAGAATCGCAACACCGTAGACCTAGCAGAGAGCACGATGGTGCTCCACCGTGGCGACTGGAGTCCTCAAGTCGCGCCGCCTTGCCCTTCGTCCTCCCCGGTGACCTCTACGACGAGACTACGCTTCAATTCGAGCGGAGGACCCCCGGGTCGACGCCAGCCCCAAGTTCCTCATCGCCGGGAACCACAACTCCGACGAGCAATTGATCGCCGTCCGCTTCTTCTCCGGTTCGGCCGAGGCCTCCATCGCGTTTAGGTGAGCCTCTCGGTTACTCCTTTCCTTCCCGTGCTCCTCCCCGGCTCCTCGTTGCCAAACTCTCCATGGCCAGTGCCCAGCACGCCGCGGGCACCGTCGAAGTCGTGCACCAGCGCCTCCCCTTGGTCCCCCAGTGGCATCTGCAGATGCGCGAGGTCCCTAGCTACTCGCCCATGGTCTCCCCTCCTCGCCCCGTGCCAAAAACCCAAGTCCGGCGAGCTCTCCGGCGAGAGCTCCGGCAACCGCGCCATTAGGAGCTAACCCACCCCTAATCACCCCCCTAACCCCACTGACCCCTGGGCCCCAGCCCCCTAACCACACTGTTAGTTTTAAACTAACAGGGTTTTAACCCACAGAGACAGACAGGTGGGGCCCCCTAGTCAGTTTGACTGGTCAAAGCCCCCCCTGCTGACGCAATATTTGAAAAAGAATTAATTTAAATCAGAGAAATTCCAGTAAATACTATAAACTTTGGAAATTCATAATTAATTCATCCTAACTCCAAATATAGCAAATAATATGTCTAAAATTATCAGAAAAATACAAGGATTAAGAATATGCAATTTTGTTTCATGTTTGACCATTTTAAAATGGGTGAACAGTAGCAAACATGCATATGGATCCTTTTCAAATTCAAATTTGGGATGATTTTTTAAATGATTTTGCAACACCCTTAATTCCAATAGTTTCATCCACACATCAGAAACATTACTTCAACTATACCACATCACTTCATGATCAACTTTTCAAATGAACTTTCATGCATTCAAATGCATTTGAAATTCATCGATAAATCAACTGGAGTTTGAATTTGCAATTCAATTTGCAATATACTCCTTTTAAATGGAATGCTCAACACATCAGTACCTTGAACATCACCATTGCAATATTATTCATGTGATTGTGCATTGTACATTATGTTGATCCTATGATTGTCATGTTGCTGATAGAAGTGGTTTCGGAGATCGAGATCACCCCCTTCGTTGAAGACTCCGTTATCGAAACCTCGTCAGCAAGGCAAGAAAACCCCCCATTGATCATGTCTATAAAATCCCACTTCCCTCTCATGTCTCGCTTATGCATTGTTTAGGATGATCACCATGATAACGTTTCTATCGCATAGTTGAACCCATATCTTTTGCATGACCTATCATCTTGTCACAGTAGTAAGCAAACTACAATCCTAGCAGATGTAGGAGTTGGTTGATATCATGTGACCCCTGCAACTGTTACTGCTTATTGCATGCTTAGTGGTACAATGAGGTTATTTATGATGTGAGTCGGGATGATAAACATTGTGTTGATGAAAGTGAAACGTGTTGGTGAATCTACCCTAATTCAAGGTGAACGATGAGAGGCTGTGTAGGAGTACACAGTGGGTTGTCTCGTTGAACATCGCCTTAAGTCCGAGTTCTTGTGTGGTGATCCAAGAAGAAGAGTACAACCACACATTGGGCTCACTGACCCCTCTCGACCTAGTACCTCACCCCGTTCGAAACCCAGAAGTCGCAGTAGTTCGGAGTTTTGGTAGGGCTGTGGCACGGTCTGCGAAGTGGATGAACGGCTTTTCAAGACCGGCTTGGGACCCTTCACAGATCGTTTGAGGCTGTACTGGAACCTCGGCCGGACTTCCATACGGATCCCCCTTAGATAGGCGACTCTCTGGACTAGAACGGAGCTGTGGGCGAAGTGTCGTGGCAACATCCTCGCCGGTACCGGCTTGAAGGGTCCCACTCCCAGGCGGTAACTGATGAGTGTGTGTGTGTAGCGGTACACCCCTGCAGGGTTAACAAAACTATTCGAATAGCCGCGTCCGCGGTTAAGGACTGCTTGGAGAGCTGTGCTCGATTATTAGACAACTTGAACTGGATACTTATAAAACTCGCAAGATAAGCGTGAGTGCTGTGGTGTGCTTCTCGTGGGGAAGTCGAGGAAGTAATCATAGTGGTGTAATTGGTTGAAGAGCTGTAGTGGACTCGTGTGCGCTTCTTACCTCAAGTCTGGTACTCGTAGTTCAGGACTAGCCAAGTCAAAGCTGGCACTTCTGCAAGTGAAACCCCACCTCCCTTTACCTTGATATATGTGCATGAGTAGTATAGCTCCTATGTAAGTCTTGCTGAGTACGATTTTGTACTCACGTTTGCTTAATCTATGTTTTAGATGAACCCACCGACCCCGTTGGTGAATTCTACCTGAAGCTCGAAGAATGAAGACTCAGACCAAGACCAAGCTAGTGTAGTCCCAGTCAGACGACTGGTTCCCTCGTGGAGGGCTTGTTTTTAGATAAGGCTTCTCTAAGCCATTTGTTAAACTTGTCTGTACTCAGACCTACTTGCTTCCGCTTGTTTGTTGTAATGTTGGATCACATGCTTGTGATCTATGTGTGCACTCTGTAAGAGTTATTAATAAATATATATACTTTGTAGAGAATTGCAATGATACCTGCTGTTCATACAAGGCATGTGTGCTGCGTGTATGTTTATAACATGAATGTCTTAGTATGGGTTTTCGAGACCTTAGTTGTGATCTGGCTGGCGGTCTTTTATACACCAAGTGGCCCTTAGATGTGCGCAGCTTGGGGCATCGCGATGCGATTGTTCGAGACTCTGTCTCGTGCACACTTTGATGTATGATCGAGCCCGCCCTAGACCCCGACTAAGTGATCGGGCTGGAGTAAGTCTATGTAAGGGTTATAATACAATCGATAGTATGGTTGAGGCGACTTGTCTATGACTATGGGAGTTCACCACCCATATCATTTAGACTTGTGTGCGTACGATGAGGACCCATTTCAGTTGATCATCCGGCCTGGATGGGACGCCCCTCACGTTCGATGCTTTCCGAGAACGTTCTGTGCTTGGCCTTGTCTGCTTAGACAAGTGGGTACGGTTCTCGGCTCTCCATATGATTGTGTTGTTGCGAGGCTTGCATACGCTAACCCCGGGTCCCGACAGTTCATGACCAGTTTCATACTGTGCTGGAACTGTATTAGTGAAACAATGATACATGTGTGGTATAGAAACAACCAGAGTTCCTAGTCAGCCTCTCATGATGACTGGTTTATCGTCAACTGATGATTGTGGTTTCACGATCATGGACAATCAGGTGAATTGACGGTAAGGTCGCCTCATTGAATGAATGACGTGATGAACATTACCCAATGCAAGCATTGCAACATGATCAAATCGTAAAAGTTCAGTGTTGTAATTACAGATCGTAGTAGCATGTTCCTTTGACCGTGAGATCACGCATAATTGCTATCTTTTGAGGATTCTTTGAGTGCATTAACCGTCACACTGAAACATGGTGACCATAAAGGTGTATCTTGGGCTATCCGATGGGATATGTTGAGGAGTGTTGATTCAAGAGAGGGATTTGTCAATCCATATAATGGAAAGATACTTCATGGCCAACTCGGTGAGATTTCATCCATAAAGCTGCGCAGCGTGTGACTAGGTCACAAGGATGAATATCACGGAACGAGTGAATAAGATTTGTCGGTAACAAGATAGAACTAATGCATTGTATGAAGTTGATCGAATCTTGGACTAATCTAGTATCGCATGACAAAGGGAATAGTATACAACGTGTACGGTTCAATCGGTTACTTCCGGTATGCACAGGGGTCATTATGGGCATACAGGTCCCGCTATTGATCATTGGCCGTAGCCTTTGTCTCGGTCATGACTGGAGTGTTCTCGGACCGTAGGGTAACACACTTAAGTGCTCGATGAATATCGGAGACCTTTTCGGAACTATCGGAGTTACCGGAGAAGAGAGAAAGATGTACTGGAAAAGTTCTGTGTTGGTACGAAGGACGTTCGGAGTGAGCTGGAAGGAGTTCCGGATCATCGGGAGATGAAATAATATGTATTATTTATTAATTAAGTGAATTAATAATTAATAATAATTTATTTCATATTAAAAAGTGCAATGGGCCTTATTTGTGAAAGAAGCCCATTAGGGGAAGGAGGAAAATAAAAGGGAAAAAAGAAAAAAAAGGGGGGGCGCCATGGGCCTTGGGGCCCATGTGGGTGGCGCCCCACTTCCCCCCCTCCTCCTAGCCGCACCCTCCCCCGTTGGCAAGGGATTAGTCCCACATTGCCAAGGGAAGGGGGGTTGACTCCTTCCGTCTGCCTATATGGAGATGGGCAGGGGTGCACTTCTTGAACACAGAAAAATTCGCAGAGAATTCAATAGTACTCCGAATTGAGATCGGTTTTCACCGGTCTTCTCCCCTCTCTCGTCTCTCTCAAGCCGGGCTCCCCTTGTTTGGAACCTGTGCTGGGATTGAGGCTTCTCTGCTACGCGGACGCCGTCGTGCTGCCGAAACTCCGGTTCGTGGAGGTCTACTTCCGCCACCTTCGCTGGATCGGAGAACGGAGGTCGTCATCGAGTCCGTATGTGTGCGAGTACGACGAGGTGCAGCACGTGCGGCACTACCACCCAACAGGGTGCTAACATAGCCAGGGGGCTGTGAAAGGTTTACGACTTCATCAACCACGTTTTAGGGAATGTTTCCCGCGCAACGGACTACACCCTGAGGTATGTTTCCGCAAGTCTTTCCGTTACGACATTACAACTAGATAGATCTTGGTTAAGGGCGACGCTAGTTAGAAAAATTATTGTTTTCTGCTGCGAGACCCAACAGTGGTATCATGAGCTAGATCTATGCTTCGTATTGCTGTACGGTTAGAACACATCGGGGATGTGGGCGTTGATTCTACGATTGTTATCCTCTCACGTGTACTTGGTATGTCTGTGGCATTGTTTGATGAAGCGGCCCCCGAACGACCTTACGCGTACGCTTACGCGAGACTGGTTCCACGCTTGAAATACGGCTTGTACCGTACAAAGTGGCTCTGGGGGGTGTCTGTCTCTCTTACTTTAGCGGATATGGCATTTGCAACGGAGGGCCCCATATGGGGTGTAATAGAGACAATCTATAATCAGCGTTGTGGTTCAATGTTCGTAGAAACGGTTGATCTATGAAAAGCCCTAGCAGCCACGTAAAACTTGCAATATACAAAATAGAGGCGTCTAACTTTATATTGCAGAGGGGACTATTGTTGTTTGCTTAATCTTGATGTGGTGATAGCTTTGCTATGTGTTACTAGAAAGTAGTAAACGTTCATCATGATGAAACAAACTTAAATGGAGAAACTGTAGACTTAGTGCCACCATGATCATACATCTTAAAATATGCTAGTATAGGATACACGACGGTAGCATAAAATAAGATGATCCCTTATAAAATGCCAAACATAAGTATTCTACCGAAGTGTGCTCCACCTGGAAGGTTCTCTTTATGATAGGCAGGCCGTGAAGATCGGGTGTCATACATACATTAGAGTTCGCATGAGGTTGGGCCTGGCAAGCCTCGCATATGTAGATATGGCCTTGCTGAGCAGCATATAAAACTAAGGTCAATTTTGCGAGCCTAGCATATGCAGATATGGCCTCGGAATACCAGAGATCTAAAGATCGAGCATGAGTCACATATAGGATGTGATCGCACAAACTAGTTGTCTACCTTTGAAACTAATCCATTGGCCGTTGTGATATTCGAGGACGGATAGTGAATCTGGATCATGTAATCACTAAAACTTCTTAGGGATGATTGTTTTAGTGTGAGCTCATCTATAATATGATTATTATGAACTCATTGTTATGAACTAGTCTTAATTGTTTTCCTTGCAAATATTTTGTAGAAAATGAATCCAAATGAACATCGTGAATTGTTTTCTTTCATGGGTAGTGATAGACTTAAATTAAATGGGTCAAACTTTGTTGATTGGTATCTACGCCTTAGGACTTCACTCAAGAGAGTAAACATCTTGTTCATAATAGAAAGCCATGTGGGAGAACCTCCGGATAACAATGGAGATGAACAAGAAATGATGGATTACTATGTTCGTCGACAGAAATACTTTGTGGTGAAGAATGTTATGGAACACTCATGTCAAATGAGTTGAGCAATATGTTTAGGGAAACTAGTTCTTATGACATGATAGACACGCTAAAGTCATTGTTTATACGTTAGTTCAGAGTGGCCAGATTTGAGTTAGAAAAAAAGTTTCTTTCTACAAAGATGGAAGAGCACACCTGCCTGAGATCCCACCTAGACAAGATGCATAGGATGTATCTGAGCCTTGTGGAAGACTTTGACTATTGGAAAACAAATGAATCTACAAAAGAGGAGTGTGAGATAAACACGGTGCTACATTCGCTTCCACCGAGTTATCAAGATTATGTCCATGTCTATGTTGGGAGAGGAGATAACATGCATCTCCAGGATTTCATGACTAATCTTCTTGATGCAAAGGTTGCACCCATTGAAGGAGAAATTATTTATGGAGAAGGTATATATTTGATATACTCGTTATAAATGTTTGTTCCCTTACAAAATTAGCAGTTTAATAAGTATTTGATACTTTTTCTGTTTTATGAAAACAGGGCCTGCTGTTGCATGGACGGGAAGAGGTGCGATCCAGGATTGATGGCAACCAAGACAGTTGATGGCCACCAATATTTCACCAAGACATCTATCATAGGATTATACTTAGAGTATTAGATAAATCTTTTGTAATCAATCGAATATGAACACTTAGTGGTATGTCTTGCATCTCGCGAGACAAAGTTATTCATGTTTTGAGACAAGTCAGTTGTTCCAGTTTGATGAATAAAGTGTGCTTATACTACGATTGCAATTGAGTTTATAATATGATAGAAGCATTTATAAAACACCATAATTGTCAAGTGATATTCAATGTTTAATGATTAAGTTATTATGAATAACAATAAGGTCAAAATTCATAACTATACTAAATGCATGAGATGAATTCATAAATGATGAAGTCATTAGATACTCGATCTATTAACTCATGAATTTATTATCAACCAAGATGACTAATGACGGAGTTCTAGCAAAGTAGAACTTGCACCAAACATTGTACATAAATGATGTATTAACCAAGCGCATGAATAATCATTAAAGATGCTTCACATGATTAATTGAACAAGGCATTCAATTAAGATCATAAATCTGAGATTACGGAATCACAGTGAAGTTGGATATAAGAATACAAATCACCATGATGTGATCAAAGTGATGAGTATTATAGTTGACATAAATGGGAGACTTGTGGAAATAATGCCACAAATTACGATGGAAGTTTAAAGTGCTCAAGCACCTGAACCATTCGTAGTCATACTAAAATGTAGTATGGTCTAAATACATTCCCCTTACGCTAATGCTATTTTGAATGAACAAAGTTGTTATAATTTATTAAGTTAAAACACCCACTTCATGAAATAGGGAAACCATTCTGAATTTAATGAAGCTGATGACTCCATATGATGATGGCGTTAGAAAGTTTCTAGAATTTTTATATGATATAACTTTCTTTGTATTAGAGTTGTGAGAAATTGTAAGACACACCTTCCCAAATAGCAAAACTTGTATTGCTTGAATTGGTGAATGAGAAGATGGTTCTCAAGGAATAAACCAATGGGAGAAAAGTGAATTCTTTGACAAGGGTGATTGACCCTGCCTCCAGATAACAGAGTAACGCAATGGAAAACGTTCCGCCTGCAATGACTCCATGAAAAGAGGAAATATGCTATTGATGATGATCATGGTATATAAGTTAAAGCCTTAGTTTAAAAATAAGAAGATTCTCATGAATACGTTATGTACAGAACAGTAATCATGAGTCTTCTTAAGTGAAACAAAAGGGACACTGCTCATAAATTACGAAGGATTGATGGTTACCTAGGAAACGAGGAGAAATGAAATCATATTGAGTTGCATATGGGATGGCTCGCATCCTATGAAATAAATTAGTTATTTCACATTCCGAATAACCAGGAAGTTATTAAGAATGATGCAACACATAAAGGCATGATTTGGCACATAAAAGATGTTATGGCCAAATTCAATAATGATTGACTACGGAAGTGTAGTAATGCTAAATCAATATGGTTATTTCATTCACGAACACTATGAAGGGATCATAGCTTGAAATTTCATCACATTCAAGTTGTGGAATTTGAAAAGAAGTAGAAATTGTCATAACGAAAGAATGTTTCTATAAGATGGACCATAGTACCTCAAGGCAGAAACTCTCAACCTTGATTTGATCAAGTGATTTTGAAGTAATCAAAATATTGAGATGGACTGCAATTTCATGAAACTGAGTGGGAGCTTTGGAGACTTCCTGAAAACTTGGAATGCAGAGAGCATTTTCTGAGTGGGAGCTTTGGGAGCAATATTATTATGTCTGACATAATTAGAATAGAAACTTAATAAAAGCTTACTTACAGATATATGTCGGATATATTTGATTGGGAGCACAATGCCAATTTCATATATATACGATGATATATGTGAAAGCAATCTCATATATATATACGTTGATATACATGGAGATTAAGGCTAATAAGATGAAAGGATTACGAGAATCTTATATGAACGAAATACAGATGTGTCACACACTAAAATCTATAAGGATAGATTAGGACACGTGTAATGAACATCAAAAGGATTGGAATGATATCCTAAACAAGAAAAGGTTCTTGTGGCTAGGAATTATATAAAGGATGTAAAACCTTAATATCACAAAATAATGTTTTAATGGAAGAATAGGGATGCACTTTGTCTCAAGACATGTGATCCTATATGACCTTTGACATATGATTCTACCATAAAACGGAAGTTGTGAATCCAATAACATAGTGACTCAAAGGTTCTTAGAAGAAGAACAGGTTCCGGTGTGCTTGGTTGAAAAAATACAGAACCTGAGCAAAGTCCAAGCATTCAGTATCTGAAGAGAAACTGAGGAGAATACTCTAAATGATAGAAAAGATAATATACTTGAATGTAATACTGGATTACGATTGCAAGCCTTATTATGGGTATATATGAATTAGAGATATCACCAAAAGGAATAGAAAGGAAATGTGATCTATAATTTCACAAACCAAAACTCTACAAAATATAAATATCTACTTAAGGAAGTAGAAGGTTGAATAAAGTTTAGCGTAAGAAGTTTAGACTCCTGGCTGAGTGTATTTTTCAGTATACATGACTATGGGAGTCCTAGGGACTAAAACCATTTTTTCATTAGAGAATACTGTAAATAAGAAGTCTCACTCTCCTGCCAAACTTATAATTCAAGCATTATTAGATAATGAAGGGTATATCAAGAAAGTTGACCAATACCTGTTGCAAAGGAACATACGAATCTGAACGGGTACAGATCATTGACAAAACCTCTTCCATGAGCAAGCATGATCAATAAACACTTATATGATAAGATGATTATGATCGAGAAAATATGCAACTAGATTATTTGCTATCTAGTGCAAGTGGGAGACTGTTGGATATATGCTCTAGAGGCAAATAATATATGATTATTCCAATATATCTAAATAAGTTCATGACCAGTTTCATACTGTGCTGGAACTGTATCAGTGAAACAATGATACATGTGTGGTATAGAAACAACCAGAGTTCCTAGTCAGCCTCTCATGATGACTGGTTTATCGTCAACTGATGATTGTGGTTTCACGATCATGGACAATCAAGTCAATTGACGGTAAGGTCACCTCATTGAATGAATGACGTGATGAACATTACCCAAAGCAAGAATTGCAACATGATCAAATCGTAAAAGTTTAGTGTTGTAATTACAGAACGTAGTAGCCTGTTCCTTTGACCGTGAGATCACGCATAATTGCTATCTTCTAAGGATGCTTTGAGTGCATTAACCGTCACACTGAAACATGGTGACCATAAAGGTGTATCTTTGTAACGACCCAATTCACATAGAATTGAAGTCACTGTGCTCAAGTGCCAGTCCCTGGATCGAACTCGCTGGAACACACAGTATCATAGATTTATATCAAAGTACAAGTGCATCATTATTACAACGTATGATCCAGAATAAAACAAATAACAAGTTGCATACCTCAAGGCTAGATTATTCAACATAAATATAGCGGAAGCAAAATCAAGTAACGTGGAGTCCCATCAACAGCCACAAGCGAACATGCTGAGTGTAGACCCGCAACCCTAAACGCACCTTACTAGTCGTCTGAAAAACCTGCAACACCAAAGGTTACAGCCCGACAACGGGTCAGTACATCTGATTTGTACGGCAAGTGACACGGAAAAGGTATATATAAAGGACCTACAGCTACATGCAAGGTGAGTCAAAGGAAAGGCTTATGGTTTTGTTTTGCAGAAAGCCAATTTTCTCCTGAACTAAACTAGTCAAAATTTTAAGTTGAAGTCTACCTGAAACACACAGCAACCCATGCTACTCTTTCCCACCAAATCATTATTTAGTGTTCATCTGTCAAGATCATTCATGCACATTACTGACTAGTTGCTCAAAGTTCGTCTGTAACCGTGGACACGGCTAATCATGATCAGTTTATACGCTCTGCAGAGGTTGTACACGTTCCCCACTGGACTCAACCCGAAAATTGAGACGAAGACTTTCCGAAGAGGTTGCCTCCACCCTTTGGTAGCCGGTACACCTAACACACATCTACATCAGCTAGCTACCAGGGTCAGGTTCCCCACAACGTACTCATGCTAAGCCAGAGCCCATATAGCCAGTGGTTGTACACGGAAGCTACTAGTAATATTGCTTGTCTGATCTTTTTGACCCTGGGCGGCGCCCACTGCGTTCAGAGGGTAGACACCATGTCGCACCCGGTTCACCACCATAACAACCATTGGGTGCATTTAACCCCAGAACTGTCCTTAGACAAGGCACATCCACCAGGATGCAACCCGCCCGTACAGAAGTGATTTCTATTTATTATAAAGTTGCTACACAAATTATTTAATATCTCACATGCACTCCATGAATTCTCACAACCCAAGCATAGAAATAAAGTAACAACACGTGCTAGGTTGATCTACAATTACAAGTCAAGACATGTGGCTATCCTAACTGGTTTTGCAGCAACAGTAAAGTAAACTACCTATCATGCAATAGGGTGATATTCTTAACATAATGCATATAGAAAATTATAGGTATGAGTATGGTCAAAGCATCACTTTCCTTCTTCCTGTTCCTGACGATCACAATCCTCACAAATCGAGGCGGCGCACTCCGGACAATCTATACGAGCAAACATAGCACCAATCAACATATATTCAATACAAATATGCACAAACAGTAATAAACATACAAAGAACAGTAGAAAAACTTGCGTCACATAATCTAAACTTAAAGTACTCGACAAAATAAAAATAACGCAAAAAGAAACGGCGCAAACGGGCGCACCGTTAAAAAGATACGGCTACCGGAAGTTCAAATTTGCATCTTCTTGGGATTCAAAATTGAAAACTTCAAACTTCTGTAAAACTTAGTCTACTGGCTAGAAATTTTCGTCATGGTCGCAACGCAACTGGAATCACTCAATTCTGAGCTACGGTTAAAAAGTACTCGCGAAAACGGTACCAGGTGAAATCGGGGTCCAATCTGCAAAAAGGACCCATACGTAAATAAAATAAATATGAAAAATGCGATCGGGTCCCTAGTCGCCGGTTGACCGGATCTGGCCGGTTTGATCGGCGGCGGCATCCATGGACGGCGGCGCACGACGAGGGGCGCGACTGTCCTTGGCGAGGAGGCGAGGAGGCGGGGCGGCGCGACGCGCTCACCTCGAGGCGACGGACGGCGGCGGCGGCGGCGTGGCGCGGATCGGGTCGGCGGCTTCGCGGGTCGGGCGAATCCCTAAACGCCCGCGAGTCCGTGGGTTTTTATAACCCGACCCGAAATATTTTTTTAATTCGAAATAAAAACTAATTCGGCCAGGGGAAAAAAACAGAACAGGCCCATTAGGCCCAAAATAATTTTAGAAAAATCATGGATAATTATTTTAAATTTCCGTTTTCACCAAGAATTTTAAAATAATAAAATTGAATTTTTGGCATTACCAAAATATTTTTTTAAAAATAAAAACTTTACAATTTATTTTTAAATATTTTTAAATACTTTTCTGGCAATTTAAAAATACCGAAAAACTCCAAAAAATGATTTTAAAACTTTTCCGGAGCATAAATAAATTCCCAAAATATTTTTAGAAATTATTTATAACCCCAAAGTAAAATTTAAAATGTCTGCAAAAATATTTTAAACTATTTTCGAATAATTTAAAAATGGGGATAAGTCATATTATATCCTCTCCAATAAATTGCCTTAAGTTGAAAAATGTTTAAAATATTTTAAAACTCCAGAAAAAATGCGGAAACAACATGAGATGCATATGATGATCTATTAACATCCGAATTTAGAAAAGAGGTGTGGATGATCTTGCTTCAAAACTTCTTCTCGCTCCCAAGTGGCTTCTTCCTCGGTATGATGATCCCACTGAACTTTTCATAGCTTGATTTTCTTGGTGCGGGTAACTCTTTCTGCAGTCTCCAGAATCTTCACAGGTTTCTCCTCATAAGTCAAGTCACTCTCCAACTGAATTGCCTCAAGTGGTACTATATCTCTCAAAGGAATATCTGCCATCTCTGCATGCCACTTCTTCAACTGGGATACGTGAAACACATCATGAACTCCTGACAAATCTTCTGGCAACTCCAACTGATAAGCTACCTCTCCTCTGCACTCCAAGATCTTGTAAGGCCCCACAAAACGTGGTGCTAACTTGCCCTTGATTCCAAACCTCTTGATTCCGCGAATTGGTGAAACTCTGAGATACGCACGGTCTCCAACCTCATAGGTTACATCCTTGCGCTTCGCATCTGCATAACTCTTCTTCCTGGACTGTGCTATCTTCAGTCTATCACGGATCAACTTGACTTTCTCCTCAACATCTCTGATCAGGGCAGGTCCGAAAAACTGACGCTCTCCTACCTCATCCCACATCAACGGAGTCCTACACTTCCTACCATACAGTAACTCAAATGGTGCCATCTGGAGACTAGCCTGGTAACTGTTGTTGTATGAGAACTCAGCATACGGTAAGTTGTCATCCCAACTCGAACCATAATCCAATGCACAAGCTCTCAACATATCCTCCAAGATCTGATTGACTCTCTCGGTCTGCGCATCTGTCTGAGGATGGAACGCTGTACTGAACTCCAGCCTAGTGCCCAAAGTCTCATGCAACTGAAGCCAAAACTTCGAAGTAAACTGAGTACCTCTATCAGACACAACCTTGCTGGGAACTCCATGCAAACACACGATCCTGGACATATAAATCTTGGCTAGCTTGGCACTGTTGTAAGTTGTCTTTACTAGAATGAAGTGAGCAACCTTGGTCAAACGATCAACAATCACCCAAATAGAATCATATCCTGACCGAGTCCTGGGTAAACCAGTAATAAAGTCCATACCTATCTGATCCCACTTCCAATCTGGTATAGGCAAAGGCTGCAACAATCCTGCTGGCTTCTGATGCTCTACTTTGACTCTCTGGCAAACATCACACAATGCAATATACTGGGCTATCTCTCGCTTCAGGCAAAATCTCTCCCTCAAGTCCAAATACATCTTGGTATTCCCAGGATGAATAGAATAAGGTGAATCATGTGCCTCCTGAAGAATCTGCTTCCTGATCTCTGCATCTTGCGGTACACAAATGCGCTTCTCAAACCAAATGGCTCCATGCTCATCCTCACGGAAACCCTCTGCTTTACCTTTGGTCATATTCTCCTTTATCTCCTTAATTTCTGCAGCACCCTTCTGAGCTTCTCTGATTCTTTCCAACAAATTTTGCTTCACTTCCAACGTTGCCACATATCCCTTAGGAACTCTCTCCAACCTGAGATTCTTGAACTTCTCACATAACTCGAGTGGCATATCCCCAACATTAGCAACATTGATATGACTCTTACGACTCAATGCATCAGCAACCACATTTACTTTACCAGGATGATACTGCACATTCAAATCATAATCCGTAATAAGCTCCAGCCATCTACTCTGCCGGAGGTTCAACTCCTTCTGAGTAAAGATATACTTCAAACTCTTATGATCAGTAAAAACATCACAATGATTACCAACAAGATATTGCCTCCATGTTTTCAATGCATGAACAACTGCAGCTAACTCCAAATCATGTGTAGGATAGTTTTGCTCATGGTTCTTAAGCTGACGTGAAGCATAAGCAACAACTCTACCCCCTTGCATCAAAACACAACCAAGTCCTTGACGAGATGCATCACAATACACTTGGAAATCCTTATGTATGTCAGGCAAACATAAAACAGGTGCAGTTACTAACCGTTTCTTCAACTCCTGAAAGCTTGTTTCATGCCTCGCTCCAATCAAACTTATTCTCTTTCTTCAACAGCTCAGTCATTGGTTTTGCAAGCTTGGAGAAATTCTCAATGAACCTCCTATAATATCCTGCAAGACCCAAGAAACTGCGAATGTCTCCAACTGTCGCGGGTGTCTCCCATTCTGTAACTGTTGAAACCTTGGATGGGTCCACAGCTACTCCTTCTCCTGACACAACATGTCCAAGGAATCCTACCTCCTTCAACCAAAACTCACACTTGCTGAACTTGGCATACAATTTGTGCTCCCTGAGCTTCTCCAATACTAAACGCAGATGTGCCTCATGCTCTTGCTCATTCTTGGAATACACCAATATATCATCAATGAACACCACAACGAATTTATCCAAGAACTCCATAAACACCTTGTTCATCATATTCATGAAGTATGCAGGAGCATTAGTCAATCCAAATGACATAACGGTATACTCATACAACCCATACCTTGTAGTAAAAGCAGTCTTCGGAATATCCTTCTCCCGAATCTTCACTTGATGATAACCAGAACGAAGATCAATCTTAGAGAATACACAAGCTCCCTCAAACTGGTCAAATAGATCATTAATCACAGGTAAAGGATACTTGTTCTTGATAGTAACATCATTCAGAGAACGGTAATCCACAGACATCCTCTGGGTTCCATCCTTCTTCTCAACAAACAACACTGGGGATCCCCAAGGTGACGAGCTTGGGCGAATGAAACCCTTTTCTTGCAACTCTCTAATCTGTTCCTTCAAATCTGCAAGTTCCTTAGCGGGCATCCTATACGGTCTCTTAGCAATAGGCCCCATGCCTGGTATTAAATCAATAAGGAACTCAATCTCCCTATCTAGTGGCATACCTGGCAACTCATCTAGAAACACATCCGGATAATCCCTCACAACACGCACATCATCCAGGCTACCCCCCTTAAGAGAATTCACCTGAGCGTGCTGATGTTTATACTTGGACACATATCTGATCTTCTGCCCATTCGGTGTACGGAGAGTGATAGACCGACTGGCACAATCAAGAACCCCTTGGTACTTAGCTAGCCAATCCATGCCCAATATAATATCCAAACCTTGTGACTTGAAAACAATCAAATCTGTAGGAAAAACATGCTTCCCTATGGCTAGGCTCAACTGATAGCATCCCAAACTAGCTGACATCTCCGCTGCCGGTGAACTTATGAGCATAGATGACTTAAGAACTACGGTAGGTAACTCATGCTTATCCACAAATACCCTCGATATGAAAGAATGCGATGCACCAGAATCAAAAAGAACAAGTGCGGGTACTGAATTGATAAAGAACTTACCAATCACAACATCAGGCTCATCATAGATCTCCTCCACGTTGGCATGGTTCACATGCCCCTTGTTGAAAGGATTGGGCTTGACGACTCCATTCCCATTGGACTCTGGGCAGTCTGTGGCATAGTGTCCCATGTTCTTGCACTTGAAACACTGGATGTGACTCAAGTCCTTTGGTGCCTGGCCATTCTGACGGTTGTTTCCATTTCCTCCATTAGCTCTATTGCATCTCCCATTCCCATTGTTCTTTTCATTGCCATTGCCATTGCCATTCCTGTTACCATTGTGGTGGTTGTGGACATTATGGTTGTGACCATTTCCACCATGATGGTTATGTCCTCCACTGTGAACATGGCCATTCCCACCATTGTGGTTATGTCCATGGTTATGTCCTCCATTGCCACCATAAGAGTTGCGTGGCTTCTGATGCGGTACAGAGTTATACTTGCCACCATTGTTGTTGCTGTTGTACTTCCTCTTGCGGTTCTCAATGGCCTGCTGCTTGCCTTGCAACACAATAGCTTTGTCTATGAGCCCCTTGCAGTTAGAAAAAGTAGCCACTGTCAACTGGACTCCCAACTCATCATTCAGCCCCTCCAAGAACTTCTCCTGCCTTGCTGCATCATTCCTGACATCATCTGGAGCATATCTTGCAAGCTTGTTGAACACCTCAACATACTCGGCCACTGAACGGCCTCCCTGACGCAAACTGCGGAACTCCTTCTTCTTCAAGCTCATGGCGCCTGCTGAAACATGTGCGGCGTGAAAAGCAGACCGAAACTGCGCCCAAGTGATGGTGTCGATGGGATAAGTCACCAAGTAGTTTTCCCACCATGCTGCGGCAGGACCCTCCAGCAAATGTGAGGCAAACCTCACTCTCTCTGCCTCAGTACATCCAACTGTCTCCATGTTTCGGCCCACTGAACGAAGCCAGTCATCCACCACTATGGGCTCAGGAGTGCTAGAGAACCTCTGAGGATTCAACCTCAGGAACCTCGCAAGCGTGTCCACAGGTGGTGGTGGTGGTGGCGCATTGTTGTTGTTGCCCATATTCTGAGTGAGCAACTGGATCAACTGAGCTTGTCCTTGAAGTAACTGTTGCATCTAAACTGGCACCTCATTGCTGTTGTTCCCATTTCCCGTGGGATCACGTCTCGGCGGCATCTGTTGGGTAAGAATAGGTAAGTTGTAGACAGAAAGTAGCTAGGGAAATATATCCTACCCCATATGCTTATGATGATCATGGCAAGCATTATATATACAATACATATATCACCAATCAACTTCACCAAACAATATCACCATAGCATCAAACATATAACAATCATCAACCAATGCACTCATACGAAAAACCATCACATATCACACCATATAGTTTAAAATATATTGTATAACTGATATAAGATCCTCAACACAACCACGAATAATATAAGATTATATCAAGCAACCTAGTATTGCCATACCGAATAAGTCGACATGGTCAAATACGCTAACACGATAACGATAGTAAACTAATTTCCGGTGAAGTAATTCCGAATGGTGTCTTTGCAAAACAGCATGCGGTATTCGCGCCCGCTAATGCGGTTGCACCTTTTTGGACTCGGTTCATCTTCTTCTGCCGAGGTCTCCACTTCTGGTTCCTCTTCTTGTTCTTCAATCCCATTGGCCTTCATCTTCTCCTTCAGCCTCTTTATCTCTGCTTGCATCTCCACCCTCTCATTCTTCAGCTTGTTGGCGTCCCTCTTGAGCTTGGTGTTCTTCTGCTGCAACTCAGTGATGGTGTAGAGGTCTGACTGAGTGTCCTTCTCCAGGCAGTGGATGTGCTTCTTGATACGTCCAAAACGTATCTATAATTTCTGCTTGATCCATGCATGTTTTGTGTGATATTGCTATGTTCTAGATACACTTTAGATCATATTTGGACTAACCTATTAAGTCAGTGCACCCCAGTGCCAGTTCCTGTTTTCTGCTGTTTTCTATTTCAGTTTTCCCCCATATAAAAAGTGCCAGAACAATTCCGGGAAAAATACAGGAAAAATCAGCGTACAGGAAGCTTCGCGAAGAGCCCGAGTGGGGCCAGAGGTGAGCCAGGGGTGGCCCAGGAGGCCACCCGGCGCGGCACCACCCCTGTCCGTGCCATGGGGGCGCCTGGGGCCCCTGGTCCACCTCTGGCTGCCCCCCTTCGCCTATTTATTCTCGGTCATGGGGAAACTCCAAAGACAGAACCCTTTTTCGCGATCTCGCCTCTGTTCCGCCGCTGCCGCGCTTCCGAGATCGAGAGAACCAGAATACCTCTTCCCGGCACCCTGCCGGAGGGAGGACCGACCTCCGGGAGTCTCCTCTCCACCATGGATGCTTCCCGGATGTCTCTTGAATAGTTTCCCTTGGACCATGGGTCCGTGATCAGTAGCTATGTGATGTTCTCCTCCCCTCTTTGTTATTCATGGTGTAGACCTCGTGAGCTGCCCTACATGATCGAGGCACTTTTGTAATATTTCTGCTGTTGCTATGCTGACCTTGATAGGATCTGATGGATTATGAGATTATGTTCAGATTGTGATTGAGTAATATATTTGGTTTTTATCTCTTATATTTTTGTTCCTAAGTAATTCTTGCATGTTCTCCGTTGCTGTTTATTGCTTTGTCCAAGTAGTAGGTAGTAACTCCAAGAGGGAACGTTTTGCTCGATTGTGGGTTCATGCCCCCCGATGACATGCTTGAGTGACAGAAACATGAGTCTAGGGGATGTGCTGTTTCCACAAGGGGGAAACCAACGGTGCTTGTAACCGCGGTTACAAGGATTGTTTACTTTACGCAAAGTTCTTTTTAATGCAGTTGTCTGTTGCTTTGGGTTTACACTTTGGGTGGGGCTCGCAACTTAATACCAGCGAGATGTTCTAGATAGATATCTCAAGGTGGATGATTAGTAGTGGATGCAGATTGATTTCGGTCTACTTATTTTGGCGTACTGCCCATGCTTTTGAGCCTCTTCCTTTCTTTTGTAGCATAGTTAGCATTGTGGTGCGTTCATAATCCTGTCAATTGCCTTTCTATAATTTGTTTACCTCGCATAGCAGTTTTATCGTCTTTTGGGAGAGAGACATCACTAGTGAACATCTCGTATCCCGGTCCATATCCTCATCACTGTTTACACGCTCATTTACTTTTCTGCTTTTACTTTCAATTGCTATCATTATCCCTTGTGTTTGATCCTTTGTGAACAACAAGACCGGAGAGATTGACAACCTCTCTGAACTTCGTTGGGAACAAAGTTATCGTGTCTGTGTGTAGGTCCGCGTCAATTGCGCCGCTGCCACCTACTTATCATCTCCGGAGTCCTACTGGAGACAAACCTTGGTATCTTTACTGAGGTAAATTTGCTGCTGTGCTACATCACGCCTTCCACTTGGGGTTTACCAACAAAGCGTGAGAAATCACTATCATTACCTCGCACATCAAGCCAAATTTCTAGCGCCGTTGCCGGGGACTCCGAGTGCTAAGATAGGGGAGTTGCACACTACCCTTTACCTTTGGTTTTTAGTCTTGTTAGTTTACCTTTCAGTTTTTATCTTTTTGTCTTATATCAAAAATCACAAAAAAAATCTGCCACACTTGCTGCTACTATGGGTTCCACTGAAAACACCAAGTTGTGTGACTTCACTAGTCACAACAACCAAGACTTTATCTGCACCCCCATTGCCACACCTGCCACTTCAGCTACCTCTTATGAAGTTAGACCTGCTTTGCTAAACCTTGTTATGAGAGATCAATTCTCTGGAGCTGGAGATGATGCTGCTTTGCACTTGAACAATTTTGTTGAATGATGTGATATGCAAAAGTATAAAGAAGTAAAAGGTGATATTGTTAAGCTCGAGCTCTTTCCTTTCTCTTTAATGCGAGATGCTAAAATCTGGTTTCAATCTTTGCCTAGGAATAGCATAGATTCTTGGGATAAGTGCAAAGATGCTTTTATAGGGAAGTTTACTTTACGCAAAGTGCTTTTTAATGCAGTTGTCTGTTGCTTTGGGTTTACACTTTGGGCGGGGCTCGCAACTTAATACCAGCGAGATGTTCTGGATAGATATCTCAAGGTGGATGATTTGTAGTAGATGTAGTTGGATTTCGGTCTACTTATTTTGGCGTACTGCCCATGCTTTTGAGCCTCTTCCTCTCTTTGTAGCATAGTTAGCATTGTGGTGCGTTTATAATCCTGTCAATTGCCCATCTGTAATTTGTTTACCTCGCATAGCATTTTTATCGTCTTTTGGGAGAGAGAAATCACTAGTGAACATCACGGGACCCTGGTCCATATTCTCATCATTGTTTACACGCTTACTTACTTTTCTGCTTTTACTTTCAGTTGCTATCAGTATCATTATCCCTTGTGTTTTGATCCTTTGTAAACAACAAGACCGGAGAGATTGACAACCTCTCTAAACTTCGTTGGGAGCAAAGTTAATTGTGTTGTGTGCAGATCCAGGTCAAGGAAGCAACTTTTGTCTTATTCGGTGCCATTGTTTCCTTGACACCTACTTATCATCTCCGGAGTCCTACTGGAGACAAACCCTATCCTCTACATAGGGGAAATTTGCTGCTATCCTACATCTCACCTTTCACTTGGGGTAACCAACGAAGGGCGAGAAATCAATATCATCATCTCGCACATCAAGAAAATTTCTGGCGCCGTTGCCAGGGACTCCGAGTTATAAGATAGGGGAGTTTCCCACTACCTTTTACGTTTACTTTTTTGTCTTGTTAGTTTACCTTTTAGTTTATATCTTTGAGTCTTATATCAAAAATTACAAAAAAAATCTGCCACACTTGCTGCTACTATGGGTTCCACTGAAAACACCAAGTTGTGTGACTTCACTAGTCACAACAACAAAGACTTTATCTGCACTCCTATTGCCACACCTGCCACTTAAGCTACCTCTTATGAAATTAAACCTGCTTTGCTAAACCTTGTTATGAGAGATCAATTCTCTGGTGCTGGAGATGATGCTGCTTTGCTCTTAAATAATTTTGTTGAGTTATGTGATATGCAAAAGTATAAAGAAGTAGAAGGTGATGTTGTTAAGCTCATGCTTTTTTCCTTTCTCTTTGAGAGGAGAAGATAAAATCTGGTTTCAATCTTTGCCTGGGAATAGCATAGATTCTTGGGATAAGTGCAAAGATGCTTTTATTGGGAAGTATTACCCACCTACTAAAATTATCCAATTGAGAATTAACATTATGAATTTTAAGCAGTTGGATAATGAACACATTGCCCAAGCTTGGGAACGTATGAAATCTCTTGTTAATAAATGCCCTACACATGGTTTGACTACCTGGATGGTTATCCAGAATTTTTATGCAGACTTGAACTTTATCTCGCGGAACCTGTTAGATTCGGCCGTGGGAGGAACCTTTCTGTCAACTACACTAGGTGCCGCCACAAAACTTCTCGATGAGATGATGACCAACTACTACCAAGGGCACACTTAACGTGCTCCAACAGGTAGGAAGGTAGACTCTGTCGAGGAGATTACCTCCCTAAATGAAAGAGTTGACTTAATTATGTCTCTACTTACCAAGCAAACCTTTATTGATCCTCATGATGTTCCTTTAAATTATTTGGTTTCTCAGGAAAAAGTAGATGTGAACTTTATTGCTAGAAACAACTTCAACAATAATGCTTATAGGGGCAATTTTACTAGCAATCCTAGACCGTTTCCATCCAACTATAGGAACACCAACACTTACACTAGCAACAAGAACCCTACTTCTGAACTATAAAGTATGCTTAGAGACTTTATCACTACCCAAAAAGCCTTCAACAAGAATGTAGAAGAGAAATTAGCTAAGTTAGATATTATCTCTTTGAAGGTAGAAAACCTAGCCCTAGATGTTGAGATGCTGACAATTGGAACCTCTCCCCTTGAGGAGAGGAAAGCCACTCCTATTAATGCTATCCAATTGAAAATTAATGAAAATATTAGGATGATGGCTAAACTTAAAGAAAGATGGGCTAGAGAAAAAGAGGAACAAGATAGAATTAAGAGCCTTCCTACATACCACACAGTTGCCACTATCCAAATTGTTGAGGACACTCAAACTATTAGCACCCAGTGCACTCCTAGTCCCATTGGACCTATTAATGGTGATGCTAATACCAAAACCATAGAAGAAGAAACTCCTATGAACATAGAGGGTTTCAAACAAGTGAGCCTAGATGACACTACTACCACCTTTGATAGTGTGATATTGATTTTGATAGTTGCACCTTCTCAGAAGTTATCATCTTGTTACACAAAATGTCCAGAGACCCCCACACTAACACCCTCAATCTTGCCTTCACGAAGCATATCACAAATGCTCTCATCCAAGCTAGGGAGGAGAAGCTTAGAATAGAAGCCTCCATACCTAGGAAGCTAGATGATGGTTGGGACCCTATGATCAAAATTAAATTAAATAACTTCGCTTGCTATGATTTATGTGACGTTGAAGCAAGAACCTTCGTCATGCCCAAAAGAATGTATCACATGTTTGAATTGAAACCTTTTGATTCTTATTCTTTTGGTGTTCGTCTCGTTGATTCTTCCGTAAAGAAACCTTTGGGGAAGATCGACGATGTTCTTATCATTGTCAATGACAATTATGTTCCCGTTGATTTTATTATTATGGATATAGAGTGTGAACCTTTATGTCCAATTATTTTGGGACGTCCTTTTCTTCGCACCATTGGTGCCGTTATTGACATGAAAGAGGGGAATATAAAATTTCAATTCCCTCCCCAAAAGGGGATGGAACACTTCCCTAGAAAGAAAATCAAGTTACCTTTTGAGTCCTTTACATGAGCTGGCTATTCTTTCTCTCTTGATAAAACTTGATTCTTCTTTTGATTTATGCCTAGCTTAAAGGCGTAAAAGAAAGCGCTTGTTGGGAGGCAACCCAAGATGTTTTTACTTATGTTTTTAGTGGTCTTGATGATTTTTACTACTGTAGCAACATCATTGTATCTTTATTTCCAAGCTTTGTGCCAAGTTATAGCCTCTTATGATAAGGGAAGCAACTGTCCAGAAAACATATTCTGTCTTCGTGACGGAAAAAATCGGATCAAATCACTAGTTCATCTTTTTGAGCTGAATTTTTTAAAACATCATGCTCTATACAATTGTGAAACTTCCGTATGTTCTGAGTTTTTTGATTTGAGTTGCAGAAGTGCCCCGAAAAAATTCTCTACTACCTGCTGTTCTGTTTTTCACAGATTCTTCCACGTTTTATCTCTCCTTACTTTTGCAAAACTTAAGCTTGCTTTTTCTTTGCAAAAACCTTTTGGAAATCCTGAGAAACAGTAGATCTTCAAGAATATCTTTATATCCAGTGGCGAAAATATATTTTATTAAGGGTACTAACCTCTCTAATCAGCTTATGATGAGTTATGTATGAAGGAAGTTTTCAAGTGTGCGATGGAAGATGATGAAAGAAGATCCGGGAGTGTCAAGTGATCAAGCTTGGGGTTGCCCCCATGCACCCCAATAAATATTCAAGGAGACTCAAGCGTCTAAGCTTGGGGATGCCCCCGTGCATCCCTTCTCCATCAACAATCATCAGTTCGTCCTTTGTCTCACTATATTTTTATCACTTCATGCGTTATGTGCTATGCTTGGAGCGTCTCGCTCTTAGGTTTTATTTTTATTTTTCTTTAGCTTTGCTTGCTGTTCATAACAAGTTAGACCCCATCTTACTTTGTGTGGGAGAGAAACACGTTCCACTTTCAAAATCTAGAACACATCATAGGATTTTTCATGCCAATCTTTTTACTGTTGTGTGTTCTTTATCTTTTCATAGCTACTGCCATGTTTAGTTTTGGTCTTAGTTTGTATTTAGCAAGAGCCTTGGATTTTGTTTAGTATTTTTCTGGAACTTTCTTTAGTTTTCATGTTTATCTTGTTAAGAGAGTTGGTTGTTGCACTGAGTTGTGTCTTGTCTTGAAAGTAGGTAATTGAGGTTTCTATTTAATTTTTGTAGTAACTTGCAATAGTTTTGAGGTATTGATGTGAGTAATGTTTGAACTTTTGGTGTCAAGAGCTCTATCCTATTAGTGATAGGTGTCCTATTTTGGGCAATCCGTGTTTATTTTCAAAACCTACAAAACTAGTTTAGAACTCTAGCATCTGGATGGATCGCTAATCTTTGGAGGGATCGGATATCAGAGTACACTCACGTACCATGAGTCAAGGATGCGCAAGGATAACCAAACCCCCATACACTCCTCCTCGGGGTACTTGTCTCTTTGTGAACCTCCTTATTAGCTTGAGAGTTACCGATAATAAGTGCATGAGTTCTTCGGACTAATGTAAGTATTGAAAGTTGACACTTCCACCTCCTCATATTTGCTAGCCTTTCCCATGCCGTGCATTGCCTCCTTCTCACTCCGAGAGTTGGCATCCACCTTCGCTGGTACATCCAAACCCTTGGCATGATACGCTCTGTCATCATAAATCTCCTTATATATTTCCTCAAAACAGCCACCATACCTACCAATCAAGGCATTTCCATAGCCTTTCCGAGATACATTGCCATGCAACATCCGCCCCATCATGTCTTGATCTTCATGTCATACATGTTCCTGCTACACTGGCAGCGGCATACATTGCATACATTATGATAGCTACATCTTCTTTATGATTTGAGTACCTTGTAAAGTGTGAAAGATCTTCTACACCCTCTTGTAAATTAGAGTGTTGCCCTTAAGTGAGGAAAAGATCCCAAAGTGGACAAAATAAAAGATCCAAAAGAGGAAAATTGAGAGTTAAATAGAAAGAGCCATTGAGGACACCAAAAAAATATAAAAAAAGAAAAAAAGAGAAAAATAAAAATAAAAGAGAGAAAGGGGCAACACTACTATCCTTTTGAAAGATCCACACTAGTGCTCCCTCTTATCCTTGTACTCCATAGATATGATCATTCATGCATATAGCTATGTGGGGACCTTCACACTATAGAACTTGGCTTGCATATTCCAAGGATTAGCCTCCACAAAAGAGATCTAGGTCTTCATGAGCAAGCAAGTTAGATGCACCCCCACTAGTTCCATTGGAGAGATTTTCAACTCATATGTGCATCCGTTGCATGGCAATTGATACGTCCAAAACGTATCGATAATTTCTGCTTGCTCCATGCATGTTTTGTGTGATATTGCTATGATCTAGATACACTTTCATACATTTTTTATCATATTTGGACTAACCTACTAACTCAGTGCACCCCAGTGCTAGTGCCAGTTTTCTGCTGTTTTTCTATTTCAGTTTTCCCCCATATAAAAAGTGCCAAAAAAAATCGGGAAAATTCAGATAAAAATCAGCGTGACGGAAGCTTCGAGAAAAGCCAGGGAGGGGCCAGAGGGGGGCCAGGGGGGCCCAGGCGGCCACCCGGCGTGGCCCCACCCCTGGCCGCGCTAGGGGGGCGCCTGGGGCCCCTGGTTCACCTCTGCCTGCCCCCCTTCGCCTATTTATCCCCCGTCACGGGAAAACTCTAGGAGAGTAACCCTATTCCGCGAACTCTCCTCTGTTTCGCCGCCGCCGCGCTTCCAAGATCGGGAGCACCAGGAGACCTCTTCCCGGCACCCTGCCAGAGGGAGGATTGACCTCCGGGAGTCTCATCTCCACCATGGATGCTCCCCGGATGTCTCGTGAGTAGTTTTCCTTGGACCATGGGTCCGTGATCAGTAGCTATGTGATGTTCTCCTCCCCTCTTTGATCTTCATTGTTTAGACCTCGTGAGCTGCCCTACATGATCGAGGCACCTTTGTAATATTTCTGCTATTGCTATATTGAGTTTGATCGGATCTGATGGATTATGAGATTATGTTCAGATTTTGATAGAGTAATATATTTGGTTTTTATCTCTTATATTTTTGTTCCTAAGTAATTCTTGCATGCTCTCCGTTGCTGTTTATTGCATTGGCCAAGTAGTAGGTAGTGACTCCAAGAGGGAGCGTTGTGCTAGATTGTGGGTTCATGCCTCCCCGATGACATGCTTGAGTGACAGAAACATGAGTCTAGGGGATGTGTTGTTGCCACAAGGGGGAAAACAACGGTGCTTGTAACCGCGGTTACAAGGATTGTTTACTTTACGCAAAGTTCTTTTTAATGCAGTTGTCTGTTGCTTTGGGTTTACACTTTGGGTGGGGCTCGCAACTTAATACCAGCGAGATGTTCTGGATAGATATCTCAAGGTGGATGATTAGTAGTAGATGCAGATGGATTTCGGTCTACTTAATTTGGCGTACTTCCCGTGCTTTTGAACCTCTTCCTTTCTTTTGTAGCATAGTTAGCATTGCGGTGCATTCATAATCCTGTCAATTGCCTTTCTGTAATTTTGTTTACCTCGCATAGAATTTTTATCGTCTTTTGGGAGAGAGACATCACTAGCGAACATCACGTATCCCGGTCCATATCCTCATTATTTTTTCCAAGCTTTATTTACTTTTCTGCATTTACTTTCAAGTTGCTATCATTATCGCCTTGCGTTTTATCATTTGTGAACAACAAGACCGGAGAGATTGACAACCTCTCTGAACTTCGTTGGGAGCAAAGTTATCTGTGTCTGTGTGCAGGTCCGCGTCAGTTGCGCCGCTGACACCTACTTATCATCTGTGGAGTCCTATTGGAGACAAACCTTGGTATCTTTACTGAGGGAAAACTCGCTGCTGTTCCGCATCACGCCTTCCACTTGGGGCCTACCAACGAAGGGAGAGAAGCTATCATCAAGAGTAATTTCTGGCGCCGTTGCCGGGGAATCCAAGTGCTAAGATAGGGGAGTTGCACACTACCCTTTACCTTTGTTTGTCAGTCTTGTTAGTTTATCTTTCAGTTTTTATCTTTGTGTCTTTTATCAAAAACTACAAAAAAATCTGCCACACTTGCTGCTACTATGGGTTCCACTGAAAACACCAAGTTGTGTGACTTCACTAGTCACAACAACCAAGACTTTTTCTGCACTCCCATTGCCACACCTGCCACTTCAGCTACCTCTTATGAAATTAAACCTGCTTTGCTAAACCTTGTTATGAGAGATCAATTCTCTAGTGCCGGACATGATGCTGCTTTACACTTGAATAATTTTGTTGAATTATGTGATATGCTAAAGTATAAAGAAGTGGAAGGTGATGTTGTTAAGCTTAAGCTCTTTCCTTTCTCTTTAAGAGGAGACGCTAAAATCTGGTTTCAATCTTTTCCTAGAAATAGCATAGATTCTTGGGATAAGTGCAAAGATGCTTTTATAGGGAAGTACTACCCTCCTGCTAAGATTATCCAATTGAGGAGCAATATTATGAATTTTAAGCAATTGGATAATGAACACGTTGCCCAAGCTTGGGAAAAAATGAAATCTCTTGTTAAGAAATGCCCTACACATGGTTTGACTACTTGGATGGTTATCCAGACTTTTTATGCAGGCTTGAACTTTACCTCCCGGAACCTGTTAGATTCGGCCGCGGGAGGAACCTTTATGTCAACTACACTTGGTGCTGCCACAAAGCTTCTCGATGAGATGATGACCAATTATTCCCAATGGCACACCGAACGCGCTCCAACAGGTAGGAAGGTAAACTCTATCGAGGAAATTACCTCCCTCAATGAAAAAGTTGATTTAATTATGTCTCTACTTACCAAGCAACCTTCTATGGATCCTCATGATGTTCCTTTAAATTCTTTGGTTGCTCAAGAACAAGTAGATGTGAACTTTATTGCTAGAAACAACTTCAACAACAATGCTTATAGGGGAAATTTTGCTAGCAATCCTAGACCGTTCCCATCTAACTATGGGAACAACAACACTTACCATAGCAACAAGAACCCCTCTTCTGAATTAGAAAGCATGCTTAGAGACTTTATCACTATCCAAAAATCCTTCAACAAAAATGTAGAAGAGAAATTATCTAAAATAGATAATCTCTTTTTGAAGGTAGAAAGCTTAGCCCTTGATATTGAGATGCTCAAAATTAGAACCTCTCCCCTTGAGGAGAATAAAGCCACTCCTATTAATGCTATCCAGTTGCAAATCAATGAAAATATTAGGATGATGGCTAAAATTAAAGAAAGATGGACTAGAGAAAAAGAGGAAGAGGATAGAATTAAGAGCCTTCCTACACACCACACAGTTGCCACTATCCAAATTGTTGAGGACACTCAAACTATTAGCACCCAATGCACTCCTAGTCCCGTTGGACCTATTAATGGTGATGCTAATACCTCAACCGTAGAAAAATAAACTCCTATGAACATAGAGGGTTTCAAACAAGGGAGCCTAGATGACACTACTACCACCTTTGATAGTAGTGAAATTGATTTTGATAGTTTCACCCTCTCAGAAGTTATTAGCTTGTTACACAAAATGTCTAGAGACCCCCACACTAGCACACTTAATCTTGCCTTCACGAAGCATATCACAAATGCTCTTATCAAAGCTAGGGAGGAGAAGCTTAGAGTAGAAGCCTCCATACCTAGGAAGCTAGGGGATGGTTGGGACCCTATGATCAAAATTAAATTGAATAACTTTTGTTGCTATTCTTTATGTGATGTTGGAGCTAGTACCTCTATTATGCCCAAAAGAATATTTGATATGTTTGAATTGAAGCCTTTTGAGCCTTGTTCTTTTGGTGTTCGTATTGTTGATTCTTCCATAAAGAAACCTTTGGGGAAGATCAACGATGTTCTTATCATTGTCAATGACAACTATGTTCCCGTTGATTTTATTGTTATGGATATAGAATGTGAACCTTTGTGTCCAATTATTTTGGGACGTCCTTTTCTTCGCACCGTTGGTGCGGTTATTGACATGAAAGAGGGGAATATAAAATTCTAATTCCCATTAAAAAATGGGATGGAACACTTCCCTAGAAAGAAAATCAAGTTACCTTTTGAGTCCGTTACACGGGCTAGTTATTCTCTTTCTCTTGATAAAACTTGACTCTTCTTTTTTGCATCATGCCTAGCTAATGGCTTTAAAGAAGCGCTTTCGGGAGGCAGCCCGCAACGAATTTAGGTTTTTCTTTTGCTTTTGTTGTGTCTTGATGATTGTTACTACTGTAGAAACATCATTGTATCTTTATTTTTCAGCTTTGTGCCAAGTTATAGCCTCTTACGGCAAGTGAAGTAAAAGTTGTGACATGCTGTCCAGAAAACAGATTCTGTCCTCGTGACCAGAAAAATTCCAGAAAAATCCCAGTTCATCTTCAGCTGATTTTTTTACACAATATGCTCTATACAATTACGAAACTTCCTTATGTTCTGAGTTTTTTTATTTGAGTTGCAGAAGTGCCCCTAAATAATTCTTTACTATCTTCTGTTCTGTTTTTCACAGATTCTGCCACGTTTTGTCTCTCCTTACTTTTGCAAACATTAATCTTGCTTTTTCTTTGCAAAAACTTTTTGGCACTCTTGAGAAACAGTAGCTTTTCAAGATTATCTTTATATCCAGTGGAGAATTTTTTTATTTATTAAGGGTACTAACCTCTCTAATCAGCTTATGATGAGTTATGTATGAAGGGAGTTTTCAAGTGTGCGTTGGAAGATGATGAAAGAAGATCCAGGAGTGTCAAGCGCTCAAGCTTGGGGATGCCCCCATGCATCCCCAATAAATATTCAAGGAGACTCAAGCGTCTAAGATTGGGGATGCCCCCGTGCATCCCCTTCTCCATCCACAATCATCAGTTCGTCCTTCGTCTCACTATATTTTTATCACTTCATGCGTTATGTGCTATGCTCGGAGCGTCTCACTCTTAGGTTTTGTTTTTAGTTTTCTTTAGCTTTTCTTGCTGTTCATAACAAGTTAGATCCCTTCTTACTTTGCATGGGAGAGAAACACGCTCCACTTTCAAAATCTAGAACACTTCATAGGATTTTTCCTGCCTATCTTTTCATAGCTACTTCCATGTTTAGTTTTAGTCTTAGTTTGTCTTTAGCAAGAGCTTTGGCTTTTATTTAGTTTTTTGCTGGAACTCTTTTTAGCTTTCATGTTTATCTTGTTAAAGAGAGTTGGTTGTTGCACTGAGTTGTGTTTTGTCTTGAAAGTAGGTAATTGAGGTTGCTATTTAATTCTAGTAGTAGCTTGCAATAGTTTTGAGGCATTGTTGTGAGTAATGTTTGGACTTTTGGTGTCAAGAGCTCTTGCCTATTAGTGATAGGTGTCGTATTTTGGGCAATCCGTGTTTATTTTCAAAACCTACAAAACTAGTTGAGAACTCTAGCTACTAGATGGATCACTACTCTTCTGAGGGGTCGAATATCAGAGAACACTCACGTACCATGAGTCGAGGATGCGCAAGGATAACCAAACCCCCATACACTCCTCCTCGGCGTACTTGTCTCTTTTTGAACCTCCTCATTAGATTGAGAGTTACCGATAATAAGTGCATGAGTTCTTCGGACTAATTTAAGTATTGAGAGTTGACACTTCCACCTTCCCATATTTTGCTAGCCTTTCCCGTGCCGTGCATTGCCTTCTTCTCACTCCGAGAGTTGGTGTCCACCTTCGCCGGTACATCCAAACCCTCGGCATGATACGCTCTGTCATCATTAGCCTCCCTTTATCCTTCCTCAAAATAGCCACCATACCTACCTATCAAGGCATTTCCATAGCCTTTCCGAGTTACATTGCCATGCAACTTCCACCTCTTCATGACTTGATCTTCATGTCATACATGTTCCTGCTACACTGGCAGCGACATACATTGCATACATCATAATAGTTACATCTTCTTTATGTTTTGAGTACCTTGTAAAGTGTGAAAGATCTCCTTTACCTTCTTGTAAAATAGAGTGTTGCCCTTAAGTGAGGAAAAGATCCCAAAGTGGACACATTAAAAGATCCCAAAGAGGACAAATGAGAGTTAAATAGAAAGAGCCATTGAGGCCATCAAAAAAATACAAAAAATAGAAAAAAGAGAAAAAATAAATAAAAAGAGAGAAAGGGGCAACACTACTATTCCTTTTGAGACATCCACACTAGTGCTCCCTTTATATCCTTGTACTCCATACAGATGATCTTTTTGCATATAGTTTGGAGAGCTTCCTAGCTCGTATGTACATCCGTTGCATGGCAATCCTTACTCCTCACATTGTATCTATCATTTGGCATCTCTTGCCTATGATTGTCCTCATTGATGTGAGCCTTTCTTATCCTTTTTTTCTTCCTCCTCCACCATATTCTCTCTTTCCCATCCTAAGTGTCAACTCTCGTGCTTACGCTCATCCGTTGCATGAGTGCTCAAAATATCGAAAAGGAGTGGATCAAATTGACTTGTACCTGGCTAGTGGTCTGGGGACGAGTCAAGATAAGATTCCAAAGAAGACCAAGTGTGAAACTTTAGTAGATTGAGTTCTCAACAAAAATACTTTTTTCTCGCATTCCCTATCCTCCTTTCTTGCACGCAAACACCATTTGGAGACATTCAAGTCACGGACAGCAAGAGCTCTTGCACCTTTTGTTCTTTTGTTACTTGTTTCAATGCTAATATAGACTCTTGCCTGTTATGACTTGAATTGAATCTCTGACCTTGATTGCTTTACTTTTCAAAGTTCTTTTATGATTGCTAGCATGTCACCACATAAATTATGCTTGTTATCATTTACCTACTCGAGGACGAGCAGGAATTAAGCTTGGGGATGTTGATACGTCCAAAACGTATCGATAATTTCTGCTTGCTCCATGCATGTTTTGTGTGATATTGCTATGATCAAGATAGACTTTCATACATTTTTGATCATATTTGGACTAACCTACTAACTCAGTGCACCCCAGTGCCAGTTCCTGTTTTCTGCTGTTTTTCTATTTCAGTTTTCCCCCATATAAAAAGTGCCAGAAAAATTCGGGGAAATTCAGATAAAAAATCAGCGCGACGGAAGCTTCGAGAAAAGCCTGGGAGGGGCCAGAGGGGGGCCAGGCGGCCACCCGGCGCGGCCCTACCCCTGGCCGCGCCAGGGGTGCGCCTGGGGCCCCTGGTCCACCTCTGGCTGCCCCCCTTCGCCTATTTATCCGCCGTCACGGGAAAACTCCAGGAGAGGAACCCTATTCCGCGAACTTGCCTCTGTTCCGCCGCCTCCGCGCTTCCAAGATCGGGAGCACCAGAAGACCTCTTCCCGGCACCCTGCCGGAGGGAGGATTGACCTTCGGGAGTCTCCTCTCCACCATGGATGCTCCCCGGATGTCTCATGAGTAGTTTTCCTTGGACCATGGGTCCGTGATCAGTAGCTATGTGATGTTCTCCTCCCCTCTTTGATCTTCATTGTTTAGACCTCGTGAGCTTCCCTACATGATCGAGGCACCTTTGTAATATTTCTGCTATTGCTATGTTGAGTTTGATCAGATCTGATGGATTATGAGATTATGTTCAGATTGTGATAGAGTAATATATTTGGTTTTTATCTCTTATATTTTTGTTCCTAAGTAATTGTTGCATGCTCTCCGTTGTTGTTTATTGCTTTGGCCAAGTAGTAGGTAGTGACTCCAAGAGGGAGCGTTGTGCTAGATTGTGGGTTCATGCCTCCCCGATGACATGCTTGAGTGACAGAAACATGAGTCTAGGGGATGTGTTGTTGCCACAAGGGGGAAAACAACGGTGCTTGTAACCGCGGTTACAAGGATTGTTTACTTTACGCAAAGTTCTTTCTAATGCAGTTGTCTGTTGCTTTGGGTTTACACTTTGGGTGGGGCTCGCAACTTAATACCTGCGAGATGTTCTGGATAGATATCTCAAGGTGGATGATTAGTAGTAGATGCAGATGGATTTGGGTCTACTTACTTTGGCGTACTGCCCGTGCTTTTGAACCTCTTCCTTTCTTTTGTAGTATAGTTAGCATTGCGGTGCGTTCATAATCCTGTCAATTGCCTTTCTGTAATTTGTTTACCTCGCATAACATTTTTATCGTCTTTTGGGAGAGAGACATCACTAGCAAACATCACGTATCCCGGTCCATATCCTCATTATTGTTTCCAAGCTTTATTTACTTTTTTGCATTTACTTTCAAGTTGCTATCATTATCCCCTTGCGTTTTATCATTTGTGAACAACAAGGCCGGAGAGATTGACAACCTCTCTGAACTTCGTTGGGAGAAAAGTTATCTGTGTCTGTGCAGGTCCCCGTCAGTTGCGCCGCTGACACCTACTTATCATCTCTGGAGTCCTACTGGAGACAAACCTTGGTATCTTTACTGAGGGAAAATTCGTTGTTGTACCGCATCACGCCTTCCACTTGGGGCCTACCAACGAAGGGCGAGAAGCTATTATCAGCAATCCCTACTCCTCACATCATATCTATCATATGGCCTTCGTGCCTATGATTGTCCTCATTGATGTGACACTTTCTCACCCTTTTTGTCTTCCTCCTCCACCATATTTCTCTCTTTGCCATCCTAAGTGTCAACTCTCGTGCTTACGCTCATCCATTGCATGAGTGCTCAAAATATTGAAAAGGAGTGGATCAAATTGACTTGTACCTGGCTAGTGGTCTAGGGACGAGTCAAGATAAGATTCCAAAGAAGACCAAGTGTGAAACTTTAGTAGATTGAGTTCTCAACAAAAATACCTTTTTCTTGTATTCCATATCCCCTTTCTTGCATGCAAACACCATTTGGAGACATTCGATTCACGCACAGCAAGCGCTCTTGCACCTAATGTTCTTTGTTACTTGTTTCAATGGTAATATAGACTCTTTCATGTTATGACTTGAATTGAATCACATACCTTGATTGCTTTAATTTTCAAAGTTCTTATATGGTTGTTAGCAAGTCACCACAGAAATTATGCTTGTTATCATTTACCTACTCCAGGACGAGCAGGAATTAAGCTTGCGGATGTTGATACGTCCCAAATGTATCGATAATTTCTTCTTGCTCCATGCATGTTTTGTGTGATATTGCTATGATCTAGATACACTTTCATACACTTTTGATCATATCTGGACTAACCTATTAACTGAGTGCACACCGGTGCCAGTTTCTGTTTTCTGCTGTTTTTTATTCCAGGTTTCCCCCATATTAAAAGTGCTCCAAAAATTCGGGAAAATCGGATAAAAAATCAGTGCATCGGAAGGCTCCAGAACCCCGAAGGAGACCGGGGGGCACCACCGGGTGCCCAAGCGGCCACATGTCGCGGCCTAGGGCTTGGCCGCGCCAGGGGGGCGCCTGGACCCCTGGTGCCCCCCTGGCTGCCCCCCTTCGCCAATATATTCCTTGTGACATGAAACTTCCGAGAAGAGAACCCCTTTTCTCGATCTCGCCTCTGTTCCGCCGCCGCCGCGCTTCCAAGATTGGGAGCACCCCGGCACCCTGCCGGAGGGAGGATCGACCTCCGGGAGCTTCCCCTTCACCATGGACGCTTCGCGGATGTGCCGTGAGTAGTTTCCTTTGGACCATGGGTCCGTTATCAGTAGCTATGTGATGTTCTCCTCCCCTCTTTGTTCTTCATGGTTTAGACCTCGTGAGATGCCCTACATGATCGAGGCACATATTTAATCTTTCTGTTGTTGCTATGCTGAGTTTGATGGGATATGATGGATTAGGAGATTATGTTCAGATTGTGATAGAGTAATTATTTGGTTCTTATCTTTTATATATTTGTTCCTAAGTAGTAGGTAGTGACTCCAAGAGGGAACGTTATGCTCGATTGTGGGTTCATTCCCCCTGATGACACGCTTGAGTGACAGAAACATGAGTCTAGGGGATGTGCTGTTGCCATCAGGAGGAAAACAATTGTGCTTGTAACCGCAGTTGCAAGGACTGTTTACTTTACGCAAAGTGAGTTTTAATGCACCTGTCTGTTGCTTTGGGTTTACACTTTGGGTGGGTCTAGCTACTTAATACCAGCGAGAAGTTCGGGATAGATATCTCAAGGTGGATGATTAGTAGTAGATGCAGTTGGATTTCAGTCTACTTATTTTGGCGTACTGCCCATGCTTTTGAGCCTCTTCCTTTCTTTGTAGCATAGTTAGCATAGCAGTGCATTTATAATCCTGTCAATTTCCCATCTGTAATTTGTTCACCTCGCATAACAGTTTTATCGTCTTTTGGGAGAGATACATCACTAGTGAACATCACGGGACCCCGGTCCATATTCTCATCATTTTTTACACGCTTACTTACTTTTCTGATCTTACTTTTAGTTGCTATAATTATCATTATCCCTTCTATTTTGATCCTTTGTAAACTACAAGACCGGAGAGATTGACAACCTCTCTAAACTTTGTTGGGAGCAAAGTTAACTTTGTTGTGGGAAGATCCAGGACAAGGAAGCAACTTTTGTCTTATTCGGTGCCATTGTTTCCTTGCCACCTACTTATCATCTCTGAAGTCCTACTGGAGACAAACCCTAGCCTCTACATAGGGGAAATTTGCTGATATCCTACATCTCACCTTCCACTTGGGGTAACCAACGAAGGGCGAGAAACCATTATCATCATCTCGCACATCACCGACCACCCCCGTGGCTTCGGCCACACCCTTGGCGGCCATCATGAAGGTAGACTTGAGCATGGTTTCTCCAAGGAAAAGGGTTTGTTTTGAAAAGTTTGTATCTTTGCTTGTGAGTCTTATGTTGGATATATGCTCTAGAGGCAAATAATATATGATTATTCCAATATATCTAAGCAAGTTCATAACCAGTTTCATACCGTGCTAGAACTGTATTAGTGAAACAATGATACAGGTGTGGTATAGAAAACCCCAGAGTTCCTAGTTAGCCTCTATATAAATAACTAGTTCATGGTCCACATGATGGTCGTGGTTTCGCGATCATGGACAATTAAGTCTCTTGACTATGAGGTCACCTCACTGGATGAGTGACGTGATGAACATTACCCAAAGTAAGCATTACAGCATGATCAATCTTATGAAGGTTCAATGTTGTAATTACAGAACGTAGTAGACCGTTCCTTTGACCGTGAGTACGTGCATAATTGCTATCTTCCCGGATGATTTTACTTACATCCCACCACCTGACTAAAATATGTGGGTCATAAAGGTTGTATCTTGGGTATTCCATGGAGATATGTTGAGGAGTATTGTTACAAGAGCGGGATTTGTCAATCCATGTGATGGATAGATACTCAGGGCCCACTCGGTGAGATTCCATCCATAAAGCTGCGCAGCGTGTGACTAGGTCACGGGGATGAATATCACGGGAACGAGTGAATAAGGACTTGTCATAAAGAGGTTGAACCAGACATATGATGTCATTGATCGAATCTTGGACTAATCCAGTATCGCTGACAAAGGGAATGCTATACGACGTAAGGTCCAATCGGTATTGATATCCGGAATGCACAGGGGTCTTTATGGGCATCCAGGTCCCGCTGATGATCATTGACCGTATCCTCATCTCGGTCATGACTGGAGTGTTCTCGGACCGTAGGGTAACACACTTAAGGACTCGATGAAATCGGAGACCTTTTCAGAACTATCGGAGTTACCGGAGAATAAAGGAAGCAGCATCGGAAAAGTTCTGTGTTGACCTGAAGGAGTTTCAGAGTGAACCGGAAGGTTTTCCGGAGCACCGGGAGAAGGAATAATATGTTGCAGTTATTAATTAATTGAATTAATAATTAAAAACATTTTATTTATAATTTAAAAGTGCTATGGGCCTTATTTATGAAAGAGGCCCATTAGGGGAAATAAAGGGAAAAAGAAAAAGAGAGAGAGAGGGAGGCGCCATGGGCCCTAGGGCCCATGAGGAGAGAGACAACCTTTCGTTCTTAACAAAGGAGCATGTGGGAAACCCTCCAGCAAATGACATGGATGCACGAGCAGCGACTGATTATCAGAATCGTCGGAGGACATATGCCATATCTAAAGGTGTCATAGAAACCAGCATTCCGCAAGCCTTGCGTGAGGAATATGCTGAGTTGGATACATATGACATGATAGATGAGTTGAATTCATTATACATGCATCGGTTTAGAGTTGCCAGATTTGAGTTAGAAAATGAGTTTCTCTCTACAAAGATGGAAGAAGGCTCTTGCCTGAAGGCACACTTGGCCAAGATGCATTAGATACATCTGAGCCTTGTAGATGACTTTGACTATTGGACCACAGATGAGTCTGCGATATAAACGGTGTTACACTCGCTTCCACCGAGCTATACAGACCATGTCCATGGCTATGTCGGCAGAGGTGAAAGCCTCGAGTTCTCTGACTTCATGGATAGACTTCAGTATCTGGAAGTTGAACCCATTGAAGGAGAAGTTGTCGATGGAGAAGGTATATACTTGATATACTTTATAAATGTTTGTTCCCTTATAGAACACATGCAGTTAATGAGTATCTAATACTTATTCTGTTTTATGAAAACAGGACCTTGATGACCCACAACCGTAAGGGATCTATTGCAGCGTTTTCGATAAGTGAGTGTGTCGAACCCAACGAGGAGCGAAATGTATTGATAAATGATTTTGGACAAGGAATAACTGCAAGTTCTTAAAGATAACATTTTAGGGGTTTTCGGTATAAGCAACAATAAGACAAAAGCAAGAAAAGTAAATGGTGCTGAGGAGCAGCAGGTGGCCCAATCCTTTTGAGCAAAGGATAAGCCTTGCAAATGAACTTATAAAGACTAAAGCGTTCTTGAGGACACATGGAGAGGTAGTCATGCGCTTTCTCCATATTCCGCATTGATAACATGTTTTGTGTTGATAAGTTTTGAGTGGGTGGATCTATGCTAGCACACCTTCTAGACTAAGATAAGTGCACTCTTATGATTAAACAATTTGCAAGCATCCGCAAATACAAGGTAGAAATTAAGGCAAAGCTTAACCACAGTAATACGATCAAGGATCCATTATTCCCTTGTGCAAAAGTGTGCAAACTGGGGTTCAGGTTTCTGTCACTCCGGCAACCCACCGTAAGCATTCTTTATACACAATGTATTCCCCTAGGTCCTTAATAAGGCGAAGTATTGAGTGTTCGACTCACACAACACCACTAGGACAATAACAACACAACTTAAATATCAAACAACACATATTACTTCAACATCATATGACTACTAACAACAAGAATTCTCCCATGTCCTCAAGAACTAAAGTAACTACTCACAAGACATAAAAGAGATCATGATCGGAGGTGATAAATAGGTGGTAAACAATCTGGTCATAATGATATTTCTCTAACAAAACTCAATAGCATTCACCACAAAGTAGTAATCAACACCGGTAGAGTAGAGAGGATAGATAGTACGAGTTACAACGCAAGTTGCAATTGTGAGATGAGATTGCATGAAGATGAAGATGGTGCTGATGTTGGGGATGATGTCGATGATGATCTCGATGATGCCCGTGACGATGGTGATGACGATGGCGATGATCTCCCCTTCCGGGAGGTGATTTCCTCGGCGGAATCTGCCCGCCGGAGAGCCCTTTTCTTCTCTGTAAGTTTCCGCCACGGAGCGGCGACGGAACTCCGTAAAAATCCTCTTTTTAGGGTTTTCGGATGACGAAGAGTATATAGGCCCGAGGGGGAGCCTGGGGTGGTCCCAGGGCTCCAGGCGCCCTCCCGTCGCGGCTAGGGTGGGGGCCACGCCAAGTGGCCACCTGGGCACCCTATGGCCCCCCTCTGGTCCCTCTTTTGTGTGTCTTCGTCAATCCTCTAAAAAACACCCTCCGTAGATTTTTAGGTAATTTGGAGGTGTTCTTCTTCAGCAACTCAGCGTCCACTTTTTACCGCTGAATCCTGCGTCTCCTGTTTCGGCACCGGAAAGTTGCAAACTGTGTAAAAAAAGCCAAAACAACATAAGAATATCACCGTAATGCGAAATATATCAATGAATAAGGACGAATTATGATATAAAATAGTGATGCATTTTGGACGTATCAACTGCCCCAAGCTTAGACCTCGCTTATCCCCAAGCGAAAACTGAGCTCGGTAAACCTGTCCACAAGTTTAGAGAGTGAAGTGTCAATAAATAGAATACAGATAAGAAGCATCATGATTTCTTCACCAAACTCAAACATCCTCAATAGCAATCTTCAACTCATAGGGCCCTTATGAAAGAGTAATAACAATTATAATCAAGAGTAGGGCTAAGGGAACTCATCAAATCATGGCAAACATGTCCTTTGGTCAAACAACAACTAATAGATTTTACTTTTTCTCTTTCTTTTTATATTTTGATGAGATCAATTGTAGCTTTTGAAAGAACATGTTGTTAGGCACGAAGTGAAAATGTTAACACAAAGTAAGATGTTTGCTTTAGCCAGGCTTAACAAACAACTTACTTATCAAATGATAATGTCAAAAAGGATGCGGTATGGCAGATCTTAATGCAGCTTTATATGAATGAATCCTTTTCACATCAAGTGTCTGCTCTCTTTAAGAATAAAAAGAAGTAGGAATAACTGACTCAACCTAAAACTTAAAGATAGGCCCTGCTCTAGGGAAGTAGGGAAAACTCATGTGCTATCCTTAAATCAAACAGAATGAAAACAAGTTTTGAGAGGTGCATGATTTTTCAATGAATGCTAATAGATAACTCAATTACTTCTCACATTGGACAAGTTTCAAGGAACGGCTCCCACACGGGGACGATCACATCCCCGCAATCTCCTTTGTTTATCACTGCCAAAGTTTTCTGATTTCTCATGAACAATGCGTGAAGGAGGGTTTGTTTGTTGTATTATCTTTTATGAGCTGGGCGCACTCATGCCAATTCCTCCTCGTATTAGGGGTTTGCAGATAGACATGCAATCCTGGGATAAAACTTGTCCAACTTAAGAAGATCATGAATTAACTACTACTTCCTCATGAGCTAAAACAGGGGCAAAAAATAGAAGATTTTGAACATTTAAGGATAACACATAAATTCTATACTTTAGGAGTGGTAGTTGAATACCACGAATAGGAAGGTATGGTGGACTCATATGGAAAATATTGGTTTCAGGGTATGGATGCACAAGAAGAATTACGCTTAGTACAGAGGTTTGGCTAGCAAAGACTTTGAGAGAATAGACAATTGATGATAACTTAGATGCAAAGTAATATAAAGCATAAACATTAAAATAAGCATAGCACATCAAGTTGTATTCCTTGTCAACATAACACTTCAAGCATAATAACATAAATGTTTTGGCTATGTCGCTACTTTGAGAAAATCATGCTTGTTGTTATGACCAAAGCTATGTTTGCCAAGATTAAATAAAGTTTTCAAAGCCATACCTGATATAAGGTCAATACTCCCATAAGAATCATCATAAGGTCGATTGCGTGAAGAGAATACCAAGTGCAGCGAAGGAATCTATAGACTTCTCATTACTATTCCATCATAGACGACTCCACACTCACGGATACATAGCTCTCCAAAAAGGAGTGATAGACCTCAATGCAAACACCTATTTTATAAGATAACTTCCCTAGACATGATACGACTCTACTTGACTCTAAAAGACAAAGATAAAGATACCGGGCAGTCCCCCAAGCTTGGGACAAGCTAAGGGGATGCCATTACCCAAGGAGATTTCACTCCTCATTCTTGTTGATGTTGATCACGTAGTCCTTGGCAAAGCGCTTCCATGGCAGCGGTTCTCCGGTCTCATATGAAGCTTCAGTCTCCAAGATCCTACACTCAGCACCCAAACCCATGCGCAGAAACTTTAGTTCATACTCACAGTTCTTGTTCTGCAGATCATAGATCTCTCCTTGAAGCTCGAACACTTTTTCTTCCAGCTCGTTGATGATTGACAACATCTCCTTCATCTCCTTATTGAAATGTGCTTTCAGCTCGTTGATGATGTCAAAGTTAGTTTCAACACCACGCTCGACCATCATCTTATACTTGAAGACTTCTTGCTCCACTTCTTCTAGCCTTGTCTGGACGCTCCCCTCCTTGATAGGTCCCTTCAGATCTTCTTGATGGAGGATACCGTCCTCCATCCGAACAACTTGAGGGTGCTTCTTCACCTCAGCGAGGTAAGGGTTGATGACGTTGACGATGAACTTGTCCTTGGGCGAACTTGGGGAAGCCATGGCACCTAGGTCTAGCTGAAAGATTTTCTGGCAGAAACAGATCGAAAAGAAAACACACGAAATCGCGAGATACGTTGCCGGAACAATCCGGAAAAATATATAGCAAAAAATTCTACACAGAAAGGAAGGTAACGTGCCAAAGTGGGGTCGGAGACGGACTCCTGGGTGCCCAGGCGGCCTGCCGGCGCGGCCAGGGGGTAGGCCGCGCCAGGGGCACGCCTGGGCCCCCTGGAGCTTGTCTCCGGCTCCACTTAGGCCTCAAATTTTCCTAATTTTACAAACACTCATAATATGGGATTTTTATGGCGGTTCGCGATGTTTCCTTACCGTAATACATAACTTTCCTTATTCTGCTTCTGCTGGTGTCTGAAACAGGGCTGCAACATGTTCTTCATGAGTTGTTGTGTATACCAAATCCACATCAACATTGACAGGGTCTCCTGCTATGTAATGCTTAAGTCTTTTCCCATTCACAACATGAGGTTTGGTGCCTTCAAAATTATTAATCTTGATTGCACCCGAGCGGTAGACTTCTTCAATATTAAATGGCCCTTCCCACCTGGAAAGTAGTTTACCTGGAGAAAACCTGAAACGGGATCTAAACAACAAAACTTTATCACCAACATTAAATTCACGTTTCAGAATCCTCCTATCGTGCCACTTCTTTACCTTTTACTTGAACATTTTAGCGCTCTCGTAAGCTTCACTTCTCCACTCATCTAGAGAAGTCAAGTTCATGAGGCGCTTTTCACCAGCTAATTTTGGGTCAGCATTAATCTCTCTAATAGCCCAGAAAGCTTTGTGTTCTAATTCTAATGGCAGATGGAAAGCCTTGCCATAGACCATCTTATAGGGAGACATGCCCATGGGGTTTTTGTAAGAAGTTATATACGCGCACAAAGCATGTCCTAACTTATTTGACCAATCTTTTCTGTTTCTATTAACTATCTTCTGTAAGATCAACTTGATCTCTATATTGGTGAGCTCAACTTGCCCACTAGTTTGAGGGTGGTACGGTGAAGCAATTCTATGATTGACATCGTACTTGGCTAAAGCTTTTATAAAAGCTCCATACGTAAAGTGTGAACCCCCGTTAGTCATGAGGTACCTGGGTACTCCAAACCTAGAAAAATTACATCCTTGAGCATTTTCAAAGATGTCTTGTGATTAGCACTTTCAGTGGGGATTGCCTCTACCCACTTGGTTACATAATCAACAACAACTAAAATGTGAGTGTACTTGTGCGAGGGAGGAAAAGGACCCATAAAATCAAAACCCAGCAATCAAAAGGCTCAATCACTAGAGAGTAATTCATTGGCATCTCATGCCTTCTACTAATATTACCAACTCTCTGACACTTATCACAGGATAAGACATAATTTCTAGCATCCTTAAAGAGAGTAGGCCAATAAAAACCTGATTGAAGAACCTTATGAGCGGTCCTCTCACCGGCATGATGTCCTCCATATGGACTATCGTGGCATTGTCTGAGAATGTCCTTCTGCTCGTGTTCCGGTATGCATCTCCTCACGATCCCATTTGGACCTTCTTTGAAAAGATGTGGGTCATCCCAAAAGTAATGCCTCAATTCATGGAATAACTTCTTCCTTTGCTGAAATGTTAAACCTGGAGGCAAAAACTTTGCAACGATAAAGTTAGCATAATCTGGAAACCAAGGATCGGAGAGAGATTGTACTATTACAACAACTAATTGTTCGTCTGGAAAACTGTCGTTGACTGGAATGGGATCATGCGGTATATCTTCCATCCTTGAAACATTATCCGCCACCAGATTTTCTGCTCCTTTCCTATCGACAATCTGCAAATCAAATTCTTGAAGAAGGAGTACCCATCGGATGAGTCTTGGTTTGACATCCTTCTTCTCCATAAGATACTTAATGGCAGCATGGTCAGTATGAATAATAACCTTAGAATCAACAATATACTTCCTAAGCTTATCACAAGCAAACACTACTGCTAAGAATTCCTTCTCAGTAGTAGCATAATTCTTTTGAGCACTATCAAGGGTTTTTCTAGCATAATATATAACATTCAATTTCTTATCAACCCTTTGCCCTAAAACAGCTCCATTAGCAAAATAACTAGCATCACACATAATTTCATAAGGTAAATTCCAATCATGTGGTTGTACTATAGGAGCTGTTATTAAAGCTTTCTTAAGAACTTCGAAGGCTTCCTTACAATCCTCATAAAAAACAAAAGGAACATCCTTCTGGAGAAGATTAGTGAGGGGTCTTGAAGTCTTAGAAAAGTCTTTAATAAATCTTCTATAGAAACCAGCATGACCGAGAAAACTACGAATACCTTTGATGTCCATTGGATAGGGTATCCTTTCAATTTCTTCGATCTTGGACATGTCCACCTCAATTCCCCTCTCGGAAATCTTGTGGCCAAGAACAATTCCCTCGTTGACCATAAAGTGGCACTTCTCCCAGTTAAGCACCAAATTTGTCTCCTCAGATCTCTGCAAAACTTTATTAAGGTTGTGGAGACAATGGTCAAAAGAGGTTCCATAGACGGAGAAATCGTCCATGAATACCTCCACAATTTCTTCATAAAAACCATGAAAGATAGCAGACATACACCTTTGAAAAGTAGCAGGGGCATTACATAAACCAAAAGGCATACGCCTGTAAGCATAAGTACCATAGGGACAAGTAAACGTGGTCTTCTCTTGATCAACAGTGTTAACATGAATTTGAGAGAAGCCAGAATAACCATCAAGATAACAAAAGTGAGTATTTTTGTATAACCTTTCAAGCATTTGGTCTATGAACGGCAACGGGTAGTGGTCCTTCCTGGTTGCCTTGTTCAGCTTCCTGTAATCAATACACATTCTATATCCAATAATAATTCTCTGAGGTATTAGTTCATTCTTATCATTAGGAACCACAGTTGTACCTCCTTTCTTTGGAACACAATGAACCGGGCTTACCCACTTACTATCAGCTATAGGGTAGATAATACCTGCGGCTTGAAGCTTGAGAATCTCAGTCCTTACAACATCCATCATTTTCGGATTCAACCGTCGTTGATGATCAACAACTGGTTTAGCATCAGGCTCAAGGTTGATGGTATGTTCAAAAATAGATGGACTAATCCCCTTAAGGTCATCAAGGGTATAGCCAATTGCACCTCGATGTTTGCGAAGTACTTCCAATAGTCGCTCTTCTTCATACCCTGAGAGGTTAGAATTGATAATAACAGGGTATACTTTCTTTTCATCTAAATAAGCATATTTGAGCGTATCGGGAAGAGGTTTAAGATCAAACACTGGATCTTCTTTTGGTTTCGATAAAATTCCCAAAGGCTCAACCGGAAGGTTGTGCTTTAGGATAGCAGGTTGTCTTAAGAATATTTCGTCCAGCTCATTTCTCTCCTGCATATGCAAATCATTCTCGTGGTCCTCCATATATTGCTGCAAAGGATCATTAGGAGGAATAGCAATGGAAGCAATATCTTTAATAATCTCATCGTTACTAGGCAAATTAGCACCACGAGGCTACTTAGAGAACTTAGAAAAGTTAAATTCATATGGCTCACCATTGAATTCAACAGAAACTTTACCTTTCTTGCAATCTATTATAGCTCCACAACTTCTGAGAAAAGGTCTACCGAAAATAATAGGACAAAAATTATCCCTTGCTGAACCAAGTACTAGAAAGTCGGTAGGATATTTTACCTTTCCGCATAAGACTTCAACATCTCTCACAATTCCAATAGGAGAGATAGTTGCTCTGTTTGCAAGATGAATAGTAACATCAACTTCTTCAAGTTCACAAGGTGAAATCTCACCCATGATCTCTTGATAAAGTGAATACGGGATAGAACTAGCACTCGATCCCAAATCGCATAACCCTTAATAATTGTGATCTCCTATTTTAACAGATACTACTGGAGTACCTGAAATTGGGCCTTTATTCTTGGCTGTGACAAGGTTAGTGGAAACAACACAAAAATTTATATTGGAATCTAAAGCATCATTTGTAACAAGATCCTTAACCAATGCAACTTGAGGATCGACCTTGATCTGGTCCTCAGGCTCATCAATTCTTGTCTCACTTTTATTTATTATGCCTATCACAAAAGAGTGTTCCCTTATCCTTGCGGGAAAAGGGGGATTTTCATATATAACTGCAGACAAAATAGGGTCAGCAACATGAATATCAGTAGGTAATTATTTGAAGGGTTTATGATGCTGATCCTTCTTCTTCCTAGAAGAGTCAACATGAGAGGCAAAGTCCTTACAAAAATCAATCATTAGATGGGAATCACGACCAATCTTAGAGCAAAAGGTATTAAAGTAATCAGTTTTCACATAGCTCTCTATATAATCATGCTCATAATTTATACTGGGTTCAATACCTTTATCTATTTCCCAATCTTCTGTATTCCTCTCGATCCTTTCAATGAGTTCCCATCTTTCTTCAACGCTTTTTGTCTGAAATACCCCACTAGAGGAGGCATCTAGCATCTCCTTATCCGGAGGAGAAAGTCGAGCATAAAAATTTGTAAGTATTATTTCCTTGGCGATCTCATGAATAGGACATTTGAGCATTAGGGATTTCTCCGTCACGAGATCTCTCTCAATTTATAGATTATAGATATAGTTTATGTCTCGATGAATTTCATGAAGAGGATAAAACTTGGTATAAAAGAGAGACATAAGCTCTTGCCAATCAAGCAAATGTGAGTTATCGAGAAGCTTATACCAATCTGAAGCTTTATCTATAAGCGATACGGAGAACAATTTCCTCATGACAAACTCGATCGATACACCTGCAAGCTTAAATAGTGAACATAGTTGTGACAAATATAGCAAGTGTTCACCGGGATGTCTGTCTCCTGCATAACGATTAGCCAAAACACAATCGATAATACCAGCTGGTATTTTATAAGGCACAATTTCAGTAGGGGGAGGAACAACCACCACATATGTGGGGCGTTTTCCCGCAAGAAACGATCCAATAGCTAGGTTGTTCATAAGGATAAAGAGCAGCAACAGAAAAATAAAAAAAGAAATATAAAAATTTCCTTACCAGCTTCACTTACCAATAGCGCTATGCTCCCCGGCAACGGCACCAGAAAATGGTAGTTGATAACCCACAACCGTAAGGGATCTATTGCAACATTTTCGATAAGTAAGAGTGTCGAACCCAACGAGGAGCGAAAGGTATTGATAAATGATTTTGGACAAGGAATAACTGCAAGTACTGAAAGATAACTTTTTAGGGGTTTTCAGTATAAGCAACAATAATACAAAAGCAAGAAAAGTAAATGGTGCTAAGGAGCAGCAGGTGGCCCAATCCTTTTGAGCAAAGGATAAACCTTGCAACTGAACTTCTAAAGACTAAAGCGTTCTTGAGGACACATGGAGAGGTAGTCATGCGCTTTCGCCATATTCCGCATTGATAACATGCTTTGTGTTGATAAGTGTTGAGTGGGTGGATCTATGCTAGCACACCTTCTAGACTAAGATAAGTGCACTCTTATGATTAAACAACTTCCAAGCATCCGCAAATACAAGGTAGAAATTAAGGCAAAGCCTAACCACAGCAATACGATCAAGGATCCATTATTTCCTTGTGCAAAAGTGTGCAAACTGGGGTTCAGGTTTCTGTTACTCTGGCAACCCACCGTAAGCATTCTTTATACACAACGTATTCCCCTAAGTCCTTAGTAAGGCGAAGTATTGAGTGTTCGACTCACACAACATCACTAGGAAAATAACAACACAACTTAAATATCAAACAACACATATTACTTCAACATCATATGACTACTAACAACAAGACTTCTCCCATGTACTCAAGAACTAAAGTAACTACTCACAAGACATAAAAGAGATCATGATCAGAGGTGATAAATAGGTGGTAAACAATCTGGTCATAATGATATTTCTCGAATAAAACTCAATAGCATTCACCACAAAGTAGTAATCAACACCGATAGAGTAGAGAGGATAGATAGTACGAGTTACAACGCAAGTTGCAATTGTGAGATGAGATTGGATGAAGATGAAGATGGTGCTGATGTTGGGGATGATGTTGATGATGATCTCGATGATGCCTGTGACGATGGTGATGACGATGGAGCTGATCTCCCCTTCCGGGAGGTGATCTCCTCAGCGGAATTTTCCCGCCGGAGAGCCCTTTTCTTCTCTGTAAGTTTCCGCCATAGAGCGGCGGAGGAACTCCGTAAAAACTCCTCTTTTTTAGGGTTTCCGGATGACGAAGAGTATATAGGCGAGAGGGGGGGAGCCTGGGGTGGTCCCAGGGTTCCAGGCGCCCTCCCGACGCGGCGAGGATGGGGGCCGCGTCAGGTGGCCGCCTGGGCACCCTGTGCCCCCCTCTGGTCCCTCTTTTGCATGTCTTCGTCAATCCTCTCAAAAACACCATCCGTAGATTTTCAGGTAATTTGGACATTTTCTTCTTCAGCAACTCCGCGTCCACTTTTTACCGCTGAATCATGCGTCTGCTGCTTCGGCACCGGAAAGTTGCAAACTGTATAAAACAAGCCAAAACAACATAAGAACATCATCGTAATGTGAAATATATCAATGAATAAGGACAAATTATGATATAAAATAGTGATGCATTTTGGACGTATCAGACCTGCCGTTGCATGGACGGGAAGAGGTTAAATCAAGGATTGATGGATATCAAGTCAGTTGATGGCCAGCATGGATTCCGCCGAGACATCTATCATAGGAGATACTTAGAGTATTAGATAAATCTTATGTAATCATTATAGTATGAACATTTAGTTGTGTGTCTTGCATCCCGCGAGACAAAGTTATTCATGTAATGAGACAAGTAACTTGTTCCATCTTTATGAATAAAAGTGTGCTTATACTTTGATTACGTCTTGATTTATGATATGATAGAAAACATTTATAATACTGCTATTATTGTCAAGTAATATTCAATTTTAATGATAAAGTTGTCTTGATTACAACAAGTCAAATATTTGATTTCATAAGGTGATTTCATAATTGATGAATTCATTAAATGTACGATCTATTAACTTGTTAGTTCATTATCAAATAAAAGTCATAACTTGATTGCATGAGATGGATTAGATACATGATCTATGAACCTCTGCAATAAATATGACCATAACAAGGTTCTAGCAAGCAGAACTTGTGCCAATAATTATACATAAATGATGTACTAAATGGGCACATGAGTTATCATTAAAGACTTCATATGATTAATTGAAAGTTGTATTCAATTGAGATCATAAAACTGAGATTCAGGAATCACAGTGTGAAGTAGAATATAAGGATACAAATCACTACGCTATCCGAGTGATAAGTATTAAAGATGACATAATGGGAGACTTGTGGAAGTTGTACCACAAATTACGATGGAAGTTTAAAGTGCTAGACTACTTAAACCATTCTTAGTCATACTAAATTGTAGTATGGTCTACACGTTCTTTCCCCTTGCACTAAAATTATTAACGAACAAGGTTGTTTAATTCATTAAGTTAAAACACCCACTTCATGAATAGGAAACCATCCTGAATCTAATGAGACAAGATAGCTCCATAATTGATGGTGTTATAAGGTTTCTTAAAGAAAAAATTTCTTTGTGATAAAGCTACAAGCAATTGAAATTACATATTCTCCCCGAATAGAAAAATTTGTGTTGCTTGATTGGTAGTGCGAGAAGAAGTCTCTCGAAACGGATCTAATGGGAGATAATGGAAACTTTGACCAAGGTATTGGACCTTGCCTTCAGAATATCAGAGTATTGCAACGGAAGCATGTTCCGCTGTAATGGCGCTATATAAGGAAGGATATGCCAAAGACGATTGATCTTGGTATATGAGTGTAAGGCCCGATATGCGGTACTGTTCCAGATCTAGATGTTTCCATCCAGATCCGGGGACGAAGCACATATCGGTCCCACCGCGACATATGACGAAGTCATATGCCCGGGATTACCAACATGATATCACAACATTACAGATACAAGGATACAACATCTCATACAATCGGCATACAACTGCCTCAAATACAATACAACCGTGGAAGGTACATGTCTGAGTACAGACTACAATCAAATGCCTACTGGCAAAGAGAAAAACATCGATCCCCATAACCACACGGGTCCAGGCCCTCCGTCGGGATCCGCCTAACTAGTCGTCGTTGAGTCTCCACGTGAAACGTCGATCACCATACCTGTTGTCGATCAAGAACCCTGAAAAGAGTCTGGGGGTAGTATCATGAGTACAGAAGTACTCAGCATCCAACTGTAGTGGTCAACTGACCCAGCAAGGACTTCATCACTCGTCATTCTAGGACAACTAGTAGTTTACGGTAAGGATGGGGTAAGTGGTGAGGTTGCTGCCGCACTAGCATTTATGAAGTGGCTAACGATCTAGAGAGTAAGATAAGAAGCCAAGCATTCGATGAGGAATCGCCTCCAACAAGTCTGCTATCCACCTACTTACGCAAACATAACACCTATCCTATCCTTGTCCTCCTCTTTGCATCCCGACGAAGAAGAAGCAGTCAAGGCACACACACGTTGATCAAGTTATATTAATATTATCTCAGTTGTTGTTGTCTATGAACAAGGAGTAGGTCTCAAGTCGTCCATAACCGTGGACATGGCTTCTCGAAAAGGTATAACCCTACAGGGGTGTACCAACTGCCCATTACAAGGCTCCGCACGCACGCCCATCTCTCTCAGTTGCTACCCATCACAGGCAACCATTTTATGATTTAGTTCCGAGAGATCCAAAACGACAGGTCCCTCTAACTAACAACGCACAAATCCGGGTGGCCCCCGGGGAGTCGACACCCAATCCAAAGGCCGGTCGCGCTATCAGATCGGACTCTTCTGGCTGGACGAGGTCGGGGTAACTAACCCATCACTGTGGGTACCCCTCGAGATTCCAGGTTTGGACCAACAAAGGAACTCTGTCTCCGCTGGCCCGAGTTGTTTGAAAATCTGCTGGGAGCTCACCAGTCACACACACGGTTTTCAAATGGTAAAACCAGCTTGGGCCACCTCTAGAAATGTTTGAAGCTAGGTAGGTAAGAAAAGGGGACCCCATAGCATCCCACACACGGTTAGGTACGCTCAGTCTTAAAACCAATACCCGAAACTTGGGTCCTAGGTGACTCGAACGGAACAAAGCGTCGGGGCGAGATAGCCTAGACCTTCCATCGTTCGTCGAGTATAGTCAACATTATAATAATCATATCATCCACAACAATATAATAATGTGATATCCCAAACCAAGGAGTAACAGGGTAACATCGTAGCATCCTAAGCATGCATACTAAGCAGGGGCTGAGCAACAAGCAAAAGTAACATAGCAGTACATGGTTTGCTGGGAAGGGACATGGCTGTATCGGTTTGAAAGAGGCTGTAAACATGTGGTAGGATCAAACATCGAGCCTAACCTATACTAGCATGCAAACTGCTGGTTGAAATAGAATGGATCATAAGTAATGTATAGTCCTTGACTGTTGATAAGTCGGGTTCCGAAGGTGTAGTGGATCGCAAGCTCGCATCGTCTCCGAGAGGTACCCGCGGAAGCACACAAGACGATATATAATGGATATCACTCAACGAGCAAGCAACTATTACTACAAGGCAAACACGAGCAAGCATCAACAAGAAGCCAACACGAGATATCGCACCTACTGTCGAGAGCGGTTACTAACAGGTTAAGTGGAGTACTCGTCACACACGACGATACAACACATTTAGAAGGGTTCGAGTTGTTTAGCTACAGGTGATCAACAAATGTTGTTAACATGGTAAAGCACAGAAGCACGGCATAGCACACAAACATGGCAAGAGGTGAAGAATAAGATATACTATCTAATCTAGTCACTTTAAGTGGGGGGTAAAACCTATACATGGCAAACTATGGAGGACCCCACGATAAATATTGCATTTGGTACCTTTTTTCCCTAAACAATATTTTATTATTTTTATTAGCAAGCAAGAGCAGCATAAACACAATTTGCATGCAATTCTAGTCAAGTTACATATAAGGCACACTCCAAACGGAGTTACGGTTAAAAAGATATGGCAATTACAGTTTATAGTGGCAGGCAGGGTAATTAGCAGGTAAACAACATGTAAACAAAGTCAAACATGGCAAAGGAGCACATTTTATTAAACTACATGAAAAACTAAGAAACTTTCATGTTTAAAGCGTCGCGATCCGAGCTACGAGCTAAAAGATACAAGCATCGCAAAAAAATACAATCTGCAATTTTTATTAAACCAGAAAAAGAAAAAAAACTACTGGGCCGAAAGCTACTGCAAACGGGCCTAAACAGAGGTGAGCGCGGATTAATTAAATAGCGCTCAGGCGTCAGATAGCACATGGGCCGAGCCCAACAAACAAATCACAAAAAAAGAAAAGAGGTTGGCTCACCTAGTGGGCCAAGCCCAGGTCGCAGGGGGGTGGACCGGGCCGCGGGACAAGGTCGGCCCACCAGGCGGCTACGGCGGCTGGATCGGGGCGCCCGACCTCCCGTCGGCCATGGGGCGGTTGCGGTCGCAGCGTCCGGCCTCAGGCGAGGGGCGGCGCGGCGAGGAGGAGCGCAGGGCACGCGGCGGCGGCCGGGATCCCATCGGATCCGGCGGCGAGGCGGCGGAGGAGGGAACCTCCAGGGGGCGGCGAGCTCTTCCTGCGGCATCCACGACCCGGCTTGGACCTGGCTCTCCATGGCCGGCGATGGGAGGACCCGCAGAGGGGAGGAAAGAGAATGTGAGGTGGCGCAAGAGGAGAGGGAAGGAGGGAGAGGGGAGGAGAGGCTCGCGGTGGCCGGCAGCCGGCGGAGGCGGTGGTGAGCCCGCGTCCACGGCGTGGAGGCGGCGTCCACGAGAGAGAGAGGAGAGACGGAGGCTGGAGGGTGACGTGGCACATCCAAGGCCGTCAGATCGGCCGATCTAACGGTCCAGAACCCATTGGGCTGGATCCCAGATCTGGATTTAGGGTTTGGACAAAAATTGGGGATTTTTGGGGCAAAGTGGAGGGGGTGGCTGCAATTATTGACTAGGGAAACCCTAGAAAGAGGTGGGAGTGTGGTGGTATATATATAGCTCCGGTGGCTAGCAGTTTGCAAAAACATCCCCGATTTTTCTCTCTCGCGCGCGGTGTTTACGTTTCTGACCGCCGGGGGTCCGCAGTACCTCCGATTCGGGTAAAACTTTGAACTGCGCCATCAGCGCGTCGAGCCGGCGGCGTTCACCTCGCGTTGGAACCGTTCCGAGAACACTTTCCGGTGCACTATAGAAATAACCCGTTTAATTATTAAACGGGGGTTTTTCGTTCCGTTGGCTGCTCTGGTCTCGTGCGGGTTTTCGCGACGGTGATTGGGTGAAACTCGGTGTCGCAAGGTCGAGTGTCAGGGTGGCAAGGGTCGGTCTCCGTCCGGTACGAGATTAGAGGGGGAAAAATAATCGCCGATTGGTAAATCGGGGATGCAAACACCGCAAACAAATCAGATAATCAAACAATTCACACTGAAAACAAAATTTTTAATTTTTGTGAAATCTAGGCGGTTACAATGAGTTGAAGCCTTAGTTGAATTTAGAAGGTTGTCATGAATACGTTCTGTACAGAACAATAATCATGAGTCTTCTTAATAAAACAAAAGGAATAACATTGCTTGAAACGCAAAGGAATGATGGTAGCCTAGAACACGAGGAGAAATGAAATAATATTAAGTTGCATACAGGATGGCTCACGTCCTGTGAAATAAATGGTTATTTCATATTCCCGATAAACTGGAAAGTTATTGAGAATAATGTAACATGCATAAGGCATTATTTGGCTCATGAAAATTTTATGACCAAAGTTCAATATTGATTGACTACGGAAACGTAGGAATGCTTTAATCAATAAAATATTTCATTTACACTATAATAAGGCCATAGCCTGGAATTGCATCTCATTCAAATTGGGATTTGAAAGTGAATTGCAATAGGCATGACAAAAGTTTGTTTCGTTAAATGAATGGACTATAGTACCTCAAGATAGGAAACCCTCAACCTTGAATTGATCAAGTGATTTTTTGTGGATGACCAAAATATTGAGTGCGCCTGCAGTTTCATGAAACTGAATGAGAGCTTTGAAGACTTCCAGAAACTTAGAATGCAGAGGGCATTTTCTGAGTGGGAGCTTTGGGAGCATTGTCATTATGTAAGACATAGTAACAATACAATGACTTGATGAAAGCTGAACCACAACTATATGAGTATATGATGGATATATTTGAGTGGGAGCATGATCGTTATCTCAGACATGCATGTTATGACATATGTGGAGAACGATCACGTGTATGTATATATGGACATGCGAATGATATATGTATATGGAGAATCGTCTCATATGCACGTATATGCATTATGATATATATATTTGGGACACCTAGGTGCTTGGGCACCTTGATTGGTATAAGGTATGTTTTCTTTGTTTCCTAATTGCATATTAATTCTAGGTATTAATACATACCTTACTTAAAAAGGTACATTAATTCTAGGTATTAATACATACCTTACTTGAAAATGCATTAATGCATACCTCTTTAATGAACGAAATCAAGATATGATCCAACAGTTTGTAAGCAAGGTGCCTGGGCACCTAGGTGTCCCAAATGGGTGTCCTATATATATATATATAACATAAGGTAGATATAACGCCGGATTACAAGAATCTTCCTTTATATGAAGTACTAAACACATCACACGTTGAGATCTATAGTGATAGATACGTATGATGAAACAAAGAAAAGTTGGAATAATCTTCTAGACAAGAAAAAGGTTCTTGTGGCTAGAAATTATATAACGTATGAAATCCAAATATCACAAGCAATATCTTGATGAAAGAATAGAGATGCACCATGTACTAGGACATGTGATCTCATATGTACTTTGACATATGATTCTACCATATAACATGCATTGTGAATCCAACAACAGAATGACTCAATCTTGGAAGAAGAACAAATTCCGATGTGCTTTAGGAGTAAAACACAGAATCTGAATAAAGTCCATGAATTCAGTATATGAGGAATATTGAGGACTATGCTCTAAACTATAGAAAGATAATAGACTTGAATGTAATGCAAGATTAAAATTGCAAGCATATTATGGGCCTATATGGAATTAGAGACATCACCAAATACATGAAAGAAATGTGAGAAAGATTCACGGCACTACAAACATAATACTACTTAAGAAAGTAGACGTATGGATAAAAGCTTGGCGTAAGAAGGTTAGACTTCTGGATGAGTGTATTTCCCAATATATGTGACACTGGATAAGTCTTCTGAATACTGAACCAAAGGATCACTAAAGGATACTGCGAAATAATAGTCTCACTCTCCCGGGAAACTTATATCCAACCATTATATGATAATGAGTGGCATGTCAAACTAGTTGACCTATACCAGTTGTAAAGGAAACATACGAATCTTAATTGGTGCAGATCGTTGACGAACCCTCTTCCATGAGCAAGCATGATCAATGAACACTTATGCGATAAGCTGATTATGATCGGGAAAATGCGGCTAGATTATTAGCACTCTAGTGCAAGTGGGAGACTGTTGGATATATGCTCTAGAGGCAAATAATATATGATTATTACAATATATCTAAGCAAGTTCATAACCAGTTTCATACCGTCCTAGAACTGTATCAGTGAAACAATGATACAGGTGTGGTTTAGAAAACCCCAGAGTTCCTAGTTAGCCTCTATATCAATAACTAGTTCATGGTCAACATGATGGTTGTGGTTTCGCGATCATGGACAATTAAGTCTCTTGAATATGAGGTCACCTCATTGGATGAGTGACGTGAAGAACATTACCCAAAGTAAGCATTACATCATGATCAATCTTATGAAGGTTCAGTGTTGTAATTACATAACATAGTAGACCGTTCCTTTGACTGTGAGTACGTGCATAATTGCTATCTTCCCAGATGCTTTGACTTACATCCCACCACCTGACTGAAATATGCGGGTCATAACGGTTGTATCTTGGGTATTCCGTGGATATATGTTGAGGAGTATTGTTACAAGAGCGGGATTTTTCAATCCATGTGATGGATAAATACTCAGGGCCCACTCGGTGAGATTCCATCCATAAAGCTGCTGATGGCTTCTCGCCCCTCGTTGGTTACCCCAAGTGGAAGGTTTGAGATGCAGTGCAGCAGCAAGTTTACCTCGGTGAAGATACCAAGGTTATCGAACCAGAAGGACTCAGGGGATACAAGTAGGTGGCAACGTCGCCAGAAATTGCTTCCTGACTAGGGTGTTGTCGTGGACCAGCACACAGCAACAAATAACTTTGCTCCCAACGAGTACAGAGGAGTTATCAATTCCTCCGGCCTTGTCGTTTACAAAGGATCAACGCAAGAGATAAAAGGTGCAAAGGAAAGTAAAAGCTGAAAGTAAATTGAGGGTGTGAACAATAATGTGAAGATGGACCGGGGTCCCGTGATTTTCACTAGTGATGTCTCTCTCCCAAAAGACGATAAAAGTGCTAGCGAGGTAAACAAATCACAGTTGGGAAATTGACAGGATTATGAAGGAACCGCAATGCTAACTATGCTGCAAAGAAAGGAAGGGCTCAAAAGCAATGGGCAGTACGCCAAGGTAAGTAGACCGAAATCCATCTGCATCTACTACGAATCATCCACCTTGAGATATCTATCCAGAACATCTCGCTGGTATTAAGTTGCGAATCCCACCCAAAGTGTAAACTCAAAGCAACAGACAACTGCATTAAAAGAACTTTGCATAAAGTAAACAATCCTTGCACCCGCAGTTACAAGCACCGTTGTTTTATCCCTGGTGGCAACATCACATCCCCTAGTCTCATGTTTCTGTCACTCACGCTAGACATCAAGGGGCTGAACCCACAATCGATCATAACGCTCTCTCTTGGAGTTGCAAATAAAATACTTGGCCAAGGAAAATACCGCAATGGAGAACATGCAAGAATTTACTCAAGAACAAAATATAAAAGAGAAGAACCAAATATATTACTCATCAAAATCTGAACATAGTCTCATAATCCATCAGATCCCAACAAACTCAGCATAGCAACAACATAAATTACATAGATGCCTTGATCATGTGAGGAAGCTCACGAGGACTCGAAAGTGGAAGCACAAAGGGGGGAGAGATTCATCACATAGCCACTGGTCACGGACCCATGGTCCAAGGGGGACTACTCATGGCACATCCGGGAGGCGTCCATGGCTATGGATGGTCTCCCGAAGGGGGTTCCTCCTTCCGGCAGGGTGCCGGGGAAGCTTCTCCAGGCAGCCCCGATCTTGAAACGGCGGCGGCGGCGGTACAGAGGGGAGTTCGCGAGAAAGAGATCGATATTAGGGGTTTCCACCCCGAGGGGTAAATATAGGCAAAGGGGGGCATCGACGGGACCCACGAGGCAGTCAGGAGGGTCCCTGGCGCGGCCCCACCCGCCCTCCTGGCTGCCTGGTGGTGGCCCCCCTTCCCTCTCTTGGTGATTCCGGAAGCTTCTGTTGCGCTGATTTTTTTTATTTTTTTTCCCGGAATTTTTGGAGCACTTTTAATGGCCGGAAAACCTGAAATACAAAAACAGCAGAAAACAAAAACTAGCAACTGGGTGCACTGAGTTAATAGGTTAGTCCAAATAGGTTCAAAACTGGATGAAAGTTCAAGCAAAACATGGCAAAGTCACACAAAACATGCATGGAGCAAGAAGAAATTATTGATACGTTCGGGACGTATCAACATCCCCAAGCTTAATTCATGCTCGTCCTCGAGTAGGTAAATGGTAACAAGCATAATTTCTATGGTGACATGCCACACAACCAAATAAGGAATTTTAAGTAAAGCAATCAAAGCATGCAATTCAATTCAAGTCTCAACAAGCAAGAGTCTATATTAGCATTGACACAAGTAACAAAAGAACAAAAGGTGCAAGAGCTCTTGCTGTCCGTGACTCGAATGTCTCCAAATGGTGTTTGCGTGCAAGCAAGGGACTGGGAAGAAAGAGAAAAAAGGTTGTTGAGAACAACTATCTACTAAACTTTCAAACTTGGTCTCCTTTGGATTCTTATCTGGACTCGTCCCCAGACCACTAGCCAGGTACAAGTCAAACTGATCCACTCCCTTTCGACATGTTGAGCACTCATGCAATGGATGAGCGTGAGCAAGAAAGTTGACACCTAAAAGGCGAAACAGAAAGAGGGTGGAGGAGGAAGACAAAAAGGTGTCAAAGGCTCACATCAATGAGGAGAATCATAGGCGAGAGAAGGCCATATGATAGATATGATGTGAGGAGTAGGGATTGCCATACAACGGATGCACATGTGAGCTAAAAGCTCTCCAAGGGAACTAGTGGGGGTGCATCTAACTTGCTTGCTCAAGAAGACCTAGAGCTCGTTTGAGGAGGCTCATCATTGGAATATACAAGCCAAGTTCTATAATGTGAAGGGTCCCCACATAGCTATATGCATGATGATGATCTCTATGGAGTACAAGGGATAGAAGATGAAGTACTAGTGTGGATCTCTCAAAAGGAATAGTAGCATGCCCCCTTCTCTCTTTTTATTTTTTTCTTTTCTCTGTTTCTCTTTTTTATATTTTTTGTTGGCCTCAATGGCTCTTTCTATTTAACTCTCATTTTTCATATTTGGGATCTTTTGATTTTGTCCTCTTTGGGATCTTTTCCTCACTTTAGGGGCAATACTCTATATTTTACAAGAATATAGGAGATCTTTCACACTTTACAAAGGTACTCACATAAAGAAAATGTAACTATCATGATGCAAATGTATGCCTCTGCCAGGGTAGCAGGATATGCAATGATACTAGCACTTCATGTAGCAATGATTAGGGCAAGGCCCAACTAGCATGCGGCTCATCGATCAAGCAAGTAGCATGTATGACATGAAGATCAAGTCATGAGAAGGTGGATGTTGCATGGCAATGTTACTCGGAAAGGCTATGGAAATGCCTTGTAGGTAGGTATGGTGGCTGTTTTGAGGAAAGATATAAGGAGGCTTATGATGACAGAGCGTATAATGCACCGGCGAAGTATGCGCCAATTCTCGAGGTGAGAAAGGGCAGTGCACGGTACCGAAGAGGCTAGAAAAAGTATAGGTGGGTGGAAGTGTCAACTTTCGAATACTCAAATTAGTCCGAAGAACTCATGCACTTATTATCGGTAACTCTCAATCTAATCAGGAGGTTCACAAAGAGACAGGTACCCCGAGGAGGAGTGTATGGGGGTTTGGTTATCCTTGCGCATCCTCGACTCATGGTACGTGAGTGTACTCTAATATTCGAACCCTCCAGAGGTTAGTGATCCATCTAGTAGCTAGAGTTCTCAATAGGGGTTTTTTGGTTTTCGAAAAACACACGGATTGCCAAAAATATGACATCTATCACTAATAGGCAAGAGCTCTTGACACCTTAAGTTCAAACATTACTCTAGTCAATACCTCAAAACTATTGCAAGTTACTACTACAAAGAGAATAGCAACTTTAACTACCTACTTTCAGTCAAGACACAGAACTTAGTGCAACAAGCAAACTCTCTAACAAGATAAAACATGCAACCTATAGAAAGTTCAACCTAAGACAAAAGAAAGCTCTAGAAAAACTAAAGCACTACAACTAAACAGAACAACGGCTAAGAAAAGTAAAAGAACAGCTCACAGCTAAAAGAATAAGCATGCAAATCCTATGAGGAGTTCTAGTTCAAGCGGAGCGTGAATCTCTCCCACACAAAAGAGTAAGTTGGGGTCTAACTTGTTACTACAGCAAAGAAAGCAAAACAAACCTAGAAAAGTAAAGAGCGAGACGCTCCAAGCAAAGCACATAACGCATGAAGTGATAAAAATATAGTGCAACGAGGGACAAACTGATGATTGTTGATGACGAAGGGGATGCATCAACGGCATCCCCAAGCTTAGACGCTTGATTATCCTTGAATATTTATTGGGGGTGCACATGGGCATCCCCAAGCTTGAGCGTTTGACATTCTTGAATCTTCTTTCATCATCCTCCATCGCGCACTTGAAAACTCCCTTCATACATAACTCATTGTAGGCTGATTAGAGAGGTTAGTACCCTAATAAAATAATTTTCCTCTACTGGAAATAAAAATTTCCAGGAAGAGCTACTGTTTCTCTTGCCTTCCCAAAAAAGTTTGCAAAGAAAAAGCAAGCTTAAGGATTGAAAAACTGCGAAAAGAAAAACCGGGGCAGAAGCTGAGAAAAACAGAACAGTAGAGAAAGGAGAATTTTTTCGAGGTACTTCTGCAACTCAAATAAAAAAACTTTGAACATACGCCTAAAAGGTAATTGTATGGAGCATGCTGTCAAAAAAATTCAGATCAAAAATATGATCTGGTGATTTATTGAGAATTTTTCCGTCAAGCAGACAGAATCTGTTTCTGGACAGGAAGCACCAACTTTTGACCTTTCTTGCAATTTGAGGCTATACTTGGCACAAAGCTTGAAAAGTAAAGATACAATGATGTTGCTACAGTAGTAACAATCATCAAGACCACTAAGAACAGAACTAAAGCAAAAAGAAAAACCTAAATTCGTTGCGGGCTGCCTCCCGAAAGCGCTTCTTTAGAGCCATTAGCTAGGCTTAAAGTACAAGATCAAAGTTCTCAAAAATCATCGGAAGGTTCACCAAGGATTTCAAAAGGGTTTTGAATAAGCTCATCCTTGTTCTTCCGAGGGAAGAGGTACGTACCTTTTTCCTTACCACGCAAACGTATTTGTCCTTTACCTATATCAATGAAGCCTTTCATTGCTCGGAGGAAGTCCCTTCCGAGCACTATATTTTCTTTGTTGGCCTTCATGATGGCAAAGTCAATCTCTACACTCCTTTTAAGAAACATGACCTGGACATCTTTTAATATTCCCTGGATCTCAGAAATATCACCATTAGAATGTTCATGGAAAGATGGAAATTTTTCCATGCTTGCAAGGTACAAAGAATCATAAATAAAGCTTGGCATTATAGAAATTTATCCAATGTCACAAAAAGGAAGGAAGTTTTGATTAGAGATAACAACCCTAACAAAAGGCTCCCAGTCATTTTCTATTTCCAAAATCTCCTCTCTAGGGGGATTTAACTTCTCTACTTCTTTTAAGTCTAGAGTATCAAGTCTCTTCTCAATAATAGCAATTCTGTCTACAACAGTGTTAAGACCATCATAAACAAAATAACCAGATAAACCATGTATAATTTCAAGAGCTCTAGCTTAATCACACTCTAAAAAGTCTCCTTCAGCTATAAGATCAAGAGAGTGCTTACACCACTTAAAAAGGCCAAAGTAAAAATTTCTAAGCACAATTCTTATAGGTAACCAAGGCATATTTGCCTTATGTGCTTCAGAAATTCTATCCCATGCCTTCTTCATATTCTCCCCGTTCCTTTGATGGAAATCCAAGACTTCGGATTCCCTCATAGTACCAACTCCTAACATACTTAACCACACAAGAAGGGTAACAGGTATTTTTGGTATTTTTGATTAGGGACACAAAAGTAAAAACTGAAAGGTAAACTAACAAGACTAAAAAGCAAAGGTAAAAGATAGTGTGCAACTCCCCTATCTTTTAGACTTGAGTCCCCGGCAACGGCGCCAGAAATTTTCTTGATGGCTTCTCGCCCCTCGTTGGTTACCCCAAGTGGATGGTTGGAGATGCAGTGCAGCAGCAAGTTTCCCTCGGTGAAGATACCAAGGTTATCGAACCAGTAGGACTCAGGAGATACAAGTAGGTGGCAACGTCGCCAGAAATTGCTTCCTGACTAGGGTTTTGTCGTGGACCTGCACACAACAACAAATAACTTTGCTCCCAACGAGTACAGAGGAGTTGTCAATTCCTCTGACCTTGTCGTTTACAAAGGATCAACGCAAGAGATAAAAGGTGCAAAGGAAAGTAAAAGCTGAAATTAAATTGAGGGTGTGAACAATAATGTGAAGATCGACCGGGGTCCCGTGATTTTCACTAGTGATATCTCTCTCCCAAAAGACGATAAAAGTGCTAGCAAGGTAAACAAATCACAGTTGGGCAATTGACAGGATTATGAAGGAACCTCAATGCTAACTATGCTGCAAAGAAAGGAAGGGCTCAAAAGCAATGGGCAGTACGCCAAGGTAAGTAGACCGAAATCCATCTGCATCTACAACGAATCTTCCACCTTGAGATATCTATCCAGAATATCTCACTGATATTAAGTTGCGAATCCCACCCAAAGTGTAAACTCAAAGCAACAGAAAACTGCATTAAAAGAACTTTGCGTAAAGTAAACAATCCTTGCACCCGCAGGTACAAGCACCGTTGTTTTATCCCTGGTGGCAACAACACATCCCCTAGTCTCATGTTTCTGTCACTCAAGCTGGACATCAAGGGGCTGAACCCACAATCGAGCATAACGCTCTCTCTTGGAGTTGCAAATAAAATACTTGGCCAAAGCAAGTACCGCAACGGAGAACATGCAAGAATTTTCTCAAGAACAAAATATAAAAGAGAAGAACCAAATATATTACTCATCACAATCTGAACATAGTCTCATAATCCATCAGATCCCAACAAACTCAGCATAGCAACAACAGAAATTACATAGATGCCTCGATCATGTGAGGTAGCTCACGAGGACTCGAAAGTGGAAGCACAAAGGGGGGAGAGATTCATCACATAGCTACTGTTCACGGACCCATGGTCCAAGGGGGACTATTCACGGCACATCCGGGAAGCGTCCATGGCTATGGATGGTCTCTCGGAGGGGGTTCCTCCTTCCGGCAGGGTGCCAGGGCAGCTTCTCCAGGCAGCCCCGATCTTGAAACGGCGGCGGCGGCGGTACAGAGGGGAGTTCGCGAGAAAGAGATCGATATTAGGGGTTTCCACCCCGAGGGGTAAATATAGGCGAAGGGGGGCATCGAGGAGACCCACGAGGCAGTCAGGAGGGTCCCTGGCGCGGCCCAGGGTGGGGCCATGCCACCTGCCCTCCTGGCTGCATAGTGGTGGCCCCCCTTCCCTCTCTTGGTGATTCCGGAAGCTTCTATTGCCCTGATTTTTTATAGATTTTTCCCAGAATTTTTGGAGCACTTTTAATGGCCGGAAAACCTGAAATACAAAAACAGCAGAAAACATAAACTGGCAACTGGGTGCACCGAGTTAATAGGTTAGTCCAAATAGGTTCAAAAGTGTATGAAAGTTCAAGCAAAACATGGCAAAGTCACACAAAACATGCATGGAGCAAGCAGAAATTAGAGATACGTTTGGGACGTATCAGCTGCGCAGCGTGTGACTAGGTCACGGGGATGAATATTACGGGAACGAGTGAATAAGGATTTATCATAACGAGGTTGAACCAGATATATGATGTCAATGATCGAAACTCGTACTAATCCAGTATCGCTGACAAAGGGAATGCTATACGACGTAAGGTCCAATCGGCATTGATATCCGGAATGCACAGGGGTCATTTTGAGCATCCAGGTCCCGCTGATGATCATTGACCGTAGCCTCATATCGGTCATGACTGGAGTGTTCTCGGACCTTAGGGTAACACACTTAAGGGCTCGATGAAATCGGAGACCTTTTCGGAACTATCGGAGTTACCAGAAAAGTTCCGTGTTGACCCGAAGGAGTTTCGGAGTGAACCGGAAGGTGTTCCGGAGCACTTGGAGAAGGAATAATATGTTTTAGTTATTAATTAATTGAATTAATAATTAAAAAACATTTTATTTATAATTAAAAAGTTCTATGGGTCTTATTTATGAAAGAGGCCCATTAGGGGAAATAAAGGGAAAAAGAAAAAGAGAGAGAGAGCGGGAGGCGCCATGGGCCCTAGGGCCCATGAGGGGTGCGCCCCCCTCCTCCCTTGTCCGGCCACCTCCCCCTAGCAAGGGACTTTAGTCCCACATTGCTAGGGGAGAGGGGTTGACTCCCTCCCCTCTACCTATATATAGATGGGGATGGTGCAAATATTTAATACACATAAATTCGTGAGAAAATAAATATTACTCCGAATTGAGATCGGTTTTCTCCGGTCTTATCCCCTTCCTCGTCTCTTCCATGGTGGGCTCCCTAGTGTGATCTTGTAGTGGAATTGAGGCATCTCTGCTAGAATCGGAGGTCGTCGTGCTGCCGAAGCTCCGTCCTGAGGTCTGCTTCCGCCTCCTTCACTGGATCGAAGATCGGAGGTCGTCATCGAATCTCGTACGTGTGCGAGTACTACGAGGTGCTACACGTGTGGCACTACACCCATCCGGGTGCTAACACAGCCAGGGGGTTGTGAACCTTGATCGACTTAATCAACCACGTTTGCGGGAATGTTTCCCGTGCAACGGACTACACCCCGAGGTATGTTATTCCACACTCCTTTCCGTTACGGTAATACGGCTAGCTAGATCTTGGGTTATGGGAAACGCTAGTTAGGAAAAATTTGTGTTTTCCGCCGCGAACCCCAACAGTGGTATCATGAGCTAGGTCTATGCTTAGTATTACTGTACGGATAGAACACATCGGGGATGTGGGCGTTGATTGTATGATTGTTACCCTCCCACGTGTTCTTGTTCACATCTGCGGCATCGTTTGATGAAGCAGCTCCCGACCGACCTTACGCGTACTCTTACGCGAGACTGGTTCCACGCTTGACATAGGGCTTGTACCGTATAAAGTGGCTCTGGGGGGTGTCTGTCTCTCTACTTTAGCGGATGTGGAATTTGCAACGGAGGGCCCCGTGCGGGGTGTAATAGAGACAATCGTATGGTTGACGTTGTGGTTGACTCGTAGGTTAAAACCTATTTAACTATGAAAGCCCTAGCAGCCACGTAAAACTTGCAATATACAACTAGATCGTCTAAACTTTGTATTGCCAAGTGGGGGCTATCGTTTTTTTTTATTATGATGTAGTGATAGCTTTGCTATTTGTTACTAGTAAGTAGTAAACGTCATCATGATAAAACAAACTCAAATGGAGACACTGTAGACTTAGTGTTGCCATAGTTCAAACATCTTAGAACTTGCTAGTATAGGATACACGACGGTAGAATGTGATAAGAAGATCCCTTAACAAAGCCAAACACAAGTATTCTACAAAAGTGTGCACCACCTGGAAGGATCTCCCATATGGCCGACATTCCATACATATCGGGTGTCACACATATTAAACGGCGTTCGCATGAGGTTGGGTTCGGCAAGCCTAGCATATGCAGATATGGCCTTGCTGAGCAGCATATAACATGGAGGTTAATTTGGCGAGCCTAGCATATGAAGATATGGCCTCGGAATACTAGAGATCGAAATATCGAGCATGAGTCACAATATACAGATAATGTGATCGCACAAGTTGTTGTCTACCTTTGAAACTGACCCATCAGCCGTGTGATATTCGAGGGCGGGAAATGAATCTGAATAATTTTGTTGAACTCTATGATATATAAAAGTATAAAGAAGTGGATGGTGATATTGTTTAGCTCAAGATTTTTCCTTTCTCCTTGAGAGGAAGAGCTAAAGAGTGGCTTCAGTCCTTACCTAGGAATACCAAAGATTATTGGGATAAATGTAAGGATGATTTTATTGGGAAGTACTATCCACCTTATAAGATTATTCAGTTTAGGAGTAACATTATTAACTTTAGACAACTTGATAATGAACATGTTGCTCAATCTTGGGAACTTACGAAGTCTCTTGTCAAGAATTGCCCTACTCATGGATTGACTACTTGGATGGTTATCCAGAATTTTTATGCAGGATTAAACTTTGCTTCGCGGAATCTGTTAGACTCGGTAGCGGAAGGAACCTTTATGTCCACTACACTTGGTGTTTCTACGAAGCTATTAGATGATATGATGACAAACTACTCTTTCCAACAGGTAAAAAGCTAAAATATGTTGACGAGATCTCCTCTTAAAATGAAAAGGTTGATTTAATTATGTGTATGCTCACTAAGAAAGTGCCTATTAATTCTCATGATGTTCCTTTAAATTCCTTGGTTGCTCAAGAGAAAGAGAAAATTGAAGTTAATTTATTGCTAGGAATAACTATAATAACAATGCTTATAGGAGTAACTTTGGTAACAACAATCCTAGGCCGTTCCCTTCCAACAAATCTTATGGGAACTACAACACTTATCCTAGTACCAAAAACTCCACTTCTGAACTTGAGAGCATGCTTAAAGAATTTATTACCTCTCAAAAGACTTTCAATAAGAATGTAGAGGAAAAATTAGAGAAGTTAGATAGTCTCTGTCTCAAGGTTGATAATATTGCTCTTGATGTTGAGATGCTTAAAATTAGAAGCTCCCCCTTAGAGGATGAGAAGATCAAACCTTTAATGCTATACAAGTGCAAATAGATGAGAACATTAGAATGCTAGCCAAACTTAAGGATAGATGGAGAGAGAATGAAGAGCCTTCCTACACACACTACACTTGCTAATTTACATGTTGTTGAGGATATGAAAACCTTCAGCACCCATCACACCCCTAGTCCAAACAATGGACCTTTCAATGGGAATATTGAAGCCTCAACTATAGGTCAAGAAAGTCCCACCAACTCAGATATTGTCAAAGATAGAATGAATTTAGAAATAACACTCCCACTTTTATTAATGGTACTTAACTTGACTTTGATAATTGCAATCTCTTCGAAGTTGTTGAATTCTTACAAAAATGGCCAAACATCCCAACACTAATTACTTAATATTGCCTTCAACGAGCATATCTGACGAGGGTGGTCCGCGGAAAATCCCATGGTTCGGTACCCTGGTGACAAGGGGATACCCCCACGACTCCGCACCGTGAGGGTACCCGATGTATGACAAGACTGGCGGCCCACTAGAAGCATCGGAAAGCACAAGATCAGCCCACCCGAATCACCGTCGACAGCGCCGACATGGAGACCAAGACTTGGCTTCCAAGTCTAGATAGAATAGGAGATTTTCCTTGTAAACCTAGATGGACTCCTCGAGACCCTGCCTAGTATATAAAGGCTGGGAGAGGGGATGTCTAGGGCATCCAAGGATCCACCGCAATACCTCTGCCTTGAGAAATCTCGCCGGAATAATCACCGTAATCACGACCACCATATAATGCATCGAGCATGAAGTAAGGGTTTTAACTATCGAGGGCCCTGAACCTTGGTAAATCCCTGTCTCCTATTAGCCGACGAGATCACCAACCTTGCACTCCTTCTTCTATGATCAAAACCAGGGTTCCTAACCATGGGGTTTGTCGAGGCTAATCCTCGTCAATTGGCGCCGACCGTGGGGAAGACTCATGTTGGATTCATGATCTCGGCGGTTCCGTCATCAGCAACCGACAACTCGACGACTCCACTGACGATCCAAGCGGGAACCGATCTGCTCGGAATCCTCAACTTCACCGCGCACTTTCCGATCTCGCGATCGGACCCGATCAGCACGCAAGCCCGATCTGAGCCTTCAAAGGATTCCAGAACTACATCAAGCGACAAGCCACTCCCGATCGGCGAACCAAATTCAACTAGCACCCACGAAACCGAAACCAACATCAGTCGCAGCACCGGAACTCGAAATCAAAATTTCTCTAGCCCAAGGACTCGACCACACGATGACTCCAAAAGTCAGTAGTGCCACTCACCATGAAGCAGTCACTGTCAGCCACAGCGACCTCAGCGGTAGTCCCCATGACCTCGCCAAGCAAATTCAAGATTTCTACATTGACGAGGGGATACCCCCACGACTCTTATGCATGAGGGTACATGGTGCATGTCAAGACAGAAGGCCCACTAGAAGCTTCGACTGGCCTAGGAATGGCCCACCCGAAGCACCGACGGCTGCACCGACATAGGGATTCCATGGCGTTATTGTCGGGGGGATAATTCAAAAACCCGGAAGTGTTAGCAGGAAGACCTCCATACTCAATATGAAGAGAGAGTCAGCTTATGGGCCGGCTCATCTACAAGATGAAGACAGACGCCAGAAGGAAGGAGTCCAAGCTATCTTGAAGAAAAAGACAAGTCATCGAAGAAATAGAATAGGACTCCACCTCATTTTGATAGTCGGTCTCATTGTAAAACCCTAGGACTCGACGTGTATATATGCCGAGGCCCCGGGACGTCTCAAGGGAGAATCAATCTAGCATAGTTCTTGAGGCACCGGCGATACCTAGCGCCATTGTAATAGAGATCTTTCACATATAATATAAGAAAGGGAGGAGAAGGTCTTTACCTCATCGAGGGGCCGAACCTAGGTAAATCCATGTGTCTCTCTCATTCCGATCTACGCATCGACTCTCCATCGATCGACTCTCCCTCCTTACACACTCGTAGCTAAGTCCCACAATCAAGTTCTCTATGAGGATATCTGGCGTGATTTTACCACGATAGCTGGCGCCCACAGTGGGGCCTACGCGCAAGGGTGTTGAGTTCCAGGAGGGAGCTCGACGCGGAATGGACGGAATCGCCGTCGGTCGGATGACTCGAAGTCGGCGCGGCAATATCTACATCGACGCTGCAGCCTGTGGCCCTGAAGCCGACTCCGTCGAATCAGGCTACCGGGTCCCCATTGAATCTATGGACCTCTTCATCGGCCGGACTGATGGATTAAAGCATGAACCAAATACATACGTTCTGACCGAGCACGCCAGCCGATCCACCCGCGTCTTAGTCGGGTTTATCAACATTGTCGTGGAAGAGCCGGACGTCCCCGTCTAAACCCTCAGCGAAGAAGATGACTCGGAACTTTCTGTTGTCGGGTCAGATCTGAGCGACTACAACCGCATGGACTCCGGGTCTATACACCCCCTCGGAGAGGATTGACTCGGAGGAGACATAAGTGATCTGAATATTACGCTCCTCCCGTATCGCCCTGACACACGACCATATACATGGCCAGCTCCCTCAATGAGGAGCAGCCTAACAGTGGACCCGGGCTGAAGGAGAGGCGGCCCGAGCAACAATAGGTGACGGAACCAATGCCAATCAAGACATCTTTGGAGACATACACAACGACACTCAACACGATCAACACGCTTGACCAACGAGATCACACCCGAAAACCAGGCCGCCCTGAACGAAGGAATAACAAAGCACTAGGAGAAGATCGCCCGGTTATAAAAGGAAATCGACAGAGAGGCCCAAACTCTGGTAGCCGCACGACAACACATCGAGGAGGAGACAACCGGGCTGCGGGACAAAGCAACCCGCATTAGCCTTCAAGTACTAAACCCATAAATGGTGCCCCCGAAGGGGCACGCAAGTCGACTACGACTCGGCATAACACCCCGGGAACAAGTACAAACCATAGGCCCTCAACCCAACGTCTAGCTACTACAAACCCCCTTCCAGTTTCGAACACCGTCGGGTCACTACAATAACCCAAAGGCAAATGTCATGGAAGGCACTCGATACCTCACAAACCTACCCATCCTTGGTAACTCTCACGAAGATCAGGTAGACTGACAAGCGGTGGATCTTTTCAAGACAGTCGTGACCCAGCAAGGTCAATACTACCAGGGCTACTCGTACCTCCACGAGACTCCCAGGACCAGTCACGGCGTAGGCCAGAGAGCCAACTCCCCGGACTCCGTCCAGTCCAGCAGTCACCACAACCAAGGAAGGCAGTCACAACAGGACCCGAACCCCCGCCGAGGCGTGGGGGCTGAAGTCCAACCCGGCACTGAAAGGGCTACTGCCCAAGACGTGGTTACAAATCCATGGCCGGAATTCATCGGGCGAACAATGTGGACCCGGTGGCCAGCACCCGCTCTACGCGACGTACGGCTCCCCAAAGATTTCAAAGGGCCCAGAAAGGTGCTAAACTACACATCTGACAAGGACCCGGTCGCTTGGATCGAGAGCTAAGAATTATCCATGGATATAATGGAGGTACCCGATGAAGTCTACGCCCAATTCCTCATGACGAGGGGGTGTCCCCACAACTCCTACGAATGAGGGTACCTGGTGCGCGTCAAGACAAAAGCCCGTTGGAGGTCCTGACAGGTGTACGGCCCGATATGAGGTACTGTTCCAGATCTAGATGTTTCCATCCAGATCCGGGGACGAAGCACATATCGGTCCCACCGCGACAAATGACGAAGTCATATGCTCTGGATTTCCAACATGATATCACAACATTAAAGATATAAGGATACAACATCTCATACAATCGGCATACAACTTCCTTAATACATTACATCAACGGAAGATACATGTCTGAGTACAAACTACATTCAAATGCCTAGTGGCAAAGATAAAACACACCATTCCCATAACCACATGGGTCCAGGCCCTCCGCCGGGATCCTTCTAACTAGTCGTCGTCGAGTTTCCACGTGAAACGTCAATCACCATACCTTTTGTCGATCAAGAAACCTAAAAAAGAGTTTGGGGTAGTATCATGAGTAGAGAAGTACTCAGCATACAACTGTATTGGTCAACTGACCCAGCAAGGACTTCATCACTCGTCATTCTAGGACAACTAGTAGTTTACGGTAAGGATGGGGTAAGTGGTGAGGTTGCTGCCGCACTAGCATTTATGAAGTGGCTAACGATCTAGAGAGTAAGATAAGAAGCCAAACATTCGATGAGGAATCGCCTCCAACAAGTCTGCTATCAACTACTTACGCAAGCATAACACCTATTCTATTCTTGTCCTCCTCTTCGCATCCCGACGAAGAAGAAGAAGTCAAGGCACACTCACGTTGATCAAGTTATATTAAGATTATCTCAGTTGTTGTTGTCTATGAACAATGAGTAGGTATCAAGTCGTCCATAACCGTGGACACTGCTTCTCGAAAAGATTTAACCCTACAAGGGTGTACCAACTGCCCATTACAAGTCTCCGCACGCACGCCCATCTCTCTCAGTTGCTACCCATCACAGGCAAACATTTTATGATTTAGTTCCGAGAGATCCGATACGACAGGTCCCTCTAACTAACAACGTACAAATCCGGGTGGCCCCCGGGGAGTCGACATCCAATCCAAAAGCCGACCGCGCCCTCGGATCGGCCTCTTCCATCTCAACAGGGTTTGTGTTGCCGGGACACATCACGTGAGGTCCCGGGCCCTCGCTGGTCAAAGGTGGACCAACAGGGAAACCATGTCTCCACTGGTCCGGGTTGGTTTAAAGAATATCTTCCAGGAGCGACCCAACATACACACACACGGTTTTCAAATGGTAAATCAGCTTGGGCCACCACTAGAAATGTTTGAAGCTAGGTAGGTAAGAAAAGGGGACCCCATAGCATCCCACACGCGGTTAGGTACGCTCGTCAAGAGACACAATACCCGGAACTCGGGTCCCAGGTGACTCGAACGGAACAAAGCATCGGGGCGGGATAGCCTAGACCTTCCATCCTTCGTCGAATATAGTCAACATTATTATAATCATATCATCAACAACAATATAATAATGTGATAGCCCAATACAAGGAGTAACAGGGTAACTTCATAGCATCCTAAGCATGCATACTAAGCTGGGGCTGAGCTACGAGCAATAGTAACATAGCAGTACATGGTTTGTTGGAAGGGGACATGGCTGTATTGGTTTGAAAGAGGCTGTAAACATGTGGTAGGATCAAACATCGAACCTATCCTAGACTAGCATGCAAACCGCTGGTTGAAATAAAATGGATCATAAGTAATGTATAGTCCTTGCCTGTTGATAAGTCGGGTTCCGAAGGTGTAGTTGATCGCAAGCTCGCATCGTCTCCAAAGGTACCCGTGGAAGCACACAAAAAGGAAACACTGGAAAAGGCAATCGACGAGCAAGCATATATTACCTACGAAGCAATAACGATCAAGCAACATCAAGAAGGCAACACGAGACAACGCACGGTATCGCGTGTATCGTCGAGAGCGGTTACTAACAGGTTAAGTGGAGTACTCATCACACACGACGGTACTGCACGTTTTACGATGGTTAAAGTTATTTAGCTACACAATATGAGAAAAGGTTGTTAACATAGCATCTCACTCAGGCATGGCATAGCAGACAAACATGGAAAGAGGTGAAGCATAAGGTAAACTAGCTATGGTAGTCAATTTAAGTGAGGCACAACCTAAACATGGCATTCCACTAAGTGCCCCACGACAATTTAAGTAATTGGTACTGTTCTGCCCTAAACCATATTTTAGGTTGGTTAACAGCAGCAAACAATAGCATAAACACAAAGTACATGAAATTCTAATCAAGTTACATATAAAGAACACTCCAAACGGAGTTACGGTTAAAAAGATACAAGCAATACAAGTTTGGAACACAATCTGCCAACATGAGGAAGCACACTTTAGAGCAATGCATAAACATGATAATGAATGCAAACATGCTCACAAATGATATGCAATTAAAGTAGACATGGAAGGGAAGGCATGGCATGGCAATATATGAGCATGGAGTAGACATGATGATGATCAGGTACAAACAAGAATCAAGGTCATATGCATCACAAATCAATAGATATTAAGCATGCAACATGGCATCGGAAAGTTACAGACTTAATTAAAACAGAGGTGGCTGTCAACAATTGCAGGATAGCAACTTTGGAGCTAAACATAACTATGACCAGGAATGTAAACACGAAAATGCAATACATATAATGGAAGTAGACATGGCATAGATCAAAATGACATATTGCAATGCTCAATAGGATGCACGGTTAAAAAGATATAGGGCATCAAAGTAGCAACTTTATATAAACAAAAGCACACTAACATCAGGGTAGCTACTTTGGGTGATGAAAAATAACATCATATAGCAGGAAAATATGACATGTGAATGCATAGCATTGAAGTAGACATGATGCTTAACAGTATGCAACAAGAATCAATGCAATAGGCCTCATGGATGTGTCACAATCATCAATCAAACTTGCAATCAAATAATAACAGCAGCACTTAAAAGGAAAATAATAGCAGTTAATAGTTTGATGCCCACTTCAACAGTGATTAAGAACATCAAGATGGCATCAAAGCAAAATGCTCACAAAAGATGAAATGAAGTACACACAATGCTAAACAAATTTCCTTTTGGGCGCAACGTCATCTGAGCTACGGTTCACTCGCAAATGTCTACGCAAAACGAAAACGGCAGAAATTACATAAAGATTTAGGAAAAATATTAGAGATGGAGGGAAAAAATAAAGGACCTTGGGCCGTGGCCCAATAGGCCGGCGGCTGGCGGCTGGACCTCAGGGGGCGGCTGGGCCGCCTCACTTGGGAAGGCCCATGCGGGGCGCGGAGGTTGGGCCGTGGGCGCCACGCCAGCCCATGTGCGCTAGGAGGTGAGCGCCTCCCGTTCCCGACGGAACTGAAGCCGCCGCCGGTGGCAGTGCTCCAGCACGGCGGCGCAATGGGGTGAGGACGGCAGAGAGCGGCGCATGGGGGCGAGGAGGACGCTCCAAGAGGCGGATCCGGCCATCTTAGGCGCCGTAGGCGAGGTGGCAGCGGGCGTCCGAGCTCCGATAGCCCGTCCATGGCACGACGGCACGGTGACTTCCACGACGCGCGGCGGCGGCTTCCAGCGAGGGAGAAGGAGGAGGCAAGGTCAGTAGGGAGAAGGACAAGGCGCGACTCGGGGAAGGGCTCACCGGGGCGCGGACGCCGGTGACGGAGATCGTCGGTGTCAGGCGGTGGAGGCGGCGCTCGGATGGGCTTCGGGAGGGCCACGGCGATGGCTTCTCGGCCCTGCGGGGCCCGGATCGGCCTGTGGTGGCTGGCTGGCTCCGGTGGAGTGACGTGGCTGCATCTGGACCCTCCGATCGGGCAATCTGACGGCTAGGGTTGCTTGGGGCTAGGGTTTCGAGATCTTGGGGGAAGATTGGGCAGATCTGGATATTTTTCAGGGGGTGGCTGCAATTTTTGCTAGGGGTGGGAGAGTGGTGGTCTTTATATAGCCCAGGTGGCTGGTAGTTTGAAAAAACATTCCCGGTTTTTCTCTCGCGCGCGCAGTGTTTACGTTTCTGACCACAGGGGGTCCGCAGGACCTCTGATTCAGGTAAAACTTCGAACAGCGCGTCGAGCCGGCGGCGTTCACCTCGCGCTGGAAACATTCCGAGAACATTTTCCGACGCGCTATAAAAATATCTCGTTTACTTATTAAACTGGGTTTTTTCGTTCCGTTGGCTACGGTGATCGGGTGAAACCCAGTGTCGCAAAAGTCGAGTGTCAGGGTGGAAAGGGTCGGTTTCCGTCCGGTACGAGATAAGAGGGGGAAAAATAGTCGCCGATCGATAAATCGGGGATGCAAACACCGCAAACAAACCAGACAATCAAACAATTCACACCGAAAACAAAAAAAAATTATTTTTGTGAAATCTGGGCTATTACAACAGGCCCGCGACTGGCCCACTCGAAGCGCCGACGTACGATTCCTTGATGATTATGGAAGCTGCGACTTGGCGTCCAATACTACAATTAGATTAGGCAACTGCTTCTGTAAACCTAGATGGACTCCTTGCGATCCAGCCTAGTATATATAGGCTGGGAGAGGGGATGTCTAGGGCATCCAATCTCATATCAACAACTCCGGTCCCGAGCGAACTCGCCTCGACCGCCACTGTAATCGCCTCCATCATAATACAAAAGAGCATGAAGTAGGGGTTTCACCGATCGTGGGCCCTGAACATGGGTAAATCCCTGTCTCCTGTTAGCCGACGAGTATCGCCAACCTGCACCTTCTCTCTATGATCTAACCCAGGTTTCCTAACCATGGGATTTGCCGAGGTCAATCCTCGTCAATTGGCGCCGATCGTGGGGAAGACGCAGGTTGGAATCACGATCTCAGCGGTCCCGTCATCAGCAACCATCAAATCGGTTGCCCGAGCAAGATCCAACCCATTCGAAGTGCTCAAGTTCATCGCGAGCCTCTCCGTCTTGCCACCAAGTTCGCTCGGCCAGCAACTAGGCCAAGATCAATTTTTTGGTGACTAACAAAGTCGCACCCGAGGAAGAAGGACTCAATGACCCCGAAGACGAAATCTATCCACAGTCGCGAGATCAGCTGCAGCACCAGATCAAGTGCAAGAAGTCGAGCTAGAAATTTTGCTCGAGCAGCCATCACATGCCACGACAATCCCAGCCGCCACTCGAGCAACCACCGCCATCCGGACACCCGCCGCGACCTGGGACAGGGACTCTGAGACTCGCCCCAGCGAGTACTACGACCTCGACCAGAGAACAGACGAGTTCGTCAAGATGATCCGTCACCACTCGATCAACGACGGAATCGAGCTCGACCCAAGATTTCACTCCCGTACCGAAGATCAATCGCAGTCGTTCCGCATCATAAGAAGATGAAGACACACTAGCTCGAACAGTCTCATAGCCAAAGAGCAGCTGGATGGGTCCTGCACAATCAACTGCTTTGAAGACTACTGGGGACGCCTCAAAGCATGCCACACCTTGAGAAGCTGCCGCTCGTTCACCGATCTCTCCGATAGGCTAAAAGAAGAGAAGCAGCGCAAAGCCAAGAGGGCTCGGGGAAAAGCGGAACCATCAACACCTAACACAGAGGAGCAATACCCGTCGTCTCATGGACGAGTCTGCATTATCCAAGAAGGACGACCCTCAAAAGCAAAGAAGGAGGCGAACACCCTGCAAGACCGAGTAGTCGAAAACTTATTGGCAGAAGAACCTTACCACTTATACGGTTCTGAAACCAACATCACTTTCTCGCAAGACGATCATCCACCCGCAGTTCCAAGGCCTGGGCACGCACCACTAGTCCTCGAAGCACAGATTGGCGGGTACGACATGGACCAAGTATTCATGGACGGAGGAAGCAGCCTGAACATCATCTTCACCGACACCTTGTGTGACACCCCTAATATCAATCTGTGTACAGTAATCATACACGCAGGGTACACGACTGAGATTAGGGTGCCACGGTGAGAATATCACAGCACAACACTAAACACAAAAGGATAAAACAATATGTTACAACATGAGGGGTCGCACGGACCCGAATACATAAGTTATACAAGCCATAATATCTGAGTACAGGCATAGTTAGTCATGTTTTTTCCTTAAGAAGGCTAGCACAAATCACATCAGAGATACAGATCGAAAAGGCATGGCCTCCTGCCTGGGAGCCTCCGAAACTACTCCTGGTCCTGATCAGCGGGGGTCTCGACGTAGTAGTAGCCACCAGCGACGTACTCCTGCTCCTGGGCGCCAACATCGACTACATCGGCCGATCAGGCAAAACAAAAAGGGGGAAATAAAGCAAGGGTGAGTATCTAGCATACCCGCGAGTCTTACATCTGCTACTAAGCATTTATGCATTTGTATCAAAATGGAAAGGGGAGGCTATATATAGTGGACTGAAAGTCAGAAAATCAGAATAAGGAAGAGAAGCTAGGCCTATCGAAGACTAGCATCTTCCGACGAATCTTGTAGCATGAGGAGAGAATAGCCAACAGTTTATATAAATCATAAAGTAACAATGCAGCAGAAGTTGCTGCAACATTGTATAATAGTAAGTTGTAATAATTAGCAATGCCTCCGGGATCCCTTCCTCGACTTCCCAGCGAGGAAGAAAACCCGAATACATACAGCTTAGTAATAATAGTTTGTAGTAGTACGATCTGGCTTCAGCATAAAGCGTCCTGTTATCATGGTTTCAAATATATTAAATTTTAAAGTTTTAATCGTTTTAAATGAATTTCTGAATTTCTTTTATTATTTAATGAGCAACATTATCCACAACAGTAAAACCTGACCAGTGGTTCCCACTAGTCAGTGACATATTCAATTAACTAGTTAATAACTTAATTAAACAAGGATTAAACATAGGAGGGCCCCACATGCCAGTCTCTAATTCTATTTCTATTTGTATTTAAAATTAATTCAACCAGTGGGGCCTAGCAGTCATAGACACAATGTTAATATAACTTAATTAAATTAATTTAACAGGGGTAGGGCCCGTGTGTCATTGGCTGGGGGGGAGTTAATCTAACAGTTTTATTAACTGAATCAACCGTCCTAGGGCCCACTGTCATAGACACATAGGGGAAGGGGTTAGCCTTAACAGGGGGTTAGTGGCTAATTAGCCATCTGACCGGGTGGGGCCTGCCTTTCGGCGATAGGGGTTGCCGCCGGCGAGGTAGAGCTCGCCGAAGTTGAGCGTGTGCTCGACACCGGCCACCATTTGAGGCGTTGTTTCTTCCTACGTGTTCCTGGGGCCTAGCCGCGTTGGTCTGTAATCGTGGGGTGGCGGGAGGCGGCCGGAGACGACCTCCAGTTCAATCAATGGCGGCGGCCATGCTCGACACAAATGGAATCCGACGATTTGCAACACAAGCGAGTGTTTCGGTTGTCAAAATTGTTCCTAAGGCTTGCTAGGAGTGCTACGCTGCCACCGGCGTGAGAAAGGGGGCACGAGGAGCATGGTTAGGGCCAGCCATGGTGGCGGCCAGAACACGGCTCGTGGAGTCGGTGGCTTGGTGCAGCAAACCAAGAACGGGGAGAGGGGAATCGAGCGCAGAAACACCCAGGAGGCGCATGATGGCCCGTTGAAAGCTTAGGAGTAGAAGCGTGCGCGAATCGGTCGGAGGATCTCGCTGGAGATGAGGAAGAAGACGCCTTCAAATCCGCGAGCTTGAGGTGTCCTGGTCCAATTCCTCGCGTGTGATTACGAAGACGGCGACTGGGCACTCGCCGGACACACTGGTTAGGGCTACGGTGGACGGTGGTCGCGCAAGTTCACGAGGTGGCGGCCATGGTGGATTCGGCCGAGGCGAGGAAGACGAAGGTGAGGGGGGGGGGAAAGGGCATCTGCTCGATCTAGGGTTTGTCTAGGGCTGATACGTCCAAAACGTATCTATAATTTCTGCTTGATCCATGCCTCTTTTTTGTGATATTGCTATGATATTGATGAACTTCCATACACTTTTGATCATATTTGGACTAACCTATTAACTCAGTGCACCCCAGTGCCAGTTCCTGTTTTCTGCTGTTTTTCTATTTTAGGTTTCCCCATATTAAAAGTGCTCCAAAAATTCGGCAAAAATCCAATAAAAAATCAGCGTACAGGAAGCTTCCGGAATCACCGAGGGGGCCCAGAGGGGACTCACCAGCGCCCCAGACGCCCTCCCGACGCGCCCTAGGGTGGGGCTGCGCCAGGGGGCCGCCTGGACCCATGGTGCCCCCCTGGCTGCCCCCTTCGCCTATTTATTCCCCGTGACGTGAAAACCCCGAGACGGGAACCCTTTTTCGCGATCTCTCCTCTGTTCCTCCGCCGCCGCGCTTCCAAGATCGGGAGCAACAGAAGAACTCTTCCTGGCACCCTGCCGGAGGGAGGAATCACCTCCGGGACCTTCTCCACCACCATGGATGCTTCCCGGATGAACCGTGAGTAGTCCACCTTGGACCATGGGTCTATGATCAGTAGCTATGTGATGTTCTCCTCCCCTCTTTGTTATTCATGGATTAGACCTCGTGAGCTGCCCTACATGATCGAGGCACATATGTAATATTTCTGCTGTTGCTATGTTGAGTTTTTTGGGATCCGATGGATTATGAGATTATCTTCAGATTGTGTTTGAGTAATATATTTGATTCTCCTATTTTATATTTATGTTCTTGAGTAATTCTTGCATGTTCTCCGTTGTTGTTTATTTCTTTGGCCAAGTAGTAGGTAGTGACTCCAAGAGGGAGCGTTATGCATGATTGTGGGTTCATGACCCCCGATGACTAGCTTGAGTGACAGAAACATGAGTCTAGGGGATGTGTTGTTGCCACAAGGGGGAAACAACGATGATTGTACTTGCGGGTGCAAGGATTGTTTACTTTACGCAAAGTTCTTTAATGCAGTTGTCTGTTGCTTTGAGTTTACACTTTGGGTGGGATTTGCAACTTAATACCAGCGAGATGTTCTGGATAGATATCTCAAGGTGGATGATTAGTAGTTAGATGCAGATGGATTTTGGTCTACTTGTCTTGGCGTACCGCCCATGCTTTTGAGCCTCTTCCTTTCTTTATAGCATAATTAGCATTGGTTTGCGCACATAATCCTGTCAATTGCCCAGCTGTGATTTGTTTACCTCTCATAGCTATTTTATCGTCTTTTGGGAGAGAGACATCACTTTACTACACTGTCCATATTTCCTACACTGTTTACACTATCAATTTACTTTCTGTATTTACTTTTCCGTAGCTATCACTATCATTATTATCCCATGCGTTTTATCCTTTGTAAACAACAAGGCCGGAGGGATTGACAACCCCTTTGTACTCGTTGGGAGCAAAGTTATCTGTTGTGTGTGCAGGTCCACGCCTACCGCTAATCTCTGGCGCCGTTTTCACCTTCCTGTCATTGTCGGGGTCCTACTGGAGACAAACCTTGGTATCTTCACCTAGGGAAATTTGCTGTTCTGTACATATCAACCTTCCACTTTGGGTAACCAACGAGGGGGGGTTAATTCGTACCATCAAAAGCAATTTCTGGCGCCGTTGTCGGGGACTCCACTCTTCAGGATATGGGAGTTGCACACTATCATTTATCTTTTCTTTTTAGTCTTGTTAGTTTACCTTTCCAGTTTTTGCTTTTGCCTTTGTGTCTTATATGAAAAACCACAAAAATAGTTGCTACCTTTTGCCTTTGTCTTGCTTTGCCTAGTGATGCTATCCTCACCATGGGTGCTGAACCACCCAAATATGGAAGGATTGACATGTTTCACTTGGATCGTCTTCAATCAATTTGTGCTCGCGCTAAAAACCCAACCGACTTGGTTGAGGGAAAATCATTGGATGAGCATGCTCATTATACGCGGAACCGACTATCTCAGAAACGGAAACACTTATGGGACCAAATACAAACTTCTTATTGCTATGCTGAGTGTTTATGCCAAATTTATGATTTTACTTGCTGTTCTAATATAGATCATAAACACCTTCCTTTCCAATGTGTGTTTAATGAAATGAGATCTTATCTTCTTATGCTAAAGGTGTTTATGATTACTTTGATGTTGAAAAGATTGAAGAGTTTGTTGCTTTTAAAGGTGCTTATGAGATCGCTTCTTTGATTGAAAAGTATCATGATACTATTTACAAATCTAAAAACTTTGCAGTTCTTGCTTATTGCTTCGAGAATCATACTTCCAATTATTATATTTAGGATTTTTAAAAAAAAAAATTTGCTGCCCTAGAAGAGGCTAATGATTGCTTTGATGAGGAACCCATGATTCCGAGGACTCACGTGATACTTCTCTTTCTGATGAACTTAATACTTGCTTTGTTGATGGACTTGATACCAATATGGATGACGCTTACGAAGATGAACTTGCTATAGTTCCTTATGTTAATCATGAAATTTTTGCTATTGCATCCACACTTGATTGCCATATTATCCTTTTGAAACCTCCAACTCCGGAGAATTTTACCCTTACCAAGGCCCAATGTGATGGGTTGCATTTATCTTATTATCCTAAAGACCGTGTTGAAAACTATACACGTGTGCTTGTAGGTCACGAACAACATGATTTATGTGATAGTTATATTCTTGATGTTGTTCATGATACTACTGAAAATTATTTTGAGAGAGGGAAGTTTGGTTGTAGAAACTTCCATATTACTAAAACACCTCTCTTTATGTTGAAAGTTTTCAAGTTGTTCTTTTTCGACCTTCCTATGCATGTCACTTTGTGCTTCTTTGATTTATTTTATTACAAGATGCCGATGCATAGGAAGTGGGTTAGGCTTAAACGTGTTTCATATTTGCTTCTTGATGCTCGCTTTTGCTTCAAAATTCTTATTCTTGTGAGAGCATCTTCTATTTGCATTAAGCCTAGCTAATGGCTTTAAAGAAGCCCTTTCGGGAGGCAGCCCGCAACGAATTTAGGATTTCCTTTTAGTTTTTCTTCTGTTTTTAGTGGTCTTGATGATTTTTAATACTGTAGCAACATCATTGTATCTTTACTTTTCAAGCTTTGTGCCTTTTATAGCCTCATATGACAAGGGAAGTGAAAGTTGTGACATGCTGTCCAGAAAACAGATTATGTCCTCGTGACTACAAAAATCACAGAAAAATCCCACTTCATCCTTTTGAGCTGAAATTTTTACACAGTGTGATATATACAATTACGAAACTTTCGTATGTTCTGATTTGTTTTATTTGAGTTGCATAAGTATCCCTAAAAAATTCTTTAGAACCTGCTGGTCTGTTTTTCACAGATTCTGTCCTTTTTTTCCTTTTCTTCATTTTGCAAAACTTAAGCTTGCTTTTTCTTTGCAAATTTTTTTTGTCAATCTTGATAAACATCATATCTTCAAGAATATCCTTATTTCCAGTAGATAAAAATATATTTTATTATGGGTACTAACCTCGCTAATCAGATTATGATGAGTTATGTATGAAGGGAGTTTTCAAGCGTGCGAGGGAAGATGATGAAAGAAGATTCAGGAGTGTCAAGCGCTCAAGCTTGGGGATACCCCCATGCATCCCCAAGAAATATTCAACGAGACTCAAGCGTCTAAGCTTGGGGATGCCCCCGTGCATCCCCTTCTCCATCAACAATTATCAGTTTGCCTCTTGTTTCACTATATTTTTATCACTTCATGCGTTATGTGCTATGCTTGGAGCGTCTCACTCTTAGGTTTTATTTTTAGTTTTATTTAGCTTTGCTTTCTGTTCATAACAAGTTATAACCCAGCTTTCTTTGTGTGGGAGAGAAACATGCTCCACTTTCAAAATCTAGAACGCAACATAAGACTTTTCATGCTCATCTTTGCTGTGTGTGTTCTTTATCTTTTTCATAGCTACTATCATGTTTTGCTCTTAGTTTTCATGCTTATCTTTTCAAAGAGATTTTGTTTATTTTGTTGTTGGAACTCTCTTGAGTTTTCATGTTTATCTTGTTTAGAGAGTTTGCCTGTTGCACTGAGTTTTGTGTCTTGACTTGAAGTAGGTAATTGAGGTTGCTATTCTTTTGTAGTAGTAACTTTCAATAGTTTTGAGGTATTGTTTTGAGTAATGTTTGGACTTTTGGTGTCAAGAGCTTTAGCCTATTAGTGATAGATGTCGTATTTTGGGCAATCCGTGTTTATTTTCAAAATTTACAAAATTAGTTGAGAACATTTGCTACTAGATGGATCACTACTCTTCTGAGGGGTCGAATATTAGAGTACACTCACGTACCATGAGTCGAGGATGCGCAAGGATAACCAAACCCCCATACACTCCTCCTCGGGGTACTTGTCTCTTTGTGAAACCTCCTTATTAGATTGAGAGTTACCGATAATAAGTGCATGAGTTCTTCGGACTAATGTGAGTATTCAAAAGTTGACACTTCCACCTTCCCATATTTTTCTAGAATTTCTTATGCCGTGCATTGCCTCCTTCTCACTCCGAGAGTTGGCGTCCACCTTCTCCTGTACATCCAAACCCTTGCCACGATACGCTCTGTCATCATAAACCTCCTTATATCCTTCCTCAAAACAGCCACCATACCTATCTATCAAGGCATTTCCATATCCTTTCCGAGATATATTGCCATGCAACATCCATCTTCTCATGACTTGATCTTCATGTCATACATGCTACTTGCTTGATGGATGAGCCGCATGCTAGTTGGGCCTTGCCCTAATCATTGCCACATGACGAGCTAGTATCATTGCATATCCTGCTACACTGGCAGAGGCATACATTTGCATACATCATGATAGCTACATCTTATTTATGATTTGAGTACCTTTGTAAAGTGTGAAAGATCTTCTATACTTTTTGTAATATATAGAGCGTTGCCCCTCTCTGAGGAAAAGATCCCAAATTGGACAAATTAAAAGATCCCAAAGAGGACAAATTAAAAGATCTCAAAGAGGACAAATGAGAGAAATAGAAAGAGCCATTGAGGCCACAAAAAAATACAAAAAAATAGAAAATAGAGAAAAATAAATAAAAAGAGAGAAGGGGGCACACCACTGTTCCTTTTGAGAGATCCACACTCGTACTCCCTCTTATATCTTGTACTCCATAGAGATTATCATTTATGCATATAGCTATGTGGGGACCTTCACACTATAGAACTTAGCTTGTATATTCCAATGATGAGCCTCCTCAAATACGCTCTAGGTCTTCTTGAGCAAGCGAGTTGGATGAACCCCCACTAGTTCCTTTGGAGAGCTTACCTTAGCTCATATGTGCATCCGTTGCATGGCAATCCCTAATCCTCACATCATATCTATCATTTGGCTTTCTCTCGCCTATGATTCTCCTCATTGATATGAGCCTTTCACACCTTTTTGTCTTCCTCCTCCACCATATTCTCTCTTTGCCATCCTAAGTGTCAACTTTCTTGCTGACGCTCATCCATTGCATGAGTTCTCAAAATGTCGAAAAGGAGTGGATCATTTTGACTTGTACCTGGCTAGTGGTCTGGCGATGAGTCAAGGTAAGATTCCAAAGAAAACCAAGTGTGAAACTTTAGTAGATTAAGTTATCAACACAAAAATACTTTTTCTCATATATCCCTATCCCATTGCTTGCACACAAACACCATTTGGAGACATTCGAGTCACGGACAGCGAGAGCTCTTGCACCTTTATGGTCTTATGTTGCTTATTTCAATACTAAATATAGACCCTTGCCTGTTATGACTTGAATTGAATTAAATGCCTTATTCCAATTCTTTTATGGTTGTTAGCATGTCACCACATAAATTATGCTTTTATCATTTACCTACTCGAGGACGAGTAGGAATTAAGCTTGGGGATGTTGATACGTCCAAAACGTATCTATAATTTCTGCTTGCTCCATGCCACTTTTGTGTGATATTGCTATGATCTTGATGAACTTCCATACACTTGTGATCATATTTAGACTAACCTGTTAACTCAGTGCACCCCAGTGCCAGTTCCTGTTTTATGCTGTTTTTCTATTTCAGGTTTCCCCCATATTAAAAGTGCTCCAAAAAATCGGGAAAAAACCAGTAAAAATCAGCGTACAGGAAGCTTCCGGAATCACCGAGGGGGGCCAGAGGGGACCCACAAGGGCCCCAGACGCCCTCCCGCCGCGCCCTAGGGTGGGGTCGCGCCAGGGGGCGGCCTGGACCCCTGGTGTCCCCCCTGGCTGCCCCCCTTCGCCTATTTAATTCCGTGACATGAAAACCCTGAGACGGGAACCCGTTTTCTCGATCTCTCCTCTGTTCCGCCGCCGCAACGCTTCCAAGATCGGGAGCACCAGAAGACCTCTTCCCGGCACCCTGCCGGAGGGAGGAATCACCTCCGGGAGCTTCTCCACCACCATGGATGCTTCCCAGATGAACCGTGAGTAGTCCACCTTGGACCATGGGTCTATGATCAGTAGCTATGTGATGTTCTCCTCCCCTCTTTGTTCTTCATGGACTAGACCTCGTGAGCTGCCCTACATGATCAAGGCACATATGTAATATTTCTGTTGTTGCTATGTTGAGTTTGCTGGGATCCGATGGATTGTGATATTATGTTCAGATTGTGTTTGAGTAATATATTTGATTCTCCTCTTTTATATTTATGTTCTTGAGTAATTCTTGCATGTTCTCCGTTGCTGTTTATTGCTTTGGCCAAGTAGTAGGTAGTGACTCCAAGAGGGAGCGTTATGCATGATTGTGGGTTCATGCCCCCCGAAGACTAGCTTGAGTGACAGAAACATGAGTCTAGGGGATGTGTTGTTGCCACAAGGGGGAAAACAACGGTGCTTGTACTTGCGGGTGCAAGGATTGTTTACTTTACGCAAAGTTCTTTAATGCAGTTGTCTATTGCTTTGAGTTTACACTTTGGGTGGGATTCGTAACTTAATACCAGCGAGATGTTTTGGATAGATATCTCAAGGTGGATGATTAGTAGGTAGATGTAGATGGATTTCGGTCTACTTGTCTTGGCGTACCGCCCATGATTTTGAGCCTCTTCCTTTCTTTATAGCATAATTAGCATTGGTTTGCGCACATAATCCTGTCAATTGCCCAGCTGTGATTTGTTTACCTCGCATAGCTATTTTATCGTCTTTTGGGAGAGAGACATCACTAGTGAACATCATAGGACCCGGTCCATATTTCCTACACTGTTTACACTATCAATTTAATTTCAGTATTTACTTTTCCGTAGCTATCACTATCATTATTATCCCGTGCGTTTTATCCTTTGTAAACAACAAGGCCAGAGGTATTGACAACCCCTTTGTACTCATTGGGAGCAAAGTTATCTGTTGTGTGTGCAGGTCCACGCCTACCGCCAATCTCTGGCGCCGTTGTCACCTTCCTGACGTTGTCGGAGTCCTACTCCAGACAAACCTTGGTATCTTCACTGAGGGAAATTTGCTGCTGTCTACATATCAACCTTCCACTTTGGGTAACCAACGAGGGGGCGTTAATTCGTACCATCAGGGGCCATGGGGCGACTCGGGGCTCTTATTCCCCGCCGGCTAGTCGCCGATGGCTGCCACGGTCGTGGCACTGCGGGATGGCCGCCAGGCCATCGGGGTGAACAGAGGAAGATGACAATGGCCAGGTGGGCTGGGCCACAGTGAGGAGGGGACGGGGCTGGGCTAGCTAGCTGGGCCTCGCCCTGGGCGAGGCTTAGCATTTTTTCTTATTTCTTTCTGTTTGTAATTAGTTTTGCTTTCAAATGATTTTTGCCACATGTGAAACTTGTGGGTACATCTATGTTGCATATATTAGAGGTGCCACAAAAAGTTTGAGAATTTTATAAATTCCTTTAATATTTTATTTAACTAACAAATGATCAAAATGGAATGTTTAGTAGCTTAGTAAATTCCCATTGCTAGTTGAACAAGGTCAACTGACTTTTCGGCAATTTACAAAAATTGTTGCACTCAATTTGGTCAAAGTTTTATTTTGCACTTTGATTTTAATATCAGCAAGAGGGCATTTGAATTTGAATTGATCCAAAGATGATCAAGGCATGATTTGCAACAGTAATTTCCATTAACAAAATGATTACTGTAGTGATTATTGTTACATGACACTGAGGGTGTTACAAATCTCCCCCACTACAAGAATTCTTGTCCCAAGATTTTAAGCGGTAGAGGAGAAAAGATCAGGGTATTCATCATGAAGACGATCTTCGCGTTCCCAAGTGGTTCATCTTCAGAATGATTCGACCACTGAACTTTGAGGAACTTGGTTGCCTTGTTGTGGGTTCGACGTTCAGACTGATCCAGAATGTGACTTAGATGTTCTTGATAAGACAAGTCATGTTGCAATTACAGCACTTCATGATCCACTGCTCGGATAGAATCCTTGAAGCAGCGACGGAGTTGCGACACGTGAAAGACATCACGGACTTGGGAGAGGTTCGGCGGCAATTCCACTCGGTATGCCACTGCTCCACTCCTCGAGAGGATAAGAAACATGCCAATGTAGCGAGGATCCAACTTGCCTTTGATCCCGAAATGATGAGTGCCTCTCATGGGAGTGACGCGATGGTAAGCTTGTTCGGCGGGTTGATAGAGAATTTCCTTGTGCTTGCGGTCATAGTTGATCTATGGACTGAAGCAAGCCCCTCGGGCTTGGTATGACACACTAAGGGACTTCCTCATCAGCAAGGGCTTCAAATCTGGTTCCCTCGATCCAACTCTTTTCACAAAACGATATGATGATGCATTATTCATATGTCAAATTTATGTTGATGACATTATATTTGGATGCACTAACAAGAAATACAGTGAAGAATTTGCATTCTTGATGAGTGATGTCGGGAGCCGGGGTTAGCGTATGCAAGTACAGTTAAGACATAGTCATATGGAGAGCCGAGAACCGCACCCACTTGTCTAAGCAGATAAGGCCAAGCACTGAACATTCTCGGAAAGCATCGTACGTGAGGGGCATCCCATCCAGGCCGGATGATCAACTGAGATGGGTCCTCATCGTCCGCACACAAGTCAAATGATATGGGTGGTGAACTCCCATATTCAAAGACAAGTCGCCTCAACCATACTATCGACTATCTCAAAACTCTTACATAGACTTACTCCAGCCCGATCACTTAGTCGGGGTCTAGGGCGGGCTCGATCATACCACAAAGTGTGCACGAGACGGAGTCTCGAACAATCGCATCGCGATGCCCCAAGCTGCGCACATCTAAGGGCCACTTGGTGTATGAAAGACCGCCAGCCAGAACACAACTAAGGTCTCGAAAACCCATACAAAGACATGCATGTTATAAACATACACGCAGCACACATGCCTTGTATGAACAGAAGGTACCTTTGCAATTCTCTACAAAGTGTACAAATTTATTGATAACTCTTATAGAGTGCAAACAGAGATCACATACATGTGATCCAACAGTACAACACAAACAGAAGCAAATTATGTCTGAGTACAGACAAGTTTAACAAATGGCTTAAGAAGCCTTATTTAAACACAAGCCCTCCACGAGGGAACCAGTCGTCTGACTGGGACTAGACTAGTTGGTCTTCAGTCGTCCAGCTCGATGAAGAAGCCACCTTCGGGTTCATTGGCATCATCTAAAACATAGATTAAGCAAACGTGAGTACAAATTGGTACTCAGCGAGACTTACATAGGAGCTATACTACTCATGCATATGTATCAAGGTAAAGGGAGGTGGGGTTCACTTGCAGAAAAGCCAGCTTTGACTTGGCTAGTCCTGAACTACGAGTACCAGACTTTGAGGTAAGAAGCGTACACGAGTCCACTACTTTCTCCAACCAATACACCACTATGGTGCCTTCCTCGACTTCCCCACGAGGAAGGACGCCATAGCACTCACACTTATCTTGGTGCGTTTTAGAAGTATCCAGTTCAAGTTTTCTAATAATCAAGCTAAGCTTTCCAAGCAGTCCATAACCGCGGACGCGGCTATTCGAATAGTTTTGTTAACCTTGCAAGGGTGTACCGCTACACACACATGATCATCATTTACCGCCTTTGATCTCGACACCATTCAAGGGGTGCCAGCGAGGATGCTCACCACAACTGTTACCTCATAGCCGATCTAGTCCGAGAAAGCCGCCTACTTGGGTTGGTTACCACAATCGTGAACCCGGCCGGTTTACCGAAGTGGACCCAAGTGATGTGTGCGTGGTGCATAAGCCGGTCTCGGATGAGCCGTTCTCTCACTTAGCAACCAGGCCACTGACCTACCAGAACTCCGAACTATTGCGACATCTGGACATCGAAAGGGATGAGTTAGTAAGTTGAGAGGGGTCAGTGATCCCAATGTGTGGTTGTACTCTTCATCTTGGATCACCACACAAGAACTCGTACTAGGGCGGTGTTCAACGAGACAACCCACTGTGTACTCCTACACAGCCTCTCATCGTTCACCTTGTATTAGGGTCGATTCACCAACACTTTTCTACCATCATCAACATGATCATTCCCATCCCGACTCACATCACATTAACAACATGGTATCAACTAAGCATGCAATAAGCAGTAACATTGCAGGGGCCACATGATATCAAACAACTCCTACATTTGCTAGGATTGTGGTTTGCTTACTACTATGACAAAAAGATAGGTCATGCAAAGGAATGGGTTCATCTATGCGGTAGAAACGAAGCATGGTGATCATCCTAAACAATGCATAAGCGAGACATGAGAGGGAAGTGGGATTTTATCGACATGATCAATGGGGGTTTGCTTGCCTTGCTGACGAGGTTCGGGTTCGGGGTCTTCAACGTAGGGGGTGACCTCGGGCTCCGGCTCCACGTCTAATAGTAACATGACAATCATAGGATCAACAGAATGTACAATGCACAATCACATGAATAATATTGAAAGGGTGATGTTCATGGTACTGATGTGTTGAGCATTCCATTTAAATGGAGTATATTGCAATTTGAATTGCAAATTCAAACTCCACATTTGAATTCAAATTAACCAAGTTGTATATGACATGGTTTGATCATTTTGAATTATCTTCAAAAGTATAAGATATGCCTCTGATGTGTGATTGAAATGTAGCATGTTGTCATGGTTCAAGTTGCAAAAATATTTGATTTGAATTTGATTTAATTCCATTTAAATCAAATAGCAAATGCTACTGATCACATTTTAAATTCAACTCAAACAGAGTTGAAAGTTGCATATTTGGAAAGATAATTTTCTCCTGATCATTTTTCATATATTATTTGTCCAATTTGGAGTTAATATGAATTTTCTATGAATTTCCAAAGTTTGGGGTATTTTTTGGAATTTCTGGAATTCTTTTAATTCATTTTGATTTTATGGAAATTCATTAAATGATTTATTGCGCAAGTGCTGACGTCAGGGGGGGGGCTGACATGTGGGGTCACCTTGTCAGTGACTGGGTTAACTAACCCGTGGGTTAAATTAATCCAGTGGCTTAATTAAGCCACTGGGCCCACTGGTCAGTGACCCAGGGGGTCATTAGCCGAGTGCTTAAGGGCTAACCCACCGGCGGCTTGACGCCGGTGGCCTGGCCACGGCGGCGCACTCGCCGGAATAGCCTAGGGGCCCACGGGAGGCCACGGGGAGGACACCATCTTGCTCAGCATCGTCTTCCGCATCTTCTGGAGGCAACAGGGGGTCACGGGCTGGTCGGGAGCGACGACGGCGACGACTCCGGCGGAAACAGAGAACCGGTGAGGTCGTAGTCGAGGCTAGGGGGCACGGATTGGGCTGAGCTCGTGTGCGTTCGAAAGCTGGAACACCCACGAGTCAAACGCGCGCACTGGGGTGTCGCGAGGAGCACGAGGGCGAGCTCTAGCTCAACCAAGGCGGCGACGAGCTCGGTTCTCATGGCGGATTTGGCTAGAGGGGCTACGGGGTGCTAGGAGCTTGGGGGAAAAACTCAGAAGCTCACCGCGGATCGAACAGAAGCAACAGCAAGCTCGGGGAGGCTTCAACGGCGGCGAATCGACGACGGCGAGCTCGCGGGTCCGGCGAGTTCTCGGTGAAGTTTGCGTCTCGTCTAGCCCGAATTGATGCGTCTCCTGCTGCTAGTCGTCGAAGTCGAGGACGAGGAGCACGGTGGACTTGCTGGCTTGAGCTCTAGTGCACGGTGGCCACGCAGGGGCTCGACGGCGCTCCGGTGAGGCTTCGGGCGGCGATGGATTCGAGCACGGGAGGAGGAGGAGGAAGCTCTAGAGGGGGGGAATGGACTGCGGAGGCTGCGGGGAGTCTCCAGGTGCGAGAAGAGGCCACGGGGAGGCCTGGAAGCTCCTCGACGGCGACGTGGCGTCTCCGGCTAGCTCGGTGGCATTCCACCGAGCAGCTTGGAGGCGCGGGAGGGGGAAGAAGACGCCCCTGCCCCTGTGGGCCGGCTGGGCTGGGGTGGGCCTGCTTCGCCTGGGCGCCAGGTAAGGTTTTCTGATTTCTTTTCTATTTTTCTTTTCTGACATTTGTTCTGTTTAGCTAAAATAAATATTTAAACATTTTATTAAATGCTGAAAAAATTTATGTGGCCTCATAATAATATAGACTAGCCACTCATAAAGTTTCAACATTTTTAAAATTCAAATAATTTGAATCTTAAATCAAATAAGGGTATTTCTTTAATTCCAAGGCACTGTTTGAATATTTGAAAAATCTATGAGCATGGAGTGGGTCCCACATCACTTTATATGTGTTCACACTCATTTATAAGACTTTTCAAAAATCTAACATGAATTTTTGGAAAAGATTTTTATCTGGCCTTTTGAATTAATTCAACTGGGGGGTGTTCCTTCTCCCATTTGGATTTTTAAGTTGATTTCCTTTGAAAATTTGACATGATGCAAGGTTACTTGATCCTAGCACATTACCTAACAGAGGGTTCTGACAAGTGAACAATATCAGATGTCAATGATGGGCGAACTGAAGTTCTTCTTGGGGCTTCAAATTCGTCAACAGCGCAACGGCATCTTCATCTCTCAAGAGAAGTACCTCAATGAGTGCCCGAAGAAATTCGGGATGCAAGACTGCAAGGGTATCAAGACACCGATGCCTACAAATGGACAACTTGGCCCTGATGAAAATGGCAAGGACTACGATCAAAAGGTATTCCACTCCATGATAGGTTCTCTGCTATATCTATGTGCATCTAGGCCTGATATAATGTTGAGCGTTTGCATGTGTGCCCGATTCCAAGCGGCACCTAAGGAATCGCATCACCAAGCGGTGAAACGTATTCTTCGATATTTGGCTCACACCCCGTCGCTAGGCTTATGGTATCCAAAAGGCACATAGCTGGATCTCGTTGGGTACTCAGACTCAGATTATGCTAGAGATCGAGTGGATCGGAAGTCTACCTCAGGAACAAGTCATTTCCTCGGACGTTCTCTGGTGTGCTTGTCATCGAAGAAGCAGAACTGCGTCTCCCTCTCCACTGCTGAAGATGAATACATTGCTGCTGGTGCTAGCTGCTCACAGCTTCATTGGATGAAGCAAACTCAGAAGGACTACGGCATCAACCTAAAGAAAGTACCACTACTATGTGACAATGAGAGTGCCATCAAGATATCTCAGAACCCTTTACAGCACTCGAGGACGAAGCACATTGAGATTCGGTATCACTTTCTTCGGGATCATGTATTGAAGGAAGACATCGTCATCAGCCACGTGAAGACTGAAGACCAACTTGCTGATATATTCACTAAGCCTTTGGATGAGAAACGATATAGCACTCTGAGGTGTGAGGTAAATATCTTAGATTCCTCAAACGTCCAGTGAATGGACACACATCCTAATGCTTAAACAATATTGAAGAATCCTGATGTACAACACACAATGCGTCGTACTCCTCAAATCATGAGGAACTACCTTACTAAGTGTGAAGAAATTAACGTGGAATTGACTCAAGATCCATACGAAAAGTATATGGTATCAAGTGTCTCATTCCCTATAAGGTGGGTAGCGCCACCGCCCAAATTCCTCAGGATCTGTTGTTCCTCAGTTTCCTCAGTTAAAGTCTTCGTTGCTGATGATTATCGTGTTTGTCCTCAACAGCATTCATCTATAGTTTTTGTTCTTCAAGATTTGCTTCTTCAACTAGGTGAATGTGATCAGACCCTTCTCTCTGTGCTCACTTATCTCGTCCGTCCATCTGAAGTATGTGTTCATTTGAAACTTCGAAGCTTCACTTCTTGAAGCTTCAATCCTGCAAATCTTCAAGCTGATTTGTCTCAGCTTCAAAAATCCTGAAGCGTCCACTTGAAGAATAGAAAAACCACGTCGTTGCGATTTTCACGCTCGCCGTGCTCATCCAGTAGAGTAGATAAACACAAAGATGAACTGTCAGGGGTATTCCCGTATTTTCACCTCAAAACTTACCGTGCCTATATATACCGCACCCCTGCGGTCATTTACCTCATTCTCCTCTCGTGCTGCCGCCCTTGAGCCCCTCAAGCTCTCGTGCTAACGTCGCCGGAGTTCACCATCGCCAGAGTGGAGCTTGTGGTTCCCCAGCATTCCCCGCAATTCTGGTATGCTTATTCTTCAGTGGCTTTTTCCTCAGTTTCTTATTCCTCAGTACTGTTGTGTCCTCAAACCATTCAATCCTCAACTGTACTGCTAGCTTTCTGAGACCTTTACCTATGCCTCATTATGTTCCTCAGCCTATTCCTTATGAACGCATATAACCGTACCCCACTTCCCTCACAACTTAATTCTCTCACAGGCACATGTCTGCTGAGGAATCGTATGGTTCTCATAGTCTCACTTCATTTGAAGCTCAGCTCGAACGTACATTTCCTCAGTCTCCACCACTGAAGAAAATGGCTCCTCGGCGTAAGCTCACTGATACTGCTAAAGACCTGCCTCCTGAGCTCTATGAGAAGCTGAAGACTCCCGAACGTGAAACCGCAGATGATCGTAAGAAAAGGGTCCAGAAGATCACGAGGGAATGGGCCAAGCGGTGGGTGGCATATCAATGGCTTAATCCTCAGCATGAGGAAATGTTTGCTGTCAATCCGCCGCTGAAGACTTTGGGTATCAAGGCTCGACCTCCACCTACACTGGGAGTCACTCCTGATCCCACAACAATGCGCACCCCTGATGACTTTCCTGCTGCCTATCAACAATACCTCAAGCGCAGTGGCAGCTGAGTCAAGAATCTGGTCCGTGACTTGACTTCCTCAGTACAGCTTCCGCCTCAGCCTCAGACACAGCCTCAGCCTCAGACACAGCCTCAACCTCAGGTTCAGCATCGCCAAAAGGCTCCTGGCATCAAGCCTTCAAAGAAGTCCTCAGCTCAAGCTCATGGTTCCTCATGTCAACGCACGGCCGATGCTGCCCCCGCTTCAAGGATTCGAACTGATGAATCCGACAGTGCTCCTGAGGCCTCAACCACAATGCCTCAGCCGCTGCTAAAGACCAAAACTGTTGTTCCACGTGGCCGTCGTCCCTCACCAAAGAAAACTGCTATGCGAGGCTCCATTCATCATACTCCTCAAAGCTCTGATGATGAAGATCAATTTGAAGACTTGGTCGGCTTCGTCGCCACCGAAGAAGCCAAGATTGAATATGTGTGTGCTGCAGCCAGACGCAAAGCTGAAGCAACTGGGTCTGAAATCCCGCTTCTCCTTGATCCCAAGAAGATCTTGGAATACATCGAAATCTGGTCTGTCAAGCCTGATACTCCTCTTGATGATTTGGACATCCCTAAAGACATCAAATTCTATGTTCAACAGTTCCTCATCAATGAGATGCATCAACGTGATCTTCAGAAACAGTTGAAGGCTCAACCGAAGAAAGTCCAAAGTGACTTTAAAAAGAAACTTGTTACTGATATTACTCCTTAGGAATTCATAGAGAATCAGTGCGAAGTTCAACGCCTCAACACTGAGTATGCAGCCAACCGTTCCTACATCGAAAAATCCAAGGAACAGATGTCTAAGCAGATAGCTAACTTGATGAAGCTTCAACAACCGCAGGCCTCAGTGCCTCCTGCTGCTTCAGCACCTCAGGCTGACCGGACTGAGGAACTTACCCAAAGCCTCAAGCGCAGGTCTGAGACTGATCCACCAGTACTCCTCCAGCTGCCAAGAAGCCTTCGGTTGAAGCGCAAACTGATGAGCCCATTGATGCTAGGCCCATTTCTTCTGCTCCTCCTTCTTCAAGAGCGCCGGCTGGTTGTGTTCACTCCACCGTCCAAGACACTTGCTTCAGCTCTTGCCACCCCGATAATTTCAACGCCTCTATCTCCCATTCCTCCAGTCATCACTGAAGCTGAAGAAATGGATGAAGATGTGGATATTGGTGACATGGGCATGAAGTATATGAGCTGGAACACTTCAACTCGCCCTCTCACACCGTGTTCTCTCTGGAACCTCATTCTCCCTCAGTTACAGTTGTCTTATCTGACACGTCTCAACACTCTGAAGCCTCTGTGGATGCCTCTGTCTCCCCTGGCACTGAAGAAACTGACCCAGAGGCCACTAGTGCCCGTACTTCTGCTGATCCTGAAGCTTCTGCTCCTGCCCCAGACACTCAGAATGTTGTAGCTGATCCTGTAGTTCTTGAAGCTCAACCCATGGATAACGAAGCTCGTGCTGCGGAGGCTGAAGCAGAAAACAACACAAATGCTCATCCTGAAGCAGAAAACAGTACCAATGCTCATCATGAAGCTTCAAAGGATGAATCTGAAGATAAACAGGCCACATCACCTCGTCTTCCCAAAGACCTCAACAGGTCTGTGCCTGAAGCCTCTGCAGCGGCTCCGCCTCAGCCTCAAGCCTCTCTTCAGATTGAAGTGCCTCAAGCGCCTCCACCACATCAAGGCCCAGCTCAAGCTCGGTCCTTGTGTCCGAAGCAGAAGCAACCATTCTTCCGTGACCTTGAAGCTGGTGAAACCCCAAGCTTCGATGCTACTGATTTCCTCAATGCCATGAGTTTCTTCCAAGACGGGATTCAAAATCCGTATCATTCTGCTCCGCCTCGAAAGCTACTGAGGTTCTGGACAGCCACTCAGAATAACTATTATGCTTCAGTTCTATATAAGAAAAACAAATTGTTTCCTCACAAGCATATTCCTCTAATGGATATGGAAGCCATTCCCTGCTTCAACAGTGTGCTTCAGGATCTGCATCATGCCAAGCTACTTCAGTTCTGCTCTGAATGCATCCACTGGAATGAAGAGCTTGTGCTTCAGTTTTATGCAACTCTGTATGTTTCAGGAGATCCTCTGGATATCACCACCTGGGTCCTCGAGTGGATGAGTGAGCATCATCACTACACCATCACTGTTCCTGAAGCAATTGCCATTCTTGAGTTGCCTCAGTGCACTTCCTCAACTGCTTGCTCCTATGGGTCTCCAATTCTTCGAGATGACCTGATGAACATGCTTATGAAGCCTCAGGCACCTGAAGCCCCAGCTCGCAGCAAGTTCCCAGTTTCTGAGCTTCTGTATCTGCCCAGCATGATGTATCGGATTCTGGGCAAGTCCTTCTGCCCCATTAAGGGCTATGAATCCACGGCTGAAGAAGTCATTGGCATCATGAAGACCATCCTCCACAACCTCTGCATGTCTAGGTCAATCAATGTTCCGGACTTCTTCTTCAGAACTCTGGTGGATGCAGCACAGAATCCTCATATACTGAAGCCTTACGCGCCATGGATCATGAAGCTCATCCGAGTCAAGACTGGCATTGATTTCCAACATGATCACCCGAATCACAGGACCTATCTGCCGCCTGTCGAAGTGCTTCAGCATACGATTGCTTCTAATGATAAGGGCAAAGGCCTATTCCATGAAGAAGTTCTCCCGACCAATTCCCTCGGTGGAAACATTCGTCATCCTCAGTCTCGCACTACTGATGAAACCAGAACTCATGCCTCTACTGAGGACACGACTCAAGCTTGAGTGATGACAGACCGAGAGCTTCTGATTAGTCTTCATCAGAAGGTTGACCGAAATCATGATTGGGCCAAGCGTCAGTTCTCTGAAATCCTCAGCTACATGGCTCAGACGCATTCTTCTGTGAAGAAAGTGCATCAGTATGCTCATCATACATATCAACATATCGATGCCTTGATGAGAGAAGTAATGACCCCCGCAAGCATTGACAAATTGGGTCTTCAAAAGCCTCACCTTCCTGCCATCAGACCCCCGAGGCAATTCAGACGTTGCACAACTCCTCCTCCGGTCATGGACTCTTATTCTTCGAACCAAGAAATGACTGCTGAAGAAGCTGAAGACACAGCTGCCTGCCCTCACACTGCGACGGATTTCCTCAAGCGTGACTCACCTCAGCCTTGAAGCATCTTCAAAGGGGCGTTAGCTTCAGTTTTTCCCTTTTTGTTCATTTTATGACAAAGGGGGAGAAATCTGTTAGTCTTCAAGCGGGTCTTAGTTATGGGGTTCTTCAGTTACAACTCTCAAAAAAAATATTATTTTTGTAACGAGTTGTAAACTGTTATTTTGGTGTTTGCCTGATACTATTCCTTAGTTACCTCATGCTATTTCTTCAAGTTTATCATATATGCATGTGATTGTCTCTGCAAACACCTTTCTCAGTGCGTTGTTTAAATTCCTCAAACACTTCATAACATGCACTGCTTCAAAAATGCCTGGATATAGGGGGAGCTCCTCATATACCTCAAAATGCTTTAGATATTAAACATTCTTCAACTTATACGCATACCCTCAGGGGGGGCTTCATTATATCCAGCTTAATGATAAAAAATGTTCTTCAAACTCATAATTTTATCCTCGTTGAAGCTTAACCTGATTGTCATCAAATCACCAAAAAGGGGGAGATTGTAAGTGCATCAAGTGCCCTCCCCTTTAGGTTTTGGAGTTTGATGACAAAACGGTTAAGGTACTGATGTGTGTGTGAGTATACACAGGAGAACAGTCGCTGATGAGGTGTTTAATCACAAATGTTGACCCCCCAAAATGTTGAGGAACATTGAAGAAACGAAGGTTTTCCTGAAGAACGTATTGGCGCAAAATCCTGAAGAAACAGGATCCTGAAGACTCCGAATCCTGAAGAAACAGGATCCTGAAGACTTGGAATCCTGAAGAAACTGGATCCTGAAGAAAGTTGCGCCATACTGAAGACATGTCAAGATGAAGATCAAGCTGAAGCGTAGTCTTCGTTAAGTCTTTTTCTTTCTTGAGTCGTAGGAAAACATCGTACTATTGGAGGGGTTGAAGAAAACGAGTTCCGAAGGTCTGAGGAATTTCTCAACTAGGAATCCTGAAGAAAAACCCTGAGGAAATCTCCTGCAGTAGAAGTTCAGTCCTCGGGTGTCTGAGACGTTGTTCTTCAGGACACTGAGGTAACTAACTTCGGTTGAGGAGTCAGTAGATCGCCAGTGCGATTCTTATGAACATTGTGAGGAGAGAGAATACTTTGACCGTGCCACGTGTTGCGTGGTGAGAGGCTAGAACTTGTCTAGCAACGGTCATATCCGAGGGCATGAGAGTAATTGCATGCATGGACATTTATGTCCTTTCACAGGGGGTTGCTCCGCGGCTATAAATAGCCGCCCCCATCCCCAGTTGTGGGTTGGCTGCTCCGAGAGAAAAACTGACACTTGTCATTTGAGAGCAACCCACCTAATTGAAGACACTGAAGAACCTATGTGAGGAAAACCACCAGCCAGAGTAGTTGAGCATTTGTGAGGAAGTCGGTTCGAGTGATCCGAAGCTTTTTACTGTGATCTTCCAGCCGGTGTAGAAGTCTTAGTCTGAGGAAGTCAAGATGCAATTGTGACTTCCCGGAGTGACTGAGTATGTGAAGGTTTCGGGAGTCTACCTTGAAGACTCACATGAGTTATTGGACGGAGTCTGAGGACTCTAGTTCAAGGAGAACAAGGTGAAGACTATGTCTTTTGAGTTGAATCTCAGCCTCTCGAACCAGATGTAGAGTTGTCACAGCAACTTGAACTGGTCTACCAAATCGAAGTCTTCAAGAACTGGTGGTATCTCTTCAACCTCTTAAGATTCAGTACTTGCTATGTGACCTCTTCTGCTTCAGCTCTCCCTCTGCTCTAAGTCCTCATACTCTGCATCTGAAGAACTTCTGCTTATCTGAGTTGAGTTATTTCTGTTGCATTGTGATGAGCTGCCCTAATGATTACATTCTGTGAAGTTTTATTTCTTCATCATTTTGGTTACTTCTTCATCTTCGTATTGCTTCAATCCTGAAGATAACCTAAATCTGCTAGTAAAATTGAAAATCTCCCATTCACCCGCCCTCTGGTCGATATATTGCACTTTCAACGGTTCGTGCCATCGCTTTTCTTGAAAAAGAGCGAAGGTGCTCCCCAAGCAGAGGAACTGGGGAGAATGAATCCTTTCTGAAGTGCCTTGTCGATTTCCTCCTTAAGTTCAAGTAGTTCATGTAGCGGTATCTTGTAAGGACACTTGGCAATAGGAACAATGCCTGGCTTCAAGTCGATGACGAATTCAACCTCTCTAGTCGGGGGTATTCCCGGAAGTTCTTCTGGTAAGACGTCGGAAAAATCGCAAACGACCGGAATGTTCTCAATTCCTTCCGGAGGTGAGACATTCAAAGCATTCATCATAAGATCTGTGTTTCAGCATCACGGGTAATCAGGGTGGTGTGGTTAACAATCTCGCCGAAGGGGTGGAAAAGTTGGACAGACTTGGTTCCACAGTACACTGCGGCATCGTGAGCTTTCAACCAATCCATGCCGAGGATAAGATCGATGGTGGAGGTTTTTAGGATGTGTGGAGAAACAATTAATTCTATTCCCTCGATATCGACGGTGAGGTCGGGTGCTACAATGTCCACATGACATTGGCCCCCGGGAGTCCTGAAGGCTAAGGGGGTATGCATCTTTTGGTGTGGTATGCCATGATTAAATGCAAATGCTCCAGACATGAATGAATGTGATGCTCCTGAATCAAATAAAATAGTAGCGGGTATGGAATTAACGAGAAGGGTACCCATCACGGTAGCGGGTTGATTCAGAGCTTCTTCAACATCAATGTTGTAAGCATGACCACGAGTAGAAGGAGCAGACCCAGTATTATAATTGGGGCTCCTGTTGTTGCCACGACCATTTTCGCGGCCAGCAGGGTGAACTACCAGTTGATTTCGTTTCTTGGGGCATTCTCTGGAAAAGTGTCCAAGTTGGAGGCACGTGAAGCATAATCCATCCTGAGGACGAAGGGGTGTAGCATTGGGTGGTGGAGGTAGAGCTCTTGGCGTCTGTGGTGGCGGAGGCAGACGGGGTGCAACATAAGAAGGACTTGGAGCAGGGGCAGGTGACTGGGTCACACTGTTAGGGATCCAGATGCGACGCTTCTGTGTTGCGCCCGTAGATGAGCCAACGTCATGATAGCGCTTCTGAGAGTCCTTGAGCTCCATCTGGGCAGTCTCGACGGTGATAGCCTTGTTCACCATGGTGGCGAAGTTGGCAAAATCATGAACGGCAAGATCGAGCCTGATGTCTGCATTGAGTCCACGGTGGAACTTCTGCTGCTTACGGGCATAAGTGGTGATCTCTTCTTTGGTATAGCGAGAGAGGTTGAGGAACTCACGCTGATAGGCTTCAACAGTCATGTTGCCCTGAGTGAGGTTGCGGAATTTTTCCCTCGTGCGATCCATAATTCCCTGAGGAATGTAGCAGGCGCGGAAGGCGGACTAAAATTCATCCCAGGTGATGACTTCTCCAACTGGCAGTGAACACTTGTGGGTGCTCCACCACTGAGCAGCGGCGCCTTTCAGGTGATAGGACGCAAAGTTCACATAGTCGACTGGATCGACATTAGCAGACTCCAACTCATGAGTGATGTCGTGAATCCAGTCATCAGCATCCAACGGCTGAACAGGGTTGCGGAATATAGTGGGGTTGAGGCGGCTGAAATCGTGCAGAGTCACTGCGGCATGCTGATGGTGGTGCCCATGTTGGTTCTACTGTGGGAACTGATCCATGATATTATGCATGAACTGATGGTTCAGCTCGGACTGTTGCATCATCGCGGCCATGTAATCCGGCGGCGGCGGTGGGTCGTTGGCATCACCTGCTAGAATTTAACTGGGGCATTTCAGTGATGAAAATTTAACGAGATACCAGAAACAAGCATGAAGTAAAGCGTCATCGAAGAGGAGGCGCGGATATATAGGAGTAGTCATATAAGACATACACAACCACACACGGAGTCAATAAAAAATCGGGCAACATAACGTCGTAGAAATTAAGGAAAAAGGACACACTAGGCGGCGCAGACCGCGGAAAGGAATACACGACGCGACATAGCTTCCGCTATGTCAATCTGCCGCAAGAAAACTGTTGGCAACAGGAATTTGTGCTAGAGAATGTGCGGCCTGCACCGAATAAGAAAGGGGATCCGCGGTCCGGAACCTGGGTCAGAATTCCTGCGACACGACTCAATAGAGAGGTAAGAAGCAGAACGCTGGGTGGAATCAATAAGCTCGTGATCCTAATGTCAGAGTTAGTAAAACTTACCAGCAAGGATAAGACAGTAGAGTCCCAGAGCATAGGTACGGAGAAAAGTATCCTAATACCATAGATACCACGACGGGGTGATATCGATGTGGGCTCGTAAGCCAAACATTAAGTTAGCAAAATAGTTTTTCAAAGAGTAGACTCAACTTCGACCAAGTAGTGGTTGAGTGGCTTCCTACAGACAGTTGGCTCTGATACCAACTTGTGACGCCCCTAAAATCAATCCGTGTACAGTAATCATACACGCAAGGTACAGGACTGATATTAGGGTGCCACGGTGAGAATATCACTGCACAGCACTAATCACAAAAGGATAAACCAATATGTTACAAGATAAGGGGGTCGCAGGGACCCGAATACATAAGTTACACAAGCAATAATATCTGAGTACAAACATAGTTAGTCAAGTTTTTCCCTTAAGAAGGCTAGCACAAACCACATCAGAGATACAAATCGAAAAGGCAAGGCCTCCTGCCTGGGAGCCTCCGAAACTACTCCTGGTCCTAGTCAGCGGGGGTCTTGACGTAGTAGTAGCCACCAGCGAGGTAATCCTGCTCCTGGGTGCCAACATCGACTGCAGCGGCCGATCAGGCAAAACAAAAAGGGGGAAATAAAGAAAGGGTGAGTATCTAGCATACCCGAGAGTCTTACGTCCGCTACTAAGCATTTATGCATTTGTATCAAAATGGAAAGCGGAGGCTATATATAGTGGACTGAAAGTCTGAAAATCAGAATAAGGAAGAGAAGCTAGGCCTATCGAAGACTAGCATCTTCCGACGAGTCTTGCAGCATGAGGACATAATAGCCAATAGTTTATATAAATCATAAAGTAACAATGCCGCAGAAGTTGCTGCAGCATTGTATAATAGTGATGCTAGCAAGGAAGATACTTCTCTCGCTTCTCGTTGATTACCCCAAGTGGAAGGTGAGATGTAGCGTAGCAGCAAAATTTCCCCTATGTAGAGGATAGGGTTTGTCTCCCGTAGGACTCGCAGAGATACAAGAAGGTGGTAAAGTGAACAATGGCGCCGAGGTTGCTAACTTCGCCTGGACCTGCACACACAGCAAATAACTTTGCTCCCAACGAATACAGAGGAGTTGTCAATTCCTCCGGCCTTGTCGTTTCCAAAGGATCAACGCAAGAGATAATAATAGTGGCAACGGAAAGTAAGAACTGAAAGTAAATTGAAGGTGTAAACAATGATGGAAATATGGACCGGGGTCCCATGACGTTCACTAGTGATTTCTCTCTCCCAAAAGACGATAAAAGTGCTAGCGAGGTAAACAAATCACAGCTGGGCAATTGACAGGATTATAAACGCACCGCAATGCTAACTATGCTACCAAAGAAAGGAAGAGGCTCAAAAGAAATGGACAGTACGCCAAGGTAGGTAGACCGAAATCCATCTGCATCTACTACGAATCATCCAGCTTGAGATATTTATCCAGAACATCTCGCTGGTATTAAGTTGCGAATCCCACCCAAAGTGTAAACTCAAAGCAACATACAACTGCATCAAAAGAACTATGCGTAAAGTAAACAATCCTTGCACCCGCAAGTACAAGCACCGTTGTTTTATCCCTGGTGGCAACAGCACATCCCCTAGTCTCATGTTTCTGTCACTCAAGCTAGAAATCAAGGGGCTGAACCCACAATCAAGCAAAACACTCCCTCTTGGAGTTGCAACAAATCACTTGGCCAAAGTAAAATACGGCAATGGAGACCATGCAAGAATTTACTAAGGAACAAAAATATAAAAGAGAACCAAATATATTACTCATCACAATCTGAACATAATCTCATAATCCATCAGATCCCAGCAAACCCAGCATAACAACACAGAAATTACAAAGGTGCCTCGATCATGTGAGGAAGCTCACGAGGTCTCAAAAGTGGAAGCACAAAGAGGGGAGGAGAACATCACATAGCTACTGGTCATGGACCCATGGTGATGGGGATCAGCCCTGTCAAATCCCATGGTCAGGGACCCTGCGTTAGTCATGGAGAAGGTACAGGTTGGACGATACTCGTCGGCTAACAGGAGAAGCACTTCCTGCTCGATATTATTGCTTGAGGGGCCGATTACAAGGGAGGCAGAGGCGAGTTCTCGCAAGACCAGGAGAGTGGATGTGTATTGGATTGATCTGGATGTCTCCCCTCCCAGACTTATATACTAGGCTAGGTCTCGGGGAGTCCGTAATAGGTTACAGAGATAGTTTCCTAGTTCTAGTTTTTCCTTGTACGCCAAGCCGCGCCTTCCATATCAGTCGCGGACTCCTACGTCGGTGCTTGATCGGGCCAGTCGTGGGCTTGTCGAGGCTTCCCGACGGGCCTTCTGTCTTCATATGCACCGGGTATCCTCACACGCAGGAGTCGTGGGGTCATCCCCTCGTCAGTAGCCCCCGAGTGCCTGGGGGACTCGAAGAGTCGCCCAGGGACTCGAATTCGTCAGCGCTTTATTTTTTGTAAGCGCGGCATTGCCGCGGGTCGCTGGCAGTTTTGAGCCATGACAATACCTGTTTCGAGGGATTGCTAAGCTGAAAAGGGCCCAAGGAGTCGACTGGTCGAGCCTTGGTGAATTGCGCTAGTGGAAAATACCGCAGTAGCCCAATCAAGCTCACGTCCCTCGACATGAACTTGGAACGACTGGTGTCAAGAAAAGTTATGCCGCTGCATGTCTTATAGGATCAATTGCTTCCAGTCTAAGAAAATGTCCTGAGCGCGTCCGCTCGGCTCTTTCTATCATGCGAGCGCATGGAAAAGGTCGGGAGTGAAATCGCTCTGCGGCAAGTCCCGGCCCGGCCGTTCTGCGCAGCGGGGTCTTACCTACATGCTAAGCTTGCGTGGCATCTGGGTACAGTGTGTCTTTGCCCAGGCATAATTGTTTTTTGTAGAGGCACGGAGCCTGGTTAGCGATGCACCCACTTGGAATAAACAATCAAGTGAGATATTTAGCAGTCACTCGCGGATCTTGTAATGAACTCAGGCGAGGAAAATAAGAAAGCACCCACTCGGAAAGTCGTCGAGTGCGCGAGTAGATCATATTGTCGAATACTTATTGAGTCTTTTGCGAGTGGTCACTCGAATGCTTTACTGTCTTCAGGGTGAGGGAGCACCCGAACTCTGAGAGTATGTTGTTTCTGCTGGTGCGAGTGATAACTCGAGCACGTCTTTGCCTTCTGGGTGAGGGAGCACCCGAACTCGAATAAAGGTACTCCGGATGGGTGTAAGATATTTTCCTTTAAAAATCATAAAATTTGTACCTAAAGAAATAGATAGCTTTTGGAGTCTTTTGTTCTTTCCCATTGTTTTTATCTTGATCCGTCCCTCTTGAGATGTCACACTGATATGTATTGACATGTTGTTTGGTGATCGATGATGATGCTTGCTTCTTTGATCCGTCTCGTCTTCTGTCCCGTCATAATGATGGTTTGGACGTCATGCTGCCTGGTGCCTGTTGGATTTCCAAGGCTTGTATGGGAAACAGGCGAGATTTGACGTGTCCTTTAAATAGTGCTGACCGTGTGAAGGCATCTTGTCTTGAAATTCGTAACGCCCGACCCGTTTGGTCTTTGATGTAATGATGGTGCCGCCTGGGCTTCTGCGTGTTTTCTCGGGTTTGCCCTTGGATTGTGTTATAAATACCTCATGTTGTTGCCTGTCCTTGGCATCCATTCTTCTCGCCTTTCTCTTCTTCTTCTTCTTCATATGGCGCCCAAGCGTGGTGGTGGTGTGACTGGGCGAGGTCGTGGCCGTCGTGGCTGTGGTGGCTGCACGCCTCGTTCTTCGCGTGGTGGATGTCGTGGTGTTGAGTCGACGCCTTCTTATTCTTCCACGGAAGAGGGTTTTTGACGCTATGACTTTCTTTTGCGTGTTCTTAGACGGACCGCTGCCCGGATTCTTCTCCCTTTCTCATTTGCCTCCATTGCTTCTGAGCGTAATTTGAGGGGTTTCTAGCTCCGTCTTCACGGTTCGCTCGGTCTTCTTCTTGGGTGGAGTTAGAAGTTGATAATTCATCCTTGATTTTCCTTGGGTCCGGCTAGAGCGCGTTTCCTCGTCGGTTGAATCTGCGCGGCGGAGATAGCCTTTTCTGCCGTTTTGATGGCGAAGATACTCTTGCTGTCCGTGCTTTTGATACTGGTGGCAATCGTCTGGATCCATACTGGGAGGAAACAAGCAGTGGTGATTCCGATGAATCGAGTGGTGGTTTTCCTACTTCTCCCGTGTCTTCATGTTCGGCTGATTCCTCGGCTGATGGTGCTTGCTCTTCTAGTTCTAAGGATGAGCCGGACGTCAAGCTGGTCGTTAAGCGGCTGCGTTAGTAGGCGAGGCACCTTGTAGAACTGGAGGACGGTGACCTGCTTCTTTCGCGGACTGGGTTGCTACTTTGTCTCTGCTGATGCTCGTCAAGTTGTGGTACGAAAGTGCCAATTATCTCGTCAGGGGCGTACATGTAGAAGTCATAACTCCTTGGGATAGTTGTAACCCGTCTGGTAGTTGCTCGAGTCCTTTTGTAGTGATAGTTGAGCTTCAAGTCCTTTGTAATGAAAAATCTGTCGTCCACTCCTTTGTAATGAAACTGTCTTCGACTCCTTTGTAATGAAATTGTCTGTAATTCCTATGTAATGAAAACTGTCCTCGATTCCTTTGTAATGAAACTGTCTTCGACTCCTTTGTAATGAAACTGTCTTCGAATCCTTTGTAATGAAACTGTCTTCGACTCCTATGTAATGGGAACTGTCCTTCGGGTGCGCAGTAGCGCTCCTGATGGGAGTAGCCCCCGAGGCTACGTTTGATTTGTAGAATAAAGCGTAGGCTGTGAGTTTTTGTCTGACTGGGTAGTCTCTTCTCGTGGCTGTTTTTGAACTATTCCAAGTTTGGATCAGGTGCGCGCCAGTGCTCCCGATGGGAGTAGCCCCCGAGTCTTTAGGTGATCGCTTGCGATCAGGTGAAGACTAAAGAACTTTGTGTTGATGTGATTCTTTTTTCGGTGTTTGCAGATGAGCTTGCGTCTCTCGGCGGGAGTTTTATGCTAGAGCCCACGAGTTTTTTAAGTATAGTCGCATGAGAGAGGATAGCGTCTCTCGGGGGGAGTTTATGCTCGAGCCCCCGAGTGCTTTTAAGTATAGTCTCATGAGCGAGGATAGCGTCTCTCAGGCGGAGTTTATGCTCAAGCCCCCAAGTTCTTTTGAGTATAGTCGCATGAGCGAGGATAGCGTCTCTTGGGGGGAGTTTATGCTCGAGCCCCCGAGTGCTTTTAAGTATAGTCGCATGAGCAAGGATAGCGTCTCTCGGGGGGGAGTTTATGGTCGAGCCCCTGAGTGCTTTTGAGTATAGTCGCATGAGCGAGGATAGCGTCTCTCGGGGGGAGTTTATGCTCGAGCCCCCGAGTGCTTTTGAGTATAGTCGCATGAGCGATGATAGCGTCTCTCGGGGGGAGTTTATGCTCGAGCCCCCGAGTGCTTTTAAGTATAGTCGCATGAGTGAGGATAACGTCTCTCGGGGGGGGAGTTTATGCTCGATCCCCCGAGTGCTTTTGAGTATAGTCGCATGAGCGAGGATAGCGTCTTTCGGGGGGAGTTTATGCTCGAGCCCCCGAGTGCTTTTGAGTAAGTGTTTGGGCAGCATTATTTTATTTCTTCGAGTTTTACATGTGTTGCCAATCGGTGCTGCTCCCGAGGTCTCTCACAATGCCTAGAGGACTATGGGTAGAACATGCGTAAGTTCGCTACGTTCCATGGATTTCCCACGTCCTCGTTAGTTTTGGGTTCTTCAACTTGTATGCGCCTCCTCCTATGACTTCCGAGATCATGAACGGCCATTCCCATTGCGGGGCAAGCTTTTGCACTTTTTTCCTGTATTAGCCGCAACACGAGGTCTCCTTTGGTGAACGTTCTGGTCCGCAGGCGACTTCTTTGATATGTGCGCAGTTTGTCCTGGTATCCTTCAGATCTGGTGATGGTTGTGTCCCGTGCTTCGTCTGCTGTGTCTTTGTCGTTCTGCAATGCTTGTTCTGCCTCTTCCTCTTCGTATCCTGAGATTCTGGGAGCTCCGAAATTTTAAGTCGTGTGGCAGTACTGCTTCTGCCCCGTATACCAAGAAGAAAGGTGTATACTGGGTTGAGCTGTTTGGGGTGGTGCGCAGGCTCCATAGTACTGCGGGAAGTTCTTCTACCCAGTTGCCTGCGGCTTGTTCTAGTGGTGCTAGGAGTCGTTTCTTTATTCCTCCGCATACTAGGTCGTTTGCTTTCTCCACTTGGTCGTTGGACTGTGGGTGTGCGACTGATACGTAGTTGATTTTGATGCCCAGCTCTTGACAGAAGTTTTGGAATTCTGCTGCTGTGAAGTTTGTACCATTGTCTGTGATGATGTTGCGTGGTACTCCGAATCTGAAGATGATTGACTTGATGAAGTTGACTGCCGTGAGGGCTGTTGAGCTGGTGATTGATACTGCTTCGATCCATTTAGTGAATTTGTCAACTGCGACTAGCAGTTTTGTTCGTCCTCCTTTTGAGGATTTCTTGAGTGGGCCTACCATGTCGAGTCCCCATGTGGCAAATGGCCATGACAACGGTATGGTTTTGAGTTCCGATGCTGGGGTGTGTGGCCTGTTGGCGAACTTTTGGCAGGCGATGCAACGCCATACGATGTCCTTTGCATTTCTCATAGCGGTCAGCCAATAGAAACCTGCTCGAAAGGCCTTGACCACGAGTGCTCGACTGCTCGCGTGATGTCTGCAGGTGCCTTCATGAATCTCGAGCAGTAGGGCTTTGCCATCTTCTTCATCTATGCACTTTTGGAGGACCTGAGAGATGTTGCGCTTATAGAGCTATCTGTTGATTACTGTGAATGCTTTAGATCGTCGACTGATGCGTCGGGCTTCTGCAACGTCTTGTGGTAGGGTGCCCTCGATTAAGATTCGAAGGAAACATTTTGCCCAGGCTGGGCCTTCAAGTGCTGCTGGCTCTTCAGCTTCGGTTGCTTGGCTGTTTGTGCCGTCGGCTGTGCTCGTTGCTGCCACCTGTGCTGGTTCATTTGTGTCATCTTCCTCTATGACTAATTTGGGTGCCGCTGGCTTTGCTTTGATTGATCTCTGGTTAATTCTCTCGAGGAAAACGCCTGGTGGTCTTGGTCCTCGAGTCTCTCCGATGTTCGCAAGTTCGTCGGCTTCTGTGTTGTTTTCTCTGGGGATGTAGCTGAGTTCGTAGTCGTCGAATCCTCCCTCTAGTGTGTTATAGAGCTTCTGGTAGGCTGTCATGTTGTCTGCGACTGCGTTACAGTCTCTCATCGCCTGCTGGACGACGAGGTTGAAGTCGCCATAGATCGAGAGACGAGTGGCGCCGCAAGTTTTTGCCATGCGCATGCTGTGGAGTAGTGCCTCGTATTCTGCTTCGTTGTTGGAGGCATTGCTGAAGTTGATCTGGAGGATGTATTTGAGCTTCGTTCCTTTGGGGGAGACTAGTACAACGCCTGCTCCGACTCCTTGCTGTCTTTTGGATCCGTCGAAATACATCGTCCATGAGTTGGATAGGTCTGGGGACCTGGTGTTTGGACGTCTGTCCACTCGACCAGGAAGTCTGGGAGTACTTGGGCTTTGATTGTTGTTGGGTGTTTGAACTGCAGATCTCGCGGGCTGAGCTCCATGTTCCACTCGGCTACTCGACCGATCGCTTCGGGATTATTGAGGATGTCCGCGAGTGGTGCACTGCTCACGATTGTGATGGAGTGTTCATCGAAGTAATGTGATACTTTCCTGGAGCTCATGATAATGGCGAGCAGGAGCTTCTGGTAGTGCGGGTACCGTTGCTGTGGCTTTGTGAGCAGTGTGCTGAGGTAGTAGATTGGTCTTTGTATGCTCTGGATTTTGCCTTCTTCTGCGCGCTCGACGACGAGCATCGTGCTCACGACACTGCTGCGCGCTGCTATGTAGAGGTACAACTTCTCCCGTTCTTTAGGCACCGCCAAGATTGGTGGGGTCGAGAGGGTTTTCTTTAGGTCTGCGAACGCATTGCGGGCTTCCTCAGTCCACTCGAATTTTTCTCCTTTTCTCAGCAGTTTGTAGAATGGTAAGGTCCTTTCTCCTAACCTGCTGATGAAATGGCTCAATGCTGCGAGTTTTCCTGTGAGCTGTTGCACTCCTCTGATGTTGGTTGGCGTTTGCATCTTGGCAATTGCTTGGACTTTTTCGGGGTTTTCTTCGATTCCTCGGGGAGACCATGTACTCGAGTAGTTTTCCGGCTGGGACGCCGAACACGCACTTTTTTGGGTTGAGCTTGATTTTGTACTTGTTGAGGGCCGCGAATGTTTCACGAAGGTCGTCAAGTAGCGTGTTGGCGCTGTAGGTTTTGATGACAATGTCGTCTACATAGACCTGGACGTTTCTGCCAATCTGGTCTCTCAGGCATGCTTGCATCATTCGCTGGTACGTGGCTCCGGCATTTTTTAGGCCAAAGGGCATTGTTTGATAGCAAAATACGCCGTAGGGGGTGATGAACGAGGTGTGCTCTTCGTCTTCTGCCTTCATCCTGATCTGATTGTATCCTGAGTATGCGTCGAGGAAGGATAGGAGGTCGCATCCTTCTGTGGAGTCGATTATTTGATCGATTCTCGGCAGGGGGAAGTGGTCCTTTGGGCAGTGCTTGTTGATAGGCCCATAGTCGACGCACATCCTCAGTACCTCAATGTCCTTTTTAGGGACTAGGACTGGGTTTGCTATCCAAGTTTCTTTCTTCGTCTCTCGGATGAATTGTACGAACGCTGGTCGCCCGAGTATGGCGTGATACTGCGATTGCCAGTCGAGCACTTCGAACTCGAGGACTTGCTTTGAGAAGTTGCGCTTGCTGCCGAAGATTACATCAAGCTCGATTGTTCCGATGGAGGAGGCTGCTTCGCCCGGAACTACGCCATATATTGTTGTGCCTAACTTCTTCCAAACTGATCGTGGGATTAACATCTTGCGCAGGGTGCTGGCAAAGATTATGTTTAGGCTGCTGCCTCCGTCCATGAAGACTCTGTCCATGTCGTATCCTCCGATCTGGGCTTCGAGGACCAGGGGTGCGTGCCCCGTCCTTTGGACTGCGGGCGGGTGGTCGCTCTGAGAGAAGGTGATGCTGGTCTCAGTGCCACACAGTTGGTAGATTTATGCTATCTTTGGGCCTTCGGCTGCTTCGGCCTGTAGGGTGTAGGCATCTTGTTTTTCTTTTGAGGGTCTTCCTTCTTGGATCATGCAGATTCGTCCATGGGACGTGGGGTATTGCCTTTCTGTACTTGGTGCTGGTGACTGCGTGCTTCTTCGAGTGCGCTTGGTTTCGCGTTGCTTTACCTCCTTGAGGCTGTTGGAGAGTTCGGTGAATAGGCGGCAATCTCCTAGGGTGTGGCTTGCTCTGAGGTGTCCCCAAGTTTCTTCGAAACAGTGGATCGCGCAAGGTCCTTCCAGTTGCTCTTTGGCTGTGAGTTTACTGGAGCCGGCGTGCCTTATTCTCCTTGATATTTGGAAGATCTGCGAGTGGTCTTCTATTCGGTTGTGGAATCTTGGGTCAAGCTCTATCCTTTCGCTGAGTGATTGGTTCCAGATGAAATTGGCGAATTCATCTGGTCTTCGGTCTGGGTCGTAGTATTCTTCGGTCTGGGTTTCAGAGTCGCTGTCTTCTCGCGTGGTGGGAGCCCGGGCGGCGGCGGGTCATCGACTGGTGAGCGAGTCTTCTGCCACGCGCCACGACTCTTCAAGTGGGGTTCCCGAGTACAGTCCTCGCGCTTGTCTTCTGGGTTGTCGAGTCCTTTTCCGTCGGCGATGGATCTAGCGGACGTCGAGGTGCTGGGCTTGATTTGGCTGCAGGCTAAGTGATCTTGACGGGGCGATGGAGATGCTTGCGGTGAACTTTAATTTCTCGAGCGGGCTAGATCTGGTTCTAGTCCTCGAGTCTTGATTTGTTGAGGGCGGGACCGTCGAGATCGTGACTCCAACATGTGTAGTTCCCACAGACGGCGCCAATTGATGGGGATCAGCCCCGTCAAATCCCATGGTCATGGACCCTGGGTTAGTCATGGAGAAGGGAAAGGTTGGACGATACTCGTCGGCTAACAGGAGAAGCACTTCCTGCTCGATATTATTGCGTGAGGGGGCGATTACAAGGGAGGCCAAGGCGAGTTCTTGCAAGACCAGGAGAGTGGATGTGTATTGGATTGATCTGGATGTCTCCCCTCCTTTGACGCCCCTAAAATCAATCCGTGTACAGTAATCATACACGCAGGGTACATGGCTGAGATTAGGGTGCAACGGTGAGAATATCACAGCATAACACTAAACACAAAAGGATAAACCAATATGTTACAATACCAGGGATCACGAGGATCCGAATACATAAGTCATACAAGCCATAATATCTTAGTACAAACATAGTTAGTCAAGTTTTTCCTTAAGAAGGCTAGCATAAATGACATCAGAGATACAGATCGAAAAGGCGAGGCCTCCTGCCTGGGATCCACCGAACTACTCCTGGTCGACGGGGAACTCGACGTCGTAGTAGTCGCCTCCGCGGTACTCCTGCTCCTGGGCTCCAACGTCGACTGCAGCGGCCGATCAGGCAAAACGAAAAAGGGCAAATAAAGCAAAGGTGAGTATCTAGCATACCCGCGAGTCTTACGTCCGCTATAAAGCATTTATGCATTGTATCAAATGGAAAGGGGAGCCTATATATAGTGGACTGCAAGATAGAAATCAGAATAAGGGTAAGAAGCTAGGCCTATCAAAGAGTAGAATCTTCCGCATGAGGAGAGAATAGCCAACGGTTCATATAATGCATAAAGTAACAATGCGGCAGAAGTTGCTGCAGATTGTATAATAGTAAGTTGTAATAATTAGCAATGCCTCCGAGATCCCCTCCTCGACATCCCAGCGAGGAAGAAAACTGGGAACCATACATTTTAGTAATAATAGTTTGTAGTGGTAAGATCCAGCTTCAGCATAAAGCGTCCTGTTACCGTGGACACGGCTATTCTAATAGATTAATCTTCCCTGCAGGGGTGCACTTGTGTTACACTACACGCACGGATCTCCAGGGTGGCGGGCACCTTGTTAGGGAACGCTCCACCGAGGCTATCCGACACTCCGTAGCCCATCTTTCAAACTCAACAGAGAGGCCATCCGCCGGTCTAAATCCTAAGCACGCCGGGCCTTGGACCCCAACCCGAACGTACTCCTGCACGGTGCGTGGCTGGCCGGTGAAGTTAAAGCAAATCCAAATAAGACACCACCGCGCGAGCGAATAAGACAACACCACTTCCCGGCGCAGGCCGCGGTACTGCTGACGTCTGAAGAGTCCTCGGACGACACTACGAAGTAGAGGAGCCCATAACTCGTAATTCCCACGTGTAGGCAGCGCGTAGAAGCCAAAAGGCTACTCAAGTCATCCGCCGAACCATTAGTCATTTTTTTAACTTGCGGGACAACCGTTATCGTTGCCTCGACTTAACTGACCCGCGGACAACGACATTAGCCAGGACCACCAGTACATCGGTGCCTGCCCTGTCGTCCCACCAAGTCTCTGCGGTTACCAACAAGGTGAATCGTCTACTTACCTTGTCTCGCGTGTGCTCCTGGAGGAGCTCGACTTTCGTGGTTTGGTAACTCTCGCGGCCAACGATCAGGGGCCAAGCACACCGGTACAATGGCCGTTCCCTCCTGTCGTCCCATCGCAATACCACTCGCGGGCACCGTTGGGTCGCCCGCCTTCTTACCTTTAAGGACACCCGTTGCTCAGGTACCTAGATTGGCTATACAGAGTCAGCAACGCGTGGATAACAAGGATTTAGTCCTTGATAGCTCACACTTGATGGTGGCTCGGCAGAGCCGAGGTAGGGGCCTGAGGCGGTGTCTGCATTGCACCGTACCTGTGCAGTTGAAATAAGTTGTATCCGCGTCACTCCCCTGAGTGATCACGGCCCGCTATCTAATCCTAGCTAACAATGCGCAGGGCTCACTGCTGAATATAATATATATAATAGGCAGCATAGGATAAAGGAAGGTACATCAAGGGGCGACAAAAACAGGCTATGCAATTGAATAGGATTGTAACGTAGCAGCAGCAGTAATAATGCCTAGTGCAAGAAGAGTACGGAAAGATAGGCGATATCTGGGGAAGAGAATGGCTCTGCTTGCCTGGAAGCTCGGTAGTAAAGGCAGGGTCGTCGACGAAGTAGTCGTACTCAGCAGCGGTGTAGTCGACGGCAGCAGCGGGGTCTACCGGAGATTAAGGGGGGAGAAACAGTAAATACAAAGCAATCATAAACAAACAGATGCATGACATGACAGGTGTAATGCTAACGGTGTTTTAACGCAGTGCAATGTATTATGCTCGGGGCTGGAATTCATCCGGGGATGAACTACCGGCTCCGGGTGATTATCGGACAGGGTGTCCGGAGGGGGAAGGTACCATGCCGGAGGTGTCGTGGAAATCATAAAAACATGTGAAAGGTGTATCCGTGTTAGTTGATCCATTCTGAACAACTTTCGTGTTCAGAATAAATTCATCCGGATAGTTTATCGGTATCGGGCAATCATCGGACAGTAGGTCCGGAGGGGGAAGGTTCGATGTTCGTTGTGTTAGAGGGACGTGGTAGAAATACGGTATCGTATTCGTATTCGTTATATTTTTCTGATCAATTTTCATGTATAAAGTTTTTGAATCTGAGTTACGGTTTAAAAGATATTGAATTTCAAAGTTTAAATCAATTTAAATGATTTTCGGAATTTATTTTTATTATTATATCAACATTATCCAAAACATTATCCAAAATAGTGCCTGACATGTGGGACCCACATGTCAGCCTCTGTTTATTTATAAAACATTTTAATAAAAATAAAACAGACACTGGGCCCACATGTCAGTCACTGAAATTTCTTTAAACCTTTTAAATAACCAAATGACAGGTGGGGACCCAGGTGTCATAGACACATGGGCTAATTAATATGTTTAATTAAGTTAAAGGGCTGGGCCCACCAATAAGTGACCCAGGGGGTTTAATTTTCTGTTAAGTCTAACAGTGAGATTAGCCGGGGGGGTCCACTTTCATACACACAGGGGGTGGGGGGTTAGTGTTAATCACGTATCTGACCAAAGGGCCCCGAATGGCAGTGACTCCGGCGAGCTCGCCGGCGCCGATGAGGTCGAGCCAGAGCATGCTACAGGGCATGGTTTTGCCTGCTGCTTGCTCCTACGTGACCAGTGAGGCGCGCTGCATCGATCCATGGTGGTGCGGTGGCTTGGGGTGGACAGGCACGAGCTCGAGCTCAAAAATGGCGGAGGGGGTCTCAGGCTCCAATGGAACGTTCCATACGAGGGCGAATTCGAGCGCGCCAAGGGGTGGGATGGACCCCCACGGTGCACTGGAAGCACGACGGGTCCATAAGCGCGGCTAGAACGGCTTAGGAGCACGGATACGACCAACACGGCGGCGGCCGGAGCAAAGCGGAAGAGGGGAAACGCCTACGGGCCTATCGAGCACCTACGGACAGTTGGCGATGACAGAGGGGTTGACCACGAACGCGTCGGGGTTGGCAGCGGGCTCGGGGAGGGGCTGAGGCGGCCGGAATCGGTCGCCGATCTCGGCGGCTGGAGCTTGAAGACGACGGCGATTCCAAGTGCTGTGGTGGCTCCCGGCGGCAACGGGCTGCACTGGAAGACGAGGTCGACGGCGGCGAGTGTGATGGACATGATGGGTTGGGCTTGTTCGTCGAGTGGCCGCGGGTATTCACGTGACGGCGACCATGGCGGCAGGTGAGGTTTTTCCCCGGCGATTTCGCGGCGTGAGGTGGGGGAAATTGGGCTCGGGCGCGATCCACAAATTGCGGGGGTCTTCTTTATCACGGCACCGAGTCCACGGGCAGGGGGGCAGGTGAGAAGGGGGCCAGCCGGTAGTGGCCTCGCCGGCATGGGCGCAACATGGCCACAGTGTCGGGAGGAAGAAGACAAGGGGAGGGGTTCGGTCCAGGTGGGCCTCGCCTAGGGCGAGGGATAATCTTTCTGTTTTGTTTTATTCTTTTCTCTTTTCTGTGTATCTGTTTGTTATTAATTTTCAAGCTTAGGCATTTTTTGTAAAATGCACAACCTAGTCCATAATTAGTGATATATATTCCTAGGGTGCTATAGAAAGTTTAGGTTTTTTTTTCAAACTCATTTAATATTTGTTTTGAATATTAAATGGGCAAACAGTGTTGTTATACTGTTGCAATGAATTGTTTGGATTTATCAGTGGCATTATAAATACCCATAATCACATGGGCATGGCCCACTGAATATTTGTGATTTTATAAAAGTGGTCTCATGATTTTTGGACAAAGTTAATTGTCACATGATTTTTGATAATATCCAAAAGGCATTTCAAAAGGTGATCAAAGCACAGTTGATCATGGCATGATTACATTAGTGATCAGCAATAGATATTAGTCCACAGTACAAGTGGTTACTATTACAGACACTGAGGGTGTTACAAATCTCCCCACTACAAGAATTCTCGTCCCGAGAATTTAAGTGGTAGCGAGGACAAGATCGGGGTATTTATCGCGAAGGCGATCTTCGCGTTCCCAAGTGGCTTCATCTTCAGAATGATTCGACCACTGTACCTTGAGGAACTTGACGGTCTTGTGGCGGGTTCGACGCTCAGACTGATCGAGAATGCGGCTCGGAAGTTCTCGATAAGTCAAGTCTTGTTGCAGCTCGATCATATCATGCTCCACTTCGCGGATAGGGTCCTTGAAGCAACGGCGGAGTTGAGACACGTGGAAGACATCGTGGACTTGGGAGAGGTTCGGCGGCAATTCCAACCGGTATGCCACGGGTCCTCTCCTGGATAGGATACGGAACGGGCCAATGTAGCGAGGAGCCAACTTGCCCTTGATACCGAAGCGATGAGTGCCCCTCATGGGAGTGACACGGAGGTAGGCGTATTCACCAGGTTGATAGACCATTTCCTGGTGTTTGCGATCATAATTGCTCTTCTGACGAGACTGGGCGGCCTTGAGATTTTCTTGCACAACGTGAACCTGATCTTCAGCTTGTTGTACAAGATCCGGTCTGAAGTAGGGTCGTTCCAAAGTTCCTGACCAATTCAGGGGGGTTCGACATTTACGTCCGTATAGAACTTCGAAGGGGGGCATGTTCAAGCTAGCCTGATAGCTATTGTTGTACGAGAATTCTGCATACGGGAGAGATTCCTCCCATTTCATGCCGAATGAGAGGACACAAGCAAGAAGCATGTCTTCCAGCACTTGATTGACTCGTTCAACTTGGCCTTGCGACTGGGGGTGATAAGCGGTGCTAAGAGACAGACGAGTCCCGAATGCTTCCATGAAACTCTTCCAGTATCGTGAGGTGAAAAGGCTGCCACGGTCTGAATTGATCTCCAGAGGAATACCGTGGAGTGACACAATCTGGGAGATATACAAGTTTTCTAACTGACTAGCAGTGATCGTCTCCTTGCCTGGCAGGAAGTGAGCAATCTTGGAGAATTGGTCGATGACGACAAAGATGTTATCGTTACCTTTCTGTGACTTTGGAAAACCGGTGACGAAGTCCATTTCAACTTTGTCCCACTTCCAATCAGGAGGAGGGAGTGGTTGCAACCAGCCAGCAGGTTTCTGATGTCCATCCTTGATGCGACTGCAAACATCACATTGAGAAACATAGCGGGCGATGTCTTGCTTCATGTAAGGCCACCAGTACCGTTGAAGAAGGTCTTTATACATCTTGGTACTGCCAGGGTGGATTGACAAGGGAGAATTATGGGCTTCCTCCATGATATCCGGACCACAGTTAATGATGGCCGGGCTCACAGGAACTACTAAGCGGCCCTTGAAGTACACAGTATCACCATCATTGGTATCAATGGTAAAAGAGGAGGGCTTTCCTTCTGCGATGTCTTGCTTGATCTTCACAATGTCAGCGTCATGAGCTTGTCTACTCTTGATGAGGGTGTCGAGGCTTGACTCGATAACCAGGTTGTTAATGTAACCTTGAGGAAAAATCTCGAGGTTCAGCTTGCGAAGCTCTTCATACAGATGTGGTTGTTGTACCTAAACTTCAAGTTCATAACAGTAAGCTTTGCGGCTCAAGGCATCGGCCATCACATTAGCCTTACCAGGGGTATACGAAATATCCATGTTGAAGTTGGATATTGTCTCGAGCCATCGTTGTTGACGAAGATTCAGGTCTGGCTGAGTAAAAAGGTACTTCAGACTTCGGTGGTCGGTGTACACCTCGCAACGATTACCGAAGAGGTAATGTCGCCACAACTTCAATGCATAAATTACTGCTGCCAATTCGAGATCATGTGTTGGATACTTGTCTTCGTGAGCACGCAACTGACGAGAGCCATAAGCAATCACTTTGCGCTCTTGCATTAGGACACAGCCTAACCCTTGACGAGACGCGTCGCAATATATCACGAAGTCCTTCTGAGTATCAGGGGGAGCGAGCACCGGGGGAGAATTTAGCTTGTCCTTGAGCGCTTGGAAACTTTCTTGACATTTATCTGTCCACTCGAACTTGACGCCTTTGTGAAGCAGATTAGTTAGGGGCCTGGAAATCTTGGAGAAGTTCTCGACGAAACGGCGACAATAGCTAGCGAGCCCGAGGAAACTGCGGACTTGCTTGACGGTCTTGGGAGGAGTCCAGTCAATAATAGCCTGGATACGTTCTGGGGTGACGGCAATGCCATCCTTGGAAATCATATGTCCAAGTTAGGTTACTTCGGGAAGCCAGAACTCACATTCAGAATACTTAGCTTAGAGTTTGTGTTCTCGAAGCTTCTCCAGTATAAGACGAAGATATTCAGCATGTTCTTCTTCATTCTTCGAATATATCAATATATCATCCAGATAAACCACGACGAACTTGTCGAGGTACTCCATGAAAATATAATTCATCAATCTGGAGAAGGTGGCTGAGCATTGGTTAAGCCAAAGGACATGACGGTGTACTCGTATGAACCATAGCGAGTAATGAAGGCAGTCTTCGGAATTTCCTCATCACGGACTCGGATTTGGTGATAACCCAACCTCAAGTCGAGTTTAGAAAACACCTTGGATCCGGCAAGTTGATCATACAGATCGTTGATCCGGGGAAGTGGGTATTTGTTCTAGATGGTGGATTGGTTAATTGGCCGGTAATCTTGGACTAAACGGTTCATGCCATCACTCTTCTTGACAAAGAGCGAAGGTGCTCCCCATGCAGAGGAACTGGGTCGAATGAATCCATTCTGAAGTGCCTTGTCGATTTCCTCCTTAAGTTCAAGTAGTTCATGTGGCAGCATCTTGTAAGGACGCTTGGCGATAGGAACAGTGACTGGCTTCAAGTCGATGACGAATTCAACTTCTCTGATCGGGGGTATTCCCGGCAGTTCTTCTGGAAAGACGTCGGGAAAATCGCGAACGACTGGAACGTTCTCAATTCCTTCCAGAGGTGAGATATTCACAGCATTCATCATAAAGATCTGTGTTTCAGCATCACGGGTAATTCGGGTGGTGTGATTAACAATCTCGCCGAAGGGGTGAAAAATTTGGACAGACTTGGTGCCACAATACAGTGCGGCATCGTGAAATTTCAACCAATCCATTCCCAGAATGAGGTCTATGGTGGAAGACATCAGGATGATGGGGGAATCAAGGAAGTCAATTCCTTCAATTTCAACGATGGTGTCGGGCACTATCTTGGTGGTTCGGCATTGGCCTATCGGGGTGCGAACAACCATCGGTGGGTTTATCTTTTCCAACGCGAACTTATGCGACAATGCAAATGCTTTCGACATGAATGAATGCGATGCTCCTGTATCAAATAAAACAGTAGCAAGTATGGAATTAACGAGAAGGGTACCCATCACTGTAGCGGGTTGTTGCTGAGCTTCTTCAACAATGATGTTGTTAGCATGTCCACGAGCATGAGCAGCAGACCCAGTATTATAGTTGGGGGTCCGGTTGTTGCCACGACCATTTCCGCGGCCAGCGGGGTGAACTACCAGTTGCTTCTGTTTCTGGGGGCACTCCCTGGAAAAATGCCCAGATTGGCGGCACGTGAAGCATAATTCATCCTGAGGATGAAGGGGTGTAGCATTGGGTGGTGGAGGCAGAGCTCTTGGCATCTGCGGTGGCGGAGGCAGATGGGGTGCAGCATAAGACGACCTTGGAGCAGGTACAGGTGAATGGGTCACACTAGTAGGGAGCCAGATACGACGCTTCTGCGTTGCGCCCGAAGATGAGCCAACGTCACGATAACGCTTCAGAGAGTTCTTGTGCGCCATCTGGGCAGTCTCGAAGGTGATAGCCTTGTTCACCATGGTGGCGAAGTTGGAGAAATCATGAACGGCAAGAGAGAGCCTGAGGTCTAGATTGAGGCCACGACGGAACTTCTGCTGCCTGCGAGCATCAGTGGTGATCTCTTCTTCCGCATAGCGAGAGAGGTTGAGGAACTCGCGCTGATAGGCTTCAACAGTCATGTTGCCCTGAGTGAGGTTGCGGAAATCTTCCCCCTTCCGATCCATGATCCCCTGAGGAATGTAGCGGGCGCGGAAGGCGGACTGAAATTCATTCCAAGTGATGACTTCTCCAACTAGCAGAGAACGCTTGTGGGTGCTCCACCACTGAGCAGCGGCGCCTTTCAGATGATAAGACACAAAGTTCACATAGTCGGCTGGATCGACATTAGCAGACTCCAGCTCGTGAGTGATGTCGCGAAGCCAGACATCAGCATCCAACGGCTGAACAGTGTTGCGGAACATAATGGGGTTGAGGCGGGTGAATTCGTGCAGAGTCACGGTGGCGTGCTGATGTTGGTGCCCATTCTGATTCGGCTAGGGGAACTGAGCCATGAATTTCTCCATGAACTGACGGTTCAGCTCGAACTGATGCATCATCTCGGCCATGTAATCTGGCGGCGGAGGTGGGTCGTTGGCAGCACGACCACGTCCACGACCACGACCACCACAACCAGCCATCCTGCTAGAATTTAATAGGGGTATTTCAGCGATGGAAATTTTAACGAGATACCGGAATCAAGCCTGAAGTAAAGCGACCACGAAGAGGAGGCGCGGATATATAGGAGTAGTCATATAAGACATACACATTCACATAAAGAGTCAATCAAAAATCGGGCAGCGTAACGTCGTAGAAATTAAGGAAAAAGGACTCACTAGGCGGCGCGCAGACCGCAATAAGGATTACACGACGCGACATCGATTCCACTATGTCAATCACGCCGCAAGAAAACTGTTGGCCACAGGAGTTAATGCCAGAGAACGCGCGGCCTTCCCAGAATGAGAATGGGATCCGCGGTCCGGGACCTGGGGTAGAACTCCTGCGACACGACTCAATCAATGGAGTAGCACCAGAACGCCGGGTGGAATCAAGAGAACGTGATCCTAATGTCAGAGTTAGTAAAACTTACCAGCAAGAATAAGAGAGCAGAGTCCCAGAGCATAGGTAAGGAGAAAAGCATCCTAATACCATAGATATCAGACGTAGTGACATCGATGTGGGCCCGTAAGCCAAATATTAAGTCAGCAAAATAGTTCTTCAAAGTCTAGACTCAACTTCGACCAAGTAGTGGTGGGGTGGCTTCCTACAGGCAGTCGGCTCTGATACCAACTTGTGACGCCCCTAAAATCAATCTGTGTACAGTAATCATACACGCAGGGTACACGGCTGAGATTACGGTGCCATGGTGAGAATATCACAACACAACACTAAACACAAAAGGATAAACCAATATGTTACAATACCAGGGATCACGAGCATCCGAATACATAAGTCATACAAGCCATAATATCTGAGTACAGACATAGTTAGTCAAGTTTTTCCTTAAGAAGGCTAGCATAAATGAAATCAGAGATACAGATCGAAAAGGCAAGGCCTCCTGCCTGGGATCCACCGAACTACTCCTGGTCGACGGGGAACTCGACGTCGTAGTAGTCGCCTCCGGGGTACTCCTGCTCCTGGTCTCCAATGTCGACTGCAGCGGCCGATCAGGCAAAACGAAAAAGAGGAAATAAAGCAAAGGTGAGTATCTAGCATACCCGCGAGTCTTACGTCCGCTACTAAGCATTTATGCATTGTATCAAATGGAAAGGGGAGGCTATATATAGTGGACAGCAAGATAGAAATCAGAATAAGGGTAAGAAGCTAGGCCTATCGAAGACTAGCATCTTCCGACGAGTCTTGCAGCATGAGGACAGAATAGCCAATAGTTCATATAACGCATAAAGTAACAATGCAACAGAAGTTGCTGCAGCATTGTATAATAGTAACTTTTAATAATTAGCAACGCCTCCGAGATCCCCTCCTCGACATCCCAGCGAGGAAGAAAACCCGGAACCATACAGTTTAATAATAATAGTTTGTAGTGGTAAGATCCAGCTTCAGCATAAAGCATCATGTTACCGTGGACACGGCTATTCGAATAGATTAATCTTCCCTGCAGGGGTGCACTTGTGTTACACTACACGCACGGATCTCCAGGGTGGCGGGCACCTTGTTAGGGAACGCTCCACCGAGGCTATCCGACACTCCGTAGCCCATCTTTCAAACTCAACAGAGAGACCATCCGCCGGTCTAAATCCTAAGTACGCCGGGCCTTGGACCCCAACCCGAACGTACTCCTGCACGGTGCGTGGCTGGCCGGTGAAGTTAAAGCAAATCCAAATAAGACACCACCGCCCGAGCGAATAAGACAACACCACTTCCCGGCGCAGGCCGTGGTACTGCTGACGTCTGAAGAGTCCTCGGACGACACTACGAAGCAGAGGAGCCCATAACTCATAATTCCCACGTGTAGGCAACGCGTATAAGCCAAAAGGCTACTTAAGTCATCGGCCGAACCATTAGTCATTTTATTAACTTGCGGGACAACCGTTATCGTTGCCTCGACTTAACTGACCCGCGGAGAACGACAGTAGCTAGGACCACCAGTACATCGGTGCCTGCCCTGTCGTCCCACCAAGTCTCTGCGGTTACCAACAAGGTGAACTGTCTCCTTACCTTGTCTCGCGTGTGCTCCTGGAGGAGCTCGACTTTCGTGGTTTGGTAACTCTCGCGGCCAACGATCAGGGGCCAAGCACACCGGTACACTGGTCGTACCCTCCCTGTCGTCCCGTCGCAATACCACTCGCGGGCACCGTTGGGTCGCCCGACTTCTTACCTTTAAGGACACCGTTGCTTAGGTACCTAGAGCGGCTATACAGAGTCAGCCACGAGTAGAGTACAAGGATTTACTCCTTGATAGCTCACACTTGATGGTGGCTCGGCAGAGCCGAAGTAGGGGCCTTACGCGGTGTCTTCATTGTACCGTACCTGTGCAATTGAAATAAGTTGTATCCGCGTCACTCCCCTGAGTGATCACGACCCGCTATCTAATCCTAGCTAACAATGCGCAGGGCTCACTTCTAAATATAATATATATAATAGGCAGCATAGGATAAAGGAAGGTACATCAAGGGGCGACAAAAACAGGCTATGCAATTGAATAGGATTGTAACGTAGCAGCAGCAGTAACAATGCCTAGTGCAACAAAAATACGGAAAGATAGGAGATATCTGGGGAAGAGAATGGCTCTGCTTGCGTGGAAGCTCGGTAGTAGAGGAAGGGTCGTCGACGAAGTAGTCGAACTCAGCAGCGGTGTAGTCGACGGCAGCAGCGGGGTCTACCGGAGATTAAGGGGGGGAGAAACAGTAAATACAAAGCAATCATAAACAAACAGATGCATGACATGACAGGTGCAATGCTAACGGTGTTTTAACGCAGTGCAATGTATTATGCTCGGGGCGGGAATTCATCCGGGGATGAACTACCCGCTCCGGGTGATTATCGGACAGGGAGGCCGGAGGGGGAAGGTACCATGCCGGAGGTGTCGTGGACATCCGACAAACATGTGAAAGGTGTATCCGTGTTAGTTGATCCATTCTGAACAACTTTCGTGTTCAGAATAAATTCATCCGGATAGTTTATTGTCGGGACCCGGGGTTAGCGTATGCAAGTACAGCTAAGACATAGTCATATGGAGAGCCGAGAACCGTACCCACTTGTCTAAGCAGACAAGGCCAAGCACAGAACGTTCTCGGAAAGCATCGTACGTGAGGGGCATCCCATCCAGGCCGGATGATCAACTGAGATGGGTCCTCATCGTCCGCACACAAGTCTAATGATATGGGTGGTGAACTCCCATATTCAAAGACAAGTCGCCTCAACCATACTATCGACTATCTCAAAACAATCGCATCGAAGTCTCGAAGTGTGCATGAGACGGAGTCTCGAACAATCGCATCGCGATGCCCCAAGCTGCGCACATCTAAGGGCCACTTGGTGTATGAAAGACCGCCAGCCAGAACACAACTAAGGTCTCGAAAACCCATACAAAGACATGCATGTTATAAACATACACGCAGCACACATGCCTTGTATGAACAGCAGGTACCATTGCAATTCTCTACAAAGTGTACATTTTTATTGATAACTCTTATAGAGTGCAAACAGAGATCACAAACATGTGATCCAACATTACAACACAAACGGAAGCAAATTATGTCTGAGTACAGACAATTTTAACAAATGGCTTAAGAAGCCTTATTTAAACACAAGCCCTCCACGAGGGAACCAGTCGTCTGACTGGGACTAGACTAGTTGGTCTTCAGTCGTCCAGCTCGATGAAGAAGCCACCTTCGGGGTCAGTGGCATCATCTAAAACATATATTAAGAAAACGTGAGTACAAAATCGTACTCAGCAAGACTTACATAGGAGCTATACTACTCATGCACATGTATCAAGGTAAAGGGAGGTGGGGTTCACTTGCAGAAATGCCAGCTTTGACTTGGCTTATCCTGAACTACGAGTACCAGACTTTGAGGTAAGAAGCGTACACGACTCTACTACATTCTCCAAACAATTACACCACTATGGTGCCTTCCTCGACTTCCCCACGAGGAAGCACGCCATAGCACTCACACTTATCTTGGTGTGTTTTAGAAGTATCCAGTTCAAGTTATCTAATAATCAAGCTAAGCTTTCCAACCAGTCCATAACCGCGGACGCGGCTATTCGAATAGTTTTGTTAACCCTGCAGGGGTGTACCGCTACACACACATGATCATCATTTACCGCCTTTGTACTCGACACCGTTCAAGAAGTGTCGGCGAGGATGCTCACCACAACTGTTACCTCATAGCCGATCTAGTCCGAGAAAGCCGCCTACTTGGGTTGGTTACCACAATCGTGAACCCGGTCGGTTTACCGAAGTGGACCCAAGTGATGTGTGCGTGGTGCATAAGCCGGTCTCGGATGAGCCGTTCTCTCACTTAGCATCCAGGCCACAAGCCTACCAGAACTCCGAACTATTGCGACATCTGGACATCGAAAGGGATGAGTTAGTAAGCTGAGAGGGGTCAGTGAGCCCAATGTGTGGTTGTACTCTTCATCTTGGATCACCACACAAGAACTCGGACTTAGGGCGGTGTTCAACGAGACAACCCACCGTGTACTCCTACACAGCCTCTCATCGTTCACCTTGTATTAGGGTCGATTCACCAACACTTTTCTACCATCATCAACATGATCACTACCATCCCGACTCACATCACAGTAACAACATGGTATCATACTAAGCATGCAATAAGCGATAACATTTGTAGGGGCCACATGATATCAAACAACTCCTACATTTGCTAGGATTGTGGTTTGCTTACTACTGTGACAAAATGATAGGTCATGCAAAGGAATGGGTTCATCTATGCGGTAGAATCGTAACATGGTGATCATCCTAAACAATGCATAAGCGAGACATGAGAGGGAAGTGGGATTTTATCGACATGATCAATGGGGGTTTGCTTGCCTTGCTGACGAGGTTCGGGTTCTGGGTCTTCAACGAAGGGGGCAGCCTCCTGCTCCGGTTCCACCTCTACTCGACAAACAACAAGCAAAGTAGCAACGTAAATACAATGCACAATCACATGATGGAAGTTTGAAACTTGATGTATATGCTTTGATGTGTGAGGCAATTCCATTTAAGTGGAGTACATTGCATTTGAAATGCAAATTCAAACTCCAATTTGAATTCAAACTTAATCAAGTTGCATGTGACATTGTTTGATCATTTTAAACCTTCTTCAAATGTGTATGATATGCCTCTGATGTGTGGTTGAATTGTAGCATAATTCCATGGTCCAAGTTGCAAAAGCGTTTGATTTGAATTTGAATTAATTTCAAATAAACCAAATGACATATGCTACTGGTCCCATTTTAAAATCAACTCAAACATAGTTAAAAGTTGCATATTTAGAAAGATAATTTTCTCCTGATCATTTTTCATATATTATTTGTCCAATTTGGAGTTAATATGAATTTTCTATGAATTTCCAAAGTTTGGGGTATTTTCTGGAATTTCTGGAATTCTTTAATTCAATTTGATTTTCTAGAAATTCATTAAAATGATTTATTGCGTCAGGCTGACAGGTGGGTCCAGGGTGTCAGTGACTGAGTGAGTTAATCCGTTGGTTTAAGTTAATTCAGTGGCTTAATTAAGCCATTGGGCCCACTGGTCAGTGACCCAGGGGGTCATTAGACGGGTGATTAACGGGGGGGGGGGGGTCGGGCTAACCCGCCGGCGGCTAAACGCCGGCGACCAAAGCCGCGGCGGCGCTGCACGGGGAGGGCGATTCCGGGCATCATTTGAAGCGCTGAGTCCTCCAGATCGAAGCCCTTGCTGATGCGCGTCGAATGAGACTGATCCCAAGTGCTGGGGTGCACTGTACGCTCGCCGGCGTCAAGTTCTGCGGCGGCCGAGCTACGTCCGTGATCGGGATCTCGTTACAAGGCACGGATCGAGGCGGGGCTAGGCTGGTTCGAAGAAGTGGAGCACGAGGAACGTGATGGACAACATGGCGAGCTCGACTACGTAGCGGTTGGACGTCTCCATGGATTCCGGCGGCGAGGAGCTTCGGCTCTCATGGTGGCCATGGCTAGAGGAAGCAATCGAGGGGGTAAAGTGAGGGGTTTTGATCGTGATCTCACCAGGAACTCAGTAGAGCAGACGGTGAGGTGAACGGCGGCGTGATGATGACGAATTCGTCGGAGAGTTCTTTCGGGTCCGACGGCGGCTCGAGTTCGATTCAGGTGACTAGGAGGGCTCCGGGCTCGCCTTCTTCTGCAGGTCGATGAAGACGACGACGAGGAAGACGATGGACAGGCTGGCGTAGCTCCTCGCTGTCGTTGGCTACGCAGGGGCTCGATGGTGCTCCGGCGTCCTTCTCGGGCGGCGATGAATCGGGCGAGAGAGGAGGGGAGGGAGCTCGTGGAGGGAGTGGAGTGGAGCGGTGCGTCTCCAGGACGTGTCCAGGTGCGAGAAGAGGCCACGGGGAGGCCTGGAAGCTCGAAGGCGTCGAGGTGGCGTCCACGGCTGGCTCGGTGGCAATCCACCGAGCAGCTTGGAGGCGCGGAGTGGGGAAGAAGACCCCTGTGCCCCTTTGGGCCGGCTGGGCTGGGTGGGCCGGCTTCGCCTGGGCGTCTGGTAAGGTTCCTTCTTCTTTTTTCTTATTTCCTTTTTCTGTTTTCTTCTGACATTTGTTCTGTTTAGCTAAATAAAATAGCTAAACATTTTATTAAATGCTGAAAAAATTTATGTGGCTTCATAATAATATAGACTAGCCACTTATAAAGTTTCAACATTTTTAAAATTCAAATAATTTGAATCTTAACTTAAATAGGGTTATTTGATTAATTCCAAGGCACTGTTTGAATATTTGAAAAATCTATGAGCATGGGATGAGTCCCACATCACTTGATATGTGATCACACTCATTTATAAGACTTTTCAAAAATCTAACATGAATTTTTGGAGAAGATTTTTATCTGGCCTATTGAATTAATTCATCTGGGGGGTGTTCCTTCTCCCATTTTGATTTTGAAATTGAATTTCCTTTGATTTCTTTCATGAATGCAAAGTGAAATTGATCCTAGCACATTACCTAACAGAGGGTTCTGACATTTAGCGTTATTGGGCAATCATCGGACAGTCGGTTCGGAGAGGGACGGTTCGATGTTCGTTCTGTTAGTGGGACGTGGTAGACATACGGATATCGTATTCGTATTCTTTATATTTTTCTGATCAATTTTCATGTATAAAGTTTTTGAATCTGAGTTATGGTTTAAAAGATATTGAATTTCAAAGTTTAGATCAACTTAAATGATTTTCTGAATATTTTATTATTATTATATCAACATTATCCAAAAAATTATCAAAAACAGTGCCTGACCTGTGGGACCCACATGTTAGCCTCTGTTTATTTATAAAACATTTTAATAAAAATAAAACAGACACTGGGCCCACATGTCAGTCACTGAAATTTCTTTAAATCTTTTAAATAACCAAATGACAGGTGGGGGCCCAGGTGTCATAGACACATGGGCTAATTAATCTGTTTAATTAAGTTAAAGGGCTGGGCCCACCAGTAAGTGACCCAGGGGGGTTTAATTTTCTGTTAAGCCTAACAATGAGATTATCCCGGGGGGTCCACTGTCATACACACAGGGGGTGGGGGTTAGTGCTAATCACGTATCTGACCAGAGGGCCCCGCATGGCAGTGACTCCGGCGAGCTCGCCGGCTACAGAGCGCCCACGAGGTCGAGCCAGAGCACGCTACAGGGAATGGTTTTGCCCGCCGCTTTCTCCTACGTGAACAGTGAGGCGCGCTGCATCGATCCATGGTGGTGCGGTGGCTTGGGGTGGACAGGCACGAGCTCGAGCTCAAAAATGGCGGAGGGGGTCTTGGGCTCCAATGGCACGTTCCATACGGAGGCGAATTCGAGCGTGCCAAGGGGTGGGATCGACTCCACGGTGCACTGGAAGCACGACGGGTCCATAAGCGCAGCTAGAATGGCTCGGGAGCACGGATACGACCAACACGGCGGCGGCCGGAGCAAAGCGGAAGAGGGGAAACGCCTACGGGCCTATCGAGGACCTACAGACAATTGGCGATGATAGAGGGGCTCACCACGAACGCTTCGGGGTTGGCAGCGGGCTCGGGGAGGCGCTGAGGCGGCCGGAATCGGGCGCCGATCTCGACGGCTGGAGCTTGAAGACGATGGAGATTCCGAGTGCTGTGGTGGCTCCCGACGGCAACGGGCTACACTGGAAGACGAGGTCGACGGCGGCGAGTGTGATGGACACGATGGCTTGGTCTTGTTCGTCGAGTGGCCGCGGGTGTTCACGTGACGGCGACCATGGCGGCGGGTGAGGTTTTGGCCCGGCGATTTCGCGGCGTGAGCTGGGGGGGAATGGGCTCGGGCGCGATCCACAAATTGCGGCGGTCTTCTTTATCACGGCGCCGAGTCCACGGGCAGGGGGGCAGGTGAGAAGGGGGCCAGCCGACAGTGGCCTCGCCGGCATGGGCGCGACATGGCCACAGTGTCGGGAGGAAGAAGACAAGGGGAGGGGTTCGGGCCAGGTGGGACTCGCCTAGGGTGAGGGATAAACTTTCTGTTTTTATTTATTCTTTTATCTTTTCTATGTATCTGTTTGTTATTATTTTGCAAGCTTAGGCATTTTTGTAAAATGCACAACCTAGTCCATAATTAGTAATATATATTCCTAGGGTGCTATAGAAAGTTTGGGGTTTTTTTTCACACTCATTTAATATTTGTTTTGAATATTAAATGGGCAAACAGTGTTGTTATACTGTTGCAATGAATTGTTTGGATTTATCAGTGGCATTATAAATACCCATAATCACATGGGCATGGCCCACTGAATATTTGTGATTTTATAAAAGTGGTCTCATGATTTTTGGACAAAGTTAATTGTCACATGATTTTTGATAATATCCAAAAGGCATTTCAGAAGGTGATCAAAGCACAGTTGATCACGGCATGATTACATCAGTGATCAGCAACAGTGATTAGTCCACAATACAAGTGATTACTATTACAGACATTGAGGGTGTTACACCTCCCAACCTTTATATACTAGGCTAGGTCTCGGGGAGTCCGTACAAGGTTACAAAGATAGTTTCCTAGTTCTAGTTTTTCCTTGTACGTCAAGCCGCGCCTTCCAAATCAGTCGCGGACTCCTACGTCGGTGCTTGATCGGGCCAGTCATGGGCTTGTCGAGGCTTCCCGATGGGCCTTCTGTCTTCATATGCACCGGGTATCCTCATACGCAGGAGTCGTGGGGTCACCCCCTCGTCACATGGTCCAAGGGGGACTACTCATAAGACATCTGGGAGGCGTCCATGGTGATCGATGATCTCCCGGAGGGGATTCCTCCTTCCGGCAGGATGCGGGGGCAGCTTCTCTTGGTAGCCCCGATCTTGAAACGGCGGCGGCGGCAGAACGGAGAGGAGAACGGGAATAGCAGATCGATATTAGGGGTTTCCGTCACGGGGGCTAAATATAGGCCAAAGGGGGCACCGAGAGGGGCCATAAGATAGCCAGGAGGCCTCCTGGAGCGGCCAAGGGTGGGGCCGCGCCAGGGACCCTCCTGGGGCCCTGGTGGGTCCACCTCCTTCCCACTTTGGTTCTTCGGGAAGCTTCCGGGTCGCTGATTTTTTAATTAATTTTTCCGGGATTTATTTGGCACTTTTAATGGCCGGAAAACCTGAAATACAAAAACAGCAGAAAACAGAAACTGGCAACTGGGTGCACTAAGTTAATAGGTTAGTCCAAATATGATAAAAAGTGTATGAAAGTTCAAGCAAAACATGGCAAAGTCGCACAAATCATGCATGGAGCAAGCAGAAATTATAGATACGTTTGGGACGTATCAAATAGTAAGTTGTAATAATTAGCAATGCCTCCGAGATCCTTTCCTCGACTTCCCAGCGAGGAAGAAAACCCGAAACCATACAGCTTAGTAATTATAGTTTCTAGTAGTAGGATCTGGCTTCAGCATAAAGCGTCCTGTTACCGTGGACACGGCTATTCGAATAGATCGTTCTTCCCTGCAGGGGGTGCACTTCTGTTACACTACAACACACGGATCTCCAGGGTGGCGTACACCTTGTTAGGGAATGCCCCACCGAGGCTATCCGACAATCCATAGCCCATCCTTCAAACTCAACAGAGAGGCCATCCGCCGGTCTAAATCCTAAGTACGCAGGGCTTTGGACCCCAACCCCGACGTACTCCTGAACGGTGCGAGACTGGCCGGTGAAGCCAAAGCAAATACAAATCACACTGCTCGAGCAAAGAAGACAACACCACTTCCCAGCAATCAGCCTGCGGCACTGCTGACGTCTAAAGAGTCTTCGAACGAGACTACGAAGCAGGGGATCCCAAAACTCATTATCCCACGTGTAGGCAGTGCGTATAAGCCAAAAGGCTACTCAAGTCATCCGCCGAACCCTTAGTCATTTTATTATCTCGTGGAAAACCGTTGTCATTTCCCGAATAATTAACACAACGGACAACGAACAGCAGCCAGGACCACCAGTACATCGGTGCCTGCTCTGCCGTCCCGTCAAAGCACGCGGTTACCAAAAAGGTGAACCGACTGCTTACCTTATCTCGTGTGTGCTCCTGGAGGAGCTCGACTGTCGTGGTTTGGTAACGCTCGCGGCCAACGATCAGGGTCCAAGCACACATCTACACAGGTCGTACCCTCCCTGTCGTCCCGTCGCAATACCACTCGCGGGCACTGTTGGGTCGCCCGACTTCTTAACTTTAAGGTCAACCGTGTTCAGGACCCTAGGGCGGCTATAAAGAGTCATCAACGAGTGGAGTACGAGGATTACCCCTCGATAGCTAACACTTGATGTGGCTCACAGAGCCGAGGTAGGGGCCTAAGGCGGTGTCTGCATTGTACCATACCTGTTCAGTTATAATTATTGTATCCGCATTCACTCCCAGAGTGATCACGGCCCGCTATCTAATCCCAGATAACTAACAAGGCGCAGGGCTAACTGTTGAATAACATATATATTATAATAGGCAACATAGGATAAAGGAAGGTACATCAAGGGGCGAAAAAAACAAGCTTTGCAATGGAATAGGATTGTAACGTAGCAGTAACAATTCCTAGTGCAAGAAAAGTACGAAAAGATAGGCGATATCTGAGGAAGAGAATGGCTCTGCTTGCCTGGAAGCTCGAAGGTAGGGGTACGGTCATCGACGACGTAGTCATACTCGGCAACGGTGTAGTCGGCGGCAGCAACGGGGTCTATCGGAGATTAAGAGGGGGGACGGTAAATACAAAGCAAACATAACATACAGATGCATGACATGGAAGATGCAACTTTAACGGTACTCTAACACAGTACGATGTATTATGCTCGGAGTGGGAATTCATCCGGGGATGAAATACCGGCTCCGGGCGATTATCGACAGACGGCCTGGAGGGGGGAATGTTGATGTCCGTTGTGTTAGTGGGGTGTGGTTGGTATACCGATAGCGTATTCGTATTCGTCATACTTTTCTGATCAATTTTCTTGTATAAAGTTTTTTTATCTGACTTACGGTTTAAAAGATATTAAATTTTAAAGTTTAAATCATTTTAAATGAATTTCTGAATTTCTTTCATTATTTAATTAGCAACATTATCCACAATAGTAAAACCTGACCAATGGGTCCCACTATTCAGTGACAGATTCAATTAACTAGTTAATAACTTAATTAAACAAGGATTAAACAGAGGAGGGCCCCACATGTCAGTCTCTAATTCTATTTCTATTTGTATTTAAACTTAATTCAACCAGTGGGTCCCAGCAGTCATAGACACAATGTTAATATAAATTAATTAAATTAATTTAATAGGGGTAGGGCCCATGTGTCATTGGCTGGGGGATTTAATCTAACTGTTTTATTAACTTAATCAACCGGCCTAGGGCCCACTGTCATAGACACACAGGGGGGAGGGGGTTAGGCTTAACAGGGGGTTAGTGGCTAATTAGCCATCTGACCGGGTGGGGCCCGCCTGTCGGCGACAGGGGTTGCCCCCGGCGAGGTAGAGCTCGCCGGAGTTGAGCGTGTGCTCGACTCCGGCCACCATTTGAGGCGCGGTTTCGTCCTACGTGTTCCTGGGGCCGAGCCGCGTCGGTCTGTAGTCGTGGGGTGGCAGGAGACGGCCGGAGACGAGCTATAGTTCAATCAATGGCGGCGGCTGTTGACGAGGGGGTGACCCCACGACTCCTGCGTGTGAGGATACCAGGTGTGTATGAAGACAGAAGGTCCGCTAGAAAGCCTCAACAGGCCCACGACTAGTCCAATCAAGGCACCGACGTAGGAGTCCACGACTGATATGGAAGGCACGACTTGGCGCACAAGGCGAGAGTAGGGTTAGGAAACTATCTCTGTAATCTAGGACAGACTCCCCGAGACCTAGCCTAGTATATAAAGGCTGGGAGGGGAGACGTCTCATCATCCAATATGCAATCTACTCTCTCAGTCTTGCGAGAACTCGGCTTGGCCTCCCTTGTAATCGCCCCCTCACGCGATAATATCGAGAAGGAAGTGCTTCTCCTGTTAGCCTGCGAGTATCGTCCAACTTGTTCCTTACCTATGACTAACCCAGGGTCCCTGACCATGGGATTTGCCGAGGCCAATCCTCGTCAATTGGCGCCGTCTGTGGGAACTACGCAGGTTGGAATCACGATCTCGGCGGCCTCGTCACCAGCAACAGTCAAAGCAGCGACTCCGTCAACACTCATCGACTCCACGACTCGAGTAGACTCGGATCTATTTGGGTCCCTCGGCTTCGTGGCTCACCTTTCGACCTTTCGACCGGCCTTCGCCGATCTGCGCACTGGCATCAACCTGACCTTCGGAGCGTACCAGATCTACATCAACCACTGGGGAAACCTCCGCCTCACGGATAACACTCGAGTTCCCGCAGCAACAGTCGTTACATTAGCGATCGAAGCAACACCCGCCCGCGTGGCGACCCTGCGAGTCAGCCACGACTCCCGACCAAACAAAGAAACGTCACCAAAGGCAAACAATGGAAATAGCAATAGTCAAACACAGAACTTACACACAAGCGAGCCCGCCAAGGCGCGAAGACGTTTGCCCTCGAGCGCCTCCACCTGCGCACGCGCGTCCTCAGCCTGGCGAAGGCGAACAAGCTCCTCATGTTGACCATGCAACTCTGCCTCCTTGGAAGCCAAGGCAGCCTCGAGAACGGAAGCAGTCTTCTCCGCCTTTTTGGCTCGTTTCTCGGCAGCCTGGCGACGACTTGCGAGGCAAAGACAATACTCAGAACAAAGGACGAAGCACCCAAAAGCTCAGCAGCGCAAGAATAAAACTCACCCTCCATAGCAGATAAGGCATCCTGAGAAGACTCATGGGCCCGCTGCCAACGCTCAGCATCAAGAACCAAACGCTCACAGTGTTGGAAAATATGCTGCAAGAACCAGGCAATCAGAAGTTAATTAAAGACAAGACTACAAGCAACTACAAACAGTTACTTCTAGCCTCGGGGGCTACTCCCATCGGGAGCACTACCGTGCCCCCGATGATAAAATGACACAGACATGAATCATCTTACCAGCTTGGAGACATGGTCTAAAGCACGGACTTTTTCTTCAATCGCCAGACCAGGATGGCCAAAGTACGGAGGACCAAGCTCGGTCAGCCTAGGCTCAGAAGCAGTAGTACCAGGTGCCCCAGAAGAAGGTACACCGGGAACAACACCGGCAGTCGAAACAACAAGAGTCGCCGCCGGCCCAGACTGGCCAGCGGCAGCCGAGTGGCCCTCAAGATGCTTGGCTGCCGCCCCAGAACTGGTTGACCTCAACTTAGTAGCAGCCGCGCTGGTGCACGAAGCAGCCGGCGCAGGCACAACACTACAAAATAAAAGCAGGAATCAGTCGCAAGAACAAGGAAAAGAAAACGGGCACCAATTCAGCAAAACCTTACCCGACTCGTGCACCTCGAGGACGCATCAACCTCCCAAGCCTGGCCCTCTTCGGAGGAGGGTCCGGAGCAACAGCCAAATGGGAAGGCCCAGCAAAAGGAGCTGCGGAAGGGACAACATCACCTAACGCGGCGTGATCTTCAACATCCAAGAGGCGCGACCGCCTCACACGGAAGGGACTCGAATCCTCACTATCTCCGGTCTCCACCAGCACAATCTCAGCATTAACAACCGGCGCAGCATTATCAGCTGCGGAAGCATCAGGCTCTTCTCGAATATCGGCGTCTTCCGGCTGCAGAGGGTTACACGGCACTGGAGCATGGCCCTGCAAGACAAGCAATGTCAACAACAAAACAAAACTAGGTACTCGTCCAAACAGATGAAGGAACATGGGAACCAACCAGCGGCAGAGGATGATCAGAAGCATATGGAAGGACAAGGCGCATCTCGGAAATACTAGAGCACTTGGTCACGTGCTGGATGCGAGCCAGCAGGTCATCAGGTTCTAGCTCTTCAGGCGAGCATCTCGTCGAGTCATCGAGTCCCTTGTACTGCCACATAGGGTGATCTCGATGCTGCAACGGTTGAACTCGCCTCCCAACAAAAACAGAGATAAGTTGACCACCAGTCAAGTTATCCTTCAACACAGAGATCCTCTCCAAAAATGGAGTCAGTTCAGACGACTCCGCCTCGGTCAAAGAATGAGACCACGAAGGTTGTCTGGCCACTCGTGTGCCCGGATTGAAAGAAGCAAGACCAAATTGCTGACCAACAATGAAGCGATCCTTCAGATAGAACCAGCCTTTCCGCCAGCCACTAACGGAATCAATCTTCTCCAAGTCAAAGTATGAATGTTTATCCCCAATGGAGATACCCACTCGACCCACGGCGTACTCACAGTTCGTCCTTTTAACATTAAAAAGACGTCTCCAAAGTCCCCAATGGGGATAAATCCCCAGGAAAGCCTCACAAAGAGTGATGAAACACGCAATGTGAAAAATCCCATTGGGAGTAAGGTCATGCAACTGGAGCCGGTAAGAATACAGCAACCCCCGAACGAAAGGATGTAGCGGAAGGGCAAACCCACGGTGGAAGAAAGCCTGGAAGCATACCTGCTCGTCCGCCGCCGGCGCTGAAGTCGACTCATCACCAGGAAGACGGGCATCGCCCGCTACCAACATGCCATCAGCAACCAGCGCATCCAGATCTTCAGCCCTGAACGAAGACCGCTCCCACTTGCCGGACATCTTGGCCGACTCGATGGCAGCACGGGAGCGCTTGGACATAGATCTCACAGCAGCACACAGAGGAGAAAATATGAAGACTCAGGAACACGAAGGAAAACAGAGAAAGAGGAGGAAGGCAATGGCTGGGTAAAATCTGCAAGTCACCGGCCGCATGGTATTTAACTCAAGAGCCTGGCAAGAAGGGCCACCGGCCGACCTTTTCGCCCATTAAAACGTGCCACGATCCCCTACAGAGGCGAAAAGCATGGAAAATCCAACCGGCGCAGTAACAAAACCGCCCACTACGCGCGCAAAAAGAGGACCATGATCGCGCAACACGAAAATTTCGGCGGGACAGCGCCAAGTCACTTCACACGATAGACCGCAGAGGTCAACAAATTGTAGAAGACCACGCCAACGTCATATCACAACAAGGCGTACTCAGTACGCCATCAAGGCCCAGAGATTCCATCTTTTCAGATCTTTTCCCCAAGGAAGAAAAACATCTTACTCCCATCGGGAGCGTACATCATAAGAGTCCCGGGTGCTCCCTCACCTAAAGGCCAACCACCTGCTCGAGTGAACACTCGCACCAATGAGAGTCTCGGGTGCTCCCTCAACCCGACGCAAGACAAACAAAACACTCGCCAGGACCATACGGCGCTACGAGTCCCAGGTGCTCCCTCACCTAAAGAGCCGAAAACGGCATTCGAGTGATTACTCGCAAAAAACCCCCCGACTGAGCACTCGAAACAAGGCTCCTCGGGTGGATGAGTGAACAGCTCGCTTGATGTTTTGTTCCAAGCGGGTGCAATGCTATAATGCTCCGTGCCTCAAAAACACACATTCCTGGAACACGATACACTGTGCCCAGAAGCCACGCAAGAATAGCGTGTAGGTAAGACCCCGCTGCGAAGTACGGCCGGGCTGGGACTTGCCGAAGAGCGATTTCACTCCCAACCTTTCCCATGCGCAGAGCATGATAGATAAGCCGGGCGGACGCGCCTTAGGCTACACACATTACTGGCGGCAAATGAATACCGTAAGACCTGAAGCGGCCGGACTTTTGCTCGACACCAGTGTTCCAAGCTCACGTCGAGGGACGTGGGTTTGATTGGGCTACTGTGGTATTTGCCCTAGTGCAATTCGCCAAGGCTCGACCCGTCGACTCCTTGGGCCCTTTCAGCTTAGCATCCCTCGAAACAAGTTTTGTCATGGCCACCAGACTGCCAGCGACCCATGGATGAACCGTGCATATCAATGAACGACAAATGAATGTACTCTAGTCCCTGCGCGACTCTTCGAGTCCCCCAAACACTCGGGGGCTACTGACGAGGGGGTGACCCCATGACTCCTACTGATGAGCCTACCTAGTGTCCATGAAGGCAGAAGGCCCATGAAGATATGGCCTCAGACCCACTAGATGGCACCGACGTAGAAGTCCTCGACTCACAAGGAAGGTGCGAAGACCTGCCGTACGGAGCAAGCTAGGAGTAGGAAAGTTTACCTGTACACGTAGATGAACTCCCCGAGACCTAGCCCGGTATATTAGGGCTAGGAGGGGCGACGCCAAAGACATCGAATCTTACCTGTAACCCTAGCCTTGAGCGCTCCAGCCTTGGCCTCCACTGTAATCGCATCTCCCAAATCAATAATATCGAGCAGGAGCAAGCCTCCCTGTTTGCCGACGAGCTATCGTCCAACCTGCGCCTCTCATGACTAACCCAGGGTCCCTGACCATGGGATTTCCCGGGGTTGATCCCCGTCACTGCCTCAGCCCCTAAAAAAGCAGGCGCAAGGCGAGTCCCCCACGAGAAGACTCCGGACAGAGACCCCAGTTCACCCGACGACGACGACAGCAGCGATGACTAGCGCAAACGCCCAAACAAAAACAAAAAACCACGACAGCGACGGCAACAGCAACAGACGCAACAACAATCGGCGAGACGCACGCGACGACCTAACGCAGAACAAGGTCAATCACGGAAGCAAAGACGGGCAGCCCGCGAAGAGTACTCGTACGAGCAAGCTTCCGACGAGGACATAGAACCATGCGGAGCACTGTGCTTCACGCGATCCATACGAGAAACACGGATGCCAAAAGGTTTCAAACTAAACTCCACAACGCACAAGTACGACGGGATGGAGGAGCCAGAAGCATGGCTCGACGACTACCTAATAGCCGTCAAATTCCAGCGAGGAACCAATATCACAGCAATGCAGTACGTACAACTCATGCTCGAGAGCTCGGCGCGACACTGGCTGAAGAACCTACTGCGAGGATCAATCAGTTCCTGGAAGCAGTTCCGCAGCGCCTTCATCGAGAACTTCAAGTCCACCTACAAACGACCAGCATCAGTCGAGGAGCTGAGGGCCTGCAAGCAAGGATCCAGAGAATCCCTGTGAGCATACATCCAGCGATGGACCATACTAAAAAATTCAGCCGAGGATATATCAGACGAAAGAGCAATCGACGCATTCGGGAGGGGCTTGCAACGCATCGAGTTGAAGGAGAAACTCTGGCAGATGAAGGTCCGAACACTCTCACGACTACTAGAGCAATCCAAAAATTGGGCAGACGGAGAAGACTCCGTGCGGAACGAATTAGAGATCCAGACAATGCGCTCAGAACGCGACTACGACTACTACACCGTTGACAGAGGGTTCGACAGAAGAAGAAAACGCCCGAGGCGTAACTTCTACGATGACAGAGGACCCGATATGGTCGCGGCCGGCTTCCAAGATGATAGAGACGGTAGACATCGAGATGACAGCAAAATGCAGCGTAGGGACAACCAAGAAGAAGCACCCCAATTTCAGAAACGAGATTGGAGATCAAGGCAGCCGCGAGATGACGCCCGAGCATATCGCTCGGCCAAAGAACAGCTCGACGGACCGTGTACACTACACGGGTTCAGAAACGACCGCGGAGAGCTTAGATCAGGACACACCCTCAGATACTGCAGGCGCTTCATCGAGCTCTCAGAAGAAAAAAGTCGATCTACGACAACAACAGCACAACCTCTCGCAAGCGTAGCAGTCGAGACCATCGCCCACAACGCACCACCATCCCCTGCAATACCAGCAAGACAAGTAGCAGCAATCCAAGAGCGGCGCACGACACCCGAAGAAGAAGAAAAATACCCAGAAGCACATGGCCGGATTTACATGATACAAGAAGGAACACCATCAAACAGGCAGCAGAAGCAGGTCACTAGACAAGTTTTCCTCGCAGTCTCCTCGCACCCCGCTATCCCAGAATACTTGCGCGGGTCTGAAACTGAAATTACCTTCTCCCGAGAAGATCACCCGCCATCCATCCCACGTCCAGGACACACCGCATTAGTACTCGAAGCAAGAATTGGAAACTACGACATGTCACGAGTCTTCATGGACGGTGGCAGTGGAATCAACATCATATTCACCAGAACCCTAGAAGAAATGCTCATCCAAAATTCGGCACTAAAAACCTCAGGCACAACCTTCCATGGAATTGTGCTAGGTAAATCAGTCTATCCCCTCGTAAAAATAAGTCTCGAGGTAGTCTTTGGCAGCACGAGTAACTTCCGTAAGGAAACGTTGGAGTTCGAAGTGGTCGACTGGAAATCACAATACCACGCCATCCTAGGACGCCCAGCCTTCGCGCGCTTCATGGCAGTTCCACACAACGCCTACCTCAAGATGAAAATGCCAGGCCCGCGAGGAGTGATCACAATCAGCGGCAGCTTCCTCAGATCCGACCGATGTGACAAAGAGTTCCACAAGATATCAGAAACCTTCAGAGCACACCAAGACAGCAGAGCCGCGGCACAAGAGGAAGAGGCGCTTCCATAGAAACAAAAGGAGCAACTAGAGGACCCGCAGGCTTCGCACACCAAGGACCCATGCCACCACCGCAACAACTTATAATTCTTAGGGATACCAAGCCATCGATCCAAATAAAAGGGTTGTCTTCAATAGCCCCCCTCGTGTAAGAAACCACATGAAGAATATTGAAAATATTTTTCCAAAAATTTCGCTCATTGGCACTCGGGGGCTCGCTGCAGCAGCCACCCCCCCGAGGCGTTCTTAGCTTACGCGACTTAAAAATTGGCACTCGGGAGCTCGCCACAGCAGCCACCCCCCGAGGCGTTCTTCGCTTACGCGACCTAAAATTGGCACTCGGGGGCTCGCCGCAGCAGCCACCCCCGAGGCGTTCTTCGCTTACGCGACCTAAAAATTGGCACTCGGGGGCTCGCCCCAGCAGCCACCCCCCAAGGCGTTCTTCGCTTACGCGACTTAAAAATTGGCACTCGGGGGCTCGCCGCAGCAGCCACCCGCCGAAGCGTTCTTCGCTTACGCGACTTAAAATTTGGCACTCGGGGGCTCGCCCCAGCAGCCACCCCCCGAGGCGTTCTTTGCTTACGCGACTTAAAAATTGGCACTCGGGGCTCGCCGCAGTAGCCACCCCCCGAGGCGTTCCTCGCTTACGCAACTTAAAAATTAGCACTCGGGGGCTTGCGCACAGCAGCCACCCCCCAAAGAGTTACTCGCCAAAGACTTAGGAACCGGCAAAACTAACCCGTACCACACGGGATTCATTCACAACAGACAAGCAAAATAAAACAAAAGGGTACAACAGCACACGTTGCCTAGCAAAGGAAGCAACGCCAAGCAAAGCCTAACCTCCGGGATCTGATTTCACTTTACATAGAGCACCCAATCGACGGTCATTCTCCTCGACCACCCACTTTACAACTTGACTTGCATGTTTGTCCGCTACAGCGTAATGGTCGTCCATCAGCTGAGCTCGGCCACCAGGAGGACCTTGAGTTGCCAGCATAATGTCCACCCCCGTCCAGTGAATATGGACAAAGGAAAAATCACAGCGAGCCCCCGCATAAATGTGGTGATTAACTACATGTCGAAGGTCTGCACGCTGAGAGAACACCCGAAAAATCTTTTCAAGTGAAGAAGGGACAGGATCAAAGGATAAAACTCAGCAAAGATCCTGCCAAACACCCCGCAACAGTACTCGAGAGCCCGCGGTACCCTCTCAACCCGCATCCGTAGAATGGCGAACACTCGAGCACGCACCCTATCCATCCAGAAGGCATTGTTCACCTGCCCAACTGGGTCCTCCAGCCGCTACAACTCCGACTGTACGACCTCCTCTTCCTTGCGAGACCGCCCAGCAACCACTTCGTAACGAAGAACAAAAGATTAGCCGCAAGCACAATAAAAAGAACTCGCACAGTCGACCAGTCAAAAAGAGACAAGCTAACCCTTCAGAAGATCAGACAACTTTATCACCCAAGCCGCCAAGGTATCCAAGACAGCTTCAGCGCGTTCACGTTTCGAGCGATGGACTGCAACAACACTTTTCAGGCGAACAATCTCACGCTCGGCCTCTTTTAGCCTCAAGAAAACAGACTCATAGGCACCCTCGCGAGCATCCTCCTTCAGCAAATTCCAAGCCCGAGAAATGCCCGGGGTGGCCTACCGCAAAGAACAACAAGTCAAAAGAAACGAGACAACAAGCAGCACAAAAGAGCAAAGAAGTTCCATGAATTAAAAAGATACACCATCCCGCAGGAGGCACATTACAGCTCAAAGTTCCAAAACAAAAACCAGTTCGCCCTACTCCTCGGCTGAAGAATTACGGTTATCAGCCTCCACAACCAGCTGTAGCTGGCGGTCCAGCCGAGTGGCGCGAGCACTCTGCTCGTCTGTATAATCAGGCAAACTATCCACCATGGAATCCTCAATGGGGACACCATGCCCCAGAAGAACAACAATAGACGTGGCAAGCCCACTCACCACGTTCTCGCGAACCAAGCCCTCCAGCAGATCACCGTCCGGACCGAAGGCAACAACCAGAGAATCAAGACCCTCCGGCCTCTTCTCCTCATCCGGAAACATGTGCTCATGAAGAAGCTTCAGAAGAGTCGAAGCCCGAGCGCAGACATCCCCCATAGCTACAGCAGCACCCGAGACAGCATCCACAACACCACAGAGAGTGCCTGATCCTGCAGCAGCTACCTCCACCGCCCCAATACCCGCGGAACCTGCAAGAAGAAAAAATATTCAGCACTCAGAAATTGAAGAGAAGAGCAAAATCCAAAGAACGGAAGAAAGGAACAGTCCATGCAGCAGCCAAAGAGCCTACCAAGTCCTGCAGGCGCTCGCACTCAACTTTCTCCACCCGGAGAAACTGCTCTTCCACCCGTCGCAATCGCTCGAGCTCGCCATGTTGTGCCTGCAGGTCCCTCTCCTTGGATTACAAAACGGCCCGAACCTCAGCGAGTTCCTTCTTCGCGGCCTCTGCCCGCTTATCAGCACTCTTCTTGTGACATGCGGAAAGGACACCAGTCAGATAAACCAACTAGCAGCCGAAATAAAGACCAAGAATCAGGATCTCATGTCTCATAGTGGTCAAGCTCCCCTGGACCGAGTCATGAGCACACCGCCACCGATCAGTCTCAGTCAGCACACGTTCACATATCCAGAACAAAGGCTGAATTCAAGTAAAATGCACAGATCAAAACCAAGGAAAGAGGAAAATAAGGCTTAAAGACTGCAACCAATCACACATGATTGCTTGCAGCCTCGGGGGCTACTCCCATTGGGAGCACTGCCGTGCCCCAATGAAAAACAACTATAAACAAAAGAGAAAGACCCAAAGATAAAAGACTGTAACCAATCACAAATGATCGCTTCCAGCCTCGGGGGCTACTCCCGTCGGGAGCGCTGTCGCGCTCCAATAAAGTTCAGAAGGGAAAGGAATTCCATATACCTGCGCCGCCATACGATCAAAAAACTTTGCCTTATCCTCAGCAGAAAGATCCCGCCTTTCCAAGAAATACTCCTCAGGAATAATCGGTTTGACATCTCGAGGACAGTCCACTTCAGGAGCCGCAGCAGCCGCAGCAGACCCCCCAGATGGAGCAGTCGCGGGAGTTCCCCCCGCACTTACAGTTACAGGGGTCGTCCCCGCACCAGAAGCCACAGGAGTAGCAGAGTCAGTCAACCGGCCCGGCGCCACGCCAGAAACAGTTAAACGAAGATCAACAACAGCGACACTCGCAGAGGAAGCAGCCGGAATAGGAGCAATCCTGCAAACAACATATCTTCAGAACAGGAGTCAAAACAAAAAACGGCAAAACTACCAAGAAGAAAGTTATACGAACCAAGCAGGTGCAGCTCCCGGACGAAGCAATATCCCAAACTTGCGCTTTTTCGGAGCAGCCGAGGAAGGACACGGCACAGCAGGTTGCGCGACTGCAGGAAAATCATCACCGCCACCCGCTGCATCACGACCACTCGCACTCAAGGGGCGAGTGCGTTTGACATGCAAAGGACTTGAATCCCCAGAGTCATCTGTGGCTGACGGCCTACCACCTGCTGACTCGACAGCATCAGCACCCGAAGCACCCCCGTCACCCGCAAGCATAGGACCAACGTCAGCCGCACCAGGTTCATCAAGTATTTCCGCATCCTCAGGTTGTGGCGGATTGTTCAACAAAGGAGTATGACCCTACAGATCAGAACAAACATCAATAATCAAACAGGCATCAGTCAAAATCACAAAAAGAAAACTCAAGACAAGTACCTGGGGAAGAGGCAAATCAGCAGCGTAAGGACGGACGAGGATCTCCTCACCAATACTCGTACACTTCGTGACTTGTTGGACCCGAGCCAAAAGGTCACCATCAGAGAACTCCTCGGGAGAACACCTGGTCGAGTCGTTGGGCCCAGTGTATTGCCACATGGGACGCACCCGATGCTGAAGCGGCTGCACGCGTCTCCTCACAAACACAGAGATAAGTTGGCCGCCAGTCAACTCATCCTTCAAAGCAGAGATCTTTTGCACCAATGGCTCCACAAGAGACACCTCGTGAGCAGACAAAAGATGTGCCCACGAAGACTGCTTAACCGCTCGCACAGCAGGATCAAAAGGGGCAAGACCAAATTGCTGCCCCTCAACGTGCCGATCCTTCAGATAAAACCAGCTCTTCCGCCATGTATAGACGGAATCCAGTTTTTCCAGACCAAAATAGGCAGCCTTATCTTTAATGGAAATACCCACGCCCCCAATGGCATATTCAGAGTTCGCCCTCTTCACATTGAAAAGACGTTTTCAGAGGCCCCAATGGGGATAGATCCCCAAGAAAACCCTCACAGAGCGTGATAAAGCAGGCAATGTGCAGAATCCCATTAGGGGTCAAGTCATGCAGTTGCAATTGATAAGCAAAAAGCAACCCTCAGAGGAAAGGATGAATGGGAAGCGCAAACCACGAGGGAAGAAGCTCTGAAAGCATACCCGTTCATCTGGACGGGGCGCAGGAACCTCTTCATCCCCAGGAATCCGGGCGGCACCATCTACCACCATGCCGTCTGTCACCAAGTCATCCAGATCTGTGGCTCCGAAAGCAGACCGCTCCCACCTACCAGTCATCATCGCCGACTCCTGCGCTGCACTGCGAGGACGCTTCGACATGAATATGACCACCAAACAGCGCAAAGAGAAAAGGCAGGAGGCAAAGAACGAAGAAGGAAGAAGAAGGACAAGCAGGAGAAGGCAATGGCTGGGTGAAAACCTAAACCCACCAAACTCCCCGGTATTTAACCAACAGCAGGGGTACGCAAATCATCACCGTTAATCTTGGAACTCAGTGGACGTGGCGCAATCCCACGACAGCCGAGAAGCATGGAAAACTCAACTGACGGATTAACCATACCGCCCACTATGCACGAAAAACGAGGGCCATCATCACACAGTGCGAAATTTTCGGGCGGCAGGGCGTCAAGTCACTTCCATTCACACGCCACGGCAACCCAACCTGTCAGGCGGACCAGCAACGTCACATCTCAGCAATGCGTATTAAGTACGCATGCTCGGTCAGCATCCCGCTCCTCAGAAGTTTTTCATGTTATTCCAAAAATATTTTACTCCCATTGGGAGTACCTTTACTCGAGCTAGGGTGCTCCCTCACCTGGAAGGAAAAGATGTGCTCGAGTGGTTGCTCGCACCAATAAGTAATCACGACATCAACAGAGTTCGGGTGCTCCCTCACCCAGAAAGCAGACACGTGCTCAAGTGATCACTCGCACTAGCAGAAATAAACATGCTTACAGAGTTCGGGTGCTCCCTCACCCTGAAGACAATAAAAGCATTCGAGTGACTACTCGCAAGAACTCCACAAAGTATTGGACACTATGTCGCTCACTCGACGACCTTCTGAGTGGCCACTTTTTTATTTCCTCGTTTGAGCACGCAAAAGCTCCGCGAGTGACTACTAATAGCTCACTTGATTGTTTATTCCAAGTGGGTGCATCGCTTTGTGCCTCTACAAAAAACAATTATACCTGGGCTACGACACACTGTACTCAGATGCCACGCAAGCTTAGCGTGTAGGTAAGACCCCGCTGCGCAGAACGGCCGGGCCGGGACTTGCCGCAGAGCGACTTCACTCCCGATCTTTTCCATGCGCTCGCATGATAGAAAGAGCCGAGCGGACGCGCTCAGGCTATTTTCTTAGACTGGCAGCAATTGATCCTATAAGACCTGCAGCGGCATGACTTTGCTAGACAATGGTCGTTCCAAGTTCATGTCGAGGGACGTGGGCTTGATTGGGCTACTGCGGTATTTGCCACTAGCGCAATTCACCAAGGCTCGACCAGTCGACTCCTTGGGCCCTTTCAGCTTAGATATCCCTCGAAACAGGTATTGTCATGGCTCAAAACTGCGACCCGCAGCTATACTACGCCTGTGATGATAAAACAAGTGACGAATTCGAGACCCCCAGGCACTCGGGGGCTACTGACGAGGGGGTGACCCCACGACTCCTGCGTGTGAGGATACCTGGTGTGTATGAAGACAGAAGGCCCACTGGAAAGCCTCAACAGGCCCACGACTAGTCCATGATGGCTTCTCGCCCCTCGCTGGTTACCCCAAGTGGAAGGTTTGAGATGCAGTGCAGCAGCCAGTTTCCCTCGGTGAAGATACCAAGTTTATCGAACCAGTAGGACTCAGAAGATACAAGTAGGTGGCAACGTCGCCAGAAATTGCTTCTTGACTAGGGTGATGTTGTGGACCTGCACACAGCAACAAATAACTTTGCTCCCAACGAGTACAGAGGAGTTGTCAATTCCTCCGGCCTTGTCGTTTACAAAGGATCAACGCAAGAGATAAAAGGTGCAAAGGAAAGTAAAAGCTGAAAGTAAATTGAGGGTGTGAACAATAATGTGAAGATGGACCGGGGTCCCGTGATTTTCACTAGTGATGTCTCTCTCCCAAAAGACGATAAAAGTGCTAGCGAGGTAAACAAATCACAGTTGGGCAATTGACAGGATTATGAAGACACCGCAATGCTAACTATGCTGCAAATAAAGGAAGGGCTCAAAAGCAATGGGCAGTACGCCAAGGTAAGTAGACCGAAATCCATCTGCATCTACTACGAATCATCCACCTTGAGATATCTATCCAGATAATCTCGCTTGTATTAAGTTGTGAATCCCACCCAAAGTGTAAACTCAAAGCAACAGACAACTGCATTAAAAGAACTTTGCGTAAAGTAAACAATCCTTGCACCCGCAGGTACAAGCACCGTTGTTTTATCCCTGGTGGCAACAGCACATCCCCTAGTCTCATGTTTCTGTCACTCAAGCTAGACATCAAGGGGTTGAACCCACAATCGAGCATAACGCTCTCTCTTGGAGTTGCAAATAAAATACTTGGCCAAAGCAAATACCGCAACGGAGAACATGCAAGAATTTACTCAAGAACAAAATATAAAAGAGAAGAACCAAATATATTACTCATCACAATCTGAACATAGTCTCATAATCCATCATATCCCAACAAACTCAGCATAGCAACAGCAGAAATTACATAGATGCCTCGATCATGTGAGGCAGCTCACGAGGACTCGAAAGTGGAAGCACAAAGGGGGGAGAGATTCATCACATAGCTACTGGTCACGGACTCATGGTCCAAGGGGGACTACTCACGGCACATCCGGGAGGCGTCCATGTCTATGGATGGTCTCCCGGAGGGGGTTCCTCCTTCCGGCAGGTGCCGGGGCAGCTTCTCCAGGCAGCCCCGATCTTGAAACAGCGGCGGCGGCGGTACAGAGGGGAGTTCGCGAGAAAGAGATCGATATTAGGGGTTTCCACCCCGAGGGGTAAATATAGGCGAAGGGCGGCATCGAGGGGACCCACGCGGAAGTCAGGAGGGTCCCTGGCGCGGCCCAGGGTGGGGCCGTGCCACCTGCCCTCCTGGCTGCCTGGTGGTGGCCCCCCTTCCCTCTCTTGGTGATTCCGGAAGCTTCTGTTGCGCTGAGTTTTTATATATTTTTCCCGGAATTTTTGGAGCACTTTTAATGGCCGGAAAACCTGAAATACAAAAACAGCAGAAAACAGAAATTGGCAACTGGGTGCACTGAGTTAATAGGTTAGTCCAAATAGGTTCAAAAGTGTATGAAAGTTCAAGAAAAACATGGAAAAGTCACACAAAACATGCATGGAGCAAGCAGAAATTATAGATACGTTTGGGACGTATCAACATCCCCAAGCTTAATTTCTGCTCGTCCTCAAGTAGGTAAATGATAACAAGCATAATTTCTGTGGTGACATGCCACACAACCAAATAAGGACTTTTAAGTAAAGCAATCAAAGGATGCAATTCAATTCAAGTCTTAACAAGCAAGAGTCCATATTATCATTGACACAAGCAACAAAAGAACAAAAGGTGCAAGAGCTCTCGCTGTCCGTGACTCGAATGTCTCCAAATGGTGTTTGCGTGCAAGCAAGGGACTAGGAAGAAATAGAAAAAAGGTTGTTGAGAACAACTATCTACTAAAGTTTCACACTTGGTCTCCTTTGGATTCTTATCTGGACTCGTCCCCAGACCACTAGCCAGGTACAAATCAAACTGATCCACTCCCTTTCGACATTTTGAGCACTCATGCAATGGATGAGCGTGAGCAAGAAAGTTGACACCTAAAAGGCGAAACAGAAAGAAGGTGGAGGAGGAAGACAAAAAGGTGTGAAAGGCTCACATCAATGAGGAAAGTCATAGGCGAGAGAAGGCCATATGATAGATATGATGTGAGGAGTAGGGATTTCCATACAACGGATGCACATGTGAGCTAAAAGCTCTCCAGGGGAACTAGTGGGGTGCATCTAACTTGCTTGCTCAAGAAGTCCTAGAGCTTGTTTGAGGAGGCTCATCATTGGAATATACAAGCCAAGTTCTATAATGTGAAGGGTCCCCACATAGCTATATGCATGATGATGATCTCTATGGAGTACAAGGGATAAAAGATGAAGTACTAGTGTGGATCTCTCAAAAGGAATAGTAGTATGCCCCCTTCTCTCTTTTTATTTTTTTTCTTTTCTCTTTTTCTCTTTTTTTTATTTTGTTGTGGCCTCAATGGCTCTTTCTATTTAACTCTCATTTGTCCTCTTTGGGATCTTTTGATTTTGTCCTCTTTGGGATCTTTTCCTCACTTAGGGGCAATACTCTATATTTTACAAGAATATAGGAGATCTTTCACACTTTACAAAGGTACTCACATAAAGAAAGTGTAACTATCATGATGCAAATGTATGCCTCTGCCAGGGTAGCAGGATATGCAATGATACTAGCGCGTCATGCAACAATGATTAGGGAAAGGCCCAACTAGCATGCGGCTCATCGATCAAGCAAGTAGCATGTATGACTTGAAGATCAAGTCATGAGAAGGTGGATGTTGCATGGCAATGTATCTCAGAAAGGCTATGGAAATGCCTTGTAGGTAGGTATGGTGGCTGTTTTGAGGAAAGATATAAGGAGGCTTATGATGATAGAGCGTATCATGCCAAGGGTTTGGATGCACCGGCGAAGTATGCGCCAACTCTCGAGGTGAGAAAGGGCAATGCACGGTACCGAAGAAGCTAGAAAAAGTATAGGTGGGTGGAAGTGTCAACTATCGAATACTCACATTAGTCCGAAGAACTCATGCACTTATTATCAGTAAATCTCAACCTAATTAGGAGGTTCACAAAGAGACAGGTACCCCGAGGAGGAGTGTATGGGGGTTTGGTTATCCTTGCGCATCCTCGACTCATGATACGTGAGTGTACTCTAATATTCGAACCCTCCAGAGGTTAGTGATCCATCTAGTAGCTAGAGTTCTCAACAGGGGTTTTTTGGTTTTCGAAAAACACACGGATTGCCCAAAATACGACATCTATCACTAATAGGCAAGAGCTCTTGACACCGTAAGTTCAAACATTACTCTAGTCAATACCTCAAAACTATTGCAAGTTACTACTACAAAGAGAATAGCAACTTTAACTACCTACTTTCAGTCAAGACACAGAACTCAGTGCAACAGGCAAACTCTCTAACAAGATAAAACATGCAACCTATAGAAAGTTCAACCTAAGACAAAAGAAAATCTCTAGAAAAACTAAAGCACTACAACTAAAAAAAACAGCAGCTAATAGAAGAAAAAGAACAGCTCACAACTAAAAGAATAAGCATGCAAATCCTATGAGGAGTTCTAGTTCAAGCGGAGCGTGAATCTCTCCCACACAAAAGATTAAGTTGGGGTCTAACTTGTTACTACATCAAAGAAAAGAAAACAAACCTAGAAAAGTAAAGAGCGAGACGCTCCAAGTAAAGCACATAACGCATGAAGTGATAAAAATATAGTGCAACGAGGGACAAACTGATGATTGTTGATGAAGAAGGGGATGCATCGGGGGCATCCCCAAGCTTAGACATATGATTCTTCTTTAATATTTATTGGGGGTGCACATGGGCATCCCCAAGCTTGAGCGTTTCACACTCCTGAATCTTCTTTCATCATCCTCCATCACGCACTTGAAAACTCCCTTCATACATAACTCATTGTAGGCTGATTAGAGAGGTTAGTACCCTAATAAAATAATTTTCCTCTACTGCAAATAAAGATTTCCAGGAAGAGCTACTGTTTCTCTTGCCTGCCCGGAAAAATTTGCAAAGAAAAAGCAAGCTTAAGGATTGCAAAACTGCGAAAAGAAAAACCGGGGCAGAAGCTGAGAAAAACAGAACAGCAGAGAAAGTAGAATTTTTTCGAGGTACTTCTGCAACTCAAATCAAAAAACTTTGAACAGACGCCTGGAAGGTAATTGTATGGAGCATGCTGTCAAAAAAATTCAGATCAAAAATATGATCTGGTGATTTATTGAGAATTTTTCCATCAAGCAGACAGAATCTATTTCTGGACAGCAAGCACCAACTTTTGACCTTTCTTGCAATCTGAGGCTAAACTTGGCACAAAGCTTGAAAAGTAAAGATACAATGATGTTACTACAGTAGTAACAATCATCAAGACCACTAAGAACAGAAGGAAAGAAAAAAAGAAAAACCTAAATTCGTTGCGGGCTGCCTCCCGAAAGCGCTTCTTTAAAGCCATTAGCTAGGCTTGAAGATTATAGAAGATGCTCTCAAAAGAATAAGAATTTTGAAGCAAAAGAGAGCATCAAGAAGCAAATATGAAACACATTTAAGCCTAACCCACTTCCTATGCATAGGCATCTCGTAAGAAAATAAATCAAAGAAGCACAAAGTGACATGCATAGGAAGGTGGAACAAGAACAACTTCGAAACTTTCAACATGAAGAGAGGTGTTTTAGTAATATGGAAGTTTCTACAACCAAACTTCCCTCTCTCAAAATAATTTTCAGTGGTATCATGAACAACATCAAGAATATAACTATCACATAAATCATGTTGTTCATGACATATAAGCACACGTGTATAGTTTTCAACACGGTTTTTAGGAACATAAGATAAATGCATCCCAACACATTGAGCCTCAATAAAAGCATAGTTCTCCGGAACATGAGTTGGAGATTTCAAAAGGATAATAGGAAAATCAAGTGTGGGTGCAATAGCAAGAATTTCATGCTTAACATGAGTAACTATAACAAGTTCATCTCCGTAAGCATCATCCATAGTGGCATCACGGCCATAAGCATAGAAGGCATCAACTTCATCAAAAAGGGATATTTCAAAAGAATCCATAGGATTATAACGCTCATATAAGGTAAGAGTCAAAGAGTTACTCTCATTAGAAGGTATACATGGATGGCTCCATTCTTCCTCCTCTTGTTCGTCACTCTCCTCCTCTTTTTCATCCAAGGAGCTTTCAGGTTCAGTAATTTCTTCTTCCATAGAGTCCTGCAAAACATTAGTCTCTTCCTTTGGAGGAGAGATTCTCTCAAGATGATCAGTAATATAATAATTTGCATCGTAATTTTCCAAAAAATAGTTAAGTATAGCAAGACTCTCAGATTTGTAAGGGGCATCATCAATATTTTTAAGAAGAGAAGTAATTTCATAGGCACCCTTATAAGCAACAAATTCTTCTATTTCCTCTGCATCATAAAAATCATAGTTTCTCTTAGCATAAGAAGCTAAGGTTTCATCGTCATTGTACTCACACTGGAAAGCAAGGTGTTTGTGCCTCATGAAGCAACAAGATTCATCCCTGCAGAAAGATATATTATATATTGAGCACAAGTTTCTAGCATACTCATACAACTGATGTATTTGTTTCCATAAGTGTATCCCCTTTTGAGACAAGCGGTGTTCCTTGTACCACTTTTGTTGATCCTCGGAGAATCCTCCATGCCAATAAGATCTAGTTTCAAAGAAGTTAGACATTGATTGGCAAGTAAGGAACTAGACATAATATAATTTTTGGATTTTTAATAAAGGACACTAAAGATAAAAACTGAAAGGTAAACTAACAAGACTAAAAAGCAAAGATAAAAGATAGTGTGCAACTCCCCTATCTTGTAGACTGGAGTCCCCGGCAACGGCGCCAGAAATTTGCTTGATGGCTTCTCGCCCCTCGTTGGTTACCCCAAGTGGAAGGTTTGAGATGCAGTGCAGCAACAAGTTTCCCTCGGTGAAGATACAAAGGTTATCGAACCAGTAGGACTCAGGAGATACAAGTAGGTGGCAACGTCGCCAGAAATTGCTTCCTGACTAGGGTGTTGTCGTGGACCTGCACATAGCAACAAATAACTTTTCTCCCAACGAGTACAGAGCAGTTGTCAATTCCTCCGGCCTTGTCGTTTACAAAGGGTCAACGCAAGAGATAAAAGGTGCAAAGGAAAGTAAAAGATGAAAGTAAATTGAGGGTGTGAACAATAATGTGAAGATGGACCGGGGTCCCGTGATTTTCACTAGTGATGTCTCTCTCCCAAAAGACGATAAAAGTGCTAGCGAGGTAAACAAATCACAGTTGGGCAATTGACAGGATTATGAAGGCACCGCAATGCTAACTATGTTGCAAATAAAGGAAGGGCTCAAAAGCAATGGGCAGTACGCCAAGGTAAGTAGACCGAAATCCATCTGCATCTACTACGAATCATCCACCTTGAGATATCTATCCAGAACATCTCGCTGGTATTAAGTTGCGAATCCCACCCAAAGTGTAAACTCAAAGCAACAAACAACTGCATTAAAAGAACTTTGCGTAAAGTAAACAATTCTTGCACCCGCAGGTACAAGCACCGTTGTTTTATCCCTGGTGGCAACAGCACATCCCCTAGTCTCATGTTTCTGTCACTCAAGCTAGACATTAAGGGGTTGAACCCACAATCGAGCATAACGCTCTCTCTTGGAGTTGCAAATAAAATACTTGGCCAAAGAAAATACCGCAACGGAGAAAATGCAAGAATTTACTCAAGAACAAAATATAAAAGAGAAGAACCAAATATATTACTCATCACAATCTGAACATAGTCTCATAATCCATCAGATCCCAACAAACTCAGCATAGCAACAGCAGAAATTACATGATGCCACGATGATGTGAGGCAACTCACGAGGACTCGAAAGTGGAAGCACAAAGGGGGGAGAGATTCATCACATAGCTACTGGTCACGTACCCATGGTCCAAGGGGGACTACTCACGGCACATCCGGGAGGCGTCCATGGCTATGGATGGTCTCCCGGAGGGGGTTCCTCCTTCCGGTAGGGTGCCGGGGCAGCTTCTCCAGGAAGCCCCGATCTGGAAACGGCGGTGGTGGCGGTACAGAGGGGAGTTCGCGAGAAAGAGATCGATATTAGGGGTTTCCACCCCGAGGGGTAAATATAGGCGAAGGGGGCATCGAGGGGACCCACGAGGCAGTCAGGAGGGTCCCTGGCGCGGCCCAGGATGGGGCCGCGCCACCTGCTCTCCTGGCTGCCTGGTGGTGGCCCCCCTTCCCTCTCTTGGTGATTCCGGAAGCTTCTGTTGCGCTGATTTTTTATATATTTTTCCCGGAATTTTTGGAGCACTTTTAATGGCCGGAAAACCTGAAATAAAAAAACAGCAGAAAACAGAAACTGGCAACTGGGTGCACTGAGTTAATAGGTTAGTCCAAATAGGTTCAAAAGTGTATGAAAGTTCAAGCAAAACATGGCAAAGTCACACAAAACATGAATGGAGCAAGCAGAAATTATAGATACGTTTGGGACGTATCAGTCCACTCAAGGCACCGACGTAGGAGTCCACGACTGATACGGAAGGCACGACTTGGCGCACAAGGCGAGACTAGGGTTAGGAAACTACCTCTGTAATCTAGGACGGACTCCCCGAGACCTAGCCTAGTATATAAAGGCTAGGAGGGGAGTGTCTCATCATCCAATATCCAATCTACTCTCCCGGTCTTGCGAGTACTCGCCTTGGCCTCCCTTGTAATCGCCCCCTCATGCAATAATATCGAGCAGGAAGTGCTTCTCCTGTTAGCCGACGAGTATCGTCCAACCTGTTCCTTCTCTATGACTAACCCAGGGTCCCTGATCATGGGATTTTCCGAGGCCAATCCTCGTCAGCTATGCTCGGCACCAATGGCATCTGACGATTTGCAACACAAGCGAGTGTTTCAATTGTCAAAATTGTTACTAAGGTTCGCTAGGAGTGCTACTCTGCCATAGGAGTGAGCTAGGGGCACGGGGAGCACAGTTAGGGCCAGCCACGGCGGCGGCCAGAACACGTCCCATGGAGACGGTGGCTTGGTGCAGCAAACCAAGAACGGGGAGAGGGGAATCGAGAACAGGCTCACCCAGGAGGCGCACGATGGCCCATTGAAAGCTTAGGAGTAGAAGCGTGCGCGAATCGGCCAGAGGATCTCGCCGGAGCAGAGGAAGAAGACGCCTTCGATTCCGCGAGCTTGAGGTGTCCCGGTCCAATTCCTCGCGTGTGATGACGAAGACAACGACTGCGCACTCGCCGGACACACTGGTTAGGGCTATGGTGGACGGTGGTCGCGCAAGTTCACGAGGTGGCGGCCATGGTGGATTCGGCCGAGGCGAGGAAGACGAATGTGAGGGGGGAAAGGGCATGTGCTCGATCTAGGGTTTGTCTGGGGCCATGGGGGCGACTCGGGGCTCTTATTCCCTGCCGGCTAGTCGTCGATGGCTGCCACGGCGACAGCCACGGACGTGGCACCGCGGGATGGCCACCAGGCCATCGGGGTGAACAGAGGAAGATGATGATGGCTAGGTGGGTTGGGCCACAGTGAGGAGGGGAGGGGATGGGCTAGCTAGCTGGGCCTCGCCCTGGGCGAGGCTTAGCCTTTCCTTTCTTTTTTTCTTATTTCTTTCTGTTTGTTATTAGTTTTGCTTTCAAATGATTTTTGCCACATGTGAAATTTGTGGGTACATTTGTGTTGCATATATTAGAGGTGCCACAAAAAGTTTGAGACTTTTATAAATTCCTTTAACATTTTATTTAACTAACAAATGATCAAAATGGACTATTTAAGCTACTGTTTGAATTGTTTGATTTATTTAGTAGCTTAATAAATTCCCATTGCTAGTTGAACAAGGTCAACTGAATTTTAGGCAATTTACAAAAATGGTTGCACTCAATTTGGTCAAAGTTTTATTTTGCACTTTGATTTTAATATCAGCAAGAGGGCATTTGAATTTGAATTGATCCAAAGATGATCAAGGCATAATTTGTAACGGTAATTTCCATTAACAAAATGATTACTGTAGTGATTACTGTTAGATGACACTGAGGGTATTACACCTTGCACAAGATGTTCATCCCACGATCAGTCTGGAAGAATTCAGGCGTCACGCTCTACGTCATAGTATCGGGAGAGGTAGCTTCCTCCCTAGGAGTAATCGAGGTCGACGTAGTCTTTGGCAGCAAAGGCAACTTCGCAAGATAAACCCTCGAGTTCCAAGTACTCGACTGGCAGTCCCAATACCATGCCATACTCGGCCGGCCAGCGTTTGCGCAATTCATGGCAGTCCCACACCACGCATACCTCAAGCTTACGATGCCGGGGCCCTCAGGGGTCATCACGGTCAACGGAAGCTTCACAAAATCAGATCAATGCGACCGAGATTTTCATCAAGTCTTCGACACATTCGGAGCGCAACAGCAACTCGAATAAATATTCATGGTGGTAGACTAGAGTGTCTTTCCACTAGCCAGCAGAAGCAGAATAAAATAAATCACTCACGACTTCAGCGTCGACAGCGACACTGTCACCCACCAGGTCCATCCAACGGACCCGGACAAAACGGTCCAAATCTACGCTCATTTGCCAGAAGAACAAGCAACAACACTTATGACCTTCCTCCGCGAGGAGTGTAAATTTTTCACCTGGTGCCCGGCCAACATGCCCGGAATTCCACGAGAATTTGCAGAGCACGCACTGCAAATTGATCCAAACACCAAACCAATGAAGCAAGCACTACACAGATTCTCTGAACCCAAGCACAGAGCCATCAGAGAAAAAGTCAATCGACTACTCGACGCACAATTCATCTGGGAGACGAAGAAGGCCACCTGGGTCGCAAACCCTGTCTTGGTGCCCAAAAAAGACACAGACGTACTACTCATGTGCCCAAAGGACCACTTCCCTCTCCCGAGGATCGACCAAATAATCGACTCCACCGCAGGTTGTGACCTCCTATCTTTCCTCGATGCCTACTCAGGGTACAACCAAATCAGGATGAAGGAAGAGGACGAGGAGCACACCCAATCATCACCCCCTATGGTGTATTCTGCTACAGGACAATGTCATTTGGGCTAAAAAACGCTGGAGCCACGTACCAGTGGATGATGCAAGCATGCCTAAGAGATCAAATCGACAGAAACGTCCAAGTCTACGTAGACGACATCGTCATCAAAACATACAACGCGGGCACACTACTCGACAACCTTCGTGAAACCTTTGCAACACTCAACAGATACAGAGTCAAGCTCAATCCAAAAAAGTGTGTGTTCGGCGTCCCAGCCGGAAAACTACTAGGGTACATGGTCTCTGCCCGAGGAGTCGAAGCTAACCCAGAGAAATTCCAAGCACTCGCCAGGATGCAAGAACCAGTCAACATAAGGGGCGTACAACAACTCACCGGAATACTCGCAGCCTTGAGCCATTTCATCAGTAGGATAGGAGAAAGGACACTGCCATTCTACCAACTACTTAGGAAGGGAGGAAAGTTCGAGTGGACCGAAGAGGCCCGGAATGCATTCGCAGAACTAAAGAAGACCCTCTCGACTCCACCAATCTTGGCAGTACCCAAGGAACGAGAACCGATGTACCTTTACATAGCGGCTCGGAGCAGCGTCATCAGCACCGCACTCGTTGTCGAGCGCATAGAAGAAGGCAAAGTCCAAGGCATACAAAAGCCAATCTACTACCTCAGCGAAGTCCTCACAAAATCTCAGCAGAGCTACCTGCACTACTAGAAGCTCGTGTACGCCATCTTCACGTAAAGTAACACAGTACTTCGAGGAGCACCCAATCACGGTGGTGAGCAGAGCACCACTCTCGGATATCCTCAACAACCCATGAGCAACAGGCCGCGTCGCCGAGTGAAATATCAAGCTCAGCCCTCGCGACCTGCAATTCAGGCACCCAACTACGATCAAAGCACAAGTCACACTAGTGCAAGCGATAGCTATCCAAACGGTTTTTTACCCCTATCCTCTACGCAATTTTAAACTGTCGCTTTGCTCTCGATTGGGATAGGGGGGGCCTTTTCCACACGATACCCAAAAACGGTTTGCTTTACTAACTTTTGTGCATACACTTAAACTAAATTAACTGACTAAATTAACTGTATGGGATGCTTACCAATTGCAAACGGTTACGTAAATAAACTGTATGGGATGCTTATCAATTAGCACATGGTTCAGTTAATACAACCGTGTGGGATGTACAATTGGATTTACAAAAAATAAATAACTACAGCAACACTAGATGTTGCACTGCAACAACATTAACTGTTGCCCGTAGCAACACCGGCTGCTGCCCGTAGCAGCCCTCGAAACCGGCTGCTGCCCGCAGCGGCCCTCGACGCCGGTTATGGCTGGTAGCCGCCCTTGGCGCCGGCTGTGGATGATAGCAGTCCTCGACGTCGGCTGCTGCAGGTAGCGTCCCTCGACGCTTGCTGCTGCAGGGAGCGGCCCTGTAAGCTTGCAAGCAAGTGTATATCAGAATTACACTGAAGCTAACATGATTTATTCTTCAAGTTAAGGATCTCTAGAAGTACAGAATTCTCACTTCGCTGTACAAGTTTGGCTGTCGCCTCATTGTATGAAATTAAACAACCAATTTTCTCCCATGAAGAGACGATAGGCCACATAAGAGTGAAGAGACCATGTCTAACTAACCTCCTCTGCACTGAAGTCTATCATCGAGAGAAGTCCCAAAATATTTGTACGCAGATTCTTTCTTGTGTTCAGGATCAAGGCTGTGAAAAATAAGTTCAGTAGACAAAGTAAGGGCCATGTACCAGAAATCGGTACGCAGTGCCAATTGAAATCGTAAGTGGTAAATGGAAGCTATTTAGTACTGATAATACATGTGACTAGAGAGGAAATTGCATACTTAACCACTTGAGCTACTCTACAAAGAATTAACTAGAGGAAAAGCCGCGCATTGCCGCGTACAAAAAAATAAGTTGGTTGTTGTTTATAATCTGTCAACTAGAAGCATAACAGAACTCGAATCATTGCAAAATGTCAGCAACTTCTTTTTAAGTTACCAAGACCGACTGGTACCACTGTAGTGTCTATTTATGGCAGTTGTAAGTCGTAGCCTATAGCTATAGACATATACAATTTTGTAAGCTGGCTAGGGATATTACTAACCAAAACATGTTCATCAGTCCCTACATAACACCAGTAAAAAAGTTAGTGTTCCAAACCTGTTCTGAACTTTCCACTGTGCAGTGATCTCTTATGTCAGAATGTTTAAAAATATATAATCTTGAAAGTAATCATATATCTGCTAACTTATTTTTAAGTTTTGACAATGATAATCTTGAAAATTATACATATACTGTAATCACCTTTGCACGCCTGCACTTCCTTTGCATATCCTTGAAAAAAGTGATGCCAATTTAGTAACTGGATCTTGTGCATATTGTATAAACCACAGGAATTCAAATGTACATGCATATCAAACAAATTGACGTGTGTTTCTCCTATATATATAGAGGGACACTTTATAGTCCTATGAAAAGGTGTTGCCACATTTTGCAAGATGCATTTCAGCTATATATGACAACACAGAGCTACAGCCTACAGTCATACAAACCTTTTTTTCTGACCCGAAGAACAGCCTACAGCACTATGGAAAAATGTGTCGTTTCAAAATTTAGAACACATTGAATTGTTTATTCAGAAACATGAGAAGTTAGGGATGGCCTTCGCTGGAGAGCCATACAGAATATACAGAAACTTGAGAACTACACTAGTTGGATTTTGCATGCATTGTTGTAGCCTAATACAAAATATCTAATAAGTGCATAGCTCTAGAAATATCGTGTCCTAGAGTGCGTCGATCAGTTTCAAGAAAAAGCCACATCGTTGTTTACTTGTATCAACCCTTAAGGCAAGAAAAGTAAAAAACAAATACCTGTGTGATCAGCTCCAAGCAATCTCTTGTTGCATTTTAACGCTTCATGCAAATACCTTAGAGCAACATGAACATTTCCCATACCTTCCTCCATCATAACGACATTTATGTAGGTGGCAGCTGAATTTGCATGTGATGCTCCAGGGTCAGACGAGCCAGGAACAGCACCACCTGCCTCCCCGGGTTCTGGTGCAGGCGACGGAGCAAGATACGAGCCATGGCTTGCTGCGGTGGACGGCTCCATGAGTGGAGGAAATTGATGCGGTCCTGCGTGCGTGATTGGAATAATGAGAAGCAATATATTAGATGATAAACAAGAGTTGGTGATGGACGTTAGGTTGAAAAAGGAAATGTGCAGAAGTACTGAGCATCTTCTTGTATCTCCAAAATGAGATGGAATTTGATCCTGAATTTAGCAAAAAAGTAGAAGCCCACAAGAAAATTGTAGTGGATACAGTGACCGGTTGACATACCTTCAAGAGGAAGATATGCCATTAGAAATACAAGTGAACCAAAACAGAGAACAAGTACGAAAAGGTGTATTCTACGTCACAGAAGAAGAATAAGAAGCACACGGAGGAGGAAGACTAGATCTGCCATGGCCGCGCCCCTTCTCCTCCTCGGGCAGGATGGACCCTTCGCCCTGCTGCCGTCGTCGTCTCGTCCCGTCCGCGCCGTGGAAGTACTAAACCACAGCCACGCCAGTGATGGATCCGGCGAGATCTGGCCTCGCCCATATGACACGGATGTGATGGTAAGTTTAGTCCTATCCTAAAGTGAAGGATAAGTTGCACATTTTTATAAGGTAAGCTCTTTTGCATACTATTGAGCAAGTAGAAGAGTGAGAACTCACGCGCGCTCCTACTCCGTCCGCCTTGTCACGCCTCGTCACGACGCGCACGCCACGGTTTGCGAAATTAAGCTGAGCTGCCAGTCAGGAACGGCTAATTAATTGGCATTAGTTATAAATTAATACAATTAATTATGAGTTAATTATGACACGATTTGAGACGTCTATCGTGGACTGTTTAATCGGACGTGTCTATCCAGCCCCACGTCGCCCTGCCCGGCTGGTATAAAGAGGAGCCGCGGCAACCCTAGCCATCGTACTACAGAATAGATCGCATATGTTCTTCCTTGCGCACCGCCCACGTCGTTCTACGCACTACCGCTACCTCCGGCGATCCCATCCCGTCCACCGCATGTACGGTTGTGCGGGAGAGGAGGCCTCCGGAACCGTGCCCCTTGCGATCCTGCACCGGGAGAGGAGAAATAAGGTTTTTGGGGAGCGTCTACGACGCGACTGCTCGCTTCCGCTCGTCTACTTCGACTACTTCCTCTACATCGCCATGTCTACCAAAACTGAGAAGGCCGCCGCCGAGAAGTTCACTCAGGAGGAAGTTGCCGCCAAGAAGACCGCCGACGAACTCGCTGCTGCAATCTGGCCAAACAGAGGGTATGATCTACTCACCTCGTTCACGTTGTTTTCATCTATGCCATGCTTATTGTCTGCGTACATATATGTGTTATTTGCGTAGATTTGAGTTGCATGGCTAAATATCAGTATGAGATTAATCTTGCAAGCGTCATGTTCATGATTTAGCTAGGGATTAAATTGCTTGGAAAATTGCTAATATATCCAACAATCCAAAAATCTTATTTTATCGGCAATTCTCATCTCCTGGTTTTGCTGCGACACTGAAACCGAACCCGTTTACGGGCCAAAATTTTATGTTGGCAAACAAGGACTATTTTGTGGCTCACGTCTATGAATGTCTTCTGGGTCGTTGGAGAGACTCCCACTAGAACGATTACTCCTCAATAGGAGAAGGCGTTCAGGGACGCCTCCATCGTCTTTGTTGTAGTAGTTCTTAGCGTGATCGGAGACAAATTAGTCGACGCATATTTACATATGCGAGATGCCAAGAACTTAGGGAGTGCACTCGAGGCAAAGTTTGGAGCAACTGATGCCGGGAGTGAGTTTTATGCTATGGAGCGGTTCCATGATTACAAGATGGTCGAGAACCGTGCTGTGTTGGAACAGGCCCATGAGATACAGTGCATCGTGAAAGGGCTTGAGCTCTTCAAGTGTGATTTACCGGACAAGTTTGTCGTGGGATGCATAATTTCTAAACTCCCTCCATCTTGGAGGAGCTTTGCCACCACTCTGAAGCACCAGAGGCGAGGATTCTCAGTTGAGGATGTTATTGGTCATCTGAGTGTGGATCAGAACTCAAGGGAAAAAGACTCACACCATAAGGGGGCTGAGGGAACTTCTACTGCCAACATGGTGCAGCAGAAGAACTTTCAGAATAAGTTCAAGGGAAAGAATAAGGTCCAACAAAATACTACATTCAAGAAGAAGGGGAAGAAGAACAACAAGAAGGATGATGGTTGTTTTACTTGTGGTTCACTGGAGCACTGCGCTAATAAGTGCCCGAACAAGTATAAGAAGCCAGCGCAGAATTCCAATTCCGTCAATGTGGTCATGGGCAACACGGACAAGGGTGCACCTGGGTACGGTAATTCATTTACTGTTTTCTCAGTTTATCAATCTACTGAATGGTGGGTTGACACGGGTGCAAATGTTCATGTGTGTGCTGACATATCCTTGTTTTCTTCTTACCAGGCCACAGGAACCAACTCCTTACGGATGGGGAACGGCGCACATGCTTATGTTCTTGGTGTTGGTACGGTCGATCTGAAGCATACTTCGGGAAAGACCGTGCGGCTGAAGAACGTGCAGCATGTCCCCGATATCAGAAAGAATCTCGTTGGTGGCTCCCTTCTATGTAAAGAAGGGTTTCAATGTAACACCCCGGGTGTCACGCTACAGTAACCACCTTGTTAAATACCATGTCGTCATGATTAAGCACCCTTGATTATGTGAAGTTCAAATTCAAGCCCTGGTAAAAATTCAAAATAATGTGGAGAATAAAGTTGTTCTAATAATGTTGGAAAAATATTCTAAATCTTGCAAATATTCCATAGGTAATGGAAACATAACCACCACTATTTAATAAAATATTTAGTTCGTCTATATAAATAAAACAGTAGCCCAAAACAGTCCTTTTAATAAATTGTTGATTATATGAAATACTGTTTATTTTTATCGTGGCCCAAACTTTTTGTAGCACTCTGATTTTGTGTCTTACTAATTATGGGACATATTGCACATTTTATAAAATTTCTTAGGAAATTAAAACAAAACATAAAAGAAAATAAAGAAGCAAAGAAAACAAAAATAAAAATAAAAATCCATATCTAGCGCCCAGGTGATACGTCCCAAACGTATCTATAATTTCTGCTTGCTACATGCATGTTTTGTGTGACTTTTCCATGTTTTGCTTGAATTTCATACACTTTTGAGCATATTTGGACTAATCTATTAACCCAGTGCACCCAGCTGCCAGTTACTGTTTTCTGCTGTTTTGTATTTCAGGTTTTCCGGCCATTAAAAGTGCTTCAAAAAATCCGGAAAAATCAGATAAAAAAAGCAGCGACCCGGAAGCTTCCGGAATCACCAAGGTAGTGGAGGGGGGCCACCACAGGGACTCCAGAAGGGTCCCTGGCGCGGCCCCACCCTAGGCCGCGCCAGGGAGCCTCCTGGCTGCCCTGTGGGTCCCCTCGACACCCCCCTCCGCCTATATTTAGTCCTCGGGGTGGAAACCCCTAATATCGATCTCTTTTCCACGAACTCGCCTCTGTACCGCCGCCGCCGCCGTTTCAAGATCGGGGCTGCCTGGAGAAGCTGCCCCGACACCCTGCCGGGAAGAGGAACCCCCTCTGAGAGACCATCCATGGCCATGGACGCCTCCCGTATGTACCGTGAGTAGTCCCCCTTGGACCATGGGTCCGTGACCAGTAGCTATGTGATGTACCTCTCCCCTCTTTGTGCTTCCACTTTCGAGACCTCGTGAGCTGCCTCACATGATCGAGGCACTTGTGTAATTTCTGCTGTTGCTATGCTGAGTTTGCTGGGATCTGATGGATTATGAGACTATGTTCATATTGTGATGAGTAATATATTTGGTTCTTCTCTTTTATATTTTGTTCTTGAGTAAATTCTTGCGTTCTCCGTTGCCGTATTTTACTTTGGCCAAGTGATTTGTTGCAACTCCAAGAGGGAGCGTTATGCTTGATTGTGGGTTCAGCCCCTTGATGTCTAGCTTGAGTGACAAAAACATGAGACTAGGGGATGTGCTGTTGCCACCAGGGATAAAACAATGGTGCTTGTATCCACGGGTGCAAGGATTGTTTACTTTACAAAGTTCTTTTAATGCAGTTGTCTGTTGCTTTGAGTTTACACTTTGGGTGGGATTCGCAACTTAATACCAGCGAGGTGTTCTGGATAGATATCTCAAGGTGGATGATTCGTAGTAGATGCAGTTGGATTTCGGTCTACTTACCTTGGCGTACTGCACATTGATTTAGAGACCTTCCTTTCTTTGCAGCATAGTTAGCATTGCGGTGCCTTCATAATTCTGTCAATTTCTCAGCTGTGATTTGTTTACCTCGCTAGCACTTTTATCGTCTTTTGGGAGAGAGACATCACTAGTGAAAATCACGGGACCCCGGTCCATCTTCACATCATTGTTTACACCCTTAGTTTACTTTTAGTCTTTACTTTCAGTTGCCACTATTATTATCTCTTGCGTTGATCCTTTGTAAACAGCAAGGCCGGAGGAATTGAAAACTCCTCGGTACTCGTTGGGAGCAAAGTTATTTGTATCTTTGTTCAGGTCCAGGTGAAGCTAGCAACCTCGGCGCCATTTCTCACTTTACCACCTTCTTGTATCCTTCGGAGTCCTACGGGAGACAAACCTTGGTATCTTTGCCAAGGGAAAACTTGCCGTTGCACTATATCTCACCCTGCGCTTGGGGTAACCAACGAGGCATGAAGAGTATTAACACTCTCTTGCCATCAGCAAGTTTTCTGGCGCCGTTGCCGGGGACTCCAGTCTACAAGATAGGGGAGTTGCACACTATCTTTTATCTTTGTTTTTTAGTATTGTTAGTTTACCTTTCAGTTTTTTACTTTTGTGTCCCTTATCAAAAATACCAAAAATACCTGCTACCTTGTCAGTAGTTACCACTATGGCTAGTCCTTTTGCCTTTGGTGAGGCAGAAGTACTTACCTTTACTCAAAGAGGTGGTGAAAGTTTGAAACATGCTTGGTATAGAATTAATGATTCTCAAAAAAGAGCCACAAAGAAGAAATCCACTACTATCTTGCTTAGAAATTTTTATGTTGGGATCACTTCTTGGAATAGGTTTCTTTTAGACACTGCTATCAATGGGAACTTCATAGAGGCCCCAGTTTGGGAAGCCCTTAATGTTATTGAAAATCTTGTTGGAAGTCTCCCAGTTGTTATTATTAAGGAGGACATTACTTTAGCTCACATTATGAGAAAACTTGAAAAAATAGAGCTAGAGATGCCAAGTATCGATAGGGTGAATGAGTTGGATCGTAAGATTCAAGGGAATTTGTATAGGCTAGATAACTCCATGCAGAAAATTTTCAACACTTTGGAGACTATTAAATCCCTTGATGAGAAGTCTTCTAGGATAGAAAAGATTGAGGAAGTTATTGAAACTCTAGGAACTACCTTTTCCTCAATCAAAACCAAAAAGGATGAAACTCCAACAAAGAAGTAACCTAAGTTCGTTTACGTCCCCAAGGTTCCTCGAGCTAAAGCAAACACACCCATTGCCAAGAGAGTTGAAACAGTGAAAACTTTGGAGGAGACACCTATCTTTAACTTTAATGAAACTCCAATTGATTTCCCTCATTTTGATTTTATTCCAAGAAGCATTTTCATTCGTCCTTTATTTGAGAAACCTATTAAAACTAGTTGTACTATTGAAGAGCTTTTTGATGATCGTTCAATGGATACAACTTGATCTTTTGCATTAAGCCTAGCTAATGGCTTTAAAGAAGCGCTTTCGGGAGGCAGCCCGCAACGAATTTAAGTTTTTCTTTTTTCTTTTCTTCTGTTCTTAGTGGTCTTGATGATTGTTACTACTGTAGAAACATCATTGTATCTTTAGTTTTCAAGCTTTGTGCCTTTTATAGCCTCATACGACAAGGGAAGTGAAAGTTGTGACATGCTGTCCAGAAAACAGATTCTGTCCTTGTGACTAGAAAAATCACAGAAAAATCCCGGTTCATCTTTTTGAGCTGAAATTTTTACACAGCGTGATCTATCCAATTACGAAACTTTCGTATGTTCTAAGTTTTTTGATTTGAGTTGCAGAAGTACCCCTAAAAAATTCGTTTCTACCTGCTGTTCTGTTTTTCACAGATTCTGTCCTGTTTTGCCTTTTCTTCTTTTTGCAAACCTTAAGCTTGCTTTTTCTTTGCAAAAAAAAACTTTTTGGAAATCTTGAGAAACATTAGCTCTTCAAGGTTATCTTTGTTTCCAGTAGAGGAAACATTATTTTATTATGGGTACTAACCTCGCTAATCAGATTACAATGAGTTATGTATGAAGGGAGTTTTCAAGTGTGCGATGGAAGATGATGAAAGAAGATCTTTGAGTGTCAAACGCTCAAGCTTGGGGATGCCCATGTGCATCCCCAATAAATATTCAAGGAGACTCAAGCGTCTAAGCTGGGGGATGCCCCCGTGCATCCCCCTCTTCATCAACAATTATCAGTTCGTCCCTCGTTGCACTATATTTTTATCACTTCATGCGTTATGTTCTATTCTTGGAGCGTCTCGCTCTTAGGTTTTTTTTAGTTTTCTTTAGCTTTGCTTGCTGTTCATAATAAGTTAGACCCCAGCTTACTCTTTTGTGTGGGAGAGATACACGCTCCACTTGAACTAGAACTCCTCATAGGATTTGCATGCTTATTCTTTTAGCTGTGAGTTGTTCTTTTTCTTTTCTTAGTTGCTGCTCTGTTTAGTTGTAGCGCTTTAGTTCTTCTAGAGATTTTCTTTTGTGTTAGGTTGAACTTTCTATAGGTTGCATGTTTTATCTTGTTAGAGAGTTTGCCTGTTGCACTGAGTTTTGTGTCTTGACTAGAAGTAGGTAGTTGAAGTTGATGTTCTCTTTGTAGTAGTAACTTGCAATAGTTTTGAGGTATTGACTAGAGTAATGTTTGAACTTTTGGTGTCAAGAGCTCGAGCCTATTAGTGATAGATGTCGTATTTTGGGCAATCTGTGTGTTTTTTGAAAACCAAAAACCCCTGTTGATAACTCTAGCTACTAGATGGATCACTAACCTCTGGAGGGTTCGAATATTAGAGTACACTCACGTACCATGAGTCGAGGATGCGTAAGGATAACCAAACCCCCATACACTCCTCCTCGGGGTACTTGTCTCTTTGTGAACCTCCTGATTAGATTGAGAGTTACCGATAATAAGTGCATGAGTTCTTCGGACTAATGTGAGTATTCGAAAGTTGACACTTGCACCCACCTATACTTTTTCTAGCCTCTTCGGTACCGTGCATTGCCCTTTCTCACCTTGAGAGTTGGCGCATACTTCGCCGGTGCATCCAAACCCTTGGAACGATACACTCTGTCATCATAAGCCTCCTTATATCTTTCCTCAAAACAGCCACCATATCTACCTACAAGGCATTTCCATAGCCTTTCCGAGATACATTGCCATGCAACATCCACCTTCTCATGACTTGATCCTCATGTCATACATGCTACTTGCTTGATCGATGAGTCGCATGCTAGTTGGGCCTTGCCCTAATCATTTCTACATGACGCGCTAGTATCATTGCGTATCCTTCTATCCTGGCAGAGGCATACATTTGCATCATGATAGTTATATCTTCTTTATGTGAGTACCTTTGTAAAGTGTGAAAGATCTCCTATATTCTTGTAAAATATAGAGTGTTGCCCCTAAAGTGAGGAAAAGATGCCAAAGAGGACAAAATCAAAAGATCCCAAAGAGGACAAATGAGAGTTAAATAGAAAGAGACATTGAGGCCACTATAGCTATGTGGGGACCTTCACACTATAGAACTTGGCTTGTATATTCCAATGATGAGCCTCCTCAATCGAGCTCTAGGTCTTCTTGAGCAAGTGAGTTAGATGCACCCCCACTAGTTCCCTTGGAGAGCTTTTAGCTCACATGTGCATCCGTTGCATGGAAATCCCTACTCCTCACATCATATCTATCATATGGCCTTCTCTCTCCTATGATTGTCCTCATTGATGTGAGCCTTTCACACCTTTTTTGTCTTCCTCCTCCACCTTCTTTCTGTTTCGCCTTTTAGGTGTCAACTTTCTTGCTCACGCTCATCCATTGCATGAGTGCTCAAAATATCGAAAGGGAGTGGATCAGTTTGACTTGTACCTGGCTAGTGGTCTGGGGACGAGTCAAGATAAGAATCCAAAGGAGACTAAGTGTGAAACTTTAGTAGATAGTTGTTCTCAACAACTTTTTTTCCTCTCTTTTTCCCAGTCCCCTGGTTGCACGCAAACACCATCTGGAGACATTCGAGTCACGGACAGTGAGAGCTCTTGCACCTTTTGTTCTTTTGTTGCTTGTGTCAATGCTAATATAGACTCTTGCTTGTTAAGACTTGAATTGAATTGCATGCTTTGATTGCTTTACTTAAAAGTCCTTATATGGTTGTGTGGCATGTCACCACAGAAATTATGCTTGTTATCATTTACCTACTCGAGGACGAGCAGGAATTAAGCTTGGGGATGTTGATACGTCCCAAACGTATCTATAATTTCTGCTTGCTCCATGCATGTTTTGTGTGACTTTGCCATGTTTTGCTTGAACTTTCATACACTTTTGAGCATATTTGGACTAATATATTAACCCAGTGCACCCAGCTGCCAGTTGTTATTTTCTGCTGTTTTTGTATTTTAGGTTTTCCGGCCATTAAAAGTGCTTCCAAAAATCCGGAAAAATCAGATAAAAAATCAGCGACCCGGAAGCTTCCGGAATCACCAAGGTAGCGGAGGGGGGCCACCATAGGGACTCCAGAAGGGTCCCTGGCGCGGCCCCACCCTAGGCCGCCAGGGATCCTCCTGGCTTCCCTGTGGGTCCCCTCGACACCCCCTCCGAGAGACCATCCATGGCCATGGACGCCTCCCGTATGTACCGTGAGTAGTCCCCCTTGGACCATGGGTCCATGACCAGTAGCTATGTGATGTACCTCTCCCTCTTTGTGCTTCCACTTTCTAGACCTCGTGACCTGCCTCACATGATCGAGGCACTTGTGTAATTTCTGCTGTTGCTATGCTGAGTTTGCTGGGCTCTGATGGATTATGAGACTATGTTCAAATTGTGACGAGTAATATATTTGGTTCTTCTCTTTTATATTTTGTTCTTGAGTAAATTCTTGCATGTTCTCCGTTGCCGTATTTTACTTTGGCCAAGTGATTTGTTGCAACTCCAAGAGGGAGCGTTATGCTTGATTGTGAGTTCAGCCCCTTGATGTCTAGCATGAGTGACAGAAACATGAGACTAGGGGATGTGCTGTTGCCACCAGGGATAAAAGAATGGTGCTTGTATCCACGGGTGCAAGGATTGTTTACTTTACGCAAAGTTCTTTTAAGGCAGTTGTCTGTTGCTTTGAGTTTACACTTTGGGTGGGATTCGCAACTTAATACCAGCGAGATGTTCTGGATAGATATCTCAAGCTGGATGATTCGTAGTAGATGCAGTTTGATTTCGGTCTACTTACCATGGCGTACTGCCCATTGCTTTTGAGCCCTTCATTTCTTTGCAGCATAGTTAGCATTGCGGTGCCTTTATAATTCTGTCAATTGCCAAGCTGTGATTTGTTTACCTCGCTAGCACTTTTATCGTCTTTTGGGAGAGAGACATCAATAGTGAAAATCACGGGACCCCGGTCCATCTTCACATCATTGTTTACACCCTTAGTATACTTTCAGTCTTTACTTTCAGTTGCCACTATTATTATCTCTTGCGTTGATCCTTTGTAAATGACAAGGCCGGAGGAATTGACAACTCCTCTGTACTCGTTGGGAGAAAAGTTATTTGTATCTGTGTGCAGGTCCAGGTGAAGCTAGCAACCTCGGAGCCATTGCTCACTTTACCACATTCTTGTATCCTTCGGAGTCCTACGGGAGACAAACCTTGGTATCTTTGCCAAGGTAAAACTTGCCGCTGCATTATATCTCACCCTGCTCTTGGGGTAACCAACGAGGCTTGAAGAGTATTAACACTCTCTTGCCATAACCAGGGCAACGGCCCAACCCGGGCCCAGCCCCCTTCTCTCGTTCTCCCGCCCACCTTCCCCCCTCCACTGTTCCACTGTCGCCGTGGACAGGGCGCCATGGCCACTGTCGCCGTGGACAGGGAGCCATGGCCACTGTCGCCGGCCCCCCACCCCACCTGGTCCCTCCCCCCTCTCACCTCCCCCATAGAAGATAAGATTGAGCCCCCTGCACCTCTGGATCGTGCCCCGCTCCCTCTTCCCTTCGCCCTAGCCTCGCACTCGCCGGGGGAGATCCCACCCGTGGCGACTCACGACCATCAACGACGGAAGGCCTGGCCATCATGTCCCCCAGCACCGTCTGCCTCGTCTACATCACCCCACGCGCGGAATCTAGCCCAGGCGCCCTACAAGCCACTCCATCTTCATCGTCTCCGCCGCGACCATCCCCGCAATTCGTCGCCTCTGGTCGACCCCAGTACCGTACGAGCTCTCCACCGGCTTCCCCTTGGTGAGCCGCGCCCATTACCCGTTTTCCCCCTTCGTTCGATCCCGTTTACGCCATTCTCTTGAGCATAGCCGCCATGGCCGGAGCTTGAGCTCCGAGCGTGCTCGTGCGGCTGCCGCACCCGTCAGTGTGCTCTGCCCGTGTCCACACACCTGGTGCTGCTACCCACACCACCCCCTGCACCTCCTCCACCCGCGCCCTCGCCGTGCGCTCGTCTGGACATCTCCCTGGCCGCCGGGCGCCATGTGCGTGTGTGCACAGCCGAGGGGCATGGCTGTGCCACTGGCCATGCGGGTTGCGCCCCTGCTACCCCTTGTTCTGCGGCTGCTCGCCGCTCATGGTCGTGAGCTGCGCCGTAGCCGCGCCCTTCCCCCACGCCGGTGATGGCCGCTATGGCCTCGCCGGCGCCGTCTGAGAGTGTGCACGCATGTAAAATATTAACGGGGCCAACCCCCCCCATTTAGTTAGTGCTAATCCCCACTTATAAAAAGAAAGGGGAAATAAACCCCCCGTAGTCTATTACATGTGGGGCCAACCCCCTCCTTAACTAACTCGCTGGTTAATTAAATAATTAACTAAAACTAGAGACTATGACAGCTGGGTCCCACCTACTATTTTAAATTAATTAAATAATTTTATTAAAATATGGGTATGACAAGTGGGCCCCCTGGGATATTTAGATTAAATTAAATTAGTTTTATTAGTACTGTGTATGACATGTGGGACCCACTGGTCAGTAGGCCCACCTGTCACTTTGACCAGTCAATTACTATTCTGGATAATGTTGCTTTTATTAATAAAAGAAATTTTAGTAAATTCCAAAAAGCATTTAAATATTAGAAATTCAATATCTTTTAAACCGTAATTCAGATTCAAAAACTTAATACATTAAAATTGATCAGAAAAATATAACAAATACGAATACGCTATCCGTATGTCTACCACACCCCTCTAACACAACGAACATCGAACCGTCCCCCTCCAGACCGATTGTCCGATGATTGCCCGATACCGATAAACTATCCGGATGAATTTATTCTGAACACTAATGTTGTTTAGAATGGAACAACTAACACGGATACACATTTCACTTGTTTGTCGGATGTCCACGACACCTCGAGGATGGTACCTTCCCCCTCCGGACACCTTGTCCGATGATCACCCGGAGCTGGCAGTTCATCCCCGGATGATTTCCCGCCCCCAGCATAATACATTGCACTGCGTTAGAACACCGTTAACATTTCATCTTTCATGTCATGCACCTGTTTGTATATGCTTGCTTTGTATTTACTATTTCTTTCCCCCTTAATCTCCGGTAGACCCCGCAGCTGCCGCCGACTACACCGCTGCTAAGTACGACTACTTCGTCAACGACCCTACTTCTACAGTCGACCTTCCAGGCAACCAGAGCCATTCTCTTCCCCAGACATCGCCTATCTTTACGTACATTTCTTGCACTAGGCATTGTTACTGCTGCTACTACGTTGCTTACCTATTCAATTGCATAGCCTGTTTTTGTCGCCCCTTGATGTACCTTCTTTTATCCTATGCTGCCTATTAAATATACATATATTATTCAGCAGTAAACCCTGCGCATTGTTAGCTAGGTTTAGAATAGCGGGCCGTGATCACTCTGGTGAGTGAATGTGGATACAAATATTATAACTGCACAGGTACGGTACAATGCAGACACCGCCTCAGGTCCCCCCTAGCTCGGCTCTACCGAGCCACCATCAAGTATGAGCTATCAAGGAGTAATCCTTGTACTCCACTCGTTGCTGACTTTGTATAGCCGCTCTAGGTACCTGAGCAACGGTTGTCCTTAAAGGTAAGAAGTCGGGCAACCCAACGGTGCCCGCGAGTGGTATTGCGACGGGACGACAGGGAGGGTAGGACTAGTGTACCGGTGTGCTTGGCCCCTGATCGTTGGCCGCGAGAGTTACCAAACCACGAAAGTCGAGCTCCTCCAGGAGCACACGCGAGACAAGGTATGGAGTCGGTTCACCTTGTTGGTAACCGCAGAGACTTGGTGGGACGACAGGGCAGACACCGATGTACTGGTGGTCCTGACTACTGTCGTTGTCCGCGAGTTAGTTAAGTCGAGGCAATGATAACGGTTGTCCCGCAAGTTAATAAAATGCTAAATGGTTCGATGGATGACTTCAGAGGCCCGTTGGTCTGTATGCACTACCTTCACGTGGGATAAGGAGTTATGGGCTCCCCTGTGTCGTAGTTCATTCAGAAGCTCTTCAAACGTCAGCAGTATCGCGGTCTGATTGCCGGAAAGTTGTGTGTCTTCTTTACTCGCGAGTGGTGTTTGCTTTTGCTTCCCGGCCAGCCTCGCACCGTGCAGGAGCGTGCAAGGGTGAGGGACCTAGACCCCTTGGCGCATAGGATTTAGTCCCGCGGATGGCCTCTCGGCTGAGCCTAGGATGGGATGCGGCGTGTCGGATAGCTTTGGTGGAGCGTTCCCTAATAAGGTGCCCGCCACCCTGGAGATCCGAGCGTGCAGGCTGAACAGTAGTGCTCCCCTTCAGGGAGTTTAATCTATTCGAATAGTTGTGTCCACGGTAACAGGACGCTTTATGCTGAAGCTGGATCTTACTACTACAAACTATTATCATTAAACTGTATGGTTCCGGGTTTTCTTCCTCGCTGGGATGTCGAGGAAGGGATCTCGGAGGCATTGCTAATTATTACAACTTACTATTATACAATGTTGCGGCAACTTTTGCTGCATTGTTACTTTTTTCTTTATATTGAACTGTTGGATATTCTCTCCTCATGCTGCAAGACTCGTCGGAAGATGCTAGTCTTCGTTAGGCCTAGCTTCTTACCCTTATTCTGATTTCTATCTTGCAGTCCACCATATATAGCCTCCCCTTTCCATTTGATACAATGCATAATTTCTTAGTAGCGGACGTAAGACTCGCGGGTATGCTAGATACTCACCTTTGATTTATTTCCCCTTTTCGTTTTGCCTGATCGGCCGCTGCAGTCAACGTTGGAGCCCAGGAGCAGGAGTACCCCGGAGGCGACTACTACGACGTCGAGTTCCCCGTCGACCAGGAGTAGTTTGGAGGTTCCCAGGCAGGAGGCCTTGCCTTTTCGATCTGTTGTTATTTGTGCTAGACTTCTTAAGGCAACCTGGTATTCTTGTGTCTGTACTCAGATACTATTGTTTCCGCTGACTTTGTGCTCTCGAGCTATTGTATTCGAGCCCTCGTGGCCCCTGGCTTGTATTAAATAGCTTGTATTATTTTATTTTTAGAGTTGTGTTGTGATATCTTACCGTGAGTCCCTGATCTCGATCGTGTACCTTGCATGTATGATTACTGTACACGGTCTGATTTTGGGGGCATCACAAGTTGGTATCAGAGCCGACTGCCTGTAGGACACCCCCTTCCAACTCCTTGGTCGAAGGCGAGTCTAGTCCTTGCAAAACTACTTTACTGAAAGTGTCGTGTGGCTTATCGTCCCACGTCACAAACTGGGTGGTATTAGGATCCTTTTCTCCGTACCTTTACTCTGGGACTCTGCTCTCTCTTCTCTTTCGGGTTAAAGATTTTGCTAACTCTAAATCTAGGTTCTCGTGACTACTTCCTCCCGGAGAGCCCCTAATTAAAAATGATCGCTTGCTTCACGAGAAGATACCGAAGATTACCCTCCGATAAAATTCCCGAGACCATATGTGTCGATCACCTTTACAATTCACTGCCACCGATAAGTCCGTATGTATAACCACATACACCTTTCGTTCATCCATTTAATCCCAGTTTCTCTTGTGTTCACAAGATGCATCGAAATACTTTCTGATTGTTTCGGGAATCCTTTGAGCCTAGTGCCTTGCAGCTTCTTTTCACCCTGCGGATAATTCCTCACATTTATCGAGGATCCGTTCATCCTAAGTGGTTCATGTGATTCCCAAAATACTTTGAAATACTATTCGATCTCGCGACAATCCTCGGCAGCCTACTTCTTTGGAGATTCTTCTTACCTGCTTGCACTATGATTAATCCCGTTGGTCCAGTAGTCTTTGATGACCTCCCTTGGCATTGCCATTCTGATCTGTTGAATCATCGTGTGTGCTAGTGCACACAATCATCAGTTGATCCTATGAGTCCATTCTTCTGGCTCAAACGTCATTACGGACATGAGCTGGTTCTCGGTAAATCAAACCTTAATTGATTAACCGTCAAGCTTCTATTCAACTTATTCATGTTCGATCGATGTATTTGAATCTGATACACCGATATGGAAGTAATAATTCCTTTGTACTTAAGCATCGAAATATTCAACTGCTTCTGTCATCCGATGCCTTTGTAATTTATTTTCTTCTTATGGTTGAGTACCGATACTCACGCCAGACTCTCTGTACGCCGCCTGACCTTTTTGGTGGATTACTACCTGCCGTCCCCTTGTGTCCTAAATCATTGACGAGCTTCCCCTGATACGAAATGCCTTTGGCGAACGGTATCATCTGGTCTGTGTCATCAGCCTTCTGCTTTCAGACTGGTATCTCTTGTTTCTGTTGTTTGTCGTATAGATTTGTAAGATGCCCCAATGGGTTAACCCTATGCTTCCCCTAATCTGATGAACCCAAATTTTATGCGGGTTATACTCTACTGGCCTTCCGTCAGATGAGCCTGCAATCCTACAACCTTCATGTGAGCGAGAAGTGAATGAGAGGCTATGCATTGAAGAAGTGGGAGTCGACCCTGAACCTTTGTGTTCATGCCCATGGATACTATGTAGAACTTATCATGGAAGCTTCTCCTAAAGATAGTTAACCCCCTTGGTATGAGTTCTTCTACACCTATGATCCACCATTCTACCTTCGAGTATTACCCCTGGTATCTCGAGGATATCATGTCATTGCACTACATCTTATGAATTGTAATGAAACAATGCCTATCTCTGTCATAGACATTTCATGGTTCTGGGTTGTCGTCAACCGGGAACACTGAATACTTTTGCTTCACCATTCATTTTTTCTTGATGTCGCCGTTGTTCGATTATATTTTCTTGAAACCTTTTTGACATGATTTGTCGTGGTCATCATCGATATCTTAGCTTCTATCAAGTGTCGATTGAATTCATGGTGAGAAATTTCATCCTTTCCCCTCGATGATTTATGTTATCATCGATAACCTCCCTTGACTCTATGCCAATACAACTTGGTCATGTATATCGTTCTCTGATTTCCCTTGGGAAAGATATACACCTGATACTTGTGTATCATAACCTTTTCCCTTCCATTGGTCTGTTTAATGTTTCTTGTGATATAACTTATCTGAGCAGTGGTAATTCCCTGCTTATGTAAATACTTCGGTGTACTACTCTGTCTGTACAATCTGTTACTATCATCGGAAACCTTTAAATAACCACCTATGGACAAGAACTTAGCCAATTGGTCCGCCTCGTCTTAACGAGCAGAAAAATGGTTCTCTTTTTCCATTGCTCCTGGTATCGATATTGTTGCCGACTTACCTGGCAAACTGTTCCTTGACAAACCTTGCATCATGATCACATGTAAATAACCCTAAAATTATTTTAGGGATTTTATAATGCTAAGAGAGTTTTCATTTCATTGAAATGATTTATTAAATATTTTAAAGAGTTGAAAGAATATTCCAATATGATATTTTTTTACAAAATTATTTATTGGTGTGACAATTTTAAAATTTATATTTTATTATTTAGAAATGGTTGTCAATGCATTTGACCAAATAAAAATATTTCTAGTAATTTATTGGATTTTATTTGATTTATGAAAAGATTTTATATTTAAATAAAGTATATAGAAAATGTTTTATTTTTATTTTCTTTTTTTTGGAAAATGTATGCATTAAATAAATTTCTTTGTATTATTTGATGAATTTAGAAATTTATTTCACATTTTTCTGATGAGTATTTTTTTTCTACAATTGTTTGAAGTTTTGGTTTTAAATAAAAAAAAAACTCGTAGCCCGGCCCATTAGTTGTTTTCCGCCCACGAACGAAATTTGAGCCCGAGTAGAATCTGAATTTTTTTTTCTTTCTTTTCTTTGGCTATATAAGTTTTCAGAAAAATTCTTTTTTTTTTCTTTTTAGTTGTTTTTTGGAAAACCCTAGCGGGACCCGCGGGCTACCGCCGCCGCCGGGCCCCGCCGCCACCAGATCTCCTCACGCCGCGCCGCCGCCCCGCCGGACCACCGCGCCGCCGCCTCACGTCGCGCACCCGCGCCTCCTTTGTGGCCGAGCCGACGCCGACCGTCCTCACCGGAGACGCCACCCGCGACCGCCCGCGTCGTCGCCGGAGCCCGAAGGCGCCGCCGCCCTGCACCTGCTGCCCTCGCCGGGGCTGAGCGCCGCCGCTCCCACGCGCCGTCAAACGCCGCCGCCCGTGCCAGGCCGCGCCGGCCGCATCCACGCGCGGATGCGCCACCCCGCCCCGAAGTTCGCCGGCCACTGCGCCCCTCGGCCTGAGCTGTCTCCCACGCCGGACTCCGCCTCCACGCCGAGTTCGCCGGAGCAAGCAGCAGTTCGCCGGAGCAACTCCGGCCAGATCTGGTCCCAGGGACCCGATCGCGTTTTTCATAAAAAAATTATTCGCGGATCAGTCCTTTTGGCAGAAAAGACCCCGACGCCGTACTCGCAATATCTCCTTCACCGTGCGTCGGATCGAGGTGAAACTTTTTCCTATGCGCTCGTGTTGTTATGCAGTTTAGCATGGAATCAAATTTTCACACTTTTGAATTTGAATTTATTTCAAATTCAAATTCAAATTCCGGAGGTCGTATATTTTAAACCGTTGATCCAAATCGAGTGATTCTTCTTGCGTTGGATCACTCGTTCCATGTACTCTATGTTCATAGCATGTGTACAAAAAAATCAAATGTTTCTTGATCCGTTTAAATTCAAATTCAATTCAATTTTGCACTTGCTATGACCCGCGTTGTAGTATTCCGCTTCACGTGATTCTTTTTGCATATCGGATCATTTGAGACATGTTATCGGTAAGATTCATACACTTTTCATGTGGGCATGCTATTCACTTGAATTCATAATGTCCATGATCACAATTCTTTACCGATAGTTCTTTATGTGTCGACTCTCTCGAGTTCACGTTCCACCGATCACATTCGAGTACATCGACACCTTTGCACTTCAAAGCCTTTTTGTTTTGTTGCTAAAACCTTTTGTGTTTGTTTTGTTGATCTTTTGTTTGCCTTGTGGTGTGAATGCTTATTTGAGTTCCTTCGTTTGCGATAGATTTGCTCGGAGTGTGACGAGTAGAGTTGACTGGAACGCGAGAGAGAAGAACTTCATCGAATGTATAAGGAAAGTTTCACTTTGACCATTTAACAATCTATATTTTTTACTTATGCATGTAGCAAATATCACCCTATGCATGTGTAGGAAGATTTATATTATTATTGCTACAAACCTGGTAGGATAGCCATATGATATGATCCTGTATTCTTTGTCTCCCTAGTTCGTGTTGGTTATATGTTGCTATGCTTGTAGACATGGATTGGTTTGAGATTTCATTGAGCTATGTGAGGATTTAATGACTTGACTAGCAAACCTTTAATTAGAATACACCTCTAGACGGTCAGGGAGTACTTCCTGGGGGCTCGTTCCTTATCTAAGGGCGAGACCAGGTTGTACCCCTAATGGTTGGTTTTTGGTGGTTGACAGTACGTCATGGTGCTACCCTCTGAACGTAAGTGGGCGCCGTCCAGGCTCAAAAAGATCAGACATACTTGGTGACTAGGAGCTTCCATGTACATCCGCTGGCCATATGGGCTCTGGCTTAGTTGAGTACGATGTAGGAAGCCTCTCCCGTGGAAAGCTAGCAGATGTAGATGTGATAGGTGGTACCGGCTTGCCGTTGGGTGTAGGTGACCTCTTCTAAAAGACTTCGTCTCAATCTTCGGGTTGAGTCCAGTGGAGAAAGTGTACTAACCTTTGCAGAGTTAAAACTAATCATGATTAGCCGTGTCCCCGGTTATGGACATCCTTGAGCTACTAGACATTACTTTTACTAGAGGATCTTGACAGATGAATCACCATAATAAATTTGAGTGGGAAAGATTTAATAAAGGGTGTGGATTGGAGCTGGTGTGCCCAGTTCAATCTTAAGTAGTAAGTTAAACTAAAATTTGATTTAGGTAGACTAAGGAAAAATCAGCTTTCTGCAAAATAAAACCATAAGCCTTTCCTTAGACTTATCCTTGCATGTAGATGAAGGTCTGTTATATACTTTTTCGTGTGACTTGCCGTAGAAATCAGATGTACTGACCCATTGTCGGGCTGTAACCTTCGGTGTTGCAGGATTGTATACGACGAGTAAGTGATGCGATGTAGGGTTACGATGTCTATACTCAACTGTGCCGGTGGAGTTGATGGACGCCACGAAGCTTTTATTATTTTTTCGCTGTATTTTATTGTGAGCTAGCCTTGAGCTATACAGGTATACTTTATTGTAATACTGGATCTTCGATGTAATATATATGACTTGTGGTTTATTCTTGATATTACATCATGTACTGTGTGTGCTAGCTATTGATCCTGGGACTAGCACAGAATGAACAGAGACTTGGATTCTTAGTGAATCGGGTCGTTACACCCACACCCTTGTTTTATTAACTGTTTGTTATGGAGTTGCGCACACACATCCCAAACAGTTTGTAACAATGGTCTCGGAAAGGAGTGTCGTGTTAGCCCCTCTTTCCCCTAGTGAAACACCTGCCCCCAAACCTCTCTAATTCATGGAAGATGTTCTTCGATGGATCAAAAAATGCACCAAGGAGCTAGGTGATACGTCCCAAATGTATCTACAATTTATGCTTGCTCCATGCATGTTTTGTGTGATATTGCTATGTTTTAGATACACTTTCATACACTTTTGATCATATTTGGACTAACCTATTAACTCAGTGCACCCTAGTGCCAGTTTCTGTTTTCTGCTATTTTCATATTTCAGGTTTTCCCATTACTTAAAGTGCCAGAAAAATTCTGGGAAAAATATATAAAAAACCAGCATACCGGAAGCTTCCAGACGCCCGAAGGGGGGCCAGAGGGGCCCCACCAGGAGTCTAGGCGGCCAGGTGGCGCGGCCTAGGGTGGGGCCGCGCAGGGAGGCCGCCTGGACTCCCTGGTGTCCCCCTGGCTTCCCCCTTTGGCTCCTATTTATTCTCTCATCGCGAAAACCCTGATTCGAGAACCCTTTTCTCCAGAAGCAATTCCGATCTCTGCCGCCAACGCCAACAAGCTTCGGGGGACCATAATTCCTGTGTCGGCACCCTGCCGGGACGGGGAAGTGCCCCGGATTCATCTACATCGATGTTGTTTCCTCCCTCCATGATGCGGGAGTAATTCCTCCTCGGGGCTGAGGTTTATACCAGTAGCTATGTGGTCAATTCTCTTTCCCATGATGTGATCTTCGTTGTGATCATAGGCTATGTTAATCTAGGATGATCCCATGATATTTCCTCTTTCTCTATGTATTGGATTGATGTACTCACTTGATCTTATGTAGTATAATCCCCGAGACCATGGTGACAACCGTCTATTGGACGTGGGTTAGAAGAATATTTTCATTAGTGATTTCCTCTTTTGTGAATTGATTGAAGATTGAGAGTCTCTTGGTGCTTGTCTTTGACTATCCTTGAGATATGTTGTGGTGATTGTGGTACTCTCTTTGGATGGCCGGGGTGACATTGGGAAATCCATAGATGAGAACTACGAACTCTGAGGTGTGCTTTTGTAGCCCTACATAATTCTCGTCCTCTCTTGATCACAAAGGAATGACCTCCGAGTACGTCTCCAATGCATGTTTTAGTTGAAATATCATGTGATTAGACTATGTTAATGTTGTTGGGAGTTGCCACTAGTGAAAGTATGAAGCCTAGGCCTTGTTTCCACCATTGAAATACTGTTTGCGCTCACGTTTACTACTTGTTGGCTTGCTGTAATTTTTATTACAGATTTGTATTACTTTGTTTTTCCACACCTATCACCCATATTTTACCATCTCTTCGCCGAACTAGTGCACCTATACAACTCCTAGTTGTATTAGGTGTGTTGGGGACACAAGAGACTTCTTGTATCTTAATTGCAGGGTTGCTTGAGAGGAACCATCTTCAACCTATACTTCCCCGAGTTCGATAAACCTTAGGTCATGCACTTGAGGGAAATTGCTGTTGTCCTACAAACCTTTGCGCTTGGAGGCCCAACATAGTCTACAAGAATAGAAGCGTGTGTAGACATCAGTTGGGTAGGCATTGTGCTAATATCACCCAAAGGGCATAAGCTTAGATATGTGGTCCGGATCAACTTCGACAAGGCATCAAACAATGAAGCAGAATACGAGGCACTCCTTCATGGCATGCGCATGGCAAAAGCATGCGGCGCCACCCGCCTTGTAATCTACGGCGACTCCGATCTCGTCGTCCAACAAGCAATGAGAGAATGCGAAGCAGTCGCAGATAACATGTCAGCATACTAGAAGCTCTACAACACCCTAGAAGGGGAGTTCAACGGATGTGAGCTTAACTACGTCACCAGAGCAAATAACATAAAAGCAGACGAGCTCGCAAACATCGAATGAACAAGAGGACCAGTTCCCCCAGGCGTTTTCCTGGAGAGTATCAGCCAGAGATCAATCAAAACCAAGGCACTCGCACTAGGAGTAGCCGAAGAAGCCGGCAATGCAAGCGAACCGACACAAGTAGCAGCAGCGAACCCAGCCGCTGACGATGAAGGCAACAACGCAATCGAGGAGGCAGAGCCAGCGGCACCCGAAGGCCCAACCTGGACAAGACCTTTCCTCAGATATCTGATACAAGGCACCTTGCCGCAAGATGTCTCGGAAGGCCGACGAATCAGCCGACGATCCAAGGAATTCACCATAATAAATGGATAGCTCTACAAGCGCAACATTTCTCAAGTACTCCAAAAGTGCATCGAGGAAGAAGACGGCAAGGCCCTAATACTCGAGATCCACGAAGGCACTTGCAGACACCACGCGAGAAGCCGCGCTCTAGTGTCCAAAGCCTTTCAAGTAGGTTTCTTTTGGCCAACCGTGATGCGAAACGCGGAAGACATCGTGCGACGCTGCATCGCCTATCAAAAGTTTGCCAGCAGGCCCCACGCGCCAGCATCAAAACTCAAATCCATACCACTATCCTGACCCTTTGCAACATGGGGACTCGACATGGTGGGCCACTCAAGAAATATTCAAAAGGCGGTCGAACACATCTCTAGTAGCAGTCAACAAGTTCACCAAGTGGATTGAAGCAGTACCAATCACCAGCTCGACAGCCCTCACGGCAGTCAACTTCATCAAGTTAATCATCTTTCGATTCGGGGTACCACACAACATCATCACTGATAACGGTACAATCTTCACAACTGCAGAAGTCGAAAACTTCTGCCAGGAACTGGGCATCAAGATCAACTACGCTTCAGTCGCGCACCCGTAGTCCAATGGAAAACTAGAGAAAGCAAACGACCTAGTATGCGGGAGAATCAAAAAGCGGCTCGTCGCACCACTCGAGCTGGCCGCATGCAACTGGATAGAAGAGCTACCCGCCGTTCTCTGGAGCCCGCGCACCACTCCTAACGCCTCAACCCAGTACACGCCATTCTTCATGGTGTACGGAGCAGAGGCTATACTACGACATGACCTCAAATTTGGAGCCCCCTGAATCATGGGGTACGAAGAAGAAGAAGCAGAAGACGCACTCGCGGATGACAAGGACGTCGCAGATGAGGCAAGGGACACAACCCTAGCACGATCAGAATGGTACCAAGACAAGTTGCACACATACCAAAGAAGGCGCTGGGAACAAGAACCTTCAATGAAGGGGATCTCGTCCTACGGCTAATACAAAAAAAGGTCCACAAGCTTGACCCGCAGTGGGAAGGACCATACATAGTCTCAGAAGTAATAGGAGGAGGGACATACATACTGAAGAACCCGAAGATAGGCGAAGATATGGGAAACCCGTGGAACGTGGCAAACATGCACCTCTTCTACCCATAGACTACCCACTGGCACTCCTGTCTAGCAACTCGATATCGGCAGCAGCACCGATAGGCAACTCATGTAAAAACTTGAAGCAATACAAGATGTGTTGCCCAAACGACACTACTCTAGCACTCGGGGGCTCGAGCAGAGACTCCCCCCTCGGGGCTCTTTTCGCTTACGCGGCGATACTACTCTAGCACTCGGGGGCTCGAGCACAGACTCCCCCCTCGAGGCGCTTTTCGCTTAGGCGACGATACTACTCTAGCACTCGGGGGATCGAGCTCAGACTCCCCCCTCGAGGTGCTTTTCTCTTGCGCGATGATACTACTCTAGAACTTGGGGGCTCGAGCGCAGACTGCCTCCTCGAGGCGCTTTTTGCTTACGCGGCGATACTACTCTAGCACACGGGGGCTCGAGCGCAGACTCCTCCCTCGAGGATCTTTTCTCTTACGCGATGATACTACTCCAGCACTCGGGGGCTCGAGCGTAGACTCCCCCCTCGAGGCGCCCTTCGCTCGCGCGGCAACACTACTCTAACACTCGGGGGCTGAAACACAGACCCCCCGAGGCATTTTTCACAACAACAACACTTTGATGCTCGGGGGCTCGAGCACAGATCCCCCTTGACCCCGAGGCGTTTCTCTCCTTATGAGACGACAATACTTAAAGAGTCTAGGGGTTCGAGCACAAGATCGCCCTGCCCTATGAAGAATTCTTATCCTACCAAAACAATGTTTTTCGACACCCGACGGCTCAAGAATGAAACTTTCCTCTTACCCAAGGAGTTTTTTCCTGCCCCTTGACAGCCTTGCATCAGCAAAACCTATACCAAAAATCAAGGAGCAACACATATCATAAAAGCGAAAAGGTACCTCTCTTCTGGAAACACTAGAACCCCTAGAAAAGGATAACACCAATAAAGCAATAGTGGTCACGACATTTTCCAGTCTTCACCCGATCACAAGTGATCAACCAAAGACTCGGGGGCTACTCCCATCAGAAGCGCTACCGCGCACCCGACGAGTCTAGTAATGCGGTACTGTAAGAGCAAAGTTATAACCCCATGAGTTTTGGATATTGTTGGGCAAAACAGTAGAGGAACTAACAAGCTTTCTAGTGTGAAACAGATAGTTAGGTTCCTGAAGTTATAGGTTGGTTATAAAGCTTCAACGAAGATTTATACTTTTACTGAAGCATATCCTCTGGAGTGAAGCTCATCACGGATGTCGACCCCTAAAAAGATAAGGAATCCTAAAGCACGTCTCATCGAAGAAGATGACCAAGATGCGCAAGACTTAGTTGTTTTTGCGTAGTTCTTTTTCACTTCCTTGAGTCATAGGAAAAACCGTACTATCAAGAGGGGTTTAGTAAATGTACTCCGAAGGTTTTGGTGAAAAGACTCAGATCGAATCCAAACCAGTGAGAAACCAGAGATGAGAAATCTCATGTGCGCTAGGAAATGCTTCACCAGCGAAGACTTAGTTCTTTCGGCTCCTGAAGCAGAACCAAGTCCGTGAGTCAGCTTTACTTGGACCGCAAGTAAAGTTGCGCTTTTATTGGAAATATGACCGTTGGGGACAGGTGTCAAGCTGTCACATCGGGTCACTTCTGTCATTTCGCACCTAGGGATTGCCACCTATAAATACGCCACCCCCGCCCTCATTGGCCGGTGGCTGCTCCGAGATTAATTCCTTACAGAGGAGAGAGAGAGAGCAACCCCACCGAAGCAAACCAAAACCCATCCAAAGAAGCAGAAGTCCTATTGATCTGAGTTGATTCATTATGACTTAGGAAGAAGTTTGCTAGCCTTTTTATCTTGGAGAACTGCAATTCTCCTAGACGGTTAGAGTGTTGTTCTTCAGAGAGCGAAGAGTTATTGTCGCCTCGAAGTCCAGTTTGTCAAAGGTTTCCGTGATTTCCTCAATAATCAACCACGAGTGAAGAACTGACCAAGCTCAAGGAGTTTGGTGCAGTGGAGATACGGACGGAGAGAGGTTAGCTCCTGTGTTCAATCACAAGTGCCTCCAACCAGACGTAGCACTTTGCAGAGTGTTAACTGGTCGAACAAACATCGCCGAGTCAAGAGTTCGTTTTACTTTCCGCACTTACATTCCTTTTATCAATTGCTTCAGTGATCTGCTTCAATGCAATTGATTCAATGCTTTTGATTCGCTATGTTATGCTTCAATCATGTTCTGCTTCGATGTTTACCTTTCTGTTGAAACTCTTCTGCTGTTAAGTTATGCTTCACTTCATAGTTTCATGCAAAAATTTTAAGTGATCATTCACCCCCTCCCCCTCTGATCACATACTTGAACTTACAATTGGTATCAGAGCTAGGCACTCTTTATTTGGATTAACCTCCTGGAGTGTTTTCAAGTATGTCTTCTAGTATGTCTTTCGCAGCTATTCGCTCTGGCGAACCTATTCCTATTTTCAATGGGAAGGACTACCCGTACTGGAAGGACAAGATGAAAAGGAATATCATGGCTATCAACTCAACTGCCTGGCAAGTTGTCTTGTATGGAGTCACTGTTGCCGATGAGAAGGAGATCACCCCTGAAGAAGCAACGCTGATTGATCTTGATTCTGTAGTTTGGGTTTTCATCACCAATCACTTGACACCTGAAAAGTATCATGAAGTAAAGAATATTCCAACTGCCAAAGGTGTCTGGGACTATCTTGAGAAGATTGGTGAAGGTGTTTCTACCCAGAAAGATGCCAGAATTGACACTCTCCGAAGCAAATTCTATCGCTTCAAGAGAAACGAGGGTGAAAAAGTCAGCTCCATTTACAGCAGACTCACAACTCTTGCTAATGAATTGATTTCCCTCGGTGCTGATGACATTACTCCTCACTCTGTTGTGAGAACTTTTCTTCGCTCATTGGATGATTCGTTTGATCACATAGTGTTGATGATCAAGGAAAGGACTGATTTCAGACGTCTTGTTGCTGCTGATGTTCTTGAGAGACTCACTACCTTTGAAATGGAAGAAGAAGAGAAACGTGACATAAATGGTTCTCGAAGGAGATCCCATGCCCTGAAAGCAAAAGCTTCGCGTCATTCTTCACCCGAAGTCAGTTCTGCTTCAGGTGTCGAATCAGATGATCCCTCAAGCATTGGAAAAGATTTAGCACTGATCATGAGACGCTTCAATCGCTTTCAAAGAAAAGGTTTTTCTTCACCGAAGAAGAGTTATCCTTCAAGAAGCTCAAGTCATTCTTCCTACCGTTCATCCTCTAGAAGCTCTCCATCAAAGGACAATTGCTGCTACAAGTGCAAGAAACCAGGTCACTACATTGCTGATTGCCCTCTGTGGGAAGCTGAGAACAAATCGAAGCATTCACTCAGAGACTCTTCATCGAAGTCTCACAGATCCTCCAGAAGTCATGAGTCAAAGAGACATGATTCCAGTTCAAGAAGAGAAAAGAAGAAAGATTCTGATGATGATAAGAAGAAGAAGTATCATAAGAAACGTGAGGGTTCTTCATCGAAGACTTACTCGTCTTATCGAAGCAGCTCTCACCGTGCCAAGGCCTATCTGGGAAAGGAGATGAACTCTGAAGACGAAGCCTCTGGTTCCGAAGCTGAACAAGATTCAAGTTCTGCGTCTGGGTCCGAATCAGATGGTGTTGCTGGTTTGGCCTTCGCTTCGGCAGATGCTTCAGTCAATGCTTCGAGCTCATTCTTCACCAACAACAGTAGTGAAGATGAAACTCCTGCATATTGCTTCATGGCCAAGGCAAAGTTATCTTCATCTAAGTCAAACTATGATACTTCTGATTGTTCTTCATATGAAAGTGACTCAAAGATAAGCTATGCTAAACTTGCTAAAATTGCTTCAATCCAACAAGATGAACTTGATTCACTGAGAAAAACCATTAAGAAATCAGAAACGTTGTTGATCGATGAGATTGAGAAAGGTCAAACTTTAACTAATGAGCATGCTGCTCTGAAGGAGAAGTTTGAAGAATTATCCTCTCGGCTTTATCTTCTTTCAGTTGATTATGAGAAGCTCACCTATGAAGTTCTTTAGAGGAAAATGGCTCTCGAAAAACTGAAAGAGGCTCATGAAGAATTGGAAAATGTCAATCTATCTCTCATGGATCAACAAGGTTCTGAAGCAAATCATAAAACTGAATCACCTTGTTTGGACTGCTTGGAACGAAGCAAAACTGATTCCAAAGGGAAAGCTCCTATTATTTTTGATGATACTAATGCCTCTGATGAGGAAAATCCTGCTGTTACCGAGGAACTCCTCAGGTTGAAAAACTTGTTTGAAACAGGCATGTTCAAAAGTGTGCAAGGACATCAATATCTCTGTGATATCCTGAGGAAGGCTCTCCTTCACAGGAATCCCAGGAATGAAGGTGTTGGTTTCGAGAGAAAGATAAATCCTGATGGCACATATTGGGAGCCTGAACAGTATCCTAAGACTGTTTGGGTTCTAGCGAAGGAAAAACCCATTGATATTGCTAACCTTTCAGGTTTCGACTGCAAAATGAACAAAGTCATTGTGGATGAATCACTTGATTCAGACTACAAACTCATGAAAGATGAACAGGGAAAAGTTTCAGCTGAGTATGTAGGTACTCCACCAAAGAATGGATTCTATAAGAGGCAGATATGGGTGCAGAAAGCACTTGTGGAAAAACTGCCTGCTAACCATTCTATGCAGGGAAAGTCTTCGGTACCACCAAATCATTTCTACTCTCTTGAGACGAGAAATGATCCATTGGTGACCGAATCAAATGTTCCGCAGAAGCAATACTATCGTACTGGTCGCCACACGTATCGTCCTCATAATAATCGTACTAAGATTGCATATGCTCATACTTATGCTAACCGTTCGCAGAGGACTTACATTTTTGGTGTGCTTGATGGTACACCGAAGCAATACACTCCTGTTCGATTTAATATTGCTTCGACCAGTGCTTCAACGTCTTCTCAGTCACCTGCTCGTTTGTGGGTGGTTAAGAAGAACTAATTCTTCTGCAGGGCTATGTCTCCGGTGGATCCGAATGGGTCATGGATAGTGGTTGTACAAATCATATGACCGGAGACAAGGAGTTATTCACCGAAGAAAAACTATCTCAATCTTCTCTGAAGTACATTACCTTCGGTGATAACAACAAAGGTAAAGTGTTAGGTTTGGGTAAGATTGCCATATCGAAGGATAAGCACATTGACAAGGTTATGCTAGTCCAATCTCTTGGATATAATCTGATGTCTATTTCAAAGTTATGCGATATGGGTATGCTTGTTCTGTTTTCTGCTTCGCGTTGTGTTGTCTTTTCACAGGATGACTATACGTCATCTGGATGGTTATGGAATCGAAGACATGGTCATGCAGGGATGAGAAATCTTCATAACTTAGTGAATAAGAATCATGTTGTTGGTCTTAGCGAATTAAAATTCGATAAGGATCGTCTCTGCAGTGCTTGCGAAGCTGGTAAAATTACGAAGAAACATCATTCAGTGAAGACCATCATGACTACCACTCGTCCTCTTGAATTGCTTCATATGGATCTTTTTGGTCCTCAAAATTATGCAAGCCTGGGAGGAAACAAATATGGGCTAGTTATTGTTGATGACTTTTCTCGTTATACTTGGGTTTTCTTTTTGGATGAAAAGAGCAAAGTGGTTGAAATCTTCAAGTCATTCGCAAAGAGAGCTCAAACAGAATATGAATTATCTCTGAAGCATATCCGAAGTGATAATGGAACTGAGTTCAAAAATACTCATATTGAAGATTTTCTTGATGATCATGGTTTTACTCATGAGTTCTCTGCTGCCTATACACCTCAACAGAATGGTGTAGTTGAAAGGAAGAATAGAACTCTTATTGAAATGGCCAGAACTATGCTTGCTGAATACAAGACTCCTATTAGGTTCTGGCCCGAAGCAATCAACACTGCATGTCACATCATCAACAAGGTTTCCCTTCACAAATTCTTGAAGAAAACTTCACATGAGCTTATCACTGGTAACAAACCAAATGTCTCATATCTTAGGGTATTTGGTGCCCCATGCTTTATTAGAGATATGAATCATAGCTCCAAATTTGCCCCTAAGGCACATGAAGGTTTTGTTTTAGGTTATGGCTCAAACTCTCACACTTACAGAGTCTATAACTCTCACTTTGGGAAAGTTATGGAAACTGTGAATGTAAGGTTGGATGAAACTAATGGCTCTCAAAAGGAGCATTTGCCTCATGATCTAGATGAACCTCCACTTGATGAAGTGATAAGGTCCATGGCTATTGGTGAGATTCGCCCTATTGACGCCAATCAACGTCAAGCTGTTAGGGATGATGATGGTCCAATGTTCCCACACGTAGCCCGGGGCGCTGGAGATCAACATCCTAAAGCTAATGATGAACAGGACGAAGAAGGTCAAAGGAACGAAGGAAATGCTAATCCTGAAGGAAATGCTGAAGCTGAAGGTGAAGCTGATCCCGAAGCTGATGCAGATCCTGAAGCAGAAGCTGAGCCTGAAGCAAATGATACTACGCTATCACGAGTTCGAAGAAGAGTTGATGTGGATTCGATCCTTGAAGATATCAATCAACCAGGTCGTCCCACTACTCGATCTCGTACTCGTTTGGCTAACTTCTGTGGAAACTTTTCTTTTGTCTCCATGCTAGAGCCTTCAAAATATGATGAAGCCATGAAGGACCCTGATTGGTTATTGGCTATGATGGAAGAACTTCACCAATTTGAAAGAAACAAGGTCTGGTCACTTGTTGAAAGGCCAGATCCCATGAAGCACAATGTTATTGGCACAAAGTGGATATTTCGCAACAAGCAAGATGAAGATGGTATTGTGGTAAGAAATAAGGCTAGATTGGTAGCACAAGGTTACACTCAAATCGAAGGCATTGACTTTGGTGAAACCTATGCTCCAGTAGCCCGTCTCGAATCCATTCGTGTCATGCTTTCTTTTGCTAACCACAAAAATATATTGCTATATCAAATGGATGTCAAGAGTGCTTTTCTTAATGGTGAAATCGAAGAAGAAGTGTATGTTATGCAGCCTCCAGGTTTTGAAGACTCGAAGAATCCTGATATGGTGTACAGGCTTCACAAAGCTTTGTATGGACTGAAGCAAGCACCTCGTGCTTGGTATGAAACATTGAAGGATTTCCTCCTGAAGAAAGGCTTCAAACCAGGAACAACTGACCCCAATCTTTTCACTCGATCATATAACAATGATCTGTTTGTGTGTCAGATATATGTAGATGATATTATAATGTACTAACACTGAAATCAGCGAAGAATTTGCAATAATGATGTCGAAGAAATATGAGATGTCTATGATGGGTGAATTGAAGTTTTTTCTTGGACTTCAGATTCGACAACAGAAGAATGGCACCTTTATTTCACAAGAGAAATACTTGAAGGATTGCCTGAAGAAGTTTGATCTTGCTGAATGCAAAGACCATTAGAACTCCCATGCCTACAAATGGTTTTCTTGATGCAGATGAGAAAGGGAAACCCTTCGATTAGAAGAAGTTTCGGTCTATGATAGGTTCACTCTTATACTTATGTGCATCTAGACCTGACATCATGCTATCAGTTTGTATTTGTGCTCGTTTTCAGGCAAATCCGAAGGAATCGCATCATATTGCTGTGAAGAAAATTCTTCGATATCTAGCACATACTCCTTCTTTGGGACTTTGGTATCACAAGGGTACTCAGTTTGATTTGATTGGATATTCTGATTCAGACTGGGCTGGTGATAGGGTTGACAGGAAATCTACCTCAGGCACTTGTCATTTTCTTGGTAAATCTCTTGTGTGTTGGGCTTCAAAGAAACAGAACTGTGTCTCAATATCTACTGCTGAAGCTGAATACATTGCTGCTGGCTCATGATGCACTCAAATACTTTGGCTTAAGTAGACGCTGAAAGATTATGGTATATTTGTGAAGAAAATCCCTCTGCTTTGTGACAATGAGAGTGCCATCAAGATTGCTCACAATCCTGTGCAACACTCTCGAACGAAGCATATTGATATTCGTCATCATTTTCTTCGAGATCATGTTCAGCGCGAAGACATTGAGATTAGCCATGTAAGAACTGAAGATGAATTGGCAGATATATTCACGAAGCCATTGGACGAGAAAAGGTTTTGTGCATTGAGATGTGAGCTAAACATCTTAGACTCACACAATGTTCAGTAAGATCGAAACTTTTCATTGTATATATTTACCTTCGTTGTGTATTTATTTGTTTAGTTTCGCTTGAGTTTTCCTTCGTCTAAGTTTAGTTTCGTTTGCCATTTGCTTTCTGTTCTGAGTTTTGTTTTAATTTTCTTTGTTCGTTTCTCTTTGTCCCCTATACTTATCACTTTTAGCTTCGTTGTAGTTCTTCGAAGTGATAAGTTTCGGACCCTACCTCTCTATTCTGATTCTCTCCCAATCTTCTCTATCTTGAATGATAAGCACAATTGAAACGGAAAGCATATTGCTTCGAACATCATTGAGTTCCGAATCAAATGCTTCCAACTTTATCGAAGTTCTTGCTCTCGGTCAAGACTTATTCTTCGGCCGTTGAGTCCCCGTCTTTTTTGGGTCGTTGAGATTCGCTCGCGATACGCCACTTCATCTGAGCCGTTGAATCGGAAGAGTCACTCGCTGAGAACCGTTCGATTTGATCTGGTAACTGCTCCAGATCAGGCCTATTTAAGGCGTTCCCTAGCGAAACGGTTTCCCCACGATTCATTCTCTCCGATTTCCCCGTCTTCCACCTCGAGCAATCCACAGAGCTCCCATCCCCGACGTCGCCGTAGCCGCTTCACTGCCGGACCGTCGCCGCCATGGACATTCCCCGTCGACGAAGAGCATGTCTCCGCACTCCGTCGCCGTAGCCGCTTCGCGTCACCAAGTTAGGGTACGCAGAGCTTCTTGGATCCAATCTTGTTTCTCCGTGTTCTTCATCTAGGGTTTGGATCTAAGAGTTGTTAGGGTTTTTGTTTTTCTGTTTATAGGACTGTTTGATCCGTGCTGGTCTTCACTCCCTGGGAAAACTGTTCTTAGAATCAAAGTGATCCCATCTTCTCAGGTCAGTATTTGAGACTCGATTCTTCTGTGGTTTGGATTAGGTTAGGTCTTGTTCTCGAACTGGTTCTAGCCAAATCCATTAACAGAATTGCATCCAATCTTAGATTGATCTGAGCTCCTGTCAAAATCTTTTGGTTTTGGTCGAAACCTTTGCCTGTGCTTATTCATTCCCTCTCTTGGTTTCCCTCTTGTCTATATTTCTGATCACAGGATGTCTGACGAAGAGGCTACTATGGGGAATGAGTCTCCCATTGTTGAAGGGCTCGAAAATTATCCAGAGCCACCGAAGCAGAAAGGCAAAGGAGGAAAAACGAAGGAAGTCAATAATGCCCGAGGCATACCCGAAGCCATTCGCCTCAAGATGGGCTATGACACTCTGCCTGAAGAATCAGATCATGATAGAAAGATTCGATTGCAAAGGATTCGACGTTATTGGGAAATCAGGTGGTACAAGTACAAGAGTATCCCAACTTGGAAGTGGGCAATGCAGTTTGCCTTCAGTCCACCTTATCGGTACACCACCGCTATGTGTGCTCAATACACTGCAGCTAACAGGAAGAAGTACTACCCGAAGCCTCCGGCTGTTCCACACCCAAATACACTCAAGACTCCGGATGATTATCCTGATGAGCAAGAGAGGCTTGCTATTTTGGCTGAGAAGAAGAGGATTCGAGAAGAGAAAAAGGCAAAAGCTCTTGCTGCTGCAGGGCTTGATGAAGCCGACGCATCGAAGCCTAAGAAGAGGCGAAAGCTTCGCAAATTGAGTGATTCACCCCCTCCTGCTTCTGAAGAGGAGGCTGATCACGAAGCAGATGACGAATCTGATGCTGCTGCACAGCTTGAAGATTCGATTGATGAAGATCCTGCTGACGAAGCAGATGATGAGTCCGAGCACTCTCCCATTCCCCCTAGTCCCAAGAAGAAGCAGATTCAGAAGCCACTGAAGAAAAAGGCTGGAGCAAAACCGTCTGCTCCTAAAGGTGTTAAGTTTCAAGATCCCATTGATCCTCCTGCTCCCAAGAAAAACATAGACTTGACGAACTTGGTGGTTGAGGCTCCCCTGTCTTCTAAGCCACCTCGCCGTCCTGTTCCTGCTGAGTAGAGGACCAAGGAAAGGCATGACCCGAAGGCTAAGCCTGCTGCTAGGCCCGAAGCTAAAGCTCCTGAACAATGCAAAGCTTCGAAGCCTAAGACAACTGTTGCCAAGCCTGGCCAGACTTATGCCCAGTTCGGCACAAAGAAGCTGTCTGAAGCTGAATTGCGTAAAAGAGACCGTGCTGAAGCTGAACGTCTGCATGCTGAAGCACAAGCCCAAGCTAAGGCTGATAAAGAAGCTAAAGAGAAAGAGAGAGCTGATAGAGAAGCTGCTGAGCTGGAGAAGCAAAGGAAAGAGTTGGCTGAGTCTAACCAGAAAGCTGAAGCGAAGCGCAAGCTAGCTGAAGCTAAAGCTCAAGAGGCTAAGGCTGCCGCCGAAGCCAAACAGCTTAGTGAAGCTGAAGCCAAACGCCAAGCTCAGTTGGATGTTCTTCGCACGAAGAAAGCTGAGAAACTTGCTAGAGCCGCTCAGAAGGAAGCTGCAGTTGACATGGCTCCAAAGGACATTCCTCCGAAGCCAGTCGCAGCTCCTGTCCCCGAAGCTCATGTTGAAGCTGAGCACAGTGAACACAACTTCCCAGATGCAAGAGAAGGTGAACTCTGGGACTGTTTGAGCATACATCAAGCATACTACCAGCTTGCTGAAGCTGTTAATCCCAAGGCTGTGGATATTGGGAATATTTATATCTCACCAAATGTTTCTGCTATGATTGAAACTTTATACTATCAGCTGAGGGATTTGCATGCAAGGGACAGATCAGAAACTGCTAAGATTCTGAAATTCAAGAAGAAAGCAGATGATAAATCCGATGAGGATTTCAAGACCGAAGCCATAGATGCTTCGAAGAAAATTGCTGTTGTCAATGAGGAAACGAAGAAAAATTTACAAGTCTATCAAGACAAGATAAAGTCTGCTATTGTAGAATGTTGCAAGAACCAAAATGCTTCAGTCATGGCTCTTGACTCAAAGAAGCGCGAAGCCATGCTCAAGCAATTAGCTTCACCACTTCCCAAATTGCAACAAAGGAAGAGGCGTTTTATTGCTGACACCGAAGAGGCTGATGAGGTAAGCTCTCATCCAGCCAAGAAGGCTCCAAGAAAAGCATCGCCTCCTCGATGAAAAATCATCAAGCTTACCAAACCTTCTACGAAGCCTTCCGCCCCTGAAGTCGCTCCACCCCGTGCTCAAACTCCACCTCCACCTCAACCCGCTCCTCAACCGTCTGCTCAAGAAAACTTTGCGCCAGAACCTTCTCCTCCTCCTCAAGACATTCCTGAAACGGATTATTCTTCAGCTCACTCTGCTGAGGAGTCTGGAGAACGAGAAGGTGAAGCCAAAGACCGAGCTGTTGAAGCCAATGCCGAAGCCGAAGCAAATGAGTTGGCCATAATCACTCAACCGCAAAGGCGAGTCACAGATGCTCGAAGGCACTGCATTCCTGCTCAAGACACTCAACTGGACTCCATCTATCCCAGAGAGACTTTTCCCATATATCTGGGAGAAGGATCTTCTTCAAGACATGGTCCTGAATTTGATATTGAAGTTCATCGCCAGAAGCTTCGCTTCTTTGGCTCTAGTCCATATGATTCACCAAGGACTGCTGATGACCTTCGATTCTGGACTGCTGAACAGCAAATCCTCTACACGAAGCTATACTGCCAGAAAGGTGTTCTGTTCAGGCACAAGTACTTAGACTTGCACAGTCTATCTTCTGCAACGTGCTTCCAAAATATCATGGAAACCATCGAAGCACAGAATTTGACTGGCCTGTTTGCCATGGAGACTCCATTCAATTCCGAGCTAGTGAAGCAATTCTATGCCACTCTCTATGTCTCTGGAAACCCTGATGATACAAGCTCATGGATTCTTGAATGGATGATTCAAGGGAAAGTGTTTCGGATGCATTCTGATGAATTTATGGATATAGTAAACATCCCAAGGCACACTGGAGAACTAGCTAAGGTTCATATGTTGCCCGATCCCACTGAAGCCGAATTTGCCTCACTCTTGGATCCCGAAGTCACTGGAGATCACATGCCTGAGAACATTCGCCCGAAGCATCTGGTATTCATATCGAAGACTTGGTTTTACATCCTGTCAAATTCACTGATGCCTCTCAACTCTGCGAATGAAGAATCCAACATTCACTATCATACTCGTCATGCTCTAATGAAGCTTACTCATGGACATGTGTTTGACTTCGAGGACTGTTTTCTTCGATACATGGTACAAGCTGCTGAATTAGTAAATCAACTGAAGCCATATGCTCCTTGGCTGCAAGCCATTTGCAACCATGGACGCAGCGAAGATTTTTTTGCGAAGCATCACCCGAAGCTGTTCTGCCCTCCTGTCCGAGACTCTATGAATATCTTCAGAAGGACAAATGATCCATTTGCCACATATGTCGGAGTCAGACATCACATAAATGAACGCAACATGTCGAAGAAGTTCCAGAAAGAAGTATACCACTTTGAAGTTGCCATTCGTAACCAGCAATTGCTAGAAAACTTCATTGAAGGAAATCAGCGCCAGATGCAACATCTGTCAGATGAGATAAACAGAGTTGGCAACATTGCCTTGAACAACAACCAGTATTTGAAGGTTTTGAAGCGCCACTCCTGGAAAGGTTTACGGAAATTCAACTCTGTGAAGAAACTTGAAGCTGACCGGATTTTCAAGGAGTATCCACATCTTCAACGTCACTTCTCCAGAAATGATTCGATCGACCGCCCCAACCCAAAGATCCCGCCACTGGACAAGATTGATGAAGTTTTGTTTGTCAACCCAGCTGAACAGATTCGCCCCGATACCTTCTCGGATGAAGACTCCCATACCTCGAAGCAAGAAGATGATCCTCTCGACGACAGCGACCTTGATTTGCTTCAAGCGCCGATGGACTTTGACGAGGAAGAGTCACCTGCTTCGACTGAAGGAGATACTTCAGGTGATGCATCTTCTTCAGGCGAAGACAATCAGCAGGGTCCCCGGGTTGCAGCTGATGCGTAACTGCTCTTGATCTGCCTCTCAACCTTTTGTCCAATTATTGACAAAAAGGGGGAGAACGTAGCATCGATTGAGTTTAGATTCGCTGTGGGGTTTAGGGATTTGATTCGTTTTTTTTGCATGTTAAGTTACGACAAACATTCCATTCTCTTCGACTGGGTTGTAACTTAAGTATTACTTCGGTTTGTGAACTGCTTCACCTTATATGTTAATAACCCCCGTGCTTGCAAGTTACTCTCCTATTGTTTATCTTGCGGGTGGTTATTATCCTTTAAGTTCACAGGTCATTGGATGATTGCATATTCTTCAAGTCAAAATTCTCTTTATATGCAATTGATTCACTAAGATATGTGTTAGGCTTCCCATTGATGATATTCTTCAACAAGCATTCTCTTCGATTATATAAATCTTCAATGCTTGCATTCAAGGGGAGTCATATGCTTCATATCTTAGCGTTTGCTCTCAACTCAACTCAAAATTCCATATCTTTTATCGATGCCTGTTTTGTCAACAATAGTCCAAAAAGGGGGAGATTGTAAGAGCAAAGTTATAACCCCATGAGTTTTGGATATTGTTGGGCAAAACAGTAGAGGAACTAACAAGCTTTCTAGTGTGAAACAGATAGTTAGGTTCCTGAAGTTATAGGTTGGTGATAAAGCTTCAACGAAGATTTATACTTTTACTGAAGCATATCCTCTGGAGTGAAGCTCATCACAGATGTCGACCCCTAAAAAGATAAGGAATCCTGACGCACGTCTCATCGAAGAAGATGACCAAGATGGCGCAAGACTTAGTTGTTTTTGCGTAGTTCTTTTTCACTTCCTTGAGTCATAGAAAAACCGTACTATCAAGAGGGGTTTAGTAAATGTACTCCGAAGGTTTTGGTGAAAAGACTCAGATCGAATCCAAACCAGTGAGAAACCAGAGATGAAAAATCTCATGTGCGCTAGGAAATGCTTCACCAGCGAAGACTTAGTTCTTTCGGCTCCTGAAGCAGAACCAAGTCCGTGAGTCAGCTTTACTTGGACCGCAAGTAATGTTGCGCTTTGATTGGAAATATGACCGTTGGGGACTGGTGTCAAGCTGTCACATCGGGTCACTTCAGTCATTTCGCACCTAGGGATTGCCACCTATAAATACGCCACCCCCGCCCTCATTGGCCGGTGGCTGCTCCGAGATTAATTCCTTACAGAGGAGAGAGAGAGAGCAACCCCACCGAAGCAAACCAAAACCCATCCAAAGAAGCAGAAGTCCTATTGATCTGAGTTGATTCATTATGACTTAGGAAGAAGTTTGCTAGCCTTTTTATCTTGGAGAACTGCAATTCTCCTAGACGGTTAGAGAGTTGTTCTTCAGAGAGCAAAGAGTTATTGTCGCCTCGAAGTCCAGTTTGTCAAAGGTTTAGGTGATTTCCTCAATAATCAACCACGAGTGAAGAACTGACCAAGCTCAAGGAGTTTGGTGCAGTGGAGATACGGATGGAGAGAGGTTAGCTCCTGTGTTCAATCACAAGTCCCTCCAACCAGACGTAGCACTTTGCAGAGTGTGAACTGGTCGAACAAACATCACCGAGTCAAGAGTTCGTTTTACTTTCCGCACTTACATTCAGTTTATCAATTGCTTAAGTGATCTGCTTCAATGCAATTGATTCAATGCTTTTGATTCACTATGTTATGCTTCAATCATGTTCTGCTTCGATGTTTACCTTTCTGTTGAAACTCTTCTGCTGTTAAGTTATGCTTCACTTCATAGTTTCATGCAAAATTTTGAAGTGATCATTCACCCCCTCCCCCTCTGATCACATACTTGAACTTACAGGTACAAAGCATCAGAATAGGACCAGTTCGATAGAATATTTAGAGCCTATGCACAACTCTACGAGTTGAACATAGCCTCGGGGGCTACTCCCACCGGGAGCACTGATGCGCACCCGATATCATTACAAGGATCAAAGGAATACAATGTCAAACACTCGAAGACAGTTTTACAAAGATAAAAGGAATACATGGTCCAGTACTCGAAGACAACTTTCTGCTATACATCAAAGGATTACAAGGACACACAATCGATGTCAATTCCTACCACATATCAAAAGGATTATAAGGCCAATCATTACAAGGAATTATGATTTCTACATGTGTGCACATGCTGAGATAATTGGCACTTGCCCACATCTTGACGAGCATCATCACAGACAAAGAGAAACCCTATGTCTGCAAGGAGCAACCCGTTTCCCTTCCTGAGCCTATTGACCTTGATCTACCGGCGCACCCGCTTGGTTGGCGGCTTGACATTCGAGTACTCCATAGAACTAGAAGAGAAAGCACCACCAGCCGAGGAGTCGGCAGAAGATGAAGCCACAGGTGAACCGCCAGGAGAAGAAGGAAGAGAAGCTGAAGCACTCCTTGATTCTCCAGAACTGTCGTTGCTCGAGCTCTCCCAGTATGGGTCCAGGCGACTGCCACCAGCATCAAAAGCATGAATGGTGAGAGTATCTTCACCATCGAAACGACAACAAAGACTATCACCGTCGCGCAGAGTTAGCCGACGAGAAAAAAACCTCCAACCATACCCCAAGAAAATCAAGAACGAGCTATCAACTTCAAGCTCTATCCATAAAGGAGATCGGGAGCACCCTTGAATCCAAAGCCAAAGACCTCTCAAATTGAGCTCAGAAACAATGGGAGCAAAAGAAAACGGAAGAGGGATCCGGGTAGCAGTCCGACTAAGAATACGGAGAAGAAAGTTGTAGCGCCAGATACCCTCCTCCACAACAACAAGGGCAGGCACCATTGCAGCGGCACCACACCCACGAGAAAAACGAGGAGCACGGGCACCACGACCACGGCGGCCTCGACCCCGTCCGGCCATGCCACGAGAAGAACGGGCAGAAGAAATACGACTACCGCGCTTTGGTGCCATATCAAGAAAAAAGAGGCGAAGGGGATGGAAGAATGACTACAACACAATGCAGCAGCAATTCTTATATATGCCGAGACGAGGGCAAAAGAGGAACGCTAAAGGAAATCCAAGCGGTGCCACAATCAATAGCCGAGGCCGGTGCACGCAACACTATGAATTCCAAGACAGGATGCCCTTTCACATCAAGAAAACTTAAAGGGCATCAAATCTCGTGCGTTTCCCACGCATCCCTTGAAAACCCAACAGGCAGCAACGGCGCAGGATTGCAACGCAGTATCCAAGACGTCATTATGACCACACAGAAGATGCGACGGTTCAGAAACCAGCCACCATCATCAAGCATGTCACCAAGTGCATCATTACGAACCCTGACATCGGTTGCACAGAAAGGACGATTCAAGACAAGTCACAATCAAAACCCATCACTGGAAAGATGCCCTACCTTTCAGGTTTCTCATTTCAAATTTTTAATTGCACCAAAAATTTGAACTCCCATCGGGAGCGCCTTGTATTTCATAAAACAGAGCATGAATCAAGTCTCGAGGGTGCAAGTGGTCATGCCCCTCCAAGCAAGATCAAACACATCTACAGAGTTCGGGTGCTCCCTCACCTAGATGATGAAGTGCTCGAGTGGTCACCGGAACTAACCAGCAAGACCCGAATAATACCCAAAAGAGAAATCCGCCCGAGCATTCAAGTGCAAAATGAGTGCCTACGCTATTAGCTCACTCGACGACTATCCGAGTGGGTGCATCTCTTATCAAATCCTTGCCGGAGCTCACAAACGCTCCAGGAGTGACTACTATTAGTCCACTTGATTTGTTCTCCAAGTGGGTGCATTTCTAATCAGGCTCCACGCCTCTACAAAAAGCGATGACTGGGTTGCGACGCACTGCATCCCAGATGTTGCGCAAGCTCGCGCGTAGGTAAGAGCCCGCAGCGCAGTCGGCCGGGGCGGGACTTGCCACAGCGCGACTTCATTCCCGATGTTATCCATGTGCAAGGCATGGAGAGAATTGAGCCGATAACGTATGCGTTAAGGCTATATTTGCTGAGACCGGCGACATTGATCATGTAAGCCCTATAGCGGCATGGACCTTGCTAGAAAACGGTTTCTATTTTTATGTATTTACTGTTTCTCCCCCCTTTATTCTCTAGTAGACGCTGCGACTGCCGCTGCCGACACCATTGAGTACGACGACTACGTCGACAACCAGTCCACTAATGCTGAGCTTCCAGGCAAGTAGAGCCATTCCCCTCCCCCAGATATCACCTATCTTTTCTATACATTTCTTGCACTAGGCATTGCTGCTGCTATTACGTCAATTCCTATTCTGTTGCATAACCTATTTTTGTCACCCTTTACCATTGTACCCTACCTCCTCATATGTTGCTTAGAATAATTTCTCATCAGTTGGCCCAACACCCTTGGTAGTCTTCTATGCTTAGTTATCGGGACACGATCACTCTGGGGAGTGGACGCTGGAACTTTACATACTACAACTTCATCGGACGCAAGACAAGGTAAGGAGTCGGGATGGTACTCGCTATAGGTATTGTGACGGGAGGAAAGAGTAGGCACTTAATGGTGATGTCTCTCTCCCAAAAGACGATAAAACAGCTGTGCCAGGTGAACAAATTACAGTTGGGCAATTGACAGAATTATAAACGCACCGCAATACTAACTATGATGCAAGAAAGTTAGAGGCTCAGCCGTATGGGTAGTACGCCAAGACAAGTAGACCGTTTACTCATCAACATCTACTCACTAATCATCCAACTTGAGATATCTATCCAGAACATCACGCTAGTATTAAGTTGTGAGCTCCACCCAAAGTGTAAACCCAAAGCAACAGACAACTGCATTAACAAACTATGCGTAATGTAAACAATCCTTGCAACTGCGGTTACAAGCACCGTTATTTTCTCTGTGGTGGAAATAGCACATCCCCTAGTCTCATGTTTCTGCCGCTCAAACTAGAAATCGGGGGCCATGAACCCACAATCAAGCATAATGCTCCCTCTTGGAGTTACTATCTACTACTTGGCCAGATCAATAAAAAACAAAGGAGAACATGCAAGAATTACTCAAGAACGAATATATAAAAGGAGAACCAAATATATAACTCATCACGATCTGAACATAATCTAATAATCCATCGGATCTCAGCAAACATAACATAGCAAAAGCAGAAAGATTACATAGATGCTTTGATCATATAGGGCAGCTCACAAGGGCTAAGAATTGAAGCACAAGATTAGAGAGAAGACATCACATGGCTCTTGGTCATGGACCCATGATCCAAGGGCGTCTACTCACGGCACATCCGGGAAGCGCTCGAGGTGGAGGAGAAGCTCCCGAAGATCAATCCTCCCTCCGACAGAGTACCAGGACGAGGTCTTCCGGGGATCCCAATCCCGGGATCGCACCGACGATGGAACAATGGAGAATTTTGCCATGCAGGATATTTTTTTAGGGTTTCTGTGCCGAGGAGTAAATATAGTCCAAGAGGGTCTAGAGGGGAGGCCCCACCCCCTCCAAGCGTCCTCCTAGCGCGGCCAGGAGTGGGGTCGCGCCCCCTGGCCGCCTGGGAGAGGGTGGTCCCCCTTCGGCTCTCCTTCGGGCTTCGGAGTCTTCTGGAACGCTGATTTTTATATATTTTTCTTAGAATTTTTTGGGCAATGTAAATATGGGTATAAACCTGCAATTCACAGACATCAGCAGACAAAAACTGGTGGTGCACTAAGTTAGTAGGTTAGTCAAAATATGTGTAAAAATGTATGAATGTGTAGCAAAACACATAGCAATGTCACCCAAATGAGCATGGAACAAGCATAAATTATAGATACGTTTGGGACGTATCAGCTGCCACCATGCATGGATCTCATTTTCTCCAAAAACGCCTCGGCCACAATATTGCGGCCCCCCGACAGAGCAGGATCTTTGCCAACACCATGGATGTCCCAGTCCATGGTGACGTGAAGATCACCACCGTGTGCACCAATGACTTCAGAGAAGTCCGACGATGGATAGGACATTCCATGGCGTATCTCGAAGACCATAAAGAGCATGTCATCGGCATAAACATCGAGTACACTCCACCTCCGAAGCGTTGATACGTCCCAAATGGAGATATAATTTCTGCTTGCTCCATGCATGTTTTGGGTGATATTGCTATGCTTTTGATACACTTTCATACACTTTTGATCATATTTGGACTAACCTATTAACTCAGTGCACCCCAGTGCCAGTTTCTGTTTTCTGCTGTCTTTTTATTTCAGGTTTTCCCATTACATAGATGTCAGAAAAATTCTAGGAAAAATATATAAAAAATCAGCCCAACGGACGCTTCCAGTGTCCCGAAGGGGGCCAGATGGGAGCCAACATGGCTCCAGGCGCCCCGTGGGCGCGGACTAGGGTGGGGCCACGCCAAGGGGCCACCTGGACCACTGGTTGACCCCTTTCGCCTATATATTTCCTTCGTCCCGAAACCCCCACTACTAGGAAAAAACTTATAGGTAGAGGCTTAACAGTAGCGCCCTCTCCTGAGGGCGCTACTGCTAATAAGCAGTAGCGCCTCTTATAGGGTCCCGCTACTGCTAAGCCTTTATCAGTAGCCACTTTCATGGGCGCTCGCTGCCGCTAAAGGTGGTCACCACCAAACCCAACTGACAAGTTGCAGTAGTAGCGCCTTCCTCCAAAGCGCGCTACTACTAGTGTGTAACAGCCCAGATTTCACTCAATTTTTTTTTTGTTTTCGGTGTGAATTGTTTAATTGTCTGATTTGTTTGCGGTGTTTGCATCCCCGATTTATTGATCGGCGATTATTTCCCCCCTCTTATCTCGTATCGGACGGAGACCGACCCTTGCCACCCTGACACTCGACATTTGCGACACCGGGTTTTGCCCGATCACCTTCGTGAAAACCGCACGAGACCAGCCGCAGCCAACGGAACGAAAAACCCCGTTTAATAAGTAAACGGGATATTTTTATAGCGCGCCGGAAAGTGTTCTCGGAACGGTTCAAGCGCGAGGTGAACGCCTCCGGCTCGACGCGCTGATCGCGCAGTTCAAAGTTTTACCCGAATCGGAGGTACTGCGGACCCCCGGCGGTCAGAAACGTAAACACCGCGCGCGCGAGAGAAAAACTGGGGATGTTTTTGCAAACTGCCAGCCACCTGGGCTATATAAAGACCACCACACTCCCACCTCTCTCTAGGGTTTCCCTAGGCACAAAATTGCAGCCACCCCCTCCACTTTGCCCCAAAAATCCCCAATTTTCGCACCAAACCCTAAATCCAGATCAGAGATCCAGCCCAATGGGTTCTGGACCGTCAGATCGGTGGATCTGACGGCCCTGGATGCGCCACGTTAGCGCCCTGACCTCCTCTCTCCTGTCCTCCTACACGCACGCCGACTACCCGAGGGAAGCTACCGCCACCTCCACCTCCGGCCAGCCGCCGGCCCGCCGCACCACCTTCCCTCTCCTCCCGCGCCTCTCTCTTCCTTCCTCCTTCCCTCCTCACCTCCTTATTCCCTTGCCGCAGGTAGCCGCCGGCCGCCAGGAGCCACCGGAGCCGCCCGATGCCGCGCGCCATGGCTGGCCGCCCGAGCATGGAGCCGCGCCACCGTCGGCCTCCTGCAGCTTCCCGCGCCGCCTCCAAGCCGGGCTCGCCTCCTCCGGCCTCGTCGAGCTCGTCTCGGCCAGGGGCCGCGCCGCTCGCCGGCGGGAGTCGCCGGCCATCGTAACCGCCGCCTCGCCATCGCGCTCGGGGTAAGCCCCGATCCAGCGCCCCGTTGACCGCGGCCTGGGCCGGCCCAGTCACCCCAGCGGCCCAGATCCAGCAACAGGCCAGTGGGCCTCGGCCCAAGGGTGAGCCAGGCCGCCCCCATTTTTTTGATTGTCTCTGTTATTTATTTATTTTTTTCCTAGCACCCTGTAAATTTTCTAAGTCCCAGGATTTGTACTGTTGTTTCAGTTTTGCGCTGTAGTTTACGAGCGATCCGTAGCCCGGATCGCGTTGCGCCCAAAAGATGAATTGTTTAGAATTGCGTGCTCTAGCTTTCATCTTTTGTGAGTTAATTGTTTTGAGGTTGTTTAGATATAGTTATTGCTGTTCAAACAGGGCATCAGGCCGTTAACTGCTACAAATTGCTATTATGTGCTGCTGTTATTATTTTGTTGCAACTTTGCATGATGATTGTGACAAATCCATGAGGCCTATTGCATTGATTCTTTTTCCTATGTGTTAAGAATCATGTGTACTTCATTTCCATGCTTTAACTTGTCATGTTTGGGTGCTTTAGCTATATTAAATCTTGCTCCAAAGTGGTGATCCTGATGTTAATGTGCTGCTGTTGCTGAAACTGTTAATTTGTTGCAACTTCGGGTGACGGTTGCGTCGCAACCGTTTATCGGAATTGAGTGATTCCAATTGAATATTGTTAAGCATCATGTCTACTTCCATTATATGTATTGTATTGTCATGATATGCTTTCTGGTCATATAGTTTTTTAGCTCCAAAGTGGCTATGCTGCTGTTTTTGACAGCCACCTCTGTTTTTCTCTAAGTCTGTAACGTCACGATGCCATGTTGTTTGCTTAATATCTTTTAATATATGATGCCTATTTGCATGATTCTTTTTGCCATGCCTTACCTGTCATGTCTACTTTAGTTCTCTATCATTTGTGAGCATGTTTGCATTGGTTATCCTGTTTGTGCATTGCTCTAAAGTGTGCTTCCTGATGTTGGCAGATTGTGCCCGTAACTTGTTTTGCTTGTATCTTTTTAACCGTAACTCCGTTTGGGGTGTTCTTTATATGTAACTTGATTAGTTTTTCGTGTACTTTGTGTTTATGCTATTATTTGCTGCTATTAACCAACCTAAAATATGGTTTAGGGCAGATCAGTACAAAATCCTTTAATTGTTGTGGGGCAAGTAGTGCTATGCATGTTTAGGGGTTGCCTCACTTAAAATGACTAGCCTAGGTAGTTTACTTGGTGCTCAACCTCTTGCCATGTTTGTGTGCTATGCCATGCTTGAGTGAGATGCCATGTTAACAACCTTTGTTGATCACCTGTAGCTAAACAACTTGAACCATTCAAAATGTGCGGTATCGTCGTGTGTGACGAGTACTCCACTTAAATTATTAGTAACCGCTCTCGACGGTAGGTGCGATGTCTCATGTTGCTTCTTGTTGATGCTTGCTCGTGTTTGATTTGTAGTAATAGATGCTTGCTCGTTGATTGCTTTCAAGTGTTTATCGTCTTCTGTGCTTCCGCGGGTACGTCTCGGAGACGATGCGACCTTGCGATCAACTACACCTTCGGAACCCGACTTATCAACAGGAAAGGACTATACATTACTTATGATCCATTCTATTCAAACCAGCGGTTTGCATGCTAGTCTAGGATAGGTTCGATGTTTGATCCTACCACATGTTTATAGCCTCTTTCAAACCGATACAGCCATGTCCCCTCCCAGCTAAGCATGTACTGCTATGTTACTATTGCTCGTCGCTCAGCCCCTTCTTAGTATGCATGCTTAGGATGCTACGACGTTCCACTGTTACTCCTTCGTTTGGGATATCACATTATTATATTGTTGTTGATGATATGAGTATTATAATGTTGACTATATTTGACGAAGGATGGAAGGTCTAGGCTATCCCGCCCCAACGCTTTGTTCCATTCGAGTCACCTAGGACCCGAGTTCCGGGTATTGGTTTTGAGACTGAGCGTGCCTAACCGCGTTTGGGATATTATGGGGTCCCCTCTTATTACCTACCTAGCTTCAAACATTTCTAGTGGTGGCACAACCTGATTTATCATTTGAAACGTGTGTGTGACTGGTCCGCGGCCGACAGATTTTCAAACAACTTGGGCCAGTGGAGACATGGTTTCTCTGTTGGTCCACCCGATTAGCTAGGACCCCGTTTCCCATGTGTGATTAACCGGCTATCCGACCTGCGTCATACGGAAGAGTCCGATCCGAGAGCGTGGCCGGCTTTTGGATTGGGTGTCGACTCCCCGGGGGCCACCCGGATTTGTTCGTTGTTAGTTAGTGGGACATGTCGTTCCGGATCTCTTGGGACTAAATCATAAAATGGTTGCCTATCATGGGTAGCAACTGAGAGAGATGGGCGTGCGTGCGGAGCCTTGTAATGGGCAGTTGGTACAACCCTGCAGGGTTAAATCTTTTCGAGAAACCGTGTCCACGGTTATGGACGACTTGGGACCTACTCCTTGTTCATAGACAACATCAACTGAGATAATCTTAATATAACTTGATCAACGTGTGTGTGTGCCTTGACTGCTTCTTCTTCGTCGGGATGCGAAGAGGAGGACAAGGATAGGATAGGTGTTATGATTGCGTAGTAGTTGACAGCAAGACTTGTTGGAGGCGATTCCTCATTGAATGCTTGGCTTCTTATCTTACTCTCTAGGTCGTTATCCACTTCATAAATGCTAGTGCGGCAGCAACCTCACCACTTACCCATTCCTTACCATAAACTACTAGTTGTCCTAGAATGACGAGTGATGAAGTCCTTGCTGGGTCAGTTGACCACTACAGTTGGATGCTGAGTACTTCTGTACTCATGATACTACCCCCAAACACTTTTCAGGGTTTTTGATCCACAACAGGTATGGTGATCGACGTTTCGCGTGGAGACTCGACGACGACTAGTTACGGATCCCACGGAGGGCCTGGACCCGTGTGGTTATGGGATCGATGTTTTTCTCTTTGCCACTAGGCATTTGATTGTAGTCTGTACTCAGACATGTACCTTCCGCTGTTGTATTGTATTTAAGGCAGTTGTATGCCGATTGTATGAGATGTTGTATCCTTGTATCTGTAATGTTGTGATATCATGTTGGAAATCTGGGGCATATGACTTCGTCATATGTCGCGGTGGGACCGATATGTGCTTCGTCCCCAGATCTGGATGGAAACATCTAGATCTGGAACAGTACCGCATATCACGCCTTACAACTTGGTATCAGAGCCTTACCGACCGTAGGATCCCTTTTCTGGCCGATGTCGAGTCTAGACAAAAACTATTTTGTAGTTACTAAGTTAGTTATCAGAGAGTAGGATTCTTTTTACTCCTTACCTTTGCTCTGGTCAGGACAAGTGTTGTAACTGTTCTAATTATATTCTTATCCCCTTCAAACTCTAGGATCTCGAGTGTGTGGAGTTTCGGAACCGTTACAATGCCTTGCTTGCAGCGTATTGTCTCGATTCCGATCTCAGGTGGGAATTCCTTTAGTACCTTTAGCTTCTCCGATTTCGGTTATCATCTGGGTCGTCCTTTGCCCTCCATCCTTTTGCCCAGTGTTTTCACGACTTGCGTCAAAAAGCACTGTCCTTTGATCTAGCTTTCATTGTCGTTCTCCCTCTTGACACTGACGGTTTCGTTTTCCGATTATGTCGTCTCTCTGCGGAATTTTATCTCAACAGAAGTTCGACGTCGACATGGAGCAGAGTCCCTTGTTGGTGGTGTTGAAGATCGCCGTCCCTCTTTTCTCTTCCCCCTCTCCCCCAGATCGTCCTGGATCTCGGGACGAGATCCCTTGTTGGTGGTGTTGTATTGTAACAGCCCAGATTTCACAAAAATTAAAAATTTTGTTTTCGGTGTGAATTGTTTGATTGTCTGATTTGTTTGTGGTGTTTGCATCCCCGATTTATCGATCGGCGATTATTTTCCCCCCTCTTATCTCGTATCGGACGGAGACCGACCCTTGCCACCCTGACACTCGACATTTGCGACACCGGGTTTCGCCCGATCACCGTCGTGAAAACCGCACGAGACCAGCAGCAGCCAACGGAACGAAAAACCCCGTTTAATAAGTAAACGAGATATTTTTATAGCACGCCGGAAAGTGTTCTCGGAACGGTTCCAGCGCGAGGTGAATGCCTACGGCTCGACGCACTGATCGCGCAGTTTGAAGTTTTACCCGAATCGGAGGTACCGCGGACTCTCGGTGGTCAGAAACGTAAACACCACGCGCGCGAGAGAAAAACCGGGGTTGTTTTTGCAAACTGCCAGCCACCTGGGCTATATAAAGACCACCACACTCCCACCTCTTTCTAGGGTTTCCCTAGCCACAAAATTGCAGCCACCCCCTCCACTGTGCCCCAAAAATCCCCAATTTTCGCACCAAACCCTAAATCCAGATCTGAGATCCAGCCCAATGGGTTCTGGACCATCAGATCGGTGGATCTGACGGCCCTGTATGCGCCACGTCAGCGCCCTGACCCCCTCTCTCCTCTCCTCCTACACGCGCGCCGACAGCCCGAGGGCAGCCGTCGCCGCCTCCACCTCCGGCCAGCCGCCGGCCCGCCGCACCACCTTCCCTCTCCTCCTGCGCCTCTCTCTTCCTTCCTCCTTCCCTCCTCACCTCCTTCTTCCCTTGTCGCAGGTATCCGCCGGCCGCCAGGAGCCACCAGAGCCGCCCGACGCCGCGTTCCATGGCTGGCCGCCCGAGCATGGAGCCGCGCCGCCGTCGGCCTCCTGCAGCTCCCCGCGCCGCCTCCAAGCCGGGCTCGCCTCCTCCGGCCTCGTCGCGCTCGTCTCGGCCAGGGGCCGCGCCGCTCGCCGGCGGGAGTCGCCGGCCACCGTAACCGCCGCCTCGCCATCGCGCTCGGGGTAAGCCCCGATCCAGCGCCCCATTGACCGCGGCCTGGGCCGGCCCAGTCACCCTAGCAGCCCGAGTGGCCCAGATCCAGCAACAGGCCAGTGGGCCTCGGCCCATCGGTGAGCCAGGCCGCCCCCCTTTTTTTATTGTCTTTGTTTTTTATTTTTTTCCTAGCACCCTGTAAATTTTCTAAGTCCCAGGATTTGTACTGCTGTTTCAGTTTTCCGCTGTAGTTTACGAGCGATCCGTAGCCCGGATCGCGTTGCGCCGAAAAGACGAATTGTTTAGAATTGCGTGCTCTAGCTTTCATATTTTGTGAGTTAATTGTTTTGAGGTTGTTTAGATATAGTTATTTCTGTTCAAACAGGGCATCAGGCCGTTAACTGCTACAAATTGCTATTATGTGTTGCTGTTATTATTTTGTTGCAACTTTGCATGATGATTGTGACAAATCCATGAGGCCTATTTCATTGATTCTTTTTTCCTATGTGTTAAGTATAATGTGTACTTCATTTCCATGCTTTAACTTGTCATGTTTGGGTGCTTTTGCTATATTAAATCTTGCTCCAAAGTGGTGATCCTGATGTTAATGTGCTGCTGTTGCTGAAACCGTTAATTTGTTGCAACTTCGGGTGACGGTTGCGTCGCAGCCGTTTATCGGAAGTGAGTGATTCCAATTGCATATTGTTAAGCATCATGTATACTTCCATTATATGTATTGAATTGTCGTGATATGCTTTCTGGTCATATAGGTTTTTAGCTCCAAAGTGGCTATGCTGCTGTTTTTGACAGCCACCTCTGTTTTTCTCTAAGTCTGTAACGTCACGATGCCATGTTGTTTGCTTAATATCTTTTAATATATGATACCAATTTGCATGATTCTTTTTTCCATGCCTTACCTGTCATGTCTACTTTAGTTCGATATCATTTGTGAGCATGTTTGCATTTGTTATGCTGTTTGTGCACTGCTCTAAAGTGTGCTTCCTGATGTTGGCAGATTGTGCCTGTAACTTGTTTTGCTTGTATCTTTTTAACCGTAACTCCGTTTGGGGTGTTCTTTATATGTAACTTGATTATTTTTTCGTGTACTTTGTGTTTATGGTATTGTTTTCTGCTGTTAACCAACCTAAAATATGGTTTAGGGCAGATCAATACCAAATCCTTTAATTGTTGCGGGGCAAGTAGTGCTATGCATGTTTAGGGGTTGCCTCACTTAAAATTGCTAGCCTAGGTAGTTTACTTGGTGCTTAACCTCTTGCCATGTTTGTGTGCTATGCCCCTGTTGAGTGAGATGCCATGTTAACAACCTTTGTTGATTACCTGTAGCTAAACAACTTGAACCATTCAAAATGTGCGGTATCGTCATGTGTGACGAGTACTCCACTTAAACTATTAGTAACCGCTCTCGACGGTAGGTGCGATGTATCATGTTGCTTATTGTTGATGCTTGCTCGTGTTTTCTTCGTAGTAATAGATGCTTGCTCGTTGATTACTTTCCAGTGTTTATCGTCTTCTGTGCTTCCGCGGGTACGTCTCGGAGACGATGCGACCTTGCGATCAACTACACCTTCGGAACACAACATATCAACAGGCAAGGACTATACATTACTTATGATCCATTGTATTTCAACCAGCGGTTTTCATGCTAGTCTAGGATAGGTTCGATGTTTGATCCTACCACATGTTTACAGCCTCTTTCAAACCGATACAGCCATGTCCCCTCCCAGCAAACCATGTACTTCTATGTTACTATTGCTCGTCGCTCAGCCCCTGCTTAGTATGCATGCTTAGGATGCTACGACGTTCCCCTTTTACTCCTTGGTTTGGGATATCACATTATTATATTGTTGTTGATGATATGAGTATTATAATGTTGACTATATTTGATGAAGGATGCAAGGTCTAGGCTATCCCGCCCCGACGCTTTGTTCCATTCGAGTCACCTAGGACCCGAGTTCCGGGTATTGGTTTTGAGACTGAGCGTGCCTAACCGTGTGTGAGATACTATGAGGTCTCCTCTTCTTACCTACCTAGCTTCAAACATTCCTAGTGGTGGCCCATGCTGATTTATCATTTGAAACGTGTGTGTGACTGGTCCGCGGCCGGCAGATTTTCAAACAACTAGGACCCCGTTTCCCATGTGTGATTAACCGGCTATCCGACCTGCGTCATACGGAAGAGTCCGATCCGAGAGCGTGGCCGGCTTTTGGATTGGGTGTCGACTCCCCGGGGGCCACCCGGATTTGTTCGTTGTTAGTTAGTGGGACCTGTCGTTCCGGATCTCTTGGGACTAAATCATAAAATGGTTGCCTATCATGGGTAGAAACTGAGAGAGATGGGCGTGCGTGCGGAGCCTTGTAATGGGCGGTTGGTACACCCCTGCAGGGTTAAATCTTTTCGAGAAGCCGTGTCCACGGTTATGGACGACTTGAGATCTACTCCTTGTTCGTAGACAACATCAACTGAGATAATATTAATATAACTTGATCAACGTGTGTGTGTGTCCCTTGACTGCTTCTTCTTCGTCGGGATGCGAAGAGGAGGACAAGGATAGGATAGGTGTTATGATTGCGTAGTAGTTGACAGCAAGACTTGTTGGAGGCGATTCCTCATTGAATGCTTGGCTTCTTATCTTACTCTCTAGATCGTTATCCACTTCATAAATTCTAGTGCGGCAGCAACCTCACCACTTACCCCTTCCTTACCGTAAACTACTAGTTGTCCTTGGAATGACGAGTGATGAAGTCCTTGCTGGGTCAGTTGACCACTACAGTTGGATGCTGAGTACTTCCGTACTCATGATACTACCCCCAAACTCTTTTCAGGGTTTTTGATCGACAACAGGTATGGTGATCGACGTTTCGCGTGGAGACTCGACGACGACTAGTTAGGCGGATCCCGGCGGAGGGCCTGGACCCGTGTGGTTATGGGATCGATGTTTTTCTCTTTGCTACTAGGCATTTGATTGTAGTCTCTACTCAGACATGTACCTTCCGCTGTTGTATTGTATTTAAGGCAGTTGTATGCCGATTGTATGAGATGTTGTATCCTTGTATCTGTAATGTTGTGATATCATGTTGGAAATCCGGGGCATATGACTTCGTCATATTTCGTGGTGGAACCGATATGTGCTTCGTCCCCGGATCTGGATGGAAACATCTAGATCTGGAACAGTACCGCATATCGGGCCTTACATAGTGCGTTAGCAGTAGCGTCCCCTCCTGTCGCCCGCTGATGTTAATGTGCCGAACATAACCGGCTCATAACCCTCTCCTCTCTCACATTTCTCTCTCTCTCACTCTCCTTCTTCTCCCCCCGCGTCGCCGCCCCAACCGCGTCGTCGCCCCGACCGCGCCATCGCCCCGACCCGACGCCCGCCTCCCCGACCAACCGCCGCCCTGACCCGCCGGCCGCCTCCCCGGCCCGCCGGCCGCCTCCCCAACCCTCCCCGCTCCTCCACCCCGCCGCCGTCCATTGGTGAGTCTCCTGCTCAATCCCCTCTCTCAATATTGCTATTGCTATGGATGCATTGGATGCATTGTTAGGGTTCATAATATTGAAATCCATGGAAATCTCTGCTCTCATTGGTGAAAAATTGCTATTGCTATGGATGCATTGTTAGGGTTCATAATATTGCTAGGGAAAAATATGTGTGTGTGGTGCTTGTGTAGTTTAAATTGTCCTTTTGTTAGCATATTGAGTAATTAGGATCATTGTTTGCAGGATATGAGTGGCCTATGTTTTGCCCGAATGTCGATTCATTTCCGTTCCGGCGAATTTCAGGCGCTTGATATGTCGAATTTTTAGAAAATTTCATGCCGAAAATTTCCATGGATTTCGGCATGACTTGTTCTAGAAAAGTAGGACATATCGAGTGCTTGAGATTTGTTGAAACGGGAATTAAATGGTGTTTTAGGATGAAATTACTTTTAATCATTACTTTTGCTATTTTTTTAGAGTGCCAATGATATAAATATAGTGAAATTTTCTAGAATCATTTTCCTACTTTTAGCAATGACAGGAGGCAATTAGGATTTTTGGTTAGCATATTTAGGTAATTAGAATTTTTTAGAATGCCGATGATTTAAATATATTGTGACACTATGTGACATGAGGGAGAGTGTGAAGCGACCCCTTGTGATATGTACAAGTACGGAACTTGTGCATCCTATTTGGGTTCGCTGCCACACTCTCCCTGGAATCGCTTATGTGTCCAATCTAAATATGAGGCACTATTTGTCCTTTTTTCCGGAAGTATTTTTGTCTTATTTTGTTAATTTGTTAGTTATTATAAAATTTTCACTCGTTCATTTTAATAAAACATTGTATATTAAATAAGTTCTCGACAACGATGCCTGGCCCGCATCCCCGTCGTCACCGCGTCGGAGAGCACCTGCTTGATGGGATGGGAGATGTCCGAGACTGGGCTCCCCCAGGCTGGCACTGGGAGGTGATCTCTGAGGCGCGCCGCTTAGTGAGGAATCCGGGTCCTGTCGTCGACCCATATCTTCTTTGGTGGCGGTCGCGTGGGCCATAGTCGGTGCAGAGGCAGCCGGCCCCCGAGTGGATTGTACGCCGACGTGTCAGGGAGGAGGACGAGCACGTCCGTCGCTACTTGGTGGCGTTGGACACCGGGTCATGGAGGACCTGGAAGATTCTTCAGGGATCTCACCCGAGCTACGAGTTCATGGTGGTTCCTTCTCTTCGGGTGGCCACCATCCGCACCCGACGTTGTTTATTGTATTAGTCATGTATTATATGTATGAGTCTTAAGATATATATGTATGACCAAGCACTACTCAAGTCACGTTGTTTACCGTTGTATTACTCGATATATATGTATGAGTGATATTATTGTTGCATTCGTTGATATTATTGTTCGTTATTATTTTCATTCTTTTTAGAATGTCGATGATTAAAATACATTATTGTGACACTATGTGACGTTAGGGATGGGCCAATGATCCGTGTGATATGCACAAGTACGGAACTTGTGCATCCTACTTGGGTCACTGGCTCCATCCATGAAATCACTTGTGTGTGTCCAATGTAAGTATGAGACAAAAATTGATATGCCGATGATTAAAACACCGTTGTGACACCATGTGACAGCAGGGATGAGTAAGCGAGCCTTGTGATATACACAAATACGAATCGTGTGCATCCTACTTGGCTCTCTTACGCCATCCCTGTAGTTGTTTGTGTGTGTTCAACCTAAGTATGAGGCAAAAACCGATAACTTGCATTTTTATTCGAGTTTATCCTTATTTTCCTTTCGTTTTAAATACGAATGATTAAAACCGTTTTGACACAATGTGACATCGGGGGAGAGCGTGCATCTACCCTTGTGATATGTGCAAGTACGGAACTTGTGCATCCTACTTGGGTAGCTGCCATGCTCCCCCCTAATTCGCTTATGTGTTCAATCTAAATATGAGGCACTAATTGGAATTGTATCATCCCGTATTCGTTTTTGTTAATTTGTTAGTTAGTATAAATTTTTCTGAGCAGAAGGAATGTAGTGACATATGCTAGAATCATTTTCCTACTTTTAATCATTACTTTTGATATTTGAGTTCATCTGTTTTTCCTTTTGTTTTAAATGCCTAATTTTTGAATTATGAACACAGAAAATGGCTGACGACGATAGAATCCCCAAGTGCGACTATTGTGGCGATGACTCGGGTCGGTGCGACAAGTTTCTAGAGTTGGATGTGGAGGAATAAAGATACTTCTCCATCACGCTTAGGGAGGGCTTCGAATTTCAAGCGGTATGAAACTTCATCGACATCTTCTTATTTAAGCATGCTTCACTTACTTTTTGTTTTGACGTGTATTTTTTTATAATCAACTAGCACATCCCTTGCTACGCAAGACCTCATGTCTGTGACTTTGTCAAAATCGATGAGTGGCGTGAGAATGCCAAAAAAGATGTCAATATTAAGACGAAAGACGGTATAACTGTAAAGGTCGAGGTCTTTAATGAACCAAATAACAAATATTTTGATTGTACAAAATTGTATGCACTATGCAAGGCATATGCATTAGAGGATGATATGAAAATAACATTTGATCTTGTACTTCGTCATCGAGATGGTCAAACATTTCGAAATAAGGACATTTGGATGCTAGTGGACGACATTAAGCTGGTTCTATCTCCACGTGAGTTTCTTAAACAACTTTGACTTGTTTACTTCCTTATTTTCTTGTGGCGCTAAGTTGACAACTTATTTATAATTGTTAGTTTATCTCCAAGCTCCAAAAGAAGTTCAGAAGATGTTTGATAATACTTTTCATAATGGTGGATTTGGCCTGACAATTGATGAACAAGATGATTTCATCAATGTTCTTATAGGTGTTCCTTCGTTTTTGAACTTGAATAATATTGGCGAACCTTATACACCATATGTTCCATTTGTTGTCAAGTTGTTTCTAGGACATGTAAAAGGTAATATCATAGTAAGATTTTTTAGTATTCTATCACACTAGTCCATTTTCAGAAATCTTTTGACCTGACATTAAGTATAATGTATTACTAAGTATTTTACTCGTATGTTTTCAATAGAGAATCCCGGCAGAATGTACGCCTAAGTGGATGCCTCCTTAAGGCGAGCTTACAGTTGTTTCTGCACGGGCATGGAATGTCCTCTTCAGCACTGTCTACTCCAGTGAAGCTGAAGATGATGGTTGCGTAAGAATAAGAGTATGGAAAAGGATAGTGAATGGGATGAACATCAAACATGGAGACAAGTTGTTCTCCATATTACATAATGGAATGTGGGGTGTCTTTTGTTTTTTTTTTCATTTCAGCTTGTGGTCGTGATCAGTAGGTTGGTTCGTAGTTGTTGTTAAACATTATGTTGTTGGATATTAGCGAAGTTAAACTAGGAAAAGTTGACCTTTGTGTTCGATATTAACCTTTGTGTTGGATATTATGATCATGTAATAATATATATGAGATGATCGATTTAGACTATTGTCTGTGTATGAGATATTGAGGTGTGTATGTCTATAAATTGATGATAGTATTGTGTGCATTATACTATTAAACCTGTACAAACAAATATGAGAAAATAGGCAGAAATGGAAAAAAATTGAAAAAGATTACTAGTAGTGCCCAAACCAGGAGGCGCTACTGCTAACCCTACGTAGCAGTAGCGGTTGCCAGCGCGCGCTGCTGCTACAAGTTAGCGAGAGCGTGCTATCAGTAGCGCACTGTGGGTCGCTACTAATAAGCCAAAATGGGGCGCTACTACTAGCCTTTATCCTAGTAGTGCTCCGTGGACAAAACCCTTTTTCGCGATCTGGCCTCTGTTCCGCCGCCGCCGCGATTCTAAGATTGGGAGCACCAGAAGACCTTTTCCCTGCACCCTGCCGGAGGGAGGATTGACCTCCGGGAGCTTCTTCACCACCATGGACGCTGCCCGGATGATCCGTTAGTAGTCCACCTTGGACCTTGGGTCCATGATCAATAGCTATGTGATGTTCTCTCCCCCTGTTCTTTATTCATGGATTAGACCTTGTGAGCTGCCCTACATGATCAAGGCACATATGTAATTCTTTCTACTGTTGCTATGTTGAGTTTGCCGGGATCTGATGGATTATGAGAATATGTTCAAATTGTGATGAGTAATATATTTGGTTCTTATCTTTTATATTTGTGTTCTTGAGTAATTCTTGCATGTTCTTCGTTGTTGTTTATTTATTTGGCTAAGTAGTAGGTAGTGACTCCTAGATGGAGCGTTATGCTTGATTGTGGGTTCATGCCCCCTGATGACTAGCTTGAGTGATAGAAACACGAGTCTAGGGGATGTGCTGTTGCCACAAGGGGGAAAACAACGGTGCTTGTAACCACGGTTGCAAGGATTATTTACTTTACGCAAAGTTATTTTAATGCAGTTGTCTGTTGCTTTGGGTTTACACTTTGGGTGGGGCTCGCAACTTAATACCAGCGAGGAGTTCTAGATAGATATCTCAACGTGGATGATTAGTAGTAGATGCAGATGGATTTCGGTCTACTTATCTTGGCGTACTGCCCATGCTTTTGAGCCTCATCCTTTCTTTTGTAGCATAGTTAACATTGGTTTGCTCCCATAATCCTGTCAATTTCCCAACTTTAATTTGTTTACCTTCATAGCTGGTTATCGTCTTTTGGGAGAGAGACATCACTAGTGAACATCATGGGACCCCGGTCCATATTTCCACCACTATTTGCACTCTCAATTTACTTCTTGCTTTTACTTTCTAGTTGCAGTTATCACTATCTTTTATCTCTTGTGTTTGATCCTATGTAAACAACAAGACCGGAGAGATTGACAACCTCTTTGTACTTCTTTGGGAGCAAAGGTATTTGTATCTGTGTGCAGGTCCACGTCAATTGTGCCGTTGACACCTACTTGTATCTCTGCGAGTCCTACTGGTTCGATAAACCTTGTTATCCTCATGATACGGTGAGGATCTCTCACTCCTCGATGGTTACCCCAAGTGGAAGGTGAGATGTAGCGTAGCAGCAAATTTCCCCTATGTAGAGGATAGGGTTTGTCTCCCGTAGGACTCGCAGAGATACAAGAAGGTGGTAAAGTGAACAATGGCGCCGTTCACAACCGAGGGTTGCTAACTCCACCTGGACCTGCACACAGATACAAACAACTTTGCTCCCAACGAGTATAGAGGAGTTGTCAATTCCTCCGGCCTTGCTATTTACAAAGGATTAACGCAAAAGATAATGATAGTGATAGCAAATGAAAAGTAAACTAAGGATGTAAACAGTGATATGAAGATGGACCGGGGTCCCGTTATTTTCACTAGTGATGTCTCTCTCCCAAAAGACGATAAAAGTTCTAGCGAGGTAAACAAATCACAGTTGGGAAATTGACAGGATTATGAAGGCACCACCATGCTAACTATGCTGCAAAGAAAGGAAGGGCTCAAAAGCAATGGGCAGTACGCCAAGGTAAGTAGACCGAAATCCATCTGCATCTACTACGAATCATCCACCTTGATATATCTATCCAGAACATCTCGCTAGTATTAAGTTGCGAATCCCACTCAAAGTGTAAATCCAAAGCAACAGACAACTGCATTAAAAGAACTTTGAGTAAAGTAAACAATCCTTACATCCGCGGATACAAGCCCCGTTGTTTTATCCCTGGTGGCAACAGCACATCCCCTAGTCTCATGTTTCTGTCACTCAAGCTAGACATCCAGGGGCTGAACCCACAATCAAGCATAACGCTCCCTCTTGGAGTTGCAACAAATCACTTGGCCAAAGTAAAATACGGCAACGGAGAACATGCAAGAATTTACTCAAGAACAAAATATAAAGGAGAAGAATCAAATATATTACTCATCACAATATGAACATAGTCTCATAATCCATCAGATACCAAAAAACTCATCATAGCAACTCATAATCCAAGGGAACTAGTGGTGGGGCATCTAACTTGCTTGCTCAAGAAGACCTAGAGCTCGTTTGAGGAGGCTCATCATTGGAATATACAAGCCAAGTTCTATAGTGTGAAGCTCCCCACATAGCTATTGATGAGGACATCTCTACTAATGTTACACCCACATCTTCACCAACTACACATACTGGACCAGTTACTAGAGCACGCGCACGTCAACTAAATTATCAGGTACTTTCGTTTCTTGCGAATCCTTCTAATGTTCAGGAACATATGATGCTGCCTAAATTAGATACTTTTGTTTGTCTTATGAATGAAGGACCTAGCATGGATAATAAGGATGGTCATTGGAGCGGGATCAAGCATGGAGAAGGAGGTGCGCGCGCGGGAAAGGACAATGGAGCTTCCAGTGGTGATTTTCGCACTTTGAGGCCACCATAAGGCGTGCATGAAGACTTGGACGAGAGACACAAGATGCCACATTAATATTTTCGTCCAAGGGTTATTATAGGTGCTGCGTCACCTTATTATTAGGCCAGGCCCATGTAATTTCGAAATACACTTAATAGGCTATTTTTTAGAGTCCGTATGTGTGGGGAAACCGAGTTAGGGTTGTTTTCGGACCCCTCCTCCATGGGGCCACGAAATTCCCCTCTGTTCCCCCATATATACAGCCCTTAGGGCGTCGTTTAGACTTGGGTTTTAATTAGATTTAAGTTAGCCATAGCCGCAACTTCGAGCTCTTCGTTTGTGTCATCCGACCAGGCCAAGACCGCATTGGAACCCCAAGTTCTGTTAATCTTTCATCTTATATTCGCAATATCCAGATTGCAATTCTTAGTTCTTGCTTGTTCTTTCGATTGCTTGTAGGAATTAGACCTTCGTGGTCAGGTTGATCGTGCATCCGCGGGATCAATAACCTCTCGGAGTTGGTTTAGCGATCGCTAAGGCGCAACGTCTTCGCACGTTCGTAGTCGGGTCGTGAAAGTCGTCTCCACCATAATCGATCTCCATCATCTCATCGAAACATCGGGACACCTTCGCCTCAATCAAGTGGTATCATATTTCCAGGTTGATCAGTGAGATTTACCAGTTTTTCGTAGTCTAGATTGGTTCTGTTCTTCATACCTACAGTCCACGAAAAAGCCAACAAAAAAATTTAGGGTTAGATCATCACGTCCCAAAACAGTCCGAGCCTTTGTCCAGTTTTCTTTACAGTAGTTTGCTTTGTTGAATTTGCGGTTGCATCGTTGTGTCGAGTTGCTGATCTTAGCGTCTAGTTCCATTAGAGTTTCGAGTTCTGATCACAGTTTGTCACGCCGCCGCCGCACAGTAGTACACCACCACGTTCCGGCAATCCGAGTCCAGATACACCACCACGTTCCGCCAAGCCGAGTCCATATACACCACTACAACCTACCGATCCGAGTTGAGTTCCATCACCCGTTCAGTTTGTGATTTCTCTGTAGCCAGAATAGTTTGAGTTGATTAGAGTCGGATTTCACCAATCTTTTGTCGTACGTAGAAGGGGGTGATTTCCAAAAAAAAAAAGAGTCTGGCATGCTTTCCAGAGCTGTTTTTAGGACAAAAATTTCAGGGGTGAAAAAATTTCGTGCCCATACCTTCCTTAGGTCCAGAAACTCATTTTGAGACGTCCGCCACCTTAGTGATTTTTTTCGCACTTTTTCAGCCACCGCCGTCCCGCATCGCAAAAAAAAAGCAAAAAAAAAAACGAGAAAAAAAATTCATAGTGTGCTTCTCAGTTGTTTACGTGCCGCGCCGTGCTTTCGTTGGTGTTTTAGGCTCGCGTCTCTAGTACGGTCTAGCCGAGGATCAGCACAGTACCGACGTTGAGTGTTTATTCAGCTTTGCATCTCTGTTTTGATTACTGTTGATCTTTTTGCTACCATATTTGTTAAGCCTACCTACAGCTCCACATATATTCTACTTCGTGCGGTTGACACCTCCTGGCCATCGCTCTACCACATCTCTGAGAGTTTTGACCCGTTGGTTGTACATCACCACCTGCTGCTAGGTAAGAATCGATAAGAACGAAAGAAAAGCTTAACTGATTTGTGCTTTCCACCACCCCACGTCCCATTTGTAGAAGTAGGATCATATTCCTGTGTGTTTTCTATTTCTGCTAACCATGCCAGGATCACATGATGAAGTGGCGCGGGATGCACCCGATTGGGAGAACATGACAAACAAGGAGCTACATGATAAATTTGCACAAATGATGTCTGAACAGGTGAATGACATCGAGAACAGATTTACAGAGGCGATTGATGGCATGGATAAGATGATTGACACCAAGCTCGACGCCAAGTTTACTGAGTTGATCGCACGACTACCTACACAGCCTGCTGCCGCTCCAGCACAACCACAGCCACCGCCACTACCATGCGCACGATGTATTCTGTTTCCGAGAGGACAAGCTGCTGGTATTGGTGCTCCTGCTGCTGCTGCTGCTGCAGTTGCTGCTACTGTTGCTGCTTCTGACGTCGGCCAGGACGACAACTACGAGGGTGATTACGAGGAGGAGGTGGAACAGGAAGCGGCCTATGAGCAGCCAGCTGGACGTCCACGTCCCTACATTCGCCACGGTCGACACCAACCACCCCCTCAGGTACGCGATGATGAACATGTGCCTAAACTTAAATTGAATCTTAAGCCGTTTGATGGTAGATATATTCCTGATGCTTATCTTACTTGGGAGTTAGAAACTGAACAACGCTTTACATGTTTACAATATCCTGAGAATAGACGTGTTACTGCTGCTGTTTGTGAATTCACGGGGTTTGCATCTATTTGGTGGTCTGAACATTGAAGATTGCATGCTAATAATATTCCAACTACTTGGGCTGCTTTAAAAGATGCTATGCGTACTCGCTGGGTTCCTCCTTATTATCAACGTGAATTGTTACAAAAATTACAGCGTATGAGACAAGGAAAAAATTCTGTAGAGGAATATTATCAAGAATTACAAACTAGATTGATTAGATGTGGCCTAGTAGAGGATAATGAAGCTATCCTTGCACGTTTTATGGGTGGCTTAAACAGGGAGATACAAACTATTCTAGAATACAAGTACTATGCTACTATCACTCGTTTGTTTCATCTTGCTTGTAAAGCTGAACGTGAAGTGCAGGATCGACATGCCGCTACGAGACCTAACTTTTCTGCAAGACGAAATACATCATGGACATCGCGTGGAGCTTCTACATCCACACGTCCTGCTGCACCACCATCTACTTCAGCCGCTCATTCTTACAGGGAGCCACCAAAACAACCAGCGCCACCGTTCTCTTTTTCTTCAAATTCTTATTCTTATGAGAGCATCTTTTATAATCCCTCTTGCCAGGCTAAAAGGCATAAAAGAAAGAGCTTGTTGGGAGGCAACTGATGGCTTCTCGCCCCTCGTTGGTTACCCAAAGTTGAAGGTTCAGATGTAGACAGCAGCAAATTTCCCTCGGGGAAGATACCAAGGTTTGTCTCCAGTAGGACTCCGACAACGATAGGAAGGTGACAACGACGCCAGCTATTAGGCGGTTGACGTGGACCTGCAAACACAACAGATAAATTTGCTCCCAACGAGTACAGAGAGGTTGTCAATCCCTCCGGCCTTGTTGTTTACGAAGGATCAAACGCACGGGATAAAAATGATAGCGATAGCAACAGAAAAGGAAATAAAGAAGAAAATAAATAGCAGGTGTAAACAGTGGTGGAAATATGGACCGGGGTCCCATGATGTTAACTAGTGATGTCTCTCTCCCAAAAGACGATAAAATAGCCATGCGAGGTAAACAAATTACAGCTGGGCAATTGACAGGATTATGTGCGCAAACCAATGCTAACTATGCTACTAAGAGAGAAAGAGGCTCAAAAGCTTGGGCAGTGCGCCAAGACAAGTAGACCGAAATCCGTCTGCATCTACCTACTAATCAACCACCGTGAGATATCTATCCAAAACATCTCGCTGGTATTAAGTTGCGAATCCCACCCAAAGTGTAAACTCAAAGCAATAGACAACTGCATTAAAGAACTTTGCGTAAAGTAAACAATCCTTGCACCCTCAAGTACAATCACCGTTGTTTTCTCCCTTGTGGCAACATCACATCCCCTAGACTCATGTTTTTGTCACTCAAGCTAGACATCATGGGGCATGAACCCACAATCAGGCATAACGCTCCCTCTTAGAGTTACTACCTACTACTTGGCCAAAGCAATAAACAGCAACGGAGAACATGCAAGAATTACTCAAGAACATAAATATAAAAGAGGAGAATCAAATATATTACTCAAACACAATCTGAACATAGTCTCATAATCCATCAGATCCCAGCAAACTCAGCATAGCAACATTAGAAAGATTAAATATTTGCCTCGATCATGTAGGGAAGCTCACGAGGTCTAAACCATGAAGAACAAAGAGGGGAGGAGAACATCACATAGCTACTAATCATGGACCCATGGTCCAAGGTGGACTACTCACGGTTCATCCGCGAAGCATCCATGGTGGTGGAGAAGCTCCTGGAGGTGGTTCCTCCCTCCGGAAGGGTGCCGGGAAGAGGGCTCCCGGTGCTCCCGATCTTGGAAGCCATGCGGAGGCGGAACAGAGGAGAGATCGCGAAAAAGGGTTCTGTCCTCAAGGGTTTCGGGACGAGAGAGATATATAGGCGAAGGGGGGCAGCCAGAGGTGGACCAGGGGCCCCAGGTGCCCCCCTGGCGCGGCCTAGGGGGTGACCACGTCAGGTGGCCGCCTAGTCCACCCCTGGCTCCCCTCTGGCCCCACATGGGCCCTTCCCAAAGCTTCATGTACGCTGATTTTTCCTATATTTTTCCTGGATTTTTTCTGGCACTTTAAGTAATGGTAAAACCTGAAATACAAAAACAGCAAAAAACAGGAACTGGCACTGGGGTGCACTGAGTTAATAGGTTAGTCCAAATATGATCAAAAGTGTATGGAAGTGCATCAATATCATAGCAATATCACACAAAAGATGCATGGAGCAAGCAGAAATTATAGATAAGTTTTGGACATATCAACATCCCCAAGCTTAATTCCTGCTCATCCTAGAGTAGCTAAATGATAACAAGCATAATTTCTGTGGTGACATGATATCAACCATATAAGAACTTTTAAGTACAACAATAAATGCATGTAATTCAATTCAAGTCATAACAGGCAAGAGTCTATATTAGCATTGAAACAAGCAACATAAGAACATAAAGGTGCAAGAGCTCTCGCTGTCCGTGCCTCGAATGTCTCCAAATGGTGTTTGTGTGCAAGAAAGGGGATAGGGATATACGATAGAGTAAAACATATTTTTTATTGTTGAGAACTTAATCTACTAAAGTTTCACACTTGGTCTTCTTTGGAATCTTATCTTGACTCATCCCCAGACCACTAGCCAGGTACAAGTCAAAATGATCCACTCCCTTTCGATAATTTGAGCACTCATGCAATGGATGAGCGTAAGCAAGAAAGTTTACACTTAGGATGGCAAAGAGAGAAAACCGATGGAGGAGGAAGACAAAAAAGGTGTGAAAGGCTCACATCAATGAGGACAATCATAGGAGAGAGAAAGCCAAATGATAGATATGATGTGAGGAGTAGGGATTGCAATGCAACGGATGCACATATGAGCTAAGGTAAGCTCTCCAATGGAACTAGTGGGGGTGCATCCAACTTGCTTGCTCAAGAAGACCTAGAGCTCATTTGAGGAGGCTCATCATTGGAATATACAAGCCAAGTTCTATAGTGTGAAGGTCCCCACATAGCTATATGCATGAATGATAATCTCTATGGAGTACAAGATATAAGATGGAGTACGAGTGTGGATCTCTCAAAAGGAATAGTAGTGTGCCCCCTTCTCTCTTTTTATATCTTTTTCTCTTTTTTCTATTTTTTCTATTTTTTGGTGGCCTCAATGGCTCTTTCTATTTAACTCTCATTTGTCCTCTTTGGGATCTTTTGATTTTGTCCTCTTTGGGATATTTTCCTCACTTTAGGGGCAACACTCTATATATTACAAGAAGTATAGAAGATCTTTCACACTTTACAAAAGTACTCAACATAAAGAAAATGAAACTATCATGAAGTATGAAATGTATGCCTCTGCCAGTGTAGCAGGATATGCAATGATACTAGCGTGTCATGTAGCAATGAGGCCCAACTAGCATGCGGCTCATCGATCAAGCAAAACCATGTATGACATGAAGATCAAGTCCTGAGAAGGTGGATGTTGCATGGCAATGTATCTCGGAAAGGCTATGGAATTGCCTTGATAGGTAGGTATGGTGGCTGTTTTGAGGAAGGATATAATGAGGCTTATGATGATAGAGCGTATCGTGCCAAGGATTTGGATGCACCGGCGAAGTATGCGCCAACTCTCGAGGTGAGAAAGGGCAATGCACGGTACCGAAGAGGCTAGAAAAATATGGCTAGGTGGAAGTGTCAACTTTCGAATACTCACATTAGTCCAAAGAACTCATGCACTTACTATCGGTAACTCTCAATCTAATTAGGAGGTTCACAAAGAGATAAGTACCCCGAGGAGGAGTGTATGGGGGTTTGGTTATCCTTGCGCATCCTCGACTCATGGTACGTGAGTGTACTCTAATATTCAATCCCTCCAAAGATTAGTGATACATCTAGTAGCTAAAGTTCTCAACTAATTTTGTAGGTTTTTCGAAAATAAACACGGATTGCCCAAAATACGAAATCTATCACTAATAGGCTAGAGCTCTTTACACCAAAAGTTCAAACATTACTCATGGAAATACCTCAGAACTATTGCAAGTTACTACAATTGAATAGCAACCTCAATTACCTACTTCAAGTCAAGACACAAAACTCATTGCAACATGAAAACTCTCTAAACAAGATAAAAATGAAAACTCAAGAGAGTTCCAACAACAAAATAAACAAAATCTCTTAAAAAGATAAGCATGAAAACTAAGAGCTAAACATGACAGCAGCTATGAAAATGATAAAGAACACGCACATCAAAGATAAGCATGAAAATCCTATGTTGTGTTCTAGGGTGAAGTGGAGCGTGTTTCTCTCCCACACAAAGAAAGCTGGGTTCTAACTTGTTATGAACAGCAATCAAAGCTAAATAAAACTAAAAAGGAAATAAAGAGCAAGACGCTCCAAGCATAGCACACAACGCATGAAGTGATAAAAATATAGTGGAACGATAGACGAACTGATAATTGTTGATGGAGAAGGGGATGCATGGGGGCATCTCCAAGCTTAGATGCTTGAGTCTTCTTGAATATTTCTTGGGGGTGCACGGGGGCATCCCCAAGCTTGAGCGTTTGACCCTCCTGAATCTTATTTTATCATCTTCCCTCGCACACTTGAAAACTCCCTTCATACATAACTCATCATAATCTGATTAGCGAGGTTAGTACCCAGAATAAAATATTTTTTCTCTACTGGAAATAAGGATATTCTTGAAGTGCTACTGTTTCTCAAGATCGCCAAAAAAAATTTGCAAAGAAAAAGCAAGCTTAAGGTTTGCAAAACGAAGAAAAGGAAAAACAGGACAGAATCTGTGAAAAAAAGACCAGAAGGTAGTAAATAATTTTTTAGGGGTACTTCTGAAACTCAAATAATAAAACTCAGAACATACGAAAGTTCCGTGATTTTATAGAGCACGATTTGTAAGAATTTCAGATAAAAAAGATGAACTGGGAATTTTCTATGATTTTTCCCGTCACGAGGACAGAATCTGTTTTCTAGACAACAGGTCACAACTTTCACTTCCCTTGTCATATGAGGCTATAAATGGCACAAAGCTTGAAAAGTAAAGATACAATGATGTTGCTACTGTAGTTACAAACATCAAGACATAACGAAATCAAAATAAACCTAATTCGTTGTGGGCTTCCGCCCAAAAGCCCTTTCTTTTATGCCTTTAAGCTAGGCTTGATGCAAAAAGAGAAAATCAAGTTTTATCAAGAGTAAGAGAATAGCTAGCCCGTGTAACGGACTCAAAAGGTAACTTAATCTTCTTTCTAGGGAAGTTTTCCATCCCTTTCTTGAGAGGGAATTGGAATTTTATATTCCCTTCTTTCATATCAATGACAGCACCAATGGTGCAAAGAAAAGGGCGTCCCAAAATAATTGGACATGATGGTTCACATTCAATGTACATAATAGTAAAATCAATGGGAACATAATTGTCATTGACAATGATAAGAACATCATCGATCTTCCCCAAAGGTTTCTTTACAAAAGAGCCAACAAGACGAACACCAAAAGAACAAGGATCAAAAGTTTTTAATTCAAACATATCATACATTCTTTTCGGCATAACGGAGGTACTAGCTCCAACATCACATAAAGCATAGCAAGAGAAGTTATTCAACTTAATTTTAATCATAGGATCCCAACTATCTTCTAGCTTTCTAGGTATGGAGGCTTCTACCCTAAGCCTCTCCTCCCTAGCTTTAATGAGAGCATTAGTGATATGCTCCGTGAAGGAAAGATTAAGTGTGCTAGTGTGGGGATCTCTAGACATCTTGTGAAGGAAACCAATAACTTCAGAAAGGGTGCAATTATCAAAATCAAGGTCACTACTATCAAGTAAAGTGGTAGTGGTGTCCTTTAGGTTCACTTGTTTGGTAGCTTCTATAGTCATAGGAGTTTCTTCTTCTACGGTTGAGGTCATAGCATCACCATTAATAGGTCCTATGGGACTAGGGGTCCATTGGGTGCTAAGAGTTTGGATATCCTCAACAACTTGGATAGTAGCAACGGTATGGTGTGTAGGAAGGCTCTTAATTCTATCTTCTTCCTCCTTTATAGTCGAAACCACTTCAGGTTTAGCTGCCATTTGGTTTATCAAAGTAGCCTGTGTGTGAGACATATTGGAAACTTGGGTTTTTGTGGTGGTGAGCCTAGTCTGAAGGTTAGAAATCTCAATGTTTAGCCTCCCTAGTTCAGAAGTGGAGTTCTTGGTGCTAGGATAAATGTTGTTGTTCCCATAGTTGTTGGAGGGGAACGATCTAGGATTGCTACCAAAATTACTCTTATAAGTATTGTTATTGAAGTTTTTTCTAGAGATAAAGTTCACATCTACTTGATATTGAGCAATCAATGAATTTTAAGGAACATCATGAGGATCAATAGGAGATTGCTTGGTAAGTAGAGACATAATCAAGTCAAATTTTTCATTTAGGGAGGATATCTCCTCGACAGAGTTTACCTTCCTACCTGTTGGAACTCTTTCGGTGTGCCATTGGGAATAGTTGGTCATCATCTCATCGAGTAGTTTGGTGACAGCACCAAGCGTTCTTGACATAAAGGTTCCCCCCGCGGCCGAATCTAGCAAGTTCCGCGAGGTAAACTTCAAGCCTATCTTGAAGAGTGGAGTCCCTGGCAACGGCGCCGGAAATTAGCTTTGATGGCTTCTCGCCCCTCGTTGGTTACCCAAAGTGGAAGGTTGAGATGTAGACATCAGCAAATTTCCCTCGGTGAAGATAGCAAGGTTTGTCTCCAGTAGGACTCCGACAACGACAGGAAGGTGACAACGACGCCAATAATTAGGCGGTTGACGTGGACCTGCACACACAACAGACAACTTTTCTCCCAACAAGTACAGAGAGGTTGTCAATCCCTCCGGCCTTGTTGTTTACAAAGGATCAAACGCACGGGATAATAATAATAGCGATAGCAACAGAAAAGGAAATAAAGCAGAAAATAAATAGCAGGTGTAAACAGTGGTGGAAATATGGACCGGGGTCCCATGATGTTCACTAGTGATGTCTCTATCCCAAAAGACGATAAAATAGCCATGTGAGGTAAACAAATTACAGCTGGGCAATTGACAGGATTATGTGCGCAAACCAATGCTAACTATGCTACTAAGAAAGGAAGAGGCTCAAAAGCTTGGGCGGTACGCCAAGAGAAGTAGACGGAAATCCATTTGCATCTACCTACTAATCATCCACCTTGAGATATCTATCCAGAACATCTCACTGGTATTAAGTTGCGAATCCCACCCAAAGTGTAAGCTCAAAGCAACAGACAATTGCATTAAAGAACTTTGCGTAAAGTAAGCAATCCTTGCACCCGCAAGTACAAGCACCATTGTTTTCTCCCTTGTGGCAACCGCACATCCCCTAGACTCATGTTTCTGTCACTCAAGCTAGTCATCAGGGGGCATGAACCCACAATCATGCATAACGCTCCCTCTTGGAGTTACTACCTACTACTTGGCCAAAGCAATAAACAGCAACAGAGAACATGCAAGAATTACTCAAGAACATAAATATAAAAGAGGAGAATCAAATATATTACTCAAACACAATCTGAACATAGTCTCATAATCCATCATATCCCAACAAACTCAGCATAGCAACAACATAAAGATTACGTATGTGCCGCGATCATGTAGGGCAGCTCACGAGGTCCAAACCATGAAGAACAAAGAGTGGAGGAGAACATCACATAGCTACTGATCATGGACCCATGGTCCAAGGTGGACTACTCACGGTTCATCCGGGAAGCATCCATTGTGGTGGAGAAGCTCCTGGAGCTGGTTCCTCCTTCCGGCAGGGTGCTGGGAAGAGGGTCCTGGTGCTCTAGATCTTGGAAGCGCTGCGGCGGCGGAATAGAGGAGAGATCGTAAAAGGGTTCTGTCCTCGAGGGTTTCGGGACGAGAGAGATATATAGGTGAAGGGGGCAGCTAGAGGTGGACCAGAGGCCACAGGCGCCCCCCTGGCGCGGCCTAGGGGGTGGCCGCGCCAGGTGGCCTCCTGGGCCACCCCTGGCTCCCGTCTTTCCCCACTTGGGCTCTTCCGGAAGCTTCCTGTACGCTGATTTTTCCTATATTTTCCCAGAATTTTTCTGGCACTTTAAGTAATGGGAAAACCTGAAATACAAAAACAACAGAAAACAGGAACTGGCACTGGGGTGCACTGAGTTAATAGGTTAGTACAAATATGATCAAAAGTGTATGGAAGTGCATCAATATCATAGCAGTATCACACAAAAGATGCATGGAGCAAGCAGAAATTATAGATACATTTTGGACGTATCAACAACCCAAGTTGTTTTTCCTTCTGTTTTTAGTGGTCTTGAAGATTGTAACTACTGTAGAAACATCATTGTATCTTTATTTTCAAGCTTTGTGTCAAGTTTAGCCTCTGATTGCAAGAAAGTTCAAAAGTTGAGACATGTCCAGAAAACAGATTCTGTCCTTGGACGAAAAAATTCACGATAAATCACCATATCATCTTTTTGATCTGAATTTTTTGGACAGAGTGCTCTATACAATTAGATTTCGAGCGTTTGTTCTGAGGTTTTTGATTTGAGTTGCATAAGTACCCCAAAAAATTTATTTACTATCTGATGGTCTGTTTTTCACAATTCCTGCCACGTTTTGACTTTCCTCAGTTTTGCATGTCTTGCGCTAGCTTTTTCTTTGCAATTTTTTTGGCGATTTTGAGAAACAGCAGCCCTTCAATAAAATCTTTTTTTTCTAGTAGAGGCGAATTGTTTTATTATGGGTACTAACCTCTCTAATCAGCTTATGATGAGTTATGTATGAAGGGAGTTTTCAAGTCTGCGAAGGAAGATGATGAAAGAAGATCCGGGAGTGTCAAATGCTCAAGCTTGGGGATGCCCCCATGAATCCCCAAGAAATATTCAAGGAGACTCAAGTTTCTAAGCTTGGGGATGCCCCACATCCCCTTCTCCATCAAAAATTATCACTTTGTTCTTCGTTACACTATATTTTTATCACATCATGCGTTATGTGATATGCTTGTTGCGTCTTGCTCTTTACTTTTTAGTTTTATTTAGCTTTGCTTGCTCTTCATAACAAGTTAGAACCTAGCTTTATTTGTGTGGGAGAGATACACGCTCCACTTTAAACGAGAACACATCATATGATTTTCATGCTTATCTTTCTTTTGTTGTGTGTTCTTTATCTTTTCGTAGCTGCTGTCATGTTTAGCTCTTAGTTTTCATGCTTACCTTTTTAATGCGCTTTTTTTTAGTTTGTTGCTGGAACCCTTTTGAGTTTTCATGTTTATCTGGTTTAGAGAGTTGGCTTGTTGCACTGAGTTGTGTGTCTTGACTTAAAAGTAGGTAATTGAGGTTGCTATTCAATTGTAGTAGTAACTTGCAATAGTTTTGAGGTATTGTTGTGAGTAATGTTGGAAATTCTGGTGTCAAGAGCTCTAGCCTATTAGTGATAGATGTCGTATTTTGGGCAATCTGTGTTTATTATCAAAAACTACAAAAACTAGTTGAGAACTCTAGCTACTAGATGGATCACTAATCTTTGGAGGGATCGGATATTAGAGTACACTCACGTACCATGAGTCGAGGATGCGCAAGGATAACCAAACCCCCATACTCTCCTCCTCGGGGTACTTGTCTCTTTGTGAACCTCCTTATTAGATTGAGAGTTACCGATAATAAGTGCATGAGTTCTTCGGACTAATGTAAGTATTCGGAAGTTGAAACATCCACCTCCTCATATTTGCTAGCCTCTTCGGTACCGTCCATTGCCCTCTTCTCACTCCGATAGTTGGCGTCTACCTCGCCGGTGCATCCAAACCCTTGACATGATACGCTCTTTCATCATAAACCTCCTTATATCTTTCCTCAAAACAGTCACCATACCTACCTATCAAGGCATTTCCATAGCCTTTCCGAGGTATATTGCCATGCAACATCCACCTTCTCATGACTTGATCTTCATGTCATACATGTTCCTGCTACACTGGCATAGCATCTTCTTTATGCTGAGTACTTTTGTAAAGTGTGAAAGATCTCCTATACTTCTTGTAAAATAGAGTGTTGCCCCTAAGTGAGGAAAAGATCCCTAAGAAGACAAAATAAAAGATCCCAAAGAGGACAAATGAGAGTTAAATATAAAGAGCCATTGAGGCCACCAAAAAATACAAAAAATAGAAAAAAGAGAAAAATAAAATAAAAAGAGAGAAGGGGCAACACTACTATTCCTTTTGAGAGATCCACACTCGTACTCCCTCTTATTCCTTGTTCTCCATAAAGATGATCATATATGCATATAACTATGTGGGGACCTTCACACTATAGAACTTGGCTATATTCCAATGACGAGCCTCCTCAAATGAGCTCTAGGTCTTCGTGAGCAAGAAAATTGGATGCAGCCCCACTAGTTCCATTGGAGAGCTTTCCGTTGCATGGCAATCCCTACTCCTCACGTCATATCTATCATTTGGCTTTCTCTCGCCTATGCTTTTCCTCATTGATGTGAGCCTTTCACACCTTTTTGTCTTCCGCCTCCACCATCTCTCTCTCTCTCTCTTTGCCATCCTAAGTGTCAACTCTCTTGCTTACTCTCATCCATTGCATGAGTGCTCAAAATATCGAAAGGGAGTGGATCAGTTTGACTTGTACCTGGCTAGTGGTCTGGGGACGAGTCAAGATAAGATTCCAAAGAAGACTAAGTGTGAAACTTTAGTAGATTGAGTTCTCAACAAATAAATATTTTTCTCTCTCGTATTCCCATCCCCCACTTCTTGCACGCAAACACCATCTGGAGACATTCGAGTCACGGACAGCGAGAGCGCTTGCACCGTAATGTTCTTATGTTGCTTGTTTCAATGCCAATATAGACTCTTGCCTGTTATGACTTGAATTGAATTACATACCTTGATTGCTTTACTTAAAAGTTATTATATGGTTGGCAGCATGTCACCACATAAATTATGCTTGTTATCAATTACCTACTCGAGGACGAGCAGGAATTAAGGTTGGGGATGTTGATACGTCCCAAACATATTTATAATTTCTGCTTACTCCATTCATGTTTTGTGTGATATTGATATTTTTTAGATACACTTTTATACGCTTTTGATCATATTTGGACTAACCTATTAAATCAGTGCACCAAAGTGCCAATTTCTGTTTTCTTTGTTTTTGTATTTTAGGTTTTCCCATTACTTAAAGTGCCAGAAAAATCCCGGGAAAAATAAATGAAAAATCAGCGTACCGGAAGCTTCCAGACGCCCGAAGGGGGGCCAGAGGGGCCTCACGAGGAGTCTAGGCGGCCAGGTGGCGCGGCCTAGGGTGGGGCCACGCTGGGAGGCCTCCTGGGCCTCTGGTGGCCCCCCTGGATCCCCCTTTCGCCTATATATTTCCTTCGTCCTGAAACCCCCGAGGACAGAACCCTTTTTCGCAATCTCGCTTCTGTTCCGCTGCCACCGCGCTTCCAACATCGGGAGCACCTGAAGACCACTTCCCGGCACCCTGCCGGAGGGAGGATTGACCTCCGGGAGCTTATCCACCACGATGGATGCTTCTCGGATGATCCGTGAGTAGTACACTTGGACCTTGGGTCCATGATCAGTAGCTATGTGACACAAGTGGAGAAGGTAGATATCTCGATACTCCTTTCTCAGTCCCCTGACTGAAACTGTTTGCGATGCTTTCAACGCAAACAGTAGAAATAAAAAACCGTGTGCTTGAAACTGAACCGTCTAGGAAACATACGCGAACGAACACAATTCTAAAAATTATTGCGTGGGTGATGTAGGGCTGACAGGTCTTTGAAAATTGGTCTGGGATACCTAGAGTGAAAGCCCACGGTTGCAAAGAATGGACCGCTAGTCCTTTATCGCAATCGTTAATGTTTCCTCAAATGTTTGGGATACCTGATCAATCGGGCACGCTTCTGAAAATCCTTTCATTGGCGGGAACAAAGATGACAATTCAACCAAGCAACCGTCCGCATATATATTCAGAAAACCCACGATCGCAAAGAATGAACTGCTAGACCTTGTTACCAATTGGTTGTGGTTACTGAAATGTGTGGGATATGTGATTTATAAGAAACGCTTCTGAAAATATAAGTGTTGGTGTTGGACAACACACAGTTCGTACAATCAACTGTGCGTGATGACAACAAATAACATCGACAACTGCTTCAAATGAACCGCTAGCTTCTTCTATGTATTTTCTATTTATTTAAAATTTCGCTAGTTTCTCTTAGCAGACGTTCTGAAGTACAAAATTGTGTGTGATGATATGGTGTAACACAAACAAGTAAGTTTTAGAAAATGCCTGCTTTGTAGGCACACTGCAACCGAACGATTATAATTCTAGAATATTTACAAACACCACGTGTGTGATACCTTGTACACTTTTTTAAAAAAATGAAGGAAAGAATAACGAGAACCTTGCGATATAGATCGCCACGCGTCCTCCGATCGTTCGTCTTCCTCGTTTCCGCTTGTATCTGCCGTCCACTTCTAGTCAAATAGATCGAACACCGTTTGATCGTTTGTGATGGCCACGCGTACGCTCGCGATGCATCTGGAGCAGGCGCTAGGTCACGCGCGCAACCGTGCAACCTCCCCCGCGCAACCGCGCAACCTTCCCGCCCGTAGCCAAAAAACCCCAATGCGGACCATGAAGAGCGTCAATGTCAGGGACACAGGAGCTGCATTCACATCCCCTTCTTTTTCCCTCTCTTCCCACAGATCAACCATGGGTCCGGTCCGCCCTACCACAACCAACTTGACCCCACCAGCTGATGGTGAGGTACTGACTCCGCCGGCAGATCCGCCGGCAGTGCCGAATAATTCCTTGCTAGTTGCAGTGGTACCGCGGGTGACCCGCACTCCCTAACAATATGCAGGCTTGAATGTTTGCTCCCTCAACGCCAGTCGTACAGCGTGCGCTCCCACCGCGGTGTCATGCATGCACGGGTCCTCCAGGAGTAGGCGTGCGCGATGGAGGAAGAGCCACGCACCATCCGGGCGATGGCGCATGACATGCAGGAGGAGGGGAGCAGCGTCCGGGCGCAGGGGGGCGGCATGCAGGCGCCGACGAGCACCATGCAACCGCCGACAAGCACATCCAGGCGTCTGCCAGCACATTCAGGCGCCGGTGACCACATTCAGGCACCGGGGAGCACCATCCTGGCGCCGGAGAGCGCCACCCATTGTCTCCCGGGCTTCGGCGACAACAACGGCGATGCCCTCGAGCACTACAATGCCTTCCTCGCGCAGGAGGAGGAAATAAAGATGGTTATGTCACTAGTAGCTTCCCTAGGTGAAGATGAAGATCGTCAGCGTGATCTGGCGAGGTACGAGGAAAGCGAGCGCTTCACGGTAGGGAATCGGGAGCGGCTGGAAGAGGATGCCCGTATACGGAGGAGTTACTCCTCCAGTGGCTCCAACTGATCTGCACTCGCGACAGAGAGCTTTTAGCTAGTAGTAAATATTTTGGGTTCATCAGTATATCGTCGATGGACTTTTAGCGTAGTTGAAATGAGCTAGTTATGAGGGTAAAAGCTATTTCAGTACGTACTTGACACTAGTTTAGGGTTTATTTTTGGTGAATTCTTATATTTGAACTAATTGGAGAAAAGGAACCATGCTCCTTTATGCAATGGAGATCTATGTTATGCAATGAAATCATGTTGTCAGTGAATCCTATGCGTGTATTCCTCTTGTTTGATTGATTGCCAGATGCAAAGCCTTGCTCAGATACAGATGAAGAAAAACACACGGGTCATTAAAACAGACTGTTGGCAATGCGCGCCCACCTTCGTCAGGATTTTCATTACAGATTTCTCGCTCCATTTTGCGAGGAGGACTTACGGTAGAAGGATTGGAGGAGTTGGTGAGGAGCAGTGGTGCGTGCTCCTGGCACGCGACCATCTAGTCAACCCTGAGCACATGCCACGCCTCTCCCATCTCATCATCGCAGAGCTAGCGAGCCTAGCTTGGGAAAATAATTGCACTTGTTCATGTGGCTTCGAGCTTGCGAGGTGAAAGAAGGAAGAACATGTAGTAGTATTTGGGAGCGGTGAGGGGGGGAGGGGTTTAACATCAAATGACATGTCTCACGGTGAGCTAGCACTAGTCCCGGTGAGGAGCGCTAGTGCGCGCGTGCTCCTGATACACTGCCGTCTAGTCAAACTTGTTCGCACGCCATGCCTCTCCCGTCTAATCACCGTACTATGCGTATGGACAGTCACGAGGCTAACTGCTAGTAGCTAGACGCGGAGTAGTAATATTTTGTGGTGAAGTCTGCACCGGCTGAGAACAAATCATGCGAACAATGCAAAAGATTTATTACAGGTTCCCCGCTACATAGTTCATCGCCGCGATACACTTGAGTTCTTCCTCGACTAAAACCATAAAAACATAACACTTAAACTAGAGAGGACTGGTGCCTGGAGGCGATGATCGACGACGGCTCACGAAGACAGAGGTTAAAGCAAACTCAAGGCTTGCATGCTGCGGGGAAGGATAAGCTCGCCGCCTTGTAGAGGGTGTAGGCGAGCATGTACTCGTTTAGCGCCTTGTCGAAGCTATCGACGACGGCGCCCTCCGAAACGGGCAACAACTCTTCCGTCGTGGCGGTCAGATCGATCTAAGCCTTGTAAAACATCTTGGCTGACGGATAGATGTGTTCTTCGAGGTAGCAGGTCACCCAGCCCTCGCCGTCAGCTTCAATATAGCGCGACCTCTTCACACGGCGCGACGGCTCCACGGCAGGCTGAGGGATCGAGCTGCCGTCGCCTCCGCCGCATCCTCCACCTCCCAGAAGGCTAGACGGCTCGTCGACATGCAGAGGGATTTGGCTGCTGTCGACGTTGTCCGCTATGTCTCCGCCCCGTCCTCCACCTCCCACAGGGCTTGACGGCTTGTCCACGGGCTGAGGGACGATTTGGCTTCAGTCGTCCGCTATGCCTTGATGTGTACGCACTCTTCTATTCTTGTAGACTATGTTGGGCCTCCAAGCGCAGAGGTTGGTCGGACAGTAGCAATTTCCCTCAAGTGATGACCTAAGGTTTATCCAACTCAGGAAAGTAGAGGTTGAATATGGTCTCTCTCAAGCAACCCTGCAATTAAGATACAAGAATTCTCTTATGTCCCCAACACACCTAATACAACTAGGAGTTGTATAGGTGCACTAGTTTGGCGAAGAGATCGTAAAATATGGGTGATAGGTGTGGCAAAACAAAGTAATATAAACCTGTAATAAAAAGTGCATTAAGCAAACAAGTGGTAAACGTGAGAACAAACGGTGTTGCAATGGTGGAAATAAGGTCTAGGCTTCATACTTTCACTAGTGACAACTCCCAACAACATTAACATAGTCTAATCACATGATATTTCCCATAAAACATGCAATGAAGGCGTACTCGGAGGTCATTCTTTGTGGTCAAGAGAGGACGAGAATTATGAAGGGCTACAAAGGCACACCTCAGAGTTCGTAGTTCTTAATCTATGGATTTCCCAATGTCACCGCGGCCATCCAAAGAGAGTACCACAATCACCGCAACATATCTCAAGGATAGTCAAAGACAAGCACCAAGAGACTTTCAATCTTCAATCCACACACAAAAGAGGAAATCACTCATGAAAATATTCTTCTAATCGTAGATTATACTAGATAAGATCAAGTGAGTACATCAATCCAATACATACAAGAAGGGGAAACATCATGGGATCACCCTACATTAACATAGCCTATGATCACAATCAAGATCACATCATGGGAGAGAGAATTGACCACATAGCTACTGGTAGAAACCTCAGCCCCGAGGAGGAACTACTCCCGCATCATGAAGGGAGGAAGCAACGTCGATGGAGATGAATCAGGGGCACTTCCACGTCCCAGCAGGGGTGCCGACACAAGAATTATGGTCCCCTGAAGCTTGTTGGTGATGGCGGCGGAGATCGGAATTTCTTCTGGAGAAAAGGGTTCTGGAATCAGGGTTTTCGCGTCGGGAGAATAAATAAGGGCAAGGGGGCCACCAGGGGATGTCCCAGTCACCTAGGCGGCCTCCTAACGCGGCCGCACCCTAGGCCGCGCTGGGTGTCCGCTTTGGTGACAGGTGCCCCCCCCCCTTCGGCTCTCCTTTGGTGATTCCGGAAGGTTCCTTCGCGCTGAATTTTTATGTATTTTTCTCGGAATTTTTCTGGCACTTTAAGTAATGGGAAAACCTAAAATAAAAAAACAACAGAAAATAGAAATTGGCACTCGGGTGCACTGAGTTAATAGGTTAGTCCAAATATGATCAAAAGCGTATGAAAGTGTATCTAAAACATAGAAATACCACACAAAACATGCATGGAGCAAGCAGAAATTATAGATACGTTTGGGACATATTAACATCCCCAAGCTTAATTCCTCCTCGTCCTCGAGTAGGTAAATGATAACAAGCATAATTTCTGTGGTGACATGCTACCAACCATATAAGAACTTTTAAGTAAACCAATCAATGTATGTAATTCAATTCAAGTCATAACAGGCAAGAGTCTATATTGGCATTGAAACAAGCAAGATAAGGACATTAAGGTTGTCACAACCCCAAGTTAGGTATGTGCTAGGATCAAGTGCTACCTTGCATTCATGCAAAAATTTCAAATTGCAATTCAAAAATGGGGAAAAGAAAGCCCTGAGAAATTAAATCAAATGGCCAGATAAAAATCTTTTTCCAAAAATCATTTGAACATTTGGAAAATTCCTATAAATGGTGCTGATCATTTTAAAAATGGTTTGGGAGCAATCCCATGCTCATGGAATTTTCTAATTTTCAAATAATGGCTTGGAAATTAAATAAATACCCTATTTGATTTAAAATTCAAATGTTTTGAATTTTAAAAATGCTCAAATTTTATAAGTGGCTAGCTCTCTATTTTATGAGGCCATATAAAAAATTGTGGCATTTTATAAAATGCCTAGCTATTTTTATTAGCTAGGTCAACCTACATGCAGAAATATTAAAAAGAAAAGAGAAGAGGACAACTTACCTGGTGCCTCAGGCGAGGCCCAACTCGCCTTGGCCTGGCCCAGCCCACCCCCGAAGCGTTGTCTTCTTCCTCCCCGCGGCTCCAAGCAGCTCGCTGGAGCTGGGAGCGCGGCGACGACGCCACGACGACGCCGAGCAGCTTCTAGGCCACCCCGACCTCCTTCCTCACGCCTCTGCATCGCCACAACCCCCCCGCACCCCCTGCCTCGCTCTGACCCCTCCTCTCTCTCTCTCCGGCGGGTCCCCGTGAAGAACCGAGCACCCCGCAGAGCGCCGCCGCCGCCCAGTCGTGGCCAACGGCCTCTTCTCGCCGAGATGAAGTGTCCAGGAGCACCGGAATCATCGACTTCGTCTTCCCGCGCACCCAATCGAGTTCTTGAAGCTCTGGAGCCGACGCCTTCGTCGCCGAGTCGCCGCCGGCCGCAGAGGAGATCGAGCTCCAATTCGCCGCAGTCAAGCCCCCTCCAGCTCCGCCGTCTTCACCAATCGCTTCGGGGTGAGCCCCTCTTCAAAACCCCTCAACCCCGTGTTTAATTTTGGCCCCATCCGTCGACCGCCATGGGAGCCGAGCTCCGTCGCCGCCGTGGTTGACCATGCGCTCGCCCCATGCGTCCTCCGTCCACCCCCGGTTGTCCATCGTGCTCCTGGGCTCTCCAGGAGTACGAAGAGCTAACTCCCGCGTCTTTTTGCGCGTTGTGTCGTCGCGCCGCCCACGCCCGTGGCTCCGACGCCGCCAAACTCGTCGCCGTCCAAGCTCCGGCGCCTCCCAGTGACCCTCTCCAGCACCTGTCGACGCGCGCGGGCACGAGCTGTCTTCTGGAGCTCTTGGCGCCTCGTTTGATGGCCGGGGACGCCTTCCCCGTGCAGCGCCGCCGTGCCCGTGGCCACCGGCGGCTAGCCGCCGGTGAGGCACGTTAATTAGGGGTTAACCCCCCCTGTTAGTTGACCCCAGGTCAATGACAGGTGGGGCCCCAGCCCTAATCCTTCTCTGTTAGTTTAAACTAACAGGGATTAAACCCCTCTCCCACTGACATGGGGGACCCAGCCGTCAGACCCCCCCCCCACGTCATGCTGATGTCAGCATGACGCCATAAGTGAATTTCCAGTTAAATAATAAATCAGAGAAATTCCAGAAAATACTATAAACTTTGGAAATTCATAATTAATTCATACTAACTCCAAATATAGCAAATAATATGTCTAAAATTATCAGAAAAATACAAGGATTATGAATATGCAATTTGTTTTCATGTTTGACCATTTTAAAATGGGTGAACAGTAGCAAACATGCATATGGATCCTTTTCAAATTAAAATTTTGGGTGATTTTGCAATTGACTTTGCAACACACTTATTTTGAATGGTTTCATCCGCACATCAGAAACATTACTTCAAATATACAACATCACTTCATGATCAACATTTTTGAAATGAAATTTCATGCATTCAAATGCATTTGAAATTCATCGATAAATCAAATGGAGTTTGAATTTGCATTTCAAATGCAATATACTCCTTTTAAATGGAATGCTCAACACATCAGTACCTTGAACATCACCATTACAATCTTATTCATGTGTTTGTGCATTGTACATTATGTTGATCCTATGATTGTCATGTTGCTGATAGAAGTGGAGCCGGAATCCGAGATCACCCCCTTCGTTGAAGACCTCGTGACCGAACCTCGTCAGCAAGGCAAGCAAACCCCCATTGATCATGTCGATAAAATCCCACTTCCCTCTCATGTCTCGCTTATGCATTGTTTAGGATGATCACCATGATAAAGTTTCTACCGTATAGTTGAACCCATACCTTTGCATGACCTATCATCTTGTCACAGTAGTAAGCAAACCACAATCCTAGCAGATGTAGGAGTTGGTTGATATCATGTGACCCCTGCAACTGTTACTGCTTATTGCATGCTTGGTGGTACAATGAGGTTGCTTATGATGTGAGTCGGGATGATGATAAACATGGTGTTGATGAAAGTGAAACGTGTTGGTGAATATACCCTAATACAAGGTGAACGATGAGAGGCTGTGTAGGAGTACACAGTGGGTTGTCTCGTTGAACACCGCCTTAAGCACCGAGTTCTTGTGTGGTGATCCAAGATGAAGAGTACAACCACACATTGGGCTCACTGACCCCTCTCGGCTTACTAACTCATCCCCTTCGATGTCCAGATGTCGCAATAGTTCGGATTTCTGTAGGTATTGTGGCCTATTAGCCAAGTGAGAGAACGGCTCATCCGAGACCGGCTTTCGCACCACGCACACATCGTCTGGGTCCACTTCGGTAAACCGGCCGGGTTCACGATAGTGGAAGACAACCCAGATAGGCGGCTTTCTTGGACTAGATCGGCTATGAGGTAACGGTTGTGGTGGCATCCTCGCTGTCATCTCTTGAACGGTGACACGCAAAAGGCAGTAAGTGATGACACGTGTGTGTAGCGGTACACCCCTGCAGGGTTAACAAAACTATTCGAATAGCCACGTCCGCGGTTAAGGACTGCTTGGAAAGCTTAGCTTGATTATTAGACAACTTGAACTGGATACTTCTAAAATACACCCAGATAAGTGTGAGTGCTATGGTGTGCTTCTCGTGGGGAAGTCGAGGAAGTACCCATAGTGGTGTAATTGGTTGAAGAGATGTAGTGGACTCGTGTACGCTTCTTACCTCAAGTCTGGTACTCGTAGTTCAGGATTAGCCAAGTCAAAGCTGGCACTTCTGCAAGTGAAACCCCACCTCCCTTTACCTTGATACATGTGCATGAGTAGTATAGCTCCTATGTAAGTCTTGCTGAGTACGATTTTGTACCCACGTTTGCTTAATCTATGTTTTAGATGAACCCACCGACCCCGATGGTGACTTCTACCCGAAGCTCGAAGAATGAAGACTCAGACCAAGACCAAGCTAGTGTAGTCCCAGTCAGACGACTGGTTCCCTCGTGGAGGGCTTGTTTATAGTCAAGGCTTCTCTAAGACATTTGTTAAACTTGTCTGTACTCAGACCTACTTTGCTTCCGCATGCTTGTTGTAATGTTGGATCACATGCTTGTGATCTCTGTGTGCACTCTGTAAGAGTTATTAATAAAGTGTATACTTGTAGAGAATTGCAATGATACCTGCTGTTCATACAAGGCATGTGTGTTGCGTGTATGTTTATAACATGCATGTCTTTGTATGGGTTTTCGAGACCTTAGTTGTGATCTGGCTGGCGGTCTTTCATACACCAAGTGGCCCTTAGATGTGCGCAGCTTGGGGCATCGCGATGCGATTGTTCGAGACTCTGTCTCGTGCACACTTTGATGTATGATCGAGCCCGCCCTAGACCCCGACTAAGTGATCGGGCTGGAGTAAGTCTATGTAAGGGTTATAATACAATCGATAGTATGGTTGAGGCGACTTGTCTATGAGTATGGGAGTTCACCACCCATATCAGTTAGACTTGTGTGCGGACGATGAGGACCCATCTCAGTGGATCATCCGGCCTGAATGGGATGCCCCTCACGTTTGATGCTTTCCGAGAATGTTCTGTGCTTGGCCTTGTTTGCTTAGAGAAGTGGGTACGGTTCTCGGCTCTCCATATGATTGTGTTGTAGCGAGGCTTGCATACGCTAACCTCGGGTCCCGACAAAGGTGCAAGAGCTCTCGCTGTCCGTGACTCGAATGTCTCCAGATGGTGTTTGCGTGCAAGAAGTGGGGGATGGGAATACGAGAGAGAAAAATATTTTTTTGTTGAGAACTCAATCTACTAAAGTTTCACACTTAGTCTTCTTTGGAATCTTATCTTTACTTATCCCCAGACCACTAGCCAGGTACAAGTCAATTTGATCCACTCCGTTTCGATATTTTGAGCACTCATGCAATGGATGAGCGTAAGCACGAGAGTTGACACTTAGGATGGCAAAGAGAAAGATGGTGGATGAGGAAGACAAAGAAGTGTGAAAGGCTCACATCAATGAGGACAATCATAGGAGAGAGAAAGCCAAATAATAGATATGATGTGAGGAGTAGGGATTGCCATGCAACAGATGCACATACGAGCTAGAAAATCTCTCCAATGGAAGTAGTGGAGGTGCAGCCAACTTGCTCGCTCAAGAAAACCTAGAGCTCGTTTGAGGAGGCTCATCATTGGAATATACAAGCCAAGTTCTATAGTGTGAAGTTCCCGACGTAGCTATATGCATATATGATCCTCTCTATGGAGTACAAGGTATAAGAGGGAGTATGAGTGTGGATCTTTCAAAAAGAATAGTAGTGTCGCCCACTTCTCTCTTTTTATTTTCTTTTTATTTTTTTGTATTTTTTGTATTTTTTGGTGGTCTCAATGGCTCTTTCTATGTAACTCTCATTTGTCCTCTTTGGGATATTTTCCTCACTTTAAGGGAAACACTCTATTTTACAAGAAGTATAGAAGATCTTCACAGTTTACAAGGTACTCAACATAAAGAAGATGTAGCTATCATGATGTATGCAAATGTATGTCTCTGCCAGTGTAGCAGGAACATGTATGCCATGAAGATCAAGTCATGAGAAGGTGGATGTTGCATGGCAATATATCTCAGAAAGGCTATGGAAATGCCTTGATAGTTAGGTATGGTGGCTGTTTTGAGGAAAGATATAAGGAGGTTTATGATGACAAAGCATATCATGCCAAGGGTTTGGATGCACCGGCGAGGTGGACGCCAACTCTCGGAGTGAGAAGAGGGCAATGCATGGTACCGAAGAGGCTAGCAAATAAGAGGAGGTGGAAGTGTCAACTTTGTATACTTACATTAGTCCGAAGAACTCATGCACTTATTATCGGTAACTCTAAATCTAATAAGGAGGTTCACAAAGAGACAAGTACCCCGAGGAGGAGTGTATGGGGGTTTGGTTATCCTTGCGCATCCTCGACTCATGGTACGTGAGTGTACTATAATATCCGATCCCTCCAAAGATTAGTGATCCCTCTAGTAGCTAGAGTTCTCAACTAGTTTTTTAGTTTTTGAAAATAAATACGGGTTGCCCAAAATACGACACCTATCACTAATAGGCTAGAGCGCTTGACACCAAAATTTCAAACATTACTCACAACAATACCTCAAAACTATTGAAAGTTAGTACTACAATTGAATAGCAACCTCAATTAACTACTTTAAGTCAAGACACAACTCAGTGCAACAAGCCAACTCTCTAAACATGATAAACATGAAAACTCAAGAGAGTTCCAGCAACAAACTAAACAAAAGCTCTTTAAAAAGATAAGCCTGAAAAATAAGAGCTAAACATGACAGCAGCTACGAAAAGATAAAGAACACACAACAAAAGAAAGATAAGCATGAAAATCCTATGATGTGTTCTAGTTTGAAGTGGAGCGTGTTTCTTTCCCACAAAGAAAGCTGGGTTCTAACTTGTTATGAACATCAAACAAAGATAAAGAAAAATAGAAAGGAAACTAAAGAGCGAGACGCTCCAATCATAGCACATAACGCATGAAGTGATAAAAATATAGTGAAATAAAGGACGGACTGATAATTGTTGATGAAGAAGGGGATCCAGGGCATCCCCACGCTTAGACACTTGAGTCTCCTTGGATATTTATTGGGTATGCATGGGGGCATCCCCAAGCTTGAATGTTCGACACTTCCGGATCTTCTTTCATCATCTTCCCTCGCACACTTGAAAACTCCCTTCATACATAACTCATCATAAGATGATTAGAGAGGTTAGTATCCTTAATAAAATAATTTTCCTCTATTGGAAATAAATATATTCATGAAGGGCTACTGTTTCTCAAGATTGCCAAAGAGTTTTTGCAAAGAAAAAGCTAGCGCAAGACTTGCAAAAGTGAGGAAAGGAAAAACGTGACAGAATCTGTGAAAAACAGACCAGCAGGTAGTAAATATATTTTTCGGGGTACTTCTGCAACTCAAATAAAAAAACTCAGAACAGATGCTTGAAAGCAAATTTTATAGAGCACTCTGTCAAAAAAATTCAGATCAAAAAGATGATCTGGTGATTTTAGGCGAATTTTTTCGTCCAAGGACAGAATCTGTTTTCTGGACAACACGTCACAACTTTTGAACTTTCTAGTGGCTAGACTTGGCACAAAGCTTGAAAATGAAGATACAAGGATGTTGCTAAGAAGTAACAATCATCAAGACCGCTAAAAACTGCAAGAAATAACTGAAAATAAAGATAAGAAGGGTTGTCACCCTAGAGCTCTTTCTTTATAGCCATAAAGATAGGCTTAAGATTTTAATGATGCTCTCGTAGGAATAAGAGTTGAAGAACAAAGGTAACGACCCGATTCACATAGAATTTGAGTCTCTGTGATCAAGTGCTAGTCCCTGGATCAATAGCTAACACACAAAGTGCAAGATGTAATATCAAGAATAAACCACATGTCATAGATATTACATTGAAGATCCAGTATTATAATAAAGCATACCTGCATAGCTCAAGGCTAGCTTACAAATAGAATACAACGAAAACTAATAAAGAGCTTCGTGGCGTCCATCAACTCCACCGGCACAGTTGAGTGTAGACATTGTAACCCTACATCGCATCACTTACTCGTCGTATAAATCCTTCAACACCGAAGGTTACAGCCCGACAACGGGTCAGTACATCTGATTTGTACGGCAAGTCACAAGAAAAAGGATATAACAGACCTATCGCTACATGCAAGGTAAGTCAAAGGAAGGCTTATGGTTTTACTTTGAAAAAGCTGATTTTTCCAAATCTACCTAAGTCAAAATTTTAGTTTATCTTACTACTTAAGGTTGAACTGGGCTACACCAGTTCCAACCCAAACCCTTTATTAAATCTTCCCCACTCAAGTTTTATTAAGGTCAAACATCTGTCAAGATCCTCCAATAACAGTAATGCCCAAGTTGCTCAAAGTTGTCCATAACCATGGACACGTCTAATCTTGATTAGTTTTTACTCTGCAGAGGTTAGTACACTTTTCCCGCTGGACTCAACCCGAAGATTGAGACGAAGTCTTTCAGAAGAGGTCACCAATACCCAATGGCAAGCCGGTACACCTATCATAATCTACATCTGCTAGCTTTGCACGGGAGAGGCTTCCTACAACGTACTCGACTAAGCCAGAGCCCATATGGCCAGCGGCTGTACATGGAAGCTACTGGTCACCAAGTATGTCTGATATTTTTGAGCCTAGATGGCGCCCACTTACGTTCAGGGGGTAGATACCATGACGTTCTTTATACCACCAATACCATCCATTAGGTGTACAACCTGGTCTCGCCTTAGATAAGGTACGAGCCCCCAGGAAGCACTCCCTGCCCTTCCAGAGGTGTATTCTAATTAAGGTTTGCTAGTCAAGTCATTAAATTCTCACATAGCTCAATGAAATATCAAACCAATCCCCGTCTACAAGCATAACAATATATAACAAGCACGTGTGTAACACCCTCGGTGTCATGTAACAGTAATCACTTTTGGCTAATGATAATTACTGTTGCTAATCTCACTTTCATCATCTTTGCATTTGATCACTCCAAAAACCCTTTTGGTTGTTATTAAAAATAATGTGATAAATAAACTTTCTCCAAAAAATGTGAAACTACTTTTATAAAATCACAAATATTCAGTGGACCAAATCCATATGGTTTTGGGAATTTATTAATTTATAGAAAATTTCAAACAATTCAAACAGTAGGTTAAAACCCTCACTTTAGGCATTTAATATTGAAAAGAAATATTTAATGAATTTCTTTTGCCTCCAAAACTTTTGTGGCATTGCTATATTATGCTATACTAATTTAGAGGAACGTAACATATTTTACAAAAATGCCTAAGCTAATAAAATAATACAGAAAAGGAAAATGAATACAGAAAAGATAAATAGCAAAGTGGCCCACTGGCTTGGTGCAGTGAGGGCACAGTGCAGCCCAAGTGGCCCACCTAGCCCACCCCGGGTCGTCTTCCTCACTGTTCCCCCTCCCCCGTGCGTGTCGCCTAGGCAGAGGTGCTCGACGATGATTGCCGTCGTGTCGCGCATCCGCAGCCCCTAGGGTTGGTGGAAGGGGTTAAGTGCTCGCCCCCAAGCCGCCAGGGTAAACCCTAGCTCCATATCGCCCCTCCACGCCTCGCCGTCGTCGCCGCAAAAGGAACCGCCGCCACGGTCGCCATTGACACGCGCACACGCGGCCACTGACCTCGACCCGCCTCGCCTTCGTGTCCATCGTGCGCGCAGTCGACGTCTCCCTCACCCCGAAGAAGAAGCCGTGCCCGGAGCACCTCTACGCTGGGAATCGGCGCCACCTTCGTCTTCGGCTCCGGCGTGATCCCGGCGCAATTCCGGCCGCCACAACTCGCCTTCGCGCAGGCTGCCCTCCTCGGCCGACTCCTGGTGAGCTTGGCCACCATTCCCAAGTGCTCGCACCCCCTCCCTCTTGCCGTAAACGCCGCCGCCATGGGAGCAGTAGCTCCTCTCCGCCGGTGGACGCGTCCCCGTGGCCGGACGCGCGCGTTTGACACCCCGATGGCACCGGTGCACGCCACGCCCACGCAAGCAACGATACGCTAGCGCACGCCCAAGGAACCCCTCCGTGGCGTCGACTTCGCCGTCGACCCGTACTGCTCCGCCGCCGCGCGCGACGCCATCGACGACTCCGTCCACTCCGCGACCTCCCGCCCGCCCAAGTCGATGCGCCGTGATCCCCTCCGTCGAACAAGCCCCTCCACGCCGCCTTCCGTGCGCCACAGCGATGGCAGCATCGAGCTCGCCGGAGCCCAGTCGCCGGCGAGGTCCTCCTTCCACTGACCCCTGGGCCCGCCACTTCAGGGGATTAGTTTAGCAACTAATCACCCAATGATAGTGGGCCAGCCCCCCCTTAATCCCCATGTTTAGTAATAAAAAGAGGCTAACCCCCCCCCCCCTCTGACTTACATGTGGGCCCTGGACTTTTTAATAAATAAAAACTAGTTAATCAGAACTTTTACACTGACATGTGGGGCCCACCTCTGATTAATCACTATTTAGTTAGGTTAATAGCTAATTAGAGTAATCTGTCACTGACATGTGGGCCACCCCCTGTTAATTAACTTAATTAAATTAATTTGTCTAGTATGTCACTTACCAGTGGGACCCACTGGTCAGTATTAAAATTAATATAAATAATATTGAATAAATAATAAAAGAAAATAGTAATTGATTTAAAAATAATTTAAAAATTGTTAAAACTTTAAAAAATCAATATCTTTTAAACCGTATATCAGCTGAAAATATTTTCTATATCAAAGTTGATCAGAAGAATATAGCGGTTAAGATTACGCTATCCGTATATCAACCACCCCCCCCCCTCTAACATACCGAACATCGAACCGTCCCCCTCCGGACAGTCTGTTCGATGATTTGTCCGGTACTGTCAAAGTATCCGGATGAATTTATTCTCAACACGAAAGTTGTTCGAAATGTTTCAACTAGCACGGTTACACCATCCACACGTTTGTCGGATGTCCACGACACCTCCGGCATGATCCCTTCCCCCCTCCGGACACCCTGTCCGATAATCACCCGGAGCTGGTGTTTCATCCCCGGATGAATTCCCGCTCCGAGCAACGTGCATTGCACTACGTTAGAACACCGTTAACTTTGCATATGTCATGCCATGCATCTGTTTCTTATGTTTACTTTGTATTTACTGTTTCTCCCCCCTTATTCTCCGGTAGACTCCGTTGCTGCCGCCGACTATACCGTTCCCGAGTACGACTACTTCGTCGACGACCGTACCCCTACCGTCGAGCTACCAGGCAAGCAGAGCCATTCTCTTCCCCAGATATCGCCTACCTTTTCCGTACTTTCTTGCACTAGGCATTGTTAATGCTGCTGCTACGATTTCAATCCTATTCAATTGCATACCTGTTTTTGTCGCCCTTGATGCACCTCCTTTATCCTATGCTGCCTATTATAATTATGCATTATTTAGAAGTGAGCCCTGCGCATTGTTAGCTAGGATTAGATAGCGGGCCGTGACCACTCAGGGGAGTGAACACGGATACAATATATACAACTGCACAGGTACGGTACAATGCAGACACCGCCTAAGGCCCCCTAGCTCGGCTCTACCGAGCCACCTTAAAGTGTGAGCTATCAAGGAGTCATCCTTGTACTCCACTCGTTGATGACTCTGTATAGCCGCTCTAGGTACCTGAGCATGGTTGTCCTTAAGGTAAGAAGTCGGGCGACCCAATGGTGCCCGCGAGCGGTATTGCGTCGGGAACGACAGGGAGGGTATGACCGACGTTACTTGCATGCTTGGACCCTGCTCGTATCTCGCGAGAGTTACCAAACCACGAAAAAGTCGAGCTCAACGAAGAGCACACGCGAGACAAGGTAAGGAGATGGTTCACCTTGTCGGTAACCGCGCGCTTTGACGGGACGACAGGGCAGGCCCGATGTTACCGGTGGGCCTTGTTGTTGTTCGTTGTCCGTTGTGTTGTTAGTCAGACAGCGATAACGGTTGTCTACGAGATAATATTAAAATGCTAAATGGTTCGGGGGATGACTTGAGAGACCCGTTGGTCTGTACGCACTACCTTCACGTGGGATAAGGAGTTATGGGATCCCCTGCGTCGTAGTTTGTCCGAAAGCTCTTCAGACGTCAGCAGTACTGCGGCCTGATCGCCGGGAAGCCGTGTTGTCTTATTTATTGCAGCAGGTGTGTTTGGGTTTGCTTTTTCTTCACTGGACAGACTCGCACCGTGCAGGAGCGTGCAAGGGTGAGGGACCTACACCCCTTGGCGCATAGGATATAGTCCGGCGGATGGCCTCTCTGCTGAGCCTAGGATGGGCTGCGATGTTTCGGATAGCCTCGGTGGGGCATTCCCTAACAAGGTGTACACCACCCTGGAGATCCGAGCGTGCAGGCTGAACAGTAGTGCACCCCTGCAGGGAGTTTAATCTATTCGAATAGTCATGTCCACGGTAACAGGACGCTTTATGCTGAAGTTGGATCTTACCACTACAAACTATTACTATTAAACTTTATGTTTCCGGGTTTTCTTCCTCGCAAGGAAGTCCAGGAGGGGAACTCGGAGGCATTATTATTATCAATTATTACAACTTACTATTATACAATGTTGCAGCAACTTCTGCTTCATTGTTACTTTATGCTTTATATAAACTATTGGTTGTTTCTCTTCTCATGCTGCAAGACATTGTCAGAAGAGTCTAGTCTTTGATAGGCCTAGCTTCTTACCCTTATTCTTATTTCTATCTTGCAGTCCACTATATACAGCCTCCCCTTTCCATTTGATACAAATGCATAGATGCTTAGTATTGGACGTAAGACTCGCGGGTATGCTAGATACTCACCTTTGCTTTATTTCCCCTTTATGTTTTGCCTGATCGGCCGCTGTAGTCGACGTTGGAGCCCAGGAGCAGGAGTATCCCGGAGGCGGATACTACTACGTCGAGACCCCTGCTGACCAGGACCAGGAGTAGTTTCGGAGGCTCCCAGGCAGGAGGCCTTGCCTTTTCGATCTGTATCTCTGATGTTATTTGTGCTAGCCTTCTTAAGGAAAAACTTGACTAACTATGTCTGTACTCAGATATTATGGCTTGCATAACTTATGTATTCGGGTCCGTGTGACCCCTTATCTTGTAACATATTGGTTTATCCTTTTGTGTTTAGTGTTGTGCTGTGATATTCTCACCGTGGCACCCTAATGTCAGCCGTGTACCCTGCGTGTATGATTACTGTACATGGATTGATTTTGGGGGGTGTCACAAGTTGGTATCAGAGCCGACTGCCTGTAGGAAGCCACCCAACCACTACCTGGTCGAAGTTGAGTCTAGACTTTGAAAAACTATTTTGCTAACTTAATGTTTGGCTTACGGGCCCACATCGATGTCACTACGTGTGATATCTATGGTATTAGGATCCTTTTCTCCGTACCTATGCTCTGCGAATCTGCTCTCTTATCCTTGCTGGTAAGTTTTACAAACTCTGACATTAGGATCACGTTCTCTTGATTCCATCCGGCGTTTTGGTGCTTCCCCATTGATTGAGTCGTGTCGCAGGAGTTCTACCCCAGGTCCCGGACTGCGGATCCCATTCTCATTCTGGGCAGGCCGCGCGTCCTCTGGCATTAACTCCTGTGGCCAACAATTTTCTTACAGCGTGATTGACATAGTGGAATCTACGTCGCGTCGTGTAATCCTTACCGCGGTCTGCGCGCCGCCTAGTGTGTCCTTTTTCCTTAATTTCTACGATGTTACGCTGCCCGATTTTCGATTGATTCTATGTATGGATGTGTATGTCTTATATGACTACTCCTATATATCCACGCCTCCTCTTTGTTGTCACTTTACCTCTTACTCGTTTCCGGCATCTCGTTAAAATGTTCATCGCTGAAATACCCCTGTTAAATTCTAGCAGGATGGCTGGTCGTGGTGGTCGTGGTCGTGGTCGTGGTGCCAACGATCCACCTCCGCCGCCGGACTACATGGTCGCGATGATGCAGCAGTTTCAGATGAACCAGGTGTTTATGCAAGGAGTCATAGATCAGCTCCAGAACCAGAATCAGAACCAGAACCAGCACCAGAACCAACCTCCTGTGGTTACTCTGCGGGCTTTCATGCATCTCAATCCCCCTCTCTTCCACCAACCTGAACAGCCACTGGATGCCGATGATTGGCTCCGTGACATCAACCGTCAGTTGGAGTTCGCTAATGTGAGCGCTGCTGATTACGTCAACTTCGCGTCCTATTTCCGGCATGGCCCCGCTGCTCAGTGGTGGGACACTTACAAGGGCTCGCTAGTTGAAGGGTCTGTCGTCACCTGGAATGACTTCAAGACTGCCTTCCGTGCTCGTTATGTCCCCCAGGAGATTATGAACCGTATGAAGGCCGAGTTCCGCAACCTTGTTCAGGGCAACAATACTGTCAAGGCATATCAGAGGGAATTCCTCCGCCTCTCCCTCTATGCTGCAAGTGACCTCCCAAATGATGCAAGTAGGCAAGAGAAGTTCTGTGATGGGCTCAACCCAGATCTCCAGCTTGCACTGGCTTTGCACGTCTTCCCCGACTTCTCCACCATGGTGAACCATACTATCACTCTTGAGACCGCTCAGCTTAAGTTCGGTGGTTCACCGAAGCGCCCCCGTGATGCTGTCTCATCTTCGGGCACAGCATAGATGCAACGCGTTTGGCTTCCACATAGTGTGTTTCGTCCAACTGCCCCTGCACAAGGGCCGTCGTATGTTGCCCCCCGTCTGCCTCCGCCCCCGCCGAGACAGCCGAAGACCGAGACTGCACCCCTCCGTCCTCAAGACGGCCTATGTTTAAAGTGCCGTCAGCCAGGCCATATTTCCAGAGACTGCCCTCAGCGACAGAATCAACTGGTAGTTCACCCTGATGCCCACGGAAATGGCTGTGGCAACAATGGGACCCTCAACTATAATACTGGGTCAAATACTCATGCTCGTGGTCATGCTTACAGCATTGATGTTGAAGCAGCTCATGCACAGCCCGCTACAGTGATGGGTACTCTCCTCGTTAAATCAAGACCTGCTATTCTTTTATTTGATACAGGAGCATCGCATTCATTTATGTCTGGAGCATTTTCATCTAAGCATGGCATATACCACGAAAAGATGCATACCCCCTTAATAGTCCGGACTCCCGGTACCCAGTGTCGTGTTGACATGGTTGCACCTAACCTCACTGTCGAGATCGAAGGATTTGAGTTCATGGTTTCTCCACACATTCTGAAAACCTCCACAATCGACCTTATCCTTGGCATGGATTGGCTGAAAACCCACGATGCCGCACTTTATTGTGGCACCAAGGTCATCCAACTTTTTCATCCTTCTGGCGCGATTTTGAGTCATAGTGCCATTGTGTCGATGAATGCCGAAACTCGTATATATGCTCTGAATGCCTTGAATGTCGTACCTCTCGAAGGGATTGAGAAAGTCCCAATCGTTTGTGATTTTACCGACGTATTCCCAGAAGAACTGTCGGGGATACCCCCGATTAGGGAAGTTGAATTCGTCATCGACTTGAAGCCTGGCACCGTCCCTATTGCCAAGCGTCCATATAAGATGCCACCTCACCACCTCCTCGAATTGAAGAAGGAGATCGACACGGCCCTCGAGAAAGGCGTCATCCGTCCTAGTTCCTCTGCTTGGGGAGCACCTTTGCTCTTTGTCAAGAAGAGTGATGGAACGAACCGTTTGGTCCAAGATTACCGACCTATCAACCAGGCCACGATACAGAAAAAGTACCCCCTCCCTCGGATAAATGATCTCTATGATCAACTTGCTGGATCCACGGTGTTTTAAAAACTCGACTTAAGGTTGGGTTACCATTAGATCCGGGTCCGTGATGAGGACATCCCGAAGACCGCATTCATTACTCGCTATGGTTCATACGAGTACACTGTCATGTCCTTTGGCTTGACGAATGCCCCAGCCACCTTCTCCAGGTTGATGAACTATATATTCATGGAATACCTCGACAATTTTGTCGTGGTTTATCTGGATGATATATGGATTTACTCCAAGACCGATGCAGAACATGTTGAACATCTTCGCCTTGTGCTGGAAAAGCTTCAAGAACACAAACTCTATGCTAAGTACTCTAAGTGTGAATTCTGGCTTCCCGAAGTAACCTACCTTGGTCATGTGATTTCCAAGGATGGCGTTTCCGTCAACCCCGAACGTATCCAGGATATTCTTGACTCGACTCCGCCCAGGACCGTCAAGCAAGTCAGAAGTTTCCTCGGCCTTGCCAGCTATTGCCGCCGTTTTGTTGAGAATTTCTCCAATATTGCCAAGCCTTTGACTAATATGCTTCACAAAGGCGTCAAGTTTGAGTGGACTGATAAATGCCAAGAAAGTTTTCAAGCTCTGAAGGAAAATCTCACTTTACCCCCGGTGCTTTCCCCTCCTGATACTCAGAAGGACTTCGTGATTTATTGCGATGCGTCTCGTCAAGGATTAGGCTGTGTCCTAATGCAAGAGCGCAAAGTGATTGCTTATGGCTCTCGTCAGTTGCGTGCTCACGAAGATAAGTATCCAACTCATGATCTCGAATTGGCAGCGGTAATTTATGCATTGAAGTTGTGGCGACATTACCTCGTTGGTAACCGTTGCGAGATCTACACTGACCACCAAAGCCTGAAGTACCTGTTTACTCAGCCCGACCTGAATCTCCGCCAACATAGATGGCTCGAGACAATAGCCGACTACAACATGGGAATTTCTTACACCCCTGTCAAAGCTAATGTGGTGGCCGATGCCTTAAGCCGCAAAGCCTACTGTTCTGAACTTGAAGTCCAGATAGAGCATCCACTTCTGTATGAAGAGCTCCGCAAGTTGAACCTTGAAATTGTTCCGCAGGGACATGTGAATAACCTGGTTGTTGAGCCGGACCTCAACAGCACCATCAAGTGGATACAGACATGTGACTCTGATGTCGAGAAGATCAAGAATTATATCGCTAGAGGAAATCCATCATGCTTCACTATTGCTGATGATGGTACGTTGTATTTCAAGAATCGTTTAGTGGTCCCTAGGAGTAAGCCCAATCTAATCTTGACCCCACGCGTCATGAAAGAAGCTCATGATACTCCTTTGTCGATTCACCCTGGTAGTACCAAGATGTACCAAGACCTTCGTCAGCGGTACTGGTGGTCTAACATGAAGCAAGACATCGCTCGATAAGCAGAACATCAAAGACCTGATGGAACTCTGCAAGCACTTTCTATTCCTGAATGGAAGTGGGACAAGATCGAGATGGACTTCTTCACTGGTTTTCCGAGATCGCAGAAAGGCCACGATGGTATCTTTGTCGTCATCGACCGCTTCTCCAAGGTTGCCCACTTTCTGCCAGTCAAGGAGACGATCTCTACTAGTCAGTTAGCAGACTTGTATGTTTCCATAATTGTGTCCCTCCATGGCATTCCGTTGGAGATCAGTTCCGACCGAGGCAGCCTTTTCACCTCAAAGTTCTGGGATAGTTTCCAAGCAACTATGGGCACTCACCTAAATTTCAGCACCGCTTATCACCCCCAGACCCAAGGACAAGTCGAACGAGTAAACCAAGTGCTTGAGGAAATGCTTCGAGCTTGTGTCATCTCATTCGGTAAGAAATGGGAGGAATCTCTTCCATTTGCTGAATTCTCGTACAAAAATAGCTATTAGGCTAGTCTGAAGATGGCACCCTTTGAAGTTCTCTATGGACGTAAGTGTCGAACCCCTCTGAATTGGTCAGAAACTGGAGAACGAACTCTCATTGGTCCGGACATCATACAACATGTTGAAGATTAGGTTCGCGTTATTCGTGAACACTTGAAAGCTGCTCAGTCCCGTCAGAAGAGCAACTATGATCGCAAGCACAAAGAAATGGTCTATCAACCTGGCGAATACGCGTACCTCTGTGTCACTCCGATGAGATGTACTCATCGTTTCGGAATCAAAGGCAAATTAGCTCCTCCCTACATTGGCCCGTTCCGTATCCTATCCAGGAGTGGACCCGTGGCATACCGGTTGGAATTGCCGCCGAAGCTCTCTCAAGTCCACGATGTATTCCACGTGTCCCAAATCCGACGGCGCTTCAAGGACCCTATTCGAGAAGTGGAACATGACATGATTGAGCTGCAACAGGACTTGACTTATCAAGAACATCCGAGCCGCATTCTTGATCAGTCTGAACGTCAAACCCGCAACAAGACGGTCAAGTTCCTCAAAGTTCAGTGGTCGAATCACTCTGAAGATGAGGCCACCTAGGAACGCGAAGATCGTCTTCGCGATGAATACCCGATCTTTTCCCCTCTACCGTTTAAATTCTCGGGATGAGAATTCTTGTAGTGGGGGAGATTTGTAACACCCTCGGTGTCATGTAACAGTAATCACTTTTGGCTAATGATAATTATTGTTGCTAATCTCACTTTTATCATCTTTGCATTTGATCACTCCAAAAACCCTTTTGGTTGTTATTAAAAATAATGTGATAAATAAAATTTCTCCAAAAATTGTGAAACTAATTTTATAAAATCACAAATATTCAGTGGACCAAATCCATATGGTTTTGGGAATTTATTAAGTTATAGAAAATTTCAAACAATTCAAACAGTAGGTTAAAACCCTCACTTTAGGCATTTAATATTTAAAAAAAATATCTAATGAATTTCTTTTGCCTCCAAACCTTTTGTGGCACTGCTATATTGTGCTATACTAATTTAGAGGCACCTAACATATTTTACAAAAATGCCTAAGCTAATAAAATAATACAGAAGAGGAAAAGAAATACAGAAAAGATAAATAGCAAAGAGACCCACTGGCTTGGTGCAGTGAGTGCACAGTGCAGCCCAAGTGGCCCACCTAGCCCACCCCGGGTCGTCTTCCTCACTGTTCCCCCTCCCCCGTGCGTGTCGCCTAGGCAGAGGTGCTCGACGGCGATTGTCGCCGTGTCGCGCATCCGCATCCCCTAGGGTTTGTGGAAGGGGTTAAGTGCTCGCCCCCGAGCCGCCAGGGAAAACTCTAGCTCCATCTCGCCCCTCCACGCCTTGCCGTCGTCGCCGCAAAAGGAACCGCCGCCACGGTCGCCATTGACACGCGCACACGCGGCCACTGACCTCGACCCACCTCGCCTTCGTGTCCATCGTGCGCGCGGTCGACGTCTCCCTCACCCCGAAGAAGAAGCCGTGCCCGGAGCACCTCTACGCTACGAATCGGCGCCACCTTCTTCTTCGGCTCCGGCGTGATCCCGCCGTAATTCCGGCCGCCACAACTCGCCTTCGCGCAGGCTGCCCTCCTTGACCGACTCCTGCTGAGCTTGGCCACCATTCCCAAGTGCTCGCACCCCCTCCTGCTTGCCGTAAACGCCGCCGCCATGGGAGCAGTAGCTCCTCGCCGCCGGTGGACGCGTCCCCGTGGCCGGACGCGCGTGTTTGACACTCGGATGGCACCGTTGCACGCCACGCCCACGTACGCAACGATACGCTAGCGCACGCCCAAGGAACCCGTCCGTGGAGTCGACTTCTCCGTCGACCCGTACTGCTCCGCCGCCGCGGGCGACGCCATCGACGACTCCGTCCACTCCGCGACCTCCCGCCCGTCACAGTCGATGCGCTGTGATCCCCTCCGTCGAACAAGCCCCTCCACGCCGCCTTCCGTGCGCCACGGCGATGGCAGCATCGAGCTCGCCGGAGCCCAGTCGTCGGCGAGGTTCGCCTGCCACTGACCCTTGGGCCCGCCACTTCAGGGGATTAGTTTAGCAACTAATCACCCAATGACACTGGGCCAGCCCTCCCCCCCCTTAATCCATTTGTTTAGTAATAAACAGAGGCTAAACCATCCTCTGACTTACATGTGGGCCCTGGCCTTTTTAATAAATAAAAACTAGTTAATTAGAACTGTTACACTGACATGTGGGGCCCACCTCTGATTAATCACTATTTAGTTAACTTAATAGCTAATTAGAGTAATCTGTCACTGACATGTGGGCCACCCCTTGTTAATTATCTTAATTAAATTAAAAATTTTAATATGTCACTGACCAGTGGGACCCACTGGTCAGTATTAAAATTAATATACATAATATTGAATAAATAATAAAAGAAAATAGTAATTGATTTAAAAATGATTTAAAAATGGTTAAAACTTTAAAAAATCAATATCTTTTAAACCGTATATCAGATGAAAATATTTTCTATATCAAAGTTGATCAGAAAAATATAGCGGTTAAGATTACGCTATCCGTATGTCAACCACCCCCCTCTAACATACCGAACATCGAACCATCCCCCTCCGGACCGTCTGTCCGATGATTTGTCCGGTACTGTCAAAGTATCCGGATGAATTTATTCTGAACACGAAAGTTGTTCGGAATGTTTCAACTAGCACGGTTACACCATCCACACGTTTGTTGGATGTCCATGACACCTCCGGCATGATCCCTTCCCCCCCTCCGGACACCTTGTCCGGTAATCACCCGGAGCTGGTATTTCATCCCGGGATGAATTCCCGCTCCGAGCAACGTGCATTGCACTGCGATAGAAAACCGTTAACTTTGCATATGTCATGTCATGCATCTTTTTTTTATGTTTACTTTGTATTTACTATTTCTCCCCCCCCCCCTTATTCTCCGGTAGACCCCGTTGCTGCCGCCAACTACACCGTTGCCGAGTACGACTACTTCGTCAACGACCGTACCCCTACCGTCGAGCTACCAGGCAAGCAGAGCCATTCTCTTCCCCAGATATCGCCTACCTTTTCCGTACTTTCTTGCACTAGGCATTGTTACTGCTGCTGCTACGATTTCAATCCTATTCAATTGCATAGCCTATTTTTTCGCCCTTGATGTACCTCCTTTATCCTATGCTGCCTATTATAATTATGCATTATTCAGAAGTGAGCGCTGCGCATTGTTAGCTACGATTAGATAGAGGGTCGTGAACACTTAGGGGAGTGAACACGGATACAATATATACAACTGCACAGGTACGGTACAATGCAGACACCGCCTAAGGCCCCCTAGCTCGGCTCTGCCGAGCCACCTTCAAGTGTGAGCTATCTGAGCACGGATACAATGATGACTCTGTATAGCCGCTCTAGGTACCTGAGCACGGTTGTCCTTAAGGTAAGAAGTCGGGCGACCCAACGGTGCCCGCGAGCGGTATTGCGTCGGGAACGACAGGGAGGGTACGACCGACGTTACTGGCGTGCTTGGCCCCTGCTCTTATCTCGCGAGAGTTACCAAACCACGAAAAAGTCAAGCTCTACCAAGATCACACGCGAGACAAGGTAAGGAGATGGTTCACCTTGTCGGTAACCGCGCGCTTTGACGGGACGACAGGGCAGGCCCCGACGTTACCGATGGGCCTTGTTGTTGTTCGTTGTCCGTTGTGTTGTTAGTCAGACAGCGATAACGGTTGTCTGTGAGATAATATTAAAATGGTAAATGGTTCGGCGGATGATTTGAGAGACCCGTTGGTCTTTACGCACTACCTTCACGTGGGATAAGGAGTTATGGGCTCCCCTACATCGTAGTTTGTCCGAAAGCTCTTCAAACGTCAGCTGTACTGCGGCCTGATTGCCGGGAAGCCGTGTTGTCTTATTTGCTGCAGCAGGTGTGTTTGGATTTTCTTTTGCTTCACCGGCCAGACTCTCACCATGCAGGAGCGTGCAAGGGTGAGGGACCTAGACCCCTTGGCGCATAGGATATAGTCCGGCGGATGGCCTCTCTGCTGAGCCTAGGATGGGCTGCGATGTGTCGGATAGCCTCCATGGGGCATTCCCTAACAAGGTGTACGCCACCCTGGAGATCAGAATGTGCAGGCTGAACAGTAGTGCACCCCTTGTGACGCCCACAAAATCAGACCGTGTACAGTAATCATACACACAGGGTACACGACTGAGATTAGGGTGCCACGGTGATAATATCACAGCACAACACTAAACACAAAAGGATAAACAATTATATTACAATAGAGGGGGTCACACGGACCCGAATATATATAAGTCATACAAGCCATAATATCTGAGTACAGACATAGTTAGTCAAGTTTTGCCTTAAGAATGCTAGCACAAATCACATCAGAGATACAGATCGAAAAGGCGAGGCCTCCTGCCTGGGATCCACCGAACTACTCCTGGTCGACGGGGAACTCGACGTCGTAGTAGGCGCCTCCGGGGTACTCCTGCTCCTGGGCTCCAACGTCGGCTGCAGCGGCCGATCAGGAAAAACAGTAAAGGAAATAAAGCAGGTGAGTATCTAGTATACCCGCGAGTCTTACATCCGCTACTAAGCTTTATGCATTGTATCAACGGAAAGAAGAGGCTGTATATAGTGGACTGAAAGACAGAAATCCAGAGCAAGGGTAAGAAGCTAGGCCTAACGAAGACTAGCATCTTCCGACGATGTCTTGCAGCATGAGGTAAGAATCAGCCAACAGTTTATATAAAGCATAAAGTAACAATGAAGCAGAAGTTGCTGCAACATTGAATAATAATAAGTTGTAATAATTAACAATGCCTTCGATTTCACCTCCTCGACATCCCCGCGAGGAAGACAACCCGGAACCATACAGTTTAATATTAATAGTTTCTAGTGGTAAGATCCAGCTTCAGCATAAAGCGTCCTGTTACCGTGGACACGGCTATTCGAATAGATTAATCTTCCCTGCAGGGGTGCACTTGTGTTACGCTACACGCACGGATCTCCATGGTGGCGGGAACCTTGTTAGGGAACGCTCCACCGAGGCTATCCGACACTTCATAGCCCATCTTTCAAACTCAACAGAGAGGTCATCCGCCGGACTATATCCTATGTACGTGGGGCTTTGGACCCTAACCCCGACGTACTCCTGCACGGTGCGAGGCTGGCCGGTGAAGTTAAATCAAAGCAAATACAAACCACACTGCCGCGGCAAATAAGACAACACCACTTCCCGGCGCAAGCCGCGGTACTGCTGACGTCTGAAGAGTCCTCGGACGACACTAAGAAGCGGAGGAGCCCATAACTCGTAGTTCCCACGGGTAGGTAGTGCGTACATGGCATATAGCCAACTCAAGACATTCACTGAACCATTTAGCATTTTAATTATCCTGCGTGACAACCGTTATCGTTGCCTCGACTTAACTGACCCGTGGACAACGACAGCAGCCAGGACCACCAGTACATCGGTGCCTGCCCTGTCGTCCCACCAAGTCACTGCGGTTACCAACAAGGTGAACCGTCTCCTTACCTTGTCTCGCATGTGCTCCCGGGGAAGCTCGACTTTCGTAGTTTGGTAACTCTCGCGGCCAACGATCAGGGGCCAAGCACACCGGTACACTGGTCGTACCCTCCCTGTCGTCCCGTCGCAATACCTCTCGCGGGAACCGTTGGGTCGCCCGACTTCTTACCTGAAGGACAACCGTTTACAGGACCCTATGGCGGCAAGACAAAGTCAGCCTCGAGTGGAGTACAAGGATTACTCCTTGATAGCTCACACTTGAGGTGACTAGGCATAACCCAGATAGGGGCCTTAGACGGTGTCTGCATTGTACCGTACCTGTGCAGATATAATATTTGTATCCGCGTTCACTCCCCTGAGTGATCACGGCCCTCTACCTAATCCTAGCTAACAATGCGCAGGGCTCACTGCTGAATAATGCATAATAATAATAATAATAGGCAGCATAGGATAAAGGAAGGCACATCAAGGGGCGACAAAATCAGGATATGCAATTGAATAGGATTATAATCGTAGCAGCAGCAGTAACAATGCCTAGTGCAAGAAATGTACGGAAAGATAGGCGATATCTGGGGAAGAGAATGGCTCTGCTTGCCTGGAAGCTCGACGGTAGCGGTACGGTCGTCGACGAAGTAGTCGTACTCGGCAACGGTGTAGTCGACGGCAGCAGCGGGGTCTACCGGAGATTAAGGGGGGAAGAAACAATAAATACACAACAATAATAGCAATACAAATGCAAGACATAACAAATGATTTGTAAACGAGGTTCTAACGCAGTACGATGCATGATACTCGGAGCGGGGATTCATCCGGGGATGAAATACCGGCTCCGGGTGATTATCGGACAAGGTGTCCGGAGGGGGGAGATATCATGCCGGAGGTGTCATGGACATCTGACACATGTGTGGGTGGTGTATCCGGGTTCGTTGATCTATTCCGAACAACTTTCATGTTCACAACAAATTCATCCGGAAAGTTTATCGGTATCGGGCAATCTATCGGACAGTGCCACCGGAGGGGGGGGAACAGTTCGATGATCGGTATGTTAGAGGGGTGTGGTGAGGATATGGGTATCGTATCGGTAATCGTTGATCCGTTCTGAGTAACTTTCGTATACAAAGTATTTTGATCCGGGCAATTTTTATCGGTACCGGGAATTATCGACAGACAGCCCGAAGGGGGGAATGTCGATGTTCGGTACGTTAGAGGGGGGGTGGTAGACATAAGGATAGCGTATCCATATTCGTTATATTTTTCTAATCAATTTTCATGTATAAAGTTTTTGAATCCGAGTTACGGTTTAAAAGTTATTGAATTTCAAAGTTTTAAATCATTTAAATGATTTTCTGAATTTCTTTTATTATGTATTAAACATTATCCAAAACATTATCCAAAACAGTGCCTGACATGTGGGACCCACATGTCAGCCTCTGTTTATTTATAAAACATTTTATTAAATTTTAATTATCCCTGGACCCACATGTCATACTCACTGGAATTTTATAAAACATTTAATTTAATTAATCTGGCACATGGGCCCACATGTCATACTCTAGACTTTTATAATATCCATTTTATTAAATCAAATAACAGTGGGGCCCAGGTGTAAGTGACACATGTTTTAATTAACAGTTATTTTTATTTAAACAATTGCATGGGTCCACATGTCATACACACATGGGGGTTATCTCTGTTTAATTTTAATTAACATGGGATTAGTGGCAAATCAGGGGGGTTATCCCTAACCAAATCTGGCCGGCCCCACTGGGCAGTGGGCAAGCCCACTGGAGGTTAGCCCAGCCGGGCTCACGCCGGCGACAGGGGCACGACGGCGCGACCAACTGGGTGCCTCCGGCGGCCATTCGAGCGGCGGAGTGTGGGGATCGAATGGGGGTCGTGTCGCGCATCTACTGGGGACCCGACGGACAACGGGGTTGACCCAAACGGTGGTGGCGGCGAGGCCAGACGGCAGCCGGAGCATGGCTTAGCGGGGCGGACATTCCGGTGCACCAAATTGAACATGGAGAGGGGGGGAATGCAAAGGCGCTCACAGTGGAGCTCGTAGGCGTGGAACGGAGGCGCGAGGCGGTCTGGATGCGACGAATTCGTCGCCGGAGGCCAGCGACCGTGGCGGAGGTAAACGCGGCGACGACGAGCACCCGAGGCGTTCGAGCTCGATTCGTTGCGCGGGGCGGCGTGGAAGACGACGAAGAAGCCACCAGACACACTGGCTCGGGCTGGGAGCCGCTGGGGCCGCGCGAGCTCGCGAGCTCATGGCCATGGCGGCTCGGGTGAGCTCGCCAGGGAGAGAGAGGGAGGCTTGAGGAGACAGAGGGGAATGGCGCTAGGGTTCAAGAGGGGGGTTGCGGGTTCTTATCCACGGAGGCGTGGGGGGGGCAGGTGAGATGGGGAGAGGGAGCAGGTGAGAGGGGGGCCGGCGTCCTGCTCCCCGGCCATGGCGCGTCGGGGTGGGGGAGAGGTTAGGTGGGGATGAGACAGGGGAGGGGAGAGAAGAGAGGGGGGGGTTGGGCCTGGTGGGTTGTCGCCCCAGGCGTTAGATTAGGGTTTTGTTATTTTTTTTGTGTGTTTTCCCCTTTTTGTTTTGTTTTCTGTTAGTTCTGTTTGTAATTAGTTTAATGTCCTTTATGTTTTTATACCACATAAAATTGGTTCCAAAATTATGGTTGCATCATAGTTAAGTGCCACAAAAAGTTTGGGCATTAATAAAAATCATTTAAATATTTTTATTTATGTTGAAAGGCTTTTTGGCATTGTTTTTTCTACTGTTATCACTTAATTGCAGTATTTAAATATCTTAATAAATTCATACTCCAATATTTATAAGACCTACTGATTTTTAGGCATTTAATAAAATTGGTCTCACCATTTTTTTAGTGCATCTAAAATTTCTACTTGTTAATTATATTTACCATGGCAATTCAATAATTCCCAAGTAAATATTTTTATTCCATATTACTATACCATTTTTAACAAAACAACCACTGCTATACTATCATCACCTAATATTGCTAGGCAATTTAATTAATATGTTTCATTATTTTGGTTCAACTAAGATTTCCATTTTTATATGAACTTTCAAAATAATTTTTGATGACACCACAAGATTGGTTTCACAATCAACATAGACTTGTGATTATTCAAATGGTTAGTTGGATTTGGTTTAACCATGGTCAAGTAGATTGACCTGCATCCACAACTCTTGGAGCAAAGTTTTATCATCCACTTTTATTTGAAAATTTTAACAGGGTGAGAATCTGACAGAGCTATGATCAAAGGTGATCATGGCTTGATCATCAACAGTAATGATCACTAACAGTGGAATCACTGTAGTGATTACTGTAATGGATCTGAGGGTGTTACAAATCTCCACCACTACAAAGAATTCTCGTCCCGAGAATTAAAAGTAGTGTAAGGGGTAGAGTTTCGGTATCGTGTTCTAACAAATCTTCTTGGTTCTTGTTGTCCTACTCGAAGAAATTAATCCTTCACGTTGAGGCCTTCACTGCTCCGCATCGGTGCATCTCGATGGGTTTTCATCCTTTCGTCGGGGGCTTCATCGTACTTACAAACAGGTTAAGAGATAAAGCTTAAGGGGGTAGGATCGATACAAGGTTAACCAACTGGGGTTGTTCAAGGGTATGGGGTACAAAGTCCTTTCGAGCTTAATCTCAGGGAGGTACATCGTGAGAAGTTTTAAGCGGGTAGGCACGCATTCGATGCCGATGACGAAAGATGGGAAAAGGGGCCCCGATCATCAGACACAAGCACTGAGTCTGATATCGGACGGAATATCACAAGGTAAGGGACAAGAGTCAGGTTTCGGTCCTGTGGAACTGTGGGTATGGGCCCACATAGAACCAGGGTGGTGACATTCAATGCGATCAAGTTGGAAGGTATGACGGAGAACAACTTGTTAACTATGTCGGCAACAACATCAGTGCCAAGGGCGAGGGACGAAGAGAACCATTTTCCTGCTCGTTAAGACGAGCCGGACCAATTGGCAAAGTTCTCGTCCATCGGTGGTCACCGAAAAGTCATCAACAATCGTAACTGGTTGTACAGACAATGTAGCACACCAAGGTGTTTACATAAGCAGGAAATTTCACTGCTCAGATAATTTATATTAAAAGAAAGATTAAACAGACCAATGGAAAGGAAAAGGTGTTTGTCTAATTAAACAGACAATTGGAAGGGAAAAGTGATGATACACAAGTATCACGTGTATAACCTTCCCAAGGGAAAGTAGAGCACGATATATATGATCAAGTTGTATTGGCAGAGAGTCAAGGGGGTTGTCGATGATAACACAAAGCATCGAGGGGCAAGGATGGTATTTCACACAATGAATCCAATCGACACATGGAAGAACCCACGTAAGCCTAGTCGGATAATAATCCACCAAAGGTCGGGTGGTTCGCAAGGAATCTGATGTGAATATCGGTACTCAACCAGAAGGAGAAGGAATGCAAAGGCATCGGGTGATAGAAGCATCGAATTAATTTTATGCTTAAGTACAAAGGAAATTGTGATTTCCAGATCGGGAGGTGGATGCAATTATCCACACGGACTTATCGGTGGCAGGGGATTGCAAAGGCGATGAACACGCATGTTCTCGGGAATTGATCAGAGAGTAATCGTCGGGATCTTCAGGTGAATCAGGCGATCATCGGGAAGACAGTGCTCTCCGGGAGGAAGGAAGTACGTGAACCTAAGTCAAAGTTATTAAAACTTTACCAGCAAGGATAAGAGAGCAGAGTCCCAGAGCATAGGTACGGAGAAAAAGATCCTAATACCATAGATATCACACGTAGTGACATCTATGTGGGCCCGTAAGCCAAACATTAAGTTAGCAAGTAGTTTTTCAAATACTAGACTCGACTTCGACCAAGGAGTGGTTAGGGGCTTCCTACAGGCAGTCGGCTCTGATACCAACTTGTGACGCCCCCAAAATCAGACCGTGTACAGTAATCATACACACAGGGTACATGACTGAGATTAGGGTGCCACGGTGATAATATCACAGCACAACACTAAACACAAAAGGATAAACAATTATATTACAATAGAGGGGGTCACGCGGACCCGAATATATATAAGTCATACAAGCCATAATATCTGAGTACAGACATAGTTAGTCAAATTTTGCCTTAAGAAGGCTAGCACAAATCACATCAGAGATACAGATCGACAAGGCGAGGCCTCCTGCCTGGGATCCACCGAACTACTCCTGGTCGACGGGGAACTCGACGTCGTAGTAGGCGCCTCCGGGGTACTCCTGCTCCTGGGCTCCAACGTCGGCTGCAGCGGCCGATCAGGCAAAACAGTAAAGGAAATAAAGCAGGTGAGTATCTAGTATACCCGCGAGTCTTACGTCCGCTACTAAGCATTATGCATTGTATCAACGGAAAGAAGAGGCTGTGTATAGTGGACTGAAAGACAGAAATCCAGAGCAAGGGTAAGAAGCTAGGCCTAACGAAGACTAGCATCTTCCGACGATGTCTTGCAGCATGAGGTAAGAATCAGCCAACAGTTTATATAAAGCATAAAGTAACAATGAAGCAGAAGTTGCTGCAACATTGAATAATAATAAGTTGTAATAATTAACAATGCCTCCGAGTTCACCTCCTCGACATCCCCGCGAGGAAGACAACCCGGAACCATACAGTTTAATATTAATAGCTTCTAGTGGTAAGATCCAGCTTCAGCATAAAGCGTCCTGTTACCGTGGACACGGCTATTCGAATAGATTAATCTTCCCTGCAGGGGTGCACTTGTGTTACGCTACACGCACGGATCTCCAGGGTGGCGGGAACCTTGTTAGGGAACGCTCCACCGAGGCTATCCGACACTTCATAGCCCATCTTTCAAACTCAACAGAGAGGTCATCCGCCGGACTATATCCTATGTACGTGGGGCTTTGGACCCTAACCCCGACGTACTCCTGCACGGTGCGAGGCTGGCCGGTGAAGTTAAATCAAAGCAAATACAAACCACACTGCCGCGGAAAATAAGACAACACCACTTCCCGGCGCAGGCCGCGGTACTGCTGACGTCTGAAGAGTCCTCGGACGACATTAAGAAGCGGAGGAGCCCATAACTCGTAGTTCCCACGGGTAGCTAGTGCGTACATGGCATATAGCCAACTCAAGACATTCACTGAACCATTTAGCATTTTAATTAACCTGCGTGACAACCGTTATCGTTTCCTCGACTTAACTGACCCGCGGACAACGACAGCAGCCAGGACCACCAGTACATCGGTGCCTGCCCTGTCGTCCCACCAAGTCACTGCGGTTACCAACAAGGTGAACCGTCTCCTTACCTTGTCTTGCGTGTGCTCCGGGGGAAGCTCGACTTTCGTACTTTGGTAACTCTCGCGGCCAACGATTAGGGGCCAAGCACACCGGTACACTGGTCGTACCCTCCCTGTCGTCCCGTCGCAATACCTCTCGCGGGCACCGTTGGGTCGCCCGACTTCTTACCTGAAGGACAACCGTTTACAGGACCCTATGGCGGCAAGACAAAGTCAGCCTCGAGTGGAGTACAAGGATTACTCCTTGATAGCTCACACTTGAGGTGACTAGGCATAACCCAGATAGGGGCCTTAGACGGTGTCTGCATTGTACCGTACCTGTGCAGATATAATATTTGTATCCGCGTTCACTCCCCTGAGTGATCACGGCCCTCTACCTAATCCTAGCTAACAATGCGCAGGGCTCACTGCTGAATAATGCATAATAATAATAGGCAGCATAGGATAAAGGAAGGCACATCAAGGGGCGACAAAATCAGGATATGCAATTGAATAGGATTGTAATCGTAGCAGCAGCAGTAACAATGCCTAGTGCAAGAAATGTACGGAAAGATAGGCGATATCTGGGGAAGATAATGGCTCTGCTTGCCTGGAAGCTCGACGGTAGCGGTACGGTCGTCGACGAAGTAGTCGTACTCGGCAACGGTGTAGTCGACGGCAGCAGCGGGGTCTACCGGAGATTAAGGGGGGAAGAAACAATAAATACACAACAATAATAGCAATACAAATGCAAGACATAACAAATGATTTGTAAACGAGGTTCTAACGCAGTACGATGCATGATACTCGGAGCGGGGATTCATCCGGGGATGAAATACCGGCTCCGGGTGATTATCGGACAAGGTGTCCGGAGGGGGGAGATATCATGCCGGAGGTGTCGTGGACATCTGACACATGTGTGGGTGGTGTATCCGGGTTCGTTGATCTATTCCGAACAACTTTCATGTTCACAACAAATTCATCCGGAAAGTTTATCGGTATCGGGCAATCTATCGGACAGTGCCACCGGAGGGGGGGGAACAGTTCGATGATCGGTATGTTAGAGGGGTGTGGTGAGGATATGGGTATCGTATCGGTAATCGTTGATCCGTTCTGAGTAACTTTCGTATACAAAGTATTTTGATCCGGGCAATTTTTATCGGTACCGGGAATTATCGACAGACAGCCCGAAGGGGGGAATGTCGATGTTCAGTACGTTAGAGGGGGGGTGGTAGACATAAGGATAGCGTATCCGTATTCGTTATATTTTTCTATTCAATTTTCATGTATAAAGTTTTTGAATCCGAGTTACGGTTTAAAAGTTATTGAATTTCAAAGTTTTAAATCATTTAAATGATTTTCTGAATTTCTTTTATTATTTATTAAACATTATCCAAAACATTATCCAAAACAGTGCCTGACATGTGGGACCCACATGTCAGCCTCTGTTTATTTATAAAACATTTTATTAAATTTTAATTATCCCTGGACCCACATGTCATACTCACTGGAATTTTATAAAACATTTAATTTAATTAATCTGGCACATGGGCCCACATGTCATACTCTAGACTTTTATAATATCCATTTTATTAAATCAAATAACAGTGGGGCCCAGGTGTAAGTGACACATGTGTTAATTAACAGTTATTTTTATTTAAACAACTGCATGGGTCCACATGTCATACACACATGGGGGTTATCTCTGTTTAATTTTAATTAACATGGGATTAGTGGCAAATCAGGGGGGTTATCCCTAACCAAATCTGGCCGGCCCCACTGGGCAGTGGGCAAGCCCACTGGAGGTTAGCCCAGCCGGGCTCACGCCGGCGACAGGGGCACGACGGCGCGACCAACTGGGTGCCTCCGGCGGCCATTCGAGCGGCGGAGTGTGGGGATCGAATGGGGGTCGTGTCGCGCATCTACTGGGGACCCGACGGACAACGGGGTTGACCCAAACGGTGGTGGCGGCGAGGCCAGACGGCAGCCGGAGCATGGCTTAGCGGGGCGGACATTCCGGTGCACCAAATTGAACATGGAGAGGGGGGGAATGCAAAGGCGCTCACAGTGGAGCTCGTAGGCGTGGAACGGAGGCGCGAGGCGGTCTGGATGCGACGAATTCGTCGCCGGAGGCCAGCGACCGTGGCGGAGGTAAACGCGGCGACGACGAGCACCCGAGGCGTTCGAGCTCGATTCGTTGCGCGGGGCGGCGTGGAAGACGACGAAGAAGCCACCAGACACACTGGCTCGGGCTGGGAGCCGCTGGGGCCGCGCGAGCTCGCGAGCTCATGGCCATGGCGGCTCGGGTGAGCTCGCCAGGGAGAGAGAGGGAGGCTTGAGGAGACAGAGGGGAATGGCGCTAGGGTTCAAGAGGGGGGTTGCGGGTTCTTATCCACGGAGGCGTGGGGGGGGCAGGTGAGATGGGGAGAGGGAGCAGGTGAGAGGGGGGCCGGCGTCCTGCTCCCCGGCCATGGCGCGTCGGGGTGGGGGAGAGGTTAGGTGGGGATGAGACAGGGGAGGGGAGAGAAGAGAGGGGGGGTTGGGCCTGGTGGGTTGTCGCCCCAGGCGTTAGATTAGGGTTTTGTTATTTTTTTTGTGTGTTTTCCCCTTTTTGTTTTGTTTTCTGTTAGTTCTGTTTGTAATTAGTTTAATGTCCTTTATGTTTTTATACCACATAAAATTGGTTCCAAAATTATGGTTGCATCATAGTTAAGTGCCACAAAAAGTTTGGGCATTAATAAAAATCATTTAAATATTTTTATTTATGTTGAAAGGCTTTTTGGCATTGTTTTTTCTACTGTTCTCACTTAATTGCAGTATTTAAATATCTTAATAAATTCATACTCCAATATTTATAAGACCTACTGATTTTTAGGCATTTAATAAAATTGGTCTCACCATTTTTTTAGTGCATCTAAAATTTCTACTTGTTAATTATATTTACCATGGCAATTCAATAATTCCCAAGTATATATTTTTATTCCATATTACTATACCATTTTTAACAAAACAACCACTGCTATACTATCATCACCTAATATTGCTAGGCAATTTAATTAATATGTTTCATTATTTTGGTTCAACTAAGATTTCCATTTTTATATGAACTTTCAAAATAATTTTTGATGACACCACAAGATTGGTTTCACAATCAACATAGACTTGTGATTATTCAAATGGTTAGTTGGATTTGGTTTAACCATGGTCAAGTAGATTGACCTGCATCCACAACTCTTGGAGCAAAGTTTTATCATCCACTTTTATTTGAAAATTTTAACAGGGTGAGAATCTGACAGAGCTATGATCAAAGGTGATCATGGCTTGATCATCAACAGTAATGATCACTAACAGTGGAATCACTGTAGTGATTACTGTAATGGATCTGAGGGTGTTACACCCCTGCAGGGAGTTTAATCTATTCGAATAGTCGTGTCAGCGATAACAGGACGCTTTATGCTGAAGCTGGATCTTACCACTACGAACTATTACTATTACACTGTATGGTTCTGGGTTTTCTTCCTCGCAGGGAAGTCGAGGAGGGGAACTCGGAGGCATTATTATTATCAATTATTACAACTTACTATTATACAATGTTGCAGCAACTTCTGCTTCATTGTTACTTTATGCTTTATATAAACTGTTGGTTGTTTCTCTTCTCATGCTGCAAGACATTGTCAGAAGATGCTAGTCTTCGATAGGCCTAGGTACTTACCTTTATTCTGATATCTATCTTGCAGTCCACTATATACAGCCTCCCCTTTCCATTTGATACAAATGCATAACTGCTTAGTAGCGGGCGTAAGACTCGCGGGTATGCTAGATACTCACCTTTGCTTTATTTCCCCCTTTATGTTTTGCCTGATCGGCCGCTGCAGTCGACGTTGGAGCCCAGGAGCAGGAGTACCCCGGAGGCAGATACTACTACGTCGAGACCCCCGATGACCAGGACCAGGAGTAGTTTCAGAGGCTCCCAGGCAGGAGGCCTTGCCTTTTCGATCTGTATCGCTGATGTTATTTGTGCTAGCCTTCTTAAGGAAAAACTTGACTAACTATGTCTGTACTCAGATATTATGGCTTGTATAACTTATGTATTCGGGTCCGTGTGACCCCTTATCTTGTAACATATTTGTTTATCCTTTTGTATTTAGTGGTGTGCTGTGATATTCTCACCGTGGCACCCTAATCTCAGCCGTGTACACTGCGTGTATGATTACTGTACACAGATTGATTTTGGGGGCGTCACAACGAGCTAGGTTGTCTAAGAAAACAGGATAAGATCATATGGCTACCCTTTCAGGTTTGCATCAATAGTAATATAGTATAGTAATTCCTACACATGCATAGGGTGACAAGTACTACATGCATAATGGAAAATATAGGTTGAGATATCTTCAAAGTGTAACTTGCCTTGTACATTCGATGAAGTTCTTCGCTCTCACGATCCAGATAACTCTACTCGTCACACTCAGACCAATTTGTCGTAAAGGAAAGATACCACATAAGCAATCACGCCAAAAGGAACCAAAAGATCAAAAAATCAAACACAATAAGATTTAGAAACAAAAACAATTAGGCTTGATACGGTATAGGTGTCGATGTGCTCGAAGGTGATAGATGAAACGTGAACTCGAGAGAGTCAAAGGATAAATAATTTTTACTACAAAATATTATGACTAAATATACTAATAACTAAAGATACATATCATGGCAATATGAAAAGGTGTGTGGGTATTGCCGATAGGATGTCTCATATGATCCAATATGCAAAAAGAATCACGTGCGACAGAACACTCAACACGAGTTATAGCAGGTTGAAGTTTGAATTAAATTCAAATTCAAACAGATCAAAAGTACTTGAATTATGGTGTATATATGATGTGAACAGAAAGTATATGACATGAGATATCCAACGCAAAAAGAATTAATCGAATTGGATCAACGGTATACAAGATACGGCCTCCGGGAGTTTGAATTTGAATTTGAATAAATTCAAATTAAAATATGTGCAAATGTGTGGAAAGTTTCCTCTATGATAAGACTACAGATCACTACGAGCGTGTAGGAAAAAGAATCACCTAATTCCGATACACGGTTTAAAAGATATGGCCGGAACTGTTCTAGGGTAAAATCTGTGAAAAAGGGCTCAGTCATAATTTAAATAAAGTTTCCATCGCGAACAGGCCCTTGGATGCTACGGGACGAACAGTGCTCGTTCTCGGTGAAATCCGGCGAACGTTTGCTATATAGAAAAACCGGCACCGACGGTTAACCGAGAAAACCAGGTCAACTACGGTTAACCGGAAGCCTAAAAAAACCACATCTGGATCACAGATCCAGATCGGGGCGATCCGGGCCGTCGGATTTCAACCCAAGGGCTGCGGGTGGCCAGGAGACTCACCGGCGGCGGCGGTGTTTTCGGCAAGTGGCGGCTCCGGCGGCGGCTGATGGCCGGCGTGGGGCGGCGCAGCCAGCAGGCGGCGGCGTCGGGGCGGCGCGACTGCGGTGGGGGTCCAGGGCAGGGCGTCCGCCGGCACTGGGCGGCGTGAAGGCGCGACGGGCGGCTCGGCTTTGCCGGCGTCGGCTCGCCCGGCCGTGCCGGCGGCGGCGGCGGACGGGGGCGGCGGGGCATGGTCGCGTGTCGGTGGAGATGGCGCACGGGCGGCGCGTCGAGGTGGCCGACGGCGGCCGTGATGGGCCGACGCGGAAGAAGGCGCTCGCGGATGCGTCTCCAGCGACTGTCGAAGTCGGCGGAGGCGGCGGGTCGGTTTTCGGCGAAACGGGCCCCGCTGCTAGGGGTTTTTTTTAGAAGAAAAGAAAAATAAAAGGGGAAATTTCCGAATTTCTATTTATAGGCAGGGAAAAAAAACCAAAATCGGGTCCGTCTTGGACTCAAATTGCGCATGCGGCGAGAAACAGGCTACTGGGTCGGCTGAGTACGGGTTTTTTCTTTTTCTTTAAAACTAGAACTTCAAAAAATCTATAAAAATAAATACACATCAGAAAAATATGAAACAAATTCCTAAATTCATGAAATAATTTCAAGAAAATTATGCAATTAAAATATTGACCAAAATGATAAATAGAAATGATGGAATTTTTCTAATGAATTTATTTAGTTATAAAATATTTTAAAAATCAACAAAAATCTCAAATAATTATTTAATAATTTCTACTCCATTTTCTGAAGAAGTCAATTTATCTTCTCTCAAGTTATTATTATTTTTGAATGGAGAATTATTTAAATAACTCCAATTAAAATAAAATCACATTAAAACATTTCCAACTTTCTTTTATAATGAAGGAGTCATTTTACCTTCCCTCATTTTATTTTTAGTTGGATTTGTTTTAAATGATAATTTCCAAAACACCAACAATGAATATTAGGGAAAGTCCTTTTATTCCCTCTCATTTTAAATATTCAATAAACTTCAAAAGTTTTAGATCCTAGTGAAAATTAAACATATCAAGCAAACAATCATTATTATAATTATTTTGTTAACATTCAAAAATTTGGAAAATTTTGGGATGTTACAGACTATCACCCTTAAAATGAATCTCGTCCTTGAGATTCGAAAAGGCTAGAAAGAAAAGGTTAGGGTTTGGGTCTTCATGACGATCCACCGATCTTTCGATGATCTAGGGTGCTACCACCCTTAAAATGAATGTGACGTGGTCTTCAAAATCTTGGTCCTTCGATGACATACTTTATCGATATTTCACACGCTCCTTTGAGGTGTTGAATCCTTAGCAAACGAGTGGTCTTCAAAATAATGAACCTTCATGGACGACAAGTCAGGCGCCAATACTAAGCAACTATCGATTCTCTCATGGTGGTCATCAAGAATACTTCTACGGGGTACCTGCAGGAAATGGTCTTGGTCTATACTCACCGTATAACCTACTATCATTAACGATAATCTTATACAGGGGTCAAACATCGTACCATTCTATGGTTAAGGCTTATCATCGTCGTCTCTCTACCATAGGTAAGTCACTCAAGATTTACTATCCCGCATAGCCAGAGCGAATAATAAGGGTAGTCGTCATGGGGGCCAATCCATTCCGCACCCAAATCATTACCTTGTATATGGTTTAGAAAATCTGGCAATCTAACACTCGGTCATCCTCACAAGCGTTGCAGAAAGTTCCTCTTGATCTTGAACTGCCTTCAGATAAATCCATAGTTCTGCAAGCCAAAGAAAACATCTATCGTTTCTTCACAACACTCAGGTTTACGTAGACTACTAAGAAACATGTACTGGTGAACTACAACTTCCTTCGAGGTTATTCCTTTAGCAAGATTGTGCTTGATTGTTGTAAGATCCTGGCACACGGGGTTATCCTTGAACTCAGCATCGGTTGCGTCCATTTTATTCCAGCCTTGACATTAGCAGCAATTGTAGTAGCTTCTTCAGTTTAGGGATGAGGATGAGGGGGAATAGAATGTCGATAGAGAGGTAGAGAGTGAGATAGAGAGAGATACCCATACAAACATCACCAAAGTTTTGAAAATAGTTTTGATGTGTAGCTGTCAGTAAAACAAAAGATATGATAGCTCAAGGAAACGATCTAACGGTGGAAACATTGAATCTTCCAGTTCTTCAAGTCTTCGGGTCTTCAATGATGGTAGCTTCAGTTTTTCATTGTCGAAGAAATCTTCGTATCGTCGAGTCACTTGCCAACTTATTCTTGTTGTTGTTATGTCTCCTTCAGTCTTGAAGCATACTAAATAGATGAGGGGTCTAATGAAACGTAAACTTATTCCACTCGCATAGAAGAAACGCAAAGCACCACACACAACATCAATAAAAGACATATCAAGGTCAAAGGGCACAAGACAAAACTTAATAAAACAAATCATGACATAACACATCTAGTTAATCCACACCAAAACATGCATCGATACACGTATCCAACTAACATTAAAAGGTACCACCGTACACTTAGTGCACACCTACGAATATTCTACTCTCCAATCGCCAAACATAAGCTTCAATATGTCAACGTCTTTGCTCCCGTGTTCACATCTTCTTCTTTCTCTTTAATCCTGGACACATGTTGGCGTACTGTCCCTTGTTCTGCACCGGTAACACTCAAGTTGGCTAAGGTCCTTCTTTTTCTTCCTCACGGGTGCTTCCTTGAACTCCTGGATAATCCTCTTCATTCCTTCCTTTTGTTGTTGAATTACTTGTTGTGTCACGAGGAAAAATTGACACTGAGCGGGGTAATGATTATTTTCTTCGCACACAAACATGTGACTTGAGCAGTGGGACATTCTTCACCCTTGTGCATTTCCTCACAATAGGGACATCCATCTTGGTGTCCTTCATAGGAGTTTCCTACTTCCCCTCAAATTTTGTAGACACGGGGCCTCTTACGGTTTACCGTCCTTTGCATCGGGGTGACGAGGCGGGATCCCAACAAAATCTTTGTAAACTTCTTCCAAGTAATCTTCTTTCTTGGTTCATTAATCGCCTGATGCATTGTCCACCAACTAGCAGCCTCCTCTACAAAGTTCTTGACAGCATAGTGGACCATGTCATTACTTCGAACCTTGTTATGCTCCATGTGTTCCTCCATATTATGAATCCAATTATCCACCTTCAGTCTATTCATCACCCCGTAAAAGGTGAGTCCTACTTCATACTCCATCTATTGAGCCCAAACGACAAGGGTTAGGGGCAACTAGGATACAGACTGTAAAACAATCCAAAGATAACCCAAGCATATGGACACAACCAAGAATAAGGAAAAACAATTACATTTAATCAACATCACATAACATGAATCAATGAAGTCACAAAAGTCAAACCACACAAACAACTCCTAGAGTAAGGTCATATGTGCAAAACATACGATCTCATCATACTACGCGCAATTCGTTTATCCAACTTCTTATAAAATTGGTGGTCTGAATCTAAGCTTCATCCTTCTTAGCTAAGTTGATCTTAAAAATCCTCAGTTTCAAAACTTATTGAACCTCGTAGGATACTCCTATTCCGATAGTGGTAACCTCACTTGATCCACGATGTTGATGAGCTACTTCTCAAAAATCATATCTTCAGGGCATAATCAACTCAAAGGGGTACTTATAATAAAACAAGACAAGGGGTTTAGAAAATTGAATAATAGATGAGAGATACTAATGGAGAGAGTAAGAAATCGGAGAGTGATAAAATAATTTTGTTCCTATGGCTTTTCCTATCCATTTACTAGGGTCACGACCTACAGTCAGCATGGGCTCTGATACCATCTGGAATGACCCGATTCACATAAAATTGGAGTCTCTAAGATCAAGTGCTAGTCCTTGGATCAATAGCTAGCACACACAGTACAAGATGTAATATCAAGAATAAACCACATGTCATAAATATTACATCGAAGATCCAGTATTACAATAAAGCATACCTACATAGCTCAAGGCTAGCTTACAAATAGAATACAGCGGAAACTAATAAAGAGCTTCATGGCGTCCATCAATTCCACCGGCACAGTTGAGTGTAGACATCGTAACCCTACATCGCATCACTTACTAGTCGTATAAAATCCTGCAACACCAAAGGTTACAGCCCGACAACGGGTCAGTACATCTGATTTGTACGGCAAGTCACACGAAAAAGGATATAACAGACCTATCGCTACATGCATGGTAAGTCAAAGGAAGGCTTATGGTTTTACTTTGCAGAAAGCTGATTTTTCCCAATCTACCTAAGTCAAAAATTTAGTTTATCTTACTACTTAAGGTTGAACTGGGCTACACCAGTTCCAACCCAAACCCTTTATTAAATCTTCCCCACTCAAGTTTTATTAAGGTGAAACATCTGTCAAGATCCTCCAATAACAGTAATGCCCAAGTTGCTCAAAGTTGTCCATAAGCGTGGACACGGCTAATCATGATTAGTTTTTACTCTGCAAAGGTTGTTACACTTTTCCCGCTGGACTCAACCCGAAGATTGAGACGAAGTCTTTCAGAAAAGGTCACCAACACCCAACGGCAAGCCGCTACACCTATCATAATCTACATCTGCTAGCTTTGCACGGGAGAGGCTTCCTACAACGTACTCGACTAAGCTAGAGCCCATATGGCCAGCAGATGTACATGGAAGCTACTGGTCACCAAATATGTCTGATCTTTTTGAGCCTGGACGTCGCCCACTTACGTTCAGAGGGTCGATACTGTCGGGACCCGGGGTTAGCGTATGCAAGTCCAGTTAAGGCATAGTCATATGGAGAGCCGAGAACCGTACCCACTTGTCTAAGCAGACAAGGCCAAGCACAGAACATTCTCGGAAAGCATCGTACGTGAGGGGCATCCCATCCAGGCCGGATGATCAACTGAGATAAGCCCTCATCGTCCGCACACAAGTCTAATGATATGGGTGGTGAACTCCCATATTCAAAGACAAGTCGCCTCAACCATACTATCGACTATCTCATAACTCTTACATAGACTTACTCCAGCCCGATCACTTAGTCGGGGTCTAGGGCGGGCTCAATCATACCACAAAGTGTGCACGAGACAGAGTCTCTAACAATCGCATCGCGATGCCCCAAGCTGCGCACATCTAAGGGCCACTTGGTGTATGAAAGACCGCCAGCCAGAACACAACTAAGGTCTCGAAAACCCATACAAAGACATGCATGTTATAAACATACACGCAGCACACATGCCTTGTATGAACAGCAGGTACCATTGCAATTCTCTACAAAGTATACATTTTATTTATAACTCTTATAGAGTACACACAGAGATCACATACATGTGATCCAACATTACAACACAGGCGGAAGCAAATTATGTCTGAGTACAGACAAGTTTAACAAATGGCTTAAGAAGCCTTATTTAAACACAAAGCCCTCCACGAGGGAACCAGTCTGCTGACTGGGACTAGACTAGTTTAACTTCAGTCGTCCAGCTCGATGAAGAAGCCACCTTCGGGGTCAGTGGCGTCATCTAAAACATAGATTAAGCAAACGTGAGTACAAAGGCGTACTCAGCAAGACTTACATAGGAGCTATACTACTCATGCACATGTGTCAATGTAAAGGGAGGTGGGGTTCACTTGCAGAAGTGCCAGCTTTGACTTGGCTAATCCTGAACTACGAGTACCAGACTTTGAGGTAAGAAGCGTACACGAGTCCACTACTTTCACCAACCAATACACCACTATGGTGCCTTCCTCGACTTCCCCACGAGGAAGCACGCCATAGCACTCACACTTATCTTGGTGTGTTTTAGAAGTATCCGGTTCAAGTTGTCTAATAATCAAGCTAAGCTTTCCAAGCAGTCCATAACCGCGGACGCGGCTATTCGAATAGTTTTGTGAACCTTGCAAGGGTGTACCTCTACACACACATGACCATCATTTACCGCCTTTGATCTCGACACCATTCAAGGGGTGTCAGCGAGGATGCTCACCACAACTGTTACCTCACAGCCGATCTAGTCCGAGAAAGCCGCCTACTTGGGTTGGTTACCACTATCGTGAACCCGGCCGGTTTACCGAAGTGGACCCAAGCGATGTGTGCGTGGTGCATAAGCCGGTCTCGGGTGAGCCGTTCTCTCACTTAGCATCCAGGCCACAAGCCTACCAGAACTCCGAACTACTGCGACATCTGGACATCGAAAGGGATGAGTTAGTAAGTTGAGAGGGGTCAGTGAGCCCAATGTGTGGTTGTACTCTTCATCTTGGATCACCACACAAGAACTCGTACTAGGGCGGTGTTCAACAAGACAACCCACTGTGTACTCCTACACAGCCTCTCATCGTTCACCTTGTATTAGGGTCGATTCACCAACACTTTTCTACCATCATCAACATGATCATTCCCATCCCGACTCACATCACAGTAACAACATGGTATCATACTAAGCATGCAATAAGCAGTAACATTGCAGGGGCCAAATGATATCAAACAACTCCTACATTTGCTAGGATTGTGGTTTGCTTACTACTGTGACAAAATGATAGGTCATGCAAAGGAATGGGTTCATCTATGCGGTAGAATCGTAACATGGTGATCATCCTAAACAATGCATAAGCGAGACATGAGAGGGAAGTGGGATTTTATCGACATGATCAATGGGGGTTTGCTTGCCTTGCTGACGAGGTTCGGGTTCTGGATCTTCAGCGAAGGGGGTGACCTCTTGCTCCGGTTCCACCTCTACTCGACAAACAAAGCACGAAGTAGCAATCAATATGAATGCAATGCTCAAGCACATGATTGAATGTTGAAACTTGAAGTATAAGTTTTGATGTGTGTGATAAAATATTCCATTTAAGTGGAATATATTGCATTTAAAATGCAAATTCAAACTCCACATTTGAATTCAACCTAGTCAAGTTGCAAGTGACATGGTTTGATTATTTTGAATCATCTTCACTTGTATAAGATGTGCTTTTGATGTATGGTTGAAGTATATCATAATTCCATGGTCCAAGTAGCAAAAGCATTTGGTTTGAATTTGAATTAAATTCAAATAAACCAAATGACACATGCTACTGGTCCCATTTTAAATTCAACTCAAACAGAGTTGAAAGTTGCATATTTGGAAAGATAATTTTCTCCTGATCATTTTTCATATATTATTTGTCCAAATTGGAGTTAATATGAATTTTCTATGAATTTCCAAAGTTTGGGGTATTTTCTGGAATTTCTGGAATTCTTTTTAATTAGAAAAGCTTTTATTGCGCCAGCACTGCATCAGCATGACGTAAGGGGGGTTTTGACCCTGGTCAAACTGACCAGTGGGCCAGGGCTGTCAGCCTCTCATCTAATTTCCCTGTTAGATTAATCTAACAGAGAGGATTAGAGGGGGTTGGGCCCACCTGTAAGTGACCCAGGGGGGTTGGTTTAGTGGCTAATCACCCCGGCCACGTCAGGCTTGCCGGCGGCTAGCCGCCGGTGGCCACCAGTGCGGCGGCGCTGCACGGGGAGAGCGCTCCCGTGGTCCAAATCGCGCGCTTCGACCACTGAGACGAAGCTCTCGGTGTCGCGCATCGATTGAGACCGAAAGGGGAGGTGGGGAGGCCCTGTAGGCATGCCGGCGTCGAGCTTTGGCGGCGGCGGTGCTACTGGCTAGAGGCCGAACTCGATACAGAGCTCCAAAAGGCGCGTGGTTGGGTGCGTTCGAAGCAACGGAGCACGGGGAACGCAAAGGACAAGGTAGCGGGGTCGATGGCTTAACGGTTGCTCGCCGACGACGAGCACGGCGGCGCTGCACTTCGGTGTTCATGGCGAATGACGACAGAGAGCGAGAGGGATACCACGGAGTAGTTCTAGCGAACTGGGAGCTCACCGTGAATCCAACTGAAGCGGTGGCGAAGTCGGAGGAGCTCGGGGTTGGCCGGAATTGAAGGAAGTTCACGGCGGCTCCGGCGATGAAGATGTTGAAGCTCACGTCGTCTGCGTTGGCGTTGAGCTTCGATTGACTTGGGGGAACGACGGATTCGACGGTGTTGGAGCGACCAGACACGGCGGCAAGGCTGGAGGAGCTCAGTCGCCACGTCGGTGCACTGCCGCGCCGGGCTAGGGTTTCTGCGGCGGAGCGATTTCTTCGCGGGGAGAAGAACCAGAGGGCGAGGAAGGGGAAAGTGAGGCGCGGGGCGTCTCCTGGTGCGATAAGGACGCCTGGGGAGGCCTGGAAGCTTGAAGACGTCGCCGTGGCGTCCACGGCGTCGGCGCCGCGCCACCGAGCTGCTTGGCAGCGCGGGGTGGAAGAAGACAAGGGGGGCTTCGCGGGCTGGGCCGGCTGGAGAGGTGGGCCTTGCCCCTGGCGAGAGGTAAGTCCTTTTCCTTTTTCTGTTTAATCTTTCCTTTCTGTTTTTCTGTATATTTGTTTTGACTTTGGTAAAAATACCAAATCATTTTATTAAATGCTGAAAACTTTTACATGGCCTCATAATAAAATAGACTAGCCACTCATAAACTTTTAACATTTTTAAAATTCAAATGATTTGAATTTTAAATCAAATAGGGGTATTTCATTAATTCCAAGGTACTGTTTGAATATTTGAAAAATCTATGAGCATGGGGTGGGTCCCACATCACTTGATATGTGATCACACTCATTTATAAGACTTTTCAAAACTCTAACGTGAATTTTTGGAAAAGATTTTTATCTGGCCTTTTGAATTAATTCATCTGGGGGGTGTTCCTTCTCCCATTTGGATTTTGAATTTGATTTCCAAGATTTCTTTTTGAAATTTTGACATGATGCAAAGGCACTAGCTAACCCTAGCACATACCTAACAGAGGGTTCTGACAGATACCATGACGTTTTTTATATCACCAATACCATCCATTAGGGGTACAACCTGGTCTCTCCTTAGATAAGGTACGAGCCCCCAGGAAGCACTCCCTACCTGTCCAGAGGTGTATTCTAATTAAGGTTTGCTAGTCAAGTCATTAAATCCTCACATAGCTCAATGAAATCTCAAACCAATCCCCGTCTACAAGCATAGCAATATATAACAAGCACGTGCTAGGTTGTCTAAGCAAATAGGATAAGATCATATGGCTACCCTACCAGGTTTTCATCAATAGTAATATATTATAGTAATTCCTACACATGCATAGGGTGATAAGTACTACATGCATAATGAAAAATATAGATTGAGATATGGTCAAAGTGTAACTTGCCTTATACATTCGATGAAATTCTTCGCTCTTACGATCCAGATAACTCTACTCGTCACACTCCGAGCAATCTATCGTAAAGGAAAGATACCACATAACCAAAAACGCCAAAAGGAACCAAAAGATCAACAAATCAAACACAATAAGATTTAGAAACAAAAACAATTAGACTTGATACGGTATAGGTGTCGATGTGCTCGAAGGTGATAGATGAAACGTGAACTCGAGAGAGTCAACGGATAAAGAATTTTTACTACAAAAGATTATGACTAAAGATACTAAGAACTAAAGATACATATCATGGAAATATGAAAAGGTGTGTGGGTATTGCCGATAGGATGTCTCATATGATCCAATATGCAAAAAGAATCACGTGCGACAGAACACTACAACACGAGTTATAGCATTGGTGCGCGGGCGGCGCGTCGAGGTGGCCGGCGGCGGCCGTGACGGGGCGACGCTGCAGAAGGCGCTCATTGGTGCGTCTCCGACGACTGTCGAAGTCGTTGGCGGTGGCGGGTCGGTTTTTGGTGAAACGGGCCCCGCTTCTAGGGGTTTTTTAGAAGAAAAGAAAAAGGAAAGGGGAAAATTTTGAATTTCTATTTATAGGCATAGGAAAATAAAACAAAATCGGGTCCGTCTTGGACTCAAATTGCACCTGCGGCGAGAAACAGGCTACTGGGCCGGCTGGGTACGGTGGTTTTTTTTTTCTTTAAAACTGCAACTTCAAACAATTCTATAAAAATAAATTCACATCAGACAAATGTGAAACAAATTTCTAAATTCATGAAATAATCTCAAGAAAATTATGCAATTAAAATATTGACCAAAATGATAAATAAAAATAATGGCAATTTTTCTAATGACTTTATGTAGTTATAAAATATTTTAAAAATCAACAATAATCTCAAATAATTATTTAAATATTTTCTACTCCATTTTTCTGAAGAAGTCATTTTATCTTCTCTCAAGTTATTATTACTTTTGAATGGATAATTATTTAAATAACTCCAATTAAAATAAAATCACATTAAAACATTTCCAACTTTCTTTTATAATGAAGGAGTCATTTTACCTTCTCTCATTTTTTTTAGTTGGATTTGTATTAAATGATAAATTCCAAAACACCAACAATGAATATTAGGGAAAGTCCTTTTATTCCCTCTCATTTTTAATATTCAATAAACTTCGAAAGTTTGAGATCCTAGTGAAAATCTAACATATCAAGCAAGCAATCATTATTATAATTATTATTTTTAACATTCCAAAATTTGGAAATTTTTGGGATGTTACAACAAAAGAGAGCATCAAGAAGCAAATACCAAACACATTTAAGTCTAACATGCTTTCTATGCATAGGAATATTGTAATAGAATAATTCATTTAAGCACAAAGCAATAAGCATAGAAAGGAAAAATAAGTGCATCTCCAAAACCTTCAACATAAAGAGAGGGAACATGATATTATTAAAATATCTATAAGCATACGTTCCCTTCTCATAATAATTTTCAGTGGGATCATGAATAAACTCAACAATATTAGTATCACATAAAGCATTGTTACCATGTGATGACCCTCAACTGTAGGGGATCGATTGTAGCATTTTCGATAAATAAGAGTGTCGAACCCAACGAGGAGCAGAAGGTATTGGTAAGTGACTTTGGTAAAGAAATAGCTGTAGGAACTGAAAGATAACTTTTTGGCCGGTTTTTTGTATAAGCAAAGGGAAAGTAAAAGCAAGCAAAGTAAAAGGTACCGAGGAGTAACAAGTGGCCCAATCCATTTGAGCAAAGGATAAGCCTCAATTGAACTTAATAAGGCTAAAAGTGTTCTTGAGGACACACGGGAGAGATAGTCACGTGCTTTTGCCATACTCCGTATCGATACTATGTGCCATGTTGATAAGTATTGAGTGGGTGGATCTATGCTAGCACACCTTATAGACTAAGATAAGTGCACTCTTATGATTAAAAATCTTGCAAGAATCCACAAACACAAGATAGTAATTAAGGCAAAAGCCTAACCATAGCAATATGATTGACGATCCATTGTTCCCTTATGTAAAAGCGTGCAAACTGGGGTTCAGGTTTCTGTCACTCTGGCAACCCACCGTAAGCATTCTTTATACAAAATGCATTCCCCTAGGTCCTTAATAAGGCGAAGTGTTGAGTGTTCGACTCACACAACACCACTAGGAAAATAACAACACAAATTAAATATAAAATAACACATACTACTTCCACATCATATGACTACTAGAAACTAGACTTCTCCCATGTCCTCAAGACCTAAATTAACTACTCACAAGAGAGATCATGATCAGTGGGTATAAATAGATGAGAAACAATCTGGACACAATGATATTTCTCCAACGAAACTCAATAGCATTCATCACAAGGTAGTAATCAACACCGATAGATTAGAGAGGATAGATAGTACGGATTATCACATGACATAGCCATATGCCCCGGATTTCCAACATGATATCACAATATTACAGATACAAGGATACAACATCTCATACAATTGGCATACAACTGCCTTAATACAATTTAACATCGGAAGATACATGTCTGAGTACAGACTACAGTCGAATGCCTACTCGCAAAGAGAAAAACATCGATCCCCATAACCACACGGGTATAGGCCCTCCGCCGGGATCCGCCTAACTAGTCGTCGTCGAGTCTCCACGTGAAATGTCGATCACCATACCTGTTGTCGATCAGGAACCCTGAAAAGAGTTTGGGGGTAGTATCATGAGTACAGAAGTACTCAACATCCAACTGTAGTGGTCATTTGACCCAGCAAGGACTTCATCACTCGTCATAGTCTGTTGGAACCCGGGGTTTGCATATGTAATTCCAGTCACAATTCAATCATATGGAGAGCCGAGAGCCATACCCACTTGTCTAAGCAGACAAGGCCAAGTACAAGACACTCTCGGAAAGCTCGAACGTGAGGGGCATCCCATCCAGGCCGGATGATCAACTGAGATGGGTCCTCATCGCCCGCTCATAAGTCTAAATGATTATGGGTGGTGAAATCCCATACTCATAGACAAGTCGCCTCAACCATATTATCGATTGAATCCTAACACTTACATAAACAGGCTCCAGCCCGATCTCTTAGTCGGGGTCTCGGGCGGGCTCAATCATACAACAAAGTGTTCCACGTGACAGAGTCACGAGCAATCGCATCGCGATTCCCCAAGATGCGCACATCTAAGGGCCACTTGGTGTATAAAAGACCACCGGCGAGAGCACAACTAAGGTATCGAACCCCACACATGACATGCACGATATAAACATACACGCAGCATGCATGCCAAGTGTATAACAGCAGGTAACACAACATGAACTCTACAAACTCATAGCTTTATTTCATCTGCTAAACAGAGAAGATATAGTAGTGTTACAAGCAGAGATCACATCACTGTGATCCAACATTACATCATACAACAACGGAAGAAAATTATGTCTTAGTAAAGACAAGGTTAACAACTGGCTTAAGAAGCCTTTAAGAAAACACAACGACCCTCCAGAGGGACCAGGCTGCTGTCTGGGACTACATTACTTCGTCGACGTCGAGCTTGAGGGGAGGCCACCATCAGGGTCAGTGGTCTCGTCTCTAAAACATAGAATAAGCAAACGTGAGTACAAAGTCGTACTCAGCAAGACTTACGTCAGAACTAAACTACTCATGCTCAGGTATCAAGGTAAAGGCAGGTGGGTTTGTAATGCAGAAAGCTTTGACTTGGCTATCATGTACTACGACTACATAGAGTTGAGATGAGAGGCGCACACGAGTCCATCTAATCTTGATCACCACATCAATACACAACCATGGATCCTTCCTCGACTTCCCCACGAGGAAGCAACCCAAAGCACTCACACTTATCTTGAGATTTTTAGAGTATCCATTTGAGTTGTCTTATAATCAAGTAAAGATCTCCAAGTAGTCCATAACCGCGGACACGGCTATTCGAATAGTTCATTAACCCTGCAGGGGTGTACTTCTTCACATACGTAGCTACCACTTATCTCCTAGAACTCGTCACCTTCAAGCGGTGTCGGCGAGGATAGTACCACGACACTTACCTCACAGCTCCAACTCTACTCCAGGGGATCGCCTATCTGAGTATGTACCCCAATCGGGAATCCGGCCGGGGTTTCCGTTCAGGACCCAGACGATGTATGGACGGTCCGACAAGCCCACCTCGACGGATGGTGTTGCGCTTGCCTAAAACCCGTCTACGTTATGAAAGCAAATAGAATAAAGTTAACCCATGTGAATCCTGGACCATAGTCGGGGTGAGTTAATAGGTCGAGAGGGGTCAATGAGCCCAACATGTGGTAGTAATCTATGTCTTGGATCACAACACAAGAACTCGGGGCCTAGGGCAGTGTAAATGAGACAACCCACTGTGTACTCCTACACAGCCTCTCATTGTTCACTTATATTAGGGTGACTTCATCAACACGTTACCACCTTGTTGCATGTGTTCACTACCATCCCGATACATCACCCAGATGGATCAACTTCATTGCAAACAACTCTAGCATGGCATAGCATAACATGGATGAAGGGCCACATGATGAGCACAAACAATCTTATATCTGCTAGGTTGAGGTTTGTTTAATACTGTGGCAGCAATGATAGGTCATGCAAAGGATGGGTTCAACTAGTGGTAGAACGGTAACATGTGAATCACCTAATCATGCATAAGAGAACAATAGGGAAACTGGGTTTTTATAGATATGATCAAAGGGGGTTTTCTTGCCTTATTGTCGAGAGTCAGGGGTGCCACTCTTCGGAGAAACCAGGGACTACGTCCGGCGATGGATCTATCGAGAAGAAGCAAACACCGAGACAACAAAGTATAAAAATCACATTGTAATGCACATTCAAGAATGAAACATGGCATAGTACTGATGTGATCTATGTTCAGTTTGCAACAAGTTAATTGAAGTTGATTTGAATAAGAAATTCAAATTCAAACTCCAAATGTGGTTCAAATTAGTCAAAGTTGCATTTGCTAATGTTTGGATATGGTAAACCATGTTGTCATGTGTATGATATGCCTCTGATGTTCATGTGATAAGGTTGGCATTGCAAAGATTTAATTTGAAATGATTTAAACATTTATTTTGAATTATTCCAAATAACCCAAATAGCTAAATGCTACTGGTCCATCATCATAGATGTGTTTTTCATCTATGAAAGTATGATATTTGGAATCCTTGAATTTTTCTGATTATTTTTCATATATAAATTATTTGATTTGGAGTTATGGTTTAAAAGTTATTGAATTTACAAGATTTAACCAATTTCTGGAATTCTGTTAAATAAGAAAAAGGATTTATTGCGCAAGCGTGACATCAGGATGACGTCATGGGGGTGCTGACCAGTCAACCTGACATCTGGGACCCACCTGTCATTGCCTCTGGGTTTAACTCTGTTTTAATTAAAAAAGACAGGGGATTAAGGGGGGTTGGGTCCCACCAGTCAGTGAGAGAGAGAGGGATTAGGAGGGGGGTTAGTCCCTAATGACCCAGCCGACCGGCGTTTAGCCGCCGGCGGCACTGGACGCGGCGGCGCCCACTGGAGAGGGGCCGTCCGGCCACGGGAGGCCACGGGGAAGGTGTCGTTCGGCTCCTCTCGAACGTGCGCTTCTCGTGGATGCCAAGGGGAGGCCAGGGGGACGCCGAGAGCACGCCGGCGAGCAAGGGGACGTGGCAGTCGAGCTCGGGCTCGACATGGCTGGCGACGCCGAGGGCTAGAGCGAGCGAGGTTAGGGGGGAAAGCACGGGGAGCTCACCCTGAACGTGCTGGCGCGGACAGGAGGGGCGGAGGAGCTGCGGTGGCGGTGTATTTCTCGGAGGAAGGTACGGCGGCCGGCGGCGAGTCGATGAAGGGAGCGGCGTTCTCGGGGCCTCCTCGGCTCAATTGAGCGGCCACGGTGACGAAGACGACGATGGTGGACGCAATGGACAAGCTGGCGCGGCGAGTGGAGGCCAGTGGCCGCGGTGGCGCACGGCGGCGAGCTACGGGGCGCTCGGGCTCTCACGGGTTTGCGCCGGAGGGAGAGGGAAAAGGGGTCCAGGAGGAGGGGAAAAGAAGGGGATGAGCACGGGGCGTCCACGACGAAGAGATGAGGACGGGGTGCCTCGAGCGAGCAGGACGTGGCATGCCGCGGCGGGCATGCGCTCCACGCCTCTGCCAGAAGGCAGAGGTTGAAGACGCCCCTGCCCCTGGCAGGCTGGGCCGCCTTCTGCTGCGCTTGGGCCAGCAGGGCCGAAGGTAAGAGAGGTGGGTGGCTTCGGCCTTTTTATTTTTTTCTCTTTTGTTTTGTTTTCTGTATTATTTGTTTTGAATTGAATTAAATATCAATTCATTTTATAAAATCCTCAAATTTTTATCTTGGACATATGTGACATAGTACTAGCCACTCCCAAGATTTGAAGATTTTTGGAATTCAAATTATTTGAATCCAATTCAAATAACATTTAAATTTAATTTCCAAGCCTCTGTTTGAATATTTGAAAATTCCATGAGCATGGGTTTGACTCCAAATCATTTTTAAAATGATCATACTCATTTATAGGACTTTTCAAAATTGTTTGGAGGAATTTTGGAAAAACTTTTTATCTGGCCTTTTATTTAAAAATTCTTTTTGAGGCTTTTCCAAATCCCCAATTATTAAACCATGGAAATTAAACATGATGTAATTATTCTAGTAATAAAAGCACATACCAAAACTAGGGTTCTGACAACTCGCCCCCACTCAAAAGAATCTCGTCCCGAGATTCAGAAGTAGTCAGGAAGAGGGTGGGGTACTCGACTCGGAGACGATCTTCTCGTTCCCAGGTGGCTTCCTTCTCAGAATGGTTGGACCATTGCACTTTAAGGAACTTGATCTTCTGACGTCGGGTGGTACGCTCAGCTTCATCGAGGATACGGACAGGATACTCTCGATAAGACAGATTTTCTTGGAGATCAAGCGTTTCGTGGTCTACTTCGCGGATGGGGTCCTTGAAGCAACGCCTGAGTTGAGATACGTGGAAGACATCGTGAACCTGAGAAAGTTGCGGCGGTAGTTCAAGTTGGTAGGCAACTTCTCCATGTTTAGCTAGAATGCGAAAGGGGCCTATGTAACATGGGGCCAATTTGCCTTTGATACCGAAGCGATGGGTTCCCTTCAGAGGAGTAACCCGGAGGTAAGCCTTCTCGTCCAGCTCGTAACTCTCTGGCCTATGATGACGATCATAATAGCTTTTCTGACAAGACTGGGCTGTTTTCAATTGCTCACGAACAATGCGAACCTTCTCTTCTGCTTCCTGGATCATATCCGGTCCAAAGAATTGTCTTTCACCGGTTTCTGACCAGTTTAATGGTGTTCGACATTTTCGTCCATAGAGAAATTCAAAGGGTGCCATGCCCAAGCTAGATTCGAAGCTGTTGTTATAAGCAAACTCGGCGAATGGAAGATATTTCTCCCAACTCTTTCCGAATGAGATAACACAGGCTCTGAGCATGTCTTTGAGAATTTGATTGACTCTTTCTACTTGACCACTTGACTGGGGATGAAAGGCAGTGCTAAAGGAGAGATGGGTTCCCATAGCATTTTGAAAAATTTCCCAAAATCGAGAGGTGAAAAGACTTCCACGGTCTGAATTGATTTCCAAAGGAATACCATGGAGAGAAACGATCCGGGAGACATATAAATCCGCTAACTGGCTAGCAGTTATACTCTCGCGAACAGGAAGGAAATGAGCAACTTTGGAAAGACGGTCAATGACCACGAATATGGCATTGTTTCCCTTCTGAGACTTTGGAAAGCCAGTGATGAAATCCATACTGACTTTATCCCATTTCCACTCAGGAATGGCTAAAGGTTGAAGAGTACCAGCAGGTCTTTGATGCTCTGCTTTCACACGACGACAAACATCGCACTCAGCAACAAATTGAGCGACTTCTCGCTTCATCCTAGTCCACCAAAATCTCTGGCGTAGATCTTGATACATCTTAGTACTACCAGGATGAATCGAGAGAGGGGTGTCATGGGCTTACTTAAGGATTTGCTGCCTTAGATTCCTATTCTTCGGAACTACCATCCTATTCTCGAAGTACACAGTACCTTCATTGTCTAGGGTAAAACATTTTGCCTTACCGCTAGCAATGTTCTGTTTGATATACCAGATACCTCGAGCACGTTGTTGAACAGCTTTGATTTGATCCTCAAGGGTTGGTTTCACTACCAAGGTGGAAAGGAATCCATGAGGAACAATCTCGAGATTCATCTTTCGAAATTCCTCATAGAGAAGTGGTTGATACTGTTGTAACATGAGGTTGTTACAATACGACTTACGACTTAGTGCATCAGCCATGACATTGGCTTTGCCTGGGGTGTAAGAGATACTCAAGTCGTAATCTTTTATCAACTCTATCCAGCGTCTTTGCCTGAGGTTAAGATCTGGCTGGGTGAATATGTATTTGAGGCTTTGGTGATCGGTATAAATTTCACAACGATTACCAAGGAGGTAATGTCGCCAAGTCTTCAGGGCATGAACTACGGCAGCGAGTTCAAGATCATGGGTAGGATAGTTCTCTTCATGTGGCCGCAACTGGCGTGAAGCATAAGCTACCATATGTTGATCTTGCAGAAGTATGCATCCTAACCCTTGCCGTGATGCGTCACAATAGATTTCGAAATCCTTTTTGGTGTCTGGAGGTGCAAGTACGGGTGCAGAAGTCAATCTTCTTTTTAGCTCTTGAAATCTTTCCTCGCACTTGGGAGTCCATAGGAATTTCTTATCTTTCTTGAGGAGTTCAGTTAGAGGCTTTGCAACTTTAGAAAAGTTCTCGAAGAAGCGGCGACAATAGCTTGCTAGGCCAAGAAAACTCCTAACTTGCTTAACCGATTCAGGTGGAGTCCAGTCAAGGATGGCCTGAACTCTCTCGGGATTGACTGCAATGCCTTTTGCAGAAATCACGTGGCCTAGGTAGGTCACTTCTGGTAGCCAAAATTCACACTTGGAGAATTTAGCATAAAGGCGATGCTCTCTAAGTTTCATCAATACCAGCCTAAGATGTTATGCGTGCTCTTCTTCGTTCTTCGAGTAGATGAGAATATCATCAAGATAAACCACAACAAATTTATCTAAGTACTCCATGAAGATCAAATTCATCAAGCGCGAAAAAGTGGCTGGGGCATTGGTTAAACCGAAGGACATGACGGTGTACTCATAAAGACCATAACGAGTAGTGAAAGCCGTCTTGGGAGTGTCCTCGTTTCTGATTTTGATTTGATGATAACCTAATCTCAAATCCATCTTGGAGAAGACAGAGGATCCAGCAAATTGATCATAAAGATCATTGATCCTGGGCAGTGGGTACTTGTTCTTTATTGTCGCTAGATTTAGCGGACGATAGTCTACGCACATCCTTTCTGTTCCATCTTTCTTCGTTATGAACAGAACAGGGCAACCCCATGGCGATGAGCTAGGGCGGATGAAGCCTTTTGCCAACGAAGCATCAAGTTTGGTTTTTAGCTCAGCTAACTTATGTGGGGCCATTCTATATGGGCGTCTGGAAATTGGGGCTGTGCCTGGTATAAGATCCACTATGAATTCCACAGACCTATCGGGTGGCATTCCCGGCAGATCTTCTGGAAAGACATCCGGAAAGTCACAAACTATCGGAATATCTTCAAGGTTAGGAAGGGGATGTTCATTCAACGAATATAGCTGGGTGTCTGAACCTTGAGATGTGAAATGGACTATCTTGCCGGAAGGAAGAGTGAGTTGGACTGATTTAGTGGCACAATCAATCTTGGGATGGTGTTTGGACAACCAATCCATACCTAAGATGATATCGATATCTGAAGATTTGAGGGCTATGAGAGAAGCAAGGAATACAACATCCTCAACAGCAATCTCAATGTCATGGCTTACCCTACTGGTACGCCATGTGGATCCTGGAGTTTTAATCATGAAAGGGGTAGGCAACTCCTCAAATGAAATGTCATTTAGGAGTGCGAACTTTTCAGACAAAAAGGAATGAGAAGCTCCAGAATTAAATAGAACAGAAGCAGGTTTGGAGTTGACAGCACGTGTACCGAGTACAACCTTAGTATCCTCTTGGGATTCTATGATGGTGGCATGGTTCACACATCCGTATTCAACAATAGCGGACTTGGCTTTGGAAGGCTTTGGTGGCTTAGCTTTGGCTTTATGTTTTGGACGAGGGGGAACATTCTCTTGCAATGAACACTGTCGTGCAATGTGGCCAGGATTACCACACTTGTAGCACAAACGGGTGTTAGGTTGTGGAGTTTGTATGGAAAGCTCTCTACTATCTTTCTGGGTTTTCTTGCTTTGTGAAGATGGTCTTGGAATCAAGTGCGAAGGAAGGGCACTAGTTGGGATCCAAATTCGACGTTTCTGAGAACCAAAACTAGAAGAGGAAGCAAGATCACGATCACGCTTGCGAGACTCTTCAAAGACCTCATTTCCATGCTCAGCTCTGAATGATCTATTGACCAAATCCTCGAAGTTGACGAATTCAAGGAGATTGAGATCATGACGAAGGACAGGGCTAAGTCCCTTGCGGAACCTTGCTTGCTTCTTGGCATCGGTTGAAATCTTCTCAGGGGCATAACGATAAAGTCGGTTGAACTCAGTCCTGTACTGATGAACAGTCATCTTTCCCTGAGATAGGTTGCAGAACTGTTCCCTGTTTCTTTCCATCAGCTCATCCAGAATGTGGTACCCTTGGAAGGCATCACGGAACTCCTGCCAAGTCACTAAGTGACCATCAGGCTGCATTGCAACAAAACTTCCCCACCATTCACCAGCAGCACCTTCCAGAAAGTATGCCGCAAACATCACACGATCATCTGGAGAAACATGCGCCGTCTCAAGCTTACGCTCGATGGAACGGAGCTAATCATCGGCATCAAGGGGCTCAGATGAACATCGGAAAACTGGCGGGTTCAAAAGGATAAAATCCTGGATGGATATTACCGTATCTCGCTGAATAGAAGTATTCTTCTCAATGAGCTCCAAAAGGCGTGTTTGATCACGTCGATTTCGCTCAGCCTCCATCTTGATTTCCGCTGCAGAAGGCGGTGAAGGAGGATCATCATCACCACTTTGATTACCGTGACCAGATTCAACACATCTAGTTCCACCTGACATTTTGTGTGATAAAAATCAACAATCAGAGTAGGATTTATGATGGAATCAAAGCAAAGATGATACAATTTAAGAGCGGACAAGATTGTAATGCAAAAGCATTGGAATCACGGAAAACACGGGACAAATCGGACAGCATAACGGCTGTACCGGGGTGGAAAAATGAATCAATCTGCAAGAATGATCAGAACCTTCTCAAAAGGCTCGAAGGGATGGTGACTCTAGACAACCAAAACATTCCTACAGCTAAGGAGAGTCAAACAACGAGATGTTCTAGTATAGACATAGAAGAGCCTAGTCCTATCTTCCCGTAGAAAAGATGAGGGTGACTCAGAACTCAGATCGATGAGGGTAAGGAGAAAAAGAAGCCTTACGTTGTTCCCTTATACCAAAAGTAACTATATAACTATAGAATGCTAGACTCGACTTCGGCCAAGGTTTACTAATCCTACAGGCATTCCTGCTCTTATACCAAGTCTGTCGGGACCCGGGGTTTGCATATGTAATTCCAGTCACAATTCAATCATATGGAGAGCCGAGAGCCATACCCACTTGTCTAAGCAGACAAGGCCAAGTACAAGACACTCTCGGAAAGCTCGAACGTGAGGGGCATCCCATCCAGGCCGGATGATCAACTGAGATGGGTCCTCATCACCCGCTCACAAGTCTAAATGATTATGGGTGGTGAAATCCCATACTCATAGACAAGTCGCCTCAACCATATTATCGATTGTATCCTAACACTTACATAAACAGACTCCAGCCCGATCTCTTAGTCGGGGTCTCGGGCGGGCTCAATCATACAACAAAGTGTGCCACGTGACAGAGTCACGAGCAATCGCATCGCGATGCCCCAAGCTGCGCACATCTAAGGGCCACTTGGTGTATAAAAGACCGCCGGCGAGAGCACAACTAAGGTATCGAACCCCACACATGACATGCACGATATAAACATACACGCAGCATGCATGCCAAGTGTATAACAGCAGGTAACACAACAGGAACTCTACAAACTCATAGCTTTATTTCATCTGCTAAACAGAGCAGATATAGTAGTGTTACAAGCAGAGATCACATCACTGTGATCCAACATTACATCATACAACAACGGAAGAAAATTATGTCTTAGTAAAGACAAGGTTAACAAATGGCTTAAGAAGCCTTTAAGAAAACACAACGACCCTCCAGAGGGACCAGGCTGCTGTCCGGGACTACATTACTTCGTCGACGCCGAGCTTGAGGGGAGGCCACCATCAGGGTCAGTGGTCTCGTCTCTAAAACATAGAATAAGCAAACGTGAGTACAAAGTCGTACTCAGCAAGACTTACGTCAGAACTAAACTACTCATGCTCAGGTATCAAGGTAAAGGCAGGTGGGTTTGTAATGCAGAAAGCTTTGACTTGGCTATCCTGTACTACGACTACATAGAGTGGAGATGAGAGGCGCACACGAGTCCATCTAATCTTGATCACCACATCAATACACAACCATGGATCCTTCCTCGACTACCCCACGAGGAAGCAACCCAAAGCACTCACACTTATCTTGAGATTTTTAGAGTATCCATTTGAGTTGTCTAATAATCTAGTAAAGATCTCCAAGTAGTCCATAACCGCGGACACGGCTATTCGAATAGTTCATTAACCCTGCAGGGGTGTACTTCTTCACATACGTAGCTACCACTTATCGCCTAGAACTCGTCACCTTCAAGCGGTGTCGGCGAGGATAGTACCACGACACTTCCCTCACAGCTCCTACTCTAGTCCAGGGGATCTCCTATCTGAGTATGTACCCCAATCGGGAATCCGGCCGGGGTTTCCGTTCAGGACCCAGACGATGTATGGACGGTCCGACAAGCCCACCTCGACGGATGGTGCTGCGCTTGCCTAAAACCGTGCTATGTTATGAAAGCAAATAGAAAAAAGTTATCCATGCGAATCTTGGACCATAGTCGGGGTGAGTTAATAGGTCGAGAGGGGTCAATGAGCCCAACATGTGGTAGTAATCTGTGTCTTGGATCACAACACAAGAACTCGGGGCCTAGGGCAGTGTAAATGAGACAACCCACTGTGTACTCCTACACAGCCTCTCATTGTTCACTTATATTAGGGTGACTTCATCAACACGTTACCACCTTGTTGCATGTGTTCACTACCATCCCGATACATCACCCAGATGGATCAACTTCATTGCAAACAACTCTAGCATGGCATAGCATAACATGGATGAAGGGCCACATGATGAGCACAAACAATCTTATATCTGCTAGGTTGAGGTTTGCTTAATACTGTGGCAGCAATGATAGGTCATGCAAAGGATGGGTTCAACTAGCGGTAGAACGGTAACATGTGAATCACCTAATCATACATAAGAGAACAAGAGGGAAACTGGGTTTTTATAGATATGATCAAAGGGGGTTTGCTTGCCTTATTGTCGAGACTCGGGGGTGCCACTCTTCGGAGAAAACAGGGACTACGTCCGGCGATGGATCTATCGAGAAGAAGCAAACACCGAGACAACAAAGTATAAACATCACATTATAATGCACATTCAAGAATGAAACATGGCATAGTACTGATGTGATCTATGTTCAATTTGCAACAAGTTAATTGAAGTTGATTTGAATAAGAAATTCAAATTCAAACTCCAAATGTGGTTCAAATTAGTCAAAGTTGCATTTGCTAATGTTTGGATATGGTAAACCATGTTGTCATGTGTATGATATGCCTCTGATGTTCATGTGATAAGGTTGGCATTGCAAAGATTTAATTTGAAATGATTTAAACATTTATTTTGAATTATTCCAAATAACCCAAATAGCTAAATGCTACTGGTCCATCATCATAGATGTGTTTTTCATCTATGAAAGTATGATATTTGGAATCCTTGAACTTTTCTGATGATTTTTCATATATAAATTATTTGATTTGGAGTTATGGTTTAAAAGTTATTGAATTTACAAGATTTAACCAATTTCTGGAATTCTGTTAAATAAAAAAAAGGATTTATTGCGCAAGCGTGACATAAGGATGACGTCATGGGGGCGCTGACCAGTCAACCTGACATCTGGGACCCACCTGTCATTGCCTCTGGGTTTAACTCTGTTTTAATTAAAAAATACAGGGGATTAAGGGGGGCTGGGTCCCACCAGTCAGTGAGAGAGAGGGATTAGGTTGGGGGTTAGTCCCTAATGACCCAACCGACCGGCGTTTAGCCACCGGCGGCACTGGACGCGGCAGCGCCCACTGGAGAGGGGCCGTCCGGCCACGGGAGGCCACGGGGAAGGTGCCGTTCGGCTCCTCTCGAACGTGCGCTTCTCGTGGATGCCAAGGGGAGGCCAGGGGGACGCCGAGAGCACGCCGGCGAGCAAGGGGACGCGGCGGCCGAGCTCGGGCTCGACGTGGCTGGCGACGCCGAGGGCTAGAGCGAGCGGGGTTAGGGGGAAAGCACGGGGAGCTGTCAGAACCCCAATTTAGGTTTGTGTTTAACCTAGCTTGCATTTTTGCATCTTGAAAAAAATTGCAAAAGAAAAGGAAATGGGGAAAAGAAAAGCCCTAAATGAATTAAATAAAAAGGCCAGAAATAATGATTTTTCCAAAATTCTTTTGGATATATTGAAAAATCCTAAAAATGAGTCTGATCATTTTAAAAGTGATTTGGGATTAATCCCATGCTTATAGATTTTTCAATAATCCAAATAGTGGTTTGGAAATTAAATCATTTGTCTATTTGAATTGAAATTCAAATAATTTGAATTTCAAAAATTCCCAAAACTTGGGGTTGACTTCTATATAGTCACCTAGGTTTTATAAAAATGATTGGGGATTTTTATAAATGCCCTAGCTATTTATTTTAAAGGGCAAAACAAATAACAGAAAGAAATAAAAAGAGAAAAATAGAGCAGACCTTACCCCCCGCCTAGGCGCCGGCCCACCTGGCCCAGCCCGGCCCCCTCCTCTGTCGTCTTCCTCCTCTTGCCAGAAGGAGAGGCAGCAGCGCCGTGCGCTGCGTGGCGGGCATGCCCACCCCCTCCTCGCCACCTCCTGCTCTTCCCCCTCTCTTCTTTCTCGCTCTGGAGGGTGACTCAGAACTCAGATCGATGAGGGTAAGGAGAAAAATAAGCCTTACGTTGTTCCCTTATACCCAAAGTAACTATATAACTATAGAATGCTAGACTCGACTTCGGCCAAGGTTTACTAATCCTACAGGCAGTCCTGCTCTGATACCAAGTCTGTCGGGACCCGGGGTGTGCATATGTAATTCCAGTCACAATTCAATCATATGGAGAGCCGAGAGCCATACCCACTTGTCTAAGCAGACAAGGCCAAGTACAAGACACTCTCGGAAAGCTCGAACGTGAGGGGCATCCCATCCAGGCCGGATGATCAACTGAGATGGGTCCTCATTGCCCGCTCACAAGTCTAAATGATTATGGGTGGTGAAATCCCATACTCATAGACAGGTCGCCTCAACCATATTATCGATTGAATCCTAACACTTACATAAACAGACTCCAGCCCGATCTCTTAGTCGGGGTCTCGGGCGGGCTCAATCATACAACAAAGTGTGCCACGTGACAGAGTCACGAGCAATCGCATCGCGATGCCCCAAGCTGCGCACATCTAAGGGCCACTTGGTGTATAAAAGACCGCCGGCGAGAGCACAACTAAGGTATCGAACCCCACACATTACATGCACAATATAAACATACACGCAGCATGCATGCCAAGTGTATAACAGCAGGTAACACAACATGAACTCTACAAACTCATAGCTTTATTTCATCTGCTAAACAGAGCAGATATAGTAGTATTACTAGCAGAGATCACATCACTTTGATCCAACATTACATCATACAACAACGGAAGCAAATTATGTCTTAGTAAAGACAAGGTTAACAAATGGCTTAAGAAGCCTTTAAGAAAACACAACGACCCTCCAGAGGGACCAGGCTGTTGTCCGGGACTACATTACTTCGTCGACGTCGAGCTTGAGGGGAGGCCACCATCAGGGTCAATGGTCCCGTCTCTAAAACATAGAATAAGCAAACGTGAGTACAAAGTCGTACTCAGCAAGACTTACGTCAGAACTAAACTACTCATGCTCAGGTATCAAGGTAAAGGCAGGTGGGTTTGTAATGCAGAAAGCTTTGACTTGGCTATCCTGTACTACGACTACATAGAGTGGAGATGAGAGGCGCACACGAGTCCATCTAATCTTGATCACCACATCAATACACAACCATGGATCCTTCCTCGACTACCCCACGAGGAAGCAACCCAAAGCACCCACACTTATCTTGAGATTTTTAGAGTATCCATTTGAGTTGTCTAATAATCAAGTAAAGATCTCCAAGTAGTCCATAACCGCGGACACGGCTATTCGAATAGTTCATTAACCCTGCAGGGGTGTACTTCTTCACATACGTAGCTACCACTTATCGCCTAGAACTCGTCACCTTCAAGCAGTGTCGGCGAGGATAGTACCACGACACTTCCCTCACAGCTCCAACTCTAGTCCAGGGGATCGCCTATCTGAGTATGTACCCCAATCGGGAATCCGGCCGGGGTTTCCGTTCAGGACCCAGACGATGTATGGACGGTCCGACAAGCCCACCACGACGGATGGTGCTGCGATTGCCTAAAACCGTGCTACGTTATGAAAGCAAATAGAAAAAAGTTAACCCATGCGAATCCTGGTGGCCGAGCTCGGGCTCGACGTGGCTGGCGACGCCGAGGGCTAGAGCTAGCGGGGTTAGGGGGAAAGCACGGGGAGCTGTCAGAACCCCAATTTAGGTTTTTGTTTAACCTAGCTTGCATTTTTGCATCTTGAAAAAAATTGCAAAAGAAAAGGAAATGGGGAAAAGAAAAGCCCTAAATGAATTAAATAAAAAGGCCAGAAATAAATATTTTTCCAAAATTCTTTTGGATATATTGAAAAATCCTAAAAATGAGTCTGATCATTTTAAAAGTGATTTGGGATTAATCCCATGCTCATAGATTTTTCAATAATCCAAATAGTGGCTTGGAAATTAAATCATTTGTCTATTTGAATTGAAATTCAAATAATTTGAATTTCAAAAATTCCCAAAACTTGGGGTTGACTTCTATATAGTCACCTAGGTTTTATAAAAATGATTGGGGATTTTTATAAAGGGACAATTACATTTTTGCCCCTAGTTCTGCCGGCCCGTGGGTTTTGCCCTTACTTTTCGGCTTTGCTCAGTTTTGCCCTTAAATTTGTCTCTGAGGTCATCCGAACGCCCTTTGACCGTTTGACCAATACTTTGAAAATGCATAACAAATTCATATGAACTCAGAAAAATGCAAATAAGATATCAAAATGTTTAAAAAAGCATTACCTGTAAGTGCATGTTATTAGCATTCACGAACAAAATAATATTTAAACTACTTGAGGTTATTAATGTTATTAACATTATTAAACATTAAAGGGTATAAACAATACATTTTCATGATTAAAAATGACATGCGAATGTAGGTGATGTCTTCTGAACATTCTGATATCTTATTTGCATTTTTCTGGGTATATATGAAGTTGTTATGCATTTTCAAATGACTTTGACCATTAATTTTAAAATTCATAACAAGTTCATGTGAATTCAAAAAATCTCAAATAAGATATCAGAATGGTCACCAGACATCACCTAAACTTGCATGCCGTTTTTATTCATGCTTTTTTTATTGTTTACACATTTTTATTTTTAATAATGTTAAGAACGTTAGTAACCTTGGGTAGGTTAACAATTAATATTTTCATATGTGCAAATGATACACACATAAAGGAAATGATTTTCTGAATAATTAAATATCTTATTTGCATTTTTCTAAGTTCATATGAATTTGTTATACATTTTCTAAGTATTGGTCAAACGGTCAAAGGGCGTTCGGATGACCCGAGGGACAAATCTAAGGGAAAAACTGAGCAGAGCCGAAAAGTAAGGGCAAAACCCACGGGCAGGCAAAACTAGGGGAAAAAATGCAATTGTACCTTTTATAAATGCCCTAGCTATTTATTTTAAAGGGCAAAACAAATAACAGAAAGAAATAAAAAGAGAAAAACAGAGAAGACCTTACCTCCCGCCTAGGCGCCGGCCCACTGGGCCCAGCCCGGCCCCCTCCTCTGTCGTCTTCCTCCTCTTGCCAGAAGGAGAGGCAGCAGCGCCATGCGCTGCGTGGAGGGAATGCCCTCCCCCTCCTCGCCACCTCCTGCTCTTCCCCCTCTCTTCTTTCTCGCTCTGGAGACGCCCAGAGGCCCCCGGCCACTTTCCCCTCCCCTCGCGACCTCCCTCCTCTCCTCTGCCGCCTTTTCCCGAGCCACAGCCGGAGCACGCCGCCGTAGCAGCGCGGCCACCGAGCCCCCCAGACGCCGAGACCTTGTCTACGAGGTGCCCCGGCAATGACCACTTCGAGCGGCGCCACCAATTTGGAGCAAGAGCCACGGAGGAGACGCCATCTTCAAGAGTTCGCTGCCGGCCACCGTGGACGCCTTCGACAAATTCGCCATGGACAGCTCCTCTCTGGCCTCCCCGAGCTCGTCGTCGTCTCCCACGTGAGCTTCCTCTCGTTTTCCCCCTCCTAGCTCTCTCCCCCGTGTTCTGCAGCGCGAGTTCGCCGGAGTCAGTAGCCGGCCGCCGCTTCCCGTCGTCGTAGCCGTGGCCCATGACCTCCTCGAGTCCCCCTGCTAGCTCTACTAGAAGCGGGAGAGCGAGAGGCACGTCCTGGTGCCCTCCACCGCCGCCCCCATGCCCTCCGGCGAGGCACCGCCGTGTGCAGAGGTCACCGGCGGCTAACCGCCGGCAGCCCTGGCCATTAGGGCCTAATTAACCTGCTAATCCCCCCCTCTCTCTCACTGACTGGTGGGACCCAGCGCCCTAATCTCCCCTGTTAAGTTAACTAAAGGGATTTAACCCCAGAGACAATGACAGATGGGCCCCGCATGTCAGTTGACTGGTCAAACCCCTGACGCCAGCATGACGCAGTGCTGACGCAGCAAATCCTAAATCAATTTATTTAGTACAGAAATTCCAGAAAATAAGCAAAACTTTGAAATTGAATAACTTTTAAACTGTAACTCCAAATTCAAAGTGTAATATATGAAAAATGATCAGGAGAAATCCTCTATCCAAATTTCCAACTTTCAGCTATGTTGGAGTTGATCTTAAAAAGGGATCAGTAGCTTTTCCTATTTGATTTAATTGGAATTATTTCAAATTCAATTCAAAAACTATTCCAACTTCAACCATTGAAATGCACCACACTTCACTTGTACTTCAGAAGCATTTCACACACATGACCATTTGGTTTCCAATGAACAAACATTAGCAAATGCAAGTTGAACTAAATTGAATAACATTTGGAGTTTGAATTTGAATTTACTTTTCAAATCAAATTCAATTAAAATGTGGCAATTCAAACATAGGTCACATCAGCACATTGCCATGCTATGTTTTGCATATTGAATGTGCATTGTATTATCTTGATTGTGCTTTACTTCCAGTGCTTTGGTGATTGCATCTTCTCGGTAGAGTTGATCTCGGAGACGAGTTCAACCTCACGTCAGAAGAGTGTTACATCGTGATCGTCAGCAAGGCAAGCAGCCCTCTCTTTGAACATGTCTATAAAATCCCAGTTCCCTCTCATTCTCGCAAATGCATGTTTAGGATGTCACCATGATACGTTCTACCGCTAGTTGAACCTATTCCTTTGCATGACCTATCATTTTGTCACAGTAGTAAGCAAACCACAATCCTAGCAGATGTAGGAGTTGGTTGATATCATGTGGCCCCTGCAACTGTTACAGCTTATTGCATGCTTAGAGTTGTTACCTGAGGCTACTTTGATGTGAGTCGGGATGGTAGTGATCATGTGAATGATGGTGGTAACGTGTTGGTGAATCTACCCTAAACAAAGGTGAACGATGAGAGGATGTGTAGGAGTACACAGTGGGTTGTCTCGTTGAACACTGCCTTAGGCCGGAGTTCTTGTGTTGTTATCCAAAACTAAGAGTACGACCACACATTGGGCTCACTGACCCCTCTCGGCCTAGTACCTCACCCCGGACCAGTCCAGGAGTCGCAAGTAGGTCGCCCTTTAACAATATCAAGCAGGTGGAACCAAGGTAAGTGGTTGGCGTAGGTTGTGGGCACGTTGAATCAAGTGATCATGATCGAGTTGAGCTTGATGGCGGTCACACAACGTTTGAGTCAAGTCAAGTGATGGCGATCATGACCAAGGTAAGTGGTTGGCGTAGACTGTTACTTGGACTCGTGTACGTTCTTACCTCTCTCTGGTACTCGTAGTTCAGGATTAGCCAAGTCAAATCTGGCACTTCTGCAAGTGAAATCCCACCTCCCTTTGCCTTGATACATGTGCATGAGTAGTATAGTTCCTATGTAAGTCTTGCTGAGTACGACTTTGTACTCACGTTTTCTTATTCTATGTTTTAGAGACGAGACCACTGACCCTGATGGTGGCCTCTACCTCGAGCTCAACGTGGACCAATGTCGTATAGTTCCAGGCAGCAGCCTGTGCCCTCTGGAGGGTCGTTGTATTTTCTTTCAGGCTTCTTAAGCCATTTGTTAAACTTGTCTTTACTAAGACATAATTTGCTTCCGTTGATGTTTCATGTAATGTTGGATCACAGACATGTGATCTCTGCTTGTAATAAAACTACTATGTCTGCTCTGTGTAGCAGAAGTTATAAAGACTATGGGTTTGTAGAGTTCATGTTGTGATTACCTGCTGTTTACACTGGACATGTATGCTGCGTGTATGATTATAACGTGCATGTCTTAGTGTGGGGTTCGATAGCTTAGTTGTGTTCTTGCCAGCGGTCTTTTATACACCAAGTGGCCCTTAGATGTGCGCAGCTTGGGGCATCGCGATGCGATTTCTCGTGACTCTGTCACGTGGCACACTTTGTCGTATGATCGAGCCCGCCCGAGATCCCGACTAAGTGATCGGGCTGGAGTAAGTCTATGTAAGGGTTATGATTCAATCGATAACATGGTTGAGGCGACTTGTCTGTGAATATGGGATTCACCACCCATATAATTAGACTTGTGTGCGGACGATGAGGACCCATCTCAGTTGATCATCCGGCCTGAATGGGATGCCCCTCACGTTCGATGCTTACCGAGAGTGATCTGTGCTTGGCCTTGTCTGCTTAGACAAGTGGGTACGACTCTCAACTCTCCATGTGATTGCATTGTGACCGGAATTACATACGCTAACTCCGGGTCCCGACAGGAGCTCACCCTGAACGTGCTGGCGCGGACAGGAGGGGCGGAGGAGCTGCGGTGGCGGTGTAATTCTCGGAGGAAGGTACGGCGGCCGGCGGCGAGTCGATGAAGGGAGCGGCGTTCTCGGGGCCTCCTCGGCTCAATTGAGCGGCCACGATGACGAAGACGACGATGGCGGACGCACTAGACAAGCTGGCGTTATGAGTGGAGGCCAGTGGCCGCGGTGGCGCACGGCGGCGAGCTACGGGGCGCTCGGGCTCTCACGGGTTTGCGCCGGAGGGAGAGGGAAAAGGGGTCCAGGAGGAGGGGAAAAGAAGGGGATGAGAACGAGGCGTCCACGGCGAAGAGATGAGGACGGGGGGGCCTCGAGCGAGCAGGACGTGGCATGTCGTGGTGGGCATGCGCTCCACGCCTCTGCCAGAAGGCAGAGGTTGAAGACGCCCCTGCCCCTGGCAGGCTGGGCCGCCTTCTGCTGCGCTTGGGCCAGCTGGGCCGGAGGTAAGAGAGGTGGGTGGCTTCGGCCTTTTTATTCTGTTCTATTTTATTTTGTTTTCTGTATTATTTGTTTTGAATTGAATTAAATATCAATTCATTTTATAAAATCCTCAAATTTTTATCTTGGACATATCTGACATAGTACTAGCCACTCCCAAGATTTGAAGATTTTTGGAATTCAAATTATTTGAATCCAATTCAAATAGAATTTAAATTTAATTTCCAAGCCTCTGTTTGAATATTTGAAAAATCCATGAGCATGGGTTTGACTCCAAATCATTTTTAAAATGATCATACTCATTTATAGGACTTTTCAAAATTGTTTGGAGGAATTTTGGAAAAACTTTTTATCTGGCCTTTTATTTAAAAATTCTTTTTGAGGCTTTTCCAAATCCCCAATTATTAAACCATGGAAATTAAACATGATGCAATTATTCTAGTAATAAAAGCACATACCAAAACTAGGGTTGTGACAATTCTAGGACAACTAATAGTTTACGGTAAGGATGGGGTAAGTGGTGAGTTTGCTGCCGCACTAGCATTTATGAAGTAGCTAACGATCTAGAGGCCAAGCATTCGATGAGGAATCGCCTCCAACAAGTCTTGCTATCAACTACTTACGCAAACATAACACCTATCCTATCCTTGTCCTCCTCTTCGCATCCCGACGAAGAAGAAGCAGTCAAGGCACACACACGTTGATCAAGTTTATTAAGATTACCTCGATTGTTGTTGTCTATGAACAAGGAGTAGGTCTCATGTCGTCCATAACCGTGGACATGGCTTCTCGAAAATATTTCACCCTACAGAGGTGTACCAACTGCCCATTACAAGGCTCTGCACGCACGCCCATCTCTCTCAGTTGCTACCCATTATAGGCAACCATTTTATGATTTAGTTACGAGAGATCCGAAACGACAGGTCCCTCTAACTAACAACGAACAAATCCGGGTGGCCCCCGGTGAGTCGACACCCAACTCAAAAGTCGGTCGCGCTCTCGAATCGGTCTCTACCGTCGGTCGCAGGTTTGGATAGCCGGTTAATCTCACATGAGACCGGGTCCTCAGCCGGACAGGTTGGACCAACAAGGAAACCATGTCCCCGCTGGCCCAGGTTGGTTTGAAAACTACTAGCAGCAACCAGCACACACACGGTTTCAAATGGTAAATCAGCTTGGGCCACCACTAGAAATGTTTGAAGCTAGGTAGGTAAGAAAAAAGGACCCCATAAAATCCCACACGCGGTTAGGCACGCTCAGTCTTAAAACCAATACCCGGAACTCGGGTCCTAGGTGACTCGAATGGAACAAAGTGTTGAGGGAGGGATAGCCTAGACCTTCCATCCTTCGTCGAATATAGTCAGCATTATAATAATAATATCATCAACAACAATATAATAATGTGATAGCCCAAACCAAGGAGTAACAGGGTAACATCGTAGCATCCTAAGCATGCATACTAAGAAGGGGTTGAGCAACGAGCAACAGTAACATAGCAGTACATGGTTTGCTGGGAGGGGACATGGATGTATCGGTTTGAAAGAGGTTGTAAACATGTGGTAGGATCAAACATCGAACCTATCCTAGACTAGCATGCAAACCGCTGGTTGAAATAGAATGGATCATAAGTAATGCATAGTCCTTGCTTGTTGATAAGTCGGGTTCCGAAGGTGTAGTTGATCGCAAGCTCGCATCATCTCCGAGAGGTACCCGCGGAAGAACACAAGAGGGTAAACAATGGAAGCAATCAACGAGCAAGCACTCTAATATTACGAGGCAAACACGAGCAAGCATCAACAAGAAGGCAACACGATACTTCACACCTACAGTCGAGAGCGGTTACTAACTGGTTAAGTGGAGTACTCGTCACACACGACGATACCACACATTTAGAAAGGTTCAAGTTGTTTAGATACACAAGGTGAGCAAAGGTTATTAACATGGCATCTCACTCAAGCATGGCATACCACACAAACATGGCAAGAGGTGAAGCATAAGTTAAACTATCTAAGCTAGTCAAATTAAGTGAGGCACAACCTAAACATGGCATAACACTAAGTACCCCATGACAATTAAAACATTTGGTACTATTCTGTCCTAAACAATATTTTAGGTTGGTTAACAACAGAAAAAAATATCATAAACACAAAGTACACGAAAAACTAATCAAGTTACATATAAGGAACACTCCAAACGGAGTTACGGTTAAAAAGATACAAGCAAAACAAGTTTGGAACAGAATCTGCCAACATCAGGAAGCACACTTTAGAGCATTGCATAAATAGGATAATGAATGAAAACATGCTCACAAATGATATGCAACTAAAGTAGACATGGCAGGGAAGGCATGGCAAAAGGAATCATGCAAAAAGGTATCATGAACAACTAATTATAGCTCATGCAAAATGCAATAAAATATTACTGGTCTAGGACTTAGTGAAAATCAGGATAATAGGGCAGAAACTGTTATTTTTATGCTGTATAAACATGAGAAAAACTATATGCAAAAGTGCAGTAACATGACATAGCAATATATGGGCATGAACTAGACATGATGGTGATCAGGTCATAGGCATAACAGATCAAAAGATATTAAGCATGCAACATGGCATCAGAAAGTTACAGACTTAGAGAAAAGTAGAGGTGGCTGTCGAAAACAGTGGCATAAGGGAAACTCCAACGCGCCGACACAATTTGTCCGCGCGCGTCCGGATTTGCGTCAAACCGGTCAAAATGGCGCCCAACGCCGAACCGCATACGCATTTATTGGCGCGGTCACGTCCGCTCGGTGTCCGCGCAGACGCAAACCCCACGCAAAACTGCGCAGAGTTTGCGCTGGCGCGGACACCGAGCGGGCGCGTTGAATGTCCGCGACGGTCCGCGCTCGACAGTTCGCGTCTGCGCTGGGGCCTCTTGCCAGCCCCCCTGGCGTCTTTTTATAAGACGAACCCACGCGGCGGACCGTCGCTATCCACGCACCCGCCCCCACACTTGCCTCCCGCGCCGCGACCAGAGCGCCACCAGAGCGACCAGAGCGCCGCCACCATGTCCAAGTGGTTTGGCCGCGGGAAAAACGACCCCGAGGCCTCCGACTCCGTCTCCGGGCGCCGGCATGGCCGCTCTCCCCCTCCCCCTCCTCCTCCGCCACCTCCATCGCCGCGGGCACGCGTCTACCTTCCGGCACATCAGTGCCGGAACTACTGGCGGCACAAGTGCCCCGTCCCCTGGTCCAATGTCGGCCTGCCGGGCGAGTGGCAGTTGAGCCGCGACCGCGTGCCGGTGCCGCCCAATCTGGCCGCGTCTCTTCGGGACCAGAACGTGGCGGGGCCGCAACCAGCAAGCCAAGACCTAGGGGGTGGCCGCTTCATCCCCCCGCCCGCCGTCGTCGCGCCCGAGGAGGAGGCCGAGGAGGCGACATTCCAGGCCGCCGTCGCCGAGGAGGAGGCGGCGATCCAGTGCGCCATCGCCATCTCCGAGGCGGAGGAGAAGGCGATGTGGCCCGGCCTGGATTACGTCATCCAGGAGAGCCTCAACGCGCCTCCTCCTCCTCGACGCGCCGGCGGGGCGCTTCGCATCCGCGACGGGCCACCGCCACTGCCGCCGGACGTGAAGCCGCCGCCATCGCCCTCGCCATGGGCGGCGCAGTTCATGCCTCCCTACCCGCCGCCTCGTCTGCCACCCTATGGTCCCGGGGTGGACTCACCGCCGCGCCACCACCTGCCGGAGCCGGAGCCATTCCGGGAGGGGTGGCCGTGGGAGGGCGTGAACACCTTTTCGGTGTTCGTGCCCATGGCGTCGGTGACCATCCCCATGGATGCCACCGACGAGGAGGAGCAGCACATCAAGGAGGAGGTGTACACGCGCCACCTCGCGGCCGAGCGCGCCGAGGCCGACCGCGAGATGAACGCGGAGTACGCCGCCTCGCACGCCACGGCCGTCATCGACCCGCCGCCGCCACGGCCACCGCGCAGCGCCAGGGAAGCCCGCCGGGAGGCCAAGTGGGCACGGTAGGCCGAGCGCGCGGCCATGGAGGAGCGCTGGCGGCGCGACTTCCCCTAGGCGCCGGTGCCTGTGCCAGTCGTCGACCTCTCTAGCGACGAGGAGGACGACATGGACGGCGACGGCGGGGACGACGCGTAGGCGGCGGCATTGACGCGCAGGGCGCGGTTTTTATATTTTTTAGGTTTTTCAAATTTAAGTTTTAATGTAATGGGGACGGTTTAAATTTATGCTTAATCAGTTAAATTTCTTTTTTAATTTTTTTTTGAAAATGCGTTTGTGTCAGCGCGTTGGGCGAGCGCGCAAAAAACGGCGGACAAAAACGGACGCGATGAGCGGACGCGTCCGCGCAAACCGGACAAATCCGGACAAATCTCGCATCCGTTTGCGTCGGCGCGTTGGAGTTGCCCTAACAACTTTGGAGCTAAAAATAACTATGACCAGGAATGCAAACATGACAATGCAATACATGTAATGGAAGTAGACATGATGCTTAACAGTATGCAAAAAGAATCAATGCAATAGGCCTCATCGATGTGTCACAATCATCATGCAAACTTGCAATAAAATAACAGCAGCATCACATAACAGAAATTAGTAGCAGTTAACAGCCTGATGCCCACTTCAACACAGATTTGCACCGTCAATATGACCTCAAATCAAAATGCTCACAAAAGATGGACTGAAGTACACACAATTCTAAACAATTTTCCTTTTGGGCGCAACGTCATCTGAGCTACGATTTGATCGCAAATTATGTCGCAAAATAGCATCAGCAGCACAAATATTCTAGACTTACAAAAAATAACAGGGTGCTAGAAGAAAAAAAAACGGACGGACCCTCACCCCTTGGGCTTTGGCCCAAGTTGTCCTGCAGGCGCCGGCTGGGCCGGCCCACCAGCGGCAGAAGTGGTTGGCTCGTCCCTCCTGGACGAGGCCAACCAGGGCGGCTCCGGCGCAAGCCGGCGAGCCTGCGCGGCGGAGCGAGGAGTCATGGACGGGCCGGAGCGGATCCAGACAAGAGGGGCGACGGCGGCGGCCTCGGGCGCAGTTGTTGAGGCCAGTGCGGGAGCTTCGGCCGACAGCGTGCTCCATGGCCATGGCGCTTCAGCACATGCTGCACAGTGAGAGGAGGGTGAGTCGAGAGAAGGAGAGGAGGAGGGAGAAGAGAAGGTGGAGAGGAGGGAGGAGGAAGGGCGCGGGCGGCGCGCCGTGGTCGCCGGGATGGCGGCCGGTCGCCGAAGGAAGACGGCGGTGGTGCGATGTGCCCTCGGGCTGGCGGCGGGGCTTCCAAGGGATGGAGAGAGAAGGTGGGGCTGAGCAGCGATCTGGGCCGTTGGATAGGCCGAGACGACGGTCACAATCGCATGGGAGTCTAGGTTGCAAAAATTTGGGATTTTTGGGGCAAATGTGAGGGGGTGGCTGCAATTTTTGCTTAGGGGAAACCCTAAAAAGGGGTGGGAGAGTGGTGGTCTTTATATAGCTAAGGTGGCTGGCGGTTTGCAAAAACATCCCCGGTTTTTTCTCTCTCGCGCGCGGTTTTTACATTTTTGACCGCGGGGGGTCCGCAGGACCTCCGATTCGGGTAAAACTTCGAACTGCGCGATCAGCGCGTCGAGCCGGCGGCATTCACATCGTGCTGGAACCGTTCCAAGAGCACTTTCCGCCGCGCTATGAAATAACCCATTTATTGATTAAACTAGGTTTTTGTTCCGTTTGTTATGGCTGGTCTCGTGCGGGTTTCACGACGGTGCTCGGGTGAATCCCGGTGTCGCAAGGTCGAGTGTCAGGGTGGCAAGGGTCGGTCTCCGTACAGTACGAGATAAGAGGGGGAAAATAATCGTCGATCGATAAATCAGGGATGCAAACACCGCAAACAAATCAGACAATCAAACAATTCTCACCGAAAACAAAAATTTTAATTTTTGTGAAATCTAGGCTGTTACAGATTACAACACAAGTTGCAATTGTGAGATGAGATAGGATGGTGGTGGAGATGGTGCTGATGTTGGGGATGATGTTGATGACGATCTCGATGATGACCGTGACGATGGTGATGACAATGGCGATGATCTCCCCTTCCGGGAGGTGTTCTCCCCGATGGAATCGTCCCGCCGGACATGTCTTTTCTTCTCTGTAGGTTTCCGCCACGGGGCGGCGGCGGAACTCGCGAAACTCCTCTTGTTTGAGGGTTTTTGGGTGACGAGTAATATATAGGCCAGAGGGGGGAGCCAGGAGTGGCCCCAGATGTCCAGGAGCCCTCCCGGCGCGCCCCCGATGGGGGCCGCCCTAGGTGACCGCCTGGGCACCCTGTGGCTCCCCTCTGGCTCCTGTTTTGCGTGTGCTCGTCATGCTTCTGGAAAATGGCCTCCGTCGATTTTTAGGTAATTTGGAGGTCTTCTGCTTCAGTATCTCAGCGTCCACTTTTTACCGCTGAATCCTGCGTCTGCTGCTTCAGCATCGGAAAGTTGCAAACTGTGCAAAACAAGCCAAAACAACATAAGAATAGCATCATAATATGAAATATATCAATGAATATGAAAGAATTACTATATAAAATAGTGATGCATTTTGGATGTATCATCATGATCCACATGCAAAAGGGTACTCTTACTCTCCACATAAGCATAATCTTTCTCATTAGTAATAGTGGGAGTAGGACTATCATAAACAACTTGAACACTATAGATTAATTGTGTATTAGAAAGATGGTGTTCAACAAGGGAGTAATTCCGTCCATGATTAGGACAAGTTTCATAAGGATAATTTCTCCTTATGTCATAGGTACCTTTACAATCACTATAGATAGGAGTTATAACATCATCATAGTAGAGAAGAGAATTATCATTGCTAGCAACTATATTTGTAAACATGTTGTATTTGTTCTTACTAGCAAAAGAATTATCAATTACCACATCACTAATGGGTAAAGAGCTTGCAATCCTATCATCCCCAAGCTTAGATCTTTCCATATCATCACTCTCAGAGTTGGTACCAAAAAGATTTTCACGATCATAAGTAGCATTATCATCATTTTCCCAATTACAAAAAGTAACATGCATCTCATAATTGAAATGATCTTCAATAATGCCTATGGACTTATCATCAAGATAATAATGAATGCAATCAAGCTCACCATCCTCCATAAATTTATGTCCGTTAGGATAAAAATTTATGCGAGGAATATGCTCAGGCCGGGTTGATACCCATTCTTCTTCCTTCTTTATCCTCTTCCTCCTCTTCTTTTTATTCTTCTTAACCTTAGGAGGGAGTGGTTGGAGATGAAGTTTCTCCACAAATCATGGTTTATCATTAGAAACAATAGGGGAAACTTGGGAGAAACTCTCCTTTTTATTAGTAGAAATATAAGAGACATTTTTATACTTTGGTAAAGTTCCCTCCATTCTAATCTTACTTATGTAATCATTTTCATGGCAATTAACAACACAATAGAGATGGCAATTTTGCAAAGTGTTGTTTATTCCTAAGGCATTAACATCTAGCCAAGAAGTCTTTTCTGATAACTCTTCACACATAAAAAATAACATAAGTTCATCATAAAGATCAGAAGTGATCATGTTATCACACAACTGATTAACATTTATGCTTTGAAAGTTCATGCATTGAAAAATTAAAGTGAACCTCTGTACCACAAAGTTTAGTCTCCCCCAAGCTTGAGATATTCTCTCTCCATCATGAGGATAGAAATTATAAACATAATTCCAATTCTCTTGAAGAGGATAAAACTTGGAGTAAAAGAGAGACTGGATCTCTTCCCTATCCAGCAGGTGAGAATCATGTAGTAGCCTATACCATTCCAATTCTTTTCCTTTCAGTGAAAAGGCAAATAATTTCTTCATGACTCCACCTCTTGTCAAACCTGAAATCTTAAATAACTCACAAAGTTCTATAAGTTTCAACAAATGAGTACTAGGATGGACTGTTCCATCCCCTGCATAGAAATCATTCCTAATTATTTCAATTATCCCAAGTGGTATTTTGAATGGGATACATTCAGTTGGGGGAGGAGACTTCTCTACCACGGGTGTGGTAAAGCGGCCTTCCCCAAGCAGGGAACTTTGAGTGCAGTTTTCCATAAACATAACTAGTGAAAATAAAAACAAGAAACAAAAAGATTTAATTGCAAGATCTAAAGGTATACCTTCAAACCTTACCTCCTCGGCAACGGCCCCAGAAATAGGTTGATGTCTACGCACGCTTCTATTCTTGTAGACTATGTTGGGCCTCCAAGCACAGAGGTTTGTAGGAGAACAGCAATTTCCCTCAAGTGGATGACCTAAGGTTTATCAAACTCAGGGAAGTAGAGGTTGAAGATGGTCTCTCTCAAGCAACCCTGCAATTAAGATACAAGAAGTCTCTTGTGTCCCCAACACACCTAATACAACTAGGAGTTGTATAGGTGCACTAGTTCGGCGAAGAGATGGGAAAATATGGGTGATAGGTGTGGCAAAACAAAGTAATATAAATCTGTAATAAAAAGTGCAGCTAGCAAACAAGTGGTAAACGTGAGCACAAACGGTGTTGCAATGGTGGAAACAAGGCCTAGGCTTCATACTTTCACTAGTGACAACTCCCAACAAATTAACATAGTCTAATCACATGATATTTCCCATAAAACATGCAATTGAGACGTACTAGGAGGTCATTCCTTTGTGGTCAAGAGAGGATGAGAATTATGTAGGGCTACAAAAGCACACCTTAGAATTCGTAGTTCTCACTCTATGGATTTCCCAATGTCACCGCGACCATCCAAAGAGAGTACCACAATCACCACAACATATCTCAAGGATAGTCAAAGACAAGCACCAAGAGACTCTCAATCTTCAATCCAGACACAAAAGAGGAAATCACTCATGAAAATATTCTTCTAACCAATGTCCAATAGACCGCTGTCACCATGGTCTCGGGGATTATACTAGATAAGATCAAGTGAGTACATCAATCCAATACATACAAGAAGGGGAAACATCATGGGATCACCCTAGATTAACATATCCTATGATCATAATCAAGATCAAATCATGGGAGAGAGAATTGACCACATAGCTACTGGTAGAAACCTCAACCCCGAGGAGGAACTACTCACGCATCATGGAGGGAGGAAGCAATATCGATGGAGAATAATCCGGGGGCACTTCCCCGTCCTAGCAGGGTGCCGGCACAAGAATTCTGGTCCCCCGAAGCTTGTTGGCGATGGCGGCGGAGATTGGAATTGCTTTTGGAGAAAAGGGTTCTGGAATCAGGGTTTTCGCGTCGGGAGAATAAATAAGGGCCAAGGGGGGCCACCAGGGGACGTCCTAGTCGCCCAGGTGGCCTCCCGATGCGGCCCCACCCTAGGCCACGCCGGGTGGCTGCCTCGGTGATAAGTGGCCCCCTCCGGCTCTCCTTCGATGATTCCGGAAGGTTCCTTCATGCTGATTTTTATATATATGTTTCCCGGAATTTTTCTGGCACTTTAAGTAATGGGAAAACCTGAAATACAAAAACAACATAAAACAGAAACTGGCACTAGGGTGCACGGAGTTAATATGTTAGCCCAAATATGATCAAAAGTGTATGAAAGTGTATCTAAAACATAGCAATATCACACAAAACATGCATGGAGCAAGCAGAAATTATGGATACGTTTGGGACGTATCATGCCTCCGCCGCATCATCCACCTCCCACGAGGCTCGACGGGCGGAGGAATCGAGCTACCTTTCTCCGCTTTGCCCCCGCCGCATCCTCCACCGACCGCAAGGAGCGACGGCTCGACGAAGGGAGAATGGGTCGAAATGACGTCGTCGGTTTTGCCTCCACCTCATCCTCCACATCCCCCTTCTCCCGACATCGATGTAGGCTTTAGAGGACTAGGAAATACGGCAGGAATCTATGGCCGGAGGACGAACGAGAGATGTGGTGAAGGTGCAGGATGGGGTCGGTAGTGGGGCGTGTACGGGGTGGAGGATATTTTCCTGGACAGGAACCGTAAAAGGCCACACCCAATGTTCATATATATTGGACGGGCGGGCTACCGGATAGTGTTCACTAGAACACGTATCCAAATTTGTCACCATTTGCTTCGCAGTACAGATGGAAATGCAAACACATACAGGAATATAATTATTTGCGTTGTAAGAGTTGGTGGGTATAAACCCTAAAGGACTTTGAAATCGAAAACATATTCAAATGATGACTAATCAGTATGAGACTTTGCATTCTATCATCGTTTCTCCAAACCGGAATGTTGTGTAAATTTGAGATTATCTTGATAAAAAATAGGGGTACTTCGTGTATAAAATGGGCCATTCCTACCGAAATATAAAGGTTTCTATGTGAGACAACCACATTAGAAAGACAACATGTCATTCTAAAATCCTTTAAACCCCCAGCTTTTTATGTGTTAAGCAATGGACACTCACACTAGGTTTCCAAAATTTCAAACATCTTTTAATTCATTTGACATATATGATGTACGAGGAGAATAATTTTCGAGCAAAACCACCCTGCAAATGAAAATCAATTCAAATGGTCTCTAAATTGGATGAAACTTTGCGTGTTGTCATCATTTCACCAACAATGTATGTGGTTAAATTTAAAGGTGGTTATGATAAAAACCAATGGTACTCTGTGTACGAAGTTATACCATTCACTTCGAAGCATCTATGTTTCTACCGGAAACACCTGCATTACAAGTACAACATATTATTTGTAAGTGATTTGAAGCCCAAACTTTTTATGTGTTCAACACCAAGCATTCACACTAACATCCTAAAATTTCAAGCATTTTGGACCTCGTTTGGTAAATATTACGCATTTAGTGCTTTATTATTTAGCAAGAAGCTCATGAAATTGAAAGTCGATTAAAATGGCCTCCGAGTAGGATGAGATTTGGCACGCTATCATCATTTCACGAACATGATACGTGGTAAAAAATTGACAGGATTATGAAAAAAACTGATGGCACTTGGTGTACAAAATTGGGCCATTCCCATCGAAAATGTCAGGGTTTCAACGTGAAACAACAACATCACAAAGACAACATGCCTTGCTAAAATCCTTTAACCTCCATTTGTTGTGTGTGTTCGGCATTAAACACTCACACCGGTATCCCAAAATTTCAAACATCTATGACTACATTTTACATATAAAATGTACCAGGTGAATCATTTTCGAGCAAAACAACCCTGCAATTGAAAATCAATTCAAACGGTCTCTAAATTGGACAAAACTTGGCGTTTTGTCATCATTTCACTAACAATGTATGTGGTTAAATTTAAAGGTAGTTATGAGAAAAACCAATGCTACTTCGTGTACGAAGTTGTACCATTCACTTCGAAACATCGGTGTTTCTACCAGAAACATCCGCATTACAAGTGCAACATATTATTTTTAAGTGTTTTGTACCCCCAAGCATTTTATGTGTTCACCGTCAAGCATTCGCACTAACATCCTAAAATATCAAGCATTTGGACCTCGTTTGATAAATATTGTGCACTCTCTGATATTTTTTAAGCAAAATGCCCATGAAATTGTAAGTCAATTAAAATGACCTCTAAACGGGATGGGATTTGGCATGCTGTCACAATTTCATGAACGTGGTCCGTGGTAAAAATTTGAGAGGATTATGACAAAAACTGGTGCCATTTAGTGTACAAAATGCATTAGTTGAATGTTGGTCAAACACTGAAAAACCAAGTTGACCGTCTCGAAAACCATTCGAAAAAATCTCGTAACCATAGCGCACAATAGTGGCCGTTGGATGAAACATTAGCGCTGAATGGTGGTCGTTGCATCTCAGCGGGATCGGCGAGGAGGTGATTCTGCAACCTGATTGGCTGACTTTTATCAAAGTACATGCACACAGTTTACAATGAAGAAGCGTTTGGGATGCGAGAACACAAGTGGCATGCCTCCTAACGAAGGCTTCCGTCCGAAGCTATCCAAATTTCTCATGGTTTGCTTTGTAGTACGTACAAATGGAAAAGCATACACATACATGAATATAATCGTTTGCGTTGTAAGAACCGGTGGGTATAAACCCTAAAGGACTTTGAAATTGAAAACAAATTCAAATGATGACTAATCAGTATGAGACTTTGCATGTTGTCATCGTTTCACCAGACCGGAATGTTGTGTAAATTTGAGATTATCGTGATAAAAATTAGGGGTACTTCGTGTACAAAATGGGCCATTCCTATCGAAATATCAGGGTTTCTTTGTGAGACAACCACATTAGAAAGACAACATGTTATTATAAAAGCCTTTGAACCCCGAATTTTTTATGTGTTAAGCAATGGGCACTCACATTGGGTTCCCAAAATTCCAAACATCTTTGACTTCATTTGACATATATGATGTACCAAGTGAATCATTTTCGAGCAAAACAACCCTGCAAATTAAAATCAATTCAAATGGTCTCTAAATTGGATGAAACTTTGCGTGTTGTCAACATTTCACCAACAATGTATCTGGTTAAATTTAAAGGTTGTTATGATAAAAACCAATAGTACTCCATGTACGAAGTTGTACCATTCACTTCAAAGCATCAGTGTTTCTACGGGAAACACCTGCATTCCAAGTACAACACATTATTTATAAGATTTGAACCCTAAACTCTTTATGTGTTCAACACCAAGCATTCACACTAATAGTCCTAAAATTTCAAGCATTTTGCACCTCGTTTGATAAATATTACGAGCTTTATTTTTGAGCAAAATACCCAGGAAATTAAAAGTCAATTAAAATGACCTCTAAACGGGATGGGATTTGGCATGCCGTCACCATTTGACGAACATGGTACGTGGTTAAAATTTGAGAGGATTATGACAAAAACTGGTGGCACTTAGTGTACAAACTGCATTAGTTGAATGCAATTCAAACACTGAGAAACCCCGTTGACCGTCTCAAAAACTATCCGGAAACAATCTCGTAACCATAGCGCACAACAGTGGCCGAATGGTGGTTGTTGGATGTAACATTAGCGCCGAATGGTGGTCATTGGATCTCATTGCGATCCGCGAGGAGCTGGTTCTGCAACCTGATTGGCTGGATTTTAACAAAGTACATGCACACAGTTTACAATGAAGCAGCGTTTGGGATGCGAGAACGCAAGTGGCACGCCTCCTAACGAAGGCTTCCGTCTGAAGCTATCCAAATTTCTCACGGTTTGCTTTGCAGTACGTACAGATGGAAAAGCATACACATACAGGAATATAATCGTTTGCGTGGTAAGAACTGGTGGGTATAAACCCTAAAGGACTTTGAAATCTAAAACCAATTCAATTGATGACTAATCAGTATGGGACTTTGCATGTTGTCATCATTTCACCAGACCGGAATGTTGTGTAAATTTGAGATTATCGTGATAAAAAACAGGGGTACTTCGTGTACAAAATGGGCCATTCCTATCGAGATATCATGGTTTATATGCGAGACAACCACATTAGAAAGACAACATGTTATTCTAAAATCCTTTAAACCTCCAGTTTTTTATGTGTTAAGCAATGGGCACTCACACTGGGTTCGCAAAATTTCAAACATCTTTGACTTCATTTGACATATATGATGTACCAAGTGAATTATTTTCGAGAAAAATGACCCTGCAAATGAAAATCAAATCAAATGGTCTCTAAATTGGATGAAACTTTGCGTGTTGTCATCATTTCACCAACAATGTATGTGGTTAAATTTAAAGGTGGTTATGATAAAAACCAATGGTACTCTGTGTACGAAGTTGTACCATTCACCTACATTACAAGTACAACATATTATTTGTAAGTGATGTGAACCCAAAAAAATTTATGTGTTCAACACCAAGCATTCATACTAACATCCTAAAATTTCAAGCATTTTGGACCTCGTTTGGTAAGTATTACGCATTTAGTGCTTTATTTTTGAGCAAAATGCCCATGAAATTGAAAGTCGATTAAATTGACCTCTAAACGGGATGGGATTTGGCATGCCGTCACCATTTCACGAACATGGTACGTGGTAAAAATTTGAGAGGATTATGAAAAAAACTGGTGGCACTTAGTTTACAAACTGCATTAGTTGAATGCTGGTCAAACACTAAAAACCCCCGTTGAACGTCTCAAAAACTATCTGTAAAAAATCTCGTAACCATAGCGCACAACATTAGCGCCGAATGGTGGTCGTTGGATCTCCGCGCGATCCACGAGGAGCTTGTTCCGCAACCTGATTGGCTGGCTTTTATCAAAATACAGGCACACAGTTTACAATGAAGAAGCATTTGGGATGCGAGAACGCAAGTGGCTTCCGTCCGAAGCTATATTCAATCCACATCGATCTAGCCAGATTTCCCCACCTCTGGTGATTCAAGCACACAATCCATTCCTCAACCCATCAGTCGGCTTAGGTCTATAGGATGGGGACGTCGACTAACTACCAGAGGGCTCATAGGGCCGGCTTTGCCGCCTCCCCGAGTCTGCCGGAGGCGGTGGTTCCGACGATGCTGCCCTGAGCGCGGCCTTGCGCGCATTTGGAGCGAGGTATCGTTTGGTGACCGATTCCTTCGTTAGCCCGGCCGCCCCGATCATCACTGATTTCCCGGTTATTTGCATCTTGTTGGCCCGTCATGCCCGATTGGCGACCCTTTTTTACTGTAGGACTCCGACCGTCTCCGTCTTGTCCATCCCGACCGGATCCGTCCAACACGCAGCTACGGAAGGGGCCAGGGCGACGGAAGCCGCTAAGAGGGAGGCTTACGTCGCCATCTTGGCGGCGTTAGCCTCCAGAAGAAAGACGGAAGCCGCCAACAGAGCGGCGGCATACACCGATGCGACGAAGGCCTCTCTGCACTAGCTAATCGACGTTCAGGAGGCCAATATGGCGGCGGCATACGCCGATGCCGCTGCGGCCTCTCTGGACCAGCAGCTCATCGAAGTTCATCGAGCCAACAGGGCGGCGGCATGCGCCGATGCCGCGGCGGCTGATAACCCTCAACTGTAGGGGATCGAGATAGTCTTCGCGGGCAAGATAACCCAATTTATTAATTCGACACTTGGGTACACAAAGAATACGTACAGGCTTTGACAATTGAGTTGTCAATTCAACCGCACATGAAATAAACACTTGCTTGCACAAAGGTATTAGTAGAAACTGTGATACGGTGATAGTAGTGGTGATGATAACAGTGGTGATGGTGGTGGTGAAACAACAAAAGTAAAACAGCACAAGTAAACAACTAGTAACCAGCAAGAAAGAAAACACTGTAGGATAGGGAGATGGATGGTTGGGCGCTGCTTGGATGAGAACAAACATGTAATAGATTCTAACACGGGCAAGGCTCACAGAAAAGAAAGGATCATCTAGGCAAATATCAAACATCAGGCGTGTATCCCAGGGTAGTTGTACGTGCTTGCAATAAGAACTTTGCACAACATCTTTTGTCCTACCCTCCCGCTACAAACGGGGCCAAAAGGCACTTAGGGAGATTAAGGTACTCCTGTCAAAGAGCACCGGAACAAAGCATTAACACTTCATGGATACACGGAATCCTCAAATTATAGTCCATCCCCTTTGGTGTCCCAAGCTGTCACCATTGGGATCGCTGGTTCCGGACAATAATAGGTGCATACAACTCATAGATAGGATCAAGAACACCATAAACTCAAGAAAGAAAAGAGTGATCAGATCTGAAATCATGGCACTCGGGTCCAAAGTGGCAAGCATTAAGAGCAACAAGTTGTAACAGAGATGATAAACACCAAGTAGATGATAGGCAACATTCCCCCAACAATCTGATTGAACTATTACATGATCTAACTCATCAAATCCCTACTATCCCCTTTGCCTACAGCAGGGAGTTACTCACACATGAGAGAGGAAGTCATGGAGGGGTGATGGAGAGGCGATGATGATGACGATGGTGATGATTTCCCCTGATCGGAGGCCAAAGCAGCCTCCAGATTAGCTCTCCTGGAGAAGAACAGAGGGTTGCGGCGGCTCCGCGACGTAGATTGGGAAAGCGACTTCTCTTCTGGGGTTTCTGCGTCGGGAGAATAAATAGGGCCAAAGTAGTGCACTAGGGGGTTTGGGACACAGCCAGGAGGGCAGGTGGCGCGGCCAGGGGCTGGGCCGCGCCAGGCACCCTCCTGGCTGCCCCCCTGGCTGCCCTGTGGCCCCCCTTTGCACTCGTGGAAGCTTCCGGAACGCTGATTTTTTATATATATTTTTGGGCTTTTTCCAGCGTACCTAAATATCCAGAAACCTACACAAAAGAAAACAACACTGGTAGCTCTGCTGAAAACAGCATCAGTCCGGGTTAGTTTCGTTCAAATCATGCAAGAATGAAGCGAAAACAATAACAAAAGTGTTTGGAAAAGTAGATACGTTTGAGACGTATCAACTCCCCCAAGCTTAGCTATTGCTTGTCCTCAAGCAATTCAGTTCAACGAACTAGACGCGACAAAGAAAACTTTGACAAACTCTTCTGCTTCATTAGATGTATATAAGCATGAACTACGAAAGAGTTTAGCAAGTTTTGATACCGTGCTACAAGGACAATGCACGAAGCAATCCTTCTTTCATGTAATCAGTCACAAACAAACAAAAAGTAAATAATATGTTGCTGAGAATCAATTTAAGATCACAATGCACATAGCATGAACATATCAGAGTGGTATCTCGCTAGCCTCCATGAGTGAAGCAAAACATAAATGCAGAAACTCCTCCAGAGTTTTAAAGGAGACTAGAACTCAGAACTCAAAGTAAGAAACATCACAAGCATGCAGAAGACAATGTGATACTTTGGGACAATGCATGTTACACTAGGAATGACAATTATGCTCTCATAGTGAGTGCTTTGGAGAAAGGAAGGTGGCGACTCTCGAACCGTGGCTTTTGATGGCAAGGTTGAAAACCCGTGAAAGGAAGCAAAGACTAAACATGTGACAGAGCTCTTGGTTTTGAAAACAGAGATAAAACTCTTTTGATAAGTGCAACTTTCCAGTCAACGGTGAACGGTAAAGGTCTCTCAATATCTCCCATGCCAACCATATTAATGCCTTTTGCTTACACATGTTCCCTTATCCATAAATCCTTTGATGGTCTACGGAACCTTTTATTTTGCCTCAAGGATGGAAGGAGGATATCGTTCCATCTATCATAAGCAACATTTGGTCCATTTCACTCCATCATCAAGTATGGGGGAGGTGGAACTCTCATATAATTTTTTATTGACTAGTTAAAACTTCCGTCAAAATATTTTTGGAATGAAAGATACTGATTTTCCCTCACCGCACCATGAGCTTGTACGGTTACAAAGGGGAAGCTTTTGAATAAATTTCGAGATGGCAAAAGAAAGTCTAAGTTAGGAGTGGCCGGTAAATACCACATATAGGTAGGTATGGTGGACTCAAATGGAACAACTAGATTTAGAAAGGTGATTGTGGAAGCACAAGCAGAATTCCGCTTGGTGATGGAGGAAGGCTAGCAAAAGACGGGGAAGCGACCAACTAGAGAGCATAACATTCATAATCATGTAGAGCGACAAAGCAACATTAAATAGGGCATGAAAGTGATATAACTCACCCTGAAGTAAAAAGATCATCAAGGCAGAACAGACTTTTTAGTCTTAACATGCGTGAACATGTGCCAAGTCAATCCAAGAATCCCCCGGAGGGAAATACCACTTCAATATGCCACACCATGAACAATGCAATGCATGTCAATCATCTCAAGCGACACATTATAAAATCTAGCTATTTGAGACTAACAACAAAGAAAGCATGAACCACTGGGAAAGCATTGTAAACATAGCACTATGTTGCTACAAGTTGGTCTCCAATCATAAGTACAGGCATATGTACAAAAGTAGAAACAAAAAGAGATCATATCGGCTTTCCTTGTTGCATCCCTTCCGTCGATCTTCGTCATTACTGGCTTGTCACTTGCACGGTCGAACGTAGGAAATTATAAACATCACGGACTCGAGCTGAACTCTGAAACAAAGCAAACTAAAGAGCATAGGAAACATATTTTTGGGTTTTTTTTAAGGTTTTAACGAAAGCAAAAGAAAGGAGAAATCTTTTTGGATTTTTGCAAACTAAAAGAACAAAGAAGAACAGGTAAAAACTTGCAAAAAGATAAAAACGAACCAACGGTAGATACAATGGAAAGGGGAGGAGAGCACGTACTCCCCCAAGCTTAGGCTTTTGGCCTAAGTTGGGCTCGTCTACTGTGGTCCCCAGGAGCCTCCTGCTCCGGGATAATGGTAAGCCCAAGGGTTGTATGAGCCCTCTATGCGTACACTGAAGTCCTCGGATCCTCCCACGTGGAAGAGGAAGGTCCCGCCCCCATCCAGAGGAAGACCCTTCAACCCAGGGGGTGACGGTCTCCTCCTGAACGGGCGGATACACGACGCGCTCCTCCTCGTCTTGCTCGACCCCCTCCGTGGGGTCGTGAAACTGGTATCTCCCCGTGATCTCATCAAACTCGGCCACTGAAAAACGAAATCCGTTCCTGCGAGAAAAATCAAACAAAAGTGGTGTAGGTAGACGGACAGTGTGTGCCACACCGTCTTTAAACCGCAAAATATAATCAAGTGTATAGCGGTCAGAGGCCTTAGTAACAAAGAAATGCCTCTTCATGGCATCCATGTCAAGGCTAACAAAAGGAAAGACTGCATCATCTCGGCGCGGTTCTCCTTGGAGAAACTTCAAAAGAAGTGTGGCATAGACGCCACCAAAGAGGTCCCCCTTGTTACTATTAGTAGCAAGGCGTTTCGCAATAAGCGAACCCACATGATACTCGTGCTTCCCTAAGATGGAATTCTCCATGATAGCAGTATCAGGTATAAAAGTGTTGCTCGTGTTGTCTCGAGCCAACAATCCTCTAGCAATATAATAGACGAAATACCCCAGGTGAGGGAACATAATCTTGGAAATCTTCTGACGGTTGGATGACCTCACTTCAGTGTTACAGAACGAGTCGAGGAGGGTGTTGAGTGCAACAGTTTGGACGTTTTTCCTCTTCTTCTTCTCGACCAACCCTGGCAAACCTAAAGCTTCACAAAATGTACTCATAGGCATGGTCAGCAATCTTTCATAAAGTCGAAACACCACAGTATCATTGTCAGAATAAAATTTGAAACTGTTAACAAAAATAGCGGTGAGTGTCTCGTACTGTGGTACACGGCTCGTAACAAGCCGTGTCAAACCTGCATTGGTACACAGAGCATAGAACTCTTCTCGTATGCCGACATCCTCCATGAAATCTTCGCATGGCAATGCGATGGCTCTTGCGGGTGACGCGTCCAACATCTCTATGGGTACGATATCTTCATTGTAGCTCACCCTCGTGGTCAAAGGTGAAGCTGCAGAACGCGTAACACGGCTAGAGCGCTCGGGTTTCTTCTTCCCAAGCCACTTTCCTAGCCTCTCCATTTCTGAAATTTTTAACAATTCACAAAAACGAAGATTTAAGCAAAACTAGTTTGGGCAAAATATTCTACTTACTTTACCAAGGCTCAAACTAGCAGCAAAACTTGAAAAATAAATTTCTACATAAACATTTAAGCTCAACTAAGCAACAACAAGAACCACTAAATACTCACTAATGAAGCCACCAACTAGAAAACTAATTGGAGGGGTGAGGGAGTCACATACCAGAGAGTATTTGTTCCAAATTTCAGCTCAAATGAGTGGTTGTAGAGGGAGATCGAACTTCCGTGCTCAAGAACAGCAAGAACACGAAACCAAAGCAAGAACACGAGTTTTTGGGTTGAAAGAGAGAGAGAGTCGAAGAAGAGATGCCAGCAGGGGGTGCCTGTGGGCCCCAGGAGGGTGGGTGGCGCGACCAGGAGTTGGGTCGTGCCACCTAGTCTTCTGGGCCAGGGGTGGACCCCCTTGGTCAGCCACAGGTGCATCCTGATGGCTTTAAACCTGGAAATTTTGATTTTGATTTTTATGGAATTTTCTGGGCAACTTCACTGTAGAGAATTTTTCAAAGTTCAAAAAGCTGCAAAAACTTCCGTGAACTTGAGACAAAAGTTAGAACAAGTGAAGCTTTAAACACAAAAACTTGGGTATAGCAAGGATAATAAAAGCTAAAGGAAATGAAAACATAACAAGCTCAACTTTTTACCTATATAAAACATGCTAGTTAGCAAGGTTGATCAAGTCTTACCAACAAACCCGTGGTATATAGCGCAGAAAGTCTCGCCTCTTATGAAGTGATCATTGCACTCTCACTTTGATGGACATTGTCCCTACCATAATTGTTTTGTATTTGTGGTATACATGTAGTGGGCAATCCCATTCTCCAATCTTCACGGTCTCGATATTCTCAATGGAGTTAAGGCCATGCCTTTTGTCGATCTTCTTCGGAAAATACACCGTGTGTTCTTTGTCATTCATGTTGAAGGTAACCTTCCCTTTATTGCAATCAATAACGGCACCTGCGGTGTTAAGAAAAGGTCTACCAAGGATAATGGACATGCTCCCATCCTCGGGCATGTCAAGCACAACAAAATCAGTAAGTATTAAGCAATTGGAAACTTCAACAAGAACATCCTCACAAATACCGACCCGACGGCCGTGGATTTGTCGGCCATCTGGAGAGAGATATATGTAGGAATTAGTTTCTCTAAACAAAATCTTATGTAGAGAGAAAAGGGCATAACACTCACTCCTGCACCAAGATCACATATAGAAGTTCTAACATAATTATTTTTTATGGAGCAAGGAATGGTGGGTATACCTGGGTCACCGAGCTTCTCAGGAATCTTGCCACTGAAAGAGTAGTTAGCAAGCATAGTAGATATTGCCTCATAAGGGACTTTTCTTTTATTAGTAACAATATCTTTCATATATTTAGAGTAAGGAGGTAACTTAATAGCATCATTCAAAGGGATTTGAAGAAAAAGAGGTTTCATCCACTCACAAAACTTGTTGCAGTGCTCTTCTTCTTTGGTTTTAACGGACTTGCTTGGGAAAGGCATGGGTTTCTGTACCCATGGTTCTCGTTCCTTCCCATGTCTCCTTGCAAGAAAGTGTTCTCTAGTATACTTCTTGCTCTTATCGGGTGCTTCTTCTTCACGAACCTCTGGTGGATCATTCTTTTCAACATCTTTTTCAGGTTCAGCACCGTCATCAGTCTCAGCATCGGAGGTAGATATGCTGTTTGGATCAACAACTTGTTCTTCATCTTCTTCTGTAGGATCATTGGAATCGTCAGCTTCCTTGTGTTTCTTCTTCTTCTTCTTCTTCTTTGGAGAGCTAACAATTTCTTCTTCCTGCACTTGAGAATCTTGCTCGATCCTCTTCGGATGCCCTTCTGGGTAGAGAGGGTCCTGGGTGTGTGTTCCACCCCGGATCTTTATACCATAAGCCTGTAAATTGTCCTGTTTGGCATTATTAGCAAGCAAATCTTTTTGCACATTAGAAATTTGTTCAAGCTGAGTTTGAACCATATTAAAATGCTTGACAAGACATTTAACATCATTAACTGTTCTTCCTAGAATATCAAGCAAACTTTTGATAGCAAGAGTATTATCATGCAACTGACCTTGTATCTTCTCATTGAAGTGACTCTGCTTCATAATAAAATTATCAAGCTCATCTAAACATTGGTCAGGAGGTTTACCTTTAGGGATGTCACTTGCATTGAAATCTAAAAGAGAGTGTACCTCTACCATAGGTGGGTGATGTAGGGGAACGCGGCAGAAAACAAAAATTTCCGCACTACGAACACGCCCAGGACCACTATGGAGACTGCATACAAGGTTTTGATCTGATCGTTACCGACTCGTAGCGCAGCGGAAGTAGAGTCGATGTAGATCGTCGGTGCAGATCCCCGCAGCTAGGATTTACAACCTCCCAACCGCGAGGATGTTCTCCCTCGTCTGCTCCTCGAACAGCGCTCCGGGAGGCGGTCGGACAGTCCCTCGGACGGTGTCACGGACAGCCCTTCGGCAGGCCCCTCGAAACTCGATCGGTAACTCGGATAGCCCTTCGGGAGGACCCTTGAAACTCGAACGATAATTTGGACAGCCCTTCGGGCAAAAGATCGAAACTACGACCTCTCTACGGGGTTGCACACATACGGTGTCAGCTATCCGACAGGGCTTCGCCGTCCAGAACTAGTTGCTGCCGGAACCTAGACAGCCTTTCGGCTCTACGAAACTATTTCGCTGGGAGGGAGAGAGAAAGCCAGATCATGCATGGCATTTGTATAGAACTCAAGGGAGAGCTTGGATCAGATTTGAGAGACCCCTCTCCACCCCTATTTATAGGGTGAGAGGCTATGGGGAAAACCCAAAATGCCCTCCAAACTGCATCATTGCCTGCATCATCATGCAAGCTGCATCATCGCCTGCATCATCATGCAAGCTGCATCATCGCCTGCATCATCATGCAAGCTGCATCATCGCCTGCATCATCATGCAAGCTGCATCATCGCCTGCATCATCATGAATAGTGTATCCACTATTCATGAAGACATTTATCTGCGACCGTAAAATCCAAAACTTTTCTGTAGGTCTTAGAAAAATTCCAGTACCCACTAAAAGGATTTTGGACGCGTTCCGAAACAATTCCGGATTAGTGATTTTCATCTGCGAAAAGCAACCAAAGCGGTTCCGGCAGCTCCGGAACATTTCCGGTTTTTTCTCTCTGGAAAAATCCCAGAAGTTCCCAGAACAATTCTGGCACCCTCCAAGAATTTCCAGGCGTGTGCCAAAATCATTTTGACTTAATGATATATTCCGAAACAACTTTTCGGTTTTACCGAAATTATTCCGGTGTTCTCTTTCCGGAACTTTTCCGTTTTCTCCGAAACCATTCCGGTGACTTTCTCTCAGACTCCCTGTCTAGTATTCAGCAGATAGATGACCCTTAAGCGTGTGACCCTATAGGTTCGGTGAAGTATAGACATGACCCGGAACACTTTCCGATCAATGATCAACATCGGAGCCGTGGACACACATATTGACCCCTATACCCACACGAATAAATATTCGAGTGAACCTCCAGTTGCCGTGTGCTATTCCTGTTGCTTCGCGATATGTTACAAATACCCGAGGTGAGACTTATCGGCATCCCCGTGGATCAACACTTGTCCACTATGCCAGTTACCTCGTTACTGGTATTGTTTTCTTTTCTCATTCCCGCGTTCCGGCATCCCTGTGATCAAATCACACTGTGTCTGTCCAGACGATGGTGGATACCGTAACACCGAGAGGGCCCGAAGAATATCTCTCCATCGACGGAGGAGCAAATCCCAATCTTGAGCTACCTAGTTCCTTGTCATACTTTTCCGTCAACCCGTAAGCCGCCGTAATAGCCACCCTTTTACAGATGACGTTTAACAAACCCCAAAGTTCACGAAGCAAGTACGAAGGAACTCGATACTCTCATGGTCTAAGGAATTATGCAAACGCTCAACTTTCTCTGTGTTATAATCCATTAACTGGTGACGAATGTATCTCATAGCATAACATCAATCTGGGTCGATTCAACATAAATGTTCTTCTAACATTGTGCCCTCAAAATTGCCGGCATAGTCATGCTCATGATCAGGAAAACAGAACCATCATGCAACACTTGAGCTAGTCTTAGAGGCGAGACTAGGAATATATATTTTTTATCCGTTTATTATTCCACACGTGCATATGAGTCTTCCTCCGAGCCTCGTGGTTATTGCAGACTCGAGAACCATAGCAGTTATAGCATGGAATATAAACATAATTACAAACATGGAGATAAATAATAACATTTATTATTGCCTCTAGGGCATATCTCCTACAGGTGAGTGGTAGGCTCACACAACTTCTCAATTGGGGGTAGATTCTTCACGTCTTTAGCTTTAATACCTTTCTCTTTTATAGACTTCTTTGCTTCTTGCATATCTTCGGGGCTTAGGAAAAGCATGCCCCTCTTATTTGGTGGTGGAGTCAGGCACGGACCAATCTTCATGGTTTTTGGCAATCTTGCCCATCAATTCTTCCGCATCGTCCGGTGTTCTTTGCCTGAAAACACAACCAGCACAACTATTTAGATAGGATTTAGACCCATTGGTTAGACCAGCATAAAATATATCAAGTAATTCATTCTTAGGGATCTCATGTCCCGGTCTAGCCTTCAGCAAACTGCAAAATCTCCCCCAAGCTTTAGGGAGATGCTCATCCTGCAACTGTTTAAAGTTATAAATTCTTTGCAAAGCAGCATGTTGTATATGAGCGGGAAAATACTTATCAACGAAAGATATAGCCATATCTTGAGGACTTTGAATGGAACCACATGGTAGTGCATCATACCATGCTCTAGCATCTGCTTTCAAGGAAAAAGGAAGAAGCTTGGTCACATAAAAGTTCCGGATCCTTTCATCAGTAGTAAACAAGCCACCCAACTCAGTGAGTTTGGTCAGGTGCTCGATAGCATCATCATTTTTTCTTCCATAAAAGGGATCGGCTTGAACTATGGACATAAGTGAAAGATCAACAGAGAAATCATAATAAGGATCAGTGATGCATATAGGAGACGTAGCAAAAGTAGGATCAGGAGTAAACTTGTTCTTCATGGAATGCTTTGCTAGCAACTTCTTTATAGTAGTAGGGTCGAAATCAACACATTCATTAAGCTCCCTGCAAAAATCATCGTCCAGCGTAATATAATCATTCTCAAGGAGTTTCTCCTTAAGGTCAGCAAAGTTATGAGTTTTTCCAATAGGTGTTTGGGTAACAGGAATTTCAACACCCGAGAATCGGGCAGCAGCAGCAATCTGTTCTTCAATAAAAGAACCAAGTGAACCTGTAGTCTCAAAGGTAGTAGAAGCATCATCAAAAGTATCTGGCATATTGCCAGACTCAGCAGAAGTAGCATGTAACTGAGGTGAATCAAACGGACTCATAACTGAAGGTGAATCAAGCTAAGAGCAGTACCTCTTCTCGTACGGGATGGTAAGATCGGAACCTTGGGGTCTCCTTTCTTACCCATAGTGGATAGCGTGCAGAAGATAGGATACTTCAAGTAGACCTGTAAATAAAGCTATGTTCCCCGGCAACAGCGCCAGAAAACAGTACTTGATAACCCTCAACTGTAGGGGATCGAGATAGTCTTCGCGGGCAAGATAACCCAATTTATTGATTCGACACTTGGGGACACAAAGAATACGTACAGGCTTTGAAAATTGAGTTGTCAATTCAACCGCACCTGAAATAAACACTTTCTTGCACAAAGGTATTAGTAGAAACTGTGATACGGTGATAGTAGTGGTGATGATAATAGTGGTGATGGTGGTGGTGAAACAACAAAAGTAAAACAGCAAAAGTAAACAACTAGTAACCAGCAAGAAAGAAAACACTGTAGGCTAGGGAGATGGATGGTTGGGCGCTGCTTGGATGAGAACAAACATGTAATAGATTCTAACACGGGCAAGGCTCACAGAAAAGAAAGGATCATCTAGGAAAATATCAAACAGCAGGCGTGTATCCTAGGGTAGTTGTACGTGCTTGCAATAAGAACTTTTCACAACATCTTTTGTCCTACCCTCCCGCTACAAACGGGGCCAAAAAGAACTTAGAGAGATTAAGGTACTCCTTTCAAAGAGCACCGGAACAAAGCATTAGCACTTCATGGATACACGGAATCCTCAAATTATAGTTCGTCCCCTTTGGTGTCCCAAGCTGTCACCATTGGGATCGCCGGTTCCGGACTATAATAGGTGCATACAACTCATAGATAGGATCAAGAACACCACAAACTTAAGAAACAAAAGGGTGATCAGATCTGAAATCATGGCACTCGGGCCCAAAGTGGCAAGCATTAAGAACAACAAGTTGTAACAGAGATGATAAACACCAAGTAGATGATAGGCAACATGCCCCCAACAATCTGATTGAACTATTACATGATCTAACTCATCCAATCCCTACCATCCCCTTTGCCTACAGCAGGGAATTACTCACACATTAGAGAGGAAGTCATGGAGGGGTGATGGAGAGGCGATGATGATGACGATGGCGATGATTTCCCCTCACCGGAGGCCAAAGCATCCTCCAGATTAGCTCTCCCGGAGAAGAACAGAGGGTTGCGGCGGCTCCGCGATGTATATTGGAAAAGCGACTTCTCTTCTGGGGTTTCTGCGTCGGGAGAATAAATAGGGCCAAAGTAGGGCACCAGGGGGTGTGGGACCCAGCCAGGAGGGCAGGTGGCGCGTCCAAGGGCTGGGCAGCGCCAGACACCCTCCTGGCTGCCCTGTGGCCCCCCTTTGGACTCGTGGAAGCTTCCGGAACGCTGATTTTTTATATATTTTTTTGGTATTTTTTCAGCGTACCTAAATATCCAGAAACCCGCACAAAAGAAAAAAACACTGGTAGCTCTGCTGAAAACAGCGCCAGTCCGGGTTAGTTTCGTTCAAATCATGCAAGAATGAAGCCAACAAAAATAGCAAAAGTGTTTGGAAAAGTAGATACTTTTGAGATGTATCAGCGGCCTCTCTGGACCAGCAGCTCAGCGACGTTCAGCGGGCCAATAGGGCGTCTACATACGCTGATGCCTCGGAGGCCAACAGGGAGGAGGCATTCTCCGATACCTCGGAATCCTTTCTGGACCAGCTAGACTAGTAGTATTTGTTTAATTAGGCGCCGGTATTTTTTTATTCCAGTAGATCTTGAGTAAGAGCTATGTTAAATCCAGTACCTTGTTTAAGTATTGAGCTAGTTCTATTTAGCAAGTGTGAGCTTTGCTGATGACTCGGTTGTTTTCTCAAATTAACAACTGCTCTTAATATATTCAATGCCATGGATGATGTTCTCTATAATCATGATGATTCGCACCAAATTTCGAAGGTTCGCATACGGATTTATTTCTAGTTTCGTCTGCGATACCACTTCTCCCGCCCATATCCTCCCCACCTACCCAAAAATTTCGCCAGCCGCGGGAATATCTAAGCCAACCCCTCCTTCCTTCCACCAACCGTGGGAATATCGAGGCTTGAAAGTTACCTCGCGGAACCTGTTAGATTCGGCCGCAGGAGGAACCTTTATGTCAACAACACTTGGTGCTGCCACACAACTTTTAGATGAGATGATGACCAACTCTTCCCAATGGCACACCGAACGCGCTCCAACAGGTAGGAAGGTAAACTCGGTCGAGGAGATTACCTCCCTAAATGAAAAAGTTGACTTAATTATGTCTCTACTTACCAAGCAACCCTCTATTGATCCTCATGATGTCCCTTTAAATTATTTGGTTGCTCAGGAACAAGTAGATGTGAACTTTGTCTCTAGAAACAACTTCAACAATAATTCTTATAGGGGTCATTTTGCTAGCAACCCTAGACCGTTTCCATCCAACTATGGGAACAAAAACACTTATCCTAGCAACAAGAACCCCACCTCTGAATTAAAAAGCATGCTTAAAGACTTTATCACTACTCAAAAAGCCTTCAACAAGAGTGTAGAGGAAAGATTTGACAAATTAGATAACCTCTCTTTGAAGGTACACAACTTATCCCTAGACATTGAGATGCTTAAAATTAGAACCTCTCCCCTCGAGTAGAGGAAGGCCACTCCTATTAATGCTATCCGGTTGCAAATTATTGAAACATTAGGATGATGGCTAAAATTAAAGAAAGATGGGCTAGAGAAAAAGAGGAATAGGATATAATTAAGAGCCTTCCTACACACCACATTGTTGCTACTATACAAATTGTTGAGGATACCCAAACTATTAGCACCCAACACACTCCTATTCCCATTGGACCTATTAATGGTGATGCTAATACCTCAACTATAGAAGAAGAAACTCCTATAAACATTGAGGCTTTCAAACAAGTGAGCCTAGATGACACCACTACCACCTTTGATAGTAGTGATATTGATTTTGATAGTTGCACCCTCTCAGAAGTTATTAGCTTACTACACAAAATGTCTAGAGACCCCCACACTAGCACACTAAGTCTTGCCTTCAGGAAGCATATCAATAATGCTCTCATCAAAGCTAGGGAGGATAATATTAGAGTAGAAGCCTCCATACCTAGGAATTTAGAGGATGGTTGGGATCCTATGATTAAAATTAAATTGAATAACTTCTATTGCTATGCTTTATGTGATGTTGGAGCTAGTACCTCCATTATGCCCAAAAGAATATATGACACGTTTGAATTGAAACCTTTTGATCTTTGTTCTTTTGGTGTTCGTCTCGTTGATTCTTCCGTAAAGCAACCTTTGGGGAAGATCGACGTTGTTCTTATCATTGTCAATGACACTTATGTTCCCATTGATTTCACTATTATGGATATAGAGTGTGAACCTTTATGTCCAATTATTTTGGGATGTCCTTTTCTTCGCACCGTTGGTGCTATTATTGACATGAAAGAGGGGAATATAAAATTCCAATTCCCTCTCAAAAAGGGGATGTAACACTTCCCTAGGAAAAAGATTAAGTTACCTTTTGAGTCCGTTACACGGGCTAGCTATTCTCTCTCTTGATAAAACTTGATCTTTTCGCTTTATGCCTAGCTTAAAGGCATAAAAAAAGCGCTTGTTGGGAGGCAATCCAATATGTTTTTACTTCTATTTTTAGTGGTCTTGATGATTTTTCTACTGTAGCAACATCATTGTATCTTTATTTTCAAGCTTTGTGCCAAGTTCTAGCCTCTTATGATAAGGGAAGCAAAAGTTGTGACATGCTGTTCAGAAAACAGATTTTGTCTTCTTGACGGAAAAAATCAAAACAAATCACCAGTTCATCTTTTTAGCTCAATTGTTTACACAACATTGTCTATACAATTGTGAAACTTTCATATGTTCTGAGTTTTTTTATTTGAGTTGCAGAAGTATCCCAAAAAAGTTATTTACTACTTGCTGTTCTGTTTTTCACAGATTCTGCCACGTTTTTCCTTTCCTTACTTTTGCAAACCTTAAGCTTTCTTTTTCTTTGCAATTTTTTTTGGAAATCTTGAGAAACAGTAACTCTTCAAGAATATCTTTATTTCCAGTAGAGAAAAATTATTTTATTAAGGGTACTAACCTCTCTAATTAGCTTATGATGAGTTATGTATGAAGGGAGTTTTCAAGTGTGCGAGGGAAGATGATGAAAGAAGATCCGGGAGTGCCAAACGCTCAAGCTTGGGGATGCCCCCATGCATCCCCAATAAATATTCAAGGAGACTCAAGCGTCTAAGCTTGGGGATGCCCACGTGCATCCCCTTCTCCATCAAAAATCATCAGTTCGTCCTCCGTCTCACTATATTTTTATCACTTCATGCGTTATGTGCTATGCTTGGAGCATCTCGCACTTAGGTTTACTTTTTAGTTTTCTTTATCTTTGCTTGCTGTTCTTAACAAGTTAGACCCCAGCTTACTTTGTGTGGGAGAGAAACACGCTCCACTTCAAACTAGAACACATCATAGGATTTTTCATTCTTATCTTTCTGCTGTTGTGTGTTCTTTATCTTTCGTAGCTACTGCCATGTTTAATTTTAGTTTGTATTTTGCAAGAGCTTTACCTTTTGTTTATTTCGTTGCTGGAACTCTCTTTAGTTTTCATGTTTATCTTGTTAAGAGAGTTGGTTGTTGCACTGAGTTGTGTCTTGTCTTGAAAGTAGGTAATTGAGGTTGCTATTCAATTGTAGTAGTAACTTGCAATAGTTTTGAGGTATTGTTCTGAGTAATGTTTGAACTTTTGGTGTCAAGAGCTCTATCCTATTAGTGATAGGTGTTGTATTTTGGGAAATCCGTGTTTATTTTCAAAGACTACAAAAAGTAGTTGAGAACTCTAGCTACTAGATGGATCACTACTCTTTGGAGGGATCGGATATTAGAGTACACTCACGTACCATGAGTCGAGGATGTGCAAGGATAACCAAACCCCCATAAACTCCTCCTCGGGGTACTTGTCTCTTTGTGAACCTCCTTATTAGATTGAGAGTTACCGATAATAAGTGCATGAGTTCTTCGGACTATTGTAAGTATTGAAAGTTGACACTTCCACCTCCTCATATTTGCTAGCCTCTTCTGTAACGTGCATTTCCCACTTCTCACTAAGAGAGTCGGCGCCTACCTGCCGGTGCATCCAAACCCTTGGCATGATACGCTCTATCATCATAAACGTCCTTATATCTTTCCTCAAAACAGCCACCATACCTACCTATCAAGGCATTTCCATAGCCTTTCCGAGATATATTGCCATGCAACATCCACCTCTTCATGACTTGATCTTCATGTCATACATGTTCCTGCTACACTGGCAGAGGCATACATTTGCATACATCATGATAGTTACATCTTCTTTATGTTGAGTACCTTGTAAAGTGTGAAGATCTTCTATACCTTCTTGTAAAATAGAGTGTTGCCCTTAAGTGAGGAAAAGATCCCAAAGTGGACAAAATTAAAAGATCCCAAAGAGGACAAATGAGAGTTAAATAGAAAGAGCCATTGAGGCCAAAAAAATAGAAAAAATAGAAAAAAGAGAAAAATAAAATAAAAAGAGAGAAGGGGCAACACTACTATTCTTTTGAAAGATCCACACTTGTATTCATTCTTATCTTGTACTCCATAGAGATGATCGTATATGCATATAGCTATGTGGGGACCTTCACACTATAAAACTTGGCTTGCATATTCCAAGGATGAGCCTCCTCAAACGAGCTCTAGGTCTTCATGAGCGAGCAAGTTGGATGCACCCCCACTAGTTCCATTGGAGAGCTTTTCTTAGCTCATATGTGCATCCGTTGCATGGGAATCCCTACTCCTCACATCATATCTATCATTTGGCCTTCTCGCCTATGATTGTCCTCATTGATGTGAGTCTTTCTCACCCTTTTTATCTTCCTCCTCCACTATATCTCTCTCTCTTTGCCATCCTAATTGTCAACTCTCGTGCTTACGCTCATCCATTGCATGAGTGCTCAAAATATTGAAAAGGAGTGGATAAAATTGACTTGTACCTGGCTAGGGGTCTGGGGACGAGTCAAGATAAGATTCCAAAGAAGACTAAGTGTGAAACTTTCGTAGGTTGAGTTCTCAACAAAAAAAATACTTTTTTCTCATATTCCCATCTCCCACTTCTTGCACGCAAACACCATCTGGAGACATTCGAGTCACTGATAATATAAGAGAGTTACTGATAATAAGTGCATGAGTTCTTCGGACTAATGCGAGTATTAAATTTTTGGCACTTCGACCTTCCCATATTTTGATAGACTCTTCGGTACCGTGCATTGCCCTTCTCGTGGGAGTTGGTGCAAACTTCGCTGGTGTATCCAAACCCTTGGCACGATATGCTCTGTCATCATAATCCTTCCTCAAAACAGCCAGCATACCTACCTATCACGTCATTTCCATAGCCTTTCTGAGATATATCGCCATGCAACATCCATCATTATTCATGTTCATATGACTTATCCTTCATTGTCATATTGCCTACTGCTACACAGCCAGAGGCATTCATATAGAGTCATTACTTTTTGATTCAGAGTTGTAAGTAAATAAAAGTGTGTTGATGTTCTTATAGAGTGTTGCCCCTACAGTGAGGAAAGTAATAAAAGATCCCAAAGTGGACGAGAAAAAAGAGAGAGAATAAAGAGCCATGGAGGCCACCCAAAAATCAAAAAAATACAAAAAATAGGTGAAAAATAAAAAAGAATAAAAAAGAGAGGGGGAAACACTACTATCCTTTATTCCACACTTGTGCTTCAAAGTAGCACCTGTACTTTATAGAGAGTTTTCATATCATTCATCGATAACTATGTCGGGATCTATACACTATAGAACTTGGCTTGCATATTCGAAGGATTAGCCTCCTCCAAAGAGCTCTAGGTCTTCATGAGCAAGCAAGTTGGATGCACCCCTAGTAGTTCCATTGGAGGGCTTTCCTACACTTATTGCTCTTGTGCATCCGCATGTTGCATGGCAATCCCTACTCCTCACACAATATCTATCATTTGGATTTCTCCCGCCTATGATTGTCCTCATTGGTGTGAGCCTTTCTCACTTTTTGACTTCCTATCCCCCTCATTATTCTATTTTTCCATCCTAAGTGTTAACATATCTTTATCGCGCTCATCCATTGCATGACTGCTCAAAATCGAAAGGGAGAGGATCAATTTGACTTGTACCTGACTAGTGGTCTGGGGACGAGTCATAATAAGATTCCAAAGGGACCATGTGTGAAAATTAGTAGATTGAGTTATCAACAACTATCAGTATTTTTATGCTCTAAACCTTCCCCACTCTTGGCACGGGGACTCCAGCTGAGAAATTTGATTCACGGACAGCAATAACTCAATTGTTTATATGTCCTTCATTGCTTGCTTAATATCAACTATAGACTATTGCTTTATATCACTTTGTCTTTGGTTTATGTATCTTCATTACATTAGATTGATTGCCTTTACTCCTAAGTAGCATGTCACATCAAAAATTATCTTTTTATCATTTACCTACTCGAGGACGAGCAGAAATTAAGCTTGGGGATGCTGATACGTCTCAAACGTATCTATAATTTTTGCTCGTTCCATACCCTTTTTGTGTCATTGCCACATCTTTTTTCCATGCTTTTGAATCATTTATTGGACTAACCTATTAATATAAAGCCCAATTCCAGTTCCTGTCTGTTTCGTGTTTGCATTGCAGAAAAATTCCAAAAATGAAGTTGCTCAGAAAATTCCCAAAAAATTACAGAAAAATATTTACATCGGAAGAGTCCTCAAGCCGAAGGACGGAGTCAGAAGGTGGCCCAAGCCCCCAGGTGCCCTACCGGTGCGGCCAGGGCCCACCCGCTCTAGGTGGCTGCCTGGGTGACCTGGGAACCGCCTCGGACTCTCCCTTGGCCTATAAATTCACCCGTGATGCAAAAAACCGAGATATCCAGACGTCTTTTACAAAAGCGATCCCGATCTCCGCCGCCATCGAAACCTAGCTTAGGGGGTCACCAGGATCCTACTCTGGCACCCTGCCGGAGAGGGCCTTGGCCCCTGGGGCCATCTTCATCAACTATTCTTCACCCCATGATGGATCGTGAGTAGTTCCTCCTTGGACTACGGGTTCTTGGCAGTAACTTGTTGGTATCTTCTCCCACTAGTTCTTCAATACAAAGTTCTCATGAGCTTCCCTACATGATTGAGATCCATATGATGTAATTGGTGTTGTGTTTTTTGGGATCCGATGAAGTGTTATATTGTTCAGTCCGAAGAGGTTTATGAATTATTGTTGCTTCAATTTTGTTCTTCTTAATGCTTGTTACTAGTGCACGAGTAGCATGATTTCAGATCTGACCACGTTATGGTTGCATGACTATAATTGTTGTTCTAGATCTTATCTACAATTGTATGCACCTATTATAGTTCGGTACCGGCGATCCTAATGGTGACATCTTGGGACACCAAAGGGGATGGGAAATAATTTGAGGATCACATGTGTTCATAGAGTGTTAATGCTTTGTTCCGATGCTCTTTGACAGGAGCACCTTAATCTCCGTAAGTTCCCTTTGGCCTCGTTCGTAGAGGGACGGTAGGACAAAAGATGTTGTGCAAGTTCTTATTGGAAGCACGTACAACTACATACGGAACACATGCCTACGTTTGTTTCTTAGACTAGGATTGCTCTAGTTTGTTCTTTGGCTAGAGTTTGTGCAATTTTGTCAATTGCCCAACTGTAATTTGTTCACCCAACACATGTCTTTTTTCTTGGAGAGTTACCACCAGTGAAACCTTGAACCCCGGTCCATCTTTCATCTTCATTGCCTTCGTTGTTACTATTGCTCTCGTTACTTCTGCTACTATTTTGTTACTACGTTGTGGTGTTGGTGATTGGGGAAGTCTATAAGGCTACACCCGTCAACACACCGTTGCTACTAAATATATTGTCTAGTGCTGTTTCAGGTGTGGTTGAATTGACAACTGAACTGATAAGGCTTATAAGTATTCTTTGGCTCCCCTTGTGTCGAATCAATAAATTAGGGTTATACCTACCCGCGAAGACTACTGCGATCCCCTACACTTGTGGGTTATCAATGTCCAATACACCGCTGTCACCATGGTCTCGGGGATTATACTAGATAAGGTCAAGTGAATACATCAAATCCAATACATAGAGGAAGGGGAAATATCATGGGATCACCCTAGATTAACATAGCCTATGATCACAACGAAGATCACATTATGGGGGAGAGAATTGACCACATAGCTACTAGTAGAAACCTCAGCCCCGAGGAGGGACTACTCCCGCATCATGGAGGGAGGAAGCAACGTCGATTGAGATGAATCCGAGGGCACTTCCCCGTCCCGGCAGGGTGCCAGCACAGGAATTCTGGTTCCCCGAAGCTTGTTGGCGATGGCGGCGGAGATCGGAATTTCTTCTTGAGAAAAGGGGTCTGGAATCAGGGTTTTCATGATGGGAGAATAAATAGGAGCCAAAGGGGGGCACCGGGGGGGCACCAGGAGTCCAGGCGGCCACCCGACGCGGCTCCACCCTAGGTCGCGCCACCTGGCCGCCTGGGCACCAGGCGGGGCCCCTCTGGCCCTTCTACGGTGAATCCGGAAGCTTCTGGAACACTAATTGTTTTTCTGATTTTCCCGAATTTTTGGAGCACTTTTAATATGGGGGAAACCTGAAATAGAAAAACAGCAGAAAACAGGAACTGGCACTGGGGTGCACTAAGTTAATAAGTTAGTCCAAATATGATCAAAAGTGTATGAAAGTGTATCTAGATCTAGCAATATCACACAAAACATGCATGGAGCAAGCAGAAACTATAGATACATTTGGGACGTATCATCTCCCCACAAGTTGGAGGATACACGCTTGAAAAAGTGCTCATGGATGGAGGCAGCATCATCAACATCTTGTACTATGAGACCTTCCTCAGGATGGGACTAACTCAGAAACAACTGCAACACTCCCACACTATTTTCCATGGAATAGTCCCAGGCAAGTCGGCAAGACCGATAGGAAAGATCTACCTGGAGACGGCCTTTCGAAACACTAAAAACTTTCGCTCTGAGATCATACCCTTTGAGGTAGTCGATCTTGAGAGCCCATATCACGCCATCTTGGGAAGACCGGCTTATGCCAGGTTCATGGCACGACCATGCTATGTCTACTTGAAACTCAAATTGCCAGGTCCTTATGGTCCAATCACCGTAGAAGGGAGTTGGTCCAGGGCAACAGAGTGCGACCTGCAGCATGTCAAGATTGTCGAGTCGAAGTGTGCCAATGAGGATCTAACAGCATACAGAGAGAAGGTAGACCCGACAGACTCCACGATCCTGAAAAAACCGACTCCTGACAACAACCCCAAGTTCCAACCGGATGAAGACACAAAGAAAGTTGACTTTGTCCTTGGTGACTCTACCCAGCAGTTCATCATCGGGGCCGGGTTTTCTGATAAATAGGAAAGCGCGCTCATCGAGTTCCTCCGTGAGAATCGGGACATTTTCGCATGGAAACCTTCTGACATGCCGGGTGTCCCGAGGGAACTCGCTGAGCACCACCTAAATACAGACCCAAAGCTAAAGCCGGTAAAACAATTCCTTCGCCGTTTTAACGATGAAAGGAGGAACGCAATTGGGGAAGAGATAGCTCGGCTCCTAACTGTCGGGTTCATTATGGAAGTCTTTTATCTGGAGTGGCTTGCAAACCCATTCCTCGTTTTTAAAAAGAACGGGACTTGGCGTATGTGCACCGAATACACCGACTTGAACAAGGCCTTCCCAAAGGATTCCTTTTCTCTACCTTGTATCTATCAAATCATAGACTCAACTGCGGGATGTGAGCTCCTATGCTTCCTTGACGCCTACTCCGGCTATCATCAAATTAAGATGACTCTCAAAGATCAATAGAAGACGACTTTCATCACCCCCTTTGGCATTTTCTACTATTCCTCAATGCTTTTCGGCTTGAAGAATGCAAGAGCCACTTATCAACGAACAGTGCAAAACTGCCTCAAGGAGCAGATTGGACGCAATTTGCACGCTTATGTAGACCACATCATGATCAAGTCACAGCTAGCCGACTCACTCATCAGCGACTTGGAGGAAACTTTCAAGAACCTGCGCACGTACCAGATGAAGCTGAACCCGGCCAAGTGTACCTTTGGGGTCCCTGCCGGCAAACTCCTTGGATACATAGTATCTGAGAGAAGAATTGAGGCAAACCCGGAAAAGATAAAAGCTATCATCACCCTCCAGAAGCCCGCGTCAATCAAAGGAGTCCAGCGGATTACATGATGTGTAGACGCCCTAAGCCGGTTCATTAGTCGACTTAGTGAAACGGCAATACCCCTGTAGCGTCTCTTGCGAAAGTCGGATAACTTCGTTTGGGACAATGAAGCTGATGAAGCCCTGGAATCACTCAAGAAAAAGCTAACCCAGGCCCTGATCCTAGCGGCTCCAAAGCCAAAGGAACCCATGCTACTCTATATCTCGGATAACAACCGTGTTGTAAGTGCCGTATTTGTGGTTGAGGGTAACAACCCAATTCACATAGAATTGAAGTCTCTGTGATCAAGTGCCAGTCCCTGGATCGAACTCGCTGGCACACACAGTACCATAGATGTATATCAAAGTTCAAGTGCATCATTATTACAACGTATGATCCAGAATAATATAAATAACAAGTTGCATAGCTCAAGGCTAGCTTATTCAACATAAATATAGCGGAAGCAAAAGAAAATAACGAGGAGTCCCATCAACATCCACAAGCGAACATGCTGAGTGAAGACCCGCGAACCAAAAGGCACCTTACTGGTCGTCTGAAAAACCTGCAACACCGAAGATTATAGCCCGACAACGGGTTAGTACATCTGATCTGTACGGCAAGTCACACGGAAAAGGATATAACATAACTATCGCTACATGCAAGGATAAGTCAAAGGAAAGGCTTATGGTTTTGTTTTGCAGAAAGCTGATTTTTCCCAATCTACCTAGTCAAAATTTTAGTTTAACTTACTACTTAAGATCAAACTGGGCACACCAGTTCCAATCCACACCCTTTATTAAATCTTTCCCACTCAAGTTATTATGGTGATTCATATGTCAAGATCCTCCAGTAACAGTAATGTCTAGTAGCTCAAGGATGTCCATAACCGGGGACACGGCTAATCATGATTAGTTTTTACTCTGCAGAGGTTAGTACACTTTCCCCGCTGGACTCAACCCGAAGATTGAGACGAAGTCTTTCAGAAGAGGTCACCTACACCCAACGGCAAGCCAGTACCACCTATCACATCTACATCTGCTAGCTTTGCACGGGAGAGGCTTCCTACATCGTACTCAACTAAGCCAGAGACCATATGGCCAGCGGCTGTACGTGGAACCTCCTAGTCACCAAGTATGTTTGATATTTTTGAGCCTGGATGGCGCCCACATACGTTCAGAGGGTAGATACCATGAGGTACTGTCGACCACCAAAACAAACCATTAGGGGTACAACCTGGTCTCGCCTTAGATAAGGCACGAGCCCCCAGGAAGCACTCCCTGCCCGTCCAGAAGTGTATTCTAATTAAAGGTTTGCTAGTCAAGTCATTAAATCCTCACATAGCTCAATGTAGTCTCAAACCAATCCACGTCTACAAGCATAGAAAATATATAGCAAGCACGTGCTAGGTTGTCTAAGCAAACAGGATAAGATCATATGGCTACCCTACCAGGTTTGCAGCAATAATAAATATAAAACTTCCTACACATGCATAGGGTGATATTTGCTACATGCATACGTAAAAATATAGGTTGTGAAATGGTCAATGTTTGACTTGCCTTTATCCTGTTCTTGACGATCACACTCTTCATAGAACGAAGCGTTGCACTCCGAACAGTCTACACAATCAAACAATATAGCATTCAATACACCATATAACACATAAAAAATGCAACAGTAAAAGAACCAAATGAACAGAAAGAAAACCAACTAAACAGTAGCTAAACGATAACTACAATCCACCACGATCCCAACGCAACTGGAATCGGCGAAAATGGATACACCGTATAAAAGATACGGTCACCGGAAGTTTGAATTTAAATCTGTACCAATTTAAATTTGAAAACTTAAAACTTGTGAAAAATTAGGTCTACTGGATAGTATTTTTCGTAATGGTCGCAACTCAAAAAGAATTAACTAAAACGGAGCTACGGTTTAAAAGATATAGCGAAAACGGTTCTAGGGTGAAATCTGTGAAAAAGGGCCTAATCGCAATTAAAATAACTTCTCTATCGCGAACAGGTCCTCGGCTACGGAGCGAACGGCATCCACTCCGGCGAACGTTCGCTGTTTAATAGAACTGGGGTTAATCGGGAAAAACCCTAACCCTAGAAAAACCGATCCGATCTAAAACGGACCGTCGGATGCAAGTCCGACGGCCGAGAGGCGGCGGCGGCGCCCGGCCCGAACCGGCCCGGTGGGCGGCGGCGGCCATGGCCGGCGGCGTCCGATGCGACGCGCGGCGCTGCGCGGCGAGGGGCGCGGCACCCATGGCGCGCGGGAAGGGCGGGGCGGGGAGGCGTCTTACCGGCGACGAGGCGGCGGCACCCGGCGGGGGCGGCGGAGCGATTTCGGGCGGCGGCGGCGGGTTTCGGGCGGAAACCCTAGTGCCCGCGGGTCCGCGGGTATTTATCGACCCGTGCCCGGTTAGTTTCTTTTAAAAAATCCGATTCGAAAACGGCTGGGCGTAAAATAAAATAAAAAAACAGAACAGGGCCCAGCAGGCCCAAAACAATTTTATAAAATTAACGGATAATTATTTTTAATTTCCGTTTTTAGCAAAACTTTAAAAATAATAAAATTGAATTTTTGGCATTACCAAAATATTCAATAAAAATAAAATCTTTTTCAACTTATTTTTAAATACTTTTAAATACTTTCTCGGCAATTTAAAAATGTCGAAAAACTCCAAAAAGGATTTTAAAATATCCCGGAGCACAAATAAGTTCCCAAAATATTTTTAGAAATTATTTATAACCCCAAAGTAAATTTAAAAATTCTCCAAAAAATATTTTAAACTATTTTCCAACACTTCAAAAATGGGGATAAGTCATATTATATCCTCTCCAATAAATTGCCTTAAGTTGAAAAATGTTTAAAATATTCATAGAATCCAAATAATGCAAAACTCCAGCATGACATTCATATGATGATCTATTAACATCCGAATTTAGAAAATTAGGATGTTACAAACCTACCGCCCTTAAGATGAATCTCATCCTCGAGATTCGGGCTGGCTAGCAAAGAGGTGTGGATGATCTTGCTTCAAAACTTCTTCTCGCTCCCAAGTAGCTTCTTCCTCGGTATGATGACCCTACTGAACTTTGCATAGCCTGATTGTCTTGGTGCGGGTAACTCTTTCTGCAGTCTCTAGAATATTCACAGGTTTCTCCTCATAAGTCAAGTCACTGTCCAACTGAATTGCCTCAAGTGGCACTGTATCTGTCAAAGGAATATTTGCCATCTCTGCATGACACTTCTTCAGCTGGGATACGTGAAACACATCATGAACTCCTGACCAGGCTCCTGGCAACTCCAGATGATAAGCTACCTCTCCCCTGCACTCCAAGATCTTGTAAGGCCCCACAAAACGTGGTCCTAACTTGCCCTTGATTCCAAACCTCTCGATTCCACGAATTGGTGAAACTCTGAGATATGCCCGGTCTCCAACCTCATAGGTTGCGTCCTTGCGCTTCGCATCTGCATAACTCTTCTGCCTAGACTGTGCTATCTTCAGTCTATCACGGATCAACTTGACTTTCTCCTCAGCATCTCTGATCAGGTATGGTCCAAACAACTGACGTTCTCCTACCTCATCCCACATCAACGGTGTTCTGCACTTTTTGCCATACAGTAACTCAAATGGTGCCATCTATAGACTAGCCTGATAACTGTTGTTGTATGAGAACTCAACATATGGTAGATTATAATCCCAACTAGACCCATAGTCTAATGCGCAAGCTCTCAACATATCCTCCAGAATCTGATTCACTCTCTCTGTCTGCCCATCTGTCTGTGGATGAAAAGCTGTATTGAACTCCAGCCTGGTGCCCAAGGTCTCATGCAACTGACGCCAAAACTTGGATGTAAACTGAGTACCTCTACAAGACACTACCTTGCTTGGAACTCCATGCAAACAAACGATCCTGGTCATATAAATCTTGGCTAGCTTAGCACTTGTATAAGTTGTCTTTACTGGAATGAAGTGAGCAACCTTGGTCAAACGATCAACAATCACCCAAATAGAATCATATCCTGACCGAGTCCTGGGTAAACCAGTAATAAAGTCCATACCTATCTGATCCCACTACCAATCGGGTATAGGAAAAGGCTGCAACAACCCTGCTGGCTTCTGATGCTCAGCTTTGACTCTCTAGCAAACATCACACAATGGAATATACTGGGCTATCTCTCGCTTCAGGCTTGGCCACCAAAATCTCTCCCTCAAGTCCAAATACATCTTGGTATTCCCGGGATGGATAGAATAAGGTGAATCATGTGCTTCCTGAAGAATCAACTTCCTGATCTCTGCATCTTGCGGTACACAAATGCGCTTCTCAAACCAAATAGCTCCATGCTCATCCTCACGGAAACCCTCTGCTTTCCCTTTGGTCATATTCTCCTTTATCTCATCAATTTCTGCATCACCCTTTTGAGCTTCTCTGATTCTTTCCAGCAGATTTGGCTTCACTTCCAATGTTGCCACATATCCCTTAGGAACTATCTCCAACCTGAGATTCTTGAACTGCTCGCATAACTCAAGTGGCATATCCTCAACATTAGCAACATTGATATGACTCTTACGGCTCAACGCATCAGCAACCACATTCGCCTTACCAGGATGATACTGCACATTCAAATCATAATCCTTAATTATCTCTAGCCATCTACTCTGCCTGAGGTTCAACTCCTTCTGAGTAAAGATATACTTCAAACTCTTATGATTAGTAAATACATCACAATGATTACCAACGAGATATTGCCTCCATGTTTTCAATGCATGAACAACTGCAGCTAACTCCAAATCATGTGTAGGATAGTTCTGCTCATGGTTCTTAAGCTGACGTGAAGCATAAGCAACAACTCTACCCTCTTGCATCAACACACAACCAAGTCCTCGACGAGATGCATCACAATATACTTGGAAATCCTTATGTATATCAGGCAAACATAAAACAGGTGCAGTTACTAACCGTTTCTTCAACTCCTGAAAGCTGGTTTCACATTCCTCGCTCCAATCAAACTTATTCTCTTTCTTTAACAACTCAGTCATTGGTTTTGCAATCTTGGAGAAATTCTCAATGAACCTCCTATAATATCCTACAAGCCCCAAGAAACTGCGAATGTCTCCAACTGTCGTGGGTGTCTCCCATTCTGTAACTGTTGAAACCTTTGATGGGTCCACAGCTACTCCTTCTCCTGACACAACATGTCCAAGGAATCCTACGTCCTTCAACCAAAACTCACACTTGCTGAACTTGGCATACAATTTGTGCTCCCTGAGCTTCTCCAATACCAAACGCAGATGTGCTTCATGCTCTTGCTCATTCTTGGAATACACCAATATACCATCAATGAACACCACAACGAATTTATCCAAGAACTCCATAAACACCTTATTCATCATATTCATGAAGTATGTAGGAGCATTAGTCAATCCAAATGACATAACGTTATACTCATACAATCCATACCTTGTGGTAAAAGCGGTCTTCGGAATATCCTTCTCCCGAATCTTCACTTGATGATAACCAGAATGAAGATCAATCTTAGAGAACACACAAGCTCCCTCCAACTGGTCAAATAGATCATTAATCATAGGTAGAGGATACTTGTTCTTGATAGTAACATCATTCAGAGAACGGTAATCAACACAGATCCTTTGGGTTCCATCTTTCTTCTCAACAAACAACACTGGAGATCCCCAAGGTGACGAGCTTGGGCGAATGAAGCCCTTTGCCTGCAACTCTCTAATTTGCTCTTTCAACTCTGCAAGTTCATTAGCGGGCATCCTATACGGTCTCTTAGCAATAGGCCCAGTGCCTGGTATTAAGTCAATAAGAAACTCAATCTCCCTATCCGGTGCCATACCGGGCAACTCCTCTGGAAACACATCCGGATAATCCCTCACAACATGCACATCATCCAGGCTACCCCCTTAAGAGAATTCACCTGAGCGTGCTGATGCTTATACTTTGTGACGCCCCCAAAATCAAGCCGTGTACAGTAATCATACACGCAAGGTACACGATCGAGATTAGGGACTCACGATGAGATATCACAACACAACTCTACAAATAAAATAATACAAGCTGTTTAATACAAGCCAGGGCCACGAGGGCTCGAATACAACAGCTCGAGAGCACAAAGTCAGCGGAAGCAAATAGTATCTGAGTACAGACACAAGGGTACAAGGATGCCTTAAGAAGGCTAGCACAAATATCAACAACGATCGAAAAGGCAAGGCCTCCTGCCTGGGAACCTCCAAACTACTCCTGGTCTTGGTCATCGGGGATCTTCACGTTGTGGTGGTCGACAACGGGAACTCCTGCTCCTGGGCTCCAACGCTCCAATGTCGACTGCAGCGGCCGATCAGGCAAAACAGTAAAGGAAATAAAGCAGGTGAGTATCTAGCATACCCGCGAGTCTTACGTCCGCTTCTAAGCATTATGCATTGTATCAATGGAAAGGGGAGGCTGTATATGTAGTGGACTGCAAGGTAGAAATCAGAATAAGGGTAAGAAGCTAGGCCTATCGAAGACTAGCAACTTCCGACGATGTCTTGCAGCATGAGAAGAGAAACAGCCAACAGTTCATATAAAGCAATAAAGTAACAATGAAGCAGAAGTTGCTGCAACAATGTATAATATAAGTTGTAATGATTAATAATAACAATGCCTCCGAGTTCACCTCCTCGACATCCCCGCGAGGAAGAAAACCCGGAACCATACAGTTTAATAATAATAGTTTCTAGTGGTAAGATCCAGCTTCAGCATAAAGCGTCCTGTTACCGTGGACACGGCTATTTGAATAGATTAAACTCCCTGCAGGGGTGCACTACTGTTCAGCCTGCACGCTCGGATCTCCAGGGTGGCGTGAACCTTGTTAGGGAACGCCCCACCGAGGCTATCCGACACGACGCAGCCCATCCTAGGCTCAACAGAGAGGCCATCCGCCGGACTATATCCTATGCGCCAAGGGGTCTAGGTCCCTCACCCTTGCACGCTCCTGCACGGTGCGAGTCTGGCCGGTGAAGCATAAGCAAAATGCAAATAAGACAACACCTGCTGCAGCAAAAAGACACTACTTCCCGGCAATCAGGCCGCAGTACTGCTGACGTCTGAAGAGCTTTCGGACAAACTACGACGCGGAGGGCCCACACCGTAATCCCACGTGTAGGTAGTGCGTACAGACCAACGGGTCTCTCAAGTCATCCGCCGAACCATTTAGCATTTTAATTAACCTGCGTGACAACCATTATCGTTGCCTCGACTTAACCGACCCGCGGTCAATTACAGCAGTCAGGACCACCAGTACATCGGTGCCTGCCCTGTCGTCCCACCAAGTCACTGCGGTTACCAACAAGGTGAACCGTCTCCTTACCTTGTCTCGCGTGTGCTCTTGGTAGAGCTCGACTTTTTCGTGGTTTGGTAACTCTCGCGAGATACGAGCAAGGGCCAAGCACGCCAGTAACGTCGGTCGTACCCTCCCTGTCGTTCCCGACAATATACCTCTCGCGGGCACCGTTGGGTCGCCCGACTCTTACCTTTAAGGACACCAGTTGATTCGAGTGCCTACCATTAAGTGAAACCAGGAGGTATCACCCTCGACGGCACACTTAAAGAGGTTTGACAGAGACATCGGCGGAATGAACTAAAGAGGTAAACCTCGTATCATCCCGGTGATGCTACGCTACTGAGCCGACGAGAGTGAAATACGAGTCCATTCCACTCGTAAGTCAAACTCGAAGCGACTCGGCAGAGTCTCGCCGTTGTAGGTTCCCTAGGGCGTCTGCATTGATCCGTACCTGTTGCAGTTGTATATATTTTGTATCCGCGACACTCCCCTGAGTGGCCACGGCCCGGTATCTAAACCTGGCTAACAATGCGCAGGGCTCACTGCTGAATATAATGCATAGATATAGCAGGCAGCATAGGATAAGGAAGGTACATCAAGGGGCGACAAAATCAAGCTATGCAATTGAATAGGACTGTAATCGTAGCAGCAGCAGTAACAATGCCTAGTTCAAGAAAGTACGGAAAAGTAGGCGATATCTGGGGAAGAGAATGGCTCTGCTTGCCTGGAAGCTCGACGGTAGGGGTGCGGTCGTCGACGACGTAGTCGATCACAGGGGCATCAGCAGCGGACGTCGAGACTACCGGACAATAAAAGAGGGGGGAGAAACAATAAATACACAGCAATAATAACAATACAAATACAAGACATGACATATGAAATGTTAACGATGCTCTAACGTTGTACGATACACGTAGCACGGAGCGGGAATTCATCCGTGGATGAACTGCCAGCTCCGGGTGATTATCGGACAGGGTGTCCGGAGGGGGAAGGGTTCATGCCGGAGGTGTCGTGGACATCCGACAAACAGGTGGGTGGGGTATCCGGGTTAGTTGAACTATTCCGATCAACTTTCGTGTTCGAAATAAATTCATTCGGATACTTTTACCGGCACCGGGCGTCTGACAAACAGATGAACCGGAGGGGAAATGTTCCATGTTCGGTATGCCAGAGAGGTGCGGTGGGGGTATGGGTAGCGTATTCTTATTCGTTGTAATTTTCTGAGCAATGTTGATATATAAATTATTTTCGTCTGACATACGGATTAAAAGATATGATTTTCTAGAGTTTAAATCATTTATAAGCATTTTGGATTTTCTTTTATTATTAAAATGCAACATTATCCAAAACCTTATCCAGAATAGTGTCTGACAGGTGGGACCCTGGTGTCATTGCCTTATCTCAAATAAAATCTTTATCTAGTTAAAACATTGCGGGGACCCACATGTCATCCACTAGGGTTTTATGAAATTTCTCTAAGCCTGGGAATTTTTGTCTTAAACATCAATTAGCAGTCTTCGGAAGGCTACGGTTTTGGTTCTGCTTGCCTGGCAAATTAGTGCCCTATATCAAATCGAAGCATTTTTCTATGGTCTACAAGCTGATACAAATTTCATGCTTGTTAGATTTCATTTGCTTAACTAATACTTTTTTTGAAGAGTGTCATCTGTTGATAATTCCAGAAACTGTTACAGTGAACTGAACATCGCACTTTGCGATTTTCATACGAATTAATTCATGCATCGAATGGAGTTTCTCCGGTGGGGTAAACTGAAGATGGTTATGTGTATAATATTCCCATGCCATTTGCATTATTAATAAAAATCAATAACACATATATTTGAGCTTGCAAAGTGGCTATAAAATGCTCATGTCCTGACACTTAGCAAATCTGTGAATTCCTTAGAGTGCAATCATCACTTATCTGTTTTTCAGAGGGCCACAACTTTGCTTCTATCCATCCTATGATTTCGTGCTCTATACCAATTTTGAGCATGTTTCAGTGATCTATAACATGGTACATAAATTCTCCACTTCAAAATTGGTTTAGCTATTGGTTCGCTGCTATTTTAAGAGGTATTTTCAACAGCAACAGCAACCTATAGGCAACATCAACACGCAGTTTCATCAAAGAAGTTGCGGCAGCAAGCAACAGTGGTAGGGCCGCGCTGGGGCGTGGACACGCGCGCTGGGCAGCATGGGCGTCTCCCGGGCGCTGCAAGGGCGCGGCCAGAGTGGCCACGGGCATGGGGCGTGCGGCCAGGGCGCAGCCATGGCGGCCGGCGACCACGACGTTGACGGGGAAGGGGCCTACAGCGGCTAGGTGTCCATGGGGCGAGGGGTGGCGGAGGGGGAGGCTCAGGCGAGCGGGCTCACAAAGGGGGTGTCGGGTCGCGGCTGGGGCGGTGGCCTTGGCAAGCCGTGGCGGCGGCAGCCGGAGCTGGGGTCCCGGCGGCGAGCCGTGGTGGAGGAGACGGGGCGACCGAGGCCGGCGCGAGGAGGAGGGTTGCACGACGACGTCCCCAGGGCGGGGAGGTGCGCAGCACGAGGAGGGGCCGTCGGGGGCGAGCGCGGCGGAGGGCGCCGGTGCTTGGGCTGGCCGGCGGCGGCCGGAGGGATGGGGGCGACGTCCAGGAGGGAGGGGGATCGGGAGGGATGGGGTTCGTGGAGAGTGGAGATGGGGGCGGCTCGGGCTAGGTTAGGGGAAGGCCAGGTGGGCCGGGGTGGCCTGGCAGGCCGGCCTGGGCTGGCTGGGCACTAGGCTCAGTTGGCTTGGGCCGCTTTTTTTTTCTTATTTATTTATTTATCACTTACTTTTAGTTAATTAATTTAGCTAGCATTATAATTTTGTAAAATATAGGACTGGCTCCAATATTAGTGTTACGTAATATACAGTGGCTACTTAAAGTTTGAACTGTAAATAAAATCATTCATCATTTTATTTAAATAATTATTATTTAATTTGGACTTTTTAACCTACTGTTTTATTTGTTTGCATTATTTTATAGCACAATAAATAACAACAACTATACCAACCTGGTCCAGAGATTATTAGTGAATTTATAAAAGTGGTTGGGCAATTTTTGGACAAACTTTAATTTTCACCTAGGTTTTAATATTACACCCAAGGCATTTCAAGATTTGATTTGAATTCAAATGAAAAGGGTTGGACTTTTTATTGATTCATTATGAACAAGGTCCAAGATCACATTGCTTTTGAATATCACCCAACATGATTATTGAAAGGATCAATGCAAAGGTGATCAAAGTGAAATTAACAACAATGATTTGACTGTAGCAAAAAGATTACTGTTCCAACAACAGTGATTACTGTTGGGTTACTGTAGCGTGACACCCGGGGTGTTACATACTTGGATACAGATCTGATCTTCTGCCCAGTCGGTTTACGGAGAGTGATGGACCGACTGGCACAACCAATAACACCTTGGTACTTGGCTAGCCAATCCATGCCCAATATAACATCCAAACCTTGTGACTTCAATATAATCAAATCTGTAGGAAAATCATGCTTCCCTATGGCTAGGCTTATCTGATAGCATCCCAAACTAGCTGACATCTCCGCTCCCGGTGAACTTATAAGCATAGATGACTTAAGAACTACGGTAGGTAACTCATGCTTATCCACAAATACCCTCAATATGAATGAATGCGCTGCAACAGAATCAAAAAGAACAAGTGCGGGTACTGAATTGATAAGGAACTTACCAATCATAGCATCAGGCTCGTCATAAATCTCCTCCACGTTGACATGGTTCACGTGCCCCTTGTTGAAAGGATTGGGCTTGCTGACTCCAGAATTCCCATTGTTGTCCTTGTTCTCCGGGCACATGTTGGAGTAGTGTCCCATCTTCCTGCACTTGAAACACTGAACTTGACTAAGGTCCTTCTGAGCATTCACCACTTGACGGTTCTGGTTGTAGTTCCCTCCATTTCCATTTCTTTTCCCATTGCCATTGCCATTCTTGTGCCCATTGTGATGATTGTGGCCATTATGGTTGTGGCCATTCCCTCCATTATGATTGTGTCCATTTCCACCATTATGATGATGTCCATTTCCATCACGATGGTTATGTGCTCCATTCCCACTATAGGAAGTGCGCTGCTTCTGCTGTGGCCCTGAGTTGTACTTGGTGTTGTTGTTGTTGCTGTACTTCCTCTTGCGGTACTCCATAGCCTGATGTTTCCCTTCCAGCACAATGGCCTTATTAATGAGTCCTTGGCAATTGTTGAAAGTAGCCACCATCAACTGAACTCCCAACTCATCGTTGAGACCCTCCAAGAACTTCTCTTGCCTAGCTGCATCCGTGTTGACATCATTTGGAGCATAGCGGGCAAGCTTGTTGAATTCCTCTACATACTCCGCTACTGTGCGACCTCCTTGGCTCAAGCTGCGGAACTCCTTCTTCTTCAAAGCCATAGCGCCTGCAGAGACATGTGCGGCGCGGAACGCAGCCTGAAACTGCGCCCAAGTGATGGTGTCAATGGGGTAAGTCACCAAGTAGTTGTCCCACCATGCAGCGGAAGGACCCTCCAGCAAATGTGAGGCAAACCTCATTCTCTCTGCCTCATTACAACCAACTGTCTCCATGTTCCGGCTCACTGAACGAAGCCAGTCATTCGTCACTATGGGTTCAGGAGTGCTAGAGAACCTCTGAGGATTCAGCCTCAGGAACCTCGCAAGTGTGTTCACAGGTGGTGGTGGTGGTGGTGGTGGTGGTGGTGGCGCATTCTTGTTGTTGTTACCCATATTCCGAGTGAGAAACTGAATCAATTGAGCTTGTCCTTGAAGTAACTGTTGCATGTAAGCTGGCACTTCATTGTTGTTGTTTCCATTTCCTGTGGGATCATGTCTCGGCGGCATCTGTTGGGCAAGAATAGGTAAGTTATAGACAGAAAGTAGCTAGGGAAATATATCCTACCCCATATGCTTATTATGATCCAGACAACATATACATATACAACATATCATACCACACAATCATCATACAATTATCACCAATCATCAATCATCAATATCATCAAGCAAAAGCACTCATACCAATAAGCCAATACAATCACACCATATAGTCTCAAAATATATTGCATAACTGATATAAGATCCTCAACACAACCACGAATATAATCACTACCAATATAAAAGATCCACAGTGGCAGATCCAAAACCTATTTTTTTACCCTTAAATTAGGATGTAATGATTGAAATTACTCTAACCATGTTTAACGCTGGTTTTTGTTTTCGCTACCGCTCCGTCGCTACTACTCGACCCACGCTCTCTCTTCTCGCCTCCCTCCCCCACGTCCCCCCACCTCTCCCACGGATCCCTCCACCACTGCCATCCCCCCACCCCCCCACCTACTGCTCCGACCCCAAGATCCAGCAGTCCCGGTGGCGGAGAGGAGATTGGAATCGGCCATGGACGGGATCTGAGGGATGAGGAGAAGAAGCACCGAGGGGGATGACCGCTGGGATCCTTCTCCAAAACCACCCCGCGGGGGACGCCGCCATCCATGGAGCTCCGACCTGCAGCGTTTGCCATCCAGCCTTCACAAGGTATGTGCGTTCCCTATAGATTTGACCTGCTCCCAACTGGAATTTCCTCCAAATCAATTTCTTGGTTTTGATTTCTTCAGTACGACAAGATGGATGCATGCTTGTGGTTCAGATATTGATTGTTTGCTGACATGCGATGCATTGACGATGTCTGCCACATGTACATGCTTAGATCCCACGCTCATGGGAGCTCCTTGCAGCCTGTGGCTCCATGCTTGTTTACTGATTATGATGACTACCAGCCATGTTCTCTACCGTTGGTGGGAGTATATATGTCCTAGCTAAATATCAAAGTTGTGAATATTCAAGAATTGGAAAATACTTATGCACACAAGGTACTTGAATAAATGCTTCTGACAAGTTATTGAGGAGAACATCATAACGCCCTTGCATTATGGCAGAGATTTATGGTGTGATCATTTATATGATATTAACGCCTTTTCATAATGAAATTTCCGCGAATAATCCCTTTTCTCTTGTTGTCTCCAATTTTTTATTGAAGTGATAAATTTTTATTAAGAAAATACAAGTAAATCTGCAAGGCATCATGATTCAAAAATCTGAAATCTGAATTCAGGAACTGTTTTGGTCATTCTGAAGTGGCAATCTACTACTACTTGAGAATTCAGAATTTGTAGACCTCACCGGTAATGTGTTGCGGTGATTCCGAAATTCTCAAATGCATTTCCAATATCACTGAATTTTAGTTAGGATTTGGTGCATGTGCATTTTCTCACATTATTATTTTTCAGAAAAATTCCAGAGAGAGAATTAATAATATTCTGCAACATCAATTTTTGATGGCAATTACTGTCTCGACCTCGATACCTGGTACATCTGTCTCTCTCTCCCTCTTTCTCTTATATGCATATATACACTGGTTTCTGGTAGGAAGAGGATGAAATGTTGGATCTGAGCAGGTGAGGGAGGAGCATGAGCATTCGCATCAGGAGGACATCGATAAGGCAAGAGTTGTTTAATTGTTAATTCTTCTTTATACTGTACTACTGTTGCATGATAATATTAGTTAACTGTAGGGAAGTCAAAGCCACACATATCTAATGAAACCGTTGGTTGCCCCCACATATAAATATTGTAATTGACATATATACGTACTGTACTAGAAAATTTGTGTGTATCTAATTGCTTGTTATTTGAATATCTGTTGACAAATCATGAAGTCTTGATAACTGCAATCCAGGATAGAAATTGTGGCTTCTTAATTATTGTTTTTCTTCGCAATTCATTCTGAAGTTCATTTTCAATATCTATGATTTTTGGTCAGGACTTTGGTCATCTTCTTCGCGTGGCCGCCGCAAATAAATCCCCGTGATCTAATATTTTGCTCTCTCCATAAGTGTACGCTGAATCAACTGTGAAGTCATGGCTTGGTTGCCTTCCATCGCGGTGACTGACCCACCATGGACCCTGTGTAAGGCACTGCCGGGGGCGCACAAATCAGGCAGAGCGAGATTCTCTCCGGCGCTATCCTTGGAAGTGGTCCTGCCCGTCATGCTATATAAGCATGCCCTCCCTGTTCCTGTTGCACGACGCTGCACCCTCCACCAAGTCACCATTTGCACAGCTCCTGCTTGCAACATCCCAACTGCTACGGTTCAGACTTCGTGTGGTTCACAATTTCATGTGAAGGATTAACTTGGGACCAGTCTTAGTTCTGTTAAGATCAAGGTACTTTCTTCAAGAAATTTCTCTTATCATCACATCTGAAGAATTGATTTATTACATGAGTGTTATCATCACAATTCAAATAGGATGTGTTAACATAGGTGCACTCATAATTTGTCATCCACATTAAGATAGCCTTGTGGTTAAACATTTTGCTTCTTTTGTCTTGTATGTGCACGCTTTCATTCTTGCAATTATCATCTTTCTGGAACATTGACATGACATGAATCCGTTGATAAAAAAACTTCTTAAGCTTGGTACTCACAAATGAATTGGTATCAAAAGTTTCTTAAAACTTCATCTTCTAGACATTGAGTTGTGAGATGCAATAGTGATGATCATGTCCATCGCTGACCCAACACTGCCCTGGTGTCGTTTTCAATGATTCGCGCTACAACTAGCCCACGCCCCTCCCGTGCCGCGTACCACTTCTCTAGCTTGTATAGTGGCCAGCAAGTTGGCATGAAGTTGATCAGGTGACAAAGTGAAATGTTTTTCACAACTATTTGCATTGGATTGTGCCAATGTCGTAAATAATTTATTCTATCTATGTAGCATCTACCCTTTAATTTGAATAGGTACCTTTCTTTTTATTTATGAACCATCAGTTGAGTTTGTTTATTTTCATCTAAATTTCCACACGTATGTTGCATAGTATCCAAATTCTGAATGCTATGTCTAGAGCTCACGTGCCATTAATATACTTGGGGAATGTTAAATATATAACAAAGGATATTTTCCCTGTTTTGCATAGCATTACAGTTATGTTGGATTCTTCTGAATCTTATTAACCTCATCAGTATCATATGTTTTTCTATTCCTGGTGCTTGCATGATGTTCTACGTCAGATCTGTCAGGTTTAGCTCAACTCGCCGGTATTGAGGTAGTACAACAAATTCCATGAGCTTGCTAAAAAATCTTATATATAAATGATGTATATGATTATTCTTATTGATTATTACTTCAGATGTTCTTTATGGGTTCAGAAAATATTATGTCTATCAGATTCAGATAGCTTACTATTTGCCCAGTCACACTTATGTTCTCTCAAATGATATACCAGCTATACACCAGCTGTGGTTGAACCATAATAATGTTGGTGCTACAATCCGGCATTGTTGTTAGTTCATATTGGTTAGTATGGTATGAACTGTACATAGATTTTTTTCCCTGGTAGCCAAGTAGGGACCCATAGTGTTATTGCTTGGCATGTGTAAGCTACTTTGGATATGTCTTTCTATTCTATAATTTATCATGTGTTTATGATAACACTGAAAATTTGTACAGCCACATAATTCAATAACAGGTTAAATGTGTCATCTGAAGAGCATATAATACTTATATTTTGTTTATTTATATAGAACGAGTCAAATATGTGACTAAACTTGATGTATAGACTTGATCTTGGTACAATTTATTTACCCATGAGAATAAAACTCTTTTATTTTTGTGACGTCGCAGGTGAATCAGGTAGCAATATGATGAAGTGATCAAAGCATCAAAGTCAAATTAGGTATATACTCTGATGCAAAGAGCTCTCTGTCCCACATACATCAAATATTCACACCACTACTCCCTAATCTACTTATTCTTCCTTTTATGTAGGTTCCATTTTAGAGCACACGCTACTTTTGACACACAACATCTTCCAGGTGTAGGATCTCTCACAAGAGCACTATACATAATGGGCCTTCCAGACCACCTCATAGATTTTGTGAGCCGTTTGAACTATGGTCGTCGCATCTCTGTCGTTTCAGCTATTTAGAGTATGCAGTGAGAAGATGGACCAGAAAGAAGAGAGAAGAGAAAAAGAGAGGGAGGGAGGGAAATGGAGGGGGTAGGAATCAGGGACATGCCACTATGCCAGTGTTGCTGGTTGGGCGGTGCTTTTCGCTTGTGTGCTTGTCGCCGCTGCTACCATGTGGATGGACTGTAGGTTTCAGTAGTATAATGCAGTTGCACTAGCTTTGATGCTTTTTTTGGCCATTCAGCTTCAACGTTGCACTTCCATTCCCTATGGATAAAAATGTGCGAGGCTACTATATTATATGTAAAATATGCACACATTTATTCCTTGTTTTTTTATTGTCTTATGTATTTGGCATTTTCTTTCTTTCTTTCAAATTTACCTCTCCCATTTGTGCAACGACTACAAGGTCTCATCATGTTCAAGACTATTTTCAATTCATTCAAGTTTTTATCTTTTTACTGTATTTTTCTACCTTATAAAGACTTGAGATGATCCGTGAGTAGTAAGGGCATGGGGAGCTTCATGATTAATTAGCTTCATATTGAATGTCAAAAGATTGTTGTGGTTACTTTTGATTGTTTGGTTATATAATAAAGTCATGGTAGCACAAGTTGTATGTAGAGTTTGTCTTCATGATACATGATAATGCATATTTGCGAGGTTTATTGTGTGATCCATTTATTAATGGATTGATGGTTTCTAATTTGGGAGTTTACATGAAGTTGCATAGCATCACTAAGATATGATTAGGCTGAAGACATAAGTAGAAATACTGGTTATGTACGAAAGTTAAATATACATGGTTTGTCGCTTCTTTAAAACCTGGAGTTAGGGTAATAGATGAAATATGCCCAATGTCCAACTTACTTTCACTTTTTATTGTATATGGTTCCAAAGCAGAGGAAGGACTAAGTTGTTTCTTGTGTGTGTTACTTGATTGTCATCATGTGGGACGAATTGACTAAGTTACTATTTTATGTAATGTGTTTTTGTTAAATATGTATGGTCAAGATGATTATTGTGTGTGCATGTTCGACAGGAGATTTGGTGCTCATCTGAAAAGACTATATGTTCATACCATGGATGAAGCTACATTATTGCAATTTTTGTTCATTTTATTAAAATAGATACCTCCTAGCTAAGATGAATGTGAAAATTCTACTATTACACGTGTGTTACACGTGCAAGCTTACTAGTAGTATATCAAGCAACCTAGTATTGCCATACCGAATAAGTCGACATGGTCAAATACGCTAACACGATAATGGTAGTAAACTAATTGCCGGTGAAGTAGTTCCGAACGCTGTCTTTGCTAAACAGCATACGGTATTCGCGCCCACTAATGCGGTTGCGCCTCTTGGGAGTCGGTTCATCTTCTTCCCCCGAGGTCTCCACTTCTGGTTCCTCTTCTTTTTCTTCAACACCATTGGCCTTCAGCTTCTCCTTCAGCCTCTTGATCTCCGCTTGCATCTCCATCTTCTCATTCTTCAGCTTGTTGGTGTCCGTCTTGAGCTTGGTGTTCTTCTGCTGCAACTCGGTGATGGTGTAGAGATCCGACTGGGTGCTCTGATCCAGGTTGAGGATGTGCTTCTCCAGGCTCTGGATAAAGTAGGCAGTTGTACCTGGCCAAATTGTCCCAGGCACATACTTGAACTTCTTTGGCCATATGTTCCCCGATGGAAGGATCTTGGTCATCTCCTCGTACACCGTACCCTTTAGCCGGCCGGCATACCGGTTGCCGATGCGTCCAAGAGCCATATGAGCGGCTATGCGCAAACACTGCTCCTTATCCGGGGCATGCACCTCGAATGAATCCGTGATCACCCTTTCTTCCGTCATGCTTCCTAGAAGAAATGCTTCCACTTGCCAGTAGTCATCAGCTCCCCTTGTCTGCACTATGTCCGGCTGAAAGACTGGCGCGTAGATGTTCAAGTGATGGAAAATCCCCCTGAGCTCAGGTCCAAACGCCATAGAGCGGTAAGACAAAGTAGTCATCTATAATAAAAGAGAGGAAAGACAAGATTAAAACAGGTATGAATACGAGATAGAGAAGGTAAGTAAGTACAAGACAGAGTGATGTAAAGTAATATTTTCATTCCTATGGCTTTTCTAATCCATTTTCTAGGGTCACGTCCTACAGTCAACACACTGCTCTGATACCATCTGTAACGACCCAATTCACATAGAATTTAAGTCTCTGTGATCAAGTGCCAGTCCCTGGATCGAACTCGCTGGCACACACTGTACCATAGATGTATATCAAAGTACAAGTGCATCATTATTACAACGTATGATCCAGAATAATATAAATAACAAGTTGCATAGCTCAAGGCTAGCTTATTCAACATAAATATAGCGGAAGCAAAAGCAAATAACGAGGAGTCCTATCAACATCCACACTACAAGAAATAGGCTAATACACGACGTTCTATTTTCGTCGCTACATCGTCACGGTTTTTAATTCACGACGATCTTACGACGAAAAACCAAGCGTCGAAAATGAGGCGTCAAAAACTGAAAGCAACGATGTTTTGGTCGAAATCATCGTAACTTTCACGACGATTTCTGGATCGTCGTAACCTTTACGACGATCCTAAATTGTCGTTGGCAATCTAACCCATTCCTACGTGGAAGTCCTACGTGGAAAAATTACGATGAAATCAAAACGTCGTGGCTAAAATCAGCCCAACCCATCTCAGTTGATCACATGGGCTGATTTTGAATTCTTGGGCTTTTCTTATTGGGCTTCTTTTGGGAGCCTTAGCCTATTTACAGCCGTTCTAGATTTTTTTCGAATTTCTTTTGATTATTATAATTTGGGCCTTGGCCTTTTAGTGCCCAAATACATTTGGGCCAATTAAGTTTTGGCCTTTTTTCATTTTTGAATCCAGCAACTTTTTTTAATGTTGTTAATGGACCTACAAATAACAGCCCATACAAATAATTCTGAATCATCTCCAAATAACATCCCACACCACAAATTTTGAAGCCAATTCCAAGATCTGATACAATAGATCACTAAAGCCTTTTTGGTCAACTAGGCCCGAATAATTGATCCACCGGTTTTCTTATAGGCCATTGAAAGTACAATACATCACCACATGATATCTTGAGCCTAGCCGATTTAACATACATTTCCAATATTACAAGAGCCCAAAAAATAATATTGCAAATATTACAACCATTCATTCCAGCAGTACATATCTTTTCATTGCAAAACTATTCTACCACACAAAAAAGGAAAATTAGATGATAAAAAATAACAGAACTCTATATCGTCCTCCTGCAACTTTTTTGAAAACCACATTCACCTTGCAGTAGAAGGACCATGCGTGAGAAACTATACAATAGAGAACAAATATGTTTAAACAATGCAAAAAATAACAGTCATTCCACATGGTACAAGGGTAAGGTTCATCATTATAGATGATAGCATATATAACTGGGAATAATTGATATGGTTTAGATCAAGTGTCAAATCATATTACAGTATTGTGCTCACCTGAAACTTGCTACCTAAAGTATAGCATCGGAAAGCTTACCTGATCAAGTCAAGATGAAGCCGCAAGCCAGTAGCCAGCAACCAGCAGCTAGCAGTAGTAACCAGCAGCCAGCAGCTAGCAGCAAGTATCCAGCAGCTAGCAGCCAGTAGCCAACAGCTAGCAGTAGCAGCCAACAGCTAGAAGTAGCAGTAGCAACCAGCAGCAAGCAGTAGCAGCTAGCAACCAGTAGTAGCAGCCATCTAGTAGTAGCAAGCACAAGCAAATACAAGTATACAACTACTATCTATTGAACCTACAATGTCTACTATGGCTCCACACCTCCACCTAGCAGGCTAGCACTAGCCACAGGAGAAGGAACACTTTTCTGAACGCACAAGCCAAAAGCGAGACGCTGAGCATCACGCCTAGGCGCGCATAAGCGGCCGATTAGGCGCCCTTTTTGGACTATGCACATAACAGATAACATGCATTAAAGTGCTTCAGTGCATAAGGTCAGTTTCCCACAATAAACAATGAAGAAAAACTAAAAATAGCAAAAATTAATAAACTAGAAAAAAACAAATATCTAAGTACATCTATGAGCACAAGTCAGCCTGGGAATGGTCTAAGACCCATCCCATATCCACTCCGATCCATAACTAAGCAGCTGGGAAGACTAAACCAATCCTAACCACTCTGATCCATTTGGCTCTCAAGCAATGGCAAATGCAGCAAAAGAAATATAGAAAAAAAAGTACAGAATCAAATATGTTATTGATTTAGATCTCTCTGGGTGATAATAGAGCATCAGTGGCAACGTACAGATCCTACCAACTACCATATGTGATCTACCACCTACAGAGCATCACTAAGAATTTTATTTCACATTTATCTGCACTACAAATCTAATATTCATATTTATCAGACTCGTTTGCACAAATTAAATATAGGGCAATTTGGAAAGTCATTTACCACTATAGAGACTAAAAACAATGATCTCGAGAAGATCCTAGTAAGCAATGAGCACCTTAAATTTCATCGCAAAATATGTACAGATTGTTGTTGGTCTTACTGAAACGAGCAGATCTGTGATAGTTACCTCTCAGGCAGCTTGAACTCGGGGTTGTGGAAGGCGCCAACACCGAGCTCCCACGCGATGGACTCGAGAGCGTCCTCCTCCTCCTGGGCTTCACCCCTCATGGGCCCCATGGCAGCCCAAATCACCAGTTTGAACTGTACGTGCAAGAACAAAAAAATGGCAAAGTAAACCTGCGGGGTTCATATCCTGATTCAAAAGCCTGATTAACTCATCACATTAGTTTCAGAAATCTAGTCACCAAATCACCAGCGGCCATTGCACGAAAGATAAGTCAAGAAGATAAGAAAATTGATCAACTATCAACATCTGTTAACACAGCTGCATTCATTCAAAATATCACCAATTGTACGAATTGCAGATTGTTTTCCTGCACTATATTTATTCTTGAGTAGACACTCAAGTAAAGCTAGATGATAACAATAATATAGGCAAGAGGAAATTGAGCAGTATCCTGAACTAAACTCTACATGAAGAAGAATAAAGCATTGCCAATCTGCTCCACATTGGTAAATGTAAACTAGAAAAGCTAATATGATCCACCTAATGATTTAGTTACTCATGCTCTTTTTTTTTAATAAAATCAGAAACAAAACAGGCTTGCTACTTCAAGGATACAATTGGCAAGTCAATCCATCCAACTAATTAATGGATGGATGTACATGTACTCACTACTACTACTTGGTACTTACTGGTACGTATTAAAGATATATAGAAAGCTAGGAAATTTTTATTGTTCTCAGCACTTTTGGGACGAAAGTCCAGCTGCACTTGACTAGATCCTCCTGAGTCCTGACGACATGGGAGGGTTGTGGAGGAACTTGATGGTGGTGGTGGTGCCGGAATCACTATGGACTTCCCATGTCAAAAGACCAAGATTAACTATCTGAGTTTCGTTTAGCTCTAATCATTAGCAAGCTAATTAACCAAGCTAAATATGTACTGTAGTAAATAATTGTATCAACTCGAGGAGATGACTGACCGCCAGGGCTGGAAACGCTTGTCACCAGCAGAGGCGATGATGTGGTAGGCATCGGATCCTCCGTTGCCGTTGTCGTTGCAATGTGGACACTGGTGGCCAGGACGAGGAACACATACTGCATCAGAGCTGCTTTGGTGGGCCTCTCAAGCCACGGGATGATGATGCGAGTCCCCTCGGGGTAGACCTTCACAAATGGGACCAGAAATCAAATGCGGAAGGAACTCGACCAATGGCCTTGCATCAGTTCTCAATATATAAGAAACCATACGGTCCGAATGGATTCAACATCAAGTATACTTATATCCGTATTTTATAAATTGCTTTGTTGCGATTAAGGTTCATTCAGCCGCAATGGAGTTAGAATACTGTAAAGCAGAATGTTGAAGATCTATAATAGAACTTCTAAATATTGGATCCTTTAAATTTTCTAGGAAGAAAAGTTCAGGAAATATATAACACACCTGAAAACTGACCTCTTCCACAGGTGGACGCCCCCATCTATTAGAACTGCAGGAATTTTTATACCAACTTTGCTCTCTGAAATGCCAAAATAAAAGTTAGGGCATGTTAGCAAGATTAAACTACCAAAAACTATTATATTTCTATACCTAAAAATTAGAACATTAGCAGAAATATACAATAATATGATGCAGAACAACCATGAGAGTCAGTTCTTTCTATTTCCTAGTCAATCTGATGTATGCATGATCTTGGTAATGGATTATAAAATTAAAGGGAAAATAGACATTACAACCAAGCTATCAGTGGCATGAAGGTAGCAGTGGAGAAACCCCTTAGTGTACAGTTTAGGTGAACACACGCCAATGAGGAGGGAAAATTAGCTCCAAGGATGAACGCTTGATTGCTCCATCCCAAGAATTCGTTTCAACCCAGGGAGCAGTTGGTTGGAATTATAAAATTTGGTTATCACAATCACTCTTAACTTGTTTTAGAAGGTTTTCTGAACTAGACATCTGACTTTTATGTGCATGATTCTGACGAGACATAACAAGCACGAGTAGCGCACAAGGCTAAAAACGGAGTGTAGGAAAGTGTCATTGTACAATCCAATACCTAGCAGCATCAAGGGCTTATGCGTCCTGCAGTCCTCCCAAACTGGCGCTCTGCGGGAGCAACACCATGGTCTCCTTCCTACCGGACTCCTCATCCTCGGTTCCAGGCAAAGGGTTCTTCGTTTCTACTACCTTCTGTTTCTCAGCCTTACCTGAAAACCAAATAAAGCGTCTCAGACCAGGGAGCCGAACTCCTCAATTCTAGTACCAAATTCCAGACTGAATCAAGCCAAAAATCGAAAAATAGGAATAGATCTCGCATGAAATCGTCCGAGAAAGGAAAAAAATCTCTTCTTCAGGAATCAGCACGCAACCTCTCAGTCTGTCACAACTAACGGACCAATCGAATGAAAGAAAAAAGCGAGTGACTCACTTGCTGATTCTGAGGGCGAGCTCATCCACGGCGGCGCCGTTCTGGTCGACGTTGCCGATGGTGAGACAGGTCTAGGTCATCGGCGTCATCGATGGTGTTTGTCCGCCCTTCAGGGGCTGCTTCATATGCTTAATTTCCATCAATGGGGAAGGGTCACCGCATGATGGCGATGAGGAGGGGTGGATGTTCGCGGCGGGAGCGGTGGGGATCTGGCCATGCCGTGGGGAGAGATGAGAGGAGGAAGGTGTTCGGCGGCTAAGGGATAGGAGGAGGGAGGGGATGCGACAGGGAAGGTGGGCTGCGGATCTGCTGTCTGGATCGACGAGCAGTTTGTGCGACTACTAGATGGAAGAAGGGAGTGGGGGTGGTGGCGCGAGGGAGGGAAGCTAGGGTTTGGAAGGGTTTTGGGATAAGAGAGGCGGGATAAAGGGAGGGATGCGGCTGCATTGGGCGGGACATATTTTAGGGAAGGAAACAGTTTGGACTTTGGAGCATGAGGACGCGCGGTGTGAGGGGGGGGGGATTTAGCCAAATTTTTGGCTTGTAAGGGAGGGAAAGTGAGAGGGAAAAATTAGTGATGAATAAGTATAAAAATAAAATTGGTAATAATAAGTAAGATGCTATTTCATCATTTTCAATTTTATTGAGTGTCAACAATTGGTAATGAATAATCGACAAGCTATTTTATCTCAGGGTGTGCATTTGGTTTTTTGTATTTTTCGGTTCGGTTTATACTTTTTTGCTCTTATACAGTTTTCATACTTTGGTTTTTGCGGTTTTATACATAGATACGGTTCGGTTTCGGTAATAACCATTAATTTTCGATCCAGTTTCGATAATAACAAAAATAACCAAAGTTAACGTGAACTTTTGAAAGAACAATAAATATTTTTTGATCGCATAATTCAGACTATGTATGTAAGATAGATTTTTCTTATAAGTGCTACCTACATACCTATATTAGACCATTATATGCTTTTTTATAGTCATTAGATGATACATGATTTGGTGCTAAGCATGGCAGCGCATCTACCTGATTAATATATGTAGGTTGCCTTGAGCTTTTGAAGCTAGCGATTGCCTTCAGTTTTTTAAGCTAGCGATCACATATGCCTAGAGCCCCACCCAATCACTAGTTGAGGGGCATTCTTTGTCAAGGGCACCCGCGCGCGTTCTTAGCGCGCCAAGTGTCGCGTTCTAGTGCATTTTGGAATTTTTTCTTAGCCCTTCGGTGTTCGACATGTGGCGCCTTCCGGACGCACAACCATAGCAACAGCCACACGCGCAGCCATAGGTCCAGCCACGAATGCAGCCAAAGCCTCAGCCACGGTCCGTACACAACCCGAGCCATACCCTCTACCTCAGCCACAACACGAGCCATAGACCGAGCCACAGGCACAGCCAAAAGTCCCGCGCAGCCATAGCATCAACCACAGTCCATAGCCACAGATACCACGTACCGATAGGAACTAGGTAAAAACATCATACACCTCTCATAAAAAGATAAAAATTATTCGATTTAGCTCGAACTAGGTCAAATTTAGATTACAGATATTAGATATTTTGCTATTTATTGTTTCCAAAAATCATTTCTAAGAAAACAAATAGATATTTCATCATAGATTCACCAAAAGTTTATCAAGAATAAATACCTAGCTACGAACGCCAAATAGATGGATGAGGTGGGATCGAATGGATCCCACGAGTGACATGTAAGCATATTTAGAACAGGTTCCGACGTTATTGTAATCGTCGTAAATGTTATGACGGTCTAAATTTGTCGTAATCGACTAAAAATAACACCATAACTTGTGTGGATTAGTTTACGACGATTTCATCTGATGAGGTTATGACCTTCTTGACTCACATCGTCGTAATCTTATAGGGATTTGACCCCCCTCAAATGGTTTACGACCATCTCGTATGAAATCGTTATAGATTTATGACGAATTCAGCTATGACCACTTAGAGAACGTCATGTATGAGTTATTTCTTGTAGTGCCACAAGCGAACATGCTGAGTGAAGACCCGCGACCCTAAACGCACCTTACTGGTCGTCTGAAAAAACTGCAACACCGAAGGTTACAGCCCGACAACGGGTCAGTACATCTCATTTGTACGGCAAGTCAAACGGAAAAGGATATAACAGACCTATCGCTACATGCAAGGATAAGTCAAAGGAAAGCTTATGGTTTTGTTTTGCAGAAAGGTGATTTTTCCCAATCTACCTAGGCAAAATTTTAGTTTAACTTACTACTTAAGATCGAACTGGGCACACCAGTTCCAATCCACACCCTTTATTAAATCTTGCCCACTCAAGTTATTATGGTGATTCATATGTCAAGATCCTCCAGTAACAGTAATGTCTAGTAGCTCAAGGATGTCCATAACCGGGGACACGACAAATCATGATTAGTTTTTACTCTGCAGAGGTTAGTACACTTTCCCCGCTGGACTCAACCCGAAGATTGAGACGAAGTCTTTCAGAAGAGGTCACCTACACCCAACGGCAAGCCGGTACCACCTATCACATCTACATCTGTTAGCTTTGCACGGGAGAGGCTTCCTACATTGTACTCAACTAAGCTAGAGCCCATATGGCCAGCGGCTGTACATGGAAGCTCCTAGTCACCAAGTATGTGTGATCTTTTTGAGCCTGGAGTGCGCCCACTTACATTGAGCGTATCGAAGTCGGCAAGGAATACCCCTACAAAGGCCGGCTTATTATGTTAGTGAGGCGCTGACGTTATCAAAGCAACGTTACCCTCACTGGCAGAAGCTGGTCCTTGGTGTGTTTATGGCAAGCCGAAAAGTCAAGCATTACTTCCAAGAGCACCCCATAACTGTGGTCAGCTCGGCTCCACTTGTAGATATCATCAAAAACCGTGAAGCCACGGGAAGGATTGCAAAGTGGGCTATAGAGTTGGGGCTTACCATATGAAATATGAGCCATGCACGGCCATCAAATCTCAAGCGCTAGATGACTTCATCAATGACTAGACAGAAATCCAAGCACCCCAAGATAAGCCGGTGAAAAAATATTGGACGATGCACTTTGATGGGAGTCGGCAGCTGCGAGGATCAGGAGCTCGTGTGGTTCTTACCTCCCCCACTGGGTAATTTTTTTGTTATGTTCTGCAGTTGCAATTCATACGCACCAATAATGCAGCAGAATATGAAGGCCTACTCCATGGGCTACGGCTAGCTCGTGAGATGGGCATAAGCCGGATCCAATGCTACGGTGACTCGGATCTCGTTTCCCAACAAGTGTCAGGCACAAGAGACTCGAAGGATCCCATGTTGGCGGCTTATCTCCGAGAGGTAGACAGACAAGTCGACTTTCTTGTTAATTATCAAGTGGACCACGTGGACCGCAGGCAAAACGAAGCAGCCGATGCCCTATCCAGACTCGGCTCTCGGCGCAAGCCAGTTCCACCAAACGTGTTCCTTGATGTTTTGACAAAGCCGTCTGTGTAGCCACCAACAGATCAAGACATAGCAGAACCAGATCCGGAGTCGGCTCTGGTCGCGGCAATACATGCCACCCCCGATTGGGTTGTACCATATATGGATTCCATGACCCGAGGAACACTGCCAGAAGATGAGCTTCTGGCCCGACAAATCATCAGAAGAAGCAAATCCTTCACCATCATCAATGGCGAGTTACATCGGCGGAGTCCCACAGATGTGTTTCAAAGATGCGTTTCACCAGAAGAAGGAAGAGTCATCCTCAACGAAATACATTCTGGTGATTGTGGACACCATGCTGGATCCCGCTCACTTGTGGCCAAAGCCTACATACACGGCTTCTAGTGGCTCATGACACACGCAGATGTGGAAGACATTGTCAAGAAGTGTGATGGATGTCAGCGCTATGCAAAGAAGGATCACGTGCCGGCTCAAGAACTCAGAATGATTCCTATCACTTGGCCCTTTGAAGTATGGGGGCTTGATATGGTGGGACCCTTCAAACGACCCCCCAACAAAAACACCCACCTCCTTGTGGCAGTTGATAAATTCACCAAGTGGGTAGAAGGAGAGCCGGTTAGCAAGTGTGATGCTGGGACGACACTGAAATTCCTGAAAAAGATAATATACAGATTCGGTTATGCCCATAGCATCATCACTGATAATGTAACTAACTTATCAGAAGGGGTTATGCAGCGATTCTGCCAGAAGGAGCACATCCGAATTGATCTTGCATCAGTCGCTCACCCTCAGTCCAACGGACAAGCCGAGAGATCTAACCAAGAGTTACTCCGAGGCATCAAGCCCCAACTCTATGTTCCGAACCAAGGCAGAAATAAGCAGAAGGAAGAAAGAAAGAAAGAAAGAAAGAAGAAAATGAAGATGTGAGGAAATCATCCTCAAACGAATGTCTATTTATATGATAAAAAGAAGTGGTCAATCAATGCCATAAAAAATGTGGCTAGGTTACCCATGGTAGGCGACATTTATGGTGACTCTTCGATTTTCACCACGCATTCAATGGCAACGCTTTGGGCAGAACAACCATAAATACGACGACAGCCTTTTTACTCAGAGGTCAAATCAAGGACTTAAGAGAAAAGTCAAAGGAGCAATACGAAGGATACAAGCCGACTCTTGCTCCTTCAAAACATAAGTCGGCATTTTCTCCTTCAAAACATAAGACGGCATTAGCTTTTTCAAAGTACGAGTTGGCTTCAATCTCTTGAAGGAACAAGAGTCGGCCCTATGAAGATTGAAGAAATAAATGAAGATTGCCATGAAGACTGAAGCATCATACCAATCCTGGGGGCAAATGTCGGGGGGATGGATCAAGCCCATAACCCGACATTAGTTACAAACCTCTGGGCCAGCTTAGGACGTAAAGGCCCACAAAAACAAGACTCGTCCTAGAGGAGGACGCGCCAAGGAAACAAGCTTTAAGCCCAAGAAATAGTTTGACTTACCTTGTATAGCACGTAGTATATTTGTAAAGTAGAGATACAATAGGATTCCGCCTTGATGTAGGATTCGGATCCGTGGGCTCCTGAACTCGACACCTTTATAAGCCGAGGGTTCGGGGCTCCAGAAAGGGGACAATCCACCAACGCACGACTCGTAACCTAGATCTCATCGAGACACAAGTTACGAGTCGACGACCTTGTAATCCGCAAACCGGCTAGTCCTTTCGACAAGCCGGAACCGTCAATAATAAGAAGCAGGAGTAGGTCTTTACCTCTAGAACAAAGAGGGGCCGAAACCTGGGTAAATCGCCGAGTACCGTGTCTATGTCGACTCTCTCCTCGATACCACCTCGCAGCAAAGGCCTCACAACTAGTTCGATGACTCGGACATCTGCCGTGTTAACCCCACGACCGTATCACAACATTACAGCTACATGGATACAACATCTCATACAATCGGCATACAACTTCCTTAAATACATTACATCTGCGGAAGATACATGTCTTAGTACAGACTACAATCAAATGCCTAGTGGCAAAGGTAAAACACACCATTCCCGTAACCACACGGGTCCAGGCTCTCCGCCGGGATCCGCCTAACTAGTCGTCGTCGATTATTCGCGAAGGCGTCCATAAAAAGGTTCGTTGAGATCCTCTGTAGTCCAAGATCTTTTGCATAACATGTGCAAAAGAGAAAATAAGGGGTGAGCTATATCAACAAGTCTTGCAACTAATTTCTCATGGTAAGATGGGGGTAGTTGTTGAGGTTGCAGCCACACTAGAAATATGAGGTGGCTAACGATCTATTTAGAGTAAGATGAGAACCAAGCATTCGATGCGGAATCGCCTCCAACAAGTCTTGCTATCAGCTACTTACGCAATCATAACACCTATCCTATCCTTGTCCTCCCCTTCATCACACGATGAAGAAGAATCAGTCAAGGCACACACACATTGATCAAGTTATAGTTATGATTCAGTTGATGTTATATATGAACAAGACGTAGGTTCCAAGTCGTCCATAACCGTGGACATGGCTTCTAGAAAAGATTTAACCCTGCAGGGATGTACCAACTACCCATTACAAGGCTCCACACGCACGCTCATCTCTCTCAGTTGCTACCCATCACAGGAAACCATTTTATGATTCAGTTCCAAGAGATCCGAAATGACAGGTCCCTCTAACTAACAACGCACAAATCCAGGTGGCCCCCGGTGAGTCGACATCCAACTCAAAAGCCGGTCGCGCTCTCGAATTGGTCTCTACCGTCTGACTACATGTTTGGATTACCGTGGCATCACTGTGCTCGGGTCCTTAGCCAGTCAGTTTGGACCAATAAGGAACACTGCCCTCACTGGTCCGAGTTGTTTTAAATCTGCTGGGCCGCCACCAGTCACACATACGGCTTTCAAATGGTAAAACAGCTTGGGCCACCACTATAAATGTTTGGATCTAGGTAGGTAAGAAAAGGGAACCCCATAGTATCCCACACGCGGTTAGGCGTGCTCAGTCTTAGAACCAATACCCGAAACTCAGATCCTATGTAACTCGAATGGAACATAGCGCCAAGGCGGGATAGCCTGATCGTCCATCCTTCGTCGAATATAGTCAACATTTATAATAATCATATCATCCACAAAAATATAATAACGTGATAGCCCAATCCAAGGAGTAACAGGAGAATAGTTGATAGCATCCTAGCATGCATACTAAGCAGTGGCTGAACAACGAGCAATAGTAACATAGCCAACAAGGTTTGCTGGGATATGGAGGACATGGTTGTTTGGGTTTATTAGAGAGGCATTAATATGAAGTGGTAGGATCAAGCAATCGTTCTATTCTATACCTAGGAACAAGTGAGGTGAAAGTTATAAGTATGATATATGCTCCCCCTTACCTGATGAGAAGACGAAACCGAAGGTGTAGTCGATCGCAAGCTCGCAACGTCTTGGAGAATAACTGCGGGAGCACACAAGAAAGAAACACTGGAAAAGGAAATTGACGAGCAAGAATATATTACTACGAAGGAATCACGAGAAAGCATCATCAAGAAGGAAACACGAGACAATGCACTATGGCATCACATCTATCGTCGAGAGCGGTTACTAACAGGTTAAGTAAGGTACTCGTCACACATGACGATACCGCACATTTAGAAAGGTTCAAGTTGTTTAGCTACACAACATGAGCAAAGGTTATTAACATGGCATCTCACTCAATCAAGGCATATCACATAATCATGACAAGAGGTGAAGCATACTATAAACTATCTAGACTAGTCAATTTAAGTGAGGCACAACCTAAACATGGCATTCCACTAAGGGCCCCATGATGATTAAAGCATTTGGTACTGTTCTGCCCTAAACCATATTTTAGGTTCATTAACAACAGTAAAAAATTTCATAAACACAAAGTACATGAAATTCTAATCAATTTACATATAAAGAACCTCCCAAACAGAGTTACGGTTAAAAAGATACAAGCATCACAAGTTATGGGCACAAGCTGTTAACATCAGGGAGCATACTTTAGAGCAACGAAAAAATTAGCTACTGAATGCAAACATGCACCAAAAGTATGTGGATCAACAGTAGACATGACAAGGAAGGCATGGCAACAAAGTTTCATGTATATGAGCATCAGGAACAAGTAATTGTAACCCATGCAAACTGCAGGAAAATACTACTGGTCTAGGGACTTAGTGAAAAACAACGCATGTGACAGCAAACAGTAGGGTTGCACTTTAGGATCTTGATAACTATATGTACACCAAAGACATCATGGAATCAAAGTACACATAGCAAGGAGCAAATAATTACATTGGAGCTAAAGCATATGAGGCATGGATCACTAACTATAAGGCATCAAAGTAGCAACTTTATATAAACAACAACACATGTTATCAGGGTCACCACTTTGGAGCAAGATATAAAATATCTACATCAGGAAAGTATGACAAAGGAATGCATATAACTGGAGTTCACATGCTACTTAACACATACAAGAAATAATCAATATCATAGGGCTCATGGATGTGACACAATTATCAATCAAACTTTGAATAAAATAACAACAGCAACAGTAAACAATATGGTGCCCAATTCAACAGTGATTTACAACATCTAGATGGCCTCAAATGAATTAACTAGAGCAAAAAGTTAGAGCACATATCCAGCAACAATTTTCATTTTGGGTGCAACTTCATACAGGCTAGGGATCACTCGCTATTCTCATCGCAAAACGGATACAACAGCAGAAAATACAGAAAAGACTTAGCAGAAATAAGCTCAAGAAAAAAGAAGGCCTCACATTGGGCTGGTCCAAGGCGCAGGGGTGGGAGACGGATAGAGAAGCACGCTCGCGGGCGAAGGCTAGCGCACTGTCCGACTTTGGAGATGGGCCGCGATCCACAGCGGCGGTTGGCCTGGCCGGCCCGGCACCTGGTCCCGATCTAGATCGGGTGACCGGCGGTGGCGGCTGGCTCACTGGCCAGCGGCGACTCGACGCGGCGGGCGGTGAGGCAGATAGGGGACTAGGCGGTGCAACGCCAGAGGCGTCGCAAGGGAGGCGCCCGGTGCCGTGGAGGCGACGGCAGCGAGCTCGGCCGAGCTCGTCCAACTCCAATGGCGGAGACGGCGGCGAGCTTGTGCTGCACGGGAGAGAGGGAGGTCAGCGGGAGAGGAGAGAGGGAGGAAGATAAGGAGGAGGAGAGGTGGTGCGACGCGCGGAGGTGAGGCGGTCGGCGGCGATCGCCGGAGTCTGGGGCGGCGGCGACTTCCCCACGACGAGGAGCTCGGGCGCCAGATGGGCCCGGGTGGGCCTGGCGGCGCTGGCTCAGCCCGACGGGGCCCTAACCGTGGTGGGAGGCTGGGAGGAGGATGGAACGCCACGTGGCACCATCTGGAGCGTCTGATCTCAGATCCTACGGCTCCGGAGGACCAAGGGGCTAGGGTTTTGAATTCTAGGGGCTAGGTGGGAAGATCTGGCAAAGTGGAGGGGGGTGGCTGCAATTTTTACAAGGGGGAAGCCCTAGAAGGGCTAGGGGGTGTGGTGGTTTTTATATAGGCTGGCCTCGATTGCAGGTTTACGAAAACACCCTTGGGTTTTATATCTCGCGTCCGGTACTCCACGTTTCTGACCGCTAGGAGTCCATACGACCTCCAATTCAGACGAAATCTCGAACCATGCGCTCAGCGCGTCGAGCCCGTCAGTCCTACCTCACTTCGATATGTTCTGAGAACATTTTCCGGCACCCAATAAAATAACCCATTTAATTATTAAATGGAGTTTTTCGTTCCAATGGCGATGGTTGGTCTTGTGCCAGAAGTCGCAACGGTGCTCGGGTGAAACTCGGTGTCGCAAAGGTCGTGTGCCATGGTGGAATGGTTCAGTCACGCATGCCGATATGAGAAAGAGGGGGAGATTATTCACCGGTTAATAATTCGCCGAAGCAAATACTGCAAAAAATTCTAGCAATCAACAAAATAAAGCAACAAACATTTTTTTTAATTTGGGTTAAAATCCCGGGTTGTTGCAGTATGGTGGACTCAAGTGGAATAACTGGTTTGAAAAGGAGTTTGCATGCACAAGAAGAATTCCTCTTAGTGCGAATGAAGGGTGGCAGAAGACTGGGAAGCGACCAACTAGAGAGCAATAATGATCATAATCATGCAGAGCGACAAAGCAACATTGAATCGGGCATGAAAGTGATATAAATATTCCGAAATAAAAAGATCATCAAGGAACGATAGAATTTTTAGTCATAAACATGTGTGAACATGTGCCAAGTCAATCCAATAATTCTCCAAAAGGAAATATCACTTCAATATGCCAAACCATGAACAATGCAATGCATGCAAATCATTTCAGTAACACATTATGCAAACTAGCTATTTGAGATCAGCCACAAAAAAAGCATGAACCACTGGGAAAGCATTGTAAACATAGCACTATGTTGCTACAAGCTGGTCTCTAGATCATAAGTACATGCATATGCACAAAAGTAGTAACCATAAGAGTTCATAAAGGTTTTCCTTGTTGCATCCCTTCCATCGATCTTCGTCATTACTGCCTTGTCACTTGCACGATCGAACGTGGGAAATATAATAAAATGCCATCACGGGCTCGAGCTGAACTCTGAAAACAAAGCACACTAAAGAGAGAAAGGAAATCTTTTTGGTATTTTTAGTTTTAACGAATGAAAATGAAAGGAGAAATATTTTTGTTGTTTTTGAAAATTAAAGGGAACAAAGAAGAACAGGAAAAACTTCGAAAAGATCAAAGCAAACAAAATAAAACGTATAATACAATGAAAAGGGAGAAGGGAACGTACTCCTCCAAGATTAGGCTTTTGGCCTAAGTTGGTAACAACTACTACGGTCCCCAGGAGCCTCCAGCTCCGGGGTAGTACGGGTGAGTCCAAGGGTCGTACAAGGTTTCAGGTGCGTACACCGAAGTCCTGGTATCCTCCCACGAAGAAGGCTCCGCGCTCCAAGAAGAAGAAGATCCTTCACCCCACTGGGTGACGGTCTCCCCCTGGAAAGGTGGGAACTCACCGTCCTCCTCCTCATCTGGCACAACCCCCTCAATTGGGGTTATGAAACTGTTGTTGGACCACATACTCATCAAACTGGGTAACGTTGAAGGATCATCCGCTCCTGCGAGTATAATCAAACAAAAGAGGTGCAGGTAGGCGAATCTCCCGAATAGTGGTTAGTCCAAACCTCAGAATATAATTAAGGTTACCAAACTCGGAAGTCCTGGTAAAAAACTCGTGCCTCTTCATGGCAGCTAGACGACTAGCAATTAAGGCACCCACACGTTATACTTACCCTCCCCTGAGAGGGCATTCGCTAGGATAGCAATATCCGACGCATAACTGTTGCTCGTGTTGTCACGAGCTAACACCCCTCTATCAATAAATTATGAGAAATACATGAGGTGGGGGAATAAGATGTTGGAAATCTTCGAACGCTGGATATCCTTCGTGTCCTGGCTGCAAAGAGCGTTGAAGGGGGTTCTCAACTCGGTGGGCTGAGTGTGCATCTTTTCCGTCTATCCCAAGTTCGACACACCTATTATTTCACAAAACTTTGAAAAAGACATGGTCAAAATATCATTATAAATTCTAAACTCAACAATACCAATGTCATGATTATATCTGAAACTATTAATAAAATAGGAGGCGAGTTTACGATACTGAGCAACACGACATGTTGCAAGCCGTGTCAAACCTGCATTAGCACAAAGGTTGTAAAATTCCCCCTTGATTCCTACAGCTTCAAGAAAAATGTCGCACGAATATGTCATTGCACGTGCCGGGCTTGTATCTTCCAGCAGCTCTAGGGGCACATGATCTTCATTGTAGCTCACCCTAGCAGCTGAGGATGAAGCTGCAGCTCTAGTAACTCGATCGGTGCGCTCGGGATTCTTCTTCCGAAGCCACCCCTTTGCTTTTCCTAGCAAACTCATTTCTGAAATTTTTGACAATTCACAAAAACAAGGATTTAAGAAAAATGAGTTGAGGCAAACTACTCTACTCATTACCCAAGGCATAAACTTGCATCAAAACTTGAAAAATAAATTTCTACACATGCATGCAAGCTCATATGAACAACACCAAGAGCTGCTAAATAATCACAAATGAAGCCACCAATCAAACATCTAATTGAAGGGGTGGACGACTCACATACCTGGGAGCATTTGCCCAAAATTTCAGCTCAAACAACAGGCTGTAGAGAGAGATCAAAATTCTAGACGGAGAGCAGCAATAACACGGGTTCCAGCTAAGAACTCGTGTTTTGGGGAAGAAAGAGAGAGGAAGGAAGAAGACTTACCTGGGTGGTTGTCCAGGTGGGCCCAGGCGCCTTGTGGGCGCGGCCAAGGGGCACGCCGCGCCAGCTAGCCACCTGGACCATTGGTGGTCCCCCTGGTCAGCCTCAGGTGCCTCTGGGTCACTTTTTTCGTGGAAAAATTATTTTTCATTTATGTTGATTTTTTTTGACAACTTCACTGTTGAAAAAATTTCGAGGTTCAAAAAGCTGCGAAACTTTCTGAAAACTTGAAACAGTGGTTAGAAATGTGAAGCTACAAAAACATAAAACTTGGGTACAACAAAGAGAGAAAAAGCTAAAGCAAATGAAGACTTAACAAGGTCCACTTTTTACCCATATAAAACATGCTAGCTGCCAAGGTTGATCAAGTCTTACCAACGAGTCGGCGATATACAAAGCAGAAAGTCTCGCCTCTTATAAAGTGATCATTGCACCTTTACTTTAATGGACATTGTCCCCACCATAATGTATTTGTGGTTCACATGTAGAGGAAAATCCAATTCTCCAATCTTCAAGGTCTCAATATTATCTATAGAGTTAAGGCCATGCCTTTTATCGATCTTCTTCGGAAAATACACTGTGTGTTCTTTATCATCCACATTGAAGGTAACCTTTCCTTTATTGCAATCAATGATAGCATCTGCGGTGTTAAGAAAAGGTCTACCAAGAATAATGGACATGCTCCCATCTTCGAGAATGTCAAGAACAACAAAATATGTAAGTATTAAGAAATTAGCAACTTCAATCGAAACATCCTCACAAATACCAATCGGGACGGCTATTGACTTGTCAGCCATCTGAAGAGAAATATCCGAGAGATTAGTTTATCTAAACAGAGCCTCTTGTAGAGAGAAAAAGGCATAACACTCACTCCTGCACCAAGATCGCATAAAGCAGTTTTGACATAATTATTCTGTATGGAGCAAGGAATGCTGGGTATCCATGGATCACCAAGCTTCTCAGGACTCTTGCCACTGAAAGAGTAGTTAGCAAGCATAGTAGATATTGCCTCATTAGTGTGACGCCCCCAAAATCAAGTCGTGTACAGTAATCATACACGCAAGGTACATGATCGAGATCAGGGACTCACGGTGAGATATCACAACACAACTCTACAAATAAAATAATACAAGTTGTTTAATACAAGCCAGGGGCCACGAGGGCTCGAATACAACAGCTCGAAAGCACAAAGTTAGCGGAAACAATAGTATGTGAGTACAGACACAGGGTACACATGATCTGCCTTAAGAAGGCTAGCACAAAACAACAACGGTCGAAAAGGCGTGGCCTCCTGCCTGGGAACCTCCAAACTACTCCTGGTCATCGAGGAACTTAACGTCGTAGAAGGCATCGGGGATCTTCACGTTGCAGTGGTCGGCATCGGGGATCTCTTGCTCCTAGACTCCAAGGATCCAACGTCGACTGCAGAGGCCTATCAGGAAAAACAAAAAGGCGGAAATAAAGCAAGGGTGAGTATCTAGCATACCCGCGAGTCTTACGTCCGCTACTAAGCATTTATGCATTGTATCAAATGGAAAGGGGAGGCTATATATAGTGGACTGCAAGATAGAAATCAGAATAAGGGTAAGAAGCTAGGCCTATCGAAGACTAGGACCTTCCAACGAGTCTTGCAGCATGAGGAGAGAATAGCCAACAGTTCATATAAAGCATAAAGTAACAATGCAGCAGAAGTTGCTGCAGCATTGTATAATAGTAAGTTGTAATAATTAGCAATGCCTCTGAGATCACCTCCTCGACTTCCCTGCGAGGAAGAAAACCCGGAACCATATAGTTTAATAATAATAGTTTGTAGTGGTAAGATCCAGCTTCAGCATAAAGCGTCCTGTTACCGTGGACACGGCTATTTGAATAGATTAATATTCCCTACAGGGGTGCACTTGTGTTACACTACACACACGGATCTCTAGGGTGGCGGGCACCTTGTTAGGGAATGCTCCATCGAGGCTATCCGACACTCCATAGCCCATCTTTCAAACTCAACAGAGAGGCCATCCGCCGGGCTAAATCCTAAGTACGTCGGGCCTTGGACCCCAACCCGAACGTACTCCTGCACGGTGCGTGGCTGGCCGGTGAAGTTAAAGAAAATCCAAATAAGACACCACCGCACGAGAAAATAATAAAACACCACTTCCCGGCAATCAGCCCGCAGTACTGCTAACGTCTGAAGAATCCTCGGACGACACTATGAAGCAGAGGAGCCCATAACTCGTAATTCCCACGTGTAGGCAGCGCGTATAATCCAGAAGGCTACTCAAGTCATCCGTCGAACCATTAGTTATTTTATTAACTTGCGGGACAACCGTTATTGTTGCCTCGACTTAACTGACCCGCGGACAACGACAGTAGTCAGGACCACCAGTACATCGATGCCTGCCCTGTCGTCCCACCAAGTCTCTGCGGTTACCAACAAGGTGAACCGTCTCCTTACCTTGTCTCGCGTGTGCTCCCGGAGGAGCTCGACTTTCGTGGTTTGGTAACTCTCGCGGCCAACGATTAGGGGCCAACTTTCGTGGTTTGGTAACTCTCGTACCCTCCCTGTCGTCCCGTCGCAATACCACTCGCGGGCACCGTTGGGTCGCCCGACTTCTTACCTGAAGGACAACCGTTGCTCAGGTACCTAGAGCGGCTATACAGAGTCAGCAACGAGTGGAGTACAAGGATTACTCCTTGATAGCTCACACTTGATAATGGCTCGGCAGAGCCGAGCTAGGGCTCCTGAGGCGGTGTCTGCATTGTACCGTACCTGTGCAGTTATAATATTTGTATCCGCGTTCACTCCCCTGAGTGATCACGGCCCTCTATCTAATGCTAGCTAACAATGCGCAGGGCTCACTGCTGAATATAATATATATAATAGGCAGCGTAGGAGAAAGGAAGGTACATCAAGGGGCGACAAAAATAGGCTATGCAATTGAATAGGATTGTAACGTAGCAACAGTAGTAATGCCTAGTGCAAGAAAAGTATGGAAAGATATGCGATATCTAGGAAAGAGAATGGCACTGCTTTCCTGGAAGCTCGACGGTACGGGTAGGGTCGTCGACGAAGTAGTCGTACTCAGCAGCGGTGTAGTAGGCGGCAGCAGCGGGGTCTATCGGAGATTAGGGGGGGGGAGAAACAGTAAATACAAAGAAAGCATCTACAAACAATTGCATGACATGACAGATGAAATGTTAACGGTGTTCTGACGCAGTGCAAGGCACGTTGCTCGGAGCGGGAATTCATCTAGGGATGAACTGCCAGCTTTGGGTGATTATCGGACAGGGTGTCCGGAGGGGGGATGGTACCATGCCGGAGGTGTCGTGGACATCCGACAAACAAGTGAAATGTGTATCCGTGTTAGTTGATCCATTCTGAACAACTTTCGTGTTCAGAATAAATTCATCCGGATAGTTTATCGGTATCGGGCAATCATCGGCCAGTCGGTCCGGAGGGGGACGGTTCGATGTTCGTTGTGTTAGAGGGGTTTGGTAGACATAGGATAGCTTATCCGTATTCTTTATATTTTTCTGATCAATTTTGATGTTTAAAGTTTTTGAATCTGAATTACGGTTTAAAAGATATTGAATTTTAAAGTTTTAATCATTTTAAAAGAATTTTTGAATGTCTTTTAATATTAAAATAGAAACATTATCCACAAGTCTATCCAGAATAGTGCTGACATGTGGGCTCCACATGTCAGCCTCACATTTTAATAATTCATTTTATTAAACCTAATTATTCAGTGGGGTCCCACATGTTAGTGGAACATATTAGTTTTTTTATTGTAATTAAACTAACTACTTACAGGTAGGGCCTAGGTGTCGGTGGGACAGTGCTAAATAACAAGTTTAATTTATTTTAAATGACCCGGGGCCCACCTGTCATAGACAGTGGGGGGTTTAACTCCAGTTTAGTTTAACAGAGGGATTAGAGGGGGGTGGGCCTGTTGTCAGTGGATCATTAACCACTGATGGTGAACCTGACAGGAAGGCCCCTCCGGTCAGCCTCACCGAAGCACGCCGGCGGCGGCAGAACCGCCGGAGTTTGCCCGTGCGCCGCTACAGACCTTCATTCATGGCGAGGTTTGGCCCTACGGCTTCCCGAGCTCGAGCCGCGTCCAACGGTGGACGTGGCGTTGCCAGGGACGTGCTGGGATGAGTGCTACGTCGACGGGGGCGGCGGCAAAATGGTGACAGCCGGCGAGGACGACGAATCCATGTGTTAGTTTGAGCGGGCGATAGCGGGTTGGGCTACTGGGCGTATGCAGAGCACGGTGGCACGCTTGGCGGCCAAAAGCGCGAGCTGTGACCACGGCTACGACGATGCACGGCGGCGACGGAGCTTGGCTCCAATGGCTGTTGGTGCTACGGCGAGAGGGGGGCAAAGGGAAGGGTTGGCGACGGTGAAGGGGCTCACCGTGGAGGTGTAGACGTTTAGAGTGAGATCGGGGAGGGCTCGACGGGGCGGCAATTTGACGGTGATGTCGCGGCGGTGCAGGAGGGGAACGACAACGTAGTCGTCGCTGCCGGGATCCACGGCTCGATTCTTTGGGCAGGGAGACGAAGGCGCACAAGTTGTACAAGGCGGCGTGGCGACGCGAGATCACTGGCCGCGTGAGCTCTCGGCCATGGCGACGGTGGCGGGGCTCGAGTTTTCCCCCGACGGCTGCGAGAAGGGAAGGAGGGGAGATGGGGGCTGGTGAGATCCAGAATGTGCGGGGGGGGGGGCTCCCTTATCGTCTCCGCGGAGGCTAGGAGACAGGGGAACAGGTGAGGAGGGCGGGACCGGTTTGGCAGCGGCGGCCACGGCGACGGCATGGCTCCAGTGCCGGAGGGGAAGGAGATAGAGCACTGGGCCGGGGTGGGCCTCGCCTTGTGCGGGTTTTAGTGATTTTGTATTTTATTTTCCTTTTTGTTTTCTGTCTTTGCTTTTTGTATTTGTTTTAGTTGCTTAGACATTTTTGTAAAAGATGTTACATATTTCTAAATTTGAGTTTCACTATACCACAGTGACACAAAAAGTTTGGGGGCGATATAAATTCAATTGCTATTTCTTTTATTTAATAAATGCTCAAGGTGGGATTTTTATGCTACTGTTGGAGTTGTTTGGATTAATTCATAGCTCACAAAAATACCCAAGTTGGTCCAACATGGTTCTATTGATTTGTGGCATTTTAAAAAATTGGTTTCATAATATTTGGATGAACTTTCATCTACCACATTGTTTTTATTATCAATCAAAAGGAGTTTTGGACTTGATTTGATTCCAAGTGATCAAGGTGCATTAGGCATATGGTTTTGAATATCAACCATCATGGTTTGAATATGATCAGAGGCAAAGTTTGTTCAAGGCATGATTAGCAACGAGGATTAGCAACAGTAATATTCAACAGTCTAAGTGATTACTGTTAAAGAAGCTGAGGGTGTTACAAATCTCCCCCACTACAAGAATTCTCGTCCCGAGAATTTAAGTGGTAGAGAGGAAAAGATCGGGGTATTCATCGCGAAGACGATCCTCGCGTTCCCAAGTGGCTTCATCTTCAGAATGATTCGACCACTGAACCTTGAGGAACATGACGGTCTTGTTGCGGGTTCGACGTTCAGACTGATCAAGAATGCGGCTCGGATGTTCTTGATAAGTCACGTCTTGTTGCAGCTCGATCATATCATGTTCCACTTCGCGGATAGGGTCCTTGAAGCAGCGACGGAGTTGCGACACGTGCAAGACATCGTGGACTTGGGAGAGGTTCGGCGGCAATTCCAACCGGTATTCCACGGGTCCACTCCTGGAAAGGATACGGAACGGGCCAATGTAGCGAGGAGCTAACTTGCCTTTGATCCCGAAGCGATGAGTGCCCCTCATGGGAGTGACACGAAGGTAAGCTTGTTAACCAGGCTGATATTCCATTTCTCGGTGTTTGCGGTCATAGTTGCTCTTCTGGCGGGACTGAGTGGCCTTCAAATGTTTACGAATGACGTGAACTTGATCTTCAGCTTGCTGAATAATATCCGGGCCAATGAGTGCACGTTCCCCAGTTTCTGACCAAATCAGAGGGGTCCGACACTTAATCCCATAGAGAACTTCATAGGGTGCCATCTTGGGACTAGTGTGGTAGCTATTGTTATACGAGAACTCGACCAACGGAAAAGATTCCTCCCATTTCTTACCGAAGGAAATAACGCAAGCTCGAAGCATATCTTCCAGCACTTGATTGACTCGTTCAACTTGGCCTTGTGACTCAGGGTGATAAGCGGTGCTGAGATGCAGAATAGTCCCCAAAGCTTCTTGGAAACTCCGCCAATATCTTGAGGTGAAAAGGCTGCCACGATCTGAACTGATCTCCAACGGAATACCATGGAGCGACACGATTTGGGCGATATACAATTCCGCTAACTGAGCAGCCGTGATCTTCTCCTTGACTGGTATAAAGTGAGCAACCTTGGAAAACCGGTCGATGACGACAAAGATAGCATCGTTACCTTTCTGTGATCGGGGAAAACCGGTGACGAAGTCCATCTGAACTTTGTCCCACTTCCATACAGGAATTTCAGGTGGTTGTAGAGTTCCAGCGGGTTTTTGATGTTCACCCTTGACGCGACGTCAAACGTCACATTCAGAAACATATCGGGCAATGTCTTGCTTCATGTTAGGCCACCAGAATTGCTGACGAATGTCTTGGTACATCTTGGTGCTTCCAGGATGAATGGACAACGGGGTATCGTGAGCCGCTTTCATGACCTTCGGGATCATATCCAGGTTCTCATGCATGCCCTTGCTGTGAGTAACCACTAAACGGTTCACGTAGAACACCGCACCTTTGCTATCAATGATGAAGGGTGAGGGTCTTCCATTGGCGATATCGCGCTTAATCTTGTGTATGAAATCATCATAAAATTGTATAGCCTTGACGGATTTGACGAGATCCGGTTCGATAACCACGTTATTTACATAACCTTGAGGAACAATCTCGAGGTTTAGCTTGCGTAGCTCTTCATACGGAAGTGGCCGTTGTACTTGAACTTCAAGTTCACTACATTAGGCTTTGCGGCTCAAGGCCTCGGCCATCACATTGGCTTTGCCAGGGGTGTAATGAATATCCATGTTGAAATCGGCTATTGTCTCCAGCCATCTTTGTTGTCGGAGATTCAGATCTGGCTGAGTAAACAAGTATTTCAGGCTTTGGTGGTCGGTGTAGATCTCGCAACGATTACCGACGAGGTAATGTCGCCACAACTTCAATGCATAAATTACTGCTGCCAATTCGAAATCATGTGTTGGATACTTGTCTTCGTGAGCACGCAACTGACGAGAGCCATAAGCAATCACTTTGCGCTCTTGCATTCGACAAAGCCTAATCCTTGACGAGACGCGTCGCAATATATCACGAAGTCCTTCTGAGTATCAGGGGGAGCGAGCACCGGGGGAGAAGTTAGCTTTTCCTTGAGCACTTGGAAACTTTCTTGACATTTATATTTCCACTCGAACTTGACGCCTTTGTGAAGCAGATTAGTCAGAGGCCTGGCAATCTTGGAAAAATTCTCGACGAAACGGCGGCAATAGCTAGCAAGCCTGAGGAAACTGCGGACTTGCTTGACGGTCTTGGGAGGAGTCCAATCAAGAATATCCTGGATACGTTCTGGGGTGACGGAAATGCCATCCTTGGAAATCACATGTCCAAGGTAGGTTACTTCGAGGAGCCAGAACTCACACTTAGAATACTTTGCGTAGAGTTTGTGTTCTCAAAGCTTTTCCAGTATAAGGCGAAGATGTTCAACATGCTCCTCTTTATTCTTGGAGTATATTAATATATCATCCAGATAAACCACGACAAATTTGTCGAGGTATTCCATGAATATATAGTTCATCAACCGGGAGAAAGTGGATGGGGCATTCGTCAAGCCAAAGGACATGACGCTGTACTCGTATGAACCATAGCGAGTAATGACGGCGGTCTTCGGAATGTCCTCTTCACGGACCCGGATCTAATGGTAACCCAACCTCAAGTCGAGTTTCGAGAACACAGTATATCCAGCAAGTTGATCATATAGATCGTTGATCCGAGGAAGCAGATACTTGTTCTATATTTTTGCCTGGTTGATAGGTCTGTAATCTTGGACTAAACGGTTTGTGCCATCACTCTTCTTGACAAAGAGTGAAGGTGCTCCCCAAGCAGAGGAACTGGGGCGAATGAATCCTTTCTGAAGTGCCTTGTCGATTTCCTCCTTAAGTTCAAGGAGTTCATGTGGCGGGATCTTGTAAGCACGCTTAGCTATAGGGGTGGTGCCGGGCTTCAAGTCGATGACAAATTTGACTTCTTGGATTGGGGGTATTCCTGGCAGTTCTTCTGGGAAGACGCCGGGAAAATCGCGAATGACCGGAATGTTCTCAATTCCTCCGAGGGCGGCGACATTCAAAGAATTCATCATAAATATCTGCGTTTTAGAATTGCGGGTAATTCAGGTGGTGTGGTTAACAATCTCGCCGGAGGGATGAAAAAGTTGGACATAACTGGTGCCACCATACAGTGCGGCATCGTTGAATTTCAACCAATCCATTCCCAGAATGAGGTCTATGGTGGAAGACTTCAAGATGATGGGGGAAGCAAGGAATTCAATCCCTTCAATTTCAACGATGGTTCCGGGCACTATCTTGGTGGTTTGGCATTGGCCTATCGGGGTGCGGACAACCATCAGTGGATTCATCTTTTCTAAAGTGAAGTTATGCGACAATGCAAATCCTTCCGACATGAATGAATGCGATGCTCCTGTATCAAATAAAACAGTAGCAGGAACGGAATTAACGAGAAGGGTACCCATCACGGTAGCAGGTTGTTGCTGAGCTTCTTCAACATTAATATAGTTAGCATGTCCACGAGCATAAGCAGCAGACCGATTATTATAGTTGGGGGTCCTGTTGTTGCCACGACCATTTCCGCGGCCAGCGGGGTGTACTACCAGTTGCTTCTGTTTCTGGGGGCACTCCCTGGAAAAATTCCCAAGTTGGCGGCACGTGAAGCATAATCCATCCTGAGGACGAAGGGGTGTAGCATTGGGTGGTGGAGGCAGAGCTCTCGGCATCTGCGGTGGTGGAGGCAGACGGGGTGCAGCATAAGACGGCCTTGGAGCAGGGACAAGTGAATGGGTCACACTGGTAGGGACCCAGATACGACGCTTCTGTGTTGCGCCCAAAGATGAGCCAACGTCACGATAGCGTTTCAGTGATTTCTTGTGATCCATCTGGGCAGTCTCGACGGTGATAGCCTTGTTCACCATGGTGGCGAAGTTGGCAAAATAATGAACGGAAAAAGCGAGCCTGAGGTCTGGATTGAGCCCACGACAAAAATTCTGCTGCCTGCGAGCATCAGTGGTGATCTCTTCTTCCGCATAGCGAGAGAGGTTGAGGAACTCGCGCTGATAGGCTTCAACATTCATGTTTCCCTGAGTGAGGTTGCGGAATTCTTCCCCCTTACGATCCATGATTCCCTGAGGAATGTGTAAGGCCCGATATGCGGTACTGTTCCAGATCTAGATGTTTCCATCCAGATCCGAGGACGAAGCACATATCGGTCCCACCGCGACATATGACAAAGCCATATGCCCCGGATTTCCAACATGATATCACAACATTACAGATACAGGATACAACATCTCATACAATTGGCATACAACTGCCTCAAATACAATACAACAGCGGAAGGTACATGTATGAGTACAGACTACAAGCAAATGCCTACTGGCAAAGAGAAAAGCATCGATCCCATAACCACACGGGTCCAGGCCCTCCGCCGGGATCCGCCTAACTAGTCGTCGTCGAGTCTCCACGTGAAACGTCGATCACCATACCTGTTGTCGATCAAGAACCCTGAAAAGAGTTTGGGGGTAGTATCATGAGTACAGAGGTACTCAGCATCCAACTGTAGTGGTCATCTGACCCAGCAAGGACTTCATCACTCGTCATTCTAGGACAACTAGTAGTTTACGGTAAGGAAGGGGTAAGTGGTGAGGTTGCTGCCGCACTAGCATTTATGAAGTGGCTAACGATCTAGAGAGTAAGATAAGAAGCCAAGCATTCGATGAGGAATCGCCTCCAACAAGTCTTGCTATCAACCACATACGCAAACATAACACATATCCTATCCTTGTCCTCCTCTTCGCATCCCGACGAAGAAGAAGCAGTCAAGGCACACGCACACGTTGATCAAGTTATATTAAGAGTATCTCAGTTGTTGTTGTCTATGAACAGGACGTAGGTCTCAAGTCATCCATAACCGTGGACACGGCTTCTCGAAAATATTTAACCCTGCAGGGGTGTACCAACTGCCCATTACAAGGCTCCGCACGCACGCCCATCTCTCTCAGTTGCTACCCATCACAGGCAACCATTTTATGATTTAGTTCCAAGAGATCCGAAACGACAAGTCCCTCTAGCTAACAACGAACAAATCCGGGTGGCCCCCGGTGAGTCGACATCCAGCTCAGGAGCCGGCCGCGCTCTAGATCTGGTCTCTAACGTTTGACTCCAGGTTTGGATTACCGGTTAGTTCTCTTATGAGACCGGGTCCTCAGCCGGTCAGATTGGACCAACAGAGAAGCTATGTACTCGCTGGCCCGGGGTGTTTTGAAAAGACATCTGCAAGGAGCTACCCGACAGACGTATATGCATGAGTTTCAAATGGTAAATCAGCTTGGGCCACCACTAGAACTGTTTGAAGCTAGATAGGTAAGAAAAGGGGACCCCATAAAATCCCACACGCGGTTAGGCACGCTCAGTCTTAAAACCAATACCCGGAACTCGGATCCTAGGTGACTCGAATGGAACAAAGCGTCGGGGCGGGATAGCCTAGACCTTCCATCCTTCGTCGAATATAGTCAACATTATAATAATCATATCATCAACAACAATATAATAAGGTGATATCCCAAACCCAGGGGTAACAGGTAACATCGTAGCATCCTAAGCATGCATACTAAGCAGGGGCTGAGCAACGAGCAATAGTAACATAGCAGTACAAGGTTTGCTGGGAAGGGACATGGCTGTATCGGTTTGAAAGAGGTTGTAAACATGTGGTAGGATCAAATATCGAACCTAACCTAGACTAGCATGCAAACCGCGGGTTGAAATAGAATGGATCATAAGTAATGTATAGTCCTTGCCTGTTGATAAGTCGGATTCCGAAGGTGTAGTTGATCGCAAGCTCGCAACGTCTCCGAGAGTACCCGCGGAAGCACACAAGAGGGTAAACACTGGAAAGCAATCAACGGTGCACCACTATTACTACGGAGCAATCCAAGAGCAAGCATCAACAAGAAGTAACGCGAGACATCGCACCAACCGTCGAGAGCGGTTACTAACGATTTAAGTGGAGTACTCGTCACACACGACGATACCGCACATTTACGGTGGTTCAAGTTGCTTAGCTACAGGTGACCAAACAACGGTTATTAACATGGCAACTCAAACAAGCATGGCAAGAGGTGTAGCAAAAATAAACTATCTGATCTAGTCAATTTAAGTGTGGGGGGGGGGGTAAAACATATACATGCAAACTATTACGGACCCCACGATAAAAATGGAATTTGGTACTGTTTTTCCCTAAATAATATTTTATTATTTTTATTAGCAAGCAAGAGCAGCATAAACACAATGTACATGCAATTCTAGTCAAGTTACATATAAAGAACATTTTAATCCGAGCAACGGATAGAAAGTTATAGCAGTTACCGTTTACAGTGGCAGGCAGTGTAATTAGCAGTCAAACAGCAAGTAAACAAGCTCAAACATGGCAACAAAGTACAAATTATTAAACTAGACACAATTCTAAGCAAGTTTCATATTTAAATCGTCGCAATCGGAGCTACGGTTAAAAAGTTACGGACACCGCGAAAATCCTAATACAAACTGCCTAATTTAATAAAAAAAACCTAGCAGAACAGAAAAAAGCTAAACGGGCCGAATCTAGCTATTTGGGACCAACAGAAAAAAAAACAGATCTAATAAAAGAAAAAAAGGGGGCTCACTGTTGGGCTCGGCCCATCTGGAGGTGCTGGCTGGGCTGGGGCGAGCTGGCTGCTGGGCCGATGGCCTGCCTGGGCCGTCGGGCCCACGTGGGCAGCAGCGGCTGGGGGTGAGCGCTGGCTCGCTCGGGTGTCTCCTCGTCCACGACCGAGGATTGCAGGCGGCGGCGGCCTCGCCGGACGAGGGCGCTCCGGCCACGGCGCGCGGAGGCACGACGAAGGCTGGGGGGCGCACGGTGGAGGGGATCCAGCCGGATCTGGCCCGGGCGGCGCGGCTCTTCGGACGGAGGTGGGTGGCGGCTCGGGCGGAGCTCCGTGCTGGCCACCCATGGCGGCTCCGGCGAGCTGCTGCACTTGCGAGGGAAGGAGAGCGCGAGGTGAGGGAGGAGAGGGAAGGAGAGAGGGAGGAGAGGGAAGGGCCGGCCTGGCCTGGCTGCTGGTCGCCGGCGGGCGGCCGGAGTTGGCGACGGCGGATGCGGCTCCACGGGCGTCTGCAGGAGGGAGAGAGAGGAGAGAGGTTGGGGGGAGCTCTCTGGGCCGTCAGATTGGGCGATCTGACGGTCCAGATCTGATCTGGCTAGGTTTTGCTTAAAAAATGGGCAAAATGCGAAAATGGGGGCTATTGTAAGGGGTGGCTGCAAAATTGTGGCTAGGGAAACCCTAGAAATGGGGTGGGAGTGTGGTGGTCTTTATATAGCCCCGGTGGCTGGCAGTTTGCAAAAACATCCCCGGTTTTTCTCTCGCGCGCGCGGTGCTCCCGTTTCTGACCGCCGGGGGTCCGTAGTACCTCCGATTCGGGTAAAACTTCGAACTGCGCGATCAGCGAGTCGAGCCGGAGGCGTTCACCTCGCGCTGGAACCGTTCCGAAAACACTTTCCGGCGAGCTATAAAAATGTCCCGTTTAGTTATTAAACGGGGTTTTTTGTTCCGTTGGCTGCGGCTGGTCTCGTGCGGTTTTCGCGACGGTGATCGGGCGAAACCCGGTGTCGCAAAGGTCGAGTGTGAGGGTGGCAAAGGTCGGTCTCCGTCCGATACGAGATAAGAGGGGGGAAATAATCGCCGATTGATAAATCGGGGATGCAAACATCGCAAACAATTCACACCGAAAACAAAATTTTTAATTTTGCAAAAACTGGGCTGTTACAATACAACACCACCAACAAGGGATCTCGTCCCGAGATCCAGGACGATCCAGGGGAGAGGGGAAGGGGGAAAGAAGAGAGTCGACGATCTTCAACACCACAAACAAGGGACTGTGCTCCATGTCGACGTCGAACTCGCGTCGAGATAAATTTCCGCAGAGAGACGACATCGTCGGAAAAACGAAACCATCGGTGCCAAGAGGAAGAACGATCGCGAAAACCAGATCAAGGGATAGTGATTTTTGACGCAAGTCGTAAAAACACGGGGCAAAAGGATGGAGGGCAAAGGACGACCCAGATGATATCCGAAACCGGAGAAGCTAAAGGTACTATAGGAATTCCCACCCGAGCTCGGAATCGAGACAATACTTTGCGAGCAGAGCATTGTAACGGTTCCGATACTCCACACCCTCGAGATCCTAAATTTTGAAGAGGATAAGACAAGAATTTAAAACACTTACGACACTTGTCCTGACCAGAGCAAAGGTAAGGAGTAAAAAGATCCTACTCTCCGATAACTAATTTAGTAACTACAAAATAGTTTTTTTTCTAGACTCGACTTCGACCAGAGAGGGGATCCTACGGTCGGTAAGGCTCTGATACCAAGTTGTAAGGCCCGATATGCGGTACTGTTCCAGATCTAGATGTTTCCATCCAGATCCGGGGACGAAGCACATATCGGTCCCACCGCGACATATGACAAAGCCATATGCCCCGGATTTCCAACATGATATCACAATATTACAGATACAGGATACAACATCTCATACAATTGGCATACAACTGCCTCAAATACAATACAACAGCGGAAGGTACATGTCTGAGTACAGACTACAAGAAAATGCCTACTGGCAAAGAGAAAAGCATCGATCCCATAACCACACGGGTCCAGGCCCTCCGCGGGGATCCGCCTAACTAGTTGTCGTCGAGTCTCCACGTGAAACATCGATCACCATACCTGTTGTCGATCAAGAACCCTGAAAAGAGTTTGGGGGTAGTATCATGAGTACAGAGGTACTCAGCATCCAACTGTAGTGGTCATCTGACCCAGCAAGGACTTCATCACTCGTCATTCTAGGACAACTAGTAGTTTACGGTAAGGAAGGGGTAAGTGGTGAGGTTGCTGCCGCACTAGCATTTATGAAGTGGCTAACGATCTAGAGAGTAAGATAAGAAGCCAAGCATTCGATGAGGAATCGCCTCCAACAAGTCTTGCTATCAACTACATACGCAAACATAACACCTATCCTATCCTTGTCCTCCTCTTCGCATCCCGACGAAGAAGAAGCAGTCAAGGCACACGCACACGTTGATCAAGTTATATTAAGAGTATCTCAGTTGTTGTTGTCTATGAACAGGACATAGGTCTCAAGTCGTCCATAACCGTGGACACGGCTTCTCGAAAAGATTTAACCCTGCAGGGGTGTACCAACTGCCCATTACAAGGCTCCGCACGCACGCCCATCTCTCTCAGTTGCTACCCATCACAGGCAACCATTTTATGATTTAGTTCCAAGAGATCCGAAACGACAAGTCCCTCTAGCTAACAACGAACAAATCCGGGTGGCCCCCGGTGAGTCGACATCCAGCTCAGGAGCCGGCCGCGCTCTAGATCTGGTCTCTACCGTCTGACTCCAGGTTTGGATTACCGGTTAGTTCTCTTATGAGACCGGGTCCTCAGCCGGTCAGATTGGACCAACAGAGAAGCTATGTCCTCGCTGGCCCAGGGTGTTTTGAAAAGACATCTGCAAGGAGCTACCCGACAGACGTATATGCATGAGTGTCAAATGGTAAATCAGCTTGGGCCACCACTAGAACTGTTTGAAGCTAGATAGGTAAGAAAAGGGGACCCCATAAAATCCCACACGCGGTTAGGCACGCTCAGTCTTAAAACCAATACCCGGAACTCGGATCCTAGGTGACTCGAATGGAACAAAGCGTCGGGGCGGGATAGCCTAGACCTTCCATCCTTCTTCGAATATAGTCAACATTATAATAATCATATCATCAACAACAATATAATAAGGTGATATCCCAAACCCAGGGGTAACAGGTAACATCGTAGCATCCTAAGCATGCATACTAAGCAGGGGCTGAGCAACGAGCAATAGTAACATAGCAGTACAAGGTTTGCTGGGAAGGGACATGGCTGTATCGGTTTGAAAGAGGCTGTAAACATGTGGTAGGATCAAACATCGAACCTAAGATAGACTAGCATGCAAACCGCTGGTTGAAATATAATGGATCATAAGTAATGTATAGTCCTTGCCTGTTGATAAGTCGGATTCCGAAGGTGTAGTTGATCGCAAGCTCGCAACGTCTCCGAGAGTACCCGCGGAAGCACACAAGAGGGTAAACACTGGAAAGCAATCAACGGTGCACCACTATTACTACGGAGCAATACAAGAGCAAGCATCAACAAGAAGTAACACGAGACATCGCACCTACCGTCGAGAGCGGTTACTAACGATTTAAGTGGAGTACTCGTCACACACGACGATACCGCACATTTACGGTGGTTCAAGTTGCTTAGCTATAGGTGACCAAACAACGGTTATTAACATGGCAACTCAAACAAGCATGGCAAGAGGTGTAGCAAAAATAAACTATCTGATCTAGTCAATTTAAGTGGGGGGGTAAAACCTATACATGCAAACTATTACGGACCCCACGATAAAAATGAAATTTGGTACTGTTTTGCCCTAAATAATATTTTATTATTTTTATTAGCAAGCAAGAGCAGCATAAACACAATCTACATGCAATTCTAGTCAAGTTACATATAAAGAACATTTTAATCCGAGCAACGGATAAAAAGTTATAGCAGTTACAGTTTAGAGTGGCAGGCAGTGTAATTAGCAGTCAAACAGCAAGTAAACAAGCTCAAACATGGCAACAAAGTACAAATTATTAAACTAGACACAATTCTAAGCAAGTTTCATATTTAAATCGTCGCAATCGGAGCTACGGTTAAAAAGTTACGGGCACCGCAAAAATCCTAATACAAACTGCCTAATTTAATAAAAAAAAACCTAGCAGAACAGAAAAAAGCTAAACAGGCCGAATCTAGCTATTTGGGCCCAACAGGAAAAAAAACAGATCTAATAAAAGAAAAAAAGGGGGCTCACTGTTGGGCTCGGCCCATCTGGAGGGGCTGTCTGGGCTGGGGCGAGCTGGCTGCTGGGCCGGTGGCCTGCCTGGGCCGTCGGGCCCACGTGGGCAGCAGCGGCTGGGGGCGAGCGCTGGCTCGCTCGGGCGTCTCCTCGTCCACGACCGAGGATTGCAGGCGGCGGCGGCTTCGCCGAACGAGGGCGCTCCGGTCACGGCGCGCGGCGGCACGACGAAGGCTGGGGGGCGCGCGGCGGAGGGGATCCAGCCGGATCTGGCCCGGGCGGCACGGCTCTTCGGGCGGAGGTGGGTGGCGGCTCGGGCGGAGCTCCGTGCTGGCCACACTTGGCGGCTCCGGCGAGCTGCTGCACCTGCGAGGGAAGGAGAGCACGAGGTGAGGGAGGAGAGGGAAGGAGAGAGGGAGGAGAGGGAAGGGCCGGCCTGGCCTGGCTGCTGGTCGCCGGCGGGCGGACGGAGTTGGCGAATGCGGATGCGGCTCCACGGGCGTCTGTAGGAGGGAGAGAGAGGAGAGAGGTTGGGGGGAGCTCTCTGGGCCGTCAGATCGGGCGATCTGACGGTCCAGATCTGATCTGGCTAGGTTTTGCTTAAAAAATGGGCAAAATGCGAAAATGGGGGCTATTGTAAGGGGGTGGCTACAAAATTGTGGCTAGGGAAACCCTAGAAATGGGGTGGGAGTGTGGTGGTCTTTATATAGCCCCGGTGGCTGGCAGTTTGCAAAAACATCCCCGGTTTTTCTCTCGCGTGCGCGGTGCTCCCGTTTCTGACCGCCGGGGGTCCGTAGTACCTCCGATTCGGGTAAAACTTCGAACTGCGCGATCAGCGAGTCGAGCCGGAGGCGTTCACCTCGCGCTGGAACCGTTCCGAAAACACTTTCCGGCGAGCTATAAAAATATCCCGTTTAGTTATTAAACGGGGTTTTTCGTTCCGTTGGCTGCGGCTGGTCTCGTGCGGTGTTCGCGACGGTGATCGGGCGAAACCCGGTGTCACAAAGGTCGAGTGTCAGGGTGGCAAAGGTCGGTCTTCGTCCGATACGAGATAAGAGGGGGAAAAATAATCGCCGATTGATAAATCGGGGATGCAAACACCACAAACAATTCAGACAATCAAACAATTCACACCGAAAACAAATTTTTTAATTTTGCAAGAACTGGGCTGTTACAGAATGTAGCAGGCACGGAAGGAGGAATGAAATTGATCCCAAGTGATGACTTCTCCGACTGGCAGTGAATGCTTGTGGGTGCTCCACCACTGAGCAGCGGCGCCTTTCAGGTGATAGGATGAAAATTTCACATAGTCGGCTGGATCGACATTAGCAGACTCCAGCTCGTGGGTGATGTCGCGAAGCCAGTCATCAGCATCCAATGGCTGAACAGAGTTGAGGAACATAGTGGGGTTGAGGCGGGTGAAGTCGTGCAAAGTCACGGTGGCGTGCTGATGGTGGTGCCCATTCTGATTCGGCTGGGGGAACTGAGCCATGACATTCTGCATGAACTGACGGTTCAGCTCGAACTGCTGCATCATCGTGGCCATGTAATTCGGCGGCGGAGGTGGGTCGTTGGCACCACGACCAACCATCCTGCTAGAATTTAACAGGGGTATTTCAGCGATGAAAATTTAACGAGATACCAGAATCAAGCCTGAAGTAAAGCGACAACGAAGAGGAGGCACGGATATATAGGACTAGCCATATAAGACATACACATTCACACACGGAGTCAATCGAAAATCGGCAGCGTAACATCGTTGAAATTAAGGAAAAAGGTCACCCTAGGCGGTGCGCAGACCGCGGTAAGGATTACACGACGCGACATAGATTCCACTATGTCAATCACGCCGCAAGAAAACTGTTGGCCACATGAGTAAATGCCAGAGAACGCGCGGCCTACCCAGAATGAGAATGGGATCCGCGGTCCAGGACCTGGGGTAGAACTCCTGCAACACGACTCAATCAATGGGGAAGCACTAGAACGCCGGGTGGAATCAAGTGAACGTCATCCTAATGTCAGTGTCAGAACCCCAACTAGGGTAAGTGCTAGGGTTGCTTGTGACCTTTGCATCATGCAAAAATTTCAAAAGAAATTCAAAAATGGGGAAAAGAAAAGCCCTAAAGAATTTAAATAAATGGCCAGATAAAAATATTTTTCCAAAAATCATTTGAATGTTTGGAAAACTCCTAGAATTGTTGCTGATCATTGCAAAAGTGTTTTGGGTTCGTTCCCAAGCTCATGGAGTTTTCTAAAAATCAAAATGTGCGTTGGGAATTAAATATGACCCCTATTTGAATTGAAATTCAAATTGTTTGAATTTCAAAAATGCCCAAAAGTCACAAGTGGTTTTCTACTGGCCACCTATGATTTATAAAAATGTTTGGTCATTTTACAAAATTGCCTAGCTTTTTATTTCTAGGCACAAAAGAATTACAAAAAAGAAAAAGAGAGAAGAAAAAGGAAAAGGGGAACAACCCCTGGTTTTGGCCCAACTAAACCCCCCCAGCCCACCTGGCCTCGGCCCAGCCCACCTCTCTTGTCGTCTTCTTCCCCCTCCCCTGAAGCTGCTCGCTGGAGGCAGCAGAGCGCTCGGCCGACGCCACCTCGACGCCAAGACACTTCCAGGCGACCCCGAGCCTTGTACACCCGCCACGCAACGCCTCTGGACGCCCCCATTCCTTTCCCCCTCCTCTGGCTTCCTCTCTGTCTCTTTTCCTCGCGATTCCAGCACCGCCCGAGCGCCGACGCAGAGCACGCCGTCGTGCCACCGTATCCAACGTCGACGAGGCGCCAAGCCGTCGTGTCCCTCACGTCCGCCGCCATCGACTTCGCCACCTCACCAACAATCATGAGCTGGAGAGCCCCAACGCCATCGAATCGGACCACGACGTCCCGCCGGCCGCCGTGGAGTTCGTCGACGATTGAGCCGCCGTCCAGCCGTCTCCGACCTCGCTGTTCCCTCCGCTGGAACCGGGGTGAGCAGCCGCCTTGAACCCCTCTCTCCGTGCTCCTCCTCTTGGCCTCTGTCGTCTTTTCCACATGGCCAGGCTACGGCCGCCGCTGCACCTCGTCACCGGCGACGTTCCGGCAGCCCCTTGGCCTCCCCGTGTGCAAAGTTCGACACAGACGAGCGCGAGATGCATTCCAGTGCCATCACGGTGCCAAGCCGTGGCCGGAATGGCCATTCCGGCGATGCGCCGCCGTGCGCTGAGGTCGCCGCCGGCTAAACGCCGGTGGGCAGTTTGATTAGCCCAGCTAATCACTCCCTGGGGTTTATGACAGGTGGGGTCCCAGCCCCTTAACCCTGTGTTAATCTAACTAAAACGGGGATTAACCCCAGAGAGGCTGACCAGTGGGCCCCTCTGGTCAGAGCCCCCCCTACGTCATGCTGACGCAGCAGTGACGCAATAACCCTATATCCAATTAAAACAAATTACAGAAATTCCAGAAATTCATTTAAACTTTGAAAAATCATAGAAAATTCAAATCAACTCCAAATTAAACATATAATAGATGAAAAATTATCAGAAAAATGCAAGGATTAAGAATATGCAATTTTCTTTCATGTTTGACCATTTTAAAATTGGGAAACATTAGCAAATGTGCATATGGCTTAATTTGAATTTGAATTTGGAGTTTGAATTTGCAATTCTTTTGCAATACACTTCAATTAAATGGAATTGTAAACACATCAGTACCATGTACATCATGTTTTCACAACTTATCATGTGCTTGAGCATCGCAATTATATTTATCCCTTGATTTCTTTCTTTGCTCAATAGAAGTGGAACCGGAACCGGAGGCCACCCCCTTCGTTGCAGACACCGTGTGTGAACCTCGTCAGCAAGGCAAGCAAACCCCATTGATCATGTCTATAAAATCACAATTCCCTCTCAGTCTCGCTTATGCATGTTTAGGAGATCACCTTGTATCGATTGTACCGCATAGTTGAACCCATATCCGATGCATGACCTATCATCTTGCCACAGTAGTAAGCAAACCACAATCCTAGCTGACATAGGAGTTGATTGATATCATGTGGCCCCTGCAACTGTTACTGCTTGATGCATGCTTAGAGTTTATAATGAGGATGCTTTTGATGTGAGTCGGGATGATAGTGAACATGGTGTTGATGAAAGTGAAACTGTGTTGGTGATTCCACCCTAATACAAGGTGAACGATGAGAGGCTGTGTAGGAGTACACAGTGGGTTGTCTCGTTGAACACCGCCTTAAGCACCGAGTTCTTGTATGGTAATCGAAGACAAAGAGTACAACCACACATTGGGCTCACTAACCCCTCTCAGCCTAGTACCTTGATCCGTGTTGACGTCCAGGAGTCACATTAGTTCGGGCCTTCCATTTGACATATGCATAGAAAAAGAGTGAGTGGAAATGTTGCATCATCCTAGATATGTGGGTGGATCTGTGAGACAGTGAAACCATCTGTCAGAGGTGGCGTCTCGGTTGCCTACATTGTCTGGGTCCGTTTCGTTGATCCGGCCGGACTCTCGAGCGGTGACAAACTCAGATAGTCGACTCCTGGAATAGACCGGTTGTGAGCGAAGTGTCGTGGTGAACATCCTCGTTGTCACCTCTTGAACGGTGGCGAGACCTGGCGGTAACTGATGGTCATGTGTGTGTAGTTTACACCCTTGCAAGGTTAACAAATCTATTAGAATAGCCGCGTCCGCGGTCATGGACTACTTGGAACACTACTAGGAAAATAGCTATACATGGAAAGCTTATTGGTGGCGCATATAGAAAGCCATGCGCCACCATCTGTTAGGGGTGGCGCACTGGAAAATAATGCGCCACTCATAAGGTCTTATGGGTGGCGCATTATTTTCCAGTGCGCCACCCCTAAGAGTGGGCCAGCCTAGATGATCTTATACGTGGCGCATCTAGCAATGCGCCACCCCTAAGAACCTTATGGGTGGCGCATACACAGAATGAGCCACCCCTAAGAGCTTAGGGGTGGCGCATTCCGTAAATGCGCCACCCATAAGGTCCTTAGGGGTGGCGCATTTCTCTAATGCGCCACCCATAAGAGCTTAGGGGTGGAGCATTTCACCAATGCGCCACCACTCACTTGCTATATGCGCCACTAAATGCCTAGAGTTTCCCTTATCTACTCCACCCCACCTACCACATCTCATTCACTCCACACAATTCTCAAACTAGATCCACTCTTCTCACCCTAGATCTATTCGGTTTTCTCCTCCTCCCCACCTCATTTCTTCCATTTATCCATCGATACTTGGCATTACATCTATTTTGTTTCATATTGAAGTAAGTGGACCTCCTCCCAAACTTTTTTGTTCCATTTATGACCCATATACTTGCCTTTATTAGCTTGGGGTTTGTTGTATATGTGAAGCTTGGGTTTGATGTATATGTGAAGCTTGTGGTGGTTTGATGTATATGTGAAGCTTATGGTGGTTTGATGTATATGTGTATCTTGAGTGGCAAATGTTTTGCCGAAATGTCGATTCATTTCCGTTTCGGCAAATTTCTGGCGCACTCTCCGCATGCTCCCATGCATTATTAGGGAAGGTCATGCCGAATTTTTCCGGCGACGACTATGATATATAATTGTGTTGCTCTCTCCGTGCACGCAGGTGATCAACCATGGTCCGCGAGATGCTGAGCGATATCACCGTGGCTAGATGGATGCAATGTGCGACAAACGACATGCTAAGGAATAATAGGTCGTATATAAGATGTCCGTGTCGGAGATGCAAACTGCAGTGCTTGACCGAGGGATTCCGGAATATTGCAAAGACACCTTAAGCGTAATGGTTTGATGGATGGCTACACACGATGGATAAGTGATGAAACTGGTGAGGAGGAGGACGTCAATGGTGGGGCGCCAGTAAATGAGGAAGGGCAACCAGAAAACAGCGGCGGGCGAGATGACGAAGAGCATCCCGTACATGATCATGAAGAAGATGCCGAAGCGGATCATGTAGATCAAGATGCCGGACATGAAGATCAAGATGTCGGACATGATGAGGATTCAATCTGGGTGCGGGACCCTCATGTTCAAGAGCTGCTTGTCAAAGATGCGTTGAACGCAAGAGGTGCAGCTAGAGAGAAAGCCAAGATGGCGCAACTCGAGAAAGACGCGATTACGAAGTTGTACAAAGGATGCAACAACGGGGATACCCGCTTGAATGTAACACTTGGGGCTATGGAGATGAAGGAAAAACACAAATGGACCGACGAAAGCTTCGATGATAACATGGCATTCTGGCATGATCGTCTTCCGAAGGGAAACACGTGCCCAACTAGTATCGCTGAGGCCAATAAATTCCTTTTCCCACTCGATCTTCCGCACGTTAAATACTACGTCTGCATAAATGATTGCATGATCTATCGGGGTGAGTACGAAGATAAAACCACATGTTCGGTGTGCGGTGTTAGTCGATACAAGAGAGGGAAGAAAGTTCCTAGAAAAGTGGTATGGTACTTTCCGATCACTCCTCGTCTGCAGAGGTATTTCGTAGATCCCGAGGAAGCAAAGCTCATGACCTGGCACGCGGATAGAAAGAAGCTAAAAGAGGATGACCCGAACCTAGATCCGGAAAAGGAGGACATGCTGAATCACCCTTCAGATGGTAGCCAATGGACTGCGTTGGACCTCGAATACCCAGATTTTGGGAAAGAACCAAGGAACCTCAGGATTGGTGTGAGAGCCGATGGAGTCAATCCGTTTGGCGGCCATAGCAGCACACAAAGTACCTGGCCCGTGTTTGTATGCATATACAACCTTCCCCCCTAGAAGTGCATGAAGAAAAAGTACATAACAATGTGTATGCTAGTTCAAGGGCCGAAACAACCAGGTACGGACCTCAATATATATCTGCAGCTGTTGAAAGAGGAGCTAGAAACATTATGGAAAGACGGAGTCAATACGTGGGACGCCGCGGAAAAAGAATATTTCCCAATGAAAGTCGCGGTGATCACGACGGTGCACGACTATCTCGGATACGGATATTTCTGAGGGCAGGTGGTCCAAGGATTCTGTGCATGCGTTAGGTGCATGGATAATACAACGTACCGCCAGCTACCAAAAGATCCCGGATCTTCAAAAACCGTGTTCCAGGGGTCTCGGATGTGGCTTCCCAAGAAACACGCGTGGAGAAAACAGGGACATCTGTTCGATGGAAGCGAGGAGCTCAGAGCACCCCCAGCTCGAAGGAGCGGCAAAGAAATCGACAACTTGCTGAAAACTTGGAAAGAGTGCCCCGCGCCGGGAAAGAAAAAAAAGAATACTCAGCCGTTGATGAGGGTATGGAAAGCGAGGTCTGTTTTCTCGGATTTGGAATACTGGAGTCTACTCCGCAGTCCTCATAGCCTTGATCTAATGCATATCACAAAGAACGTGTGCGAGAGCTTGTTTGGCACGCTGCTCAACATGCTGGAGAAGACCAAGGACGGGCCAAAAGCAAGGAATGACTTGAAATTTATGGGCATCAGGAGGGAACTTCACCCCCCTAGTGACGACGATGATGAGCCAGAGGAGGAAGAGGATACAGAAACGCAAAACTCTCGCAAACGAAAAAAGGACGACCAAGAAGAAGACCGGTATTGATCACTGCCCCCCGGCATGCTTCACTCTGTGCGAGGAGGAGATCACGCGGTTTATCCACTGCCTCATAGGAGTAATTTTCCGAACGGCTACGCGGGGAAGATAAGCAGATAGCTAGATGAGGCGAAGCAGCGTTTCAGCGGGATGAAATCTCACGACTGTGCCGTGCTGATGACGCAGATTCTCCCAGTTGCGATGCGAGGGATAATGGACGAGCACGTCCGTAAAACGTTGTTTCGCCTTTGCAACTTTTTTGACGTCATCTCCCGGAAGTCGATTTGCGCTACGCAACTCAAAAGGCTACAGGAGGAGATCGTGCTCATACTATGCGAGCTTGAGATCTATTTCCCGCCCGCGTTCTTCGACATTATGGTGCATCTTCTGATCCACGTCGTGGAGGATATCGTCCAACTCGGGCCTGCGTTTCTGCGCAGCATGATGCCGTTCGAAAGGATGAATGGACACATCAAAAAATACATTCGTAACAGGTCCCGTCCAGATGCAAGCATAGCGAAGGGCTTTCTAACCGAAGAGTGCATCTCTTTTTGCACGAATTATCTCAACACCGAGAACCCTGTTGGTCTGGCCGTCAACAAGCACTTTGGCAGGACCGATGGGTGTGGTCACCACAAGGGAAGCCGCTCAATGCATGTCAAATTTGACGGTCGAGACATCGACTTTGAAAGAGCAAGCCTAGTCGCGCTACAACACATCCAACTGGTCGATCCTTGGATAGTAAAGCACAAGGATTTAATCAGTAAGAAGTCCAGTGACCAGGGCCTGCAGATAACGGACCGAGATCCACGGCTAATCAAAGAGCCCAACTCCGGTTTCATGACTTGGTTCAGGGACGAGCTTCGTGCTAATCCCCCCGCGAAGGAACGCTTCCGAGGACGAAAAGATGATATTCACCTTGTCACAGGGTGCCACACGCAACCTGATGACCTATCAAGCGTATGATATCAACGGCTACACATTTTACACGGAGGAAAAGGACAATAACTGTGATTACCAGAACTCAGGGGTAACGGGGATATTCTACACCGATGACGTCAAGGAAAGATTCTATGGAAGGATCGAGGACATATGGGAGCTCGACTACTGTGGAGAGAAGGTGCCGATGTTCCGTGTGAGATGGGCCAAGAGCGTCGTAAAAGAAGACCGGTACTTCACCACCATGGTTATACCCGAAGCCAAATCCAAGTCTGCGGGCGCAAACGTCACCGCGAAAAATGAGCCATGGGTACTGGGTAGCCAAGTGGACCAATGCTTCTTCATTACCGACCAATCAAAGCCGAGCCGCGTTGTAGTGAGGAGAGGCAAAAGAAACATCATCGGAATGGATGGAGTCGCCAACGAGCAAGACTTTGACAAGTACGGCGACCCGAAGATGGAGGATGACTACGCCGCTCAGGATACATACACCACAACCCTACCGAAGAAAGGTCTCCTCCCGTTCAAGAGGAAAAGTGAAGGCGTCCTGGGCCTAAATTATTCAACCACGACAAAGAAGGGCAAGAAGAAGATTGTGAGGAAACGATAGCTAGATAGCTAGCTCCAAATTTAAGAAAAATATTTTGTAACTCATGATCACTTTGTGTATGCATGGATTTAATATGCACTTTGTAATTGATGATCACAATCTTATGTTTCCAAATGCCGCTACACCTTGTGTTTGTGGAATTGGTTCGGCGACGACACGGTTAAGGCATGGTACATGGATCGATATGATCACAATCGAAGTACTCCCTCCGTTTCTTTTTACTCCGCATATAAGATTTGGTCAAAGTCAATCTTAATAAAGTTTGACCACTTTTATACACAATTAAAGCATCATGCCTAACTTCTAAAAATATTTAGTAGCAATAAAAAAACTAGCAGCGATAAAAAACCAGATAGATAGCTAGTCCAATTAATAAAAAAAATTAAAAAACTCTTAGGGGTGGCGCATCTTTCATAAATGCGCCACTAAATGTGCTTAGGGGTGGTGCATTTTGCCAGAATGCGCCACCAAGAGGTTCCTTATGCGTGGCGCATTTCGGCGGAATGCGCCACACATAAGGAACCTCTTGGTGGCGCATTCTGGCAAAATGCGCCACCCCTAAGCCTTAACCTCCACGGCCCCCTCCCCCTTGCTCGTCACAGTACCCATTCAAGCACGATCCCTTCTCGAGCCCTAGCCGCCACCGTCCTCGCCGCCGACGCCGAAGCCACCCCTCGACGCCACCGGAGCCGCCCCTCGACGCCACCGCAGAGGAGCCGCTCCTCTATGCCACCGCGGAGGGTCCGCTCGACGCCACAGAAGCCGCTCGCCGCCACAGGAGCCGCTCCTCTACGCCCTCGAGGTGATCCCCCTCGACGCCTCCATCTCCATCCCTGCCCCCTTCTTACTTCCCTTGTTATTCAAAGAAAACAGAGAGGGGATTTGAGATTCTTGGTCCATATATGATGATGCATATGTTTTCTTCCATGTGTTTGTTAGAAATTGTTAAGGAATCCTGCACATGTGTTTGTTTTCTTACTAGAAATTGTTAAGAAATTGATAGAAACTTACTCCATATATGATGATGGGACAGAGATCCAGTGACATGCCAATGGCATGTCACCGGTGAACAGTACCGTAACATGCGGCCATGCATCGGTCCTTCAAATGCCATCCAACGACCAACAATCATCCACAATAAAATATTGTTGCTTGTCTCACTAGTAAATCTGCTACTATTTGTTATTTGTACGTAAAAGGAGGCACAATCTCATATAAAACGGAGGCACGACCTCATACAAAACGGAGGCATGACTATATGAAAAATGGAGGCACTTCCTCATACAAAACGGAGGCACGACCTCATATAAAATAGAGGCACGACCTCATACAAAACATAGGCACGACTTCTTATAAAACGGAGGCACGACATGTATGAGGTCGTGCCTCCGTTTTATAAGAAGTCATGCCTCGGTTTTGTATGAGGTCGTGCCTCTGTTTTATATGAGGTCGTGCCTCAGTTTTGTATGAGGTCGTGCCTCCCTTTTATAAGAAGTCGTGCCTCTGTTTTGTATGAGGTCCTGCCTCCGTTTTATATGAGTTCGTGCCTCCGTTTTGTATGAGGAAGTGCCTCCGTTTTTTATATAGTCATGCCTCGGTACTGTTCATCGGTGACATGTCACTGGATCTCTGTCCATGATGATGCATATGTTTTCTTCCATGACTAAGCAACAATCCTTGAATCAGTGCATATAGTTGATGTTAGCTTAATGTTATCTTAGATTAATTAATAAGACCATAATATTTTTTAACAAGAATCCAATGAACTTTGCTATTTTTATTATCGATAATGGTTTGTTTGAGTTATATTGTTTATTTTATTCTTGATAATGGTTTGTTTGAGTTATATTGTTTATTTTATTATCGATACAAAGCAGTTTTGAAATGCTAAAGTAGCTAGTGTGAAACTATTTTGCTATGTTGCTTTCAGAGCAAGTTTACTCCATGCAAAATCATGCATGACCATGTGAATATCATGCTTATTAAATATTTTTGTTGCTTGCTGTTTTTTGTGTCCTGTGTGTGTCATGTGTGTGTGTGATGTGTAGAATCTGTGTGTGTGTCCTGTGTGTGTGTGTGTGATGGCATCACAAAATAGTGTAGAATAAAATGTGTGTGGTGCTTGTGTTCTTCATATATGCTGGTTGTGCCTACATACTAGGCATTTTTGTGTGCAGGGACTCACATTATCCCCTTTCTCCCGAAATGTTGATTAAATTCCATTTCGGTTGAGAATGGGGCACTCTCATGTTAAGAAAAATAGCAAAGGTCATGCCGAATTTTTTCGTGAATTCGTGCATGACCTTTGCTATTTTTCTTAACATGAGAGTATTTGCATTTATTTATTGTGCTAATTAATTAAGTAGTTGCATTTCTTAATATTGTACTAGTGCAAACATGTCGACCGGAGCCGACGCCGGTCCTTCTTCTCAGCCGGGAGAAAAAGGAAGCAATTTTAGGAATACTCCCAGGAGGAGGTCGAGGAGCAGAGAGAAGAGGAAGTACCTCCGGCCGAGGAGGAGTCTGAGGAGGAGATAGAGTCGGAGTCCGACTCATCGGATGATGACCTAGAGGAGGAGGCCGGTACGATAGACGGCGAGAGGAACATCGACAAGGATAATGGGACCGGTGGATCCAACACAGATGGTACCCAGTCGAAGAAGAGGAATCGGAAACCGACCAAGGTCAGCGTCATCAGGCAAGAGTTTACTGTTGTGACCGCCGTCGGGATTCCTAAAGAGCCCGAACGTTTTTCGGAAGGGTACGGCCGTCAAGTCGCGGCGATCCTCCGCAACACCGTGCCGATCACCACGATTAACCTCAGGAGTCGTGAGAATATTCATTATCGTCAGCTTCTTATCAACAAGCTGCACGGACGATACAAGTTTCCGGAGCCGTACGATAACACCAAACTCAGAGGGAACAAAGTAAACACATAGGCCCTCAGGAAGATGAGCAAGGCCTTGTCCAGTTGGAAAACCCGGGTGAAGAGGGCAATTTTTTAAAAGAACAAAACCTGGGAGGAGCTCAAGGAGAAAGAGACGTTGAAAGACGAAGCTACCTACAACCTTTTCAAGGCTAGGTGTGAGTCCGAGCAAGCCAAGGCCGCGAGTGCAAAGGGCAAGGCCATGCGGTCGCAGGTCATAGGTAACCACCGTCTCGGAGCCGGTGGTTAAAAAAGTTCCAAGCCTAAATGGGACAAGGAGGATGCCGAGTACGCCGCTGCGGGCATACCTAACCCCTTCCAGCAATACAAAGATGATCCGCAGACCGAATTCTTTGTGAGGGCCCGGAGCTATAAGGACAAAGCATCCTCGAAAATAATTATCGATCCTAAGATTCAGGAGTTTACGACTGCCGTGGTAAGTAGTTTACCACGCGACCTTGTCGATTGAATTCTCGAGTGAAGTTCACAATTTCTTAACATTTCACATTCTTTTTGCAGCAAGCAGAAAATGAAAATCGCCTCATCACAGGAGTCGTCGGTTAAGCCGGCCGGCCCGTGGGACAACGCCTTTAACAGGGCGTTGAACAAGGTCAAGAAGGTTGACGACGTGAAGGCAAAGCCATCGTCAGCCGGCCGTGTGGTCGGCTTTGGTGCGGACCTAAATTGGTCCGAATATTATGGAAAACCGGCGGAGCAGTCCGGTTCGAGGGGGCGCAAGGCGAGAAGGACCGAAGAAGATGCCGCTTATGTTCATGGACTGGAGGAGAAGGTGAACATGCTTCCGCAGCTTGTCCAGGACGAAGTGGCGAAGACGATGAACGCTCTCCTTCCAGATATGATGCAGTCGCTCGTGAATTGGCAAGCGCGTGGTGGACAAGGGCCCATACCAGTCCCCAGCATGGTCGGCAGCAACTCGGGCACCGCGGCGCCTGCAGTCCCGACTCCGGCCGTAGTGGTGGCTCCCGCACCGACCCCCGGCGTATTGGTGACTCCGGCCGCCAACACCGCGGCGGCGACGCCGGACGTGATGGTAACTCCTCCGGCCACGATCGAGCAACCGGGGCATAACAATAATGCACCCGGCAGCAGCGCAAATAGGGCGACCGACGCCACGGCAGGCAGCGCGCCCTCCGTCTCTTGCATGCCCGTCGTCATCGGCGGGGTCTCTTCACTAGCCGACCTCGACGCCCTCAAGGTAACTATAAGCGTCTGCAACTCAAACGAGGACTTCATCTCCTTTCCTTTTTTAGTGGAATCTCTCTGATGCCGTACATGCATATATATATCTCTTTCGCAGGAGGACACTCCATGCATTCTATTACAAGTCGTGGACGGCGAGTTGAAGGATGTTTCCAAAGGTAAAATCATTCAACCACAAAATCGAATCATGCACAATATGCCGATGGCACCGGAGATGCATAGGGTTCAAATCTCTCTCGTGATTTCGGGCTACGAGAGAGTTGAACCTCCCATTCAACCCCCCGGATACGATGAGGACGAGCCGGCAGTCCTCAGTGACTGTTTCAACCAAATATGCCTATGGCCGAAGAGCCAAATGCGTTTAATGACGGGGGAAAGGGGCACCACACCTAGGACAACACCGCTAGTCATCGTGTCGGCGCCACATGATCCCATCGGCGCACAACAAGAAGACGATGATCTTGATGATGATATCAGCGCCGACCAGTTCATCAATACTTTGTATGATGCTGATGACTTATTCATGCCTCCTGCTGAAGGAGCCTATCAGCATGACGAGTAAGCTCGCGGTCCAGCTGATCCTGCGGCGAAGCCTGCTTGCTCCACGCGTCTCTTCGCTGCTTCTCAGGATATGTCTCCAGCAGCTTGCGCCTTCACCAAGCCTCAAGCAGATGCCACAAGGAGATCTATTCTCAGCCCGTCCACACTCCATAAGGCGGCCACTGAGCAGATAAAGGTCGGTGACTGCTCAAAATAGAAAAGAAGAAGGGACGGAAAAGAAAGAAGATCATCACTTCTAGTAGCCAACCTTCGATGCCGATCCGGGCTCAGGACGGGCCACCAAGACCCAAGGATCTCTTGTTTGAAATCCATGTGGCTGGTAGGGCGATGCTACCTAAGGACATGCCGGACCTTGCAACTTCGGATATGCAGAGTGTGCATCATAGTATTATGGCATTAGAGAAGATTCTTCTTCGAGAAGAGAATCCCTCGTACCCGGTTTTCATGGCCAAGGTGCCACTCAACATGGGCTTCATCAACACTATCCCCGCGGATATGATAATCCTGCGATTTTCGGAGATCTTCAATTTGTACCATCTCAAGCGGCTGGACCATAGCCTTATCCGTCTGTTCTCGCTCAGCCTTTCTATGAGTATCAGGAGAGATAAGACCCCGAGCGTCGCGATATTGGACCCCTTCTACATGCGTGAAAGCATCTTGATGGACGACGGGGACGCAACCCTCGCGGCGGGGTACATCACAGACTTCATGCTACGGAACGCCGACAAGGATTCATTTCTTATGACCTACTCTCCCAAGTAAGTCATTCGCTCGCCTCCGTAGCATATATGCTTTATTAGCTTTCCATTGTCCTCTTCCAACATTCCTTTTGGATTGTTTTAATTATGAAGTGAGGATCAAGACTGCGTGCTCATCTGCTTTTCACCGCAACACTCGCATGCCGTGTATTTAGACTCGGGGAGTGTGAAGAAGAAAGATTACAAGTATATCATGAGAGTTTTGGATGATGCTCTCGTCGGCTACATAAAAGCCGGAGGCAAGATCATGAAGCACAAGTTCAGGAAAAATCAGCCTGGCGTGAACGCGTTCAACCACGTAACACAGTTCCCGTGCGTCAAGCAGCCGGATGGCAGTGTGAGGGATGCGTACTACACCCTTCATCACATGAGGGCGATTGTAAAGGAACAACGCAACCTTACGCTACCAAGTCATCTCAGAGCGTGGGCCGAAAGGAAGGCGGAAATCGCCGATGCAAATCTGAAGGAGGAGTTCTTTCACATCCAAGCGCAGATGGCGACTATCATCCGTCATGAAGTACAAATGAAGGGGTCGATCTTCGACTCGAACATTGCACCATCCAATGGGGAGATAGAAGTCCGCCTAAATGCCCTACGTGACACAAGGCCTTTCATGACAAAAGAAGGATGCCGCCCATTCCCCGAGCCGAGTGAGAACAATTGAATGTACTCTTTGTGTAATTTGGATGTAATTTGGATGTAATCTTTGTGTAGTAGATGGTAGTGTCAAATACTCTTGGTGCTCTTTGTATATAAGAATAGATGCTAGATTGCTTTGTTCTCCTTTGGTATGATTCATATGGATGTGACCTCTAAAGCTTTGTTTTGTGCAGGTTGAAGAGCAAACAAGATATGATGACGAAAGTAGCTTTCAGTTTTCAATAATTGTTGGACTCATTGTAATTTTGTGATGGATGTAATCTTGTGAATCTTCTTGGCCTCTAAACCTTTGTAAATCTTTGTAATGAAAATATAATGCAATTCTTTTGTATCAATAATTGTTGGCCTCATTCTTATATTGTATTTTGCATTTCTGTAATATAATAAAAATATCTGTAATGCTTTTATTCTTTTCGGTAATTCTTTAATTTTGTTTTCTTTAATTATTTAGTGGCGCATTTTGTCAGGGTTTAGTGGCTCACTGTGAATGCGCCACCCCTAAGGCCCTTAGGCGTGGCGCATACCAGTATGCGCCACCCCTAAGAGCTTAGAGGTGGCGCATTCCGAGATGCGCCACGCCTAAGGGCCTTAGGGGTGGCGCATCCAGAATGCGCCACCTCTAAGCCCTTATTAGTGGCTTGTAGTTAGTGGCGCATCCCTAATGCGCCACTAAACACAAAAAAGGGGCGCCACTAAAAGGGCATTCCCTAGTAGTGGAACCTGTACCTGATTATTAGACAACTTGAATGGACACTTATAAAACTCTCAAGATAAGCGTGAGTGCTATGGTGTGCTCCTCGAGGGGAAGTCGAGGAAGTAACCATAGTGGTGTATTGGTTGGAGACTTGGATAGTGGACTCGTGTACGCTTCTTACCTCAAGTCTGGTAGTCGTAGTTCAGGATTAGCCAAGTCAAAGCTGGCACTTCTGCATGATGAAACCCCACCTCCTTTACCTTGAAACTTGAGCATGAGTAGTATAGTTCTAATGTAAGTCTTGCTGAGTACGACTTTGTACTCACGTTTGCTTATTCTATGTTTTAGATGAGAATCCGGACCCCGATGGAGTCACCGACCTGAAGCTCGACGTTGACCTTGGTAGCATAGTTCCAGACAGCAGTCTGGTCCCTCATGGAAGGGCATGTATGTTTACAAGGCTTCTCTAAGCCATTTGTTAAACTTGTCTGTACTCAGACCTAATTTGCTTCCGTTGTATGATGTAATGTTGATCACAGACATGTGATCTTTGTATACTCTATGTGTAAGTCAATAAAGAAGTACTTGTAGAGTTATGTGATGATACCTGCTGTTCATACTAGGCATGTGTGCTGCGTGTATGTTTATAACATGCATGTATTAGTGTGGGTTTCGAGACCTTAGTTGTGATCTGGCTGGCGGTCTTTTATACACCAAGTAGCCCTTAGATGTGCGCAGCTTGGGGCATCGCGATGCGATTGCTCGTGACTCTGTCACGTGCACACTTTGTTGTATGATCGAGCCCGCCCTAGACCCCGACTAAGTGATCGGGATGGAGTAAGTCTATGTAAGAGTTAGGATTCAATCGATAACATGGTTGAGGCGACTTGTCTATGAGTATGGGATTCACCACCCATAAGCATTTAGACTTGTGAACGGACGATGAGGACCCATCTCAGATGATCATCCGGCCTGGATGGGATGCCCCTCACGTTCGATGCTTTCCGAGAGTGTTCTGTGCTTGGCCTTGTCTGCTTAGACAAGTGGGTACGGCTCTCGGCTCTCCATGTGATTGAGTTGTGACTGGAATTACATACGCCTATTCCGGGTCTCGACAGTCAGAGTTAGTAAAACTTACCAGCAAGGATAAGAGAGCAGATTCCCAGAGCATAGGTAAGGAGAAAAGGATCTTAATGCCATAGATATCACACATAGTGACATCGATGTTGGTCCGTAAGCCAAATATTAAGTTAGCAAAATAGTTTTTCAAAGTATAGACTCAACTTCGACCAAGTAGTGGTGGGGTGTCTTCCTACAGGAAGTCGTCTCTGATACCAACTTGTGACGCCCCCAGAATCAAGTCGTGTACAGTAATCATACACGCAAGGTACACGATCGAGATCAGGGACTCACGGTGAGATATCACAACACAACTCTACAAATAAAATTATACAAGTTGTTTATTACAAGCCAGGGGCCACGAGGGCTCGAATACAACAGCTCAAAAGCACAAAGTTAGCGGAAGCAATAATATCTGAGTACAGACAAAGGGTACACATGATCTGCCTTAAGAAGGCTAGCACAAAACAACAACGATCGAAAAGGCGTGGCCTCCTGCCTGGGAACCTCCAAACTACTCCTGGTCATCGAGGAACTCGACGTCGTAGAAGGCATCGGGGATCTTCACGTTACGGTGGTCGGCATCGGGGATCTCCTGCTCCTAGACTCCAAGGATCCAATACCGACTGCAGCGGCCGATCAGGCAAAACAAAAAGGGGGAAATAAGGCAAGGGTGAGTATCTAACATACCCGCGAGTCTTACGTCCGCTACTAAGCATTTATGCATTGTATCAAATGGAAAGGGGAGGCTATACATAGTGGACTGCAAGATAGAAATTAGAATAAGGGTAAGAAGCTAGGCCTATCGAAGACAAGCATCTTCCAACGAGTCTTGCAGCATGAGGAGAGAATAGCCAACAGTTCATATAAAGCATAAAGTAACAATGCAGCAGAAGTTGCTACAACATTGTATAATAGTAAGTTTTAATAATTAGCAATGCCTCCGAGATCACCTCATCGACTTCCCTGCGAGGAAGAAAACCCGGAACCATACAGTTTAATAATAATAGTTTGTAGTGGTAATATCCAGCTTCAGCATAAAGCATCCTGTTACCGTGGACACGGCTATTCGAATAGATTAATCTTCCCTGCAGGGGTGCACTTGTGTTACACTACACGCACGGATCTCCAGGGTGACGGGCACCTTGTTAGGGAACGCTCCACCGAGGCTATCCGACACTCCATAGCCCATCTTTCAAACTCAACAGAGAGGCCATCCGCCGGTCTAAATCCTAAGTACGCCGGGCTTTGGACCCCAACCCGAACGTACTCCTTCACGGTGCGTGGCGTTGGAATTATGCCCTAGAGGCAATAATAAATTGTATTATTATAATTCCACGTTCATTATTAATGTTTATATGTCTGTGCTATAACTGCAATGGATTATGCGGAGGTTTGCCAAGTAGCATGTTAACTGCCTCCGGAGGAAAACCCATATGCAGGTGTGGAGTATAAACACCAAGTGTTCTTAGTCTGCCTCTAGGACTAACCCGTGTGTTATGGATGACATGTTTTCCTGTTTATAGGGCATTGGAAATGCCGGTAACACATGGGAGCACATTGTTGCCAGAACAAGGGTGCTGAACCGACCCAATTGTATGATTTACTTTGAGATCACATCGTTTTCATGTTATAAGTAAAATCATCTAAAGTTAATATGCATGTGTCCTTCATGACCATAAGAGGGTTTCGTCACTTCATACCGGAGGGTGGGTTTTGACACTGTCCCAACACCACCCGTAACAGGCGTCGCAATAACGGCTTTGATCACTCACACCCGAAAGTGTGTCAAGGGACTTAACGATTCGAGTTGGGAATTTTCTCCTCTAACGATGGAGAGATACTTCTGTGGGCCCTCTCGGTATTACGACATCCAACATCGTCTGGCCAGACACTGTGAATTGATCACAAGGGATACAGGAATACTAAACGAGAAAAATGGAACAAAACGAGAAGGAGGATGACTTGGTATAATGATTAATGGTTAATCATGTGGATACCTCATAGATCTCACCTCAGGTTTTGTATAGTATCGTGAAACAAATATGTGACATCCTGGCTTAGTAGGAATGAAATACTACTCATATCAACAAGTTGCACCTTCTTTTCCGGGAGCCCAGATGCAAAGAACTCCAAAGTTAAGCGTGCTTGGCTTAGAGCAATTTGAGGATGGGTGACCGACCGGGAAGTTTCCCCCGGGTGCGCACGAGTGAGGACAAAGTGCGTAGGAAAGACTAGTGTTGGTCTGTGGGGACATTCTAGATCCCACCAGGCGTAACGGCCAAGAACCGGTGTGTGACCGGGGCGTTTGAAATGGTATCAGAGCCGACCCTCGCGGTTATACGGGCGTGTGCGGGTCAGTGCGTGAACATGGGTGAGCCATGTGTCGGCACTGGACGCATAGACGTGTGCCAAGAGGGAACGTTCCTACGGGCCGACGAGGACGTTGGTTCCTTTGAGTGGGTGGGTGTGACATCCTGGATTAGTAGGAATGAAAGACTACTCATATCAACAACGTGCACCTTGTTTTTCGGGAGCACAGATGCAAAGAACTCCAAAGTTAAGCGTGCTTGGCTTGGAGCAATTTGAGGATGGGTGACCGACCGAGAAGTTTCCCCCGGGTGCGCACGAGTGAGGACAAAATGCGTAGGAAAGACTAGTATTGGTCTGTGGGGACAGTCTAGATCCCACCAGGCGTAACGTCCAAGAACCGGTGTGTGACCGGGGCGTCACAAAATAGGACTGGCATGTTAAGCTTGTGGTTTACTCGAATTTATATTCGTCTAGGTACGGGAACCATTATGGGTGTCCGTGGCTCCGCTATCAGTTATTGTTCCACGAGAAAATGAGTTTCCGGTTCATGTCCGTATCCTACCGAACCTATGAGATCACACACTTAAAGGTAGATGACCTGTAGAGTACTAGAGTGATAGGAGCATGTATTTATCACACCGCGAAAGTGTCGGAGTGATCGGGTTATAATTGATGAGAAAACCGGAACTGTTTCGGGGACCCGGTAAAGTACCGGGAAGAGTTTTCAGAAAAACCGGATAAAACCGGAGGGCCAGAAAAGTTCCAAGTTGGTCTAGATATATTTAATATTTATTTATTAAGTATTTCGAATAGGTTTTGGAATTAAATTAATAAATTTAATATATATGGGCTCCCTCTCACTTGGAAGGCCCAAGTGGGGAGGGAGCACTTGGGCCAAGGGAGCCCATGAGGGGAGGGCGCCTTGGGGGGCTTCCAGGAAGCTTCCACCCTCCCCTCTTGGCGCAACCCTAGGAGGGGAACCCTAGGGTGCAGCCCAGCCCCTAGGGCTGCCCCCTCCTCCAAGGAGGCTCCCCTCCACCTCCCCCTATAAATAGAGGAGGTGGGGGCACCCCTTCTCTGGACAATTCAGATTGCTCTCCGCCGAAGGGCTGCCCCCTCTCTCTCCCTCTCATTAGATCCAATCTCCACCCTCCCGAAGGGCTGCTCCTCCCTCCTCTCTACTCCGGTGGCGCCGAGCTCTGGACGGCGGAGCCCAGCCGGATTATCTACACTGTACGTGTGGATCAACCGTAGAGAGATCGTACGTTCGATCTTCGTTCGAGGGACTCCACGGTGATTAGATCAGTTCTTGGGAGTGTTCATCTTCATGCTTCTCCGACACTCCATCAACATCTTCCACTGCGAGAGAAGTGCATCCGTTGAACAGTTGCAAGAAGGTAACAAGATCGATATCCTCATCTGCATCTTCCTAGATCCGTTCTTGGGTTTGGTTTTCATAGTGCCGGAATTTTTTTTATACTCTAAATCCCAACACGTGGCTGGCCGGTGAAGTTAAAGAAAATCCAAATAAGACACCACCGCGCGAGCAAATAAGACAACACCACTTCCCGGCTATCAGCCCGCAGTACTGCTGACGTCTGAAGAGTCCTCGGACGATACTATGAAGTAGAGGAGCCCATAACTCATAATTCCCACGTGTAGGCAGCGCGTATAAGCCAAAAGGCTACTCAAGTCATCTGCCGAACCATTAGTCATTTTATTAACTTGTGGGACAACCGTTATCGTTGCCTCGACTTAACTGACCCGCGGACAATGACAGTAGTCGGGACCACCAGTACATCGGTGCCTGCTCTGTCGTCCCACCAAGTCTCTGCGGTTACCAACAAGTTGAACCATCTCCTTACCTTGTCTCGCGTGTGCTCCCGGAGGAGCTCGACTTTCGTGGTTTGGTAACTCTCGCGGCCAACGATCAGGGGCCAACCACACCGGTACACTGGTCATACCCTCCCTGTCGTCCCGTCGCAATACCACTCGCGGGCACCGTTGGGTCGCCCGACTTCTTACCTGAAGGATAACCGTTGCTCAGGTACCTAGAGCGGCTATACAGAGTCAGCAACGAGTGGAGTACAAGGATTACTCCTTGATAGCTCACACTTGATGGTGGCTCGGCAGAGCCGAGCTAGGGGGCCTGAGGCGGTGTCTGCATTGTACCGTACCTGTGCAGTTATAATATGTGTATCCGTGTTCACTCCCCTAAGTGATCACGGCCCGCTATCTAATGCTAGCTAACAATGCGCAGGGCTCACTTCTGAATATAATATATATAATAGGCAGCGTAGAATAAAGGAAGATACATCAAGGGGCAACAAAAATAGGCTATGCAATTGAATAGGATTATAACATAGCAGCAGAAGTAATGCCTAGTGCAAGAAAAGTACGGAAAGATAGGGGATATCTGGGGAAAAGAATGGCTCTGCTTGCTTGGAAGCTCGATGGTAGGGGTAGGGTCGTCGACGAAGTAGTCGTACTCAGCTGCGGTGTAGTCGGCGGCAGCAGCGGGGTCTACCGGAGATTAAGGGGGGGGGGAGGGAGAAACAGTAAATACAAAGAAAGCATATACAAACAGTTGCATGACCTGATAGATGAAATGTTAACGGTATTCTAACGAAGTGCAAGGCACGTTGCTCGGAGCGGGAATTCATCCGGGGATGAACTGCCAGCTTCGGGTGATTATCGGACAAGGTGTCCGAAGGGGGAAGGTACCATGATGGAGGTGTCGTGGACATCCGACAAACAAGTGAAATGTGTATCCGTGTTAGTTGATCCATTTTGAACAACTTTCGTGTTCAGAATAAATTCATCCGGATAGTTAATCGGTATCGGGCAATCATCGGCCAGTCGGTCCGGAGGGGGAGGGTTCGATGTTCATTGTGTTAGAGGGTTGTGGTAGAAATACAGATAGCGTATCCGTATTTGTTTTATTTTTCTGATCAATTTTGATGTATAAAGTTTTTGAATCTGAACTACGGTTTAAAAGATATTGAATTTTAAAGTTTTAATCATTTTAAAAGAATTTTTGAATTTCTTTTAATATTAAAATAGAAACATATCCACAAGTCTATCCAAAATAGTGCTGACATGTGGGCTCCACATGTCAGCCTCACATTTTAATAATTCATTTTATTAAACCTAATTATTCAGTGGGGTCCCACATGTGAGTGGAACATATTAGTTTTTTTATTGTAATTAAACTAACTACTTACAGGTGGGGCCTAGGTGTTAGTGGGACAGTGCTAAATAACTACTTTAATTTATTTTAAATGACCCGGGGCCCACCTGTCATAGACAGTGGGGGATTTAACTCCAGTTTAGTTTAACAGAGGGATTAGAGGGGGGCGGGCCCGTTGTCAGTGGCTCATTAACCACTGATGGTGAACCTGACAGGAGGGCCCCTCCTGTCAGCCTCACCGGAGCACGCCGGCGGCGGCAGAACCGCCGTAGTTTGCCCGCGCGCCACTACAGACCTTCATTCATGGCGAGGTTTGGCCCTACGGCCTCCCGAGCTCGAGCCGCGTCCAACTGTGGACGTGGCGTTGCTGGGGACGGGCTGGGACGAGTGCTACGTCGACGGGGGCGGCGGCCGAAAGGTGACAGCCGGCGAGGACGACGACTCCATGTGTTAGTTTGAGCGGGCGATAGCGGGTTGGGCTACTGGGCGTATGCAGAGCACGGTGGCACGCTTGGCGGCCAAAAGCGCGAGCTGTGACCACGGCTACGACGAAGCACGACGGCGACGGAGCTCGGCTCCAATGGCGGTTGGTGCTACGGCGAGAGGGGGGCAAAGGGAAGGGTTGGCGACGGTGAAGGGGCTCACCGTGGAGGTGTAGACGTTTAGAGTGAGCTCGGGAAGGGCTCGACGGGGCGGCAATTTGACGGTGATGTCGCGGCGGTGCAGGAGGGGAACGGCGACGTAGTCGTCGCTGCCGGGCTCCACGGCTCGATTCCTTGCGCAGGGAGACGAAGGCGACGGTGGCACACAAGTTAGACAAGGCGGCGTGGCGACGCGAGCTCACTAGTCGCGTGAGCTCACGTCCATGGCGACGGCGGCGGGGCTCGAGTTTTCCCCCGATGGCTGCGAGACGGGAAGGAGGGGAAATGGGGGCAGGTGAGATCCAGAATGTGCGGGGGGGGGGGGGGGGGGGAGGGTGGGGCTCCCTTATCGTCTCTGCGGCGGCTAGGAGACAGGGGAGCAGGTGAGGAGGGCGGGGTCAGTTTGGCAGTGGCGGCCACGGCGACGGTATGGCGCCAGTGCCGGAGGGGAAGGAAAGAGACCAGTGGGCCGGGGTGGGCCTCGCCCTGTGTGGGTTTTAGTGATTTTGTATTTTATTTTCCTTTTTGTTTTCCTTCTTTGCTTGTTGTATTTGTTTTAGTTGCTCAGACATTTTTGTAAAACATGTTACATATTTCTAAATTTGAGTTTCACTATACCACAGTGACACTAAAAGTTTGGGGGCAATATAAATTCATTTTCTATTTCTTTTATTTAATAAATGCTCAAGGTGGGATTTTTAGGCTACTTTTGGAATTTTTTGGATTAATTCATAGCTCACAAAAATACCCAAGTTGGTCCAACATGGTTCTATTGATTTGTGGCATTTTACAAAATTGGTTTCATAATATTTGGATGAACTTTCATCTACCACATTGTTTTTATTATCAATCAAAAGGAGTTTTGGACTTGATTAGATTCCAAGTGATCAAGGTGCATTAGGCATATGGTTTTGAATATCAACCATCATGGTTTGAATATGATCAGAGGCAAAGTTTGATCAAGGCATGATTAGTAACTAGGATTAGCAACAGTAATATTCAACAGTCAAAGTGATTACTGTTACAGAAATTGAGGGTGTTACAATTAGGAACTTTTCTTTTATTAGTAACAATATCTTTCATATATCTCGAGTAAGGAGGTAACTTTATAGCAGTCAAAGGAATTTGAAGAAAAAGAGGTTTCATCCATTCCAAAAATGTATTGTAGTGCTCTTCTTCTTTGGTTTTGGGAGACTTACCTAGAAAAGGCATGGGTTTCTCTACCCATGGTTCTCTTTCATTCCCGTGTCTTCTAGTGAGGAAGTCTTCTCTAGTGTATTTCTTGCGTTTATCGGGTGCTTCTTCTTCTCACACCTCGGGGGGATCATTATTTTCCTTATCCTTTTCAGGCTCAACACCGTCTTTAGTTTCAACATCGGAGGTAGATATACTATTTGGATCAGCAACAGGCTCTTCTTCAACTATTGGATCATTTGAGTTGTCAGCTTCCTTGTGTTTCTTCTTCTCCTTCTTCTTCTTCTTCTTCTTTGGAGAGCTAACAATTTCTTCTTCATGCACTTCAGAATCTTTCTCGATCCTCTTTGGATGCCCCTCTGAATAGAGAGGGTCCTGGGTGTGTGTTCCACTCCGCGTCTTTATACCATAAGCCTGTAAATTATCTGGCTTCGCATTGTTAGCGAGAAAATATTTTTGCACATCAGAATTTTTTTCAAGCTGAGTTTGAACCATATGAAAATGCGTAACAAGACATTTAACATCATTGACTGTTCTACCTAGAACATCAAGCAAACTTTTGATAGCAAGAGTATTATCATGCAACTGACTTTGAATCCTCATATTAAAGTGATTTTGCTTCCTAATGAAATTATCAAGCTCATCTAAACATTGATCAGGAGGCTTACCTTGAGGGATGTCACTTGCATTGAAATCTAAAGGATTGTGTACCTCTACCAAAGGAGGATGAGTAGTAAGCTCACACATCTTCTCAATAGGAGGTAGATTCTTCACGTCTTCGGCTTTAACACCTTTCCCTTTTATAGACTTCTTCGCTTCTTGCATTTATTCGGGGCTTAGGACAAGCATGCCCCTCTTATTTGGTGGTGGAGGTGGTTTAGGGACGGACCAATCTTCATGTTTCTTGGCAATCTTGCCCATTAGTTCTTCAGCATCATTTGGTGTTCTTTCCCTGAAAACACAAATTGCACAACAATCCAAATAGGATCTAGATTCATCGGTTAGACCAGCATAAAATATATCAAGTAATTCATTCTTAGGGACTCCATGTACTGGTCTAGCCTTGATTAAACTGCAATACCTCCCCCAAGCTTTAGGGAGGTTCTCATCCTGCAACTGTTTAAAGTTATAAATTCTTTGTAAAGTAACATGTTGCATATGAGCAAAAAAATACTTATCAACAAAATATTGAGCCAAATCTTGAGGACTCTTAATGGAACCATAGGGTAGTGCATCATACCATGCTTTGGCGTATTCCTTCAAAGATAAAGGAAGAAGCTTAGTCACATAAAGTTTCGTATCCTCTCATCGGTAGTAAACAAGCCACCTAACTCAGTGAGTTTGGTCAGGTGTGCAATAGAATCATCATTTTCTCTGCCATAAAAGGGGTCAGCTTCAACTGTAGATATAATGAAAGGTCAACAGAGAAATCATAATCAGGATCATTGATGCATATAGGAGATGTAGCAAATTCAGGATCAGGAGTAATCTTGTTCTTCATGGAGTCTTTTTGAAGCAGCTTCTTAACAACACTAGGGCCAGCACACTCTATAAGTTCCCTGCATAAATCATCATCAAGAATAATATAATCATCGTCAAGGAGTCTCTCCTTGAGTTTTTCGAAGTATGGGTAACCAAAGGCTTTGCAAGTGGGGAAGTAGGTAGCAGAAGTTTCAATCTCGGAATGTGCTGCAACCTTAGCAATTTGAGATTCAAGATAGCGACCAAGAAAACCAATTTCCTCAAAATTAGTATAAGCATCATCAAAAGTATCGGACATAGTAACAGACTCAGTAGAAGAAGCATGTGGTGGAGGTGAAGAAAACATACTTATAAAAGACGGTGAATCAAGTGTAGCGCTAGTACTCAGTACAATACCTTTTCTTGTAGTGGATGGTAAGATCGGAACCTTGGGGTCTCCTTTCTTACCCATAGTGGATAAAGTGCAGCAGGCGGAATACTTCAAGTAGACTTGTAAATAAAGCTATGCTCCCCGGCAACGACGCCAGAAAGCAGTACTTGATGACCCTCAACTCTAGGGGATCGAGATAGTCTTTGCGAGTAAGATAACCCAATTTATTGATTCAACACAAGGGGAGCCAAAGAATATATATAAGCTTTAACAGTTGAGTTGTCAATTAAACCGCACCTGAAATATACATGCTTGCAACAAAATATTAATTGAAAAGGTGATATGTTGTGATGGTGGCAACAACGAAAGTAAAAAACAGCAAAAGTGAACAACTAGTAACCAGCAGGATTAAAACACTGTAGGCTAGGGAGATGGATGGTTGGGCGCTGCTTGGATGAGAATGAACATGTAATAGATTCTAACAAGGGGCAAGGCACACGGAAAAGCAAGGATCATCTAGGCAAATTTCAAACATTAGGCATGTATCCCGTAGGTAGTTGTACGTGCTTGCAATAAGAACTTGCACAACATCTTTTGTCCTACCATCTCGCTACGAACGGGGCCAAAAGGAACTTATGGAAATGAAGGTGCTCCTATCAAAGAGCACCGGAACAAAGCATTAACACTCAATGGATACATGAAATCCTCAAATTATAGTCCATCCCCTTTGGTGTCCCAAGCTGTCACCTTTGGGATTCCGGTTCCGGACCATAATAGGTGCATACAACTCATAGATAGGATCAAGAACACAAATAAAATCATGAAAACACAAGTGGTTCAGATATGAAAACATGGCACTCGGGCCAAAATTGACAAGCATTAAGAGAAACAAGTTGTAGAAAAGATGATAAACACATGATAGGCAACATGCCCCCAACAATCTGACGAACTATTACGTGATCTAACTCATCCAATCCCTATCATCCCCTTTGCCTACAGTAGGGGATTACTCACACATGAAAGGAGAAGTAATGGAGGGATGATGGAGTGGTGATGGTGATGATGATGGAGATGATCTCCCCTCACCGGAGGCCAAAACAACCTCCAGATTATCCCTCCCGGAGAAGAACAGAGGATGGCGGCGGCTCCGTGACGGAAACTGGGAAAATGACTTCTTTTCTAGGGTTTCCTCGCGACAAGAATAAATAGGAGAATTAGTAGGGCACCACAGGGGAAGGACCCACCCAGGCGGCCTCCCAGCACGTCCGAAGGTGGGGCCGCGCCAGCAGGGCGCCTGGAGCCCTCCTGGCTGCCCTCTCGTCCCACTTCTGGCTCTAGATCCCTTCGGGTGCGTGGATTTTCATTGATTTTTCCTGGAATTTTCTGAGACACCTAAAAATCCATATTCTTGCACATAAGAAAACCATACATGCAGCTCTACTGAAAACAACGTTAGTACGGGTAGTTTAGTTCAAATCATGCAAGAATGAGGCCAAAAACATAACAAAATAGTTTGGAAAAGTAGATACATTTGAGACGTATCATACGCAAAGTTCTTTTAATGCAGTTTTCTTTTGCTTTGGGTGGGGCTAGCAACTTCATACCAGCGAGATGTTTTGGATAGATATCTCAACGTGGATGATTAGTAGTAGATGCAGATGGATTTCGGTCTACTTATCTTGGCGTACCGCCCATGCTTTTGAGCCTCTTCCTTTCTTTTGTAGCATAATTACCAAGTGTTTGCGCCCGTAATCCGGTTAATTGCCCAGCTACAATTTGTTTACCTTGCATAGCTGTTTATTGTCTTTTGGGAGAGAGACATCACTAGTGAATATCATGGGACCCCGGTCCATATTTCCACCACTGTTTACACCCTCAATTTACTTCTTGCTTTTACTTTCTAGTTGCAGTTATCACTATCGTTTATCTCTTGTGTTTGATCCTTTGTAAACAACAAGACCGGAGAGATTGACAACCTCTCTGTACTTCGTTGGGAGCAACGTTATTTGTATCTGTGTGCAGGTCCACGTCAATTGCGTCGTTGACACCTACTTGTATCTCTGCAAGTCCTATAGGTTCGATAAACCTTGGTATCTTCACCGAGGGAAATTTGCCGCTATCTACTACTCACCTTGCACTTTGGGTAACCAACGAAGGGCGAGAAGCCGTTATCGTCTCTCACGCATCAAGCGTGAGCATGTTCCTGTCGAGAAGTAGAAGGCGGCCCTGATCGAACTCTGTTGTGGCACGACATGTCTCCTTTACCAGGTGTCCTTCACAACAGAGGTGAGCCGACAGCTGAAGAGCTTCCTCCGCGAATCTAAGTACTGTTTTGTTGGATTTAGCATTGGGCGCAAAAAAGAAATGTTGAGGCGATGGGACATCGAAGTAAACAATTACTTTGACATCCAGGCGGATTTGGTTGTTCCTTGTTCACCGAAGGCTCTTGATTCACTAGAGGACGTGGAGGGACGCCTCGTTGATTCCTCCTTCTTAAAACTGAAGGATAACTTCAAAAAGGATCATCATGCTCGCTGGGCGAAGCCATTTTGCGAACAGAAAACCGTGTACTCATGCAAGGACGCATATGCATGCTACGCCATATGGAATCTTGTCGACTTCATCTTGCAGGGCCTATATGCAACATAGAATAGGAGAATGGAGAAGTCCCTCCAGAGTGAGTGGAAGGCGGAGCGTGGTACCCGATATTGTTGGTAGACCTGTTTATGTTCTGGTCCTGCGAGACATGATGGTGGCTTCCTAGCCTTTTGCCTATAATTTTGTAAGACTTACCTAAGTTCTAGACGTCCTGGGTTCATTTCGTCAAAGTTTTCCAAGTCTGTAACTAAACTTGTTTGATTTCTTTATATGAGTCCTTTAAATCAAGTGTGAGCATATAATAAGGAAATCAAGATTGATGCATGTTGGCCTAGATGTGATAGGTGATTCCAAGGATTTCAATATCATTTGTGCATGTGTTGTCCTTCAGATCAAATATGAGTCTATACTAAGGAAATCAAGTTTTGTGCATGTTGGCCTAGTTCTAATATGTGATTCCAAGGATTCCAATACCATTTGTGCATGTGTTATACTTCAAATAAAATTTGAGTCTATATTTAGGAGATTTCTAGTTGTGAGAGGAACAATATTGGTGTAAGTGGGCCCACATGTCATATGTGAGACGAAGGCCGTGTCGAAGAACAGGAAAAGACGCCACCGCACCACGTGTCGAGTCGAGAAGAGCAAAAGGCGTCGGTGGTGGAGTAAGTAATGACCCATCTATATTTATCCCAATTGCCGCCTCGTCTCCCTCTCTCTCTCTCTCTCTCTCTCTCTCGCGGAAGTCCCCACTCTAGCGTCCTTTTCTTCCCCAATCCAGACAGAAAACCCCATTCTCCCACCGCCACCACTTCCACGTACCGCTCAACCACCCCCTCGCTTCCTCCTCTCAAGATGAAGCGCGTCCGAGAAGACGACGCCATGAAGCACGCAAGTGCAAAAGCGGAGGCGGTAGCTGCTACCGGGATGGTTCTGCCGCACTCCTCTCCCATTCCAACGATGGTTGACGCTCAGCCCACTGCTACACCTCCTCTGGATGCCAACGCACTGGCCGCCAACGCCGTTTTGCAAGTGCAGGAGCAGGTGGCGGCAGATCGGGCCGTCAACGAGCAGCGCCGCAGGTACTTCGAGCAGATCGATGTGATGTACCATGAGGCCCTCTACGACCCCATCTTCAACCCTAGGCCACAGGAGTCGGTGGAGTTCGCCGAGGAGGTCATGGACGAGGCCCTGGAGGTAAATCTCAAAATCTAATCTGTTTTCTTGTCGCATTGGGGTTTTTCCGTCTAGTGAGATTCAAATGTATGTACCTGTGGGACATTTGATTGATGTTGCAATCTTCTGCTAATCAAGTCTAGGGTTCTTGCACCAGAATAGTTCTTGCTTTGATTTGGTTATGTATCTACTCTAGAGTTTACACTGTATCAGGAAATCCTCAATGTTTTGGTACAAATACATATGTTTGACGTTGCAAAATATTGAAATCCACATGTGGTGGCCTAACTGGTGGGTAGCATGCATGGGTAAGCCGTACCATGCATGTGACATCCACATACAAAATTCATGTTTTGTACCTTACCATTGATTATCAGGAGTTCATTCAATATTCGCATGTATGTTGTTGCATCTGCCATTGACTAACATAGGAAGTAGATTTCATTCTATGCATCCACGTATGTTCGCATGAATCTATTTGGTTATTCATTGATTGGTGATAAATAGGACATATACAATGAATAGTTAGAATATTAAATGTACTGATAAGTAATTTGGTTTAAATGGCTTTCTTTTGTTATGTATTTAGTGATGAAGAATGTGATGTTATGTCCCTAGTTTGAATATGAACCTATTGACCATGAATATTCTTTATCTAGCCAAGTTTGATTGTGAATTTAGTGATGATGAATGTGATGTGATGTCCCTAGTTTGATTATGAACCTACTCATGATGAATCTTCTTTATTTATCGAAGTTTTATTATGAATTGAGCATGATGAATGTGATGTTATGTCCCTAGTTAGATTATGAACCTACTAATGATGAAACTGCTTTATTTAGCCAAGTTTGATTATGAATTGAGTGTTGCTAAATCAGCTATAATTGGCCTAGTTATACAAGAGTATGGTGTAGAAATAAAGATACAAATTCTACAATTATTAATATTGGACCCCTCCTTTCCATCAGTGCAAAATTTGCATGTTTTAATTTATACTTTGTGCTTACTAATTAAAAGGATGGTTCAGACGAGGTCGACTCGGACCAGGAGAGTAGGGACGCTAAGTGTCACCACATCCTCCGTAGGCTGCTGTCTAGGGAGATCTCCTATCGCTCCCACGGGCGATACGGTGAGATAAAATGCCCATTCTGTGGGAGGGGGGGGTAGGAGAGGACTTAAACAAAATTCTCCACCATGCCAAGAACATGAGCATGTCGTCAGCTCAGCCCCCCAAGTACAAGGCCAAGCACGCAACCTACGATGTCTTCCTCCACAAGTACGCCAGGCATGTTCCCTTCATCGTCGCGTGACCTCTTCCTCCTGCTCCTCCCACTTTGAAGAAGGGGAAGAAGTAATGCGCTCCTTGGGTTCTGCTGTTGCTCCTTTCTCCACCCCCCTATCTTAAAATGTCTTTTGGTTTATTGTTGGTTAAGACTGAGAAAAACATGAAAACTGTTGTATGTACCGCTCATGTCTTTCACTCTGTTTCATTCTGTCGCCTCTGCACGTCGCTTCTCCGTTCAGCAGGGGTGTCTCGCTTCTCTGTTCAACAGGGCTCCTCGACTGGCCGTATCGCCCAGACGCGTTCACCTCGCTGTGCCTCCCTGTAGCGTCGCCTGAGACGTAGTAGTATAGGAGGGACCTAAGCCGACCTTCCCAATTCCTTTTATAAGAAATCCCAATTCCAAGTTCCCTCCATGAAAAATAAGAGATCCCGCCATGGAAAAAAAGAGATCCTGCCAAGAGAAAAAGAGATCTCACACAACGACCGTGCCAAAAAAAATTACCACTTTTTTTACAAGGTGAATAAATGACGCTCGAAACATTTCATGTGACAGTAAAAAAAATTGTAGAAAATACACGTCCGTAGTGACAGTCAAATGTTTAATTTAAAATTTGGTTAGGACGTCACTGAAATTCCCTCGAAGATCTGGATTGGGCGTAATTTACATGTGATGGTACCCGTCAAAGAAAATCAAACTTCGATGACGTTTTCCCCTCTGTCACTCAGGTTTTTGTCAAACATATCCCCGATTTTGTAGTTAATTAGCATTCCGGTGTGTTTATTATTCTTTCAATTGCCTAGTTGTAATTTGTTCAACCAACATAGTTGTTTTATCGTCTTTTGGGAGAGAGATATCACTATTGAACATCATGGGACCCCGGTCAATATTTTCATCATTGTTTACACCTCAATCATTTACTGCATTTATTTCCTTTCCGTTGCAATCACCACCACTATTTCCCTCTTGTGTTTTGATCCTTTGTAAACAACAAGACCGGAGAGATTGACAACCTCTCTGACTCATTGGGAGCAATGTTATTTGCTTTAGTGTGCAGGTCCACGTCTTTTGTCAGTGCCAGAGCAGCAGACACCTTCTTGTTGATCCTCGGAGTCCTCCTGGATTCGATAAACCTTACAGTCCTTGTGTAAGGGAAATTTGATGCTACTACTCCAAACCTTCCACCTTGGGTAACCAACGAGGAGCACTACTTCAGTGCCATCAAGCTAATTTCTGGCGCCGTTGCCGGGGACTCCAGTCTACAAGATAGGGGAGTTGCACACTATATTTTACCTTTGATTTTTATTCTTGTGAGATTACTTTCTAGTTTTTGCTTGTGTGTCTTTATGAAAAAACAAAAAAATAGTTATTACCTTTTGTCTTTGTGTTTATTTTCCTAGTGATGCTATCCTCACCATGGGTGCGGAACCACCCAAATATGGTAGGATGGACACTTTTCACTTGGATCGTCTCCGATCTATTTGTGCTCGCGCTAAAAACCCAACCAACTTGGTTGAGAGAAAATAATTGGATGAGCATGCTCATTATACGCGACACCTCTTATCTCAGAAAGAGAAACACTTATGGGATCTAATACAACTTTCTTATTGCTATGCTGAGTCCTTGTGCGACATTTATGATTTCACTTGTTGTCCTAAAATAGATCGTAAACACCTTCCTTTCCAATGTGAGTTTAATGAAAATAAGATCCTATGTTCTTATTCTAAATGTGTTTATGATTACTTTGATGTTGAAAAGATTGAAGAGTTTGATACTTTTAAGGGTTCTCATGAGATTGCTTATTTGATTGAAAAGTATTACGATACTATTTAAAAGTCTGAAAATTTTGCTGTCCTGGCTTATTTCTTTGAGAATTATATTTGCAATGATTATATTGAGGATTTAAAAAAACCGGTCGCTTCCCAAGAAGAGGCTAATGACTGCTATGATGAGGAATCCTAAGATTCCAATGACTCACTTGATACATCCCTTGCTGAAGATTTTGATACTTGTGGTGTTTTTGGCCAAGATGCCACTTTGGATGATTCTTACAGAGATGAACTTGCTATAGTTCCTTATGTTAAGCATGAAATTGTTGCTATTGCGACCACACATGATTGTCCTATTATCCTTTTGAACTCTCCAACTCATATTCCGGAAAATAATCTTATTAAGGCTCATAGTGATTGGTTGCATTTATCTTATGTTTCTAAAGACCGTGTTCAAAACTATACACGTGTTCTTGTAGGTCATGAACAACATGCTTTATGTGATAGTTATATTCTTGATGTCGTTCATGATACTACTGAAAATTATTTTGAGAGAGGGAAGTTTGGTTGTAGAAACTTCCATGTTACTAAAACTCCTATCTTTATGTTGAAAGTTTTGCAGTTGTTCTTGCTTGAACTTCCTATGCTTGTTACTTTGTGCTTTCATGATTTATTTGTTTACAAGTTTCCCATGCATAGGAAGTGGGTTTCGCTTAAATGTGTTTTGCACTTGCTACTTGATGCTCTCTTTTGCTTCAATTCTTATTCTCTTATGAGCATCTTTTATAATCTTCATGCCTAGCTCGAAGGCATAAAAGAAAGAGATTATTGGGAGGCTACCCAATATGTTTTACTTTCAGTTTTAGTGGTCTTTATGTTTTTACTACTGTAGCAACATCATTATATCATTATTTTCAAGCTTTGTGCCAAGTTTTAGCCTCTAGTTGCAAGAAAAATCAAAAGTTGTGACCTGTTGTCCAGAAAATAGATTCCGTCTGCTTGATGGAAAAATTCGCCTAAAATCACCATATTATCTTTTTGATCTGATTTTTTTGAAGGTATGCTCTATACAATTGGATTTGGGCGGTCTATGCTGAGTTTTTTTTATTTAAGTTGCAGAAGTGCCCCAAAAAAATTAGTTACTACCCGCTGGTCTGTTTTTCACAATTTTTGCCACGTTTTGCTTCTTCACCATTTTGAAAATCTTAAGCTTGCTTTTTCTTTGCAAAAACTTTTTGGAAATCATGAAAATCAGTAGCTATTCATGAAAATATTTATTTCCAGTAGAGGAAAATTATTTTATTTATGGGTACTAACCACTCTAATCGGCTTATGATGAGTTTCGTATGAAGGAAGTTTTCAAGTGTGTGAAGGAAGATGATGAAAGAAGATCCGTGAGTGTCAAAAGCTCAAGCTTGTGGATACCAGCATGCACCCCCAAGAAATATCCAAGGAGACTCAAGCGCCTAAGCTTGGGGATGCCCCCGTGCATCCCCTTCTCCATGAACAATCATCAGTTCGTCCTTCTCCACGCTATATGTTTATCACTTCATATGTTATGTGACATGCTTGGAACATCTCGCTCTTTAATTTTTAGTTTTTTTTCTTTTGCTTGTTGTTCATAGAAAGTTGGACCCTAGTCTACATTGCTTTGGAGAAAAACAGGCTCCACTCCACCCTAGAACACAACATAGGTTTCATGCTTATCTTTGATTGTGTGTTCTTTATCTTTCATAGGTGTTGTCATGCTTAGCTCTTAGTTTTCATGCTTATATTCTTAAGAGCTTTTATTTAGGTTGTTGCTTTTGGAACTCTCTTGAGTTATCATGCTTATGTTTTTTACAGAGTTGGTCTGTTGCACTTAGTTGTGTGTCTTGACTTGAGTAGGTAATTGAGGTTGCTATTATAAGTATAGTAGTAACTTGCAATAGTTCTGAGATATTGATTTGAGTGATGTTTGGACTTTTGGTGCCAAGAGCTTGATCCTATTAGTGTTAGGTGTCTTATTTTTGGAAATCCATGTTTATTTTCTAAAACTACAAAAATTAGTTGAGAACACTAGCTACTAGATGGATCGCTAACCTCTGGAGGGGTTGGAATATATAGTGTACCCTCACGTACCATGGGTCCAAGATGCGCAAGGATAACCAAAGCCCCATACACTCCTCCTCGGGGTACTTGTCTCTTTGTGAACCTCCTAATTAGATAGAGAGTTACTGATAATAAGTGCATGAGTTCCTTTGACTAATGCGAGTATTCGATTGTTAGAAAGGATCCCAAAGAGGACAAATGAAAGATAAATAGAAAGAGCCAATCAGGCCACAAAATTAAAAAAAATAGATAAAATAAATAAAAAGAGAGAAGGGGGCAACACTACTATTCCTTTTGAAAGATCCACACTCGTGCTCCAAAGTAATATTCGTAATCCATAGAGATTTTCGTATCATTCATGCATAACTATGTGGGAAACCTTACACTATTGAACTTGGCTTTCATATTGATGTGCGAGATGATGATAATGCTTTATCGCCCTTCGTTGGTTACCCCAAGTGGAAGGTTAGATGTAGGATAGCAGAAAATTTCCCCTATGTAGTGGATAGGGTTTGTCTCCCGTAGGACTCCGGCAATAATAAGTAGGTGGTTCGGCAGTGATGCGCCGTCTGAAAATAATCACTTGCTTCTCCTGGAACTGCACACAGAAACCAATAACTTTGCTCCCAACGAAGTTCAGAGAGGTTTTCAATCTCTCCGGTCTTGTTGTTTACAAAGTATTAAACGCAAGGGATAATGATAATAGTGATAGAAACTAGAAAGTAAAAGCAGGAAAATAAATGAGGACCGGGGTCCCGTGATGTTCACTAGTGATGTCGCTCTCCCAAAAGACGATAAAACTCCTATGCAGGGTAAACAAATTACAGCTGGGCAATTGACAGGATTAAAAATGCACCGCAATGCTAACTATGCTACAAAGAAAGGAAGAGGCTCAAAAGCATGGGCGGTACGCCAAAATAAGTAGACCGAAATCCAACTGCATCTACTACTAATCATCCACCTTGAGATATCTATCCAGAACATCTCGCTGGTATTAAGTTGCGAGCCCCACCCGAAGTGTAAACCCAAAGCAACAGACAACTGCATTAAAAAGCACTTTGCGTAAAGTAAACAATCCTTGCAACCGGGGTTACAAACACCGTTGTTTTCCCCCTTGTGGCAACATCACATCCCCTAGACTAATGTTTCTGTCACTCAAGCGTGTCATCGGGGGGCATGAACCCACAATCGAGCATAACGTACCCTCTTGGAGTCACTATCTACTACTTGGCCAAAGCTATAAAAAGCAACGGAGAACATGCAAGAATTAATTAGGAACAAAAATATAAAATATAAGAACCAAATATATTACTCAATCACAATCTGAACATAGTCTCATAATCCATCAGATCCGGGTAAACTAAGCTTAGCAACAGCAGAAAAATTACATATGTGCCTCGATCATGTAGGGCAGCTCACGAGGTCTAAACCATGAAGAACTAAGAGGGGAGGAGAACATCACATAGATACTGATGCTCGATTGAACATCACAAAGCAATAAACATCAAGAATTACTTAGGAACAAAAATATAAAAGATAAGAACCAAATATATTACTCAATCACAATCTGATCATAGTCTCATAATCCATCAGATCCCAGCGAACTCAGCATAGCAACAGCAGAAAAATTACATATGTGCCTCGATCATGTAGGGCAGCTCACGAGGTCTAAACCATGAAGAACAAAGAGGGGAGGAGAACATCACATAGCTACTGATCACGGATCCATGGTCCAAGGGAGACTACTCACGACACATCCAGGAAGCGTCCATGGTGGAGGGGAAGCTCCCCAAGGTCAATCCTCCCTCCGTCAGCGTGCCGGGAAGAGATCTGCTGGCGCTCCCGATCTTGGAAGCGTAGAGGCGGAGGAACAGAGGCGTGATCACGAAAAAGGGTTCTTTCTTCGGGGGTTTCGTCACACGGGGAATAAATAGGCGAAGGGGAGTAGCCAGGGGGCCACCAGTGGTCCAGGCTCCCCTCGGCGCGGCTAGACCCTAGGCCTCGCCAGGTGGCCGCGTGGGTCCCTGGTGGTGGCCCTCTGGCCCTACTTTGGTGATTGCGGAAGGATCCATCTCGCTAAATTTTTATCCGATTTTTCCGAATTTTTGGACCATTTTTGATATGGGGGCAACCTGGAATAGAAAAATAGCAGAAAACAGGAACTGGCACTGTGGTGCATTGAGTTAATAAGTTAGTCCAAATATGATCAAAAGTGTATGAAAGTGTATCTAGATATAAAAAATAACACACAAAACATCCATGGAGCAAGCAGAAATTATAGATACGTTTGGGACGTATCAACATCTCCAAGCTTAATTCCTTCTCGTCCTCGAGTAGGTAAATGATAACAAGCATAATTTCCGTGGTGACATGCTAGAAACCATATAAAACTTTGAAAAGTAAAGCAATCAAGGTATGTGATTCAATTCAAGTCATAACATGCAAGAGTCTATATTAGCATTGAAACAAGCAAAAAAAGAACATTTGGTGCAAGAGCTCTCGTTGTCCGTGACTCGAATGTCTCCAAATGGTGTTTGCGTGCAAGAAGGGGGATATGGGAATACGAGAGAAAAAATGATTTTTTTGAGAACTCAATCTACTAAAGTTTCACACTTTGTCTTCTTTGGAATCTTATCTTGACTCGTCCACAGACCACTAGCCAGGTACAAGTCAATTTGATCCACTCCTTTTCGATATTTTGAGCACTTATGCAATGGATGAGCGTAAGCACGAGAGTTGACACTTAGGATGGCAAAGAGAGAAATATGGTGTAGGAGGAAGAAAAAAAGGTGAGAAAGGCTCACATAAATGAGGACAATCATAGGCGAGTCCAAATGATAGATATGATGTGAGGAGTAGGGATTTCCATGCAATGGATGCACATATGAGCTAAGGAAAACTCTCCAATGGAACTAGTGGGGGTGCATCCAACTTGCTCACTCATGAAGACCTAGAGCTCGTTTGAGGAGCCTCATCCTTGAATATGCAAGCCAAGTTCTATAGTGTGAAGGCCCCCACATAGCTATATGCATGAATGATCATCTCTATGGAGTACAGGGATAAGAGGGATTACTAGTGTGGATCTTTCAGAAGGAATAGTAGTGTTTCCCCTTTCTCTCTTTTTATTTTCCTTTTCTCTTTTTTCTATTTTTTTGTATTTTTTTGGTGGCCTCAATGGCTCTTTCTATTTAACTCTCATTTGTCCTCTTTGGGTTCTTTTATTTTGTCCACTTTGGGATCTTTTCCTCACTTAAGGGAAACACTCTATTTTACAAGAATGTATAGAAGATCTTCACACTTTACAAGGTACTCAAACATAAAGAAGATGCATGTATCATGATGTATGTAATGTATGCCTCTGCCAGTGTAGCAGGAACATGTATGACATGAAGGTCAAGTCATGAAGAGGTGGATGTTGCATGGCAATATATCTCGGAAAGGCTATGGAAATGCCTTGATAGGTAGGTATGGTGGCTGTTTTGAGTAAAGATATAAGGAGGTTTATGATAACAGAGCGTATCATGCCAAGGGTTTGGATGCAATGGCGAGGTGGACGCCAACTCTCGGAGTGAGAAGAGGGCAATGCACGGTACTGAAGAGGCTAGAAAATATGAGGAGGTGGAAGTGTCAACTTTCAATACTTACATTAGTCCAAAGAACTCATGCACTTATTATCGGTAACTCTCAATCTAATGAGGAGGTTCACAAAGAGACAAGTACCCCGAGGAGGAGTGTATGGGGGTTTGGTTATCCTTGCGCATCCACGACTCATGGTACGTGAGTGTACTCTAATATCCGACCCCTCAGAAGATTAGTGGTCTATCTAGTAGCTAGAGTTCTCAACTAGTTTTTGTAGGTTTTTGAATATAAACACAGATTGCCCAAAATACGGCACCTATCACTAATAGGATAGAGCTCTTGACACCAAAAGTTCAAACATTACTAACAACAATACCTCAAAACTATTGCAAGTTACTACTACAATCGAATAGCAACCTCGATTACCTACTTTCAAGACAAGACACGACTCAGTGCAACAACCAAATCTCTTAACAAGATAAACATGAAAACTAAAGAGAGTTCCAGCAAAAAACTAAACAAAAGCCAAGGCTCTTGCTAAAGACAAACTAAAACTAAAACTAAACATGGCAGTAGCTATGAAAGATAAAGAACACACAACAGAAGAAAGATAGGCATGAAAAATCCTATGATGTGTTCTAGATTAGGGTGGAGCGTGTTTCTCTCCCACACAAAGTAAGCTGGGGTCTAACTTGTTATGAACAACAAAAAAAGCTAATGAAAACTAAAAAGTAAACCTAAGAGCGAGACGCTCCAAGCAAAGCACATAATGCATGAAGTGATAAAATACAGTGAGATGAGGGACGAACTGATGATTGTTGATGGAGAAGGGGATGCACGGTGCATCCCCAAGCTTAGACGCTTGATTCTTCTTTTGTATTTGTTGGGGATGCATGGGGGCATCCCCAAGCTTGATCGTTTGACACTCCCGAATCTTCTTTCATCATCTTCCCTCGCACACTTGAAAACTACCTTCATACATAACTCATCATAAGGTGATTAGAGAGGTTAGTACCCTTAATAAAATAATTTTTACCCATTGGAAATAAAGATATTCTTGAATAGGTTTCCAAAAAGTTTTTGCAAAGAAAAATCAAGCTTAAGGTTTGCAAAAAAAAGGAAAGGCAAAACGTGGCAGAATCTGTGAAAAACAGTACAACAGGTAGTAGAGATTTTTTTCGGGGCACTTCTGCAACTCAAATAAAAAAATCAGAACATAAGAAAGTTTCACAATTTTATAGATCACACTGTGTAAAAAATTCTGCCCTAAAATATGAACTGGTAATTTGTTTTGATTTTTTCCGTCAAGAAGACAGAATCTGTTTTCTGGACAGCATGTCACAACTTTTGCTTCCCTTATCATAACAGGCTATAGTTTGGCACAAAGCTTGAATATAAAGATACAATGATGTTTCTACAGTAGTAACAATCATCAAGACCATTAAAAACAGAAGTAAAAACATCTTGGGTTGCCTCCCAACAAGCGCTTTCTTTTACGACTTTAAGCTAGGCATATAGCAAAAAGAAGAATCAAAGGTCTCCGAGATCATCGGAGTCATAAAAACCTTCGAATTGATTTTCAATAAGCTCATTCTTCTTCTTCCTAGGAAAGAGGTACTTACCTTTCTCCTTATCGTGTAAGCATACGTGCCCGTTTCCAATATCAATGAATCCTTTGATAGCTCGGAGGAAGTCCCTTCCAAGTACGATGTTGCTTTGGTTTGGCTCCATGATGAAGAAATCCATCGGTGCAACCCTATGGAGGAATGCAACTTGGAATTCTTTAACCTTTACTTTAACCTCTGAAATATCTCCATTAGCATGTTCATGATAAGATTATAATTTATACATGTCTAGTTTCAAAGAATCATAAACTATTTTTGGCATAGTAGAAACCATGGATCCAATATCATAAAAAGCAAGGAAGTCTTGGTTAGACATGCTAATCCTAACAAAAGGCTCCCTATCGTCATCTGTCTCCAACATTTCTTTCTTGTTGGACTTAAGTTCCTCTACTTTTCTTAAGTCTAGAGCATCCATCCTATTTTCAATAGTTGCAAGTCTATCTACAACAGTATCAATACTACGATCATAAACAAAATAACTAGATAGACTATGCAAAATATCAAGAGCTCTAGCTTCATCACACTCTAAAGAGTCTCCTTCAGCTATAATATCAAGAGAGTGTTAACACCACTTAAAAAGACCATGGTAAAAATTCTAAGCACAATTTTTATAGGTATCCAAGGCATAATTCTTTTATGTGCTTCAGAAAAAATGTCCCGTGTCTTCTTCATATTTTCTCCATCCTTTTGACGGAAATCTAGAACTTCCGATTCCCTCAAAGCACCAAGTCCTAACATGTTCATCTAAACGAGGAGGACTACTAAAAGCAAGATAAATAATATTTTTTTGTAATTTTTGATATAAGACATGAAGATAAAAACTGAAAGGTAAACTAACAAGACTAAAAAGCAAAGGTAAAAGATAGTGTGCAACTCCCCTATCTTATCACTCAGAGTCCCCGACAACGGCGCCAGAAATTTGCTTGATGTGCGAGATGATGATAATGGTTTCTCTACCTTCGTTGGTTACCCCAAGTGGAAGGTGAGATGTAGGATAGCAGCAAATTCCCCCTATGTAGAGGATAGGGTTTGTCTCCCGTAGGAATCCGACAATGATAAGTAGGTGGTTCGGCAAGTGATACGGTGTCTGAACAGAATCACTTGCTTCTCTTGGACCTGCACACAAAAACAAATAACTTTTCTCCCAACGAAGTTCAGAGAGGTTGTCTATCTTTCCAGTCTTGTTGTTTACAAAGGATTAAACGCAAGGGATAATGATAATAGTGTTAGGAAGTAGAAAGTAAAAGCAGGAAAATAAATGAGCATGCAAACAGTGATGATAATATGGACCGGGGTCCCGTGATGTTCACTAGTGATGTCTCTCTCCCAAAAGACGATAAAACTCCTATGCAAGGTAAACAAATTACAGCTGGGCAATTGAAAGGATTAAAAACACACCGCAACGCGAACTATGCTAAAAACAAAGGAAGAGGCTCAAGAGCATGGGCGGTACGCCAAAATAAGTAGACAGAAATCCAACTGCATCTACTACTAATCATCCACCTTGAGATATCTATCCAGAACATCTCGCTGGTATTAAGTTGCGAGCCCCACCCGAAGTGTAAACCCAAAGCAATAGACAACTGCATTAAAAAGCACTTTGCGTAAAGTAAACAATCCTTGCAACCGGGGTTACAAGCACCATTGTTTTCCCCCTTGAGGCAACATCACATCCCCTAGACTAATGTTTCTGTCACTCAAGCGTGTCATCGGGGGGCATGAACCCACAATCGAGCATAACATTCCCTCTTGGAGTCACTACCTACTACTTGGCCAAAGCAATAAACAACAACGGAGAACATGCAAGAATTACTTAGGAACGAAAATATAAAATATAAGAACCAAATATATCACTCAATCACAATCTGAACATAGTCTCATAATCCATCAGATCCGTGTAAACTAAGCATAGCAACAGCAGAAAAATTACATATGTGCCTCGATCATGTAGGGCAGCTCACGAGGTCTAAACCATGAAGAACTAAGAGGGGAGGAGAACATCACATAGATACTGATCACGAACACATGGTCCAAGGAAGAATACTCATGACACATCCGGCAAGCGTCCATGATGGAGGGGAAGCTCCCGGAGGTCAATCCTCCCTCCGGTAGGGTGCCGGGAAGAGGTCAGCTGGTGCTCCCGATCTTGGAAGCGTGGCGGCGGCGCAACAGAGGCGAGATCGCAAAAAAGGGTTCTGTCTTCGGGTATTTCGCGAAACGGAGAATAAATAGGAGAAGGGGGGAAGCCAGGGGGTCACCAGGGGTTCGAGCGCCCCCCGGCGCGGCCAAACTCTAGGCCGCGCCAGGTGGCCGCCTGGGTCTCTGGTGGTGGCCCTCTGGCCCCAAATCGGTGATTCAGGACGGTTCCGTCTCGCTGATTTTTTATCCAGTTTTCCCCGAATTTTTGGAGCATTTTTAATATGGGGGAAACCTTGAATAGAAAAATGGCACAAAACAGGAACTGGCACTGTGGTGCACTGAGTTATTAAGTTAGTCCAAATATGATCAAAAGTGTATGGAAGTGTATCTAGATCATAGCAATATCACAAAAACATGCATGGAGCAAGCATAAATTATAGATACGTTTGGGCCGTATCACATATTCCAAGGATGAGCCTCCTCAAATGAGCTCTAGGTCTTCGTGAGCGAGCAAGTTGGATGCACCCCCACTAGCTCCATTGGAGAGCTTCTCATAGCTCACATGTGCATCCGTTGCATGGAAATCCCTACTCCTCACATCGTATCTATCATTTGGCTTTCTCTCGCCTAGGATTGTCCTCATTGATGTGAGCCTTTTACACCTTTTTTTGTCTTCCTTCAACATAATTATTCTCTTTTCCATCCTATGTGCCAACATATATTGCTTGCGCTCATTCATTGCATGAGTGCTCAAAGTTGAAAGGGAGAGGATCAGTTTGACTTGTGCCAGACCAGTGGTCTGGGGACGAGTCAAAATACGATTCCGAAGGATATTAAATGTGAAGTTTTAGTAGACTGAGTTCTCAATTAAACTATATAGTATTTTTATGCTCTAAACCATCTCCCACTTCTTGCATGCAAACACCATTGGAGACATTCAAGTCACAGACAGCGAGAGCTCTTGCACCTTTATGTTCTTACTTTGCTAGTTTCAATACTAGATATAGACTCTTGCTTGTTATTGTCTTGACTTGAATTTCATATCTTACTTTCTTTACTTTAAAGCTCTAATATGTGTTGGTAGCATGTCACCACAAAAATTATACGTGTTATCATTTACTTGCTCGAGGATGAGGAGGAATTAAGCTTGGGGATGTTGATACGTCTCAAACGTATCTATAATTTCTTCTTGTTGCATGCTTATATGGGTGATATTGCTATGTGTTTTGCTACACTTTCATACCTTTTTACACATAGTTGTACTAACCTACTAACTAAATGCCCCAGTGCCAGTTTATGTCTGATGTTGTACGTGCATTGCAGGAAAAATACCAATATTTAAAGTGCTCGGAAAATTCCAGGAAAAATATATAAAAAATCAGCAGGTCAGAAGCTTCCAGACGCCTGAAGGAGAGCTAGAGGGGGGCAACCCTCCTCCAGGGTGGCCAGGTGGTGCGGCCCCACCCTAGGCCGCACCGAGGGGTGGGGCCTCCCCTCGAGCCCCCCTTTGGTCTATATTTAGCCCCCGTTCCGTAAACCCTTGGGAGGCACTCTGTATCGCAAATTTCACCACTGTTCCGCTGCTTCCGCTTTCCCGAGATGAGCTTCTCCAGCACCATGAGCGCTTCCCGTATCGCGAAGACCTTGTCCTGACACCCTTTCGGAGGGATGATCGATCTCTGGGAGCTTCTCCACCACCATGAGCGCTTACCGGATGTGTCATGCATACTCCCCCTTGGACTGTCGGTCCATGACCAGTAGATGTGTGATGTATTATCTCCAATCTTGTGCTTCAATTCTTGTGACCTTCCCTTCATGATCAAAGCATCTATGTAATAGTTTTTGTGTTGCTATGCTGTGTTTACTGGGATCCAATGGATTATGAGATTATGTTCAGATTGTGATGAGTTATATATTTGGTTCTCCTTTTATATATTAGTTCTTAAGTAATTCTTGCATGTTCTCCGTTGCTTTTTATTGCTTTGGCCAAGTAGTAGATTGGAACTCCAAGAGGGAGCGTTATGCATGATTTTGGCTTCATGCACCCCCCGATGTCTAGCTTGAGTGACAGAACCATGAGACTAGGGGATGTGTTGTTTCAACCAGGGAGAAAACAACGATGCTTGTAACTGCGGTTGCAAGGATTGTTTACCTTGCGCATAGTTTTTTAATGCAGTTGTCTGTTACTTTTAGTCTACACTTTGGGTGGGGCTCGCAACTTAATACCAGCGAGATATTATGGATAGATATCTCAAGGTGGATGATTAGTAAGTAGATGCTGATGAATAAAAGGTCTACTTGTCTTGGCGTACTACCCATACGATTGAGCCTCTAACTTTCTTGTAGCATAATTAGCATTGCAGTGCATTTATAATTCTGTCAATTTCCTAGCGTTAATTTTTCCACCCACAATAGTAGTTTTATCGTCTTTTGGGAGAGAGACATCACTAGTGAACATCATGGGACCCCGGTCCATATTTCCATCATTGTTTACACATCAATCATTTACTGCTTATATTTCCTTTCTGTTGTAATAACCACCACTATTCCCCGCTTGTGTTTTGATCCTTTGCAAACAACAAGACCGGAGAGATTGACAACCTCTCTGACTCATTGGGAGAAAATTTATTTGCTTTAGTGTGTAGGTCCACGTCTTCTGTCAGCGCCAGAGCAGCGGACACCTTGTTGATCCTCGGAGTCCTCCTGGATTCGATAAACCTTACAGTCCTCGTAGGGAAATTTGATGCTACTACATCCAAACCTTCCACTTGGGGTAACCAACGAGGATCACTACTTTAGTGCCATCACCATGGTCCAAGGGGGACTACTCAAGACACATCTCGGAGGCGATCATGGTGATGGAGAGGCCTCCGGAGGTCAATCCTCCCTCCGACAGGGTGCCGAGACAGCTTCTCCTGGCGATCCCAAGATCGGAATCGCGCGGCAGTGGAACAGTGGACGAAACTGCGTAACGGGGTTGCTCACGAGGGTTTTCGGAGCGAGGACTAAATATAGGCCAAAGGGAAGCCTGAGGGGTGGTGACCAGTCCCAAACGTATCTATAATTTCTGCTTGTTCCATGCTTATATGGGTGGTATTGCTATGTATTTTGCTACACTTTCATACCTTTTGACACATATTTGGACTAACCTAATAGCACATTGCACCCAGTGCCAGTTTCTGTCTGCTGATGTCTGTCAATTGCAGGTTTATACCCATATTTACAGTACCAGAAATATTCGAAGAAAAATATATAAAAAATCAGAATTCCAGAAAACTCCAAACGTCCGAAGGCGGGCCGGATGGGGGTCCACCCCCCCCCCCTCCAAGCGGCCAGGTGGCGCAGCCCCACCCTAGGTCGCGCCAGGAGGCCGCCTGGAGGGAGGGAACCTCCCTTGGTTCCCCCTTTCGGCCTATATTTACCCCTCGACATGAAAACCCTCGAGGCAAACTCTGTATCGCGAAATTCATCACTGTTCCAACGCCGCCGTGATTCCGAGATCAGGATCGCCAGAAGACCTTGTCCCGGCACCCTTCCGGAGGGAGGATCGATCTCCGGGAGCTTCTCCACCACCATGAGCTCCTCTTGGATGTGACGTGAGTAGTCCCCCTTGGATCATGGTTCCATGACCAGTAGCTATGTGATGTCTTCTCTCCAATCTTGTGCTTAAATTCTTAGCCATAGATGATCAATGCATCTATGTAACCTTTCTGTTGTTTCTATGCTGATTTTTCTTGGATCCGATGGATTATGAGATTATGTTAAGGTTGTGATGAGATACATATTTGGTTCTCCTTTTATATATTTGTTCTTGAGTAATTCTTGCATGCTCTCTGTTGGTTTTTATTGCTTTGGCCAAGTAGTAGATTGGAACTCCAAGATGGAGCGTTATGCATGATTGTGGGTTCATGCCCCCCCCGATGTCTAGCTTGAGTGACAGAAACATGATACTAGGGGATGTGTTGTTGCCACCAGGGAGAAAACAACGATGCTGGTAACTACGGTTGCAAGGATTGTTTACCTTACGCATAGGTTATAAATGCACTTGTCTGTTGCTTTGAGTTTACACTTTCGGTGGTGTTCGCAAATTAATACCAGCGAGATGTTCTAGATAGATATCTCAAGGTGGATGATTAGTGAGTAGATTCTGATGAATAAACGGTCTACTTGTCTTGGCATACTTCCCACAGGATTGAGCCTCTAACTTTCTTGTCGCGTAATTAGCATGGTGATACAACCAAAACGTATCTCCAATTGTTCCTTGTTCCATGCACTTTTATGTAACATTGCTACATGTTTTGCTACACTTGTATATCATTTCACACATATTTGAACTAACCTACTAACTCGGTGCACCCAGTGTTAGTTCCTATCTGCTGACGACTTTAGTTGAAGTGATTTTTCGCCAATTTAAAATGCTAGAAAAATTCCAGAAAAATCAGAATAAAAATCGGCGTCAAGGAAGCTTCCGGAACCACCGAAGGATAGCCGGAGGGGGGACACCCCCCTCCCAGGCGGCCAGGTGGCACGGCCACACCCCTGTCCTCTCCACCAGGGCGCCTGGGAGGTGGGCCCCACCTCTGGTGCCCCCCTTCGGCCTATTTTTACCCCTCTTCACAGAAACACTCGAGGAGAACCCCGCATTGCGAAATACATCTCTATTCCGCCGCCGCCGCGCTCCAAAGATCGAGAGCACCAGAGGACCTCTTCTCGGCACCCTGCCGGAGGAAGGATTGACCTTCGGAAGCTTCTCCGCCACCATGGACGCTTCACGGATGTGCCGTGAGTAGTCCCCCTTGGACCATGGGTTCGTGGTCAGTAACTATGTGATGTCTTCTCTCCAATCTTGTTCTTCAATGTTTAGTCCTTGTGAGCTGCCCTACATGATCAAGGAACCTATGTAATTTTCCTGCTGTTGCTATATTGTGTTTGCTGGGATCCGATGGATTATGAGATTATGTTTAAATCGTGATGAGTTATATATTTGTTTTACCTTTTATATTTTGTTCTTGAGTAATTCTTGCATGTTCTCCGTTGCTTTGTATTGATTTAGCCAAGTAGTAGATAGTAACTCCAAGAGGGAGCGTTTACCTTACGCATAGCTTGAGTGATAGAAACATGAGACTAGGGGATGTGATGTTGCCACCAGGGAGAAAACAATGGTGCTTGTAACCGCGGTTTCAAGGATTGTTTACCTTACGCATAGATTTTCAATGAAATTGTATGTTGCTTTGAGTTTACACTGTGGGTAGGGCTCGCAACTGATACGTCTCAAACGTATCTACTTTTCCAAACACTTTTGCTATTGTTTTGGCTTCATTCTTGCATGATTTGAACGAAATTAACCCGGGCTGACGTTGTTTTCAGCAGAGCTACCTGTGTTGTTTTCTTTTGTGCAGGTTTCTGGATATTTAGGTACGCTGGAAAAATCCCACAAAAATATATAAAAAATATCAGCGTTCCGGAAGCTTCCGCGAGTCCAAAGGGGGCCCACAGGGCAGCCAGGGGGCAGCCAGGAGGGTGCCTGGCGCGGCCGAGCCCCTGGCCGCGCCACCTGCCCTCCTGGCTGGGTCCCACACCCCCTGGTGCCCTACTTTGGCCCTATTTATTCTCCCGACGCAAAAAACCCAGAACATAAGTCGCTTTTACAATCTACGTCGCGGAGCCGCCGCAACCCTCTGTTCTTCTCCGGGAGAGCTAATCTGGAGGCTGCTTTGGCCTCCGGTGAGGGGAATCATCGCCGTCGTCGTCATCATCGCCTCTCCATCACCCCTCCATGATTTCCTCTCTCATGTGTGAGTAAGTCCCTGCTGTAGGCAAAGGGGATGGTAGGGATTGGATGAGTTAGATCATGTAATAGTTCAATCAGATTGTTGGGAGCATGTTGCCTATCATCTACTTGGTGTTTATCATCTCTGTTACGACTTGTTGCTCTTAATGCTTGTCACTTTGGGCCCGAGTGCCATGATTTCAGATCTGGTCACCCTTTTGTTTCTTGAGTTTGTGGTGTTCTTGATCCTATCTATGAGTTGTATGCACCTATCATTCTCCGGAACCGCCGATCCCAAAGGTGACATCTTGGGACACCAAAGGGGATGGACTATAATTTGAGGATTCCGTGTATCCATGAAGTGTTAATGCTTTGTTCCGGTGCTCTTTGACAGGAGTACCTTAATCTCCCTAAGTTCCTTTTGGCCCCGTTTGTAGCGGGAGGGTATGACAAAAGATGTTGTGCAAAGTTCTTATTGCAAGCACGTACAACTACCCTGGGATACATGCCTGATGTTTGATATTTTCCTAGACGATCCTTTCTTTTCTGTGAGCCTTGCCCATGTTAGAATCTATTGCATGTTCGTTCTCATCCAATCAGCGTCCAACCATCCATCTCCCTAGCCTATTGTGTTTTCTTTCCTGCTGGTTACTAGTCGTTTACTTTTTCTTTATCACTACCACTACTACCACTTTATCACAGTTGCTACTAATACCTTTGTGGAAGCAAGTGTTTATTTCAGGTGCGGTTGAATTGACAACTCAATTGTCAAAGCCTGTACGTATTCTTTGTGTCCCCAAGTGTCGAATCAATAAATTGGGTTATCTTGCCTGCGAAGACTATCTCGATCCCCTACAGTTGAGGGTTATCAAGTACTGTTTTCTGGCGCCGTTACCGGGGACCATAGCTTTATTTACAGGTCTACTTGAAGTATCCTACCTTCTGCACGCTATCCACTATGGGAAAGAAAGGAGACCCCAAGGTTCCGATCTTACAATCCCATACGAGAAGAGATACTGCTCTTAGCACTAGTGCTAAACTTGATTCACCTCCAGTTATGAGTCAGTTTGATTCACCTCAGTTACATGCTACTTCTGCTGAGTCTGGCAATATGTCAGATACTTTTGATGATGCTTCTACTACCTTTGAGACTACAGGTTCACTTGGTTCTTTTATTGAAGAACAAATTGCTGCTATTGCCCGATTCTCGGGTGTTGAAATTCCTGTTACCCAAACACCTATTGGAAAAATTCATGATCTTGCTGGCCTTACGGAGAAACTCCTTGAGGACGATTATGTTATACTTGATGATGATTTTTGTAGGGAGCTTAATGAATGTGCTGATTCCGACACTACTACTATAAATAAGTTGCTAGCAAATCACTCCCTGAAGAACAAGTTTACTCCTGTTCCTACTTTTGCTTAGTCTCCTATATGCATCACTGATCCTGATTATGATTTCTCTGTTGACCTTTCACTTATATCCACAGTTGAAGCTGATCCACTTTATGGCAGAGAAAATGATGATGCTATCGAGCACCTTACCAAACTCACTGAGTTGGGGGGCTTGTTTACTACTGATGAAAGGATTCGGAACTTTTATGTGACCAAGCTTCTTCCTTTTTCTTTGAAATGAGATGCTAGAGCATAGTATGATGCACTACCATGTGGTTCCATTCAAAGTCCTCAAGATATGTCTATATCTTTCGTTGATAAGTATTTTCCTTCCCATATGCAACATGCTGCTTTGCAAAGAATTTATAACTTTAAACAGTTACAGGATGAGCATCTCCCTAAAGCTTGGGGGAGATTTTGCAGTTTGCTAAAGGCTAGACCAGGACATGAGATCCCTAAGAATGAATTACTTGATATATTTTATGCTGGTCTAACCGATGTGTCTAAATCCTATCTAGATAGTTGTGCTGGTTGTGTTTTCAGGCAAAGAACACCGGACGATGCGGAAGAATTGATGGGCAAGATTGCCAAAAACCATGAAGATTTGTCCGTGCCTGAACCACCTCCACCACCAAAGAAGAGGGGCATGCTTGTCCTAAGCCCCGAAGATATGCAAGAAGCAAAGAAATCTATAAAAGAGAAAGGAATCAAGGAATCTACCCCCAATTGAGAAGTTGTGTGAGCCTACCACTCACCCACTTATGGTAGAGGTACACTCTCTATTAGATTTCAATGCAAGTGACATCCCTAAAGGTAAACCTCCTGACCAATGTTTAGATGAGCTTGATAATTTTATTATGAAGCAGAGTAACTTCAATGAGAAGATACAAGGTCAGTTGCATGATAATACTCTTGCTATCAAAATTTTGCTTGATGTTCTAGGAAGAACAGTTAATGATGTTAAATGTCTTGTGAAGAATTTTCATCTGGTTCAAACTCAGCTTTAACAAATTTCTAATGTGAAAAAATATTTGCTTGCTAATAATGCCAAACAGGACAATTTACAGGCTTATGGTATAAGGACTCGGGGTGGAACACACACCCAGGACCCTCTCTATCCAGAAGGGCATCCGAAGATGATCGAGCAAGATTCTCAAGTGCAGGAAGAAGAAGTTGTTAGCTCTCGAAAGAAGAAGAAAAAGAAGAAGAAACACAAGGAAGCTGACAATTCCAATGATCCCATAGAAGAAGAAGAACAAGTTGTTGATCCAAACTGCATATCTACCTCCAATGCTGAGACTGAAGACGGTGATGAACCTGAAAAAGATGCTGAAAAGAATGATCCACCCAAGGTTCGTGAAGAAGAAGCACCCGATAAGCGCAAGAAGTATACTAGAGAAGACTTTCTTGCAAGGAGACATGGGAAGGAACGAGAACCATGGGTACAGAAACCCATGCCTATCCCAAGCAAGTCCGTCAAAACCAAAGAAGAAGAGCACTATAACAAGTTTTGTGAGTGGATGAAACCTCTTTTTCTTCAAATCCCTTTGACTAATGCTATGAATTTACCTCCTTATTCTAAATATATGAAAGATATTGTTACTAATAAAAGAAAAATCCCTAATGAGGCAATATCTACCATGCTTGCTAACTATTCTTTCAGTGGCAAGATTCCTGAGAAGCTTGGTGACCCAGGTATACCGACCATTCCTTGCTCCATAAAAAATAATTATGTTAGAACTGCTTTATGTGATCTTGGTGCAGGAGTGAGTGTTATGCCCTTTTCTCTCTACAAAAGACTTTGTTTAGAGAAACTAATTCCTACAGATATCTCTCTCGGCCGACAAGTCCATGGCCTCCCCGATCGGTATTTGTGAGGATGTTCCTGTTGAAGTTGCCAATTGCTTAATACTTACTGATTTTGTTGTGCTTGACATGTCCGAGGATGGGAGCATGTCCATTATCCTTGGTAGACCTTTTCTTAACTGCCAGAACCCTCTGTTAGGTATGTGCTAGGGTTAGCTAGTGCCTTTGCATCATGTCAAAATTTCAAAAAGAAATCTTGGAAATCAAATTCAAAATCCAAATGGGAGAAGGAACACCCCCCAGATGAATTAATTCAAAAGGCCAGATAAAAATCTTTTCCAAAAATTCATGTTAGAGTTTTGAAAAGTCTTATAAATGAGTGTGATCACATATCAAGTGATGTGGGACCCACCCCATGCTCATAGATTTTTCAAATATTCAAACAGTACCTTGGAATTAATGAAATACCCCTATTTGATTTAAAATTCAAATCATTTGAATTTTAAAAATGTTAAAAGTTTATGAGTGGCTAGTCTATTTTATTATGAGGCCATGTAAAAGTTTTCAGCATTTAACAAAATGATTTGGTATTTTTACCAAAGTCAAAAAAAATATACAGAAAAACAGAAAGGAAAGATTAAACAGAAAAAGGAAAAGGACTTACCTCTCGCCAGGGGCAAGGCCCACCTCTCCAGCCGGCCCAGCCCGCGAAGCCCCCCTTGTCTTCTTCCACCCCGCGCTGCCAAGCATCTCGGTGGTGCGGCGCCGACGCCGTGGACGCCACGGCGACGTCTTCGAGCTTCCAGGCCTCCCCAGGCGTCCTTATCGCACCAGGAGACGCCTCGCGCCTCACTTTCCCCTTCCTCGCCCTCTGGTTCTTCTCCCCGCGAAGAAATCGCTCCGCCGCAGAAACCCTAGCCCGACGCGGCAGTGGACCGACGTGGCGACTGAGCTCCTCCAGCCTTGCCGCCGTGTCTGGTCGCTCCAGCACCGTCGACTCCGTCGTTCCCCCAAGTCAATCGAAGCTCAACGCCAACGCAGACGACGTGAGCTTCAACATCTTCATCGCCGGAGCCGCCGTGAACTTCCTTCAATTCCGGCCAACCCCGAGCTCCTCCGACTTCGCCACCGCTTCAGTTGGATTCACGGTGAGCTCCCAGTTCGCTAGAACTACTCCGTGGTCTCCCTCTCGCTCTCTGTCGTCATTCGCCATGAACACCGAAGTGCAGCGCCGCCGTGCTCGTCGTCGGCGAGCAACCGTTAAGCCATCGACCCCGCTACCTTGTCCTTTGCGTTCCCCGTGCTCCGTTGCTTCGAACGCACCCAACCACGCGCCATTTGGAGCTCTGTATCGAGTTCGTCCTCTAGCCAGTAGCACCGCCGCCGCCAAAGCTCGACGCCGGCATGCCTACAGGGCCTCCCCACCTCCCCTTTCGGTCTCAATCGACGCGCGACACCGAGAGCTTCGTCTCAGTGGTCGAAGCGCGCGATTTGGACCACGGGAGCGCTCTCCCCGTGCAGCGCCGCCGCACTGGTGGCCACCGGCGGCTAGACGCCGGCAAGCCTGACGTGGCCGGGTTGATTAGCCACTAAATCAACCCCCCTGGGTCACTTACAGGTGGGCCCAGCCCCCTCTAATCCTCTCTGTTAGATTAATCTAACAGGGAAATTAGATGAGAGGCTGACAGCCCTGGCCCACTGGTCAGTTTGACCGGGGTCAAAACCCCCCTTACGTCATGCTGATGCAGTGCTGGCGCAATAAAAGCTTTTCTAATTAAAAAGAATTCCAGAAATTCCAGAAAATACCCCAACTTTGGAAATTCATAGAAAATTCATATTAACTCCAATTTGGACAAATAATATATGAAAAATGATCAGGAGAAAATTATCTTTCTAAATATGCAACTTACAACTCTGTTTGAGTTGAATTTAAAATGGGACCAGTAGCATGTGTCATTTGGTTTATTTGAATTTAATTCAAATTCAAACCAAATGCTTTTGCTACTTGGACCATGGAATTATGATATACTTCAACCATACATCAAAAGCACATCTTATACAAGTGAAGATGATTCAAAATAATCAAACCATGTCACTTGCAACTTGACTAGGTTGAATTCAAATGTGGAGTTTGAATTTGCATTTTAAATGCAATATATTCCACTTAAATGGAATTGTCTCACACACATCAAAACTTATACTTCAAGTTTCAACATTCAATCATGTGCTTGAGCATTGCATTCATATTGATTGCTACTTCGTGCTTTGTTTGTCGAGTAGAGGTGGAACCGGAGCAAGAGGTCACCCCCTTCGCTGAAGATCCAGAACCCGAACCTCGTCAGCAAGGCAAGCAAACCCCCATTGATCATGTCGATAAAATCCCACTTCCCTCTCATGTCTCGCTTATGCATTGTTTAGGATGATCACCATGTTACGATTCTACCGCATAGATGAACCCATTCCTTTGCATGACCTATCATTTTGTCACAGTAGTAAGCAAACCACAATCCTAGCAAATGTAGGAGTTGTTTGATATCATGTGGCCCCTTCAATGTTAGTGCTTATTGCATGCTTAGTATGATACCATGTTGTTACTGTGATGTGAGTCGAGATGGGAATGATCATGTTGATGATGGTAGAAAAGTGTTGGTGAATCGACCCTAATACAAGGTGAACGATGAGAGGCTGTGTAGGAGTACACAGTGGGTTGTCTCGTTGAACACCGCCCTAGTACGAGTTCTTGTGTGGTGATCCAAGATGAAGAGTACAACCACACATTGGGCTCACTGACCCCTCTCAACTTACTAACTCATCTCTTTCGATGTCCAGATGTCGCAGTAGTTCGGAGTTCTGGTAGGCTTGTGGCCTGGATGCTAAGTGAGAGAACGGCTCACCCGAGACCGGCTTATGCACCACGCACACATCGCTTGGGTCCACTTCGGTAAACCGGCCGGGTTCACGATAGTGGTAACCAACCCAAGTAGGCGGCATTCTCGGACTAGATCGGCTGTGAGGTAACAGTTGTGGTGAGCATCCTCGCTGACACCCCTTGAATGGTGTCGAGATCAAAGGCGGTAAATGATGGTCATGTGTGTGTAGCGGTACACCCTTGCAAGGTTAACAAAACTATTCGAATAGCCGCGTCCGCGGTTATGGACTGCTTGGAAAGCTTAGCTTGATTATTAGACAACTTGAACCGGATACTTCTAAAACACACCAAGATAAGTGTGAGTGCTATGGCGTGCTTCCTCGTGGGGAAGTCGAGGAAGGCACCATAGTGGTGTATTGGTTGGTGAAAGTAGTGGACTCGTGTATGCTTCTTACCTCAAAGTCTAGTACTCGTAGTTCAGGATTAGCCAAGTCAAAGATGGCACTTCTGCAAGTGAACCCCACCTCCCTTTACATTGACACATGTGCATGAGTAGTATAGCTCCTATGTAAGTCTTGCTGAGTACGCCTTTGTACTCACGTTTGCTTAATCTATGTTTTAGATGACGCCACTGACCCCGAAGGTGGCTTCTTCATCGAGCTGGACGACTGAAGTTAGACTAGTCTAGTCCCAGTCAGCAGACTGGTTCCCTCGTGGAGGGCTTTGTGTTTAAATAAGGCTTCTTAAGCCATTTGTTAAACTTGTCTGTACTCCGACATAATTTGCTTCCGCCTGTGTTGTAATGTTGGATCAGATGTATGTGATCTCTGTGTGTACTCTATAAGAGTTATAAATAAAATGTATACTTTGTAGAGAATTGCAATGGTACCTGCTGTTCATACAAGGCATGTGTGCTGCGTGTATGTTTATAACATGCATGTCTTTGTATGGGTTTTCGAGACCTTAGTTGTGTTCTGGCTGGCGGTCTTTCATACACCAAGTGGCCCTTAGATGTGCGCAGCTTGGGGCATCGCGATGCGATTGTTATAGACTCTATCTCGTGCACACTTTGTGGTATGATTGAGGCCGCCCTAGACCCCGACTAAGTGATCGGGCTGGAGTAAGTCTATGTAAGAGTTATGAGATAGTCGATAGTATGGTTGAGGCGACTTGTCTTTGAATATGGGAGTTCACCACCCATATCATTAGACTTGTGTGCGGACGATGAGGACCCATCTCAGTTGATCATACGGCCTGGATGGGATGCCCCTCATGTACGATGCTTTCCGAGAACGTTCTGTGCTTGGCCTTGTCTGCTTAGTCAAGTGGGTACGGTTCTCGGCTCTCCATATGACTATGCCTTAACTGGACTTGCATACGCTAACCCCGGGTCCCGACAGACTTGGTATCAGAGCATGACTGACTGTAGGACTAGTAGCCTTGGCCGAAGTTGAGTCTAGCTTGCTATAGTTATATAGTTACTCTGGGTATATAAGGGAACAACGTAAGGCTTCTTTTTTCTCCTTACCCCCTTCGTTCTGAGTTCTGGGTCACCCTTATCTTATTCTACGGGAAGATAGGACTAGGCTCTCCTCTGTCTGATTAGAACATCTCGTTGTTTGCTTCCTCATAGCCGTAGGAAAGTTGTGATCGGTTTGTTAGAATGGTTATGCTCCCTGTTTTGTTACATCGTATGTAAGTGTTGTTTCCGTGTTGTAAGAAATTGTCTTTTTCTTGCAATTACAGCCGTTATGCTGTCCGAGTCATTCCAGGTTTATCTCATAATCTGATGCATTTGATAACTCCTTTCTGTTTCAGATGGCAGATCTTCCCCCTCGGCAGATTGTTCGTTTGACCAGGTGCCTCGGTGTGCGTGGCCATCCCGCCACGTTGATCGAGATGATGTCCTATGTGGGTTATCGGTGGTACCCTGAGTACACCATCGAGGAGCAGTTTCACGACTTCAACCAGACCCAGTTCCACTGCATTGTCCGGATCTATCCGCACCACGTTGGAGTCACTCAGCCTATCCACTTTGGACATGGCATTGGCGTTACCGAGAACATGGCTGTGCAGGATGCTGCATACTCATGTATGACACTGCTGAGAGAGGAGCACACTTTGCTGAGAGAGACCTCTTTCCGCTATATCCCTGCCGCACTTCCAGGAGAAGAGGGATATTACACCGGACTCTACTCAGATCACTCTGCAGAGGATCCCGCACTTCAGATGACTGCTAGGTTTGCTAGTGACAGAGATCGTGATGCACGCGCTCTCCGTTTCGAGCTCCACGCCACCGTGTTCGTCTGTATCGAGCACTGACACTTTTGGCACCCTTTGTGAGCGTTGGATCAGTTGAGCATGATGCGATCTACCCAGTGAGGACTCAGATGCCTTCTCGAGTTGCTTGGCCCGAGATTGGAGGAATTTTTCCACCCCGTGGTCCTTTGCTTCCACCCTACGCTGGACCTAGGCCCCATCCTTGCCCAAATGGATATCAGGGTCCACAAGCCTCCGTGTTTTCCGATGGTCACCTCCAGCTACCGGGATACGCGGGTAACTTTTATGAGGACTACTATGGAGATGGAGATGAGTGAGACCGCCTGTGGTCTTACTTAGTGAGGATGTAGTAGTATCTTAGTATATTGTAAGCAAGGTGTCTAAGTTCCAGAGGCTTAGATAAATAATGTATAGGAAGTCAGAGTGCCTCTGAAGGATGTATCATCTTCATCACGTTTGTATTAGCTTGGTGCTTGTACTAAAACGATGTATGGTTTGTATGACAGCTTGTGAATATATGGCTTGTATGCTCTATCACCATGTTGTCAAGATGATTACTTACTTTGCTCTGTAATCCTTCCAGTACTTCAATACCTTGTTTAGACTCTTCAAATCAACTCTGTTTGACTTTGGTTTTTCACCTTCAGGATGTCTCAAGGAACCCGTGGCCAGGTTGGTCGTAACCAAGGTCGTGGGAATGATCAGGAGGAAGGCAACCTTCCACCCCCACCCACGATGGCACAGGTTCTGATGGAAGTCGAGAGGAACCGCCGAGAATCTCACCACCTATTGGAAGTCATTGCACGCAACACCACTCAGCAGCGCAATGAGTTGGTGTCCCTGAACGACTTCATCCGACTTCATCCCCCAGTTTTTAGTTACTCCACCGAGCCCCTTGACGCCGATGACTGGCTTCGCAGCATCGAAAGGAAGCTCCAAGCAGGCCGTGTTGCAACTGGTGACAAGGTCAGCTATGCCACCTATCACCTCGAAGGTGCAGCTAGTTCTTGGTGGGAGAACTTTCTGAATATGCGTCCCGTTGGACCACCTGCATCTTGGGAGGAATTCTGCACGTCCTTCCGCGAGCACCACATTCCCAAAGGTCTCATGGACCGCAAGCGTGAGGAGTTCTGCAACCTCACTCAAGGCAGAAGGACCGTTGATGAGTTTAGTCGTGAGTTCAACCGACTGGCTCGTGACGCTACCGAAGAAGTTTCCACCGACTCCAAGAAACAAGAGAGGTTCCGTCGTGGCCTCAACTCCGGACTCCGTCGTGAGCTCAACCTTCATGACTTTGCCACATTCCAGGTCCTTGTCAACAAGGCCATCAAGGCAGAGGACATGAACACCCCCAACGACTTTCGCAAACACTCTAGAGATGACAGTTCATCCAGCTCTGGCTCCCAGAAGCGCAAGATCTAGATTCCAAACAGCATGTTCCGCCAGAACAACCCACCGAGGCCATCCTATGTGGCGCCTCGTCCACCCACCCAGTTCCACCCAGCTCCACCAAACAACCCAGCTCCACGCACTGTTTTCGGAGCCTGTTACAAGTGTGGTCAGGCAGGCCACTATTCTCGTGAGTGTCCCCAGAACCAGCTCCAACATCAGAATGCTCCACCCCGTGCCGGAGGCAACAACAGCAACAATGGTCGTGGCAAGCCACCCCAGAAGGTCTACACCGCCAAACCCGCTCCTCCCGCCACTCGTGGACGTGTGAATCAGATCGCCGCCGAAGAGACTAACGACACCACTGACGTCATTCTTGGTACGCTCCCATTCAATTTTGTTCCTACTTCCGTTCTTTTCGACCCAGGAGCATCTCATTCATTCATGTCGGAAAGTTATGCACTTCGTCATGAGTTACCATTTGTTGAATTGTCCACCCCAATGGTTATTCAAACTCCAGGGTCAAGATGGAAAACTAATAGAGTAAGCCATGGTAATCAGATTGCAATTGAGGGTTTAGTATTCCTTGCTTCACTCATAGCCCTCAAGTCTTCAGACATTGATGTCATCCTTGGCATGGATTGGCTATCAAGACAGAATGCCTACCTGGATTGCAAAGGCAAATCCAGGTATTGCCGTCGCTTCGTCGAGAACTTTTCTAAAGTTGCAAAGCCTCTAACTGAACTCCTCAAGAAAGATAAGAAATTCCTATGGACTCCCAAGTGCGAGGAAAGCTTTCAAGAGCTAAAAAGAAGATTGACTTCTGCACCCGTACTTGCACCTCCAGACACCAAAAAGGATTCCGAGATCTATTGTGATGCATCACGGCAAGGGTTAGGATGCATACTTCTGCAAGATCGACATGTGGTAGCTTATGCTTCACGCCAGTTGCGGCCACATGAAGAGAATTATCCTACCCATGACCTTGAACTCGCTGCCGTAGTTCATGCTCTAACAACTTGGCGACATTACCTCCTTGGTAATCGTTGTGAGATTTATTCCGACCACCAAAGCCTCAAATATATTTTCACCCAGCCAGATCTTAATCTCAGGCAAAGACGCTGGATTGAGTTGATAAAAGATTACGACGTAGTAATTTCTTACACCCCAGGCAAAGCCAATGTCATGGCTGATGCACTAAGTCGTAAGTCGAATTGTAACAACCTCATGTTACAACAGTATCAACCACTTCTTCATGAGGACTTTGACAAGCTCAATCTTGAGATTGTTCCTCATGGCTATCTTTCTACCTTGGTGGCGAAACCAACTCTTGAGGATCAAATCATAGTTGCTCAAAGGCGTGCACGAGGTGTTCGCCGGATCAAGGAGAACATTTCTAGCGGAGTTGCTAAATGTTTCTCCACAAATAGCAAGGGAACGGTATTCGTTGGAAATCTTTTGGTAGTACCTAAGAATAAGGAACTAAGGCAACTCATCCTCAAGGAAGCCCATGACACACCCCTCTCAATTCATCCCGGTAGCACAAAAATGTACCGAGATCTACGCCAGAGATTTTGGTGGACTAGGATGAAGAGAGACATTGCTCAATTTGTTGCCGAATGTGATGTTTGTCGTCGCATTAAGGCAGAACATCAAAGACCTGCTGGTACACTTCAACCTTTGTCTATTCCCGAGTGGAAATGGGACAAAGTCGGCATGGACTTCATCACCGGCTTTCCAAGAACCCAGAAAGGAAACAATGCCATCTTCGTTATCATAGATAGGCTTTCCAAAGTTGCTCACTTCCTTCCGGTTCGCGAGTCTATAACTTCTAGCCAGTTAGCAGACTTGTACATCTCCAGAATTGTATCCCTTCACGGTGTTCCTTTGGAAATCAATTCTGATCGCGGTAGCCTTTTCACCTCTAGATTTTGGGGAAGCTTCCAACGTGCTATGGGAACTCATCTCTCCTTTAGTACAGCTTTCCATCCTGAGTCTAGCGGTCAAGTCGAAAGGGTTAACCAAATTATTGAAGACATGCTCAGAGCTTGTGTTATCTCATTCGGAAAGAATTAGGAGAATTCTCTTCCATTTGCCGAATTTGCTTATAACAATAGTTTTCAATCTAGTCTGAACATGGCTCCTTTTGAACTCCTTTATGGACGACGATGTCGAACACCTTTAAACTGGTCTGAAACCGGTGAAAGACAATTCTTTGGACCGGATATGATCAAGGAAGCAGAAGAGCAAGTTCGTATCGTTCGTGAACAATTGAAAGAAGCCCAGTCTCGTCAGAAAAGCTACTATGATCGTCATCATAGGCAAGAGAGCTACAATCTGAATGAGAAAGCTTACCTTCGGGTTACTCCTCTGAAGGGAACCCAACGTTTCTGTATCAAAGGCAAGTTGGCCCCACGTTACATCAGACCTTTCCGCATTGTTGCTAAACGTGGAGAAGTTGCCTACCAACTTGAACTACCTCCGCACCTTTCCCGAGTACACGATGTATTCCATGTGTCACAACTCAGGCGTTGATTCAAGGACCCCATCCGCGAAGTCGACCATGAAACGCTTGATCTCCAAGATGACCTTTCTTATCGAGAGTACCCTATTCAGCAGAGTGTGTCACTCGTCGTCAGGAGATTAGATTTCTGAAAGTGCAATGGTCACACCACTCTGAAAGAGAAGCTACGTGGGAAAGAGAAGACCGTCTCACTGACGAGTACCCCACCTTCCTCCCGCAGACTTCTGAATCTCGGGACGAGATTCTTTTGAGTGGGGGCGAGTTGTCAGAACCCTCTGTTAGGTATGTGCTAGGGTTAGCTAGTGCCTTTGTATCATGTCAAAATTTCAAAAAGAAATCTTGGAAATCAAATTCAAAATCCAAATGGGAGAAGGAACACCCCCCAGATGAATTAATTCAAAATGCCAGATAAAAATCTTTTCCAAAAATTCATGTTAGAGTTTTGAAAAGTCTTATAAATGAGTGTGATCACATATCAAGTGATGTGGGACCCACCCCATGCTCATAGATTTTTCAAATATTCAAACAGTACCTTGGAATTAATGAAATACCCCTATTTGATTTAAAATTCAAATCATTTGAATTTTAAAAATGTTAAAAGTTTATGAGTGGCTAGTCTATTTTATTATGAGGCCATATAAAGTTTTCAGCATTTAATAAAATGATTTGGTATTTTTACCAAAGTCAAAACAAATATACAGAAAAACAGAAAGGAAAGATTAAACAGAAAAAGGAAAAGGACTTACCTCTCGCCAGGGGCAAGGCCCACCTCTCCAGCCGGCCCAGCCCGCGAAGCCCCCCTTGTCTTCTTCCACCCCGCGCTGCCAAGCAGCTCGGTGGCGCGGCGCCGACGCCGTGGACGCCACGGCGACGTCTTCAAGCTTCCAGGCCTCCCCAGGTGTCCTTATCGCACCAGGAGACGCCCCGCGCCTCACTTTCCCCTTCCTCGCCCTCTGGTTCTTCTCCCCGCGAAGAAATCGCTCCGCCGCAGAAATCCTAGCCCGGCGCGGCAGTGCACCGACGTGGCGACTGAGCTCCTCCAGCCTTGCCGCCGTGTCTGGTCGCTCCAGCACCGTCGACTCCGTCATTCCCCCAAGTCAATCGAAGCTCAACGCCAATGCAGACGACATGAGCTTCAACATCTTCATCGCCGGAGCCGCCGTGAACTTCCTTCAATTCCGGCCAACCCCGAGCTCCTCCGACTTCGCCACCGCTTCAGTTGGATTCACGGTGAGCTCCCAGTTCGCTAGAACTACTCCGTGGTCTCCCTCTCGCTCTCTATCGTCATTCGCCATGAACACCGAAGTGCAGCGCCGCCGTGCTCGTCGTCGGCGAGCAACCGTTAAGTCATCGACCCCGCTACCTTGTCCTTTGCGTTCCCCGTGCTCCGTTGCTTCGAACGCACCCAACCACACGCCATTTGGAGCTCTGTATCGAGTTCGGCCTCTAGCCAGTAGCACCGCCGCCGCCAAAGCTCGACGCCGGCATGCCTACAGGGCCTCCCCACCTCCCCTTTCGGTCTCAATCGACGCGCGACACCGAGAGCTTCGTCTCAGTGGTCGAAGCGCGCGATTTGGACCACGGGAGCGCTCTCCCCGTGCAGCGCCGCCGCACTGGTGGCCACCGGCGGCTAGCCGCCGGCAAGCCTGACGTGGCCGGGGTGATTAGCCACTAAACCAACCCCCCTGGGTCACTTACAGGTGGGCCCAGCCCCCTCTAATCCTCTCTGTTAGATTAATCTAACAGGGAAATTAGATGAGAGGCTGACAGCCCTGGCCCACTGGTCAGTTTGACCGGGGTCAAAACCCCCCTTACGTCATGCTGATGCAGTGCTGGCGCAATAAAAGCTTTTCTAATTAAAAAGAATTCCAGAAATTCCAGAAAATACCCCAAACTTTGGAAATTCATATTAACTCCAATTTGGACAAATAATATATGAAAAATGATCAGGAGAAAATTATCTTTCCAAATATGCAACTTTCAACTCTGTTTGAGTTGAATTTAAAATGGGACCAGTGTTGGTGAATGATCATGTTGATAATGGTAGAAAAGTGTTGGTGAATCGACCCTAATACAAGGTGAACGATGAGAGGCTATGTAGGAGTACACAGTGGGTTGTCTCGTTGAACACCGCCCTAGTACGAGTTCTTGTGTGGTGATCCAAGATGAAGAGTACAACCACACATTGGGCTCACTGACCCCTCTCAACTTACTAACTCATCCCTTTCGATGTCCAGATGTCGCAGTAGTTCGGAGTTCTGGTAGGCTTGTGGCCTGGATGCTAAGTGAGAGAACGGCTCACCCGAGACCGGCTTATGCACCACGCACACATCGCTTGGGTCCACTTCGGTAAACCGGCCGGGTTCACGATAGTGGTAACCAACCCAAGTAGGCGGCTTTCTCGGACTAGATCGGCTGTGAGGTAACAGTTGTGGTGAGCATCCTCGCTGACACCCCTTGAATGGTGTCGAGATCAAAGGCGGTAAATGATGGTCATGTGTGTGTAGCGGTACACCCTTGCAAGGTTAACAAAACTATTCGAATAGCCGCGTCCGCGGTTATGGACTGCTTGGAAAGCTTAGCTTGATTATTAGACAACTTGAACCAGATACTTCTAAAACACACCAAGATAAGTGTGAGTGCTATGGCGTGCTTCCTCGTGGGGAAGTCGAGGAAGGCACCATAGTGGTGTATTGGTTGGTGAAAGTAGTGGACTCGTGTACGCTTCCTACCTCAAAGTCTGGTACTCGTAGTTCAGGATTAGCCAAGTCAAAGCTGGCACTTCTGCAAGTGAACCCCACCTCCCTTTACATTGACACATGTGCATGAGTAGTATAGCTCCTATGTAAGTCTTGCTGAGTACGCCTTTGTACTCACGTTTGCTTAATCTATGTTTTAGATGACGCCACTGACCCCGAAGGTGGCTTCTTCATCGAGCTGGACGACTGAAGTCAAACTAGTCTAGTCCCAGTCAGCAGACTGGTTCCCTCGTGGAGGGCTTTGTGTTTAAATAAGGCTTCTTAAGCCATTTGTTAAACTTGTCTGTACTCAGACATAATTTGCTTCCGCCTGTGTTGTAATGTTGGATCACATGTATGTGATCTCTGTGTGTACTCTATAAGAGTTATAATAAAATGTATACTTTGTAGAGAATTGCAATGGTACCTGCTGTTCATACAAGGCATGTGTGCTGCGTGTATGTTTATAACATGCATGTCTTTGTATGGGTTTTCGAGACCTTAATTGTGTTCTGGCTGGCGGTCTTTCATACACCAAGTGGCCCTTAGATGTGCGCAGCTTGGGGCATCGCGATGCGATTGTTAGAGACTCTGTCTCGTGCACACTTTGTGGTATGATTGAGCCCGCCATAGACCCCGACTAAGTGATCGGGCTGGAGTAAGTCTATGTAAGAGTTATGAGATAGTCGATAGTATGGTTGAGGCGACTTGTCTTTGAATATGGGAGTTCACCACTCATATCATTAGACTTGTGTGCGGACGATGAGGACCCATCTCAGTTGATCATCTGGCCTGGATGGGATGCCCCTCACGTACGATGCTTTCCGAGAACGTTCTGTGCTTGGCCTTGTCTGCTTAGACAAGTGGGTACGGTTCTCGGCTCTCCATATGACTATGCCTTAACTGGACTTGCATACGCTAACCCCGGGTCCCGACATTAACACCGCAGGTGCTGTTATTGATTGCAATAAAGGGAAGGTTACCTTCAACGTGAATGAAAAAGAACACACGATGTATTTTCCGAAGAAGATCGACAAAAGGCATGGCCTTAACTCCATTGAGAATATCGAGACCGTAAAGATTGGAGAATGGGATTGTCCACTACATGTATACCATAAATACAAAACAATTATGGTGGGGACAATGTCCATTAAAGTGAGAGTGCAATGATCACTTCATAAGAGGCGAGACTTTCTGTGTTATATACCACATGTTTGTTGGTAAGACTTGATCAACCTTGCTAACCAGCATGTTCTATATAGGTCAAAAGTTGATCTTGTTATGTTTTCATTTCCTTTAGCTTTTATTCTCATTGTTGTACCCAAGTTCTTGTGTTTAAAGCTTCACTTGTTCTAACTTTTGTCTCGAGTTCACGAAAGTTTTTGCAGCTTTTTAAAATTTGAAATTTTTTCTACAGTGAAGTTGCCCAGAAAATTACAGAAAAATTAAAATCAAAATTTCCAGGTAAAAAGCCATCAGGAGGCACCTGTGGCTGACCAGGGGGGTCCACCCCTGGCCCAGGAGGCCAGGTGGCGCGGCCCAGCTCCTGGCCGCGCCACCCACCCTCCTGGGGCCCATAGGCACCCCCTGCTGGCATCTCTTCTTCCACTCTCTCTCCTTTCTCCCAAAAACTCGTGTTCTTGCTCTGGTTTCGTGTTCTTGCTGTTCTTGAGCACGGAACTTCGATCTCCCTCTACAACCACTCATTTGAGCTGAAATTTGGAACAAATACTCTCTGGTATGTGACTCCCTTACCCCTCCAATTAGTTTTCTAGTTGTGCTTCATTAGTGAGTATTTAGTGGTTCTTGGTGCTGTTTAGTTGAGCTTGAATGTTTGTGTAGAAATTTATTTTTCAAGTTTTGTTGCTAGTTTGAGCCTTGGTAAAGTAAGTAGAATGTTTTTCCCAAACTAGTTTTGCTTAAATCTTCGTTTTTGTGAATTATTAAAAATTTCAGAAATGGAGAGGCTAGGAAAGTGGCTTGGGAAGAAGAAACCCGAGCGCTCTAGCCGTGTTACACGTTCTGCAGCTTCACCTTCGACCACGAGGGTGATCTACAATGAAGATATCGTACCCATGGAGATGTTGGACGCGTCACCCGCGAGAGCCATGGCATTTTCATGCGAAGATTTCATGGAGGATGCCGGCATACAAGAAGAGTTCTATGCTCTGTGTGACAATGAAGGTTTGAAACGGCTTGTTACGAGCCGTGTACCACAGTACGAGACACTCACCGCTATTTTTGTTAACAGTTTCAGGTTTTTTTCTGACAATGATACTGTGGTGTTTCGACTTTATGAAAGATTGCTGACCATGCCTATGAGTACATTTTGTGAAGCTTTAGGTTTGCCAGGATTGGTCGAGAAGAAGAAGAGGAAAAATGTCCAAACTGTTGCACTCAACACCCTCCTCAACTCGTTCTGTAACACTGAAGTGGGGTCATCCAACCGTCAGAAGATTTCCAACATTATGTTCACTCACCTCAGGTATTTCGCCTATTATATTGCTAGAGGTGTGTTGGCTCAAGACAACACGAGCAACACTTCTACGCCTGATACTGCTATCATGGCGAATGCCCTCTTAGAGAAGCACGAGTATCATGTGGGTTCGCTTATTGCGAAATGCCTTTCTACTAATAGTAACAAGGGGGACCTCTTTGGTGGCGTCTATGTCACACTTCTTTTGCAGTTTCTCCAAGGAGAACCGCGCCCAGATGATACAGTTTTTCCTTTTGTTAGCCTGGACTTGGCTGCGATGAAGAGGCATTTCTTTGTTACTAAGTCCTCTGACCGGTATGCACTTGATTATATTTTGCGGTTTAAAGACGGTGTGGAACGCACTGTCCGTCTACCTGCACCACTTGTGTTTGATTTTTCTCGCAGGAACGGATTTCGTTTTTCAGTGGCCGAGTTTGATGAGATCATGGGGAGATACCAGTTTCACGACCCCACGGAGGGGGTCGAGCCAGATGAGGAGGAGCACGTGGTATATCCACCAGTTCAGGATGAGACCGTCACCCCCTGGGGTGAAGGGTCTTCCTCTGGATGGGGGGCGGGACCTTCCTCTTCCACGTGGGAGGATCAGAGGACTTCAGTGTACGCACCGTAGGGCTCATACAACCCTTGGGCTTACCATTACCCCGAAGCAGGAGGCTCCTCAGGACCGCAGTAGAAGAGCCCCAACTTATGCCAAAAGCCTAAGCTTGGGGGAGTACGTGCTCTCCTCCCCTTTCCATTGTATTTACCGTTGGTTCACTTTTATCTTTTTGCAAGTTTTTGCCTGTTCTTCTTTGTTCTTTTAGTTTGCAAAAACCCAAAAAGATTTCGCCTTTATTTTGCTTTCGTTAAACCTTAAAAAACCCAAAAAAATATGTTTCATTTGCTCTTTAGTTTGCTTTGTTTCAGAGTTCAGCTCGAGTCCGTGATGGCATTTGATTATAATTTCCTACGTTCGATCGTGCAAGTGACAAGGCAGTAATGAATAAGATCGACGAAAGGGGTGCAACAAGGAAAGCCGGTATGAACTCTTTTTGTTTCTACTTTTGTACATATGCCTGTACTTATGATTAGAGACCAGCTTGTAGCGACATAGTGCTATGTTTACAATGCTTTCCCAGTTGTTCATGCTTTCTTTGTGGTTAGTCTCAAATAGCTAGAGTTTATAATGTGTTTCTTGAAATGATTGACATGCATTGCATTGTTCATGGTGTGGCATATTGAAGTGGTATTTCCCTCCGGGGGATTCTTGTATTGACTTGGCACATGTTCACGCATGTTAAGACTAAAAAGTCTGTTCTGCCTTGATGATGTTTTTACTTCAGAGTGAGCTATATCACTTTCATGCCCGATTCAATGTTGCTTTGTCGCTCTGCATGATGATGACTGTTATGCTCTCTAGTTGGTCGCTTCCCCGTCTTATGCTAGCCTTCCTCCAGCACCAAGCGGAGTTCTGCTTGTGCATCCAAACTCCTTTTCAAACAAGTTGTTCCATTTGAGTCCACCATACCTGCCTATATGTGGTATTTACCGTCTAGTCCTAACTTAGAATTTCTTGTGCCATCTTGAAATTTATTCAAAAGCTTCCCCTTTGTAACCGTACAAGCTCATGGTGCGGTGAGGGAAAATCAGTATCTTTCATGCCAAAAATATTTTGACGGAAGTTTTAACTAGTCAAATAAAAAAAAATGAGTTACACCTCCCCCATACTTGATGATGGAATGAAATGGACCAAATGCTGCTAATGATAGGTGGAACGATACCCTCCTTCCATCCTTGAGGAAAAATAAAGGCTCCATAGACCATCAAAGGATTTATGGATAAGGGAAAATGTGTAAGAAAAATGCATTAAATATGGTTGTCATGGGAGATATTGAGAGACCTTTATCGTTCATCGTTGTCTGGAAAGTTGCTCTTCTCAAAAGAGTTTTATCTCTGTTTTCATAACCAAGAGCTCTGGCACATGCTTATTCTTTGCTTCCTTTCACGGGTTTTCAACCTTGCCATCAAAAGCCAAGGTTCGAGAGTCTCCACCTTCCTTTCTCCAAAGCATCAACTATGAGAGCATAATTGTCATTCTTAGTGTAACATGCATTGTCCCAAAGTATCACATTGTCTTCTGCATGCTTGTGATGTTTCTTACTTTGGGTTCTGAGTTCTAGTCTCCTTTAAAACTCCGAAGGAGTTTCTGCATTCGGAACCACGGAACTTTTCCTTCTCCCCTCCGAAACGACTTCGGAGTTCTCTCTCATATCTCCGGTAACTCCAATAGTTCCAAAAAAGTCTCCGATTTCATCGAGCCCTTAAGTGTGTTACCCTATGGTCCGAGAACCCTCTAGTCATGACCGAGACAAAGGCTACGACCAATGATCAATAGCGGGACCTGGATGCCCATAATGACCCCTGTGCATTCGGGAAGTAACCGATTGAACCGTACACGTTGTATACCGTTCCCTTTGTCATGCGATACTAGATTAGTACAAGATTTGATCAACTGCATCCAATGCATTAGTTCTATCTTGTTACCGACAAATCTTATTCACTCGTTCCGTGATATTCATCCTTGTGACCTAGTCACACGCTGCGTAGCTTTATGGATGCAATCTCACCGAGTTGGCCATGAAGTATCTTTCCATTATATGGATTGACAAATCCCTCTCTTGAATCAACACTCCTCAACATATCCCATCGGATAGCCCAAGATACACCTTTATGGTCACCATGTTTCAGTGTGACGGTTAATGCACTCAAAGCATCCTCAGAAGATAGCAATTATGTGTGATCTCACGGTCAAAGGAACAGGCTACTACGTTCTGTAATTACAACACTGAACTTTGACGATTTGATCATGTTGCAATGCTTGCATTGGGTAATGTTCATCACGTCATTCATTCAATGAGGTGACCTTACCGTCAATTGACTTGATTGTCCATGATCGTGAAACCACAATCATCAATTGACGATAAACCAGTCATCATGAGAGGATGACTAGGAACTCTGGTTGTTTCGATACCACACCTATATCATTGTTTCACTGATACAGTTCCAGCACAGTATGAAACTGGTCATGAACTTATTTAGATATATTGGAATAATCATATATTATTTGCCTCTAGAGCATATATCCAACACTGGCGAAGGTGGACGCCAACTCTCGGAGTGAGAAGAAGGCAATGCATGGCACAGGAAAGGCTAGAAAAATATGGGAGGTGGAAGTGTCAACTTTCGAATACTCACATTAGTCCGAAGAACTCATGCACTTATTATCGGTAACTCTCAATCTAATCAGGAGGTTCACAAAGAGATAAGTACACCAAGGAGGAGTGTATGGGGGTTTGGTTATCCTTGCGCATCCTTGACTCATGGTACGTGAGTGTACTCTAATATTCGAACACTCCAGCGGTTAGTGATCCATCTAGTAGCTAGAGTTCTCAACAGGGGTTTTGGTTTTCGAAAATCACACGGATTGCCCAAAATACGACATCTATCACTAATAGGCTAGAGCTCTTGACACCAAAAGTTGAAACATTACTCTAGTCAATACCTCAAAACTATTGCTAGTTACTACTACAAAGAGGATAGCAACTTCAACTACCTACTTTCTAGTCAAGACACAAAACTCAGTGGAACAGGAAAACTCTCTAAACAAGATTATACATGCAACCTATAGAAAGTTCAACCTACGACAAAAGAAAAGTTCTAGAAGAAAACTAAAGCACTACAACTAAACAGGGCAGAAGCTAAGAAAAGAAAAAGAAAAGCTCACAGCTAAGGAAATAAGCATGCAAATCCTATGAGGAGTTCTTGTTCAAACGAAGCGTGTTTCTCTCCCACACAAAAGAAAGATGGGGTCTAACTTGTTAATACAGAAAACAAAGAAAAAACAAACCTCAGAAAAGTAAAGAGCGAGACGCCCCAAGCATAGGACATAATGCATGAAGTGATAAAAATATAGTGCAACGAGGGACGAACTGATAATTGTTGATGAAGAAGGGGATGCACGGGGGCATCCCCAAGCTTAGACGCTTGAGTCTCCTTGAATATTTATTGGGGGTGCATCGGGGCATCCCCAAGCTTGAGCGTTTGATACTCCAGGATCTTCTTTCATCATCTTCCATCGCACACTTGAAAACTCCCTTCATACATAACTCATTGTAAACTGATTAGAGAGGTTAGTAACCTATTAAAATAATTTCCGTCTACTGCAAATAAAGATATTCTTGAAGAGCTACTGTTTCTCAAGATTGCCAAAAAGTTTTTGCAAAGAAAAAGCAAGCTTAAGGTTTGCAAAAGTTAGGAAAGACAAAACGTGGCAGAATCTGTGAAAAACAGAACAACAGGTAGTAAAGAATTTTTTAGGGATACTTATGCAACTCAAATAAAAAAAGCTCAGAACATACGAAAGTTCCGTGATTGTATAGAGCATGCTGTGTCAAAAATTCAGCTCCAAAAGATCAACTGGTAATTTTCTATGATTTTTCCCGTCACGAGGACAAAATCTGTTTTCCGGACAGCATGTCACAACTTTCACTTCCCTTGTCATATGAGGCTATATTTGGCACAAAGCTTGAAAAATAAAGATATAATGATGTTGCTACAGTAGTAACAATCATCAAGACCACTAAAAACATAAGTAAAATCATCTTGGGTTTCCTCCCAACAAGCGCTTTCTTTTACGCCTTTAAGCTAGGCATAAAGAAAAAGATCAAAGCTCTCCAAAATCATCAGAATCACCAAGAATTTCGAAAGGGTTTTCAATAAGCTCATCTTTGTTCTTCCGAGGGAAGAGGTACGTATCTTTCACCTTACCAAACAAGCGTATTTGTCCTTTACCTATATCAATGAAGCCTTTCATGGCTCGGAGGAAGGCTCTTCCAAGCACTATATTTCCTTGTTTGGTCTTCATGATGGCAAAGTCAATTCCTACGCTCCTTTTAGGAAACATGACTTGGACATCTTTTAATCTTCCCTGGATCTCAGAAATATCACCATTAGAATGTTCATGGAAAGATGGAAATTTTTCCATGCTTCCAAGGCACAAATAATCATAAATAAAGCTTGGCATTATAGAAACTGTAGATCCAATGTCACAAAAAAGCAAGGAAGTTTTGGTTAGAGATAACAATCCTAACAAAGGGTTCCCAATCATTCTCTATTTCCAAAATCTCCTCTTTAGGAGGGTTTGGCTTTTCTAGTCCTTTTAAGTCTAGAGCATCAAGCTTCTTTTCGATAGTAGCAATTCTGTCTACAACAGTATCGAGACCATCATAAACAAAGTAACTAGATAAACCATGTATAATTTCAAGAGCTCTAGCTTAATCACACTCTAAAAAGTCTCCTTCAGCTATAAGATCAAGAGAGTGCTTACACCACTTAAAAGGGCCAAAGTAAAAATTTCTAAGCACGATTCTTATAGGTAACCAAGGCATATTTACCTTATGTGCTTCAGAAATTATGTCCCATGCCTTCTTCATATTTTCCCCGTTCCTTTGATGGAAATCCAAGGCGTCGGATTCCCTCATAGTACCAACTCCTAACATGCTTGACCACACGAGAAAGGTAACAAGTATTTTTGGTATTTTTGATAAAGGACACAAAAGTAAAAACTGAAAGGTAAACTAAAAAGACTAAAAAGCAAAGATAAAAGATAGTGTGCAACTCCCCTATCTTGTAGACCGCAACGGCGTCAGAAATTAGCTTGATACGGTGAGGAAGATAGTTCTCTCACTTCTCGTTGGTTACCCCAAGTGGAAGGTGAGATGTAGCATAGCACAAATTTCCCTTAGCAAAGATGCTAAGATTTAGTATCGAACCAGTAGGACTCCAAGAGATACAAGTAGGTGGTAAAGTGAACAATGGCGCCGTTCACAACTCAAGGTTGCTTACTTCACCTGGACCTGCACACACATCAAATAACTTTGCTCCCAACGAGTACAGATGAGTTGTCAATTCCTCCGGCCTTTTTGTTTACAAAGGATCAACGCAAGAGATAATAATAATGGCAACTGAAAGTAAATTGAGGGTGTAAACAATGGTGGAAATATGGACCGGGGTCCCATGACGTCCACTAGTTATGTCTCTCTCCCAAAAGACGATAAAAGTGCTAGCGAGGTAAACAAATCACAGCTGGGCAATTGACAGGATTATAAACGCACCGCAATGCTAACTATGCTACAAAAGAAAGGACGATGCTCAAAAGCAATGGGCAGTACGCCAAAGTAAGTAGACCGAAATCCATATGCATCTACTACGAATCATCCACCTTGAGATATCTATCCAGAACATCAAGCTAGTATTAAGTTGTGAATCCCACCCAAAGTGTAAACTCAAAGCAACAGACAAGTGCATTAAAAGAGCTATGCGTAATGTAAACAATCCTTGCACCCGCAAGTACATGCACCGTTGTTTCATCCCTGGTGGCAACAACACATCCCCTAGTCTCATGTTTCTGTCACTCAAGCTAGACATCAAGGGCTGAACCCAGAATCAAGCATAACGCTCCCTCTTGGAGTTGCAACAAATCACTTGGCCAAAGCAAAATACAGCAACGGAGAAAATTCAAGAATTAACTAAAGAACATAAATATAGAAGGGAACCAAATATATTACTCATCACAATCTGAGCATAGTCTCATAATCCATCAGATCCCCGCAAACTCAGCATAGCAACATTGAAAATTACAAAGGTGCCTCGATCATGTGAGGCAGCTCATGAGGTCTCAATAGTGGAAGCACAAAGAGGGGAGGAGAACATCACATAGCTACTGGTCATGGACCCATGGTCCAAGGGGGACTACTCACAAGACATTCGGGAGGCGTCCATGGTGATGGATGGTCTCCCAAAGGGGAAGCTTCTCCTAGCAGCCCCGATCTTGAAACGGCGGCGGCAGCGGTACAGAGAGGAGAACGGGAATAGCAGATCGATATTAGGGGTTTCCACCGCGGGGGCTAAATATAGCCCGAAGGGGGCACCGAGAGGAGCCACAGGGCAGACAGGAGGCCTCCTGGCGCGCCCTAGGGTGGGGCCGCGCCAGGGACCCTCCTGGGTCCTGGTGGGTCCACTCCCTTCCTTCCTTGGTTCTTCGGGAAGCTTCCGGGTCGCTGATTTTGTATATAACTTTTCCGGAATTTATTTGGCACTTTTAATGGCCGGAAAACCTGAAATATAAAAACAGTAGAAAACAGGAACTAGCAACTGGGTGCACTGAGTTAATAGGTTAGTCCAAATATGATAAAAAGTGTATGAAAGTTCAAGCAAAACATGGCAAAGTCACACAAATCATGCATGGAGCAAGCAGAAATTATAGATACGTTTGGGACGTATCAGTAAATTACCTGGAACGAGATCTAAACAACAAAACTGTATCACCAACATTAAATTCACGTTTTAAAAACCTTCTATCATGCCACTTCTTTACCTTTTGCTTAAACATTTTAGCACTCTCGTAAGCTTCACTTCTCCACTCATCTAGAGAAGTCAAGTTCATGAGATGCTTTTCACCAGCTAACTTTGGGTCAGCATTAATCTCTGTAACAACCCAGAAAGCTTTGTGTTCTAACTCTAATGGCAGATGGCAAGCCTTGCCATAGACCATATTATAAGGAGACATGCCCATGGGGTTCTTGTAAGCAGTCCTATACGCCCACAAAGAAACTCCTAACTTCTTTGACCAGTCCTTTCTAGAACTGTTGGCTGTCTTTTGCAAGATCAACTTGATCTCTCTATTGGTGAGCTCAACTTGCCCACTAGTTTGAGGATGGTACGGTGAAGAAATTCTATGATCGACATCGTACTTGGCTAAAGCTTTTCTAAAATCTCCATGCGTGAAGTGTGATCCTCCATCAGTCATGAGGTACCTAGGTACACCAAACCTAGGGAAAATTACATTGAGCATTTTCAAAGATGTCTTGTGATCAACACTCTCAGTGGGGATTGCTTCAACCCACTTGGTTACATAATCAACAGCCACTAAAATGTGAGTGTACTTGTGTGAGGGAGGAAAAGGACCCATAAAGTCAAAACCCCAGCAATCAAAAGGCTCAATCACTACAGAGTAATTCATAGGCATATCATTCCTCCTACTAATGTTACCAACTCTCTGACACTTATCACAAGATAAAACATAATTTCTAGCATCTTTAAAGAGAGTGGGCCAATAAAAACCTGATTGGAGAACCTTATGTGTGGTCATCTCACCGGCACGATGTCCTCCATAGGGAATATCGTGACATTGTCTGAGAATGTCCTTCTGCTCGTGTTCCGGTATGCATCTTCTCACGATCCCGTCCGGACCTTCTTTGAAAAGATGAGGGTCATCCCAAAAGTAGTGCCTCAAATCATGGAAGAACTTCTTCCATTGCTGAAATGTTAAACCTGGAGGAATATACTTTGCAACGATAAAATTAGCATAATCTGCAAACCAAGGGTCGGAAACAGATTTTACTTTTACAACGGCAAGTTGTTCGTCTGGAAAACTGTCGTTGACTGGGATGGGGTCATGCGGTATATCTTCCATTCTTGAAATATTGTCCGCCACCGGATTATTTGCTCCTTTTCTATCAACAATCTATAAATCAAACTCTTGAAGAAGGAGTACCCACCGGATGAGTCTTGGTTTGGCATCCTTCTTCGCCAGCAACAATATAATGTCTAAACTTATCACAAGAAAACACTACTGCTAAGAATTCCTTCTCAGTAGTAGCATAATTCTTTTGAGCACTAACAAGGGTTTCGCTAGAATAATGTATAACATTCAATTTCTTATCAACCCTTTGTCCTAAACATATCCAACAGAAAAATCACTAGCATCACACATAATTTCAAAGGGCAGTTTCCAATCAGGTGGTTGTAATATAGGAGCGGTTATCAAAGCATTCTTAAGAACTTCGAAAGCCTCCTTACAATCTTCATCAAATACAAAAGGAACATCCTTCCGGAGAAGATTAGTGAGGGGTCTCGAGGTCTTAGAAAAGTCTTTAATAAATCTTCTATAGAAACTAGCATGACCGAGAAAACTACGAATACCTTTAATGTCCCTTGGATAGGGCATCCTTTCAATAGCTTCAATCTTCGCCTTGTCCACTTCAATTCCCCTCTGGGAAATCTTGTGACCAAGAACGATCCCTTCGTTAACCATGAAGTGGCACTTCTCCCAGTGTAAAACTAAATTTGTGTCCTCGCATCTCTGCAAAACTTTATTAAGATTGTGGAGACAGTGGTCAAAGGAAGTTCCATAGACGGAGAAATCGTCCATGAAGACTTCCACAATCTCTTAACAGAAACCATGAAAAATAGCAGACATACATCTCTAAAAAGTAGCAGGTGCATTGCATAAACCAAAAGGCATACGCCTGTAAGCATAAGTACCATAAGGACATGTGAAAGTGGTCTTCTCCTGATCGGCAGTGTTAACATGAATTTGAGAGAAGCCAGAGTACCCGCCAAGATAGCAAAAGTGGGTGTTTTTGGTCAACCTCTCAAGTATCTGGTCGATAAAGGGAAGCGGGTAATGGTCCTTCCTGGTTGCCTTGTTCAACTTCCTGTAATCAATACACATTCTATATCCAATAACAACTCTTTGAGGTATTAGTTCATTTTTATCATTAGGAAGAACAGTCATACCTCCTTTCGTAGGATCACAATGAACTGGACTTACCCACCTACTATCAGCTATAGGATAGATGATACATGCGACTAGAAGCTTGAGAATTTCAGTCCTAACCACGTCCTTCATCCATGGGTTCAGCCGTCGTTGATGATCAACAACTTGCTTAGAATCGGGCTCGCGATTGATAGTATGTTCGCAAATCGATGGACTAATCCCCTTAAGGTCATCAAGGGTATAGCCCAGGGCACCACGGTGTCTGCGAAGTGTCTCCAATAATCGCTCTTCTTCGAATCCTGAAAGGTTAGCATTAATAATTATAGGATATATTTTCTTTTCATCTAAATAAGCATACTTGAGCGTACCGGGAAGTGGTTTCAGGTCAAACACCGGGTCTTCTTTTGGTTGTGCTAGGATTCCTAAAGGTTCAACCGGAAGGTTGTGCTTCAGGATAGCAGATTGTCTTGTGAATATTTCGTCCAACTCATTTCTCTCCTGCATATACATATCATTCTCGTGGTCTTCCATATATTGCTGCAAAGGGTCATTAGGAGGAATAGCAATGGAAGAAATATCTTCAATAATTTTATAATTACTAGGTAAATTAGTACCACGAGGCTGCTTAGAGAACTTTGAAAAGTTCAATTCATATGGCTCACCATTGAATTCAACAGAAACTTTACCTTTTTTGCAATCTATTATAGATCCACAAGTGCTGAGGAAAGGTCTACCAAATATAATAGGCCAAAAATTATCTTGTACTGAACCAAGTACTAGAAAGTTGGTAGGATACTTTACCTTTCCACATAGGACTTCAACATCTCTCACAATCACTATGAGAGAGATAGTTTCTTTGTTTGCTAGATAAATACTAACATCAACCTCTTCAAGTTCACATGGTGAAATCTCACCCATTATCTCCTGATAGAGTGAATAGGGAATAGCACTATCACTCGATCCCAAATTGCATAGCCCGTAATAATTGTGATCTCCGATTTTAACCAAAGTTTAAAATAGCGCGCTATAGCGCGCTATAGCGGCGCTATAGCTTCGCTATAGATTTTTGGGCGTCCTCCCGCTAAAGCTATGCATATTTATCGCAAAATGGAAAAGCGCGCTAATCTCGCGATAAATGACGCTAAAACGCTAAATCAAACCAATATATAGTTTTTTTTGGCCTGGCCCGAAACAATTTTCTCTGAAAAATGACCACACACGGCCCATATTTTGGTCCACATAAGTACAGCCACAAACCTTATCCTTCGACACAGTTTCCCCACTCATTCTGTGTTGAATTGAAATTTGATCTGATATATGGTAATTCATGCTGAGTATAGTTGCATACCATTGATGCATTGATTTTCCATTAATATTTTTTTGATGATATGCATATATGATGTTTAGTTTTTATACAAATTTTCTTACTTTTAGAAAAAAATGCCAAGTGGCTTAGCTTTGCTATAGCTTCGCTATAGCTTTCTTAGCGTCTAGAAAATGCCGCCTCTAAGAAGCATAGCCTGCTATTTTAAACTTTGATTTTAACATATACAACTGGTGTACCTGAAGTTGGGCCCTTATTCTTGGTTGTAACAATGTTAGTTGAAACATCACAAAAAGTTATATTGTCATCTAAGACATCATTAGTAACTAAATCATTAACCACCGCAACTTGAGGATCGACCTTGATCTGGTCCTCGGGTTCGTCAACTCGTCTCTCACTTTTGTTTATTATGCATGTCACAAAAGAGTGCTCCCTTATCCTTGTGGGAAAAGGGGGCTTTTCGTACATAACTCCAGGAAAAATAGGGTCAACAACATTTATATCAACAGGTAATTCTTTAAAGGGTTTATGATAATGATCCTTCTCTTCTTTAGAAGAGTCAATGTGAGAGGCAAAGTTCTTGCAAAAATCAATCATAAGCTGGGAATCCAGACCAATCTTAGAGCAAAAGGTATTAAAATAATCAGTTTTCACATAGCTCTCAATATAATCATCTCATAATTTATAGCGGGTTCAATACCTTTATCGATTTCCCAGTCTTCAGTGTTCTTTTGGATCCTCTCAATGAGATCCCATCTCTCTTCAACGCTTCTTTTTTGGAATACCCCACTAGAGGAGGCATCCAACATCTCCTTATTCTGACGAGAGAGCTTGGCATAAAAATTTGTAAGTATAATTTCTGTGGAGAGTTCATGAATAGGACATTTGAACGTTAGGGACTTCAGTCTCCCCCAAGCTTGAGCGATGCTCTCGCCGTCACGAGGCCAAAAATTATATGTGGTGTTCCTGTCTCGATGAATTTCGTGAAGAGGATAAAACTTTGTATAAAAGAGAGACATAAGCTCTTGCCAATTAAGAAAATGTGAGTTATCGAGGAGCTTATACAAATCTGAAGCTCTGCCTGTAAGTGATACGGAGAATAATTTATTCATAACGAACTCCCTCAACACACCTGCAAGCTTTAATAATGAACATAGTTGTGATAAATATAGCAGGTGTTCACTAGGATTGGCCAAGACATAATCGATAATACTAGTTGGTATTTTATAAGGCAGAATTTCATTAGGGGTGGGAGTGACCACCACAGTAGTGGGGCATTTCCCCATAAACAACGAACCAAGGGTAGAGGTGTCCATAAGGACAAAAAGTAGGAACAAAAAATAAAAACTGAAATATAAAAGCTTTCTTAGCAGCTTCACTTACTAATAGCATTACGCTCCCCAGCAACAGCGCCAGAAAACAGTAATTGATGACCCTCAACTGTAGGGGATCGATTGTAGCGTTTTCGATAAATAAGAGTGTCGAACCCAACGAGGAGAAGAAGGTATTGGTAAGTGACTTTGGTAAAGAATTAACTGCAGGAACTGAAATATAACTTTTTAGGGGGTTTTCGGTATAGGCAACAAGAAGGTCATAAAAGCAAGCAAAGTAAAAAGGTACTGAGCAGTAACAAGTGGCCCAATCCTTTTGAGCAAAGGGTAAGCCTGGCAACTGAACTTAATAAGGCTAAAAGTGTTCTTGAAGACACACGGGAGAGATAGTCACATGTGTTCGCCATACTCCGTATCGATACTATGTGATGTGTTGATAAGTGTTGAGTGGGTGGATCTTTGCCAGCACACCTTCTAGACTAATATATGTGCACTCTTATGATTAAACATCTCGTAAGCATCCGATAATACAAGATAGTAATTAAGGAAAAAGCCTAACCATAGCAATACGATCGATGATCCATTGTTCCCTTGTGAAAAAGCATGCAAGCTGGGCTTCATGTTTTTGTCACTCCGGCAACCCACCGTAAGCATTCTTTATACACAATGCATTCCCCTAGGTCCTTAATAAGGGGAAGTGTTGAGTGTTCGACTCACACAACACCACTAGTAAAATAACAACACAACTTAAATACTCCCTCCGTTCCTTGATACAAGGTGCCTAAGCTTTTTGCACGAATATTAACGCATACGTATAATTCTATAATTGGATTGATCTTACCCTAGAAAAAATCGGAAGAAAATAGTCTGAAACAACCAATAATAGAAAAGAGATGCTCCGTTCTATCTCTTTCCGTATGTATTTTTTTCTAGACGGATGGTATAATACCAATATACCATGTGTTTTAGAATTTATCTCAAAACCTTAGGCACCTTATATCAAGGAACGGAGGAAGTATCAAACAACACATATTACTTCAACATCATATGACTACTAGCAACTAGACTTCTCCCATGTCCTCAAGAACTAAAGTGACTACTCACATGACATAAAAGAGTTCATGATCAGTGGGGATAAATAGATGATAAAAAATATGGACACAATGATATTTCTCCAACAAAACACAATAGCATTCATCACAAGGTAGTATAAACTCCGATAGAGTAGAGAGGATAGATAGTACGGATTACAACACGAGTTTCAATTGTGAGATGAGATAGGATGGTGGTGAGGATGGTGCTGATGTTGGGGATGATGTTGATGATGATCTCGATGATGCCCGTGACGACGGTGATGACGATGGCGATGATCTCCCCTTCTGGGAGGTGTTCTCCCCGACAGAATCTGCCCGCCGGAGATGTCTTTTCTTCTCTGTAGGTTTCCGCCACGGAGCGGCGGCGGAACTCGCGAAACTCCTCCTGTTTTAGGGTTTTTGGGTGACGAGTGATAACTAGGCCAGAGGGCGGAGCCGGGAGTGGCCCCAGGTGTCCAGGCGCCCTCCCGGCGCGCCCCAGTGGGGCCACGCCAGATGGCCGCCTGGGCACCCTGTGGCCCCCTCTGGCTCCTGTTTTGCGTGTCCTTGTCAGCCTTCTGGAAAATGGCCTTCGTCGATTTTCAGGTAATTTGGAGGTCTTCTGCTTTAGCAACTCAGCGTCCAATTTTTACCGCCGAATCCTGTGTCTGCTGCTTCGGCATCGGAAAGTTGCAAAGTGTGTAAAACAAGCCAAAACAACATAAGAATAGAATCATAACATGAAATATATCAATGGATACGAAAGAATTACTATATAAAATAGTGATGCACTTTGGACGTATCAGTGAACATCATGGGACCCCGGTCTATATTTCCACCATTGTTTACACCTCCACTATTTACTGTTTTATTTCCTTTCAGTTGCAATCACCATTACTATTTCCAGCGTGTGTTTGATCCTTTGTAAACAACAAGACCGGAGAGATTGACAACCTCTCTGAACTTGTTGGGAGCAAAGTTATTTGCTTTTGTGTGTAGGTCTAGGTTAAGGGATAAATATATTTTCAGACAGCGCGTTGATCATTTAACCACCTACTTGTATCTATTGGAGTCCTACGGGAGACATAACCCTAGCCTCTAAGTTAGGGAAATTTGTCTTTGTCTACTTCTCAACCTTCCACTTGCGGTAGCCAACAAGGAGCGCTACTTCAGTGCCATCAAGCTAAATTTTTGGCGTGGTTGCCTGGGACTCCAGTATACAAGATAGGGGATTTGCAGACTATATTTTACATTTGCTTTTTAGTCTTGTTAGTTTCCTTTCTAGTTTTTTCTTTAGAGTCTTATACAAAAAAACACAAAAAAATTAGTTACCATGATTTTAGTTCCTTTGCTCTTGTTTGCTGTTGCTATGGGTTCAACTGAAAACACCAAGTTGTGTGACTTCACTAGTCACAACAATAAGGACTTTATTAGCACTCCTATTGCTCCACCTGCCACTTCAGCACCTTCTTATGAAAGTAAACCTTCTTTTCTAAACCTTGTTATGAAAGAACAATTCTCCGGTGCCGGAGATGATGCTGCTTTGCACTTAAATAATTTTGTTGAGCTTCGTGATATGCAAAAGTACAAAGAAGTAGATGGTGACATTGTTAAACTTGAGCCTTTTGCTTTCTCCTTAAGAGGAAGAGCTAATGAGTGGCTCCAATCCTTTCCTAGGATAGCATAGATTCTTGGGATAAGTGCAAGGATGATTTTATTGGGAAGTACTACCCACCTGCTAAAATTATCCAGTTGAGAAGTCACATTATGAATTTTAGGCACTTGGATAATGAACACGTTGACCAAGCTTGGGAACGCATGAAATATCTTGTTAAGAATTTCCCTACACATGGTTTGACTACTTGGATGGTTATCCAGGCTTTCTATGGAGGATTGAACTTTACCTCGCGGAATCTATTGCACTCGGCCCCAGGAGGAACCTTAATTTCAACTACACTTGGTGCTGCCACAAAGCTATTGGACGAGATGATGAAAAATTATTCTTAATGGCACACCGGAAGATCTCCAACAGGTAGGAAAGTAAACTCTGTGGAGGAGATCTCCTCTTTGAATGAAAAGGTTGAATTGATCATGCCTTTACTTACTAAGCAAGCTCCTATTAATCCTCATGTCATTCCTTTAAATTCTTTGGTTTATCAATAAAGAGAGCAAGTAGATGTTAATTTTATTTCTAGGAATAACTTCAACAACAATGCTTATAGGAGTAACTTTGGTAGCAATCCTAGACCGTTCCCATCCAACAACTATGGGGACAACAACTCCTATAATTACACTCGTAATGATAGAAGAATGCCTAGTTACGAAAAACTTTTACAGATATAGAAGGCGACAAAGAATTACATGCATACTCAATATGAACAAAATATGGCCTTCTCTAGACAATTAGATGAGCATTCTTCTATTTTGCAAAACATTGGAAGACAACTTGAGAGCCTGAATAGTGAGATTTCTAATCTCGAAACTAGACTCGCCCCTGTTGAAACCCAAGTTTCCAATATGTCTCACACCCAAGCTACTCTGATAAACCAAATGGCATCCAAAACCGAATTTTTTTCATCTCTAGAAGAGGAAGATAGAATTAGGAGCCTTCCTACACACACTACTATTGCTACTATATGAGTTGTTGAGGATCTCAAAACCTTTAGCACCCAACACATCCCTAGTCCACCTAATGGACCTATCAATGGTGATGCTAATACCTCAACTTTAGGACAAGAAGGTCTCATGAATTTAGAGACTACCAAGAGAATGAGCCTAGATGACCTCACTACCAATTTAATTAATGGTAGTGAACTTGATTTTGATAATTCTAGTCTTTCTGAAGTTATCAATTTTTTTGCAAAGAATGGCAAAAGACCCCCATACTAGTTTGCTCAACATTGCCTTCACAGAGCATATTACCAATGCTCTTATCAAAGCTAGTGAGGAGAAACTTAAGTTAGAGGTTTCTATTCCTAGAAAACTAGAAGATGGTTGGGATCCTATGGTCAAAATCAAAATGAATATTTTTCATGCTTTGCTTTATGTGATGTTGGAGCTAGTGCCTCCGTTTTACCCAAAAGAATGTATGATATGCATGAATTGAAACCTTTTGATCGTTGTTCTTTTGGTGTTCGTCTTGTTGATTCTTTCGTAAATAAAACTTTGGGAAGGATTGATGATGTTCTTATTGTTGTCAATGTTAATTATGTGCCCGTTGATGTCCTTGTCATGGACATTGAGTGTGATCCCTCATGTCCAATTATTTTGGGACGTCCTTTTCTCCGCATCGTTGGTGCTATCATTGATATGAAACAAGGGACTATCAGATTCCAATTCCCCCTCAGAAAGGGCATGGAACATTTCCCTAGAAAGAAGATGAAGTTACCTTATGAGTCTGTTACACGGGCAAGTTATTCATTTCAAGTTGATAAAACTTGATCTTTTAACAACATGCCTAGCTAAAAGGCATAAAAGAAAGCGCTTATTGGGAGGCAACCCAAAATGTTCTTAATTTCGGTTTTAGTGGTCTTGATTCTTGTTACTGCTATAGCAACATCATTTTATCTTTATTTTCAAGCTTTGTGCCAAGTTTTAGTCTCAGATTGCAAGAAAAATCAAAAGTAGTGACCTGTTGTCCAGAAAACAGATTTTGTCTGCTTTGCGGAAAAAATCACCTAAATCACAATATCATCTTTTTGATCTGATTTTTTTAAGGTGTGCTCTATAAAATTTACATTCGGTGTTCTATTCTGAGTTTTTTTATTTGAATTGAACAAGTGCCCCTAAAACATTATTTACTACCTGTCGGTCTGTTTTTCACAAATTCTTGCACGTTTTGCTTCTTCTCCGTTTTGGAAATCTTAAGCTTTCTTTTGCGTTGCAAAAACTTTTCGGCAATCATGAAAATCATTAGCTATTCATGAAAATATTTTTTTCCAGTAGAGGAAAATTATTTTATTTATGGGTACTAACCACTCTAATCAGCTTATGATGAGTTTCGTATGAAGGGAATTTTCAAGTGTGTGAAGGAAGATGATGAAAAAAGACACGGGAGTGTCAAAAGCTCAAGCTTGTGGATGCCAGCATGCACGCCCAAGAAATATCCAAGGAGAATCAAGCGTCTAAGCTTGGGGATGCCCCCATGCATCCCCTTATCCATCAACAATCATCAGTTAGTCCTTCTCCATGCTATATTTTTATCACTTCATATGTTATGTGATATGCTTGGAGTGTCTCACTCTTTATTTCTTTAGTTTGTTTTAGTTTTGCTTCCTGTTCATAACAAGTTGGACCCTAGCCTTCATTGTTTGGGAGAGAAACACACTCCACTCCACCCTAGAACACAACATAGGCTTGCATGCTTATCATTGATTGTGTGTTCTTTATCCTTTTATAACTGTTGTCATGATTAGCCCTTAGTTTTCATGCTTATCTTTTTAAGAGCATTAATTTAGGTTGTTGCCTTTGGAACTCTCTTGAGTTAAAATGCTTATCTTGTTTAGAGAGTTGGTCTGTTGCACTGAGTTGTGTGTCTTGACTTGAGTAGGTAATTGAGGTTGTTATTATAAGTATAGTAGTAACTTGCAATAGTTTTGAGGTATTGATTTGAGTAATGTTTGGACTTTTGGTGCCAAGAGCTTGAGCCTATTAGTGATAGGCATCGTATTTTGGGCAATTCGTGCTTATTTTCAAAAACTACAAAAATTATTTGAGAACTCTAGCTACTAGATGGATCGGTAACCTCTGGAGGGGTTGGAATATATAGCCCTCAAGTACCATGGGTCGAGGATGCGCAAGGATAACCAAACCCCCATACAGTCCTCCTCAGGGTACTTGTCTCTTTGTGAACCTCCTGATTAGATAGAGAGTTACCGATAATAAGTGCATTAGTTCTCCGGACTAATGTGAGTATTCGATTGTTGGCACTTCCACCTTCCATATTTTTCTAGCCTCTTCGGTACCGTGCATTGCCCTTCCTCATCTTGAGAGTTTGTGCATACTTCGCCGATGCATCCAAACCCTTGGCATGAAACGCTCTGTCATCATAAACCCCCTTATATCTTCCCCAAAACATCCACCATACCTACCTATCAAGGCATTTCCATAGCCTTTCCGAGATACATTGTCATGAAACATCCATCATCTCATGAGTTTATCTTCATGTCATACATGCTTTTGCTTGATCGAGGAGACGCATGCTAGTTGGGCCTTGCCCTTATAATTGCTACATGACGCGCTAGTATCATTGCATATACTACTACACTGGCAAAGGCATACATTTTCATACATCATGATAGTTTTCGTTCTTCTTTATGTTGAGTACTTCTTGTAAAGTGTGAAGATATTCTTTATATTCTTGTGAAATATAGAGTGTTGCCCTTAATTGAGAAAAAGATCACAAAGAGGACAAATTAAAAGATCCCAAAAGAGGACAAATAAAAATATCCCCAAGAGTACAAATGAGAGATAAATAGAAAGAGCCAAAGATTCCAAAAATATAAAAAAGAGAAAAAGGGAAAAAAATAAATAAAAAGAGAGAAGGGGGCAACACTACTATTCCTTTTGAAAGATCCACACTTGTACTCCATTGTCATATATGTACTCCATAGATTTTATCATTTATGCATAACTATGTGGGGATCCTTACACTATATAACTTGGCTTGCATATTCCAAGGATGATCCTCCTCAAATGAGCTCTAGGTCTTCATGAGCAAGAAAGTTGTATGCACCCCCACTAGTTCCATTGGAGAGCTTACCTTAGCTCATATGTGCATCGGTTGCATGGCAATCCCTACCCCTCACATCCTAACTATCCTTTGGCTTTCTCGCGCCTATGATTGTCCTCATTGATGTGAGCCATTCACACCTTTTTGTCTTCCTTCCCCATCATTTGTTCTCTTTGCCGTCCTAAGTGCCAACATATCTTGGTCGCGCTCATCCATTGCATGAGTTCTCAAAGTCAAAAGGGAGAGGATCAGTTTGACTTGTGCCTGACTAATGGTCTGAGGACAAAATAAGAGATCCCAACGGGGACAAATGAAAAGATCCCAAAGAGGACAAATGAGAGATAAATAGAAAGAGCCAACGAGGCCACAAAAATAAACAAAGGAAAAAAGTAAGAAATAAAGGAATAAAAAGAGAGAAGGGGGCAACACCACTATTCTTTTTGAAAGATCCACACTCATACACCAAAGTAATATTTGTACTCCATAGAAATTTTCATAGCATTCATGCATAACTATGTGGGGATCCTGACATTATAGAACTTGGTTTGCAAATTCCAAGGATGAGCCTCCTCAAATGATCTCTAGGTCTTCGTGAGAAAGCACGTTGGATGCACCCCCACTAATTCCATCGGAATGCTTACCTTAGCTCATATGTGCATCTGTTCATGGCAAACCCTACTCCTCACATCATATCTATCATTTGGCTTTCTCTCGCTTATGCTTGTCCTAAATTATGTGAGCCTTTCACACCTTTTTGTCTTCCTTCCCCATCATTATTCTATTTTCCATCCTAAATACCAAGATATCTTGCTTGCGCTCATTCATTGCATGAGTGCTCGAAGTCGAAAGGGAGAGGATAAGTTTGACTTGTGCCTGACTAGTGGTCTGGGAACGAGTCAAAATAAGATTCCGAAGGAGACTAAGTGTGAAGTTTTAGTAGATTGAGTTCTCAATTAAACTATATAATATTTTTATGCTCTAAACCCATCTCCTATTTCTTGCACGCAAACACCATTTGGAGACATTCGAGTAACGAACAACAAGAGCTCTTGAACCTTTATGTTCTTACTTTGCTAGTTTCAATACTAGATATAGAATCTTGCTTGTTATTATCTTGACTTGAATTGCATATCTTACTTGCTTTACTTTGAAGCTCTTATATGTGTTGGTAGCATGTCACCACAGATAAAATCAGTGCTAGCATTTACCTGCTCGAGGACAAGCAGGAATTAAGCTTGGGGATGTTGATATGTCCCAAACGTATCTATAACTTTTGCTTGTTCCATGCTTATTGGGTGATATTGCTATGTGTTTTGCTACAATTTCATACCTTTTTACACATAATTCGACTAAGCTACTAACTCAGTGCACCCAGTGCCAGTTTTTGTCTGCTGATGTCTGTGAATTACAAGTTTATACCCATATTTAAAGTGCCCAAGAAATTTCAAGAAAAATATATAACGAATCAGGGTTCCAGAAGACTCCGGACCCCCGAAGGGGGCCGCAGAGGGTCACCCACCTCCAGGCGGCCAGGTGGCGCAGCCCCACCCTAGGTTGCACTAGGAGGCCGCCTGGAGGGAGGGGACATCCCCTGGTTCCCCCCTTCGGCCTATATTTACCCCTCGACATGAAAACCCTCGGGGCAGACTCCGTATCGTGAAATTCATCGTTGTAATGCCACCGCCGCGATCCCGAGATCGGTATCGCCAGAAGACCTTCTCCCGGCACCCTGTTTGAGGGAGGATCGATCTCCGGGTGCTTCTCCAACACCATGAGCTCCTCCCAAATGTGCCGTGAGTAGTACCCCTTGGACCATGGGTCCATGACCAGTAGCTATGTGATGTCTTCTCTCCAATCTTGTGCTTCAATTCTTAGCCCTTGTGAGCTGCCCAACATGGTCAAGGCATCTATGTATTCTTTTATGTTGTTGCTATGCTGTGTTTGTTGGCATCGATGGATTATGAGATAATGTTCAGATTGTGATGAGTTATATAATTGCTTCTCCTTTTATATATTTGTTCTTGAGTAATTCTTCATGTTCTTCGTTGCTTTTTATTGCTTTGGAAGTAGTAGATTGGAACTTGATACTCTATCCTCGTTGGTTACCCCAAGTGCAAGGTTAGATGTAATGTAGCGGAAAATTTCCCCTATGTAGAGGATAGGGTTTGTCTTCCGTAGTACTCCGGCAATGATAAGGAGGTGGTTTGGCAAGTGTGGCACCGAATCACTTTCTTTGCCTGGACCTTCACACGACTAAAATAACTTTGCTTCCCAACGAGTATAGAGAGGTTGTCAATCTCTCCGGCCTTGCTATTCACAAAGGATCAATGCAACAGATAAAAGATAATAATGATAATAGCTAGAAAGTAAAAGCAGGAAAATAAAAGAGTGTGTAAATAGTGATGAGAATATGGACTGAGGTCCCGTGATGTTCACTAGTGATGCCTCTCCCCCAAAAGACGATAAAACTGCTATGCTAGGTAAACAAATTACAGCTGGACAATTAACATGATTAAAAGCACCGCAATGCTAACTATGCTACAAAGAAAGGAAGAGGCTCAAAAGAATGGGCGGTACGCCAAAATAAGTAGACCGAAATCCAACTGCATCTACTACTAATTATCCACCTTGAGATATATATCCAGAACATCTCACTGGTATTAAGTTGCGAGCCCCACCAAAAGTGTAAACCCAAAGCAACAAACAACTGCATTAAAAAGTACTTTGCGTAAAGTAAACAATCCTTGCAACCGCGGTTACAAGCACCGTTGTTTTCCCATTATGGCAACAACACATCCCCTAGACTCATGTTTCTGTCCTTCAAGCGTGTCATCGGGGGGCATGAACCTACAATCGAGCATAACGTTCCCTCTTGGAGTCACTACCTACTACTTGGCCAAAGCAATAAACAGCAACGGAGAACATGCAAGAATTACTTAGGAAAAAAAATATAAAAGATAAGAACCAAATATATTACTCAATCACAAACTGAACATAGTCTCATAATCCATCAGATCGTAGCAAACTCAGCATAGCAACAACAGAAAATTACATATGTGCCTCGATCATGTAGGGAAGCTCATGAGGTCTAAACCATGAAGAAAAAAGAGGGGAGGATAACATCACATAGCTACTGATCACGGACCCATGGTCCAAGGGAAACTACTCACGGCACATCCGGGAAGCGTCAATGGTGGAGGGGAAGCTCCCGGAGGTCAATCCTCCCTCCGGCAGGGTGCCGGGAAGAGGTCTGCTGGCTCTCCCGATCTTGGAAGCACGGTGGTGATACGTCCAAAATGCATCACTATTTTATATTGTAATTGAACCCTATTCATTGATATATTCCACTTTAAAGTACTGTTCTTATGTTGTTTTGGCTTGTTTTACAATGTTTGCAACTTTCCGGTGCCGAAGAAGCAGCAACAGAATTCAACGGTGAAAAGTGGACATCAAGTTGCTGAATCAAATCAACTCCATATTTGACGAAATTTGACGTGGATCATTATTTTGGAGATTCACCGAAGGAGACCAAAGATCAACCGGAGGGGACCTACCAGGGCTCCAGAAGGGTCCCTGGCGCCCCTCCCTAGGGCGCGCAAGGCACCCTCCTGGGTGCCTGATGGCCCACCTCGGTGCCCCCTCTGGCTTATATTATCCCCTTGGGGTAAAAACCCTAAGAAGGGAGGAGTTTCGGAGTTTCGCCGCCGCCTCGTGGCGGAAACCTACAGGGAAGAAAAAGCCATCTCCGGCGGGCAGATTCCGCCGAGGAGACCACCTCCCGGAAGGGGAGATCATCGCCATCGTCATCATCATCGTCACGAGCATCATCGAGATCATCATCAACATCATCCCCAACATTAGCACCATCTCCATCTCCATCCCATCTCATCTCACAATTGCAACTTGTGTTGTAATCCGTACTATCTATCCCCTCTACTCTGTTGGTAGTGATTACTACTTTGTGGTGAATGCTATTGAGTTTTATTGGAGAAATATCATTGTGTCCAGATTTTTTGCCACCCATCTAACACCTCTGATCATGATATCTTTTATGTCTTATGAGTAGTTCCAATAGTACTTGAGGACATGGGAGAAGTCTAGTTGTTAGTAGTCATATGATGTTGAAGTATTATGTATTGTTTGATATTTAAGTTGTTTTGTTATTTTCCTAGTGGTGTTGTGTGAGTCGAACACCCAACACTTCGCCTTATTAAGGACCTAGGGGAATACATTGTGTACAAAGGATGCTTATGGTGGGTTGCCGGAGTGACAGAAACCTGAACCCCAGTTTGCACACTTTTGCACAAGGGAGTTATGGATCCTCGAGCGTAATGTTGTGGTTAGGCTTATGCCTAAATTACTAACTTGTATTTTCGGATGCTTGAAAGGTGTGTAATCATAAGAGTGCACTTATCTTAGCCTAGAAGGTGTACTAGCATAGATCCACCCACTCAATACTTATCAACACAACACATAGTGCCGATACGAAATATGGCGAAAGCACATGACTATCTCTCCCGTGTGTCCTCAAGAACATTTCAGCTTGTATAAGTTCAGTTGCCAGGCATATCCTTTGCTAAAAAGGATTGGGCCACTTGTTACTCCTCAGTTGCTCTGTTTACTTTTCTTGTCTTTTACCTTTCTGTTGCTTAAACCAAAAATCCCTAAATATTTATCTTTTAGTATTTGCAGACCTTTCCGTATCGAGGGTCACTTGTTAATACCTTCTGCTCCTCGTGTGATCGACATCCTTATTTATCAAAAATCTACAGTTGATCCCCTAGACTTGTGGGTCATCAAGAATCGTTTATTGGCGCGGTTGACAGGGGAGGCATCCCAGCTAAACCTATCAACTTCACCGCCATCAACGAGCTTTTCTGGCGCCGTTGCCGGGGAGTGTAGCGCTATTCGTAAGTGAAGCCGGTAAGGAAACCTTTACTTTGTGTTGCTATTTTTATTTTTGCTATTTATACCCTCAGTCCTTATGGACCCCTCTACTGTTGGTTCGTTGCTGGTGAGGAGCCGCCCCACGACTGTGGTGGTCACTCCTACCCCTACTGAAATTGTGCCCTATAAAATACCAACTGGTATTATTGATTATGTCTTGGCTAATCGTTATACAGGAGAAGGACATACGGGAGAACACCTGCTATATTTGTCACAATTATGTTCTTTATTTAAGCTTGCAGGTGTAACGATGGAGTTCGTCATGAAAAAACTATTCTCCGTATCACTTAAAGATAAAGCTTCATATTGGTATAAGCTACTCGATAACTCTGATTTGCTTGAATGGCAAGAGCTTATGTCTCTCTTTTATGCAAAGTTTTATCCTCTTCGTGAAATTCACCAAGATAGGAACTACATCTACAACTTTTGGTCTCACAATGGAGAGAGCATCGCTCGAGCTTGGGGGAGACTGAAGTCCCTTTGCTCAAATGCCCCAACCATGAGCTCTCCAAGGAAATTATACTTATAAATTTTTATGCCAGGATTTCTCGACAGGACATGGAAATGTTGGATGCCTCCTCTAGAGGGGTATTCCAGACCAGAAGTATAGAAGAAAAGTGGGATATTATTGAAAGGATTCAGAAGAACACTAAAGACTGGGAAATTGATAAAGGTATTGAACCCGCTAATGATTAATTTAATACCTTTTGCTCTAAAATTGGTCTTGATTCCCAGCTAATGATTGACTTTTGCAAGGACTTTGCTTCTCATGTTGATTCTTCTAAGAAGAAGGAGAGTCAACATCATAAACCTTTCAAGGAGTCACCTATTGAGATTAATGTTACTGATCCTGTTTTACCTGCAGTTGTGTATGAACAACCTCCTTATCCCGCAAGGATAAAGAAGCACTCTTTTGTTACAGGTATTCTACACAAAAATGGAAGGACCACTAACGAAGCTGAGGACCTGATCAAGGTCAACCCTCAAGTTGAAATGGTTAAGGATCTGGTAACCACTGACGTTGAATAATCTATTATTATTTTTTGTGTTGTTTCCACTAACATTGTCACAGCCAAGAACAAAGGCCCAATTTCAGGTACACCAGTTGTATTTGTAAAAATAGGAGATCATAACTACTATGGGCTATGTGATTTGGATCCAGTATCAGCGCTATTCCTTTCACAATTTATCAAGAGATCATGCACGAGATTCATCCATGTGAGATCGAAGACATAGATGTCACGATTCATCTTGCAAATAAACAAACAATCTCTCCAGTTGGGATTGTGAGAGATGTTGAAGTTCTCTGTGGGAAGGTAAAATATCCTACTGAATTTCTTGTACTTGGTTCAGTGCAAGATAGTTTTTTCCCTATTATCTTTGGTAGGCCCTGTAAGGCCCGATATGCGGTACTGTTCCAGATCTAGATGTTTCCATCCAGATCCGGGGACGAAGCACATATCTGTCCCACCGCGATATATGACAAAGTCATATGCCCCGTATTTCCAACATGATATCACAACATTACAGATACAAGGATACAACATCTCTTACAACCGGCATACAACTGCCTCAAATACAATACAACAGCGGAAGATACATGTCTGGGTACAGACTACAGGAAAATGCCTAGTGGCAAATATAAAATCATCGCTCCCCATAACCACACAGGTCCAGGCCCTCCGCCGGGATCCGCCTAGCTAGTTGCCGTCGAGTCTCCACATGAAATGTCGATCACCATACCTGTTGTCGATTCCGAACCCTGAAAAGAGTTTGGGGGTAGTATTATGAGTACAGAAGTACTCAGCATCCAACTGTAGTGGTCAACTGACCCAGCAAGGATTTCATCACTCGTCATTCTAGACAACTATTAGTTTACGGTAAGGATGGGGTAAGTGGTGAGATTGCTGCTGCACTAGCATTTATGAAGTGGCTAACGATCTAGAGAGTAAGATAAGAAGTCAAGCATTCGACGAGGAATCGCCTCCAACAAGTCTTGCTATCAACTACTTGTGGAGCTATAATAGATTGCAAAAAAGGTAAAGTTTCAGTTGAATTCGACGATGATCCGTATGAATTTAACTTCTCTAAGTTTTCTAAGTAGCCTCGTGGTACTGATTTGTCTAGTAATGACAAAATTATTGAAGAAATTGCTTCTATTGCTATTCCTCCTAACGACACTTTGCAGCAATTTATGGAAGACCACGAGAATGACATGCGTATGCAGGAGAGGAATGAGCTAGAAGACATATTTTTAAGACAAAATCCTATCCTGAAGCACAAACTCCCGGTTGAACCTTTAGGAATCCTCTCGCAACCAAAAGAAGACCCGGTGTTCGATCTCAAACCACTTCCCGATACGCTCAAGTATGCTTATTTCGATGAAATGAAAATATATCATGTTATTATCAATTCTAACCTTTCAGTATTTTAAGAAGAGTGATTATTGGAGACACTCCGCAGACAACGAGGTGCTATTGGCTATACTATTGACGATCTCAAGGGTATCAGTCCATCCATTTGCCAACATACTATCAATCTCGAGCCCGATGCTAAACCGGTTGTTGATCATCAACGACGGTTGAACCCAAAGATGAAGGGCGTGGTTAGGACGGAGGTCCTCAAACTTCTAGCCGCAGATATCATCTATCCTATAGCTGATAGTAAGTGGGTAAGTCCAGTTCATTGTGTTCCTAAGAAGGGAGGTATGACTGTTGTTCCTAATGATAAAAATGAACTAATACCTCAGCGGACTATTATTGGATATAGAATGTGTATTGATTTCAGGAAGTTGAAAAAGGCCACCAGGAAGGACCATTATCCTTTGCCATTTATTGATCAGATGCTTGAGAAGTTGTCTAAAAACACCCACTTTTTCTATCTTGATGGGTACTCTGGCTTCTCTCAGATTCATGTCAACACTGCAGATCAGGAGAAGACCACTTTCACGTGTCCTTACGGTACTTATGCTTATAGGCATATGCCTTTTGGTTTATGTAATGCACCTGCTACTTTTCAGAGGTGTATGTCTGATATATTTTATGGTTTCTGTGAGGAGGTTGTGGAGGTCAATATGGACGACTTTTCCGTCTATGGAACCTCCTTTGACCACTGTCTCCACAATCTTCATAAAGTTTTCCAGAGATGTGAAGAAACAAATTTGGTGCTCCATTGGGAGAAGTGCCATTTCATGGTCAACGAAGGGATAGTTCTTGGTCACAAGACTTCCGAAAGGGGAATTGAAGTGGACAAGTCAACGATTGAAGCTATTGAAAGGATGCCCTATCCAAGGGACATCAAAGGTATTCGTAGTTTTCTCGGTCATGCTGGTTTCTATAGAAGTTTTATCAAGGACTTTTCTAAGACCTCGAGACCCCTCACCAATCTTCTGTAGAAGGATGTTCCTTTTGTATTTGATGAAGATTGCAAGGAAGCCTTCGAAGTTCTTAAGGAAGCCTTGATAACCTCTCCTATAGTACAACCGCCTGACTGGAATTTTCCCTTTTAAATTATGTGTGATGCTAGTGATTTTGCTGTTGGAGCTGTTTTAGGACAAAGGGTTGATAAGAAGATGAATGTCATACACTATGCTAGAAAAACCCTTCATAGTGCTCAAATGAATTATGCTACTACTGAGAAGGAATTGTTAGCTGTGGTGTTTGCTTGTGATAAGTTTAGGCAGTATATTGTTGATTCTAAGGTTATTATTCATACTGACCATGCTTCCATTAACTATCTTATGCAGAAGAAGGATGCCAAACCAAGGCTCATAAGATGGGTACTCCTTCTTCAAGAATTTGATTTACAGATTGTCGATAGAAAAGGAGAAGACAATCCGGTAGCGGACAACCTTTCAAGGATGGAAGATATTCCGCACGATCCTATTCCAGTCAACGACAGTTTTCCAGATGAACAGCTTACTCTTGTAAAAGTAAAATCTCATTCTGACCCTTGGTTTGCAGATTATGCTAATTTTATCGTTGCAAAGTTTTTTCCTCCAGTTCTTACATTTCAGCAGAGGAAGAAATTCTTCACGGATTTGAGGCATTACTTTTGGGATGACCCACATCTTTATAAAGAAGGTGCGAACGGGATCGTAAGAAGGTGTATACCGGAGCACGAGCAGAAGGACATTCTTCGACAATGTCACGATAGCCCCTATGGGGGACATAATGCCGGTGAGAGGACCACACAGAAAGTTCTACAACAAGGTTTTTATTGGCCTAATCTTTTTAAGGACGCGAGAAGGTACGTTCTATCTTGTGATAAGTGTCAGAGAGTTGGTAACATTAGTAGGAGAATTGAGATGCGTATGAATTACTCGCTAGTACTCGAACCTTTCGATTGCTGGGGTTTTGATTTTATGGGTCCTTTTCCTCCTTCGCACAAGTACACACACATCTTAGTTGCAGTTGATTATGTAACCAAGTGGGTTGAAGCAATGCCCACTGAGAGTGCTGATCACAAGACATATTTGAAAATGCTCAAGGATGTATTTTTTCCTAGGTTTGGTGTACCAAGGTACCTCATGACAGATGGAAGGTCACACTTCACGCATGGATCTTTTAGGAAAGCTCTAGCCAAGTACGATGTCAATCATAGAATTGCATCACCGTACCACCCTCAAACTAGTGGGAAAGTTGAGCTCACCAATAGAGAGATCAAGCTGGTCTTACAGAAAACAGTGAACAGTTCTAGAAAGGACTGGTCAAAGAAGTTAGGAGATGCTTTGTGGGCGTATAGAACTACTTACAAGAATCCGATGGGCATGTCTCCGTATAAGAGGTCTATGGAAAAGCTTGCCATTTGCCATTAGAGTTAGAACACAAAGCTTTCTGGGCTGTCAGAGAGCTGAATGCTGACCTAAAGTTAGCTCGTGAAAAGTGTCTCATGAACTTGACTTCTCTAGATGAGTGGAGAAGTGAAGCTTACGAAAGCGCTAAAATGTTCAAGGAAAAGGTAAAGAAGTGGCACGATAAAAGGATTCTGAAACGTGAATTTAATGTTGGTGATAAAGTTTTATTGTTTAGATCTCGTTTCAGGTTTTCTCCAGGTAAACTACTTTCCAGATGGGAAGGACCTTTTCATATCGAAGAAGTATATCAGTCCGGTGCAATCAAGATTAATAATTTTGAAGGCACCAAACCTCAAGTTGTGAATTGACAAAGACTCAAACATTACATGGCAGGTGATCCTATCAATGTGGATGTGAATATGATATACACAAAAACTCATCAAGAACATGATGCAGCCCAGTTCCAGACACCGCAGGAGCAGAATAAGAAAATGTATGTTTAACGGTAAGGAAACATCGCGAACGTCATTAAAAGTTTACTTTTCAAGGTTTTTGCAAAATTAGGAAAATTCCAAGCCCATGTGGAGCCGGAGAGGAGTTCCAGGGGGCCCAGGAGGCCTCTCGGTGCGCCCCCCCTCCTGGGTGCCCCAGACTCCGACTCCACTTTGGCTTAAAACCTTCCTTCTGTTGTAGACATTTTTGCTGTATATTTTGCCCGGATAGTCCCGGCACAGTATCTTTCGATTTCGTGTGTTTTCTTTCTCAAGTTGTTTCTGCCAGGACTAAAAGTTTATTAGTAGAGATGTCTTCTTGAGGCTCAAGAGGAGAGGACTTCTTGGGATGGCGTCTACGTCAAGTCTAGAAGGATCTTAATCAAGGGAAGCACGTTGATTGGGCTACCGAAGAAGAAATTGTCGCAAGACAAGCGGAGATGGAGCGCTCCGTGAGAGAGGAATTCAAGACTATCACTGCCCAGCAACAAGGAGGTCCAAGGAATCCCATCATGGTGGGATCTGTCCAACCTCAATATGATCTTTCTCTTAAACAAGGCCCTCCACTTCACTGAAGATCAACGCGCGCTTTCCACCATCTCTGAGGACTACCGCGTCACCAACCAACTGTGTGAAGATTTATGTGTACTAAAAGTTCAAGTGGAAGTCTTGGAGTTAGAGAACCAAACCCTTCGCCGTGTCATCAGTGAAGAAACAACCACAACAAGAATGAGGAGTAAATCTCCTTGGGTAATGGCACCCCCTCAGCTTGTTCCATGCTTGGGGGAGTGCCCGATATCTTTATCTTTATCTTTGTCTTTAGGAGTAAAGTAGAGTCGTATCATGTCTAGGGAAGTTACTTTATGAAATAGGTGTTGCATTGAGGTCTATCACTCCTTTTTTTGGGGAGTTTTGTATCCGTGAGTGTGGAGTCGTTTATGAAGAATATTAATGAGAAGTCTATTGGTTTCTTCGCTGCACTCGGTATTCTCTTCATGCAATCGACATTATGAGCTGACTGTTATGGGGAGTATTGACCTTATACCAGGTATGACTTCGAAATCTTTATTTAATCTTGGCAAGTATAGTTTTGGTCATAGCAACAAGCATGTTTTTCTCAAAGTAGCAACATAGCCAAGACCTTTGTGTTATTATGTTTGAAGTGTTATGTTGACAAGGAAGACAACTTGATGTGCCATGCTAGCTTTAATGTTTATGCTTTGTATTGCTTGCATCTAAGTCATCATCAATTGTCTGGTCTCTCAAAGCCTTGCTAGCCAAAAATCTGTACCAAGCGTAATTCTGCTTGTACTCCCATACCCTGAAACCAACATCTTCCACTTGAGTCCACCATACCTTCCTATTCGTGGTATTCAACTAGCAATCCTAAACTATATAATTTATGTGCTATCTTTAGATGTCCAAAATCTTCTGTTTTTTGCGTCTGATTCAGCTCCTGAGGAAGTGGTGGGTAACCCATGATCTTCTTAATTTGGACAAGTTTTATCTTGGGATTACATGTCTAATCTGCAAACCCCTAATACGAGAAGGGACTGGCATGAGTGCCCATCTCGTAAAAGATAATTACTAACACACAAGTTCCATCGCCCATTTATGAGTGATAAACAAAGGAATTTAAGGGGATGTGATCGTCCCCACATGGGAGCCATTCCTTGAAACTTGTCTAAATCATGAAGTGAGTGATTTATCTATCAGCAGTCATTGACGGATCAAGCACCTCCCAAAATCTGTTTTTATTCTGTTTGGTCTAGAGATGGCACATGAGTTTTCCCTGCTTGCCCTTTTCCACGGGGTTTATCCTTTATTTTGTGTTGAGTCAGTCCTTCCTACTTCCTTCCTTTCTGAGAGAGAACAGACACTTGATGTTGATAAAGATTTTTGCATATAAAGTTGCATTAAGATTTAGCATGTTACATCTTTGTTGACGTTATCTTTTGATAAGTAAGTTGTTTGCAAAAGCTTATGCCTAGTAAACATCTTCCTTTGTGTTAACATGTGCACGTCTTGACTAATAACATGTTCTTTCAAAAGTTTCAACTTGTTTCATTTTAAGTGAAAGAGCAAAAGTAAAAGTTATTAGTTGTTCCTTGACCAAGGTTATGTTCGCCATGATTTGATGAGTTTTCTTGGCCCTACTTTGTTATAATTGTTACTACTTTCTCATAAAGGCCTTATGAGTTGAGGTTGTTGTTGAGGATGCTTCAGTTTGGTGAGAAATCTTGATGGTTCTTGTCCGTATTCTTTCAATCGACACTTCACTCTCTAAACTTGTGAACAGGTTTGCCGAGCTCAGTAATCGATTGGGGACAAGCGAGGTCTAAGCTTGGGGGAGTTGATACGTCCAAAATGCGTCACGATTTTATATTGTAATTTAACCCTATTCATTGATATATTCCACTTGAAAGTACTGTTCTTATGTTGTTTCGGCTTGTTTTACACAGTTTTCAACTTTCCGGTGCCGAAGCAGCAGAAGCAGAATTCAGCGGTGAATAGTGGACATCAATTTGCTGAATCAGATCAACTCCAAAATTGACGAAATTTGACGTGGATCATTATTTTGGAGATTCACCGAAGGAGACCAAAGGTCGACCAGAGGGGACCCACCAGGGTTCTAGAAGGGTCCCTGGCGCCCCCCCCCCCCATAGGGCGCTCCAGGCACCCTCCTGGATGCCTAGTGGCCCACCTCGGTGCCCCCTCTGGCCTATATTATCCCCCTGGGGTAAAAAGCCTAAAAAGGGAGGAGTTTCGGAGTTTCTCCGCCGCGTCATGGCGGAAACCTACAGAGAAGAAAAAGCCATCTCCGGCGGGCAGATTCCACCGAGGAGACCACCTCCCTGAAGGGGAGATCATTGCCATCGTCATGATCATCTTCACGGGCATCATCGAGATCATCATCAACATCATCCCCAACATCAGCACCATCTCCATTTCCATCCCATCTCATCTCACAATTGCAACTTGTGTTATAATCCGTACTATCTATCCCCTCTACTCTGTTGGTGTTGATTACTATTTTGTGGTGAATGCTATTGAGTTTTGTTGGAGAAATATCATTGTGTCCAGATTATTTTCCACCCATATATCACCTCTGATCATGATCTCTTTTATGTCTTATGAGTGGTTACATTAGTTCTTGAGGACATGAGAGAAGTCCAGTTGTTAGTATTCATCTGATGTGGAAGTATTATGTATTGTTGTATATTTAAGTTGTGTTGTTATTTTCCTAGTGGTGTTGTGTGAGTCGAACACCCAACACTTTGCCTTATTAAGGACCTAGGGGAATACATTGTGTACAAAGGATGCTTATGGTGGGTTGTCGGAGTGACAGAAACCTGAACCCCCAGTTGCCGGAGTGTGGGGGACTTTAGCCATTCTTTGCAAAAAGGTGATAACTTAAGAAAGACTACAATTATCAATATCAAGATCACTACCATTAATTAAAGTGGTGGTGATGTCATCTAAGCTCATTTTTAGTAGTCTCTAAGCTCATGGGACCTTATTGTCCTAAAGTTGAGGTATTAGCATCACCATTACTAGGTCCAATGGGACTAGGGATTTGTTGGGTGCTAAAAGTTTTGAGATCCTCAACATGTATAGTAGCAATGGTGGTGTGTGTAGGAAGACTCTTAATCCTATCTTCCTCTTCCTTTTCTCTATCCCATCTATCCTTAAGTTTGGCTAGCATTCTAATGTTCTCATTAATTTGCACTTGAGTAGCATTCATGGATGTAGTTTTCCTTTCCTCAAGAGGAGAGGTTCTAATTTTAAGCATCTCTACATCATGAGATATATTTTCTACCTTCAAAGAGAGGTTATCTAGTTTTTCTAGTTTCTCTTCTACACTCTTATTGAAGGCCCTTTGAGAAGTGATAAACTCCTTAAGCATGATCTCTAATTCAGAAGTGGAGTTTTTGGTGCTGGGATAGGTGTTGTTGTTCCCATAGTTGTTGGATGGAAACGGTCTAGGATTGCTACCAAAATTACTCCTATAAGAATTATTATTAAAGTGGTTCCTATAAATAAACTTAACATCAACTTTCTCTGTTTCCCGAGCAACCAAAGAATTTAAAGGAACATCATGAGGATCAATAGGAGCTTGCTTAGTAAGTAAAGACATGATCATGTCAAAATTTTCATTTAAAGAAGAAATCTCCTCAGCAGAGTTTACCTTCCTACCTATTGGATCTCTTTCAGTGTGCCATTGAGAGTAGTTTTTCATCATCTCATCCAATAGCTTTGTGGTAGCACCAAGTATAGTTGACATAAAGGTTCCTCCCGCGCCAGAGTCTAACAGATTACGCGAGGTAAAGTTTAACCCTTCATAGAAAGTCTGGATAACCATCAAAGTAGTCAAACCATGTGTTGGGAAATTCTTAACAAGAGATTTCATGTGTTCCCAAGCTTGGGTAACGTGTTCATTATCCAATTGTTTAAAATTCATAATGTTACTTCTCAACCGGATAATCTTAGCAGGTGGGTAGTACTTCTCAATAAAAGCATCCTTGCACTTATCCCAAGAATCTATGCTAATCCTAGGCAAGGATTGAAGCCACACTTTAGCTCCTCCTCTCAAGGATAAAGGAAAAGGCTTAAGCTTACCAAATATCACCATCTACTTCTTTGTACTTTTGCATATCACAAAGCTCAACAAAATATTTTCAGTGCAAAGCAGCAGCATCTCTAGCACAGGAGAATTGTTCTTTCATAACAAGATTCAGCAAAGCAGGTTGGTTTTCATAAGAAGGTGCTGAAGTGGCAGGTGGAGCAATAGGAGTGCTGATAAAGTCATTGTTGTTTTGACTAGTTAATTCACACAACTTAGTGTTTTCAGTGGAACTCATAGTAACAGTGGCAAGCAAGAACAAAGCAAACGATTTTTTTGTGGTTTTTCATAAAAGACTCTAAGATAAAAACTAGAAGGTTTGTACTATTGAAGAGCTTTTTGATGATCTTGATGATGGTTCAATTGATACAACTTGATTTTCTCTTTTTCCATCATGCCTAGCTTAAAGGCATAAAAGAAAACGCTTTTGGGAGGCAGCCCACAACGAATTAGTTTTGTTTTGATTTTTTTGTGTCTTGATGTTTGTTACTACAGTAGCAACATCATTGTATCTTTACTTTTCAAGCTTTGTGCCATTTATAGCCTCATATGACAAGGGAAGTGAAAGTTGTGACATGTTGTCCAGAAAACAGATTCTGTCCTCGTGACTGGAAAAATCATAGAAAATTCCCAGTTCATCTTTTTGAGCTGAAATGTTTACACAACATGCTCTATACAATCACGAAACTTTTGTATGTTCTGAATTTTTTTATTTCAGTTGCATAAGTGCCCCTAAAAAATTATTTACTACTTGCTTGTCTGTTTTTCACATATTCTGTCCTGTTTTGCCTTTTCTTCGTTTTGCAAACCTTAAGCTTGCTTTTTCTTTGCAAATTTTTTTTGGAAATCTTGAGAGACAGTAGCTATTCAATAATATCCTTATTTCCAGAAGATAAAAAATTATTTTATTGTGGGTACTAACCTCGCTAATCAGATTATGATGAGTTATGTATGAAGGGAGTTTTCAAGTGTGCGAGGGAAGATGATAAAAGAAGATTCAGGAGGGTCAAACGCTCAAGCTTGGGGATGCCCCCATGCACCCCCAAGAAATATTCAAGAAGACTCAAGCGTCAAAGCTTGGGGATGCTGTCGTGGGAAAGTCACGGCAGATGTCCGTAGAGTCGGACTTATCATGGGAACTTTGCTGCGAGGTGAATTCGAGGAGAGAGTCGACATAGACACGAGACGAGGTGAATTCGGCCCTGTCGATGCGGTAAAGACCTACTCCTGCTTTTGAACTATTGTGGGATCGACTCCTCAATAGGAAGAGCCGATCTTATTGATTACAGTGATGATGTTTCGCAACCTTAGTCTCGTGTAGATCTAGGTTATAGTGCGAGTTGTCTAGTCCTGGCTTGAGGTAAGTTCTGGCACTGGCTCCCATGGACCTCGGCTTATAAAGGTGTCTGGTTCCCGGGATTTCGAGAGTCCGACTCGTACACGATGTGGAGTTTTATTCTACTTTACAAGTTTTCTACGTGCTATACAAGGCAAGTCGAATTCCTTCTAGGGCTTCAATCTTCACGCTTGGCACGTCAGACTCCTGGTCGGGTCTTCTTTGTGGTCCTTCATATGTAAGTAGGCCCAGAGGTTTCTAATTCCGGATCTATGGGCCTGATCCATCCCCCCAACATTAGCCACCATGATTGTTGTGATGCTTTAGTCTTCACAGTAATCTTCTTTATTTTCTTCATTGCCGTCAGCTCTTCATGGATCAAGTGCTGAATTTATGCTTGGCGTTGATTGGGAGTCTTCGTCTCTCTTCAATCTTTCTTCGATTCCTTTATCTGCATGAAGTCGAATCTTCTGGTACAGTTAACTGTCATTTGATGCTTACTAGGAGTCGAAGCCAACTCTTTTTAGCTTCACATCTCCTTTTACTTGAAGATTTTTTCTTTCGACCTTTGGTCAAAGATCCGATTTTTTTATGATCACACTGCCCGAAACGCCGGTTGGAGGCATTGATGTTTGTAATGGGAATCGTGGAGTCTTTCCATAAATGCTATCTACCATGGGTAGTTATCCCATATCATTTATGGTATTAATTGATCCTCCCCATCAATTTACTATAAATATTCCTTTGGATAGTTTGATCCTTCAAGCGCATCCATCTTCTTCTTCCCCTTCCTATTTTTCCCCATGGCACCTAAGCTAGAAGCCTCTTCTCCTCTGGAATCCAATGAGCCCGACCCCCGTGCAAGTACTCAAGGTCGCGGCCATGGTCGTGGCCGTGGGCGTGGCCGTGGGCGATGTCGTGGCCGTGGTAGAGGTAGAGGAAGAAGTGTTCGTGTTTCCTCCCCTTACGAATCTCCCCCTTCTTCTCTTGAGAGGAGTGAGTTCTTGGTTCATATCCGGACGATTCGACGCTGGATCAAACTTCCTGAGTATTTTACTCAACTTGTGATTGAATCAACGCCTTCGGGTCTTTGGCTCCGATCTGATGGATGTCCTCATGGGCCTGTCTGGGTGACGGTTAGATTTTCTAGCCATGGCACCATGTTTTTTGAGAAGGGTTGGAAAACTTTTCTTCAATCTAGGAATATCTAGAGAGGAGACACCATTGTATTCAGATTTGATGGTGAAGACACCTTGTGGGCTAGGATCTTTGAATCAGATGGAAATCGATCCTGCTGTTGTATGGAGAGCTCCAGTGATGAAGAACTCCTTAGTGAAGAAGAAGCTTCAATGGAAGATGAAGCCCAATCTGAAGAAGATGTCTGAAGCTGTAGATTTTTCTTCTTAGTAGATTTTTTCCCGAGTTTGGCTTTTGCTTGTAAGGTTGTCTCCTTTGATGTAAGACCCAGTTGGTTTGATGAATGAAAATTATGAATTTTCATTGAGTCCATGAGTCGGTTTTATTCCTGACTTTGAATATTTTTCAAGATGTATGAGAGCCGATTATTTATGATAATGTATGTATCTGTAGCCCCCTGAGTCGATTCAGAATAGTTGAGAATCGGTAATCAACTCGACTTGTAGCCCCCATGAGATGGTGTGGTAGCGTTTACGTGCCGTACCGGGTCATCAAAGAAGTGTTGCTTCTCAAGAGTTGGTATAATTATCATGGACTTTGAGCCGATCCATCAAAGAAGAAGTTTTTCGAAGTCGACTTTATGTATGGCGAGAGCCGTTGCGACCGAAGTCGACTTTAACAATGCAGAAGATGCAATGTAAAAGGTATAGTCCCCATGAGTCGGCATGTGTGTGTTGACACGCTGCTGCATCACGTAGAGAAATTTGTCGGGTTGTAGTCCCCATGAGTCGGTGTGAACATCTTTTGTGTCATACCGAGTCAAAGAGAATTTTTGATCTATAGTGAGTATGAGCATATTTTGTGTCATACCGAGTCATAGAGAATTTTTTCAGCTATAGTCCCCATGAGTCAGTATGAGGATCTTTTGTGTCATACCGAGTCACACAGGTTAATGCTCAAGGTGCATCTTTTGGATGACATATAAAATGAAAAGAGTATGTGATGATGCTAATGTATGCAAAAAGAAAGTATGAAGGCTCATATAGAAGTCGACTCTGGATTCAACATACCTCATCTTCACATGTTTGGGATAGATTTTTGGGTTATCCAAGAGTCGGAAATTCTCTATAAGCCGGCTACATATGACTAGTGCTCCCTGTACTTTAAGACTAAACTTGGTAGGCATTGCTGTCAGCCCCCAAGGTTTTTAGGCTAAGCCGGGTACATGTAGATCGTATGATCTTGAGCTATACAGGCCAAGATTAAGGCATGGTTTAGCGAGTTAATGTATATGCCGGGATTTCTTAGGATAAGAGCCGATGAGTGACATCGAGCTCCCCTACTGCCCCTGAATAAGCTTATACACATGTGATTTTTACATATACATGCCGAGTTTTCGGATAAAGAGTCAATGATTGTTCATCGAGCTCCCCGATTCCCCTGAATAAGCAATATACATGCTCAGTACCAATAGAGGGGTTGATCAAGCCCCCAGGTCCCTGAGATATAATAATGCAAAATATGCAACGTATGATGCAAAGATAAATAACATGAAACAAAAAGGTAAAGAGGAGTCGATATGGCGAGAGCCGGTGCAACAAAAGTCGGCTTAGTTATATGTGGCGAGGTCCAGTGCGACAAAAGTCGACTTCTGTATATTTTGATGGCGAAATACGGCGCGATGAATGTCGGCTTATATATATGTTAATATGGTGAAAGTCAGTGCGACGTGTGTCGACTTAGTTAAATGTACAGTAATGTTCCTGTTCTACTCAAGTGTAATATGGACGGAGTTGTGCGATGTTCCACGGCCTGGGAGTCTCCTCAATGCTTGTGCGCGTGTCTGCCTTCTCGCGTATATCCACTAGGTAGTAGGATCCATTGTATAGGTTCTTGCTGACCACGAACGGTCCTTCCCAAGGAGAGGATAACTTGTGCATTCCATCTCTTTTCTGTATGAGTCGGAGCACTAAATCAACTTCCTGGAAAGTTCGACTTTTTATGCGGCGGCTATGGTAGCGTCGCAGATCTTGTTGGTAAATAGCCGACTGAGCTGCAGCCAAATCTCGTTTTTCATCGAGAATATCCAAGGCATCTTGTCTTGCTTTCTCGTTTTCGGCTTCTATATAAGCAGTGACTCGTGGTGAGTCGTGACGTATGTCACTTGGGAGGACGACTTCCGCTCCATAGACTAGGAAGAAGGGCGTATAGCATGTCGACCTGTTGGGAGTCGTCCTGATGCTCCATAATACTGAGGGTAACTCCTCCTCCCAACAACCCGGTGTCCTTTTCAAGGGGACAGCGAGTCGGGGTTTGATGCCGCGGAGCAACTCTTGGTTGGCTCTCTCGGCTTGTCCGATGGACTGTGGGTGAGCCACTGATGCAAGGTCGAGTCGGATGTGTTCGTTCTGGCAGAATCGTTGCATAACCCCTTCTAATAGGTTAGAACCATTATCAGTGATGATGCTGTGGGGGTAGCTGAATCTGTATATGATCTTTTTCAAGAATTTCAGTGCTGTCGCAGCGTCACATTTGCGGACCGGCTCGGCTTCGACCCATTTCGTAAACTTATCCACTTCCACTAATATGTGGGTACTTTTGTTGGCTAACCTTTTGAAAGGTCCCACCATATCAAGTCCCCATACTGCAAAGGGCCAAGTGATAGGTATCATCCTGAGTTCTTGAGCCGGCACGTGAGCTTGTTTTGCATAGCGCTGACATCCATCACATTTCCTGACTATGTCCTCTGCATCCGCATGAGCTGTGAGCCAGTAGAAGCCATGTCGAAAATCTTTAGCTACAAGCGAACGAGAGCCGGCATGGTGTCTGCAATCTCTAGAGTGTATTTCGTTGAGGATGGCTCTACCTTCTTTTGGTCAGACACATCTCTGAAAAACATCTGCGGCACTCCGCCGATGTAACTCACCATTGATGAGTACAAAGGATTGGCTTCTCCTGACGATTTATCTGGCCAACATCTCATCTTGAGGAAGGATTCCTCGAGTCTTGTAATCCAAGTAAGGTACGACCCATGAGGGTGTAGCATGAATTGCAGCAACCAAAGCCGGTTCTGTATCTGGCTCTGCTATGTCTTGCTCTATTGGTGGTTGTACAGACGGTTTTGTTAGAACATCCAGGAATACGTTTGGAGGGACCGGCTTTCACTGAGAGCTGAGTCGGGACAGAGCATCTGCTACTTCGTTTTCCCTACGGTCCACATGATCCACCTGGTATCCAACGAAAACTTTGGCTTGTCTTTGCACTTCTCGTCGATAAGCTGCCATTATGGGATTCTTGGAATCTGTAACACCCCGAGTGTCATGCTACAGTGATCACCTTGTGCTAATGCCAAGTCACCTTGTTTAACTTGTGATGATCACCTTTATCAAAGCTTGTTCAAATTCAAACCAAATAAAAATTCCACATACAAGTTGAAATAAAACTTGATCCAAAAATTGTGCAACCAATTTTATTAAATGCATAATAATCATTAGGTCATGTTAAAATAATTGTGGTCAATTATTACAAGGTTTATATATTGTAAAAAAATCAACCAATAGCAAAAAATAGAATTTAACCCCTTTTAAATAAAACAAAATTGCAAATGAATTTATCTTGAACCCAACCTTTTTGTGGTAGTGTTAAACATTGCAACACTGTTTTTGGTACTGATTGCACCTTTTTATAAAATCAATTGCTAGCCTAAATAAAATTAAGACAAAAAATAAAAAGAAATCAGAAGACAGTAAATAAAATAAAAAGAAAAACACTAAACCTGGCCTAGGGCGAGGCCCACCCCGGCCCATCACGCCCCCACCCATCCTCTTCTTCTTCCTGTTCACCGGGGGGGGGGAATCGTGGCCGCCATCCCACGGCCAAGGCCGCGCCATGGCCGCTGTCGACCATCCGCTGGCTCCCTCTAGAGCATAAGAAGCCCCCTGCGCCCCCTAGCCTCTATTTCCCCTCGCCCCTCCTCCTCTCGGTGTCGTCCGCATCTGAGAGCGTCGTCGCCACCGCCGTGATTCTGCACGGCCAACGGCCACCTCCGCCCGGACCATCATGTCCTGGAGCTGTCCCGCCTTCGTCCTCATCGCCCCACGCTCTCCTTCACCGTCTTCGTCCACCGCACGCAGAGAGTCGGGCATCCCCCTCCGTCACGGCCGCAATGCATGTCGTCGTCGATTCGCCGCCTCCGTCCCACCTCGACCTCGCCCGAGCTCATCATCTGCACCCCCGCAGTGAGTAGCGTTCAAAACCCCTTTTTTCCGGTTGATTTTGCCGTCGTAGCCCGCTCTGGCGCACTCCGACCGCCACCGGGACGCCATGGCCGGAGCTTGCTCCGTGGGCGAACCATGGCCACGAGCCGCGCCCGTCGGAGCACTCCACCGCCTGTCGCGGTGTCCACGCCCCCGCCCCCGCACCTACTGCCCCCGCCCTCGCCGCCGTTCCTGGGGTCGCCGGCGGGCACCCACTGGTGCAAACCGGTGAGGTGTGCCAATGACCAGTGGGGCCGACCCATATCATTAGGGATTAATCCCTTTTTAGTTAACTTCTCATGTTTAGTTAGTTTAAAACAAATTAGTAAACTAAGTCATTGACAAGTGGGCCCAAGCCATTATAAATAAAATAAACTGAAATATTTAACTCTTTATCAATGACACCTGGGCCCCGATTGTCAGTTTATTTATTTCAAGAATTGATATAAGTTAGAGTGTATGACATGTGGGCCCCGTGGCTATTTAAATTACTTAAAATGTTTTATTATACTATGAGGCTGACAGGTGGGTCCCCTCTGTCAGGGTTGACCAGTCAAACTACTATTCTGGATAATGTTGATTAAAAGAATTAAATAAATCCATAAATCCTTTTTAAATGATTAAAACTTTAGAAATTGAATATCTTTTAAACCGTAACTCCGATGAAATTGTTTTATACATAAAAATTGATCAGAAAAATACAACGAATACGGAAACGCTGCCCGTATACAAATCACACCCCTCTAACACACCGAACATCGAACCGTCCCCCTCCGGACCGTTTGTCCGATGATTTGTCCGGTACTGTCAAAGTATCCGGATGAATTTATTCTGAACACGAAAGTTGTTCGGATTATTTCAACTAGCATGGTTACACCATCCACACGTTTGTCGGATGTCCACAACACCTCTGGCATGAACCCTTCCCCCTCCGGACACCCAGTCCGGTAATCACCCGGAGCCGGTATTTCATCCCCGGATGAAGTCCTGCTCCGAGAAAAACCCGTTGGACTGCGTTAGAACACCGTTAACGTCGCGTTTGCCATATGTTGTATTTTCATTGCAATTATTGTTGTGTATTTATTGTTTCTCCCCCCTCTCTTATTTGTCCGGTAGTCCCGACGACCGATGTCGATGCCCCTGTGATCGACTACGTCGTCGACGACCATACCCCTACCGTCGAGCTTCCAGGCAAGCAGAGCCATTCTCTTCCCCAGATATCACCTATCTTTTCCGTACTTTCTTGCACTAGGCATTTTTACTACTGCTGCTACGTTACAATCCTATTCAATTGCATAGCTTGTTTTCCTCGCCCCTTGATGTACCTGCCTTTATCCTATGATGCCTTATAAATATATATTATATTCATCACTGAGCCCTGCGCATTGTTAGCTAGGATTAGATAGCGGGCCGTGATCACTCTGGGAGTGGACAACGATACGATTTATTAAATGTAACAGGTACGATACAATGCAGACACCGCCTAAGGTCCCCTAGCTCGGCTCTGCCGAGCCACCATCAAGTGTGAGCTATCGATGAGTAATCCTCGTACCTCCACTCGTTGCTGACTCTGTATAGCCGCCCTAGGGTCCTGAGCCCCGGTTGTCCTTAAGGTAAGAAGTCGGGCGACCCAACGGTGCACGCGAGCGGTATTGCGTCGGGAACGACAGGGAGGGTACGACCGACGTTACTGGCGTGCTTGGCCCCTGCTCGTATCTCGCGAGAGTTACCAAACTAGGAAAGCCGAGCTCTACCAAGAGCACACGAGAGACAAGGTAAGGAGACGGTTCACCTTGTTGGTAACCGCAGAGACTTGGTGGGACGACAGGGAAGGCACCGATGTACTGGTGGTCCTGACCGCTGTCGTTGTCCGCGGGTCAGTTAAGTCGAGGCAACGATAACGGTTGTCATGAGGCTAAATGGTTCGGCGGATGTCTTGAGTAGCCTTTTGGCTTGTACGCACTACCTACACGTGGGATAAGGATTGTGGGCTCCCCTGCATCGTAGTCTTGTTCGAGGGTCTTCAGACGTCAGCAGTATCGCGGGCTGATTGCCGGGAAGTGGTGTTGTCTTCTCTTCCTCGAGCGGTGTATTTCTATTTTCTTTGATTTTGCTTCACCGGCCAGTCACACACCGTGCAGGAGTACGTTCGGGTTAGGGTCCAAAGCCCGGCGTACATAGGATATATTCCGGCGGATGACCTCTCTATTGATTGCCGAAGGATGGGTTACTTTGTGTCAGATAGCTTCGGTGGGGTGTTCCCTAACAAGGTGTACGCCACCCTGGAGATCCGAGCGTCGTAGAGTCACACCAGTGCACCCCTGCAGGGAAGATTAATCCATTCGAATAGCCGTGTCCACGGTAACATGACGCTTTATGCTGAAGCTGGATCTTACCACTACAAACTATTACTATTAAACTGTATGGTTTCGGGTCTTCTTCCTCGCAGGGAGTCGAGGAAGGGAACTCGGAGGCATTATTATTATTAATTATTACAAATTATTATTATACAATGCGGTAGCAACTTCTTCTCCATTGTTATTAGATTCATGCGATTGAACTGTTGGCTGATTCTCTCCTTGTGCTGCAAGACACGTCAGAAGATGCTAGTCTTCAATAGGCCTAGCTTCTTACCCTTATTCTGATTTCTACCTGGCAGTCGACTATATACAGCCTCCCCTTTCCATTTGATACAAATGCATAAATGCTTAGTAGTGGACGTCAGACTCGCGGGTATGCTAGATACTCACCTTTGCTTTATTTCCCCCTTTTTGTTTTTCCTAGTCGGCCGCTGCAGTCGACGTTGGTGCCTTGGAATCAAGGAGCAGGAGATCCCCGATGCTGACCACCGCAACGTGAAGATGCCCGATGCCTTCTACGACGTCGAGTTCCCCGTTGACCAGGAGTAGATTGGAGGTTCCAGGCAGGAGGCCTCGCATTTTTGATCGTTGTTGATTTTTGTGCTAGCCTTCTTAAGGAAACCTTTTATTCTTGTATCTGTACTCAGATACTATTGCTTCCGCTAACTTTTTTCTCTCGAGCTGTTGTATTCGATCCCTCGTGGCCCCTGGCTTGTATTAAACAGCTTGTATTATTTTATTTGTAGAGTTGTGTTGTGATATCTCACCGTGAGTACCTAATCTCAATCGTGTACCTTGCGTGTATGATTACTATACACGGTCTGATTTTGGGGGCGTCACAAGTGGGTATCAGAGCCGACTGCCTGTAGGACACCCCCTTCGAACTCCTTAGTCGAAGTCGAGTCTAGTCTTTGCAAAACTAATTTACTAACAGTGTCGTGTGGCTTATCGGCCCACGTCGCAAACTGGGTGGTATTAGGATCTTTTACTCCGTACCTTTACTCTGAGACTCTGATCTCTCTTCTCTTTCGGGTTAAATATTTTTCTAACTCTGACATTAGGTTCTCGTGACTACTTCCTCCCGGAGGGCCCCTCATTAAAAATGGTCGCTTGCTTCACGAGAAGATTCCGAAGATTACTCTCCGATAAATTCCCGAGACCATATGTGCCGATACCTTTACAATTTCCTGCCACCAATAAGTCCGTATGTATAACCACATACACGTTCCGTTCACCCATTCAATCCCAGTTGATCTTGTGTTCACAAGATGCATAGAAATACTTCCCGTTGTTTCGGGAATCCTTTGAGCCTACTGCCTTGCAGCTTGTTTTCACCCTGCGGATAATTCCTCACATTTATCGAGGATCCGTTCATCCAAGTGGTTCCTGTGATTCCCAAAATATCTTGAAATACTATTCGATCTCGCGACATTCCTCAGCAGCCTACTGCTTAGGAGATTCTTCTTGCCTGCTTGCACTATGATTAATCCCGTTTGTATTGTGGTCTTTGATGACCTCCCTTGGCATTACCATTTCGATATGTTGAATCATCGTGTGCGCGAGTGCACGCAATCATCAGTTGATCCCTATGAATCCATTCTTCTGGCTCAGACGTCATTTCGGACATGAGCTGGTTCTCGGTAAATCAAACCTTGATTGATTAACCGTCAAGCTTCTATTCTACTTATTCATGTTTGATCGATGTATCTGAATCTGATACACCGATATGGAAGTCATAATTCCTTTGTACTTAAGCATCGAATTATTCTCATGCTTCTATCTCCAATGCTATGGCATTCTTTCTTCTTATGGTTGAGTACCGATACTCACACCAGACTCTCTGTACGCCGCCTGACCTTTTTGGTGGATTACTACCTACCGTCCCCTTGTATCCTAAATCATTGATGAGCTTCCCCCTGATACGAAATGCCTTTGGCGAATGGTATCATTTGATCCGTGTCATCAGCCTTCTGGTTTCAGACTTGTATAACTTGTTCCTACTATTTATCGTATAGATTCATAAATTGTCCCTAGGGGTTGTATCTATGTTTCATCCATCTGTGTGAACCCATGAACTTCAACGGGTCTTACTCTACTGGTGTTATGCCAGATAAAATTTTGAACGCTACAAATTCATCGACAGCGAGAAGTGAATGAGAGGCTATGCATTAAGGAAGTGGGAGTCGACCTTGAACTTGCGTTCATGCCCATGGATACGATGTAGAACTTATCATGAAAGCTTCTCGTAAAGATAATTAACCCCCTTGGTTTAAATTCTTCTACACCTATGATCCACCATTCTACCTTCGAGTATTACCCCTGGTATCTCGATGATATCATGCCTTTGCACTTAATCTTATGAATTGTGATGAAACAATGCATATCCATGTCATAGCCATTTCATGGTTCTGGGTTGTCGTCAACCGAGACCACCGCTTACCTTTGGCTCCACCACCCCTTTTGCTTGGTGATGTGGATACTCGATTGCATTTTCTTGAAAACCCTCGACATAATGTGTCCTGGTCATCATCAACGTTTTGAATTCTCCCATATGTCTATTAAGTTTATGATGAGAAATACCATCCTTGCCCCTCGATTAGTTATGTTATCATCGACAACCTCCCTTGACTCCTTGCCAATACAAACTTGGTCATGTATATCTTGCTCTGCTTTCCCTTGGGAAAGATATACAGTTCATACTTGTGTATCATCAAATTTTTCCTACCATTGGTCTGTTTAATCTTTTTTGTAATGTTTCTTGTCTGAGAAGTGGTAATCCCTGCTTATGTAAACACTTCGGTGGACTACTTTGTACATACAACCTGTTACGATTGTTGATGACTTTTCGGTGACCACCAATGGACGAGAACTTTGCCTATTGGTCTGCCTCGTCTTAACGAGCAGGAAAATGGTTCTCTTCGTCCCTCGCCCTTGGCGCTGATGTTGTTGCCGACATAGCAAACAAGCTATTCTCTGACTTACCTTGCAACTTGATCGCATGGTATGTCACCACCCTTCTTATTCAATGTGGGCCCATAACCCACAAATCCACAGGATCGAAACCTGACTCTCTTGTACCTTTCTGTTCTCGAGGTTATTCCTCTTGCTTGACCTCGTATGCAACTCACAAGTCCTCTACCTTGTGATATTCAGTTCGATATCAGACTCAGTGCTTATGCCTGATGCTCTGGACCCCTTTTCATCCTCCGTTATCATCCTCCAATGCTTGCATATCCGCTTGAAAACTTCTCGTGACTTCTTTTGTTTCTCTCGACGTATCTCCCTGAATTTAACTCGTGAGATACTTTGTATCCATTCCCTTGGACCCTCTCGGTTGATTAACCTTGTACCGATCCGACACCCTTTAAGTTTTATCTCCTAGCCTATTCGTAAGTACGATGAAGCCCCCGAAGGGAGAATGACAACTCGTCCAGATGCAATGATGCAAACAAATGGAGATATCAACGAGAAGGATTGACTTCTTCGTGAAGGACAAAAGAACCAGAAGAGTTGTTAGAATACGAAACCAAAGCTTTGCCCCTTTCACTACCTATAATTCTCGGGACGAGAATTCTTTGTAGTGGGGGAGATTTGTAACACCCCGGGTGTCACGCTGCAGTGATCACCTTGTGCTAATGCCAAGTCACCTTGTTTAACTTGTGATAATCACCTTCATCAAAGCTTGTTCAAATTCAAACCAAATAAAAATTCCAGATACAAGTTGAAATAAAACTTGATCCAAAAATTGTGCAACCAATTTTATTAAATGCATAATAATCATTAGGTCATGTTAAAATAATAGTGGGCAATTATTACAAGGTTTATATATTGTAAACAAATCAACCAATAGCAAAACAATAGCATTTAACCCCTTTTAAATAAAACAAAATTGCAAATGAATTTATCTTGAACCCAACCTTTTTGTGGTAGTGTTAAACATTGCAACACTGTTTTTGGTACTGATTGCACCTTTTTATGAAATCAATTGCTATCCTAAATAAAATTAAGATAGAAAAGAAATCATAAGACAGTAAATAAAATAAAAAGAAAAACACTAAACCTAGCCTAGGGCGAGGCCCACCCCGGCCCACCACGCCCCACCCCATCCTCTTCTTCTTCCTGTTCACGGGGGGGCATCGTGGCGGCCATCCCACGGCCATGGCCGCGTTATGGCCGCTATCGACCATCCGTCGGCTCCCTCTGGAGCATAAGAAGCCCCCTGCGCCCCCTTGGAAAACCCTAGCCACTATTTGCCCTCGCACCCGTCCTCTTCCTCTTGGTGTCGTCCTCACCTGAGAGCGCCGTGGCCACCGCCGTGAGTCTGCACGGCCAACGTCCACCTCCGCCCGGACCATCATGTCCTGGAGCTGTCCTGCCTTCGTCCTCGACGCCCCACGCTCTCCTTCATCGTCTCCGTCCACCGCAGGCAGAGAATCGGGCATCCCCCTCCGTCACGGCCGCGGCGCATGTCGTCGTCGATTCGCCGCCTCCGTCCCACCCCGACCTCGCCCGAGCTCATCATCCGCACCCCCGCAGTGAGCAGCGTTCGGAACCCCCTTTTTTCCGGCTGATTTTGCCGTCGTAGCCCCCTCTGGCACACTCCGACCGCCGCCGGGCCTCCATGGCCGGAGCTTTCTCCGTGCGCGAACCGTGGCCACGGCCCGCGCCCGTCGAAGCACTCCGCCGCCTGCCGCGGTGTCCACGCCCCCGCCCACGCACCTACTGCCCCCGCCCTCACCGGGGCTGGCCGCTACGGCCTCGCCGCCGTGCCTGGGGTCGCCGGTGGGCACCCACTGGTCCAAACCAGTGAGGTGTGCCAATGACCAGTGGGGTCGGCCCATATCATTACGGATTAATCCCTTTTTAGTTAACCCCTCATGTTTAGTTAGTTTAATTTTTTTTAGTAAACTAAGTCATTGACAAGTGGGCCCAGGCCATTATAAATAAATAAACTGAAATATTTAACTCTGTATCAATGACACCTCGGCCACCATTGTGAGTTTATTTATTTAAAGAATTGATATAAGTTAAGAGTGTATGACATGTGGGCCCCGTGGCTATTTAAATTAATTAAAATGTTTTTATTATACTGTGAGGCTGACAGGTGGGTCCCCTCTGTCAGGGTTGACCAGTCAACCTACTATTCTGGATAATGTTGATTAAAAGAAATAAATAAATCCATAAATCCTTTTTAAATGATTAAAACTTTAGAAATTGAAGATCTTTTAAACCGTAACTCCGATGAAAATGTTTTATACATAAAAATTGATCAGAAAAATACAACGAATACGGATACGCTGCCCGTATACAAACCACACCCCTCTAACACAACGAACATCGAACCATCCCCCTCCGGACCGTTTGTCCGATGATTTGTCCGGTACTGTCAAAGTATCCGGATGAATTTATTCTGAACACGAAAGTTGTTCGGATTGTTTCAACTAGCATGGTTACACCATCCACACGTTTTTTAGATGTCCATGACACCTCCGGCATGAACCCTTCCCCCTCCGGACACCCTGTCTGGTAATCACCCGGAGCCGGTATTTCATCCCCGGATGAATTCCTGCTCCAAGCAAAACCCGTTGCACTGCGTTAGACCACCGTTAACGTTGTGTTTGCCACATGTTGTATTTGTATTGCTATTATTGTTGTGTATTTATTGTTTCTCCCCCCTCTCTTATTGTCCGGTAGTCCCGACGACCGATGTCGATGCCCCTGTGATTGGCTACGTCGTCGACGACCGTACCCCTACCGTCCAGTTTCTAGGCAAGGAGAGCCATTCTCTTCCCCAGATATCACCTATCTTTTCCGTACTTTATTGCACTAGTCATTGTTACTGCTGCTGCTACGTTACAATCCTATTCAATTGCATAGCCTGTTTTTGTCGCCCCTTGATGTACCTGCCTTTATCCTATGCTGCCTTATAAATATATATTATATTCAGCAGTGAGCCTTGCGCATTGTTAGCTAGGATTAGATAGCGGGCCGTGATCACTCTGGGAGTGGACACGGATATGATTTATTAACTGTAACAGGTATGGTACAATGCAGACACCGCCTAAGGTCCCCTAGCTCCGCTCTGCCGAGCCACCATCAAGTGTGAGCTATCGAGGAGTAATCCTCGTACCTCCACTCGTTGCTGACTCTGTATAGCCGCTCTAGGATCCTGAGCCCCGGTTGTCCTTAAGGTAAGAAGTCGGGCGACCCAACGGTGTCCGCGAGCGGTATTGCATCGGGAACGACAGGGAGGGTACGACCGACATTACTGGCGTGCTTGGCCCCTTCTCGTATCTCGTGAGAGTTACCAAACCACGAAAGTCGAGCTCTACCAAGAGCACACGCGAGACAAGGTAAGGAGACGGTTCACCTTGTTGGTAACCGCATAGACTTGGTGGGACGACAGGGCAGGCACCGATGTACTGGTGGTCCTGACTGCTTTCGTTGTCCGCGGGTCAATTAAGTCGAGGCAACGATAAGGGTTGTCATGCAGGTTAATTAAAATGCTAAATGGTTCAGCAGATGTCTTGATTAGCCTTTTGGCTTGTACGCACTACCTACACATGGGATAAGGAGTGTGGGCTCCCCTGCATCGTAGTCTCGCTCGAGGGTCTTCAGACGTCAGCAGTATCGCGGGCTGATTGCCGGGAAGTGGTGTTGTCTTCTCTTGCTCGAGCGGTGTATTTGTATTTGGTTTTATTTTGCTTCACCGGCCAGTCACGCACCATGCAGGAGTACGTTCGGGTTAGGGTCCAAAGCCCGACGTACATAGGATATAGTCCGGCGAATGACCTCTCTGTTGATTGCCGAAGGATGGGATACTTTGTGTCGGATAGCTTCGGTGGGGTGTTCCCTATCAAGGTGTACGCCACCCTAGAGATTCGAGCGTCGTAGAGTCACGCCAGTGCACCCCTGCAGGGAAGATTAATCTATTCGAATAGCCGTGTCCACGGTAACAGGATGCTTTCTGCTGAAGCTGGATCTTACCACTACAAACTATTACTATTAAACTGTATGGTTTCGGGTCTTCTTCCTCGCAGGGAGTCGAGGAAGGGAACTCAGAGGCATTATTATTATTAATTATTACAACTTATTATCATACAATGTTGCAGCAACTTCTGCTCCATTGTTATTACATTCATGCTATTGAACTGTTGGCTGATTCTCTCCTTTTGATGCAAGAGACGCCAGAAGATGCTAGTCTTCGATAGGCCTAGCTTCTTACCCTTATTCTGATTTCTACCTGGCAGTCCACTATATATAGCCTCCCCTTTCCATTTGATACAAATGCATAAAGTCTTAGTAGCGGATGTATGACTCGCGGGTATGCTAGATACTCACCTTTTCTTTATTTCCCCCTTTTTGTTTTGCCTGATCGACCGCTGCAGTCGACGTCGGAGCCGTGGAATCCAGGAGCAGGAGATCCCCGATTCCGTCCCCCGCAACGTGAAGATCCCCGATGCCTTCTACGACGTCGAGTTCCCCGTTGACCAGGAGTAGTTTGGAGGTTCCCAGGAAGGAAGTCTCGCCTTTCCGATCGTTGTTGATTTTTGTGCTAGCCTTCATAAGGCAACCTTGTATTCTTGTATCTGTACTCAGATACTATTGCTTCCGCTAACTTTGTGCTCTCGAGCTGTTGTATTCGAGCCCTCGTGGCCCCTGGCTTGTATTAAACAGCTTGTATTATTTTATTTGTAGAGTTGTTTTGTGATATCTCACCGTGAGTCCCTAATCTTGATCGTGTACCTTGCGTGTATGATTACAGTACACAGTCTGATTTTGGGGGCGTCACAGAATCCCAATTTCCTGACACTTGTTGATAAACAAGATCAGAGTCGCCATAGCATTGGATCCAACTTATGCTCATTTTGACGAGCCAATCGAAGCCCATGAAGTAAGGCTTCGTACTCTGCTGCATTGTTGGTGCTGGTGCACTGCAGCTGCAGAACATAGCAAAAATTTTCCCTTGTAGGTGAGGTAAGGACCACGCCGGCTCCTGACCCTTGGAGCTGCCGGCTTCCATGGAAGTGCATCGTCCAATATTTGGTGACTGGCTTCTCCGGAGATGTTCGGATTTCTGTCCAGTCATTGATGAAGTCGGCTAACGACTGGGATTTGACGGACGTTCGAGGTTTGTATTTGATGTGATAAGCCCCCAACTCTATGGCCCACTTTGCAATCCTTCCCGTGGCTTCCCGGATTTGGATGATATCTGCAAGTGGTGTTGCTTATTGGCTTCTCGCCCATTCGTTGGTTTCCAAAAGTGTAACGTTGAGATCTAGTGCAGCAGAAGTTTTCCCTCGGTGAAGATACCAAGGTTTGTTTCCAGCAGGACTCCAGAGATGATAAGTAGGTGTCAGCGGCGCAACTGACGCGGACCTGCACACAGACACAGATAACTTTGTTCCCAACGAAGTTCAGAGATGTTGTCAATCTCTCCGGTCTTGTTGTTTACAAAGGATAAAACGCAAGGGATAATGATAGCAAATAAAAGCGGTAAAGTAAATGTAGAGTGGAAACAGTGATAAGAATATGGACCGGGATACGTGATGTTCGCTAGTGATGTCTCTCTCCCAAAAGACGATAAAATTGCTATGCGAGGTAAACAAATTACACAAAGGCAATTGACAGGATTATGAACGCACCGCAATGCTAACTATGCTACAAAAGTAAGGAAGAGGTTCAAAAGCACGGGCAGTACGCCAAAGTAAGTAGACCGAAATCCATCTGCATCTACTACTAATCATCCACCTTGAGATATCTATCGAGAACATCTCGCTGGTATTAAGTTGCGAGCCCCACCCAAAGTGTAAACCAAAGAAACAGACAACTGCTTTAAAAAGAACTTTGCGTAAAGTAAACAATCCTTGCAACCGCAGTTACAAGCAACATTGTTTTCCCACTTGTGGCAACAGCACATCCCCTAGACTCATGTTTCTGTCACTCAAGCATGTCATCGGGGAGGCATGAACCCACAATCTATCACAATGCTCCCTCTTTGAGTCACTACCTACTACTTGGCCAAATAAATAAACAGCAACGGAGAACATGCAGATCCGATCTAAACATAATCTCATAATCTCATAATATAAGAGATAAAACCCAAACATATTACTCTATCACAATCTGAACATAATCTCATAATCCATCAGATCCGATCAAACTCACCATAGCAATAGCAGAAATATTACAAAGGTGCTTCGATCATGTAGGGCAGCTCATGAGGTCTAAACAATGAAGATCAAAGAGGGGAGGAGAACATCACATAGCTACTGATCACGGACCCATGGTCCAAGGAAAACTACTCACAAGACATCCAAGGAGCATCCATGGTGGAGAGGAGACTCCCGGAGGTCAATCCTCCCTCCGACAGGGTGCCGGGAAGAGGTCTTCTGGTGCTCCCGATCTTGGAAGCGCGGCGGCGGCCGAACAGAGGCGAGTTCGCGGAATAGGGTTCTCTTTATGGAGTTTTCCCGTGATGGGGGATAAATAGGAGAAAGGGGGCAGCCAGAGGTGGGCCAGGGGCCCCAGGCGCCCCCTGGCGCGGCCAGGGGTGGGGTCGCGCCGGGTGGCCGCCTGGGCCCCTTGGGCACCCCTCTGGCCCCTCACGGGCTCTTCTCGAAGCTTCTGTCACGCTGATTTTTTATCTGAGTTTTCCCGAATTTTTCTGGCACTTTTTATACGGGGGAAAACTGAAATAGAAAAACAGCAGAAAACAGGAACTGGCACTGGGATGCACTGAGTTAATAGGTTAGTCCAAATATGATAAAAAAATGTATAAAAGTGTATCTAGATCATAGCAATATCACACAAAACATGCATGGAGCAAGCAGAAATTATCGATACGTTTTGGACGTATCAACATCCCCAAGCTTAATTCCTGCTCGTCCTCGAGTAGGTAAATGATAACAAGCATAATTTCTGTGGTGACATGCTAGCAACCATATAAGGACTTTGAAAAGTAAAGAAATCAAGGTTAGAGATTCAATTCAAGTCATAACAGGCAAGAGTCTATATTAGCATTGAAACAAGTAGCAAAAGAACATTAGGTGCAAGAGCTGTCGCTGTCCGTGACTCGAATGTCTCCAAATGGTGTTTGCGTGCAAGAAAGGAGCATAGGGAATACGAGAGAAAAAAGTATTTTTGTTAAGAAATCAATCTACTAAAGTTTCACACTTGGTCCTCTTTGGAATCTTATCTTGACTCGTCCTCAGACCACTAGCCAGGTACAAGTCAATTTGATCCACTCCTTTTCGAAATTTTGAGCACTCATGCAATGGATGAGCGTAAGCACGAGAGTTGACACTTAGGATGGCAAAGAGAGAAAATATGGTGGAGGAGGAAGACAAAAAGGATGAGAAAGGATCACATCAATGAGGACAATCATAGGCAAGAGATGCCAAATGATAGATATGATGTGAGGAGTAGGGATTGCCATGCAACGGGTGCACATACGAGCTAGGAAGCTCTCCAAACTATATGCATAAAGATTATCTCTATGGAGTACAAGGATATAAAGGGAGTACTAGTGTGGATCTCTCAAAAGGATAGTAGTGTTGCCCCTTTCTCTCTCTTTATTTCTTTTTCTCTTTTTTCTATTTTTTTGTATTTTTTGGTGGCCTCAATTGCTCTTTCTATTTAACTCTCATTTGTCCTCTTTGGGATCTTTTAATGTGTCCACTTTGGGATCTTTTCCTCCCTTAAGGGCAACACTCTATTTTACAAGAAGGTAAAGGAAATCTTTCACACTTTACAAGGTACTCAAAATCATAAGGAAGATGTAACTAACATGAGGTATGCAATGTATGTCCCTGCCAGTGTAGTAGGAACATGTATGACATGAAGATCTAGTCATGAAGAGGTGGATGTTGCATGGCAATGTAACTCTAAAAGGCTATGGAAATGCCTTGATAGGTAGGTATGGTGGCTTTTTTGAGTAAGTATAAAGGGAGGCTTATGATGACAGAGCGTATCATGCCAAGGGTTTGGATGTACCGGCGAAGGTGGACACCAACTCTCGGAGTGAGAAGAAGGCAATGCACGGCACAGGAAAGGCTAGCAAAATATGGGAAGGTGGAAGTGTCAACTCTCAATACTTACATTAGTCCGAAGAACTCATCCACTTATTATTGGTAACTCTCAATCTAATAAGGAGGTTCACAAAGAGACAAGTACCCCGAGGAGGAGTGTATGGGGGTTTGGTTATTGTTGCGCATCCTCGACTCATGGTACGTGAGTGTACTCTAATATTCGACCCCTCAGAAGAGTAGTGATCCATCTAGTAGCTAGATTTCTCAACTAGTTTTGTAGGTTTTGAAAATAAACACGGATTGCCCAAAATACGACACCTATCACTAATAGGCAAGAGCTCTTGACACCAAAAGTCCAAACATTACTCACAACAATGCCTCAAAACTATTGCAAGTTACTACTAAAATTAAATAGAAACCTCAATTACCTACTTTCAAGACAAGACACAAGTCAGTGCAACAACCAACTCTCTTAACAAGATAAGCATGAAGACTAAAAAGAGTTGCAGCAACAAACTAAACAAAAGCCAAAGCTCTTGCTAAAGACAGACTAAGACTAAAACTAAACATGGTAGTAGCTACGAAAAGATAAAGAACACACAACAGCAAAAAGATAAGCAGGAAAAATCCTATGATGTGTTCTAGATTTTGAAAGTGGAGCGTGTCTCTCTCCCACACAAAGTAAGAAAGGATCTAACTTGTTACGAACAGCAAGCAAATCTAAATAAAACTAAAAACAAAACCTAAGAGCGAGACGCTCCAAGCATAGCACATAACGCATGAAGTGATAAAAATATAGTGAGACAAAGGATGAACTGATGATTGTTGATGGAGAAGGGGATGCACGGGGCATCCCCAAGCTTAGACGCTTGATTCTCATTGAATATTTATTGGGGATGCTTGGGGGCATCCCCAAGGTTGAGCGCTTGACACTCCTGGATCTTCTTTCATCATCTTCCATCGCACACTTGAAAACTCCCTTCATACATAACTCATCATAAGCTGATTAGAGAGGTTAGTACCCTTAATAAATAATTTTTCCCACTGGATATAAATATAATCTTGAAGAGCTACTTTTTCTCAAGAGTGCCAAAAAGTTTTTGCAAAGAAAAAGCAAGTTTAAGGTTTGCAAAAGTAAGGAGAGACAAAACGTGGCGGAATCTGTGAAAAACAGAACAGCAGATAGTAAAGAATTATTTAGGGGCACTTCTGCAACTCAAATAAAAAAACTCAGAACATACGGAAGTTTCGTAATTTTTTAGATCTTACTGTGTAAAAAATTAAGCTCAAAAATATTAACAGGGATTTTTCTGGATTTTTTCTAGTCACGAGGACAGAATCTGTTTTCTGGACAGCATGTCACAACTTTTACTTCCCTTGCCGTAAGAGGCTATAACTTGGCACAAAGTTGAAAAATAAAGATACAATGATGTTGCTACAGTAGTAACAATCATCAAGACACACAAAAAATGAAAAATAAAAACCTAAATTCGTTGCGGGCTGCCTCCCGAAAGCGCTTCTTTAAAGCCATTAGCTAGGAAAAAAGATTATAGAAGATGCTCTCCCAAAAATAAGAATTTTGAAGCAAAAGAGAGCATCAAGAAGCAAATATGAAACACATTTAAGCCTAACCATCTTCCTATGCATAGGCATCTCATAAGAAAATAAATCAAAGAAGCACAAAGTGACATGCATAGGAAGGTGGAACAAGAGCAACTTCAAAACTTTCAACATGAAGAAAGGTGTTTTTGTAACATGGAAGTTTCTACAACCAAACTTTCCTCTCTCAAAGTAATTTTCAGTAGCATCATGAACAACATCAAGAATATAACTATCACATAAATCATGTTGTTCATTACCTACAAGCACACGTGTATTGTTTTCAACACGGTTTTTAGGATGATAAGATAGATGAAACCCATCACATTGAGCCTTGATAAGAGCATAGTTCTCCGGAATATGAATTGGAGATTTCAAAAGGATAATAGGACAATCAAGTGTGGGTGCAATAGAAAAAATTTCATGCTTAACATGAGGAACTATAGCAAGTTCATCTCCGTAAGCTTCATCCATAGTGGTATCACGACCATAAGTATAGAAGGCGTCAACTTCATCAAAAAGGGATATTTCAAAAGAATCCATAGGATCATAACACTCATATAAGGTAAGAGTCAAAGAGTTACTCTCATTAGAAGGTAGACATGGATGGCTCCATTCTTCCTCCTCTTGTTCGTCACCTCATCCTCTTTTTCATCCAAGGAGCTTTCAGGTTCAGTAATTTCTTCTTCCATAGAGTCCTGCAAAACATTAGTCTCTTCCTTTGGAGGAGAGGTTCTCTCAAGATGATCAGTAATATAATAATTTGCACCATAATTTTCCAAACAATAGTTAAGTATAGCAAGACTCTCAGATTTGTAAGGGGCGTCATCAATATTTTCAAGAAAAGAAGTAATTTCATAGGCACCCTTAAAAGCAACAAATTCTTCTATTTGTTCTGCATCATAAAAATCATAATTTCCCTTAGCAAAAGAAGCTAAGGTGTCATCCTCATTGTACTCACATTGGAAAGCAAGGTGTTTGTGCCTCATAAAGCAACAAGATTCATCCCTGCAGAAAGATATATTATATATTGAGCACAAGTTTTTAGCATACTCATACGATTGATGTATGAGTCTCCATAAGTGTATCCCTTTTTGAGACAAGCGGTATTCCTTGTAATATTCTTGTTGATCCTCGGTGAATCCTCCATGCCAATAAGATCTAGTTTCAAATAAGTTAGACATTGATTGGCAAGTAAGGAACTAGACATACTATATATATATATATTTTTTTTTGATTTTGGATAAAGGACACAAAGATAAAAACTGATAGATAAACTAACAAGACTAAAAAAACAAAGGTAAAGGGTAGTGTGCAACTCCCCTATCTTAGCACTCGGAGTCCCCGGCAACGGCGCCAGAAATACTCTTGCTTATTGGCTTCTCGCCCCTTCGTTGGTTTCCCCAAGTGTAAGGTTGAGATGTAGTGCAGCAGAAGTTTTCCCTCGGTGAAGATACCAAGGTTTGTCTCCAGCAGGTCTCCAGAGATGATAAGTAGGTTTCAGCGGCGCAACTGACGCGGACCTGCACACAGGCACAGATAACTTTGTTCCCAACGAAGTTCAGAGAGGTTTTCAATCTCTCCGGTCTTCTTGTTTACAAAGGATAAAACGCAAGGGATAATGATAGCAAATAAAAGCGGTAAAGTAAATGTAGAGTGGAAACAGTGAAAAGGATATGGACCGGGATACGTGATGTTCGCTAGGGATGTCTCTCTCCCAAAAGACGATAAAATTGCTATGCGAGGTAAACAAATTACAGAAAGGCAATTGACAGGATTATGAACGCACCGCAATGCTAACTATGCTACAAAATAAAGGAAGAGGTTCAAAAGCACGGGCAGTACGCCAAAGTAAGTAGACCGAAATCCATCTGCATCTACAACTAATCATACACCTTGAGATATCTATCCGGAACATCTCGCTGGTATTAAGTTGCGAGCCCCACCCAAAGTGTAAACCCAAAGCAACAGACAACTGCATTAAAAAGAACTTTTCATAAAGTAAACAATCCTTGCAACCGCGGTTACAAGCACCGTTGTTTTCCCCCTTGTGGCAATAGCACATCCCCTAGACTCATGTTTCTGTCACTCAAGCATGTCATCGGGGAGGCATGAACCTACAATCTAGCACAACTCTCCCTCTTGGAGTTACTACCTACTACTTAGCCAAAGCAATAAACAGCAACCGAGAACATGCAAGAATTACTTAGGAACAAAAATATAAGAGATAAAAACCAAATATATTACTCTATCACAATCTGAACATAATCTCATAATCCATCAGATCCGATCAAACTCAACATAGCAATAGCAGAAATATTACAAAGGTGCCTCGATCATGTAGGGCAGCTCACGAGGTCTAAACAATGAAGATCAAAGAGGGGAGGAGAACATCACATAGCTACTGATCACGGACCCATGGTCCAAGGAAAACTACTCACAAGACATCCGGAGAGTATCCATGGTGGAGAGGAGACTCCCGGAGGTCAATCCTCCCTCCGGCAAGGTGCCGAGAAGAGGTCTTCTGGTGCTCCCGATCTTGGAAGCGTGGCGGCGGCGGAACAGAGGCGAGGTCGCGGAATAGGGTTCTCGTTCTGGAGTTTTCCCATGACGGGGGATAAATAGGCGAAAGGGGGCAGCCAGAGGTGGGCCAGGGGCCCCAGGCGCCCCCATGGCGCGGCCAGGGTTGGGGCCGCGCTGGGTGGCCGCCTGGGTCCCCCTGGCACCCCTATGGCCTGTCCCAGTCTGTTCTCGAAGCTTCCGTCACGCTGATTTTTTATCTGAATTTTTCTGGCACTTTTTATATGGGGGAAAACTGAAATAGAAAAACAACAGAAAACAGGAACTGGCACTGGGGTGCACTGAGTTAATAGGTTAGTCCAAATATAATAAAAAATGTATAAAAGTGTATCTAGATCATAGCAATATCACACAAAACATGCATGGAGCATGCTGAAATTATCGATACGTTTTGGACGTATTAGGTGCTGAGCTGGCTACAGTTATGGGGTGCTCCTGAAAGTAGTGTTTAAGTTTCCGACTCGCCATGAATACACCAAGAACCAATTTCTTCCAGTGAGGATAGCGTTGCTTCGATAAAGTCAAAACCTCACTGACGTAATAAACTGGCCTTTTGCAGGGGGTGCTCTTTGCCGGCTTCCATACGCTCAACAAAAGCCACAGCGATGACTGCTCGATTGTTGGCTGCGATATAAAGTAACATAGGATCCTTTGCCTTGGGAGCCGCCAAGATTGGAGCCTAGGATAGCTGCTTCTTCAATGACTCTAGGGCCTGATCGGATTCGTCATCCCAGACAAATGTTTCTGATTTCCTCAGAAGTCGATACAGGGGGATTGTCTTTTCACCGAGCCGGCTTATAAACCGACTCAGAGCGGCTACACATCCTGTGAGTCGTTGGACTCCCTTTACCTAGACCGGCTTCTGAAGAGTCATGATAGCGTTGCTTTTCTCTGGGTTTGCCTCGATACCTCTCTCTGATACTATGTATCCAAGGAGCTTTCCTGCAGGTACCCCAAAGGTGCATTTGGCCGGGTTTAGCTTCATCTGGTACTTGCGCAGATTTTGAAGGTTTACCGTAAGTCATTGATGAGTGAGTCGGCCAATTGGGATATTATCACTATATCATCCACATAAGCATGCATGTTGCACCCAATCTGCTCATTCTGGCAACTCTGCACTGTTCGCTGATATGTGGCTCCCGCATTCTTAAGGCCAAAAGGCATAAAAGTGTAACAGTAGATCCCGAAGGGAGTGATGAAAGCCGTTTTTTCTTGATCCTCAAGGTCTAGCTTGATCTGGTGATAACCAGAGTAGGCGTCAAGGAAACATAGGAGATCACATCCCGCAGTCGAGTCTATGATCTGGTCAATATGAGGCAGCGCGAAGGGATCCTTCGGGTAGGCCTTGTTTAATTCTGTGTAGTCGATGCACATGCGCCAGGTCCCGTTCTTTTTCAAAACGAGGACCGGGTTTGCGAGCCATTCTGGATAGAAGACTTCCATGATGAATCCGGCGGAAAGAAGTTGGGGTATCTCTTCCCCAATAGCGTTTCTCCTTTTGTTGTTGAAACGGCGAAGGAATTGCTTGACCGGCTTCAGTTTTGGATCTATGTTTAGGTGGTGCTCAGCGAGTTCCCTCGGGACACCTGGCATATCAGAGGGTTTCCATGCGAAGATGTCTTGATTCTCATGGAGGAACTCGATGAGCATGCTTTCCTATTTATCAGATATCTCTGTCCTAATGATGAACTGCTGAGAAGAGTCACCAGGGACAAAGTCAACTTTCTTTGTATCCTGAGCCGGTTGGAACTTGGGGTAATTGTCGGGAGTCGGCTTCTTCAGGATTGTGGGGTCTGCCGGGTCTACCTTTTCTTGGTATACTGACAAGTCCTCTTTGGCGCGTGTCGACTTCGCAAATTTGACGTGTTGTTCGTCACACTCCACTGCCCTGGACCGACTTCCATCGACCGTGATTGGTCCATTAGGACCCGACATCTTTAGTTTTAAGTAGACATAACATGGCCGAGCCATGAATTTGGCGTCAGTAAGTCTGCCTAAAATGACATGATATGGGCTCTCGAGTTTTACCACTTCAAAGGGTATGAGATCTGAATGGAAATTTTTGGCATTTCCAAAAGACGTCTCCAGGTATATCTTGCCTATCGGACGTGCTGACTTGCCCGGGACTATTCCGTGGAAAACGGTGTTGGAGGGTTGCAACTGTTTTTGGGTCAGCCCCATCCTACGAAAAGTTTCATTGTAAAGGATGTTGATGCTTTTTCCTCCGTCCATGAGCACTTTGTCAAGTGTATATCCTCCAATTTGTGGAGAGACTACTAGAGCCAGGGCCCTCGGGTTATCCACCACCGGGGGGTGATCATCCCTTGTCCAAGTGATTGGCTGTTCTGACCAATTAAGCCACCTGGGCCAAGCCGGCTCTGCTGTCACAGCCATAACGGCTCTCCGTTGCAGCTTCCTATCCCTCCTGCAGCTGATCGTGGTGAAAACGTGATATGCTGCACGGTCATGGAGTTGTTTCTAGTTTTCTTGGAATCCAGCAAGCCCTGACTGGTTTTATTGTGCCCCTCCTCTGGGTCCTTGGTGTTGAGGCATTGCACCGGCTCCTTGGTAGCCAGGATTTTGGTTGTTACTGGTCTGGCCGACTCCCCCACCTGACCCGGGAGGTCCCTGTTTCCCACGCCGTGCAAATTCTTTCATGAAATTACAATCTTACCAGGTGTGGTTGGCTGGGCGACCGGGTTTACTATGGGTCGGCCAAGTACTCTTCATAGCTGCTTCAAAGCTATTTGGGAAAAAATTTCCTTCCGGCTTGCGGTAGTTGTTGCCCCCCTACTTCTGTCTTTGGGAGCCTACATTTGTGTTGGCTACTAAGTCAGAAGCGGTATGATCATGTTGCCGCTTGGTTTGCTGACTCTGATTCTGGGATGTTATGCCGCAATTTTTTTTCTGTCCGGCTTTATCCTGTTGAGGTTCAGTTTCCTTGGTTTTGTCAGACTCGGCATATTTGATAACAGCGTTCATGAGTTCTTATATATCCTTGACCGTCCGTTTGAGTCGGCCAAGCTTGTGTACTAGGGGCTCGAACTTGCAGTTCCTTTCCAAGACAATGACGGCTGTCTGGGCAGTGATAGTGTCCGAGGAGTGGATTATTTATGCTACCCGTCATGCCCAACTCAGGGTCGACTCTTGTTCCTTTTGGACACAATGCTCCAGGTCAAAAATTGTGGTGGCTCGCCGATATGTGCCTTGGAAGTTCTTCATGAATTTTTCCTTGAGATCCGCCCAGGAGGCGACATAATCCTCTGGGAGGTTTTGAACCAAGTGCGATCCGGCCCTTCCAACATCATTGTGCGGTAACGGGCACATAATGCTTCGTTGGCTTGTAACATGTCCATGGCTAGGTCATAACTTTCGATCCAAGCTGCCGGGTCCATGTCAGCTGTATAGTTCGCGATCTTACGTGGGCCCTTGATATCTGGTGGCAAGCGTGTATTTCGTAGAGCCGGCACCAGGCATTGATTGCCCATGGATCTGCTGATGAACTCGGTGTCTTGATCGTGGAGTGGAGGTTGGCTCATCTGCTCTACACGGCGTTCGGGGTGGAAGCCGGCCGGCAGATCTTGGATCCTTATCGCCCCCTGCGGGTCCGGCGGTGGTGAAGCTCTGCGCTGGCGATGGCTGCACGAGCTGGCCGGAGCCGGTGAATCCGCTTGGCGGCTCATACTTTGATACGTGGTCTCATGTAAGTATTGGAATCCCTGTGAGTACTGGGCTTGCTGTGTGATTGCGGTTTTGAGCAGATCGATTGCCCCTCGAGTGGCCTGGTCCACCGGAGTGTCTCCGTGCGCATGCACGCTGGCGAGGAACCGTGTTTCTGCCACCATGTTTTCCATGGGGTTATTGAAATGATCGAGAGGTGTACGGAACCGTTCCTGCCGCGGTGAGGGGGCAGGTTGCCTCGGTGGCGTGTACCCTGGGGGAGTCGATTGATGCGTATCCTGGAATAGTCTCCGTTCCTGGAGATCAACAGGGATCCGGCTCATGGGCCCTGCGGGGCGTGCGTTGGCGAGACTTAGTTTCTGAGCTTCTATAACTCCGACTCGTGTCGTAAGCGCCTGGTTTCTTGGGCGAGTTGGCTTTCTCTTTCCACCATTTGTGCGTTCTGGGAGTTAATTTCCCTCCGTATGCTCATTACCTGGGCCTTGAGTCTGTTGACCCTGGTTCTCCAATCCTCCTGGTTTTCCGTGGTCCTTGGTGCGGCTAAGGCTTTGTTCAGGGCGTTTAAGGTATCAGTGAGGGCTTCTGCTCCCGTGAGAACTTCTGGCTGCTCCCTATCTTGATTAGGGGTCGTGTTGTGAGCCGTCTCTGCGTTCCGATTCTTCGTCGTGCCCTGAGCCGGCTGACTTCCCTGTTCTTCGGTGCCTGCCATGAACACTGTCACGCAGTATGGAGGCTCGTACTGCGGGAAGTCGGGGTCGTATTCTTCCGTTCCCGGGCCGAGTCTGTTGCTCCCGGCGGATTGGATGGAGTCGGTATCTGAAAATCTTGTTTCATTAGGATGCGAGTTAGCGTCAGATATTTCTTCCGAGGCATCGGGTGTCAGGGACTCGACAGAGCGCGCCGACTCTGGAGAACCAATGATGAACCCAACAAAAGTGTGCCTTGAGCTGGCATGTCGCCGACTCGAGGTTTCCAGGGGGACTTCAGGATCTGGCTCTGGCTCAGATCCGTATGTCTTCCCAATGAAGATATGAATAGACCTGATCGGGACCCGATAACCGGATTCGATAGATCAGCGTCAGGGCCCCAAGTCGAGTCGTCGACGCAGAGCTTTCAACGTCGGCCCCTGGTGATTCGCCCAGCCACGAATCCTTCCATACCTTGCACAGCTCCCCCTAGAATCTCAACACCTGCGAGCGCAGGCTCCACGGTAGGCACCAACTGTCGTGGGAAAGTCACTGCAGATGTCCGTAGAGTCGTACTTACCATGGGACCTTTGCTGAGAGGTGAATTCGAGGAGAGAGTCGACATAGACACAGGACTCGGCGGTTTACCCAGTTTTGGCCCCATCAATGCGGTAAATACCTACTCCTGCTTTTTGACTATTGTGGGATCGACTCCTCAATAGGAAGAGCCAATCTTATCGATTACAGTGATGATGTTTCGCAACCTTAGTCTGTGGAGATCTAGGTTATAGCGCGAGTTGTCTAGTGTTTGGCTTGAGGTAAGTTCTGGCTTTGTCTCCCATGGACCTCGGCTTATAAAGGTGCCGGGTCCCGGGATTCCGAGAGTCCGACTCCTACACGATGTGGAGTTCTATTCTACTTTACAAGTTTGCTACGTGCTATACAAGGTAAGTCGAATTCCTTCAAGGGCTTCAATCTTCACGCTTGGCACGTCAGATTCCTGGTCGGGTCTTCTTTGTGGGCCTTCATATGTAAGTCAGCCCAGAGGTTTCTAATGCCGGGTCTATGCCCCCGACAGATGCCCCCATGTATCCCCTTCTCCATCAACAATTATCAGTTCGTCTTTCGTTCCACTATATTTTTATCACTTCATGCGTTATGTGTTATGCTTGGAGCGTCTTGCTCTTTATTTCCTTTTTAGTTTTCTTTAGCTTTGCTTGCTGTTCATAACAAGTTAGAACTCAGCTTTCTTTGTGTGGGAGAGAAACACGCTCCACTTCAACCTAGAACACAACATAGAATTTTCATGCTTATCTTTGATGTGTGTGTTCTTTATCTTTTTCGTAGTTGTTGTCATGTTTAGCTCTTAGTTTTCATGCTTATCTTTTTAAGATCTTTTGTTTAGTTTTTTTCTGCAACTCTCTAGAGTTTTCATGTCTATCTTTTTTAGAGAGTTTTCCTGTTGCAATGAGTTTTGTGTCTTGACTTGAAGTAGGTAATTGAGGTTTCTATTCAATTGTAGTAGTAACTTGCAATAGTTTTGAGGAATTTCTATGAGTAATGTTTGAACTTTTGGTGTCAAGAGCTTTAGCCTATTAGTGATAGATGTCGTATTTTGGGAAATCTGTGTTTATTTTCGAAAAACCTACAAAATTAGTTGAGAACTTTAGCTACTAGATGGATCACTAATCTTTGGAGGGATCGAATATTAGAGTACACTCACGTACCGTGAGTCAAGGATGCGCAAGGATAACCAAACCCCCATACACTCCTCCTCGGGGTACTTGTCTCTTTGTGAAACCTCCTAATTAGATTGAGAGTTACCGATAATAAGTGCATGATTTCTTCTGACTAATGTGAGTATTCGAAAGTTGACACTTCCACCTACCCATATTTTTCTAGCCTCGCATGTGTCGTGCATTGCCTCCTTCTCACTCCGAGAGTTGGCGTCCACCTTCGCCGGTACATCCAAATCCTTGGTACGATAAGCTCTGTCATCATAAGCCTCATTATATCCTTCCTCAAAACAGCCACCAAATCTACCTAGGAAGGCATTTCCATAGCCTTTCTGAGATACATTGCCATGCAACATCCACCTTCTCATGACTTGATCTTCATGTCATACATGCTTTTGCTTCATCGATGAGCCGCATGCTAGTTGGGCCTTGCCCTAATCATTGCTACATGACGCGCTAGTATCATTGCATATCCTGCTACACTGGTAGAGGCATACATTTGCATACTTCATGATAGTTTCATTTTCTTTATGTTGAGTACTTTTGTAAAGTGTGAAAGATCTTCTATACTTCTTGTAATATATAGAGTGCTGCCCCTAAAGTGAGGAAAAGATCCCAAAAATGACAAAATAAAAAGATCCCAAAGAGGAAAAATGAGAGTTAAATAGAAAGAGCCATTGAGGCCACCAAAAAATACAAAAAATAGAAAAAAGAGAAAAAGAAATAAAAAGAGAGAAGGGGAACACTACTATTCCTTTTGAGAGATCCACACTCGTACTCCATCTTATATCTTGTACTCCATAGAGATTATCATTCATGCATATAGCTATGTGGGGACCTTCACACTATAGAACTTGGCTTGTATATTCCAATGATGAGCTTCCTCAAATGAGCTCTAGGTATTCTTGAGAAAGAAAGTTGGATGCACCCCCACTAGTTCCATTGGAGAGCTTACCTTAGCTCATATGTGCATCCGTTGCATGGCAATCCCTACTCCTCACATCATATCTATCATTTGGCTTTCTCTCGCCTATGATTGTCATCATTGATGTGAGCCTTTCATACCTTTTTTGTCTTCCTCCCCCATCATTTTTCTCTCTTTGCCATCCTAAGTGTCAACTTTCTTGCTTACGCTCTTCCATTGCATGAGTGCTCAAAATATCGAAAAGGAGTGGATCATTTTGACTTGTACCTGGCTAGTGGTCTCGGGATGAGTCAAGATAAGATTCCAAAGAAGACCAAGTGTGAAACTTTAGTAGATTAAGTTCTCAACAATAAAAACTATGTTTTACTCTCCCATATATCCCTATCCCTTTTCTTGTACGCAAACACCATTTGGAGACATTCGAGTCACGGACAGCGACAGCTCTTGCACCTTTATGTTCTTATGTTGCTTGTTTCAATGCCAATATAGACTCTTTCCTGTTATGACTTGAATTGAATTACATGCCTTGATTGCTTTACTTAAAATTTCTTATATGGTTGGTAGCATGTCACCACAGAAATTATGCTTGTTATCATTTACCTACTCGAGGAAGAGCAGGAATTAAGCTTTGGGATGTTGATACGTCCAAAACGTATCTATAATTTCTGCTTGCTCCATGCTTCTTTTGTGTGATATTGCTATGATATTGATGCACTTACATACACTTTTGATCATATTTGGACTAACCTATTAACTCAGTGCACCCCAGTGCCAGTTCTTGTTTTCTGCTGTTTTTGTATTTCAGGTTTTCCCATTTCTTAAAGTGCCAGAAAAATTCAGGAAAAAATATAGGAAAAATCAGCGTACAGGAAGCTTCGGGAAGAGCCCAAGTGGGGCCAGAGGGGAACCAGGGGTGGCCCAGGAGGCCACCTGGCGCGGCCACCCCCTAGGCCATGCCAGGGGGGCGCTTGGGGCCCCTCGTCCACCTCTGGCTACCCCCTTCGCCTATGTATCCCTCCCGTCCCGAAACCCTCGAGGACAGAACCCTTTTTCTCGATCTCTCCTCTGTTCCGCCGCCGCCGCGCTTACAAGATCGGGAGAACCAGGAGCCCTCTTCCCGGCACCCTGCCGGAGGGAGGAACCACCTCCGGGAGCTTCTCCACCACCATGGATGCTTCCCGGATGAATCGTGAGTAGTCCACCTTGGAACATGGGTCCATGATCAGTAGCTATGTGATGTTCTCCTCCCCTCTTTGTTCTTCATGGTTTAGACCTCGTGAGCTGCCCTATATGATTGAGGAACATATGTAACCTTTCTGCTGTTGCTGGGATCTGGTGGATTATGAGACTATTTTCAGATTGTGTTTGAGTAATATATTTGATTCTCCTCTTTTATATTTATGTTCTTGAGTAATTCTTGCATGTTCTCCGTTGCTGTTTATTGCTTTGGCAAAGTAGTAGGTAGTGACTCCAAGAGGGAGCGTTATGCAAGATTGTGGGTTCATGCCCCCCGATGACTAGCTTGAGTGACAGAAACATGAGTCTAGGGGTGTGTTGTTGCCACAAAGGAGAAAACAACGGTGCTTGTACTTGCGGGTGCAAGGATTGTTTACTTTACGCAAAGTTCTTTAATCCAGTTGTCTGTTGCTTTGAGTTTACACTTTGGGTGGGATTCACAACTTAATACCAGCGAGATGTTGTGGATAGATATCTCAAGGTGGATGATTAGTAGGTAGATGAAGATGGATTTCGGTCTACTTTTCTTGGCGTACCGCCCATGCTTTTGAGCCTCTTCCTTTATTTATAGCATACTTAGCATTGGTTTGCGCACATAATCTTGTAAATTGCCCAGCTGTAATATGTTTACCTTGCATGGCTATTTTATCGTCTTTAGGGAGAGAGACATCACTAGTGAACATCATGGGACCTCGGTCCATATTTCCACCACTGTTTACACCCGCTATTTATTTTCTGCTTTATTTCCTTTTCCGTTGCTATCGTTATCATTATTATCCCGTGCGTTTGATCCTTTGTAAACAACAAGGCCGGAGGGATTGACAACCTCTCTGTACTCGTTGGGAGCAAAGTTATCTGTTGTGTGTGCAGGTCCACGTCAACCGCCTAATTGCTGGCGCCGTTGTCACCTTCCTATCGTTTTCGGAGTCTTACTAGAGACAAACCTTGGTATCTTCACCGAGGGAAATTTTTTGTTGTCTACGTCTCAACCTTCCAGTTTGGGTAACCAACGAGGGGCGAGAAGCCATCACATTGCAATAACAGAAAGAATTAAATATGTGCCTTGATCATGTAGGGAAGATCTCAAGGTCTAATCCATGAAGAACAAAGAGGGGAGGAGAACATCACATAGCTACTGATCACGGACCCATGGTCCAAGGTAGACTACTCACGGATCATCCGGGAAGCGTCCATGGTGGAGGAGAGGCTCCCGGAGGTCAATCCTCCCTCTAGTAGGGTGTCGGGAAGAGGTCTGCTGGCGCTCCCGATCTTGGAAGCACGGCAGCGTTGGAACAGAGGCGAGATCGCAAAAAAGGGTTATGTCCTCGGAAGAATCCCGATCTTTGGGATCTTTTCCTCACTTAAGTTCAACACTCTATTTTACAAGAAGTATAGAATATCTTCACACTTTACAAGGTACTCAACATAAAGAAGATGTAGATATCATGATGTATGCAAATGTGTGCCTCTGCTAGTGTAGTAGGAACATGTATGACATGATGATCAAGTCATGAGAAGGTGGATGTTGCATGGCAATATATCTCGGAAAGGCTATGGAAATTCCTTGATAGGTAGGTATGGTGGCTGTTTTGAGGAAAGATATAAGGAGGTTTATGATGACAGAGCGTATCATGCCAAGGGTTTGGATGCACCGGCGAGGTGGGCGCCAACTCTCGGAGTGAGAAGAGGGCAATGCACGGTACCGAAGAGGCTAGCAAATATGAGGAGGTGGAAGTGCCAACTTTCAATACTTACATTAGTCCGAAGGACTCATGCACTAATTATCGGTAACTCTGAATCTAATAAGGAGGTTCACAAAGAGACAAGTACCCCGAGGAGGAGTGTATGGGGGTTTGGTTATCCTTGCGCATCCTCGACTCATGATACATGAGTGTACTCTAATATCTGATACCTCCAAAGATTAGTGATCCATCTAGTAGCTCGAGTTCTCAAATAGTTTTGTAGTTTTTGAAAATAAACACGGAGTGCCCAAAATACGATACGTATCACTAATAGGCTAGAGCTCTTGACACCAAAAGTTCAAACATTACTCACAACAATACCTCAAAACTATTGCAAGGTACTACTACAATTGAATAGAAACCTCAATTACCTACTTTCAAGACAATACACAACTCAGTGCAACAACCAACTCTCTTAACAAGAGAAACATGAAAACTAAAGAGAGTTCCAGCAACAAACTAAACTAAAACTAAAGCTCTTGAAAAAGATAAACATCAAAACTAAGAGCTAAACTGGCAGTAGCTACAAAAGTATAAAGAACACACAACAGAAGAAAGATAAATATGAAAACCCTATGATGTTTTCTAGTTTAAAGTGGAGTGTGTTTCTCTCCCACACAAAGTAAGATGGGTTCTAACTTTTTATGAACAGTAAACGAAACTAAAGAAAACTAAAAAGGAAACCTAAGAGCGAGACGCTCCAAGCATAGCACATAACGCATGAAGTGATAAAAATATAGTGAGACAGAGGACGAACTGATGATTGTCGATGGATAAGGGGATGCACGGGGGCATCCCCAAGCTTAGACGCTTGAGTCTTTGTAACACCCCAAAAATTGGGTTATCGATTTTTGTGCTGTTATTCCTTCCTAGCTTTTTCTCCCGATCTTTTTCCCCTGGAGTCTGGTTTATGACCAGAAGAATCTAGACAATCCTTGACCTTACAGCCCTTTTCTATGGCGCTTTGCAAGGCAAGATCCCTTCCCAGACCCTCGAGCCCTGGATATGCAAGATTATTGCCAAGTCCGGTGCAATCTTCTTCATATCAGCTTAATTCCATTTTCTGCCGATCAATGGAATTAAATTCCGGAAAGTACCTAGACATCTCTAAAGGTTGTGGAAACTTTTGGAGATGATCTTGGTTATCCTCTTGGCCTTATAGTGGCGTCCTTTTTTGGCCTTTAGTGGCGCATTTCAAATGCGCCACTAAGGACAAGCCACTAATAAGGCCTTAATAGTGGTGCATTTCAAATGCGCCACCCCTAAAACTCTTATGCGTGGCGCATTTCGAAATGCGCCACCTATAAGCCCAAATGCGCCACCCATAAGAGTCTTAGGGGTGGCGCATTCTGAAAATGCGCCACTATTAAATTTTTTAAATTTTGAATTTTGAATCTGGATCTGGAAAACAATTTTTTTTATTTTTTTCTTAATCTCAGGTGAGTATGCTTAATGCTCGGTTACTATGCTTAATCTCATGTCAAACTAACCTCCATGGTCAAACTTCCCCGAGGGTCACCCATCCTAGCACTACTCCAGCCCCAGCACACTTAACTTCTTCGTTCTATTCAACTCCCACTCCAGCTCACCTAGCAGGCACTTGTTGGTATATCTATCATATAAATCCTATTGGACCTTGTTGTTGTCTAGGACCTTGTTGATGTTCATGGGTGTGCTACAATTTTCAATAATTTTTTGGAACTTTCACGATGGGACCAGTAGCATATTTTGAACTTTTTTCAAAAAAATTGAAAATAAAAATTTAAATTTTTTAATTTTTTTAATGTTACTAGCTAAATTTTTTTAACCTTTTTTTGAAACTTCCCGATCGGTCCTCTAGCCTATTTTGAATTTTTTCAAAAAATTAAAAAAAATTAAAAAAATTCTGTTACTAGTGGCGCATTTCATACAAAATGCGTTCAATTTTTTTCATTTTTTTGGCCTCCAGATCTTCACACGCCTGTAACTTTTTTCTGTTAGGTTTTTGAGGATTCTAAAGATGTTCAACGGGTTACACCCGGTTGAATTTGGATAGAACTTTTCGAGTAGATGATTTTTCATCGGAGGTCGTATGCAAAAGTTAAGCCCATTTTACAAAATTCTCGGGAGATTTTGCAAAAAAAGTCGAAATTCATATTTGTAAATTTCCCTAACAACTAGACCACATATCATTTGGGAAACTTATTTTCTTTTATATTTTTCAAATTGAAAAGGCGGTCCACGGGGGGGGGGGGGGTGTATTTGGGAATTTTCCCGCACAGTTTTTTCTTAGTAGTGGCGCATATGGGAAATGCGCCACTAATAATTCCTTAGGGGTGGCGCATTCTGGGAATGCGCCACCCATAAGCTCTTAGAGGTGGCGCATTTCCAAAATGCGCCACCTATAAGGTACTTAGGGGTGGCGCATTTCTCGAAATGTGCCACATATAAGTGCATCCAGGGCTGGCCCACTCTTAGGGGTGGCGCATTTTGGAAAATGCGCCACCTATAAGAGCTTATGGGTGGCGCATTTTTTACCAGTGCGCCACCCCTTACAACATAGTGGCGCATTACATATAAAATGCGCCACTAATAAGGTTTCCATGTATAGCTATTTCTCTAGTAGTGAATTCCCCGGAGATATTGGCTATAATTGAATAAAGGAAATTGTGATTTTCTTTATAAAGCCAATAATCCCATTTTAGCCATTTCCAAAGGAGCTACCATCTTGGTTGCTCCATTGGTGCTCAAATGAATTGTGGATCTCCTACTAACCAACCCATGGCCATTTCTATCAAAACATGGGGTTCCATAGTTCAAATTATGAGCATAGCTTCCATTTGCAAATTCAGGGCAGAATAGCACTTTCCAAAGGAAGTGTTGTTTATGTTTGCACCTTGCCTCCCAAACTTTTTGTGCCATTTCCCCTTCCCATGTCATGGTGTTGTGCCAAATTTCGGCTATAATGGAAAAGCCATTAATTCACACTAAATTCCCAAAGTTTCTGTCCAGCAGGCAACTTTGTGAAGGAAGTGCAAACTAGCCTTGCCTATTTGAGCTGAGATTTTGTGCACATAATTATCCTAGTGTATTATTAAGCTCTGCCAAATTTCAAGCCAAGGGGACCAGTGTTCTAGCCACACCACAGCACAAACACCTTCTGCATAGTTGGTGCATTTGTAAAGGAAGTGGTATGTATAGTGGTCCATTTGAGCTCAAACTTGACAGAGGTAATCACCTATGGATAAGATTGAGCTGACCCCAAGTTCCAGACCATTTCACTAGAGGAGCCTCCCGCAGCTCAGCACAAACACCTTGTTGTGTGCACCCATGTCATGTCACTTTCAGAGCTCCATGCCAAGCAGGTCAGCCCACCTCGGTTCTTGCACCTCCTGAGTAGTCACCTAACACAGTGGACATGGTCCCTGGTCATTAGCACGCCCGGGAGACGTGGTGGCTTGGGTGACCACGCATGTGGCGCTTCCAGCTCGCGTCCAGCTCACGTCCAGCTTAGTGCTTGTACTGGATTCTTATCCAGCATGTCTCTGTCTTCGTGTCTGATTATGTCCACCGTGCTCCCCACTCCAAGCCTGACCACGGCGTGCTCCGCCCCTTGTCTTGTAGCCCCTGGCCGTCCATGCCAACATGCGATGCTCCACGAGCTGTCCGCCGCGTGGCCATGGCTCTGGATTCTTCAAGCCTCCGCTCGAGCCCCTTCCCTGGCTATTTAAGCAGCCCGAGCTCCCTCCCGCAGCAGATCAGCAGCACCCCAGCCTCCCCTCGAGCCCCTAGCCACCGCACCCCCATGGTTGAGCCGTCTCCAGAACCTCGGCTCCGCCCGACATGGCCTCGGCCTAGGCTTCGCGCCCCTCCACCCCGCTCCTGGCCGCGGCCCCAGGCTCCTCTCGGGGCAGCGCCCCGTCGCCGCGCTCGCCTTTCGACTGAAAGTCGCCACCGCTGCCGCTGCCGCCCCGGCTTGGCCGGAATGCCACTGTCGCGGAACCCTCCCCACCGAGCGCGCCCTCGCCCCTCGCGGCGGAAGAAGGATGGAGCCGTCGGCGCAATCACGACCGAGCCGCCGCGGTGCTCCCCTGTACCGGCCGCACTCTGCATTTGGAGAAAGCAGACGAAACAGAGGAGGTGAGAGAATATGGGGCGGGCCTCGCGTGTCAGTCGGCCAGCCCGGGCCCGCGCGAGGCGTATTCCGCAGAATACGTTTCCCTACTGGGAAAGCGCAATTGGAGTAGCCCCGGGCTGAAATACGCTTTTGCTTCGGGTAAAGCATATTTTCAATAGTGTGCGTCCTCTCTCCGGACGAAACTGCTAAGTTGTGGACGCTCGCCCGACAAGCCCAGTTTTCTGCCTATCGAACGAACGCCCGTATCTTCGCGACTGTAACTCCGATTGCGGTGATTCAAGCGCCCAGGTTCACAGTTTTCCGAGCTCGTTCCGTTGGTGCAACTTTCATGATGTGTTGGCATTGTGATATTGACCCTTTTGCCCCTGGTTGCCGTTAGGCCTCGCCGGCGAATCGTCGATCTCGTCGAATGTTTTCAGAAGGTGATTACACGTCCACCCGGCCTATTCTTTGACCCCCCCCAGGCAAGCAAGACATCTGATATATGCTCTAAAGCATTGTGTCGTGTGTTCTTGTGTGCTTTAAAAATGTGAATATTCCATGTTGCTTTAATAATGAACTAAACTCGGATATGTTAATTTGATTTGACATGCTTATACCATGTTGGCGTGATATGCTTATAGTCATCATGCCATCTTCACTATGAGTAGCATGATCGTGTTGTTCATAACCTGCCTACGTGATATGATAAGTTAAAAATGATCATGCCATGTTTACCGGTTAATATCATGCCCATGATTGTTTAGGTCATATGCCGTTCATGTTGATTGTATCCATGTTTATTTGTTGTACTTATGATTATATCATATGCCTTCACCATGTCTATGTGATATCATGTTGTACTAGTATTGCTATGGTATATCTTATGCTTGATCATATGTTGCTCAGTTGGTATTGTTGGTCGGATTGGACAGGAGTAACCGTTGATGAAGTGCCACCGAACCGAGCTTTACTAGTGCAATCACACTCGCCTGTATGGGAAGGCCTTGATTCGGTCTATCGGTGGGTTCTCTTATGCGTATCACCAAGGTAGGGGAGGTTATGCGTGCGCACTACCCTGATCAGGTAGGCGGCGATAATCTTGAGAGCCGGTTATGTTATTGGGATCTCGTCCCCGATTGGGACAAGTTTATGGACCGTGCGACGGTCAGTTGCCATGCGATGGATGGTGTGTCTGGAGGACACGGGGCTACCCAAGGCATGACTTGCGAAGTATGTCGGGTGATACGGTAAGGGAGACACGCAGTAGAATGGTCTAGTTGGAGAAGTCCTATTCCACTCCTATGGTACGAGTTCCGAGGTTCCTGTGGAACAAGTTCCATGGTACTGGATGGAGGAAGAGCTCCATAGTGTGGGTAAAGTGCAAAAACTCTACAGAGTCACACAAATCTATTCGAATAGCCGAGTACACGGTATTGGACACAGTTCATAGTAGGTCACACTTGGGATCAACATGAGTTCGGTGGGATAAATGTGTTGAGTTTGTGGTCGTACGATCGCCCGTATATGTTGGATTGGTCATGCGATGACCCGTTTATCGAAGGAGGAGTCGGTAAGGACTCCGAGGTAAGCTGCATGATCATGCAATGGTCATGAGTTCCCATGTGTTGATTGTTATTGCACTAATCTTATTCCTGATAGTATGCTAGATTCATCATGTTAATATTAATTTTAGATCCATCATGTTAATATTATTTAAACTGCCCTGCCATGATAACTAATATACTCTAATAACTTGTGCATGCTTGAATGCCATGGATTGCTTTGCTTGGTGTATATGTTACTTGGTTTTCTTGTTTGTGAGTACATTCAAACGTACTCACATGGATTTCATACCTGGCTGTTCGCGTAGCCAGATTTCCAGGTTTACCTAAGTATCCGCTTTCCCTATGAGGAGTCAAGCGTTCGCGTGCTAGGAGAGTAACCCAGTCAGATCCCTGTGGATTGGAGCCGCTCCAAGTCCGTGCTGCCACATATAGTTTATGTAGTCCGCTGCCCCCATCTCTGTAAGGAACCATCTATGGTTGTAATAATTGATTCAAGCCACTTTGGCTTATGAATCCTTTTACAGTTGTGCCTATGTTCTTGGTACGTGTTGTAAGCGTGCACACCAGAGTGATTCTGGGCTGGTGTGTGGGCGACACTCATCTTTGTACAGCGGTATTCAGGCGGGGTGTCATAGTCTCCTTGAATATTTATTGGGGATGCATGGGGGCATCCCCAAGCTTGAGAGTTTGACACTCCCGGGTCTTCTTTCATCATCTTCCCTCGCACACTTGAAAACTCCCTTCATACATAACTCATCATAAGCTGATTAGAGAGGTTAGTACCCTTAATATAATAATTTTCCTCTACTGGAAATAAAGATATTCTTGAAGAGCTACTGTTTCGCAAGATTGCCAAAAAGTTTTTGCAAAGAAAAAGCAGCTTAAGGTTTGCAAAAGTAAGGAAAGGAAAAACGTGGCAGAATCTGTGAAAAACAGAACATCAAGTAGTAAATAATTTTTTCGGGGTACTTCTGCAATTCAAATCAAAAAACTCAAAATAGACGCTCGAAAGTGAATTATATAGAGCATGCTGTCAAAAAAATTCAGATAAAAAAAGATGATCTGGTGATTTTAGGAGAATTTTTTCGTCCAAGGACAGAATCTGTTTTCTTGATAGCATGTCACAACTTTTGAACTTTCTTGCAATCGGAGGCTACACTTGGCACAATGCTTTGAAAATAAAGATACAATGATGTTGCTACTGTAGTAACAATCATCAAGACCACTAAAAACACAGGTAAAAACATCTTGGGTTGCCTCCCAACAAGAGATTTTTTACGCCTTTAAGCTAGGCATGAAGATTTTAAAAGATGCTCTCAAGAGAATAAAAGTTGAAGCAAAAGAGAGCATCAATAAGAAAACATCGAACACATTGAAGCCTAACCCACTTCCTATGCATAGACATCTTGTAATAAAATATATCAAATAAGCACAAAGTGACATGCATAGGAAGGTGGAACAAGAACAACTTCAAAAGTTTCAACTTAGAGAGAGGTGTTTTTCTAACATGGAAGTTTCTATAACCTAACTTTCCTCTCTCAAAGTAATTTTCAGTAGTATCATGAACAACATCAAGAATATAACTATCACATAAATCCTATTGTTCATGAACTACAAGCATAAGTATATTGTTTTCAACACAGTTTTTAGGATCATAAGATAAATGCAACCCATACATTGAGCTTTGATAAGAGGAAAATTCTCCGAAATATGAGTTGGAGATTTCAAAAGGATAATAGGGCAATCAAGTATGGGTGCAATAGCAACAATTTCATCCTTAAAGTAAGGAACTATAGCAAGTTCATCTTTGCAAGCATAATCCTTATTGGCATCATGGCCATCAACAAAGCAAGTATCAAGATCTTCAGAAAGGGATGTATCAAGTGAGTCCTCGGAATCAAGAGATTCCTCGTCAAAGCAATCATTAGCCTCTTCTTGGGCAGCAAAAATTTTATTTTTAAAATCCTCAATATAAGCATTGGAAGTATAATTCTCGAAGCGAAGAGCAAGAACTGCAAAGTTTTCGGACTTGTGAATAGCATCGTAATATTTTTCAATCAAAGAAGCAATCTCATAAGCACCCTTAAAAGCAACAAACTCTTCAATCTTTTCAACATCAAAGTAATCATAAACACCTTTATCATAAGAAGATAGGATCTCATTGTCATTAAACTGACATTGGAAAGGAAGGTGTTTACGTTCTATATTAGAACATCAAGTAAAATCATAAATGTGGCATAAACACTCAGCATAGCAATAAGAAGTTTGTATTTGGTCCCATAAGTATTTCCCTTTCTAAGATAGGCGGTGTCGTGTATAATGAGCAAGCTCATCCAATGATTTTCCCTCAACCAAGTCGGTTGGGTTTTTAGCGCGAGCACAAATTGATCGAAGACGATCCAAGTGGAACATGTCCATCCTACCATATTTGGGTGGTTCCACCCCCATGGGAAAGATAGCATCAGTAGGCAGACAAAGGCAAAGATAAAAGGTAGAAACTATATATATATATATTTTTTCATAAAGACAAAAAATCAAAAGAAAAAACTGGAAAGTAAACTAACAAGACTAAAAAGCAAAGGTAAAAGATAGTGTGCAACTCCACTATCTTGAAGATTGGAGTCCCCGACAACGGCGCCAGAAATTTGATTGATGTGCGAGAGATGATAATAGCTTCTCGCCCTTCGTTGGTTACCCCAATTGGAAGGTGAGATGTAGGACAGCAGAAAATTTCACCTGTGTAGAGGATAGGGTTTGTCTCCCGTAGGAATCCGAAAGCGACAACTACTTGACAACGGCGCTAGAAATTTAGCGGTTGACGTGGACCTGCACACAGAAACAAATAACTTTCCTCCCAACGAAGTTCGGAGAGGTTGTCAATCTCTCCATCCTTGTTGTTTAAAAAGGATCAAACGCAAGGGATAAAGGATAATAGTAATTGCAACTAGGAAGTAAAGTCCGGAAATAAATTGAGCGTGTAAACAGTGATGAGAATATGGACCGGGGTCCCATGATGTTCACTAGTGATGTCTCTCTCCCAAAAGACGATAAAACTGCTATGCGAGGAAAACCAATCACAGCTGGGCAATGGACAGGATTAAAAACACACCGCAATGCTAACTATGCTGCAAAGAAAGGAAGAGGCTCAAAAGCATGGGAGGTACGCCAAAATAAGTAGACCGAAATCCAACTGCATCTACTACAAATCATCCACCTTGAGATATCTATCCAGAACATTTCGCTGGTATTAAGTTGCGAGCTCCACCCAAAGTGTAAACCCAAAGCAACAGACAACTGCATTAAAAGAATTTTGCGTAAAGTAAACAATCATTGCAACCGCGGTTACAAGCACCGTAGTCCCCCCCCCTCACCCCTTGTGGCAACAGCACATCCCCTAGACTCATGTTTCTGTCACTCAAGGTAGACATCAGGGGGCCTGAACCCACAATCGAGCATAATGTTCCCTCTTGGAGTCACTACCTACTACTTGGCCAAAGCAATAAACAACAACGGAGAACATGCAAGAATTACTCAAGAACAAAAATATAAAAGATAAGAACCAAATATATTAATCAATCACAAACTGAACATAGTCTCATAATCCATCAGATCCCGGCAAACTCAGCATAGCAACAGCAGAAAGAATTACGTATGTGCCTTGATCATGTAGGGCAGCTCACAAGGTCTAATCCATGAAGAACAAACAGGGGAGGAGAACATCACATAGCTACTGATCACGGATCCATGGTCCAAGGTATACTACTCATGGATCATCCGGAAGCATGCATGGTGGAGGAGAGGCTCCCGGAGGTGAATCCTCCCTTCCCCAGGGTGCCGGGACGAGGTCTACTGGCGCTCCCGATCTTGGAAGCACGGCGGAAGCGGAACAAAGGTGAGATTGGGAAAAAGGGTTTTGTCCTCGGAAGAATCCTGTCACGGAGAATAAATAGGTGAAGGGTGGCAGCCAGGGGGGCCACCAGGTGTCCTGGCGGTCACCTGGCGCGGCCTCCCACTAGGGCGCGCCACCAGGGCACCTGGACCCATGGTGGAGGCCCTTTGGCCCCACCTTGGTGTTCCGGAAGCTTCCGATGTGCTAATTTTGTATCTGATTTTTCCCAAATTTTTGGAGCACTTTTAATAGGGGGGAAACCTGAAATAGAAAAACAGCAGAAAACAGGAACTGGCAGTGGGGTGCACTGAGTTAATAGGTTAGTCCAAATATGATCAAAAGTGTATAAAATTGTATTTAGATCTAAGCAATATCATACAAAACATGCATGGAGCAAGCAGAAATTATAGATACGGTTGGGACGTATCAGCACCCAACACACCCCTAGTCCCATTGGACCTATTAATGGTGATGCTATTACCTCAACCATAAAAGAAGAAGCTCCTATGAACATTGAATCTTTCAAACAAGTGATCCTAGATGACACCACTACCACCTTTGGTAGTAGTGAAATTGATTTTGATAGTTTCACCCTCTCAGAAGTTATTTGCTTGTTACACAAAATGTCTAGAGACCCCCACACTAGCACACTAAATCTTGCCTCCACGGAGCATATCACTAATGCTCTCGTCAAAGCTAGGGAGGAGGAGCTTAGAGTAGAAACCTCCATACCTAGGAAGCTAGAAGATGGTTGGGATCCTATGATCAAAATTAAATTGAATAACTTCTCTTTTTATGCTTTATGTGATGTTGGAGCTAGTACCTCTGTTATGCCCAAAAGAATGTATGCTATGTTTGAATTGAAGCCCTTTGAGCCTTGTTCTTTTGGTGTTCGTCTCGTTGATTCTTCCGTAAACAAAACCTTTGGGGAAGACCGACGATGTTCTTATCATTGTCAATGACAATTATGTTCCCATTGATTTTACTATTATGGACGTAGAGTGTGAAACATTGTGTCCAATTATTTGGGACGTCCTTTTCTTCGCACCGTTGGTGCTGTTATTGACATGAAAGAGGGGATTATAAAATTTCAATTCCTCTCAAAAAGGGGATGGAACACTTCCCTAGGAAGAAGATTAAGTTACCCTTTGAGTCCGTCACACGGGCTAGCTATTCTCTTTCTCTTGATAAAACTTGATCTTTTTGCTTCTTTCCTAGCTTAAAGGCGTAAAAGAAAGCGCTTTGGGAGGCAACTGATACGTCCAAAATGCATCACTATTTTATATAGTAATTCTTTCTTATTCATTGATATATTTCATGATATGATGCTGTACTTATATTGTTTTGTCTTAATTTACACATTTTGTAACTTTCCGATGCCGAAGTAGCAGACACAGGATTCAGCGGTAAAAAGTGGACGCTAAGTTGCTAAAGAAGAATACCTCCAAATTACCTGAAAATCGACAGAGGGCATTTTTCAGAAGAATAACAAAGACATGCAGAGGGGCCAAAGGGGGGCCACAGGGTGCCCAGGCGGCCACCTGGCGCGACCCCCTCTCTAGCTGCGCCGGGAGGGCGCTTGAACCTCTGGGGCCACTCCCGGCTCCCCCCTCCGGCCTATTTATTCCTGTCATCTAAAAACCCTAAAAAGGAGAAAGTTTTCGAATTTCCACCGCCGCTCCGTGGCGGAAACCTATGGAGGAGAAAAGACATCTCCGGCGGGCAGATTCCGCCAGGGAGAACACCTCCCGGAAGGGGAGAACATCGCCATCGTCATCACCATCATCACGGACATCATCGAGATCATCACCTAGGGCCACTCCCGGCTCCCCCTCATGCCTATTTATTCCTGTCATCTAAAACCCTAAAAAGGAGAGAGTTTTCGGAGTTCCACCGCCGCTCCGTGGAGGAAACCTACAGAGGAGAAAAGACATCTCCGGCGGGAAGATTACGCTAGGGAGAACACCTCCTGGAAGGGGAGAGCATCGCCATCGTCATCACCATTTTCACGGACATCATCGATATCATCATCAACATCATCCCCAACATCAGCACCATCTCCACCACCATCCAATCTCACCTCACAAGTTCAACTTGTGTTGTAATTCGTACTATCTATAATCTCTACTCTACCGGTGTTGATTACTACCGTGTGACGAATGCTATTGAATCTTTTTGGAGAAATATCATTGTGTCCAGATTGTTTATCATCTATTTATCCCCACTGATCGTGATCTCTTTTATGTCTTGTGAGTAGTTACTTTAATTCTTGAGGACATGGGAGAAGTCTAGTTGTCAGTAGTCATATGATGTTGAAGTAATATGTGTTTTTTGATATTTAAGTTGTGTTGTTATTTTCCTAGTGGTGTTGTGTGAGTCGAACACTCAACACTTCGCCTTATTAAGGACCTAGGGGAATGCATTGTGTATAAAGAATGCTTACGGTGGGTTGCCGGAGTGACAGAAACCTGAACCCCAGTTCGCACACTTTTGCACAAGGGAACAATGGATCATCGATCGTATTCCTATGGTTAGGCTTTTTCCTTAATTAATATCTTGTATTTGCGGATTCTTGCAAGGTGTTTAATCATAAGAGTGCACTTATCTTAGTCTAGAGGGTGTACTAGCATAGATCCACCTACTGAACACTTATCAACACAGCCCATAGTACCGACACGACATATGGCGAAAGCACGTGACTATTTCTCCCATGTGTCCTCAAGAACGCTTTAGCCTTTATAAGTTCAGCTGCTAGGCCTATCCTTTGCTCAAAAGGATCGGGCCACTTGTTACTCCTCAGTGCCTTTCACTTTACTCTCTTGTTGCTTATACTCAAAAACCCCTAAAAAGTTATCATTCAGTTCCTGTAGCTATTTATTTACTAAAGTCACTTACCAATACCTTCTGCTCCTCGTTGGGTTCGACACTCTTATTTATCAAAAACGCTACAAACTATCCCCTACAGTTTGGGATTATCAGCAACCCAAGATGTTTTTACTTCTGTTTTTAGCGGTCTTGATGATTGTTACTCCTGTATCAACATCATTGTATCTTTATTTTCAAGATTTGTGCCAATTTTAGCCTCCGATTGCAAGAAAGTTCAAAAGTTGTGACATGTTGTCCGGAAAACAGATTCTATATTTGGACGGAAAAATTCGCCTAAAATCACCAGATCATCTTTTTTATCTAAATATTTTTGACAGCGTGATCCATATAGTTTGATTTCGAGCGTCTGTTCGGATTTTTCTGATTTGAGTTGTAGAAGTACCTAGAAATAATTATTTACTACCTACTGGTCTGTTTTTCACAGATTCTGCCACGTTTTTCCTTTCCTCACTTTTGCAAGTCTTGTGCTTGCTTTTTTTTGCAAAAACTTTTTGGCAATCTTGAGAAATAGTAGACCTTCAAGAAAATCTTTATTTCCAGTAGAGGCAAATTATTTTATTAAGGGTACTAACCTCTCTAATCAGCTTATGATGAGTTATGTATGAAGGGAGTTTTCAAGTGTGCGAAGGAAGATGATGAAAGAAGATCCGGGAGTGTCGAACGCTCAAGATTGGGGATGCCCCCATGCATCCCCAATAAATATTCAAGGAGACTCACGCGTCTAAGCTTGGGGATGGCTCCGTGCATCCCCTTCTCCATCAACAATGATTAGTTCGTCCTTCATCTCACTATATTTTTATCACTTCATGCGTTATGTTCTATGCTTGGAGCGTCTCGTTCCTTAGTTTTATTTTAAGTTTTCTTTATCTTTGTTTGTTGTTCATAACAAGGTAGAACCCATATTTCTTTGTGTGGGAGAGAAACACGCTCCACTTCAAACTAGAACACATCATAGGATCTTCATGCTTATCTTTCTTTTGTTGTGTGTTCTTTGTCTTTTCGTAGCTGCTGTCATGTTTAGCTCTTAGTTTTCATGCTTATATTTTTCAATAGCTTTTATTTAGTTTCTTGCTGGAACTCTCTTTAGTTTTCATGTTTATCTTGGAAACCCTACTGAAATTGTGCCTTAACAAATACCATCTGGTATTATCAATTACGTCTTATCTAATCGTTATGCAGGAGATAGACATCCAGGTGAACACTTGCTATATTTAACACAACTATGTTCATTATTTAAGCTTGCATGCGTTTCGCTAGAATTCATCATGAAGAAATTATTCTCCATATCACTTATAGGTACAGCTTTAGATTGGTATAGGCTCCTTGATAACTCACATCTACTTAATTGGGAAGAGCTTATGTCTCTCTTTTATACAAAGTTTTACCTTCTTTGTAAAATTCATCGAGACAGGAATTACATCTAAAAATTTTGGTCTCGAGACGGACAGAGCATCGCTCAAGCTTGGGGAGACTTAAATCCCTAATGTTCAAATGTCCCCTCCATGAACTCCCCAAAGATATTATACTTACAAATTTTTATGCCAGGCTTTCTCTTCAAGATAAGGAGATGTTGGATGCCTCCTCTAGCGGGGTATTCCAAACAAGAAGCGTCGAAGAAAGGTGGGATCACATCAAGAGGATCCAGAAGAATAATGAAGACTGGGAAATCGACAAAGGTGTTGAACCTTCTATAAATTATGGGCATGATTACATTGAGAGCTATGTGAAAACCGATTATTTTAATACCTTTTGTTCTAAGATAGGTCTTGATTCCCAGCTTATGATTGATTTTTTCAAGAACTTTGCCTCTCACATTGACTCTTCTAAGAAGGAGTAGGATCGGTATCATAACCCCTTTAAAGAATTACCTGTTGATATAAGTGTTGCTGGCCCTATTCTACCTGCAGTATTCTATGAAAAGCCCCCTTTTCCTACAAGGATGAGGGAGCACTCTTTTGTGACAGGTATAATAAATAAAAGTGGGAGAAGAACTGACGAACCTGACGACCTGATCAAGGTCGATCCTCAAGTTGCGATGGTTAAAGATTTAGTTACTAATGATGTTTCAGATTCCAAGATAAATTTTTGTGTTGTTTCAACTAACATTATCACAGCCAAGAATAAGAGCCCAATTTCAGGTACACCAGTTGTATCTGTCAAAATAGGAGATCACAACTATTACGGGCTTTGCGATCTGGGATCCAGTGCTAGTGCTATTCCTTATTCACCCTACCAGGAGATCATGGGTGAGATTTCACCCTGCGAACTTGAAGAGATAGATGTTACTATTTATCTAGCAAACAAAGAAACTATCTCTACCATTGGAATTGTGAGAGATGTTGAAGTCCTATGTGGAAAGGTAAAGTATCCTACCGACTTTCTTGTACTTGGTTTAGTGCAAGATAGTTTTTTCCCTATTATCTTTGGTAGACCTTTCCTCAGCACCTATGGTGCTATTATAGATTGTAAAAAAGGTAAAGTGTCTGTTGAATTCAATGGTGATCCATATGAATTTAACTTTTCTAAATTTTCCAAGCAACCTCGTGGTACTGATTTACTCAGTGATGATAAATTTATTGAAAATATTGCTTCTATTGCTATTCCTCCTAATGATCCTTTGCAGCAATATATGGAAGACCACGAGAATGATATGCATATGCAGGAAAGAAATGAGTTAGACAAAATATTCACAAGACAAACTGCTATCCTGAAGCACAACCTTCCAGTTGAGCCCTTGGGGATCCTAGCGCAACCAAAAGAAGACCCGATGTTTGACGTCGAACAACTGCACGATACTCTCAACTATGCCTATTTAGATGAAAAGAGAATATATCATGTCGTTATCAATGCTAACCTTTCAGGATTTGAAGAAGAGAGATTATTGGAGACACTTCGCAGACATCGTGGTGCCTTGGGCTATACCCTTGATGACCTTAAGGGGATTTGTCCATCGATTTGCCAACACACTATCAATCTCGAGCCCGATGCTAAGCCAGTTGTTGATCATCAACGACGGCTAAACCCAAGGATGAAGAACGTGGTTAGCACGGAGATTCTCAAGCTTCTAGCCGCAGGTATCATCTATCCTATAGCTGATAGTAGGTGGGTAAGTCCAGTTCATTGTGTTCCTAAGAAAGGAGGTATGACTGTTGTTCCTAATGATAAAAATGAGCTGATACCTCAAAGAGTTGCTATTGGATATAGAATGTGTATTGATTACAGGAAGTTGAAAAAGTCAACCATTAAGGACCACTACCCATTGCCCTTTATTGATCAGATGCTAGAGAGGTTGTCTAAAACAACCACTTTTGCTATCTTGATGGGTACTCCGGCTTCTCTCAAATTCACGTCAACACTGCCGATCAAGAGAAGACCACTTTCACGTGTCCCTATGGTACTTATGCTTACAGGTGTATGCCTTTTGGTTTATGCAATGCACATGCTACTTTTCAGAGATGTATGTCGTCAATTATTTTTTCATGGTTTCTGTGAGGAGATTGTGGAAGTCTTCATGGACGATTTCTCCGTCTATGGAACTTCCTTTGACCACTGTCTCCACAATCTTAATAAAGTTTTGCAGAGATGCGAGGATACAAACTTAGTTTTAAACTGGGAAAAATGTCACTTCATGGTTAACGAAGGGATCTTGCTTGGTCAAAATATTTCCGAAAGGGGAATTGAAGTGGACAAGGCGAAGATTGAAGATATTGAAAGGATGCCCTATCCAAGGGACACTAAAGGTATTCGTAGTTTTCTCGGTCATGTTGGTTTCTATAGAAGATTTATTAAAGACTTTTCTAAGACCTCAAGACCCCTCACTAATCTTCTCCAGAAGGATGTTCCTTTTGTATTTGATGAAGATTGTAAGGAGGCTTTCGAAGTTCTTAAGAAAGCTTTAATAACCGCTCCTATAGTACAACCACCTGACTGGAAATTGCCCTTTGAAATTATGTGTGATACTAGTGATTTTGATGTTGGAGCTGTGTTAGGACAAAGGGTTAAGAAGAAATTGAATGCTATACATTATGCTAGCAAGATCCTTGATAGTGCTCAAAAGAATTATGCTACTACCGAGAAGGAATTCTTAGCAGTAGTCTTTGCTTGTGATAAGTTTAGACCTTATATTGTTGATTCAAAAGTTATTATTCATACTGAACATGTTGCTTTTAAGTACCTTATGGCGAAGAAGGATGCCAAACCAAGACTCATCAGGTGGGTACTCCTCCTTCAGGAATTTGATTTACAGATTATTGATAGGAAAGGAGCAGATAATCCGGTGGCGGACAATCTTTCAAGGATGGAAGATATACTGCATGACCCCATCCTAGTCAACGACAGTTTTCTAGATGAACAACTTGCTGTTGTAAAAGTACAATCTCTCTCCGATCCTTGGTTTGCAGATTATGCTAATTTTATCGTTGCCAAGTATTTGCCTCCAAGTTTAACATTTCAACAAAGGAAGAAGTTCTTTCATGATTTGAGGCACTACTTTTGGGATGACCCTCATCTTATCAAAGAAGGTCCTGACGGGATCGTGAGAAGATGCATACCGTAACAGAAGCAGAAGAACATTCTCAAGCAATGTCACGATAGTCTCTATGGAGGACATCACGCCGGTGAGAGGACTGCACATAAGGTTCTCCAATCAGGTTTTTATTAGCCTACTCTCTTTAAAGATGCTAGAAATTATGTTTTATCTTTTGATAAGTGTTAGAGAGTTGGTAATATTAGTAGGAGGAATGAGATGCCTATTAATTACTCACTAGTGTTTGAGCCTTTTGATTGCTGGGGTTTTGATTTTATGGGTCCTTTTTCTCCTTCAAACAAGTACACTCAAATTTTAGTAGTTGTTGATTATGTGACCAAGTGGGTTGAACCGTTGAAATAAACCCCACTGAGAGTGATGATCACAAGACATCTTTGAAAATTCTCAAAGATGTAATTTTCCCTAGGTATGGTGTACCTAGGTATCTCATGACTGATGGAGGATTGTGGCACCCTGGCTCAGAGGACCGGAACTCCCCATGCTCCAGCCCAGAGATCAAGTCTTCTGGAACACGGCACTGCTTGATATAGAACAGAACAACTTTCTATTACCGAAGATAGGGGTACACGAGGTCTATTACAGCGCTAGCGGAGACACAACTTGCTCCTCGGGCTAGCCTCAACACTACACCAAACAACATCATAACTCTCTAGCAGCGGAATATAACTCGACAGCGGAACAACAATGGCGGAATGAACTCCAATCGACAAGGACCCTGGCTGGGACACCTCCTAGCTCGCAGACACCGGGAACGTCGTCCTACGCATCCAAAGCACGGCCTGCAAATCTGGCATTACACACCAGGTCAGTACATTGAATGTACTTGCCAGCTCACAACATCCAAAGCAACAAGGCAAAACAATAACATGGCATTAGCAGTTTCAAGTATCTTAGTGAGTTAAACTGGTGAACAAAAATATCATGCAACCATATATTCATCAAGCATATTATCAGCATTAAGACTAATGCACACACAATCAGCGTTTTAAGGTGACATGGACCCCACATGACCATCGCATGATCCCGTGGCTTAACTCGGAGTCCTTACAGACTCAAGCACCGGGTCACCTTGTGACAAAACCACACCCACGGGTCGTCGCACGACAAAACGGGTCATCGCATGACCAATCTACTTACCACAGACATTCCACCGAACTCATTTTGATCTCATGATGTGACCTAGTACGAAATGTGCCCATTACCGCGGACGCGGCTATTCGAATAGATTTGTGTGATTCTGCATAGTTTGTGCACATTACCCACACTATGGAGTTCTTCCTCCGTCCAGTACCTCGGAATTTGTCCCACCGGATCCTTGGAACTCGTACCGCAGGAGTGGACTAGGACTTCTCCAACAAGACCGTTCCACCGCGTGTCCCTCTTACCGTATCACCGACATACTTCGCAAGTCATGCCTTGGGTAGCCCCGTGTCCTCCGGACACACCATCCATCGCATGGCAACTGACCATCGCATGGTCGATAAACTTGTCCCACTCGGGGACTGCGCGCATAGCCTTCCCTCTTTGGTGATACGCATAAGAGAACCCACCGGTAGACCGAGCCAAGGCCTGCCCATACAGGCAAATGTGGTTGCACGGATAAGTTCTGTTCGGTGGCACCTGATCAACTTGTCATGAAGCGTGTCCCCAACAGCAAACACAAGTATCAGGTGCAACATGAGTAGCATCAGATCATAACAATGCATAACATGCTAGTATAACAATTTCAGATATGATCAAGCACATTTTATATGGTGAACTTATCCGTGTTACGAAGATTAAGTTATTAATGTGGCAACATCATGAATGTGATTAAGAATAACCTAGAGATACCATGAGAAGGTGTAGGAATAGCATGAGTAACTTAATATGGTACAAGAAGAGCATGGTAACATGATCAGTGCCTAGCATGAATGTACTTAACATAACCATGGCAAACTCAAGCATGGAAATGATACAACCGTAGTACAACCAGACGAGCATAACATGATCAAAGTATAGTACGGAAATCAATATGTGACGAAGATTAAAGCATGTTAAAAATCAGTCAAAGCTTTGCAAAGGTGCAAAGGGTATCGTGGCTTGCCTTCACCAACAAGGTGGGGAAAAGCTCATGGTCTTCACCAAAGAAAACCCTGAAAAACAAACCCGAATAAAGCACCGGAGAAAAAGGGGGTCAAATACTCTCTTACTTGACCAACAAATAACAACAGAATTCCAAGACCTATGCCAAAATAAAGAGGAGCCCAAGAGAAAACTAATGCAAAAAGAATCACTCCATTTGGACTTGTAGAACAAGAGCTATTCATGGTCAAAGTTGGGTCAAACTAATTGATTTAAATCAATTTTCTAGAATTTACCAGGGGGGTGACGTCGAAGGCGTCTTTTGCCAGGGCGCCTTCACTTATACCTTTTCGGTTGGATTCAGAGAGGCTGCCAGGTGGGGCCTGGCTGCCAGTCGAGAGAGAGACAGAGTAGGGCGGGCTCACCGGCGATGAACTCCGGCGAGGAGGCCACGATAGAGGCTGGCAAGGGGGCAGGGTGGTCCGACGTTCCACGGTGAGTGCACCCGCACTCGTGGCTTGCCTGGAGACGGTCGGACGGCGTCGTACGGGTCGTCGTGGCGGCACGTGGTCACGAGTCCGACGGGGCGTCGACTCCGGCGAGGTCCCCGGCAAGAATCCGAGCAGCTCTGGATTGGTGGAGCACCAGAGGAGTTAGGGGTGACGACTGGGAGTGGTGGCTGGTGCAGGGAGACTCGGGAGGAGATTGCACGGCGGTGGTGGATGCCGGAGCTGGGGGAGGAGGTGTCCCGCGGCTCGATTCCTTGTGTTGGGAGTCGATTAGAGGGGTGGAGGAGCTGCTGGTGCCAAGGTGCGGGGGTGGGGTACCCTTTTATAGCTCGGGCTAGGTTCTGGGCTCGGGTGGCGACAACCGGGCACGGCCGCGGCGGAGCAGTGGCCGGGGTGAGAGGGCGGGATCGTGTGCGTTCTAGAGATGACGGGGAGGTGCACGCGCGTGCGAGGTTTGCTTGGAGCAGGGGAAAGGCAGGAGGTGGTGATGGCGAGGATACAGAGCACGCGTGCGTCGTCTTGTGCTCGGCGGCGGGCTACCGGTGTGATTCCGGCGAGCGCAGGAGGGGAAAGGGGCCACGCGTGATGGTTAAAGTCTTGCGGCGCGGCTAGATAAGGGGAAGAGGACAGGGGTGCACTGGTGCGCGATGGAGACGTGTTGGCCAGCTTCGGGGCGCGCCCAGAGCACGCCTAGTGCAGCCAAGCGCATGCCCTCTAGGTTCACTGGCGCACTGGATAAGTTCCCGCGTGTCCAAACTTGTCCATCGTGTTCTCCCTTCTATGTTGAGTATAGGAAGGCCCTTGGCTGGTCAAGAGAACCATTGGGGTGATCTCTAGCTCAAAGAACAGTTTGCTGCTGCAAACTTGGGGCACAAGTTGTGGTTAACTGGGGCTTAGGTGGTGGTTAACATGTTCTCACAGGGCTTTGGGGTACAAAGGACTATGGTTCTGGAGATTCACATCCCAATTGGCCAAAGGAACACTGCACTTTCTTTGTAACCCACCAGATGGACCAGAACCATTCTACTGAAGCTGGCATCAATTTGGCTTGATGAAATTGGCTGAAAATTGGTGTGCTGGGGTTATTTGGCATGGTGCACATGTATATCAAATTTCATATCCATTGGACACACATAGCTAGCACTTGCTTCACAATGTGGCCCACTGGTCAGAAACTTAAACTTGACAATGCACTCACATGAGTGGTGGTATTTGGCTCCAATTTGGTTTGGTGGAGTTATATGGTGGTAGGATCATGCTCACAAAGTTTCAAGGCAAATGGGATCCCCTATCATGCACTTGCTTCACAATGCCCCCTTGCTGCACCCAAACTTTGGGAATTTATTGTGGGTGTTTGACTTGGGAAATGGTGGTGGAATTTGGTGGAGATCAATGACATGATCATATGAGCTTGCACAAAAAGATTCACCAGGAATTGATCAAGAGAAGTGGCACTCTGAAAGCTCAAGAATGATCAGAGGGGGAGGGGGTGAATGATCACTTCTAAAAATTCTAAGGAACTTAGAAGGAATTCATGCAAACTGCGAAGGACTACAGGCATCTCGAAGGAAATACAGTATATAAAGATATGCATGGCTCGAAAGGATTGGGAGCGAAGGAAAACATCAAAGGAAAACAGGCAACGAGTAAATACTTAACGTAAATGCGAGAAAGAAAACGAGCCTGACACGACGATGTTTGGTCAACCAGTTCACACTCTGCAAAGTGCTACGTCTGGTTGGAGGGACTGGTGATTGAACACCTGGAGAAAAACTCTCTCCGTCCTATTCTCCACTTCAACAAACTCCTCGAGCTTGTCTAGTTTTCATTCGTGGTAGACGATTCAGGACATCTCCGAGACCTTTACAATTTTCCTTCAGCAGCGACAATTTCTCTTCGACTGCTTGACAGGCGACGCCTAACCGTCTAGGAGACTTGCACTTCTCCAAGATAAAAATATCGGCTAATCTCAACCTAAGTCTCTGTGAATTTCTCAACTCAGTTTAGACTTGGGTTTTTGGTTTCTCTCGATGAATCTGTCTTGGGATGCTCACAGTACTTCTGTCATAGAATCTTCAGTGGAGCAGCCAACCTGAAATGGCGGGTAGGAGCGGGACATTTATAGGTGGCGATCCCGATGGGTAAAATGACAAAACTGACCCGATGCAACCGCTTGACGCGTATCCACAACGGTCGGATTTCAATCACTGCGCAACTTTACTTGTGGAACAAGTAAGCTGACTTACCGAATGAGTTCTCTCTCGAAGGCATGAAGTGCGATGACTTTGCCTTCGAGCTATTCACTCGACTCAGTAAGATTTCTCTCGGTAGGCTTTTGTGGGTTTAGGTTGTGCAGAGCAAATTCACTTCGACAAAGATCTCAACTAGAAAACCCCTCTCGGTAGGCTTTTCCTCGACCAGCTTCAGATTTCTCCTTGTTGCGCTTTTACTCGCGAGAGTCTTCTTCTTCAACGACATTTTTGGGGGTCGTCTTCCTTCAAAGGTTTCGGTAGTTGACTGCAGCTTCGCTGCAGTAGGTTGTCCTTCGAACTTCTACTTGCAAACTCCATTCTTTTGGAACCTAAGTATCTGTTTACACTCGAAAACAATATTAGTTCCACTACTGCTTTGTCCAACAATGTCCAAAACCTTCAGGGGCAAAACTTGCTCTTACAATCTCCCCCCTTTTGGACGATTGTTGACAAAACAGGCATCGATAAATAATTTGAAAGTTTTGAGTTTTCGATGATAAACCAGTGCTAAAATCGATGAAATACACCTCCTTGATGTATGCACGGAAGATGTGAATTTCCAATGAAGTGAATATTTGACAATAATTGAGTCGAGGGAAAAACATCAATAATCTTAGCGAGCAAGATTGCAGTCCAATTAATATTCAATGAGAAATAAGCAATCTCCTCGAATGACCTGTGAACTTATATGAAAGATAACTTCCTACAAAAGGTTAAGTATCGCAAGCAGCAGATAGATAGATTACGATAAAAGTAGCGGTCCACAGACCTACTTAGAGTTAGTTACAACTAGATCGAATATGAATCGAATGTTTGTTGAAACTACTCAGAAACTTCAAAGTTCAAAAGTTCAACGAACGAAAAGCAAAGCCCTTAACCCTGATGGAAAACTAATTTCTTCGATGCCACTACATCTCCCCCTTTTTGTCACAATGTACAAAAAGTCGAGAGAACAGGGTCGAAAGAAATCCCTACTCGCTTGAGCGGCGCTGGAGACGTCGAGAAGATTCCGCAAGCGCTGAAGGACGTCGGATGGGGCGACCGCCTGGTGGAGTAATTTTCGTTCTTAAGGAATGGTGATTTCCAGAAGATTCCAGTTGCGATTCCGGCGGGGTCCTGGGGCAACGAGGGAATGGAGAGTAAACTCTCGCTTGACGTCGAGGTGCTTCATCTTGGTCGGAGTCGGAGGAAATGGTGTTCACCGTGATGTGATAGAAATCATCAATACTTAGCACGTCCCTGTTCTTCGGCAGCAAAGGAATATTGAAATCTGGTCGATCGACACGATCATCATTAGTCCAGTTCCTATTCAGATGTGGAGGATATTCTTCGAAACCACAACGCTGAAGTTGACCGAGGGAATTAAACTTGCGCAGCCCTTTCCAATCGCGGCGAAGGCATTCACGCAGCATCTGATTATTGTTCATGGCAATGTTGCGCAGATGGTTGATTTCATCCATCATCTTCTGCTTCTGAAGGAAATCTTGGTCAATTTCATGTTGAAGCATTTGCTGAGACCAAAGAGATACCTTCGAGCGAATATTGCGCTTAGTAATGTGGGCGCGGATGCCAGTGTGCTCTGCAAACTGATCGTTGGGTCGAGTAATAATCTGCAATACTTCCCTTACTGGTGGAGTAAAAATCTTGTGGGTAAATTGATACGGGGAATGGCTCATCCCGAGAGTAATTGCAGATCGCCATTAGCCAAGGTGCATATGGCTTGTAAGAATTGTGATCATCAGCACAAGAAACCAACTTGCGAATGAAGTAGTCTTCAAAATCGAAGGGATGACCATGGACTAACTTCAACAGAGCAAGTTGCACATCATGGGGAATTGGAAAATCATCGTGCACATCGAGCATTGGAATCAAAGTCTTCGAAAGAATATAGAACCATGACTTTGCTTCAAAAACTAGATGCCTTGGCTTCGGCTCATCCGGGTAGTGATCTCCTACGACATCTGGATTCATGAGCGTAGAAAATTCAGCAGGAGTTGGGGCAGGTAGATCATGAAGTTTGTGTGGTAATCCTTCGAAATGAGGTAAATTGATGATGGCCAGAAATTGATCGACGGCCATATGGAATACTTGGCCTTGAATCATATAATCAAATTTCCATGTCTTCGAATTCTCAGGATCACCAGTGACATACAACGTGGCATAAAACTGCTTGATGAGCTCGGGATTGTATCCACAATCGAGAGCAATCATCTTATGTGCATGAAGACCATCAATTATTTCGGCAACATTCTTGAAATATGAAGTGGCGTACACCGAACGAATGTCAAGGTACTGATGTTGGAAAACTCCAGACTTGTTGTACAGCACACGAGTGTAATAGATGGCTTGCTCCTGGGTCCAAAACCGAAGAGAATATGCATTTCTAGGCTTCTCGTAGGGATTGGTCCCGAAGAAAAATGGCTTGTGTTCCCGCCTCTTGAAGATAGGGCCTCCTCGAGGAACATCGGGCGGAACAAAGGGAGCATTTCTCTCGGATGCGCATAGTGCAGCAGCTCATCAACTGGAAATACCTCAGCTGCATTATCTGGCATTTGAAGCATTGGCTCAGTAGGGCGAGGAATTGAAGATGGAACATTTACGATGTCCTGAGCTGGGATGGATGCAGGAGCATTTTCCTCGGCCTGCTCTTCGACGGCATCTCCTTCATCCGCATTCGCATGTTTCCCGGCCTCCACGGTCTCCATAGCCTCCATATCTTCATTCAGTTGTGCAAAAGCATCAATCATCTTTTCGTTCGAAGAGTTTGAAGAGGAGGAGGAAGAACTTTCACTCAAACTGGCATCGCCAGAACTTGCTCCTTCGGCAGCATCTTGACGAGAAGAGATAGTGGTTATATCGACTTCAGCGTCTTCTTCTTTGTTCAGAGTCTGGGAAGAGGTGTTGGATATGTGCCCTAGAGACAAATTAATAAAGATATTTGTCACATATCCGTTTTGTTCATAATACGTTTTATACTGTGCTATAACTGTATTACTTGGAAATACTAATATAGGTGTAGTATAAAACATGGTCTGTAGTTTAACTCGGGAAACTATCTCGTTGGGCAATTTTTTGATCATGCTTTCCTGATCATGGCGACACTTAAGTCCATTGACAATGAGGTCATATCGTTAAGGGGAATGATGTGATGGACGTACACCCACCTAAAGTATTGCAATGTGATCGAGTCACATAGTTCAACATTGCTATGACTTTGTAACGTATGGCTTAGTCCTTAGACCGTAATGATCATACGTAATTGTCATCTATGAGGAGACTTTGATTTGTATCCCACCGCCTGACTGAAATATGCTGGCTATAACAGTGCACTTTGGGTATTCCGAAATAGATGGTTGATGAGTATGTTAATAGATCAGAGCGGGATTTGTCAGTCCTTGTGACACGACAGGTACTCTGGGCCCACTCGGTGATATTGCATAAACACCTTGCAAGGACGTGACTAGGTCACAAGAGATGCAATGATCATGGACGAGAGAAGTTGTTTGTTGTGAACGAGATGTGAACACGGTATGTAGGATTCGGACGATCAAACCTCGGACAAACAAAGTACCGCAGCACAAAGGGATTACGTCGTATCGTTAACGGTTTCCAAAACGATCAAAGTTCATTCGATGGAAGCGCAGGGGCTGTCAAGGATTGTAACCAGGTCCAACTGACTAGTCATTGGTCAATGAGAAGAGTCTCGACCATGCCTGCTGTTTCCCGTACCGTTAGGGTGTTACACTTAAGGGCAATCGATGCATAGGACAGTTATGGGATCAATCGGTGAAATAGAAGGAATCACCGAAATAGTTCTGGAGGAGGACGGAATGGTTTCCGGACATTTTGAATAGTTCAAAATAAAGTTTAATTGTTTTAATAATGTTTTATTATTTAATTATCTGAATTAAATATTTAAAACATATTAAATAAATTGAAAAAATGGGAAAAAGGCTATATGGGCCCATGAGGCCCATTAAGGGAGGAGGGGGTCTCCCCCCTTGGGCTTGGCGCCAAGGGTGGGGCCCACCACCCCCCTTGGCCAGCGCACTCCACCCCCTTGGGAGTTTAGTCCCACATGGGGGAGGGGAGGAGGATAGCACCCCCCTTGGCCTATATAAGGAGGGGTAGACCCCCCTTTTTCCAACACATCAATATCTCCTTCTTCCTCCTTCTCCTTCTCGGAAGTGGACTCCCCGTGTTTGGAGTCTGTACCTGGATTGGAGTTCCCCACCATAAGGCATGCCGTCGTTCAGCTGGAGTCGGGACCCAATGTTAGAGTTAGAACACAAGGCTTTCTAGGCTGTTAGAGAGCTTAATGCTGACCCAATGTTAGCCGGTGAAAAGCATCTCATGAACTTGACTTCTCTAGATAAGTGGAGAAGTGAAGCTTACGAGAGTGCTAAAATGTTCAAAGAAAAGGTAAAGAAGTAGCATGATAGAATAATTCTAAAACGTGAATTTAATGTTGGTGATAAAGTTTTGTTGTTTAGATCCCGTTTCAGGTTTTCTCTAGGTAAATTACTTTCCAGATGGGAAGGGCCATTTCATATCGAAGCAGTCTACCAGTCAGGTGCAATCAAGATTAATAATTTTGATGGCACCAAACCTCAAGTTGTGAATGGGAAAAGACTCAAGCATTACATGGCGGGAGACCCCGTCAATGTTGATGTAATTATAATACACACAACCACTCATGAAGAATATGTTGCAGCCCCGTTTCAGACACCAGCAGAAGAAGAATAAGAAAAGGTATGTATTACGGTAAGGAAACATCGCGAAACCGCCATAAAAGTTCCAGATTATGCGTTTTTGCAAAATACAGAAAATTCAGAGCCTAATGGGAGCCGGAGAGGAACTCCAGGGAGCCCAGGAGCGCCCCTGGCGCGACCTACCCCCTGGCCGCGCCGGGTGGCCGCCTGGGCACCCCGGACACCGTCTCCGACTCCACTTTGGCTCGTTGCCTTCCTATTGTTGCAGAATTTTTTTCTATATATTTGCCTGGATAGCCCCGACATCATATCTCTCGATTTCGCGTGTTTTCTTCTCGAGCTGTTTCTGCCAGGAAATCTTTTAGTTGACCTAGGTGCCATGGCTTCCCCAAGTTCCCCCAAGGACAAGTTCGCCGTCCACGTCATCAACCCTTACCTCGCTGAGGTGAAGAAGCACCCTCAAACCATCTAGTTCGAGGATGGTGCTCTTTACCAAGAAGATCTAAAGGAACATGTCAAGGAGGGAAGCATCAAGGCTAGGCTAGAAGAGATGGAGCAAGAAGTCTTCAAGTACAAGATGATGGTCGAGCGCGGTGTTGAAGCCAACTTCGACCTCATCAATGAGCTGAAGGTGTTCTACAAGAAGGAGATGAAGGAGATGTGGAAAAGCAACACCGCATCAGAAGAAAGAATTGAAGAGATCCAAGGGCAAATTTATGATCTGCACCACCAGAATTGTGAGTATGAACTAAGGTTTATGCGCATGGGTATGGGTGCTGCATCTAGGATTCCGGAGACCGACTTCTCTTATGAGACTAGAGAACCCCTTCCATGGAAGCGCTTCGCTGAGGACTACGTGATCAACATGACCAGGAAGGAGGAGTAAATCTACCTAGTTCCCCCAAGGACAAGTTCATCGTCAACGTCATCAACCCTTACCTCGCCGAGGTGAAGAAGCACCCTCAAACTATTCGGGTGGAGGATGGTGTGCTCCACCAAGAAGATCTGAAGGGACCTGTCAAGGAGGGGAACATTGAGGCTAGGATGGAAGAAGTGGAGAAAGAAGTCTTCAAGTAGAATAAGATGGTTGAGCGTGGTGTTGAAGCCAACTTCGACATCAGCAACAATTTGAAAGCACACTAAAAGAAGGAGATGAAGCATATGTGGTCAAGTTTGACCGAACTGGAAGAAAAATTGATTGAGATCCAAGGGCAGAGTTATGATCTCCAAAACCAGAACTTTGAGTATGAAATAAAGTTTTTGCGCACGGGTTTGGGTGCTGAAAGCAGGATCCCGGAGACCAACATCTCTTATGAGACTAGAGAACCCCTTTCATGGAAGCGCTTCGCCAAGGACTAAGTGATCAACAGGAACAAGAATGAGGAGTGAAATGTCCTTGGGTAATGGCATCCCTCTTAGCTTTTTCCAAGCCTGGGGAAGTGCCCGATATCTTTATCTTTATCTTTGTCTTTTAGAGTCAAGTAGAGTCTATCATGTCTAGGGAAGTTATCTTATGAAATAGGTGTTTGCATTGAGGTATCTATCACTCCTTTGTGGAGAGTCTTGTATCCGTGAGTGTGGAGTCATCTATGATGGAATATTAATGAGAAGTCTATTGGTTCCTTCGCTACACTCGATATTCTCTCCATGCAATTGACCTTATATGATGATTCTTATGGGAGTATTGACCTTATATAAGGTATGTCTTTGAAAACTTTATTTAAATTTTTTCAAACATAGCTTTGGTCATAACAACAAGCATGATTTTCTCAAGTAGCGACATAGCCAAAACCTTTATGTTATTATGCTTGAAGTGTTATGTTGACAAGGAAGAAAACTTGATGTGTTATGCTTATGTTAATATTTATGCTTTATATGCTTTGCATCCAAGTAATCATCAATTGTCTCTTCTCTCAAAGACTTTGCTGGCCAAACTTTGTACTAAGAAGAATTCCGCTTGTGCATCCATACCCTGAGACAAATATCTTCCATATGAGTCCACCATACATTCCTATTCGTCATATTTCCCTACCACTCCTAAAAGTATAGAATTCATGTGTTATCCTTAAATGATTCAAATCTTCTGTTTTGTGCCTCTGGTTTAGCTCATGAGGGAGTAGTAGGTAATTCATGATCTTCTTAAGTTGGAAAAGTTTTACCCCGGGATTGCATGTCTAATCTGCAAACCCATAATACAGGGAGTAACTGGCATGAGTGTGCCCAGCTCGTAAGATAATATAATAAACAAACCCTCCTTCAGGCTTGATCTATGAGAAATCAAAAACTTTGGCAGTGATAAACAAAGGAGATTAAGGGGATGTGATCGTCCCCACTTGGGATCCGTTCCTCGAAACTTGTCCATCTTGAGAAGTAATTGAGCTATCTAGTTGCATTCATTGACAAACCATGCACCTCCCAAAACTTGTTTTCATTCTGTTTGATTTAAGGATAGCACATGAGTTTTGCCTATTACCCTATAGCAGGGCGTGTCTTTTACTTTTTTTGTTGAGTCAGTTCTTCCTACTTCCTTCTATTCTTAAAGAGATCAGGCACTTGATGTTGACAAGGATTCATTCATATAAGGCTGCATTAAGATTTGTCATATCACATCCTTGTTGACATTATCATTTGATAAGCAAGTTGTTTGCAAAAGCTTAGGCCAAGCAAACATCTTCCATTTTGTTAGCATTTTCACTTCTTGACTAATAACATGTTCTTTAAAAATCTTCAAAATGTTTCATTATAAAGTTAAGAACAAAATTAAAAGTTATTACTTGTCCTCTGACCAAGGATATGTTTGCCATGATTTGATGAGTTTCCTTAGCCCTACTTTTGATTATAATTGTTACTACTCTTTCATAAGGGCCTTATGAGTTGAGGTTGTTGTTGAGGATGCTTGAGTTTGGTGAAGAAATCATGATCTTCGTGTCCGTATTCTGTTTATCGACACTTCATTCTTTAAACTTCTGGCCAGGTTTACCGAGCTCAGTATTCGCTTGGGGACAAGCAAGGTCTAAGCTTGGGGGAGTTGATACGTCCAAAATGCATCACTATTTTATATTGTAATTCACCCCTATTCGTTGATACATTTCACATTATGATGTTGTTCTTATGTTGTTTTGGTTTGTTTTACACATTTTGCAACTTTCCGATGCCGAAACAGCAGACGCAGGATTCAGCAGAAAAAAGTGGACATTGAGTTGCTGAAACAGAACATCTCCAAATGAGCTGAAAATCAACGGAGGGTATTTTTCCGAAGAATAATGATGCCTCGCCGAAAAGGAGCCAGAGGGGTGCCACCAGGTGCCTAGGCGCACCCTGGCGCGACCCCCACCAAGGGCGGGCCGGGATGCCTCCTGGACTCCTGGGGCCACCCCCGGCTCCCCCCTTTGGCATATATGTCCCTCGTCATCCAAAAAATCTAAAAAGGGAGGAGTTTCGTGAGTTCCACCGCCGCTCCGTGGCGGAAACCTACAAAGAAGAAAAGGAATCTCCGGCGGGCAGATTCCGCTGGGGAGAACACCACCCGGAAGGGGAGATCATCGCCATTGTCACGTGCATCATCGAGATCATCATCAACATCATCCCCAACACCAGCACTGACGAGGGGGTGACCCCACGACTCCTACTAATGGGCCTACCCGGTGTCATTGAAGGCCCACGAAGCTACCGCCGGATTCACCTTGGCTCGCTAAATGGCACCGACATTGGGAGTGCTCGACTGACAAGGAAGGTGCAGGGACTTGCCGTACAAGCTAGGGTTAGATATCCTGTAATTGTAGATTGATTCCCCGAGACCTGGTCTACTATATAAAGGCCAGGAGGGGCAACGCATAAAGGAGAGACATCGCCTGTAACCCTAGCCTAGAGCGCATCTGCCTTGGCATCCCCTGTAACTTCTCCACAATCAATATATCGAGAAGGAAGTGTATCCTCCTGTTTGCCGACGAGCTTATCGTCCAACCTGTGTCTTCTCCAACTAGCCCAGGGTCCCTAACCATGGGACTTGCCGGGGCCGATCCTCGACAATTGGCGCCGTCCGTGGGGACTACACAGGTTGGGAACGCGATCTCGGCGGTCTCACTATCATCAACGCTCGCCAGCTCGAAGATTCAGGCGAGATCCAATCTGTTCGAGTCCCTAGGGTTCACGGCCCACCTCCCGGCCCTGAAGCCAGTCTTCACGGATCTGCAGTCCGGCGTCGATCTGATCTTCGGAGAATACCGGATCTACATCAACTACTGGGGAAGTCTCCGCATAACCGACGACCTTCAAGCACCTACAGCAGCAGCGGAGGCGGACGTCACCTGCACGGCCAACACACCGACCAATAGCAGTCGAGCACTCGGCACCGAGCATCATAGCACTCGCCGTCCCTCGGACAGGCCCCTAGCATGGAGAAGCACCGACGCGCAAGCCAGCAGAGGAGCGACCGGAACACCCTCGCAAGTGTTCATGGCGGAAGTCGACGCACTACCACCAGGAATAAACGGGCAAGTTGAAAACCCGAGTGCTCCGCGGGACATGCAGAATACCAGCGGAGCAGCAGGACCCGCCAAGGAAGCCCGGATGGTCATGCAACTGGGCGATCCAGGAAGCATAACAACGAAAGTCCCAGCGGGACAGGCACCTGGCAACCAAGCAAGTAACCTGCAGCCAAGGCAGCCGCTCGGCCCGAGCGCCCAGCCACCAGGAGGCAGACAACATGCCACAGCCGCCAAGAAAGCCGCACCACCAAAAGAGAAAATCATCTTACCCAAGGAAACCATAGCGATGGTACCGGAAGCAGTCAAACTCGGTAGGATGCTGCCAAGAGACGCCACAAGAGACGAACTAAGAGCGTACACTAAATTAGCGGGAGAACAGACGCAACGATGGTGCCAGGCCATGGAAGCGCAGGAAAGAGAAGAACTCGAGAGGAAAAGCAGTCGCCGGGAACCTGCCAGAAGCAGTCGCCGCTCCCTTACCCGCGACAGATCAAAAGTCAACAACCTATGAAAATCGGAAAGGGAGAGAGTGATCCGCTAGCTCGACGACGACTTCAAACTAGAAGAGGATGACGGCGACGAGGAGCCCCTCACACCAGCGGAGGCACTCATAAGCGCCCAGGACTACCTATATCGTGCCCGGACAAGCTCTAAAGAGAAATCAGACCGCTACACCTCGATCGCCCTACAAATAATGAAGGACGCCATCGACAACTCAGCACCCAAAAACCCCAGCACCAGGCGGCAGGCCCGCGAGCGGACACCATACAGGGAAACTAGCGACCCTGACGACGACGACGACGACAATAACAATGACGACGACGACGACAGGCGCGGGAACCCAAACAGGGGCAGAAGGCGCGACGACGGCGACGACAGCCGCGCACACCGCAGCACTCGGCGAGACGCACGTGACGACATCACCCAGAGCAGAGTCAACCGCGGTAGGCGGCGACGCGCGGCGCGCGAATAATACTAGGACGAGGCCCCCGCAATCGCGGCACAAAAAACAAACTTTGGCACTCGGGGGCTCGCCGAAGCAGCCACCCCTCGAGTCGTCTCCCGCAATCGCGGCATAAAAAACAAACTTTGGCACTCGGGGGCTCGCCGAAGCAGCCACCCCTCGAGTCGTCTCCCGCAATCGCGGCACAAAAAACAAACTTTGGCACTCGGGGGTTCACCGAAGCAGCCACCCCTCGAGTCGTCTCCCGCAATCGCGGCACAAAAAACAAACTTTGGCACTCGGGGGCTCGCCGAAGCAGCCACCCCTCGAGTCGTCTCCCGCAATCGCGGCACAAAAAACAAACTTTGGCACTCGGGGGCTGGCCGAAGCAGCCACCCCTCGATTCGCCTCCCGCAATCGCGACACAAAAAACAAACTTTGGCACTCGTGGGCTGGCCGAAGCAGCCACCCCTCGAGTCGTCTCCTGCAATCGCGGCACAAAAAACAAACTTTGGCACTCGGGGGCTCGCCGAAGCAGCCACCCCTCGAGTCGTCTCCCGCAATCGCGGCACAAAAAGCAATCTTTGGCACTCGGTGGCTCGCCGAAGCAGCCACCCCTCGAGTCGTCTCCCACAATCGCGGCACAAAAAACAAACTTTGGCATTCGGGGGCTCGCCGAAGCAGCCACCCCTCGAGTCGTCTCCCGCAATCGCGAAACAAAAATAAACTCCGGTACTCGGGGGCTCGCCGAAGCAGCCACCCCTCGAGTCATCTCCCGCAATCGCGGCACAAAAACAAACTCCGGCACTCGGGGGCTTGCCGAAGCAGCCACCCCTCGAGTCGTCTCCCGCAATCGCGGCACAAAAATAAACTCCGGCACTCGGGGGCTCGCCGAAGAAGCCACCCCGGGAGTAACAGTCCCTCCCCAAGCCATCTTCCACAGAGCACATTCAAGCAAGGGAGGAAGACAAAAACAAGACAACTAATCTGATGGCTCCTGCTTGGCCATAATATGAGCGCCTAAACTACGGTCGCTCTCTTCCACGACGCGCGCTAAAACACGACCTGCAAGTTTGCCAACGGCTGCATAATGACCGTCCATCGACTGAGCCCTACCACCCGGAGGACCCCGTACAACCTCTCCGAGATCTACACCAGGCCAGTGACTATGGACCAAACCTAAAGCAACCCGAGCTCCCGCTCGAATCAAGTGGTCCATCACGCGACACAGCTCGGCAGGTTGGGTAAAGAAGCGGCAAAGCGTCTCAAGCCTGGAAGGGACAACTGCCAACGGATAAAACTGGGCATGAATGCCACCCAGCACCCGCTGGCAGTACCTCAACGCCAACGGAACCTGCTCGACGCGAAGACGCAGCAAAGCAAAAGAACGAGCACGAGCCCCATCCGCCCAAAAGGGGTTCCTGGCTCGCACAACAGGATCTTCCAAGCGCGACATCTCAGAATGCACGACCGCCTCTTCATCTCGGGGCCTCCCTGCCAGGACTTCGCCAAAGAAACAGCAACTACAGTCAATACTAAAGCACGAGGAGGACTCGCAGAATCAAGCAAAATCAAAACTCACCTCGCAGAACATCAGCTAGACTGGCAACCCACGAAGAAAGATCGTCAATCATAGCCTCGGCACGCTCTCGTCGAAACCGATGGACAGCCATAGAAGCCTTCATCTGCACAATCTCCTGCTCGGCATTCCTCAACCCCAAGCAAACAGACTCGTAGGCACCCTCGCGAGCGTCATCCTTCAATGAACTCCAAGGACGAAGAACACCCGGAGCGGCCTACCGCAAACAAAAGCACAAGCATCAAACACCAGAAGGGACAAGCTAAGCAAAGTCAAGATAGATAAAGACAGCCGACAAGCAACAGTCACAGCAGAGTCGCGCGTTACAGATGAAGTGTCAACAATAATACTACCGCACCCTCCCTCGCCCACAGTAGGATTAATCTGGGCGTCCACAGCCTTTTGCAGTAGAAGAGCAAGCTGATCAGCACGCCCAAGCAGCTCCGGCGAGTAGCCCGGGATGGTCTCAACCAAGGATTCGTCAATAGAAATCCCGTGCCCCATAAGGACAGCAAGAGCCGTAGAAGATCCACTCACCAAGCTGTCAGCAACCAACTCCCCCACGCGCTTCCCCTCCGGACCAAACGCAGCCACGAGAGCATCCAGGCCCTCGGGCACCTTCGAAGCATCCGGCATCAGGTGCTCATGAACACGGCGAAGAAGATCAGAGGCACGACCACAAACACCCTCGACAGCAGCAACAGTACTCGCAAGAGCATCCGCAGCCCCCTTCAGAACGCCAGACCCCGAGGCAGCAACTTTGACCGGCTTCAAACCTGCAGTAGCTGCCAACAAGCAATGGAACGTCAACAAAAAGGAGACAAATGTAACAGAAGGTAAAGTACAGGATCCACACTTACAAGTAAGTCGGTCCGCCAGCACTCGAAGGCGTTTCCCCTCCGCCAACTCCATCTGCTCATATGCCCCCTCAGCTTGACGAAGGCGAACGAGCTCCTCATGCTGCTCATGCAGCTCCACCTCTTTTGAAGACAAAGCTTCCTGCAAGTGGGAAGCAGTTCGAGAAACCTTGTCGGCCCGCTTCTCGGCCGCCCGGCGACGACCTGACGTGCATCCAACCACAAGGAAAAAGTCAGCGCAATAAAACGTGGAAAAGCTCCACTCCAAACAGCCTAAGAGGAAGACGCACCATCCATGGTAGTTAACGCATCCTGGGCAGAATCATGAGACCTTTGCCACCGTTCAGCATCAATGATCAGGCGCTCACAGTGTTGGAAGACAGGCTGTAAACAAACGTCAAAACGCAGTAAGGAAAATGAGACTGTAAGCAACCGCACGCGCTTGCTCACAGCCTCGGGGGCTACTCCCATCGGGAGCACTGCCGTGCTCCCAATGAAAAAGAACACAAAATAGAAGCCTACCATAGCAGAAAAACGGTCAAAGGCACGGATTTTATCTTCAGCTGCAAGATCGAAGCGACCAAAGAAAGGAGGACCCAGCTCGGCAGGTTTTACGTCAGAAGCCCCACCAACAGGCGCACCCGAAGAAGGTGCGACAAGGACGGCACCCGCCTTCGCGGCAGTCGCCGGAGGGGAACACCGACCAACAGGAGTAGCAGGGACATCATGACAATGAACAGCTGCCGAGTCTGTCGACTTCAGATCCACGGTGGCCGCACTGCTACTCGAAGCAGCCGGAAGAGTCGCAACACTACAAACCAGCCATCAGATATAGAAGCAAGAAGCAAACAATGTACAAAACCAAGGAAAACACTTACCCACTCTGCGCAGGGCGAGCGCGCTACAGCCGGTTTCTCTTTGGAGCCGCAGGCGCAGAAGGCAGATCAGCAGCTGGAGCTACGGGAGAAACAGTATCACGATCCCCAAAACTCCCGGGGCAGGACCGCTTCACACGAAAAGGCCTGAATCCTCGCTGTCCCCAGATTCAACGATCATGGGCCCCATCCCGGCGGACCGAGCAACACCTTCGGCAGCAGAGGCATTAGGTTCCTCGAGGATATCAGCATCCTCCGGCTAAGGAGGATTAAGCAGCACAGGGTCATGTCCCTACAGCCTGCAATAAAAACAACAGTCAGCAGATAAGCAACCGCACAAACACAGGCAAGGCGACGCGGTTACAAACCTGAGGAGGAGGGTTTTCAGCAGAGTATGGGCGCGCAAGCCGCATCTCAGAGTCACTCGAGTACTTGGTCACCCATTGGAGTCGGGTGAGAAGCTCGCCAGACTCGAAATCTTCAGGCGAGCACCTGGTCGGGTCAGCAGGACCCAGATACTGCCACATAGGAGAGGCACGATGTTGCAGCGGCTGAACTCTTCTCCCCACGAAAACAGAGATAAGCTCCCCACCAAACAATTCATCCTGCAGCAAAGAAATCCTATCTAGATAGGGAGTCAGCTTAGTTGATTCCGCAGCAGTCAACGAATGAGACCAAGACGCCTGCCTCACTACTCGAGCGGCTGGATTAAAAGGAGCAAGGCCAAAACGCTGGCCGGTCACGCAGCGGTCTTTCAGATAAAACCAGCCCCGCCGCCACCCGCTAACCGAGTCGATCTTCTCCAGATCAAAATATGAGTCTTTATCCCCAATAGAGATGCTCATCCGACCCACAGCATACTCCGAGTTGGTCCTCTTCACACTAAAGAGACGCCTCCAGAGCCCCCAATGCGGGTAAATACCCAGGAACGCCTCGCACAAAGTGATAAAACAGACAATGTGCAAAACCCCGTTCGGGGTCAAATCGTGCAACTGGATGCGATAGGAGTACAACAAGCCCCGCACAAATGGATGCAGCGGAACGGCAAACCCACGGGGGAAGTAAGATTGGAAGCATACCCGCTCATCTGACGCAGGAGCAGGGATCGGCTCATCCCCCGGCAAACGCGCCTCACCCTCGACCACTACGCCATCGGCAACCAGACGTGCCAGATCTGAAGCATCAAAGGTCGATGGTTCCCAACCGCCAGACATCTTGATTGGTTCCGCAGCAGCACGAGAACGTTTGGTCATAGAGGTCGAGGAGGAATCAAAGCAGAGGAAGAGGAAGAACTCGAGAACTGGAGAAGGCAAGAAGAATACGGGGAAAGCAACGGCTGGGTAAAAACCTAAGTTTACCCAGCCGCAAACCTATTTAACCCCGGAGCCTAGCACAGAGGATCGCCGTTAACCCCTGCTACCTAGTAGACGTGGCACGATCCCACGAGGGGCGCAATGCATGGAAAGCTCAACCGGCGCAGTAACAACACCGCGCACGACGCACGAAAAAGAGGACCATAATCGCACAAATGCGAAAATTTCGGTGGGACCACACCAGGTCGTTTCCTACGGCAGGCTACAGTGGTCAAAAACAGCCGAAGACCACGCCAACGTCTTGTCACAGGCAAAGTGTATAAGGTATGCTACCGACGCCTAGAGATTTTATCAGATCTTTTTCCAACAAAGCAAAAAAATCTCACTCCCATCGGGAGGAGTCCATCTCGAGAGTCACCAGGTGCTCACTCATCTGAAGATCAACAAGGTGCTCGAGTGATCACTCGCACGCACTAGAGTTACAGGTGCTCCCTCACCTATGGACCCACAAGGTGCTCGAGTGACCACTCGCACCCTTGAGAGTCTCGGGTGCTCCCTCACCTCTGAAAGAAACTCAAACAGCTTTCGAGTAATTACTCGCAGAAGGATTCCTCGCCTGAGCACTCGAAACAAGCTCCGCGAGTGAGATGAGTGAACAGCTCACTTGATGATTTGTTCCAAGTGGGTGAAATGCTATAAGGCTCCGCGCCTCAAAAACACACCTATTCCTGGAACCACGACACACTGTGCCCAGATGCCACGCAAGATTAGCGTGTAGGTAAGACCCCGCTGCGAAGTTCGGCCGGGCTGGGACTTGCCGAAGAGCGATTTCACTCCCAACCTTTCCATGCGCTGTGCATGAAGTATCAAGCCGGGCGGACGCGCCTTAGGCTACGCAACCAGCTAGCGGCAAATGAACACTGTAAGACCTGAAGCGGCCGGACTTTTGCTATGCTCCAGTATCCCAAGCTCATGTCGAGGGACATGGGTTTGATTGGGCGATCGTGGTATTTTCCACTAGCGCAATTCACCAAGGCTCGATCCGTCGACTCCTTGGGCCCTTTCTTCTTAACATCCCTCGAAACATGTTTTGTCATGGCCACCATGCTGCCAGCGACCGCGGGTGCACCGCGCATACAAGCCACGGACGTATGAAGACGAACTCGAGTCCCTGCGCGACTCTTCGAGTCCCCCAGGCACTCGGGGGCTACTGACGAGGGGGTGACACCACGACTCCTACTAATGGGCCTACCCGGTGTCATTGAAGGCCCATGAAGCTACCGCCGGATTCACCTTGGCCCGCTAGATGGCACCGACATTGGGAGTCCTCGACTGACAAGGAAGGTGCAGGGACTTGCCGTACAAGCTAGGGTTAGATTTCCTGTAATTGTAGATTGATTCCCCGAGACCTGGTCTACTATATAAAGGCCAGGAGGGGCAACGCATAAAGGAGAGACATCGCCTGTAACCCTAGCCTAGAGCGCATCTGCCTTGGCATCCCCTATAACTTCTCCACAATCAATATATCGAGCAGGAAGTGTATCCTCCTGTTTGCCGACGAGCTTATCGTCCAACCTGTGTCTTCTCCAACTAGCCCAGGGTCCCTAACCATGGGACTTGCCGGGGCCGATCCTCGACAAGCACCATCTCCATCTTCATCCCATCTCACCCCATCATTACAACTTGTGTTGTAACTCGTACTATCCATCCACTCTACTCTATCGGTGTTGATTACCTCTATGTGGTGAATGCTATTGAGTTTTGTTGGAGAATTATTGTTATGTCCAGATTTTATACCATCTATTTATCACCACTAATCATTATCTCTTTTATGTCTTGTGAGTAGTTACTTTAGTTCTTGAGGACATGGGAGAAGTCTGAACATGAACCGCAGTTCTCACACTTTTGTACGAGGGAATAATGGATCCTTGATCTTATTGTTGTGGTTAGAATTTTTCCTTAATTTCTACCTTGTATTTGCGGATGCTTGCAAGGTGTGTAATCATAAGAGTGCACTTATCTTAGTCTAGAAGGAGTGCTAGCATAGATCCACCCACTCAACACTTATCAACACAAAACATAGTGTCCATACGGAATATGGCGAAAGCACATGACTACGTCTCCCATGTGTCCTCAGGAACACTTTAGTCTTTATAAGTTCAGTTGCTAGGCTTATCCTTTGCTCAAAAGGATTAGGCCACTTGTTTCGCCATATTGCTTATACCGAAAACATGGGAGACGTAGTCATGTTTGCTTGTTTTTACCTTGTCGTTGCTTATACCGAAAACCCCTACAAAGTTATCTTTTAGTGCTTGGAGTTATTCGTTGTCCAAAGTCACTTATCAATACATTCTGCTCCTCGTTGGGTTCGACACTCTTACTTATCGAAAACGCTACGATAGATCCCCTATAGTTGAAGGTCATCAACACCGCAATGCTAATTATTCTACTGGAAAGTTAGAGGATCAAAAGTATGGGCAGTACGCCAAGACAAGTAGACCAAAATTCATCTGCATCTACTCACTAATCATGCACCTTGAGATATCTATCCAAAACATCTCGCTAGTATTAAGTTGTGAGCCCCACCCAAAGTGTAAACTCAAAGAAACAGACAACTGCATTAACAAACTTTGCATAAGGTAAACAATCCTTGCAACCGCGGTTACAAGCATCGTTGTTTTGTCCCTGGTGGCAACAACAGATCCCCTAGTCTCATGTTTCCGTCACTCAAGCTAGACATCGGGTCATGAACCCACAATCATGCATAAATGCTCCCTCTTGGAGTTACTATCTACTACTTGGCTAAAGCAATAAAAAGCAACGGAGAACATGCAAGAATTACTCAAGAACAAAATATAAAAGGTAAACCAAATATATAACTCATCACAATCTGAACATTATCTCATAATTTATAGGATCCCAGCAAACACAGCATAGCAACAGGAAGAAAATTACATAGATGCCTTGATCATGTACGGAAGCTCACAAGGGCTAAGAATTGAAGCACAAGATTGGAGAGAAGACATCACATAGCTACTTGTCATGGACCCATGGTCCAAGGAAGACTACTCACGGCACATCCGGGAAGCGTAAATGGTGGTGGAGCAGCTCTCGAAGGTCAATCCTCCCTCCGGAAGGGTGCCGGGAAGAGGTATTCAGGTGCTTCCGATCTTGGAAGCGCGTCGGTGGCGGAATAGAGAGGAAATTCGCGATGTGGGGGACTCCGTGAGTGTTTTCGAAATAGGGGTAAAAATAGGCCGAAGGGGGCACCAGGGGGTGGACCCTCCTCCCAGGCGCCCTCCTGGCGCGACCAGGAGTGGGGCCACGCCCCCTGGTCGCCTGGGAGGGGTGTGGCCCCCTTCTGGACCTCCTTCAGTGATTCCAGAAACTTCTTGTACGCAGATTTTTTTGTCAGATTTTCTTGGAACTTTCGGGGCTCTGTAAATATGGGTATAAACATGTAACTTACAGAACTTACCAGACATAAATTGGCACTGGGTGCACTGAGTTAGTAGATTAGTCCAAATATGTGTAAAAAGATATAAAAGTATATCAAAACACATAGCAATGTCACCTAAAAACCATGGAACAAGCAGAAATTATAGATACGTTTGGTACGTATCAACATCCCCAAGCTTAATTCCTGCTCGTCCTCGAGTAGGTAAATGATAACACATATAATTTCTATGGTGACATGCTAACACACATAGAAGAACTTCAAAGTAAAGTAAGGAAGATGTGCAATTCAATTCAAGATAATAACAAACATGAATCTATATCTAGTATTGAAACTAAAAAACAATGAACATAAAGGTGCAAGAGCTCTCGTTGTCCGTGACTCGAATGTCTCCAAATGGTGTTTGTGTGCAAGAAGTGGGAGATGGGTTTAGAGAATAAAAAAATACTATATAGTTTAATTGAGAACTCAATCTACTAAAATTTCACACTTGGTCTCCTTCGGGATCTTATTTTGACTCGTCCCCAGACCACTAGTCAGGTACAAGTCAAACTGATCCTCTCCCTTTCGACTTTGAGCACCCATGCAATGGATGAGCACGAGCAAGATACGTTGGCACTTAGGATGACAAAGAGATAAATGATGGGGAAGGAAGACAAAGTTTTTGATAGACTCACATCAATGAGGAAAATCATAGGCGAGAGAAATCCAAATGATAGATATGATGTGAGGAGTAGGGATTGCCATGCAATGGATGCTCATATGCGCTAAGGTAAGCTCTCCAATGGAACTAGTGGGGGTGCATCCAACTTGCTTGCTCACGAAAACCTAGAGCTCATTTGAGGAGGCTCATCCGTGAAATATACAAGCCAAGTTCTACAGTGTAAGGGTCCCCACATAGTTATGCATGAATGATAATCTCTATGGAGTACAAGTATGAAAATGAAGTACGAGTGTGGATCTTTCAAAAAGGAATAGTAGTGTTGCCCCCTTCTCTCTTTTTATTTTTTTTTCTCTTTTTTCTATTTTTTTGTATTTTTGTGGCCTCATTGTCTCTTTCTATTTATCTCTCATTTGTCCTCTTTGGAATATTATAATTTGTCCTCTTTGTGATCTTTTCCACACTTAAGGGCAACACTCTATATTTTACAAGAATATAAAGAAGATCTTCGCACTTTACATGATGTACTCAACATAAAGACAGATGAAAACTATCATGATGTATGCAAATGTATGCCTCTGCTAGTGTAGCAGGATATGCAATGATACTAGCGCATCATGTAGCAATAATAAGGGCAAATCCCAACAAGCATGCGGCTCCTCGATCAAACAAAATCATGTATGACCTGAAGATCAAGTCATGAGATGGTGGATGTTGCATGGCAATGTATCTCGGAAAGGCTATGAAAATGCCTTGATAGGTAAGTATGGTGGCTGTTTTGAGGAAGATATAAGGAGGTTTATGATTACAGAGCGTATCATGTCAAGGGTTTGGATGCACCGGTGAAGTATGCGCCAACTCTCAAGATGACAAAGGGCAATGCACGTTACCGAAGATGCTAGCAAAACATGAGAAGGTGGAAGTGCCAACAATCGAATACTCGCATTAGTCCGGATAACTCATGTACTTATTATCGGTAACTCTCTATCTAATCGGGAGGTTTACAAAGAGACAAATACCCCAAGGAGGAGTGTATGGGTGTTTGGTTATCCTTGCGCATCCTCGACCCATGGTACGTGAGGGTACTCTATATATTCCTACCCCTCCAGAGGTTAACGATCCATCTAGTAGCTAGAGTTCTCAACTAATTTTTTGTAGTTTTCGAAAATAAGCACGGATTGCCCAAAATACGACACCTGTCACAAATAGGCGCAAGCTCTTGGCACCAAAAGTCCAAACATTACTAAAATCAATACCTCAAAACTATTGCAAATTACCACTACATTTGTAATAGCAACCTTAATTACCTACTCATGCAAGATAGACAACTCAGTGCAACAAGACCACTCTCTAAACAAGATAAGCATGAAAACTCAAGAGAGTTCCTAAATCAACCTAAAAAAATCTCTTAAAAAGATAAGCATGAAAACTAAGAGCTAAGAATGACAGTAGCTATGAAAAGATAAAGAACACACACAAAAAGAAAGATAAGCATGCAAGTGTAACAGCCCAAAACTAGCAAATTCCATAAAAATTTGCAACTTTATTATTTGCAATAATCCATGTGACAAAAAATGCCAAATCATTTTTCATATCATGTAAAGGGATTATTTTGAATTCTTTCTTTTCTTCTTTTCTTGTCTTTGCCTTTAACCATTGATCACCTAAGCAAGATCCTTTTTGGAATCCATCATATTTTGCCATGGTAAAGATCCAAGCCAATTCCCATGATTTTTATCATGTCTAGAAAATGGGGTTGTAGTTCAACTTGCATTTGAATTAATTTAAACGCCATTTGAATTACTTAAACATATTTGACCCAAATCATTTTCTAAAAATCCTATATTTTCTAAGGATTCATGATCATATTTTTATGTGATTTTGTATCCCTTTTCCTATTTGATTTTGCCTATTTCTTGCTCTCATTTTGTAAAATGATTAAACGCAGAAATTGCTTTGGCCATTGGGCCCAATCTCCCTTCAACCCCAGCCCAAACACCACCTAGCCCAGCCCAACTTCCCCTCCTTTTTACCCTCGGACGTGGAGGACCCCTCCTCTCTCTCACGGCCATGGCGTGAGGGAGGAGGTGGAGCCCTCCCGGCAGCCTCCTCTCCCCGTATATTGTTGCTCACTTCATGACCAACAATCATGTTGCACCGCCCAATAATTGATGTTGTTCACCTGTTCCATAGGTGATACGACGTCACTTCTCTTCTTTGTTTTCACTCATATCACTTGTTTCGACGCGTCGTAGATCTCGCGGTGACCGTAGTTTCCGATAGTGTTGTCCATCTCCTTATTTTATTGTCTTTAGTAGAATGCATTAGGTGCATCATACATAATGCCATGTCATTGCATCTATGTTTATGTTAAGGAATCCCAACGTGAGGTCTATCTTCACAAGTGGGCAATTCTTGTTCATGTCTTATTCAATCCCCGCATATGCCATTATCATGCATTATGATAACTTTAACATAAGGATCGTTCGGATCCGTAAATCACCTACGTAATGCATATAGAGATTGTCGGTAGCATTGTGCCCTTGCTTCTCGATGCTTCTTTTACACTTGCTCGTTCTTATGTTCATGCCATGACCTTAAAATGACATGCATCATATTGATCATGCTTGTTTGTTAATTGCTTTCTCTTGCTTGTTCTGTAGTAATAGAAGCATGTTCGTTGATTGCCTTTCCAGTGTTTACATCGTGTGTGCTCCCGCGTATACTTTCGGAGACGATGCGAGTTTGCGATCAACTACACCTTCAGAACCCGACTTATCAACAGGCAAGGACTATACATTACTTATGATCCATTCTATTATAACCACCAGATTGCATGCTAGTCTAGGTTAGGTTCGATGTTTGATCCTACCACATGTTTACAACCTCTCTTAAACCAATACAGCCATGTCACCTCCTAGCAAACCATGTACTTCTATGCTACTATTGCTCGTTGCTCATCCCCTGCTTAGTATGCATGCTTAGGATGCTACGAATGTTACACTGTTAGTCCTTGGATTGGGCTATCACAATTATTATATTGTTGTGAATGATATGATTATTATAATGTTAACTTTACTCGACGAAGGATGGAAGGTCTAGGCTATCCCGCCCCGGCGCTTTGTTCCTTTCGAGTCACCTAGGACCCGAGTTCCGGGTATTGGTTTTAAGATTGAGCGTGCCTAACTGCGTGTGGGATGCTATGAGGTCCCCTCTTCTTACCTACCTAGCTTCAAACATTTCTAGTGGTGTCCCAAGCTGATTTACCATTTGAAACCGTGTGTGTGACTGGTGATCTCCCAACATATTTTAAACAACTCGGGCCAGCAGAGACATGGTTTCTTTAGTTGGTCTAACCCGGTCGGCTGAGGACCCGGACTCATGTCAGAACTCACCGGTAATCCAAACCCAAGTGAGATGGTAGAGACCAGATCGAGAGCGCAGCCGGCTCCTGAACTGGATGTCGACTCATCGGGGGCCACCCGGATTTGTTCGTCGTTAGTTAGAAGGATGATGACGTCGGGACTCTCGGAACAACTCTTCAATGAGTGTCTTTAACGGGCCTGACTGAGAGAACCAGCGTGCGTGCGGAGCCTTGTAATGGGCAGTTGGTACACCCCTGCAGGGTTAAATCTTTTCGAGAAGCCGTGTCCACAATTATGGACGACTTGAGACCTACTCTTTGTTCATAGACAACAACAACTGAGATAAGCTTAATATAACTTGATCAACGCATGTGTGCCTTGACTTCTTCTTCTTCGTCGGGATGAGAAGAGGAGGACAAGGATAGGATAGGTGTTATTCTTGCGTAAGTAGGTGGATAGCAGACTTGTTGGAGGCGATTCCTCACCGAATTCTTGGCTTCTTATCTCACTCTATAGATCGTTAGAAACTTCATAAATGCTAGTGCGGCAGCAACCTCACCACTTACCCCATCCTTACCGTAAACTACTAGTTATCCTAGAACGACGAGTGATGAAATCCTTGCTGGGTCAGTTGAGCACTACAGTTGGAAGCTGAGTACTTCTATACTCATGATACTACCCCCAAACTCTTTTCAGGGTTCTTGGTAGACAACAGGTATGGTGATCGACATTTCACGTGGAGACTCGACGACGACTAGTTAGGAGGATCCCGGCGGAGGGCCTGGACCCTTGTGGTTATGGGGATCGATGATTTTCTCTTTGCCACTAGGCAATTGATTGTAGTCTGTACTCAGAAATGTATCTTCTGCTATTGTATTGTATTAAGGTAGTTGTATGCCGGATGTATGAGATGTTTTATTCTTGTAGTTTTAATGTTTTGATATCATGTTGGAAATCCGGGGCATATGGGTTTGTCATATCTCGCGGTGGGACCGATATGTGCTTCGTTCTCGGTTCTGGATGGAAACATCTAGATCTGGAACAGTACCGCGTATCGGGCCTTACAACTTGGTATCAGAGCCTTACCGACTGTAGGATCCCTTTACTGGCCGAAGTCGAGTCTAGAAAAAAACTATTTTGTAGTTAATAAGTTAGTTATCGGAGAGTAGGATTCTTTTTACTCCTTATCCCCTCACTCTGGTAAGGAAGTACGATGTAATGTTTTCTCTTTCAACTTATCCTCTTCAAAACCAAATCTAGGTTCTTGTTTAGGAGATTTCAATCAGACCAATACTTTATCAGCAGCGGGTTGGTCGGCGTACTTCGAACTGGTTGAGCAGGGCTCGTGGGCTTGTCACTCTACATCGACAAATGTGCGGCCCACGTGAAACAGTGAACCGGGTTGCCTGGTTATTATCCAACTAATGGATTCTGAACATCCCGCCTCGACTATCCCCCTTTGTCCGCTGTAGTCGGCATTGTGTGTGGATCCTCCTCTGTCACGTCTCGTTGTCCAGGTTTTCGCACCTTCCTGAGTGATGTTATTGTAGAAATGCTGGTATGGTATTTTTTCGATTCGGATTCTCATTTTCGCGGCTTCCAGTATCACCTAGGTAATATTTTCCGGAAACTTTGAGTTTCTTTTCCCGAGTGGATTCAGTTTTGTTGCGATATCCCCCTTGTTTGATCCGAGCTTTCTCTCGATCAGTTTCCCACGCCTTCGGAAGTTTCTTCTCCGATATCGGCATCTCCAAGCAGGTTGGGTCTTGATGGAGAAAACATCGTTGTCACGATGAGCGAAGCCTATGTTGGTGGTGTCGGGAAGTTTCATTCGTTCGATCGATCTTCCTCCTTGCAACATCTCGGTCCTTTCCCCCCGAGTTATGCCAAATCTCGGGACGAGATTCTCTGTTGGTGGTCGCGAGTTGTAACAACCCAAAACTAGAAAATTCCATAAAAAATTGCATTTTTATTTTTCCCATTGGGGATGAAAATTTTCAAATTTATTGTTTCCAATAATCCATGTGACAATAAATGCCAAATCATTTTTTATGTCATGTAAAGGGGTTATTTTGAATTCTTTCTTTTCTTCTTTTCTTTCCTTTGCCTTTTTCCCAAGCCTCGCCATTGATCACCTAAGCAAGATCCTTTTTGGATTCCATCATGTTTTTCCATGGTAAAGATCCCAGCCAATTCCCATGATTTTTATCATGTCTAGAAAATGGGGTTGTAGTTCGACTTGCATTTGAATTAATTTAAATGACTTTTGAATTACTTAAACATATTTGACCCAAATCATTTTCTAAAAATCCTATATTTGCTAAGGATTCATAATCATATTTTTATGTGATTTTGTATCCCTTTTCCTATTTGATTTTGCCTATTTATTTTTCTCATTTTATAAAATGATTAAACATAGAAATTGCTTTGGCCATTGGGCCCAATCTCCCTTCAACCCCAGCCCAAACACCACCTAGCCCAGCCCAACTTCCCCTCCTTTCTTCCCTCGCACGTGGAGGAACCCTCCTCTCTCTCACGGCCATGGCGTGAGGGAGGAGGTGGAGCCCTCCCGGCGGCCTCCTCTCCCCGTATATTGTTGCTCACTTCATGACCAACAATCCTGTTGCACCACCCGATAATTGATGTTGTTCACCTGTTCCATAGGTGATACGACATCACTTCTCTTCTTCGTTGGCACTCATATCACTTGTTTCGATGCGCCGTAGATCTCGCGATGACCGTAGTTTCCGATAGAGTTGTCCCTCTCCGTATTTTATTGTCTGTCGTATAATGCATTAGGTGCACCATACACCATGCCAAGTCATTGCATCTATGTTTATGTTGAGGAATCCCAACGTGAGGTCTATCTTCACAAGTGGGCAATTCTTGTTCATGTCTTGTTCAATCCCCGCATATGCCATTATCATTGATTATGATAACTTTAACATAATGATCCTTTGGATCCGTAAATCACCTACGTAATGCATATAGAGGTTGTCAGTAGCATTGCACCCTTGCTTCCCGATGCTTCTTTTACACTTTCTCGTTCTTATGTTCATGCCATGACCTTAAAATGGCATGCATCATATTGCTCATGCTTGTTTGTTAAGTGCTTGCTCTTGCTTGTTCTGTAGTAATAGAAGCATGTTCATTGATTGCCTTTCCAGTGTTTACTACTTGTGTGCTCCCGCGGATACTTTCGGAGGCGATGCGAGTTTGCGATCAAGTACACCTTCAAAACCGGACTTATAAACAGGCAAGGAATATACATTACTTATGATCCATTCTATTATAACCAGCGGATTGCATGCTAGTCTAGGTTAGGTTCGATGTTTGATCCTACCACATGTTTACAGCCTCTCTCAAACCAATACAGCCATGTCACCGTCTGACTCCGTTTATGTTGATCCTACCACATGGATGTATTGGTTTGAGAGAGGTTGTAAACATGTGGAGCCAACAAACCAGATTGAGAGCACGGTCGGCTCCTGAACTGGATGTCGACTCACCGGGGGCCACACGGATTTGTTCGTCGTTAGTTAGAGGGATGATGACGTATGGACTCTCAGAACAAATCTTCAATGAGTGTCTTTAATGGGCCCGACTGAGAGAACCAGCGTGCGTGCGGAGCCTTGTAATGGGCAATTGGTACACCTCTACAGGGTTAAATCTTTGTGAGAAGCCGTGTCCACGGTTATGGACGACTTGAGACCTACTCATTGTTCATAGGCAACAACAACTGAGATAATCTTAATATAACTTGATGAACGCGTGTGAGCCTTGACTGCTTTTTCTTCGTCGGATGCGAAGAGGAGGAAAGTATAGGATAGGTGTTATGCTTGCGTAAGTAGGTGGATAGCAGACTTGTTGGAGGCGATTCCTCATCGAATGCTTGGCTTCTTATCTCACTCTCTAGATCGTTAGCCACTTCATAAATTCTAGTGTGGCAGAAACCTCACCACTTACCCCATCCATGCCGTAAACTACTAGTTATCCTAGAATGACGAGTGATGAAGTCCTTGCTGGGTCAGTTAACCACTATAGTTGGATGCTGAGTACTTCTGTACTCATGATACTACCCCCAAACTCTTTTCAGGGTTCTTGGTCGACAACATGTATGGTGATCGATGTTTCACGTCGAGTCTCTACGACGACTAGTTAGGCGGATCCCGGCGGAGGGCCTGGACCCGTGTGGTTATGGGGATCGATGATTTTCTCTTTGCCACTAGGAAATTGATTGTAGTCTATACTCAAACATGTATCTTCCGCTGTTGTATTGTATTAAGGCAGTTGTATGACGGATGCATGAGATGTTGTATTCTTGTAGTTGTAATGTTGTGATATCATGTTGGAAATCCGGGGCATATGGGTTTTTCATATATCGCGGTGGGACCGATATGTGATTCGTCCCCGGATCTGGATGGAAACATCTAGATCTGGAATAGTACCACAGATCGGGCCTTACAGCAAGCCTATGTTGTGTTCTAGGGTGGAGTGGAGCGTGTTTATCTCCCAAAAAATGAAGGCTAGGATCCAACTTGTTATGAGAAGCAAGCAAAACTACAACAAACTAAAAAGTAAAGAGCGGGACTTGTCGTGGGAAAGTCACGGAAGATGCACTACAGGAAACAGGAGTTTTGCCGTCAGCCAAAGCTGACGGCAAACATATGAAAAGCTGACGGAAAAGGCTTTGCCGTCAGCTCCACGACAGCAAACCTGTTGTCAGCCCATCAGTCGGCAGTGAGCTGCTTTGCCGTCAGCTTAAAATCGATCGACGGCAAAGACTGTGCCGTCAGTCATTTTACACCAGCTGACGGCAAAGCCTCTCGTACGGCCAACCTCTGAGTTAACTCAGTGGCCTGAGTTAACGGCGTGCATTGCCGTCAGCTTGCCGTCCGGCTGACGGCAAAGCACTTGCGTGGGCCTACATGGCAGCAGTTTGCCAGGGGTTGTGCACAGGCTGACGGCAAAGCTTTGCCGTCAGCTTGCCTTCAGGCTGACGGCAAAGCATTGACCAAATGGTCACTGTCACAGCCCAGATTGCACAGGCTGCCGCCACGTGTCCTCTTTGCCGTCAGCTTGCTGACGGCAAAGCCTTTTCCTTTAGCAAGCTGACGGAAAAGCTCTCTGTATCTATCTTTTTAATTTGTTTTCTTTAATTTCCTGCATTTAAACAATAATATATATATATATATACAGATATATTATAGCCAACATGATATATTATAGTCATCTCCATCCCACAAGTAATACAAAAAGTGCCAACATGATATAAATGTACAAGTCATACAAATAGTGCCAACATGATATAAATGCACAAGTCATCTCCATCCCACAAATGTACACGTCCACTAGCTAGTGCATACATATAGTTTAAAACAGCAACAAGTCGACTACATAATCACACGCGTCTACAAAGGCCAGCACTATGCAAAGAGTGCATCCATCCTAACATCCTGTATGTACAACAAGAAGCATCCATCCATGCATAAAGGAAAATCTGAAAAATGAAAACATAATCATATGTTAGTTATGGAAAAGAAGAAATCCCAAATGATGAAAATATGAAAATAAAAAGGAAAAAGAAGAACAAGGAGAAGAAGAGTAAGGAGAAGAAGAAGAGAAGAGGAAGAATAAGAATAAGATGAAAGGAAGAAGAGAAGATGGAGAAAAAGAAAGAAGCGAAAAAGGAAGAATAAGAAGAACTTTTCTTCTTTTACTTTCTTTTTCACCTCTTTCTTCTTCACTTCTTTCTTTTCCTCCTCTCCTTCTTCTTATTCTACAATACTTGTTCTTCTTAGAACTCAAGAGCTAAATATATCTCATTTTAGATCTAACTAAGTCATTAATTCATTTTTGAGCTTTATATGCGAAGTATAAGTCATTTTTAGGTTTATAAGCCACTTAAGCTAGTAAATTCATTATTGAGCTTTTATAAGACAAGTATAAGTCATTGTTGAACTTAAAAAGCTTATAAAATCTAATTTGAGCTTTAAAAGCTTATAAAGCCAAGTTTGAGCTTTATAAGCTTATAAAGTCACTATTGATCTTTTAGAACCCAAGTATAACTCAATTTTCATCGAACTAAGCTATTAACATCATTTTCAGTTTTATGAGCTTATGAAGTCATTGAGGAGCTATTATAAGCCAAGTATAAGTCATTTTTGAGGTTTACAAGCTTATAAAGCCAAGTATAAGCTTTATAAGCTTATATAGTCATTTTTTAGCTTTTATAAGCCAAGAATAAGTAAATATTTATGTAATTAAGCTATTACTACCATTATTGAGCTTTATGAGGATATAAAGTCATTGATGAGCTTTATGTAACTTACCGGTGGCCACCTCAAGGATGAGAAGCGCGCGCCACGTGGGTTGCTCGGGGATTCACTAGGAGATTCTTGTGGGTTGTGAGATGCAGCTCCGGAATTATGCTGCAACAAAGGATGAGTTGCAAAGTGGTAAGCATGATGACACTTGATGGTATAAGACCGGGCTATATTGATCATTGAAAGAAACTTACCGTTCCGGCAGGAGAAACGATAGGCATCGGCATCGGTGGAGGGGTAAGACCTTGCTTCTCCCACATACTCTGCGAGTTAGTTTTTCAGGACTCAAGCATATTAGCAAGTGAACCAAACATATGCATATGCATTCTTGGCGGATATATGCAAAAGTAGTAACTCACCGAGAAGAGGTCGTAGATGGCCTTCGTCTGGGCATTATTGCGTGCCCTCTCCTCCTCGAGTATCCTCTGGGTCCTCTCCTCCGCCAGCCGATCCCTCTCCGCAAGCTGCTCCGACAACATCTCTTGTGTCGCCTGTCTCTCCCTCTGAATGGCGTCCTGCGAACACTCAACAATATAGCAATTATTGTCATCATCGCTACGTAGTATAAAGAGCGGAAAGAAAAATTGAGACAAAGTTATACCTGGATAGAAATGTCCACTGGCCGTGGGCGAGGTCGTACAGCAGGAGCGGAGCTCGTTTGCCTCGCCTTGATCTGAGGTAGACTCTCCGGGCAAGGTACGAAGCCGTTGCACAGGGAGATGCTACCGTGATACTTACCGCCACCAGCAATCATTAAGGCCTCTGGATCCATCTCCTCCTCGCTCGGGTCAAACTGAGGACCGCGTAGCTCTTTCGCCACATGAGAATAGGCCATCATCTTGAGGTAGGCTGCAGCGCTAGTGTACGCCTCAACACCGTCGCGCTCGGAATATGCCTTCAGCGTTTTGTACTTTCCCTTATGGGCCATGGCAAATGAGCGAGATCCCTTAGGCACAGGCTGATTATGGTGTTTCGCCTACAATGAAAAGCAAAGAAAAGGCATGAAACAAATCAATTGATTAATGATGAAAGGACATGAAACTGAAAACAAAAATGCACATACCTATTTTTTGCGTACTCGTTGACGTTGAGATTGCCTTGGTGGTGTGCCACACCTACCATTTGTGCACGCCTAGCCTTGGCGCTTTTGTGGGTGGACAGCCAGGCATCACTGAGCCATTTTTCCACTATCGCCTCAAAGCAATCCATCTTATTTGCACACCATCTCAGGGGCGCCTATGAATTAATAATCTTATAAAGTCATTGAATAGCTTTTTTAAGCCAAGTACAAGTCAAGTTTTATGTAACTAAGCTATTATTATCATTTTTGAGTTTTACAAGCTTATAGAGCCAAGTTTGACCTTTATAAACTTATAAAGCCAAGTTTGACACTTATAAGCTTATAAAGCCAAGTTTGAGCTTCATAAGCTTATAAAGAAAAGATTGACACTTATAAGCTTATAAAGCCAAGTTTGAGCTTCATAAGCTTATAAAGAAAAGTTTTTACACTTATCAGCTTATAAAGCCAAGTTTGAGCTTCATAAGCTTATAAAGAAAAGTTGGAGCTAACTAGGCCTTACTTATAAGTGTAGGAGTTTGACACTTACGGAGTAAAGATGAATTAGTAAAGTAAGGAAATAAATAATACAAATTCATATATACAGAAAACAAACATATGCATATAAAGATGAATTAGTACATTAAGGAAATAAATAATACAAATTCATATATACAAAAAACAAAAGAAAGTTGGGATGCATACAACTAATAGTCGGGATCATCTGTATCTTCTCCAGGATCAATAAAAACATCATCGTCACTATCACGCGTGTCGTCATGAATGATCTCTTCTCCGGGATCGGGTTCAGCGTCAACCACATTTCGAAAGCCTTTTTGTAACCGGTCAAGAAATGATAGGTCATCCGCATTGGTAACCTCTTCGTGTTCCACTTATTCATCTTCCTCCTCATCATCATCGGTAACCTCTTCGTGTTCCACTTCTTCCTCTTCCTCCGCATTGTCATTATCTACTTCCATGTTTTGACCAAACGTAGAGGTTTTTCCGAAATGTTTTTTGGCCACACGTGTTTCTTGGAAGAATTCTCCTTCATATGTGTCTGGGTCTATGTGAGGTTAATAATCCTCTTCTTCATTGGGGGCAGGTAGTTTACCATGTGGCGGCACGTCATAGATGACATACCAATCTTTGAGATTCTTTACACTTTGGCAGGCCCATGGAAAATAGAAAACTTGTGTGGCCTGTTGAGCCACAATATAAACTTCGGCAACATTTAAACGGTTCTTCTGTTTAATTTCAACTAGCCCAACATGCTCATGAGTTCGTCTAGTGTCCTTCGGATCGAACCAATGACATTTGAAGACAACGGCGTTCGGAGGATTTTCACCATAACATAGCAGTTCGTATATTTCTTCAACTATTCCATAATACTCGAGTCCTCCATCTATAGCGGACACATCGGAATTCGTTGTTTTCTGATCGGGCATAGTTTGCTCTTTCATACCAGTACGAAAGCGATACCCATTGATGTCGTATTTTTCATATGTATGGACCTTAAAGTCAAAACCATTTGCGATTTGTCTCAATTCAGCGTCCATCGACTCTGAATTAGCCTACAATTTGAACCGGAAAGGCTTGTTGTATTAGTCGGTAATGAGACGACGAAGAAATAAAAATGGCATGTATATCATATAAGAAGTACCGTTTGTGTAAACCAAGAGATGAAACTGGGATTGCCACCTCCCCGCTTCTCAAGAAGAGTAATCTCTTCGATGGAGTCTTTTTCGATCGCCACTCCATTCGAGAATTGCGCGACGAATCGACTGTATCAAATAATTAAGAGAAGTTAGACACACAACTCGTCAAGAAGTTGCAGAACAATTAATATGTACCGCACACAACTCGATGTATGGCCGCACTTCTGTCATGTTGGTCAAGATATACAATGTAATGATGCCCCATTCCTCGAAGGTCAACGTCTTTGTCTTCATAACCCCACAAGGTGCGAGGCTCCCTTTAAAGAGTTTGAACTTGGATTCATGTCGCTCGGGGTCGCCAGTATTGTACCGAGGCTTTGGATTATGCAAACTGTAATTAGTGGTAGCATAGTGTGCTGTCACGAAGTTTGCCGCTTCCTCGATAACGAATGCCTCAGCCATTGATGTTTCAATTCTCCGTTTATTTTTACATTTTGCTCGAAGCGTCTTGTGCATTCTCTCGGTTGCATAGCACCAACGGTTTTGCACAGGGCTACCCAACCTTGCCTCCATCGGTAGATGCAAAATCATATGCTGCATCGGATTAAAGAAACCCGGTGGAAAGATCTTCTCTAACTTGCATATCAACTCCGGCGCGAGTTTTTCCATCTCTTCTATCACAATAGGCGATAACTCTTTAGCACAAAGAACACGGAAGAAATATCTTAGCGCTGCCATTACTAGCCATTCATCCTCGGGGATGTAGCCGTGCAACATCACCGGCATTATCCGCTGAAGCCATATGTGCCAATCCTTACTCTTCAGCCCAAAGAATTTCAACTTTTCAAGACTTTCTCCCCTTGCTAGATTCGCTGCATACCCATCGGGGAACATCAACTTTTTTTTCACCCAGATGAGGATTTCCCTCATGTGTTCCCTTTTAAGATTGAACCATGCCTTTGGCTTCTCCCAATTCTTCTTCCCTTTTGGTTGTCGCATGTTCAGTGACTTCCTATTACACAGACTCTCCTGATCAACTCTAGCCTTAACATTATCTTTCCCCTTATCAGTGCCGAACAATGTACCAAAAAGGGCCTCACCCATATTGTTTTCAGTGTGAATCATGTCAATGTTGTGTGGAAGAGAAAGGTCTTTGAAATAGGGGAGATCCCAAAAGCATGGCTTGTGGGTCCAGGCGTGTTCCGTATTATATCCCAAGAAATACCCTGGCCGGTTTGGATCAGGCTCTAGTGAGTTTAACTGATCAAGAATTTGTGCGCCCGTCATCATAGGTGGTGCCTCGTGCTCGACAACTTTACCTTTGGTGAAATTCTTCTTGTCTTTTCTGAATCCATGGTCCAGAGGCAGGAATTGTCTATGCAAGTCGAAGCAAGAATACTTGCGACCCTCCGGCAGCCAAAGAAACTTAAGAGCAGACTTGCATTGCGGGCATGGGAACCTTCCGTGCACGCACCATGCAACAAAAAGTGCAAACACCGGCAGGTCATGCATGGAGTACATCAACCAAGAATGCATTTGGAAGTTTGTTTTGCTAGCTGCGTCATATGTCCAGATCCCATTTTCCCAAGCTTCTTTCAACTCATCCATCAGTGGTACACATTCATATTTTTTCCCGGATAGTTGGGCCCCGGAACTATCAATGTCAAGAAGATGTGCTTTCTTTTCATAAGTACTCCAGGGGGCAGATTGAGGGGCATGATGAATACGGGCCAACAACTATACTGGGTTTCCGTCATACCGAAAGGATTGAACTCATCGAGCCTAATGGCGAGTGCCATGTTTCGTGGGTCTTTGGATTTACCTTCTTTATGTATTTCATTGAACATCTTCCACGTTTCACCATCAGAGGGGTGGGTCAACATCAAATTCTCGTATTCATCTGTAGCACGTCTAATTCCATCTCTGTGCCATGTCATTTGTTTTGCTGTTTCTTCAAGCATGTAAAGCCGTTGAAGTCTTGGTAAGATCGGTAGGTACCGAAGAATGTTTACGGGTATTTTGCTCTGCGTCTTCTCACCAAGACCGTTGTCTACGACAATATACCTGGAGGACTTGCATCGTGGACAATAATTATCATCCGCATACTCATGCCTAAATAAGACGCATCCTATCTCACAAGCATGTATCCGCTCGATGGGTATCTTCAGTGCACCGAGTATTTTGTTTGAGTCGTATAGGTTTGCAGGCATAATATGACCGTCCAGTAGAAAGCGCCCGAATAAGGTCATCATCGCATCATAGCACTCTCTGGGCAAGTTGAATTGTGCCTTAAGAGCCATTGTTTGTGCGATGGCATCTAGTTGACAAAGCTTGGTGTGCGCATGCAGTGGGAGTTTTGAAGACTCTAGCATGGTATAAAAGGCCTTGGCAGTTTCCTCCGGTTCTTCGTCCTCATGACGAGCATCGTTGTAGTCATTGACCATGTCTTCGATCCCTGTAGCACAATCCTCAATGCGCTGACGCACTACCTCATGTCTGTCACGTTGGGCCGACTCGCCATGAAATGACCACAACGTATAATCAGGCATGAAACCACGCATTTGCAGGTGTTTACCCATTACATCCTTTGTCTGTTGTGAATAGTTCTTACATCTAGTGCATGGGCACCATGTTCTTGGTTGGCCAGCACTAAATGCAACCTCTAGGAACTCCTCGGTCTTGGTCAACCATTCCTCAGTCATATTTTTCTGACTAGGGTGACCGGTGTACATCCATGCACGATCATTCATTCTGGCTAGCTAGCTAGTACAAATTAACACCAGAAGGCATATAATTAATTACGGTTATACGGCATATGCACACTAGCTAATAGGTAAAGATAGGTCCTAATCCTACCCGAGTATGTGTAGATTGGATTCATTTCCCCATGCTCTCCTCCCGATTCGACGCAAAATTTCGACATCACCTCCCCGCTTTTCACCTGATACACGTCTCAGCATAAACCGAGAGGATGTGTACCCGGAGAAAAACAAGGTGGCGCTGACGAAATCCTGCATCCGATCCGGAGGAGAGCATATCTGGGGAAATGAACCCAATCTACACATACTCGGGCTGTCCATGGATAACGTTGGACAATTCGAAAGAATTCAATTATAAATATGCAAATGAATGCATATTTATAAATGGAATGTTTCGAACGGGAGACGCATATGGGTTACGTGACTTGCATGAGTTGAGAAGGAAAGAACTAGCTATACACCTATCTTTTGGGTAGGGTGAAACTAAGGTAGGGTGAAACTAAGAGGAGAGAGACGTTTGGCGTCCCCAGTAGGAAACAGTGCTAGTCACGGGAACCTATGCAATTAAATAAGGCAACCTTAGCAACAACAAGCTAAGCTCCAATATATCTATAAATCCTAACATTTGTTACTTCCATTTATTTATTTCTTTTATTTCCTTTCCATTCATTCCTTTTTTTAACTTCTATTTCTTTCTAACATACATACTGCTTCTCTTATAATTCTTATTCTTCTTTTCCTACTCTTTTTTCCTTTTGTTTTCTTAGATAAATAAGAGCTCTTGCCCACTAACAATACTAACTATATATCCTAATTTAGTAATAACTAATTCCTAAATCTAACAAACCCTAGCCCTAATCTACTAACAGATCTAGCTAGCTAATTTTTTTAATAAATAATTATAAGCTAACTAAAATTTAACATAAATATCTACTAACAATATATAGAAAAAAAATTGAATCCTAATTAGTATACTAACTAATTTGTAAATCTAACAAACCCTAGCCCTAATCTACTAACAGATCTAGCTAGCTAAAAATTTAACTAACTACTGATAAGCTAACTAAAATTTAACATAGATATCTACTAACATTAAATAGAAACAAAAATGAATACAAAATAAATAAAAATGGAGAAAATGGAGGGGGTGCTCACTAGGGGGGTCGACGGCTGGGGGAGAGGAGAGAGGCGGCGCTGCCAAGAGCTAGAGGGGGAGGGCGAGCCGAGCAGGAAGCCGGTGGCAGGGTGAGCGGCGGCGGCCAGGGGAGGTGACGGCGGCGACTGGATCCGGGTCGGGGGAGGTGGCGGCGGCGACTTCTGGTCCTAGTCGGGGGAGGTGGAGGCGAGGGCTGGATCCGGGCCGGGGGCGACGATCTCGATGGGGAGTCGTGGCCCTAGGAGCCGCGGCGGCAAGGTCTCTGGGCGGCGACGGCGGCAGCACGGGAGAAAGAGAGGGGCGCGAGAGAAATGAGAGAGAATAGGGATAGCACGTGCACTTAATGGCGCTGGTGCTTTTCCGTCAGCCAATTAACAGCAAAGGCCCGTTGCCGTCAGCTGGCTGACGGCAAAGCGCCAGCCCTTTATCCCTTGGCACGTGGTGGGCCCGGGTCCATGTAGGCCTTCAGTCGCCGCGTTGCCGTCAGCCTGGTGAGACTTTACCGTGAGCCAGCTAACGGCTTTGAAACAGCTGACGGCAGAGCTTTTTTTTCCAACAGCTAATTCTTTGCCGTTAGCTTTTATTCTAGCTGACATCATAACAATCTTTTCCGTCAGCCCCGATAGAAAGCTGACGGCTAAGTTGGAAGCTGACGGCAAAACTCTTGTTTCCTGTAGTGATGTCCTCATGAGAGAACTTTATTACGGGGCCTTTGCTACGAGTGTACGAGGAAGAAGAACATCATAGAGAGAGAAAACACTATATTATACAGCTTCAGGCCCCGGGAAACATCGTCCGGTAAAGACCCTACATGTTGTTTGTGGCCAGGTCTTATTCCTTTTATCACGGGGAGTCGTCAGCATGTCGCCGACTCTCTTACAGTTGTACTCACATGAAAGCCTACTTTGGCGAAATCCTACTTTGGCGGAAGCCTACTCTGGCGAAATCCTACTCTCATGGCGAAAGCCTACTCTCATGGTGAAATCCTACTCTCATGGCGAAAGCCTACTCTAGAGAACTTGGCCTCTATGGGCGCCTTACCCCTCCTTATATAGGTGGAAGGGGGAGGCTTACATGTAGAGTCCTATTATGATACAAACTAGTCTCATCTTTTATTACAAGTCGGATATCACTCCGAGTCCTACTCTAAGTCTTGTAATCTTCCAAGTTAAGTGGACTCCTGTAGAGGAGAGTCTCCTGTCTGGCCGACTCCTGTAGAGGAGAGTCTCCTGTCTAGCCGACTCCTGTAGAGGAAAGTCTCCTGTCTAGCCGACTCCTGTAGAGGAGAGTCTCCTGTCAGGCCGACTCATGTTACCAGCCGGCTTATGTTACCAGCCGACTTATGGAGGTGAGTCATGGCAGCCGACTCATGGAGGTGACTCATGTCAGCCGACTCATGGAGGTGACTCATGTTAACGGACTCATGGAGGTGACTCATGTCAGCCGACTCTAGTCTCCAGGACCTGTCTTCTGGCCGACTCTAGTCTTCGGGCCGGGTCTAGCTGTGGGCTATCCCCCTGACAGTAGCCCCCAAGTTTAGCTTGGACACAATCTTGGCATCGGCTTCATCTTTCCTCTGCTTTTCCTTGGCAATGAAATTGTCGTAGAAAAGAACGTTGGGTGTGAGTCCATGGTAAACTTCTAGTATAGTGAATAGTATAGGATAAAAGACCGGGTCTGGAGGCCAAACCATTAGGCCGGCTTGCTCCACTGATTCATGTCAATGAATCCGATATGATTCAATTTTGAGCTCTTCCACGTTTGAGTTCAATGTTGCTTTTTGCTCTTCCGTGTCTTGTCAAAAGGACTCGGGAAAATTTTTACGGGAAATTTTTATGTCCATATCACCTGTAGCCCCCAAGCTCTGAGTTTATCATCTCGTGATGACTTGTATATAAAATAGACTCGTTGGTGTATCCCCCAAGTGTCGGGTTGTCTTGCCTGTAGCAAACTGGGATTTGTACTTGTGAAATTTTCTTCGAAGTAGTGTAGCCCCAAAGTGATGGGTTGTCTTGCCTGCAGCAACCTGGGACTTAAAATTTCTTGCTTGTTTTCGGCAAGTATTATATGCCAAAGCCGACAATTTTTGTTGAAGCCGGAAAATGTTTGCTTGCTAATAAAAACCAATGAATGCGAATTTGCTGAATCCGGTAGGTATGATATGATGGGTTGTATTCCCAGCTTCTAAATAGAGTGGCCCTTCGAGTGCTGGAATATGTTTCCTTCAGCAACCCGTAATAATGTGTGCCAACTCCAAGTCGGTATGAGCATCTGAATATGGCAAGAGCCGGTGCGACAAAAGTCGACTTATATGTTTTATATGGCGAGAGCCAGTGCGACAAGTGTCAAGTTTAGATATATGGGGAGAGCTGTTTGTGATGGATATCGACTTATATGTATGGCGAGAGCCGCTTGAGATGGATATCGACTTGTATGGAGAGAGCTTTTTTGCGATGGATATCGACTTGTATGGCGAGAGCCGGTGCGGAAGAAGTCGACTTAAGAATGCAGAAGATGCAATGCAGAAGGTATAGTCCCCAAGAGTCGGCATGAACATCATTGCGTCGTGTCGGATCTTTGAGAAGATTTTTCGAAGTGTAGTCCCCATGAGTCAGTATATGCATCTGAGTGCTTGTGCCGAGTGACCTAGGTCTAACTTTTATCTGTGAGATAAAATTTTGATTATGTAACAGCCCGGGATTTTCATCCAAATTAAAAAAATTGTTTGTTGCGTTGCTGTGATGATTGCCTGTATTGTTTGCAGTGTTTGCTTCACCGATTTATTAATTGGTGAATATTTCCCCCTTCCTTCTCGTATCGGTTGCGAGTCCGGACCCTTTTCCCCAATGGCACACGACCTTTGCGACATCGGGTTCACCCGAGCACCGTCGCAACTTCCGTCACGAGACCAGCCATCGCATCGGAACAAAAAAAACCCCGTTTATTTAATAAAAGGATTATTTTATTGGGTGACGGAAAATGTTCTCGAAAGGTTATCGAAGTGAGGTAGAACTAACGGGCTCGCCGCGCTAATCGCGTGGTTCGATATTTCATCTGAATCGAAGGTCGGATGGAGCCACGGCGGTCAGAAACGTGTAACGCGGTACGCGGGTGATAAAACGGGGTTTTTTCCGTAATCTGTCAGCCACCTACCCCTTGGTTATAAATAGTAGCACCTCCTAACCATTTTAGGCAGCAAACCTAAGCCAAATTAGGGTTTTTTCCTAACCCAGCCGCCCCCTAGCTCTAATTCCGTGCACACCCAATCCCACCTCAGATCTGGTGGCCACGATCTGGGCCGTACGATCCAGATCGGACCACCCGTGTTGTGCCACGTCACCACAACATGGAGCCGGCAGTGGAGGCGTCCGGTTCGTCCCCGAGCCGCCTCCCATGGAGTCCTCCCGTGGCCCCGCCACCTCGCGCCTCCGGCTGGCACGCCGCCAGCAAACACTACCGCCGTGCAGGTCCCGCCGCCCGCCGCTCACTTTCCCTCTCTCCCTTCTTCCTCCTCTCCTCTCTAACCCATCTCTCTCTCCCTGTGCTTCGCCATGGACGCCCTCGATGGAGCTCGCCGGCCGCCGCCTCGGAGCCTCCTCCGGCCAGATCCGGCTTGGGGCCGCCGGATCCGCCCCGCCGCACTCCATTCCGCCCATCCTCGTCACCCCTGCACCCTCCCTCGTCGAAGAAGCCCCAAAGCTCCGCCGCCGCCTCCAGTTCCTGTCGGGCCGAAAAACGTGGCGGAATCTGTGAAAAACAGACCAGCAGGTAGTAAATAATTTTTTCGGGGTACTTATGCAACTCAAATAAAAAATTTAGAACAGATGCATGAAAGTTAATTGTATAGATCATACTGTCAAAAAATCAGATCAAAAAGATAATCTGGTGATTTTTGGATAATTTTTCCGTCAAGGGGACAGAATCTGCTTCTGGACAGCATGTCACAACTTTGAACTTTCTTGCAATCGGAGGCTAAAACTTGGCAGAAAGCTTGAAAATAAAGATACAATGATGTTGATATAGTAGTAAAAATCATCAAGACCACTAAAACTTAAAGTAAAAACATCTTGGGTTGCCTCCCAACAAACGCTTTCTTTTATGCCTTTTAGCTAGGCATGATGATTGTAAAAGATGCTCTCAAGAGAATAAGGATTTGAAGCAAAAGAAAGCATCAAGAAGCAAATATGAAACACATTTAAGCCTAATCCACTTCCTATGCATGGGAAACTTGTAAACAAATAAATCATGAAAGTACAAAGTAACAAGCATAGGAAGGTAAAGGAAGAACAACTTCAAAACTTTTAACATAAAGAGAGGTGTTTTTGTAACATGAATGTTTCTACGACCAAATTTTCCTCTCTCAAAGTAATTTTCAGTAGTATCATGAACAACATCAAGAATATAACTATCACATAAATCATATTGTTCATGAACTACAAGCATAAGTGTATTGTTTTCAACACAGTTTTTAGGATCCTAAGATAAATGCAACCCATACATTGAGCTTTGATAAGAGGAAAATTCTCCGGAATATGAGTTGGAGATTTCAAGAGGATAATAGGGCAATCAAGTATGGGTGCAATAGCAACAATTTCATGCTTAAAGTAAGGAACTATAGCAAGTTCATCTTCGCAAGCATAATCCATATTGGCATCATGTCCATCAACAAAGAAAGTATCAAATTTTTCAGAAAGGGATATTTCAAGTGAGTCCTCAGAATCATAGGATTCCTCGTCATATAAATCATTAGCCTCTTCTTGGGCAGCAAACATTTTGTTTTCAAAATCCTCAATATAGTCATTGCAAATATAATTCTCAAGGAAATAAGCAAGGACTGCAAACTTTTCAGATTTGTAGGGATTAATTTATCTAAACAAAGCCTCTTATAAAGAGAAAAAGGCATAACACTCACTCCTGCACCAAGGTCACATAAAGCAGTCTTGACATAATTATTCTTTATGGAGCAGGGAATGGTGGATATACTTGGATCACCAATTTCCTCAGGAATCTTGCCACTGAAAGAGTAGTTAGAAAGCATAGTAGATATTCCCTCATCAGTGAATTTTCTTTTGTTAGTAACAATATATTTCATATATTTTGAATAAGGAGGTAATTTAATAGCATCAGTAAAAGGAATTTGAAGAAAAAGAGGTTTCATCCATTCACAAAATTTATTATAGTGCTCTTCTTCTTTGGTTTTGAGAGACTTACCTGGAAAGGGCATGGGCTGTACCCATGGTTCTCTTTCCTTCCTGTGTCTTCTTGCGATGAATTCTTCTCTCATGTATTTCTTGTGTTTTTCGGGTGCTTCTTCTTCTCGCACCTCGGAAGGATCATTCTTCTCCTTAACTTTTTCGGGCTCAACATCGTCTTCAGCTTCAGCATCGGAGGTAGATATACTATTTGGATCAGCAGCAGGTTCTTCTTCTACTATTGGATCATTTGAATTGTCAGCTTCCTTGTGTTTCTTCTTCTTCTTCTTCTTTTTTGGAGAGCTAACAAATTCTTCTTCTTGAATTTGAGAATCTTGCTCGATCATGTTCGGATGTCCCTCCGGATAGAGAGGGTCCTGGGTGTGTGTTCCACCCCGAGTCTTTATACCATAGGCCTGTAAATTATCTTGTTTGGCATTGTTAGCAAGCAAATCTTTTTGCACATCAGAAAATTGTTCAAGTTGAGTTTGAACCTTTTGAAAATGCTTAACAAGACATTTAACATCATTAACTGTTCTACCTAGAACATCAAGCAAACTCTTTATAGCAAGAGTATTATCATGCAACTGACTTTGAATCCTCATATTAAAGTGATTTTGCTTCATAATAAAATTATCAAGCTCATCTAAACATTGGTCAGGAGGCTTACCTTGAGGGATGTCACCTGCATTGAAATCTAAAAGAGAGTGTATCTCTACCAAGGGACGGTGAGTAGTAGGCTCACACATCTTCTCAATAGGAGGAAAATTCTTCACGTCTTCATCTTTAATACCTTTCTCCTTTATAGACTTCTTTGCTTCTTGCATATATTCGGGGCTTAGGACAAGCATGCCCCTCTTATTTGGTGGTGGAGGTGGTTCAGGGACGGACCAATCTTCGTGGTTCTTGGCAATCTTTCCCATTAATTCTTCAGCATCGTCCGGCGTTCTTTCCCTGAAAACACAACCAGCACAACTATCCAGATAGGATCTAGATTCATCGGTTCGACCAGCATAAAATATATCAAGTAATTCATTCTTAGGGACTCCATGTCCCGGTCTAGCCTTGATTAAATTGCAATACCTCCCCCAAGCTTTAGGGAGGTGCTCATCCTGCAACTGTTTAAAGTTATAAATTTTTGTAAATCAGCATGTTGCATATGAGAAGGAAAGTACTTATCAACAAAATATTGAGCTAAATCTTGAGGACTCTTAATGGAACCATAGGGTAGTGCATCATACCATGTTTTAGCGTCTTCCTTTAAGAAGAAATGAAGAAGCTTAGTCACATAAAAGTTTTGTATCCTCTCATCAGTAGTAAACAAGACACCTAACACAGTGAGTTTGGTTAGGTGTGCAATAGCGTCATCATTTTCTCTTCCATAAAAGGGGTCAACTTCAACTGTAGATATAAGTGAAAGATCAACAGAGAAATCATAATCAGGATCATTGATGCATATAGGAGATGTAGCAAATTCAGGATCAGGAGTAATCTTGTTCTTCATGGAGTTCTTTTCAAGCAGCTTCCTAACAACAACAGGGTCAGAGTCGGCACACTCTGTAAGTTCCCTGCATAAATCATCATGAAGAATAATATAATCATCCTCAAGGAGTCTCTCCTTGAGTTTGTCTAAGTCTGGGTTACCAAAGGCTTTGCAAGTGGGAAAATAGGTAGCAGGAGTTTCAGTCTCGGACTATGCTACAACCTTAGCCATTTGAGATTCAAGATAGAGACCAATAAAACCAATTTCCTAAAAAGTAGTGGAAGCATCATCAAAAGTATCGGACATAGTAACAAACTCAGTAGAAGTATCATGTGTTGGTGGTGGTGAAGAAAACTTACTTATAACTGAAGGTGAATCAAGTGTAGCACTAGTGCTCAGGGCAGTACCTTTTCTTCTAGTGGATGGTAAGATCGGAACCTTGGGGTCTCGTTTCTTACCCATAGTGGATAAAGTGCAGCAGGCAGAATAATTCAAGTAGACTTGTAAATAAAGATATGCTCCCCGGCAACGGCGCCAGAAAACAGTACTTGGTGACCCTCAACTGTAGGGGATCGAGATAGTCTTCACGGGTAAGATAACCCAATTTATTGATTCGACACAAGGGGAGCCAAAGAATATTTATAAGCTTTAACAGTTGAGTTGTCAATTCAACCGCACCTGAAATATACTTGCTTGCAACAAAATATTAATAGCAACAGTGATATGAAAGTGATAGTGGCAACAGCGAAAGTAAAATAGCAAAAGCAAACAACTAGTAACCAGAAGGATTAAAACATTGTATGCTAGGGAGATGGATGGTTGGGTGCTGCTTGGATGAGAGTGAACATGTAATAGATTCTAACACGGGGCAAGGCACACAGAAAACAAGGATCATCTAGGAAAATATCAAACATTAGGCATGTATCCCGTAGGTAGTTGTGCGCAGTAGCGGACCTCATCAATTGAAACGCCCCAGGCAAACAAGCCTGGTACAGTGCAAAACAGTGTCGAACACTGTACATCCTTCCATATTCAACGAAGGGGGAGACGCTCACGCCCCAGGCCAAGGCCCTGGCTGCCTAGGGCCTGGTTGCGCCGCTGTTGTGCGTGCTTGCAATAAGAACCTGCACAACATCTTTTGTCCTACCACCCCGCTATGAACGGGGCCAAAAGGAACTTATTAAGATTAAGGTGCTCCTTACAAAGAGCATCGGAAGAAAGCATTAACACTCAATGGATATATGAAATCCTCAGATTATAGTCCATCCCCTTTGGTGTCCCAAGCTATCACCTTTGGGATCGCCGGTTACTGATATGTCCAAAATGCATCACTATTTTATGTAGTAATTCTTTCCTATTCATTGATATATTTCATGTTATGATGCTTTTCTTATGTTGTTTTGGCTTGTTTTACACATTTTGCAACTTTCCGATGCCGAAGCAGCAGACGCGAGATTCAAAGATGAAAAGTGAATGTTGAGTTGCTGAAACAGAAGACCTCCAAATTACCTGAAAATCGATGGAGGCTATTTTTGATAAGGATGACGGGGACACGCAAAAGAGGGACCAGAGGAGGGCCACAGGGTGCCCAGGCGGCCACCTGACGCAGCCCCCACCTTGGCCGTGCCGGGAGGGCGCCTGGACCCTTGGGGCCACTCCCGGCTCCCCCCTCTGGCCTATATATCACTCGTTATCCGAAAACCCTAAAAAGAGAGGAGTTTCGCGAGTTCCGTCGCTGCTCCATGGAGGAAACCTATAGAGGAGAAAAGACATCTCCGGCGGGCAGATTCCGCTAGGGAGAACACCTCCCGGAAGGGGAGATCATCGTCATCGTCATCACCATCGTCATGGGAATCATCGAGATCATCATCAACATCATCCCCAACATCTGAACAATCTCCATCTTCATCCAATCTCACCTCACAAGTTTATCTTGTTTTGTAATCCGTACTATCTACCCTCTCTACTATACCAGTGTTGATTGCTACCGTGTGATGAATACTATTGAGTTTTGTTGGAGAAATATTATTGTCTCCAGCTTGTTTACCATCTATTTATCCCCTCTGATCATGATCTCTTTTATGTCTTGTGAGTAGTTACTTTAGTTCTTGAGGACATGGGAGAAGTCTAGTTGCTAGTAGTCATACGATGTTGAAGTAATATGTGTTGTTTGACATTTAAGTTGTGTTGTTATTTTCCTAGTAGTGTTGTGTGAGTCGAACAATCAACACTTCGCCTTATTAAGGACCTAGGGGAATGCATTGTGCATAAATAATGCTCACGGTAGGTTGCCGGAGTGACAGAAACGTGAACCCCAGTTCGCACGCTTTTGCACAAGGGAACAATGGGTCATCGATTGTATTGCTATGGTTAGGCTTTTTCCTTAATTACTATCTTGTATTTGCAGATACTTGCAAGATGTTTAATCATAAAATTTCACTCATCTTAGTCTAGAGGGTGTACTAGCATAGATCCACCCACTCGACACTTATCAACATAGCACATAGTACCGACGCGGAATATGGCGAAAGCGCATGACTATTTCTCCCGTGTGTCCTCAAGAACGCTTTAGCCTTTATAAGTTTAGTTGCTAGGCCTATCCTTTGCTCAAAAGGATTGGGCCACTTGTTACTCCTCAGGTCCTTTTACTTTGCTCGATTTTACCTTCTTGTTGCTTATACCGAAAACCCCCTAAAAAGTTATCTTTCAGTTCCTGCAGCTATTTCTTTACCAAAGTCACTTACCAATACCTTCTGCTCCTCGTTGGATTTGACACTCTTATTTATCGAACACGCTACAAACGATACCCTACAGTTGAGGGTCATCAAGTACTGTTTTCTGGCGCCGTTGCCGGGGAGCGTAGCGCTATTAGTAAGTGAAGTTGGTAGAGAAGTTTTTATATTTCTGTTTTTATTTTGATGTTGCTACTTTTGTCCTTATGGACACCTCTACTCTTGGTTCGTTGTTTATGGGGAAACGTCCCACAACTGTGGTGGTCACTCCTACCCCTACTGAAACTGTGCCTTACAAAATACCATCTGGTATTATCAATTATGTTTTAGCTAATCGTTATCAACTTAATATATTTATCACAACTATGTTCATTATTTAAGCTTGAAGGTGTGTCAATGGTGTTCTTCATGAAGAAATTATTCTCCGTATCACTTATATATAAAGCTTTAGATTGGTATAAGCTCCTCGATAACTCACATCTACGTAATTGGCAAGAGCTTATGTCTTTCTTTTATACAAAGTTTTAACCTCGTCATGAAATTCACCGAGACAGGAATTACATCAATAACTTTTGGTGTCGTGATGGAGAGAGCATCGCTCAAGCTTGGGGGAGACTGAAGTCCCTAATGTTCAAATGTCCTATCCATGAACTCCCCAAAGATACTATACTTACAAATTTGTATAACAGGCTTTCTCGTTAGGATAAGGAGATGTTGGATGCCTCCTCTAGCGGGGTTTTCCAAATAAGAAGCATTGAATAAAAATGGGATCTCATTAAGATGATCCAGAAGAACACTGAAGACTGGGAAATCGACCAAGGTATTGAACCCTCTATAAATTATGAGCATGATTACATTAAGAGCTATGTGAAAACTGATTATTTTAATACCTTTTGTTCTAAGATTGGTCTTGATTCCTAGCTTATGATTGATTTTTGTAAGAACTTTGCCTCTCACATTGACTCTTGTAAGGAGGAGAAGGATCAGTATCATAAACCCTTTAAAGAATTACCTGTTGATATAAATGTTGCTGACCCTATTATGCCTGCAGTTTTTTATGAAAAGCCCCCTTTTCCTACAACGATGAGGGAGCACTCTTTTGTGACAGGCATAATAAATGAAAGTGTGAGACGAACTGACAAACCTGAGGACCTGATCAAGGTCGATCCTCAAGTTGTGGTGGTTAAAGATTTAGTTACTAATGATGTTTCAGATTCCATTATAATTTTTTGTGTTGTTTCAACTAGCATTGTCACAGCCAAGAATAAGAGCCCAATTTCAGGTACACCAGTTGTATCTGTCAAAATAGGAGATCACAGTTATTATGGTCTATGCGATTTGGGATCAAGTGCTAGCGCTATTCCTTATTCACTCTGTCAGGAGATCATGGGTGAGATTTCACCCTGTGAACTTTAAGAGATTGATGTTACTATTTACCTAGAAAACAAAGAAACTATCTCTCCCATTAGAATTGTGAGAGATGTTAAAGTACTATGTGGAAAGGTAAAGTATCCTACCGAATTTATCGTACTTGGTTCAGTGCAAGATAGTTTTTTCCCTATTATCTTTGGTAGACCTTTCCTCAGCACTTGTGGTGCTATAATAGATTGCACAAAAAGGTAAAGTTTCTGTTGAATTCAATGGTGAGCCATATGAATTGAATTTTTCTAAGTTCTCCAAGCAGCCTCGTGGTACTAATTTACCTAGTGATGATAAAATTATTGCTTCTATTGCTATTCCTCCTAATGCCCCTTTGCAGCAATATATGGAAGACCACGAGAATGATATGCATATGCAGGAGAGAAATGAGGTAGAAGAAATATTCACAAGACAAACTGCTATCCTAAAGAACAACCTTCCGGTTGAACCTTTAGGCATCCTAGCACAACCAAAGGAAGACCCGGTGTTTGACCTCAAACCAATTCCCCATACGCTCAAGTATGCTTATTTAGATGAAAAGAAAATGTATCATGTTATTATCAATGCTAACCTTTCAGGATTCAAAGAAGAGTGTTTAATACCTTTCTCCTTTATAGACTTCTTTGTTCCTGCATATGTTCGGGGCTTAGGACAAGCATGCCCCTCTTCTTTGGTGGTGGAGGTGGTTCAGGGACGGACAAATCTTCGTGGTTCTTGGCAATCTTTCCCATTAATTCTTCAGCATCGTCCGACGTTCTTTCCCTGAAAACACAACCAGCACAACTATCCAGATAGGATCTAGAATTATCGGTTAGACCAGCATAAAATATATCAAGTAATTCATTCTTAGGGACTCCATGTCCCGGTCTAGCCTTGATTAAATTGCAATACCTCCCCCAAGCTTTAGGGAGGTGCTCATCCTGCAACTGTTTAAAGTTATAAATTCTTTGTAAAGCAGCACGTTGCATATGAGCAGGAAAGTGCTTATCCACAAAAGATTGAGCTAAATCTTGAGGACTCTTAATGGAACCATAGGGCAGTGCATCATACCTTGTTTTAGCGTCTTCCTTTAAGGAGAAAGAATGAAGCTTAGTCACATAAATTTTTTGTATCCTCTCATCAGTAGTAAACAAGTCACCTAACTCGATCATGGTTTAAACTGGGAGAAGTGCCACTTCATGGTTAACGAGGGGATCGTTCTTGGTCACAAGATTTCCGAGAGGGGAATTGAAGTGGACAAGGCGAAGATTGAAGATATCGAAAGGATTCCCTATCCAAGGGTCATTAAAGGTATTCGTAGTTTTCTCGGTCATTCTGGTTTTTGTAGAAGATTTATTAAAGACTTTTCTAAGACCTTGAGACCCCTCACTAATATTCTCTAGAAGGATGTTCCTTTTGTATTGGATGAAAATTGTAAGGAGGGTTTCGAAGTTCTTAAGAAAGCCTTGATAACCTCTCCTATAGTACAACCACCTGACTGGAAATTGCCCTTTGAAATTATGTGTGATGCTAGTGATTTTGTTGTTGGAGCTATTTTAGGACAAAGGGTTGATAAGAAATTGAATGTTATACATTATGCTAGCAAAACCCTTGATAGTTCTCAATGCAATTATGCTACTACTGACAAGGAATTCTTAGCAGTAGTGTTTGCTTGTGTTAAGTTTAGACCTTATATTGTTGATTCTAAAGTCATTATTCATACTGACCATGCTGCTCTTAAGTGCCTTATGGCAAAGAAGGATGCCAAACCAAGGCTCATCAGGTGGGTACTCCTTCTTCAAGAATTTGATTTACATATTGTTGATAGGAAAGGATCAGAAAATCCAGTGGCGGACAATCTTTCAAGGATGGAAGATATTCCGCATGACCCCATCCCAGTCAACGATAGTTTTCCAGATGACCAACTTGCCATTGTAAAAGTACAATCTCTTTCCGACCCTTGGTTTGCAGATTATGCTTATTTTATCGTTGCAAAGTATTTGCCTCCAGGTTTAACATTTCAGCAAACGAAGAAGTTCTTTCATGATTTGAAGCATTACTTTTGGGATGACCCTCATCTTTTCAAAGAAGGTCCTGTTGATGCCGGTTTTTGGCACGATAATAAACTTATATAAGAAGACCTCAAATGAAGAAGTGCTCTACATGAAAAAGTTGAGTATTGTCGAGATGAACACTTTTGTAGTTTGAGCCATCGCCATCCGACTCAATCTCGAGGGCCGAAACTATGCTTGAAGCAGTAAGATCCTGGCATTTGAAGCACTATTTTGCCAATTAGGCCTTCAAGACATCATCAAATGAAAAGATCTTCTACATGGGGTGGCTTGGTCTCGTCGAAGCGATCTATTTTGGTTTTTTGATCATCTCAATCGGAGTTCGTATACAAAAGTTGTAGCCATAACGATATATACCTGTCAAGAGGGAAAAACTGACGCCCGAAGCCAGACAGCCGTGCAACCGACGTCTGATGGAATATGTGACATGACACCCGGAGACAGACACGTATACGACTGATGTCTGACGGAAAGCGTGAGGATTTCGGCCCTCAAGATGACCCCGAATCAAAAAACGTTCAACATTAGAATGCTTGGAAATTTTTAGGGCTACAATTTTGATGTTTTGATTTTTTTCATCCGAGGTCGTTTGCAGCCCCAAAACGTCTAAAAACCGAACTGCTGTCACAGGTCCACCTGTAATCCGAGTTCGGTTATGTATGGAAAGATTTGGACGGGATTTAGAGTCCTTTTCTTGTACGGAAAGCCCAGCCTCCTCATATATAGATGAGGTGAAGGCCGATTGAAACACACAATCGACATATACCCAAAAACACATCCACTTTTCAAGTTCTTCTACTTTTTGTCTAATTCTAGGTAATCTTTGGTGTTTTTCTCGTAAAGCACCCATTTCTTCTCCAAAATTGAAGATCTCTTTGTTGATTTGCTTGTAAATCATTCGTTCTTCGTAACGAAAAACGAAGTGGTGACTCCCTTACTCTAAACAATTGCGCGATGCAAGTCTGTGTTGCGTTTAACAAATTATTCGTCAACACAAATTGGCGACTCCGCTGGGGACGAGGCCGAGTTAGATCTAACTCGGACGAAGAACAAGGACAAGATCATCATCAACTCAGGCGCCATGATCTCCGATCTCAAGAAAGGGAGCGACATCGACTCCGACAACATCATCCCAGTTGAACTTGAAGATCTCTCGGAAGAGTTGCAATTGGAGATGGAGCTCGCACTTTAAGAACAGAGGAAGGCATGGCTCGCGGGACTCCAAAAAACGCGGAACGGCGTGGTCAAGAAGGCAGCCATACCAAGTGTCGCGTCGAGTGCATCTAAGCCACTCGGCGATGAGGTAACAAAATCCACTGAGGAACTTGTTCATCTAATTGATACCTCTGTAGCTAGCAAATATGGTAATTCTATGCATGCACTTGCTAAAAACATGACTGGTCAGTTTGAAGAATTTAAAGTGCAACTTAGTAAAGAGTATGGAATTGGTTTGCCTCATCATGCACCGAGTTACAATCAACTCAGAACACAACCAATCCCTAATAATTTTCATGTGCCTGATGCATCAAATAATGCTATTCAACCATATGTTGCTACAAGTAATAGTCATAATGGCCAGAACCTTGTTCGTAGTTCGGGTAATACTTTCGTTCCTAGTGTTGATCATCCTACTGTTACTACTTCGGTTCCACCAAATTATAAACGAAGTGGTGTCTTAAACCCTAATTTGCAGCAACCCTATTATCAAACAGTAGCTTACAATGCTCAACCGAATCACACACAATTCGGTACAGATTATCAATCGAGTTACACACAATTCGGTACGAACCCACAACCGAGTTACAACCAATTCGGTAATGCTAGTAGTTTTCCGTTTCAAACTTCACATACTCACGTCTCTTTGCCGGAAAACTTATCACGTGTTGCTATCCTATCTCCCCCACAAATAAATTCTACGCCACCTAGTATGAAGGATCAACTTGCTGATATACTTAGAGAGTATGGTTTAGCACCTAAGGGTACAGCACGAGCATATCAAAAACCATACCCCGAGTCCTTTGATTCTATACCATATCCACGTGGAGTTAGAATTCCAGATTTTGGTAAGTTTACAGGGGGAAGATGGTAGATCAACTTTGGAACATGTGGGGCAGTTTTTAATGCAAACTAGTGAATTTGGCACATTGGATGTTTACAGAATTAAGCTATTTCCCATATCCTTGTCCGGTGTTGCATTTACTTGGTTTTTATCACTTTCTCCTAATTCTATTACAACATGGGCACTATTGGAGCAGAAATTTCATGAATATTTTTATAGTGGTGAAACTGAGCTTCGACTTTCTGATTTGACTATGGTTAGACAGAAGTATAATGAATCGGTTCATGATTACATTAGAAGGTTTAGAAATACGAAAAACTGATGCTTTAGTTTAACTATAGCCGAAAAGGATTTAGCTCATCTTGCCTTTTCTTGTTTACTCGCTCACATCAAAGATAAGCTAGAGGGGCAAGAGTTTCTAGATGTTAATCAAGTATTACAAAAGGCTTTGGCACAAGAAAATCGAGTTAGAGATGTTAAGCAAGCCACTCGGTTTAGAGATAATAGGGGAAAAGACAAAGTTACTCCTACGGTTAACATTGTAGAGTATGATAGTGATCATTGCTCGGAAGGAGCTGCCCAAAACTCATATGTTGCCAACAACTTGGAAGGAGCTGCACACAACTCGGATGGTGTTCATTGCTTGGAAGATGCCACTCAAGACTCGGTGGATTACGCGGAGGACTTGGATGGTGATGAAGACTACTCAAAGGATGACGATAAGTACTCGGAGAATGACATGGTCGAGGATAAGGTTGACAGCGTTAACTCGGAGGGTGGTATTAACTCAGAAAGCAATCCCCATATGGATGTCAACATGATCTTTGCATTGCCTGTTGAATTTTGTGCACCCGAGACAGAGGTTGCTGAACTTGTGCTTGGTCCGGGTAGAGCCATGTTTGAAAATCCAGAGAATCCGGATCAACATTTGAAGCCACTGTTTATCAAGGGGCACATTGATGGAAAGCCTATTGGGCGCATGCTTGTGGATGGTGGTGCAGGTGTCAATATCATGCCCTATTCGGTGTTTACCAAACTCAACCGAAAGGAAAGTGAGCTAATGAAGACCAACATGGGACTTGGTGGATTTTCAGGGGAGCTATCTGAAGCCAAGGGCATTATTTCTACTGAGCTCACGGTTGGGAATAAGACCTTGCCGACTTCTTTCTTTGTGGTTGATGTCAAAGGCCGATACAATGTTATGTTGGGACGTGACTGGATACATGTGAATTGTTGTGTTCCTTCTACCCTACATCAGTTTCTAATTCAATGGGTGGATGACAATGTGGAGGTGGTTGAAGAGGACAACTCAGCTTGTATAGCTGTGACCGAAGTATCGGTTGATTGGAAACTCGGTAACATGCAGTCTTTGACCGATAGAGATCTATCGGACTATGATTATATTAGTATAGGTAAAAATGGTTTTGTACCTATCAATGTACAGCCGACTGATGTAGCTCGGCTTGACGATTTGTCTATTTAGATGATGAATAAAAACATTAGTATTAAATGGCCCCAACAACGTACTGAGGAGTATTGTTCTAGAAAGAACGATATGCATGAAACCATTGAAGAGTTTGAAGAGATGGAAAAGCTTGGGCATCGATTCTCATCGGCTGATCCACTTGAGGAGATAGATACTGGTGATGGAAGTATTCCAAGGCCTACTTTTATCAATGCTAATTTGAAGGCCGATGAGAAGAGCAAGGTAACCGAGTTACTTAAAGAATTTGTTGATTGATTTGCTTGGAATTATACTGAGATGCCTGGTTTGAGTAGGGATTTAGTTGATCATAGATTACCTATTAAATCTGGTTTTAGGCCGCATAAACAACCTTGCAGAAATTTAAATCCTATTATGTATGATCGTATCAAAGAGGAAATTGATCGGTTGATAAAAGCTGGGTTTATTCGGCCATGTAGATATGCTGAGTGGGTTTCTAATATTGTTCCTATTGAAAAGAAAAACACCGGTGCAATTAGAGTATGTATTTATTTTAGGGACTTGAATCAAGCTACCCCGAAAGATGAATATCCGATGCCTATAGCCGACACACTTATCAATGATGCTTCAGGACATAGAGTAATCAGCTTTTTAGATGGTAATTGTAACATCCCAAAATTTTCCAAATTTTTGAATGTTAATAAATTAGATATAATAATGATTGTTTGCTTGATATGTTTGATTTTCACTAGGATCTAAAACTTTCGGAGTTTACTTAATATTAAAATGAGAGGAAATAAAATGACTTTCCCTAATATTCATCGTTGGTGTTTTGAAATTTATTATTTAAAACAAATCCAACAAATTAAAATGAGAGAAGGTAATATGACTCCTTCATTATAAAAGAAATTTGGAAATGTTTTAATGTGATTTTATTTTAATTGGAGTTATTTAAATAATTTTCCATTCAAAATAATAATAACTTGAGAGAAGATAAAATGACTTCTTCAAAGATAAAATGGAGTGGGAATTATTTAAATAATTATTAAAGATTTTTGTTGATTTTTGAAATATTTAATAACTAAATAAATTCATTGAAAAATGTCTTTATTTTAATTTATCTTATTGGAAAATATGTTCATTGCATAATTTTCTTTAGGTTATTTGATGAATTTAGGAATTTCTTTCATATTTTTTGGATGTGTGGTTGATTTTTTAAAAATTGTTTGAATTTCAGAGTTATTAAAAAAATGGTAGCTAGTCGGCCCTGAGGTATTCGTCACCGCGTAGGTTTTTTTTCTCTCAATTTTGTTTTGTCTGTCTATAAATATATTTTAGGATCTGTAACGACGCGATTCGTTAAGAATCCAAGTCTCTGTGCATTCTGTGCTAGTCCCTGGATCAATAGCTAGCACACACAGTACATTATGTAATATCAAGAATAAACCACATGTCATATATATTACATCGAAGATCCAGTGTTACAATTAATCATACTTTCATAGCTCAAGGCTAGCTTACAAATAGAATACACCGGAAAACAATAAAAGCTTCGTGGCGTTCATCAACTCCACCGGCACAGTAGAGTATAGACATCGTAACCCTACATCGCATCACTTACTCATCGTATACAATCCTGCAACACCGAAGGTTACAGATGAAAGTGCAATCAGCTGAAAGGGGACTAACTATGTTTGTTAAGTGTCACACAGGAAGTTGGTTAGTTCTCTTGACATCATCATGTAGGGATCATATACTGAGCCTCGACCGCACTCAAGAATTCGACACAACGACTAAAGATGACGCTAAGTCTTGTTTACTATTACATCTTGAGACATAGGGATCCCCGCACTATTAAGAGGGGATCATAAGGATGAGTTCAGTCTTGCTCACATGAGTAAAACTTCAACACGTAAAACACTCCTTCTTACATCTAAGGAAAACTAATATAGTTGTGTAGGGTTTTCAAACACGTCATATTTGAGCACTCAATGCCTATGCCGGATCGTCCGGGCCACACCCCGGACCGTTCGGGCTCGACCCCCAGACGTCTGAATAATTACATAATGAGTCACCCGAAGGTGCATAATTCTCCGGACCTTCCGGGTGCCAGGTCGGACCGTCCGGGCACAGCCCGGACCGACCGAGCTGGACCCCGGACCGTCCGAATAATTATGCACCCAGGACCAGAAGGTGGACAATCAAATGGACCATCCGGATGTCAGGTCGGACCGTCCGGTCTCTGCCCGGACCGTCCGAGCTGGACCCCGGACCATCCGAATAATTATGCACCCAGGACCAGAAGGTGCACAATCATCCGGACCGTCCGGATGTTAGGTCGGACCGTCCGAATAATTATGCTCCCAGGACCAGAGGGAGCGCAATCTTCCGGACCGTCCGGGCTAAGTGCTGGACAGTCCGACTGTCCTTCCTGGACCATCCGGTATCACAAACGTATACACACATATGAACCCTGTGTTGTCTTGCCGGACCATCCGGATATCAGGTCGGACCGTCCGGAGCACACCAGACAGCTCAAAACGGCTAGTTTTCTTGAGCGCCTATATATACCCCTTACCCACTTAGGGTTAGGGTTGAACACTTCATTCATTTCACTCAAGAACACCAAGTGCTCCCTCTCCCCTTTATCCTACACTAAATCCAAGATCCCGGAAAGATTTTTGAGAGTTCTTGTCGGATCTTTCACCACGTGATAGATCCGTCCGTTCCCCATCTTCCGACCAAAGCAAATCGTGATTTGAGCAAGCATTGAGCTTTTCCCCATTGATCTTGTTACTCTTGGAGGTTGGAGACTCCTAGGCGGGTAGGAGTTCTTCGGAGAGGAATCGACCATTGTGATTACCCCCGTTGAGTTTGTGAGGGTTTGGTGACCAACTTTAAGGTCAACCGGTAGTGGTTGGGAATCGCCTTCGTGGTGATATATCAAGGGGAATAGAGTGAGCCTTCGTGGCGTTGGTGTGCCTTCGTGGTTTCACCAACTCTCTCCGAACGGTGAGTAGCTTCCCTCCAAGGAAGTGAACATCGGAATACATCGTTGTCTTCGCGTCATTCGGTTATCCCTACTCTTTCCCCTTATTACTTGTGCTACCATATTATTTGCCCCTCGCTTTCTTTAGTTTATTTTGTTTATTGTTTATCTTGTCTTTGCTAAATAGACCTTGCAATTGTTAGGCACACCTTTATCTTCCGCATTATTGCCTAAAATTGCTAAGTAGTGATCAAATTTGTAATAATACCTATTCACCCCCCCCCCTCTAGGACTATCTCGATCCTTTCAATTTGTATCAGAGCCTCGTGCTCTATTATTGTGGCTTAACCGCCCTAGAGCGAGATGAACAAGAACTGCATCCCCGAAAGTTCGGGTGCCAATGTGGAGGAGGTCGCTATTGCTGCGGATGCCGCTTGTTCGGAAGCCGAGAGATTGGCTGCCAAACAAAGGGCCGCTGCACAAGCTGCGTTGCCTCCTTCCACGGGGCATGTTAGTTATGAGATTGAGGATCCCAAGTTGTTCACCTACGGATACATGGAAAAAGCCTTGCAAAATCCTTTGGACAATCAATGGAAGGAAATGGAAGCCTCCTTTGCTAGAATGAAGGCTTCAGCATTGGAGTCACAAATGTCAAGTGGTGCGGCCCCTAGGTCCCCACAAGCGACCTTTGTGCACCCCGGTTTCGAGGCTCCCTTGCAAAGAGGTGGTCCCTACCAATGAGACTATCGTTCTCCTAAACTTGTGGAACCTAAGTATAACTTTAACGGCAATCCGTCGGTACTAACCGAGAACACTAACTTCTTGGATTGGAAAAGTCTTATGGCAGATTATCCTAGGTTTGTGTACGAACCCATGTGGAACCTCATCGACTCCGGGAAAGGCTACTATCCCGTTGATCCGAACAACCTTACTCCAAGTGATGTGTTTGATGGACATCTCAACCTTGCGGCTATTGGGTTCTTGAAAAGAGGAATGGATGAGTTGACACGTGCACCATTTCTTCATATCACCAATGCCAAGGAAATGTGGGATACTCTTCTCATTGCCAAATTCGGCACCGGGTCGCTTCAAATGACAAGATATGAGACCGCAAAGAATGCATTGCACAACCTTCACATGAAGAAAGATGAGACGCCCCAACAACTTCATATGCGTCTCAAAGTTCTCTCTGCTCATGTCTAGTCCTTCACATGTGAGAAATCTTTGGATGGATATCAAATCACCAACCGTTACCTTGTGGACAAGATGTTGAATGCTCTCATGGTGTATTCTCATCAAATGGTGTGGGAATTGAGGCGTATGCCCGATTTCTTCAAGATGACACCGGATGATGTGATTACCACCTTCTTGCAATATGAAGAGCACCTGAAGGAGTCCAAGAGACTACTTGCCACATATGGTGGTCCGTCCTCAAACCTTGCGCTCAAGGCTAGTCTCGAGGAGTTTGATGATGATGAGGAAGAAGATGAGTATGAAGATGATGATAACTCCGATGATACTCCCTCATATGTTGATATAGCTCTCTTTGTGAAGAAGTTTACCAAAGGGGGCTTCAAGGGAAGATTCCAAAAGAAGAAGACGAGAAACTGCTACAACTGTGAGAGACCGGGGCATTTTGCGGAGGATTGTCCATATGAGAAAAGAGAGGACAAACCTCGATTTCCTCGGAAGGATGTTGCCAAGAAGCTCCCAAACCCTCTCAGCAACAAGTTCAAGAAGAAAGCATTGTTGACACTTGAAGGGTCCGATCCCGAGGATGTAGGTGGTGTGGCCGGAGTTGCTCAAGATACACAAATGACCTTGAAGCTCCTCAACAAGGAAGGTGAAGTTGTAAACTACAACTACATGAGTGACTACACCGGCAATGCACACAAGTGTCTCATGGCCAAGTTGGTTGATGATAACACTCCCTCCTGTTCGTCTAAGATCAAGGTAACTCCTATTGATGAGTCCTTCATGTTCTCTTCTGAACCTCATGATGAATTTCATGATGCGGAAAGTGATGATGCACATGTTATATGTGAAGATTTGTTGTTTGCTAAAGTGAACAAAATGATGAGCTCTCTCAAAGACAACAATATCAAAATGTTTCAATTACTTATGGATGTGGTGGGTAAGCACTCCACAACCATTAAGAATCTCGAAGTTGACAGATGGGAGGTGAACTCGAGAGAGTCAACGGATAAAGAATTTTTACTACAAAATATTATGACTAAAGATACATATCATGGCAATATGAAAAGGTGTGTAGGTATTGCCGATAGGATGTCTCATATGATCCAATATGCAAAAGGAATCACGTGCGATAGAGCACTACAACACTAGTTATAGCAGGTTGAAGTTTGAATTAAATTTAAATTCAAACAGAACAAAAAGTATTTGAAGGTGGTGTATAAATGATTTGGACATAAAGTACATGACATGAGTGGTCCTATTCAAAAAGAATCAATTGAATTGGATCACCGGTATAAAAGATATGGCCTCTAGCAGTTTGAATTTGAATTTAAATAAATTCAAATTCAAAATTGTGCAAAGGTGTTCAAAGTTTATTCCATGTCAAACTACAGAACAAGGCGAGCGTGTAGGAATAAGTTTCACCTGATTCCGACACACGGTTTAGTAGATATTGCGAAAACGGTATCCGGGGTGTTTTCTGTAGAAAGGACTCGATCGCAAATATTATTTTTTCGGAAAAGCGACCGGGTCCCTGTAGGCGGTTGACCGGATCTGGACCATAGGATCAAGATCCAACGACCGAGGGTGCTCACCAGAAAAAAAATAACGGCGGCGGCCTGGTAGTTGTCTCCGGCGAGCAGCGGCGTGGTCCTCTGGCAAGCCGCTCCGGCGAGTGGAGGCCGGTGCGGGGCGGTGCGGCCAAGGGGCGGCGCTCGCGCGCGCGGGGTGTTGCGGCGCGCAGCGCGGGAGGGAAGCGCAGAAGGAAGGCGCGGCGGCGAGCGGCCAGCCGGCAGCGATGGCGGCGCGCGGGCGGCCTGGAGGCGCTCCGGCGGCGGGGTTGCTGGAGGCGGTGAGGCGGCCGGGTCCCTGCGGCGGCGACGCGGGACCCGCTCTAAGGTTTCTTGTTTTTTTGTAAGAAAAAGGAAAAGAGAAAAAAGGGATTTCCAAAAATATATTTATAGACGGGCAAAACAAAATAGAGAGAAAAAAAACAACTTCTAACCGACCCGGGCTCCAATTCGCCTATGCGGCGACGAATACCTCTGGGCCAGCTAGCTACCTTTTTTAATAACTCTGAAATTCAATTTTTTTTTTAAAATGAACCACACATCCAAAAATATGAAATAAAATCATAAATTCATCAAATAATCTAAAGAAGATTATGCAATGAACATATTTCCAAAAAGATAAATAAAAATAAAGACATTTTTCAATAACTTTATTTAGTTATTAAATATTTCAAAAATCGACAAAAATCTTTAATAATTATTTAAATAATTCCCACTCCATTTTATCTTTGAAAAAGTCATTTTATCTTCTCTCAAGTTATTATTATTTTGAATGGAAAATTATTTAAATAACTCCAACTAAAATAAAATCACATTAAAACATTTCCAACTTTCTTTTATAATGAAGGAGTCATATTACCTTCTCTCATTTTAATTTGTTAGATTTGTTTTAAAAAATAAATTCCAAAACACCAACGGTGAATATTAGGAAATTTTATTTTATCCCCTCTCATTTTAATATTCTACAAACTCCGAATGTTTTAGATCCTAGTGAAAATCAAATGTATCAAGAAAACAATCATTATTATATCTAATTTATTAACATTCCAAAATTTGGAAAATTTTGGGATGTTACAGTAATGCTGCTTATAACCAAATATTCATGGCCGAAAAGGATATGTCTAAGACTGCTTTTCGGTGTCCTGGTTTTATCGGTTTTTTTGAATGGGTAGTCATGACATTTGGCTTGAAAATGCCGGTGCTACATATCAACGTGCTATGAATCTTATATATCGTGATTTTCTCGGCATAGTAGTGGAGATATACATTGATGATATAGTTGTTAAATCGGATGGTTTTGATTCTCATTTGGCCGATTTGCAATTAGGTTTGAGAGGATGCGTAAGTACGGGCTAAAGATGAATTCCGTGAAGTGTGCTTTTGGTGTGTCGGCTGGAAAGTTCTTAGGCTTTATAATTCATGAGCATCGTATAGAGATTGATCCTAAGAAGGTAGAAGCCATTAGAAATTTGGAGCAGCCGACGTGCAAAAGGGACGTGCAAAAATTGTTGGGGAAGATTAATTACTTGAGACGATTCATATCTAACCTTTCAGGGAAAATTGAATCGTTTGCTCCGATACTTCGGCTAAAGAATGAAGCCCAGTTCACTTGGGGTGCAGAGCAACAAAAGGCCTTTCATAATATAAAGAAATACTTGTTTAATCCTCCAGTGTTGCGTGCACCCAAATCTGGTACGCCGTTCAGGTTGTATATTGATGCATAAGATAAAGTGATCGGTGCGGTGTTGACGCAAGAATATGGTGGGAAGGGGCACATTATTGCATATCTAAGTCGCTGCTTGATAGACGCCGAAACTCGTTATGTGTTCTTTGAGAAGTTATGTTTGTCTTTGTATTATGCATGTGCCAAGTTTCGACCTTACTTGTTGTCTAGTACTTGCGTAGTAACTTGCCAAGCCGATGTAGTTAAATACATGTTACAAAAACCGATCCTTAGTGGTAGGATAGGTAAATGGGCTTATGCATTACTTGAATATGACTTGACATATGAATCGTTGCATGCTATGAAAGGTCAGCTTATTTCCGATTTCATTGTTGATCATAGAGTTAAAGATGAAGAAGACATTGATTATGTTAGCATATGCCCCTGGAAACTGTATTTTGATGGATCGGTTTGTAGAGAGGGTCAAGGCGTCGGTACTGTTTTAATTGCTCCTAACAATGTTATATACGAAATATCGGTTCGTTTAGAGTATAATTTTACAAATAATCAAGCTGAATATGAAGCTTTGCTATTCGGTTTACAATATTTAGCTGATATGCGTGTCAAGGATATAGATGCTTTTGGTGATTCGCGTCTGGTAGTGCAACAAGTTAAAGGAGAATTCCAATGCTTTGATAGGTTGCTAAATAGTTATTTAGACCGATGTTTAGATTTAATCAAGTCCCTAGATACATTCACTATTAGTCATATACCTAGTGAGAAAATTCTAGAGCAAACCATCTAGCACAGCAAGCATCCGGTTACAATATCAGTAGGGGAAAGTTCTTATATTAGAAAAACTGATGCTTGTCACTGCAAAATATGAGGCCGAATTAAAACTAGTTCGGGATACACACCGAGTAGCAGATGGCTCGGAACATGATCCAAGTTGCACCGAGTTATGCCGAGTTGCCATCAACTCAGAAACAAGGGTGAACCAAGTCACAGCCAGCTCGGAAGATATAGTGTTGCAAGCTGATGAGTTACCTAATAATTCGGAAATTGTAGCTGTAGATTGGCGGGTTCCTCTAATCAATCATCTAAGGGATCTGAGTAAAACTAGAGACAGGAAGGTTCGGCGACAAGCTTTACATTATACTATGCATAATGATGAGTTACATCGCCGAACTATAGACGGGTTACTTTTAAAATACTTGGATTCTGATCAATCTAGGTTAGCCATGGGTGAAGTGCACGAGGGCATATGTGGGACACACCAGTCGGCTCATAATATGTGTTGGTTAATAAAAAGATATGGTTTCTATTGGCCGACTTTGTTAGAGGATTGCTTTAGATATTACAAAGGCTGTGAGGCTTGTCAGAAGTTTGGCAATATACAATTGGCACCTGTAGCTATGATGAATCCCATAATCAAACCATGGCCATTTAGAGGGTGGGGCTTAGATTTTATTGGATAGATACATCCTTCATGTTCTAAAGGGCATCGCTTCGTCCTAGTAGCTACAGATTACTTTACTAAGTGGAAAGAAGCAGTTCCCTTAAAAAATATGACTCATATGGAGCTAATTAGTTTTGTTTTGGAGCATAGTATTCATAGATTCAGAATTCCTCAAACTTTGACAACTGATCAAGGTTCTTCTTTTATGTCTCGTCAATTTCGTGAGTTTGCCGAATCCTTTGGAATTAAATTGTTGAACTCATCACCTTATTATGCTCAAGCTAATGGACAAGCCGAATCCAGTAATAAAACTTTGATTCGTCTCATAAAGAAGAAAATCAAAGAGAAACCGAGAAGGTGGCATGAAGTCCTTACGCAAGCATTATGGGCTCATAGAATATCCAAGCATGGAGCTACTCAAGTTGCACCTTATGAGATAGTATATGGCCAAGAGGCAGTGTTACCTGTAGAAATCAAGTTGCAAGCTCTTAGGGTAGCTAGGCAAAATAACTTGTCGGGTGTAGATTATACTGATTTGATGATGGACCGAATAGATGAGGTTCCAGAAAAAAGGCTAAAAGATTTGCAGGAGATTGAGAAAGAAAAGTTAAGAGTAGCTAAGGCTTATAATAAAAAATTCAAGGAGAAATCTTTTCAAATAGGAGATCTAGTGCGGAAAACGATTTTACCTGTTGGAGCTAGGGACAGAAAATTCGGCAAGTGGTCGCCGAGTTGGGAAGGTCCATATAGATTTGTGGGGATTGTTCCTGAAAATTCATATTTTGTACAATCTTTGCAGGGAAGAACGTTATCCAAAGCTCTCAATAGGAGATACTTGAAGAAATATTATCCTAGCGTGTGGTAGGAAGCTTGAATACATATGGAAGATATACGATTATCGCCCTAAGAACAAAACATGGCCGATATATATTTATCGCCCTAAGAATATGCATGGACGATGGAGTGTTGACATCGTCCTTAGACCCTATGTAATGAAAATTATTTTTCGGCACGCAATTTTTGCCGAAAAACAGGGGGGCATGTGTTGATGCCGGTTTTTGGCACGATAATAAACTTATATAAGATGACCTCAAATGAAGAAGTGCTCTACATGAAAAGGTTGGGTATTGTCGAGGTGAACACTTTTGTAGTTTGTGCCATCGCCACCCCACTCAATCTCGAGGGCCGAAACTATGTTTGAAGCAGTAAGATCCTGGCATTTGAAAAGATCTTCTACATGGGGAAGGTTGGTATTGTCGAAGTGATTGATTTTGGTGTTTGGATCATCTCAATCCGAGTTCGTATGAAAAAGTTGTAGCCATAACGATATATACCTGTCAAGAGGGAAAAACTGACGCCCGGAGCAAGAAATCCGTGCAACCGATGTCTGATGGAATACGTGACATGACGCCCTGTAACAGCCCAGTTTTTGCAAAAATAAATTTTTTTGTTTTCGATGTGAATTGTTTGATTGTCTGATTTGTTTGCGGTGTTTGCATCCCCGATTTATCGATCGGCGATTATTTTCCCCCCCTCTTATCTCGTACCGGACGGAGACCGACCCTTGCCACCTTGACACTCGACCTTTGCGACACCGGGTTTCGCCCGATCGCCGTCGCGAAAACCGCACGAGACCAGCCGCAGCCAACGGAGCGAAAAACCCCGTTTAATAATTAAACGGGATATTTTTATAGCGCGCCGGAAAGTGTTTTCGGAACGGTTCTAGCGCGAGGTGAAAGCCTCTGGCTCGACGCACTGATCGCGTAGTTCGAAGTTTTACCCAAATCAGAGGTACTGCGGACCCCCGGCGGTCAGAAACGTGAGCACCGGACGCGCGAGAGAAAAACAGATGATGTTTTTGTAAACTGCCAGCCACCCATGCTATATAAAGACCACCACACTCCCACCCACCTAGGGTTTCCCTAGGCAGCCACCAGCCCCAGATCTGGCCCCAAATACCCCAATTTTCGCAGCAAACCCTAGCCTCCCAGATCTGGAAAAACACCCCCCTAATCTGAAACCCTAGCCATCCAGGCGATCTCAGCCGTTGGATCTGGAGATCAACGCTCCAGATCGCGCCCCCGGTCTTCTCTCTCCTCTCTCTCTCCTCACCAACCGCACCTCCATGGCGCCGTCGCCGCGCCCGGGCCGCTGCACCAGCAGCCGGCGAGCCCCGGCTCCTGCCTCTCCTCCGCGCCCCTCCCTCTCCTCTCCTCCTCCCTGCCTAACCTCCTCGCCTCTCCCTTCGCAGGCAGCCGCCGGAAGCATGGGAGCAATCCGCCGCCGGGCCATGGAGACGCCCCCGAGCTCGAAGCTCCCCGCGGCGCCCTGGAGCACCGTCAGCCGGCGCTCGGACCGGATCCGGCAGCGGTCGCCTGCCCTCGGCCTCCTCCTCCGCACGCCCGCCTCAGCCACCTAGCGCCGCCCCTCGTCGGCTTGGCCGGCCGGCGTGCCGAGCCCCGCCGTCGTCGTCTCGTTCCAATCGGGACGAGCCGGCTGGCCTCCCCAGCGCCCGCGTGGGCCGGCGCGCCCAGCCCGGTGGCCCAAGCCAGGCGGCCCAGCCAGCGCCAGCCCCTCCAGTGGGCCATGGCCCAAAGTAAGGCGCCCCTAGCCCCTCTTTTTTTTTGCTGTTTTGTTTTTTTTCCTGTTGGGCCAGTAGATTCGGCCCGTTTAGTCTTTTTTTTCTGCTGCTAGTTTTATTTATTTATTTAGGCAGTTTGTATTAGGATTTTTGCAGTGCCCGTAACTTTTTAACCGTAGCTCCGATTGCGACGCGTAAAATATGAAACTTGCTTAGAATTGTGTCTAGTTTAACAATTTGTGCTTTGTTGCCATGTTTGACTTTGTTTACCTGTTGTTTGCCTGCTAATTACACTGATTGCCACTCTAACTGTAACTGCTATAACTTTTCATCCGTTGCTCGGATTAAAATGTTTCTTATATGTAACTTGATTAGAATTGCATGTAGATTGTGTTTATGCTGCTCTTGCTTGCTAATAAAAATAATAAAATATTGTTTAGTTCAAAACAGTACCAAATGCAATAATTATCGTGGGGTTCGCAATAGTTTGCATGTCTAGGATTTCACCCCACTTAAATTGACTAGCATAGATAGTTTACTTTGTGCTTCACCTCTTGACCTGTTCGTGTGCTATGCCATGCTTGCTTGAGTTACCATGTTAACAACCATTGTTTGATCACCTGTAGGTAAGCAACTTGAACCACCGTAAGCATGCGGTATTCGTCGTGTGTGACGAGTACTCCACTTAAATTGTTAGCAACCGCTCTCGACGGTAGGTGCGATGTCTCGTGTTGCTTCTTGTTGATGCTTTCTCGTGTTTGCTCCGTAATAATAGTGGTGCACCGTTGATTGCTTTCCAGTGTTTACCCTCTTGTGTGCTCCCGTGGGTACCTCTCGGAGACGATGCGAGCTTGCGATCGGCTACACCTTCGGAACCCGACTTATCAACAGGCAAGGACTTTGCATTACTTATGATCCATTCTATTTCAACCAGCGGTTTGCATGCTAGTCTAGGTTAGGTTCGATGTTTGATCCTACCACATGTTTACAGCCTCTTTTAAACCGATACAGCCATGTCCCCTCCCAGCAAACCATGTACTGCTATGTTACTCTTGCTCGTTGCTCAGCCCCTGCTTAGTATGCATGCTTAGGCTGCTACGATGTTACCCTGTTACTCTTTGAGTTGGGATATCACCTGATTATTATATTGTTGTTGATGATATGATTATTATTAATGTTGACTATATTCGACGAAGGATGGAAGGTCTAGGCTATCCCGCCACGACGCTTTGTTCCATTCGAGTCACCTAGGATCCGAGTTCCGGGTATTGGTTTTAAGACTGAGCGTGCCTAACCGCGTGTGGGATTTTATGGGGTCCCCTTTTCTTACCTATCTAGCTTCAAACATTTCTAGAGGTGGACCAAGCTGATTTACCATTTGAAAACATGCATATATATCTTGTCGGGTCGCTCCTAGCAGATATCTTTTAGAACAACCCAGGCCAGTGGAGACATAGTTTCTCTCGCTGGTCCACACTTGGTGAGCTAGGGGTCCCCTGAATATTCAGGTGTGACTTACTGACCTTGGCCATATGGAAGAGTCCAATCCGAGAGCGTGGCCAGCTTTTGGATTGGGTGTCGACTCCCCGGGGGCCACCCGGATTTGTTCGTTGTTAACTAGAGGGACTTGTCGTTTCGGATCTCTTGGAACTAAATCATAAAATGGTTGCCTGTGATGGGTAGCAACTGAGAGTGATGGACGTGCGTGCGGAGCCTCGTAATGGGCAGTTGGTACACCCCTGCAGGGTTAAATCTTTTCGAGAAGCCGTGTCCACGGTTATGGACGACTTGAGACCTACTCCTTGTTCATAGACAACAACTGAGATAATCTTAATATAACTTGATCAACGTGTGTGTGCCTTGACTGCTTCTTCTTCGTTGGGATGCGAAGAGGAGGACAAGGATAGGATAGGTGTTATGCTTGCGTAGTAGTTGATAGCAAGACTTGTTGGAGGCGATTCCTCATCGAATGCTTGGCTTCTTATCTTACTCTCTAGATCGTTAGCCACTTCATAAATGCTAGTGCGGCAGCAACCTCACCACTTACCCCTTCCTTACCGTAAACTACTAGTTGTCCTAGAATGACGAGTGATGAAGTCCTTGCTGGGTCAGATGACCACTACAGTTGGATGCTGAGTACCTCTGTACTCATGATACTACCCCCAAGCTCTTTTCAGGGTTCTGATCGAGAACAGGTATGGTGATCGACGTTTCACTTGGAGACTCGACGACGACTAGCTAGGCGGATCCCGGCGGAGGGCCTGGACCCGTGTGGTTATGGGATCGATGCTTTTCTCTTTGCCAGTACGCATTTTCTTGTAGTCTGTACTCAGACATGTACCTTCCGCTGTTGTATTGTATTTGAGGCAGTTGTATGCCGATTGTATGAGATGTTGTATCCTTGTATCTGTAATGTTGTGATATCATGTTGGAAATCCGGGGCATATGGCTTTGTCATATGTCGCGGTGGGACCGATATGTGCTTCGTCCCCAGATCTGGGTGGAAACACCTAGATCTGGAACAGTACCGCATATCAGGCCTTACACGCCCGGAGCCAGACACGTATACGACTGATGTCTGACGAAAAGCGTGAGGATTGCGGCCCTCAAGATGACCCCGAATCAAAAAACGTTCAACATGAAAATGCTTGGAAATTTCGAGGGCTACAATTTTTATGTTTTGAGTTTTTTCATCCGAGGTCTTTTGCATTCCCAAAATGTGTAAAAACAGAACTGCTGTCTTAGGTCCACCTGTAATCGGAGTTCGGTTATCTATGGAAAGATTTGGACGGGATTTAAAGTCCTTTTCTTGTACGGAAAGCCCAGCCTCCTCATATATAGATGAGATGACGGCCGGTTGAAACACAGAATCGACATATACCCAAAAACACATCTACTTTTCAAGTTCTTCTACTTTTTGTCTGATTCTAGGTAATCTTTGGTGTTTTGCTCGTAAAGCACCCGTTTCTTCTCTGAAATTGAAGATCTCTTTGTTGATTTTCTTGTAAATCATCTGTTCTTCGTAACGAAAAATGAAGTGGCGACTCCCTTACTCTAAATAATTGCGCAGTGCAAGTCTGTGTTGCGTTGAACAAATTCTTCGTCAACAGGTCCGGACGGGATCGTGAGAAGATGCATACCGGAACACGAGCAGAAGGATATTCTCAAGCAATGTCACGACAGTCCCTATTGAGGACATCATGCCGCTGAGAGGACGCCACATAAGGTTCTCCAATCAGGTGTTTAATTGCCTACTCTCTTTAATGATGCTAGAAATTATGTTTTATCTCGTGACAAGTGTTAGAGAGTTAGTAATATTAGTAGGGGGAATGTGATGCCTATGAATTACTCTCTAGTGATTGAGCCTTTTGATTGCTGGGGTTTTGAATTTATGGGTCCTTTTCCTCCCTCACGCAAGTACACTCACATTTTAGTGTTTGTTGATTATGTAACCAAGTCGGTTGAAGAAATCCCCACTGAGAGTGATGATCACAAGACTTCTTTGAAAATGCTCAAAGATGTAATTTTCCTTAGATTTGGTGTACCTAGGTACCTCATGACTGATGGAGGATCAAACTTCACGCATGGAGCTTTTAGAAAAGCTTTAGCCAAGTACTATGTCAATCATAGAATTGCTTCACCGTACCATCCTCAAACTAGTGGGCAAGTTGAGCTTACCAATAGAGAGATCAAGTTGATCTTACAAAAGACATTCAACAGTTCTAGGAAGGACTGATCAAAGAAAGTAGGAGATGCTTTGTGGGCGTATAGAACTTCTTACAAAAACCCCATGGGCATGTCTCCCTATAAGATGGTCTATGGAAAGGCTTGCCAATTGCCATTGGAGTTGGAACACAAAGCTTTCTGGGCTCTTAGAGAGCTTAATGCTGACCCAAAGTTAGCTGGTGAAAAGCGTCTCATGAACTTGACTTCTCTATATGAGTGGAGAAGTGAAGCTTACGAGAGTGCTAAAATGTTTAAGGAAAAGGTAAAGAAGTGGCATGATAGAAGGATTCTGAAACGTGAATTTAATGTTGGTGATAAAGTTTTGTTGTTTAGATCTCGTTTCAGGTTTTCTCCAGGTAAACTACTTTCCATATGGGAAGAGCCATTTCATATCGAAGAAGTATACCGCTTTGGTTCAACTAAGATTAACAATTTTGATGGCACCAAACCTCAAGTTGTGAATGGGCAAAGACTCCAGCATTACATGGCAGGAGCCCCTGTCAATGTTTATCTAAATTTAATACACACAAAAACTCATGAAGAATATGTTGTAACGCGATTCCAGATACAAGCACAAGCAGAATAAGAAAAGGTATGTATTACGGTAAGGAAACATTGCAAACCGTCATAAAAGTTCCATATTACAGGTTTTTGCAAAATACAGAAAATTCAGAGCGTAATTGGAGCCGGAGAGGAGCTCCTGGGGGCCCAGACGCCCCCTGGCGCGGCCTACTCCTGGCCGCGCCGGGTGGCCGCCTGGGCACCCCACAACCCGTCTCCCACTCCACTTTGACTCATTACCTTCCTTTTGTTGCAGAATTTTTTGCTACATATTTTCCAGGATAGCCCGGACACCGTATCTCGCGATTTCTTTTGTTTTCTTCTCGAGTTGTTTCTGCCAGGAAATCCTTTAGCTAGACCTAGGTGCCATGGCTTCCCCATGTGCCCCCAAGGACAAGTTCGTCGTCAACGTCATCAACCCTTACCTCGCTGAGGTGAGGAAGCACCCTCAAACCGTCCGGTTGGAGGATGGTGTTCTCCACCAAGAAGATCTGAAGGAACCTGTCAAGGAGTGGAGCATCAAGGCCAGGCTAGAAGAAGTGAAGAAAGAAGTCTTCAAGTACAAAAATATGGTCGAGCGTCGTGTTGAAGCTAACTTTGACATCATTGATACGTCCAAAACGTATCTATAATTTCGGCTAGCTCCATGCAGCTTTTGTGTGATATTGCTATGATATTGATGAACTTCCATACACTTTTGATCATATTTGGACTAACCTATTAACTCAGTGCACCCCAGTGCCAGTTCCTATTTTCTGCTGTTTTTCTGTTTCAGGTTTCCCCCATATTAAAAGTGCTCCAAAAATTCGGTAAAATCCAATAAAAAATCAGCGTACAGGAAGCTTCCGAAATCACCGAGGGGGCGGCATAGGGGACCCACCAGGGCTCCAAGCGCCCTCCCGGCGCGCCCCAGGGTGGGGCCGCGCCAGGGGGCCGCCTGGACCCCTGGTGGCCCCTCTGGCTTCCCCCTTCGCCTATTTATTCCCCGTGACGTGAAAACCTCAAGACGGGAACCCTTTTTCGCGATCTCTCCTCTATTCCACCGCCTCCGCGCTTCCAAGATCGGGAGCACCAAAAGACCTCTTCCGGGAGCTGCTCCACCACCATGGATGCTTCCCGGATGAACCGTGAGTAGTCCACCTTGGACCATGGGTCTATGATCAGTAGCTATGTGATGTTCTCCTCCCCTCTTTGTTCTTCATGGATTAGACCTCGTCAGCTGCCCTACATGATCAAGGCACATATGTAATATTTCTGTTGTTGCTATGTTGAGTTTGCTGGGATCCGATGGATTATGAGATTATGTTCAGATTGTGCTTGAGTAATATATTTGATTCTCCTATTTTATATTTATGTTCTTGAGTAATTATTGCATGTTCTCTGTTGCTGTTTATTGCTTTGGCCAAGTAGTAGGTAGTGACTCCAAGAGGGAGCGTTATGCATGATTGTGGCTTCATGCCCCCCGATGACTAGCTTGATTGACAGAAACATTAGTCTAGGGGATGTGTTGTTTCCACAAGGGGGAAAACAAAGGTGCTTGTACTTGCGGGTGTAAGGATTGTTTACTTTACGCAAAGTTCTTCAATGCAGTTGTCTGTTGGTTTGAGTTTACACTTTGGGTCGGATTCGCAACTTAATACCAGCGAGATGTTCTGGATAGATATCTCAATTTACTTTCAGTATTTACTTTTCCATAGCTATCACTATCATTATTATCCCGTGCGTTTTATCTTTTGTAAACAACAAGGCCGGAGGGATTGAAAACCCCTTTGTACTCGTTGGGAGCAAAGTTATCTATTGTGTGTGCAGGTCCACGCCTACCGCCAATCTCTGGCGTTGTTGTCACCTTCTTGTCGTTGTCGGAGTCCTACTGGAAACAAACCTTCGTATCTTCACCGAGGAAATTTTTCTACTGTCTACATATCAACCTTCCACTTTGGGTAACCAACGAGGGGGCATTAATTCGTACCATCAAAAGCAATTTCTGGCGCCGTTGCTGGGGACTCCACACTTCAGGATAGGGGAGTTGCACACTATCTTTTATCTTTGCTTTTTATTCTTGTTAGTTTACCTTTCAGTTTTTGCTTTAGTGTCCTTTATCAAAAATTCAAAAAAAAATAGTATGTCTAGTTCCTTACTTGCCAATCAATGTCTGATTTCTTTGAAACTAGATCTTATTGGCATGGAGGATTCACCAAGGATCAACAAAATTGTTAAAAGGAACACCGCTTGGCTCAAAAGGGGATACACTTATGGAAAAAAATACACCAGTTGTATGAGTATGCTAGAAACTTGTGCTCAATATATAATATATCTTTCTGCAGGGATGAATCTTTTTGCTTTATGAGGCACAAACACCTTTCTTTCCAATGTGAGTACAATGATGATCAAACCTTAGCTTCTTATGCTAAGGGAAACTATGATTTTTATGATGCAGAGCTAATAGAAGAATTTGTTTCTTATAAGGGTGCCTATGAAATAACTTCTCTTCTTAGAAATATTAATGATGCCCTTACAAATATGAGAGTCTTGCTATACTTAACAATTGTTTGTCAAATTATGATGCAAATTATTATATTAGTGATCATCTTGAGACAATCTCTCCCCCAAAGGAAGAGACTAATGTTTTGCAGGACTCTATGAAAGAAGAAATTGATGAAACCGAAAGCTCCTTGGATGAAAAAGAGGAGGAGAGTGACGAACAAAGGGAGGAAGAATGAAGCCATCCATGTCTACCTTCTAATGAGAGTAACTCTTTGAATCTTACCTTATATGAGTGTTATGATCCTATGGATTCTTTTGAAATATCCCTTTTTGATGAAGTTGATGCCCTCTATGCTTATGGCCATGATGCCACTATGGATGATGCTTACGGAGATGAACTTTCTATAGTTCCTCATGTTAAGCATGAAATTGTTTCTATTTCACCCACACTTGATTTTCCTATTATACTTTTGAAATCTCTCCAAATATTCATGATAATACTGAAAATTACTTTGAGAGAGGAAAGCTTGGTTCTAAAATCTTTCATGTTACAAAAACACCTCTCTTTTTGATGAAATTTTTAAAGTTGCTCTTGTTCCACCTTCCTATGCTTGTCACTTTGTGCTTCTTTGATTTATTTTCTTATAAGATGCCTATGCATAGGAAGTGGGTTAGGCTTAAATGTGTTTCATATTTTCTTCTTGATGCTCTCTGTTGCTTCAAGTCCTTATTCTTATAAGAGCATCTTTTATAATCTTTATGCCTAGCTAATGGCTTTAAAGAAGCGCTTTCGGGAGGCAGCCCGCAACGAATTTAGGTTTTCCTTTTTGTTTTTCTTCTTTTTTTTAGTGGTCTTGGTGATTGTTACTACTGTAGCAACATCATTGTATCTTTACTTTTCAAGCTTTGTGCCAATTATAGCCTCATATGATAAGGGAAGTGAAATTTGTGACATGCTGTCCAAAAAACAGATTCTGTCCTCGTGACAGGAAAAATCACAGAATATTTCGAGTTCATCTTTTTGAGCTGTATTTTTTACACAGCATGCTCTATACAATCACGGAACTTTCGTATGTTCTGAGTTTTTTTATTTGAGTTGCAGAAGTACCCCTGAAAAATTTCTTTACTACCTGCTGGTCTGTTTTTCACAAATTCTGTCCTGTTTTGCCTTTTCTTCTTTTTGAAAATCTTGAGCTTGCTTTTTCTTTGCAAAAACTTTTTGGAAATCTTGAGAATCAGTAGCTCTTCAAGAGTGTCCTTATTTCCAGTAGAGGAAAAATTATTTTAGTATGGGTACTAACCTCGCTAATCAGATTATGATGAGTTATGTATGAAGGGAGTTTTCAAGTGTGCGAGGGAAGATGATGAAAGAAGATTCAGAAGTGTCAAGCGCTTAAGCTTGGGGATGCCCCCTTGCATCCCCAAGAAATATTCAAAGAGACTCAAGCGTCTAAGCTTGGGGATGCCCCCATGCATCCCCTTCTCCATCAATTATTATCAGTTCGTCTTTCGTTCCACTATATTTCTATCACTTCATGCGTTATGTGCTATTCTTGGAGCGTCTCGCTCTTAGATTTTATTTTTAGTTTTCTTTAGATTTGCTTGTTGTTCATAACAAGTTAGAACCCAGCTTTCTTTGTGTGGAAGAGAAACACGCTCCACTTCAATCTAGAACACAACATAAGATTTTTTTTCATGCGTATCTTTGTTGTGTGTGTTCTTTATCTTTTTTATAGCTGCTGTCATGTTTAGCTCTTAGTTTGCATGCTTATATTTTTAAGAGCTTTTTTTAGTTTGTTGCTGGAACTCTCTTGAGTTTTCATGTTTATCTTGTTTAGAGAGTTTGTCTGTTGCGCTGAGTTTTGTGTCTTGACTTAAAGTAGGTAATTGAGGTTGCTATTCTTTTGTAGTAGTAACTTGCAATAGTTTTGAGGTATTGCCATGAGTAATGTTTGGACTTTTGATGTCAAGAGCTTTAGCCTATTATTGATAGATGTCGTATTTTTGGCAATCCGTGTTTATTTTCAAAACTTAAAAAATTAGTTGAGAACTTTAGCTACTAGATGGATCACTACCCTTTGGAGGGATCGAATATTAGACTACACTCACGTACCATGATTCGAGGATGCGCAAGGATAACCAAAGCCCCATACACTCCTCCTCGGGGTACTTGTCTCTTTGTGAACCTCCTTATTAGATTGAGAGTTACCGATAATAAGTGCATGAGTTCTTCGGACTAATGTGAGTATTCCAAAGTTGACACTTCCACCTTCCCATATTTTTCTAGCCTTTCATGTGTCGTTGACGAGGGGGTGATCCCACGACTCCTACGGATAAGCCTACCTGGTGTCCATGAAGACAGAAGGCCCTTGAAGATACAACCACGGCCCGCTAGTTGACACCGACGTAGGAGTCTACGACTCGCAAGGAAGGTGCGAAGACCTGCCGTACGGAGCAAGCTAGGGTTAAGAAAGCGTACCTGTAAACATAGATGAACTCCCCGAGACCTAGCCCAGTATATAAGGGCTAGGAGGGGCGACACCAAAGACGACGAATATCATCTGTAACCCTAGCCTCGAGTGCTCCAGCCTTAGCATCTACTGTAATCGCATCATCCCCATCAATAATATCGAGCAGGAGCATGCCTCCCTGTTTTCCGACGAGCTATCGTCCAACCTGTGCCTCTCATGACTAACCCAGGGTCCCTAACCATGGGATTTCCCAGGGTTTATCCCCGTCAATTGGCGCCGTCTGTGGGAACTACACAGGTTTGGATCACCATCTCGACGGTCCCGTCCTCAGCAAGCTGCAACTCAAGGGCAAGAACCAGACCTAGCCCACTCGAAGGATTCAAGATCACGGCGGACATCTCTGCCACCCCATCAAGACCGCTCGGGCTATAGCTGTGCCAGGACAAATACTACGGTAACGGCCAAGTGCAGCGTCAGCGCCGAAGGAATCGACAACCCAAAAGAAAGGCGAGGGGCCTCTACGAAGGAATTCCACTCGACGAACCGCGACAGGCAGCGGAGGACTCGCAAATCTTTCGACAACCCACCGCCGCCCGGGCACCCGCCGCACATCAAGACGACGACTGCGAGATCGAAACCAGCGACCAGCAGAACCATCACCAAGGAAGAAGGAATCGATGACCCAAAAGGCGCGCACGGGAGGCCTACGGCGAGGCTCCAGCGAACGAGCCACGCCACGCAGCCGTACAACCGACGACTACTCGACGACATGCCGTCACACGAGCACCTGCCCCAACCAGGACAGCGACTCCGAGACACCTGTGGGGGAGTACTATGATCCAGATTGAAGGACGGACGAATTCGCCAACCTCATCAAGAACCAAGACATGAGCCGAGGAATCGAAAACGACCCCCGCTTCCACGAACACCCGGAGGATCACGAGCGAATCTTCAGAATCTCAAGACGGAAGAGGCACGCCGGATCTAGAAAACTCACGGCTAGAGAGCAGCTGGCAGGATCCTGCACGATCCACAGCTTCGAGGAAGACTGGGGACGCGTCAGGTGAGGTCACACTTTGAGAGACTGCCGCCTGTTCAACGAGCTAGCCGACGACCTCAAGAAGGAGAAACAGAAAGAAGACAGGCGCAACCGACGACCCGAGCAACCGCCGCCCTCAATCCCGGAAGGAAGTCACAGCCCGCTGCAAGAACAGGTGCTCATGATCCAAGAAGGAAGGGTACCGCAAACACGAAGCGATGCCTACACCCTCAAAGCTAGAGCAGCCGAGAGCATAAACATAGTCGAAGTCTACCAGCTACATGATACGGAGACCAGCATCACGTTCTCACAAGACGACCATCCACCTGCAGTCCCAAGACCAGGGCACGCGCCCCTGGTGCTCGATGCACAAATCGGAGGGTACGGTATGGATAGGGTCTTCATGGACGGAGGCAGCAGCATGAACATCATCTTCGCCAGCACCCTGCAAAAGATGCTGATCCCACGATCAGTATGGAGAAATTCGAGCACCGAGTTACACGGGGTAGTCCCAGGAGAAGCAGCTACATCCCTCGGAGTCATCAAACTCGAAGTCGTCTTCGGCAACCGACGCAACTTCGCAAAGCACGTCCTCGAGTTCGAGGTACTTGACTGGCAATCGCAGTACCACGCCATATTGGGGCGGCCAGCATTCGCGCAGTTCATGGCGGTCTCACACTACGCCTACCTCAAGCTCAAGATGCCGGGATTAGCAGGAGTCCTCACGATCAACGGAAGCTTCATCAAGTCAGATCAATGTGATCGTGACTTCCACAGAATCTCCGACACATTCGAAGCTGAACAAGAACTCAGAGAAATAGCCATGGTGACGGACAAGAGTACCCTCCCATTGGTGAACCGAAGCGAATCCAAGGAGTACGGACGCGACTTCAGCATCGACAGCGACACAGTCATCCACCAAGTGCACCCGACGGTCCCGGACAAAACAATCCGCGTGTACGCCCACCTACCAGAGGAGCAGGCGACGGCTCTCGTCGCTTTCCTCCGTGACGAGTGGGAAATATTCGCCTGGTGCCCAGCCGACATACCTGGGATACCACGCGAATTCGCGGAACACGCCCTACGCATCAAGAAAAACACGAAACCAGTGAAGCAAGCGTTGAGACGATTCTCGGAGCCCAAGCGCAGAGCAATCGGAGAGGAAGTCAATCGGTTACTCGACGCCAGTTCATCCGAGAAACGAAGAAAGCCACCTGGATAGCCAACCCAGTGCTGGTTCCCAAGAAAGACACGACCGTGCTGCGCATGTGTGTCGACTACGGAACAGTCAACAAGCATTGCCCGAAGGACCACTTCCCCCTGCCTAGAATTGATCAGATAATCGACTCGACAGCAGGGTGCGATCTAATTTCCTTTCTTGATGCTTACTCAGGATACAACCAGATCAGGATGAAGGAGGAAGACGAAGATCACACATCATTCATCACCCCCTATGGCGTATTCTGCTACAAGACCATGGCATTCGGGCTAAAAAACGCAGGCGCCACTTACCAGCGAATGATCCAGGCCTTCCTGAAGGAGCAAATCGGAAGAAACGTGCAAGTCTATGTGGACGACATCGTCATCAAGACCTACGAAGCAGCCACACTACTCGACGACCTGCGCGAAACCTTCGCGGCGCTCAACAAATACAGAATCAAGCTCAACCCAAAGAAGTGCACATTCGGCGTACCGGCGGGGAAGCTGCTGGGCTATATGGTCTCTGCCCGAGGAATCGAGGCAAACCCTGAGAAAGTCCAAGCCATCACCCGAATGCAAGAACCAACCGACGTCAAAGGAGTGCAGTAGCTTACTGGAAAACTCGCAGCCCTAAGCCGCTTCATCAGCAGGATGGGAGAACACACGCTACCTTTCTATCAGCTGCTCAGGAAAGGAGAGAAATTCAAGTGGACGGAAGAAGGCCGCCAAGCATCCTCGGACCTAAAAAAGACACTCTCGACCCCACCAATCCTGGTCGTACCGAAGGAACGAGAGAAGCTATACCTCTACGTGGTAGCACGTAGCAATGTAGTAAGCACAACGCTCGTTGTCGAACGCGCAGAAGAAGGCAAGGTCCGGAGCATCCAGAGACCAATCTAGTATCTCAGCATGCTCCTGACCAAATCCCAGCAGCGGTACCCGCACTATCAGAAGCTACTACTGGCCATCGTCATGACCTCAAGAAAGGTGTCCCACTACTTCGACGAGCACCCTATCACAATCGTGAGCAGCGCACCACTCGTTGACATACTCAACAACCCTGGAGCAATAGGACGAGTCGCCGAGTGGAACATTGAGCTCAGCCCACGGGACCTGCAGTTCAAGCACCCAACAGCCAACAAAGCCCAAGTACTCCCAGATTTCCTGGTCGAGTGAACGGAGGTTCAGACACCAGGCCCCCCAGACCTATCAAGTTCATGGTCAATGTTCTTCGATGGGTCCAAGACACAAGAAGGAGCTGGAGCAGGAGTTGTGCTCATCTCCCCTAAAGGAACAAAGCTGAAATATGTCCTCCAGATCAACTTCAGTCACGCCTCCAACAACGAAGCAGAATACAAGGCACTCCTCCATGGCATGCGCATAGCCAAAACATGTGGAGCCACTCGCCTCATAATTGATCGGGACTCCAATCTCGTCGTCCAGTAGACGATGAGAAACTGCAACGCAATAGCCGACAACATGGCGGCCTACCAGAAGCTCTACAACGCACTCGAAGCAAACTTCGACGGGTGCAAGCTCCACTACATCACCAGGGACAACAACACAGAAGCTGACGAACTCGCGAACATCGGTTCGACCCGAGGGCCAATACCACCCGGCGTTTTTCTCGAAAGCATCAGCCGACGATCCATCAAGGTACAGGCAGCAGCACCTGAAGAAATCGTGGATGCAAAGGACGCAACAGACCTGGCGCAGGTGGCAGCAGCAACCCCATCAGAAGGCACAAGCACCGGTACACAAGACAGCACAGCCCGAATAGAGCTCGAAGGACCCGTTTGGACAAAACAGTTCCTCCGATTCTTAATCGAAGGTACGCTACCACAAGACGTGGCGGAAGCACGACGCATCAGCCGACGATCCAAGGCGTTCACGGTGGTCAACAAACAACTATACAAGCGCAGCATCACCCAGATACTCCAAAGGTGCATCGACGAAGAGGACGGCAAAGCCCTACTGCTCGAAATCCACAAAGGCACCTGCGGGCACCACGCGAGTAGTCGAGTACTCGTGTCCAAAGCATTCCGAGCCGGGTTCTATTGGCCCACAGCCATGAAAAACGCAGAGGAAATCGTGCGACGTTGTGTCGCCTGATAGAAATTCGCCAATAGCCCACACGCTCCCGCCTTAGAGCTCAAGACCATACCGCTATCCTGGCCATTCGCCACCTGGGGACTCGACATGGTGGGCCCACTCAAGAAATCATGAAAGGGCGGAAGGACACACCTGCTCGTCGCGGTAGACAAGTTCACTAATTGGATCGAAGCAGTGCCCATCACCAGTTCCACAGCCCTCACGGCTGTCAACATCATTAAATCGATCATCTTCAGGTTCGGAGTGCCGCACAACATCATCACGGACAACGGCACAGACTTCACAGCCGCAGAATTCCAAAACTTCTGCTAAGAACTAGGCATCAAAATCAATTATGCATCAGTCGCGCACCCGCAGTCCAACGACCAGGTGGAAAAAGCAAACGGCCTTTTGTGCGGGGGAATCAAGAAACGGCTCCTCGCACCACTCGAGCAAGCCGCCGGCAACTGGGTAGAAGAACTACCCGCGGTATTATGGAGCCTACGAACTACACCAAACACCGCAACCCAGTACACACCCTTCTTCATGGTGTACGGGGCAGAGGCAGTCCTACGACATGACCTCAAGTTCGGAGCACCTCGGGTCACCGGATACGAAGAAGAAGAAGAAGAAGAAGAAGCACTACAAGATGACAAAGATACGGTTGACGAGGCAAGAGATACAGCCCTGGCAAAATCAGAAGGGTACCAGGACAAGCTACACACCTATCAAAGAAGTCGCTTGCGCACTAGAACCTTCAACAAAGGTGACCTAGTCCTACGCCTGATACAAGACAAGGTCCATAAACTCGCCCCCCAATGGAAGGACCATTCATAGTTTCAGAAGTCATCGGAGGTGGCGCCTACAGGCTGAAGAACCCGAAGACAGACGAGGACGTGGGCAACCCATGGAACGTAGCAAACTTGCGACTGTTCTATCCATAGTCCCCATCGGCCAGACATGACTGGCAACTCATGTAGCCCCTCGACCGCAATAAAGTAAATGTTGCCCAAATACTGCCATATCAAAGCGCTCGGGGGCTTAAGAATAAAATCGCCCCGAGAGACGCTATCGCCTACGCGATCCTAACCAAAGCACTCGGGGGCTTAAGAATAAAATCCCCCCGAGAGACGCTATCGCCTACGCGATCCTAACCAAAGAACCCGGGGGCTTAAGAATAAAATCCCCCCGAGAGACGCTATCGCCTACGCGATCCTAACAAAAGCACTCGGGGGCTTAAGAATAAAATCCCCCCGAGAGACGCTATCGCCTACGTGATCCTAACCAAAGCACTCGGGGGCTGAAGAATAAAATCCCCCCGAGAGACGCTATCGCCTACACGATCCTAACCAAAGCACTCGGGGGCTTAAGAATAAAATCCCCCCGAGAGACGCTATCGTCTATGCGATCCTAACCAAAGCACTCGGGGGCTTAAGAATAAAATCCCCCCGAGAGACGCTATCGCCTACGCGATCCTAACCAAAGCACTCGGGGGCTTAAGAATAAAATCCCCCCGAGAGAAACTATCGCCGCTTACGCGATCTTCATCAAAGCACTCGGGGTCTCGAATACAACATCCCCCCCCCCCGAGAAACAACCATCGTGACTCACGCGACCTCTACATCCACACACTCAGGGACTCGAGCACAATCCAAACACTCAGGAGCTCGAGTACCACCTCCTCTCGACGATCGCTCGCGCACTCTGAAGATTAAAAAAGCCCAAGAAAAAATACCCGGCCAGCCCCACCTGCCGAAAGCAAGAAAGACATGGCCACGATCAGATGGAGCACCAAGTACTCTGAAGAAACTTTAGAGGAAGAACAGGACACAGACTCATCTAGTCTTCATCCGATCGCCAAAGATCACCTAAAGACTCGGGGGCTACTCCCATCGGGAGCGCTGCTGCGCCCCCGATAAAAGACAGAAGCTAAACGACAAGGGAAACAAATTTTAGCCTACCCTCGACCCTCGGACTAAAGCGTAGCATCGGGGCTACTCCCATCGGGAGCGCTGTCGCGCACCCGATAGAACACACAGTACAAATTTTTTGGACGGACTCGAAGACAGCTCTCGATCGCAAATGACTTGAACACAGCTCTCGGTTACAAAGAAATCGAAGACAGCTCCTGATGACCAAGGACTCGAACACAGTTCTCGATTGCGCAAAGGCCCAAAGATAAAATTCCATTGCAAAGACTAAAGCACAGTTTACATCACAAGGATCATTTTCAGTACAAAAGGACTCAACTACATTTGGATAGAAGGCAGCTCCTGTTACAAGAGGGAATCACCCAAGGAATTATGACTTCTACATGTGTTCCCATAAGGGGTAATCGACTCTAGTACAAGGGCATCACCACAGACAAAGGAAAAGGAAGCCAGCTGAGGATGTCAATGACATAACAGAAGGGTGAAGCTCGACTTATTTGTCGATGCTCCACCAGCTTCTTCTCGTGCTCCACCAGCTTCTTCTCCAGCTGCAGCTGCACGCCTTCTTCTCCGGACGTGCAACCTCTTCCCCGAATTGCCAGCGAAGATGAGGCCGCCTCCAGTTCTACAAGGTCCCCTGTCGCGCTCGTTTAACCGGTGGCTTGACATCGAGGTCCTCTTCAGAGCCAGAGGAGAAAGCAATTGAAGACGGCTCACCACCAGCACTAGAAGAGTCCCCGGAGGAAGAAGCAGTCGAAGACCTACGATTGAAGGACTTCTCGACTTGGTGGAACTGTCGCTGCTCGACTCCTTCCCATGAGGATCCATGATGTTGCCACTCGGGTCGAACGTGCGGGCAGTGACAGTGCTTTCGCCGTCAAAACGACAGCTGAGCATATCACCATCTCATAAATTCAACCGTTGAGCAAACAAACTCCAACCAGAGCCAAGAAAATTTAAGCGGGAGCTATCAACCTCCAATTCAACATAAGAAGGAGATCGACAGCCCCCTTGAAGATGCAGAAGCAAGCCATCCAAGCCAAGTTCAGAAAAAATGGTGGAAAAAGCAGATGGAAGAAGGACGCGATTGGCACTCTGGCCACGAACACGTAAAAGAAAGTCATAGCGCCAGAATCCCTCCTCCAAGGGAGAAGAGAAAGGCACTGGCGCCGTACCATGGTTACCACCGCGGCATGAGCGTGGTGTACGGCCACCACGGCCACGAAGAACGCGGCCACGCCAACACCCCGCTTGGGAGCCATGAGAGGAACAAGAGAAGAAAAAAGAGGCAAAACAACAAGCCGGATGGAGGTGAAACGCTGGGGAAGAGAAAGGCTTATTTATAGAACAGCAATCCTCAAGCACAGAGAAGCCAAGATGACAGCAGCAATTAATTCAAAGACCAAACGTCGCAGACGTCTCGAACTCCAAGAACAAGATGCTTTCCCACGGGACGCACTATGCGCAAGACGCGTCAATTCACGCGCGTTTCCAATGCGCGTATCGGTAACTCAACCGGCGCCTGCCGCACGCCACAGCGGCCATCATTATGACCGGTCATGAAGACATGACGGTTCACTGACGGAGCATCCCAGACAGCCATCAAACAGAGGCATCACTATCCCTGACAAGCGGCGAAGAAAACCAATAGACATCAAGGCTCAAAGATTCCATCTCTCAGATCTTTTTGCCGATGAAGAAAAACACCTTACTCCCATCGGGAGCGTGCATCACGAGAGTTCCGGGTGCTCCCTCACCTAAAGGTCAGCAACGTGCTCGAGTGACTACTCGCACTCATGCGAGTTTCGGGTTCTCCCTCACCTAAAGGCTCGCACTCATGAGAGTCTCGGGTGCTCCCTCAACCCGACGCAAGACAAACATGCATTCGCCAAGATCATACGGCGCTAAGAGTTTCAGGTGCTCCCTCACCTCAAGAACCGAAATGCCATTCGAGTGACTACTCGCAACCCCCCCCCCCCCGTCTGAGCACTCGAAAACGAGCTCCGTGGGTGAATGAGTGAACAACTCGCTTGATGTTTTTTTCCAAGCGGGTGCAATGCTATAAGGCTCCGCGCCTCAAAAACACACATTGCTGGAAGACGATACACTGTGCCCAGATGCCACACAAGATTAGCGTGTAGGTAAGACCCCGTTGCAAAGTACGGCCGGGCTGGGACGTGCCGAAGATCGATTTCACTCCCAACCTTTTCCATGCGCTGCGCATGATAGAAAAAGCCGGCCGGACGCGCCTTAGGCTATGCACATTACGGGCGGCAAATGAACACCGTAAGACCTGAAGCGGCCGGACTTTTGCTCGACACCAGTGTTCCAAGCTCACGTAGAGGGACGTGGGTTTGATTCGGCTACTATGGTATTTGCCCTAGTGAAATTCACCAAGGCTCGACCAGTCGACTCCTTGGGCCCTTTCAGCTTAGCATACCTCGAAACAGGTTTTGTCATGGCCACCAGACTGCCAGCGACCCGCGGATGTACCGCGCATACAAATGAACGACAAATGAATGTACTCGAGTCCCTGTGCGACTCTTCGAGTCCCCCAGGCACTCGGGGGCTACTGACGAGGGGGTGATCCCACGACTCCTACGGATAAGCCTACCTGGTGTCCATAAAGACAGAAGGCCCATGAAGATACAACCACGGCCTGCTAGTTGACACCGACGTAGGAGTCTACGACTCGCAAGGAAGGTGCGAAGACCTGCCGTACGGAGCAAGCTAGGGTTAGGAAAGCGTACCTCTAAACGTAGATGAACTCCCCGAGACCTAGCCCAGTATATAAGGGCTAGGAGGGGTGACACCAAAGATGACAAATATCATCTGTAACCCTAGCCTCGAGCGCTCCAGCCTTGGCATCCACTGTAATCGCATCATCCCCATCAATAATATCGAGCAGGAGCGTGCCTCCCTGTTTGCCGACAAGCTATCGTCCAACCTGTGCCTCTCATGACTAACCCAGGGTCCCTAACCATGGGATTTTCCGAGGTTGATCCCCGTCAGTCGTGCATTGCCTCCTTCTCACTACGAGAGTTGGCGTCCACCTTTGCCGGTACATCCAAACCCTTGGCACGATACGCTCTGTCATCATAAACCTCCTTATATCCTTCCTCAAAACACCCACCATACCTACCTATCAAGGCATGTCCATAGCCTTTCCGAGATATATGGCCATGCAACATCCATCTTCTCATGACTTGATCTTCATGTCATACATGCTACTTACTTGATCGATGAGCCGCATGCTAGTTGGGCCTTGCCCTAATCATTGCTACATGACGCGCTAGTATCATTGCATATCCTGCTACACTGGAAGAGGCATACATTTGTATACATCATGATAGTTACATCTTCTTTATGATTTGAGTACTTTTGTAAAGTGTGAAAGATCTTCTATACTTTTTGTAATATATAGAGTGTTGCCCCTAAAGTGAGGAAAAGATCCCAAAGTGGACAAATTAAAAGATCCCAAAGAGGACAAATTAAAAGATCCCAAAGAGGAAAAATGAGAGAAATAGAAAGAGCCATTGAGGCCACCAAAAACTACAAAAAATAGAAAAAAGAGAAAAAGAAATAAAAAGAGAGCAAGGAGCACACTACTATTCCTTTTGAGAGATCCACACTTATATCTTGTACTCCATAAAGATTATCATTTATGCATATAGCTATGTGGGGACCTTCACACTATAGAACTTGGCTTGTATATTCCAATGATGAGCCTCCTCAAATGAGCTCTAGGTCTTCTTGAGCAAGCAAGTTGGATGCACCCCCACTAGTTCCATTGGAGAGCTTACCTTAGCTCATATGTGCATCCGTTACATGGCAATCCCTACTCCTCACATCATATCTATCATTTGGCTTTCTCTCGCCTATGATTGTCCTCATTGATGTGAGCCTTTCACACCTTTTTGTCTTCCTCCTCCACCATATTCTCTCTTTTCCATCCTAAGTGTCAACTTTCTTGCTTACGCTCATCCATTGCATAAGTGCTCAAAATGTCGAAAAGGAGTGGATCATTTTGACTTGTACCTGGCTAGTGGTCTGGGGATGAGTCAAGATAAGATTCCAAAGAAGACCAAGTGTGAAACTTTAGTAGATTAAGTTCTCAACACAAAAATACTTTTTCTCGTATATCCCTATCCCCTTTCTTGCACGCAAAAACCATTTGGAGACATTCGAGTCACGGACAGCGGGAGCTCTTGCACCTTTATGTTTTTATGTTGCTTGTTTCAATGCTAAATATATACTCTTGCTTGTTATGACTTAAATTGAATTACATGCCTTGAATGCTTTACTTAAAAGTTATTTTATGGTTGTTAGCATGTCACCACAGAAATTATGCTTTTATCATTTACCTACTCGAGGACGAGCAGGAATTAAGCGTGGGGATTTTGATACGTCCAAAACGTATCTATAATTTCTTCTTGCTCCATGCATCTTTTGTGTGATATTGCTATGATATTGATGAACTTCCATACACTTTTGATCATATTTGGACTAACCTATTAACTCAGTGCACCCCAGTGCCAGTTCCTGTTTTCTGCTGTTTTTCTATTTCAGGTTTCCCCCATATTAAAAGTGCTCCAAAAATTCGGGAAAAATCCAATAAAAAATCTGCGTACAGGAAGCTTCCGGAATTATCGAGTGGGGGCCAAAGGGGACCCACCAGGGCCCCAGGCGCCCTCCCGGCGCGCCCCAGGGTGGGGCCGCGCCAGGGGGCCGCCTGGACCCCTGGTGGCCCCCCTGGCTGCCCCCCTTCGCCTATTTATTCCCCGTGACTTGAAATCCGCGAGATGGGAATCCTTTTTCGCGATCTCTCCTCTGTTCCGCCGCCGCCGCACTTCCAAGATCGGGAGCACCAGAAGACCTCTTCATGGCACCCTGCCGGAGGGAGGAACCACCTCCGGGAGCTTCTCCACCACCATGGATGCTTCCCAGATGAACCGTGAGTAGTCCACCTTGGACCACGGGTCTATGATCAGTAGCTATGTGATGTTCTCCTCCCCTCTTTGTTCTTCATTGATTAGACCTCGTGAGCTTCTCTACATGATCGAGGCACATATGTAATATTTCTGCTGTTGCTATGTTGAGTTTGCTTGGATCCGAGGGAATATGACATTATGTTCAGATTGTGTTTGAGTAATATATTTGATTCTCCTATTTTATATTTATGTTCTTGAGTAATTCTTGCATGTTCTCCGTTGCTGTTTATTGCTTTGGCCATGTAATAGGTAGTGACTCCAAGAGGGAGCGTTATGCATGATTGTGGGTTCATGCCCCCCGATGACTAGCTTGAGTGACAGAAACATGAGTCTAGGGGATGTGTTGTTGCCACAAGGGGGGAAACAACGGTGCTTGTACTTGCGGGTGCAAGGATTGTTTACTTTACGCAAAGTTCTTTAATGCAGTTGTCTGTTGCTTTGAGTTTACATTTTGGGTGGGATTCGCAACTTAATACCAGCGAGATGTTTTGGATAGATTTCTCAAGGTGGATGATTAGTAGGTAGATGCAGATGGATTTCGGTCTACTTGTCTTGGCGTACCCCCCATTCTTTTGAGACTCTTCCTTTCTTTATAGCATAATTAGCATTGGTTTGCGCACATAATCCTGTCAATTTCCCAGCTGTGATTTGTTTACCTCGCATAGCTATTTTATCGTCTTTTGGGAGAGAGACATCACTAGTGAACATCATAGGACCCCGGTCCATATTTCCTACACTGTTTACACTATCAATTTACTTTCAGTATTTACTTTTCCATAGCTATCACTATCATTATTATCCCGTGCGTTTTATCCTTTGTAAACAACAAAACCGGAGGGATTGACAACCCCTTTGTACTCGTTGGGAGCAAAGTTACCTGTTGTGTGTGCAGGTCCACGCCTACCGCCAATATATGGCGCCGTTTTCACCTTCCTGTCGTTGTCGGAGTCCTACTGGAGAGAAACCTTGGTATCTTCGCCGAGGGAAATTTGTTGTTGTCTACATATCAACCTTCCACTTTGGGTAACCAACGAGGGGGCATCAATTCGTACCATCAATCATCAATGAGCTGAAGACCTACTTCCTAAAGGAGATGAAGAAGATGTGGGCAAGCATCACCGCATTAGAGAAGAAAGAATTGAAGAGCTCCAAGGACAAATTAATGATCTGCACCACCAGAACTGTGAGTATGAACTAAAATTTATGCGCATGGGTATGGGTGCTGCATGCAGGATTCCAGAGACCGACTTCTCTTATGAAACTGGAGAACCCCTTCCATGGAAGCGCTTTGTCGAGGATTACGTGATCAAAATGACCAGGAAGGAGGAGTAAATCTCCTCGGGTAATGGTGATGGCGTAGAAATGATAATGGCTTTTCTCCCTTCGTTGGTTACCCCAAGTGGAAGGTGAGATGCAGCGTAGCGGAAAATTTCCCTCGGTGAAGATACACAGGTTTAGATCGACCAGTAGGACTCCGGCAATGATAAGAAGGTGGTGAAGTGAACAATGGCGCCGTTCACAACTCAGGGTTTCTTACTTCACCTGGACTTACACACAATACAATTAACTTTGCTCCCAACGAAGTTCAGAGAGGTTCTCAATCTCTCCGGTCTTGTTGTTTACAAAGGGTCAAACACACAAGGGATAATGATAATGACAATGATAATGATAGCAACCGAAATTAAATGCTGAAAAGGAATTAGGATTGTAAACAATGATGAAAATATGGACCGGGGTCCCATGCTGTTCACTAGTGATGTCTCTCTCCCAAAAGACGATAAAACTGCTATGCGAGGTAAACAAATTACAGATGGGCAATTGACATGATTATGAACGCACCGCAATGCTAACTATGCTACAAAAGAAAGGAAGAGGCTCATAAGCACGGGAAGTACGCCAAAATAAGTAAACCGAAATCCATCTACATCAACTACTAATCATCCACCTTGAGATATCTATCCAGAACATCTCGCTGGTATTAAGTTGCGAGTCCCACCCAAAGTGTAAACCCAAAGCAACAGAAAACTCTATTAAAAGAACTTTGCGTAAAGTAAACAATCCTTGCAACCGCGGTTACAAGCACTGTTGTTTTCCCCCTTGTTCCCACAACACATCCCCTAGACTCATGTTTCTTTCACTCAAGCGTGTCATCAGAGGGCATGTACCCACAATCAAGCATAACATTCCCTCTTGGCGTTACTATCCACCACTTGGCCAAAGCAATAAACAGCAACGGAGAACATGCAAGAATTACTTAGGAACAAAAATATAAGAGATCAAAACCAAATATATTACTCTATCATGATCTGAACATAATCTGATAATCCATCGGATCCCATCAAACTCAACATAGCAAAAGCAGAAGAATTACATATGTGCCTCAATCATGTAGGGAAGCTCACGAGGTCTAAACCATGAAGAACAAAGAGGGGAGGAGAACATCACATAGCTACTGATCACGGACCCATGGTCCAAGGTAGACTACTCACGGCACATCCGGGAAGCGTCCATTGTGGAGGAGAAGCTCCCGGAGGTCGATCCTCCCTCCGGCGGGGTACCGGGAAGGATCCTAACGGTGCTCCCGATCTTGGAAGCGCGGCGGCGGCGGAAGAGGGGCGAGATTGGAAAATAGGGTTCTGTCCTCGGAGTTTCCCGTGACGGAGGAATAAAGAGGCGAAGGGGGAAGCCAGGGGGCCACCAGGGGCCTAGGCGCCCCCCTGGCGCAGCCAAGCCCCTGGCCGCGCCAGGTGGCCGCCTGGGGCCCTGGTGGTGGCCCTCTGGATCCACTTGGGTGCTTCTGGAAGACTCCGATGCGCTGATTTTTTATCTGATTTTTCCCGAATTTTTGGAGCAGTTTGAATATGGGGGAAACCTGGAATAGAAAAACTGCAGAAAACAAAAATTCGCACTGGGGTGCACTGAGTTAGTAGGTTAGTACAAATATGATCAAAAGTATATGAAAGTGTATCTAGATCATAGAAATATCACACACAACATGCATGAAGCGAGCAGAAATTATCGATACGTTTGAGATGTATCAACATCCCCAAGCTTAATTCCTGTTCGTCCTCGAGTAGGTAAATGATAACAGGCATAATTTTTGTGGTGACATGCTAGCAACCATATAGGAACTTTGAAAAGTAAATAAATCAAGGTGTGTAATGCAGTTCAAGTCATAACATGAAAGAGTCTATATTAGCATTGAAGCAAGCAACGAAAGAACATTAGGTGAAAGAGCTCTCGTTGTCCGTGACTCGAATGTCTCCAGATGGTGTTTGCGTGGAAGAAGTGGGATAGGGAATACGAGGAAAAAAAGGTATTTTTGTGTTGAGAACTCAATCTACTAAAGTTTCACACTTGGTCTTCTTTGGAATATTATCTTGACTCGTCCCCAGACCACTAGCCAGTTACAAGTCAATTTGATCCACTCCTTTTCGATATTTTGAGCACTCATGCAATGGATGAGTGTAAGAACGAGAGTTGACACTTAGGATGGGAAAGAGAGAATATGGTGGAGGACAAAGACAAAAAGGATGAGAAAGGCTCACATCAATGAGGAAAATCATAGGCGAGAAGGCAAAATGATAGATATGATGTGAGGAGTAGGGATTTCCATGCAATGGATGCTCATATGAGCTAAAAATCTATCCAATGGAACTAGTGGGGGTGCATCTAACTTGCTTTCTCATGAAGACCTAGAGCTCTTTTGAGGACGCTCATCCTTGGAATATGCAAGCCAAGTTCTATAGTGTGAAGGTCCCCACATAGTTATATGCATGATCATCTCTATGGAGTACAAGGATAAGAGGGAATACTAGTGTGGATCTTTCAAAAGGATAGTAGTGTTGCCCCTTTCTCTCTTTTTATTTTCTTTTTTATCTTTTTTCTCTTTTTTGTATTTTTTTGGTTGCCTCAATGGCTCTTTCTATTTAACTCTCATTTGTCCTCTTTGGGGTCTTTTATTTTGTCCACTTTGGGATATTTTCCTCACTTAAGGGAAGCACTCTAATTTACAAGAGGGTATAGAAGATCTTTCACACTTTACAAGGTACTCAAATCACAAAGAAGTTGTAGCTATCGTGATGTATGGAATGTATGCCACTGCCAGTGGAGCAGGAACATGTATGACATGAAGATCAAGTCATAAAGAGGCGGATGTTGCATGGCAATATATGGTCGCGGCCGGCTTCCCGGATGATAGAGACGACAGACATCAAGATGACAGCAGAATGCAGCGTAGGGACAACCAAGAAGAAGCAACCCAAGTTCAGAAACGAGATTGGAGATCAAGGCAGCCGCGAGATGACACCCAAGCATATCTCTCGGCCAAAGAACAGCTCGACGGACCGTGTACCCTACACGGGTTCAGAAATGAGCGCGGAGAGCTCAGATCAGGACACACCCTCAGAAACTGCAGGCGCTTCATCAATCTCTCGGAAGAAAAAATCCGATCTACGACAACAATAGCACAGCCTCTCACAAGCGTAGCAGTCGGGACCATCGCCTATAATGCACCACCTGCCCCTACAATACTAGCAAGACAAGTAGCAGCAATCCAAGAGCGGCGAATGAGACCCGAGGAAGAAGAAAAATACCCAGAAGCACATGGCCGTATTTACATGATACAAGAAGGAACACCATCAAAAAGGCAGCAGATGCAAGTCACCAAACAAGTTTTCCTCGCAGTCTCCTCGCACCCCGCCGTCCCAGAATACTTACGCGGGTCCGAGACTGAAATTACCTTCTCCCGAGAAGATCACCTGCCAGCCATCCCGCGTCCAGGACACGCCGCATTAGTACTCAAAGAAAGAATTGGAAACTACGACATGTCACGAGTCTTCATGGATGGAGGCAGTGGAATCAACGTCATATTCACCAGAACCCTGGAAGAAATGCTCATCCAAAATTTGGAACTCAAAACCTCAGGCACAACCTTCCATGGAATTGTGCCAGGTAAAGCAGCTTAACCCCTCGGAAAAATAAGTCTCGAGGTGGTTTTTGGTAGCACGAGTAACTTCCGCAAGGAAATATTGGACTTCGAAGTGGTCGACTGGAAATCCCAATACCACGCCATCCTAGGACGCCCAGCCTTCGCGCGCTTCATGGAAGTTCCACACTACGCTTACCTCAAGATGAAAATACCAGGCCCGCGAGGAGTGATCACAGTCAGCGGCAGCTTCATCAGATCCGACCGCTGCGACAAAGAGTTCCACAAGATATCATAAACCTTCGGAGCACACCAAGCCAGCAGAGCCGCGGCACCAGAAGAAGAGGCCCTCCCATAGAAACAAAAGGAGCAACCAGAGGACCTGTAGACTTTGCACACCAAGGACCCATGCCACCACCCCAGCAACTTACAATTCTTAGGGCTACTAAGCCATCGATCCAAATAAAAGGGATGTCTTCAACATCCCCCCTCGTGTAAGAAACAACAGGAAGAATATTGAAAATATTTTTCCAAAAATCTCGCTCGCTGGCACTCGGGGGCTCGCCGCAGCAGCCACCCCTCGAGGCGTTCTTCGCTTATGCGACTTAAAAATTGGCACTTGGGGGCTCGCTGCAGCAGCCACCCCTCGAGGCATTCTTTGCTTACGTGACTTAAAAATTGGCACTCGGGGGCTCGCCGCAGCAGCCACCCCTCGAGGCGTTCTTCGCTTACGCGACTTAAAAATTGGCACTCGGGGCCTCGCCGCAGCAGCCACCCCTCGAGGCGTTCTTCGCTTATGCGACTTAAAAAGTAGCACTCGGGGGCTCGCCGCAGCAGCCACCCCTCGAGGCGTTCCTCGCTTACGCGGCTTAAAAATCAGCACTCCGGGGCTTGCGCACAGCAGCCAGCCCCCAAAGAGTTACTCACCGAAGACTTAGCAACCGGCAAGACTAACCCGTACCACACATGATTCATTCACAACAGACAAGCAAAATAAAACAAAAGGGAACATCAGTACAGGCTGTCCAACAAAGGAACCAGCGTCAAGCTAAGCCTAATCCCCATGCTCTGATTTCACTTTACAGAGGGCACGCAATCGACGTGTCATTCTCCTCGACCACCCACTTTACGACTTGACTTGCAGGCTTGTCCGCTACGGCGTAATGATCATCCATCGGCTGAGCTCGACCACCTGGAGGACCTTGAGCTGCCAGCATAATGTCCACCCCCGGCCAATGACTATGGAAAAAGGCAAAAGCACAGCGATCCCCCGCATAAATCTGGTGATTGACTGCACGTCGAAGGTCCGCAGGCTGAGAGAACACCCGACAAAGCTTTTCAAGTGAAGACGGGACAGGATCCAAAGGATAAAACTCAGCAAAGATCCTGCCAAACACCCCACAACAGTACTTGAGAGCCCGCGGTACCCTCTCAACCCGCATCCACAGAATGGCGAACACTCGAGCACGCGCCCTATCCATCCAGAAGGGATTGTTAGCCTGCACAACTGGGTCCTCCAGCCGCAACAACTCCGACTGTACGGCCTCCTCTTCCTCGCGAGACCGCCCAGCAAGAACTTCGTAACGAAGAACAAAAGATCAGCCGCAAGCACAAGGAAAAGAACTCGCACAGTCGAGCAGTCGAAAAGAGACAAAGTCACCCTTCATAAGATCAGACATCTTTATCACCCAAGCCGCCAAGCTATCCAAGACAGCTTCAGCGCGTTCACGCTTAGAGCGATGGACCGCAACAACACCTTTCAGGCAAACAATCTCATGCTCGGCCTCTTTTAGCCTCAAGCAAACAGACTCGTAGGCACCCTCGCGAGCATCCTCCTTCAGCAAATTCCAAGCCCGAGAAACGTCTGGGGTAGCATACGGCAAAGAGGAACAAGTCAAAAGAAACGAGACAACAAGCAGCACAAAAAAGCAAAAGCAGTTCCATGAATTAAAAAGATCTACCATCCCACAAGAGGCATATTACAGCTCAAAGTTCCAAAAACAAAAACCAGTTCACACTACTCCTTGGCTGAAGAATTACGATTATCAGCCTCCACAACTAGCTGTAGCTGGCGGGCCAGCCGAGTGGCGCGAGCACTCTGCTCGTCCGTATAATCAGGCAGACTATCCACCATGGAATCCTCAATGGGGAGACCATGCCCCAGAACATGGCAAGCCCACTCACCACGTTCTCGCGAACCAAGCACTCCAGCTGATCACCGTCCGGACCGAAGGCAGCAACCAGAGAATCAAGACCCTCTGGCCTCTTCTCCTCATCCGAAAACATGTGCTCATGAAGAAGCTTCAGAAGAGTCGAAGCCCGATCGCAGACATCCCCCACAACCACAACAGCACCCGAGACAGCATCTACAGCACCACAGAGAGTGCCTGATCCCGCAGAAGCTACCTCCACCGCCCCAATACCCGCGGAACCTACAAGAAGCAAAAAGATTCAGCACTCAGAAATTCAAGAGAAGAACAAAACTCAAAGAACGGAAGAAAGGAACAGTCCACGCACCAGCCAAAGATCCTGCCAAGTCCTGCAGGCGCTCGCACTCAACTTTCTCCATCCGAAGAAACTGCTTTTCCACCCGTCGCAATCGTTCGAGCTCACCATGCTGTGCCTGCAGGTCCTTCTCCTTGGATTCCAAAACGGCCCGAAGCTCAGCGAGTTCCTTCTTCGCGGCCTCCGCCCGCTTATCAGCACTCTTCTTGCGACCTGCGGAAAGGACACCAGTCAGATAATCAACTAGCAGCCGATATAAATACCAAGAATCAGGATCTCATGTCTCATAGTGCTCAAGCTCCCCTGGACCGAGTCATGAGCATGCCGCCACCAATCAGTCTCAGTCAGCACACGTTCACATATCCGGAACAAAGGTTGAATTCAAGCAAAAATACACAGATCAAAGCCAAGGAAAGAAGCGAATCAGGATCAAAGACTGCAACCAATCACACATGATTCCTCGCAGCCTCAGGGGCTACTCCATTGGGAGCACTGCCGTGCCCCCAATGACAAAACAGCAGTCAACAAAAGAGAAAAACCCAAGATAAAAAACTGCAACCAATCACAAATAATCACTTGCAGCCTCGGGGGCTACTCCCATAGGGAGAAATAAATTTCAGAAGGGCAAAGAATTGCGTACCTGCTCCGCCATACGATGAAAAAAGTTTGCCTTACCCTCAGCAGAAAGATCCCGCCTTTCCTAGAAATGCTCTTCAGGAAGCATTGGTTTGACATCTAGAGGACAGTCCACTTTGAGAGACGCAGCACCCGCAGCAGACCCCCCTGACGGAGCAGTCGCAGGAGTTCCCCCCGCACTTACAGTAACAGGGGTCGTCCCCACACCTGAAACCACATGAGTCGCAGAGTCAGTAGGCCGGGCCGGCGCCACGCCAGAGTTAGTCGAACGAAGATCAGCACCAGCGGCACTCGCAGAAGAAGCAGACGGAACAGGAGCAGTCATGCAAAAAACATATATTCAGAACAGGAGTCAAAACAAAAAATAGCAAAGCTACCAAGCAGAAAGTTACACGAACCCAGCAGGTGCAGCTCCCGGACGAAGCAATATCCCGAACTTGCGTTTTTTCGGAGCAACCGAGGAAGGACATGGCACAACAGGTTGCGCGACTGCAGGCAAATCATCACCGCACCCGTTGCGTCACGACCACCCGCACTCAAGGGGCGAGTGCATTGGACACGCAAAGGACTCATATCCCCAGTCATCTGCAGCTGACGGCCCAACACCCGCTGACTAGACATCATCAGCACCTGAAGCACCCCCGTCACTCGCAAGCACAGGACCAACGTCAGCCGCACCAGGTTCATCAATTATTTCCGCATCCTCAGGTTATGGCGGATTGTTCAACAAAGGAGTGTGATCCTACAGATCAGAACAACATGAATAATCAAACAGGCATCAGTCAAAATCACAAACTGAAAAATCAAGACAAGTACCTGGGGAAGAGGAAAATTAGCAGCGTAAGGACGGCCGAGGCTCTCCTCACCAATACTCGTACATTTGGTGACTTGTTGGACCCGAGTCAAAAGGTCACGATCAGAGAACTCCTCGGGCGAACACCTGGTCGAGTCGTTGGGCCCAGTGTATTGCCACATGGGACGCACCCGATGCTGAAGCGGCTGCACGCGTCTCCTTAGAAACACAGAGATAAGTTGACCGCCCTTCAACTCATCCTTCAAAGCAGAGATCTTTTGCACCAATGGCTCCGTAAGAGACTCCTCGTGAGCAGACAAAAGATGTGCCCACGAAGACCGCTTAACCGCTCGCGCAGCAGGATCGAAAGGGGTAAGACCAAATTGCTGCCCCTCAACGTGCCGATCCTTCAGATAAAACCAGCTCTTCTGCCATGTATAGACGGAGCCCAGCTTTTCCAGATCAAAGTAGGCAGCCTTATCCTTAATGGAAATACCCACGCCCCCAATGCCATATTCAGAGTTCGTGCTCTTTACATTGAAAAGACGTTTCCAGAGGCCCCAATGGGGATAGATCCCCAAAAAAACCTCACAGAGCATGATAAAGCGGGCAATGTGCGGAATCCCATTGGGGGTCAAGTCATGTAATTGCAATTGATAGGAAAAAAGCAGCCCTTGGAGGAAAGGATGAACGGGAAGCGCAAAACCACGAGGGAAGAAGCTCTGAAAGCATACCCGTTCATCTTGACGGGGCGCAGGAACCTCCTCATCCCCAGGAATCCGGGCGGCACCATCCACCCCTATGCCATCCGCCACCAAATCATCCAGATCTGCGGCCCCAAAATCAGACCGCTCCCATCTACCAGTCATCCTCGCCGACTCCTGCGCTGCACTGCGAGGACTCTTGAACATGGATCTCACCACCAAACCGCGCAAAGAGAAAAGGCGGGATGCAAAGAACGAAGAAGGAAGAAGAAGGAAAAGTAGGAGAAGGCAATGGATGGGTGAAAACCTAAACCCACCAGACTGCCCGGTATTTAACCAACAGTAGGGGCACGCAAATCATCACCATTAATCTTGGAACCCAGCGGACGTGGCGCGATCCCACGATAGCCGAGAAGCATGGTAAACTCAACTGGCGCATTAACCATACCGCCCACTACGCGCGAAAAACGAGGGCCATTCATCACATAGTGCGAAATTTTCGGGCGGCAGGGCGTCAAGTCATCTCCATTCGCACGCCACGGCTACCCAACCTGTCAGACGGACGAGCAACGTCACATCTCAGCAATGCGTATTAAGTACGCATCTTCGGTCAGCGTCCCGCTCCTCACAAGTTTTTCATATTATTCCAAAAATCTTTTACTCCCATTGGGAGTACCTTTACTTGAGCTCGGGTGCTCCCTCACCTAGAAGGAAAGGATGTGCTCGAGTGACTGCTCGCACCAACAAAGTAATCACGTACTTACAGAGTTCGGGTGCTCCCTCACCCCGAAGACAGTAAAGCATTCGAGTGACTACTCGCAAAGAACTCCATAAAGTATTGAACGCTATGATCTACCCGCTCACTCGACGACCTTCCTAGTGGGCGCTTTCTTATTTTCCCCGTATGAGCTTGCAAAAGCTCTACGAGTGACTACTAATAGCTCACTTGATTGTTTATTCCAAGTGGGTGCATCGCAAACCAGGCTCCATGCCTCTACAAAGAAAAACAATTATACCTGGGCTACGACAAACTATACCCAGATGCCACGCAAGGTTAGCGTGTAGGTAAGACCCCGCTGCGAAGAACGGCCGGGCCGGGACTTGCCGCAGAGCGACTTCACTCCTTATCTTTTCCATGCACTCGCATGATAGAAAGTGCCGAGCGGATGCGCTCAGGCTATTTGCTTAGACTGGCAGCAATTGATCCTATAAGGCCTGCAGCGGCATGACTTTGCTAGACACCGGTCGTTCCAAGTTCATGTCGAGGGACGTGAGCTTGATTGGGCTACTGTGGTATTTCCCACTAGCGCAATTCACCAAGGCTCGACCAGTCGACTCCTTGTGCCCTTTCAGCTTAGCAATCCCTCGAAACAGGTATTGTCATGGCTCAAAAACTGCCAGCGACCCGCGGATATGCTGCGCTTACGATGATAAAGCAAGTGGCGAATTCGAGTCCCTGCGCAACTCTTCAAGAAAACAGCAGAAAACAGAAACTGGCACTGGGGTGCACTGAGTTAGTAGGTGACGAGGGGGTGACCCCACGACTGCTGCGTGTGAGGATACCTGGTGCGTATGAAGGCAGAAGTCCCGCAAGGAGCGCCTGATGGGCCCGCGGCTGGCCCTCCCAGGGCACCAACGTAGGAGTCCACGACTTATATGGAGGGCACGACTTGGAGCACAAGGCAAGACTAGGGATAGGAAACTATCTCTGTTATCTAAGACGGACTCCCCGAGACCTAGCCTAGTATATATAGGCTGGGAGGGGAGACGTCTCGACTATCCAATATCCAATTTAGTCTCCTAGCCTTGCGAGAACTCGCCTTGGCTTCCCTTGTAATCACCCTGACAAGGGGGTGACCCCACGACTCCTGCGTGTGAGGATATCTGGTGCGTATGAAGACGGGAATCCCGCTGGAAAGCCTCGACAGGCCCACGACTGGCCCAATCAAGCACCGACGTAGGAGTGCGCGACTGATATGGAAGGCACAACTTGGCGTACAAGGCAAGACTAGAACTAGGAAACTATCTTTGTAATCTAGTACGGACTCCCCGAAACCTAGCCTAGTATATAAAGGCTAGGAGGGGAGACGTCTAGATCAATCCAATATACAATCTACTCTCATGGTCTTGCGAGAACTCGCCTTGGCCTCCCCTGTAATCACCTCCTCACGCAATAATATCGAGCAGGAAGTGCTCCTCCTATTAACCGACGAGTATCGTCCAACCTGTTCCTTCTCCATGACTAACCCAGGGTCCCTGACCATGGGATTTGCCGAGGCTGATCCTCGTCAATTGGCACCGTTTATGGGAACTATGCATGTTGGAATCGCAATCTCGGCGGCCTCATCACCAGCAACCATCAAAGCAGCGACTCCGACAGCACTCATCGACTCCACAACTCGAACATACTCCGATCGGTCCGGGTCCCTCGGCTTCATGGCTCACCTTCCGGCCTTTCGACCGGCCTTCACTGATCTGCGCACCGGTGTCAACCTGACCTTCGGAGCGTACCAGATCTACATCAACCACTGAGGAGCCCTCCGCCTCACGGATAGCACTCGAGCACCCGCAGCAACAGATCCTACACCAGTGATCGAAGCAGCACCCGCCCGCGTGGTGACTCTGCGAGTCAGCCACGACTCCCAACCCGACTACTCGAGTGGTCCATGGAAGAAGCGCAACATGCGCACAAGCAAGACGACAGTCAAGACACTGTCCCAAGTGTTCATGGAAGACGTCCACGAGCCAACCGCAGATGACAAAGGCCAAGATGACGACCCGAGCAATCGCCGAGACACTCGCTCGAACAGCAAAAACAGCGATCCCGACAACGCCGGCCATGTCACCGTCACACTTGGAGAACTAGGAACCATACCAAAAAAAGTATACAAAGGAATGGAGCATAGCAATCATAGGAACGACGAGCCAAAAAGCAGAAAGCACCAGACCCCGGGCATGGCGATAGAGGACCATCACGTAGAAAAAATTACTTGTCCAAAGAAGCAATCGCCAGAGTAAGAGACGCAGTAAAACGCGGCAAACTACTCCCGGAGAACGCATCACGAGACGAGCTCAGAGCATACAACAAGTTGGCGAGTGACGTCACAAAGAAAACAAGACAGCAACGCTTAGAGTTAGAGAAGCAAGGAAAAACCGCCATCGACCCAAGGACCAACCACAAGCCATGTCCCAGAAGCGACTCCTCCGACTACGATTCCCCTATCCGAGCCTGATCCAGATTCAACAATCTGAAACACACGGACAAGAAGAAGGTAGCCCGCAAGCTAGATGACGACTTCAAGCTAGAAGAGGACGACAACGAGGAAGAACAACTCACGCCAGCTGAATCCCTTATAACTGACCGAGAATACCTATCGCGTGCTCTGAAGGGCAAGAAGGGCAGTTTAGACCGCAACACGACGATGGCACTCAAAATAATGAAAGACGCCATCACCGCCACAGCCCCTAAAATGCAGGCACAAGACGAGTCCCCCGCGAGCAGACTCCGGACAGGGACCCCAGTTCACCCGACGACGACGACAGCAGCGATGACTGGAGCAAGCGCCCAAAGAAAAACAAAAACCATGACAGTGACGGCAACGGCAACGGATGCAACAGAAATCGACAAGACGCACGCAACGACATAACACAGAACAAGGTCAACTGCAGAAGACGAAGGCGAGTAGCCCGCGAAGAATACTCGGACGAGCAAGCTTCCGACGAGGACATAGAACCATGCAGAGCACTGTGCTTCACACGATCCATACGAGAAACACGGATGCCGAAAGGTTTCAAGCTAAACTCCACAACACACAAGTACGACGGGCTGGAAGAGCCAGAAGCATGGCTCGATGACTACCTAACAGCCGTCAAATTCCAGCGTGGAACCAGTATCACAGCAATGTAGTACGTACAACTCATGCTTGAGAGCTCGGCACGACACTGGCTGAAGAAACTACCGCGAGGATCAATCAGTTCCTGGAAGCAGTTCCGCAGCGCCTTCATCGAGAACTTCAAGTCCACCTACAAACGCCCAGCATCACTCGAGGAGCTGAGGGCCTACAAGCAAGGATCTAGAGAATCCCTGCAAGCATACATCCAGCGATGGACCATACTCAAAAACTCAGCCGAGGACATATCATATGAAAGCGCAATCGACGCATTCAGGAGGGGCCTGCAACGCATCGACTTCGAGCTGCAACTCGGGCAGATGAAAGTTCGAATGCTCGCACGACTACTAGAGCAAGCCAACAACTGGGCAGAAGGAGAAGACTCCGTACGGAATGAATCAGAGTTCCAGACAATGCGCTCATAACGCAACTATGACTACCACACCAGTGACAGAGAATTCGACAGAAGAAGAAAACGCCCGAGGCGTAACTTCTACGACGACAGAGTACCCGATATGGTCGCAGCCGGCTTCCCAGATGACGGAGAAGGCAGACACCGCGACGACAGAAGAATGCAGCGTAGGGATAACCATGAAGAAGCACCCCAAGCTCATAAACGGGATTGGAGGTCAGGGCAGCCGAGAGATGACGCCCGAGCATATCGCTCGGCCAATTGCTCGACGGACCATTTACACTACACGGATTCAGAAACGAGCGCGGAGAGCTCAGATCGGGACACATCCTCAGAAACTGCAGACGCTTTATCGTGCTCTCAGAAGAAAAAGGCCGATCTACAACAACAGCAGCACAGCCTCTCGCAAGCGTAGCAGTCGGGACCATCGCCCACAACGCACCGCCAGCACCTGCAATACCAGCAAGGAAAGTAGCAGTAATCCAAGAACGGAGCACGACACCCGAGGAAGAAGAAAAATACCCAGAAGCGCATGGCCGGATCGACATGATACAAGAAGGAAGACCGTCAAACAGGCAGCAGAAGAAGGTCACCAGACAAGTTTTCCTCGCAGTCTCCTCGCACCCTGCTGTCCCAGAATACCTACGTGGGTCCGAGACTGAAATTACCTTCTCCCGAGAAGACCACCCACCAGCCATCCAGCGCCCAGGACACGCCGCATTAGTACTCTAAGCAAGAATCGGAAGCTACGACATGTCACGAGTCTTCATGGACGGCGGCAGTGGAATCAACATCATATTCACCAGAACCCTGGAAGAAATGCTCATCCAAAACTCGGCACTAAAAACTTCAGGCACAACGTTCCATGGAATCTTGCCAGGTAAAGCAGTCTATCCCCTCGAAAAAATAAGTCTCGAGGTGGTTTTTTGCAGCACGAGTAACTTCCGCAAAGAGACATTATACTTCGAAGTGGTCAACTAGAAATCACAATACCACGCAATCCCAGGACGACCAGCCTTCGCGTTTAGTGGCAGCTCCACACTACGCCTACCTCAAGCTGAAAATGTCGGGTCCGCGAGGAGTGATCACAGTCAGCGGCAGCTTCGTGAGATCCGACCGCTGCGACAAAGAGTTCCACAAGATATCAGAAACCTTCGGATCACACCAAGTCAGCAGAGCTGCAGCATCAGAAGAAGAGACCCTCCCATAGAAGCAAAGGGAGCAACCAGAGGACCTACAAGGTTTTGCACACCAAGAACCCACACCAGTCCACCGCAGCAATTTACCATTCTTAGGGCTACCAAGCCATCGATCCAAATAAAAGGGTTGCCTTCAAACAGCCCCCCCCTCGTGTAAGAAACAAAAGGAAGAATATTGAAAATATTTTTCCAACAAATTTTTTACTCATTGGCACTCGGGGGCTCGCCGCAGCAGCCACCCCCCGAGGCGTTCTTCGCTTACGCGACTCAAAAGTTGGCACTCGGGGGCTCGCCGCAGCAGCCACCCCCCAAGGCGTTATTCGCTTACGCGACTCAAACATTGGCACTCGGGGGCTCACCGCAGCAGCCACTTCCCGAGGCGTTCTTCGCTTACGCGACTCAAAAATTGGCACTCGGGGGCTGGCCGCAGCGGCCACCCCCCGAGGCGTTCTTCGCTTAGGCAACTCAAACATTGGAACTAGGGGGCTCACCGCAGCATCCACCCCCGAGGCGTTCTTCTCTTACGCGACTCAAACATTGGCACTCCGGGGCTCGCCGCAGCATCCACCCCCCGAGGCGTTCTTCTCTTACGCGACTCAAAACATTGGCACTCGAGGGCTCGCCGCAGCAGCCACCCCCCGAGGCGTTCTTCGCTTACGCGACTCAAAAATTGGCACTCGGGGGCTCGCCGCAGCAGCCACCCCCCCGAGGCGTTCTTCGCTTACGCGACTCGAACATTAGCACTCGGGGGCTCGCCGCAGCAGCCACCCCCTGAGGCGTTCTTCGCTTACGCGACTCAAAAATTGGCACTCGGGGGCTCGCCGCAACAGCCACACCCCGAGGGATTCTTCTCTTACGCGACTCAAAAATTGGCACTCGGGGCAACGGCCACCCCCCGAGGCGTTCTTCGCTCACGCGACTCAACAATTGGTACTTAGGGGCTCGCCAAAATCTTAGCAACAGGCAAGTCTAACCCGTACCACATAGGATCCAAACAACGCAAAACAAAAGGGTACAACAACACATGTTGTTCAGCAAAGGAACCAGCGCCAAGCAAAGACTAATCTCCAGGCTTTGATTTTACTTTACACAGAGCACCCATCCGACGGTCGTTATCTTCGACCACCCACTTCACAACTTGACTTGCAGGTTTGTCCGCCACGGCGTAATGGTCTTCCATCGTCTGAGCTCGACCACCAGGAGGACCTTGAGCTTCCAGCATAATGTCCACCCCCGGGCAATGACTATGGACAAAGGGAAAAGCACAGCGAGCCCCTGCATATATCTGGTGATTAACTACACGCGGAAGGTCCGTAGGCTGAGAGAACACCCGACAAAGATTTTCAAGAGAAGATGGGATAGGATCCAAAGGATAAAACTCAGCAACGATCCTTCCAAACACCCCGCAACAGTACTCAAGAGCCCGCGGTACCCTCTCAACCCCCATCCGCAGAATGGAAAACACCCGAGCACGCGCCCTATCCATCCACAAAGGATTGTTATCCTGCACAACCGGGTCCTCCAGCCGCAACAGCTCCGATTGCACTGCTTCCTCTTCCTCACGAGAACGCCCAGCAAGCACTTCACAATGAAGAGCAAAAGATCAGCCGCAAGCATAAGGAAAAGAACTCGCACAGTCGATCAGTCGAAGAGAGACAAACTCACCCTTCAGAAGATCAGACAATTTCATCATCCGAGCCGCCAAGCTATCCAAGACGGCTTCAGCACGTTCACTTTTCGAGCGATGGACCGCAACAGCACCTTTCAGGCGAACGATCTCACACTCGGCCTCTTTTAGCCTCAAGGAAATAGACTCGTAGGAACCCTCGCGAGCATCCTCCTTCAGCAAATTCCAAGCCCAAGAAACGCCCGGGATGGCCTACCGCAAAGAGAAACAAGTCAAAGGAAACGAGACAACAAGCAGCACAAAAGAGCAAAGCAGTTCCATGAATTAAAAAAGATCCACCGTCCCGCAGGAGGCACATTACAACTTAAAGTTTTCAAAACCAAAACAAGTTCACCCTACTCCTCGGCTGAAGAATTGCGGTTATTAGCCTCCACGACCAGCTGCAGCTGGCGGGCCAGCCGAGTGGCTCGAGCACTCTGCTCGTCCGTATAATCAGGAAAACTATCCACCATGGAATCCTCAATGGAAACACCATGCCCAGAAGAACAACAATATATGTGGAAAGCCCACTCACCACGTTCTCCCGAACCAGGCCCTCCAGCTGATTACCGTCCGGACCGAAGGCAGCAACCAGAGAATCAAGACCCTCAGGACGTTTCTCCTCATCTGGGAACATATCCTCATGAAGAAGCTTCAGGGGAGTTGAAGCCCGAGCGCAGACATCCCCAACAACTACAGAAGCGCCCGAGACAGCATCTACAGAGCCACGAAGAGCGCCTGACCCTGCAGCAGCCACCTCCACCGCCTCAACACCCGCAGAACCTAGAAAAGAGAAAAAGAGTAAAATATCCAGAAACCCAAGAGACGAACAAACCCAAGTAAACAGAAAATAGGAACATCCCACAAACCAGTCAAAGATCCCGCCAAGTCCAGCAGGCGCTCGCACTCAACCTTCTCGACCTGGAGAAACTATAAGTGCATCTAGTGCCCCCTTTGAGGTTTTGGAGTATTTGATGAAAAAATGGTTAAGGTACTGATGTGTTTGTGAGTATACACATGAAACAGTCCCTGAGGATGAGGTTAACCACCGTTGTCGACCCCCCAAAATGTTGAGGAACAAAGGAGAAATCAGTGTGTTTCCTGAAGACTGAAGTTGTGCGAAATCCTGAGGAATCAGGATCCTGAAGCATTCTGCTGAAGTTGAAGCAGTACCAGATCCTGAAGCGTTCGGCTGAAGCTGAAGTTGTACCATATCCTGAGGACGTTTGCGCTGAAAACGAAGTAGAAGCATAGTCTTCGTTAAGACTTTTTAGACTTCTTGAGTCGTAGGAAATCACCGCACTGTTGGAGGGGTTGAGGAAAATGAGTTATGTATTTCTGAGGAAATGCTCAATTAGAAATCCTGAAGAAAACTGTGAAGAAATCTCCTGTAGTAGAAGTTCCGTCCTCGGGTGTCTGAGACATTGTTCTTCAGGACACTGAGGTAACTAACTTCGGTTGAGGAGTCAGGAGATCGCTAGTGCGATTCTTCTGAAAATTGTGAGGAGAGAGAATAGTTTGACCGTGCCACGTGTTGCGTGGTGAGAGGCTAGAACTTGTCTAGTAACGGTCATATCCGAGGGCACGAGAGTAATTGCGTGCATGGGCATTTATGTCCTTTCACCTGGGGTTGCTCCGCGGCTATAAATAGCCAGCCCAGCCCCATTTGTGGGTTGGCTGCTCCGAGAGAAAATATGACACTTGTCATTTGTGAGCAACCCACTACATTGAAGACACTGAAGAACCTATGTGAGGAAAACCACCAGCCTGAGTAGTTGAGCATTTCTGAGGAAGTCGGTTCGAGTGATCCGAAGCTTTTTACTCTTGAAGACTGTGATCTTCCAGCCGGTGTAGAAATCTTCAATCTGAGGAAGTCAAGATGCAATTGTGACTTCCTGGAGTGACTAAGTCTATGAAGGTTTCGGGAGTCTACCTTGAAGACTCACCTGAGTTATTGGACGGAATCTGAGGACTGTAGTTCAAGGAGAATAAGGTGAAGACTATGTCTTCTGAGTTTAATCTCAGCCTCTCCAACCAGACGTAGAGTTGTCACAGCAACTCGAACTGGTTCATCAAGTCTTCGTCTTCAGTTCCCTGGTGCTATTTCTTCAACCTCAGTTATTACGTTTATGCACTGATGACTTATCCTGATGCTTTACTTCTGAGTTCACTCTGCACTGATTCCTCAGTTCGGGCTTCAATCTTACTTTAGCTGTGCAATAGGTTGTTTTCCATTCACGTCACTGCTTTTTTACTTCATTTGTTCTTCCTCGGGTTTCAACTTCCTCAATTTCGTATTGCCTCAGTCCTGAGGAAATAGAAATTCCTCGAGATATTTGAATATACCCCATTCACCCCCCCTCTGGTCGATATATTGCACTTTCAGAAACTGCTCTTCCACCTGCCGCAACCGCTCAAGCTCGCCATCCTGCGCCTGCAGCTCCCTTTCTTTGTACTCCAGAGCGGTCCAAAGCTCAGCAAGCTCCTTTTGTGCAGCCTCTGCCCGCTTGTCAGCACCTTTCTTGCGACCTACAGAACGGACACCAATCATACAAAACCAACTAGCAAAAGAAACAAAGACCAAGAATCAATATCTTACGTCTCATAGCGGTCAAGCTCCCATGGACCGAGTCATGAGCACGTCACCACCGATCAGTCTCAGTCAGCACACATTCGCATATCCGAAACAAAGGCTGAATTCAAGTAAATGCACTAGTAACAGCCTAGGAAAGAAGAAAATCAAGCTCAAGACTACAACCAATCACAAATGATTTCTTGCAGCCTCGGGGGCTACTCCCATTGGGAGCACTGTCATGCTCCCAATACTCATAAAGATCGGCAAAAGAGAAAAACCCACGCTAAGACCACAACCAATCACAAGTGATTGCTTGCAGCCTCGGGGGCTACTCCAACAAAGTTCAGAAGGACAAAGAAATCACATACCTGCTCCGCCATGCGATCAAAGAACTTCTCCTTATCTTCAGCAGAAAGATCCCGCCTCTCCAAGAAGTGCTCCTCAGGGATCACTGGTTTAACATCTGGAGGAAAGTCCCCTCCAGGAGCCGAAGCAGCCGCAGCAGATCCCCCAGACGGAGCAGTCGCAGGGGTTCCCTCCGCACCTACAGTCACAGGGATCGTACCCGCACCCGAAGCCGCAGGATTAGCAGAATCAGCAGGCCGATCAGGCGCCGCGCCAGAATCAGTCGAGCGAGCACCAACAGCAGCGGCACTCGCAGAAGAGGTAGCCGGAACAGGAGCAGTCCTACAAAACATCATATCTTTAGAACACGAGTCAAAACAAAGAACAACAGAATGACCAAGCAGAAAGTAACACTAACCCAACAGGTGCAGCGCCCGGACGAAGCAATATCCCGAACTTGCGTTTTTTCGGGGCAGCCGAAGGAGGACACGGCACAGCAGGCTCCACGACCGCTGGCAAATCATCGCCATCACCTGCTGCATCACGACCACTCGCACTCAAAGGGAGAGTGCGTTTGACACGCAGAGGACTCGATTCCCAGAGTCCTCTTCAACTAATGGCCGACCACCCGCTGACTCGACAGCATCAGCACCCGAAGCACCCTTGTCACTCGCAAGAACAGGACCAGCATCAGCCGCACCAGGTTCATCAAGTATTTCCGCATCTTCAGGCTGCGGCGGATTGTTCAACAAGGGAGCATGATCCTGCAGATCAGAACAAACATCAATAACCAACAGTAATGAGTCAAAATCACAAATAGAAAATTCAAGACAAGCACCTGAGCAAGAGGTAAATCAGCAGAGTAAGGTTTGACAAGGCTCTCCTCCCCAATGCTGGTACACTTCGTGACTTGCTGAACCCGAGTCAAAAGGTCACCATCAGAGAAATCCTTGGGCCAACACCTGGTCGAGTCGTTGGGCCCAGTGTATTGCCACATGGGACGCACTCGATGCTGAAGCGGATGCACGCGTCTACTCACAAACACGGAGATAAGATGACCGCCAGTCAACTCATCCTTCAATGTAGAGATCCTTTGCACCAATGGCTCCACAAGAGACATCTCACGAGCAGACAAAAGATGTGCCCACGAAGACTGCTTAACCGCTCGCGTAGCTGGATCGAAAGGAGCAAGACCAAATCGCTTCCCCTCAACGCGCCGATCCTTCAGATAAAACCAACTCCTCCGCCATGTATAGACAGAGTCTAGCTTCTCCAGATCAAAATAAGCAGCTTTCTCCTTAATGGAAATACCAACGCCCCCAAGATCATATTCAGAGTGTGTCCTCTTCACATTGAAAAGACGTTTCCAGATACCCCAATGGGGATAGATCCCCAAAAAACCCTCACAAAGCGTGATAAAGCAGGCAATGTGCAGAATCCCATTGGGGGTCAAGTCATGCAGTTGCAATTGATAGGCAAAAAGCAACCCACGGAAGAAAGGATGAACGGGAAGCGCAAAACCACGAGGAAAGAAGCTCTGAAAGCATACCCGTTCATCTGGATAGGGTGAAGGAACCTCCTCATCCCCAGGAATCCGCGCATCACCACCCACCACCAGGCCGTCCGCCACCAAATCATCAAGATCTGCGGCTCCAAAAGCGGACCGGTCCCACCTACCAGTCATCCTCGCCGACTCCTGTGCTGCACTGCGAGGACGCTTGGACATGGATCTCACTAGCAAACCGCGCAAAGAGAAAGGCAGGGGACAAAGAACAAAGAAGGAAGAAGAAGGACTAGTAGGAGAAGGCAATGGTTGGGTGAAAACCTAAACAAACTAATCCCCCCGGTATTTAACCAGCAATAGGGGAACGCAAATCATCACCGTTAATCGTGGAATCCAGCGGACGTGGCGAGATCCCATGATAGCCGAGAAATATGGAAAACTCAACCGGCGCATTAACCATACCGCCCACTGCGCGCGAAAAACGAGGGCCATCATTGCACAGTGCGAAATTTTCGGGCAGCAGGCGTCAAGTCACTTCATTTTCACATGACACAGCGACCCAACCTGTCAGGCGGGTCGGCAACGTCACATCTCAGCAATGCGTCTTAAAGCACGCACCTTCGGTCAGCATTATGCTCTTGACAAGTTTTTTCATGATTTTACAAAAAATCTTTTACTCCCATTGGGAGTATCTTTAATCGAGTTCGGGTGCTCCCTCACCCAGAAGGCAGACACGTGCTCGAGTGATCACTCGCACTAACAAAAATAACCTACCTTCAGAGTTCGGGTGCTCCCTCACCCTGAAGACAGTAAAGCATTCGAGTGACTACTCGCAAAAGACTCAACAACTATTCAACGATATAATCTACTCGCGCACTCGACGACTTTCCGAGTGGGTGCTTTTTTATTTTTCCTCGCCAGAGTTCGCTACAAGCTCCGCGAGTGACTTCTAAATAACTCACTTGATTGTTTATTCCAAGTTGGTGCATCGCTAACCAGGTTTCGTGCCTCTAAAAAAAATTATGTCTGGCCTACGACACACTATACCCAGATGCCACGCAAGCTTAGCGTGTAGGTAAAACCCCGTTGCGCAGAACGGCCGGGCCGGGACTTGCCGCAGAGCGATTTCACTCCCGACCTTTTCCATGCGCTCGCATGATAGAAAGAGCCGAGCGGACGCGCTCAGGCTATTTGCTTAGACTGGCAGGAATTGATCCTATAAGACCTGCAGCGGCATGACTTTGCTAGACACCGGTCGTTCGAAGTTCATGTCGAGGGACGTGAGCTTGATTGGGCTACTGCGGTATTTTCCACTAGCACAATTCACCAAGGCTCGACCAGTCGACTCCTTGGGCCCTTTTCAGCTTAGCAATCCCTCGAAACAGGTATTGTCATGGATCAAAACTGCCAGCGACCCGCGGCGGTGCCGCGCCTACAAACAATAAAGCACTAATGAATTCGAGTCCCTGCGCGACTCTTAGAGTCCCCTAGGAACTGTGGGGCTACTGACGAGGAGGTGACCCCACGACTCCTGCGTGTGAGGATACCTTGTGCGTATGAAGATGGGAAGCCCGCTGGAAAGCCTTAATAGGCCCACGAATGGCCCAATCAAGCACCCACGTAGGAGTCCGCGACTGATATGGAAGGCACGACTTGGCGTACAAGGCAAGACTAGAACTAGGAAACTATCTTTGTAATCTAGTACGGACTCCCCAAAACCTAGCCTGGTATATAAAGGCTAGGAGGGGAGACGTCTAGATCAATCCAATATACAATCTACTCTCCTGGTCTTGCGAGAACTCGCCTTGGCCTCCCCTGTAATCGCCTCCTCATGCAATAATATCGAGAAGGAAGTGCTTCTCCTGTTAGCCGACGAGTATCGTCCAACCTGTTACTTCTCTATGACTAACCCAGGGTCCCTGACCATGGGATTTGCCGAGGCTGATCCTCGTCACGCCCCCTCACGCAATAATATCGAGGAGTAAGTGCTTCTCCTGTTAGCCGACGAGTATCGTCCAACCTGTTCCTTCTCTATGACTAACCCAGGGTCCTTGACCATGGGATTTGCCGAGGCTGATCCTCGTCAGTAGGTTAGTCCAAATATGATCAAAAGTATATGAAAGTGTATCTAGATCGTAGAAATATCACACAAAACATGCATGGAGCAAGCAGAAATTATCGATACGTTAGAGACGTATCAAATGGCACCCCCTTAGCTTGTTCCAAACTTGGGGGAGTGCCCGGTATCTTTATCTTTATCTTAGTTTTTTAGAGTCAAGTAGAGTCGTATCGTGTCTAGGGAAGTTATTATATGAAATAGGTGTTTGCATTGAGGTCTATCACTCCTTCTGTGGAGAGTTTGTATCCGTGAGTTTGGAGTCGTCTATGATGGAATATTAATGAGAAGTCTATTGGTTCCCTCGTTGCACTCGGTATTCTCTTCACACAATTGACCTTATATGATGATTCTTATGGGAAGTATTGACCTTATATCAGGTATGTCTTTGAAAACTTTATTTAATTTTGGCAAACATAGCTTTGGTCATGACAACATGCATGTTTTCTTAAATATTGACATAGCCAAAACCTTTATGTTATCATGCTTGAAGTGTTATGTTGACAAGACAACTTGATGTGTTATGCTTACCCTAATGTTTATTCTTTATATGTTTTGCATCTAAGTTAGCATCAATTGTCTGTTCTCTCAAAGCCTTTGCTATCCAAACTCTTTGCCAAGTAGATTTCTACTTGTGCATCCATACCCTAAAACCAATATCTTCCATATGAGTCCATCATACCTTCCTATTCGTAGAATTTCCCTACCACTCCTAAAAGTATAGAATTTATGTGTTATTCTTAAATATTCAAATCTTCTGTTTTGTGCCTCTTGTTTCGCTCATGAGGAAGTAGTAGGTAATTCATGATCTTCTTAAGTTGGACAAGTTTTACCCCGGGATTGCATGTCTAATCTGCAAACCCATAATACGAGGAGGAACTGGCATGAGTGCGCCCAGCTCGAAAGATAATATAACAAACAAACCCTCCTTCACGCTTGGTCTATGAGAAATCAGAAACTTTGGCAGTGATAAGAAAAGGAGATTAAGGGGGTGTGATCGTCCCCACTTGGGAGCCGTTCCTCAAAACTTGTCCATCTTGAGAAGTAATTGAGCTATTTATTATCATTTGTTGACAAACTATGCACCTCCCAAAATCTGTTTTCATTCTGTTTGATTTAAGGATAGCACATAAGTTTTCCCTGCTTGCCTATAACAAGGCCTTTCCTTTACTTTTATGTTGAGTCAGTTTTTTCCACTTCCTTCCTTCCTTAAAGAGAACAGGCACTTAATGTTGATGTGGATTCATTCATATAATGTTGCATTAAGTTTCGCCATACTACATCATCGTTGACATTATCTTTTGATAAGTAAGTTGCTTGCAAAATCGTTTGCCGAGCAAGCATCTTCCTTTGTGTTAACATTTTCACTTCATGACTAATAACATGTTCTTTCAAAAGCTTCAAATTGTTTCACTGTAAAGAGAAAGAGCAAAAGTAAAAGTTATAAGTTGTCCTTTGGCCAAGGATATGTTTGCCATAATTTGATGAGTTTTATCAGCCCTACTTTTGATTATAATTGTTATTACTTTCTCATAAGGGACTTATGAGTTGAGGTTGCTGTTGAGGATGATGGATTTTGATGAAGTAATCATGATGCTTCTTGTCAGTATTCTATTTATCGACACTTGACTCTCTAAACTTGTGGACAGGTTTACCGACCTCAGTATTCGCTTGGGGACAAGCGAGGTCTAAGCTTGGGGGAGTTGATACGTCCAAAATGCATCACTATTTTATATAGTAATTCTTTCCTATTCATTGATATATTTCATGTTATGATGATTTTCTTATGTTGTTTTGGCTTGTCTTACACAATTTGCAACTTTCCGATGCCGAAGCAGCAGACGCAGGATTCAGCGGTGAAAAGTGGACACTGAGTTGCTGAAACAGAAGACCTCCAAATTACCTGAAAATCGAGGGACGCTATTTTTGAGAAGGATGACGGGGACACGCAAGAGAGGGACCAGAGGGGGCACAGGGTGCCCAGGCGGCCACCTGGCGCGGCCCCCACCTTGGCCGCGCCGGGAGGGTGCCTGGACCCCTGGGGCCACTCCCGGCTCCCCCCTCTGGCCTATATATCACTCGTTATATGAAAACCCTAAAAATAGAGGAGCTTCGCGAGTTCCGCCGCCGCTCCGTGGCGGAAACCTACAGAGGATTAAAGACATCTCCGGCGGGTAGATTCTGTCGGGGAGATCACCTCCCGGAAGGGGAGATCATCACCATCATCACGGGCATCATCGAGATAATCATCAACATCATCCCCAACATCAGCACAGTTTCCATGTTCATCCAATCTCACCTTGCAAGTTCATCTTGTGTTGTAATCTGTACTATCTATCCTCTGTACTCTACCGGTGTTTATTGCTACCGTGTGATGAATTCTATTGAGTTTTGTTGGAGAAATATTATTGTGTCCAGATTGTTTACCATCTATTTATCCCCTATGATCATGATCTCTTTTATGTCTTGTGAGTAGTTACTTTAGTTCTTGAGGACATGGGAGAAGTCTAGTTGCTAGTAGTCATATGATGTTGAAGTAATATGTGTTGTTTGACATTTCAGTTGTGTTGTTATTTTCCTAGTGGTGTTGTGTGAGTCGAACACTCAACACTTCGCCTTATTAAGGACCTAGGGGGATGCGTTGTGCATAAAGAATGCTTACGGTGGGTTGCCGGAGTGACAAAAACTTGAACCCCAGTTCGCACACTTTTGCACAAGGGAATATGGATCATTGATCGTATTGCTATGGTTAGGCTTTTTCCTTAATTACTATCTTGTATTTGCAGATGCTTGCAAGATGTTTAATCATAAGAGTGCACTCATCTTAGTCTAGAGGGTGTACTAGCATAGATCCACCCGCTCGACACTTATCTACACAGCACATAGTACCGACGCGGAATATGGCGAAAGTGCGTGACTATTTCTCCCGTGTATCCTCAAGAACGCTTTAGCCTTTATAAGTTCAGTTGCTAGGAATATCCTTTGCTCAAAAGGATTGGGACACTTGTTACTCCTCAGTGCCTTTTACTTTGCTCTCTTTTACCTTCTTGTTGCTTATATCGAAACCCCCCTAAAATGTTATCTTTTAGTTCCTGCGGCTATTTCTTTACCAAAGTCACTTATCAATACCTTCTGCTCCTCATTGGGTTCGACACTCTTATTTATCGAAAACGCTACAAAAGATCCCCTACAGTTGGGGGTCATCAGTTCCGGACCATAATAGGTGCATACAACTCATAGATAGGATCAAGAACACAAATAAACTCATGAAAACACAAGTGGTTCAGATCTGAAAACATGACACTCGGGCCCAAAGTGACAAGCATTAAGAGCAACAAGTTGTAGCAAAGATGATAAACACAAAATTAGATGATAGGCAACATGCCCCCCAACAATCTGAAAAACTATTACATGATCTAACTCATCCATTCCGTACCATCCTGTTTGCCTACAACAGGGAATTACTAACACATGAGAGGAGAAGTCATGGAGGGATGATGGAGTGGCGATGGTGATGACGATGGCGATGATCTCCCCTCACCGGAGGCCAAAACAGCCTCCAGATTAGCCCTCCCAGAGAAGAACAGAGGGTGGCGGCGGCTCCACGACGGAAATTGGGAAAATGACTCCTCTTATGGGGTCTTCGCGACGGGAATAAATAAGGACCTTGGTAGGACACCAGAGGGGGGAGGACCCACCCAGACGGCCTCCCGGCGCGGCCATGGGTGGGGCCGCGCCAGCAGGGCGCCTAGGCCCCCCTGGCTGCCCTCTGGCCCCACTTCTGGCTCCGAGTCCCTCCGGGTGCGTGGATTTTCTGTGAATTTTCCTAGAATTTTCTGAGACACATAAAATCCATATTCCTGCACATAAAAAAACATACAGGCAGCTCTGCTGAAAACAGCGTCAGTCCGGGTTAGTTTAGTTCAAATCATGCAAGAATGAGGCCAAAACAATAGAAAAAGTATTTGGAAAAGTAGATACGTTTGAGACGTATCAACACTTCCAAGCTTAGCATATTGCTTGTCCTCAAGCAATTATGTTCAACGAACTGGACGCGACAAAGTAAACTTTGACAAAATCTTTTTCTTCATAAGATGTATATAAGCATGTACTACGAAAAGAGTTTAACAAGTATTAAAACAATGCTATGAGGACAACAAAGTAATCCTTCTTTCAAGTGATCAATCACACACAACCAAAAGTAAATAATAAGTTGTTGAAAATCAAGACAAGATCACAATGCACATAGCTTGAACATACTAGAGTGGTATCTCGCTAGCCTCCATGAGTGAAGCAAAACATAAATGCAAAAACTCCTCCAGAGTTTTAAAGGAGACTAGAACTAAGAATTTCAGAATAAGCAATATCACAATCATGCAGAAGACAATGTGGTACTTTGGGACAATGCATGTTACACTAAGAATGACAGTTATGCTCTCAATAGTTGGTGCTTTGAAGAAAGAAGGGGAGACTCTCGAACCGTGGCTTTTGTTGGCAAGGTTGAAAACCCGTGGCTGGAAGCAAAGACTAAACAGGTACGAGAGCTCTTGGTTTTTAAAACTGAGATAAAATTCTTTTGGGAAGTGCAACTTTCCTGCCAACGGTGGACGGTAAAGGTCTCTCAATATCTCCCATACCAACCATATTAATGGCGGTTCCCATGCTTTTTGCTTACACTTATGTTCCCTTATCCACCTATCCTTTGACGGTCTATAGTGCCTTTTTATTTTTCCTCAAGTATGAAAGGAAATTTCTCGTTCCATCTATCATTAGCAGCATTTGGCCCATTTCATTCCATCATCAAGTATGGGGGAAGTGTACCTTTTTATAAAATGTGAAACAAGTGAGAACTGGGCATTCTCCAGACCGGCCTCTGCCTCATAAATATGACTAGTTAAAACTTTGTCAAGGAATAAAACATTTTTGACATGGAAGATATTGATTTTCCCTCGCCGCACCATGAGCTTGTATGGTTACAAAAAGTAAGCTTTTGAATAAATTTCGAGATGGTACAAGAAAGTCTGAGTTAGGGATGGCAGGTAAATACCATAAATAGGAAGGTATGGTGGACTCAAGTGGAATAATTGGATGCACAAGCAGAATTCCGCTTAGTGCGAGCGAAGTCTAGCGAAAGACTGGGAAGCGACCAACTAGAGAGCAATAAAAGTCATAATCATGCAGAGCGACAAAGCAACATTGAATCGGGCATGAAAGTGATATAACTATTCTGAAATAAAAAGATCATCAAGGCATGATAGACTTTTTAGTCATAAAGATGTGTGAAAATGTGTCAATTAATCCAAAAATTCTCCGAAGGGGAATACCACTTCAATATGCCAAACCATGAGCAATGAAATGCATGCAAATCATTTCAACAACACATTATGCACTCTAGCTATTTGAGATTGGCCACAAAGAAAGCATGAACCACTGGGAAAGCATTGTAAGCATAGCACTATGTCGCTAAAAGCTGGTCTCTAGATCATAAGTACAGGCATATGTACAAAAGTAGAAACAAGAAGAGTTCATATTGGTTTTCCTTGTTTCTTCCCTTTCGTCGATCTTCGTCATTACTGTCTTGTCTCTTGCACGATCGAACGTGGGAAATATAATCAAATGCCATCACAGACTCGAGCTAAACTCTGAAAACAAAGCAAACTAAAGAGAGAAAGGAAATCTTTTGGGGTTTTTCAATGGTTTAACGAAAGCAAAAGAAAGTAGGAAATATTTTTGTTGTTTTTGCAAATTAACAGGGAACAAAGAAGAACAGCAAAAACTTAAGCTTACTCCCCCAAGCTTAAGCTTTTGGCCTAAGTTGGTAACACCTACTGCGGTCCCCAGGAGGCTCCAGCTCCGGGGTGGTACGGATGATTCCAAGGATCGTACGAGGCTTCAGGTGCGTACACCGAAGTCCTCGGATCCTCCCGCGAAGAAGGCTCTGCGCTCCAAGCAGAAGAAGACCCTTCACCCCACTGGGTGACGGTCTCCCCCTGGAAAGGTGGAAACTCACTGTGCTCCTCCTCATCGGGCACAGCCCCCTCCATGTGGTTATAAAACTGCTGCTGGACAGGAACTAATCGAACTGGGTATCGTTGAAGGACCATCCACTCCTGCGAGTGTAATCAAACAAAAGAGGTGCAGGTAGACGAATCTCCCGAATAGTGTTCAGTCCAAATCTCAAAACATAATTAAGGTTACCAAACTCGGAAGTCCTGGTAACAAACTCATGCCTCTTCATGGCAGCAAGGCCAAAGTTTGAATAAGTAAAAGGCTCATCATCAGGATGTGCGGTGCGGTTAAGAGATTCAAGGATTAGTGTGGCATAAACGCCACAATAGAGGTCTCCCTTGTTGCCATTAGCAATAAGGAGACAAGCAATGAAGGGACCCACATTATACTTACTCTCCCCTGAGAGGGCGTTTGCCAGGATAGCAATATCCGGTGCAGAACTGTTGCTCATGTTTTCACGAGCTAACACCCCTCTAGCAATAAAATACGCGAAATACCTGAGGCGGGGGAATAAGATGCCAGAAATCTTCGAACATCGGATATCCTTCGTGTCTTGGATGCAAAGAGAAATGAAGATAGTTCTTAGCTCGATGGGCTGAGAGTTCATCTTTGCCATCTGTCCAACATTCGGCACACCTATTATTTCACAAAATCTTGACAAAGGCATGGTCAAAAGATCATTGTAAATTTTAAACTCAACAATTCCGATGTCATGATTATATCTGAAACAGTTAATAAAATGGAAGGTGAGTTTACGATACTGAGCAACACAGCAAGTTGTGTCAAACCTGCATTAGCACAAAGGTCGTAAAACTCCTCCTTAATTCCTGCAGATTCGTGAAAAACATCGCACGGATATGTCATTGCATGTGCCGGACTTGTGTTTTCCAACAACTCTAGGGGCACATGATCTTCATTATAGATCACCCTAGCAGTTGAGGATGAAGTTATGGCTCTAGTAACTCGGTCAGTGCGCTCGGGCTTCTTCTTACCCAGCCACCCTTTTGCTTTTCCTAACAAACTCATTTCTGAAATTTTTGACAATTCAAAAAAACAAGGATTTAAGAAAAGTGAGTTGAGGCAAACTACTCTACTCAGTTACCTAAGGCATAAACTTGCATCAAAACTTGGAAAATAAATTTCTACACATGCATACAAGCTCATATGAACAGCACGAAGATCTACTAAATACTCACAAATGAAGCCACCAATCAAAAATCTAATTGGAGGGGTGGTGGAGTCACATATCAGGGTGTATTTGCTCAAAATCTCAGCTCAAATGATGGGCTGAATAAAGAGATCAAAAATCACCTCCAAGAAAAGCAAGAAAGCAAGTTCCAGGTGCAGAACTCGTGTTTTTGGAGAGATAGGAAGAGAAGGGAGGAAGAAGTACCTGGAAAGGGGGCCTATGGGCCCCAGGCGCCCTGTGGGGGCAGGGGGCAGGCCGCGCCAGCTGGCCTCCTTGGCCACTAGTGGCCCCCCTGGTCAGCCCCAGGTGCCTCTGGGTCACTTTTGTCATGGAAAAATGATTTTTATTTTTGTGGAATTTTCTAACCACTTCACTGTTGAAAAAAAATCGAGGTTCAAAAAGTTGCGGAACTTTTTGAAAACTTGAAACAGTGGTTAGAAATGTGAAGCCTCAAAAACAAAAAACTTTGGTACATCAAAGAGAATAAAGGCTAAAGCAAATGAAAACATAACCAGCTCCACTTTTTACCTATAGAAAACATGCTACCTAGAAAGGTTGATCAAGTTTTACCAACAAACCGGTGATATATAGAGCAGAAAGTCTCACCTCTTATAAAGTGATCATTGTACCTTTACTTTAATGGACATTGTCCCCACCATAATGGTTTTGTATTTGTGGTGCACATGTAGAGGACAATCCCATTCTCCTATCTTTATGGTCTCCATATTCTCTATAGAGTTAAGCCATGCCTTTTGTCGATCTTCTTCGGAAAATACACCGTGTGTTCTTTATCATCCACCTTGAAGGTAACCTTTCCTTTATTGCAATCAATGATAGCACCTGCGGTGTTAATAAAAGGTCTACCATGAATAATGGACATGCTCCCATCCTCGGGCATGTCAAGCACAACAAAATCTGTAAGTATTAAGCAATTAGCAATTTTAACAGGAACATCCTCACAAATACCAATCGGGACGGCTGTTGACTTGTCAGCCATCTGAGGAGAGATATTTGTAGGGATTAATTTATCTAAAAAAGCCTATTATAAAGATAAAAAGGCATAACACTCACTCCTCCACCAAGGTCACATAAAGCAGATTTGACATAATTATTCTCTATGGAGCAAGGAATGGTGGGTATACCTGGATCACCAAGTTTCTCAGGAATCTTGCCACTGAAAGAGTAGTAAGCAAGCATAGTAGATATTGCCTCATTAGGGAGTTTTCTTTTGTTAGTAACAATATCTTTCATATATTTTAAATAAGGAGGCAATTTAATAGCATCAGTCAAAGGAATTTTAAGAAAAAGAGGTTCCATCCATTCACAAAATTTATTATAGTGCTCTTCTTCTTTGGTTTTGAGAGACTTACCTAGAAAGGGCATGGGCTTCTGTACCCATGGTTCTCTTTCCTTCCCGTTTCTTCTTGCGATGAAGTCTTCTCTTATGTATTTCTTGCGTTAGTCGGGTGCTTCTTGTTCTCGCACCTCGGGAGGATCATTCTTCTCCTTATCTTTTTCGGGCTCAGCACCGTCTTCAGTTTCAGCATCGGAGGTAGATATACTATTTGGATCAGCAGCAGGTTCTTCTTCTACTATTGGATCATTTGAATTGTCGTCTCCCTTGTGTGTCCTCCTCTTTTTCTTCTTTTTCGGAGACCTAACAAATTCTTCTTCCTGCATTAGAGAATCTTGCTCGAACCTCTTCGGATGTCCCTCTGGATAGAATGGGTCCTGGGTGTGTGTTCCACCCCGAGTATTTATACCATAAGCCTGTAAATTATCTTGTTTGGCATTCTTAGCAAGCAAATCTTTTTGCACATCAGAAATTTGTTGAAGTTGAGTTTGAACCATATGAAAATTCTTAACAAGACATTTAACATCATTAATTGTTCTACCTAGAACATCAAGCAAACTTTTCATAGCAAGAGTATTATCATGCAACAGACTTTGAATCCTCATATTAAAGTGATTTTGCTTCAAAATAAAATTAGCAAGCTCATCTAAACATTGGTCAGGAGGCTTACCTTGAGGGATGTCACCTGCATTTAAATCTAAAAGAGAGTGTACCTCTACAAAGGGAGGGTGAGTAGTAGGCTCACACATCTTCTTAATAGGAGGTAACTTCTTCATGTCTTAAGCTTTAATACATTTCTCCTTTATAGCCTTCTTTGCTTCCTGCATATCTTCGAGGCTTAGGGAAAGCATGCCCCTCTTCTTTGGTGGTGGAGGTGGTTCAGGGACGGACCAATCTTCGTGGTTCTTAGCAATCTTGCCCATTAATTCTTCATCATTGCCCGACGTTCTTTCCCTGAAAACACAACCAGCACAACTATCCAGATAGGATCTAGATTTATCGGTTAGACCAGCATAAAATATATCAAGTAATTCATTCTTAGGGACTCCATGTCCCGGTCTAGCCTTGATTAAATTGCAATACCTCCCCCAAGCTTTAGGGAGGTGCTCATCCTGCAACTTTTTAAAGTTATAAATTCTTTGTAAAGCAGCATGTTGAATATGAGCAGGAAAGTACTTATCAACAAAAGATTGAGCTAAGTCTTGAGGACTCTTAATGGAACCATAGGGCAGTGCATCATACCATGCTTTAGCGTCTTCCTTTAAAGAGAAAGGAAGAAGCTTAGTCGGATAAAAGTTTTGTATCCTCTCATCATTAGGAAACAAGCCACTTAACTCAGTGAGTTCGGTCAGTTGTGCAATAGCATCATCCTATTCTTTCCCATAAAAGGGGTCAGCTTCAACTGTAGATATAAGTGAAAGATCAACAGAGAAATCATAATCAGGATCATTGATGCATATAGGAGATGTAGCAAATTCAGGATCAGGAGTAATCTTGTTCTTCATGGAGAGCTTTTCAAGCAGCTTCTTAACTGCACCAGCGTCAGAGTCAGCACACTCTATAAGTTCCCTGCATAAATCATCATCAAGAATAATATAATCATCCTCAAGGAGTCTCTCCTTGAGTTTGTCTAAGCCTGGGTTACCAAAGGCTTTGCAAGTGGGAAAATAGGTAGCAGGAGTTTCAGTCTCGGACTGTGCTGCAACCTTAGCCATTTGAGATTCAAGATAGCGACCAAGAAAACCAATTTACTAAAAAGTAGTGGAAGCATCATCAAAAGTATCGGACATAGTGATGGCGTAGAAGTGATAATGGCTTCTCTCCCTTCGTTGGTTACCCCAAGTGGAAGGTGAGATGCAGCGTAGCGGCAAATTTCCCTCGGTGGAGATGCCGAGGTTGAGATCAACCAGTAGGACTCCGGCAATGATTGGTAGGTGGTGAAGTGAACAATGGCGCCGTTCACAACTCAGGGTTGCTTACTTCACCTGAACCTGCACACAATACAATTAACTTTGCTCCCAACGAAGTTCAGAGAGGTTGTCAATCTCTCCGGTCTTGTTGTTTACAAAGGGTCAAACACACAAGGGATAATGAAAATGAAAATGATAGCAACTGAAAGTAAATGCTGAAAAGGAAATAGGCTTGTAAACAATGATGAAAATATGGACCGGGGTCCCGTGATGTTCATTAGTGATGTCTCTCTCCCAAAAGACGATAAAACTGCTATGCGAGGTAAACAAATTACAGATGGGCAACTGACAGGATTATGAACGCACCGCAATGCTAACTATGCTACAAAAGAAAGGAAGAGGCTCATAAGCATGGGCAGTACGCCAAAATAAGTAGACCAAAATCTGTCTACATCTACTACTAATCATCCACCTTGAGATATCTATCCGGAACATCTCGCTGGTATTAAGTTGCGAGTCCCACCCAAAGTGTAAACCCAAAGCAACAGACAACTGCATTAAAAGAACTTTGTGTAAAGTAAACAATCCTTTCAACCGCGGTTACAAGCACCGTTGTTTTCCCCCTTGTGGCCACAGCACATCCCCTAGACTCATGTTTCTGTCACTCAAGCGTGTCATCAGGGGGCATGTACCCACAATCGAGCATAATGTTCCCTCTTTGAGTTACTATCCACCACTTGGCCAAAGCAATTGATGGCTTCTCGCCCCTCGTTGGTTACCCCAAGTGGAAGGTTTGAGATGCAGTGCAGCAGCAAGTTTCCCTCGGTGAAGATACCAAGGTTATCGAACTAGTAGGACTCGGGAGATACAAGTAGGTGGCAACGTCGCCAGAAATTGCTTCCTGACTAGGGTGTTGTCGTGGACTTGCACACAGCAACAAATAACTTTGCTCCCAATGAGTACAGAGGAGTTGTCAAGTCCTCCGGCCTTGTCGTTTACAAAGGATCAACGCAAGATATAAAAGGTGCAAAGGATAGTAAAAGCTGAAAGTAAATTGAGGGTGTGAACAATAATGTGAAGATGGACCGGGGTCCCGTGATTTTCACTAGTGATGTCTCTCTCCAAAAAGACGATAAAAGTGCTAGCAAGGTAAACAAATCACAGTTGGGAAATTGACAGGATTATGAAGGCACCGCAATGATAACTATGGTGCAAAGAAAGGAAGGGCTCAAAAGCAATGGGTAGTACGCCAAGGTAAGTAGACCGAAATCCATCTGCATCTACTACGAATCATCCACCTTGAGATATCTATACAGAACATCGCGCTGGTATTAAGTTGTGATTCCCACCCAAAGTGTAAACTAAAAGCAATAGACAACTGCATTAAAAGAACTTTGCGTAAAGTAAACAATCCTTGCACCCGCAGGTACAAGCACCGTTGTTTTATCCCTGGTGGCAACAGCACATCCCCTAGTCTCATGTTTCTGTCACTCAAGCTAGACATCAAGGGGATGAACCCACAATCGAGCATAACGCTCTCTCTTGGAGTTGCAAATAAAATACTTGGCCAAAGAAAATACCGCAACGGAGAACATGCAAGAATTCACTCAAGAATAAAATATAAAAGAGAAGAACCAAATATATTACTTATCACAATCTGAACATAGTCTCATAATCCATCAGATCCCAACAAACTCAGCATAGCAACAGCAGAAATTACATAGATGCCTCGATCATGTGATGCAGCTCACGAGGACTTGAAAGTGGAAGCACAAAGGGGGGAGAGATTCATCACATAGCTACTGGTCACGGACCCATGGTCCAAGGGGGACTACTCACGGCACATCCGGGAGGCGTCCATGCCTATGGATGGTCTCCCGGAGTGGGTTCCTCCTTCCGGCAGGGTGCCGGGGCAGCTTCTCCAGGCAGCCCCGATCTTGAAACGGCAGCGGCGGCAGTACAGAGGGGAGTTCGCGAGAAAGAGATCGATATTAGGGGTTTCCACCCCGAGGGGTAAATATAGGCGAAGGGGGCATCGAGGGGACCCACGAGGAAGTCAGGAGGGTCCCTGGCGCAGCCCAGGGTGGGCCCGCGCCACCTGCCCTCCTGGCTGCCTCGTGGTGCCCCCCCCCTTCCCTCTCTTCGTGATTCCGGAAGCTTCTGTCGCACTGATTTTTTATATATTTCTCCTGGAATTTTTGGAGCACTTTTAATGGCCGGAAAACCTGAAATACAAAAACAGCAGAAAACAGAAACTGGCAACTGGGTGCACTGAGTTAATAGGTTAGTCGAAATAGGTTCAAAAGTGTATGAAAGTTCGAGCAAAACATGGCAAAGTCACACAAAACATGCATGGAGCAAGAAAAAATTATAGATACGTTTGGGACGTATCAACATCCCCAAGCTTAATTCCTGCTCGTCCTCGAGTAGGTAAATGATAAGAATAATTTCTGTGGTGACATGCCACACAACCAAATAAGGACTTTTAAGTAAAGCAATCAAAGCATGCAATTCAATTCAAGTCTTAACAAGCAAGAGTCTATATTAGCGTTGACACAAGCAACAAAAGAACAAAAGTTTTAAGAGCTCTCGCTGTCCGTGACTCGAATGACTCCAAATGGTGTTTGCGTGCAAGCAAGGGACTGGGAAGAAAGAGAAAAAAAGGTTGTTGAGAACAACTATCTACTAAAGTTTCACACTTGCTCTCCTTTGGATTCTTATCTGGACTCGTCCCCAGACCACTAGCCAGGTACAAGTCAAACTGATCCACTCCCTTTTGATATTTTGAGCACTCATGCAATGGATGAGTGTGAGCAAGAAAGTTGACACCTAAAAGGCGAAACAGAAAGAAGGTGGAGGAGTAAGACAAAAAGGTGTGAAAGGCAAACATCAATGAGGGAAATCATAGGCGAGAGAAGGCCATATGATAGATATGATGTGAGGAGTAGGGATTTCCATACAACGGATGCACATGTGAGCTAAAAGCTCTCCAAGGGAACTAGTGGGGGTGCATCTAACTTGCTTGCTCAAGAAGACCTAGAGCTCGTTTGAGGAGGCTCATCATTGGAATATATAAGCCAAGTTCTATAATGTGAAGGGTCCCCACATAGCTATATGCATGATGATGATCTCTATGGAGTACAAGGGATAGAAGATGAAGTACTAGTGTGGATCTCTCAAAAGGAATAGTAGTATGTCCCCTTCTCTCTTTTTTTTTCTCTTTTCTCTTTTTTTATTTTTTGGTGGCCTCAATGGCTCTTTCTATTTAACTCTCATTTGTCCTCTTTGGGATCTTTTGATTTTGTCCTCTTTGGGATCTTTTCCTCACTTTCGGGGAAATACTCTATATTTTACATGAATATAGGAGATCTTTCACACTTTACAAAGGTACTCACATAAAGAAAATGTAACTATGATGATGCAAATATATGCCTCTGCCAGGGTAGCAGGATATGCAATGATACTAGCGCGTCATGTAGCAATGATTAGGGCAAGGCCCAACTAGAATGCGGCTCATTGATCAAGCAAGTAGCATGTATGACATGAAGATCAAGTCATGAGAAGGTGGACGTTTCATGGCAATGTATCTCAGAAAGGCTATGGAAATGCCTTGTAGGTAGGTATGGTGGCTGTTTTGAGGAAAGATATAAGGAGGCTTATGATGACAGAGCATATCATGCCAAGGGTTTGGATGCACCGGCGAAGTATGCGCCAGCTCTCGAGGTGAGAAAGGGCAATGCACGTTACCGAAGAGGCTAGAAAAAGTATAGGTGGGTGGAAGTGTCAACTTTCGAATACTCACATTAGTCCGAAGAACTCATCCACTTGTTATCGGTAACTCTCAATCTAATAAGGAGGTTCACAAAGAGACAGGTACCCCGAGGAGGAGTGTATGGGGGTTTGGTTATCCTTGCGCATCCTCGACTCATGGTACGTGAGTGTACTCTAATATTCGAACCCTCCAGAGGTTAGTGGTCCATCTAGTAGCTAGAGTTCTCAAGAGGGGTTTTTTGGTTTTCGAAAAACACACGGATTTCCCAAAATACGACATCTATCACTAATAGGCAAGAGCTCTTGCCACCATAAGTTCAAACATTACTCTAGTCAATACCTCAAAACTATTGCAAGTTACTACTACAAAGAGAATAGCATCTTTAACTACCTACTTTCAGTCAAGACACAGAACTCAGTGCAACAGGAAAACTCTCTAACAAGATAAATCATGCATCCTATAGAAAGTTCAACCTAAGACAAAAGAAAAGCTCTAGAAAAACTAAAGCACTACAACTAAACAGAGCAGCAGCTAAGAAAAGAAAAAGAACAGCTCACAGCTAAAAGAATAAGCATGCAAATCCTATGAGGAGTTCTAGTTCAAGCGGAGCGTGAATATCTCCCACACAAAAGAGTAAGTTGGGGTCTAACTTGTTACTACAGCAAAGAAAGCAAAACAAACCTAGAAAAGTAAAGAGCGAGACGCTCCAAGCAAAGCACATAACGCATGAAGTGATAAAAATATAGTGCAACGAGGGACAAACTGATGATTGTTGATGAAGAAGGGGATGCATCGGGGGCATCCCCAAGCTTAGACGCTTGAGTCTTCTTGAATATTTATTGGGGGTGCACATGGGCATCCCCAAGCTTGAGCGTTTGACACTCCTGAATCTTCTTTCATCATCCTCCATCGCGCACTTGAAAAATCCCTTCATACATAACTCATTGTAGGCTAATTAGAGAGGTTACTACCCTAATAAAATAATTTTCCTCTACTGAAAATAAAGATTTCCAGGAAGAGCTACTGTTTCTCTTGCCTGCCCAAAAATAGTTTGCAAAGAAAAATAAAGCTTAAGGATTGCAAAACTGCGAAAAGAAAAACCGGGGCAGAAGCTGAGAAAAACAGAACAGCAGAGAAAGGAGAATTGTTTCGAGGTACTTCTGCAACTCAAATCAAAAAACTTTGAACAGACGCCTGTAAGGTATTGTATGGAGCATGGTGTCAAAAAAATTCTGATCAAAAAGATGATCTGGTGATTTATTGAGAATTTTTCCGTCAAGCAGACAGAATCTGTTTCTGGACAACAAGCACCAACTTTTGACATTTCTTGCAATCTGAGGCTAAACTTGGCACAAAGCTTGGAAAAGTAAATATACAATGATGTTGCTACAGTAGTAACAATCATCAAGACCACTAAGAACAGAACTAAAGAAAAAAGAAAAACCTAAATTCGTTGCGGGCTGCCTCCCGAAAGCGCTTCTTTAGAGCCATTAGCTAGGCTTAAAGTAGAAGATCAAGTTGCATCTATTGAACCATCATCAAGATCATCAAAAAGCTCTTCAATAGTACAACTAGTCTTAATGGGTTTCTCAAATAAAGGAAGAATGAAGATGCTTCTTGGAATAAAATCAAAAGGAGGCAAATCAATTGGAGTTTTATTAAAGTTAAAGACAGGTGTCTCCTCCAAAGTTTTCACCGTTTCAACTCTCTTGGCACTGGGTGTGCTAGCTTTAGCTCGGGGAACCTTGGGTACGTAAACGGACTTAGGTTCCTTCTTTGCTGGAGTTTCATCCTTTTTGGTTTTGATGGAGGAAAAGGTAGTTCCTAAAGTTTCAATTACTTCCTCAATCTTTTCTATCCTAGAAGACTTTTCATCAAGGGATTTGATAGTCTCCAAAGTTTTGACAATTTTCTGCATGGAATTATCTAGCCTATTCAAATTCCCTTGAATCTTACGATCCAACTCATTCACCCTATCGATACTTGGCATCTCTAGGTCTATTTTTTAAAGTTTTCTCATAATGTGAGCTAAAGTAACGTCCTCCTTAATACTAACAATGGGGAGACTTCCAACAACATTTTCAATAACATTAAGGGCTTCCCAAACTGGGGCCTCTATGAAGTTCCCATTGATAGCAGTGTCTAAAAGAAACCTATTCCAAGAAGTAATCCCAACATAAAAATTTCTAAGTAGGATAGTAGTGGATTGCTTCTTGGTGGCTCTTTTTTGAGAATCATTAATTCTATACCAAGCATCTTTCAAACTTTCACCACCTCTTTGAGTAAAGGTAAGCACTTTTGCCTCACCAAAGGCAAAAGGACCAGCCATAGTGGTAACTACTGACAAGGTAACAGGTGTTTTTGGTATTTTTGATTAGGGACACAAAAGTAAAAACTGAAAGGTAAACTAACAAGACTAAAAAGCAAAGGTAAAAGATAGTGTGCAACTCCCCTATCTTGTAGACTTGAGTCCCCGGCAACGGAGCCAGAAATTTTCTTGATGGCTTCTCTCCCCTCGTTGGTTACCCCAAGTGGAAGGTTTGAGATGCAGTGCAGCAGCAAGTTTCCCTCAGTGAAGATACCAAGGTTATCGAACCAGTAGGACTCAGGAGATACAAGTAGGTGCCAACGTCGCCATAAATTGCTTCCTGACTAGGGTGTTGTCGTGGACCTGCACACAACAATAAATAACTTTGCTCCCAACGAGTACAGAGGAGTTGTCAATTCCTCCGGCCTTGTCGTTTACAAAGGATCAACGCAAGAGATAAAAGGTGCAAAGGAAAGTAAAATCTGAAAGTAAATTGAGGGTGTGAACAATAATGTGAAGATGGAACGGGGTCCCGTGATTTTCACTAGTGATGTCTCTCTCCCAAAAGACGATAAAAGTGCTAGCAAGGTAAACAAATCACAGTTGGGAAATTGACAGGATTATGAAGGCACCACAATGCTAAATATGCTGCAAAGAAAGGAAGGGCTCAAAAGCAATGGGCAGCACGCCAAGGTAAGTAGATTGAAATCCATCTGCATCTACTACGAATCATCCACCTTGAGATATCTATCCAGAACATCTCGCTTCTATTAAGTTGTGAATCCCACCCAAAGTGTAAACTCAAAGCAACAGACAACTGCATTAAAAGAACTTTGCGTAAAGTAAACAATCCTTGCACCCGCAGGTACAAGCACCGTTGTTTTATCCCTGGTGGCAACAGCACATCCCCTAGTCTCATGTTTCTGTCACTCAAGCTAGACATCAAGGGGATGAACCCACAATCGAGCATAACGCTCTCTCTTGGAGTGGCAAATAAAATACTTGGCCAAAGTAAATACCGCAACGGAGAACATGCAAGAATTCACTCAAGAATAAAATATAAAAGAGAAGAACCAACTATATTACTCATCGCAATCTGAACATAGTCTCATAATCCATCAGATCCCAACAAACTCAGCATAGCAACAGCAGAAATTACATAGATGCCTCGATCATGTGATGCAGTTCACGAGGACTCGAAAGTGGAAGCACAAAGGGGGGAGAGATTCATCACATAGCTACTGGTCACGGACCCATGGTCCAAGGGGGACTACTCACGGCACATCCGGGAGGCGTCCATGGCTGTGGATGGTATCCCGGAGGGGGTTCCTCCTTCCGGCAGGGTGCCGGGGCAGCTTCTCCAGGCAGCCCCGATCTTGAAACGGCGGCGGCGGCGGTACAGAGGGGAGTTCGCGAGAAAGAGATCGATATTAGGGGTTTCCACCCCGAGGGGTAAATATAGGCGAAGGGGGGCATCCAGGGTGGGGCCGCGCCACCTTCCCTCCTGGCTGCCTGGTGGTGGCCCCCCTTCCCTCTCTTGGTGATTCCGGAAGCTTCTGTTGCGCTGATTTTTTATATATTTTTCCAGGAATTTTTGGAGCACTTTTAATGGACAAAAAACCTGAAATACAAAAATAGCAGAAAACAAAAACTGGCAACTGGGTGCACTGAGTTAATAGGTTAGTCCAAATAGGTTCAAAAGTGTATGAAAGTTCAAGCAAAACATGGTAAAGTCACACAAAACATGCATGGAGCAAGCAGAAATTGTAGATACGTTTGGGACGTATCAGCAATAAACAGCAACGGAGAACATGCAAGAATTACTTAGGAAAAAAAATATAAGAGATCAAAACCAAATATATTACTCTATCACGATCTGAACATAATCTCATAATCCATCGGATCCCATCAAACTCAACATAGCAAAAGCAGAAGAATTACATATGTGCATCGATCAAGTAGGGCAGCTCACGAGGTCTAAACCATGAAGAACAAAGAGGGGAGGAGAACATCACATACTACTGCTCACGGACCCATGGTCCAAGGTAGACTACTCACGGCACATCCGTGAAGCGTCCATGGTGGAGGAGAAGCTCCCGGAGGTCAATCCTCCCTCCGGCAGGGTGCCGGGAAGGATCCTGACGGTGCTCCTAATCTTGTAAGCGCTGCGGCGGCGGAACAGAGGCGAGATTGGAAAGTAGGGTTCTATCTTTGGAGTTTTCCGTGACAGAGGAATAAATAGGCGAAGGGGGGCAGCCAGGGGGGCCACCAGGGGCCCAGACGCCCCCTAGTGTGGCCAATCCCCTGGCCGCGCTAGGTGGCCGCCTGGGGCCCTGGTGGTGGCCCTCTGGCCCCACTTAAGTGTTGGGAAACGTAGTAGAAAACAAAAAATTTCGGCCCACGAATCAAGAACCCAAGATCATCCAAGAAGATTGCATACAAGGTTTTAGGTCATGGCTCACCAACCGATGTAGCGGAAGTAGAGTTGGTGAAGCTCGTGGACGTAGTGGAAGTAGATCTCGCAAGTTCTCCCACGAACAGTCCCTCGATCAATCCCACGAACAAGTCCCGCGATCTAGTCCCACGGATAAGTCCCATGAACAAGCTCCTCGAAGAAGGGTCGAAGGTACGAACCCTCCATTAGTATCCACACATCCCGTAGCAGCAATCCAGCAGCGCTCCGCCGTCCAGAGATGAACGCCACCGAGAAAACTAGAGGGAGAAAACCCTAACGGATTCCGATCTAGAACAGCGTCTAAACCGGGGTCTAATTGTGGAGCAACGGGGTTTAGAGGAGGGAGGGTGGCGCATAGGCCTTGGGGACAAGTTGTGCTGCGCCCCCCACCCCTCCCCACATTACATAGGTGGCCAAGAGGCCCTTGGGGCGCAATAAGGGGGGTGGGGAGTCCAACTTGGACTCCCAAAACCTCCAAAACCTTCCCACCGGAAACCTGCCATATTGGAGAGTTGGACTTTCCACCTGGAGGAGGATTCCATCCCCTTGGTGCGCCCCCACCCCTTGGCCGGCCAGGGCAGCCTAGGTGGCTTGCCCCCCAAGGCTAGGGGCGCAGGGGAGTGGGTGGTACAGCCCGGAACCTTCCGGAACCTTCCATGACCTTCTAGAAGCTTCCGGGACCTTCCGGGACATACCGGGACCGTTTCGGGACATTCCGGACACTTCTGGAGCACTTCCAGGACCTTCCGAGACCGTTCTCGGACGTTCCGGAGCCATATGGATAGTTTCCAAGACCATCCGAGTTACAGTTTAAGCCACCCGATGACCGCGAAGGTTGTCGGGACGCCCAGCGATTATCCAGAAACTATTCCGGTTGATCCAGGACATCCCCAGTACCATTCTCATATGATTCGAAACCACCTGGGACTACTCCAGAGTGATCCGGACATATCCTTAAATACCCAGAACTACTTCTGGTGCCCTTATGAACAATTCCATAAATCTCCGGAACTACTTCTGGTACCCGTATGAACTATTATGCTTTGCTTCCACTAAACCTTCTACCATACTAGTATTCTAACAGACTATTTCTCGTTAAGTGTGTGACCCAATAGGTTCGGTATAATGCGGACATGACTCAGAACATCTTCCGGACATAGGTCAACAGCCTTTCGTCAATAGCCAATAATCAACAGCGGAGCCATGGACACCCATGTTGTCTCCCGCACATACACGAAGAAACTTCGAGTGAACCATTATGTTTAGTCATGTACCATTCCCTTTGCTTCGTGATATATGACAAAGTTAGAGGAGAGAAGTTTGGCACCCATGTGTAACAACTTCTTGAACACAAGCCACTCGTTATCCTCTTTGCTCGTTTGTCCATTTTCTCGTTATCGTATTCCGGTATCCCCGTGACTGAATCACAATGCGTCTGGCCAGACTATAATGGATACCGTCATACCGAGTGGGCCCAAAGTCAATATCTCTTCATCGTGAAGGAGCAAATCCCATTCTTGAACTATCACAGTCACTAGCCACACCATCTGACATACCCAGAACTTATTTTACTACTTCCCATTTACGGGAGGATTCATCTAAGAACCAAAGCATGTCTTCCTGTGTGAAGCAACTCGATACTCTCATGGTCTAAGGAATTACGTATATGAAAACATTTCATGATATGACTTATAACATAGTTACGATGTGATCTCTAAGTATATCATTCAATACTGGGGTCGGTTCAACATCATTGTTCTGCTAACAATATGTTCCCATTGCTACTGACATCCTTGTTACAAGAACAATGTCCATGATTAAGAAAACGTAATCATCAGTTAGCACATGAGCTAGTCTTAGAGGCTAAACCAGGAACTCTTGGTGTTTACATTTCCACACATGCAAATGAGTTTTCTTCTGAATCTCACAGTCAGGGTCATTGCAATTATAGCACAGAAATATAAACATTAATTATGAACGTGGAAATATATATAATAACATTTTATTATTGCCTCTAGGTCATATTTCCAACAGTCTCCCACTTGCACTAGAGTCAATAATATTGTCAGTGCTTGAGCACTTTACACCTATGGCATACCGGTGTAAGAAATGCTTCATTTGTGGTATAGACCTCATCTTCGGATCTGACGTTTCAGGCCCGTTTGTATCTTGCATATCTTCGCGTTTTCACTCTATCATAAAATTCACTAATTTTATCAGTTTAGGTTTGTATATGTTTGAATCATTTGGTAGGACCTTGGTTCCTTAGAATAAGTCATGAAATCATTCATCAATGTTCCATGAGCTTCAAGCATCTAGGAAACCATACCAAGTTCATAAATGAACTGATGATTCAAAATACCCTCCCTTGTTACTTCTTTAAGCAACAATATACTTAGCCTCTATTATAGAATTCGCCACAGTATCTAACTTTAACACAGTTCCTTCATACTGTGCCACCCTTATGTGTGAAACACATAATCCCAATTAAAATCGAAAATCGATCGGAGTAAGTATGAAGACTGAATTGGTGTAACTGTTTACATCAAAATTCAGCTGGTGTAACTTGTTACAACAAGCTCTTCATTATCTCCATTTTTCCGAGAAACATATCTTATCTATCATAAGTTTAACTTTTCACTGTTTGTCCAATGATCAACATATTGATCACTTTGGTATCTTGCTCACAACCTTTTGTAGCGTTGGACATATCTGGTCATTTTACATATTATGGTGTACATGATTAATCCAAACAAACAGGTGAGTGGAATTCAATTCACGTGTTTTTGCTTATATGTGTTCATCAACACCGATTTCTGCAAACAACTTTTCACCACGACTTCGGCAAGAACATGTTTCTTGGCATTTCATACTAAACTACTTTAGTATCATGTCAATATGTAGTGTTGGCTTTAGCATGATCAGGCACTTACTATCTTCATAGATCACTATGCTCAATACTAATGCTATATAAGCCCAAGTTCTTCAACTGAAAACTATTTCCAATGAAGTCCTTATTCGTGTCAAGAAATTTATATCATTTCTAATCAACAATATGTCATCTACATAAGGTTTTAGAAATATTATTCAGCTCCCACTTACTTTCTTGAATATTCAAGCATCTTCGTTATTCCTGATGAAAACTAACTCTTTTGGCAATTTCATCACAACGAAAATTCCAACTCCATTATGCTAGCTCTAGTCCATCACTGGATATCCAAGGCTTGCATCTATTTTAGCATCCTTTGAATCGACAAAACATTCCGGTCGTATCACATATACGTCCTTTGTTATTTTTCCGTGTAGGAACGTTGTTTTGACGTTCATTCTACAATATCCTATAAATGAGATATGTAGTAATTGCTAATATAACCCGAACTGACTAAAGCATCTCTACGGTCGAAACTACTTCGCCGTAGTCAACCTTTGAACTTGCTAGAAAACAATTTTCAAACGAGTTGAGCTTTATGGATAAAACAATTTCATCCGAATCAATTATAGATCCACATATATATATTCTTCAGACTTTTAGTCTTTCGGAGGGTCTACCAAGTTCAAAACTTGACTTACTTCCATGGATACTATCTCGGATTATTTGGCATTTAGCCAAATCCCGGAGTCAGGGCCCATCAACGCTTCTTTGTATATCACAGGTTTATCATTGTCGAACAACAATATCCCGTTTTACATATCATGAATGTTTGTACGAGTTTTGTCTAACCTGTGTGGTTCAGCTGCGCACTTATTTGAAGATTCAACAATCTTTAACAAGTTGCACCGTCCTCCCACTCACTCTTTTGCAAGAAACTATTTTCTTCCAAACACATTGTTCTTAACTGCAAACAGTTTTGCTTTTGTGTAGTGATAGAGGAATACCAAACCCTTTTGGAATAACCTTAACAAAGTAGCACTTATCTGATTTGGTGTTTTGAGCATGTCAAACACATGTCTCATATACCCAAATTTTAAGAAAAGACAATATGGTTTTAACACTTCCATTCCACATCTAATATGGTGTCATTTCAACAGATTTGATGGTGCTCTTTTCAGTGTAAAAGCCGTAGTCACTAACGCATAACTTTAATAAGTATAATGGCAAATTGATAAATGTCATGTTTGATCTTACCGTCTCATACATGGCTTGATTACATCTCTCGAACATCTTACTCATAGTGATGTTCCGAGAGACGCAAGTTATGACACTCTTCACAACTCATCAGACGTTCGCTAAACTTGTGACTCAAATATTACTTTCTACAATCTAATTTGCAGAAGCTTTATTTTCTCGTTACAATGAATTTCTATTTCACTCTAAAATTCCTTGAACATTTCAAAGATTTCAGACGTATGTCTCTATTGAACAGATATCCACATATCTACTTCAACTCATGAGTGAAGATAGGGAATCCACTGCACACAACTACACTTATTAGACTACACACATCATCATGTATGATTATCAATGGTTTAGTTGCCCGTTCATGTATGACCTATCAACGGTGTTTTAGTCACATTACTTTGAGACAAAGATCGCACGCGTCAAGTGATTTCATAATCATATGACTCGAAAGTCCATCACTTATGGAAATTCTACATGCATTTTATGTCACTTGTGATAAACGGCAGTGCCACATCTATGTGGTATTTCTGTCAGCCTTGCGACGTTTATTGTCAGTGTTATGGATGTTTAGCATTATTATCAAGATTCATAACATACAACCTATTCACAATAGAAGTATTTCCTTTATGTTATTCATAGCTTTGAACAACTCTCTTGCAATAAACATGATTCAAAAATGATGTTTTGCAACAAGGCTAAAGTGTAGTAACAATTTACTCAACTCTAAAATGAATTATGAAGATAATCATAGAGTCAACACACGGTATAGTAAACCTTTTACCGTGTTCCCGAGCGTGTCAAAACTCATCATTAGCAAGTCATAAAGGCCATAGTATTTCTTGCATCGAGTTGCAACAATATGCAATCGATGTGATATTCCGGTGATAAACAGTTTAATCACAATATTCAGAATCCACAATTAATTTCTTAATCATGATTCCCAAGAATTACATCTCTTGACCAGCAATGAATTCATCTATAACTCCGTATGACTATCATTTCTGAGCTGGTTATTCCAGTCTTCTTTTGTTTTGCCTTTATACGTATCATAGTTCTATTTCCAATGTCACTCCTACTCACAGAAGCTCACATATGATCAAGGATGGCGCAGGCCATGGACTTTCCGGCGTGTAAGTCTTACTAACACCATATGGAACTTCCTTTCCCTTAATCCTCATCATCATATGACCAGTGTTCTTCTGGATCCCACACTTATCCGTTTCGTTAAGAGCACAGTGAATATTTTCACTAATGCTTACAATCATACATTGTACTAGATATCTTATATCCAACATTAATTGTCTTACCACTGAAAACAATTTTTCAGTTCCATGAATATAACATAACTATCCCAAACTTTTCGAAGTTCGGGTTTCATGGTGGTGAAGACAATGCACTTAGCTGTGGTGGAATTCTAGCATTTTTGGATTATGGACGTAAGTCACATCATCCATAGCATCAGCGGGAGAGCATAAAATTTTTGCGATAGGACATGGTCCTTCTCGGCACTATTGAGGATAGTCCTCACAATACGGTACCAATCGTAAAGTTTTTACCAGATAATACAGTTAATCAAAATCAATTGGGAAGGTGGTAACGCGAGCCATTATTCTACAACGATAATGCAAATACTAAGACTTTGTTCATAATTAAGTTGCACTTGTGATTAATCAATTTAATTACTTAGTGCGCTCCCACTCAGATCAATATCTCTCGTAATTGATGCTGGAGTGATTCAAGATCCAACCCAATCGTCCGCCATTGATGTGACATCACTGATGAATTAGACTGGACCGGTAGGCCAACTTGCCAATCACGGCAAAGGTGATTCTTGTTCGTCTTTCGATGGGCGTGTTCCGGTAGCAAACTTTTATCCAAACCGTCAAGATAACCAAGTGTAATGTGTTGTGTGTTCTTTTAACACTCCCGTCTTTTATGCGTCACACCGTGTGGACCCATGTGACGTGACCTGCTCCGATGTGAAACATAGTATAGACGGTGCTACAGTTGGAAGAACACTATCAACTTGATATTGTTTTGCGAGAGATCACCCTAATAAAATACGACTATCGCGCATCAAACAAGGGTGCATCAAAGGGATAAACATCACAGGCAGTTCATAAAATTATGTGATATGATATAGCCCTTTGCTTCGTGAAGTCTTCATTATCTTCACGTCGTCGTGGTTGAAGTCACCGTGTCCACCAACTTTGTCCTTGGTGCCGGGACCAACACCACGGCTTCCGTCATGTGCGTTGTGGTCCACCTCCGCATCGTAGATCATCACCTTGCATCTATCTATTGCTTTTCCTCGAGCTAATAAACAGTTCTGGCACGCAGGCCATAATTAAGTGACAATCATATGACTCCAGTCATCATGCCGTACCACGACACGCAGGTCGCGAATAAATATTACATAACATATAGCATCTCATACAAACACATTGCAAATCTTGAAGGCTATACCACATCACATGCATACTCTGCAAAAACGAGTTAGATCGCCATCTACACGGGTTGTTGCAACTTTTATCGTGGTTGTTAAGCAGGTTTACAAGGCAAACGAGAAACCCTAGACAAAACAAAAACACGATACTTCGTTTGTTGCTAATTTAACATACGGGGTGCGTGTAGCAACTAATGCCACAAGCCAAACTTCGTTAAACGCGTGACCCCCGTGTGGATTTGAGTTCATAACATCCACAAGCCCGTTCATGTAAAATTTTCTATAGCAAGACTAGGATGAGATCCAAGGAATTTGATGTAGTCCATGATCAAGGCAACCAGCATACTAAGAGCAGCATAGAGGGATCATGGCAGAACTCAAACCTTGTAGCAAAATCACATCATGCCGTCGAGCAAAGAAAAGATCACATGATAGAGAAGCAAACAAGAAAATCAATGCCTCATATCAACATATGATCTACCTAAACATGCATCTAATCAAGGATCGCTCTGATACCACTGTTGGGAAACGTAGTAGAAAACAAAAAATTTCGGCCTACGAATCAAGAACCCAAGATCATCCAAGAAGATTGCATACAAGGTTTTAGGTCATGGCTCACCAACCGATGTAGCAGAAGTAGAGTTGGTGAAGCTCGTGGACGTAGTGGAAGTAGATCTCGCAAGTTCTCCCACGAACAGTCCCTCGATCAATCCCATGAACAAGTCCCGCGATCTAGTCACACGGATAAGTCCCATGAACAAGCTCCTCGAAGAAGGGTCGAAGGTATGACCCCTCCATTAGTATCCACACATCCCGTAGCAGAAATCCAGTAGCGCTCCGCCGTCCAGAGATGAACGCCACCGAAAAAACTAGAGGGAGAAAACCCTAATGGATTCCGATCTAGAATAGCGTCTAAACCGGGGTCTAATTGTGGAGCAACAGGGTTTAGAGGAGGGAGGGTGGCGCATAGGCCTTGGGGACAAGTTGTGCTGCACCCCCCACCCCTCCCCACATTATATAGGTGGCCAAGAGGCCCTTGGGGCGCAATAAGGGGGGTGGGGAGTCCAACTTGGACTCCCAAAACCTCCCAAACCTTCCCACCGGAAACCTGCCATATTGGAGAGTTGGACTTTCCACCTGGAGGAGGATTCCTTCCCCTTGGTGCGCCCCCCACACCTTGGCCGGCCAGCGCAGCCTAGGTGGCTTTCCCCCCAAGGCTAGGGGCGCAGGGGAGTGGGTGGTACAGCCCGGAACCTTCCGGAACCTTCCATGACCTTCTAGAAGCTTCCGGGACCTTCCGGGACATACCGGGACCGTTTCGGGACATTCCGGACACTTCTGGAGCACTTCCAGGACCTTCCGAGACCGTTCTCGGACGTTCCGGAGCCATCCGGATAGTTTCCAAGACCATCCGAGTTACAGTTTAAGCCACCCGATGACCGCGAAGGTTGTCGGGACGCCCAGCGATTATCCAGAAACTATTTCGGTTGATCCAGGACTTCCCCAGTACCATTCTCATATGATTCGAAACCACCTGGGACTACTCCAGAGTGATCCGGACATATCCTTAAATACCCAGAACTACTTCTGGTGCCCTTATGAACAATTCCATAAATCTCCGGAACTACTTCCGGTACCCGTATGAACTATTCTGCTTTGCTTCCACTAAACCTTCTACCATACTAGTATTCTAACAGACTATTTCTCGTTAAGTGTGTGACCCAATAGGTTCGGTATAATGCGGACATGACTCAGAACATCTTCCGGACATAGGTCAACAGCCTTTCGTCAATAGCCAATAATCAACAGCGGAGCCATGGACACCCATGTTGTCTCCCGCACATACACGAAGAAACTTCGAGTGAACCATTATGTTTAGTCATGTACCATTCCCTTTGCTTCGTGATATATGACAAAGTTAGAGGAGAGAAGTTTGGCACCCATGTGTAACAACTTCTTGAACACAAGCCACTCGTTATCCTCTTTGCTCGTTTGTCCATTTTCTCGTTATCGTATTCCGGTATCCCCGTGACTGAATCACAATGCGTCTGGCCAGACTATAATGGATACCGTCATACCGAGTGGGCCCAAAGTCAATATCTCTTCATCGTGAAGGAGAAAATCCCATTCTTGAACTATTACAGTCACTAGCCACACCATCTGACATACCCAGAACTTATTTTACTACTTCCCATTTACGGGAGGATTCATCTAAGAACCAAAGCATGTCTTCCTGTGTGAAGCAACTCGATACTCTCATGGTCTAAGGAATTACGTATATGAAAACATTTCATGATATGACTTATAACGTAGTTACGATGTGATCTCTAAGTATATCATTCAATACTGGGGTCGGTTCAACATCATTGTTCTGCTAACAATATGTTCCCATTGCTACTGACATCCTTGTTACAAGAACAATGTCCATGATTAAGAAAACGTAATCATCAGTTAGCACATGAGCTGGTCTTAGAGGCTAAACCAGGAACTCTTGGTGTTTACATTTCCACACATGCAAATGAGTTTTCTTCTGAATCTCACAGTCAGGGTCATTGCAATTATAGCACAGAAATATAAACATTAATTATGAACGTGGAAATATATATATAATAACATTTTATTATTGCCTCTAGGGCATATTTCCAACAGTCTCCCACTTGCACTAGAGTCAATAATATTGTCAGTGCTTGAGCACTTTACACCTATGGCATACCGGTGTAAGAAATGCTTCATTTGTGGTATAGACCTCATCTTCGGATCTGACGTTTCAGGCCCAGTTGTATCTTGCATATCTTCGCGTTTTCACGCTACCATAAAATTCACTAATTTTATCAGCTTAGGTTTGTATATGTTTGAATCATTTGGTAGGACCTTGGTTCCTTAGAATAAGTCATGAAATCATTCATCAATGTTCCATGAGCTTCAAGCATCTAGGAAACCATACCATGTTCATAAATGAACTGATGATTCAAAATACCCTCCCTTGTTACTTCTTTAAGCAACAATATACTTAGCCTCTGTTATAGAATTCGCCACAGTATCTAACTTTAACACAGTTCCTTCATACTGTGCCACCCTTATGTGTGAAACACATAATCCCAATTAACATCAAAAATCGATCGGAGTAAGTATGAAGACTGAATTGGTCTAACTGTTTACATCAAAATTTAGCTGGTGTAACTTGTTACAACAAGCTCTTCATTATCTCCATTTTTCCGAGAAACATATCTTATCTATCATAAGTTTAACTTTTCACTGTTTGTCCAATGATCAACATATTGATCACTTTGGTATCTTGCTCACAACCTTTTGTAGCGTTGGACATATCTGGTCGTTTTACATATTATGGTGTACATGATTAATCCAAACACACAGGTGAGTGGAATTCAATTCACGTGTTTTTGCTTATCTGTGTTCATCAACACCGATTTCTGCAAACAACTTTTCACCACGACTTCGGCAAGAACATGTTTCTTGGCATTTCATACTAAACTACTTTAGTATCATGTCAATATGTAGTGTTGGCTTTAGCATGATCAGGCACTTACTATCTTCATAGATCACTATGCTCAATACTAATGCTATATCAGCCCAAGTTATTCAACTGAAAACTATTTCCAATGAAGTCCTTATTCGTGTCAAGAAATTTATATCATTTCTAATCAACAATATGTCATCTACATAAGGTTTTAGAAATATTATTCAGCTCCCACTTACTTTCTTGAATATTCAAGCATCTTCGTTATTCCTGATGAAAACTAACTCTTTTGGCAATTTCATCACAACGAAAATTCCAACTCCATTATGCTAGCTCTAGTCCATCACTGGATATCCAAGGCTTGCATCTATTTTAGCATCCTTTGAATCGACAAAACATTCCGGTCGTATCACATATACGTCCTTTGTTATTTTTCCGTGTAGGAACGTTGTTTTGACGTTCATTCTACAATATCCTATAAATGAGATATGTAGTAATTGCTAATATAACCAGAACTGACTAAAGCATCTCTACGGTCGAAACTACTTCGCCGTAGTCAACCTTTGAACTTGCTAGAAAACAATTTTCAAACGAGTTGAGCTTTATGGATAAAACAATTTCATCCGAATCAATTATAGATCCACATATATATATTCTTCAGACTTTTAGTCTTTCGGAGGGTCTACCAAGTTCAAAACTTGACTTACTTCCATGGATACTATCTCGGATTATTTGGCATTTAGCCAAATCCCGGAATCAGGGCCCATCAACGCTTCTTTGTATATCATAGGTTTATCATTGTCGAACAACAATATCTCCTTTTACATATCATGAATTTTTGTACGAGTTTTGTCTAACCTGTGTGGTTCAGCTGCGCACTTATTTGAAGATTCAACAATCTTTAACAAGTTGCACCGTCCTCCCACTCACTCTTTTGCAAGAAACTATTTTCTTCCAAACACATTGTTCTTAACTGCAAACAGTTTTGCTTTTGTGTAGTGATAGAGGAATACCAAACCCTTTTGGAATAACCTTAACAAAGTAGCACTTATCTGATTTGGTGTTTTGAGCATGTCAAACACATGTCTCATATACCCAAATTTTAAGAAAAGACAATATGGTTTTAACACTTCCATTCCACATCTAATATGCTGTCATTTCAACAGATTTGATGGTGCTCTTTTCAGTGTAAAAGCCGTAGTCACTAACGCATAACTTTAATAAGTATAATGGCAAATTGATAAACGTCATGTTTGATCTTACCGTGTCATTCATGGCTTGATTACATCTCTCGAACATCTTACTCATAGTGATGTTCCGGGAGACGCAAGTTATGACACTCTTCACAACTCATCAGACGTTCGCTAAACTTGTAACTCAAATATTACTTTCTACAATCTAATTTGCAGAAGCTTTATTTTCTTGTTACAATGAATTTCTATTTCACTCTAAAATTCCTTGAAAATTTCAAAGATTTCAGACGTATGTCTCTATTGAACAGATATCCACATATCTACTTCAACTCATGAGTGAAGATAGGGAATCCACTGCACACAACTACACTTATTAGACTACACACATCATCATGTATGATTATCAATGGTTTAGTTGCCCGTTCATGTATGACCTATCAACGGTGTTTTAGTCACATTACTTCGAGACAAAGATCGCAAGCGTCAAGTGATTTCATAATCATATGACTCGAAAGTCCATCACTTATGGAAATTCTACATGCATTTTATGTCACTTGTGATAAACGGTAGTGCCACATCTATGTGGTATTTCTGTCAATCTTGCGACGTTTAGCGTAAGTGTTATGGATGTTTAGCATTATTATCAAGATTCATAACATACAACCTATTCACAATAGAAGTATGTCCTTTATGTTATTCATAGCTTTGAACAACTCTCTTGCAATAAACATGATTCAAAAATGATGTTTTGCAACAAGGCTAAAGTGTAGTAACAATTTACTCAACTCTAAAATGAATTATGAAGATAATCATAGAGTCAACACACGGTATAGTAAACCTTTTACCGTGTTCCCGAGCGTGTCAAAACTCATCATTAGCTAGTCATAAAGGCCATAGTATTTCTTGCATCGAGTTGCAACAATATGCAATCGATGTGATATTCCGGTGATCAACAGTTTAATCACAATATTCAGAATCCACAATTAATTGCTTAATCATGATTCCCAAGAATTACATCTCTTGACCAGCAATGAATTCATCTATAACTCCGTATGACTATCATTTCTGAGCTGATTATTCCAGTCTTCTTTTGTTTTGCCTTTATACGTATCATAGTTCTATTTCCAATGTCACTCCTACTCACAGAAGCTCACATATGATCAAGGATGGCGCAGGCCATGGACTTTCCGGCGTGTAAGTCTTACTAACACCATATGGAACTTCCTTTCCCTTAATCCTCATCATCATATGACCAGTGTTCTTCTGGATCCCACACTTATCCGTTTCGTTAAGAGCACAGTGAATATTTTCACTAATGCTTACAATCATACATTGTACTAGATATCTTATATCCAACATTAATTGTCTTACCACTGAAAACAATTTTTCAGTTCCATGAATATAACATAACTATCCCAAACTTTTCGAACATGTAATAGATTCTAACACGGGGCAAGGCACATAGAAAAGCAAGGATCATCTAGGAAAATATCAAACATTAGGCATGTATCCCGTAGTTAGTTGTGCGTGCTTGCAATAAGAACTTGCACAACATCTTTTGTCCTACTATCCCGCTATGAACGGGGCCAAAAGGAACTTATAGAGATTAAGGTGCTCCTGTCAAAGAGCACCGGAACAAAGCATTAACAATCAATGGATACATGAAATCCTCAAATTATAGTCCATCCCCTTTGGTGTCCCAAGCTGTCACCTTTGGGATCTCCGGTTCCGGACCATAATAGGTGCATACAACTCATAGATAGGATAAAGAACACAAATAAACTCATGAAAACACAAGTGGTTCAGATCTGAAAACATGACACTCGGGCTCAAAGTGACAAGCATTAAGAGCAACAAGTTGTAGCAAAGATGATAAACACCAAACTAGATGATAGGCAACATGCCCCCAACAATCTGACAAACTATTACAAGATCTAACTCATCCAATCCCTACCATCCCCTTTGCCTATAGCAGGGAATTACTCACACATGAGAGGAGAAGTCATGGAGGGATGATGGAGTGGCGATGGTGATGACGATGGCGATGATCTTCCCTCACCGGAGGCCAAAACAACCTCCAGATTAGCCCTACCGGAGAAGAACAAAGGGTGGCGGCGGCTCCGCGATGGAAATCGGGAAAATGACTCCTCTTCTGGGGTTTTCTCGCGATGCGAATAAATAGGGGCCTTGGTAGGGCACCAGAGGGGGGAGGACCCACCCAGGTGGCCTCCCGACGCGGCCAGGGGTGGGTCCGCGCCAGCAGGGCGCCTGGGGCCCCCCATGGCTGCCCTCTGGCCCCACTTCTAGCTCCGGGGCCCTCCGGGTGCGTGGATTTTCTGTGAATTTTCCTGGAATTTTCTAAGACACCTAAAAATCCATATTCCCGCAAATAAAAAAACCATACAGACAGCTCTTCTGAAAACAGTGCCAGTCCCGGTTAGTTTAGTTCAAATCATGCAAGAATGAGGCCAAAACAATAGCAAACGTGTTTGGAAAAGTAGCTACGTTTGAGATGTATCAACACAACAGATAGCTTTGCTCCCAACGAGTACAGAGAGGTTGTCAATCTCTCCGGCCTTGTTGTTTACAAAGGATTAAACACAAGGGTAGATAGTAGTGATAATTGGAACGGAAAATAAAAGTAGTAAATAAAGTGGAGTTGTAAAGAGTGGTTGAAATATGGACCGGGGTCCCATGATGTTCACTAGTGATGCCTCTCTCCCAAAACACGATAAAATAGATAAGCTATGTAAACAAATTACAGCTGGGCAATTGAAAGAATTATAAACGCACCGTAATGCTAATTATGCTACTGGATAGCTAGAGCCTCAAAAGTATTGGCTGTACGCCAAGACAAGTAGACCGAAATACATCTGCATCTACTCACTAATCATCCACCTTGAGATATTTATCCATAACATCTCGCTGGTATTAAGTTGCGAGCCCCACCCAAAGTGTAAACTCAAAGAAACAGACAACTGCATTAACAAACTTTGCGTAAGGTAAATAATCCTTGCAACCGCGGTTACAAGCACCGTTGTTTTCTCCCTGGTGGCAACAACACATCTGATACGTCCAAAACGTTTCTATAATTTCTGCTTGCTCCATGCCTCTCTTGTGTGATATTGCTATGATATTGATGAACTTCCATACACTTTTGATCATATTTGGACTAACCTATTAACTTAGTGCACCCTAGTGCCAGTTCCTATTTTCTGCTGTTTTTCTATTTCAGGTTTACCCCATATAAAAAGTGCTCCAAAAATTCGGGAAAATCCAATAAAAGATCAGCGATCAGGAAGCTTCCGGAATCACCGAGAGGGGCCAGAGGGGACCCACTAGGGCCCCAGGCGCCCTCCCGGTGCGCCCCAGGGTGAGGCCGCGCTAGGGGGGCGCATGGACCCCTGGTGGTCCCCCTGGCTGCCCCCCTTCGCCTATTTAATCCTCGTGACGCAAAACCCCCGAGAGGGGAACCCTTTTTCGCGATCTCTCCTCTGTTCCGCCGCCGCCGCGCTTCCAAGATCGGGAGCACTAGAAGACCTCTTCCCGGCACCCTGCCGGAGGGAGGAATCACCTCCGGGAGCTTCTCCACCACCATGGACGCTTCCTGGATGAACCGTGAGTAGTCCACCTTGGACGATGGGTCTATGATCAGTAGCTAAGTGGTGTTCTCCTCCCCTCTTTGTTCTTCATGGATTAGACCTCGTGAGCTTCCCTACATGATCGAGGCACATATGTAATATTTCTGCTGTGCTATGCTGAGTTTGCTGGGATCCGATGGATTATGAGATTATGTCCAGATTGTGATTGAGTTATATATTTGATTTTCTCTTTTATATTTATGTTCTTGAGTAATTCTTGCATGTTCTCCGTTGCTGTTTATTGCTTTGGCCAAGTAGTAGGTAGGGACTCCAAGAGGGAGCGTTATGCATGATTGTGGGTTCATGCCCCCCGATGACTAGCTTGAGTGACAGAAACATGAGTCTAGGGGATGTGTTGTTGCCACAAGGGGGAAAACAACGGTGCTTGTACTTGCGGGTGCAAGGATTGTTTACTTTACGCAAAGTTCTTTAATGCAGTTGTCTGTTGCTTTGAGTTTACACTTTGGGTGGGATTCACAACTTAATACCTGCGAGATGTTCTGGATAGATATCTCAAGGTGGATGATTAGTAGGTAGATGCAGATTGATTTCGGTCTACTTGTCCTTGCGTACCGCCCATGCTTTTGAGCCTCTTCCTTTCTTTATAGCATAATTAGCATTGGTTTGCGCACATAATCCTGTCAATTGCCCAGTTGTAATTTGTTTACCTCGCATGGCTATTTTATCGTCTTTTGGGAGAGAGACATCACTAGTGAACATCATAGGACCCCGGTCCATATTTCCAACACTTTTACACCCACTATCAATTTACTTTCAGTATTTACTTTTCCGTTGCTATCACTATCATTACTATCCCGTGTGTTTTATCCTTTGTAAACAACAAGGCCAGAGGGTTTGACAACCCCTTTGTACTCGTTGGGAGCAAAGTTATCTGTTGTGTGTGCAGGTCCACGACAACCGCTAATCTGGCACCGTTGTCACCTTCCTGTCGTTGTCGGAGTCCTGCTGGAGACAAACCTTGGTATGTTCACCGAGGGAAATTGCTGCTATCTACATCTCAACCTTCCACTTTGGGTAACCAACGAGGGGCGAGATGCTATCATGTTGTTTTCAGGACCATACCTTTCAACTCTCGTCATCAAAGCAATTTCTGGCGCCGTTTCCGGGGACTCCACTCTTCAAGATAGGGGAGTTGCACACTATCTTTTATCTTTTATTTTTAGTCTTGTTTGTTTACCTTTCAGTTTATGCTTTAGTGTCCTTTATCAAAAATCAAAAAAATAATTATCTTGCTTGCTGCTACTATGGGTTCCTCCGAGAACACCAAGTTGTGTGACTTTACTAGTCACAACAACAGTGACTTTATCTGCACTCCTATAGCTACACCTGCTACTTCAGCACCTTCTTATGAGATTAAACCTGCTTTGCTGAACCTTGTTATGAAAGATCAATTCTCTGGTGCTAGAGATGATGCTGCTTTGCACTTAAATAATTTTATTGAGCTTTGTGATATGCAAAAGTGCAAAGAAGTAGATGGTGATATTGTTAAGCTTAAGCTTTTTTCCTTTCTCCTGGAAAGATGAAGCTAAAATCTGGTTTCAATCCTTGCCCAAGAATAGCATAGATTCTTGGGATAAGTTCAAGGATGCTTTTATTGGGAACTACTATCACCCTGCGAAGATTATCCAGTTGAGGAGCTTTCTTATGAATTTTAAACAATTGGATAATGAACCCGTTGCCCAATCTTGGGAACGCATGAAATCTCTTGTTAAGAATTGCCCTACGCATGGTTTGACTACTTGGATGGTTATCCAAACTTTTTATGCAGGCTTGAACTTTACCTCGCGGAACTTGCTAGATTCGGCCGCGGGAGGAACCTTTATGTCAACTACACTTGGTGCTGCCACAAAACTTCTCGATGAGATGATGACCAACTATTCCCAATGGCACACCGAAAGAGCTCCAACAGGTAGGAAGGTAAACTCTATCGAGGAGATCTCCTCCTTAAATGAAAAAGTTGACTTGATTATGTCTCTACTTACCAAGCAATCTTCTATTGATCCTCAAGATGTTCCTTTAAATTCTTTGATTGCTCAAGATCAAGTAGATGTGAACTTTATCTCTAGAAACAACTTCAACAACAATGCTTATAGGAGTAATTTTGGTAGCAATCCTATACTGTTCCCCTCCAACAACTATGGGAACAACAACACTTATCCTAGCAACAAAAACTCCACTTCTGAATTAGAGAGTATGGTTAAAGACTTTATCACTACCCAAAAAGCCATCAACAAGAGGGTAGAGGAAAAACTAGACAAACTAGATAACCTCTCGTCGAAGGTAGACAATTTAGCCCACGAAGTAGAATTGCTTAAAATTAGAACTTCTCCCCTTGAGGAGAGGAAGGTCACTCCTATGAATGCTATCCAATTGCAAATTAATGAAAACAATTAGGATGATGGATAAACTTAAAGAGAGATGGGCTAGAGAAAAGGAGGAAGAAGATAGAATTAACAGCATTCCTACACACCATACTGTTGCTACTATCCAAGTGGTTGAGGATATCCAAACTCTTAGCACCCAATGCACCCCTAGTCCCATAGGACCTATTAATGGTAATGCTATGACCTCAACCGTAGAAGAAGAAATTCCTATGACTATAGAAGCTACCAAAGAAGTGAGCCTAAAGGACACTACTACAACTTTACTTGATAGTAGTGACCTTGATTTTGATAATTGCACCCTTTCTGAAGTTATTAGTTTCCTTCACAAGATGTCTAGAGACCCCCACACTAGCACACTTAATCTTGCCTTCACGGAGCATACCACTAATGCTCTCATGAAAGCTATGGAGGAGAAGCTTAGGGTAGAAGCCTCCATACCTAGAAAGCTAGAAGATGGTTGGGAACCTATGATTAAAATTAAGTTGAATAACTTTTCTTGCTATGCTTTATGTGATGTTGGAGCTAGTACCTCTGTTATGCCCAAAAGAATCTATGATATATTTGAATTGAAACCTTTTGATCCTTGTTCTTTTGGTGTTCGTCTCGTCGATTCTTCCGTAAAGAAACCTTTGGGGAAGATAGATGATGTTCTTATCACTGTCAATGACAATAATGTTCCCATTGATTTTACTATTATGGACATTGAATGTGAACCTTCTTGTCCGATTATTTTGGGACGCCCTTTTCTTCGCACCATGGGTGCTATTATTGATATGAAAGAAGGGATTATAAAATTCCAATTCCCTCTCAAGAAAGGGATGGAACACTTCCCTAGGAAAAAGATTAAGTTGCCTTTTGAGTCCATCACACGGGCTAGTTATTTTATTGAGAAGACTTGATCTATTTGCATTAAGCCTAGCTAATGTCTTTAAAGAAGCGCTTTCGGGAGGCAGCCCACAACGAATTTAGGATTTCCTTTTTGTTTTTCTTCTGTTTCTAGAGGTCTTTATGATTGTTACTACTGTAGCAACATCTTGTATCTTTACTTTTCAAGGTTTGTGCCTTTTATAGCCTCATATGATAAGGGAAGTGAAAGTTGTGACATGTTGTCCAGAAAACAGATTCTGTCCTCGTGACTAGGGGGGGCGTCCCAGGAACCCTTCTGGCTGCCTGGTGGGTCCCCTCACCCCCATCTTCGGTGATCTCTAGTGATTCTTCACAAAAATGACCTCCGTCAATTTTCGTCGCATTTGGAGTTGATCTGATTCAGCAAATTGATGTCCACTTTTCACCGTTGAATCCTGGTTCTTCTGCTTCGGCACCGGAAAGTTGCAAACTGTGTGAAATAATCCAAAACAACATAAGAACAATACTTTAAAGTGGAATATATCAATGAATAGGGATAAATTACAATATAAAATAGTGATGCATTTTGGACGTATCACCGGGGTCCCGTGATGTTCACTAGTGATGTCTCTCTCCCAAAAGATGATAAAACTGCTATGGGAGGTAAACAAATCATAGCTGGGCAATTGACATGATTAAAAATGCACCGCAATGCTAACTATGCTACAAAGAAAGGAAGAGGCTCAAAAGCATGGGTGGTACGCCAAAATAAGTAGACCGAAATCCAACAGCATCTAGTACTAATCATCCAACTTGAGATATCTATCCAGAACATCTCGCTGGTAATAAGTTGCGGGCCCCACCCAAAGTGTAAACCCAAAGCAACATACAGCTGCATTAAAAGAACTTTGCGTCAAGTAAACAATCCTTGCAACCGCGGTTACAAGCATTGTAGTTTTCCCCCTTGTTGCAACAACACGTCCCCTAGACTCATGTTTCTGTCACTCAAGCTAGTCATCAGGGGGCATGAACCCACAATCGAGCATAACGTTCCCTCTTGGAGTCACTACCTACTACTTAGCCAAAGCAATAAACAGCAACGGAGAACATGCAAGAATTACTCAAGAACAAAAATATATAAGATAAGAACCAAATATATTACTCAATCACAAACTGAACATAGTCTCATAATCCATCAGATCCGAGAAAACTCAGCATAGCAATAGCAAAAAGAATTACATATGTGCCTTGATCATGTAGGGCAACTCAGAAGGTCTAATCCATGAAGAACAAAGAGGGGAGGAGAACATCACATAGCTACTGATCACGGACCCATGGTCCAAGGTAGACTACTCACGGATCATCCGGGAAGCATCCATGGTGGAGGAGAGGCTCCCGGAGGTCAATCCTCCCTCCGGAAGGGTGCCGGGAAGAGGTCTACTGGCGCTCCCGATCTTGGAAGCGCGGCGGCAGCGGAACAGAGGCGAGATCGCGAAAAAGGGTTCTCTCTTCGGAAGAATCCCGTCACAGAGAATAAATAGGCAAAGGGGGGCAGCCAGGGGGCCACCACGTGCCTAGGCGGCCACCTGGCGCGGCCTCCCCCTAGGGCACGCCACCAGGGCGCCTGGGCCCCTGGAGGTGGCCCTCTGGCCCCACCTTGGTGGCTCCGAAAGCTTCCGGTACGCTGATTTTTTTATTGGATTTTTCCATAATTTTTGGAGCATTTTTAATATGGGGGAAACCTGCAATAGAAAAATAGCAGAAAACAGGAACTGGCACTAGGGTGCACTGATTTAATAGGTTAGTCCAAATATGATCAAAAGTGTATGAAAGTGTATATAAAACATAGAAATATCACACAAAACATGCATGGCACAAGCAGAAATTATAGATACATTTGGGACGTATCAGGGAGCATGATCGTTATCTCAAACATGTATGGATTAATATGTGTGAAGAATGATCTCGTATATATATATGGGGCATGCATTGATTTGTGTACATATAGAATCGTCTCATATACATGTATGCATTATGATATATATAGAGCATAAGGAAGATAATAGCAAGATTACAAGAATCTTATTTATGTGAAGTACTAACACATTACACGGTGAAATCTATAATGATAGATTAAGATACGGATAATAACCAAAGTAAAAGTTGGAATAATGTTCTAGACAAGAAATAGGTTCTTGTAGCTAGAAATTATATAAAGGATGAAAATACAAATATCACAAGCAATGTCTTGATGAACGAATAGAGATGCACCATGTACTTGGACATGTGATCTTATATGCTCTTGGCATATGATTCTACCAGAAAACATGTGTTGTGAATCCAACAAAAGAATGACTCAAAATTTCTTGAACGAAGAACAGATTCCGATGTGCTTTAGGAGTAAAACACATAATATGAATTATGTCCATGCATTCAGTATATGAGGAATACTAAGGACAATGCTCTAAATTATTGAAAGGATAATAGACTTGAATGTAATGCAAGATTACAATTGCAAGCCATATTATGGGTCTATATAAAATTAGAGACATCACCAAAGATATGAAAGAAATGTGAGCCAGATTCACGATTCAAAACACTACAAACATAATCCTACTTAAGGAAGTAGACGTATGGATAAAAGTTTAGCGTAAGAAGTTTTGACTTCTGGCTGAGTGTATTTCCCAGTATATATGACCATGGATAAGTCTTCTGAAGACTGAACCAAAAGGTCATTAGAGGATAATGTGAAATAATAGTCTCATTCTCCCGCAAAACTTATATCCAAACATTATATGATAATGGGTGGCATGTCAAACTAGTTGACCAACACCAGTTGCAAAGGAAACATACGAATCTGAATCAGTGCAGATCATTGACGAAACCTCTTCCATGAGCAAGCATGATCAATGAACACTTATATGATAAGATGATTATGATCAGGAAAATGCGGCTAGATTATTAGCACTCTAGTGCAAGTGGGAGACTGTTGGATATATGCTCTAGAGGCAAATAATATATGATTACTCCAATATATCTAAGCAAGTTCATAACCAGTTTCATACTGTGCTAGAACTGTATCAGTGAAACAATGATATAAGTGTGGTATAGAAACACCCAACGTTCCTAGTTAGCCTCTATATCAATAACTAGTTCATGGTCAACATGATGATCGTTGTTTCGCGATCATGGACAATTAAGTCTATTGACTGTGAGGTCACCTCACTGGATGAGTGACGTGATGAACATTACCCAATGTAAGCATTACAACATGATCAAACTTATGAAGGTTCAGTGTTGTAATTAAAGAACGTGGTAGACCATTCCTTTGACCGTGAGTACTTGCATAATTGCTATCTTCTCAGATGCTTTGACTTACATCCCACCGCCTGACTAAAATATGCTGGCCATAACGGTTGTATCTTGGGTATTCCGTTGAGATATGTTGAGGAGTATTGTTACAAGAGAGGGATTTTTCAATCCATATGATGGATAGATACTCAGGTCCCACTCGGTGAGATTCCATCCATAAAGTTGCGCAGCGTGTGACTAGGTCACGGGGATGAATATCACGGAACGAGTGAATAAGAATTTGTCGGTAATGAGGTTGAACCAGACATAGGACGTCATTGATCAAATCTCCGACTAATCCAGTATCAATGACAAAGGGAATGCTATACGATGTAAGGTCCAATCGGTTTTGATATTGGGAATGCACATGGGTCATTATGGGCATCCAAGTCCCGCTGATGATCATTGACCGTAGCCTCATCTCGGTCATGACTGGAGTGTTCTCGGACCGTAGGGTAACACACTTAAGGGCTCGATGAAACCGGAGACCTTTTTGAAACTATTGGAGTTACCGGAGAATAAAGGAAGCAACACCGGAAAAGTTCTGTGTTGACCCGAAGGAGTTTCGGAGTGAGCCGGAAGGTGTTCCAGATCACAGGGAGAAGGAATAATATGTTTTAGTTATTAATTAATTGAATTAATAATTAAAAAGATTTTATTTATAATTAAAAAGTGCTATGGGCCTTATTTATGAAAGAGGCCCATTAGGGGAATAAAAGGGAAAAATAAATAAAAAAAGGAAAGAGGGGGGAGGCGCCATGGGCCCTAGGTCCCATGAGGGTGGCACACCCCTTCCACCCTTGCCGGCCACCTCCCCCTAGAAAGGGACTTTAGTCCCACCTTGTTAGGGGAGAGGGGTTGCCTCCCTCCCCTCTGCCTATATATAGATGGGCAGGGTGCACATATTTAATACACAAAAATTCGTGAGAAAATAAAGATTACTCCGAACCGAGATCGGTTTTCTACGGTCTTCTCCCCTTCCTCGTCTCTTCCACGGTGGGCTCCCCTTTTTTGGAGCCTATATAGGGATTGAGGAATCTCTGCTACACGGAGGCCGTCGTGCTGCCAAAAATCCTGTTCCGGAGGTCTACTTCTGCCACCTTCACTGGATCGGATATCGGAGGTCGTCATCGAGTCTCGAACGTGTGCGAGTACTACGAGGTGCTACATGTGTGGCACTACTCCCATTCGGGTGCTAACACAGCCAGGGGGCTGTAAACTTAGTTCGACTACATCAACCACATTTGCGGGAAAGTTTCCCGCGCAACGGACTACACCTGAGGTATGTTATTCCGCGCTCCTTTCCGTTAAAGTAAGACGGCTAGCTAGATCTTGGGCTATGGGAAACGCTAGTTAGGAAAATTTTGTGTTTTCCGCTGCGAACCCTAATAGAATTTGCTATAGTTGCTTATGTTAAGCATGAAATTGTTGCTATTGCACCCACACTTGATCGCCCTATTATTCTTTTGAATCTCCAACTCATGTTCTGGAGAATTTTGCTCTTATCAAGGCTCAGTGTGATGGGTTGCATTTATCTTATGATCCTAAATACCGTGTTGAAAACTATACACGTGTGCTTGTAGGTCATGAGCAACAAGATTTATTTGATAGTTATATTCTTGAATTTGTTCATGGTACTACTGAAAATTATTTTGAGAGAGGAAAATTTGGTTGTAGAAACTTCCATGTTACAAAAACACCTCTCTTCAGGTTGAAAGTTTTGAAGTTGTTCTTGTTCCACCTTCCTATGCATGTCACTTTGTGCTACTTTGATTTATTTTATTAAAGGATTCCTATGCATAGGAAGTGGGTTAGGCTTAAATGTGTTTCATATTTGCTTCTTGATGTTCTCTTTTGCTTCAAATTCTTATTCTCATGAGAGCACCTTTTATAATCGTCATTCCTAGCTAAAAGGCGTAAAACAAAGTGCTTGTTGGGAGGCAACCCAAGATGTTTTTACTTTTGTTTTTAGTGGTCTTGATGATTGTTACTACTGTAGCAACATCATTGTATCTTTATTTTCAAGCTTTGTGCCAAGTTTAGCCTCAGATTGCAAGAAAGTTCAAAAGTTGTGACATGTTGTCCAGAAAACAGATTTTGTCCTTAGACGACAAAATTCGCCTAAAATTACCAGATCATCTTTCTGATCTGAAATTATTTTACTGCATGCTCCATACAATTGTCTCTCAAGTGTCCGTTCTGATTTTTTTTTACTTGAGTTACAGACGTACCCCGAAAAAATTATTTACTACCTGTTGTTCTTTTTTTCACAGATTCTGCCACGTTTCGCCTTTCCTTACTTTTGCAAGACTTGCACTAGCGTTTTCTTTGCAAAAACATTTTGGCAATCACTAAAAACAGTAGCCCTTCACGAAAATCTTTATTTCCAGTAGAGGCAAATTATTTTATTAAAGGTACTAACCTCTGTAATCAGCTTATGATGAGATATGTATGAAGGGAGTTTTCAAGTGTGCGAGGAAAGATGATGAAAGAAGATCCGGGAGTGTCAAACGCTCAAGCTTGGGGATGCCCCCATGCATCCCCAATAAATATTCAAGGATACTCAAGCGTCTAAGCTTGGGGATGCCCCTGTGCATCCCCTTCTCCATCAACAATCATCAGTTCGTCCTTCGTCTCACTATATTTTTATCACTTCATGCGTTATGTGCTATGCTTGGAGCGTCTCGCTCTTAGGTTTAATTTTTAGTTTTATTTAGCTTTGTTTCCTGTTCATAACAAGTTAGAACCCAACTTACTTTGTGTGGGAGAGAAACACGCTCCACTTCAAACTAGCACACATCATAGGATTTCATGCTTATCTTTCTTTGTTGTGTGTTCTCTATCTTTTCGTAGCTGCTGCCATGTTTAGCTCTTAGTTTTCATGTTTATATTTTTCAAGAGCTTTAGTTTAGTTTGTTGATGGAACTCTCTTTAGTTTTCATGTTTATCTTGTTAAGAGAGTTGGTTGTTGCACTGAGTTGTGTCTTGTCTTTAAGTAGGTAATTGAGGTTGCTATTCAATTGTAGTAGTAACTTGCAATAATTTTGAGGAACTTTTGTGAGTAATGTTTGAACTTTTGGTGTCAAGAGCTCTAGCCTATTAGTGATAGGTGTCATATTTTGGGCAATCCGTGTTTATTTTCAAAAACTAAAAAACTAGTTGAGAACTCTAGCTACTAGATGGATCACTAATCTTTGGAGGGATTGGATATTAGAGTACACTCACGTACCATGAGTCGAGGACGCGCAAGGATAATCAAATCCCCATACACTCCTCCTCGGGGTACTTGTCTCTTTGTGAACCTCCTTATTAGATTGAGAGTTACCGATAGTAAGTGCATGAGTTCTTTGGACTAATGTAAGTATTTAAAGTTGACACTTCCACCTCCTCATATTTGCTAGCCTCTTCGGTACCGTGCATTGCCCTCTTCTCACTCAGAGAGTTGGCGTCCACCTCGCCAGTGCATCCAAACGCTTGGCATGATACGCTCTGTCATCACAAACCTCCTTATATCTTTCCTCAAAACAACCACCATACCTACCTATCAAGGCATTTCCATAGCCTTTCTGAGATATATTGCCATGCAACATCCACCTTCTCATGACTTGATCTTCATGTAATACATGTTCCTGCTACACTGGCAGAGGCATACATTTGCATACATCATGATAGCTACATCTTCTTTATGTTGAGTACCTTGTAAAGTGTGAAAGATCTTCTATACTTCTTGTAAAATAGATTGTTGCCCTTATGTGAGGAAAAGATCCCAAAGAGGACAAATTTAAAAGATCCCAAAGAGGACATATGAGAGTTAAATAGAAAGAGCCATTGAGGCCACCAAAAAAATACAAAAAATAGAAAAAAGAGAAAAAGAAATAAAAAGAGAGAAAGGGGCAACACTACTATTCCTTTTGAAAGATCCACACTCGTACTCCCTCTATATCTTGTACTCCATAGAGATGATCATTTATGCATATAGCTATGTGGGGACCTTCACATTGTAGAACTTGGCTAGCATATTCCAAGGATGAGCTTCCTCAAACAAGATCTAGGTCTTCTTGAGCGAGCAAGTTGGATGCACCCCCACTAGTTCCATTGGAGATCTTTTCTTAGCTCATATGTGCATCCGTCGCATTGCAATCCCTACTCCTCACATCATATCTATCATTTGGCCTTCTCTCGCCTATGATTGTCCTCATTGATGTGAGCCTTTCACATCCTTTTTGTCTTCCTCCTCCACCATATCTCTCTCTTTTCCATCCTAAGTGTCAACTCTCGTGCTTACGCTTATCCATTGCATGAGTGCTCAAAATATCGAAAGGGAGTGGATCAAATTAACTTGTACCTGGCTAGTGGTCTGGGGTCGAGTCAAGATAAGATTCCAAATAAGACTAAGTGTGAAACTTTAGTAGATTGAGTTCTCAACAAATAAATATTTTTTCTCGTATTCCCATCTCCCACTTCTTGCACGCAAACACCATCTGGAGACATTCGAGTCACGGACAGCAAGAGCTCTAGCACCATTATGTTCTTATGTTCCTTGTTTCAATGCTAATATAGACTCTTGTCTGTTATGACTTGAATTGAATTACATACCATGATTACTTTACTTACAAAGTTCTTATATGGTTGTTAGCATGTCACCACAGAAATTATGCTTGTTATCATTTACCTACTCAAGGACGAGCAGGAATTAAGTTTGGGGATGTTGATACGTCCCAAACATATCTATAATTTCTGCTTTCTCCATGCATGTTTTGTGTGATATTGCTATGTTTTATAGACACTTTCATACACTCTTGATCATATTTGGACCAACCTATTAACTCAGTGCACCCCAGTGCCAACTCCTTTTTCTGCTGTTTTTCTATTTAGGTTTCCCCCGCCGTAAAAATGCTCCAAAAATTCCGGGAAAATACAATAAAAAATCAGCGCACCGGAAGCTTCTGGAAGAGCCAAAGTGGGGCCAGAGGGCTACCACCAGGGGCCCGGGCGCCCTGGTGGCGCGCCCTAGGATGAGGCCGCGCCAAGGGGCCACCTGGACCCCTGGTGGCCCTCCTGGCTGCCCCCTTCGCCTATATATTCTCCGTCACGGGAAACCTTCGAAGGCAGAACCATTTTTCGCGATCTCATCTCTGTTCCGCGCCGTCGCGCATCCAAGATCGGGAGCGCCAGAAGACCTCTTCTCGGCACCCTGCCGGAGGGAGGATTGACCTCCGAGAGCTTCTCCTCCACCATGGACGCTTCCCGGATGATCCATGAGTAGTCCACCTTGGACCATGGGTCCATGATCGGTAGCTATGTGCCCTCCCCTCTTTGTTCTTCATGGATTAGACCTTGTGAGCTGCCCTACATGATCAAGGCACATATGTAATTCTTTCTGTTGTTGCTATACTGAGTTTGCTGGGATCTGATGGATTATGAGACTGTGTTCAGATTGTGATTGAGTAATATATTTGGTTCTTATCTTTTATATTTTTGTTGTTGAGTAATTCTTGCATGTTCTCCGTTGCTGTTTATTGCTTTGGCCAAGTAGTAGGTAGTGACTCCAAGAGGGAGCGTTATGCTTGATTGTGGGTTCATGCCCCCTGATGACTAGCTTGAGTGACAGAAACATGAGTCTAGGGGATGTGTTGTTTCCACAAGGGGGAAAACAACGGTGCATGTAACCGCGGTTGCAAGGATTATTTACTTTACTCAAAGTTCTTTTAATGAAGTTGTCTGTTGCTTTGGGTGGGGCTCGCAACTTACAGCGAGATGTTCTGGATTGATATCTCAAGGCTGATGATTAGTAGTAGATGCAGATGGATTTCGGTCTACTTATTTTGGCGTACTGCCCATGCTTTTGAGCCTCTTCCTTTCTTTGTAGCATAGTTAGCATTGGTTTGCGCCCGTAATCCTATCAATTGCCCAGCTGTGATTTGTTTACCTCGCATAGTAGTTTTATCATATTTTTGGAGAGAGACATCACTAGTGAACAGCATGGGACCCCGGTCAATATTCTCATCACTGTTTACACACTCAATTTATTTCTTGCTTTTACTTTCCAGTAGCAATTATCACTACCTATTATCTGTTGCATTGATCCTTTGTAAACAGCAAGGCTGGAGAGATTGACAACCTCTCTGTACTCATTGGGAGCAAAGTTACTTGTTATGTGTGCGGGTCCAGGCAAAGCAAGTGATTCTTTTCAGACGGCGTATCACTTGCCGAACCACCTACTTGAAGTTATCGAAGTCCTACTGGAAGACGCTCTAATCCTTGGCATCTTTGCCAAGGGAAATTTGTCGCTATCGTACATCTAACCTTCCACTTGGGGTAACCAATGAGGAGTTAGTATCAAACATGCATATCGAAGTATTAAGCTTACAAGAAATAGAGTAATGCATAAAACAAGATGGCATAATATAAAAGAGAAAAGTTGTGCAATACATGTAACCCCCTGTCAGAACCCTCTATTAGGTATGTGCTAGGATCAAAGTCACCCTTGCATTCATCCCAAGAATTCAAAATTCAAATCAAAATAGGAGAAGGAAACCCCCCCCCCCAGATGAATTAATTCAAATGGCTAGAAATAAAGTTTCTCCAAAAATTCTGGTTTGTCTTTTGAAAACTCACATAAATGAGTACGATCACATATAAAGTGATGTGGTAGCATTCCCATGCTCATAGAATTTTCAAAAATTCAAAACAAGAGCTTGGAATTAAATTAAACCCCTATTTGAATTAAAGTTCAAATAATTGGAATTTTTAAAATGCTCAAACTTTATAAGTGGATAGCCTAATGTATTGTGAGGCCATATAAAAAGTTTCAACATTTTCTAAATTGGTTTGCTATTTCTTTAGCAGAGCCAAAAAAAATGTCAGAAAAAAAGAAAGGAAAGATTAAACAGAAGAATAAGAGAGGTTACCTGTCGCCTTGGGGCGAAGGCCCACCTCCTCCTGGCGCAGCCCAACCCACCAAGGGGGGCACATGCGTATTCCTCCCTGGACAGGCAGGCAGGCAGCACGCCGGCGAGCGCCGTGAGCTCGCCAGACAGCTGCTTACCCCCTGGAGGCCTATCTCCTCGCCACGACGACGCCCTGGAGACGCCCAGCCCATTCCCCCTCTCCTGGCCATCTCCCTCTCTCCCAGCACGATCCCGCCAACATCCGAGAAGATCTGGAGAGAACCCGCCATGGAAACTCGCGGCCCGAGCCCGAGCTAGGTCCCCGGAGCATGTCCATCCTCCTCGCCGTCCTCGACTTCGTCTCCGTGCAAGAAATTGCACGCCAATTCGACCCCGAGCCCACAGAATCGTTGCCAGCATCTCGCCGGACCCGCAGCTCGCCGTCGACGAAATCTTCCTCGTCACAGCCTCCCCGGCCTCTCCCTCTTCACCACTAGCTTCAGAGTGAGTCACTGGTCCTCCTCCAACTCCTCCCCGCCTCTCGTTTGCACCGTAGCCGATTTCCCCTTTCTCCAGCACATGGCGGCCGCCATGAACATCGACAAGGTTTCCCCCGTGCTCCTCTGTCCCAGCTTTGGCGCACAGCATGATTCCCGCATTCCTAGTTTTCGTCTGCACTAGGCCACGGTCAAAGGCGCGCTCTGGAGTGCGAGTTCGACGAAGCTTGAGCCACTGTCTCCGCCGTCTTCGACGCCAGCGACGCTCCGGTGAACCCCGAGACCCCTTGCTGCTACCATTCGACGCGGAAGACGATGGGGATCACGCCGGTGCCATCCAATCTCCATCCCATGATCTAAATCCCAACTCCGGCGTCTATAGTGCTCATCGCTGGTGACCTAGCCATTAGAGCTAACCCCCCAATCTAAATTACCCCGTGGCCCCACTGGCAGTGACACTTCATGTGGGCCAGCCCCTGCTAATCCCCCCTGTTAAGTTTAAATCATTTTAAATCAGATTAATTAAACCAACAGAGACTGACATGTGGGACCCCTCTGTCAGGGCTTCCCCCACGTCAGCTTGACGTCACAGTGATGCAGTAAATGCTTAATTCAATTAAAACAATTCAGAAAAGGGCCAAAATTGCTTAAAACTTTGGAAATTCATAGTAAATTCATCCTAACTCCAAATGAGGCATATAATATGTCTAAAATTATCAGAGAAATACAAGGATTGTGAATATGGGCTCTGTTTTCATGTTTGACCAAGTAAAATTGGGTGAACAGTGGCATTTGTCCATATGCATTTAAATTGAATTCAAATTTGGAGTGAATTTGCAAATGACTTTGCATTCCACTTATTTTAAATGGAATTGTACCCACATTGTCACCATGAACATCACCATTGAAACCTTATACATGTGATTGTGCATTGTACTTTGTGTTGATCCTATGATTGCCATGTTGTTCATAGAAGTGGAACCGGAACCGGAGGCCATCCCCTTCGTTGAAGACCCCGTGACTGAACCTCGTCAGCAAGGCAAGCAACCCCCCCCTTTGATCATGTCGATAAAAACCAAATTCCCTCTCTTTCTCGCTTATGCATGAATAGGATGATCACCTTGTGTCGGTTCTACCGCATAGTTGAACCCATATCCTTTGCATGGCCTATCATCTTGTCACAGTAGTAAGCAAACCACAATCCTAGCTGACAGAGGAATTGTTTGTGATCATGTGGCCCTTGCAATTGTTATAGCTTATAGCATGCTTAGAGTATACAATGTTGATACTGTTGTTGAATTGTGAGTCGGGATGGTAGTGAACATGGTGTTGATGAAGGTGAAACTGTGTCGGTGAATCCACCCTAATACAAGGTGAACGATGAGAGGCTGTGTAGGAGTACACAGTGGGTTGTCTCGTTGAACACCGCCTTAAGTCCGAGTTCTTGTGTGGTGATCCAAGAAGAAGAGTGCAACCACACATTGGGCTCACTAACCCCTGTCAACTTACTAACTCATCACCTTCGATGTCCAGATGTCGCAGTAGTTCGGATTTCTTGTAAGCTTGTGGCCTGGTAGCCAAGTGAGAGAACGGCTCATCCGAGACCGGCTTTCGCACCACGCACACATCGTCCAGGTCCACTTCGGTAAACCGGCCGGGTTCACTATTGTGGAAACCAACCCAGGTAAGCGTCTTTCATGGACTAGATTGGCTATGAGGTAACAGTTGTGGTGAGCATCCTCGATGCCACCTCTTGAACGGTGACAAATACAAAGGCGGTAAGTGATGACACGTGTGTGAAAGTGATACACCCCTGCAGGGTTAACAAAACTATTCGAATAGCCGTGTACGCGGTTATGGACTGCTTGGAAAGCTTAGCTTGATTATTAGATAACTTGAACCGGATACTTGTAAAACACACCAAGATAAGCATGAGTGTTATGGCGTGCTTTCTCGTGGGGAAGTCGAGAGAGGCACCATAGTGGTGTAATTGGTTGGAGACATGTAGTGGACTCGTGTACGCTTCTTACCTCAAGTCTGGTATTCGTAGTTCAGGATTAGCCAAGTCAAAGCTCGCACTTCTGCATTTGAACCCCACCTCCCTTTGCCTTGATACATGTGCATGAGTAGTATAGCTCCTCTATAAGTCTTGCTGAGTACGACTTTGTACGCACGTTTGCTCTATGTTTTAGATGAACCCACCGATCCCGATGGTGGCTTCTACCTGGAGCTCGACGAATGAACACTCAGTCCAAGACCAAGCTAGTGTAGTCCCAGTCAGCAGACTGGTTCCCTCGTGGAGGGCTTGTGTTTAAATATGGCTTCTTAAGCCATTTGTTAAACTTGTCTGTACTCGGGCCTACTTTTCTTCCGCATGTTTGTTGTAATGTTGGATCATGGTCTCGTGATCTCTGTGTCCACTATGTAAGAGTTATTAATAAAGTTGTATACTTTGTAGAGAAGTGCAATGATACCTTCTATTCATACTAGACATGTGTCTTGCATGTATGTTTATAACATGCATGTCTTAGTATGGGTTTTCGAGACCTTAGTTATGATCTGGCTGGAGGTCTTTTATGCACCAAGTGGCCCTTAGATGTGCGCAGCTTGGGGCATCGCGATGCGATTGCTCGTGAGTCCATCACGTGCACACTTTGTTGTATGATCGAGACCGCCCTAGACACCGACTAAGTGATCGGGCTGGAGTAAGTCGATGTAAGTGTTATAAGATAGTCGACAGTATGGTTGAGGTGACTTGTCTATGGGTATGGGAGTTCATCACCCATATCATTTAGACTTGTGTGTGGATGATGAGGACCCATCTCAGTTGATCATCCGGCCTGGATGGGATGCACCTCACGTTCGATGCTTTCCGAGAACGTTCTGTGCTTGGCCTTGTCTTCTTAGACAAGTGGGTACGGTTCTCGGCTCTCCATATGACTTTGTTGTAGCGGGACTTGCATACGCTAATCCCGGGTCCCGACAGACTTGGTATCAGAGCAGGACTGACTGTAGGATTATCAGCCTTGGCCGAAGTCGAGTCTAGCTTGCTATAGTTATATAGTTACTCTGGGTATATAAGGGAACAACGTAAGGCTTAGTTTTCTCCTTACCCCTTCGTTCTGAGTTCTGAGTCACCCTTATCTCTTCTACAGGAAGATACGACTAGGCTCACCTTTGTCTGTTTAGCACATCTCGTTGATTTCTTCCTTGTAGCCATAGGAAAGTTGTGTCCGGTTTCCTAGCATTGTTGTAATGCTGATTTCTTACATCTTATTATGTAAGTGTTGTTTTTACATTGTAAGAAAATTGTCTTTTCTTGCAATTAGAGCCGGTATGCTGTCCGGGTCATTCCAGGTTTCTTCATAATCGGATGCATTTGCAAACTCCTTCTTTCTGTTTCAGATGGCAGATCTTCCCCCTCGTCAAATAGTTCGTCTGACGCGATGTATCGGTGTGCGTGGCCATCCCGCCACGTTGATCGAGATGATGTCCGTTGTGGGATATCGATGGTACCATGAGTACACCGTCGTGGAGAAGTTCCGCGACTTCAATCATACTCAGTACCACTGCATCGTCCGGATCTACCTGCACCACATCAGAGTCACTCAGCCTGTCCTCTTTGGGCATGGCATTGGTATGACCGAGAACATGGCTGTGCAGGATGCTGCATACTCATGTATGACTCTGCTGAGAGAGGGGCACGCTTTGCTGAGAGACACTTCGTTCCGCTATATCCCTGCTGCACTTTCAGGAGAAGAGGGATATTACACCGGACTCTACACAGATCACTCTACAGAGGATCCTTTGCTCCAGATGACTGCTAGGTTTGCTCGTGATCGAGATCGTGATGCACGCGCTCTTCGTTTCGAGCTTCACTCCACTCGTTCCCGTTTGTATCGAGCATTGACACTCTTGGCTCCTTTCGTGAGTGTTGGATCAGTCGAGCATGACGCTATTTACTCCGCGAGGACTCAGATGCCTACTCGGGTCGCTTGGCCCAAGGTTGGAGGCATTATTCCACCCCGTGGTCCTCTTCTGCCTCCCTACACTGGAACTAGGCCCCATTCGTGTTCAAATGGATATCAGGGTCCACAGGACACCGTGTTTCCCGATGCACGTCCTCAGCTTCCGGGATACATGGGGAGCTTCTATGAGGATTACTACGGAGATAGAGAGGATGATGAGTGAGACCTCCTGTGGTCTTTCTCTAGTGAGGAGTAGTATCTTAGTATGTTTATTAGTGATGTGTTCTAAGTTCCAAAGGCTTAGATAAATAATTTATAGGAAGTCAGAGTGCCTCTGAAGGTTGTATCATCTTCATCACGTTTGTACTAGTGTGTAACTCGTGCTAAAAAGATGTATGGCTTGTATGATAGATTGTGTATATATGGCTTGTATGCTTTTACTACCATGTTGTCAAGATGATTACTTCCTGTACTCTGTTCTTCTTCCAGTACATCATATCCATTGCTTAAACTCTTGCAATCAACTCTATTTGACATTGATCTTGTCCTTCAGGTTGTCTCAAGGGACTCATGGCCAGCTTGGTCGGCATCAGGGTCGGAATGACCCCAAAGGAAGTGAACTTCCACTGCCACCCACTATGGCCCAAGTCGAACTTCCACCGCCACCCACTAGGCCCAAGTCCTGATGGAAGTGGAGAGGAACCGCAGAGACTCTCATCACCTGCTGGACGCCATAGCTCGCAACACCACTCAGCAGTGAAATGAGCTGGTGACTTTGAATGACTTCATCCGTCTTCATCCCCCGGTTTTCAGCTACTCCACCGAGCCCCTCGACGCCGATGACTGGCTCTGAAGCATCGAGAGGAAGCTCCAAGCAGGACATGTTTCACAGGGCGATAAAGTCAACTACACCGCCTACCACCTTTAGGGTGCATCAAGATCTTGGTGGGAAAACTATCTCAACATGCGTCCCGTAGGTCCACCCACTTCATGGAACGAGTTCTGCACTGTGTTCCGTGATCATCACATTCCGAAGGGTCTTATGGACCGCAAACATGAGGAGTTCTGCAAACTTACCCAAGGTAGAAGCACTGTTGATGAGTTTAGTCGTGAGTTCAACCGACTGGCTCGTTATGCAACTGAAGAGGCCTCCACCGACTCCAAGAAGCAGGAAAGGTTCCGTAGGGGACTCAATTCTGGGCTCCGCCATGAGCTGAATCTTCATGACTTTGCCACCTTCCAGGTCCTTGTCAACAAGGCCATCAAGGCAGAGGACATGAACACCCACACCGAGTACCGCAAGCATCCCCGCGATGACAGTTCCTCCAGTTCTTGCCCTCAGAAGTGCAGAATCTCGATCTCCAACAACATGTTCCGCCAGAACAATGCACCGAGGCCATCCTTTGTGGCGCCTCGTCCACCAGCTCCGTTCCACCCAGCTCCACCGAACAACCCAGCTCTCCGCACTGTCTTTGGTGCATGCTACAAGTGTGGCCAGGCGGGTCACTATTCTAGAGACTGTCCCCAGGACCAGCATCAAGTCCAGAACGCTCCACCACGTGCCGGAGGCAACAACAACAACAACCGTGGCAAGCCTCCCCCGAAGGTCTTCGTCACCAAGCCTGCACCTCCCGCCACTCATGGACATGTGAATCAAATTGTTGCAGAAGAGACTGACGACATCTCTGACGTCATTCTTGGTACGCTCCCAGTCAATTTTGTTCCTACTTCTGTTCTATTCGATCCAGGGGCATCTCATTCATTCATGTCAGAAAGTTATGCACTTCATCATAACTTACCTTTTGTTGAACTGTCCACCCCAATGATAATTCAAACTCCAGGATCAAGATGGCAAACTAATAGAGTAAGCCATGGTAATGAAGTTGCAATTGAGGGTTTAGTATTCCTTGCTTCACTCATAGCCCTCAAGTCTTCAAACATCGATGTAATCCTTGGCATGGATTCGCTATCAAGGCAGAATGCTTACCTTGATTGCAAAGCCAAATCAGTGAAACTAACCCATCCTTTAGGCAAGACAGTCAACTACACCTCACCCAGAACAAGAACCCAAGTGCATTCTTTGAATGTACTTCCCCTTCATGACGTCGAAGATATTCCGGTGGTTCGTGACTTCCCAGATGTCTTTCCTGAAGAGTTGCCGGGCATGCCTCCCGACAGATGCGTAGAATTTATAGTGGATCTTATACCAGGCACAACCCCAATCTCAAGACGTCCATATAGAATGGCCCCACATGAGTTAGGTGAGCTTAAAACCCAACTGGAAGCTTCGTTGGTAACAGGCTTCATCCGCCCTAGCTCATCGCCATGGGGTTGCCCCGTTCTGTTCGTAACGAAGAAAGATGGAACAGAAAGGATGTGCGTAGACTATCGCCCGCTAAATCTAGCAACGATAAAGAACAAGTACACACTTCCCAGGATCAATGATCTTTATGATCAACTTGCTGGATCCTATGTCTTTTCCAAGATGGATTTGAGATTAGGCTATCATCAGATCTGAATCCGAGAAGAAGACATTACCAAGACGGCTTTCACTACTCGGTATGGTCTTTACGAGTACACCGTCATGTCCTTCGGATTAACCTCAATGCCCCCGCCACATTCTCGCGCTTAATGAATTCGATCTTCATGGAGTACTTAGATAAATTCGTTGTGGTTTATCTAGATGACACTCTCATCTACTCGAAGAACGAAGAAGAGCACGCAGAACATCTTAGGTTGGTATTGATGAAACTTCGAGAGCATCGCCTGTATGCTAAATTCTCCAAGTGTGAATTTTGGCTACTAGAAGTGGTCTACTTAGGCCACGTGATTTCTGCAAAAGGCATTGCTGTCAATCCCGAGAGAGTTCAGGCCGTCCTTGACTGGACTCCACCTGAATCGGTTAAGCAAGTTAGAAGTTTTCTTGGCCTAGCCATCTATTGCCTCCGCTTCGTTGGGAACTTTTCTAAAGTTGCAAAGCCTCTAACTGAACTCCTCAAGAAAGATAAGAAATTCCAATGGACTCCCAAGTGCGAGGAAAGCTTTCAAGAGTTGAAGAGAAGATTGACCTCCGCACCCGTACTTGCGCCTCTAGACACCAAAAGGGATTTTGAGATCTATTGTGACCCTTCACGGCAAGGGTTAGGATGCAAACTTATGCAAGATCGACATGTGGTAGCATACGCTTCACGGCAACTGCGTTCACATGAAGAGAACTATCCAACCCATGATCTTGAACTCACTGTCGTAGTTCATGCACTCAAAACGTGGCGACATTACCTCCTTGGTAATCATTGTGAGATCTATTCAGATCACCAAAGCCTCAAATACATTTTCACCCAGCCAGAACTTAATCTCAGGCAAAGACGTTGGGTAGAGTTGATAAAAGATTACGACGTAGGAATCTCATACACCCCAGGCAAAGCCACTGTCATGGATGATGCACTAAGTTGTAAGTCATACTGTAACAACCTCATGTTACAGCAGTATCAACCACTTCTTCATGAGGAATTTCGCAAGCTCAACCTCGAGAGAGGTAAGAACGTACACGAGTCCAAGTAACGGTCTCCAACCAATACTCCACTATGGTGCCTTCCTCGACTTCCCCACGAGGAAGCACGCCATAGCACTCACACTTATCTTGGTGTGTTTTAGAAGTATCTGGTTCAAGTTATCTATGATCAAGTAAAGGTCTCCAAGTAGTCCATAACCGCGGACACGGCTATTCGAATAGTTCATTAACCCTGCAGGGGTGTACTGCTACACACACGCCTCATCAGTTACCGCCTGGGGATGGACCCTTCAAGTGAGTACCGGCGAGGATGCTGCCACGACACTTCACTCACCGCACCATCTCTAGTCCTAGGGAGTCGCCTATTTGAGTTGGGACCACCATCGGAATCCGGCCGATTGTTCCGATGCGGACTCAAACGTTGTGTGACCGCCATCAAGCTCAACTCGATCATGATCACTTGATTCAACGTGCCCACAACCTACGCCAACCACTTACCTTGGTTCCACCTGCTTGAGATCGTTAAAGGGCGAACTACTTGCGACTCCTGGACTGGTCCGGGGTGAGGTACTAGGCCGAGAGGGGTCAGTGAGCCCAATGTGTGGTCGTACTCTTGGTCTTGGATAACAACACAAGAACTCGGGCCTAAGGCAGTGTTCAACGAGACAACCCACTGTGTACTCCTACACAGCCTCTCATCGTTCACCTTTGTTTAGGGTAGATTCACCAACACGTTACCACCATCATTCACATGATCACTACCATCCCGACTCACATCAAAGTAGCCTCAGGTAACAACTCTAAGCATGCAATAAGCTGTAACAGTTGCAGGGGCCACATGATATCAACCAACTCCTACATCTGCTAGGATTGTGGTTTGCTTACTACTGTGACAAAATGATAGGTCATGCAAAGGAATGGGTTCAACTAGCGGTAGAACGTATCATGGTGACATCCTAAACATGCATTTGCGAGAATGAGAGGGAACTGGGATTTTATAGACATGATCAAAGAGGGGGCTTCTTGTCTTGCTGACGATCACGATGTAACACTCTTCTGACGTGAGGTTGAACTCGTCTCGGAGATCAATTCTACCGAGAAGATGCAAATACCGAAGCACTGTAAGTAAAGCACAATCAAAATAATACAATGCACATTCAATATGCAAAACATAGAATGGCAATGTGCTGATGTGACCTATGTTTGAATTGCTACATTTTAATTGAAGTTCATTTGAAAAGTAAATTCAAATTCAAACTTCAAATGTTATTTAAATTTGGTCAACCTGCATTTGCTAATATTTGTTCATTTGAAACCAAAAGATTATATGTGTGAAATGCTTCTGATGTACAAGTGAAGTGTGGTGCATTTCAAAGTTTGAAGTTGGAATAGAAATTGAATTGAATTTGAAATAATTCCAATTAAATCAAATAGAAAAAGCTACTGATCCCTTTTTAAGATCAACTCCAACATAGCTGAAAGTTGGATATTTGGATAGAGGATTTTCTCCTGATCATTTTTCATATATTATATGTTGAATTTGGAGTTAAAATGAATTTTCTATGATTTTTTCAAAGTTTCAGCCATTTTCTGGAATTTACTGAATTTCTTTATTTCTTTTAAATGTTTTCTGTTTAATGCGTCACTAGGACGTCAGCATGACGCAAGGGGGGGCTGACGTGTAGGGCCATCTTGTTAGTGGCTCTGGGGTTAAACCCGGTTTAGATTAGGTTAAGCAGGGTCATTAGGGGGGCTTGGGTCCACTGGTCAGCGAGAGGAGGGGGGATTTAGGAGTCGGTTAGGTTTAACCGACCGGCGGCTAAACGTCGGTGGCTCTGCCACGGCGGCGCTCTCGCCGGGGTGGAGATTTGGCCACGGGGGAGGAGGCTGGGGGAACGGGCAGGTTGCTCTCGACGCTGCGCGTCGTCTGGGCTAGGAGGGGTTCGAGGGGGAGGCTCCAGGCCATGGCTACGTCGACGGGGGGCGGTGGCCGGAGTCACTGAACTCGACGAAACGGCGATGCACGGCTCGAGAAGAAGAACGGGGAGGGGGGTTCGCTCCAGCAGCTCACCGGGAGCACGATGAAGGGGACGGCGGGGCTGGGGAGGTTCTGGAGGCGGAGGAATTCCTCGTCGGAGCTCGCGGTCGCCGGAGGCTACTCGATGAAGGGGACGTCGCCTCCGTTCGTGCTGAGCTCGAATCGATGGAGCGGCTCGATGAAGTCGTGGTCGGGGGCTTCAATGGACACGGTGGCGTGGCAGGGGAGGCACGGTGGCCACGCGCGGGCACGGCGGTGCTCCGGCTACGGCTCGGGAAACGACGGCAGAGGAGAGGAGGGAGGTCGCGAGGGGAGGGAGAGTGGCCTGGGGCCTTCTGGGCGTCTCCAGAGCGAGGGAGAAGAGGAGGGGAGAGCAGGAGGTGGCGAGGAGGGGGAGGCATGCCCGCCACGCAGTGGACGGCGCTGGCTGCGCTCCTTCTGTCAAGAGGAGGAAGACGACAGGGAGCTGGGTGGGCCGGGCCAGGTGGGCTGGCGCCTAGGCGAGGTAAGTCTTTTCCTTCTGTTTTCTTATTTTTCTTTCTGTTCTTTGTTTTGCCCATTAAAAAATAGCTAGGGAATTTATAAAAATCCCCAAACAATTTTATAAAAGCTAGGTGACTTTATAGAAGTCAACCCCAAGTTTTGGGAATTTTTGAAATTCAACTTATTTGAATTTCAATTCAAATAAGCAATTTATTTAATTTCCAAGCCACTTTTTGAATTATTGAAAAATCTATGAGCATGGGATTAATCCCAAATCACTTTTAAATTGATCAGACTCATTTTTAGGATTTTTCAATACATCCAAAAGAATTTTGGAAAAAGATTTATTTCTGGCCTTTTTATTTAATTCATTTAGGGCTTTTCTTTTCCCCATTTCCTTTTCTTTTGCAATTTTTTTTTCATGAAGCAAAAATGCAAGTTTGGAAAAGCACAAACCTAAATTTGGGGTTCTGACAACTCGCCCCCACTCAAAAGAATCTCGTCCCGAGATTCAGAAGTCGTCGGGAAGAGGGTGGGGTACTCAGCTCGTAGACGATCCTCTCGTTCCCAGGTGGCTTCTTGCTCTGAATGATGAGACCACTGCACTTTGAGGAATCTGATCTTCTGACGTCTGGTGCTACGCTCGGCTTCATCAAGAATACGAACAGGGTACTCTCGATATGAAAGGTTATCTTGGAGATCAAGCGTTTCGTGGTCTACTTCGCGGATGGGGTCCTTGAAGCAACGCCTGAGTTGAGAGACGTGGAAGACATCATGAACCTGGGAGAGGTGAGTGCGTAGTTCCAATTGGTAGGAAACTTCTCCACGTTTCGCGAGAATGCGAAAGGGACCGATATAACGTGGGGCCAACTTGCCTTTGATACCGAAGCGATGGGTACCCTTCAGAGGAGTAACCCGAAGGTAAGCCTTCTCATCCAGATTATAGCTTTCTTCCCTATGATGACGATCATAATAGCTTTTCTGACGAGACTGGGCTGTTTTCAATTTCTCACGAACAGTGCGAACTTGCTCTTCTGCATCCTGAATCAAATCCGGTCCAACGAATTGTCTTTCACCGGTTTCTGACCAGTTTAGGGGTGTTCGACATTTCCGTCCATAGAGAAATTCAAAAGGAGCCATGCCCAAACTAGATTGGAAACTATTGTTATACGCAAATTCGGCAAAAGGAAGAGAATTCTCCCATTTCTTTCCGAAAGAGATAACACAAGCTCTGAGCATGTCTTCGAGAATTTGATTGACCCTTTCTACTTGACCACTGGACTGCGGGTGATAAGCAGTGCTAAAGGAGAGGTGGGTTCCCATAGCATTCTAAAAACTTTCCCAAAATCGAGAAGTGAAAAGACTACCACGGTCTGAATTGATTTCCAAAGGAACACCGTGAAGTGACACGATTCGGGAGACATACAAGTCCGCTAACTGGCTAGCAGTTATAGACTCTCGAACTGGAAGGAAGTGAGCAACTTTGGAAAGTCTATCTATGACAACGAAGATGGCATCATTTCCTTTCTGGGTTTTTGGAAAGCCAGTGATGAAGTCCATACTGACTTTATCCCATTTCCACTCGGGGATAGGCAAAGGTCTAAGAGTACCAGCAGGTCTTTGATGTTCTGCTTTAACGCGACGACAAACATCACATTCAGCAATAAACTGAGCAATTTCTCTCTTCATCCTAGTCCACCAAAATCTCTGGCGTAGATCTCGGTACATTTTTGTGCTACCTGGATGAATGGAGAGGGGTGTATCATGGGCTTCTTTGAGGATGAGTTGCCTTATTTCCCTATTCTTAGGTACTACCAAACGATTTTCAAAGAATACCGTTCCTTTGCTATCTGTGGAGAAACATTTAGCAACTCCGCTAGCAATGTTCTCCTTGATCCGGCGAACACCTCGTGCACGCCTTTGGGCAACTATGATTTGATCCTCAAGGGTTGGTTTCACCACCAAGTTGAAAAGAGATCCACGAGGAACAATATCGAGGTTAAGCTTTCGAAATTCCTCATGAAGAAGTGGTTGATACTGTTGTAACATGAGGTTGTTACAATACGACTTACGACTTAGTGCATCAGCCATGACATTGGCTTTGCCTGGGGTGTAAGAAATTCCTAAGTCATAATCTTTTATCAACTCCATCCAGCGTCTTTGCCTGAGATTAAGATCTGGCTGGGTGAATATGTATTTGAGGCTTTGGTGGTCAGAATAGATCTCACAACGATTACCAAGGAGGTAATGTCGCCAAGTTGTTAGGGCATGAACTACGGCAACGAGTTCAAGATCATGGGTAGGATAGTTCTCTTCATGTGGCCACAACTAGCGTGAAGCATAAGCGACCACATGTCGATCTTGCAGAAGTATACATCCTAACCCTTGCCGTGATGCGTCACAATAGATCTCGAAATCCTTTTTGGTGTCTGGAGGTGCAAGTACGGGTGCAGAAGTCAATCTTCTTTTTAGCTCTTGGAAGCTTTCCTCGCACTTGGGAGTCCATTCGAATTTCTTCTCTTTCTTGAGGAGTTCAGTCAGAGGCTTTGCAACTTTAGAAAAGTTCTCGACGAAGCGGCGACAATAGCTTTCTAAGCCAAGAAAACTCCGAACTTGCTTAACCGATTCAGGTGGAGTCCAGTCAAGGACGGCCTGAACTCTCTCGGGATTGACAGCAATGCCTTTTGCAGAAATCACGTGGCCTAAGTAGGTCACTTCTGGTAGCCAGAATTCACACTTGGAGAATTTAGCATACATGCGATGCTCTCTAAGTTTCATCAATACCAGCCTAAGATGTTCTGCGTGATCTTCTTCGTTCTTCGAGTAGATGAGAATGTCATCAAGATAAACTACAACAAATTTATCTAGGTACTCCATGAAGATCGAATTCATCAAGCGTGAGAATGTGGCGGGGGCATTGGTTAAACCGAAGGACATGACGGTGTACTCGTAAAGACCAAAACGAGTAGTAAAAGCCGTTTTGGGAATGTCCTCGTTTCTGATTTTGATTTGATGATAACCTAATCTCAAATCCATCTTGGAGAAGACAGAGGATCCTGCAAGTTGATCATAAAGATCATTGATCCTGGGCAGTGGGTACTTGTTCTTTATCGTCGCTAGATTTAGCGGGCGATAGTCTACGCACATCCTTTCTGTTCCATCTTTCTTCGTTACGAACAGAACGGGGCAACCCCATGGCGATGAGCTAGGGCGGATGAAGCCTTTTTCCAACGAATCTTCAAGTTGGATTTTGAGCTCAGCTAACTCACGTGGGGCCATTCTATATGGGCGTCTGGATATTGGTGCGGTTCCTGGGATAAGATCTACCACAAACTCTACAGATCTGTCAGGTGGTATTCCTGGCAGCTCTTCTGGAAAGACATCCGGGAAGTCATGAACCACCGGAATATCTTCAAGGTCTGGAAGAGGAAGCACATTTAAAGAATGCACCTGGGTTTTAGAGCTTGGTGAGGTGTACTTGATGGTCTGGCCTGATGGATGGGTTAGTTTCACTGACTTGGCTTTACAATCAAGGACAGCATTCTGTCTTGATAACCAATCCATACCTAAGATCACATCAATGTCTGAAGACTTGAGGGCTATAAGTGAGGCAAGGAATACTAAACCCTCAATTGCAATTTCATTCTCATGACTCACCATGGTGGTGTGCCATCTGGATCCAGGGGCTTGCACAACTAAGGGGGTGGATAACATCGAAAAAGAGATGTCATGTGATAGTATAAAGTCATGGGATATGAATGAGTGAGATGCTCCTGGGTCAAAAAGAACCGAAGCTGGGGTGGAATTGACAGGAAGGGTTCCGAGTACAACATCGGTTGACTTGTGGGAATCTAGAATGGATAAATGATTCACATAACCATGTTCATAAACAGGAGGCTTGACATTGGAAGTCTTGGGTAGTGGCTTGCCACGACGAAAGTTTTGCTTTGGTTTATGTGTGGCGGCTACATGATTTTGGGGACACTCTCGAACATTGTGGCCTGATTGTCCACATTGGAAACAAACACCACGTGGAATGAAAGGAACTTGAGCACTTGATTGTCCAACAAAATTCCAAGGAGGAAGATTGGGTTGAGGTGGACGATATATGGTGGTTGGGGGTCTAGAAGCACTTACAGCACGAGTGACGTCACTGAAGGGAATCCAAACACGGCGTTTCCGAGAAACTGGGCCAGAAGATTGGGCAAACTCACGATCACGCTTGCGAGACTCTTCATACAACTCATTCCATACTCGGCCTTGAAAGATTTGTCGACCAAGTCCCTGAAGTTGACGAACTCGTGAAGATTCAGGTCATGACGAAGGACGGGGCTAAGTCCCTTGCGGAACCTTTCTTGTTTCTTGGCGTCGGTGGATACTTCTTCTTGGGCATAACGTGCTAGACGAGTGAACTCAGTCCTATACTCATGAACAGTCATCTTTCCTTGGGTCCGATTGCAAAATTCTTCTCTCTTGCGCTCCATCAGCTGATCCGGAATATGATATCCTCGGAATTCATCACAGAACTCTTGCCAAGTCACCATGTGATCAACTGGTTGCATTGCCACGAAGTTTTCCCACCACTGAAGAGCAGCACCTTCCAGAAAATATGCCGCGAATAGTACACGATCACCTGGAGCAACATGGGCTGTCTCAAGCTTACGCTCGAGGGAACGAAGCCAATCATCGGCATCAAGGGGCTCGGAAGGACATCGGAATACTGGCGGGTTGAGGAGAATGAAATCCTGGATGGTGAAAACACTAAGATGCTGACGAGAAGTGTTCTGCTCAATACGCTCGAGAAGACGTGTCTGATCACGACGATTCTGTTCAGCCTCCAACATGATTTCTGCCGTTGAGGTTGGTGGTGGAGGTTCTTCATCGTCTACGTAACTGGAACTGGGATCAACACCTTGATTTGCACCTGACATTCTGTGTGATAAGAATCAACAATCAGAATAGGATTTAGGACACAATTCTATGCTAAGATAGAAGACTATAATGCAATAGCATCAAAGTCACAAACGGACATCACTTCTACAGAAACACTATGGAATGATGGTTCAGAAAGACCACAACACTCCTACAGCTACAAAGAAGCAATCAACGAGATGTCCTAGTAAAGACATAGATGAGCCTAGTCCTATCTTCCCGTAGAATAAGATGAGGGTGACTCAGAACTCAGATCGATGAGGATAAGGAGAAAAAAAGAAGTCTTACGTTGTTCCCTTATACCCAAAGTAACTATATAACTATAGAATGCTAGACTCGACATCGGACAATGGTTTGATAATCCTACAGGCAGTCCTGCTCTGATACCAAGTCTGTCGGGACCCGGGGTTAGCGTAGTTAATTCCGATCATAATACAATCACATGGAGAGCCGAGAGCCGTACCCACTTGTCTAAGCAGACAAGGCCAAGCACAGATCACTCTCGGTAAGCATCGAACGTGAGGGGCATCCCATCCAGGCCGGATGATCAACTGAGATGGGTCCTCATCGTTCGCACACAAGTCTAATGATATGGGTGGTGAATCCCATATTCACAGACAAGTCACCTCAACCATGTTATCGATTGGATCATAACCCTTACATAGACTTACTCCAGCCCGATCACTTAGTCGGGATCTCGGGCGGGCTCGATCATACAACAAAATGTGCCACGTGACAGAGTCACGAGCAATCGCATCGCGATGCCCCAAGCTGCGCACATCTAAGGGCCACTTGGTGTATAAAAGACCGCCAGCAAGAACACAACTAAGCTATCGAACCCCACACTAAGAAATGCATGTTATAACCATACACGCAGCATACATGTCCAGTGTAAACAGCAGGTAATCACAACATGAACTCTACAAACTCATAGTCTTTATAACTTCTTCTAAACAGAGCAGACATAGTATTTGTATTACAAGCAGAGATCACATGAATGTGATCCAACATTACATCAAACATCAACGGAAGCAAATTATGTCTTAGTAAAGACAAGTTTAACAAATGGATTAAGAAGCCTGAAAGAAAATACAACGATCCTCCAAAGGGCACAGGCTGCTGCCTGGAACTATACGACATTGGTCCACGTCGAGCTCGAGGTAGAGGCCACCATCAGGGTCAGTGGTCTCGTCTCTAAAACATAGAATAAGCAAACGTGAGTACAAAGTCGTACTCAGCAAGACTTACATAGGAACTATACTACTCATGCACATGTATCAAGGCAAAGGGAGGTGGGGTTTCACTTGCAGAAATGCCAGCTTTGACTTGGCTAATCCTGAACTACGAGTACCAGAGAGAGGTAAGAACGTACACGAGTCCAAGTAACGGTCTCCAACCAATACTCCACTATGTTGCCTTCCTCGACTTCCCCACGAGGAAGCACGCCATAGCACTCACACTTATCTTGGTGTGTTTTAGAAGTATCCGGTTCAAGTTATCTATGATCAAGTAAAGGTCTCCAAGTAGTCCATAACCGCGGACACGGCTATTCGAATAGTTCATTAACCCTGCAGGGGTGTACTGCTACACACACGCCTCATCAGTTACCGCCTGGGGATGGACCCTTCAAGTGAGTACCGGCGAGGATGCTGCCACGACACTTCACTCACCGCACCATCTCTAGTCCTAGGGAGTCGCCTATTTGAGTTGGGACCACCATCGGAATCCGGCCGATTGTTCCGATGCGGACTCAAACGTTGTGTGACCGCCATCAAGCTCAACTCGATCATGATCACTTGATTCAACGTGCCCACAACCTACGCCAACCACTTACCTTGGTTTCACCTCCTTGAGATCGTTAAAGGGCGAACTACTTGCGACTCCTGGACTGGTCCGGGGTGAGGTACTAGGCCGAGAGGGGTCAGTGAGCCCAATGTGTGGTCGTACTCTTGGTCTTGGATAACAACACAAGAACTCGGGCCTAAGGCAGTGTTCAACGAGACAACCCACTGTGTACTCCTACACAGCCTCTCATCATTCACCTTTGTTTAGGGTAGATTCACCAACACGTTACCACCATCATTCACATGATCACTACCATCCCGACTCACATCAAAGTAGCCTCAGGTAACAACTCTAAGAATGCAATAAGCTGTAACAGTTGCAGGGGCCACATGATATCAACCAACTCCTACATCTGCTAGGATTGTGGTTTGCTTACTACTGTGACAAAATGATAGGTCATGCAAAGGAATGGGTTCAACTAGCGGTAGAACGTATCATGGTGACATCCTAAACATGCATTTGCGAGAATGAGAGGGAACTGGGATTTTATAGACATGATCAAAGAGGGGGCTGCTTGCCTTGCTGACGATCACGATGTAACACTCTTCTGACGTGAGGTTGAACTCGTCTCCGAGATCAATTCTACCGAGAAGATGCAAATACCGAAGCACTGTAAGTAAAGCACAATCAAAATAATACAATGCACATTCAATATGCAAAACATAGCATGGCAATGTGTTGATGTGACCTATGTTTGACTTGCTACATTTTAATTGAAGTTCATTTGAAAAGTAAATTCAAATTCAAACTTCAAATGTTATTTAAATTTGGTCAACCTGCATTTGCTAATATTTTTTCATTTGAAACCAAAAGATTATATGTGTGAAATGCATCTGATGTACAAGTGAAGTGTGGTGCATTTCAAAGTTTGAAGTTGGAATAGAAATTGAATTGAATTTGAAATAATTCCAATTAAATCAAATAGCAAAAGCTACTGATCCCTTTTTAAGATCAACTCCAACATAGCTGAAAGTTGGATATTTGGATAGAGGATTTTCTCCTGATCATTTTTCATATATTATATGTTGAATTTGGAGTTAAAATGAATTTTCTATGATTTTTCAAAGTTTCAGCCATTTTCTGGAATTTACTGAATTTCTTTATTTCTTTTAAATGTTTTCTGTTTAATGCGTCACTAGGACGTCAGCATGACGCAAGGGGGGGCTGACGTGTAGGGCCATCTTGTTAGTGGCTCTGGGGTTAAACCCGGTTTAGATTAGGTTAAGCAGGGTCATTAGGGGGGCTTGGGTCCATTGGTCAGCGAGAGGAGGGGGGATTTAGGAGTCGGTTAGGTTTAACCGACCGGCGGCTAAGCGTCGGTGGCTCTGCCACGGCGGCGCTCTCGCCGGGGTGGAGATTTGGCCACGGGGGAGGAGGCTGGGGGAACGGGCAGGTTGCTCTCGACGCTGCGCGTCGTCTGGGCTAGGAGGGGTTCGAGGGGGAGGCTCCAGGCCATGGCTACGTCGACGGGGGGCGGCGGCCGGAGTCACTGAACTCGACGGAACGGCGATGCACGGCTCGAGAAGAAGAACGGGGAGGGGGGTTCGCTCCAGCAGTTCACCGGGAGCACGATGAAGGGGACGGCGGGGCTGGGGAGGTTCTGGAGGCGGAGGAATTCCTCGTCGGAGCTCGCGGTCGCCGGAGGCTACTCGATGAAGGGGACGTCGCCTCCGTTCGTGCTGAGCTCGAATCGATGGAGCGGCTCGATGAAGTCGTGGTCGGGGGCTTTAATGGACACGGTGGCGTGGCAGGGGAGGCACGGTGGCCACGCGCGGGCACGGCGGCGCTCCGGCTACGGCTCGGGAAACGGCGGCAGAGGAGAGGAGGGAGGTCGCGAGGGGAGGGAGAGTGGCCTGGGGCCTTCTGGGCGTCTCCAGAGCGAGGGAGAAGAGGAGGGGAGAGCAGGAGGTGGCGAGGAGGGGGAGGCATGCCCGCCACGCAGTGCACGGCGCTGGCTGCGCTCCTTCTGTCAAGAGGAGGAAGACGACAGGGAACTGGGTGGGCCGGGCCAGGTGGGCTGGCGCCTAGGCGAGGTAAGTCTTTTCCTTCTGTTTTCTTATTTTTCTTTCTGTTCTTTGTTTTGCCCATTAAAAAAATAGCTAGGGCATTTATAAAAATCCCCAAACAATTTTATAAAACCTAGGTGACTGTATAGAAGTCAACCCCAAGTTTTGGGAATTTTTGAAATTCAACTTATTTGAATTTCAATTCAAATAAGCAATTTATTTAATTTCCAAGCCACTTTTTGAATTATTGAAAAATCTATGAGCATGGGATTAATCCCAAATCACTTTTAAATTGATCAGACTCATTTTTAGGATTTGTCAATACATCCAAAAGAATTTTGGAAAATTTTTATTTCTGGCCTTTTTATTTAATTCATTTAGGGCTTTTCTTTTCCCCATTTCCTTTTCTTTTGCAATTATTTTTTCATGAAGCAAAAATGCAAGTTTGGAAAAGCACAAACCTAAATTTGGGGTTCTGACACTACGCCAGAGATTTTGGTGGACTAGGATGAAAAGAGACATTGCCCGATATGTTACCGAATGTGATGTTTGTCGTCTCATTAAGGCCAAACATCAAAGACCTACTGGTACTCTTCAACCTTTGCCTATTCCCGAGTGGAAATGGGACAAAGTCAGTATGGACTTCATCACTGGCTTTCCAAAAACCCAGAAAGGAAATGATGCCATCTTCGTTGTCATTGATCGACTCTCCAAAGTTGCTCACTTCCTTCCAATTCGCGAGTCTATTACTGCTAGTCAATTAGCGGATTTGTATGTCTCGAGATTCGTATCACTTCATGGTGTTCCTTTGGAAATCAATTCTGATCGCGGTAGCCTTTTCACCTCTAGATTCTGGCAAAGCTTCCAAAGTGCTATGGGAAATCATCTCTCCTTTAGTACAGCTTTCCATCCTCAGTCTAACGGTCAAGTCGAAAGGGTTAACCAAATTCTGGAAGACATGCTCAGAGCCTGTGTTATCTCATTCGGAAAGAATTGGGAGAAATCTCTTCCATTCGCCGAGTTTTCTTAAAGCAATAGTTTTCAATCTAGTATGAACATGGCTCCATTTGAATTCCTCTATTGACGACGATGTCGAACACCCCTCAATTGGTCAGAAACCGGTGAAAGACAATTCTTTGGACCGGATATGATCAAAGAAGTAGAAGATCAAGTTCGCATTGTTCGTGATCAATTGAAAGCCGCCCAGTCTCGTCAGAAAAGCTACTATGATCGTCATCATAGGAAAGAAAGCTACAATCTGGATGAGAAGGCTTACCTTCGGGTTACTCCTCTGAAGGGAACCCAACTTTTTGGTATCAAAGGAAAGTTGGCCCCATGTTACATCGGACCTTTACGCATTATTGGTAAACGTGGCCAAGTTTCCTACCAACTTGAACTACCTCCGCACCTTTCCTGAGTACACGATGTATTCCATGTGTCACAACTCAGGCGTTGCTTCAAGGACCCCATCCGCGAAGTCGACCATGAAACGCTTGATCTCCAAGATGACATTTCTTATCGAGAGTACCCCATTCGTATTCTTGATTCCGCAGAGCGTGTCACTCGCCACAAGAATATTAAGTTTCTCAAAGTTCAATGGTCACACCACTCTGAGAAAGAAGCTACGTGGGAAAGAGAAGAACGTCTCAGTGTCGAGTATCCCTCCTTCCTCCCGCAGACTTCTGAATCTCGGGACGAGATTCTTTTGACTGGGGGCAAGTTGTCAGAACCCTTTGTTAGGTATGTGCTAGGATCAAAGTCACCCTTGCATTCAACACAAGAATTCAAAATTAGAATCAAAATGGGAGAAGGAAACCCCCCCAGATAAATTAATTCAAATGGCCAGAAATAAAGTTGCTCCAAAAATTCTGGTTTGACTTTTGAAAACTCACATAAATGAGTATGATCACATATAAAGTGATGTGGTAGCATTCCCATGCTCATATAATTTTCAAAAATTCAAAACAGGAGCTTGGAAATAAATTAAACCCCTATTTGAATTAAAGTTCAAATAATTTGAATTTAAAAAAAATTCAAACTTTATAAGTGGCTAGCCTAATATATTGTGAGGCCATATAAAAAGTTTTAGCATTTTATAATTTGGTTTGCTATTTCTTTAGCAGAGCCAAAACAAATGTCAGAAAAAGAAAGGAAAGATTAAACAGAAGAATAAGAGAGGTTACCTGTCGCCTAGGGGCGAAGGCCCACCTCCTCCTGGCGTAGCCCAGCCCACCAAGGGGGGCACATGCATCTTCCTCCCTGGACAGGCAGGCAGGCAGCACGCCGGCGAACGTCGTGAGCTCGCCAGGCAGCTGCTAACCCCCTGGAGGACTATCTCCTCACCACGACGACGCCCTGGAGACGCCCAGTCCATTACCCCCTCTCCTGGCCATCTCCCTCTCTCCCAGCACGATCCCGCCAACGTCCGAGAAGATCTGGAGAGCACCCTCCATGGAAACTCGCGGCCCGAGCCCGAGCTAGGTCCCCGGAGCGTGTCCATCCTCCTCGCCGTCCTCGACTTCGTCTCCTTGCAAGAAATCGCAGGCCAATTCGACCCTGAGCCCACGGAATCGTCGCCAGGATCTCGCCGAACCCGCAGCTCGACGTCGACGAATTATTCCTCGTCACAGCCTCCCCGACCTCGCCCTCTTCACCACTAGCTTCAGGGTGAGTTACTGGTCCTCCTCCAACTCCTCCCCGCCTCTCGTTTGCACCGTAGCCGATTTCCCCTTTCTCCAGCACACGGCGGCCGCCATGAACGTCGACAAGGTTGCCCCTGTGCTCCTCTGTCCTAGCTTTGGCGCGCAGCGTGTTTCCCGCACTCCGAGTTTTCATTTGCATTAGGCCACGGTCAAAGGCGCGCTCTGGAGCGCGAGTTCGACGAAGCCTGAGCCACTGTCTCCGCCGTCTTCGACGCGGGCGACGCTCCGGTGAATCCCGAGACCCCTTGCTGCTACCATTCGACGCGGAAGACGATGGGGATCACGCCGGTGCCATCCAATCTCCATCCCGTGCTCAAAATCCCAACTCCGGCATCTACAGTGCTCATCGCCAGCGACCTAGCCATTAGAGCTAACCCCCCAAGCTTAATTACCCCCTGGCCCCACTGGTAGTGACACTGCATGTGGGCCATCCCCCTGCTAATCCCCCTGTTAAGTTTAAATTGTTTTAAATCAGTTTAATTAAACCAACAGAGGCTGACGTGTGGGACCCCTCTATCAGGGCTGCCCCACGTCAGCCTGACATCACAGTGATGCAGTAAATGCTTAATTCAATTAAAACAATTCAGAAAAGGGCAGAAATTTCTTAAAACTTTGTAAATTCATAGTAAATGCATCCTAACTCCAAATGAGACATATAATATGTCTAAAATTATCAGAAAAATAGAAGGATTGTGAATATGGGCTCTGATTTCATGTTTGACCAAGTTAAATTGGGTGAAAAGTGGCATTTGTCCATATGCATTTAAATTGAATTCAAATTTGGAGTGAATTTTCAAATGACTTTTCATTCCACTTCTTTTAAATGGAATTGTACCCACATTTTCACCATGAACATCACCATTGCAACCTTATACATGTGATTGTGCATTGTACTTTGTGTTGATCCTATGATTGCCATGTTGTTCATAGAAGTGGAACCGGAACCGGAGGCCACCCCCTTTGTTGAAGACCCCGTGACTGAACCTCGTCAGCAAGGCAAGCAACACCTCCTTTGATCATGTCGATAAAAACCAAATTCCCACTCTTTCTCGCTTATGCATGAATAGGATGATCACCTTGTGTCGATCCTCGCTGCCACCTCTTGAACGGTGACGAGTACAAAGGCGGTAAGTGATGACACGTGTGTGAAAGTGGTACACCCCTGCAGGGTTAACAAAACTATTCGAATAGTCGTGTCCGCGGTTATGGATTTCTTGGAAAGCTTAGCTTGATTATTAGACAACTTGAAGCAGATACTTCTAAAACACACCAAGATAAGCGTGAGTGCTATGGCGTGCTGTCTCGTGGGGAAATCGAGAGAGGCACCATAATGGTGTAATTGGTTGGAGACATGTAGTGGACTCGTGTACGCTTCTTACCTCAAGTCTGGTATTCGTAGTTCAGGATTAGCCAAGTCAAAGCTCGCACTTTTGCATTTGAACCCCACCTCCCTTTGCCTTGATACATGTGCATGAGTAGTATAGCTCCTCTGTAAGTCTTGCTGAGTACGACTTTGTAATCACGTTTGCTTAATCTATGTTTTAGATGAACCCACCGATCCCGATGGTGGCTTCTACCTGGAGCTCGACGAATGAAGACTCAGTCCAAGACCAAGCTAGTGTAGTCCCAGTCAGCAGAATGGTTCCCTCGTGGAGGGCTTGTGTTTAAATAAGGCTTCTTAAGCCATTTGTTAAACTTGCCTATACTCAGACCTACTTTGCTTCCGCGTGTTTGTTGTAATGTTGGATAACGGTCTCGTGATCTCTGTGCGCACTCTCTAAGAGTTATCAATAAAGTTGTATACTTTGTAGAGAAGTGCAATGATACCTTCTGTTCATACTAGACATGTGTGTTGCGTGTATGTTTATAACATGCATGTCTTAGTATGGGTTTTCGAGACCTTAGTTGTGATCTGGCTGGCGTTCTTTTATACACCAAGTGGCCCTTAGATGTGCGCAGCTTGGGGCATCGCGATGCGATTTCTCGTGACTCCATCACGTGCACACTTTGTTGTATGATCGAGCCCGCCCTAGACCCCGACTAAGTGATCGGGCTGGAGTAAGTCTATGTAAGTGTTATAAGATAGTCGACAGTATGGTTGAGGAGACTTGTCTATGGGTATGGGAGTTCATCACCCATATCATTTAGACTTGTGTGCGGACGATGAGGACCCATCTTAGTTGATCATTTGGCCTGGATGGGATGCCCCTCATGTTCGATGCTTTCCGAGAACGTTCTGTGCTTGGCCTTGTCTTCTTAGACAAGTGGGTACGGTTCTCGGCTCTCCATATGACTATGTTGTAGCGGGACTTGCATACGCTAACCCCGGGTCCCGACACCCCCATTGTTTTCCCCTTAGTGTCAGCAATACAAATACATGTCGTGTCCCAAACAAGGCCACTAGGATATAGAACACTGCAAGATTGAACCCACTACTATGCACCACTTCCTCTGAAGATAAATCCCATACACGTGGACGAGGCATACACGATACATCAGCAAACATACATAGCTATGAAATCTCACATGTATAGACCATCATAGATTCATCAAGATAACATAAACGTTCTAATTCATAAAGTCATAATTCATCGTGTCCCAACAAACACATCATATATAACATCAGATTTATCCCATGTTCAAGAATTCGTTTGATTAACCAGTTAACTTGCCGATTAATCCCTACTCGTAGGGTCACCGAGTAGCCGATATATCGATAAATCGGTCGATTAATTGATTAACTTGCCGAATAACTTCCCGATTATCCTATTATTCGCCTACTCACAAGCCAACCGAGCAGGTACCAATTAACGATTTCCTCAACAAATATTTATCCCAACCTCCATAGGAAGAAGAGGGAAGATGATACCGAAGATCCAAAAGAGAGAGAGATGCCATCTAGTTTCAACCATGGACCCGAAGGTTTGAGAAAACTCCCACACATCACCATGAAGGCATCAAGGATGATGTAGAAGCTTCCGATGATTGAGCCGACCCCCCCTCTGACACCATGTTAGAGTCAACCTCCAAAATGTTTCGTCGAGGTCCAAGAGTGTGTGAAGGCGTAAGTAGATATCTCTAGACGTATTCCATGGTTTTGGAATATATATTAAGTTTGGGTGAAAATTTGACCTAAGGCGATGCAGGACCCTCCACATGGGCACGTGGCGCACCCCTAGATCACGCCAGGAGGCAGTGAGCCCTCCCTGACCACCAGTTGGTGGTCCCCCCGGTCTCGAGCTGCTCCATGTGATCTAGAAAAAATCAGGAAAAAATCCCCATGTTTTTTTATCTCCAAAAAATAGGATTTCTTGTAAAATACAAAAAACAAGAAGAAAACAACATTTGGGCACTGTGTTAATCAGTTAGTTCAATAAAATTGTATAAAAATTGTATATAATGCTATAGAAATATATGGAAGTGATTCTATAATAGCATGAAATAAAAAAATTAAAGATAAGTTGTAGACGTATCACATAGCCTCGATAATTTCATGGACCCTCTCCATGAACCTCTCTAAATCATCGGGTCACACAAATTGGAGCATATATAGATTATCATTCAAAGGGTGGATCATGACATCATGGACGAGATCCATGGATACTCTCATATTCTTAAAAGAGCCAGAACTAGTTGTAGGGCTTTACCGTATGCACCTTGGCGATATCCATCCAACGAATGGATTCATGCGATGACGCTTTCTCCTATTCGAAGATGACGCCGTTGAGGTCCTCGTCATTCAGACGAGCTTCGCCATCATGGCATCTACCTCTCGAGTTCTAGAACAACAACCAAAAGCTTTCTATGTCATCTTGAAAACCTAGCCCGAGTGAAAAAACATGGGTTGCGACAAAACCTAATCCTAGCACCGAGTGAAAAACCATGGGTTGCGAAAAAACCTAATCCTTTCTCCGAGTGAAAAACCGTGAGTGGTGACATATCCTAATCCTATCACCGCATGAGCTATCTGCCAAGACCGTAAAATGTTTTGCGTTCATGCCTTGGTCAGTTCGAACCATAGAAGCAAAGGGGCAATCAACATGACAGACAAGGTCTCAACGTTGACAAAGGTAACATCAAGTGGATAAGGACCCTAACGAATTGGAAACCTTTTGTTATATCTTGTGAGCTTCGAACAGCTTAACATATACTTTCATTTTGACCACAAATATGACTTAAATCTTTTATCAACTCAACTACAACATGGATGAAAGTCTTGCCCATCTTGTCAGTGTCGGTGGCCATGGCGCCCGTGGGTGCCATTCCTCTCCTTGGAGGAGTTGTCGAGGTTTTTGGACCTCTCCCTTTCCCCCTATCCGTTTGGTTACGGTCTCTGGGCGAAAGCCTAGATTCGGTTGGATCGGCGTGATGACGGCGTCATCGACGCCATCTCTCCTTTGGGAGCATCGCGTTTTGGAGACTTGGTGGTTCCTTGTCCTTTCCTTCGGTGCTCTTCGTCGTCCAAGGTAGATGTTTCAGTGGCGTAATGCATGCCGTCTCCGGTGAGTCCAAGGCGGTGCCTCTCTCAGGATCGCCCAAAACCCGCCATCTACCTGCCACCTCTCCGGCATCAAGGGTGGATGGCTATTGTGTTCTTTGGGTTGTGTCGTATTGTATGGATGTGTCTGCTCTTTCTTGAGCATGTAAATCTCTTTTTTCTATCAACGCATCGAAACGCAAAGCTTTTGGCGTTTTCGCGAAAAAAATCTACTCTCCACCTCGGGTCATGCATATTCGGTTGGCTATAATTAATCATTTAATCCAGGTCACCAATATTATTTACTCTCTCTATTGATAAATATAGAATGTTTTAACATTTTATATAAACTACATACAGATTGAAATGAATGAACAAACACACTAAAACGTGTCTATATACATTTTATAATTATGAACTGAAAGAGTAATATTCAGTGGAAACATTAAAGTATAAAATAAATAAGATACGCTGATATCGGGAAGTTGGTAATGGACTGCGCGGCTCCCTTCCCCTGAGCGACATGTCCATTGACTATCTACACAACTTCCGACAACTTCTTCCAACTTGTAAATAATAGAAGTGATTGATCTAAACTTATGTTATTGCTTGTGGGCAAAGCCATATTTATACAAGGATTTGGGGTGCCAATGGCACCTGTTACAGGAGACACGACTGTTAGAAGAGATACAACTGTTGAGAGAGAGAGATTGAAGAGGTGTCTATACATAAGGGACGCGACTCTACGAAAGGATGCTTTGGGCATAAACTATTCCTAACACTCCCCCTTGCACAAAGCTTCTTCTTGGTATATTTTGTATTCCTTGTATAATCTTGAAAATATTGGTCTTGATCACAAGCGTATATGATCTTGTATAACTCCTCCAAAAAACCCTATGGGAAAATATGAGGAGAATAGTGTAGATATGCTGCTAAAAATCCTTTAAACCCAGTGGGAAAAATAAGGAGAAAATTATGCAACATATAATTATTATTGTCTCCTTGATAACTCATATGAGAAAAACCTTTGAAGAAGGAGAAAAACTCGTTGATGAGTTCGGAGAACAATATATATTCTTGATATACTTTCATTTAAAATCCCTATTGAGGAATGTTGAAAGTGTTGCATATATCACCTCATTAAAACCTTTTATGAGAGATGTCGAGAGAAAGCTCATAGGGAAAAAGAGTGTGATCTAATATGTCATTGAAAACTCCTTTAAAACCCAGTGGGAAAAATATAAGGAGAAAATGATATGACATATGATGGTAATTGTATCTTTGATAACTTATATGAGAGAACCTTGAAAGAACAAAACTGAATTAGTAAGTTTAGAGGACAATTAATATGCCTTGTATACATCCGTTAAAAACCCGGTGGGGAAAAATAGGAGGTATGACATATATTCTTGTGTTGATATTGCCTCATTAAAAACCTTGATGAGAACCTTGAGAGTAAACTCATAAAGGGAAAAGGAGTATAATATAATGTTTGTATAGGTTATATTTCAGGAAGAGACTCCCACTGATCCTTCTAATTTGGGGCAATATGCTTAGTGATATTGCTTCTTATATAACCCCTTTGCATCTAAGAAACACAAGTATTATTATTGTTATAGATAATAGTTGGTGATTCAATAGATCCAATTCCACATGAATGTTGTATGTGGTTTATCATTCTGTAAAGCAAGATATATTAATACGAGGTCCTGTATTTCAGAATGATTGGTATATGTAGCCACTAAGGTCTATTTAAAAGACTTCAATAGGATGGCTATCACATCAAGTGAGAACACGACGTGTGTCTACGATCTGGCATAGTGGGGATCTGATCGATGTATCCGATGATATTGGTGTCCATATTTAATTGAAAAATTAGGACAATGTGTTTGATGCCTTTGAGATATCAAAATATATTCTTGAGTCCATACCAATTGTCTTTGGTGAATCTAATGGCATTAGAGTATGGAACCTTGGTTCCCAATATCTTATTTCCACCTTCTCATGGTCTAAAATGGATCTTTCTCTACGTTAGAGATTGAACAACCATGAGAGTTATAGATAGATAAGACTTATTCATCTCCAATATATTCTGGATATAGAAAACATGGTGTATCATTATATATGAGTGAAGGGGCTCGAATTGTAGTTGAAGCAATGTTTGTTTTTACTTACATCCTTCATCTCAAATTCCGTCTATGGATGATTACGTCTTCATCAACATCTTGTTTGTTGTCAATGATGTTACAATCACTAACATATGAGGATTTCTTGATGAACACGCATGGGAAATCATCATTGTTGGAGTATCCTTTTGCATAGGGAAATCACTAAGTCGATTGTACCAAATTTATTTCGACTATTGTAAGTCATGTAGTGACTTATTGAGTTTACACAAAACATGTTGCACTTTCATTTCGGATTAAGAATTGGGATTCCCATGAGGAAATTATACGTCTGAATCAAGTGACACATTAATATATATGTGGTCATTACATCTATCAACTGCATAAATAGATGATTTGTACTGCCATTGAGATAATTATCGGAGATTGATTTCACTTGTGTATGGAGAATCGATTTGGGTATCTGCGTGAACCCTTATGCTCCAAGACTTGCTACTCACCACATGTATGTTCTCATTCCACTTTAGGATGAAAACTAGTGTAGGTATTACTTTTGTGAATACCTTCCTTTTGTTGAGAGAGGTTATTTATTCTTGGATTGTATCCTTTGTTTAAGTCCAGTCCGAGCGAGTATTATTTAAACTCTGCCATGGCCATGGTCTTTGGATCCAGATCATTGTAAAGGTTGTTTCCAATCATGAGAAATTTATGTCGACAGTTGTAGGCTTTCATTTATATGATTCTCCAGAATGTATAAAAATTTGGTGAAATCTTGTTACCCTTGATGACCCTTCGTGTTTCCCAATACGGTTGAGTCTAGGTTTTCGATGTCCCAGTCATTGTGTGCACTATTGAGCTGGGTTATGGAGGTTTCCCTCTCATTGGGTGTATACTACCCATTAGGTGTCTATCAACGTGAAGTTGACTTGCATTTGCCGAGTTAGAGGCCTCGATATCCTTTGTTGCTTGCGGAAAGCTGAATCCTGATATATTGTGGCCGTACTTCTACCCTTCTTGTTTTGAATGGGCAGTTGAGTGGTTTTTGTTGGTACCTCCACTCTTTTTGCCACATTTTCATAGGATTATAGGATTGTGTGACACCATTATAGTCGGTAAATGAGATTGGAAGGTTATTTGCAATGCGTTGCAAATCTTCTAAACATTGGGTTTAGATCTTTGAGTACGTGGATTTGAGGTAGAAATGTGTTGAACATTCCGAGGGATTTCCTGGCATTCTTTTTGGTACTTTAAGTCTCCCCCTAATGCCTGGAAATGTTCCTCATTGAGCATACTAGCCATGAATAACTCCCCCTGATAGGGGATTAAGGTATTTATAGTTGACGGAAATACAGTTATTCCTAACATAGATCCCTAATTTTTAGTGAGGGGCCATTGATGTATGCTATGGTGGTGATATCGGTATGGAACCAAATTATCGAAGATGGGAAAAACTTTTGATTTGCACGTACTGATTTTAGAGGGGGTGTACTACGATATGTAGTATGTTACAGTTGAATTAAGTCAACAGAGTGTAAAACTGCATGACTCCAACATGAAGTTGGTAAGCTACAATTCCGAAGTAAAGATCATGAAATGAGCTTAATTATTTGGATATAGGATCCTATCAAACCATTTTGAAACTGGACATATGGGAAAAATTGCTTAATTTACATCACAGGGCCATGTTCATGGCACGCAAAGATATTTACAACATTGTCCATTCGAATTTCTTTGAAACTGATCTTCAGGATAATGAGTCAATGGTTCATGTGCGTAGATGCACACAGAAGACCATCGTGTAGATGTGCCTTTTAGAACCATGGAACAAACTGAATAGTCCAATCAATGGTTGAGAAGTACCACTTACCTCGGCTTGATGCGTTCAAGTAATCTGAGTGGTTAAACACATTAAGGTGCTTGGACCTTAAAATTAGCTATCCTTGTCATATGTAGTGCACATAAAACCCAAACATTGCTAGAACTTAGCATCATTTTAGGCATGATTAATGGAATTGCTGATAGTTTTCATTTCAAGTCAATGTTAGAATGACCAAGGCGAGTGTGCCAAGTTTGTCATGTAAATAATAGAAAAATATCTTGTATGCAACATGTGCTACGGGTTTTGTAGTATGCGTAGTGCAATTATGATGATATACAGAGAATATGCTTTTATATTTGTTGCATATGGTAAAGAGAATATACTTCTCTTTGTAGTCATCATGAGTTTCTATATAGAAACTATTTTGACAGATATCTCTATAGTTTAGTGGGATACGAGTTGAACCTGGACTCAATAAAGAAATCCTTGATGGTTCTTGAATATCCATAGGGACAGTAATATGATTCAAGTTGAACCAATAATTATCATCGCATCTAGCGATTGTTAAAATATCTCTTTTTCTCTAAGTAAGAGTGGAAACATATTTTTTACTGCCCTAAGTATAGAGTTCGTGGTGCATATGTCCACAAGGCACTTATACTCTTTCATCAGATTGACCCCCTTACAAGTCTATATATAGTTTTTAAGATTCTCAATATAAGAAATCTTTATTAGATATATAGAACACATACAAATGTAATTGTATCAAAGTGTTGATACACTATATTGTGATAAACAATATATGATGACAACGACAACAACGTATTTATTATAACAATAAATGGATGTTGATAAGGAGTTGGGAGACTAGTGAAGTCTCAAAAACATGTCATGTAAAGCAAATTTGATGACCATGTTGTCCTTGTTCATGGGATTTCATGACTGTAGGAGAGCTTTGTTGTTACATGATGCGAACAATAGCTTCCTGGATACAGTCAGATTGAAGATTGAAGTGTGCTTCATATCTTTACCCTTCAGCGGATCGACTGTGTCATGGATTGTTTGAACAAATTGATCATATGTCGTAGGGTATGGCATTTTTGGGGATGCTGGTAGCATACACATTTTTGACAAAGATTAGTTTTTATGAAACTTTTTCTTTGTAGTGCCTTTCCCACGATCTAATGCATGTGGCTTGTGCTTCTTGTTGCATTTGCATTTCCCTTTGCAGTTTGTTGGTTGGCTTCTAGGAGAGCCATCAAACTTGATCCCAAAAATGTGCATATACAACATGTAGAGGAGAAACACCGACATGGTTGTAATAATGATTCCTAAGGATTTCATTAATTTTCTCCTCCTAGAGTAGTAAATGCAAAAGATCAGAGATAAATTAGGTATCTTTTGCACGATATTGTTGCTATAATTCAGATCCTATTAACGAGAAAGATAGTAGACAATGTCTTCTATTTTCACCATAATGTGGGTTGTTTTTGCAAATTGCAAGCTGAAGCCAATTTTATGAACCTCATGATTGTATTCTCCCACGGATTTAAACCTTGGAGTCGGAGATGTGTTCAATCATGACTTGCTTTAGGCAAGATGATTTCCACACGATGTTCATACCTTATTGTAACTTGCCACATGTTGACTCATAATTTTGATTTGCTAGCGGGCATTCACCATGAGGTGGTTGACGTGCCGCTATAATTCCATGAGACACATTGTTGACCTCAACATCCATATGCCATGTAGATTAGTTGTGACCGTCGAGGGTTCGCTCATCGAATTATGGTCATCTAGGCTTACATCGGGCTTCAAACCATAGACTTTTTTATTTATTTACTTGTCAGTAAATTAGAAGTCATCATGGTAATGTTGTAATAAAATTTTGCAAAGGTGTGAGTTCAAGTGAAGACTTGAATGTAGATCCCAAATCATCTATGATAACACTTTGGAGATAATTACATATATTATCAGTTATATCTCGCAGTACTAAGAAACATAATCTGACTATAGTCAGTAGATGCCTTGGTCTTAGTACCTTATGTTATTATATGATTAAAATATATGGAAGAGCACTATGAAGATAGTCATAATTTCAATTTTGACAAAATGTAGACACTATAGTTATTCTGGATAATCTGCATATTGCGCAGTAGATGCCACATTACCTTGTGATCCCATATATAAATTTGAGATCATGATTTTTTTTGCATATCACTTCAATTCGAATTAAGTTAATTTTTTGCTTTGCAAGATTTTTGGACTTAATTGATGGTGAATTGATATTTTCATTGAAAAATAATATGTTGTACCATGTGTATATGTTGTAGGGATTGCAAAGTGCAAACACATTGAACATATAATATATTATGTTGTAATAATGTTGCATATTGGATGCTCAAGCGGAAAACTTGTATCAAATTGCAAGATAATTCAGCCGAGTGAATTAATATTTTGCGAAAAGAAAATCAATCTTAATCGCAATAAGATTGTTGTTACCAAATGGACATGTTATAGGGATTTCTAAAGAACAAACACATTGAACATGTCATATTAATTGCAATAAGATTGTTGTTATCAAATGGACATGTTATAGGGATGGCTAGAGAGCAAACACATTGAACATGGCATAAACTCCAAAACAAATATGAAGTTCAGTGACTAAATCGAAACATAGTCAAAAAGGATAAAATTCGTCAATGTGAATTTTTGCAGTGAGGAGGTTCCGTGTGTTGTCGCCATGGACATCACCAGAACTGCCGCGTGATGCGGCCGCGCCACGGAACGATGCTGCCAGTGAACGACACATGGGCTGGTTGTCATGTGCTTCGCAGCAGGCCACCGTATCAGACTGCAGTAGGCAGATGGCCATGGTTGGACGCTGAGAACGGCACGTGCTAGATGTGTCGGAGGACGTCGCCGTGTGTCAGCCGTTAGTCTGCATTGCCATCGGGACCTGGGCCGTACCGAAGACCGCTAAGGCCTTGACGCAGCACGGCCGCATCATGGGATGGATGGCATGGATGCGTAGGCCGGTGGGCTATGGTACGAACCACCATGTAAGAGTCAAGAGCCGCCGCTCGGGCTGAGTGCTGCCTCACTGCCGGTGCCATTGAGGGATCCGCCGCGAGCCGGGACGGAGAGGACATCACACGTTGTATGCCACGCACCGGAACGAAGAGGGCGTGCGTATGCACGCTGAACAAAGACTGATTCGCGAATCAGTAAAACCTTGATGGCTAATCTAAAAAACTACAAAGAGATAAGGCTCCATCGTCTTTCTCCATGTGGCCAGGAACAAAGGATTCGTTTTGGCTTTCAACGCCGTTGTAAATCCCGTGTCCTCCGCGTAGGCAAGGCCATGGATTGCGCCGCTCCTGCCACCACATGAACCATGGCCGTTGTCAGCCACCGGAAGACGCCATGCATGGCCGCAAGGGCCTGTGCGCCGCCGTCGATCGGGTGGACAAGCGCGGGGCGTGGAGGCCGTGGCTTGGGGAGCGGTACAGCGCGGCGGCCGGGCTGACGAGCGCAGGGCACAGAGTTGCCAGAGTCGGGGGCCGCCGCGGGCGCCGAGCACTGGAGTTGCCCGCCTCGCTCGTCGCATCTGTAACTTTGGCAGCGAATTGCTTGGTAGAGCAAAGTGAGTGATAACGTGTAAATAATAGAAGTGATTGATCTAAACTTATGTTTCTTGCTTGTGGGCAAAGCCATATTTATACAAGGATTTGGGGTACCAATGGCATCCGTAAAGGCCCATTTCACAGCTAAAACATACACAGAGGGGATAGAGGACGGCTTCCAAATCTCATCTCGTCTTCTCCGCCACCGGCAAACCAGCCCCAGCTCCAGATCGCCTAGCCGGCCGCACCCGCCGCCGATCCCCTCTCCTCCGGTGAATGTGGTGGTGGGCGTGCTATAGCCATAGGCTGCGGTCAAGTCCACAAAGCGCGCGGGGATTATAGGGGTCGCCTTTGAGGCGTACTACGCCAAGATCACGCAGATGCCCCCTGCATCCAAGGTGGATGCTTGCAATGAGGTGGCTGCGTGGGCGGGCCACTACTGCAGGTGCCGTTTTGAGCTTGATGAGGAGTTCGAGGTGGAGGAAGGGGGTTCTATAGGCTCAATGTCGCCATTGTTGACTGATGCTGAGAATGGCAATGGGAAGGCCTTGGGGGAAGAATTCGCAAATATGCATGTCAACGGAGACAGCAGTGGACGAAATTGTGGTAAGGAGGAGGAGGCAAGGGAGGCAAGGGTGCAGCTCCCATGGGAGTTGCTGCAGCCAGTGATGAGGGTTCTTGGGCACTGCTTGCTCGCCCCACTGAACCCAAGGGAGGTGCGGGATGCCGCTGCACAAGCTGTGCGGGTTGTCTATGCCCGTGCATGTCATGACCTTGTGCCACAGGCAATCCTGGCATCCCAGAGCTTGATTGAGGTTGACAAAAGCGCACGCAAGGCTGCCAAGGAAGCAGCTGTAGCAGCTTTTGGAATAATGGTAGTGCCTGGCACAGCTGGAAGCATCGCGTCGAGTTTCAGGCCAAGTTCCAAGCCAAACACGTCGAGCAAGCAGCGTAAACCTGACATGCTGCTCGTGTCCAAATGAGGTCAATTTCTCTGCATTTTGTGAAATTGTTTGTGGTGGTGGTAGACCATTTCTGAAGAGTTTATGACTGAATTGTCGACAAAGCCTAGTATTCCTTGCACGAGGAAGATTGTTTGTTATGGCTCGAAAGACTGCTGGCTTGGTATGTCGCCAACTCTGTATTGTATGTTAACTTGCCATATGTAGTTATTTTACTCGTTGCATATAGTTTACAAATCAATATATTTTATGATTCTGCTTGTGTGTTTTGTGAGGCGATTCAGTTGGAGTGAATACTATTGTTAATGGTTATTGTTGTAAATTTCAATCGTATTATGGTTTTCAATGTATTTCCTGCAATGTTCTGCACTTGAAGATGTTATGTTTGTGTGTCGCAACTGTTTTTTTATACCGAAATAGTAGGAGAGTTTTGTAATGAATAACGATGCAAAGGCGGCTAAAAATGATCAAAGGAAGGGTTACCCGTTGATTCATAGCCACTTAGTTTCTGCCAGTTAGTACTATGATTAAGTTTGCTACTTGCTAGTAGATGGATTGAATAAGTAATGCATTCCAGGGACATGGTGGATGATCTGAATTCGGTTCCAATCCGTCTTTCTGCTTTCTTCTACGGGGATATCATGCATACTTGGTTTGATGTCAGAAATAGCATGTCAATATTTGGCATTGGTCAATTATTAGCTAGTAATTGGTTGTTCACCAAAGTTTCCTGCCAACCTTACATAAAGTTGCCAACTTTTTCAATGTCTGGGCTTTGCCAATACACATTGACTGCTAGCCAAATTTTGATAGTGAACCAGCATGCCCATCATCACAAATTCAGAAGGCATTTCTGTTTTTCATTCGAAGCATGATTTATAAATTAAAAAGTGTTAGAATGCAGTTATTACCTACTGCATGAGGCTAGATTTTCATCTTTGTGAGCTTTTTTAATGCAATATGACACAACTTGTGCATTATTATGGTTGTTTAGCACTTAGTCTACTAAACCATCAATGCGTAGCTTGATTGTTATGGATTGGAAGACCATTGGCTTAGTTATGTAGCTAACTCTGTATTCTATGTTAATTGCCTCACGTTACTTGTTCCATATAGGCCACAAATCAATCTTCACGACTGCATTTGCTGATTGAAAATGGGGTGCACTCCTTACTGGATTTTGATATAGTGTCGATTTTAGTTGTTTTGTTCATATATTTCTTATGTATAGTATTTTGTTGAAAATATCATTGTCTTTCAGTACTATCTGATGGAATTTACATGAAATGCAACACATTGTGTATTCTTGTGTCGCTAGGTTTTTAAAGACACCATCACTTGGTGACTCATATTATTATGTACTCAGTCCAAAAGTTGATTATTAATATTTATTTAAATTAAGTCATAGTGGAAAGGGGTGCAAGATTAGTTACTATAAAAAACAGGAAAAAACCTTCGTTTGTGTCCTTCTCTGTCCTTGCGTAGAGTTTGGTACAGTAAGTAAACTCCAAAATGAAGAACATCAAGATCTGGCCAATTTTCTCTGCTTGCATGGCAATGTAACAAAATTATCATTTTTATATGTGAAGATGCACCATATATATATGATGTTAGGGATTCTCAGCCTGAAGTCAAGGTAATGTGCAAGGGACAAGTGTTGAAAGTTTTCCTTTAGAAATGAAAGTGTTGTATTCCATAGTAGGTGATGCTGGGTTAGTGCATTATAAAGCACTTTAACATCTATTCGAACCTAGATAATGTAATTTGGCACAGCATGAGCATTATGGTTGGCTGGCACAAAATGTGTGTTGCTACCTCTATAGCACTGAGTATAGTTCCAACATGCTGTGTCGTTTGAATACAGTGACTCCGATTTTACTCCTAACGCGCAGTGTGTAAACAACTGTCAGTAAACTGTTTTTTTTAGGCATTAACCATAAAATAAAAAAGTTCTACGGTGTATTTTTATTTATCCAAAAAGTAAATACAGCGTTATAATACAATGGTAGGGGGGGGGGGAGAATGTCAGGCTAGCTAGCCAATTCCAGTTCTAAAGAACATAAACATGAAAGCTATGTTAGATGCCTCAAAAAATCAGTCTAGATTGACTGTAATCCATTCCAGGAGATCTTGTCTGAATTTATTCTTTATTCTGTGTTGAAGAAGAGATAGATCAAGCTTTAAGCTTCTCCTTCAGCCTTGGATTGTGGGTCTTTCTTGTCTGAAGATCTGTCCATTCCTTTGGTTCCAAATGTGCTAGTAGCCAAGGATGATGATCTCTAGGCCAAACTTTGAGGAAGTTGATCAAGAGCTAACCAAGTGTCCTCCAGAATGGATGTACCTCTTTGCTTGAATGGAAGCAAAGTCACCCAGCATTTAAAGGAAAAGTTGCAGCCAGAATAGGTGAAGAGAGGTTTCTGGACTATGAGTTGGACAACAAACACATTCAAAGTTTGGGAGCTGAAAGCTTTTTCTTTGAAGAAGGGCTCTGGTGTTGATTCTATTGTATATCAAAAGACAGAAGAAGATTTTATGCTTCAGTCTCACAGCACATTTCCAAAGCATTTTGGTGAATCCATTTGCTGTGTCCTCAGTCATGAGATGCTTGTAAACTGTAGTTGAGGAGTAGAGCTTTTTACCATGGATCAGCCAAACATCTTTGTTGATGGAGCAAAGTTGCAAAAGTTGAGTAAAGTGCTGCAATTGACTCCAAGCCTCAACAGAGAGAGGAGTGTGGAAGATTTCATCCCAATTGCAAGCAGCCTTTGCTTTTTGGACAGAGATGGTTTTGTCCTTGGCAAAAGAGAACAGTTCAGGGTATTCTTCAGATAAACATTTCTCTGTCCAAATGTCATACCAGAATGAGATAGTGTTTCCTTGCCCAATCTTAATTGTTGCATGCTGCTTGTAGACTTGCATAAGAGGGATGTGAGCTTTCCACCATAAAGAGCTGGTGATTTGCCCCAGAGGTGGGTTGGCAATATAAGCAGTTTCCCAAAGGAGCATAACCCAAGGGATGTCTTCTTTGTTGAGGAACTTGTGGATGTTCTTGATGAGAAGGGATTTGTTGTGTGTGGAGATATCAACAATTCCCAATCCACCTTTGTCTTTGGGTTTGCAAATTTTTTGCCAAGATATAAGAGGAGATCCACCTTGATCAGCACCATATTTTCTCCAAAAGAAAGATCTGAGGTACTTATTGATTTGAGAGATAACACCAGATGGCAGCATTAGAGTACACATGAAGAAAGTGGGCAAAGCAGAGAATATGTGTTTGATAAGAATCAGTTTTCCATCATAGGAGAGCAGAGTGGAGCAGCCAGAGAGCCTTCTGTCAATCCTGTGCAACAGATTCAGAAAGTGTTATATTTTTGGCTTATAAATTCCCAAGGGGAGCCCAAGATAGGTGAAGGGAAAGGACCCCAGCTGGCAGTTAAGAGTGTTGGTAAGCACAACCAAGTTTTCATCAGGCACATTGATGGGAATAAGGGAGGACTTGTGAAAGTTAACTTTCAGACCAGTATACTTTGCAAAGAAATGCAACAGGTTTTTAATCTGTTCCAGTTGAGACTGATCAGCAGGCAAAATCAACAGAGTGTCATCTGCATATTGGATAATAGGGAAATGGGGACTTGTGTTGAGTTTGAGAGGTCTCTCAATGAGATGTTCTTTCATAGCCTCATTGCAAATGGATTGGAGAAGGTCAGCTGCTAGGACAAATAAAAGAGGGGAAAGTGGATCCCCTTGTCTGACTCCTCTTCTGCAGTGAAATGTCTTTCCAAGAATACCATTGAGCAGAATAGAAGAAGTGCCAGAATTGAAAATCATCCTCATCCAGTTGCACCAGACTTCTCCAAATCCCTTTGCTTCCAAGATTTGCAGGATGGTCTCATGCTCAATCATGTCAAATGCTTTTTCAAAGTCCAATTTTAAAACCACAATAGGATGCTTGGAAACATGACATAGGTGTAGGTATTCATATGCCCAAGGCACACAATCTTGCAGAGATCTGTTCTTGATAAATCTATATTGATTAATATGAATGAGGGACATGATATGCTCTTGCAGCCTGTTTGCTAGAAGTTTAGTGATGATTTTGATTGTGCAGTTCAATAATGAAATTGTCCTGAAATCATTAGCAATGATAGGGGTGTCAATCTTTGGAATCAAAGTGATGAAGGAGCCATTGATGCTTTGAAGGTTGACTACACCAGCATGAAAATCAGCAATGAGCCTATAGAAACAAATAATGTCCCAACAATGTTTGATGAAGGCTCCATTGAAACCATCTGGCCCAGGTTCTTTGTCAGAAGGCATTTGTTTAACCACTTCATCAATTTCTTTTCAAGAGAAAGGTGCTTCAAGAATATTAAGTTTGTCTACTTTCTTGAGAATGTGCTGGAAATTCATATGGTCTTCAGTGGTTGTACTTTTTCCCAATCTATCTCTAAAGGCTTGCCAAAGTATGTGAGATTTACCATCTTGGTCAGAGACAATGTTACCATTAGAATCAGTGAGGGAGGCTATGGAATTATGTCTGTGGTTCAGAGTAGCCTTGGTCTTGTAGAAATTTGCATTCTCATCTTCAAGCTTAACCCATCTAATTGTAGCTCTTTGTTTCCATTAAATCCTCTGATAATCAAGGATATTGGCAAGGTGTTGTTTTAAGATATCTCTGCCATTGAGCTCTATGTTACTGAGGGGCCTGAATTCTTCAAGGAAGTCCCACATGTGGATGACTTCATTAGTGGATTTGATGATAGAAGTTAGGTTAGAGATTTACTTGGCCCAAATTTTCAGACCCTTTCTCAGCCTTTTAAATTTTGAAGTGATACTTTTGGCACTATCAGATTCTTGGATAGGTTGGTTCCAAATATCAGAGACTACTTGTTTGAAATCTTTATGCTTTAGCCAAAAGTTCTCAAATCTGAAGATTCTAGCTTTGGGGATGGCTGTTCCAATAGAGATGCAAAAAGGTGCATGATCAGATGTTGTTTTGGCCAAAGTTCTGACTGAAGTGTTGGGGAAAGAGGCAGTCCAGTGTTCAGAAGTGAAAACCCAGTCTAGCTTCTCAAGAAGAGGGGCATCTTGCATGTTACTCCAAGTGAAGGCTCTATCTTTGAGTGGAATTTCAACCAGGGCTAAATTACTGATGGATTCATTGAACTGAAGCATATGTTGAATGTCCCCTTGACCTCTGTTTCTGTTGTGTGGATATGTAATGTAATTGAAATCACCCATGATAATCCAGTCATTCTCATCAGGCGTATCAATACTGTTGATCCAATCAATGAATTCAGGCCTCTGAAAAGCATCACAGGGTCCATAGATATTGGTCAATATCCATGATTGATTGTTTAGGAGAGAGGTGAATCTGATGGAGATAGAAAACTTGTTTTTGTGAAGGAAGTCACCATGAAAAATCCTATCATTCCAGGCTACAAGAAGCCTTCCTGATGCACCCACAGAGGGGACAATTTCAAATTTGTTGAAGTTTCTGGGGCAAAATTTCTTAATATAGGTGGAGTCAAAGTTTTCTCTCTTAGTTTCTTGCAGGCAAAGAACAGAGATGTTGGATTCAAAATTTTTATTAGAGACTGCTAGCCACTTCTCTTTGGCATTAATACCTCTAATATTCCAATTAAGTATATTCAAGTTAGACATCATCAGATGATATAAAAAGAACTGTGCAACTTAAAGCCAAGATGTCCAATGGGGGAGTAGACATGAAATCCAGGAGCATACAATAGAAGCATACAGAGACAAAATAAAACACTGTCAACTGAACTACAGAGATAAATCCTCCTATCCCAGATCCCAGAGCCACAAAAGGGTGCTATCAAAGTACTAAGACACATGAGATAGGATTGGGTCTTCAGGGCTTCTTTGGGATCTTGATGCCCTTGTCCTTGATTCCCTTCTTCTGCCTTTTCTGCTCCAGTACTTCAACATTGGAGTCCTCGGCATTCACCTTGAAATAAGAAACATTCAAATTTTTTACCACTTTTCTTTTAACAGGAGGTGGGAGTGCATGACATGCAAGACAACTTTTGTTGATACAAGGTGTATGTCTGAAACCTTTGGCAGTACATCTGAGTCTGTTACTTCTTCTTACCTCAGTCTCCACCAGGGGAGCTCTTTCTTTCCTCTTTCCCTTGGCATGCAGAGCACTTGTGGAGGAAGCTAGGGTGCTTGCATTTACTCCCTTTCCTGGGCTGCCCTGAGGAGTGCAACAGTTTGAAGCATGGTTAGAGTTGGAAGGTTCAGAGGAGGACTGTTGCACAAGCATCTCTTTGCAAATCAATAAATCAGAGGGTGGGCATTTTAGAGGAATAAAGAAGTCCACAATTTCCTCATTATCAGTTCCTTCCACTATGATATGCCACATTTGAGATTGTAGGAATTTACAAGTCCAATCAAATTTATCAGGTGAAAGTAGCTGCCTTGCAATAAACTAGGTCCATTCAATAGGAATTTTAACCTGAATAGAATCAGCAGTTTTAGCAGTGAAGAAAGAAATCCAGGGGGCCACCTCTTGAAATCCAGAGGAGACCTCATTAACCTGTAAAGGCAAATCATGAACAGAGTATTTGCCTTTAATAGAGAAGCCAGGGGGAGTAGATAGCAGAGAGGAGCCACTATTTTCAGAGTGATTTAAAGCCACATTCGAAGAGCAAGCAACCTGAATACTGTTAACTTCCACATTATCTCCATTTTCAATAATGATTTCTTCATCAACAATGGTGCTGTGATCAGGGTCCTTGTGTTGTGGGACAGATAAATCCTCCAAGTTGGCCAATTGAATCACTGGATCAAGTGGATTTTCTGTGATACCCCAAGGGTCTGCAAGAGCAAGATCAGGTTGCATGATTTCAAGTTCAGGTTCAGTGGAAGCAACATTAGCAGCATGGGTTTGGGCTGCAGGCAGAGTCAGTGGAACAAAGGGAATAATGGCTCTGGAAGTGGTGGCAAGATCCTTGGGAGGAGAAGCATTGAACTGAATTTCCAGCTGCAGGGTGGGTTGGTGGGCAGAGATGGGCTGAACAAGTTCAGTTTGGTTAGGGAGCCCATTGAAGATGTGGCCCAACACATTTGAATTTGAGTTTCCATCCATCCTACCAAGTTCATAGCTGACTTCAGAGATGTTGTGCACAGAATTGGAACCCAGAGAGAGAGTGAGGTTGCTGTCAGAGCTAGCAATATTAGAAGAACTGTTATTCAGTATTTCAACTTGCTCCTCCAGGGGTTGCATCAGATCATCCATGATAGGAAATTCACCAGGCTCAAGCTCCTGATCAACCAAATCATTATCTGCAGGTTGAGGCCACTGTCCCCAGCCAGGTAAATCTTCCATCTCTTCATCATCATCAACTTCCTGGTTCAAATCAGGAATTTGGACCAGCACTTGCTCTTGGACTGGAAGGTTGAGTTCATCTTCCACTTGGTGCTGAAGAATTGGGCCAATGAAGTGGTGGAGCTGATTTGGGTGGAAATGAGGATTAACAGGTGGTGGGACAGTGTTACCATCAGGAGGGATGGGATCCTCATCAGGAGGTCCACCACCAAGTAATTCTTGCTGCAAAATAACCACTAGAAGGGTCCAAGATTCTGACAATGGATTGTCACCATCACCATAGACAATGCTGTCAGGGATATCACTGAGGTTGCCCAATATGATCTTCACTACAATTCCAGCTCTGGTGCTTCTAGCTCTATCGCAAAGAATAAATTTACCAAAGCTTCTAACAGCATTCGAAACTTCCAAGATGTCTCTGTTATCAAAGGGGAAACCAACAATCTGAACCCAAACCTCTCTATCCAACTGTAAATTCCTCCAGTTCAAACCGTGATTGTGTCTTTGAAATAAAACATGGATGTCCCCAAACTGGTGAGGGCTCTCATGAACAAGTGAGTCTCTGTCCAAAGCACTGTTCAGTCTAACATAAGCTTGCCCAAAGGAGCAAGGGCTAATCTCAGAGAAATTCATATGCCTGACATTGACTAGGAACTCACTAAGAAAATCTCTGATGTTTTTGAAATGCGCAGGAAGATTTGACATGGGAATAAACGCGGCAATGGCCCATTCTTCGTGGCTGGGACCATGTGAAGAGGAGAAGACACGCACCCTAGCAGGTCTCCCCGGAACCACAAGTGCTTGCTGACCTGGTGGAAGGAACGGAGCAGGGTCGAATGGGAACGCCGCCATTGACGAGCTTGGTGTCGAGGGAGCACCACCGGCGGCCAATGACGATGACCTTGGCGGCTGAGCGGTCAGAGGAGGATCTTGAGGGAGAGGGAGTATTCCAGGGTTGGAGGAAGGTGGCGGGATCAATGGGCAGTAACTGCGAGCTGTCTTGTCAATCGCCTCCGTCAGTGGGCAACTTGCCTTGTGCGGTACGGGCAGATTATCTCCTGGCTTGGACGGTGGGGTGTGGGATGTGGAGCGGCAGTCACTGGCAATGTGACCCCACCCCTACACCGGTGACACTTAATTTTATTTGAGCACGCAGGACGCAAATGATCCTGGCCCAGACATCTGAAGCAAAAGGGCCCATCTCTACGGGCCGGGTTATTTTGAATAGGAGCAGTTGGCGCTCATCTCTCCCTGACTTGCCTCCCAACATTAGGAGGCTGGTTAATGGTAGTGATTGGGGCATTAACCTGCCCATTAACCCTAATTGACCTCCTGGATGCAGAACTAGCTCCTTGGGAAGAATTTGAATTTGAATTGGAAGCCATTGGAAGAGGCCTGGATGGAGCAGCTTGAGCCAAATTATCTGTGAAGATCCGAGGGGTTCTGGCAGCTTGAGCATAAGATTTATTCTTTGAATGATTGACCAGAGTCCATGAACTCTCCTGTTCTTTTTGATAAAGCTCGAATTCACGTCGAAAATTAGGACCCCCAGAATTCCAGAGCCAGAAGGACAGACTGAAGACACGATTGATGATATTACCCTCATTGTAAATAGCAAAACCAACATCTAAAGATGCCACTGAGAACTTGAAAGTGAGATTTTGTAATCTCTGCACCTTGAACAGACTAGCCCTTCCGCCAAAACAGGAGAGAAGAATGATAGCAACAGAATCATCAGAGACACTTAACTTAGATTTGGTGAACTCTGCAACAAGGAAGAATTCCCTAAGGCCTTGCTTCTCCACATAGTTGATGAGTTTCTTCAGCTTGGTCCAGATGTGTTTCTCAAACATCTGGCCTCTCTCAAAGTCGAGGTCCTGGAGCGACATGGTGGACGATGGGATCGGAGCGATCCTCAGCGGTGGAATGGACGCCGGCGATAGGAGACACTCCGGAGAGTGGGCTGTGGCCGCCGTGGCCGGAGTGGCTAACGGCGGGGTCTAGGCTCTCTCTCTCGTTGGACATGAACTGTCAGTAACCTGTTGGCTTTGTATGTGGCCAAATATGTCCTTGTATGTTGACTTGCCTTATGTTCTTGCATTGAATTGGTTTTGTTGTGATATCACTATCAATATGGACTGGTTTGGGCATGTATTTCTTGTAGTGTTGCATGTAGATGTTTCTTTGGGGAATGTGGTTTTAAGTTTGCTAGCATTTTCATTGTTGGTATAATGCATGTCATAGTGGCAGTCGTCGAAAGCGGGTACTGAGCTGAAGACAGATCAATATACTGCTTTATTTTTTAGTAGATATCGTCCGTATGAACTTTATAAACCATCATCAAAGTTAGTTATACCCAGGTTTCTTCTTTTACTAGATTGTATGTATATTGATGATTCTTGGACTGAGAACAAACTTGTGCACTACTCCTGTTCACTGCAACATGAAGCTAGTACCTCTCGTCAACAAGGGCCAACTCTTCCTCATCAGCATTCGTAGCGGGGGCCAGCTCTTCCTCATCAGCTCCTGCTCCTTGGAGGTTCAGGAGGCAGAATGGGGTCCTGATGTCCTCATTTGTGCGCATATCAAAGTCTGCATCCTCGAGCTCAATTGAGCTCTCCTTCCTAGAGGTTCAAGAGTTAGAATGAGAGGGTGTGATGTCCTCGCGCCCATCGAAGCCCACGACTGTGGATGATTTTTTTACCAAGCCGTCGCCGCTCTACCTCAGCCTAGTGTCGGCGTTGCCCCTGACTTAGTGAGGTCAACTCTCAACGTTGTTCAATCCGAACGCAACAACCGTTGCTCATGCTCCTCCCCCGTTGCATGCATCCGCTGATGATTTAACCCCAACATATGTGTCATTGCAAGCCTATCCTTCTGGAGCAAGCCAGGTTGATGTGCTGTAAGCTTCACAAGTACTTTTCGTGTGTTGGGATTCTTTTGGCGAGAAGAGAGGGGGACGCTCTTAGCGATCCCACGGCCACGGTTGTGCATGTGTTGTGTCTCATATGATAAAGCTTCTGTTTGTTTCCACATATGGGAGGGGAGCCAAATTGTATGGTTGCTTCTCTCATACTAGATCACGTCTATTGTCGTCGCCTGTTATGCCGACTGCCTGTGGGAGTTAGATCAAGTCTAGTAGAGCCCTCAAACCCCTAAAAATAATCGTTTTTTTACAGTTTTCGCCGAAAAAACGCCGTAGAATAGAACCTCTAAACCCTCAAACCTGTAAAAAAAATTAGAGGTCCAACCCTTAAACCAGTTTGCAACCAGTAGAAGTAGGGGTTGAGAGGGGAAACTGTACTCCAACCCGCACTACTTCGTGTGAGCCGTGCGGGAGGGAATTTTCCTCTAACCGCCCGCGCATCCGAGCCGCCGCCGCCTTCGGCCTCCTCCCCGGCGCATCCCGATCGCCCCCCCCCCCCGCCTTCCGGCACCGCGCCCCGCCTCCCCGGCCTCCTCCCCGACACGCCATGGAGCCGCCGCCCGCCTCCGCCCTCCCGCCCTCATCCTCGCTCGCTGCAGCCACCACCCCGCCCGCCTCCGCCCTCCCGCCCACCTCCTCCCAGCCGCCGCCCGCCTCCGCCCTCCCGCCCTCATCCTCGCTCGCTGCAGCCACCACCCCGCCCGCCTCCGCCCTCCCGCCCACCTCCTCCCAGCCGCCGCCCGGCTCCCTTGGCCTCCCCAGCCGCCGTCGCCGCCCTCCTCTGCCTCCTCTCCCCGCTGCCCCCGGCCACCGAAGCCCCGCATCGGCCCCGCCCCCGGCCACCGGAGCCCCGCATCTCCACGTCGCCGGCGCCCCAGTTCCAAGTCCCCGCATCTCCTCTCCCCAGTTCCAAGTCGCCGGCGCCGCGCCCCCCGGCCGCTCCGGCCGCTCCACGCCCCCCAGCCGCCCGAGCCACTATTTGAGGGTTGGGTTAAGGGTTCTATTCTTTGCCTCTCTTTTTCAACCCTTAAAACTGCCAAAAAATGCCAATTTTCAACCCTTAAACTGCTATAAGGGTTTGAGGGTTTGAGGGTTCTACTAGGTAATGCTCTTAGGTTGTGCACGTGGTGTTGCAGACTATGCCCGAGCTACACGAGCTTTGTGGGGAGCTAACTTCCCCCCTTGCGATAGCGCTTTGGAAGGTCGTCTCGATGGAGTCTTTAACCGTTGGTAGCGCTTGTTAGGCCGCATCTACGGCTATGTGGTTCCTCTTTTTGGGAGTAATCTGGATATGGTAAAAAATGTGAAATTTTTTTCCCGTTTTTCATTAATTAACTGGGTAATTCTCTTTCTCTTAATTAATTAATACAGAAAAAGTTTGCATCCGTTTCAAAAGAAGAAGCTAGCACATATGCATCTAATTAAGTTTTTTTAGTGGAATGTCACGGTAGTTTACTTATGGAATCTCCAACGACGTATCCCAAATCACACACATTAAACATACATGGACGCATTTGACATCTACAATTATAGATACGGTAACTAGTCATCCAACCCTGAGCACCAAATGTCCATCCAGCCTCCTCTATTTGACATGTATATGTTGAATCAATAGCATTCTTTTCATATGTTAATTAGTTACAAATATATGTATCGCAACCAAAAACTACACATATGTTCAACAACTGCTTACACCCAACCTATCTCAAATGTTGCCTTCTGATTAGCCATTGTTAGTTTTGTTTGCCATGTAAAAAAAAGGAAATCTTATTGTCATTGCAAACAAAAGATTTTTTTGCCATGTATCTATATATCTATTATATACTTAAAACAGAAGAAAAGGAACGGCCAGGATTGACTAAACTTAAGCAATAGAAAAGGAACGGCTCCAATTAATCCATATGTCATGTTATTTGAATAGCTATTAGTACAAGATACAAAAACCTATCACGTAGATGATCCTATAGATGAAAGGTTTAACTATGTCACGTACACGAGAAAAGGACACGTACAATCATAGCTGCCATCCATAAAAACAAGGCTGAATCGAATTCCAACAGGATTTCTCAAGAAAAAAAAAACTATAATAAGAAACGAAAAGTTAAAAGTAATAAAGACCAACCGTGCTGCCATACATAAAAATTAGGTTGAATCGAATTTCAACAGGATTTCTCAAGAAAAAAAACTGTAATAAGAAAAGAAAAGCAAAAATAATAAAGACCAACCGTGCTATGTTTAGAGTATACTCCGTAGTAGATTATAAGCAGGCAGGTTAACAAACTTTTTGATTAAGACTAGGACAATGCCCGTGCGTTGCAACGGAAAAAAATAAATTCTTCTGTCCCTCACAATATATTCATGTGATTTAGTGGCATGAAAAGGTTTAATTAATGTGATTGAACTACATATGGAAATATTTAATTAACGTGATTGAATTATGCATGAAAAGATGTTAATTTGATTTAAGTCGTATATGGTAAGGTGTGGTTAAATAAGATTTGATGGGATAGAAAACCGGTTAGACGAAAAACTCGATGAAGAGGTATAGTGGAAATAAATAAACCGATTGATGAAATTGCTGGCAAAACACTTGGAAGGGATCGTGAGGAACCGTTAGCTTTTTTTAGATAGTAGAGATTAATCCAACCATGGTATTTAAGCTAGCCAAGCCCACAAACGCACACGCATCTATATATAAATACCTTTAATTACTTTTTCACGTGCCCACAAACATGCATGCACTTATACATAACAATCTTCTATTATATACTTAAGATGGTAGACAACGAACGGCTTAGATGTATCAAAAAAAATCACAAGGACAGTTGTGATTTGTTGCTTGAAAAAAGAATTCCGTATGCATATGTCCATGTTCCATATGAGTCCAATTCATATAAGGCATTGTAATAACTGATAGGTTTCCAACCAGCCGTGTCAGAATCACGTATGGAAGAAGAAAACTTGCCACCATCACGTGTGTTGTACAGAATACAATCAGTTTCCGAATATGACTAATAATGTGGGTAATAAAAGCTAATCATAAACACATAATTAAGTGTTTTTTACAAGAAGCGAGCGAGACGGGAAAATAGTACAAGGAATATAAACTAATTGTAACTAGGTCATTAGTGCTCTTTTAATCAAAATCTAAAAAATCACATATATAAGTCAATCTAAACTGAAATACATAGTTAAATTAAAATGATAATTTTGATTAACTTTTGATATTATGCATGATATTAATACCAACAAATTACATGTGCAAGTGACTTAATCATATGAAAAACAAAAAATATTATTATAGGTACAGTAATGGAGGTTTGAAGCAAGAATTTGCATAAGTGCAATAATTCATATTAATCATATTTAAAAATACATAGAAGCTAAACATAGATCAGCTAGGATGAGAGTGAGTCAAATAATGTTTAGCCAACTTTGGATGAATATATATTCAATAATAATTGTGTTGCTCTATACATGCAAGAAATAAAAATAATTAATAAGATGAGCATACGCATAAGCATCTGATACAACATCAAGGAAGAAGGTCCATGGAGGAAACATGATAAGACAGACATATAAGCCATCAATGTTAATATTTAATCATCACTCGAAATTTGTAGGAGATATGGTTTCGCTTGCAACTTAAAGACTACAATGCCTTTGCTCCACTGTTTGCGCATACTTAAGATCCCCACTAAAATTATATGATTTTCAGCGAAGTTCAATAATTCTTCTTCAAGTTATATCCGCAAATTATTTATTTATTGGGATTAAGATATTAGCCATTTAGATTAGGAAGCAATTGGTGTAAGGGAGAATAATTTTTTAAGCTGACATATCTATAAAATAATGTGTTTTGATATTAACTATAGAAGTGTATCTAATGGACTATGGACATATAACAGTTAAATAAATCTAGTCGCGCAAATGCGCGGCTCATCCTGCTAGTTTAAAGTAAACTAGAAAAATACCTCTTCAGAAACTAAATTGTATAAATCAAAAGGCATATAAGAAAACAACATGGAGTTGTCTAAAGGAATACGTAAGATTCAATGGGTCATAGTAGACGAGATGCTAAATTGAATTGATGTGAAATTGTCATATATTTGGCGAATATAATTTGGTGATGTAGACAATTGGATGGAAGAAAAAAGATGATGTGAATATTTTGCATGTACAGATACACTGTTATAAATAATTGTTAATGGGATGACATGGAGATTTGGTTGACTAATGAAGTGGGTTATGTGGATATCTTGCATGTAGAGATAGACTAACATTAATTGCAGTTAGTGGGGTTTTTCTTTATAAAAAGTATAGATTTGCCATGTCATGATTTTTTTTAAATGTCACAAAATGAAAGAAAGTTGTGATGGTAATGAAACTAAAATTCCCCTCATTGTTAAGGCAAATTGCCGTTATTATATGAAATAACCATGCCAAATAATATGTTCGAAAAATGACATGGTGATTTTCCATGTGTATGTAGAACCAAAAATTGCCATGGAGATTTCGAAAAAACACAATGCATGTGCACCCATCATCAAATGTTGCCATGGCGAACTTGAAAAACACCATGCATGTTTATCCATGAAAAATTGCACAAGCATAAAAGGTTGATCAAGTTAGTAAAAAGACTATCCAGATCATGGAAAAGATGTCGTGGGAAAAAAAACAGGTAAAATGGATCACGAATTGCAAAGCAAGAAGTGAATCTGCCATGGTTAAGAAACTAAATTTTCCATGATCAGTAAACTAAATTTGTGATGATCAATAAACCAAATTTGGCATCATTAAATAAAAAAATAAAGTTTGACGTGGAAGTAAATATAAATTTTCCATGGCAAATTTATATTGATTAAAATTTCCATGTTTTCTGTGAGAAATTTATCGTATATGTAAACCAAACACAAATTATCAAAAAATTACCATGGCAAATGGGTGTTAAAAATGCCATGGTGTTTGAATTAAAATTAAAAAAAATCATATGACAAACATATAAGAATTACCACGAAGGGAGCAATAAAACCAAGAATCTCTTTCTTTTCTTTCCAAATACTTTATTAAGTCATTTTTGGCAAAATCTTTCGTCTTCGTTTTCAGCTCCGCTCGCTCGAGAATTGCCACAAGCGCAAATCCCGCTTTTTATGGGTCCAAAGATTCCCCGAAAGGTGTGGAAAGTCAGTTATATGCTCGATTTGTTAACGAAAAAGAGCTCTTCTCTCGAAAAAAAGAAATAGAAACGATCTTGGTCAAGAGTGAGCTGCGCTATACCCGTGCGAAGGAAGGAACGGACTTCACTCATAAACAGCTTCCGCAATGTTACCACGAACTTCCCCATGTCGGCGAGCACCAGCGCACACGGGGCGTCCCCATGTCGGCGAACTTCCCGTCCTCGCCAGGATCGAATCCACAGTCAAATTGTTCGCTGCGCCATCCCGTTGCCCCTCCGAGCTCGCCGCCGCCACTAGGTCACCCCATGATCACACCGGCCACCGTGCTCGCCAGTGTGTTAGATAGGATCGAGCAAAAAATGGGAATCCAGGGAGTGGACATTGGACAGTGGAGAAAGAGGGAGGTTTTAGCACATAACATCACTTGTTTTTTGAGGCATATTTGGCACAGAACCACAACTCTTGTTTTTTTTGCAGAGAACACTACTATTTAGGATAATTACTTACACATAACACCACTATTTGGGGTAATTACTTGCACAGAACACATAAGACGCTATTAGTGTGTTTGACCCCCAATTAACAAACTGAGCCCACCTATCAGTTAGTAATGGGCACGGGCAGCAACGATCTGCCAATGGAATCTTGTCAAATATGCTTGATATCTTGTTGAGCCTTATGTATATATTTTGTTACGCCTCCAAATTCTATATATTGTATGGTTCTTGATGTTATATATTGTATAGTTTAATCATACATATCTTTGTATGATATGTTTCCATTGCACAATTTTATTGTTTTTTCAAATCAATACATCATGAATGGGAAACACAAAATAGTTCCTGGAAGTAGCCCACAAAATTTGAACAAATAAAATTCAATACATCATGGCCAATACAGTTTAGCATGTCTAGTTGCGGCTTCACATGGAACAAGCAGCCGCCTCTGCCTCTCCAGTCAAACTAGGTGGTAGTGATGTCCAAATGGGTGGGCCCAGGTTGCTAGTTTGGGGTTAAACAATCTAATAACATTTTTTGTGTCCTTTGTAAGTGATTACCTCAAATAGTGGTGTTCTCTGCAAAAAAAATCAAGAGTTGTGGTTTTATGCAAAACAAACCCCACAAATGATGTTATATGCTAAAACCTCAGAAAAAAAGTAGTGGGCTCTGAATACTGTGGGGGCGTTCAGTCGCTCGGTCTCTGTACCGAACGATTCTTTCGTGATGACTTGGTGAGATGAGATCATCAAGATTCAGGGGATTGGTCGTTCGGGCGAGGAGCTTTCTTCCCTGACATTATGCGTTTATCATTTTGCATATCTAAAACATTTTATATTTGTAAATGGAGCGCTAAAAATTGGGAGCTGAGGTGTGTTTAGCCCCGCTAGCTACTCATGATTAGGATATTCTCTCTTCCCCTGCACCTCGTAAGAAAGGATGAAGTAGGTGGTCTGGATGATATCAGTGACGAGCAGAAGGACGCCGACGGCGAGGGAGAGGAACGTCCATGGGTTCCCGAAGTAGGTGTGCCTAAGGTAGCACCACGACACGTGCATGAACACGCGCAGGTTTCTCCGGCAGTAGGCCTCCACCTCACCGTGCACGGCGCAGAGCGGCGACGCCACGTCGCAGACCACGACCCTGGTCATGTCGTTGAGCAGCCGCACCACCGTATCGTCGCCGTCCACCCACTCGCTCCAGATGATCCCTTTGCTTCGCAACAGCCGCACGTCGTCGATGGAGCCCACGATGTTCCTCATGAAGAACACGTAGACGGTTGATACGTCCCAAACATATCTATAACTTCTTCTTGCTCCATGCATGTTTTGTGTGACTTTGCCATGTTTTGATTGAACTTTCATACACTTTTGAGCATATTTGGACTAATCTATTAACTCAGTGCACCCAGTTGCTAGTTCATGTTTTCTGCTGTTTTTGTATTTCAAGTTTTCGGGCCATTAAAATTGCTCCAAAAATTCTAGAAAAATTATATAAAAAAGCAGCGTCCCGGAAGCCTTCGGAATCACCAAAGGAGGGAAGGGGGGCCATCACAGGGACTCTAGAAGGGTCCCTGGGATTGCCCCACCCTAGGCCGCGCCAGGGGGCCTCCTGGATGCCCTGTGGCCCCTCTCAGTGCCCCCTTCGCCTATATTTACCCCCCGAGGAGGAAACCCCTAATATCGATCTGCTTTTCGCGAACTCCTTTCTGTACCGCCGCCACCGCCGTTTCAAGATTGAGGCTGCCTGGAGAAGCTGCCTCGGCACCCTGCCAGAAGGAGGAACCCCCTCCTGGAGACCATCCATCGCCATGGACGCCTCCCGGATGTGCCGTGAGTAGTCTCCCTTTGACCATGGGTCTGTGACCAGTAGCTATGTGATGAATCTCTCCCCTCTTTGTGCTTCCACTTTCGAGACCTCGTGATCTGCCTCACATGATCGAGGCACCCTTGTAATTTCTGCTGTTGCTATGCTGAGTTTGCTGGGATCTGATGGATTATGAGACTATGTTCAGATTGTGATGAGTAATATATTTGGTTCTCTTTTATATTTGTGTGCTTGAGTAAATTCTTGCATGTTCTCCGTTGCAGTATTTTGCTTTGGCCAAGTAGTTTGTTGCAACTCCAAGAGGGAGCATTATGCTTGATTGTGGGTTCAGCCCCCTGATGTCTAGCTTGAGTGACAGAAACTTGAGACTAGGGGATGTGTTGTTGCCACCAGGGATAAAACAACGGTGCTTGTACCCGCGGGTGCAAGGATTGTTTACTTTACGCAGAGTTCTTTTAATGCAGTTGTCTATTGCTTTGAGTTTACACTTTGGGTGGGATTCGCAACTTAATACCAGCGAGATGTTTTGGATTGATATCTGAAGGTGGATGATTCGTAGTAGATGCAGATGGATTTCGGTCTACTTACCTTGGCGTACTGCCCATTGCTTTTGAGCCTCTTCCTTTCTTTTGCAGCACAGTTAGCATTGCGGTGCCTTCATAATCCTGTCAATTGCCCAGCTGTGATTTGTTTACCTCGCTAGCACTTTTATCGGCTTTTGGGAGAGAGACGTCACTAGTGAACATCACAGGACCCCGGTCCATATTCACATCACTATTTACACCCGTAGTTTACTTTCAGTTCTTACTTTCAGTTGCACTTTTATCTCTTGCATTGATCCTTTGTAAACAGCAAGGCCGGAGCAATTGACAACTCCTCTGTACTCGTTGGAGCAAAGTTATTTGTTGTTGTGTGCAGGTCCACGTCAACTATCTAGCCAAAAGTAAATTTCTGGCGCATTTGACACCTTCTTGTATCTTTGCGAGTCCTACTAGAGACAAACCTTGGTATCTTCACCGAGGGAAATTTGCTACTATCTGCATCCAACCTTCCACTTGGGGTAACCAACGAGGAGAGTTGCCACTCTGTATCAAGCAAATTTCTGGCGCCGTTGCCGGGGACTCCAATCTACAAGATAGGGGAGTTGCACACTATCTTTTATCTTTGCTTTTTAGTCTTGTTAGTTTACCTTTGAGTCTTTACTTTTGTGTCCCTTATCAAAAATACCAAAAATACCTGTTAGCTTTCTTGTGTGGTCAAGTATGTTAGGAGTTGGTACTATGAGGGAATCCGAGGTCTTGGATTTCCGTCAAAGGAACGGGGAGAATATGAAGAAGGCATGGGACAGAATTTCTGAAGCACATAAGGCAAATATGCCTTGGTTACCTATAAGAATTGTGCCTAGAAATTTTTACTTTGGCCTTTTTAAGTGGTGTAAGCACTCTCTTGATCTTATAGTTGAAGGGGACTTTTTAGAGTGTGATGAAGCTAGAGCTCTTGAAATCAAACATGGTTTATCTATTTATTTTGTTCATGATGGTCTTGATGCTGTTGTAGACAGAATTACTAAGAAGAAACTGGATGCTCTAGACTTAAAAGGAGTAGAAAAGCCAAAATCCTCCTAGAGAGGAGATTTTTGAAATAGAAAATGACTGGGAGACTTTTGTTAGGATTGTTATCTCTAATCAAAACTTCCTTGCTTTTTGTGACATTGGATCTATAGTTTCTATAATGCCAAGCTTTATTTATGATTCTTTGTACTTTGCAAGCATGGAAAAATTTCCATCTTTCCATGAACATACTAATGGTGATATTTCTGAGATCCAGCGAAGATTAAAAGATGTCCAGGTCATGTTTCTTAAAAGGAGTGTGGAGATTGACTTCTCCATCATGAAAGCCAATCAAGGAAATATAGTGCTTGGAAGGGACTTCCTCCGAGCCATGAAAGGCTTCATTGATATAGGAAAATGACAAATACGTTTGCGTGGTAAGGCAAAAGGTACGTACCTCTTCCCTCGGAAGAAAAAGGATGAGCTTACTGAAAACCCTTTTGAAATCCTTGGTGAACCTTCCGATGACCTTGGAGAGTTTTGATCTTCTGCTTTAAGCCTAGCTAATTGTGACGCCCCCAAAATCAGACCGTGTACAGTAATCATACACACAGGGTACACGACTGAGATTAGGGTGCCACGGTGATAATATCACAGCACAACACTAAACACAAAAGGATAAACACATATGTTACAATAGAGGGGTCACGCGGACCCAAATACATGAGTCATACAAACCAGAATATCTGAGTACAGACATAGTTAGTCAAGTTTTGCCTTAAGAAGGCTAGCACAAATCACATGAGAGATACAGATCGAAAAGGTGAGGCCTCCTTCCTGGGATCCACCAAACTACTCCTGGTCGACGGGGAACTCGACGTCGTAGTAGGCGCCTCCGGGGTACTCCTTCTCCTGGGCTCCAACGTCGGCTGCAGCGACCGATCAGGCAAAACAGTAAAGGAAATAAAGCAGGTGAGTATCTAGTATACCCGCGAGTCTTACGTCCGCTACTAAGCATTATGCATTGTATCAACGGAAAGAAGAGGTTGTATATAGTGGACTGAAAGACAGAAATCCAGAGCAAGGGTAAGAAGCTAGGCCTAACGAAGACTAACATCTTCCGACGATGTCTTGCAGCAGGAGGTAAGAATCAGCCAACAGTTTATATAAAGCATAAAGTAACAATGCAACAGAAGTTGCTGCAGCATTGTATAATAATGAGTTGTAATAATTAACAATGCCTCCGAGTTCACCTCCTCGACATCCCCACGAGGAAGAGAACCCGGAACCATACAGTTTAATAATAGTTTCTAGTGGTAAGATCCAGCTTCAGCATAAAGCGTCCTGTTACCGTGGACACGGCTATTCGAATAGATTAATCTTCCCTGCAGGGGTGCACTTGTGTTACGCTACACGCACGGATCTCCAGGGTGGCGGGAACCTTGTTAGGGAACGCTCCACCGAGGCTATCCGACACTTCATAGCCCATCTTTCAAACTCAACAGAGAGGCCATCCGCCGGTCTAAATCCTAAGTACTCAGGGCCTTGGACCCCAACCCTGACGTACTCCTGCACGGTGCGTGGGTGGCCGGGAAGCCGTTACAAAAACAACACAGCTCGAGCCAAGAAGACAGCGCACTTCCCGGCAATCAGCCCGCGGTACTGCTGACGTCTGAAGAGTCCTCGGACGACACTAAGAAGCGGAGGAGCCCATAACTCGTAGTTCCCACGGGTAGGTAGTGCGTACATGGCATATAGCCAACTTAAGACATTCACTGAACCATTTAGCATTTTAATTAACCTGCGTGACAACCGTTATCGTTGCCTCGACTTAACTGACCCGCGGACAACGACAGCAGCCAGGACCACCAGTACATCGGTGCCTGCCCCGTCGTCCCACCAAGTCACTGCGGTTACCAACAAGGTGAACTGTCTCCTTACCTTCTCTCGCGTGTGCTCCTGGAGGAGCTCGACTTTCGGGGGTCGGTAACTCTCGCGGCCAACGATCAGGGGCCAAGCACACCGGTACACTGGTCGTACCCTCCCTGTCGTCCCGTCACAATACCTCTCGCGGGCACCGTTGGGTCGCCCGACTTCTTACCTGAAGGACAATCGGCGTTCAGGACCGTATGGCAGTAAGACAAAGTCAGCCTCGAGTGGAGTACCCGGATTTCTCCTGGATAGCTCACACTTGAGGTGACTAGGCATAACCCAGATAGGGGCCTTTGACGGTGTCTGCATTGTACCGTACCTGTGCAGTTGTAATATTTGTATCCGCGTCCACTCCCCTGAGTGATCACGGCCCGATATCTAATCCTAGCTAACAATGCGCAGGGCTCACTGCTGAATAATGCATAATAATAATAGGCAACATAGGATAAAGGAGGTACATCAAGGGGCGACAAAAACAGGCTATGCAATTGAATAGGATTGTAATCGTAGCAGCAGCAGTAACAATACCCAGTGCAAGAAATGTACGGAAAGATAGGCGATATCTGGGGAATAGAATGGCTCTGCTTTCCTGCAAGCTCGACGGTAGTAGTAGGGTCGTCGACGACGTAGTCGTACTCAGCAGCGGTGTAGTCGACGGCAGCAACGGGGTCTACCAGAGATTAAGGGGGGGAAGAAACAGTAAATACACAGCAAGCATATACAAACAGATGCATGACATGATAGATGAAATGTTAACGGTATTCTAACGCAGTGCAATGCACGTTGCTCGGAGCGGGAATTCATCTGGGGATGAACTACCGGCTCCGGATGATTACCGGACAGGGTGTCCGGAGGGGGAAGGATCAAGCCGGAGGTGTCGTGGGTACCGGACAAACATAAGGGGGTGTATCCGTGTTAGTTGAACCATTCCGGACAACTTTCGTGTTCGGAATAAATTCATCCGGATACTTTTTATCGGTACCGAGAATTATCGACAGACAGCCCGGAGGGGGGGGGGAATGTCGATGATCGGTGTGTTAGGGGGGTGGGGTAGACATACTGATAGCGTATTCGTATTCGTTATATTTTTTTGATCAATTTTCATGTATAAATTTTTTGAATCCGAGTTACGGTTTAAAATTTATTGAATTTCAAAGGTTTAAATCAATAAAATGATTTTCTGAATTTCTTTTATTATTTATTAAACATTATCCAGAACATTATCCAAAACATTATCCAAAACAGTGCTGACATGTAGGACCCACATGTCAGCCTCTGTTATTTATAAAACATTTAATTAAATCAGAAAATGCCTCTGGGCCCACATGTCATACTAACAGAAATAATTTAACAGTTATTTAATTAACTTAATGGCCTAGGGCCCACCTGTCACAGACAGTAGTTAATCCAAATGGATTTAATTTGACCAACCGTTTTGATTAGCAGGCGGACCCACATGTCAGTGACCCATAGGGGTTAATTAACCCCTAATCGTTTTTCTGACGAAGGGGGCCCTCATGGCAGTGGCACGGGAAGCTCGCCGGCGGCGAGGGCAGCCACGGCCGACGAGCCTACGCTGGATTCTGGTGGCCGTTCGCGACGGGGTTTGTTTCTGCGTGTCCCTGGGTACGAGCCGCGTCCATTCCAGCAAGCATCTCGAGACGAGATGGCCGGAGGTGAGCTCTACGTCGACAATGGCGGCGGCGGTCTCTGGAGGTGCACGAAATCGCTGCTACGGCACCATCCAGGGGACGCGAACTAGTTAGCGCGAAGCTACGGTTCCTCAGACACGCGAGGGTGCCAAAAGCATGCGCTGGAACCCACGGTGGGCACGGCTATGACCTCTACGGCGGCGGTCAGTGCAAGACGAAGAGGGGAACGCAACTGGAGGTTATTAGGCGGCTGGGAGCAGTTGGGGATTGTTTCGGTGCTCACCGCGGTCGGGTCGGGGATGGCAGTGAGCTCGATTGTGGCGGAAGGCGGTGGCAATTCCTCTGCGATCTCCGGCGGCTCGAGGTTGAAGATGACCCGATGCGCGCGAGGTGGAGGCTCCGGGATCGATTCCTTTGGTGAGGTGGCGTGGACGTCGACGGCGGGGCTCGGGGACAGTCTGGTTGGGGCTGGGGGGGGAGTGTGGCCGCGGGTGTTCACGAGCCCGTGGCCATGGCTGCGTCGGGCGGGAGGTGGAAGTCGATGGCGAGAAGGGGAGGAAGGGAAAAATGGTGAGGCGGTGTCCAGGGGGCGCAGGGGAGCCTTAACGTCGACTGGTGCTACAGGGGGGAGCAGGTGAGGGAGGGGGGCTCTAGCGGCGTCCATGGCCACGGCTGCGCCACGGCGTCGAGCAGGTGGCCGACGTGATGGGGGCAGGTGGGAGGTGGAAGACGGGCCGGGGTGGGCTGGCTGAGGTGGGCCTCGCCCCAGACCAGCTTTAATCCCTTTTTTTATTTTTTTTTGTTTTCCTGTTTGTTCTATTTCTTTTCTGTAATTGATTATTAACCCTAGCATTTTTGTAAAATGTTATTGATGTTTGTAAATTAGGGTTACATATTACTGAGGTGCCACAAAAGATTTTGCAGCAAAATAAAATCATTAGATATTTCTTTTAATTATTAAATGCCCGAAGCAAGGGTTTTAACCTACTGTTTGAATTGTTTGGAATTTTCTGTAACTTCAAAAATTACCAAAGTTGGTCCAACATGATTATAATGATTTTAGGCAATTTACAAAAATAGTTTCATGATTTTTGGAACAACTTTATTTGAGCACTTTTGTTTTATTTTTCATTCAAAGAAGTTTCAACTAGGGTTTGGTTTGTTAGATGAGCAAGGTGCATTTGGCTTTGGGTTTTGATCCCAAGGGCCCAAGTACAAGGTGCATGGGGTGTTGATCAACCACAGTAAGGTTTGATCATTAGCATCACAAAGTTTTATCAAGGACAAGGGAGATCAATCAGTAATAATCCAACAGTGATGATCAACAGTGATGATGATTTCTATTACAGAAACTGAGGGTGTTACAAATCTCCCCCACTACAAGAATTCTCGTCCCGAGAATTTAAGTGGTAGCGAGGAAAAGATCGGGGTATTCATCGCGAAGGCGATCTTTGCGTTCCTAGGTGGCTTCATCTTCAGAATGATTCGACCACTGAACCTTGAGGAACTTGACGGTCTTGTTGCGGGTTCGACGCTCAGACTGATCGAGAATGCGGCTCGGATGTTCTCGATAAGTCAGGTCTTGTTGCAGCTCGATCATATCATGCTCCACTTCGCGGATAGGATCCTTGAAGCAGCGACGGAGTTGAGACACGTGGAAGCCATCGTGGACTTGGGAGAGGTTCGGCGGCAATTCCAACCGGTATGCCACGGGTCCACTCCTGGAAAGGATACGGAACGGGCCAATGTAGCGAGGAGCCAACTTGCCCTTGATACCGAAGCGATGAGTACCCCTCATGGGAGTGACACGGAGGTATGCGTATTCACCAAGTTGATACTCCATTTCACGGTGTTTGCGGTCATAGTTGCTCTTCTGACGAGACTGTGCGGCCTTGAGATTTTCTTGCACAATGCGAACTTGTTCTTCAGCTTCTTGGACAAGATCCGGTCCGAAGTAGGGTCGTTCCCCAGTTCCTGACCAATTCAGGGGGGTCCGACATTTACGTCCGTATAGAACTTCGAAGGGGCCCATCTTCATGCTATCCTGATAGCTATTGTTGTACGAGAATTCCGCGTACGGGAGGGCATCCTCCCATTTCATACCGAAAGAAAGGACACAAGCGTGAAGCATGTCTTCCAGCACTTGATTGACTCGTTCAACTTGGCCTTGCGACTGGGGGTGATAAGCGGTGCTGAGATTCAGACGAGTCCCGAAAGCTTCCATGAAACTATTCCAGTATCGTGAGGTGAAAATGCTGCCACGGTCTGAACTGATATCCATCGGAATACCGTGGAGTGACACAATTCGGGAGATATACAAGTGTGCTAACTGACTAGCAGTGATCGTCTCCTTGACCGGCAGGAAGTGAGCAATCTTGGAAAATCGGTCGATGACGACAAAGATGGCATCGTTACCTTTCTGTGACTTAGGAAAACCGGTGACGAAGTCCATCTCGACTTTGTCCCACTTCCAATCAGGAGGAGGGAGTGGTCGCAGCCAACCAGCAGGTTTCTGATGTCCGGCCTTGACGCGACTGCAAACGTCACACTGAGAAACATAGCGGGCGATGTCTTGCTTCATGTACGGCCACCAGTACTGTTGACGAAGGTCTTTATACATCTTGGTACTGCCAGGGTGGATTGACAAGGGAGAATTATGGGCTTCTTCCATGATATCCGGACCACAGTTAATGAGGGGCGGGCTCACAGGAACTACTAAGCGGCCCTTGAAGTACACAGTATCACCATCATTGGCATCAATGGTAAAAGAGGAGGACCTTCCTTCGGCGATGTCCTGCTTGATCTTCACAATGTCCGGGGCCAGAGATTGTCTACTCTTGATGAGGGCGTCGAGTTTTGACTCGAGAACCAGGTTATTGACGTAACCTTGAGGAACAATCTCGAGATTCAACTTGCGAAACTCTTCATACAGAAGTGGTTGCCGCACCTGAACCTCAAGTTCAGAACAGTAAGCTTTGCGGCTCAAGGCATCGGCCATCACATTAGCCTTGCCAACGGTATACGAAATATCCATGTTGAAGTCAGCTATTGTCTCGAGCCATCGTTGTTGACGAAGATTCAGGTCTGGCTGAGTAAACAGGTACTTCAGACTTAGGTTGTCGGTGTAGACCTCGCAACGATTACCGACGAGGTAATGTCGCCACAGCTTCAATGCATAAATTACTGCTGCCAATTCGAGATCATGTGTTGGATATTTGTCTTCGTGAGCACGCAACTGTCGAGAGCCATAAGCAATCACCTTGCGCTCTTGCAATAGGACACAACCTAATCCTTGACGAGACGCGTCGCAATATATCACGAAGTCCTTCTGAGTATCAGGGGGAGCGAGCACCGGGGGAGAAGTTAGCTTGTCTTTGAGTGCTTGAAAACTTTCCTGACATTTATCTGTCCACTCAAATTTGACGCCTTTGTGAAGCAGATTAGTCAGAGGCCTGGCAAGCTTGGAGAAATTCTCGACGAAACGGCGGCAATAGCTAGCAAGCCCGAGGAAACTGCGGACTTGCTTGACGGTCTTGGGAGGAGTCCAGTCAAGAATAGCCTGGATACGTTCTAGGGTGACGGTAATGCCATCCTTGGAAATCACATGTCGAAGGTAGGTTACTTCGGGAAGCCAGAACTCACACTTAGAATACTTAGCGTAGAGTTTGTGTTCTCGAAGCTTCTCCAGTATAAGACGAAGATGTTCAGCATGTTCTTCTTCAGTCTTGGAATATATCAATATATCATCCAGATAAACCACGACGAACTGGTCTAGGTACTCCATGAAAATATAATTCATCAATCTGGAAAAGGTGGCTGGAGCATTGGTTAAGCCAAAGGACATGAAAGTGTACTCGTATGAACCATAGCGAGTAATGAAGGCAGTCTTCGGAATGTCCTCATCACGGACTCGGATTTGGTGATAACCCAACCTCAAGTCGAGTTTAGAAAACACCTTGGATCCTGCAAGTTGATCATACAGATCGTTGATCCGGGTAAGTGGGTATTTGTTCTGGATGGTGTCTTGGTTAATGGGCCGATAATCTTGGACCAATCGGTTTGTCCCATCGCTCTTCTTGACAAAAAGCGAAGGTGCTCCCCAAGCTGAGGAACTGGGGCGAATGAATCCTTTCTGAAGTGCCTTGTCGATTTATTCCTTAAGTTCAAGGAGTTCATGTGGCGGCATCTTGTAAGGACGCTTGGCAATAGGAACAGTGCCTGGCTTCAAGTCGATGACGAATTCAACTTCTCTGATCGGGGGTATTCCCGGCAGTTCTTCTGGGAAGACGTCGGGAAAATCGCGAACGACCGGAACGTTCTCGATGCCTTCGAGGGGGCGGCATTTAAAGCATTCATCATAAATATCTGTGTTTCGGCATTACGGGTAACTCGGGTGGTGTGGTTAACAATCTCGCCAGAGGGGTGAAAAAGTTGGACAGACTTGGTGCCACAATAGAGTGCGGCATCGTGAACTTTCAACCAATCCATGCCCAGAATTAGGTAAATGGTGGAGGTTTTCAGGATGATGGGGGACACAAGGAATATAATCCCTTCGACGTCAATGGTGACATCGTGTACCATCATGGAGGTTTGGCAACGGCCTCCAGGGGTGCGGACAACCATCGGTGGGTTCATCCTCTCAAACGTAATGTTACGCGATAATGCAAATGCTTCCGACATGAATGAATGCGATGCTCCTAAATAAAATAAAACAGTAGAAGGTGCGGAATTAACGAGAAGGGTACCCATCACGGTAGCGGGTTGTTCCTGAGCTGCTTCCACATTAATGTTGTAAGCATGTCCACGAGCATGAGCAGCAGACCCAATATTATAGTTGGGGGTCCTGTTGTTGCCACGGCCATTTCCACGGCCAGCGGGGTGAACTACCAGTTGTTTCTGTTTTTGGGGGCACTCCCTGGAAAAATGCCCAGGTTGGCGGCACGTGAAGCACAACCCATCCTGAGGACGGAGGGGTGTAGCATTGGGTGGTGCAGGCAGAGCTCTTGGCATCTGCGGTGGCGGAGGCAGACGGGGTGCAGCATAAGACGGCCTTGGAGCAGGGACAGCTGAATGGGTCACACTGGTAGGGAGCCAGATACGACGCTTCTGCGTTGCGCCCGAAGATGAGACAACGTCACGCTAACGCTTCAGAGAGTTCTTGTGCTCCATCTGTGCAGTCTCGACGGTGATAGCCTTATTCACCATGGTGGCGAAGTTGGCGAAATCATGAACGGCAAGAGCGAGCCTGAGTTCTGGGTTGAGGCCACGACGGAACTTCTGCTGCCTGCGAGCATCAGTGGTGATCTCTGCTTCCGCATAGCGAGAGAGGTTGAGGAACTCGCGCTGATAGGCTTCAACAATCATGTCGCCCTGAGTGAGGTTATGGAATTCTTCCGCCTTACGATCCATGATCCCCTGAGGAATGTAGCGGGCGCGGAAGGCAGACTAAAATTCATCCCAAGTGATGACTTCTTCAACTGGTAGGGAATGCTTGTGGGTGCTCCACCACTGAGCAGCGGCGCCTTTCAGATGGTAAGACGCAAAGTTCACATAATCGGCTGGATCGACATTAGCAGACTCCATCTCATGAGTGATGTCGCGAAGCCAGTCATCAGCATCCAGCGGCTGAACAGTGTTGCGGAACATAGTGGGGTTGAGGCGGGTGAAGTGGTGCAGAGTCACGGTGGCATGCTGATGGTGGTGCCCATTCTGATTCGGCTGGGGGAACTGAGCCATGATATTCTGCATGAACTGACGGTTCATCTCGAACTGATGCATCATCGCGGCCATGTAATCCGGCGGCGGAGGTGAGTCGTTGGCAGCACGACCACGACCACCACGACCAGCCATCCTGCTAGAATTTAACAGGGGTATTTCAGAGATGAAAATTTAACGAGATACCGGAATCAAGCCTGAAGTAAAACGACAACGAAAGGAGGCGCAGATATATATAGGAGTAGTCATATAAGACATACACATTCGCACACAGAGTCAATCGAAAATCGGGCAGCGTAACGTCAAAGAAATTAAGGAAAAAGGACTCACTAGGCGGCGCGCAGACCGCGGTAAGGATTACACGACGGGACATAGATTCCACTATGTCAATCACGCCGCAAGAAAACTGTTGGCCACAGGAGTTGATGCCAGAGAACGCGCGGCCTGCCCAGAATGAGAATGGGATCCGTGGTCCGGGACCTGGGGTACGACTCTTGCGACACGACTCAATCAATGGGGGAAGCACCAAAAAAAACGCCGGGTGGAATCAAGAGAACGTGATCCTAATATCAGATTTTGTAAAACTTACCAGCAAGGATAAGAGAGCAGATTCCCAGAGCATAGGTAAGGAGAAAAGGATCCTAATACCATAGATGTCACACGTAGTGACATCGATGTGGGCCCGTAAGCCAAATGTTAAGTTAGCAAAATAGTTTTTCAAAGTCTAGACTCAACTTCGACCAAGTAGTGGTGGGGTGGCTTCCTACAGGCAGTCGGCTCTGATACCAACTTGTGACGCCCCCAAAATCAGACCGTGTACAGTAATCATACACACAGGGTACACGACTGAGATTAGGGTGCCACGGTGATAATATCACAGCACAACACTAAACACAAAAGGATAAACACATATGTTACAATAGAGGGGTCACGCGGACCCGAATACATAAGTCATACAAACCAGAATATCTGAGTACAGACATAGTTAGTCAAGTTTTGCCTTAAGAAGGCTAGCACAAATCACATCAGAGATACAGATCGAAAAGGCGAGGCCTCCTGCCTGGGATCCACCGAACTACTCCTGGTCGACGGGGAACTCGACGTCGTAGTAGGCGCCTCCGGGGTACTCCTGCTCCTAGGCTCCAACGTCGGCTGCAGCGGCCGATCAGGCAAAACAGTAAAGGAAATAAAGCAGGTGAGTATCTAGTATACCCACAAGTCTTACGTCCGCTACTAAGCATTATGCATTGTATCAACGGAAAGAACAGGCTGTATATAGTTGACTGAAAGACATAAATCCAGAGCAAGGGTAAGAAGCTAGGCCTAACGAAGACTAGCATCTTCCGACGATGTCTTGCAGCAGGAGGTAAGAATCAGCCAACAGTTTATATAAAGCATAAAGTAACAATGCAGCAGAAGTTGCTGCAACATTGTATAATAATGAGTTGTAATAATTAACAATGCCTCCGAGTTCACCTCCTCGACATCCCCGCGAGGAAGAGAACCCGGAACCATACAGTTTAATAATAGTTTCTAGTGGTAAGATCCAGCTTCAGCATAAAGCGTCCTGTTACCGTGGACACGGCTATTCAAATAGATTAATCTTCCCTGTAGGGGTGCACTTGTGTTACGCTACACGCACGGATCTCCAGGGTGGCGGGAACCTTGTTAGGGAACGCTCCACCGAGGCTATCCGACACTTCATAGCCCATCTTTCAAACTCAACAGAGAGGCCATCCGCCGGTCTAAATCCTAAGTACTCAGGGCCTTGGACCCCAACCCTGACGTACTCCTGCACGGTGCGTGGGTGGCCGGGAAGCCGTAACAAAAACAACACAGCTCGAGCCAAGAAGACAGCGCACTTCCCGGCAATCATCCCACGGTACTGCTGACGTCTGAAGAGTCCTCGGACGACACTAAGAAGCGGAGGAGCCCATAACTCGTAGTTCCCACGGGTAGGTAGTGCGTACATGGCATATAGCCAACTCAATACATTCACTGAACCATTTAGCATTTTAATTAACCTGCGTGACAACCGTTATCGTTGCCTCGACTTAACTGACCCGCGGACAACGACAGCAGCCAGGACCACCAGTACATCGGTGCCTGCCCCGTCGTCCCACCAAGTCACTGCGGTTACCAACAAGGTGAACCGTCTCCTTACCTTGTCTCGCGTGTGCTCCTGGAGGAGCTCGACTTTCGGGGGTCGGTAACTCTCGCGGCCAACGATCAGGGGCCAAGCACACCGGTACACTGGTCGTACCCTCCCTGTCGTCCCGTCGCAAGGTCGCTCGACTTCTTACCTGAAGGACAATCGGCGTTCAGGACCCTATGGCGGTAAGACAAAGTCAGCCTCGAGTGGAGTACCCGGATTGCTCCTGGATAGCTCACACTTGAGGTGACTAGGCATAACCCAGATAGGGGCCTTTGACAGTGTCTGCATTGTACCGTACCTGTGCAGTTATTATATTTGTATCCGCGTCCACTCCCTTGAGTGATCACGGCCCGATATCTAATCCTAGCTAACAATGCGCAGGGCTCACTGCTGAATAATGCATAATAATAATAGGCTGCATAGGATAAAGGAGGTACATCAAGGGGCGACAAAAACAGGCTATGCAATTGAATAGGATTGTAATCGTAGCAGCAGCAGTAACAATGCCTAGTGCAAGAAATGTACGGAAAGATAGGCGATATCTGGGGAAGAGAATGGCTCTGCTTGCCTGCAAGCTCGACGGTAGTAGTAGGGTCGTCGACGACGTAGTCGTACTCAGCAGCGGTGTAGTCGACGGCAGCAGCGGGGTCTACCGGAGATTAAGGGGGGGAAGAAATAGTAAATACTCAGCAAGCATATACAAACAGATGCATGACATGATAGATGAAATGTTAACGGTATTCTAACGCAGTGCAATGCACGTTGCTCGGAGCGGGAATTCATCTGGGGATGAACTACCGGCTCCGGATGATTACCGGACAGGGTGTCCGGAGGGGGAAGGATCAAGCCGGAGGTGTCGTGGGTACCGGACAAACATAAGGGGGGTTTATCCGTGTTAGTTGAACCATTTCGGATAACTTTCGTGTCCGGAATAAATTCATCCGGGTACTTTTTATCGGTACCGGGAATTATCGACAGACCGCCCGGAGGGGGGGGGAATGTCGATGATCGGTGTGTTAGGGGGGTGGGGTAGACATACTCATAGTGTATTCGTATTCGTTATATTTTTCTGATCAATTTTCATGTATAAAGTTTTTGAATCCGAGTTACGGTTTAAAAGTTATTGAATTTCAAAGTTTTAAATCATTTAAATGATTTTCTGAATTTCTTTTATTATTTATTAAACATTATCCAGAACATTATCCAAAACATTATCCAAAACAGTGCTGACATGTGGGACCCACATGTCAGCCTCTGTTATTTATAAAACATTTAATTAAATCAGAAAATGCCTCTAGGCCCACATGTCATACTAACAGAAATAATTTAACAGTTATTTAATTAACTTAATGGCCTAGGGCCCACCTGTCATTGACAGTAGTTAATCCAAATGGATTTAATTTAACCAACCGTTTGATTAGCAGGCGGACCCACATGTCAGTGACCCATAGGGGTTAATTAACCCCTAATCGTTTTTCTGACGAAGGGGCCCCTCATGGCAGTGGCACGGGCAGCTCGCCGGCGGCGAGGGCAGCCACGGCCGACGAGCCTACGCTGGATTCCGGTGGCCGTTCGCGATGGGGTTTGTTTCTGCGTGTCCCTGGGTACGAGCCGCGTCCATTCCAGCAAGCAGCTCGAGACGAGATGGCCGGAGGTGAGCTCTACGTCGACAATGGCGGCGGCGGTCTCTGGAGGTGCATGAAATCGCTGCTACGGCACCATCCAGGGGAGGCGAACTAGTTAGCGCGAAGCTACGGTTCCTCAGACACGCGAGGGTGCCAAAAGCACGCGCTGGAACCCACGGTGGGCACGGCTATGACCTCTACGGCGGCGGTCAGTGCAAGACGAAGAGGGGAACGCAACTGGAGGTTATCAGGCGGCTGGGAGCACTTGGGGATTGTTTCGGTGCTCACAGCGGTCGGGTCAGGGATGGCAGTGAGCTCGATTGTGGCGGAAGGTGGTGGAAATTCCTCTGCGATCTCCGGCGGCTCGAGGTTGAAGACGACCCGATGTGCGCGAGGTGGAGGCTCCGGGATCGATTCCTTTGGTGAGGTGGCGTGGACGTCGACGGCGGGGCTCGGGGACAGTCTGGTTGGGGCTGGGGGGGAGTGTGGCCGCGGGTGTTCACGAGCCCGTGGCCATGGCTGCGTCGGGCGGGAGGTGGAAGTCGATGGCGAGAAGGGGAGGAAGGGAAAAATGGTGAGGCGGTGTCCAGGGGGCGCAGGGGGGCCTTAACGTCGACTGGTGCTACAGGGGGGAGCAGGTGAGGGAGGGGGGCTCCAGCGGCGTCCATGGCCACGGCTGCGCCACGGCGTCGAGCAGGTGGCCGACGTGATGGGGGCAGGTGGGTGGTGGAAGACGGGCCGAGCTGGGCTGGCTGAGGTGGGCCTCGCCCAGGCGAGCTTTAAGCCCTTTTTTATTTTGTTTTGTTTTCCTGTTTGTTCTATTTCTTTTCTTTAATTGATTATTAACCCTAGCATTTTTGTAAAAGGTTATTGGTGTTTGTAAATTAGGGTTACATATTACTGAGGTGCCACAAAAGATTTTGCAGCAAAATAAAATAATTAGATATTTCTTTTAATTATTAAATGCCCAAAGCAAGGGTTTTAACCTACTGTTTGAATTGTTTGGAATTTTCTGTAACTTCAAAAATTACCAAAGTTGGTCCAACATGATTATAATGATTTTAGGAAATTTTAAAAAATAGTTTCATGATTTTTGGAACAACTTTATTGAGCACTTTTGTTTTATTTTTCATTCAAAGAAGTTTCAACTAGGGTTTGGTTTGTTAGATGAGCAAGGTGCATTTGGCTTTGGGTTTTGATCCCAAGGGCCCAAGTACAAGGTGCATGGGGTGTTGATCAACCACAGTAAGGTTTGATCATTAGCATCACAAAGTTTTATCAAGGACAAGGGAGATCAATCAGTGATAATCCAACAGTGATGATCAACAGTGATGATGATTTCTGTTACAGAAACTGAGGGTATTACACTAATGGATCTAAAGAAGCGCTTTCGGGAGGCGGCCCGCACCAAATTTAGGTGTTATTTTTTGTTTTTCTTTTGTCCTTAGTGGTCTTGATGATTGTTACTACTGCAGCAACATCATTGTATCTTTACTTTTCAAGCTTTGTGCCAAGTTTAGCCCCAGATTGCAAGAAAGATCAAAAGTTGGTACATGTTGTCCAGAAACATATTATGTTTGCTTGACGGAAAAATTCGGGATAAATCACAAGATCATCTTTTTGGTTTGAATTTTCTTGACAGGATGCTCCATACAATTGTCTTTCAGGCGACTGTTCTGAGTTTTTTTATTTGTGTTGCAGAAGTGCCTCGAAAAAATTCTTTTCTCTCTGCTGTTCTGTTTTTCTCAGCTTCTGTCCTAGTTTTTCTTTTCGCAGTTTTGCAATCCTTAAGCTTGCTTTTTCTTTGCAAAAACTTTTGGGCAGGCAAGAGAAACAGTAGCCTTTCCTGTAAATCTTTATTTGCAGTAGAGGAAAATTATTTTATTAGGGCACTAACCTCTGTATTCAGTCTACAATGAGTTATGTATCAAGGGAGTTTTCAAGTGTGCGATGGAAGATGATGAAAGAAGATCCAGGAGTGTCAAACGCTCAAGCTTGGGGATGCCCATGTGCACCCCCAATATATATTTAAGGAGACTGAATCTTCTAAGCTTGGGGATTCCCCCATGCATCCCATTCTTCATCAACAATTATCAGTATGTTCCTCGTTCCACTATATTTTTATCGCTTCAAGCGTTATGTGCTATGCTTGGAGCGTCTCGCTTTTTACTTTTCTAGGTTTGTTTTTTGCTTTATTTGCTGTAGTAACAAGTTAGACCCCAGCTTCTAATGTGTGGGAGAGAAACACGCTCCGCTTGAACTAGAACTCCTCATAGGATTGGCATGCTTATTTTCTTAGCTGTGAGTTGTTCTTTTTCTTTTCTTAGTTGCTGCCCTGCTTAGTTGTTCTGCTTTAGTTTTCTTCTAGAGCTTTTTTTTTGTTTTAGGTTGAACTTTCTATAGGTTGCATGTTTTATCTTGTTAGAGAGTTGTAACACTCTCACCGTCAGTGAACAGTAATCACCATTACTGTTGATCATTTCTGTTCAAATTTTGCTTTGATCACCTCGGTCCAGTTCAATTTCTAATTCCACTTTGATATTGTTGAAAGAAATGTGATCATGGACCTTGATCATCATGAATCAAAACCAAGTCCAACCCCTTAACCAGTTGCAATCAACTCAATGCTTGAAATGCTTTTGGTTGAATATTAAAAACTAAGTGCAACATAAACTTGGTCCAAAAATTATGAAACCACTTATATAAATTCACTGATATTTAGTGGACCATGTTGGTATACTTGTGGTAATTTGTTGAACTATAACATAAATGCAATAAATCCAATAGCAGCTGAAAAACCCCGTATAAACCATTTAATATTTAAATCAAATATTAAATGACTTTTAATATTTCCCAAACTTGTGGTGGCACTGACCTATGGTGTAACAGTAATTATGGGACACATAAAACATTTTACAAAAATTCCTAAGTGCTTAAAATAATTACAAAGGAAATTAACAAAAAACAAACTAAAAAAAAACGGGGCTATACCTCGCCCAGGGCGTAGCCCACCCCTCCCCTCCCACTGGGTCGGCCCACCCACCGTCCACCCCGGGCCAACCAGGCCAACCGCCCCCCAGCTCACTAGCCCCGGCCCAGCCACCCCTCCCCGTCGTCTCTCTCCTTCGGCTGCGTGGAGGAGATCCACCATGTCCACGCCGACGCCCCCCCTCCGTGTCAGCCATCCCAGCTGCCGGCGTGAGGGATAAGAACCCCCCCCCCCCCCGCTCTCTCTGGCCAACCCTAGGCCACCACCCCCTCAGATCACCTTCCCCCCGTCGCCTTCCTCCCTCCCCGGACAGGAGCACCCCGAGGAGAAGCTTCGCCGCTGCGCTTCCCCCTGGTCCACGGCGCCACGCAAGCTCGCCCGCAGCTCCGGCAACCCCCTCGTCGCCCGGCTCGCGCCACCGCCACCTCTACGCCTCCTCTCGCGCCGCAGCAACCCCCCCTCGTGAGTGCACCCCCTCCCCCATGCCCTGGCCGCCGACGACCATGGCTCGCGCGGCCAGCCCCTCCTCCCCTTGCAGCTCCAGCCGCCGCATAAGGGACGCGCTGCGTCACCCCCATCCCTTCGATTCCTTCCGCCCGTGCCCCGGTGGCTGGTTCGACGGAGGCGCGCCGTGCCCCACTCCGCTCATCGCCGGCATGGGATGCCGTGAGCAAGCCGTGGCCTGGCCACGGGCTAATTGCCAGGGGATTAGCCCCCCAATCCCTGTTTTTTTAAAAAGAAAATAGATTAGCTTCTAAGCTGTTTATTAGCAAATAAAATAAAATGTTTAAAAAAATGTATCAATGACACATGGGCCCTACTAGTAGTTAGTTTAATTAAAATGATTAGTTATTTAACTAGTGAATGACAGGTGGGCCATCCCCCTGATTATTAGTTTGATAAAATGCGATTTAATTAATAAGTCACAGACCAATGGGACCCACTGGTCAGTATTAAAATTAATATAATTTATATTGAATAAATAATAAAATAAAATAGTAATTGATTTATAAATGATTTAAAAATTGATAAAACTTTAAAAATCAATATCTTTTAAACCGTAACTCGGATCAAAAAACTTTGTACATCAAAATTGATCAAAAAATGTAACGAATACGGATACGCTATCCGTTGGTCTACCACACCCGTCTAACACAACGAACATCGACATCCCCCCCTCCGGACCGACTGTCTGATAAATTGTCCGGTACTGCTAAAGTACCCGGATGAATTTATTCTGAACACGAAAGTTGTTCAGAATAGTTCAACTAACACGCATACATCACCCAGTCATGTGTCGGATGTCCACGACACCTCCGGCATGGTACCTTCCCCCTCCGGACACCCTGTCCGGTAGTCACCCGGAGCTGGCAGTTCATCCCGGATGAATTTCCGCTCCGAGCTAAGTGCATCGTACTACGTTAGAGCACCGTTAACATTTCATCTGTCATGTCATGCATTTGATTGCTATGTTTTCTTTATATTTACTATTTCTTCCCCCCCTTTATTCTCCGGTAGACCCCAATGCTGTCGCCGACTACACCGCCGCTGAGTACGACTACTACGTCGACGACCCTACCCCTACCGTCGAGCTTCCATGCAAGCAGAGCCATTCTCTTCCCCAGATATCGCCTATCTTTCCGTACTTTTCTTGCACTAGGCATTGTTACTGCTGCTGCTACGTTACAATCCTATTCAATTGCATAGCCTGTTTTTGTCGCCCCTTGATGTACCTTACTTTATCCTATGCTGCCTATTATATATATTATATTCAGCAGTGAGCCCTGCGCATTGTTAGCTAGGATTAGATAGAGGGTCGTGATCACTCAGGGGAGTGAACGCGGATACAAATGCCAAGGCCGTCTTATGCTGCACCCCGTATGCCTCCAACACCGCAGATGCCAAGAGCTCTGCCTCCACCACCCAATGCTTCACCCCTTCGTCCTCAGGATGGATTATGTTTCAAGTGCCACCAGCCTGGTCATTTTTCTAGAGAGTGCCCCAGAAACAGAAGCAACTAGTAGTTCACCCTGCTGGTCGTGGAAATGGTCGTGGCAACAACAGGACCCCCAACTATAATACTGGGTCTGCTGCTCATGCTCGTGGGCACGCCTAAAACATTGATCTTGAAGAAGCTCAGGCAAAACCCGCTACAGTGATGGGTACTCTCCTCGTTAACTCAATACCTGCTACTGTTTTATTTGATACAGGAGCATCACATTCATTTATGTTCGGGGCATTTGCATTTAAGCATGGCATACACCACGAAAAGATGCGCACTCCCTTAGCCGTTAGTACTCCCGGTGGCAAGTGTCACGTTGACATGATGGCTCCCAACATCACCGTCGAGATCGAAAGGATTGAGTTCCTTGTCTCCCCCCCATATTCGGACGACCTCCACTATAGACCTTATCTTGGGAATGGATTGGCTGAAAGCTCATGATGCTGCACTTTATTGTGGCAACAAAGTCGTCCGACCCTTTCACCCCTCCGGCAAGGTTCTGAACCATACTGCCATAGTGTCGCTGAATGCCGAAGCTCGTATATATGCTCTGAATGCATTGAACGCTTCGCCAGTTGAAGGAATTGAGAACGTTCCAATCGTTCGGGAATTTCCCGACGTCTTCCCCGAAGAACTGCCGGGAATACCCCCGGCTAGAGAGGTCGAATTCGTCATCGACTTGAAGCCAGGCACTGTTCCTATAGCCAAGCGTCCTTACAAGATGCCGCCACATGAAATCCTTGAGCTTAACGAGGAAATTGACAAGGCACTTCAGAAAGGATTCGTTCGCCCCAGTCCCTCTGCTTGGGGAGAACCTTTGCTCTTTGTCAAGAAGAGTGATGGCACGGACCATTTAGTCCAAGATTACCGACCTATCAACCAGGCAACAATACAGAAAAAGTACCCACTTCCTCGGATCAACGATCTGTATGATCAACTTGCTGGATCTATGGTGTTCTCGAAACTCGACTTGAGGTTGGGTTACCATCAGATCCGTGTCCGTGAAGAGGATGTTTCGAAGACCGCCTTCATTACTCGTTATGGTTCATACGAGTACACCGTCATGTCCTTTGGCTTGACGAATGCCCCAGCCACCTTTTCCCGATTGATGAACTATATATTCATGGAATACCTCGACAAGTTCGACGTGGTTTATCTGGATGATATCTTAATATACTCCAAGAATGTAGAAGAGCATGCTGAACATCTTCGTCTTATACTAGAAATGCTTCGAGAACACAAACTCTATGCTAAGTATTCTAAGTGTTAGTTCTGGCTTCCCGAAGTGACCTACCTTGGTCACGTGATTTCCAAGGATGGCATTGCCGTCAACCCAGAAAGTATTCAGGCTATCCTGGATTGGACTCCCCCCAAGACTGTCAAGCAAGTCAGAAGTTTCCTCGGACTCGCCAGCTATTGCCGCCGTTTCATCGAGAACTTCTCCAAGATTGCCAAGCCTCTAACCAATCTGCTTCACAAAGGTGTCAAGTTTGAGTGGACAGACTAATGTCAGGAAAGTTTCCAAGCTCTCAAGGACAAGCTCACTTCTCCTCCGGTGCTTGCTCCCCCTGATTCCTGGAAGGACTTCATGATATATTGTGATGCATCTCGTCAAGGATTAGGCGGTGTCCTAATGCAAGAGCGCAAAGTGATTGCTTATGGCTCTTGTCAGTTGCGTGCTGACGAAGACAAGTATCAAACACATGATCTAGAATTGGCAGCGGTAATTTATGCGTTGAAGTTGTGGCGACATTACCTCATCGGTAATTGTTGCGAGATCTACACCGACCACCAAAGCCTGAAATACCTGTTTACTCAGCCAGATCTGAATCTCCGCCAAAAAAGATGGCTCGAGACAATAGCCGATTTCAACATGGATATTCATTACACCCCTGGCAAAGCTAATGTGATGGTCGATGCCTTGAGTCGCAAAGCCTACTGTAGCGAAATTGAAGTTGAAGTACATCATCCACTTCTGTATGAAGAGCTACGCAAGCTGAATCTTGAGATTGTTCCACAGGGATATGTGAATAACCTTGTTGTTGAGCCGGACCTCGACAGCACCATCAAGTCGATACAAACATGTGACTCTGATGTCGAGAAGATCAAGAAGTATATCGCTAGAGGAAAGCCATCATGCTTCACTGTTGCTGGTGATGGAACGTTGTATTTCAAGAATCGTTTAGTAGTCCCTAGGAGTAAGCCCAATCTAAACTTGACCCTGCGCGTCATGAAAGAAGCTCATGATACTCCTTTGTCGATTCACCCTGGTAGTACCAAGATGTACCAAGACCTTCGTCAGCGGTACTGGTGGTCTAACATGAAGCAAGACATCGCTCGATATGTTGACGAGTGTGACTTTTGCCGTCGCGTGAAAGCAGAACATCAAAGACCTGCTGGGACTCTGCAGCCACTCTGTATTCCTGAATGGAAGTGGGACAAGATCGAGATGGACTTCGTCACTGGTTTTACCAGATCGCAAAAAGGCCACGATGCTATCTTTGTCGTCATCGACCGCTTCTCCAAGGTTGCCCACTTTCTGCCAGTCAAGGAGACGATCTCTGCTAGTCAGTTAGCAGACTTGTATGTTTCCAGAATTGTGTCCCTCCATGGCATTCCGTTGGAGATCAGTTCAGACCGTGGCAGCATTTTCACCTCAAGATTTTGGGATAGTTTTCAAGAAGCTATGGGCACCCACCTGAATTTCAGCACCGCGTATCACCCCCAGTCGCAAGGACAAGTTGAATGAGTCAAACAAGTGCTTGAAGACATGCTTCGAGCTTGTGTCATTTCATTCGGTAAGAAATGGGAGGAATCTCTTCCATTTGCTGAATTCTCGTACAACAATAGCTATGAGGCTAGTTTGAAGATGGCCCCCTTTGAAGTTCTCTATGGACGTAAGTGTCGAACCCCTCTGAATTGGTCAGAAACTGGGGAACGAACTCTCATTGGTCCGGACATTATTCAACATGCCGAAGATCAGGTTCGCGTTATCCGTGAACATCTGAAAGCCGCTCAGTCCCGCCAGAAAAGCAACTATGACCGCAAGCACAAGCAAATGGTCTATCAACCTGGTGAATACGCGTATCTCCCTGTCACTCCCATGAGAGGCACTCACCGCTTCGGGATCAAAGGCAAGTTAGCTCCTCGCTACATTGGCCCGTTCGTATCCTTTCCAGGAGTGGACCAGTGGCATACCGATTGGAATTGACGCCGAACGTCTCTCAGGTCCACGATGTCTTTCACGTGTCGCAACTCCGACGTTGCTTCAAGGACCCTATTCGAGAAGTGGAACATGATATGATTGAGCTGCAACAGGACTTGACTTATCAAGAACATCCGAGGCGCATTCTTGATCAGTCTGAACTTCGAACCCGCAACAAGACCGTCAAGTTCCTCATGGTTTAGTGGTCGAATCATTCTGAAGATGAAGCCACCTGGGAACGCGAAGATCGTCTCCGCGATGAATACCCCGATCTTTTCCTCGCTACCACTTAAATTCTCGGGACGAGAATTCTTGTAGTGGGGGAGATTTGTAACACTCTCACTGTCAGTGAACAGTAATCACCATTACTGTTGATCATTTATGTTCAAATTTTGATTTGATCACCTTGGTCCAGTTCAATTTCTAATTCCACTTTGATATTGTTGAAAGCAATGTGATCATGGACCTTGATCATCATGAATAAAAACCAAGTCCAACCCCTTAACCAGTTGCAATCAACTCAATGCTTGAAATGCTTTTGCTTGAATATTAAAAAATAAGTGCAACATAAACTTGGTCCAAAAATTATGAAACCACTTATATAAATTCACTGATATTCAGTGGACCATGTTGGTATACTTGTGGTAATTTGTTGAACTATAACATAAATGTAATAAATCCAATAGCAGCTGAAAAACCCTGTATAAACCATTTAATATTTAAATCACATATTAAATGACTTTTAATATTGCCCAAACTTGTGGTGGCACTGACCTATGGTGTAACAGTAATTATGGGACACATAAAACATTTTACAAAAATTCCTAAGTGCTTAAAATAATTACAAAGGAAATTAACAAAAAAAGACTAAAAAAAAGACAGGGCTATACCCCGCCCAGGGCGTAGCCCACCCCTCCCCTCCCACTGGGCCGGCCCACCCACCGTCCACCCCGGGCTAACCAGGCCAACCGCCCCCCAGCTCACTAGCCACGGCCCATCCACCTCTCCCCGTTGTCTCTGTCCTTCGGCTGCGTGGAGGAGATCCACCATGGCCACGCCGACGCCCCCCCTCCGTGTCAGCCATCCCGGTTGCCGGCGTGAGGGATAAGAACCCCCCTCTCTCTCTGTCCAACCCTAGGCCACCACCCCCTCAGATCCCCTTCCCCCCGTCGCCTTCCTCCCTCCACGGACAGGCGCACCCCGAGGAGAAGCTTCGCCGCTGCGCTTCCCCCTGGTCCACGGCGCCACGCAAGCTCGCCCGCAGCTCCGGCGCCCCCCTCGTCGCCCGGCTCGCGCCACCGCCACCTCTACGCCTCCTCTCGCGCCGCAGCAACCCCCCCCCCCTCGTGAGTGCACCCCCTCCCCCATGCTCTGGCCGCCAGCGACCATGGCTGGCGCGGCAAGCTCCTCCTCCCCTTGCAGCTCCAGCCGCCGCATAACGGACACGCTGCGTTGCCCCCCATCCCTTTGATTCCTTCCGCCCGTGCCCCGGTGGCTGGTTCGCCGGAGGCGCGCCGTGCCCCACCCCGCTCATCGCCAGCATGGGATGCCGTGAGCAAGCCGTGGCCTGGCCACGGGCTAATTGCCAGGGATTAGCCCCCCTAATCCCTGTTTTGAAAAAAAAGGAAATAGATTAGCTTCTAATCTGTATATTAGAAAATAAAAGAAAATGTTTAAAAAAATGTATCAATGACACATGGGCCCTACTAGTAGTTAGTTTAATTAAAATGAGTAGTTATTTAACTAGTGAATGACAGGTGGGCCATCCCCCTGATTATTAGTTTGATAAAATGAGATTTAATTAATAAGTCACTGACCAGTGGGACCCACTGGTCAGTATTAAAATTAATATAATTTATATTGAATAAATAATAAAAGAAAATAGTAATTGATTTATAAATGATTTTAAAATTGATAAAACTTTAAAAATCAATATCTTTTAAACCGTAACTCGGATCAAAAAACTTTGTACATCAAAATTGATCAGAAAAATGTAACGAATACGGATACGCTATCCGTTGGTCTACCATACCCCTCTAACATAACGAACATCGACATCCCCCCCTCCGGACTGACTGTCCGATAAATTGTCCGGTACTGCTAAAGTACCCGGATGAATTTATTCTGAACACGAAAGTTGTTCAGAGTAGTACAACTAACACGGATACATCACCCACACGTGTGTCGGATGTCCACAACACCTCTGGCATAGTACCTTACCCCTCCGGACACCCTATCCGGTAATCACCCGGAGCTGGCAGTTCATCCCCGGATGAATTTTCGCTCCGAGCTAAGTGCATCGTACTACGTTAGAGTACCGTTAACATTTCATATGTCATGTCATGCATTTGATTGCTATGTTTGCTTTATATTTACTGTTTCTTCCCCCCCTTTATTCTCCGGTAGACCCCGCTGCTGCCGCCGACTACACCGCCGCTGAGTACGACTACTACGTCGATGACCCTATCCCTACCGTCGAGCTTCCAGGAAAGCAGAGCCATTCTCTTCCCCAGATATCGCCTATCTTTCCGTACTTTTCTTGCACTAGGAATTGATACTACTGCTGCTACGTTACAATCCTATTCAATTGCATAGCCTGTTTTAGTCGCCCCTTGATGTACCTTACTTTATCCTATGCTGCAAATTATATATATTATATTCAGCAGTGAGCCCTGCGCATTGTTAGCTAGGATTAGATAGAGGGCCGTGATCACTCGGGGGAGTGAACGCGGATACAAATATTATAACTGCACAGATACGGTACAATGCAAACACCACCTCAGGCCCCCTAGCTCGGCTCTACCGTGCCACCATCAAGTGTGATCTATCAAGGAGTAATCCTTGTACTCCACTCATTGATGACTCTGTATATCCGCTCTAGGTACCTGAGCAACGGTTGTCCTTAAAGGTAAGAAGTCGGGCGACCCAACGGTGCCCGCGAGCGGTATTGCGACGGGACGGCAGGGTGGGTAGGACCAGTGCACCGGTGTGCTTGGCCCCTGATCGTTGGCTGCGAGAGTTACCAAACAACGAAAGTCGAGCTCCTCTAGGAGCACAAGCGAGACAAGGTAAGGAGTCGGTTCACCTTGTTGGTAACCGCAGAGACTTGGTGGGACGACAGGGCAGGCACCGATGTACTGGTGGTCCTGACTGCTGTCTTTGTCCGCGGGTCAGTTAAGTCGAGGCAACGATAACGGTTATCTCGCAAGTTAATAAAATGCTAAATGGTTCGGTAGATGACTTGAGAGGCCCGTTGGTCTGTACGCACTACCTTCACGTGGGATAAGGAGTTATGGGCTCCCCTGCGTCGTAGTTCATTCGAAAGCTCTTCAGACGTCAGCAGTATCGCGGTCTGATTGCCGGGAAGTTGTGTGTCTTCTTTACTCGCGAGTGATGTTTGCTTTTGCTTCCCGTCCAGCCTCGCACCGTGCAGGAGCGTGCAAGGGTGAGGGTCCTAGACCCCTTGGCGCAGCAAGGAGTGGAGTCCAAGGATTACTATCTTGGGGGCATTGTTAAATATTACAACTTACTATTATACAATGCTGCAGCAACTTCTGCTGCATTGTTATTTTATGCTTTATATAAAATGTTGGCTATTCTCTCCTCATGCTGCAAGACTCGTCGGAAGATGCTAGTCTTCGTTAGGCCTAGCTTCTCACCCTTATTCTGATTTCTATCTTGAAGTCCACTATATATAGCCTCCCCTTTCCATTTGATACATGCATAAATGCTTAGTAGCGGACGTAAGACTCGCGGGTATGCTAGATACTCACCTTTGCTTTATTTCCCTTTTTCTCTTTGCCTGATCGGCCGCTGCAGTCGACGTTGGAGCCCAGGAGCAGGAGTACCCCGGAGGCGACTACTACGACGTCGAGTTCCCTGTCGACCAGGAGTAGTTCGGTGGATCCCAGGCAGGAGGCCTCGCCTTTTCGATCTGTATCTCTGATGTGATTTGTGCTAGCCTTATTAAGGCAAAACTTGACTAACTATGTCTGTACTCAGATATTATGTCTTGTATGACTTATGTATTCGGATCCTCGTGATCCCTGGTATTGTAACATATGGGTTTATCCTTTTGTGTTTAGTGTTGTGTTGTGATATTCTCACCGTGGCACCCTAATCTCAGTCGTGTACCCTGCGTGTATGATTACTGTACACGGATTGATTTTGGGGGCGTCACAAGAGTTTGCCTGTTGCACTGAGTTTTGTGTCTTGACTAGAAATTAGGTAGTTGAAGTTGCTTTTCTCTTTGTAGTAGTAACTTGCAATAGTTTTGAGGTATTGACTAGAGTAATGTTTGAACTTTTGGTGTCAAGAGCTCGAGCCTATTAGTGATAGATGTCGTATTTTGGGCAATCCGTGTGATTTTTGAAAACCCTGTTGAGAACTCTAGCTACTAGATGGGTCACTAACCTCTGGAGGTTTGAATATTAGAGTACACTCATGTACCATGAGTCGAGGATGCGCAAGGATAACCAAACCCCCATACACTCCTCCTCGGGGTACTTGTCTCTTTGTGAACCTCCTGATTAGATTGAGAGTTACCAATAATAAGTGCACGAGTTCTTTGGACTAATGTGAGTATTCGAAAGTTGACACTTCCACCCACCTATACTTTTCTAGCCTCTTCAGTACCGTGCATTGCCCTTTCTCACCTTGAGAGTTGGCGCATACTTCGCCGGTGCATCCAAACGAAAAGGCACGATACGCTCTGTCATCATAAGCCTCCTTATATCTTTCCTCAAAACAGCCACCATACCTACCTACAAGGCATTTCCATAGCCTTTCCGTGATACATTGCCATGCAACATCCATCTTCTCATGACTTGATCTTCATGTCATACATGCTACTTGCTTGATCAATGAGCCACATGCTAGTTGGGTCTTGCCCTAATCATTGCTACATGACGCGCTAGTATCATTGCATATCCTGCTATCCTGGCAGAGGCATACATTTGCATCATGATAGTTACATCTTCTTTATGTGAGTACCTTTGTAAAGTGTGAAAGATCTCCTATATTCTTGTAAAATATAGAGTATTGCCCCTAAAGTGAGGAAAAGATCCCAAAGAGGACAAAATCAAAAGATCCCAAAGAGGACAAATGAGAGTTAAATAGAAAGAGCCATTGAGGCCACCAATAAAATACAAAAAAATAGAGAACAGAGAAAAATAAAAAAAATAAAAAGAGAGAAGGGGGCACACTACTATTCCTTTTGAGAGATCCACACTAGTACTTCATCCTCTATCCCTTGTACTCCATAGAGATCATCATATATGCATATAACTATGTGGGGACCCTTCATACTATAGAACTTAGCTTGTATATTCCAATGATGAGCCTCCTCAAAGAGCTCTAGGTCTTCTTGAGCAAGCAAGTTGGATGCACCCCCACTAGTTCCCTTGGAGAGCTTTTAGCTCACATGTGCATCCGTTGCATGACAATCCCTACTCCTCACATCATATCTATCATATGGCCTTCTCTCGCCTATGATTGTCCTCATTGATGTGAGCCTTTCACACCTTTTTGTCTTCCTCCTCCACCTTCTTTCTATTTTGCCGTTTAGGTGTCAACTTTCTTGATCACGCTCATCCATTGCATGAGTGCTCAAAATATCGAAAGGGAGTGGATCAGTTTGACTTGTACCTGGCTAGTAGTCTGGGGATGAGTCCAGATAAGAATCCAAAGGAGACTAAGTGTGAAACTTTAGTAGATAGTAGTTCTCAACAAAAAAAATTCTCTCTTTTTCCCAGTCCCCTGCTTGCACGCAAACACCATCTAGAGACATTCGAGTCATGGACAGCAAGAGCTCTTGCACCTTTTGTTCTTTTGTTGCTTGTGTCAATGCTAATATAGACTCTTGCTTGTTAAGACTTGAATTGAATTGCATGCTTTGATTTATTTACTTAAAATTCCTTATATGGTTGTGTGGCATGTCACCATAGAAATTATGCTTGTTATCATTTACCTAATGAAGGATGAGCAGGAATTAAGCTTGGGGATGTTGATACGTCCCAAACATTTCTATAATTTCTGCTTGCTCCATGCATGTTTTGTGTGACTTTGCCATGTTTTGCTTGAACTTTCATACACTTTTGAGCATATTTGGACTAACCTATTAACTCAGTGCACCCAGTTGCCAGTTCCTGTTTTCTGCTGTTTTTGTATTTCAGGTTTTCCGACCATTAAAAATGCTCCAAAAATTCCGGAAAAATTATATAAAAAATCAGCGTCCCGGAAGCCTCCGAAATCACCAAAGGAGGGAAGGGGGGCCACCAGAGGGACCCCAGAAGGGTCCCTGGCGCGGCCCCACCCTAGGCCGCGCCAGGGGCCTCTTGGCTACCCTGTGGCCCCTCTCGGTGCCCCCCTTCGCCTATATTTACCCCCTGAGGAGGAAACCCCTAATATCTATCTGCTTTTTGCGAACTCCTTTCTGTACCTCCGCCACCGCCGTTTCAAGATTGGGGCTGCCTGGAGAAGCTGCCCCAGCTCCCTGCCGGAAGGAGGAACCCCCTCCGGGAGACCATCCATCGCCATGGACGCCTCCCGGATGTGCCATGAGTATTGCCCCTTGGACCATGGGTCCGTGACCAGTAGCTATGTGATGAATCTCTCCCCTCTTTGTGCTTCCACTTTCGAGACCTCGTGAGCTGCCTCACATGATCGAGGCACCCTTGTAATTTTTGTTGTTGCTATGCTGAGTTTGTTGGGATCTGATGGATTATGAGACTATGTTTAGATGGTGATGAGTAATATATTTGGTTCTCTTTTGTATTTGTGTTCTTGAGTAAATTCTTGCATGTTATCCGTTGCAGTATTTTGCTTTGGCCAAGTAGTTTGTTGCAACTCCAAGAGGGAGCGTTATGCTTGATTGTGGGTTCAGCCCCCTGATGTCTAGCTTGAGTGACGAAAACATGAGACTAGGGGATGTGCTGTTGCCACCAGGGATAAAACAACGGTGCTTGTACCCACGGGTGCAAGGATTGTTTACTTTACGCAAAGTTCTTTTAATGCATTTGTCTGTTGCTTTGAGTTTACACTTTGGGTGGGATTCACAACTTAATACCAGCGAGATGTTCTGGATAGATATCTCAAGGTGGATGATTCTTAGTAGATGCAGATGCATTTCGGTCTACTTATCTTGGCGTACTGCCCATTGCTTTTGAGCCTCTTCCTTTATTTTGCAGCATAGTTAGCATTGTGGTGCCTTCATAATCCTGTCAATTGCCCAGCTGTGATTTGTTTACCTCGCTAGCACTTTTATCATCCTTTGAGAGAGAGACATCACTAGTGAACATCATGGGACCCCGTTCCATATTCACATCACTGTTTACACCCGTAGTTTACTTTCAGTTCTTACTTTCAGTTGCACTTTTATCTCGTGCGTTGATCCTTTGTAAACAACAAGGCCGGAGGAATTGACAACTCCTCTGTACTTGTTGGGAGCAAAGTTATTTGTTGCCGTGTGCAGGTCCACGTCAACAATCTAGCCCGAAGTAAATTTCTGGTGCAGTTGCCACCTTCTTGTATCTTTGCGAGTCCTACTGGAGACAAACCTTGGTATCTTCACCGAGGGAAATTTTCTACTATCTACATCCAACCTTCCACTTGGGGTAACCAACGCGGAGAGTTTCCACTCTGTATCAACGGTGATGTCAGTGCCATCATCGACGTGCAGCGCCTCGAACGCCATAAGGCTGAGGACCTTGTACTCGGTGGAGTCGTCCACAAAGATCTGCGGCATGGTGAGGGTGCCGCCGTGGAACCGGACGTCGCAGAGGCAGTCCGCCCGGCCGTTGTGCCGGAACCGGATGTCGGCTTCGTGGAGCTTCCACATGGAGCGCACGTCCACGGGCTTCGCCGCTGGTTCTTCCACCTGTATGTTGTGGTCTGTCCTGCCGATGGTGCTGAGTAGACTCCGACGGTAGATGTCCAGTGGGTGGAGTCCCAGTCCCATGTGGGACGCCGCCGCCGGGTGCTTGTCGGCGTTCGCCGGTCCGAGGAAGTTGAGCACCATCCTGTTGATCATAATATCGATCTGGCCGTCCAAATGTAGGGTACATCATGGTTAGAGTTAGAGAATAAACCTTGTGTTCATTCAGTTGTCCAGATGGATTACATATAGGGGAGTAACAAACTCCCGTGAGCTAACAGACTAACACACATCCCACTCTCGAGATCCTACAATCTAGGAGAAGTGGACTAGTCTATGTACAACATGTTGATGGCACTGAAGTAGTGCTCTCGTTGGTTACCCCAAGTGGAAGGTTGGATGTAACCTAGCAGCAAATTTCCCTTGGCAAAGATACCATGGTTGAGATCGAACGCAAGGTGACTCCAACGGCGACAAGTAGGTGGTAAAGTGAACAATGGCGTTGTTCACAATCTAAGATTACTTACTTTACCTGGACCTGTCACAACCCCAAGTTAGGTATGTGCTAGGGTTAACTTGGGTCTTTGCATCATGCAAAAATTTCAAAAGAAATCCAAATGGGGAAAGAAGAAAAGCCCCAAAAGAATTTAATTCAAATGACCATCCTAAAAATTTCTTCCAAAAATCCTTTGAACTTTTTGAAAAGTCTTACAAATAAGCATGATCACATATAAAGTGAAGTGGGTCCCACTGCATGCTCCAAGATTCTTCAAAAATCCAGAAAGGGGCTTGGAAATTAAATGAAACCCTAATTTGAATTTAAATTCAAATAGTTTGAATTTCAAAAATTCCCAAAACTTGGGAGTGGCTAACCATGTAAGGCGATATAAAATTTTTGGGATTTTACAAAATAGTTTGGGTATTTATTTTATTAGAACTAAACAAATTTTAGAAAATAGAAAACAACAATAATAAAAACAGAAACTTACCTGGCTTACCTGGCCCAACTCATCCCCCCTGGCCCATCTGGCCCAGCCCAGCCCAGCCCAGTAGCCCTTGTCGTCTTCTCCCCCGCGCACCGAAGTTGCTCGGTGGCGGGCATGTCATGGCCGCCGCCGCCGACGAGGGCACGCAGCAGCTTCCTGGCCACCTTCTGGAGACGCCCTCGCCACTCTCCCCCTATCTCTGGACCTCATCTCGCGCTCCTTCGCCGTTTTCTTGTGCCACTCAAGACCTAGCTGTCGCCGCGTAGCCACGCCCGCGTGGCTAATGCCCCCCTCCCGACGAACCATCGTGTCCAACGTATCCGCCGGTGTCGACTTCAACGACCTGCATCGTTAATCGTGCCGAGGAGCCACTGGAGACGACGCACTCTTCAAACTTCGCAGTCGGCTGCTGAGGACTCCGGTGAGCTATTCCGGCGACACCAGCACCTCCCCGGCCCCTCCGACCTTGCCAAAGAGTTCAGGGTGAGCATGCGCTGTTTTTCCCTCTCCTCTTGCTCCTCCCCATCCCCTACATCCCTGCGTCGCCTTCTTCTAAGCTCGGGTCGCCGCCTTCCTCAACGCCGGCGTCGCCCCGTTGCCTCCTGGTGACGCTGTCGTGCCCAGCAAGATGCGCGCAGCCGCGGGCTGGCGATTGGTGGCTGCGGCAGCCCTTTTGGTGCACTGCACCGCCGTTCAGGAGAGCGCCGCCGCATCGGATGTCATCGGCGACATGACGCCGACGAGCGCTGACATGGCAGGCTCGATTAACGCTTACCCCCCTCCCCCAAGCCATTCACAGACAGGTGGGGCCAGGCCCCTTAATCCCTTTGCTAAGTTGAACTAACACGGGGATTATCCCCTGGGCCACTGACCAGTGGGCCCCTCTGGTCAGCCCCCCTGCATCAGCATGACACAAGCATGACGCAGTAATTCAATTTCTCCAGTTTAAAAGAAATTCAGAAAAATCCATAAAATAGATTTAACTTCAAAAATTCATAGAAAATTAACCATAACTCCAAATTCAACATATAATATATGAAAATTATCAGAAAAATTCAAGGATTCCAATTATGCAATTTCTTTTCATGTTTGGCCATTTCAAAATGGGTGAACAGTGGCAATTGTGCATATGATCCTTTTTGAATTCAAATTTAAAGTTGAATTTGTAAACCCTTTTCAATGCATTTCTTTTAAATGGAATGAACAACACGTCAGCACCATGCACATCATATTATGACACCCTATCATGTGATTGAGCATTGTTCTTTCTTTTGATTGCTAGTTGTGCTTTGTTTGCTATCGTTAGCACCTGAACCGGAACCGAGGTCACCCCCGAAGAAGAAGAAGAAGAGTGTCAGTACGATCCCTGTCAGCAAGGAAAGCAAACCCCATTGATCATGTCGATAAAAACCCATTTCCCTCTCATTCTCGCTTATGCATTATTTAGGAGTTTACCATGATACGTTCTTCCACATAGATGAACCCATTCCGATGCATGACCTATCGTTTTGTCACAGTAGTAAGCAAACCACAATCCTAGCAGCTCTAGGAGTTGAATATTGATCATGTGGCCCCTGCAACTGTTACTGCTTACTGTTTATTAGTGTTACAATGAGGTTACTTTGTTGTGAGTCGGGATGGTAATGATCATGATGATGCTGGTGTTAATGTGTTGGTGAACTTGACCTAAACAAGCTGAACGATGAGAGGTTGTGTAGGATTACACGGTGGGTTGTCTCGCTGAACACCGCCTTAAGCCCGAGTTCTTGTATGGTAATCTAAGACAAAGAGTACAATCACACATTGGGCTCACTGACCCCTCTCGGCCTATTACCTCAATCCGCGTTGACGTCCAGGAGTCACATTAGTTCGGGTTTTCCATTTGGCATATGCATAGAAAAAGAATGGATGAAAGGTTGCATCATATAGATATGTCGATGCACCTATGAGGCAGGAAAACCATCTTCTCGGATGGCGTCTCGGTTGCCTACATTGTCTGAGTCCGTAACGTTGATCCGGCCGGACTTTCGAGTGAGATCTACCTCAGATAGTCGACTCATGGAATAGACCAGTTGTGAGCGAAGTGTCATGGTGACCATCCTCGTCGGCATCCCTTGAATGGTGACGAGTACTTGGTGGTAAATGATGGTCATGTGTGTGTAGTTTACACCCTTCCAAGGTTAATGATCTATTCGAATAGTCGTGTCCGCGGTAATGGACTACTTGGAGACTTATGCTTGATTATTAGACAACTTCAACGGTTACTCTAAAACTTGCCAAGATAAGGGTGAGTGCTATGGTTTGATTTCTCGTGGGAAGTCGAGGAAGGATCCATAGTGGTGTATTTTTTTGGGATACTTGGTGAGTGTACTCGTGTACGTTTCCTACCTCAATCGGGTATTCGTAGTACAGGACTAGCCAAGTCAAAGCTGGCACTTCTGCATTGAAACACCACCTCCCTTTACCTTGAAACTTGAGCATGAGTAGTATAGTGTTGATGTAAGTCTTGTTGAGTATCACTTTGTACTCACGTCTGCTTATTTATGTTTTTAGATGAGAACCCAGCCTCCAATGGAGTCACCTTCCTGAAGCTCGACGTTGACTAAGTTAGTATAGTTCCAGACAGCAGTCTAGTCCCTCGTGGAAGGGCTTGTATGTTGAACAAGGCTTCTCTAAGCCATTTGTGAAGCTTGTGATCTCTGTGTGTACTCTATATGTAAGTCAATAAGGATATACTTTGTAGAGTTCATGTGATGAGTACCTGCTGTTTACCCTAGACATGTATGATGCGTGCATGTTTATAACGTGCATGTCTTAGTTTGGGGTTCGATAGCTTAGTTGTGTTCTTGCCGGCGGTCTTTCATACACCAAGTGGCCCTTAGATGTGCGCAGCTTGGGGCATCGCGATGCGATTTCTCGTGACTCTGTCACGTGGCACACTTCGTTGTATGATTGAGCCCGCTTGAGACCCCGACTAAGTGATCGGGCTGGAGTCTGTTTATGTAAGAGTTATGATTCAATCGATAATATGGTTGAGGCGACTTGTCTATGAGTATGGGATTTCACCACCCATAAGCATTTAGACTTGTGAGCAGACAATGAGGACCCATCTCATTTGATCATCCGGGCCTGGATGGGATGCCCCTCACGTTCGAGTTTTCCGAGAGTGCCTTGTACTTGGCCTTGTCTGCTTAGACAAGTGGGTATGGCTCTCGGCTCTCCATATGATTGAGTTGTGACTGGAATTACATATGCATATTCTAGGTCCCGGTAGACTTGGTATCAGAGAAGGACTGACTGTAGGATTATCAAGCCTTTGTCGAAGTCGAGTCTAGCATTCTATAGTTATATAGTTACTCGGATATATGGGAACAACGTAAGACTTCATTTTTCTCCTTACCCTCATCGATCTGAGTTCTGAGTCACCCTCATCTTTTCTATGGGAAGATAGGACTAGGATCTTCTATGTCTATACTAGAACATCTTGTTGTTTGATTCTCCATAGCTGTAGGAATGTTTTGGTCATCTAGAATCACTATTCTATCGAGCCATTCGAGAAGGTTCTGATCATTCTTGCAGGTTGATTCATCTTTTTTCACTCCGGTACAGGCATTATGATGTCCGATTTGTCCTGTGTTTCAAGTGTTTCCAATGCTTTTGCATTACAATCTTGTCCGCTCTTTAATTATGTCATCTTTTCTTTGATTCCATCATATATCCTACTCTGATTGTTGATTTTTATCACACAGAATGTCAGGTAGGACTAGATGTGTTGAATCTGGTCACGGTAATCCAAGTGATGATGATGATCCTCCTCCACCGTCTTCTGCGGCGGAAATCATGATGGAGGCTGAGTGAAATCGACGTGATCAAACACCCCTTTTGGTGCTCATTGAGAAGAATACTTCTCTTCAGCGAGATGTGGTAATATCCATCCAGGATTTCATCCTCTTAAACCTGCCAGTTTTCCGATGTTCATCTGATGTCGGGACCCGGGGTTAGCATATGTAATTCCAGTCACGATAAAATCACATGGAGAGACGAGAACCGTACCCACTTGTCTAAGCAGAGAAGGCCAAGCACAGAACGTTCTCGGTAAGCATCGAACGTGAGGGGCATCCCATTCAGGCCGGATGATCATCTGAGATGGGTCCTCATCGTCCGCTCACAAGTCTAAATGCTTATGGGTGGTGAATCCCATACTCATAGACAAGTCGCCTCAACCATGTTATCGATTGGATCCTAACTCTTACATAGACTTACTCCAGCCCGATCACTTAGTCGGGGTCTAGGGCGGGCTCGATCATACAACAAAGTGTGCACGTGACAGAGTCACGAGCAATCGCATCGCGATGCCCCAAGCTGCGCACATCTAAGGGCCACTTGGTGTATAAAAGACCGCCAGCCAGATCACAACTAAGGTCTCGAAAACCCATACTAAGACATGCATGTTATAAACATACACGCAGCACACATGCCTAGTATGAACAGCAGGTATCATCACATAACTCTACAAAGTATTATTTATTGATATACACATAGAGCATACAAAGATCACATGTCTGTGATCAACATTACATCATACAACGGAAGCAAATTAGGTTTGAGTACAGACAAGTTTAACAAATGGCTTAGAGAAGCCTTGTAAACAAACATGCCCTTCCACGAGGGATCAGACTGCTGTCTGAGACTATGCTAACTTAGCCAACGTCGAGCTTCACGAAGGTGACTCCATCGGGGTCCGGTTCTTATCTAAAACATAGAATAAGAAAACGTGAGTACAAAGTCGTACTCAGCAAGACTTACATCAGATCTATACTACTCATGCTCAAGTATCAAGGTAAAGGGAGGTGGGGTTTCATCATGCAGAAGTGCCAGCTTTGACTTGGCTAATCCTGAACTACGAATACCAGACTTGAGGTAAGAAGCGTACACGAGTCCACTACATCTCCAACCAAATACACCACTATGGTGCCTTCCTCGACTTCCCCATGAGAAAGCATGCCATAGCACTCACACTTATCTTGGTGTATTTTAGAAGTATCCAGTTCAAGTTGTCTAATAATCAGGTACAGGTTCTAAGTAGTCCTTAACCGCGGACGCGGCTATTCGAATAGTTTTGTTAACCTTGCAAGGGTGTAAACTACACACACATGACCATCGGTTACCGCCAGGTCTCGCCACTGTTCAAGAGGTGACAGCGAGGATGTTCACCACGACACTTCGCTCACAACCGGTCTATTCCAGGAGTCGACTATATGAGTTTGCCTCCGCTCGAGAGCCCGGCCGGATCAACGAAACGGACTCAAACAATGCAGGTGACCGAGACGCCACCTCTGGCAGATGGTTTTCCTGCCTCACAGGTGCACCCACATATCTATATGATGCAACCATTTCCTTCGTTCTTTTTCTATGCACATGTCAAATGGAAAGCCCGAACTAATGTGACTCCTGGACGTCGACACGGATCAACGTACTAGGCCGAGAGGGGTCAGTGAGCCCAATGTGTGGTTGTACTCTTTGTCTTGGATTACCATACAAGAACTCGATGCTTAAGGCGGTGTTCAACGAGAGAACCCACTGTGTACTCCTACACAGCCTCTCATCGTTCACCTTGTATTAGGGTGGATTCACCGACACAGTTTCACTTTCATCAACACCATGTTCACCATCATCCCGACTCACATCAAAAGTAACCTCACTGTAACACTAAGCATGCAATAAGCTTTAACAGTTTCAGGGGCCACATGATATCAAACAACTCCTATGTCAGCTAGGATTGTGGTTTGCTTACTACTTTGACAAGATGATAGGTCATGCATCGGATATGGGTTCAACTATGTGGTAGAATCGATACAAGATGATCTCCTAAACATGCATAAGCGAGACTGAGAGGGAATTGGGATTTTATAGATATGATCAATGGGGTTTTCTTGCCTTGCTGACGAAACACGGTTCTTAACGGTGGTCTTCTTCTTCGGGGGTGATCACCGTCTCGGAAAAGCTGTTACCGGCACAATCATCAACAAAGGGGGACAACATTGTAATAGAATGCACAATCACATGTTTAAGTTGTTACATGATGTGAATGGTATTGATGTGACCTAGGTTCAATTTGTCACATTTTAATTGAAGTTGATTTGAAAATGAATTCAAATTCAAACTCCAAATGTTATTCAAATTAGGTCAACTTGCATTTGCTAATGTTTGATCATTGTATACCATGTCATCATGTGTGGGATAAGCTTCTGAAGTACAAGTGATCATGTTTGCATTGCAATGGTTAAAATTTGAATTGGATTTGAATTAAATTTGAATTAATTCCATTTAAGCCAAATAGAAAAAGCTACTGGTTCCATTTTAAAATCAACTCAAACATGGTTGAAAGTTGCATATTTGGATAGAGAATTTTATGCTGATCATTTTTCATATATTATTTGTCCAATTTGGAGGTCATATGAATTAGTTATGAATTTCCAAAGTTTAATCAATTTTCTGTAATTTCTGGAATATTTTAAATCTCTGGAAAATCCTTTATTGCGTCAGCACGATGTGGGGGTGATGTCACAGGGGGGCTGACATGTGGGTCCGCCCTGTCAGCCTCTCTGTGATTAAACCCGTGGTTAAGATTAAACAGTGGGTTTAATTAGTGGGGCAGGGCCCACTGTCAGTGAGTGCTTAGGGTTAGGATTAGGGTTGGTTTAGCTCTAATGGTGGAGCTCGCCGGGGGGGGCCGCCGTGTTTCGCCGGAGTTGCAAAACGGGCTCGGGGTGGGGTTTGGCTGGCACGGTTGTGCTCCTCGCAGGCTCCCGCACCCAACGGTGCCATTGAGGGGTCTCGGGGAAAGCTATGGAGCTCGGCAACTCCAACAATGGCGACGGCCGGTGCACTGACCACGAAGAAACACGTTTCGGGGCACGGCGACGAGCGAGAGGTGCAGGGAAAGAAAGGAAAGCTCACCCTGGAGCTAACGGCGGGGTCGTCGAGGCCGGAGGATCTCGGGTGGTGGCGTATTCCGGCGATGGAGATCTCGGCGGCCGGCGGAAGTCGTCGGTGCTGGCCTCGCCACTGGTGCACTTCTGGCTCGATTAGAAGGGGGAAATGGCGTAGAGGACATCGACGCGTCGCCTGGACATAGTGGCAGCGGCTGAGGAGGAGGGTGGCCACGGCGGCGCGGCGAGGTGCTCCGGCGTGCTCCTCGGGTGTGCGCAGAAACGAGAGAGGCAGAGGGGGAGAGCGAGCGGAGAGAGGGGAGGAATGGAGGAGGCGTCCAGGGGAGGCTTCTGGACGCGCAGATGGCGTTGAGGAAGCTGCTGCGTGGCGCCGACGGCCACGGCGGCCACGGCATGCCGGGCACGCAGCTGTGTGCTCGTGCCCGGGGAAGACGACAACGTAGGAGGCGGCTGGGCTGGGCCAGGCCGAGGTAAGTGGGCCTGTGGCCGGTGGGTGGGCTGGGTTTTTCCTTTTTCTTTTCTTCTGTTATTTCTTTCTGTTTTCCTTTTCTGTTATTTGTTTTGCCCAAATAAAATATCAAGGCATTTTATAAAATCATGAAAACTTTTATGTGGGCTTATAACATATATAGTTAGCCACTCATAAGTTTTGGTGACTTTTGAAAATCAAACAATTTGAATTTAAATTCAAATTGGAGTTTAATTTAATTTCCAATGCACCTTTTGAATTTTTGAATACTCCATGGGCATGGGAAAATCCCCAAACCACTTTTGCAATGATCAGCAACACTTTTGGAAAAAGATTTTTATCTGGCCATTTGATTTATTTTCTTAGGGCTTTTCTTTTCCCCATTTTTGACTTCTTTTGAAAATTTTGCATGATGCAAAGGGGCACTCAAACCCTAGCACTTACCCTAGTTGGGGTTCTGGCATCTGAGCCCCTTGATGTCGATGATTGGCCCCGTTCCATGGAGCGTAAGCTTGAGATGGCGCTTGTTACTCAAGGTGATCGTGTGATGTTTGCGGCATACTTTCTGGAAGGTGCTGCTGGTAAATGGTGGGAGATTTTTGTTGCAATGCAGCCTGATGGTCACGTATTTACTTGGCAGGAGTTCCGTGATGCCTTCCAAGGGTACCATATTCTGGATTAGCTGATGGAAAGAAAGAGGGAAGAGTTCTGCAATCTATCTCAGGGAAATATTATTTTCCTTTAGTATTGGACTAAGTTCAATCGTCTTTCTCGTTATGCCCCTAAGAAGATTTCAATCGATGCCAAGAAGCAGGCAAGGTTCCGCAAGGGACTTAGCCCTATCATTCGTCATGATCTCAATCTCCTTGAATTTGTCAACTTTGAGGATTTAGTCAATAGATCATTCAAAGATGAGCATGGAAATGAGGTCTGTGAAGAGTCTCGCGAGCGTGATCGTGATCTTGCTTCATCTTCTAGTTCGGATTCTCAGAAACGTCGAATCTGGATCCCAAATAGTGGCATTCCTTCGCACTTGATTTCAAGACCATCTCCACAAAGCAAGAAAACCCAGAAATATAGTAGAGAGCATGCCATACAAACTCCACAACCTAACACCCGACTGTGCTACAAGTGTGGTAATCCTGGCCACATTGCACAACAGTGTTCATTGCATGAGAATGTTCCTCCTCGTCCAAAACATAAAGCCAAAGCTAAGCCACCAAATTCATCCAAAGCCAAGTCCGCTATTGTTGAATACAGACATGTCAACCATGCCATCATCAAAGAAGCCCAAGAGGATACGAAGGTTGTACTCGGTACACTTCCTGTTAACTCCAAACCTGCTTCCGTTCTATTTGATTCTGGAGCTTCTCATTCCTTTTTGTCTGAAAAGTTCACACTCCTGCATGACATTTCATTCGAGGAGTTTCCTACCTCTTTCATGATTAAAACTCCAGGATCCACATGGCGTACCAGTAGGGTAAGTCGTGACAATGAAATTGCTGTTGAGGATCTTGTATTCCTTGCTTCTCTCATAGACTTCAATTCTTCAGATATCGATATCATCTTAGGTATGGATTGGTTGTCAAAATATCGTGCCAAGATTGATTGTGCCACTAAATCAGTCCAACTCACTCATCCTTCCGGCAAGATAGTCTATTTCGCATCTCAAGGTTCAGAAACCCAGCTTTATTCGTTGAATGAACATCCCCTTCCTAACGTTGAAGATATTTCAATAGTTTGTGACTTTCCGGATGTCTTTCTAGAAGAGCTGCCAGGAATGCCTCCTGACAGATGTGCATAATTCATTGTAGATCTTGCCCCAGGAACCACCCCAATTTCCAGATGCCCATATAGAATGGCCCCACATGAGTTAGCTGAGCTTAAAATCGAACTTGAAGCTTTGTTGGCAAAAGGCTTCATCCTCCCTAGCTCATCGCCATGGGGTTGCCCCGTTATTTTTGTAACAAAGAAAGATGGAACAGAAAGGATGTGCCTAGATTATCGCCCGCTTAATCTAGCGATGATAAAGAACAAGTACCCACTTCCCAGGATCAATGATCTTTATGATCAACTTGCTGGATCCTCAGTATTCTCCGAAATGGATTTGGGATTAGGTTATCATCAAATCAAATCAGAAACGAGGACATTCCCAAAATGCCTTTATGATTTGGTCTTTATGAGTACATGATACGTCCCAAACGTATCTATAATTTCTGCTTGCTCCATACATGATTTGTGTGACTTTGCGATGTTTTGCTTGAACTTTCATACACTTTTGATCATATTTGGACTAACCTATTAACTCAGTGCACCCAGTTGCCAGTTCCTGTTTTCTGTTGTTTTTGTATTTCAGGTTTTTCGGCCATGAAAAGTGCCCAATAAATTCCGGAAAATTTATATAAAAAATCAGCATCCCAAAAGCTTCCGGAGTCACCAAAGAAGGAAGGGAGTGGACCCACCAAGGCTCCAGAAGGGTCCCTGGCGCCACCACCCTAGGGCGCCGGGCACCCTCCTTGCTGCCCAGTGGGCCCCCTCGGTGCCCCTTTGGCCTATATTTAGTGCCCGCGGAGGAAACCCGTAATATCGATTTGCTATTCCTGTTCTCCTCTCTGTACCGCCGTCGCCGCCGTTTTAAGATCGGTGCTGCCACGAGAAGCTATCCCGGCACCCTTCCCAAATGATGAACCCCCTCCGGGAGACCATCCATCGCCATGGATGCCTCTCGGATGTGCCGTGAGTAGTCCCCCTTGGACCATGGGTCCGTGACCATTAGCTATGTGATGTTCTCCTCCCCTCTTTGTGCTTCCACTTTCGAGACCTCGTGAGCTGCCTCACATGATCAAGGCACCTTTGTAATTTTCTGTGTTGCTATGCTGAGTTTGCTGGGATCTGATGGATTATGAGACTATGTTCAGATTGTGATGAGTAATATATTTGGTTCTCTTTTATATTTTAGTTCTTGAGTAAATTCTTGCATGTTCTCCGTTGCCGTATTTTACTTTGGCCAAGTGATTTGTTGCAACTCCAAGAGGGAGTGTTATGCTTGATTGTGGGTTCAGCCCCCTTATATCTAGCTTGAGTGACAGAAACATGAGACTAGGGGATGTGTTGTTGCCACGAGGGATAAAACAACGGTGCTTGTACCTACGGGTGCAAGGATTGTTTACTTTACGCAAATTTCTTTTAATGCAGTTGTCTGTTGCTTGGAGTTTACACTTTGGGTGAGATTCGCAACTTAATACTAGCGAGATGTTTTGGATAGATATCTCAAGGTGGATGATTAATAGTAGATGCAGATGGATTTCGGTCTACTTACCTTGGCGTACTTCCCATTGCTTTTGAGCCTCTACCTTTCTTTTGTAGCATAGTTAGCATTGCGGTGTGTTTATAATCCTATCAATTTCCCAGCTGTGATTTGTTTACCTCACTAGCACTTTTATCCTCTTTTGGGAGAGAGACATCACTAGTGAACATCACGGGACCCGGTCAATATTTCCACCACTGTTTACACCCTCAATTTACTTTCAGTTGCTATTATCTCTTGCGTTAATCCTTTGTAAACAGCAAGCCCGGAGGAATTGACAAATCCTCTGAACTCGTTGGGAGCAAAGTTATTTGCTGTGTGTGCAGGTCCACATCAAGCGTCGTGACAACTACTTGTATTTCTACGAGTCCTACTGGAGACAAACCTTGGTATCTTCACCGTGGGAAATTTGCTGCTAGGCTACATCCAACCTTCCACTTGGGGTAACCAACGAGGAGAGCTTCACCGCTCGACATCAAGAGAATTTCTAGCGCCGTTGCCGTCTACAAGATAGGGGAGTTGCACACTATCTTTTATCTTTGCTTTTTAGTTTTGTTAGTTTACCTTTCCGTTTTTACTTTTGTGTCCCTTATCAAAAATACCAAAAATACCTGGTGCTACTATGGGTTCCAATGAAAACACCAAGTTGTGTGACTTCACTAGTCACAACAACAGTGACTTTATCTGCACTCCTATTGCTCCACCTGCCACTTCAGCACCTTTTTATGAAATTAAACCTGCTTTGCTGAATCTTGTTATGAAAGATCAATTCTCAGGTGCTGGAGAGGATGCTACCATGCACTTAAATAATTTTGTTGAGCTTTGTGATATGCAAAAGTACAAGGAAGTAGATGGTGACATCATCAAACTAAAGCTTTTTTCCTTTCTCCTTGAGAGGAAGAGCCAAGGAGTGGCTGCGATCCTTACCTAAGAATAGCATTGATTCTTGGGACAAGTGTAAGGATGCTTTTATCGGGAAGTACTATCCCCTGCTAAAATTATCCAGTTGAGAAGTAACATTATGAATTTTAGGCAATTGGATAATGAACACGTTGCCCAGCTTGGGAACGAACGAAATCTCTTGTTAAGAACTGTCCTACACATGGTTTGACTACTTGGATGGTTATCCAGACTTTTTATGCAGGCTTAAAATTTACCTCGCGGAATCTGCTAGACTCGGCCGAGGGAGGAACCTTTATGTCAACCACACTTGGTGCTGCCACAAAGCTACTTGATGAGATGATGCTGAACTACTCTCAATGGCACACCGAACAATCTCCAACTGGTAAGAAGGTAAATTATGTCAAGGAGATCTCCTCTCTTAATGAAAAGGTTGACTTAATCATGTCTCTACTTACCAAGCAAGCTCCTATTGATCCTCAGGATGTTCCTTTAAATTCCTTGGTTGCTCAAGAACAAGTAGATGTGAACCTTATCTCTAGAAACAAGTTCAACAATAATGCTTATAGGAGTAATTTTGGTAGCAACAATCCTAGACCTTTCCCATCCAACAACTATGGAAACAACAACACTTACCCTAGCACCAAAAACTCCACCTCTGAACTAGAGACCTTACTCAAAGACTTTATCACTACCTAAGAAGTCTTCAACAAGAGTGTAGAAGAGAAATTAGACAAATTAGATATTCTCTCTTCGAAGGTAGACAACATAGCCCATGATGTTGAGATGATTAAGATTAGAACTTCTCCCCTGAGGAGAGGAAGACCACTCCTATGAATGCTATCCAAGTGCAAATTAATGAAACCATTAGGATGTTGGGCAAACTTCAAGAGAGATGGGCTAGAGAAAAGGAGGAAGAAGAGAGAGAGTTAAGAGCCTTCCTACCTACCACACCGTAGCTACTATCCAAGTTGTTGAGGATGTCCAAACTATTAGCACCCATCACACCCCTAGTCCACCTGGACCTATCAATGGTGATGCTACCACCTCAACCATAGATGAAGAAACCTCTATGAACATAGAGGCTTTCAAACAAGTGAGCCTTAATGATATCACTACCTCCTTGATAGATAGTAGTGATCTAGACTTTGACAACTGCTACTTACCTGAAGTTATTGGTTTCCTACACAAGATGTCTAGAGACCCCCACACTAGCACCCCTAATCTTGCCTTCACAGAGCATATCACCAATGCTCTAATAAAAGTTAGGGAGGAGAAAATTAGACTAGAAGCCTCCATACCTAGGAAGCTAGAAGATGGTTGGGATCCTATGATAAAAATCAAATTGAATAACTTCTCTAGCTTTGCTCTTTGTGATGTTGAAGCCAGTACCTCTGTTATGCCCAAAAGAATGTATGATATGCTTGAATTGAAACCTTTTGATCCTTGTTCTTTTGGTGTTCGTCTTTTCGATTCTTCCGTAAAGAAATCTTTGGGGAGGATCGACGATGTTCTTATCATTGTCAATGACATCTATGTTCCCTTTGATTTCACTATTATGGACATTGAGTGTGAGCCCTCTTGTCCAATTATTTTTGGACGTCCTTTTCTTCGCACCGTTGGTGCTGTTATTGACATGAAAGAGGGGAATATCAAATTCCAATTCCCTCTCAAGAAAGGGATGGAACACTTTCCTAGGAAAAAGAATAAGTTGCCTTTTGAGTCCGTCACACAGGCTAGTTATTTTCTTGATAAAACTTGATCTTTTGCTTTGTGCCTAGCTCAAAGGCGTAAAAGAAAGCGCTTCTTGGGAGGCAACCAAATTTTGTTTTTTCTTCTGTTCTTAGTGGTCTCGATGATTGTTACTACTGTAGCAACATCAGTGTATCTTTACTTTTCAAGCTTTGTGTCAAGTTTAGCCTCTGCTTGCAAGAAAGATCAAAAGTTGGTGCATGTTGTCCAGAAATAGATTATGTCTGCTTGACGGAAAAATTCGAGATAAATCGCCAGATCATCTTTTTGATCTGAATTGTTTTGAAAGTATGCTCCATACAATGATATTTCAGGCGTCTGTTCTGAGTTTTTTATTTGAGTTGCATAAGTGCCCCGAAAAAATTATTTTCTCTTTGCTGTTCTGTTTCTCTCAGCTCCTGCCCCTGTTTATCTTTTCGCAGTTTTGCAAACATTAAGCTTGCTGTTTCTTTCCAAAAACTTTTGGGAAATCTAGAGAAACAGTAGCCCTTCCTGAAAATCTTTATTTGCAGTAGAGGAAAATTATTTTATTAGGGTACTAACCTCTCTAATCAGTTTACAATGAGTTATGTATGAAGGGAGTTTTCAAGTGTGCGATGGAAGATGATGAAAGAAGATCCTGGAGTTTCAAACGCTCAAGCTTGGGGATGCCCATGTGCACCCCAATAAATATTCAAGGAGACTCAAGTGTCTAAGCTTGGGGATGCCCCCGTGCATCCCCTTCTTCATCAACAATTATCAGTTCGTCCCTCGTTATACTATATTTTTATCACTTCATGCATTATGTGCTATTCTTGGAGCATCTCGCTCTTTACTTTTCTTAGGTTTGTTTTTTTTTATTTGCCGTAGTAACAAGTTAGACCCCAACTTTGTTTTTGTGTGGGAGAGACAAACGCTCCGCTTGAACTAGAACTCCTCATAGGATCTGCATGCTTATTTCTTAGCTATGAGTTGTTCTTTTTCTTTTCTTAGTTGTTGCCATGTTTAGTTCTTGTGCTTTAGTTTTCTTCTAGAGCTTTTGTTTTGTCTCAGGTTGAACTTTCTATAGGTGGCATGTTTATTTTGTTAGAGAGTTTTCCTGTTGCACTCAGTTTTGTGTCTTGACTAGAAAGTAGGTAGTTGAAGTTGCTATTCTCTTTGTAGTAGTAACTTGCAATAGTTTTCAGGTATTGACTAGAGTAATGTTTGAACTTATGGTATCAAGAGGTTTAGCCTATTAGTGATAGATGTTGTATTTTGGGAAATCCGTGTGATTTTCGGAAGCCAAAACCCCCTGTTGAGAACTCTAGCTACTAGATGGATCACTGCCCACTAGAGGGTTCGAATATTAGAGTACACTCACGTACCATGAGTCGAGGATGCGCAAGGATAACCAAACCCCCATACACTCCTCCTCGTGGTACTTGTCTCTATGTGAACCTCCTGATTAGATTGAGAGTTACTGATTATAAGTGCATGAGTTCTTCAGATTAATGTGAGTATTCGAATGTTGACACTTCCACCACCCATATTTTTCTAGCCTCTTCGGTACCGGGCATTGACCTTTCTCACCTCGAGAGTTGGCGCATACTTCGCCGGTGCATCCAAACCCTTGGCATGATACGCTCTGTCATCATAAGCCTCCTTATATCTTTCATCAAAACAGCCACCATACCTACCTACAAGGCATTTCCATAGACTTTCCGAGATACATTGGCATGCAGCATCCACCTTCTCTTGACTTTATCTTCATGTCATACATGCTACTTGCTTGATCGATGAGCCGCATGCTAGTTCGTCCTTACCTAATCATTGCTACATGACCCGCTAGTATCATTGCATATCCTGCTATCCTGGCAGAGGCATACATTTGCATCATGATAGTTCTATCTTCTTTATGTGAGTACCATTGTAAAGTGTAAAAGATCTCATATATTCTTGTAAAATATAGAGTGTTGCCCCAAAAGTGAGGAAAATATCCCAAAGAGGACAAAATCAAAAGATCCCAAAGAGGACAAATGAGAGTTAAGTTGAAAGAGCCATTGAGGCCACCAAAAAAATACAAAAAAATAGAAAAAAGAGAAAAAAAAATAGAGAAGGGGGCACACTACTATTCCTGTTGAGAGATCCACACTAGTACTTCATCCTCTATCCCTTGTACTCCATAGAGATCATCATACATGCATATAGCTATGTGGGGACCCTTCACACTATAGAACTTGGCTTGTATATTCCAATGATGAGCCTCCTCAAAAGAGCTCTAGGTATTCTTGAGCAAGCAAGTTGGATGCACCCCCACTAGTTCCCTTGGAGAGCTTTTAGCTCACATGTACATCCGTTGCATGGCAATCCCTACTCCTCACATCATATCTATCATATGGCCTTCTCTCGCCTATGATTGTCCTCATTGATGTGTCAGAACCCCAACTAGGGTAAGTGCTAGGGTTTGAGTGCCCCTTTACATCATGCAAAATTTTCAAAAGAAGTCAAAAATGGGGAAAAGAAAAGCCCTGAGAAATTAATTCAAATGGCCAGATAAAAATCTTTTTCCAAAAATCATTTGAATGTTTGGAAAATTCCTAGAATTGTTGCTGATCATTGCAAAAGTGGTTTGGGGATTTTCCCATGCCCATGGAATATTCAAAAATTCAAAAGGTGCATTGGAAATTAAATTTAACTCCAATTTGAATCTAAATTCAAATTGTTTGATTTTCAAAAGTCACCAAAACTTATGAGTGGCTAGCTATTTATGCTATAAGCCCACATAAAAATTTTCATGATTTTTAAAAATGTTTTGGTATTTTTACCAGAGCAAAACAAAATAAAAGAAAAACAAAACAGAAGAAAATTAGAAAGGGAAAGAGAGCCCACCCCACCCACTTACCTGGCCCAGCCTGGCAAGAAGCCGGCCCAGCCCACCAGGGGCAGGGTCGTCTTCCTCCAGGCCAGCCGAGCACGCCACTGCGTGGCGAGCATGCGCTCGTCGCCGGCCACGCAGCAGCTTGGCCTCGGCGTCACCTGGCCGCCTGGAAGCCCCCTCTAGAGTCCTCTCTCCATTCCCCCTCTCCCCGTGGTCGCCGGCTTCCTCTTCCTCGCCAAATCCCGCGAACCCGAAGCCACACCGGAACGCCGCCACTGCGTGCCCGTGGCCAACGGCGACGAGGAGCAGCCCCGACTTGTCCAGAAGCCCCAGCATCGCCGAATTCGTCTTCCCGCGGAACCAATCGAGCCGAGGAGCTCCGTATCCAACGCCTTCTTCACCGAGACGCCGCCGGCCACCGAGGAACTCCGGCGAGCAATACACTGCCTCCGGTGCCTCCCCGCCGTAGCCGTCAACGCCATCCGCTCCAGGGTGAGCTCGCGCCCGTTTCCCCTCTCTTACAGCTCCTCCCCGTCCACCGTACCATTGCGCCACCAAACCCGAGCCACGGCCGCCGCGACATGTAGACGCCGGCGAGGCTCCGGCCACCTCCTTGCCTCCCCGTGGGCAGCAGCAGACGAGGACGAGCACGAGGAGCGTGCTGGTGGTCTCGCCGTGCTCTCCCATGGCCGGAGCCGCCGGCAACCGTGTGCGCCGCCGTGCGGTTTGGTCACCGGCGGCTAACCGCCGGCGGGCCATTTAGCTTAGGGGCTAATCCCCTGTCATTTGACCCTTAGGTCACTGACTGGTGGGCCCTAGCCCCCCCTAATGACTCGGTTTAGTTAATTAAACCGGGTTTAAAACCCACTGTCACTGACCAGCCGACCCCACCTGTCAGCCCCCCTGTGACATCACCCCCACATCATGCTCACGCAATAAAGAATTTCCAGAGATTTAAAATAATCCAGAAAATTTCAGAAAATCATTTAAAATTTGGAAATTCATAGAAAATTCATACTAACTCCAAATTAAACATATAATATATGAAAAATGATCAGCATAAAATTCTCTATCCAAATATGCAACTTTCAACCATGTTTGGGTTGATTTTAAAATGGGACCATTAGCTTTTGCTATTTGGCTTAAATGGAATTAATTTAAATTTAATTCAAATCCAATTCAAATTTTAACCATTGCAATACAAACATGATCACCTGAACTTCAGAAGCATATCACACACATGATCATATGTTTTCAAATGATCAAACATTTTCAAATGCATTTTGGTTAAATTGAAATTCATATATGGAGTTTGAATTTGCATTTCAAATGCAATACACTTCATTTAAATCAAATGTACCACAAACCAGCACCATTCACATCATGGACAACATAATCATGTGATTGTGCATTTCAATTCAATGTTGTCCCCCTTTGTTGATGTTTGTGCCGGTAACAGATTTTCCGAGACGGTAATCACCCCCGAAGAAGAAGACCACCGTTAAGAACCGTGTTTCGTCAGCAAGGCAAGCAAACCCCATTGATCATATCTATAAAATCCCAATTCCCTCTCAGTCTCGCTTATGCATGTTTAGGAGATCATCTTGTATCGATTCTACCGCATAGTTGAACCCATATCCTTTGCATGACCTATCATCTTGTCACAGTAGTAAGCAAACCACAATCCTAGCTGACATAGGAGTTTTTTGATATCATGTGGCCCCTGCAACTGTTACAGCTTATTGCATGCTTAGTGTTACAGTGAGGTTACTTTTGATGTGAGCCGGGATGATAGCGAACATGGTGTTGATGAAAGTGAAACTGTGTCAGTGAATCCACCCTAATACAAGGTGAACGATGAGAGGCTGTGTAGGAGTACACAGTGGGTTGTCTCGTTGAACACCGCCTTAAGCATCGAGTTCTTGTAAGGTAATCCAAGACAAAGAGTACAACCACACATTGGGCTCACTGACGCCTCTCGGCCTATTACCTTGATCCGTGTCGACGTCCAGGAGTTACATTAGTTCGGGCTTTCCATTTCACATGTGCATAGAAAAAGAACGAAAGAAATGGTTGCATCATATAGATATGTGGGTGCACCTGTGAGGAAGGAAAACCATCTTCCAGAGGTGGCGTCTCGGTCACCTACATTGTTTGAGTCCGTTTCGTTGATCCGGCCGGGCTCTCGAGCGGAGGAAAACTCAGATAGTCGACTCCTGGAATAGACCGGTTGTGAGCGAAGTGTCGTGGTGAACATCCTCGCTGTCACCTCTTGAACGGTGGTGAGACCTGGCGGTAACCGATGGTCATGTGTGTGTAGTTTACACCCTTGCAAGGTTAACAAAACTATTCGAATAGCCGCGTCCGCGGTTAAGGACTACTTGGAACCTGTACCTGATTATTAGACAACTTGAACTGGATACTTCTAAAATACAGCAAGATAAGTGTGAGTGCTATGGCGTGCTTTCTCGTGGGGAAGTCGAGGAAGGCACCATAGTTGTGTATTTGGTTGGAGATGTAGTGGACTTGTGTACGCTTCTTATCTCAAGTCTGGTACTCGTAGTTCAGGATTAGCCAAGTCAAAGCTGGCACTTCTGCATGATGAACCCCACCTCCTTTACCTTGATACTTGAGCATGAGTAGTATAGATCTGATGTAAGTCTTGCTGAGTACGACTTTGTACTCACGTTTGCTTATTCTATGTTTTAGATGAGAACCCGGACCCCGATGGAGTCATCGACTTGAAGCTCGACGTTGACTAAGTTAGCATAGTCCCAGACAGTAGTCTGGTCCCTCGTGGAAGGGCATGTTTGTTGTACAAGGCTTCTCTAAGCCATTTGTTAAACTTGTCTGTACTCAGACCTAATTTTCTTCCGTTGTATGATGTAATGTTGATCACAGACATGTGATCTTTGTATGCTCTATATGTATATCTATAAAGAAGTACTTTGTAGAGTTATGTGATGATACCTGCTGTTCATACTAGGCATGTGTGCTGCGTGTATGTTTATAACATGCATGTATTAGTACGGGTTTTCGAGACCTTAGTTGTGATCTGGATGGCGGTCTTTTATACACCAAGTGGCCCTTAGATGTGCGCAGCTTGGGGCATCGCGATGCGATTGTTCGTGACTCTGTCACGTGCACACTTTGTTGTTTGATCGAGCCCTCCCTAGACCCCGACTAAGTGATCGGGCTGGAGTAAGTCTACGTAAGAGTTAGGATTCAATCGATAACATGGTTGAGGCGACTTGTCTATGAGTATGGGATTCACCACCCATAAACATTTAGACTTGTGAGAGGACGTTGAGGACCCATCTCAGTTGATCATCCGGCCTGAATGGGATGCCCCTCACGTTCGATGCTTACCGAGAACGTTCCGTGCTTGGCCTTGTCTGCTTAGAAAAGTGGGTACGGTTCTCGGCTCTCCATGTGATTGCATCGTGACTGGAATTACATACGCTAACCCCGGGTCCCGACATGATGTGAGCCTTTCACACCTTTTTTTTCTTCCTCCTCCACCTTCTTTCTGTTTCGCCTTTTAGGTGTCAACTTTCTTGCTCACACTCATCCATTGCATGAGTGCTCAAAATATCGAAAGGGAGTGGATCAGTTTGACTTGTACCTAGCTAGTGGTCTGGGGACGAGTCAAGATAAGAATCCAAGGGAAACCAAGTGTGAAACTTTAGTAGATAGTAGTTCTCAACATCCCTTTTCTCTCTTTTTCCCAGTCCCCTTCTTGCACGCAAACAACATTTGGAGACATTCGAGTCACGGACAGCGAGAGCTCTTGCACCCTTTGTTCTTTTGTTGCTTGTGTCAATGCTAATATAGACTCTTGCTTGTTGAGACTTGAATTGAATTGCATTTTTTGATTGCTTTACTTCAAAGTCCTTATATGGTTGTGTGGCATGTCGCCACAGAAATTATGCTTGTTATCATTTCCCTACTCGAGGACGAGCATGAATTAAGCTTGGGGATATTGATACGTCCCAAACGTATCTATAATTTCTGCTTGCTCCATGCATGATTTGTGTGACTTTGCCATGTTTTGCTTGAACTTTCATACACTTTTGATCATATTTGGACTAACCTATTAACTCAGTGCACCCATTTGCCAGTTCCTGTTTTCTGATGTTTTTGTATTTTAGGTTTTCCGGCCATTAAAAGTGCCCAATAAATTCCAGAAAAATTATATAAGAAATCAGCGTCTCGGAAGCTTCCGGTGTCACCAAGGAAGGAAGGGAGTGGACCCACCAGGGCTCCAGAAGGGTCCCTGGCGCGAACCCCCTAGGGCGCGCCGGGCACCCTCCTGGCTGCCCTGTGGGCCCCCTCGGTGCCCCCTTTGGCCTATATTTAGTGCTCGCGGAGGAAACCCCTAATACCGATCCTTGTTCTCCTCTCTGTACCGCCGCTCCCGCCGTTTCAAGATCGGGGCTGCCAGGAGAAGCTGCCCCGGCACCCTGCCGGAAGGATGAACCCCCTCCGAGAGACCATCCGTCGCCATGGACGCCTCTCGGATGTGTCGTGATTAGTCCCCCATGGACCATGGGTCCGTGACCAATAGCTATGTGATGTTCTCCTCCCCTCTTTCTGCTTCCACTTTCAAGACCTCGTGAGCTGCCTCACACGATCGAGGCACCTTTGTAATTTTCTGTGTTGCTAGGCTGAGTTTGCTGGGATCTGATGTATTATGAGACTATGTTCAGATTGTGATGAGTAATACATTTGGTTCTCTTTTATATTTGAGTTCTTGAGTAAATTCTTGCATGTTCTCCGTTGCCGTATTTTACTTTGGCCAAGTGATTTGTTGAAACTCCAAGAGGGAGCGTTATGCTTGATTGTGGGTTCCGCCCCCTGATGTCTAGCTTGGGTGATAGAAACATGAGACTAGTGGATGTGTTGTCGCCACCAGGGATAAGACAACGGTGCTTGTACCTGCGGGTGCAAGGATTGTTTACTTTACGCAAAGTTATTTTAATGCAGTTGTCTGTTGCTTCGAGTTTACACTTTGGGTGGGATTCGCAACATAATACTAGCGAGATGTTCTGGATAAATATCTCAAGGTGGATTATTCGTAGTAGATGCAGATGGATTTCGGTCTACTTAACTTGGCGTACTGCCCATTGCTTTTGAGCCTCTTCCTTTCTTTTGTAGCATAGTTAGCATTACGGTGCGTTTATAATCCTGTCAATTGTCTAGCTGTGATTTGTTTACCTCGCTAGCACTTTTATCGTCTTTTGGGAGAGAGACATCACTAGTGAACATCACGGGACCCCGGTCCATATTTCCACCATTGTTTACACCCTCAATTTACTTTCAGTTCTTACTTTCAGTTTCTATTATCTCTTGCGTTGATCCTTTGTAAACAGCAAGGCCGGAGGAATTGACAACTCCTCTGAACTCGTTGGGACGAAAGTTATTTGTTGTGCGTGCAGGTCCACGTCAAGCGTCGTGACACCTACTTGTATTTCTGCGAGTCCTACTGGAGAAAAACCTTTGTATCTTCACCGAGGGAAATTTGTTGCTAGGCTACATCCAACCTTCCACTTGGGTTAACCAACGAGGAGAGCTTCACCGCTCGACATCAGTACACCGTCATGTCCTTCGATTTAAGCAATGCCCCAGACACTTTTTCGTGCTTAATGAATTCGATCTTCATGGAGTATTTGGACAAGTTCGTTGTGGTTTACCTCGATGGCATCCTTATATACTCGAAGAACAAAGAAGAACATGCTAAGCATCTAAGGCAGGTATTGATGAAACTTAGAGAGCATCGCCTTTATGCTAAGTTTTCCAAATGTGAATTCTGGCTTCCAGAAGTGACCTATCTAGGCCACGTGATTTCTGCAAAAGGCATCGCTATCAATCCTGAGAGAGTTCAGGCCGTCCTTGACTGGACTCCACCTGAATCGGTTAAGCAAGTTAGGAGTTTTCTTAGTCTAGCAAGCTATTGTCGCCACTTCGTTGACAACTTCTCAAAATTTGCAAAGCCTCTAACTGAACTCCTCAATAAAGATAAGAAATTTGAATGGACCCCCAAGTGCGAGGAAAGCTTTCAAGAGCGGAAAAGAAGATTAACTTCTGCACCCGTACTTGCGCCTCCAGACACCAAAAGGGATTTCGAGATCTATTGTGATGCTTCACGGCAAGGGTTAGGATGCATACTTATGCAAGATCGGCATGTGGTAGCATACGCTTCGCGCCAATTGCGTCCACATGAAGACAATTACCCTACCCATGATCTTGAACTCGCTGCCGTAGTTCATACCTTGAAGACTTGGAGACATTACCTCCTTGGTAATCGTTGTGAGATCTATTCCGACCACCAAAGTCAAACATATTCACCCAGCCAGATCTTAATCTCAGTCAAAGATGCTGGATAGAGTTGATAAAAGATTTTGACTTAGGAATTTCTTACACTCCAGGCAAAGCCAATGTCATGGCTAATGCACTAAGTCATAATTCGTATTGTAACAACCTCATGTTGCAACAGTGTCAAACACTTCTCTATGAGGAATTGCGAAAGCTCAATCTCGAGATTGTTCCTCATGGATTCCTTTCCACCTTGGTAGTGAAACCAACTCTTGAGGATCAAATCGTAGCTGCCCAGAAACATGATAGATCCAAGAGATCAAAGAGAACCTTGCTAGCGAAAGTGCTTAATGTTTCAATGTAAATGATCAAGGAACGGTATTCTTTGAGAATTGTTTCTTAGTGCCAGAAAACCACAACCTAAAACAGTTGATCCTTAAGGAAGCTCATGACACACCTCTCGCGATTCATCTCGATAGTACGAAAATGTACCGAGATCTACGCCAGAGATTTTGGTGGACCGGTATGAAGTGACAAATCGCTCAACTTGTTCCTGAATGTGATGTTTGTCGTCGCATTAAGGCAGAGCACCAAAGACCTGCTGGTACTCTTCAACCTTTGCCTATCCCTGAGTGGAAATGGGATAAATTCAGTATGGATTTCATCACTGTCTTTCCAAAGTCTCAAAAGGGAAACAGTGCCATCTTCGTGGTCATTGACCGTCTTTCCAAAGTTGCTCATTTCCTTCCTTTTCGCGAGAGTATAATTGCTAGCCTGTTAGCGGACTTGTATGTCTCCAGAATCGTGTCTTCATGGTGTTCCTTTGGAAATCAATTCTGATCGTGGTAGCCTTTTCGCCTCTAGATTCTGGGGAAGCTTTCAGAATGCTATGGGAACTCATCTCTCCTTTAGTACATCTTTCCATCCCCAGTCTAGCGGTCAAGTTGAAAGGGTTAACCAAATTCTCGAATTGGGAGAAATCTCTTCCAATTGTCGAATTTGCTTATAACAATAGTTTCCAATCTAGTCTGAACATGGCTCCTTTTGAACTCATCTATGGACAACGACGTAGAACACCCCTAAACTGGTCAGAAGCCGATGAAAGACAATTCTTTGGACCGTATATGATCAAGGAAGCATAAGAGCAAGTTCGCAATGTTCGTGATCGATTGAAAGCTGCTCAGTCTCGTCAGAAAAGCTACTATGATACACATCATAGGAAAGAGAGCTACAATCTGGATGAGAAGGCTTACCTTCGGGTTACTCCTCTGAAGGGTACCCAACGATTTGGTATCAAAGGCAAGTTGGTCCCACGTTACATTAGACCTTTCCGTATTCTTGCTAAACGTGGAGAAGTTGCCTACCAACTTGAACTACCCCCTCACCTTTCCCCAGTACATGATGTATTCCATGTGTCACAACTCAGGCGTTGGTTCAAGGACCCCATCCGCGAAGTCGACCATGAAACGCTTGACCTTCAAGATGACCTTTCTTATCGAGAGTACCCCGTTCGTATTATTGATTCCGTAGAGCGTGTCACTCGTTGTCAGAAGATCAAGTTTCTGAAAGTGCAATGGCCATACCACTCCGATAAAGAAGCCACATGGGAAAGAGAAGACCACCTCCGTGCCGAGTACCCCACCTTCCTCCCGACGACTTCTGAATCTCGGGATGAGATTCTTTTGAGTGGGGGCAAGTTGTCACAACTCCAAGTTAGGTATGTGCTAGGGTTAGCTTAGGTCTTTGCATCATGCAAAAATTTCAAAAGAAATCCAAATGGGGAAAGAAGAAAATCCCCAAAAAAATTTAATTCAAATGGCCATCCTAAAAATTTCTTCCAGAAATCCTCTGAAATTTTTGAAAAGTCTTATAAATAAGCATGATCATATATAAAGTGAAGTGGGTCCCACTGCATGCTCCAAGATTCTTCAAAAATCTAGAAAGGGGCTTCGAAATTAAATGAAACCCTAATTTGAATTAAAATTCAAATAGTTTGAATTTCAAAAATTCCCACAACTTGGGAGTGGCTAGCTATATGCCATGTAAGGCCATATAAATCTTTTGGGATTTTACAAAATAGTTTTGGTATTTATTTTACTAGAACTAAACAAATGTCAAAAAATAAAAAACAGAAACTTACCTGGCTTATGATACGTCCCAATCGTATCTATAATTTATGCTTTCTCCATGCATGTTTTGTGTGACTTTGCCATGTTTTGCTTGAACTTTCATACACTTTTGGACCAATTTGGACTAACCTATTAACTAAGTGCACCCAGTTGCCAGTTCCTGTTTTCTGCTGTTTTTGTATTTCAGGTTTTCCGGCCATTAAAAGTGCTCAATAAATTCCGGGGAAAATAAATAAAAAATCAGCGTGACGGAACCTTCCGGAGTCATCAAGAAAGGAAGGGGGGCCACCACGAGGAAGCCAGGAGGGCTGCTGGCGCGGCCCCACCCTGGGCCGTGCCGGGCACCCTCCTGACTTCCTCGTGGGTCCCCTCGACGCCCCCCTTCGCCTATATTTACCCCTCGGGGTAGAAACCACTAATAGAGATCCCTTTTTCGCGAACACCTCTCTGTTCCGCCGCCGCCGCCGTTTCAAGATTGGGGTTGCCTGGAGAAGTTGCTCCGGCACCCTGCCGGAAGGAGACACCCCCTCCGGGAGACCATCCATAGCCATGGACGCCTCCCGTATGTGCCGTGAGTAGTCCCCCTTGGACCATGGGTCCGTGATCAGTAGCTATGTGATGAATCTCTCCCCCCTTTGTGCTTCCACTTTCGAGTCCTCGTGAGCTGCCTCACATGATCGAGGCATCTATGTAATTTTTGCTGTTGCTATGCTGAGTTTGTTGGGATCTGATGGATTATGAGACTATGTTCAGATTGTGATGAGTAATATAATTAGTTCTTCTCTTTTATATTTTGTTCTTGAGTAAATTCTTGCATGTTCTCCGTTGGAGTATTTGCTTTGGCCAAGTTATTTGCTTGCAACTCCAAGAGAGAGTGTCATGCTCGATTGTGGGTTCAGCCCCCTGATGTCTAGCTTGAGTGACAGAAACATGAGACTAGGGGATGTGTTGTTGCCACCAGGGATAAAACAACGGTGCTTGTACCTGCGGGTGCAAGGATTATTTACTTTACGCAAAGTTCTTTAAGTGCAGTTGTCTGTTGCTTTGAGTTTACACTTTGGGTGGGATTCACAACTTAATACCAGCGAGATGTTCTGGATAGATATCTCAAGGTGGATGATTCGTAGTAGATGCAGATGGATTTCGGTCTACTTACCTTGGTGTACTGCCCGTTGCTTTTGAGCCCTTCCTTTCTTTGTAGCATAGTTAGCATTGCGGTGCCTTCATAATCCTGTCAATTTCCCAACTGTGATTTGTTTACCTCGCTAGCATTTTTATCGTCCCTTGGGAGAGAGACATCACTAGTGAAAATCACGGGACCCCGGTCCACCTTCAAATTATTGTTCACCCACAATTTACTTTCAGCTTTTACTTTCCCTAGTACCTTTTAACTCTTGCGTTGGTCCTTTGTGAACGACAAGGCCGGAGGAATTGACAACTCCTATGTACTCGTTGGGAGCAAAGTTATTTTTTTTGTGCAGGTCCACATCAAGCGCCGTGTCACCTTGTGTATCTATCTTGAGTCCTACTGGAGACAAACCTTTGTATCTTTACTGAGGGAAATTTGCCACTATCTGCATCAACCTTCCACTTGGGGTAACCAACGAGGAGGTGTTATCTACACCCATCAAGGCAAATTTCTGGCGCCGTTGCCGGGGACTCAAGGAGGTACAAGTAGACGAGTCCGGACAATAGCAAGTCTCAGGAGCCGTTGCTGGACCCGTCTACAAGATAGGGGAGTTGCACACTATCTTTTATCTTTGCTTTTTAGTCTTGTTAGTTTACCTTTCAGTGTTTACTTTTGTGTCCCTAATAAAAAATACCAAAAATACCTGCTGCTACTATGGGTTCCAATGAAAACACTAAGTTGTTTGACTTCACTAGTCACAACAACAATGACTTTATCTGCACTCCTATTGCTCCACCTGCCACTTCAGCACCTTCTTATGAGATTAAACCTTCTCTGCTTAACCTTGTCATGAAAGATCAATTCTCAGGAGCAGGAGAAGATGCTGCCTTACACCTAAACAATTTTATCGAGCTCTGCGACATGCAAAAGTACAAGGAAGTGGATGGAGACATCGTTAAGCTGAAGCTCTTCCCTTTCTCCTTGAGAGGGAGATCCAAGGAGTGGCTACAGTCTCTACCCAAGAACAGTAGCGATTCTTGGAGTAAATGCAAAGATGCTTTTATAGGGAAGTATTATCCCCCTGCTAAAATTATTCAATTACGGAGTAACATTATGAATTTCAGGCAATTGGATAATGAACACGTTGCCCAGGTGTCAGAACCCTCTGTTAGGTAATGTGCTAGGATCAAAGTAACCTTGCATCATGTCAAAATTTTCAAAAGGAATCTTTGAAATCAACTTCAAAATCAAAATGGGAGAAGGAACCCCCCCAGATGAATTAATTCAAAAGGCCAGATAAAAATCTTCTCCAAAAATTAATGTTAGAAATTTAAAAAGTCTTATAAATGAGTTTGGTCACATATCAAGTGATGTGGGACCCATCCCATGCTCATAGATTTTTCAAATATTCAAACAGTGCCTTGGATTTAATGAAAAACCCCTATTTGATTTAAAATTCAAATCAGTTGAATTTTAAAAATGTTGAAACTTTATAAGTGGCTAGTCTATATTGTTATGAAGCCATATAAAAATTTTCAGCATTTAATAAAATGTTTAGCTATTTTATTTAGCTAAACAGAACAAAGATCAGAAGAGAAAACAGAAAGAAAAGAGAAGGGAGCTTACCTGCAAAGAGGCCCGACTTGTTCCCCAGCAGCCCAGCCCACCTCCCCTCCCCTGTCGTCTTCCTCAGGCGGCAAGCAGCTGCGTGCCGGCCATGCCGAGGCCGCCGCCGTGCTTGGCCACCTCCTGCTTCCCCCTTGCCACATCTGCACGCCTGGAGACGCCTCGCAGCTTCCCCACTCCATTATCCCCCTCCACGAGCTCCCTCCCCTCCTCTCTCGCCCGATTCGTCGTCGCCCGAGAAGAACGCTGGAGCGCCGTCGAGCCCCCGCGTGGCCACCGTGCTCCCCGCGAAGCCTCGAGCTGTCCAGAGGAACCGCAGCCGTCGTCTTGATCAGCCTGCAGATGGAATCGGAACCAGACGCTTCCACGAGCTCGCTAGCTTCGTCGTCTTCGTCGTCGGCCGCCGTGTATCGACCTCGAATTTAGGCCGCACCAGAGCCTCCCCGAGCAAGCCGCCGCTCCAGTTAGACTCAGGGTGAGCTCACGGTCAAAACCCCTCACTTCTCCCCCTCGATTGCTTCCTCTAGCCGGATCCGCCATGGAAGCCGAGCACGGTTGCCGCCGCGGTTGACCATGCGCTCGCTCCCGTGCACCTTCGTCCTCACCAGTGCGTCCGTAGTGCTCCTGGAGTCCCCAGCAACCCAACGCAACCACGCACTTTCCTTCCCGTGGCTGTTTTGCAAGTTCTGCTCGAAACCGTAACTACGGCCACCGCCAAGGTTGAAGACGACGTCGCCTGAAGCCTCCCCGTTGATGCCCGAGTAGCGCAGACGACGCAGCTCGTTCCGGGCCATCCTCTGGTGCCCTTGGCGCATCAAATGGTGGGTTGGAGCACTGGATCCGTGCAGCGCCGCCGCGGCTCCAGTCGCCGGCGGTTAACCGCCGGTGGGTTAGCCCAAACCCCCTCGCTAATCCACCTCCTAACCCACCCCCTGGGTAACTGACCAGTGGGCCCAGTGGCTTAATTAAGCCACTGGATTAGATTAACCAACCGGTTAATTAAACCCAGCCACTGACAGGTGGGACCCCCTTGTCAGCCCCCCCCTGACGCCAGCACTGACGCAATAAATCATTTTAATGAATTTCCAGAGATTATTTGAATTAAAGAATTCCAGAAATTCCAGAAAATACCACAAACTTTGGAAATTCATAGAAAATTCATATTAACTCCAAATTGGACAAATAATATATGAAAAATGATCAGGAGAAAATTATCTTTCCAAATATGCAACTTTCAACTATGTTGGAGTTGATTTTAAAATGGGACCAGTAGCATATGTCATTTGAATTATTTGGAATTAATTCAAATTCAATTCAAATGATTTTGCAACTTGAACCATGGAATTATGCTACAATTCAACCACACTTCAGAGGCATATCATACACATTTCCAAAAAGTTCAAAATGATCAAACAATCTCACATGCAACTTGGTTAAGTTGAATTCAAATGTGGAGTTTGAATTTGCAATTCAATTTGCAATATACTCCATTTAAATGGAATTGCTTCACACATCAAAGCATATACATCAAGATTCAAACTTCCATCATGTGTTTGTGCATTGTATTTACTTTGAAACTTTGCTTGTTGTTTGTCGAGTAGAGGTGGAACCGGAGCAGGAGGCTGCCCCCTTCGTTGAAGACCCAGAACCCGAACCTCGTCAGCAAGGCAAGCAAACCCCCATTGATCATGCCGATAAAATCCCACTTCCCTCTCGTGTCTCGCTTATGCATTGTTTAGGATGATCACGATGATTCGTTTCTACCGCATAGATGAACCCATTCCTTTGCATTACCTATCATTTTGTCACAGTAGTAAACAAACCACAATCCTAGAAAATGTAGGAGTTGTTTGATATCATGTGTCCCCTGCAAATGTTATCGCTTATTGCATGCTTAGTATGATACCATGTTGTTACTATGATGTGAGTCGGGATGGTAGTGATCATGTTGATGATGGTAGAAAAGTGTTGGTGAATCGACCCTAATACAAGGTGAACGATGAGAGGCTGTGTAGGAGTACACGGTGGGTTGTCTCGTTGAACACCGCCCTAGTACGAGTTCTTGTGTGGTGATCCAAGATGAAGAGTACAACAACACATTGGGCTCACTGACCCCTCTCAACTTACTAACTCATCCCTTTCGATGTCCAGATGTCGCAATAGTTCGGAGTTCTGGTAGGCTTGTGGCCTGGATGCTAAGTGAGAGAACGGCTCATCCGAGACCGGCTTATGCACCACGCACACATCACTTGGGTCCACTTCGGTAAACCGGCCGGGTTCACGATAGTGGTAACCAACCCAAGTAGGCGGCTTTCTCGGACTAGATCGGCTATGAGGTAACAGTTGTGGTGAGCATCCTCGCCAACACTTCTTGAACGGTGTCGAGTACAAAGGCGGTAAATGATGATCATGTGTGTGTAGCGGTACACCCCTGCAGGGTTAACAAAACTATTCGAATAGCCGCGTCCGCGGTTATGGACTGCTTGGAAAGCTTAGCTCGATTATTAGATAAATTGAACCGGATACTTCTAAAACACACCAAGATAAGTGTGAGTGCTATGGCGTGCTTTATCGTGGGGAAGTCGAGGAAGGCACCATAGTGGTGTAATTGGTTGGAGAAAGTAGTGGACTCGTGTACGCTTCTTACCTCAAAGTCTGGTACTCGTAGTTCAGGATTAGCCAAGTCAAAGCTGGCATTTCTGCAAGTGAACCCCACCTCCCTTTACCTTGATACATGTGCATGAGTAGTATAGCTCCTATGTAAGTCTTGCTGAGTACGACTTTGTACTCACGTTTGCTTAATCTATGTTTTAGATGATGCCACTGACCCCGAAGGTGGTTTCTTCATCGAGCTGGACGACTGAAGACCAACTAGTCTAGTCCCAGTCAGACGACTGGTTCCCTCGTGGAGGGCTTGTGTTTGAATAAGGCTTCTTAAGCCATTTGTTAAACTTGTCTGTACTCAGACATAATTTGCTTCCGTTGGTGTTGTAATGTTGGATCACATGTTTGTGATCTCTGTTTGCACTCTATAAGAGTTATCAATAAACTTGTACACTTTGTAGAGAATTGCAATGGTACCTGCTGTTCATACAAAGCATGTGTGCTGCGTGTATGTTTATAACATGCATATCTTTGTATGGGTTTTCGAGACCTTAGTTGTGTTCTGGCTGGCGGTCTTTCATACACCAAGTGGCCCTTAGATGTGCGCAGCTTGGGGCATCGCGATACGATTGCTCGAGACTCCGTCTCGTGCACACTTTGTGGTATGATCGAGCCCGCCCTAGACCCCGACTAAGTGATCGGGCTGGAGTAAGTATATGTAAGAGTTTTGAGATAGTTGATAGTATGGTTGAGGCGACTTGTCTTTGAATATGGGAGTTCACCACCCATATCATTAGACTTGTGTGCGGACGATGAGGACCCATCTCAGTTGATCATCCGCCCTAGATGGGATGCCCCTCACGTACGATGCTTTCCGAGAACGTTCTGTGCTTGGCCTTGTCTGCTTAGACAAGTGGGTACGGTTCTCGGCTCTCCATATGACTATGTCTTAGCTGTACTTGCATACGCTAACCCCGGGTCCCGACAGACTTGGTATCAGAGCAGGACTGACTGTAGGACTAGTAGCCTTGGCCGAAGTTGAGTCTAGCTTGCTATAGTTATATAGTTACTCTGGGTATATAAGGGAATAACGTAAGTCTTCTTTTTTCTCCTTACCCCCTTCGTTCTGAGTTCTGAGTCACCCTCATCTTATTCTACGGGAAGATAGGACTAGGCTCTCCTCTGTCTGATTAGATCATCTCGTTGTTTGCTTCCTTGTAGCCGTAGGAAAGTTGTGATCGGTTTGTTAGAGTGGTTATGCTCCCTGTTTCATTACATCGTATGTAAGTGTTGTTTCCATGTTGTAAGAAATTGCCTTTTTCTTGCAATTACAGCGTTTATGCTATCCGAGTCATTCCAGGTTTATCTCATAATCTGATGCATTTGCAAACTCCTTTCTGTTTCAGATGGCAGATCTTCCCCCTCGGCAGATTGTTCGTTTGACCAGGTGCCTCGGTATGCGTGGCCATCCCGCCACGTTGATCGAGATGATGTCCTATGTGGGATATCGGTGGTACCCTGAGTACACCATCGAGGAGCAGTTCCACGACTTCAACCAGACGCAGTTCCACTGCATTGTTCGGATCTACCCGCACCACGTTGGAGTGACTCAGCCTATCCACTTTGGACATGGCATTAGCATTACCGAGAACATGGCTGTGCAGGATGCTGCATACTCATGTATGACACTGCTGAGAGAGGAGCACACTTTGCTGAGAGAGACTTCTTTCCGCTATATCCCTGCTGCACTTCCAGGAGAAGAGGGATATTACACCGGACTCTACTCAGATCACTCTGCAGAGAATCCCGCACTTCAGATGACTGCTAGGTTTGCTAGTGACAGAGATCGTGATGCACGCGCTCTCCGTTTCGAGCTCCACGCCACCCGTATTCGTCTGTATCGAGCACTGACACTTTTGGCACCCTTTGTGAGCGTGGGATCAATTGAGTTTGATGCGATCTACCCAGTGAGGACTCAGATGCCTTCTCGAGTTGCTTGGCCCGAGATTGGAGGCATTTTTCCACCCCGTGGTCCTTTGCTTCCACCCTACGCTGGACCTAGGCCCCATCCTTGCCCAAATGGATATCAGGGTCCACAAGCCTCCGTGTTTTCCGATGGTCACCTCCAGCTACCGGGATACGCGGGTAACTTTTATGAGGACTACTATGGAGATGGAGATGAGTGAGACCGCCTGTGGTCTTACTTAGTGTTGATGTAGTAGTATCTTAGTGTATTGTAAGCAAGGTGTCTAAGATTCCAGAGGCTTAGATAAATAATGTATAGGAAGTCAGAGTGCCTCTGAAGGATGTATCATCTTCATCACGTTTGTATTAGCTTGGTGCTTGTACTAAAACGATGTATGGTTTGTATGACAGCTTGTGAATATATGGCTTGTATGCTTTATCACCATGTTGTCAAGATGATTACTTCCTTTGCTCTGTAATCCTTCCAGTACTTCAATACCTTGTTTAGACTCTCCCAATCAACTCTGTTTGACTTTGGTTTTTCACCTTCAGGATGTCTCAAGGAACCCGTGGCCAGGTTGGTCGTAACCAAGGTCGTGGGAATGACCAGGAGGAAGGCAACCTTCCACCCCCACCCACGATGGCACAGGTTCTGATGGAGGTCGAGAGGAACCGCCGAGACTCTCACCATCTGTTGGAAGTCATTGCTCGCAACACCACCCAGCAGCGCAATGAGTTGGTGTCCCTGAACGACTTCATCCGACTTCATCCCCCGGTTTTCAGTTACTCCACCGAGCCCCTTGACGCCGATGACTGGCTTCGCAGCATCGAGAGGAAGCTCCAAGAAGGCCGTGTTGCAACTGGTGACAAGGTCAGCTACGCCACCTATCACCTCGAAGGTGCAGCTAGCTCTTGGTGGGAGAACTTTCTGAATATGCGTCCCAATGGACCGCCTGCATCTTGGGAGGAATTCTGCACGTCCTTCCGTGAGCACCACATTCCCAAGGGTCTTATGGACCACAAGCGTGAGGAGTTCTGCAACCTCACTCAATGCAGAAGAACCGTTGACGAGTTCATTCGTGAGTTTAACCGACTTGCTCGTTATGCTACCGAAGAAGTCTCCACCGACTCCAAGAAACAAGAGAGGTTCCGTCGTGGCCTCAACACTGGACTCCGTCGTGAGCTCAATCTTCATGACTTTTCCACATTCCAGGTCCTTGTCAACAAGGCCATCAAAGCAGAGGACATGAACACTCCCAACGACTTGCGCAAACACCCTAGAGACGACAGTTCATCCAGTTCTGGCTCCCAGAAGCGCAAGATCTGGATCCCAAACAGCATGTTCTGCCAGAACAACCCCCCGAGGCCATCCTATGTGGCGCCTCGTCCACCAACCCAGTTCCACCCAGCTCCACCAAACAACCCAGCTCCACGCACTGTTTTCGGAGCCTGTTACAAGTGTGGTCAGGCAGGCCACTACTCTCGCGAGTGTCCCCAGAACCAGATCCAGCATCAGAATGCTCCACCCCGTGCCGGAGGCAACAACAACAACAATGGTCGTGGCAAGCCACCCCATAAGGTCTACACCGCCAAACCCGCTCCTCCCGCCACTCGTGGACGTGTGAACTGGATCGCCGCCGAAGAGACTGACGACACCACTGACGTCATTCTTGGTACGCTCCCAGTCAATTATATTCCTACTTCCGTTCTTTTCGACCCAGGAGCATCTCATTCATTCATGTCCGAAAGTTATGCACTTCGTCATGAGTTATCTTTTGTTCAATTGTCCACCCCAATGATTATTCAAACTCCAGGGTCAAGATGGCAAACTAATAGAGTAAGCCATGGTAATCAAATTGCAATTGAGGGTTTAGTATTCCTTGCTTCACTCATAGCCCTCAAGTCTTCAGACACTGATGTCATCCTTGGCATGGATTGGCTATCAAGACAAAATGCCTACCTGGATTGCAAAGGCAAATCCGTGAAACTCACCCACCCTTCAGGCAAAACCGTCAACTATACCTCACCCAGAACAAGAACCCAAGTGCATTCCTTGAATGTACTTCCCCTTCCCGAACTTGAAGATATTCCGGTGGTTCGTGACTTCCCGGATGTCTTTCCTGAAGAGCTGCCGGGAATGCCACCCGACAGATGTGTAGAGTTTATAGTGGATCTTGCCCCAGGAACCGCACCCATTTCTAGACGCCCATACAAAATGGCCCCACGTGAGTTAGCTGAGCTTAAAACCCAACTGGAAGCTTTGTTGGAGAAAGGCTTCATCCGCCCTAGCTCATCGCCATGGGGTTGCCCCGTTCTGTTCGTAACGAAGAAAGATGGAACAGAAAGGATGTGCGTAGACTATCGCCTGCTAAATTTAGCGACGATAAAGAACAAGTACCCATTGCCCAGGATCAATGATCTTTATGATCAACTTGCAGGATCCTCTGTCTTCTCCAAGATGGATTTGAGATTAGGTTATCATCAAATCAAAATCCGAAACGAGGACATTCCCAAAACGGCTTTTACTACTCGTTATGGTCTTTACGAGTACACCGTCATGTCCTTTGGTTTAACCAATGCCCCCGCCACTTTCTCACGCATGATGAATTCGATCTTCATGGAGTATTTGGACCAGTTCGTCGTGGTTTACCTCGATAACATTCTCATCTACTCGAAGAACGAAGAAGAACATGCCAAACACCTAAGGCTGGTATTGATGGAACTTAGAGAGCATCGCCTGTATGCTAAATTCTCCAAGTCTGAATTTTGGCTACCAGAAGTGACCTACTTAGGCTACGTGATTTCTGCAAAAGGCATTGCTGTGAATCCCGAGAGAGCTCAGGCCGTCCTTGACTGGACTCCACCTGAATCTGTTAAGCAAGTTAAGAGTTTTCTTGGCCTAGCCAGCTATTGCCGTCGCTTCGTCGAGAACTTTTCTAAAGTTGCAAAGCCTCTAACTGAACTCCTCAAGAAAGATAAGAAATTCCTATGGACTCCCAAGTGCGAGGAAAGCTTTCAAGAGCTAAAAATAAGATTGACTTCTGCACCTGTACTTGCACCTCCAGACACCAAAAAGGATTTCGAGATCTATTGTGACGCATCACGGCAAGGGTTAGGATGCATACTTCTGCAAGATCGACATGTGGTAGCTTATGCTTCACACCAGTTGCGGCCACATGAAGAGAACTATCCTACCCATGACCTTGAACTCGCTGCCGTAGTTCATGCCCTAACAACTTCGCGACATTACCTCCTTGGTAACCGTTGCGAGATTTATTCCGACCACCAAAGCCTCAAATACATTTTCACCCAGCCAGATCTTAATCTCAGGCAAAGACGCTGGATTGAGTTGATAAAAGATTACGACGTAGTAATTTCTTACACCCCAGGGAAAGCCAATGTTATGGCTGATGCACTAAGTCGTAAGTCGTATTGTAACAACCTCATGTTACAACAATATCAACCACTTCTTCATGAGGACTTTCGCAAGCTCAATCTTGAAATTGTTCCTCATGGCTATCTTTCTACCTTCGTGGCGAAACCAACTCTTGAGGATCAAATCATAGTTGCCCAAAGGCGTGCACGAGGTGTTCGCCGGATCAAGGAGAACATTGCTAGCGGAGTTGCTAAATGTTTCTCCACATATAGCAAAGGAACGGTATTCTTTGAAAATCGTTTGGTAGTACCTAAGAATAGGGAATTAAGGCAACTCATCCTCAAGGAATCCAATGACACACCCCTCTCAATTCATCCCGGTAGCACAAAAATGTACCGAGATCTACGCCAGAGATTTTGGTGGACTAGGATGAAGAGAGACATTGCTCAATTTGTTGCCGAATGTGATGTTTGTCGTCGCATTAGGGACGAACATCAAAGACCTGCTGGTACACTTCAACCTTTGTCTATTCCCGAGTGGAAATGGGACAAAGTCGGTATGGACTTCATCACCGGCTTTCCAAGAACCCAGAAAGGAAACAATGCCATCTTCGTTGTCATAGATAGGCTTTCCAAGGTTGATCACTTCCTTCCGGTTCGCGAGTCGATAACTGCTAGCCAGTTAGCGGACTTGTACGTCTCTAGAATTGTATCCCTTCATGGTGTTCCTTTGGAAATCAATTCTGATCGTGGTAGCCTTTTCACCTCTAGATTTTGGGGAAGCTTTCAGAATGCTATGGGAACTCATCTCTTGTTTAGTACGGCTTTCCATCCTCAGTCTAGCTTTTAGAATTGGGAGAAGTCTCTTCCATTTGCCGAATTTGCTTATAACAATAGTTTTCAATCTAGTCTGAACATGGCTCCTTTTGAACTCCTTTATGGACGACGATGTCGAACACCACTAAACTGGTCAGAAACCGGTGAAAGACAATTCTTTGGACCGGATATGATCAAGGAAGCAGAAGAGCAAGTTTGCATTGTTCATGATCAATTGAAAGCAGCCCAGTCTCGTCAGAAAAGCTACTATGATCGTCATCATAGGCAAGAGAGCTACAATCTGGATGAGAAGGCTTACCTTCGGGTTACTCCTCTGAAGGGAACCCAACGTTTCGGTATCAAAGGCAAGTTGGCCCCACGTTACATCGGACCTTTCCGCATTATTGCTAAACATGGAGAAGTTGCCTACCAACTTGAACTACCTCCGCACCTCTCCCGAGTACATGATATATTCCATGTGTCCCAAATCAGGCGTTGCTTCAAGGACCCCATCCGCGAAATCGACCATGAAACGCTTGATCTCCCCGTTCGTATTCTTGATTCCGCAGAGCGTGTCACTCGTCGTCAGAAGATTAGGTTTCTGAAAGTGCAATGGTCACACCACTCTGAAAGAGAAGCTACGTGGGAAAGAGAAGACCGTCTCAATGCCGAGTACCCCACGTTCCTCCCGCAGACTTCTGAATCTCGGGACGAGATTCTGTTGAGTGGGGGCGAGTTGTAAGAACCCTCTGTTAGGTAATGTGCTAGGATCAAAGTAACCTTGCATCATGTCAAAATTTTCAAAAGGAATCTTTGAAATCAACTTCAAAATCAAAATGGGAGAAGGAACCCCCCCAGATGAATTAATTCAAAAGGCCAGATAAAAATCTTCTCCAAAAATTCATGTTAGAATTTTGAAAAGTCTTATAAATGAGTGTGATCACATATCAAGTGATGTGGGACCCATCCCATGCTCATAGATTTTTCAAATATTCAAATAGTGCCTTGGATTTAATGAAAAACCCCTATTTGATTTAAAATTCAAATCAGTTGAATTTTAAAAATGTTGAAACTTTATAAGTGGCTAGTCTATATTGTTATGAAGCCATATAAAAATTTTCAGCATTTAATAAAATGTTTAGCTATTTTATTTAGCTAAACAGAACAAAGATCAGAAGAGAAAACAAAAACAAAAGAGAAGGGGGCTTACCTGCAAAGAGGCCCGACTTGTTCCCCAGCAGCCCAGCCCACCTCCCCTCCCCTGTCGTCTTCCTCAGGCGGCAAGCAGCTGCGTGCCGGCCATGCCGAGGCCGCCGCCGTGCTTGGCCACCTCCTGCTTCCCCCTTGCCACATCTGCACGCCTGGAGACGCCTCGCAGCTTCCGCACTCCATTCTCCCCCTCCACGAGCTCCCTCCCCTCCTCTCTCGCCCGGATCGTCGTCGCCCGAGAAGATCGCCGGAGCGCCGTCGAGCCCCCGCGTGGCCACCGTGCTCCCCGCGAAGCCTCGAGCTGTCCAGAGGAACCGCAGCCGTCGTCTTCATCAGCCTGCATAAGGAATCGGAGCCAGACGCTTCCACGAGCTCGCTAGCTTCGTCGTCTTCGTCGCCGGCCGCCGTGTATCGACCTCGAATTCCGGCCGCACCAGAGCCTCCCCGAGCAAGCCGCCGCTCCATTTAGACTCAGGGTGAGCTCACAGTCAACACCCCTCACTTCTCCCTCTCGATTGCTTCCTCTAGCCGGATCCGCCATGGAAGCCGAGCACGGTTGCCGCCGCGGTTGACCATGCGCTCGCTCCCGTGCACCTTCGTCCTCACCAGTGCGTCCGTAGTGCTCCTGGAGTCCCCAGCAACCCAACGCAACCACGCACTTTCCTTCCCGTGGCTGTTTTGCAAGTTCTGCTCGAAACCGTAACTACGGCCGCCGCCAAGGTTGAAGACGACGTCGCCTGAAGCCTCCCCGTTGAAGCCCGAGTAGCGCAGACGACGCAGCTCGTTCCGGGCCATCCTCTGGTGCCCTTGGCGCATCAAATGGTGGCCGGGAGCACTGGATCCGTGCAGCGCCGCCGCGGCTCCAGTCGCCGGCGGTTAACCGCCGGTGGGTTAGCCCAAACCCCCTCGCTAATCCACCTCCTAACCCACCCCCTGGGTCACTGACCAGTGGGCCCAGTGGCTTAATTAAGCCACTGGATTAGATTAACCAACCGGTTAATTAAACCCAGCCACTGACAGGTGGGACCCATTTGTCAGCCCCCCCCCCTGACGCCAGCACTGACGCAATAAATCATTTTAATGAATTTCCAGAGATTATTTGAATTAAAGAATTCCAGAAATTCCAGAAAATACCCCAAACTTTGGAAATTCATAGAAAATTCATATTAACTCCAAATTGGACAAATAATATATGAAAAATGATCAGGAGAAAATTATCTTTCCAAATATGCAACTTTCAACTATGTTGGAGTTGATTTTAAAATGGGACCAGTAGCATATGTCATTTGAATTATTTGGAATTAATTCAAATTCAATTCAAATGATTTTGCAACTTGAACCATGGAATTATGCTACAATTCAACCACACTTCAGAGGCATATCATACACATTTCCAAAAGGTTCAAAATGATCAAACAATCTCACATGCAACTTGGTTAAGTTGAATTCAAATGTGGAGTTTGAATTTGCAATTCAATTTGCAATATACTCCATTTAAATGGAATTGCTTCACACATCAAAGCATATACATCAAGATTCAAACTTCCATCATGTGTTTGTGCATTGTATTTACTTTGCTACTTTTCTTGTTGTTTGTCGAGTAGAGGTGGAACCGGAGTAGGAGGCTGCCCCCTTCGTTGAACACCCAGAACCCGAACCTCGTCAGCAAGGCAAGCAAACCCCCATTGATCATATCGATAAAATCACACTTCCCTCTCATGTCTCGCTTATGCATTGTTTAGGATGATCACCATGATTCATTTCTACCGCATAGATGAACCCATTCCTTTGCATGACCTATCATTTTCTCACAGTAGTAAGCAAACCACAATCCTAGCAAATGTAGGAGTTGTTTGATATCATGTGGCCCCTGCAAATGTTATCGCTTATTGCATGCTTATTATGATACCATGTTGTTACTATGATGTGAGTCGGGATGGTAGTGATCATGTTGATGATGGTAGAAAAGTGTTGGTGAATCGACCCTAATACAAGGTGAACGATGAGAGGCTGTGTAGGAGTACACGGTGGGTTGTCTCGTTGAACACCGCCCTAGTACGAGTTCTTGTGTGGTGATCCAAGATGAAGAGTACAACCACACATTGGGCTCACTGACCCCTCTCAACTTACTAACTCATCCCTTTCGATGTCCAGATGTCGCAATAGTTCGGAGTTCTGGTAGGCTTGTGGCCTGGATGCTAAGTGAGAGAACGGCTCATCCGAGACCGGCTTATGCACCACGCACACATCACTTGGGTCCACTTCGGTAAACCGGCCGGGTTCACGATAGTGGTAACAAACCCAATTAGGCGGCTTTCTCGGACTAGATCGGCTATGAGGTAACAGTTGTGGTGAGCATCCTCGCCGACACTTCTTGAACGGTGTCGAGTACAAAGGCGGTAAATGATGATCATGTGTGTGTAGCGGTACACCCCTGCAGCGTTAACAAAACTATTCGAATAGCCGCGTCCGCGGTTATGGACTGCTCGGAAAGCTTAGCTTGATTATTAGATAACTTGAACCGGATACTTCTAAAACACACCAAGATAAGTGTGAGTGCTATGGCGTGCTTTCTCGTGGGGAAGTCGAGGAAGGCACCATAGTGGTGTAATTGGTTGGAGAAAGTATTGGACTCGTGTACGCTTCTTACCTCAAAGTCTGGTACTCGTAGTTCAGGATTAGCCAAGTCAAAGCTGGCATTTCTGCAAGTGAACCCCACCTCCCTTTACCTTGATACATGTGCATGAGTAGTATAGCTCCTATGTAAGTCTTGCTGAGTACGACTTTGTACTCACGTTTGCTTAATCTATGTTTTAGATGATGCCACTGACCCCGAAGGTGGTTTCTTCATCGAGCTGGACGACTGAAGACCAACTAGTCTAGTCCCAGTCAGACGACTGGTTCCCTTGTGGAGGGCTTGTGTTTGAATAAGGCTTCTTAAGCCATTTGTTAAACTTGTCTGTACTCAGACATAATTTGCTTCCGTTGGTGTTGTAATGTTGGATCACATGTTTGTGATCTCTGTTTGCACTCTATAAGAGTTATCAATAAAATTGTACACTTTGTAGAGAATTGCAATGGTACCTGCTGTTCATACAAGGCATGTGTGTTGCGTGTATGTTTATAACATGCATGTCTTTGTATGGGTTTTCGAGACCTTAGTTGTGTTCTGGCTGGCGGTCTTTCATACACCAAGTGGCCCTTAGATTTGCGCAGCTTGGGGCATCGCGATGCGATTGCTCGAGACTCCGTCTCGTGCACACTTTGTGGTATGATCGAGCCCGCCCTAGACCCCGACTAAGTGATCGGGCAGGAGTAAGTCTATGTAAGAGTTTTGAGATAGTTGATAGTATGGTTGAGGCGACTTGTCTTTGAATATGGGAGTTCACCACCCATATCATTAGACTTGTGTGCGGACGATGAGGACCCATCTCAGTTGATCATCCGGCCTGGATGGGATGCCCCTCACGTACGATGCTTTCGGAGAACGGTCTGTGCTTGGCCTTGTCTGCTTAGACAAGTGGGTACGGTTCTCGGCTCTCCATATGACTATGTCTTAGCTGTACTTGCATACGCTAACCCCGGGTCCCGACACCAGGCTTGGGAACGTATGAAGACGCTTGTCAAGAACTGCCCCACACATGGACTGACTACCTGGATGGTTATCCAGACTTTTTATGCAGGCTTGAACTTCACCTCGCGGAACCTGTTGGATTCGGCCGCGGGAGGAACTTTTATGTCAACCACGCTTGGTGCTGCCACAAAACTACTTGATGAGATGATGCTGAATTATTCGCAATGGCACACCGAGAGAGCTCCAACCGGTAAGAAGGTAAACTCTGTCGAGGAGATTTCCTCTTTAAATGAAAAGGTTGACCTTATCATGTCTCTACTTACCAAGCAACCTTCTATTGATCCTCAAGATGTTCCTTTAAATTCTTTGGTTGCTCAGGAGCAAGTAGATGTTAATTTTGTCTCTAGAAACAACTTCAACAATAATGCTTATAGGAGTAACTTTGGTAGCAACAATCCTAGGCCTTTCCCATCCAACAACTATGGGAACAACACTTATCCTACCACTAGAAACTCCACTTCAGAACTAGAGACTTTGCTTAAAGACTTTATCACTACCCAGAAAGCCTTCAACAAGAGTGTGGAACAAAAAATAGATAAATTAGATATCCTCTCTTAAAAGGTAGACAACATAGCCCATGATGTAGAGATGCTGAAGATTAGAACCTCTCCCCCTGAGGAGAGACAAACCACTCCTATGAATGCCATCCAGGTCCAAATTAATGAAAACATTAGGATCCTGGGAAAAATTAAAGAGAGATGGGCTAGAGAAAAGGAGGAAGAAGAGAGAGTTAAGGGCCTTCCTACCTACCACACAGTAGCCACTATCCAAGTAGTTGAGGATGTTCAAACTGTTAGCACCCATCACACCCCTAGTCCCACTGGACCTATCAATGGTGATGCTACCGCCTCAACCATAGAAGAGGAAACCTCTATGAACATAGAGGCTTTCAAACAAGTGAGCTTAAATGATATCACTACCTCCTTGATAGATAGTAGTGATTTAGACTTTGCCAACTACACTTTACCAGAAGTTATTGGTTTCCTACACAAGATGTCTAGAGACCCCCACACTAGCACACTCAATCTTGCCTTCACGGAGCATATCACTAATGCTTTAATCAAAGTTAGGGGGAGAAGCTTAGACTAGAAGCCTCCATACCTAGGAATCTAGAAGATGGTTGGGATCCTATGATAAAAATTAAATTGAATAACTTCTCTTGTTTTGCTCTTTGTGATGTTGGAGCAAGTACCTCTGTTATGCCCAAAAGAATGTATGATATGCTTGATTTGAAACCTTTTGATCCCTGTTCTTTGGTGTTCGTCTTGTTGATTCTTCCGTAAAGAAACCTTTGGGGAAGATCGACGATGTTCTTATCATTGTCAATGACAATTATGTTCCCTTTGATTTGACTATTATGAACATTGAGTGTGAACCCTCTTGTCCAATTATTTTGGGACGTCCTTTTCTTCGCACAGTTGGTGCTATCATTGACATGAAAGAGGGAACTATCAAATTCCAATTCCCTCTCAATAAAGGGATGGAACATTTCCCTAGGAAAAAGATTAGGTTACCTTTTGAGTCCGTCACACGGGCTAGTTATTCTCTTGAAAAGACTTGATCTTCTGCTTTAAGCCTAGCTAATGGCTCTAAAGAAGCGCTTTCGGAAGGTAGCCCGCAACAAATTTAGGTTTTTATTTTTGCTTTTGTTCTGTTCTTAGTGGTCTTGATGATTGTTACTAATGTAGCAACATCATTGTATCTTTATTTTTCAAGCTTTGTGCCAAGTTTAGCCTCAGATTGCAAGAAAGGTCAAAAGTTGGTGCTTGCTATCCAGAAACAGATTCTGTCTGCTTGACGGAAAAAATCTCAATAAATCACCAGAACATCTTTTTGATCTGAATTGTTTTGACAGCATTCTCCATACAATTACGTTTCAGGCGTCTGTTCGAAGTTTTTTGATTTGAGTTGCAGAAGTATCTCTAAAAAATTCTTTTCTCTCTGCTGTTCTGTTTTTCTCAGCTTCTGCCCCGGTTTTTCTTTTCGCAGTTTTGCAATCCTGAAGCTTGCTTTTTCTTTGCAAACTTTTTTGGGAAGGCAAGAGAAACAGTAGCTCTTCCTGGAAATATTTATTTGCAGTAGAGGAAAATTATTTTATTAGGGTACTAACCTCTCTAATCAGCCTACAATGAGTTATGTATGAAGGGAGTTTTCAAGTGAGCGATAGAAGGTGATGAAAGAAGATTCAGGAGTGTCAAACGCTAAAGCTTGGGGATGCCCTTGCAGCCCCAATGAATAATCAAGGAGACTCAAGCGTCTAAGCTTGGGGATGCACCCGATGCATCCCCTTCTTCATCAACAATCATCGGTTTGTCTCTCGTTGCACTATATTTTTATCACTTCATGTGTTATGTGCTTTGCTTGGAGCGTCTCGCTCTTTACTTTTCTAGGTTTGTTTTGCTTTCTTTGTTGTAGTAACAAGTTAGACCCCAACTTACTCTTTTGTGTGGGAGAGAAACACGCTCCGCTTGAACTAGAACTCCTCATAGGATTTGCATGCTTATTTCTTTTAGCTGTGAGTTGTTCTTTTTCTTTTCTGAGATGCTGGTCTGTTTAGCTGTAGTGCTTTAGTTTTTCTAGAGCTTTTCTTTCGTCTTAGGTTGAACTTTCTATACGTTGCATGTTTCATCTTGTTAGAGAGTTTACCTGTTGCACTGAGTTCTGTGTCTTGACTAGAAAGTAGGTAGTTAAAGTTGCTTTTCTCTTTGAAGTAGTAACTTGCAATAGTTTTGAGGTATTGACTAGAGTAATTTTGGAATTTTGGTGTCAAGAGCTCTTGCCTATTAGTGATAGATGTCATATTTTGGGCAATCTGTGTGATTTTCGAAAACCAAAAACCCATGTTGAGAACTCTAGCTACTAGATGGATCACTAACCTCTGGAGGGTTCGAATATTAGAGTACACTCACGTACCATGAGTCGAGGATACGCAAGGATAACCAAACCCCCATACACTCCTCCTCGGGGTACCTGTCTCTTTGTGAACCTCCTGATTAGATTGAGAGTTACCGATAATAAGTGTATGAGTTCTTCGGGCTAATGTGAGTATTCAAAAGTTGACACTTCCACCCACCTATAATTTTTCTAGCCTCTTCGGTACCGCGCATTTCCCTTTCTCACCTCAAGAGTTGGCGCATACTTCTCCGGTGCATCCAAACCCTTGGCATAATACGCTCTGTTATCATAAACCTCCTTATGTCTTTCATCAAAACAGCCACCATACCTACCTACAAGGCATTTCCATAGCCTCTCCGAGATACATTGCCATGCAACATCCACCTTCTCATGACTTGATCTTCATGTCATACATGCTACTTTCTTGATCGATGAGCCGCATGCTAGTTGGGCCTTGCCCTCATCATTGCTACATAACGCGCTAGTATCATTGCATATCCTGCTATCCTGGCAGAGGCATACATTTGCATCATGATAGTTACATTTTCTTTTTGTGAATACCTTTGTAAAGTGTGAAAGATCTCCTATATTCTTGTAAAATATAGAGTATTGCCCCTAAAGTGAGGAAAAGATCCCAAAGAGGACAAAATCAAAAGATCCCAAAGAGGACAAAATCAAAAGAGCCCAAAGAGGACAAATGAGAGAAATAGAAAGAGCCATTGAGGCCACCAAAAAAATAAAAATAAAAAGAGAAAAAGAGAAAAAGAAAAATAAAAAGAGAGAAGGGGACATACTACTATTCCTTTTGAGATATCCACACTAGTACTTCATCTTCTATCCCTTGTACTCCATCGAGATCATCATCATTCATATAGCTATGTGGGGACCCTTCACACTATAGAACTTGGCTTGTATATTCCAATGATGAGCCTCCTCAAACAAGCTCTAGGTCTTCTTGAGCAAGATAGTTAGATGCACCCCCACTAGTTCCATTGGAGAGATTTTAGCTCACATGTGCATCCATTGTATGGAAATCCCTACTCCTCACATCATATCTATCATATGGCCTTCTCTTGCCTATGGTTTTCCTCATTTATGTGAGCCTTTCACACCTTTTTTGTCTTCCTCCTCCACCTTCTTTCTGTTTCTCCTTTTAGGTGTCAACTTTCTTGCTCACGCTCATCCATTGCATGAGTGCTCAAAATATCGAAAGGGAGTGGATCAGTTTGACTTGTACCTGGCTAGTGGTCTGGGGACGAGTCCAGATAAGAATCCAAAGGAGACTAAGTGTGAAACTTTAGTAGATAGTTGTTCTCAACAACCTTTTTTGTCTTTCTTCCCAGTCCCTTGCTTGCACGCAAACACCATCTGGAGACATTCGAGTCACGGACAGCAAGAGCTCTTGCACCTTTTGTTCTTTTGTTGCTTGTGTCAATGCTAATATAGACTCTTGCTTGTTAAGACTTGAATTGAATTGCATGCTTTGATTGCTTTACTTAAAAGTTCTTATTTGGTTGTGTGGCATGTCACCACAGAAATTATGCTTGTTATCATTTACCTACTCGAGGACGAGCAGGAATTAAGCTTGGGGATGTTGATACGTCCCAATCGTATCTATAATTTCTGCTTGCTCTATGCATGTTTTGTGTGACTTTGCCATGTTTTGCTTGAACTTTCATACACTTTTGGACCAATTTGGACTAACCTATTAACTCAGTGCACCCAGTTGCCAGTTCCTGTTTTCTTCTATTTTTGTATTTCAGGTTTTCCGGCCTTTAAAAGTGCTCAATAAATTCCGGGATAAATATATAAAAAATCAGCGTGAAGGAACCATCCGGAGTCATCAAGAAAGGAAGGGGGGGGCACCACCAGGCAGCCAGGAGGGCTGCTGGCGCGGCCCCACCCTGGGCCGTGCCGGGCACCCTCCTGAATTCCTCGTGGGTCCCCTCGACGCCCCCTTCGCCTATATTTACCCCTCGGGGTAGAAACCCCTAATAGAGATCCCTTTTTCGCGAACACCTCTCTGTTCCGCTGCCGCCGCCGTTTCAAGATTGGGGTTTCCTGGAGAAGCTGCTCTGGCACCCTGCCGGAAGGAGACACCCCCTCCGGGAGACCATCCATAGCCATGGACGCCTCCCGTATGTGCCGTGAGTACTCCCCCTTGGACCAGGGGTCCGTGATCAGTAGCTATGTGGTGAATCTCTCCCCCCTTTGTACTTCCACTTTCGAGTCCTCGTGAGCTGCCTCACATGATCTAGGCATCTATGTAATTTCTGTTGTTGCTATGCTGAGTTTGTTGGGATCTGATGGATTATGAGACTATGTTCAGATTGTGATGAGTAATATATTTGGTTCTTCTCTTTTATATTTTGTTCTTGAGTAAATTCTTGCATGTTCTCCATTGCAGTATTTGCTTTGGCCAAGTTATTTTTTTGCAACTCCAAGAGAGAGCGTCATGCTCGATTGTGGGTTCAGCCCCCTGATGTCTAGCTTGAGTGACAGAAACATGAGACTAGGGGATGTGTTGTTGCCACCGGGGATAAAACAACGGTGCTTGTACCTGCGGGTGCAAGGATTGTTACTTTACGCACAGTTCTTTTAATGCAGTTGTATGTTGCTTTGAGTTTACACTTTGGGTGGGATTCGCAACTTAATACCAGCGAGATGTTCGGGATATATATCTCAAGGTGGGTGATTCGTAGTAGATGCAGATGGATTTCGGTCTACTTACCTTGGCGTACTTCCCGTTGCTTTTGAGCCCTTCCTTTCTTTGCAGCATAGTTAGCATTGCGGTGCCTTCATAATCCTGTCAATTGCCCAACTGTGATTTGTTTACCTCGCTAGAATTTTTATCGTCTTTTGGGAGAGAGACATCACTAGTGAAAATCACGGGACCCCGGTCCATCTTCACATTATTGTTCACACCCACAATTTACTTTCAGCTTTTACTTTCCCTAGTACCTTTTATCTATTGCGTTGATCCTTTGTGAACGACAAGGCCGGAGGAATTGACAACTCCTCTGTACTCATTGGGAGAAAAGTTATTTGTTTTGTGCAGGTCCACGTCAAGCGCCGTGACACCTTGTGTATATATCTTGTGTAAGGCCTGATATGCGGTACTGTTCCAGATCTAGGTGTTTCCACCCAGATCCGGGGACGAAGCACATATCGGTCCCACCGCGACATATGACAAAGCCATATGCCCCGGATTTCCAACATGATATCACAACATTACAGATACAAGGATACAACATCTCATACAATCGGCATACAACTTCCTTAATACAATATAACAGTGGAAGATACATGTCTGAGTACAGACTACAATCAAATGCCTAGTGGCAAAGAGAAAAACGTCGATCCCCATAACCACACGGGTCCAGGCCCTCCGCCGGGATCCGCCTAACTAGTCGTCGACGAGTCTCCACGTGAAACGTCGATCACCATACCTGTTGTCGATCAAGAACCCTGAAAAGAGTTTGGGGGTAGTATCATGAGTACAGAGGTACTCAGCATCCAATTGTAGTGGTCATCTGACCCAGCAAGGACTTCATCACTCGTCATTCTAGGACAACGAGTAGTTTACGGTAAGGAAGGGGTAAGTGGTGAGGTTGCTGCCGCACTAGCATTTATGAAGTGGCTAACGATCTAGAGAGTAAGATAAGAAGCCAAGCATTCGATGAGGAATCGCCTCCAACAAGCCTTCTATCCACCTACATACGCAAACATAACACCTATCCTATCCTTGTCCTCCACTTCGCATCCTGACGAAAAAGAAGCAGTCAAGGCACACACACGCGTTGATCAAGTTATATTAAGATTATCTCAGCTGTTGTTGTCTATGAACAAGGAGTAGGACTCAAGTCGTCCATAACCGTGGACACGGCTTCTCGAAAAGATTTAACCCTGTAGGGGTGTACCAACTGCCCATTACGAGGCGTCGCATGCTCGCCCATCTCTCTCAGTTTCTACCCATTATAGGCAACCATTTTATGATTTAGTTCCAAGATATCCGAAACGACAGGTCCCTCTAACTAACAACGAGAAAATCCGGGTGGCCCCCGGGGAGTCGACACCCAATCCAAAAGCTGGCCACGCTCTTGGATCAGACTCTTCCGTATGGACAAGGTCGGGACTTCCCTAGCTCACCAGTGTGGACCACTAGAGGAACTCTGCTCAGCTGGCCCAAGTTGTTTGAAAACTACTGGAAGCTGACCAGCACACACACGGTTTCAAATGGTAAATCAGCTTGGGCCACCTCTAGAAATGTTTGAAGCTAGGTAGGTAAGAAGAAGGGACCCCATAAATCCCACACGCTATTAGGCACGCTCAGTCCTAAAACCAATACCCGGAACTCGGATCCTAGGTGACTCGAATGGAACAAAGCGTCGGGGCGGGATAGCCTAGACCTTCCAACCTTCGTTGAATATAGTCAACATTATAATAATCATATCATCAACAACAATATAATAATGTGATATCCCAAAACCAAGGAGTAAGAGGGTAACATCGTAGCATCCTAAGCATGCATACTAAGCAGGGGCTGAGTAACGAGCAATAGTAACATAGCAGTACAAGGTTTGCTGGGAAGGGACATGGCTGTATCGGTTTGAAAGAGGTTGTAAACATGCGGTAGGATCAAACATCGAACCTAACCTAGACTAGCATGCAAACCGCTGGTTGAAATAGAATGGATCATAAGTAATGCATATTCCTTTCCTGTTGATAAGTCGGGTTCCGAAGGTGTAGTCGATCGCAAGCTCGCATCGTTTCCGAGAGGTACCCGCGGAAGCACACAAGACGATAAACACTGTAAAACAATCAACGAGCAAGCACTCTATTACTACGGGGCAAACACGAGCAAGCATCAACAAGAAGGCAACACGAGACATCGCACCTACCGTCGTGAGCGGTTACTAACAGGTTAAGTGGAGTACTCGTCACACACGACGAATACCGCACGTTTACGGTGGTTCAAGTTGTTTAGCTACAGGTGGTCAACCAACGGTTATTAACATGGCAACTCAAGCAATAATGGCAAGCACACAAACATGTCAAGAGGCATAACACTAAGTGTCGCGCGACAATCAAAGGATTTGGTACTGTTCTGACCTAAACCATATTTTAGGTTGGTTAACAATAGAAAACAATAGCATAAACACAAAGTACACAAAAAACTAATCAAGTTACATATAAGGCACACTCCAAACGGAGTTACGGTTAAAAAGATACAAGCAAAACAAGTTTGGAACACAATCTGCCAACATCACGAAGCACACTTTAGAGCAATGCATAAACATGACAATGAATGCAAACATGCTCACAAATGATATGGAACTAAAGTAGACATGACAGGGAAGGCATGGCAACAAGAATCATGCAAATAGGAATCATAGATCAAAAGATATTAAGCAAACAACATGGCATCGTGACGTTACAGACTTAGAGAAAAACTGAGGTGGCTATCAAAAACAGAAGCATAGCAACTTTGGAGCTCAATAACTATATGACCATTAAGAATAATATGAAAATGCAATACATGTAATGAAAGTAGACATGACACTTAACAATATGCAATTGGAATCACTCAATTCCGATAAACGGTCGCGACACACTCGTCGACCGAAGTTGCAACAAAATAATAACAGCAGCATTTCACAGGAAAAAAAAGCAATTAACGGCATGATGCCCACTTCAACGCAGAATTAAACTATCTAGACAGCCTCAAACGGAAAAACTTTCTGCATACGAATGCTAGAGCACGCAAAACTGAGCAACTTTCATTTTGGGCGCAACGCGATACGGGCTACGGATCAACGGGAAAATACGTCGTAAAAACAGATCAGCAGCAATAATAAAAGGACTTAGCAGATTTCTTGAGGGGGCTAGTAAAAAAAACAAGGACCTGCTGGGCCACGGCCCATCTGGCTTGGGGGGGCAGCTGGGCTGCCAAGGAGGCCGGCTTGGGCCGCAGGCTGCGGTCGGCTGGGCCGTGGGGCGCAGCCAGCCCACGCGGTGGCCACGCGGTGGAGCGCTCGGCTCGTTCCCGAGCGGAACTGGTGGCGGCGGCGGCTGGCTGCCGGACTCCGACGAGGTCCGGGCGGTGTGGGTCGACGGGGAGGACGGGATCCGGGCACGGCGCTGAAGGAGGTCGCCGGACCTAGGCGTGGGGCGGCCGCCGGCGCGATTCAGAGGGCGGCGGAGCTGGGGCCACCATCCATGGCGTGCGGCCGGCGCGGGCTCCCGGTGGCGCGTGCTGCAAGGGAGGGGAAGGCAGAGGGGGTTAGAGGAGGAGGAGAGGGAGGAAAAGGAGGCGCGGGGAGGAGGGAGAAGGTGGCCGGCGGCGCTACTGCATGACGGCCGGAGTTGCGGCGGCGGCTCCACGGGCAGTTGGAGCTAGGAGAGAGAGGAGGTGGGAGGTGGAAGGAAAGGTGGCGACGTGGCGCCTTCGGAGCCCTCCGATCGCCCGATCGGACGGCCGAAATCAGTTGGGACTAGGGTTTGATGAAAATGGGGTATTTTTGGGTCAGATCTGGACAAAGTGGAGGGGGTGACTGCAACTTTGTGGCTAGGGAAACCCTAGAAAACGGTGGGAGTGTGGTGGTCTTTATATAGCCCCGGTGGCTGGCAGTTTGCAAAAACATCCCCGGTTTTTCTCTCGCGCGCGCGGTGCTCACGTTTCTGACCGCCGGGGGTCCGTAGGACCTCCGATTCGGGTAAAACTTCGAACTGCGCGATCAGCGCGTCGAGCCGGAGGCGTTCACCTCGCGCTGGAACCGTTGAGAGAACACTTTCCGACGCGCTATAAAAATAACCCGTTTAATTATTAAACGGGGTTTTCGTTTCGTTGGCTACGGCTGGTCTTGTGTGGTATTCGCGACGGTGATCGGGTGAAACCCGGTGTCGCAAAGGTCGAGTGTCAGGGTGGCAAGGGTCGGTCTCCGTCCGATACGAGATAAGAGGGGGAAAATCGTCGATCTATAAATCGGGGATGCAAACACCGCAAACAAATCAGACAATCAAACAATTCACGCCGAAAACAAAATTATCATTTTTGTGAAAACTGGGCTGTTACATCTTGAGTCCTACTGTAGACAAACCTTGGTATCTTTACTGAGGGAAATTTGCCACTATCTGCATCAATCTTCCACTTGGGTTAACCAACGAGGAGGTGTTATCTACACCCATCATCTTACCTGGCCCAACTCATCCTCCCTTCATCGAATACATCTTTCCACATAATTCTATAGGGATCTATCTATGAGATCGAGTATGGAATTCTGTTTACTCACTTTAAATTGAGTATGCGTTTCCCTCCTTTTCCCGCTAGGATCGGAAATCCTGTATTTTCCATATCCATACGATCGAGTCCTTAGGTTTCCGAAATAGTGTAACGAAAAAGAAGGGCCATCTAGCCCGGCCCAGCCCAGCAGCCCTTGTTGTCTTCTCCCCCGCGCAATGAAGCTGCTCGGTGGCGGGCATGCCGTGGCCGCCGATGACGGCGAGGCCACACAATAGCTTCTTGGCCACCTCCTCTTTCCTAGAGCCGTCTACAGACGCCCTCGCCACTCTACCCCTCTCTCTGGATCTCATCTCGTGCTCCCTCGCCATTTTCCCATGCCACCCGAGACCTAGCTGTAGCCGTGCAGCCGAGCTCGCGTGGCCAACAGCCCCCTCCCGATGCACCATCGTGCCCAACGTCTTCGCCGGCGTCGACTTTGTCGACCTGCATCGTCAATCGAGCCGAGGAGCCCCTAGAGACAACGCATTCTTCAAACTTTGTATCCGGCTGCCGAGGACACCGGTGAGTAATTCCAGCGACACCAGCACCTCCCCGGCCCCTTCGACCTCGCCAGAGAGCTCAGGGTGAGCATGCGTTGTTTTTCCCTCTCCTCTTGCTCCTCCCTGTCCCCTGCATCATTGCGTCGCCGTATTCCGAGCTCCGGCCGTCGCCTACCTCAACCTCGGCGTCGCCCCGTTGCCTCCTGGTGACGCTGTCTTGCCCAGCGAGATGCCCGCAGCCGCGGGCTAGCGATTGGTGGTTGTGGCAGCCCTTTTGGTGCACTGCACCACCGTCCAGGAGAGCGCTGATGGCTTCTCGCCCCTTGTTGGATACCCCAAGTGGAAGGTTTGATGTGGCACAATAGCAAGTTTCCCTTAGCGAAGATGCTAAGGTTGAGTATCGACCAGTAGGACTCCAAGGATCGACAAGTAGGTGGCAAGGAAACAATGGCACTGTTTTCAAGACAAAAGTTTCTTCCTTGACCTGGACCTGCACACATAACAAATAACTTTGCTCCCAACGAGTTCAGAGGAGTTGTCAATTCCTCCAGCCTTGCTGTTTACAAAGGATCAACGCAAGAGATAATAGTGCAGCTGAAAATAAGAACTGAAAGTAAACTAAGGGTGTAAACAATGATGTGAATATGGACCGGGGTCCCGTGATGTTTACTAGTGATGTCTCTCTCCCAAAAGACGATTAAAGTGCTAGCGAGGTAAACAAATCACAGCTTGGCAATTGACAGGATTAAGAAGGTGCCGCAATGCTAACTATGCTACCAAAGAAAGGAAGAGGCTCAAAAGCAATGGGCAGTACGCCAAAGTAAGTAGACTGAAATCCATCTTCATCTACTACGAATCATCCACCATGAGATGCCTATCCAGAACACCTCGCTGGTATTAAGTTGCGAATCCCACCCAATGTGTAAACTCAAAGCAACAGACAACTGAATTAAAAGAACTTTGCGTAAAGTAAACAATCCTTGCACCCGCGGGTACAAGCACCGTTGTTTTATCCCTGGTGGCAACAGCACATCCCCTAGTCTCATGTTTCTGTCACTCAAGCTAGACATCAGGGGGATGAACCCACAATCAAGCATAACGCTCTCTCTTGGAGTTGCAACAAATTACTTGGCCAAAGCAAAATACGGCAACGGAGAACATGCAAGAATTTACTCAAGAACACAAATATAAAAGAGAGAACCAAATATATTACTCATCACAATCTGAACATAGTCTCATAATCCATCAGATCCCAGCAAACTCAGCATAGCAACACAGAAAATTACAAAGGTGCCTCGATCATGTGAGGCAGCTCACGAGGTCTTGAAAGTGGAAGCACAAAGAGGGGAGAGATAGATCACATAGCTACTGCTCATGGACCCATGGTCCAAGGGGGGCTACTCACGGCACATCCGGGAGGCGTCCATGGCGATGGATGGTCTCCCGGAGGGGGTTCCTCCTTCCGGCAGGGTACCGGGGCAGCTTCTCCAAGCAGCCCTGATCTTGAAACGGCGGTGGCAGCGGTACAGAGAGGAGAACGGGAATAGCAGATCGGTATTAGGGGTTGCCTCCGCGGGCACTAAATATAGGCCAAAGGGGGCACCGAGAGGGGCCACAGGGCAGCCAGGGACCCTTCAGGAGTCCCTGTGGTAGCCCTCCCCTCCTTCCTTGGTGTTTCCGAAGGCTTCCGGGACGCTGATTTTTTATATAATTTTTCCGGCATTTTTGGAGCACTTTTAATGGCCGGAAAACCTGAAATACAAAAACAGCAGAAAACAGGAACTCGCAACTAGGTGCACTGAGCTAATAGGTTATTCCAAATATGATCAAAAGTGTATGAAATTTCAAGCAAAACATGGCAAAGTCACACAAAACATGCATGGAGCAAGCAGAAATTATAGATACTTTTGGGACGTATCAACATCCCCAAGCTTAATTCCTGCTCGTCCTCGAGTAGGTAAATGATAACAAGCATAATTTCTGTGGTGACATGCCACACAACCATAAAAGGACTTTTAGGTAAAGCAATCAAACCATTCAATTCAATTCAAGTATTAACAAGCAAGAGTCTATATTAGCATTGACACAAGCAACAAAAGAACAAAAGGTGCTAGAGATCTCGCTGTCCATGACTCGAATGTCTCCAGATGGTGTTTGCGTGCAAGCATGGGACTGTGAAAAAGAGAGAAAAAGGTTGTTGAGAACAACTATCTACTAAAGTTTCACACTTAGTCTCCTTTGGATTCTTATTTGGACTCGTCCCCGGACCACTAGCCAGGTACAAGTCAAACTGATCCGCTCCCTTTCGATATTTTGAGAACTCATGCAATGGATGAGCGTGAGCAAGAAAGTTGACACCTAAACGGCGAAACAGAAAGAAGGTGGAGGAGGAAGACAAAAAGGTGTGAAAGGCTCACATCAATGAGGAGAATCATAGGCGAGAGAAGGCCATATGATAGATACGATGTGAGGAGGAGGGATTTCCATGCAACGGATGCACATGCGAGCTAAAATTTCTCCAAGGGAACTAGTGGGGGTGCATCTAACTGACTTGCTCAAGAAGACCTAGATCTCTTTTGAGGAGGCTCATCATTGGAAAATACAAGCTAAGTTCTATAGTGTGAAGGGTCCCCACATAGCTATATGCATGTATGATGATCTCTATGGAGTGCAAGGGATAGAGGATGAAGTACTAGTGTGGATCTCTCAAAAGGAATAGTAGTGTGCCCCCTTCTCTCTTTTTATTTTTCTTTTTCTATTTTTCTATTTTTTTTGGTGGCCTCAATGGCTCTTTCTATTTACCTCTCATTTGTCCTCTTTGGGATCTTCTGATTTTGTCCTCTTTGGGATCTTTTCCTCACTTTAGGGGCAACACTCTATATTTTACAAGAATATAGGAGATCTTTCACACTTTACAAAGGTACTCACATAAAAAAGATGTAACTATCATGATGCAAATGTATGCCTCTGCCAGGATAGCAGGATATGCAATGATACTAGCGCGTCATGTAGCAATGATTAGGGCAAGGCCCAACTAGCATGCGGCTCATCGATCAAGTAACTAGCATGTATGACATGAAGATCAAGTCATGAGAAGGTGGATGTTGCATGGCAATGTATCTCGGAAAGGCTATGGAAATGCCTTGTAGGTAGGTATGGTGGCTGTTTTGAGGAAAGATATAAGGAGGCTTATGATGACAGAGCGTATCGTGCCTTTTGGTTTGGATGCACTGGCGAAGTATGCGCCAACTCTCAAGGTGAGAAAGGGCAATGCACGGTACCGAAGAGGCTAGAAAAATATAGGTGGGTGGCAGTGTCAACTTTCAAATACTCACATTAGTCCAAAGAACTCATGCACTTATTATCGGTAACTCTAAATCTAATCAGGAGGTTCATAAAGAGACAAGTACCCCGAGGAGGAGTGTTTGGGGGTTTGGTTATCCTTGCGCATCCTCGACTCATGGTACGTGAGTGTACTCTAATATTCGAACCCTCCAGAGGTTAGTGATCCATCTAGTAGCTAGAGTTCTCAACAGGGGGTTTTGGCTTCCGAAAATCACACGGATTTCCCAAAATACGACATCTATCACTAATAGGCTCGAGTTCTTGACACCAAAAGATCAAACATTACTCTAGTCAATACCTCAAAACTATTGCAAGTTACTACTACAAAGAGAATAGCAACTTCAACTACATACTTTCTAGTCAAGACAAAAAACTTAGTGCAACACGCAAACTCTCTAACAATATAAAACATGCAACCTAGAGAAAGTTCAACCTAAGACAAAACAAAAGCTCTAGAGAAAACTAAAGCACTACTACTAAACAGGGCAGCAGCTAAGAAAAGAAAAAGAACAACCACAGCTAAGAAATAAGCATGCAAATCCTATGAGGAGTTCTAGTTCAAGCGGAGCGTGTTTATCTCCCACACGAAAGAAAGCTGGGGTCTAACTTTTTATTATAGCAAAGAAAGAAAAAACAAACCTAAGAAAAGTAAAGAGCGAGACGCTCCAAGCATAGCACATAACGCATGAAGTGATAAAAATATAGTGAAACGAGGGATGAACTGGTAATTGTTGATTAAGAAGGGGATGCACGGGGGCATCCCCAAGCTTAGACGCTTGAGTCTCCTTGAATATTTATTGGGGGTGCACATGGTCATCCCCAAGCTTGAGCGTTTAACACCAGGATCTTCTTTCATCATCTTCCATCGCACACTTGAAAACTCCCTTCATACATAACTCATTGTAGACTGATTAGAGAGGTTAGTACCCTTTTAAAATATTTTTCCTCTACTGAAAATAAAGATTTTCAAGAAGGGCTACTGTTTCTCTTGCCCGCCCAAAAGTTTTTGCAAAGAAAAAGCAAGCTTAAGATTTGCAAAACTGCGAAAAGAAAAACAGGGACAGAAGCTGAGAAAAACAGAACATCAGAGGGAAAAAAATTCGGGGAAGTTATGCAACTCAAATAAAAAAACTCAGAACAAACGCCTAAAATAAAATTGTATGGAGCATACTGTCAAAACATTTCAGATTAAAAAGATGATCTGGTGATTTATCTTGAATTTTTCCGTCAAGCAGACAGAATATGTTTCTGGACAGCATGCACCAACTTTTGATCTTTCTTGCAATCGGAGGCTAAACTTGGCACAAAGCTTGAAAAGTAAAGATACAATGATGTTGCTACAGTATTAACAACCATCAAGACCACTAAGAATAGAAGGAAAAACAAATTGGGTTGCCTCCCAACAAGCGGTTTCTTTTACGCCTTTGAGCTAGGCACAAAGATTAAGAAAGATGCTCATAAGAGAATAAGAAGTTGAAGCAAAAGAGAGCATCTAGAAGCAAATGTGAAACACATTTAATCCTAACCCACTTCCTATGCCTAGGAAACTTGTAAACAAATAAATCATGAAAGCACAAAGTAACAAGCATAAGAAGGTGGAACAAGAGCAACTTCAAAACTTTCAACATGAAGAGAGGTGTTTTTGTAACATGAAGGTTTCTAGAACCAAACTTTCCTCTCTCAAAATAATTTTCAGTAGCATCATGAACAACATCAAGAATATAATTATCACATAAATCATGTTGTTCATGACCTACAAGCACACGTGTATTGTTTTCAACACGGTTTTTAGCATGATAAGATAAATGCAACCCATCACATTGAGCCTTGATAAGAGAAGAATTCTCCGCAATATGAGTTGGAGATTTCAGAAGGATAATAGGGCAATCAAGTGTGGGTGCAATAGCAACAATTTCATGCTTAACATAAGGAATTATATCAAGTTCATCTTTGTAAGCATCATCCATAGTGGCATCATGGCCAAAAGTATAGAAGGCATCAACTTCATCAAAAAGGGATATTTCAAAAGAATCCATAGGATCATAACACTCATATAAGTTAAGATTCAAAGAGTTACTCTCATTAGAAGGTAGAAATGGATGGATCCATTCTTCCTCCTTTTGTTTGTCACTCTCCATCTCTTTTTCATCCAAGGAGCTTTCAGTTTCAGCAATTTCTTCTTCCATAGAGTCCTGCAAAACATTAGTCTCTTCCTTTGGGGGAGAGATTCTCTCAAGATAATCAGTAATATAATAATTTGCATCGTAATTTTCAAAGCAATAGTTCAGTATAGCAAGACTCTCAGATTTTTAAGGGGCTTCATCAATAGTTTTAAGAAGAGAAGTAATTTCATAGGCACCCTTAAAAGCAACAAATTCTTCAATTTGCCCTGCATCATAAAAATCATAATTTCCTTTGGCATAAGAAGCTAAGGTTTCATCATCATTGTACTCACATTGGAAAGCAAGGTATTTATGCCTCATAAAGCAACAAGATTCATCCCTGCAAAAAGATATATTATATTTTGAGCACAAGTTTCTAGCATACTCATACAACTGATGTATTTGTTTCCATAAGTGTATCCCCTCTTGAGACAAAGCAGTGTTCTTTGTACCACTTTTGTTGATCCTCAGTGAATCCTCCATGCCAATAAGATCTGGTTTCAAAGAAGTTAGGCATTGGGGGCAAGCAAGTAACTAGACATACTATTTTTGGTATTTTTTATAAGGGACACAAAAGTAAAAACAGAAAGGTAAACTAACAAGACTAAATAGCAAAGATAAAAGATAGTGTGAAACTCCCCTATCTTGTAGACTGGAGTCCTCGGCAACGGCGCCAGAAATTGGCTTGATGGCTTCTCGCCCCTCGTTGGATACCCCAAGTGGAAGGTTTGATGTAGCACAACAGCAAGTTTGCCTTAGCGAATATGCTAAGGTTGATTATCGACCAGTAGGACTCCAAGGATCGACAAGTAGGTGGCAAGGAAACAATGGCACCATTTTTAAGATCAAAGTTGCTTCCTTGACCTGGACCTACGCACACAACAAATAACTTTGCTCCCAACGAGTTTAGAGTTGTCAATTCCTCCGGCCTTGCTGTTTACAAAGGATCAACGCAAGAGATAATAGTGCATCTGAAAATAAGAACTGAAAGTAAACTAAGGGTGTAAACAGTGATGTGAATATGGACCGGGGTCCCGTGATGTTCACAAGTGATGTCTCTCTCCCAAAAGAGGATAAAAGTGCTAGCGAGGTAAACAAATCACAGCTGGGCAATTGACAGGATTAAGAAGGCACCGCAATGCTAACTATGCTACAAAAGAAAGGTAGAGGCTCAAAAGCAATGGGCAGTACGCCAAGGTAAGTAGACCGAAATCCATCTACATCTACTACGAATCATCCACCTTGAGACTCCTATCCAGAACACCTCGCTGGTATTAAGTTGCGAATCCCACCCAAAGTGTAAACTCAAAGCAACAGACAACTGCATTAAAAGAACTTTGCGTAAAGTAAACAATGCTTGCACCGGCGGGTACAAGCACCGTTGTTTTATCCCTGGTGGCAACAACACATCCCCTAGTCTCATGTTTCTGTCACTCAAGCTAGACATCAGGGGGCTGAACCCACAATCAAGCATAACGCTCCCTCTTGGAGTTGCAACAAATTACCTGGCCAAAGAAAAATACGGCAACGGAGAACATGCAAGAATTTACTCAAGAACACAAATATAAAAGAGAGAACCAAATATATTACTCATCACAATCTGAACATAGTCTCATAATCCATCAGATCCCAGCAAACTCAGCATAGCAACATAGAAAATTACAAAGGTTCCTCGATCATGTGAGGCAGCTCACGAGGTCTCGAAAGTGGAAGCACACAGAGGGGAGAGATACATCACATAGCTACTGGTCACGGACCCATGGTGCAAGGGGGACTACTCATACGTCCAAAATGCATCACTATTTTATATTGTAATTTCACCCTATTCATTGATATATTCCACTTTAAAGTATTGTTCTTATGTTGTTTTGGCTTATTTTACACAATTTGCAACTTTCCGGTGCCGAAGCAACAGAACGAGGATTCAGCGGTGAAAAGTGGACACCAAGTTGCTTAATCAGATCAACTCCAAATGCGATGAAAATTTATGGGGATTATTTTTATGAAGAATGACTGGAGTCCACCGAAGATGGGCGTGAAGGGACCCACCAGGCAGCCAGAAGGGTGCCTGGCGCGCCCCCTAGGGCGCGCCAGGCACCCTCCTGGATGCCTGGTCGCCCCCCTCGGTGCCCCCTCTCACCTATAAGACCCCCTGGGGTGAAAACCCTGGATATAGAAGAGTTTCCGAGTTTCGCCGCCGCGACGGGTCGGAAACCTATAGAGGATAAAAGCTATCTTCGGCGGGCAGAATCCGCCGGGGAGATCACCTCCCGGAAGGGGAGATCGTCGCCATCTTCATCATCATCGTCACGGGCATCGTCGAGATCATCATCAACAACATCCCCAACATCAGCACCATCTCCATCTCCATCCCATCTCATCTCACAATTGCAACTTGTGTTGTAATCTGTACTATCTATCATCTCTACTCTGTTGGTGTTGATTACTACTTTGTGGTGAATGCTATTGAGTTTTGTTGGAGAAATATAATTGTGTTCAGATTGTTTGCTACCCATCTATCACCTCTGATCATGATCTCTTTTATGTCTTGTGAGTAGTTACTTTAGTTCTTGAGGACATGGGAGAAGTCTAGTTGTTAGTAGTCATATGATGTTGAAGTATTATGTGTTGTTTGATACTTAAGTTGTGTTGTTATTTCTCTAGTGGTGTTATGTGAGTCGAACACTTAACACGTCACCTTTCATGGGCCTAGAGGAATACATTGTGCACAAAGGATGCTTATGGTGGGTTGCCGGAGTGACAGAAACCTGAACCCCAGTTCCCACACTTTTGCACAAGGGAGTTATGGATCCTCGATCGTAATAGTGTGGTTAGGCTTATGCCTTAATTACTACCTTGTATTTGCGGATGCTTGCAAGGTGTGTAATCATAAGAGTACACTTATCTTAGTCTAGAAGGGTTACTAGCATTGATCCACCCACCGACACTTATCGACACAATACATACTACTTGGCGGAATATGGTGAAAGTAACTTGACTATCTCTCCCGTGTGTCCTCGAGAACGCTTTAGCTTTTATAAGTTCAGTTCCTAGGCTTATCCTTGTGATAGGATTGGGCCACTTGCTACTCCTTAGTTACCCTGTTTACTTTGCTTGTCTTTTAACTTTCTGTTGCTTAAACCAAAAACCCCTAAATATTTACCTTTCAGTGTTTGCAACCCTTTCCTTATCCAGAGTCACTTGTCAATACCTTCTGCTCCTCGTTGGGATCGACATCCTTATTTATCGAAAAGCTACATCTGATCCCCTAGACTTGTGGGTCATCAAGAATCGTTTATTGGCACGGTTAACGGGGGAGGAGATCCCACTGAACCTATTAATTTCACCGCCATCAACGAGCTTTTCTGGCGCCGTTACCGGGGAGTGTAGCGCTATTGGTAAGTGAAGACGGTAAGGAAACTTTTATTTTCTGTTGCTACCCTCAGTCCTTATGGACCCCTCTGTTGTTGGTTCGTTGCTGGTAAGGAGCCACCCCACGACTGTGGTGGTCACTCCTACCCCTACTGAAATTGTGCCCTATAAAATACCATGTGGTATTATTGATTATGTCTTGGCTAATCGTTATACAGGAGAAGGACATCAGGGAGAACACCTGATATATCTATCACAATTATGTTCTTTATTTAAGCTTGCAGGTGTAACGATGGAGTTCTTCATGAAGAAATTATTCTCCGTATCACTCAAAGATAAAGCTTCAGATTGCTATAAGCTACTCGATAACTCTGATTTGCTTGAATGGCCAGAGCTTATGTCTCTCTTTTATGCAAAGTTTTATCCTCTTCGTGAAATTCACCAAGACAGGAACTTCATCTACACTTTTGTTCTCGCGACGGAGAAAGCATCGCTCAAGCTTGGGAAAAAGTCCCTGATGCTCAAATGTCCAAACCATGAGCTCCCCAAGGAAATTATACTTACAATTTTGTATGCCAGGCTTTCTCGTCAGGACAAGGAGATGTTGGATGCCTCCTCTAGTGGGGTATTCCAGACCAGAAGTATAGAAGAAAAATGGGATATTATTGAAAGGATCCAAAAGAATACTAAAGACTGGGAAATTGATAAAGGTATTGAACCCACTCTAAACTATGAGCATGACTACATTAAGAGTTATGTGAAGATTGATTACTTTAATACCTTTGCTCTAAAATCGGTCTTGATTCCCAGCTAATGATTTACTTTTGCAAGGACTTTGCTTCTCATATTGATTCTTCTAAGAAGAAGGAGAGTCAACATCATAAACCTTTCAAGGAGTCATCTATTGAGATTAATGTTACTGATACTGTTTTACCCGCAGTTGTCTATGAACAACCTCCTTATCCCTCAAGGATGAATGAGCACTCTTTCGTTACAAGTATTCTAAACAAGAACGGAAGAACCACTGACGAACCTGAGGACATGATCAAGGTCAATCCTCAAGTTGCGATGGTCAAGGATCTGGTAACCAGTGATATTGAAGAATCCACTGTTAGTTTTTGTGTTGTTTCCACTAACATTGTCACAGCCAAGAACAAAGGCCCAATTTCAGGTACACCAGTTGTATCTGTCAAAATAGGAGATCATAATTACTACGGGCTATGCGATTTGGGATCCAGTGTCAGCGCTATTCCCTTCTCACTTTATCAAGAGATCATGCACGAGATTCAGCCGTGTGCGATCGAAGACATTGATGTCATGATTCATCTTGCAAATAAACAAACAATCTCTCCAGTTGGGATTGTGGGAGATGTTGAAGTACTCTGCGGGAAGGAAAAATATCCTACAGACTTTCTTGTACTTGGTTCAGTGCAAGATAGTTTTTGCCCTATTATCTTTGGTAGGCCCTTCCTTGGTACTTGTGGAGCTATAATAGATTGCAAGAAAGGAAAAGTTTCTGTTGAATTCAACGGTGAGTCGTATGAATTTAATTTTTCTAAGTTTTCTAAGCAGCCTCGTGGTACTGATTTGTCTAGGAATGACAAAATTATTGAAGAAATTGCTTCCATTGCTATTCCTCCTGACGATAGTTTGTAGAAATTTATGGAAGACCACGAGAATGACATGCATATGCAGGAGAGGGATGAGCTAGAAGATATATTTTTAAGACAACCTGCTATCCTGAAGCACAACCTCCCGGTTGAACCTTTAGGAATCCTCTCGCAACCAAAAGAAGACCCGGTGTTTGATCTAAAACCACTTCCCGATACGCTCAAGTATGCTTATTTAGATGAAAAGAAAGTATATCCTGTTATTATCAATTCTAACCTTTCAGGGTATGAAGAAGAGCGATTATTGAAGACACTCCGCAGACACCGAGGTGCTATTGGCTATTCTCTTGATGATCTCAAGGGTATTAGTCCATCCATTTGCCAACATACTATCAATCTTGAGCCCGATGCTAAACCAGTTGTTGATCATCAATGACGGTTGAACCAAAAGATGAAGGACGTGGTTAGGACGGAGGTTCTCAAACTTCTAGCCGCAGGTATCATCTACCCTATAGCTGATAGTAAGTGGGTAAGTCCAGTTCATTGTGTTCCTAAGAAAGTAGGTATGACTATTGTTCCTAATGATAAAAATGAACTAATACCTCAGTGTATTGATTTCAGGAAGTTGAACAAGGCCACCAGGAAGGACCACTATCCTCTGCCCTTTATTGATTAGATGCTCGAGCGGCTGTCTAAAAACACCCACTTCTGCTATCTTGATGGGTATTCTGGCTTCTCTCAGATTCATGTTAACACCGCGGATCAAGAGAGGACCACTTTCACGTGTCCTTATGGTACTTATGCTTATAGGCATATGCCTTTTGGTTTGTGTAATGCACCTTCTACTTTTCAGAGGTGTATGTCTGCTATATTTCATGGTTTCTGTGAGGAGATTGTAGAGGTTTTCATGGACGACTTTTCCGTCTATGGAAACATGGCAAAGTCACACAAAACATGCATGGAGCAAGCAGAAATTATAGATATGTTTGGGACGTATCAAGCACTGCCGTGTCGGATGTCATCGGCGACATGACACCGGCAAGTGCTGACGTGGCCGGCTCGATTAACGCTAATCCCCCCCCCAAAGCCAATCACAGACAGGTGGGGCCAAGCCCCTCAATCCCTCTGCTAAGTTGAACTAACACGGGGATTAACCACTCGGCCACTGACCAATGGGCCCCTCTGGTCAGAACCCCCCCCCCTGTGTCAGCATGACACAAGCATGACACAGTAATTCAATTTCTCCAGTTTAAAAGAAATTCAGAAAAATCCAGAAAATAGATTTAACTTCAAAATTTCATAGAAAATTAACCATAACTCCAAATTCAACATATAATATATGGAAAATTATCAGAAAAATTCAAGGATTCCAAATATGCATGTTTGAGCATTTTAAGATGTGTGAACAGTGGCAATTGTGCAGATGATACTTTTTGAATTCAAATTTAATGTTGAATTTGCAAACCCTTTTCAATGCATTTCATTTAAATGGAATGAACAACACGTTAGCACCATGCACATCATATTATGACACCCTATCATGTGATTGAGCATTGTTCATTCTTTTGATTGCTACTTGTGCTTTGTTTTCTATCGTTAGCACCTGAACCGGAACCGGAGGTCACCCTCGAAGAAGAAGATGAGTGTCAGTACGATCCCCGTCAGCAAGGCAAGCAAACCCCATTGATCATGTCGATAAAAACCCATTTCCCTCTCATTCTCTCTTATGCATTGTTTAGGAGTTTACCATGATACGTTCTTCCACATATATGAACCCATTCCGATGCATGACCTATCATTTTGTCACAGCAGTAAGCAAACGACAATCCTAGAAGATCTAGGAGTTGAATATTGATCATGTGGCCCCTGCAACTGTTACTGCTTACTGTTGCTTAGTGTTACAATGAGGTTACTTTGTTGTGAGTCGGGATGGTAATGATCATGACGATGTTGGTGTTAACGTGTTGGTGAACTTGACCTAAACAAGGTGAACGATGAGAGGATGTGTAGGAGTACATAGTGGGTTCTCTCGTTGAGCACCGCCTTAAGCCCGAGTTCTTGTATGGTAATCCAAGGCAAGAGTACAACCACACATTGGGCTCACTGACCCCTCTCGGCCTATTACCTCAATCCATGTTGACGTCCAGGAGTCACATTAGTTCGGGTTTTCCATTGGGCATATGCATAGAAAAAGAATGGATGAAAGGTTGCATCATATAGATATGTGGGTGCACCTATGAGGCAAGAAAACCATCTTCTCGGATGGCGTCTCGGTTGCCTACATTGTCTGAGTCCGTAACGTTGATCCGGCCGGACTTTCGAGCGGGATCTACCTCAGATAGTCGACTCCTGGAATAGACCGGTTGTGAGCGAAGTGTCGTGGTGAACATCCTCGCCGGCACCCCTTGAATGGTGACGAGTACTTGGAGGTAACTGATGGTCATGTGTGTGTAGTTTACACCCTTGCATGGTTAATGATCTATTCGAATAGCCGTGTCCGCGAGAATGGACTACATGGAGACCTCTGCTTGATTATTAGACAACTTCAACGGTTACTCTAAAACTTGCCAAGATAAGGGTGAGTGCTATGGTTTGCTTTCTCGTGGGAAGTCGAGGAAGGATCCATAGTGGTGTATTTGTTTGGGATACTTGGTTAGTGGACTCGAGTACGTTTCTTACCTCAATCTGGTATTCGTAGTACAGGACTAGCCAAGTCAAAGCTGGCACTTCTGCATTGAAACGCCACCTCCCTTTACCTTGAAACTTGAGCATGAGTAGTATAGTTTTGATGTAAGTATTGTTGAGTACGACTTTGTACTCACGTTTTCTTATTTATGTTTTTAGATGAGAACCCAGCCCCCGATGCAGTGACCTTCCTGAAGCTCGACGTTGACTAAGTTAGTATAGTTCCAGACAGCAGTCTGGTCCCTCGTGGAAGGGCTTGAATGTTGAACAAGGCTTCTCTAAGCCATTTGTTAAGCTTGTCTGTACTCAGACCTAATTTTCTTCCGTTGTCTGATGTAATGTTGGATCACAGTCTTGTGATCTCTGTGTGTACTCTATATGTAAGTCAATAAAGATATACTTTGTAGAGTTCATGTGATGAGTACCTGCTGTTTACACTAGACATGTATGTTGCGTGTATGTTTATAACGTGCATTTCTTAGTGTGGGGTTCGATAGCTTAGTTGTGTTCTTGCCGACGGTCTTTCATAGAGCAAGTGGCCCTTAGATGTGCGCAGCTTGGGGCATCGCGATGCGATTGCTCGTGACTCTGTCACGTGGCACACTTTGTTGTATGATTGAGCCCGCCCGAGACCCCGACTAAGTGATCGGGCTGGAGTCTGTTTATGTAAGTGTTATGATTCAATCGATAATATGGTTGAGGCGACTTGTCTATGAGTATGGGATTTCACTACCCATAAGCATTTAGACTTGTGAGCGGACGATGAGGACCCATCTCAGTTGATCATCCGGGCCTGGATGGGATGCCCCTCACGTTCAAGTTTTCTGAGAGTGCCTTGTACTTGGCCTTGTCTGCTTAGACAAGTGGGTATGGCTCTCGGCTCTCCATATGATTCAGTTGTGACTGGAATTACATACGCATATTCTGGGTCCCGACGGGACCTGCACACACAACAAATAACTTTTCTCCGAACGAGTACAGAGATGTTGTCAATCTCTCTGGCCTTGCCGTTTACAAAGGATCAAACGCAACAGATAATAGATAGTGATAATTGCAACTAAAAAGTAAAACAGAAAGTAAATTGAGGGGTGTAAACAGTGGTGGAAATATAGACTGGGGTCACATGATGTTCACTAGTGATGTCTCTCTCCCAAAAGACGATAAAAAGCTATGCGAGGTAAAAAAATCACAGCTGGGCAATTGAAAGGATTACGGGCGCAAACCAATGCTAACTAAGCTACAAAAGAAAGGAAGAGGCTAAAAAGCATGGGCAGTACGCCAAGATAAGTAGACCAAAATCCATATGCATCTACTACTAATCATCCACCTTGAGATATCTATCCAGAAAATCTCACTGGTATTAAGTTGCGAGCCCCACCCAAAGTGCAAACCCAAAGCAACATTCAACTGCATTAAAAGAACTTTGCGTAAAGTAAATAATCCTTGCAACCGCGGTTACAAGCACCGTTGTTTTCCCCCTTGTGGCAACAACACATCCCCTAGACTCATGTTCATGTCACTCAAGCTAGTCATCAAGGGGCATGAACCCACAATCAAGCATAATGCTCCCTCTTGGAGTCACTACCTACTACTTGGCAAAAGCATTAAACAACCACGGAGAACATGCAAGAATTACTCAAGAACTAAAATATAAAAGAGAAGAACCGAATATATTACTCATCACAATCTGAACATAGTTCATAATCCATCAGATCCCAGCAAACTCAACATAGCAACAGCAGAAAGAATTACATATGTGCCTTGATCATGTAGGGAAGCTCACAAGGTCTAATCCATGAAGAACTAAGAGGGGAGGAGAACATCACATAGCTACTGATCATGGACCCATGGTCCGAGGTGGACTACTCACGGATCATCCAGGAAGCGTCCATAGTGGTGGAGAAGCTCCCGGAGGTCAATTCTCCCTCCAGCAAGGTGTCGGGAAGAGGTCTTCTAGTGCTCCCGGTCATGGAAGCGCGGCGGCGGCGGAACAGAGGCGAGATCGCGAAAAAGGGTTCTTTCCTCAAGGTTTTCGGAGGACGAGGTAAATATAGGCGAAGGGGGGCAGCCAGGGGGGCCACCAGGAGTCCAAGCGGTCTGCCGGCGCGGCCCCACCCTAGGACGCGCCTCCTGGCCGCCTGGGAACCAGGTGGGGACCCTCTGGCCCCCGTTCAGGCATCTGGAAGCTTCCAATACGCTGATATTTTTAATGGATTTTTCCGGAATTTTTGGAGCACTTTCTATAAGGGGGAAACCTAAAATAAAAAGACAGCAGAAAATAGAAACTAGCACCGGGGTGCACTGAGTTAATATGTTAGTCCAAATATGATCAAAAGTGTATGAAAGTGTAGCAAAAGCATAGCAATATCACACAAAACATGCATGGAGCAAGAAGAAATTATAGATACATTCGGGACGTATCAACATCCCCAAGCTTAATTCTTGCTCGTCCTTGAGTAGGTAAATGATAACAAGCATAATTTATGTTGTGACATGCTACCAACCATATAAGAACTTTTAAGTAAGACAATCAAGGCATGTAATTCAATTCCAGTCATAACAAGCAAGAGTCTATATTAGCATTGAAACAAGCAACCTGAGAACATAAAGGTGCAAGATCTCTCGTTGCCTGTGACTCGAATGTCTCCAAATGGTGTCTGCGTGCAAGAAGTGGGGGATGGGAATACGAGAGAGAAAAAGGTTTTATTTGCTGAGAACTCAATCTACTAAATTTTCACACTTAGTCTTCTTTGGAATCTTATCTTGACTCGTCCCCAGACCACTAGCCAGGTACAAGTCAAACTGATCCACTCCCTTTCGATATTTTGAGCACTCATGCAATGGATGAGCGTAAGCAAGAAGGTTGACACTTACGATGGCAAAGAGAAAGAGATGGTGGAGGAGAAAGACAAAAAGGTGTGAAAGGCTCACATCAATGAGGACAATCATAGGTGAGAGAAGGCCAAATAATAAATATGATGTGAGGAGTAGGGATTGCCATGCAACGGATGCACATATGAGCTATGGAAAGCTCTCCAATGGAACTAGTGGGGGTGCATCCAACTTGCTTGCTCACGAACACCTAGAGCTCATTTGAGGAGGCTCATCATTGGAATATACAAGCCAAGTTCTAAAGTGTGAAGGTCCCCATATATCTATATGCATATATGATCATCTCTATGGAGTACAAGATATTGGAGGGAAGTACGAGTGTGGATCTCTCCAAAGGAATAGTATTGTTGCCCCCTTCTCTCTTTTCATTTTTTTTATATATTTTGTATTTTTTTGGTGGCCTCAATGGCTCTTTATATTTAACTCTCATTTGTCCTCTTTGCGATCTTTTCCTCACTTAAGGGAAACACTCTATTTTACAAGGAGTATCAGAGATCTTTCACACTTTACAAAATTACCAAGCATAAAGAAGATGTAGCTATCATGATGTATGAAAATGTATGCCTCTGCCATTGTAGCAGGAACATGTATGACATGAAGATCAAGTCATGAGAAGATGGATGTTGCATGGCAATGTATCTCGGAAAGGCTATGGAAATGCCTTGATAGGAAGGTATGGTGGCTATTTTGAGGAAAGATATAAGGAGTTTATGATGACAGAGCGTATCATGCCAAGGGTTTGGATGCACCGGCGAGGTAGGCGCCAACTCTCAGAGTGAGAAGAGGGCAATGCACGGTACCAAAGAGGCTAGCAAATATGGGAAGGTGGAAGTGTCAACTTTCAATACTTACATTAGTCCGAAGAACTCATGCACTTATTATCGGTAACTCTCAATCTAATCAGGAGGTTCACAAAGACACAAGTACCCCGAGGAGGAGTGTATGGGGGTTTTTTTATCCTTGTGCATCCTCGACTCATGGTATATGAGTGTACTCTAATATCCGATCCCTCCAAAGATTAGTGATCCATCTAGTAGCTAGAGTTCTCAACTAGTTTTTGTAGTTTTTGAAAATAAACACGGATTGCCCAAAATACGACATCTATCACTAATAGGCTAGAGCTCTTGAAACCAAAAGTTCAAACATTACTCACAACAATACCTCCAAACTATTGCAAGTTACTACTACAATTGAATAGCAACCTCAATTACCTACTTCAAGTCAAGACACAACTCAGTGCAACAAGACAACTCTCTAAACAAGATAAACATGAAAACTAAGGAGAGTTCCAGCAACAAACTAAATAAAATATCTTGAAAAGAAATAAACATGAAAGCACAAGAGCTAAGCATGACAGCATCTATGAAAAGATAAAGAACACACAACGAAAGAAAGATAAGCATGAGAATCCTACGATGTGTTCTAGTTTGAAGTGGAGCGTGTTTCTCTCCCACACAAAGAAATCCGGGTTCTAACTTGTTATGAACAGAAAACAAACTAAAGAAACTAAAAAGTAAAAAAGCAAGACGCTCCAAGCATAGCACATAACGCATGAAGTGATAAAAATATAGTGGAACGAAGGACGAACTGATGGTTGTTGATGGAGAAGGGGATTCGCGGGGGCATCCCCAAGCTTATACGCTTGAGTCTCCTTGAATATTTATTGGGGATGCATGGGGGCATCCCCAAGCTTGAGTGTTTGACACTCCCGGATCTTCTTTCATCATCTTCCCTCACACACTTGAAAACTCTCTTCATACATAACTCATCATAAGCTGATTAGAGAGGTTAGTACCCTTAATTAAACAATTTGCCTCTACTGGAAATAAAGATTTTCTTTAAGGGCTACTGTTTCTTAAGATTGCCAAAAAGTTTTTGCAAAGAAAAAGCTAGCGCAAGACTTGCAAAATTGAGGAAAGGCAAAACGTGGTAGAATCTGTGAAAAACAGACCAGCAGGTAGTAAATAAACTTTTCGAGGTACTTCTGCAACTCAAATCAAAAAACTCAGAACAGACACTCGAAAGCCAATTGTATAGAACACGCTGTCAAAACAATTCAGATCAAAAAGATGATCTGGTGATTTTAGCCGAATTTTTCCGTCCAAGGACAAAATCTGTTTTCTCGATAGCATGTCACAACTTTTGAACTTTCTTGCAATCGGAGGCTAAACTTGGCACAAAGCTTGAAAATAAAGATACAATGATGTTGCTACAGTAATAACAATCATCAAGACCACTAAAAATAGAAATAAAAATATCTTGGGTTGCCTCCCAACAAGCGCTTTCTTTTACGCCTTTAAGCTAGGAAAAAAGCAAAAAGATCAAGTTTTATCAAGAGAAAGAGAATAGCTCGCCCGTGTAACGGACTCAAACGGTAACTTAATCTTCTTCCTAGGGAACTGTTCCAATCCCTTTTTGATAGGGAATTGAAATTTTATATTCCCCTCTTTCATATCAATGACAGCACCAACGGTGCGAAGAAAAGGATGTCCCAAAATAATTGGACATAAGGGTTCACATTGGGTGTCCATAATGGTAAAATCAACGGGAACATAATTGTCATTGACAATGATAAGAACATCGTCAATCTTCCCCAAAGGATTCTTTACGTAAGAATCAACGAGACGAACACCAAAAGAACAAGGATCAAAAGGTTTCAATTCAAACATGTCATACATTCTTTTGGGCATAACGGAGGTACTAGCTCCAACATCACATAAAGCATAGCAAGAGAAGTTATTCAATTTATTTTTTATCATAGGATCCCAACCATCTTCTAGCTTCCTAGGTATGGAGGCTTCTACTCTAAGCTTCTTCTCCCTAGATTTAATGAGACCATTGGTGATATATTACGTGAAGGCAAGATTTAGTGTGCTAGTGTGGGGGTCTCTAGACATTTTGTGTAGTAAGCTAATAACTTCACAAAGGGTGCAACTATCAATATCAATGTCACTACTATCAAAGGTGGTAGAGGTGTCATCTAGACTCGCTTGTTTGAAAGCCTCTATGTTTTTAGGAGTTTCTTCTTCTACGGTTGAGGTAATAGCATCACCATTAATAGGTCTAATGGTACTAGGAGTGTGTTGGGTGCTAAAAGTTTGAGTATCCTCAACAACTTGGATAGTAGCAACGGTGTGGTGTGTAGGAAGGCTCTTAATTCTATCTTCTTCCTCCTTTTCTCTAGCCCATCTTTCTTTAAGTTTAGCCTTCATCCTAATGTTTTCATTAATTTGCACTTGGATAGCATTCATAGGAGTGGGTTTCCTCTCCTCTACGGGAGAAGTTCTAATTTTAAGCATCTCAACATCAAGGGCTAAGTTGTCTACCTTCAAAGAGAGATTATCTAATTTGTCTGATTTTTCTTCTACACTCTTGTTGAAGGCTTTTTGGGTAGTGATAAAGTCTTTAAGCATGCTCTCTAATTCAGAAGCGGAGTTTTTGGTGCTAGGATAAGTGTTGTTGTTCCCATAGTTGTTGGATGGAAACGGTCTAGGATTGCTACCAAAGTTACTCCTATAAGCATTGCTGTTGAAGTTGTTTCTAGAGATAAATTTCACATCTACATGTTCTTGAGAAACCAAATAATTTAAAGGAACATCATGAGGATCAATAGGAGCTTGCTTGGTAAGTAGAGACATAATCAAGTCAACTTTTTCATTTAGGGAGGAAATCTCCTCGACAGAGTTTACCTTCCTACCTGTTGGAGCTCGTTCGGTGTGCCATTGGGAATAGTTGGTCATCATCTCATCTAGTAGTTTTGTGGCAGCACCAAGTGTTCTTGACAGAAAGGTTCCTCCCGCGGCCGAATCTAACAGGTTTCGTGAGGTAAAGTTCAAGCCTGCATAAAAAGTCTGGATAACCATCCAAGTAGTCAAACCATGTGTAGGGCATTTCTTAACAAGAGATTTCATACGTTCCCAAGCTTGGGCAACGTGTTCATTATCCAATTGCTTAAAATTCATAATATTACTCCTCAATTGGATAATTTTAGCGGGTGGGTAATACTTCCCAATAAAAGCATCCTTGCACTTATCCCAAGAATCTATGTGATTCCTAAGCAAGGATTGAAACCAAATTTTAGCTCCTTCCCTCAAGGACAAAGGAAAAAGCTTAAGCTTAACAATATCACCATCTACTTCCTTGTACTTTTGCATATCACAAAGCTCAACAAAATTATTTAAGTGTAAAGCAGCATCATCTCCATCACCAGAGAATTGATCTCTCATAACAAGGTTTAACAAAGAAGGTTTAATTTCATAAGAGGTTTCTGAAGTAGCAGGTGTAGCAATAGAAGTGCAGATAAAATCATTGTTGTTGTGACTAGTTAAGTCACACAACTTAGTGTTTTCAGTGGAACCCACAGTAGCAGCAAACAGGACAAACATTTTGTTTGTTTTTGATAAAGGACTCAAAAGATAAAAACTGAAAGGTAAACTAACAAGACTAAAAAGAAAAGATAAAAGATAGTGTGCAACTCCCCTATCTTGAAGATTGGAGTCCCCGGAAACGGCGCCAGAAATTAGCTTGATGGCACTGAAGTAGTGCTCCTCGTTGGTTACCCCAAGTGGAAGCTTGGCTGTAGCCTAGCAACAAATTTCCCTTGGCAAAGATACCAAGGTTGAGATCGAACCAAGAGGACTCCAACGGCGATAAGTAGGTGGTAAATTGAACAATGGCGCCGTTCACAATCTAAGATTTCTTACTGTACCTGGATCTGCACAGACAACAAATAAATTTTCTCCCAACGAGTACAGCGAGGTTGTCAATCTCTCCGGCCTTGCCGTTTACAAAGGTCAAACACAACAGATATTAGATAGTGATAATTTCAACTAAAAAGTAAAACAAAAAGTAAATTGAGGGTGTAAAAAGTGGTGGAACTATGGACCGGGGTCTCATGATGTTCACTAGTGATGTCTCTCTCCCAAAAGACGATAAAAAGCTATGCGAGGTAAACAAATCACAGCTGGGCCATTGACAAGATTACGGGCGCAAACCAATGCAAACTATGCTACAAAAGAAAGGAAGAGGCTCAAAAGCATGGGCAGTACGCTGATACGTCCCAAACGTTTTATTATTTCTGCTTGCTCCATGCATGTTTTGTGTGACTTTGCCATGTTTTTCTTGAACTTTCATACACTTTTGAGCATATTTGGACTAACCTATTAACTCAGTTCACCCAGTTGCCAGTTTCTGTTTTTTGCTGTTTTTGTATTTCAGGTTTTCCGGCCATTAAAAGTGCTCCGAAAATTCTGGAAAAATTATATAAAAAATCAGCGTCCCGGAAGCCTTCGGAAACACCAAAGCAGGGAATGGGGGCCACCACAGGGACTCCAGAAGGGTCCCTGGCGCGGCCCCACCCTAGGCCGCGCTAGGAGCCCTCCTGGCTGCCCTGTGGCCCCTCTCGGTGCCCCCCTTCGCCTATATTTACCCCCCGAGGTGGAAACCCCTAATATCAATCTGCTTTTAGCGAACTCCTCTCTGTACCACCGCCGCCGCCGTTTCAAGATTGGGGCTGCCTAGAGAAGCTGCTCCGGCACCCTACCGGAAGGAAGAACCCCCTCCAGGAGACCATCCATAGCCATGGATGCCTCCCGGATGTGCCGTGAGTAGTCCCCCTTGGACCATGGGTCCGTGACCAGTAGCTATGTGATGTACCTCTCCCCTCTTTGTGCTTCCACTTTCGAGACCTCGTGAGCTGCCTCACATGATCGAGGCACCTTTGTAATTTTTGTTGTTGCTATGCTGAGTTCGCCGGGATCTGATGGATTATGAGACTATTTTTAGATTGTGATGAGTAATATATTTGGTTCTTCTCTTTTATATTTGTGTTCTTGAGTAAATTCTTGCATGTTCTCCGTTGCAGAATTTATCTTTGGCCAAGTAGTTTGTTGCAACTCCAAGAGGGAGTGTTATGCTTGATTGTGGGTTCAGCCCTCTGATGTCTAGGTTGAGTGATAGAAACATGAGACTAGGGGAGGTGTTGTTGCCACTAGGGATAAAACAACGGTGCTTGTACCTGCGGGTGCAAGGATTGTTTACTTTACGCAAAGTTCTTTTAATGCAGTTGTTTGTTGCTTTGAGTTTACACTTTGGGTGGGATTCACAACTTAATACCAGCGAGGTGTTCTGGATAGGCATCTCAAGGTGGATGATTCGTAGCAGATGCAGATGGATTTCGGTCTACTTACCTTGGCATACTGCCCATTGCTTTTGAGCCCTTCCTTTCTTTATAGAATAGTTAGCATTGCGGTACCTTCACAATCCTGTCAATTGCCCGGCTATGATTTGTTTACCTCGCTAGCACTTTTATCGTCTTTTGGGAGAGATACATCACTAGTGAAAATCACGGGACTCCGGTCCATCTTCACATCACTGTTTACACCCTCAATTTACTTTCAGTCTTTACTTTCCTTTGCACTTTTATCTCTTGCGTTGATCCTTTGTAAACAGCAAAGTCGGAGGAATTGACAAGTCCTCTGTCACAACCCCAAGTTAGGTGTGTGCTAGGATCAAGTGCTACCTTGCATCATGTGAAAATTTCAAAAAGAAAATCAAAATTGGGGAAAAGAAAAGCCCTGAGATTTTAAATCAAATGGCCAGATAAAAATCTTTTTCCAAAAATCATTTGAACATTTGGAAAATTCTTATAAATGGTGCTGATCATTTTAAAAATGATTTGGGAGTAATCCCATGCCCATGGAATTTTCTAATATTCAAACAGTGGCTTTGGAAATTAAATAAAACCCTATTTGAATTGAAGTTCAAATTATTTGAATTTCAAAAATGCTCAAATTTTATAAGTGGCTAGCTCTATATATATTGAGGCCACATAAAAATTTGTAGCATTTTTAAAAATGCCTAGCTATTTAATTTTAGCATGGCCAACATATTACAGAAAAGAAAATAGAAAAGAATTAAGAAAAGGGAGTTACCTCTCGCACCAGGCGAGGCCCAACTCCCCTGGACGGCCCAGCCCACCTGGACCCCTCCCCTGTCGTCTTCCTCCCCGCGCCTCCAAGCTGCTCGGTGGAATGCCACCGAGACAGCCCGGCACGGCGTCGTCTCCCCAGCCTCCACCTGCCCTCCCCGACCCTTCTACGCGCCCCTGGAGACGCACCCGAGTGCCACGCCTCCATTCCTCCCCTCCAGAGCCTCTCCCTCTCGCTCCTGCGACGAACCCGGCGACGACCCGAGCGCCGCCGTCGCCATGCCTTGAAGAACGCGTGGCCAGCGACCTCCTCGGACCCCGACGTGATGTCCATCGTCTTGCGCATCGTCGACCACGCCAAGATGCAGAAGGAATCGAGCCCATGTGCCCCGTAGCCTCCGCCCCCTTCTTCGTCTTCGCCGCCGGCCGCCGGAAGCTGCAGTGAAATTGCGCCACCATCATAGCCTCCCCGCCCCTGTCGTTTGCTCCATCGCGCTCCTGGTGAGCCGCTAATCTTTTCCCCCAACCTCTTTTAGCCCCGATCTTCCTCTAAGCACGACCGCCATGGGAGCCGAGCTCCGTCGCCGCCATGGATGACCTAGAGCTCGCTCCCGTGCTCCAGCGCCTCCCCCTTCTAGCCTACAGTCCTCCAGGTGCTCGCAGCAATCCAACACGCCAAGCCCCGGTCCAAATGGCGCTCCAGAGGGCGATTCCGATGTCGCCGGACTTCTGTTTCCGCTAACGTCGTCGCCGGCGTCACTCCTGTGCTCCCCGGTGACGTTGTCGTGCCCTGGGTGAAGCGCGCAAGCACGTAGAGTCGTTTGGTGGTCGCGGCGTGCCGTTTGGTCGCCGGAGTCGTCGTCTAGTGGATCGCCGCCGCGTCGGGTGTCGCCGTCGACATGTCGCCGGCAGCGCTGACGTGGCCATGGTTAAGTTAACCACTAATCCCCCCGTTAGCCACTGACAGTGGGGCCCTTAGCCCCCTAATCCCTGGTTAGTTTAAAACTAACCGGGTTAGTTAACCAGTGAGGCTGACCAGTGGGACCCCCTTGTTAGGCCAGCCCCTGCGTCAGCATGACACCACCCTGACGCAATAAATCAAATTCCATATTTTAGAAAAGATTTAAGGAATTCAGAAAATTCCAGAAAAGGCAGAAATTACCCCAAACTTTGGAAATTCATAGAAAATTCATATTAACTCCAAATTGGACAAATAATATACGAAAAATGATCAGGAGAAAATTATCTTTCCAAATATGCAACTTTCAACTATGTTGGAGTTGATTTTAAAATGGGACCAGTAGCATATGTCATTTGATTTATTTGAAATTAATTCAAATTCAAATCAAATTCTTTTGCAACTTGGACCATGAAGTTATGCTACATTTCACCTAAACTTCAGAAGCTTATCACACACATGATCATTTGGATTACAAAATACAAATGCTAGCAAATGCAACTTGGACCAAATTAAATACATTTGGAGTTTGGAATTTGAATTCACTTTCAAATCAACTTCAATTAACTTGTTGCAAATGGAACCTAGATCACATCAATGCAATTCACATCATTTGACAACATAATCATGTGCTTGAGCATTACAACTTATTTATGCTTTGTTTATATTGTTTGCTCAGATAGAAGTGGATCCGGAGCTCGAGATCACCCCCTTCGTTGAAGACACCGTTATCGAAACCTCGTCAGCAAGGCAAGCAAACCCCCATTGATCATGTTGATAAAATCCCACTTCCCTCTCATGTCTCGCTTATGCATTGTTTAGGATGATCACCATGATAAAGTTTCTATCGCATAGTTGAACCCATGTCCTTTGCATGACCTATCATCTTGTCACAGTAGTAAGCAAACCACAATCCTAGCAGATGTAGGAGTTGATCTTGGCGTGTATGTTTATAACATGCATGTCTTGGTGCATGCTTAGTGGTACCATGAGGTTGCTTATGATGTGAGTCGGGATGATGATAAACATGGTGTTGATGAAAGTGAAATGTGTTGGTGAATCTACCCTAATACAAGGTGAACGATGAGAGGCTGTGTAGGAGTACACAGTGGGTTGTCTCGTTGAACACCGCCCTAGTACGAGTTCTTTTGTGGTGATCCAAGATGAAGAGTACAACCACACATTGGGCTCACTGACCCCTCTCGGCTTACTAACTCATCCCTTTCGATGTCCAGATGTCGCAGTAGTTCAGATTTCTGTAGGTATTGTGGCCTGGTAGCCAAGTGAGAGAACGGCTCATCCGAGACCGGCTTTCGCACCACGCACACATCGTCTGGGTCCACTTCGGTAAACCGGCCGGGTTCACGGTAGTGGCAGACAACCCAGATAGGCGGCTTTCATGGACTAGATCGGCTATGAGGTAACGGTTGTGGTGGCATCCTCGCTGTCATCTCTTGAACGGTGACACGCAAAAGGCGGTAACTGATGGCACGTGTGTGTAGCGGTACACCCCTGCAGGGTTAAAAAAACTATTCGAATAGCCGCGTCCGTGGTTATGGACTACTTGGAAAGCTTAGCTTGATTATTAGACAACTTGAATCGGATACTTCTAAAACACACCAAGATAAGTGTGAGTGCTATGGCGTGCTTTCTCGTGGGGAAGTCGAGGAAGGCACCATAGTGGTGTAATTGGTTGGAGAAAGTAGTGGACTCGTGTACGCTTCTTACCTCAAAGTCTGGTACTCGTAGTTCAGGACTAGCCAAGTCAAAGATGGCATTTCTGCAAGTGAACCCCACCTCCCTTTACCTTGATACATGTGCATGAGTAGTATAGCTCCTATGTAAGTCTTGCTGAGTACGACTTTGTACTCACGTTTGCTTAATCTATGTTTTAGATAAACCCACCGAACCCGATGGTGGCTTCTACCGGAAGCTCGAAGATTGAAGACTCAGACCAAGACCAAGCTAGTGTAGTCCCAGTCAGACGACTGGTTCCCTCGTGGAGGGCTTGTTTTTAGATAAGGCTTCTCTAAGCCATTTGTTAAACTTGTCTGTACTCAGACCTACTTTGCTTCCGTATGCTTGTTGTAATGTTGGATCACATGCTTGTGATCTCTGTGTGCACTCTGTAAGAGTTATTCAATAAAGTATATACTTTGTAGAGAATTGCAATGATACATGCTGTTCATATAAGGCATGTGTGCTGCGTGTATGTTTATAACATGCATGTCTTTGTATGGGTTTTCGAGACCTTAGTTGTGATCTGGCTGGCGGTCTTTTATACACCAAGTGGCCCTTAGATGTGCGCATCTTGGGGCATCGCGATGTGATTGCTCGAGACTCTGTCTTGTGCACACTTTGATGTATGATCGAGCCTGCCCTAGACCCCGACTAAGTGATCGGGCTGGAGTAAGTCTATGTAAGGGTTATAATACAATCGATAGTATGGTTGAGGCGACTTGTCTATGAGTATGGGAATTCACCACCCATATCAGTTAGACTTGTGTGCAGGCGATGAGGACCCATCTCAGTGGATCATCCGGCCTGAATGGGATGCCCCTCATGTTCCATGCTTTCCGAGAACGTTCTGTGCTTGGCCTTGTCTGCTTAGACAAGTGGGTACGGTTCTCGGCTGTCCATATGATTGTGTTGTAGCGAGGCTTATATACGCTAATTCCGGGTCCCGACATCCTCTGTACTCGTTGGGAGCAAAATAACTTTTCTCCCAATGAGTATAGAGGAGTTGTAAGTTCCTCCGGCCTTGTTGTTTACAAAGGATCAACGCAAGAGATAAAAGTGCAACTGAGAGTAAGAACTGAAAGTAAATTGAGGGTGTACACAATGGTGGAAATATGGACCGGGGTCCCGTGATGTTCACTAATGATGTCTCTCTCCCAAAATACGATAAAAGTGCTAGCGAGGTAAACAAATTGTAAGGCCCCCGATGCGGTGCTAACTCTAGTTGGTCTCTTTCGCGTCCGACCAGAATTAGTAGTGGAGAAAAGGCCACCGATGCACGACACTCGCACTCGTGTCGCTATCGGGTTTTCGACAACAGATATAAGAAACATGACTTTAACTAAGGCATAAATAGATAAATAGTCCAGGGCATACAACGCCACTGGTTTATTACATCATAGCAGGAGTCAAAGACTCAACAGTACAACATTCATCATGCGGAAGCAAACACGACCGAGTACGGTCAAGATCCAAATTGCCCTAGAGAGGGCTACACATGAATAAGCCCACCCAAGTTTTAAACATGATTATAGTTGGATGTTATTCTATGAACAAGGAGTAGGTCTCAAGTCGTCCATAACCGCGGACACGGCTTTTCGAAAAGATTTAACCCTGCAGGGGTGTATCAACTGCCAATTATAGGCTTCGCATGTACATCCAGTTTACGCTTGGCTGTGTAAGCGCCTGAAACTCTGGAACGTCAGAGTCCCTCTAACTAACAACACACAACTCCGGGTGGCCCTCGGTGAGTCGGCACCAAACTCAAAAGCTGGCCACGCTCTTGAATCAGTTTCTATCGTATGTCGCAGGTTTGGATAGCCGGTTAATCTCACATGAGACCGGGTCCTCAGCCGGACAAGGTGGGCCAGCCACGGAACATGTCCTCCTGGCCCGGGGTGGTTTGTAAACAACTGAGGTACCACCAGCACACACATGTTGCAAATGTAAATCAGCTCGGGCCACCGCTAGAATTGTACGAATCTAGGTAGGTAAGAAAAGGGGTCCCCATAGAAGCCCACACACGATTAGGCACGTTCATCAAGAAACACAATACCCGGAACTAGGGGCCTAGGTGAATCAGATGGAACCAAACACCTGGCGGGAACAGCCCGGCCTTCCATCTTTCATCAAGTATAATTAACATCAATTTAATAATAAATATCAACCAACTTCTTTGATAACATGATATCCCACCATAGCATAGGGTAAGCAGCAAGTTTTCCTACTCATACTAAGCAAAGGCTGAGCAGCGGTAACATAGCAATACAATGTTTTGTTGGGATGTGGGGATCATGGCTGTATGGGTTTGAAAACATGGCATAAGTAAAGTGAATAGGATCAAACAACGTTCGAGGCTACAGCTAAGCAATGTAGGCGGAAAGTTATAAGGTAATGGTATAGATATCCCCCTTGCCTGGATAGGTCATCGAAGTAGCACCCACTGGATCCTCGAGCTCGGTGTTGGAAATCTCCATGAAGGTCTCCTCGGCGGTCTCAGGTGCTAACGTAAGGTACTGGCAAGGAAAGCACACAAGTAAGCAATGGGTGCAATGCACAGGAAAAGATGGTATGAGCAAGTTCAATAGATATGACGTGACCCTATCTAGTCAGATTTAAATGAAGGTGGTGCCGGCACGTCAACAACTTCATATGCAATTATTTACATTTAATGTCTTTGGTCTTAGCCTTAATTTTGGTGTAAGTAGCATGTCAACATGGCATGATCAACAAAGCAATTTAAAAAAAGTAATTGCAACGTGAAAGTAAAATCATCGATTCCGGAGACGGAGAAGTGTCGGTGAGTTTGACACCGGGAAGATACAACAGAAGAAAAGGATCCAGCCACATTGCATATGACAATATGCTAGGGGATGGTTTGAGGATGCAAAGAATTGAAGATGACATGGAACAGAACTTGGATGATCAGATGAACAAGATTCAACATGCACTGAAGTTGAAAGGAATGTAAGAAAAGAAGGGCAAGGTTTGAAATGTTTAAGTGGTCACATTAGGTCCATTTGAGTTTGCACAAAGCACCAATAGGACATCACCATTTGAAACCTTGGAAAATTCTACCCCAAAACCATATAAGACATGGTACCATTTCTATTTGCAAAACACAGTTGCAAATACAAAGGAATTCAGGGGCCTGAGTTCAAAAATGCACCACTTGCATTTTGGAAAAAGCCCAAATGGCAAAACCATTGTCACCAAGCTGATCCTTGGGAAAAGCTACCCCAAAATCATATATGGCATGCCTCATGTTGAAATCTTCAACAGATTGCAAATATCAAAAGAATTTGGGGGGGGGGGCTATGTGCAAAGTTGCCAACACTCCAAAAATATAGAAGGGGAAAAATGCAAATTGGACCTCACCATGGTGATCAGTGGGAAAAACTACCCCAAATTCATATATTGGATTATATGTTTGAGGCAGATAAGTTTCAAAATTCAAATTCAGATTTGAATTTCAATTTGAAAAGATTTGAAAAAGAAAAAGAAAAATAAAAAGAAAAGAAAAAGAGGACAAGCCTCATTGGGCTGGCCTCGGGAGCCAGGCCCACTTCTCTTCTCTCTCTCTCTCGGCCCACGTGCAAAGCCACTGGACAGGGCCACTTGGGCCAGGCCCAGCTCGGCTGAGACGAAAAATTAACAGAAAAAGAAAAAGGGTCGGGCCCGACTGGATCTTGGGCCCAAGGCCTTCTTCTCCTCTTCTCCCAGCCCAAGGCGACAACCCCCTTTGAACACGCGCAAGTTCTGAAGAAAGGAGACACTCCCGTCTGAACCCGACGCGGAGACAACTTGCGGCGACGCTCTCCTCGCCGTCTCGACTCCGGCAGCCCTGCGACCACTTGGGAACGCGAGCCAACATACCCAGCTATAGCTGCTGCTCTGCACGCCCACGGAGGTGCCCTACTCTCCTCGCCACGCTGCTCTAAAGATTGTGGCAGCCACGGGTTCAGAGGTGCAACCACGACGCGCACCACCTGAATCGGTGACGATTCCGGCGACACCTTGCTGGCTAGGGCTCGACGACGACCTGCAAACGGTGCAGGGGAGTACCACAGGGCCGTGGCTCCCAGATCAACTCGGGAGGACGCCAAAGGGGCTCCTTTCCGGCGAGGAAAAACGCGGCGTCGACTAAACCTCTGAAGAACAGCAGTTAGACGCGGTGGCGAGCTAAACCAATGCGCGAGGCAGCCCTAGTTGTTGCGCACGCGCCCTAGAGCACGCCTATGACCCGCACGACACGCCCCGGGCATGCTCTGGACAAGACGACCACAGTGGCTGGCCGGCGACGACAGCTTGCGGCCGCAGGGCACACACCGCGACGCGGGAGCTCTAGGCTATGCGCTAGGGAGAGGGGAAAGGCGATTGAAGCTCACCTTGGGGGTGCTGGCGACACGCTCGAACACCCGAAGCGAAAGAGGGAGGAGGTCGTCGTCGAGGAAGACGGTGGCCACGGCGGAGCTCGACGGTGCGCGGCTTGGATCGTAAACCGTGGCCCAAACCTGCAAAGGGGGGGCGCGGGTGAGCTTAGAGGTTGTGCACGCGAGCGCAGGCTCAAGATTGCGGCAAGACGGTGGTGAATTGGTCGTCGGTCTCACCGGCGTCAGGCGGAACAGGGGAGGAGCCCGACGTCCATGGGGGCAGCGGCGCAACGAATTGAGAGGGGGAACGAAGTCGCCTAGGGTTCCTGAGGCCCGAGGTGGCTCCGGCTTATAAAGGGACGCATTGGAGCCACGTCGGCCAGCGTCGACATCGACGTCTCCCGCCGGTGTGAGATAGAGGAGGGGGGACCGGCGACATGGTGGAAAGGCGACGACCCCTGGCCCTCCGATTTGATCCGACGACCATGCTCGCTCCCGCGTACCGCCTCGCTGGCGCAGGCCAGGTGGGCTGCGGGGCGAAGAGGGGAGGCCTGCTGGGCTGGGCCTGGCAGGTCCTCTGCCTCGAGTTTAAAGAAAAGTGGAATTTTTCCATTTTAAAATAAACAGAAAAATTCCATGAATTCTTCTGAGCAAATCACAAGGGATAAAAACATATGAAGATATGTCTTGGAAAGCTTGGAATATTCTCCATTTTCTAAAATTGGTTTGACCAATTTTTGAGCAACTAAAAAGTGGGGGCATTTTTAATTCAAATTCACTTTGAACTATGACCCACCTTTTTAAAGAGGGGAAAATATTGCAAGCCTTTTAAAACCCTTGGGGGGGAGAAAGAAATGGCTATGACAAGCTTGAGGTTTAGGGGAGCACAATTGCAAATGGAACAATTCCCACAAAACCCTTCTTGAGCCCCTCTGTTTGCATTCAAACTCAAATCAAATGGACCCAAAATCTTTTGGCAATTTAAATATTCACATGAATTTACAATATATAGCATCATGCCAAGTTGCAAGGTCATCTGACAAAGTACAATTTCATGATGATTTGAATAATTGCTCATGGGATGTTACAGCTCTCCCCTACCAACACTGGATCTCGCCCCGAGATCTAAGCATGAAAAAGCTCGGGATAATCGGAACGGAGATGATCTTCATGCTCCCACGTTGCCTCCTTCTCCGAGCGATGTGCCCCTTGCACCTTCATGAACTATACGGTCTTGTTGTGAGTCTTGCGCTCGGAAGTCTCAAGAACACGGACTGGACGCTCTGAGTAGGAAAGTTTTGCACTCAGCTGAATCTCGCCCAAGTCAACGACCTGCTCTGGCTGCTTGGAGCACTGCTTTAGCTGGGACACATGGAACACATCATGTACCATTGACAAACTATCGGGAAGCTCAAGGCAGAACGCGAGAGGTCCCCGAGTCTCAAGAATACAGAACGAACCAACAAATCTGGGAGAAAGCTTGCCTTTGATACCAAATAGGTGAGTACCCCTAAACGGAGACACTTTGAGGTACGCCCATTCACCAACTTGGAAAGCTACACCACGGTGCCTTTTGTCATAATAGGCCTTCTGCCTAGACTGTGCTGCCTTGAGGTGCTCCCTGATGATCTTGACCTTGTCTTCTGCCTCCTAGATCACATCTGGGCTGAACAATTGCCTCTCACCTATCTCGGACCAGTTCAAAGGTGTCCTGCACTTCCGGCCATACAAGACCTCAAAGGGAACTTGCCTGATAGCTCTTGTTGTAAGAGAACTCAGCATATGGCAAGCATTCTTCCCACTTCATGCCAAAATAGATAACACACGCTCACAGCATGTCCTCGAGGATTTGATTCACACGCTCAACCTGCCCACTGGTCTGGGGGTGATAAGCGGTACTGACCACCACAGTCGTACCAATCGCCTTCTGAAAGGCCTGCCAAAACTTGGAGGTGAACAGACTGCCTCTATTAGAGCTGATCTTCTTGGGAATGTCGTGCAACGATACAACTCGTGCGGTATACAAATCCGCCAACTGAGCTTCTGAAATGGAATCCTTCACTGGAAAGAAGTGGGAAACTTTCGAGAGGTTGTCGATGACGACAAAGATGGCATTGTTCTTCTTCTGCGACAGAGGGAAGCCTGTGATGACATCCATCTCTATGTGATCCCATTTCCACTCCGTAATCTCAAGTGGCTGAAGTAGCCATGCAGGCTTCTGGTGATGTGCCTTCACTCTCCTGCACACATCACATTGGGACTCAAACCGGGCAAAATCCTGGTTCATACGAGTCCACCAAAAGCTTTGCTTCAGATCTTGATACATCTTGGTGCTACCGGGGTGGATAGACAGCTTGGAATCATGGGGGCCCTTCATGATGACCTCTCTGAGATCTCCCTCCTTGGGAACAACAGCTCTCTCTCCTCAAACAACACGGTGCCGTTGATAACCCGCAACTGTAGGGGATCGAGATAGTCTTCGCGGGCAAGATAACCCAATTTATTGATTCGACACTTGGGGACACAAAGAATACGTACAGGCTTTGAAAATTGAGTTGTCAGTTCAACCGCACCTAAAATAAACACTTGCTTGCACAAAGGTATTAGTAGCAATTGTGATACGGTGGTGGTAGTGGTGACAGTAGTGGTGGAACAGCAAAAGTAAAACAGAAAAAGTAAACAACTAGTAACCAGCAGACTTGAAACACTGTAGGCTAGGGAGATGGATGGTTGGGTGCTGCTTGGATGAGATCGAACATGTAATAGATTCTAACACGGGCAAGGCTCACAGAAAAGAAAGGATCATCTAGGAAAATATCAAACATCAGGCATGTATCCCAAGGTAGTTGTATGTGCTTGCAATAAGAACTTTGCACAACATCTTTTGTCCTTCCCTCCCGCTACAAACGGGGCCAAAAGGAACTTAGGGAAATTAAGGTACTCCTGTCAAAGAGCACCGGAACAAAGCATTAACACTTCATGGATACACGGAATCCTCAAATTACAGTCCATCCCCTTTGGTGTCCCAAGCTGTCACCATTGGGATCGCCGGTTCCAGACTATAATAGGTGCATACAACTCATAGATAGGATCAAGAACACCAAAAAATCAAGAAACAAAAGGGTGATCAAATCTGAAATCATGGCACTCGGGCCCAAAGTGACAAGAATTAAGAGCAACAAGTTGTAACAGAGATGATAAACACCAAGTAGATGATAGGCAACATTCCATCAACAATCTGATTGAACTATTACATGATCTAACTCATCCAATCCCTACCATCCCCTTTGCCTACAGCAGGGAATTACTCACACATGAGAGGAGAAGTCATGGAGCGGTGATGGAGAGGCGATGATGATGACGATGGCGATGATTTCCCCTCACCGGAGGCCAAAGCAGCCTCCAGATTAGCTCTCCCAGAGAAGAACAGAGGGTTGCAGCGGCTCCGCGACATAGATCAGAAATTGGACTTCTGTTGTGGGGTTTCCTCGCGGGGGGTAAAAATAGGGCGAGAGTAGGGCACTATGGGGTGTGGGACCCACCGAGGAGGGTGCCCGGCGCGGCCAGGAGCTGGGCCGCGCCATGGACCCTTCTGGGTGCCCCCTGGCAGCCCTGTGGCCCCCCTTCGGCACACGCGAAGCTTTGGGAACGCTGATTTTTTATATAATTTTTTGGGAATTTTCCAGCGTATCTAAATATCCAGAAACCCGCACAAAAGAAAACAGCACTGGTAGCTCTGCTGAAAACAACGTCAGTCTGGGTTAGTTTCGTTCATATCATGCAAGAATGAAGCCAAAACAATAGCAAATGTGTTTGGAAAAGTAGATACGTTTGAGACGTATCAACTCCCCCAAGCTTAGCTTTTGCTTGTCCTCAAGCAATTCAGTTCAACGAACTAGACGCGACAAAGAAAACTTTGGCAAACTGTTTTGCTTCTTTAGATGTATATAAGCATGTACTACGAAAGAGTTTAGCAAGTTTTGACATCATGCTACAAGGACAATGCACAGAGCAATCCTTCTTTCATGTGATCATTCACAAACAAACAAAAAGTAAATAATATGCTGCTGAAAATCAATCCAAGATCACAATGCTCATAGCATGAACATATCAGAGTGGTATCTCGCTAGCCTCCATGAGTGAAGAAAAACATAAATGCAAAAGCTCCTCCGGAGTTTTAAAGGAGACTAGAACTAAGAACTCAGAGTAAGAAACATCACAATCATGTAGAAGACAATGTGGTACTTTGGGATAATGCATGTTACACTAAGAATGACAATTATGCTCTCATAGTTGGTGCTTTGGAGAAAGGAAGGTGGAGACTCTCGAACCGTGGCTTTTGATGGCAAGGTTGAAAACCCGTGGTTGGAAGCAAAGACTAAACATGTACCAGAGCTCGCAGCTTTAAAACAGAGATAAAAAAAATTGAGAGTGCAACTTTCCAGTCAACGGTGAACGGTAAAGATCTCTCAATATCTTCCATGCCAGCCATATCTTTTTATTATTTTTTTGCTTACACTTTCGTTCCTGACTCCATCTATCATTTGATGGTCCATGGAGCCTTTTATTTTTGCCTCAAGTATTGAAGGAGTTTGTTTCTCGTTCCATCCATCATTAGCAGCATTTGACCCATTTCATTCCATCATCAAGTATGGGGGAAGTGCAACTTTTCTCTTTTTATCTTTCTCTTTTTATTGACTAGTTAAAACATCCGTCAAATATTTTTGGCATTTAAGATACTGATTTCCCCTCACCGCACCATGAGCTTGTATGGTTACAAAAAGGAAACTTTTGAATAAGGTTTTGAGATGGTACATGAAAGTCTATGTTAGGGATGGCACGTAAATACCATATATAGGTAGGTATGGTGGACTCAAATGGAACAACTGGGTTTAGAAAGGTGTGTGTGGAAGCACAAGCAGAATTCCGCTTGGTGCTGGAGGAACGCTAGCAAAAGACGGGGAAGCGACCAACCAGAGAGCATAACGGTCATAATCATGCAGAGCGACAAAGCAACATTGAATCGGGCATGAAAGTGATATAACCCACTCTGGAGTAAAAAGATCATCAAGGCAGAACAGACTTTTTAGTCCTAATATGCGTGAACATGTGCCAAGTCAATCCAAGAATTTCTCGGAGGGAAATACCACTTCAATATGCCAAACCATGAACAATGCAATGCATGTCAATCATTTCAAGAAACACATTATTAAATCTAGCTATTTGAGACTGACCACAAAGAAAGCATGAACCACTTGGAAAGCATTGTAAACATAGCACTATGTCGCTACAAGCTAGTCTCTAATCATAAGTACAGGCATATGTACAAAAGTAGAAACAAAAAGAGTTCATACCGGCTTTCCTTTTTGCATCCCTTCCGTCGATCTTCGTCATTACTGCGTTGTCACTTACACAATCGAACGTAGGAAATCATAATCATCACGGACTCGAGCTGAACTCTGAAACAAAGCAAACTAAAGAGCAAAGGAAACATTTTTTTGGGCTTTTCAAGGTTTAATGAAAGCAAAAGAAAGGAGAAATCTTTTTGGGTTTTTTCAAATTAAAAGAACAAAGAAGAACAGGCAAAAACTTCAAAAAGATAGAAGTGAACCAACGGTAGATACAATGGAAAGGGGAGGAGAGCACATACTCCCCCAAGCTTAGGCTTTTGGCCTAAGTTGGGCTCGTCTACTGCGGTCCCGAGGAGCCTCCTGCTCCCGGGTAGTACTGGTATTTCCATGGGTCGTATGCGTCCTCCGGTGCGTACACCGAAGCCCTGCGCTCCTCCCAAGTGGAAGAAGAAGGTCCCGCCACCCATCAAGAGGAAGACCCTTCACCCCAGGGGGCGACGGTCTCCTCCTAAATGGGTGGATATACCACGTGCTCCTCCTGAATGGGCGGATAAACGACGCGCTCCTCCTCGTCTGGCTCAACCCCCTCCGTGGGGTCGTGAAACCGGTATCTCCCCGTGATCTCATCGAATTCGGCCACTGAAAAACGATATTCGTTCCTGCGAGAAAAATCAAACACAAGTGGTGCAGGTAGACGGACAGTGCGAGTCACATCGTCCTTAAACCGCAAAATATAATCAAGTGTATAGCGGTCAGAGGTCTTAGTAACAAAGAAATGCCTCTTGATGGCAGCCAAGTCAAGGCTAACAAAAGGAAAGACTGTATCATCTGGGCGCGGTTCTCCTTGGAGAAACTGCAAAAGAAGTGTGGCATAGACGCCACCAAAGAGATATCCCTTGTTACTATTAGTAGCAAGGCGTTTCGCAATTAGTGAACCCACATGATACTCGTGCTCTCCTGAGAGCGCATTCACCATGATAGTAGTATCAGGCGTAGAAGTGTTTCTCGTGTTATCTCGAGGTGAGGGAACATAATGTTGGAAATCTTCTGACGGTTGGATGGCCTCACTGCAGTGTTGCAGAACGAGTCGAGGAGGGTATTAAGTGCAACAGTTTGGGCATTTTTCCTCTTCTTCTCGCCTATGCCTGGCAAACCTAAAGCTTCACAAAGTACACTCATAGGCATGGTTAGCAATTTTTCATAAAGTCGAAACACCACAGTATCACTATCACGATAAAACCTGAAACTGTTAACAAAAATAGCGGTGAGTGTCTCGTACTGTGGTACACTGCTCGTAACAAGCCGTGTCAAACCTGCTCTGGCACACAGAGCATCTAACTCTTCTCTTATGCCGCATCCTCCATGAAATCATTGCATGGAAATGCCATGGCTTTCGCGGGTGACGCGTCCAACAGCTCTATGGGTACGATATCTTCATTGTAGCTCACCCTCGTGGTCGAAGGCGAAGCTGCGGACCGCGTAACACGGCTAGAGCGCTCGGGTTTCTTCTTCCCAAGCCACCTTCCTAGCCTCTCCATTTCTGAAATTTTTGACAATTCACAAAAACGAAGGTTTAAGCAAAGCTAGTTTGGGCAAAACATTATACTCACTTAACTAAGGCTCAAACTAGCAACAAAACTTGAGAAATAAATTTCTACACAAACATTTAAGCTCAACTAAACAGCACCAAGAACTACTAAATACTCACTAATGAAGCCACCAACTAGAAAACTAATTGGAGGGGTGAGGGAGTCACATACCAGAGAGTATTTGTTCCAAATTTCAGCTCAAATGAGTGGTTGTAGAAGGAGATCGAGGTTCCTTGCTCAAGAACAGCAAGAACAGCAGAACCAGAGCAAGAACAGGAGTTTTTGAGAGGAAGGAGAGAGAGTGAAGAAAGAGATGCCACCAGGGGGTGCCTGTGGGCCCCATGAGGGTGGGTGGCGCGGCCAGGGGCTGGGCCGCGCCACCTGGCCTCCTGGGCCAGGGGTGAACCCCCTGGTCAGCCACAGGTACTCTCTGATGGCTTTTTGCCAGGAAATTTTTATTCTAATTATTCTGGAATTTTATGGGCAACTTCACTCTAGAGAATTTTTCAATGTTCAAAAAGCTGCAAAAACTTTCGTGAACTTGAGACAGAAGTTAAAACAAGTGAAGCTTCAAACACAAAAACTTGGGTACAGCAAGGAGAATAAAAGCTAAAGGAAATGAAAACATAACAAGGTCAACTTTTTACCTATATAAAACATGCTAGTTAGCAAGGTTGATCAAGTCTTACCAACAAACCGGTGATATATAGAGCAGAAAGTATCGCCTCTTATGAAGTGATCATTGCACTCTCACTTTAATGGACATTGTCCCCACCATAATTGTTTTGTATTTGTGGTATACATGTAGTGGACAATCCCATTCTCCAATCTTCATGGTCTCGATATTCTCAATGGAGTTAAGGCCATGCCTTTTGTCGATCTTCTTTGGAAAATACACCGTGTGTTCTCTGTCATTCACGTTGAAGGTAACCTTCCCTTTATTGCAATCAATGACTGCACCTGCGGTGTTAAGAAAAGGTCTACCAAGAATAATGGAGATGCTCCCATCCTCGGGCATATCAAGCACAACGAAATACCAATCAGTAAGTATTAAGCAATTGGCAACTTCAATAGGAACATCCTCACAAATACCAATCGGGATGGTCGTGGACTTGTCGGCCATCAGAAGAGAGATATCTGTAGGAATTAGTTTCTCTAAACAAAGCCTTTTGTAGAGAGAAAAGGGCATAACACTCACTCCTGCACCAAGATCACATAAGGCAGTTCTAACATAATTATTCTTTATGGAGCAAGGAATGGTGGGTATACCTGGATCATCGAGCTTCTCAGGAATCTTGCCACTGAAAGAGTAGTTAGCAAGCATAGTAGATACTGCCTCATTAGGAACTTTTCTTTATTAGTAACAATATCTTTCATATATTTAGAGTAAGGAGGTAATTTAATAGCATCAGTCAAAGGGATTTGAAGAAAAAGAGGTTTCATCCACTCACAAAACTTGTTGTAGTGCTCTTCTTATTTGGTTTTGACAGACTTGCTTGGAAAGGGCATGGGTTTCTGTACCCATGGTTCTCGTTCCTTCCCATGTCTTCTTGCAAGGAAGTCTTCCCTAGTATACTTCTTGCGCTTGTCAGGTGCTTCTTCTTCTCGAACCTCGGGTGGATCATTCTTTTCAGCATCTTTTTCAGGTTCAGCACCGTCTTTAGTCTCAGCATCGGAGGTAGATATGTTGTTTGGATCAACAACTTGTTCTTCTTCTTCTATAGGATCATTGGAAATGTCAGCTTCCTTGTGTTTCTTTTTCTTTTTCTTCTTCTTTGGAGAGCTAACAATTTATTCTTCATGTACTTGAGAATCTTGCTCGATCCTCTTTGGATTTCCCTCTGGATAGAGAGGGTCCTGGGTATGCGTTCCACCCCGGGTCTTTATGCCATAAGCTTGTAAATTGTCCTGTTTAGCATTATTAGCAAGCAAATCTTTTTGCACATTAGAAATTTGTTCAAGCTGAGTTTGAATCATATGAAAATGCTGCACAAGAAATTTAACATCATTAACTATTCTACCTAGAACATCAAGCAAACTCTTGATAGCAAGAGTATTATCATGCAACTGACCTTGTATCTTCTCATAGAAGTGACTCTGCTTCCTAATAAAATTATCAAGCTCATCTAAACATTGGTCAGGAGGCTTACCTTTAGGGATGTCACTTGCATTGAAGTCTAGAAGGGAGTGTACCTCTACCATAGGTGGGTGAGTGGTAGGCTCACACAGCTTCTCAATTGGAGGTAGATTCTTCACGTCTTTAGCTTTAATACCTTTCTCTCTTATGGACTTATTTGCTTCTTGCATATCTTCGGGGCTTAAGACAAGCATGCCCCTCTTCTTTGGTGGTGGAGGTGGTTCAGGGACGGACCAATCTTCGTGGTCGTTGGCAATCTTGCCCATCAGTTCTTCCGCATCGTCCGGTGTTCTTTTCCTGAAAACACAGCCAGGACAACTATCTAGATAGGATTTAGATTCATCAGTTAGACCAGCATAAAATATATCAAGTAATTCATTCTTAGGGATCTCATGTCCCGGTCTAGCCTTCAGCAAACTACAAAATCTCCCCCAAGCTTTAGGGAGATGTTCATCCTGCACCTGTTTAAAGTTATAAATTCTTTGTAAAGAAGCATATTGCATAGGAGCAGGAAAATACTTATCAACGAAATATATAGCCATATCTTGAGGATTTTGAATGGAACCACATGGTAGTGCATCATACCATGCTCTAGCATCTCCTTTCAGAGAAAAAGGAAGAAGCTTGGTCACATAAAAGTTCCGGATCCTTTCATCAATAGTAAACAAGTCACCTAACTCAGTGAGTTTGGTCAGGTGCTCGATAGCATCATCATTTTCTCTGCCATAAAAGGGATCAGCTTCAACAGTGGATATAAGTGAAAGGTCAACAGAGAAATCATAATCAGGATCAGTGATGCATATAGGAGACGTAGCAAAAGTAGGATCAGGAGTAAACTTGTTCTTCAGGGAGCTTTGCTAGCAACTTCTTTGTAGTAGCAGGGTCGGAATCAGCACATTCATTAAGCTCCCTGCAAAAATCATCATCAAGCATAATATAATCATCCTCAAGGAGTTTTTCCTTAAGGCCAGCAAAGTCATGAGTTTTTCCAATAGGGGTTTGGGTAACAGGAATTTCAACACCCGAGAATCGGGCAGCAGCAGCAATCTGTTCTTCAAGAAAAGAACCAAGTGAACCTGTAGTCTCAAAGGTAGTAGAAGCATCATCAAAAGTATCTGACATATTACCAGACTCAGCAGATGTAGCATGTAACTGAGGTGAATCAAACTTACTCATAACATAAGGTGAATCAAGTTTAGCACTAGTGCTAAGAGCAGTACCTCGTCTCGTACGGGATGGTAAGATCGGAACCTTGGGGTCTCCTTTCCTACCCATAATGGATAACGTGCAGCAAGTAGGATACCTCGAGTAGACCTGTAAATAAAGCTATGGTCCCCGGAAACGGCGCCAGAAAATAGTACTTGATAACCCTCAACTGTACGGGATCGAGATAGTCTTCGCGGGCAAGATAACCCAATTTATTGATTCGACACTTCGGGACACAAAGAATACGTACAGGCTTTGACAATTGAGTTGTCAGTTCAACCGCACCTGAAATAAACACTTGCTTGCACAAAGGTATTAGTAGCAACTGTGATACGGTGGTGGTAGGGATGATGATAATAGTGGTGACAGTGGTGGTGGAACAACAAAAGGAAAAAACTAGTAACCAGCATAATTGAAATAGTGTAGGCTAGGGGGATGGATGGTTGGGCGCTGCTTGGATGAGATCGAACATGTAATAGATTCTAACATGGGCAAGGCTCACAGAAAAGAAAGGATCATCTAGGCAAATATCAAACATCAGGCATGTATCCCAAGGTAGTTGTACGTGCTTTCAATAAGAACTTTGCACAACATCTTTTTGTCCTGCCCTCCCGCTACAAACGGTCCAAAAGGAACTTAGGGAAATTAAGGTACTCCTGTCAAAGAGCATCGGAACAAAGCATTAACACTTCATGGATACACGGAATCCTCAAATTACAGTCCATCCCCTTTGGTGTCCCAAGATGTCACCATTGGGATCGCCGGTTCCGGACTATAATAGGTGCATACAACTCATAGATAGGATCAAGAACACCACAAACTCAAGAAACAAAAGGATGATCAAATTTGAAATCATGGCACTCGGGCCCAAAGTGACAAGCATTAAGAGCAACAAGTTGTAACAGAGATGATAAACACCAAGTAGATGATAGGCAACATGCCCTCAACAATCTGATTGAACTATTACATGATCTAACTCATCCAATACCTACCATCCCCTTTGCCTACAGCAGGTAATTACTCACACATGAGAGGAGAAGTCATGGAGGGGTGATGGAGAGGCGATGATGATGACGATGGCGATGATTTCCCCTCACCGGAGGCCAAAGCAGCCTCCAGATTAGCTCTCCCAGAGAAGAACAGAGGGTTGTGGAGGCTTCGTGATGTAGATCGGAAATTGGACTTCTTTTCTGGGGTTTCCTCACGGGGGGTAAAAATAGGGCGAGAGTAGGGCACCAGGGGGTGTGGGACCCACCCAGGAGGGTGCCCGGTGCGGCCAGGAGCTGGGCCGCGCCATGGACCCTTCTGGGTGCCCCCTGGCTGCCCTGTGGCCCCCACTTTGGCACACGTAAAGTTTCAGGAACGCTGATTTTTTATATAATTTTTTGGGAATTTTCCAGCGTACCTAAATATCCAGAAACCTGCACAAAAGAAAACAGCATTGGTAGCTCTGCTGAAAACAGCGTCAGTCCAGGTTAGTTTCGTTCAAATCATGCAAGAATGAAGCCAAAACAATAGCAAAAGTGTTTGGAAAAGTAGATACGTTTGAGACGTATCAGCCGTCACTATGCACTGAAAAGCAGACGTACTTGGGAACTAAGGCAGCAATGCCCTGCTTGATTTTCTGAAGCATCGAACTGCCAGACTGAGCTTCACGGATCCTCTCATGGATAGTGGGCTCTACCACAAGGTTGTGAGATAACCTCCTGGAATCAGCTCGAGATTGAGCTTGCAGAAATTCTCACACAAGTCAGGGTGAATCTCATGCACCTGGATATTGTTGCAATCGCCCTTGCGGCTTAACGCATCGGCTATGACATTTGCCTTCCCAGGCGTGTACTGAATATCAACAGAGTACTCAGTAATGGTCTCAAGCCACCTTCTTTGCCTCAAGTTCGAATTGGGCTGAGTGAACAAGTACTTCAGACTTTTGTGATCGGTGAACACATCCACCTTCCTCCCTAGGAGGAGGTGTCGCCAAGTAACCAAAGCATGTATCACTGCAGCCAGCTCCAAATCGTGGGTCGGATAGTTCCTCTCAGCCTGCTTCAACTGTCGAGAGGTATACGCCACAATGTTCTTGCCTTGCATCAGAACTCCTCCAAGACCATTCAACGAGGCGTCACAAAAGACCTGAAACGGCTGTGACTCATCTGGCGGTCTAAGAATTGGAGCTGTGGTCAGCCTGCGCTTCAACTTGCACAACAACTCTGTCATCGACTCTGCTATCTTGGAGAAATTCTCGACGAACCTCCTGCAATAGCTAGCGAGGCCGAGAAAAGTCCTCGGCTGCTTCACATTCTTCGGAGGATTCCACTCTTGAATCGCACGGACTCTGTCTGGATCAACCGCAATGCCCTCAGCTGAAATGACATGGCCAAGAAAATTGACCTTGTCGAGCCAAAACTCACACTTGGAGAACTTGGCATAGTATCGGTGCTCTCTCAACTTCTGCAGCACCAACCGGAGATGCTCCTCATGTTCAGCCTCGTACTTGGAATACACAAGGATGTCGTCGAGGTAGAGGAGGACAAAGACATCAAGCCACTCTTGGAACAGATAGTTCAAGGCCCTCATGAACGTCGGAGGAGCGTTTGAGAAGCCAAACTTCATGACTGTGAACTCATACAGCCCATAACGTGTGCTGAAAGCCGTCTTGGGAATGTCCTCTTCACGAACACGTATCTGGATCCATCTTCAAATCAAGCTTGGAGAAGACCCTTGCCCCATTCAACTGCTCAAACAGATCATTGATGCGGGGTAACGGGTACTTGTTCTTGATGGTCTTCGGTAGTCCTGGACCAACCGGCTGGTACCATCTTTCTTCCTCACAAAGAGGCACGGGGCACCCCAAGGCGAAGTGCTCGCACGAATGAACCCATCTTTCTCCAACTTCACCAACTGCTGCTTGAGCTCAATCAACTCCTCCGAACACATCTTGTAAGGATGCCGATCGGCTGTGTACCAGGCTCTAACTCAATCACGAAATCAATAGCCCGCATGGGTGGGATACCTAGCAACTCCTCTGGAAAGACATCTAGAAACTCGTAGACAACTCTGACCTCCTCAATCAAAGGAGCAACTCTAGCGTTCAGAGAATACAACTGTGTTGATCCTACTATCGAGCCACAAGTGTACCAAATCTCTGCGCCTGAATCATGTGTCAGCAACATAGTATTGGATGGGCAATCAATCTTGGCCTTGTACTTGACAAGCCAATCCATACCCAGAATGACATCTATGTCGGAACGAGGCAAGACAATCAGGGATGCCGAAAAGATAGCACCCTGGATACTGATCTCCACATCTGGAACTACTCTGGAAGACTCCATTCTAGAGCCCGGAGAACAAACTGAGAGTGGTCTAGGCAACTGCTCTCTCGGAAGTTCAAGTGACATAGCAAAGGCATTGGATATGAAGGAATGGGAAGCTCCGGAATCGAACAGAACTGTCGCTGGAACTGAACATACAAGCAACCTACCAAGCACGATCTCTCACGACTGCTGAGCATCTGCCAACATCATATTGTTCACTCGAGTTGCTCGTGGCTGGGCCCTCACCATCGCATTGCTCGGTGTAGAGCGAGGTGGAGGCACAGGCAGCTGAGCAAAGCATGGGTCCATGCACTTAGGAGAAGTGTGCCCCGGCTTGCCACACATGTAGCAGATGATCTCAGGCCTGGGCTGGCCCTGAGGTCTGGGTGGCCTCGCGAAGGGTGGAGTACAGCGAGGTCCCTGCTGCACTGGGACGGGAGGGCGGGAAAAAGTGCAGACAACTGCCCCCCTCGACTGGAACTGCTGCCTCTGTGGTTGTGGCTCTGGAACCCAGGACTTGGCCTTCTTGTGCACCATCACTTCTGAGATGAACTCTCTCTGCTTCCTCTTCTCTGTGGCTCGCTCTTCCTCTGCTGACCCCTGCCTGATGGCCTGATCAACGAACTTTGATAACAGGCGTGGGCTGGACTGGGTGAGTGCATACTTGATCTCCGTGGTCAGACCCCCACGGAACCTGGCAATACGCTTGGCCTCTGTGGAGACCTCCTCTGGAGCATACCTGGGAAGCCTGACGAAGGCCAGGTTATACTCCTGCATAGACCTGTCACCCTGCCTCAGAGCTAGGAAATCCTCCCGCTTCCTCTCGATCAGACCACTGGGAATATGAGCTGCTCAGAAGTCTCTGACGAAATCCTCCCACGTGATCTCAGCATCGCCCTTGTTCTCCTTGTAGGTCGAGGACCAACTCCCTACGGCACCCTGGAGCTGGAAAGACGCGAAGGTGACGTAGTCCAATGGCGTGGCTGAGTTAGCTGTGAAGTGCTTCTTTATCTCAGCCAGCCAGTCATCCGCTTCCAGCGGGTCTCGAGCTTCGGCGAATCTGGGAGGGTTGATGGCCAGAAACTGCTGAAGGGTGGTGTGCTGCGGACGATCACCCCTCTGGCCACCCTGGTTCTGCAATAGCTGCATGATCGCAACCGTACCCTGGGCAACTGCAGCCAAAGCCTCTCCTAGCATCGGGTTCTCTGGCGGGGGCATGCTTGCTCTCACCATCCTGTAGAAGAGGACAATTATGAGTAAACGTGCGGCAATTGACGAAACCACAAGAATTAAAACAATGTTAAACAAGACTTATTCACGAGGAATGAAGAAGTGGAAGATGAAATACCACCAAGGACAACCCGGAAACTCGATAATCTAGGTGCTACGAGAATCCCCAAACCCGAGAACATCCGAACCCAATATAACAGTCTGCTAGCGAGCACACAAACAATATATATACGAGCGGTTGGAATCCTGGACATTGAGACATCTGCCCTGAGCGGCCCGCCATCACGGTCGTCCATAGGGGGAAGACACCACATCCATATTACCATAGGATGCCCGCCAACCCTGTATGGACGTTTCACCTGGGGTACGCCGTAAGCGAGGTAGAGCTGTCAACCCCAAGTGGCGGCTCAGTGTTCTCAATGTATGCCAACACATCTCATCGCTAGCAAAGAGTTATAGAAGACTCGGAGCCCCATGTAAACGAGAACCTAGATTAGTTTTGAAAGGGATAAGTTGCAGAGACAAAACACCGTTGCACTTCCTCAGAGAAAAGGGGTGGGAGGGTGGGGTAAGAAGAAAACAAAAAGAGGTCCTCCTCTCCGAATTTTTTTCCTTAATAACTACCAAAATACTTTCTAGACTCGACTTCAGCCAGTAAAGAGTCCTACAGTCAGTCCTGCTCTGATACCAAGTTGTAAGGCCCCTGATGCGGTGCTAACTCTAGTAGGTCTCTTTCGCGACTAACCGGAATCAGTAGCGCATAAAAGGCCACCGATGCATGACACTCGCACTCGTGTCGCCATCGGGTTTTCGACAACAAATATAAGAAACATGACTTTAACTAAAGAATAAATAGATAAATAGTCCAGGGCATACAACGCCACTGGTTTATTACATCATATCAGGAGTCGAAGACTCAACAGTACAACATTCATCATGCGGAAGCAAACACGACCGAGTACGGTCAAGATCCAAATTGCCCTAGAGAGGGCTACACATGAATAAGCCCACCCACAGATCGTCTACACCCAACTATAGGCCTACTGAGCGAAGTCGTCCTCATCGTAATCCTCCGGGGGCACCTCCACGAAGTACCGTCTGGTGCTCAGGTCGAGGTAGTAGTCCACTGCAGCGGCCGATCAGGAAAAACAGTAAAAGCGAAAAGAAAACAGGGGTGAGATCATATCATTACAGTATAATTGACTAGCTACGATAACGTAAAGTTAAAGGCAATGGTTGCAGCCGCACTAGCATATATGGTGGCTAACGTTCTATCAGAGTAGAGGTAAGATCCAAGAGGGCACGTTGACATCGTGTCATCAGTCTGCTATCCACCTACCTACGCAAGCATAACACAACCTTGTTCCTCCCTCGGTCCCCCTGGACGAAGAAAGGCAACCAAGGCACTCACATGGTTTGTCAAGTTTTAAACATGATTATAGTTGGATGTTATTCTATGAACAAGGAGTAGGTCTCAAGTCGTCCATAACCGCGGACACGGATTTTCAAAAAGATTTAACCCTGCAGGGGTGTACCAACTTCCCATTATAGGCTTCGCATATACATACGGTTTCCACTTGGCTGTGTAAGCGCCCGAAACTCCAGAACGTCGGAGTCCCTCTAACTAAAAACACACAACTCCGGGTGGTCCCCGGTGAGTTGACACCCAACTCAAAAGTTGGCCACGCTCTCGAATCGGTCTCTACCGTCTGTCGCAGGTTTGGATAGCCGGTTAATCTCACATGAGACCGGGTCCTCAGCCGGACAAGGTGGGCCAGCCAAGGAACATGTCCTCCTGGCCCGGGGTGGTTTGTAAACAACTGGGGTACCACCAGCACACACACGTTGCAAATGTAAATCAGCTCGGGCCACCGCTAGAATTGTACGAAGCTAGGTAGGTAAGAGGGGCCCATAGAACCCCACACACGATTAGGCACGCTCATCAAGAAACACAATACCCGGAACTCGGGGCCTAGGTGAATCAGATGGAACCAAACACCTGGCGGGAACAGCCCGGCCTTCCATCTTTCATCAAGTATAATTAACATAAATTTAATAATAAATATCAACCAACTTCTTTGATAACATGATATCCCACCATAGCATAGGGTAAGCAGCAAGTTTTCCTACTCATACTAAGCAAAGGCTGAGCAGCAGTAACATAGCAATACAATGTTTTGCTGGGATGTGGGGATCATGGTTGTATGGGTTTGAAAACATGGCATAAGTAAAGTGGATAGGATCAAACAACGTTCTAGGCTACAGCTAAGCAATGGAGGCGGAAAGTTATAAGGTAATGGTATAGATCTCCCCCTTGCCTAGATAGGTCGTCGAAGTAGCACCCACTGGATCCTCGGGCTCGGTGTCGGAAATCTCCACGAAGGTCTCCTCGGCGGTCTCAGGTGCTAACGTAAGGTACCGGCAAGGAAAGCACACAAGTAAGCAATGGTGCAATGCACAAGCAAAGATGGTATGAGCAAGTTCAATAGATATGACGTGACCCTATCTAGTCAGATTTAAATGAAGGTGGTGACGGCACGTCAACAACTTCATATGAAATTATTTACATTTAATGGCTTTGGTCTTAGCCTTAATTTTGGTGTAAGTATCATGTCAACATGGCATCATCAACAAAGCAATTTAACAAAAGTAATTGCAACGTGAAAGTAAAATCATTGATTTCGGAGACGGAGAAGTGTCGGTGAGTTTGACACCGGGAAGATACAACAGAAGAAAAGGATCCAGCCACATTGCATATGACAATATGCTAGGGGCTGGTTTGAGGATGCAAATAATTGAAGATGACATGGAACAGAACTTGGATGATCAGATGAACAAGATTCAACATGCACTGAAGTTGAAAGGAATGCAAGAAAAGAAGGGCAAGGTTTGAAATGGTTAAGTGATCACACTAGGTCCATTTGAGTTTGCACAAAGCACCAAAGGGACATCACCATTTGAAACCTTGGAAAATTCTACCCCAAAACCATATAAGACATGGTACCATTTGTATTTGCAAAAAACAGTTGCAAATACAAAGGAATTCAGGGGCCTAAGTGCAAAAACGCATCACTTGCATTTTGGAAAAATCCCAAATTCAAAAACTAATGTCACCATGCTGATCCTTGGGAAAAGCTACCCCAAAATCATATATGGCATGCCTCATGTTGAAATCTTCAACAGATTGAAAAAATCAAAAGAATTTTGGGGGCTATGTGCAAAGTTGCCAACACTCCAAAATATAGAGGGGGAAAAACGCAAATTGGACCTCACCATGGTGATCAGTGGGAAAAACTACCCCAAATTCATATATTGGATTATATGTTTTAGGCAGATAAGTTTCAAAATTCAAATTCAGATTTGAATTTGAATTTGAAAATATTTAAAAAGAAAAAGAAAAAGGAAAGAAAAAGAGGACAAGCCTCATTGGGCTGGCCTCGGGCGCCAGGCCCACTTCTCTCTTCTCTCTCTCTCTCGGCCTAGGCGTAAAGCCACTAGACAGGGCCACTTGGGCCAGACCCAGCTCGGCTGAGACGAAAAATTAACAGAAAAAGAAAAAGGGCCGCGCCCGACTGGATCTTGGGCCCAAGGCCTTCTTGTCCTCTTCTCCCAGCCCAAGGCGACAACCCCCTCTGAACTCGCGCAAGCTCTGAAGAAAGGCGACACTCCAGTCTGAACCAGATGCGGCGACAACTTGCGGCGACGCTCGCCTCGCCGTCTCGACTCCAGCAGCCCTGCGACCACTTGGCAACATGAGCCACCATACCCAGCTATAGCTTGCTGCTCTGCACGCCCACGGAGATGCCCTACTCTCCTCGCCACGCTGCTCTGAAGATTGTGGCGGCCACGGGTTCAGAGTTGCAACCACGGCGCGCACGACCTGAACCGATGACAATTCCGGCGACACCCTGCCGGCTAGGGCTCGACGGAAACCTGCAAACTGTGCAGGGGAGTGCCACGGGGCCGTGGCTCCCCGGATCTACTCGGGAGGACGCCAAAGGGGCTCCTTTCCGGCGAGGCAAAACGCGGCGGCCACTGAACCTCTGAAGAACAGCAGTCAGACGCGGCGGCGAGCTAAACCAATGCGCGAGGCAGACCTAGCTGCTGCGCACGAGCCCTAGAGCACGCCTATGACCCGCACGACACGCCCCGGGCACGCTTTGGACAAGACGACCACGGTGGCTGGCTGGCGACGACAACTTGCGGCCGCAGGACACACACCGCGATGCGGGAGCTCTAGGCTATGCGCTAGAGAGAGGGGAAAGGCGATTGAAGCTCACCTTGCTGGCGACACGCTCGAACACCCGAAGCGAAAGAGGGAAGAGGCTGTCGTCCAAGAAGACGGTGGCCGCGGCGGAGCTCGACGGTGCGTGGCTCGGATCGTAAACCGTGGCCCAAACCTGCAAAGTGGGGGACGCGGGTGAGCTTAGAGGTTGCGCATGCGAGCGCAGGCTCAAGATTGCGGCAAGACGGCGGCGAATTAGTCGTCGGTCTCACCGGCGTCATGCGGAACAGGGGGAGGAGCCCGACGTCCATGGGGGCGGCGGCGCGACGAATTGAGAGGGGGAACGGAGTGGCCTAGGGTTCCTGAGGCCCGAGGTGGCTCCGGCTTATAAAGGGACGCGCTGGAGCCACGTCGGCCGGCGTCGACGTCGACGTCTCCCGCCGGTGTGAGATAGAGGAGGGGGGACCGGCGACACGGTGGAAAGGGGACGACCCCTGGCCCTCCGATTCGATCCGACGGCCATCCTCGCTCCCGCGTACCGCTTCGGTGGCGCAGGCCAGGTGGGCTGCGGGGAGAAGAGGGGAGGCCTGCTGGGCTGGGCCTGGCAGGTCCTCTACCTCCAGTTTAAAGAAAAGTGGAATTTTTCCATTTAAAAAAACAGAAAAATTCCATGAATTCTTCTGAGAAAATCACAAGGGAGAAAAACATATGAAGATATGTCTTGGAAAGCTTGGAATATTCTACATTTTCTAAAATTGGTTTGACCAATTTTTGAGCAACTAAAAAGTGGGGGCATTTTTGAATTCAAATTCACTTTGAACTATGACCCACCTTTTTAAAGAGGGGAAAAATATCACAAGCCTTTGAAAACCCTTGGGGAGGAGAAAGAAATGTCTATGCCAAGCTTGAGGTTTAGGGGAGCACAATTGCAAATTGAACAATTCCCACAAAACCCTTCTTGTGCCCCTCTGTTTGAATTCAAACTCAAATAAAATGGACCCAAAATCTTTTGGCAATCTAAATCATCACATGAATTTACAATATCTAGCATCATGCCAAGTTGCAAGGTCATCTGACAAAGTACAATTTCATGATGATTTGAATAATTGCTCATGGGCTGTTACACAAATCACACCTGGGCAATTGACAGGATTATAAATGCACCGCAATGCTAACTATGTTACAAACGAAAGAAGAGGCTCAAAAGCAATGGGCAGTACGCCAAGGTAAGTAGATTGAAATCCATCTGCATCTACTATGAATCATCCACCTTGAGATATCTATCGAGAACATCTCGCTGGTATTAAGTTGCGAATCCCACCCAAAGTGTAAACTCAAAGCAACAGACAACTACATTAAAAGAACTTTGCGTAAAGTAAACAATCCTTGCACCCGCAGGTACAAGCACCGTTGTTTTATCCCTGGTGGAAATAGCACATACCCTAGTGTCATGTTTGTCACTCAAGCTAGACATCAAGGGGATGAACCCACAATCAAGCATAACGCTCCCTCTTGGAGTTGCAAAAAATCACTTGGCCATAGTAAAATACGGCAACGGAGAACATGCAAGAATTTACTCAAGAACTCAAATATAAAAGAGTACCAAATATATTACTCATCACAATCTGAACATAATCTCATAATCCATCAGATTCCAGCAAACTCAGCATAATAACAGCAGAAAATTACAAAGGTGCCTCGATCATGTGAGGCAGCTCACGAGGTCTCGAAAGTGGAAGCACAAAGAGGGGAGGAGTACATCACATAGCTACTAGCCACGGACCCATGGTTCAAGGGGGACTATTCACGGCACATCGAGGAGGCGTCCATGGCGATGGATGGTCTCCCGGAGGGGGTTCCTCTTTTCGGCAGGGTGCCGGGGCAACTTCTCCTCGCAGCCCTTATCTTGAAACGGCAGCGGCGGCGGTACAGAGAGGAGAACGGGAATAGCATATCGATATTAGGGGTTTCCTCTGCGGGCACTAAATATAGGCCAAAGAGGGCACCGAGGGGGGCCACAGGGCAGCCAAGAGGGTGCCCGGCGCGCCCCTGGCGGGGCAGGGACCCTTCTGGAGCCCTGGTGGTGGCCCTCCCTTCCATCCTTGGTTTTTCGGGAAGCTTCCGGGTCGCTGATTTTTTATATAATTTTTCCGGAATTTATTTGGCACTTTTAATGGCCGAAAAACCTGAAATATAAAAATAGTAGAAAACAGGAACTGGCAACTGGGTGCACTGAGTTAATAGGTTAGTCCAAATATGATCAAAAGTGTCTGAAAGTTCAAGAAAAACATGGCAAAGTCACACAAAAACATGGATGGAGCAAGCAGAAATTATAGATACGTTTGGGACGTATCAAAGTCCCCAAGCTTAATTCCTACTCATCCTCGAGTATGGAAATGATAACAAGCATAATTTCTGTGGTGACATGCCACACAACCATATAAGGACTTTTAAGTAAAGCAATCAAAGCATGCAATTCAATTCAAGTCTTAACAAGCAAGAGTCTATATTAGCATTGACACAAGCAACAAAAATGTGCAAGAGCTCTCGCTGTCCGTGACTCGAATGTCTCTAGATGGTTTTTGCGTGCAAGCAGGGGACTAGGAAAAAGAGAGAAAAAAGGTTGTTGTGAACTACTATCTACTAAAGTTTCACACTTGGTCTCCTTTGGATTCTTATCTGGACTTGTCCCCAGACCACTAGCCAGGTACAAGTCAAACTGATCCACTACCTTTTGATATTTTGAGCACTCATGCAATGGATGAGCGTGAGCCAGAAATTTGACACCTAAAAGCGAAACAGAAAGAAGGTGGAGGAGGAAGACAAAAAGGTCTGAAAGGCTCACATCAATGAGGACAATCATAGGCGAGAGAAGACCATATGATAGATATGATGTGAGGAGTAGGGATTTCCATGCAACGGATGCACATGTGAGCTAAAAGCTCTCCAAGGGAACTAGTGGGGGTGCATCCAACTTGCTTGCTCAAGAAGACCTAGAGCTCGTATGACGAGGCTCATCATTGGAATATACAAGCCAAGTTCTATAGTGTGAAGGGGTCCCCACATAGCTATATGCATGTATGATGATCTTTATGGAGTACAAGGGACAGAGGATAAAGTACTAGTGTGGATCTCTTAAAAGGAATAGTAGTGTGCCCCTTCTCTCTTTTTATTTTTATTTTTCTCTTTTTTTTCTATTTTTTGTATTTTTTTGGTGGCCTCAATGGCTCTTTCTATTTAACTCTCATTTGTCCTCTTTGGGATCTTTTGATTTTGTCCTCTTTGGGACTTTTCCTCACTTTAGGGTAAACACTCTATATTTTACAAGAATATAGGAGAACTTTCACACTTTACAAAAGTACTCAAAGAAGAAGTAACTATCATGATGCAAATGTATGCCTCTGCCAGGATAGTAGGATATGCAATGATACTACCGCATCATGTAGCAATGATTAGGGCAAGGCCCAACTAGCATGCGGCTCATCGATCAAGCAAGTAGCATGTATGACATGAAGATCAAGTCATGAGAAGGTGGATGTTGCATGGCAATGTATCTCGGAAAGGCTATGGAACTGCCTTGTAGCTAGGTATGGTGGTTGTTTTGAGGAAAGATATAAGGAGCTTATGATGACAGAGCGTATCATGCCAAGGGTTTGGATGCACCAGCGAAGTATGCGCCAACTCTCGAGGTGAGAAAGGGCAATGCACGGTACCAAAGAGGCTAGAAAAAGTATAGGTGGGTGGAAGTGTCAGCTTTCGAAACTCACATTAGTCCAAAGAACTCATGCACTTATTATCGGTAACTCTCAATCTAATCAGGAGGTTCACAAAGAGACAGGTACCCCGAGGAGGAGTGTATGGGGGTTTGGTTATCCTTGCACATCCTCGACTCATGGTACGTGAGTGTACTCTAATATTCCAACCCTCCAGAGGTTAGTGATCCATCTAGTAGCTAGAGTTCTCAACATGGGTTTTTGGTTTTCGAAAATCACACGGATTGCCCAAAATACGACATCTATCACTAATGTGCTAAAGCTCTTGACACCAGAAGTTCATACATTACTCTAGTCAATACCTCAAAACTATTGCAAGTTACTACTACAAAGAGAATAACAACTTTAACTACCTACTTTCAGTCAAGACACAGAACTCAGTGCAACAGGCAAACTGTCTAACAAGAAAAAACATGCAACCTATAGAAAGTTCAACCTAAGACAAAAGAAAATCTCTAGAAAAACTAAAGCACTACAACTAAACAAAACAGCAGCTAATAAAAGAAAAAGAACAGCTCACAACTAAAAGAATAAGCATGCAAATCCTATGAGGAGTTCTAGTTCAAGCGGAGCGTGTTTCTCTCCCACACAAAAAGAAAGCTGGGGTCTAACTTGTTACTACAGCAAACAAAGCAAGAACAAACCTAAGAAAATTAAAGAGCGAGACGCTCCAAGCATAGCACATAACGCATGAAGTGATAAAAATATAGTGCAACGAGGGACGAACTGATAATTGTTGATGAAGAAGGGAATGCATGGGGGCATTCCCAAGCTTATACGCTTGAGTCTCCTTGAATATTTATGGGGGGTGCACATGGGAATCCCCAATCTTGAGCGTTTGACACTCCAGGATTTTCTTTCATAATCTTCCATCGCACACTTGAAAACTCCCTTCATACATAACTCATTGTAAACTGATTAGAGAGGTTAGTACCCTAATAAAATAATTTTCCTCTACTGCAAATAAAGATTTTCAGGAAGGGCTACTGTTTCTCTTGACTGCCCAAAAGTTTTTGCAAAGAAAAAGCAAGCTTAAGGTTTGCACAACTGCGAAAAGATAAACAGGGACAGAAGCTGAGAAAAACAGAACAATAGAGAGAAAAGAATTTTTTCGAGGCACTTCTGCAACTCAAATCAAAAAACTCAGAACAGATGCCAGAAAGATAATTGTATGGATCATACTGTAAAAAAATCAGATAAGATGTTCTGGTGATTTATCTCAAATTTTTCCGTCAAGCTGACAGAATCTGTTTCTGGACAGCATGCACCAACTTTTGATCTTTCTTGCATTTGGAGGCTAAACTTGGCACAAATCTTGAAAAGTAAAGATACAATGATGTTGCTACAGTAGTAACAATCATCAAGACCACTAAAAACAGAAGAAAAAACTCGAAGTAAAGATAACAAGGTTGTCTCCCTAGAGATCTTTCTTTATAGCCATAAAGATAGGCTTAAGATTTTAATGATGCTCTCATGGGTATAAGAGTTGAAGAACAAAAGAGAGCATCAAGAAGCAAATAGAAAACACATTTAAGTCTAACATGCTTCCTATGGATAAGAATATTGCAAAAAAATAATTCATTGAAGCACAAAGCAATAAGCATACGAAGGCAAAACAAGTGCAACTTCAAAACCTTTAACATAAAGAGAGGGAACTTGATATTATTGAAATATCTATAAGCATAAGTTCCCTTCTCATAAAAAATTTCGGTGGGATCATAAACAAACTCAACAATATAAGTATCACATAAGAATTTCTTATCATGATCCACAAGCATAGAAATTTTTTTACTCCCCACATAAGAAAAATCAACAATAGTAGTGGAAGCAAACTCAACAAAGTAGCTATCATATGAATCATTCTTATCATGATCCACTTGCAAAAATTTATTCTTTATAGCATAAGTGTAAACAATAATCATCATAGATAGGAGGCAAAGTACCATCAAAATAAATTTCCTCATCAAAACTTGGGGGGCTAAAAAGATCTTCTTCATAAAATGTAGCATTCGGAAGCTTATGGCTTTGCATATCATTAGCATCAAAAGTATTCAAATAAGACATGCTAATAAAATTGCTACTATCATGAGTGTTTTGCAAATAATAAAGCTCCATAGGCTTTTTGATTTTCTCTTCAAACACTTCATGTCCCAACTCAAGGTAGAGCACATAGAGCTCTCTCATTTTTTTTGTTGTTTTCCATAAGACTTCAAAGCAAAAACTAAAAGGTAAACTAACTAGACTAAAAAGCAAAGGTAAAAGGTAGTGTGCAACTCCCCTATCTTGTAGACTGGAGTCCCTGGCAACGGCGCCAGAAATTAGCTTGATACGGTGAGGATAGTTCTCTCACTTCTCGTTGGTTACCCCAAGTGGAAGGTGAGATGTAGCGTAGCAGCAAATTTCCCTCGGTGAAGATACCAAGGTTTCTCTCTAGTAGGACTCGAAGAAATACAAGAAGGTGCCAACGGTTCTAGAATTTACTTCGGGCTAGGGAGTTGACGTGGACCTGCACACAGAAACAAATAACTTCGCTCCCAACTAGTACAAAGGAGTTGTCGATTCCTCCGGCCTTGATGTTTACAAAGGATCAACGCAAGAGATAAAAGTGCAACTAAAAGTAAGAACTAAAAGTAAATTGAGGGTGTAACCAATGGTGGAAATATGGACCGGGGTCCCATGATGTTCACTAGTGATGTCTCTCACCCAAAAGACGATAAAAGTGCTAGCGAGGTAAACAAATCACACCTGGGCAATTGACAGGATTATAAATGCACCGCAATGCTAACTATGTTACGAACGAAAGAAGAGGCTCAAAAGCAATGGGCAGTACGCCAAGGTAAGTAGATTGAAATCCATCTGCATCTACTATGAATCATCCACCTTGAGATATCTATCGAGAACATCTCGCTGGTATTAAGTTGCGAATCCCACCCAAAGTGTAAACTCAAAGCAACAGACAACTACATTAAAAGAACTGTGCGTAAAGTAAACAATCCTTGCACCCGCTGGTACAAGCACCGTTGTTTTATCCCTGGTGGCAATAGCACATCCCCTAGTCTCATGATTCTGTCACTCAAGCTAGACATCAGGGGGCTGAACCCACAATCAAGCATAACGCTCCCTCTTGGAGTTGCAACAAATCACTTGGCCAAAGTAAAATACGGCAACGGAGAACATGCAAGAATTTACTCAAGAACACAAATATAAAAGAGAACCAAATATATTACTCATCACAATCTGAACATAATCTCATAATCCATCAGATCCCAGCAAACTCAGCATAGCAACAGCAGAAAATTACAAAGATGCCTCGATCATGTGAGGCAGCTCACGAGGTCTCGAAAGTGGAAGCACAAATAGGGGAGGAGTAAATCACATAGCTACTGGTCACGGGGGAACTACTCACGGCACATCCGTGAGGCGTCCATGGCGATGGATGGTCTCCCGGAGGGGGTTCCTCCTTCCGGCAGGGTGCCGGGGCAGCTTCTCCTGGAAGCCCCGATCATGAAACGGCGGCAGCGGCGGTACAGATAGGAGAACGAGAATAGAAGATCGATATTAGGGGTTTCCTCCGTGGGCACTAAATATATGCCAAAGGGGGCACCGAGGGGGGGCCACAGGGCAGCAAGGAGGGTGCCCGGCGCGTCCCAGGGGGGCGCGCTAGGGACCCTTCTGGAGCCCTGGTGGTGACCCTCCCTTCCATCCTTGGTTTTTAAGGAAGCTTCCGGGTCGCTGATTTTTTATACAATTTTTCCGGAATTTATTAGGCACTTTTAATGGCCGAAAAACCTAAAATATAAAAACAGAAGAAAACAGGAACTGGCAACTGGGTGCACTGAGTTAATAGGTTAGTCCAAATATGATCAAAAGTTTATGAAAGTTCAAGAAAAACATGGCAAAGTCACACAAAACATGCATGGAGCAAGCAGAAATTATAAATACGTTTGGGACGTATCAAGAAGCTCCCGGAGGTCAATCCTCCCTCCGGCAGGGTGTCGGGAAGAGGTCTTCTGGTGCTCCCGATCTTGGAAGCGCGGCGGCGGCGGAACAGATGCGAGATCGCGAAAAAGGTTTCGGAGGACGAGGTAAATATAGGCCAAGGGGGGAAGCAAAGGGGGCCACCAGGAGTCCAGGCGGCTTCCCGGTGCGGCCCCACCCTGGGCCGCGCCCCCTGGCCGCCTAGGCACCAGGTGGGGCCCCTCTGGCCCCCCTTCGGGCATCTGGAAGCTTCCGATACGCTGATTTTTATTGGATTTTCCTGAATTTTTGGAGCACTTTTAATAAGGGGAAAACCTGAAATAAAAAGACAGCAAAAAACAGAAACTGGCACTAGGGTGCACTGAGTTAATAGGTTAGTCCTAATATGATCAAAAGTGTATGAAAGTGTAGCAAAAGCATAGCAATATCACACAAAACAAGCATGGAGCAAGAAGAAATTATAGATACGTTTGGGACGTATCACACGTACAACACATATACCAGATAAATGTACAACTCAGCACCCCCCCTCAGATGGAACGTTCCCTGGTAAGAAGTTCAAGCTGGATCTGAAGTCAAGAAACACTGCCGATGGGAGTCCTTTGGTGAATATATCTGCAAACTGAGAGCTTCTAGGCACATGAAGAACACGAGCTTCACCAAGAGCCACACGATCACGCACAAAATGAAGATCAATCTCCACATGCTTGGTTCTCTGATGTTGTACTGGGTTGCTGGACAAATACATGGCGCTAATATTGTCACAATAAACAACAATAGCACGTGAGGGAGGCCGATGCAACTCATGGAGTAACTGACGAAGCCAACATGACTCGACAACACAATTTGCAACAGCCCGGTATTCCGCCTCGGCGCTGGAGCGAGAGACGATTTGTTGTCTCTTCGAGGACCAACAAATAAGGTTGGATCCAAGAAACACACAAAAACAAGAGGTGGACTTGTGAGTGTCTAGGCATCCCTCTTAATCAGCATCGGAATAAGCAACAAGATCGTGTGTTGGAGACTTGAAAAATCGAAGACCATAGTGGGAAGTGCCCTTGAGGTATCGTAGAATACGCTTCATGAACTGGAAATGGCCCTCACGAGGATCATGCATAAACAAACATACTTGTTGAACGGCATAAGCAATGTCAGGACGAGTGCGGGTGAGATATTGGAGGGCACCAGCGAAGCTACGATACAGAGAGGGATCATTCACAGGTTGTCCGGACTGAGAGGACAATTTTGCATGGGTGTCCACGGGTGTGGGCATGGTGTTGAAATTTAGCATGTGGGCACGATCAAGAATCTCAAGGGTGTACTGTAGTTGAGACAAAAAAATGTTGGTCATGGGAACGTGTGACGTTGATGCCTAAAAATGATGAATGTCACCAAGATCACTAATGGAAAATTCAGCTTTGAGTGAAGAAATGATGGATGTGACAAGGGTTGTGGTGTTGGCGGTGAGTATAATATCATCAACATAAAGTAAGAGGTAAGCCGTGGAAGAACATGATGAAGAATAAACAATGAAGAGTCACATTTGGAGGCAACAAAATGAAGTGTCAAGATGAAAGTTTTGAAATGAAGAAACCATGTGCGAGGTGCTTGTTTAAAACCATAAATATACTTGTTTAAACGGCAAACAAAATCCGGACGAGAAGAGTCAATGAAACCGGATGGTTGAGCACAATAGACAGTCTCATCAATAGTCCCATGGAGAAAAGCATTCTTGACATCCATTTGATGAATGGGCCAAGAGAGTGAGGTGGCGAGACTGAGCACGACGTGAATGGTAGCCGGTTTGACAACCAGACTAAATGTCAAACCGTAGTCAACACCCTCACATTGTGTGAAGCCACGAACAACCCACCGAGCCTTGTAGCGAGCCAAGGATCCATCATTATTGAATTTATGGCGAAAGATCCATTTTCCCCTGACGACGTTGACACCTGCAGGACGAGGAACCAAAGACCAAGTGTCATTCTAGAACAATGCGTTAAATTCATCAAGCATAGCGTTGTGCCAGTGTTGATCCTTGAGAGCTACTTTGTAGGAGGAGGGAAGGGTGAAATGGTAGTGGAAGTGATGAGAGCATTGATACGTCCAAAACGTATCGATAATTTCTGCTTGCTCCATGCATGTTTTGTGTGATATTGCTATGATCTAGATACACTTTCATACATTTTTTATCATATTTGTACTAACCCATTAACTCAGTGCACCCCAGTGCCAGTTCCTGTTTTCTGCTGTTTTTCTATTTCAGTTTTCCCCCATATAAAAAGTGCCAGAAAAATTCGGGAAAATTCAGATAAAAAATCAGCGTGACGGAAGCTTCGAGAAAAGCCCGGGAGGGGCCAGAGGGGGGCCAGGGGGGCCTAGGCGACCACCCGGCGTGGCCCCACCTCTGGCCGCGCCAGGGGGGCGCATGGCGCCCCTGGTCCACCTCTGGCTGCCCCCCTTCGCCTATTTATCCCCCGTCACGGGAAAACTCCAGAACAAGAACCCTATTCCGCGAACTCGCCTCTGTTCTGCCGCCGCCGCGCTTCCATGATCGGGAGCACTAGAAGAGCTCTTCCCGGCACCCTGTCGGAGGGAGGATTGACCTCCGGGAGTCTCCTCTCCACCATGGATGCTCCCTAGATGTCTCGTGAGTAGTTTTCCTTGGACCATGGGTCCGTGATCAGTAGCTATGTGATATTCTCCTCCCCTCTTTGATCTTCATTGTTTAGACCTCGTGAGATGCCCTACATGATCGAGGCACCTTTGTAATATTTCGGCTATTGCTATGTTGAGTTTGACCGGATCTGATGGATTATGAGATTATGTTCAGATTGTCATAGAGTAATATATTTGGTTTTTATCTCTTGTATTTTTGTTCCTAAGTAATTCTTGCATGCTCTCCGTTGCTATTTATCGCTTTGGCCATGTAGTAGGTAGTGACTCCAAGAGGGAGCGTTGTGCTAGATTGTGGGTTCATGCCTCCCCGATGACATGCTTGAGTGACAGAAACATGAGTCTAGGGGATGTGCTATTGCCACAAGGGGGAAAACAACGGTGCTTGTAACCGCGGTTACAAGGATTGTTTACTTTACGCAAAGTTCTTTTTAATGCAGTTGTCTGTTGCTTTGGGTTTACACTTTGGGTGGGGCTCGCAACTTAATACCAGCGAGATGTTCTAGATAGATATCTCAAGGTCAATGATTAGTAGTAGATGCAGATGGATTTCGGTCTACTTACTTTGGCATACTGCCCGCGCTTTTGAACCTCTTCCTTTCTTTTGTAGCATAGTTAGCATTGCGGTGCGTTCATAATCCTGTCAATTGCCTTTCTGTAATTTGTTTACCTCGCATAGCATTTTTATCGTCTTTTGGGAGAGAGACATCACTAGCGAACATCACGTATCCCGGTCCATATCCTCATTATTGTTTCCTAGCTTTATTTACTTTTCCGTATTTACTTTCAAGTTGCTATCATTATCCCCTTGTGTTTTATCATTTGTGAACAACAAGACCGGAGAGATTGACAACCTCTCTGAACTTCGTTGGGAGCAAAGTTATCTGTGTCTGTGTGCAGGTCCGCGTCAGTTGCGCTGCTGACACCTACTTATCATCTCTGGAGTCCTACTGGAGACAAACCATGGTATCTTTACTGAGGGAAAACTCGTTGTTGTACCGCATCACGCCTTCCACTTGCTGGCGAGAAGCTTTCATCAAGGGTAATTTCTGGCGCCGTTGCCGGGGACTCCAAGTGTTAAGATAGGGGAGTTGCACACTCCCCTTTACCTTTGTTTTTCAGTCTTGTTAGTTTACCTTTCAGTTTTTATCTTTGTTTCTTTTATCAAAAATACCAAAAATACCTGCCACACTTGCTGCTACTATGGGATTCCACTGAAAACACCAAGTTGTGTGACTTCACTAGTCACAACAACCAAGACTTTATCTGCACTCCCATTGCCACACCTGCCACTTCAGCTACCTCTTATGAAATTAAACCTGCTTTGCTAAATCTTGTTATGAGATATCAATTCTCTGGTGCTGGAGAAGATGCTGCTTTACACTTGAATAATTTTGTTGAATTATGTGATATGCAAAAGTATAAAGAAGTAGAAGGTGATGTTGTTAAGATCAAGCTCTTTCCTTTCTCTTTAAGGGGAGATGCTAAAATCTGGTTTCAATCTTTGCTTAGAAATAGCATAGATTCTTGGATAAGTGCAAAGATGCTTTTATAGGGAAGTACTAACCTCCTGCTAAGATTATCCAATTGAGGAGTAATATTATGAATTTTAAGCAATTGGATAATGAACACGTTCCCAAGCTTGGGAACGAATGAAATCTCTTGTTAAGAAATGACCTACACATGGTTTGACTACTTGGATGGTTATCCAGACTTTTTATGCAGGCTTGAACTTTACCTCGCGGAACCTGTTAGATTCGGCCGCGGGGGGAACCTTTATGTCAACTACACTTGGTGCTGCCACGAAGCTTCTCGACGAAATGATGACCAATTATTCCCAATGGCACACCGAGCGCGCTCCAACAAGTAGGAAGGTAAACTCTGTCGAGGAAATTACCTCCCTCAATGAAAAAGTTGACTTAATTATGTCTCTACTTACCAAGCAACCCTCTATTGATCCTCATGATGTTCCTTTAAATTCTTTGGTTGCTCAAGAACAAGTAGATGTGAACTTTATTGCTAGAAACAACTTCAATAACAGTGCTTATAGGGGAAATTTTTCTAGCAATCCTAGACCATTCCCATCTAACTATGGGAACAACAGCACTTACCCTAGCAACAAGAACCCCTCTTCTGAATTAGAAAGCATGCTTAGAGACTTTATCACTACCCAAAAAGCCTTCAACAAAAATGTAGGTAGAAAGCTTAGCCCTTGATATTGAGATGCTCAAAATTAGAACCTCTCCCCTTGAGGAGAATAAAGCCACTCCTATTAATGCTATCCAGTTGCAAATCAATGAAAACATTAGGATGATGTAATAGCCCACATGTAATAACTAGCAAACACCATTTATTTTTACCTTGTCTATTGAACTTGTAACTTGTCATGGTGGATGTTCATGATATTTCATGTGATGATTTGAAGTTGCATTGGGATTGGAGCCCATATGCTTTGTGATCAAAGGTGATCTATGTGGTGCAAGTGACTTGATGTTGCAGTTGTCCTGTCCACATGCCACCTCCCCTCAACCTCTCCTTTGGCATAGCCAACTCATTTGTCTTGGCAATGATTGTTATCTTTTCAAAATCCTTTTACAACATTCAAAAACAGTAGCCCTAGTTCAAAGTGCTTTTGAATTCAAGAAGAGGGCCACATTTTTGTTGTTGCCAAAATTGGTCAAACCAATTTTGTAAAATCCAGAAAAATGCAAGGTTCAATACTATCAAGTTCCTGGATTTTTGCACCTTGTATTTTCTGCTCCAAAATTCTCCAAGCACCTCTTCTATTTAATTTTAAATGGAAAATGGTACTGTTTTCAAGGTGAGAATTTTTCCTTGCATTCAAAATGGCTTAAACCATTTTTGGATGTTCTCGCATGAAGAAAGGAGTTTAAAAAAAATATTATCATATATTTATCTCCTTTTCTTTCCTTTTCTTTTTTTTCTTTGCTCTGCTAGGATTTTCTTTTCTGGAAAAGGCCTGTTCTTTTATTTTCCTCACCAGCAGCCAGGCCTGGCCCATCTGGGCCTCAGCCTCCCCGCAGCCCAGCTGCTTTCCAGCGAAGCGGTACGGAGGGGGCATCCCAACCGTCGTTTGGAGATCCAGCGTCCAGGGCGTGTCGCCTTTCCACGTCGTCCCCCTCCTCCTCTCACAGCCGACGCCGGCATCGACGTCGACGCCCGTCGACGTGGCTAGAGGGAGCCAGCCGCCCCCTTTTTAACCACGCTCCCGAGCCCCAGGACCCCCCTAGGGTTCCATTTCTCCATCGTTTTCCCCTCGCCGCCGCCGCTCGTGAGAGCTTCGTCCTCCCCTGTTCCGCCGACCGCCATGGCTCCAGTGAGCAATTCGCCACCACCTCGCCGTGATTCTTCGAGCCGCGCTCGATTCTGGCCGTCTGAGGGCTCACCCCTCCCTTTTGCTTCGCGCAGATAGAAAGGAGGAGCTCCTGAACCTTCCCGACGACGACGAACCAGCCACGGCCGCGTCTTCTTCCTTGTCGTCATCGTCTCCTTCCATCGACCTGCGTCGCGAGCTCTTCACCGGCCACCCCTAGGTGAGCACGATGACATCCCCTCTCTCCCCGTAGCGTGTAGCACTAGGGTCTGAAGCGTAGGTCGTCGGTGTAGTCCGCGCGTCGCCGTCGCCGGTGCACCACCCTGGTCGCCTTGTCCATGGCGTGCCCGGGGTGTACGCGTGCGTGCTCTAGGCACGTTCTGGCCGCGCCTATGGCCCCAAAGGGGAGCCTTTGCCGCGTGCCTGTGCGTTGCTGCGTCGCCTCTGAAGCTGTTGTGCAGAGCCCGCAGCGCCGTGACGAAGTTCAGGAGAGAGTGGACTCTCCGTAGGTGAGCTAGGACCCCCCGACCCAGGCGTAGATCTGTAGAGGGATGTCCCAGCTCGTCGTGGTGTGGCCTGAGGTGCTCTGTGCAGGACGCCGGGGTCGTCTGAAGTTCGCCGGAGCCCGTGCACATCTGCATCTGTCAAACAGGACGTCGCACCTCTGAATCCTTGAGGATTCCGGCGAGCACCGAAGGAAGTAGGGGCCGATCCGGTGCATAGGTGTTGAGGGATGTGCCCTCTTGGGCTTCCATGCCAGAGTTCGTCGAAGAAGAGCCGGAGCGCGAGGAGAGCCTCGCCGGAGTTCGAGCGCACGTTGAGTTTGAGAAAAGGCCCTGTTTTTCTTCAGAGATGAACAGTAGTGGGAGGAATACTTCACCTTGCTGCGTTGTTGTTTCTGTTCTGAAAACGAACAGCAGCGCAGTGGCAAGGGGGTGCAGTGGTGTCGGGCACGGCCTGGGTTTGAATCCCAGCCGGCGCACCCCCCTTTTCCTTTTGTTTTTTGCCACCCGGGCCAAGGAGGTGAAGACGCCTTGGGCCTGAGTCCAGAGGGGCTTAGCCCAATTTCTTTTTTTTCTATTTGCCTCTCCAGCCGAGTGGGCTTTGCCTGCTTGGGGCCAGGGAGAGAGGGGCTGGGCCATTTGGCCGAAGCCAGCCCAAGTGGGCTATGCCCTTTCTTCTTCTCTTTCTTTCTTTTTCTTTTCTGTTTTAATTCCAATTTGAATTTGAATTCAAATTTAAATTGGATTTTCAATTCCTTTTCATTCAGGGGCATATTATATATGTTTTTGGGGTAGCTTGAGCTACTGATCTTGATGGTGAGGTCTATTTTGCATTTTGCCCCCTCTAATAATTGAGGTGTGGCAATTTTGCAATAACCCCCTCCTTTTTCTTTTGTTTTGACCAAGTCTTGCCCAAATTCAAATTGGCCATGCCATATATGGATTTTGGGTAGTTTCCTCCAAGGATTGAAATAGTGATGTCCTCATGGTGTTTTGTGCAACTCATGTGGACAAGGTGTGATCACCTGATCCAGAATCAATCTGTCCTTTCTGCCTGCAGCACTTCAACTTCATTGCATTTTGAAATGTTGATCATCTGTTCATTTCATGTTTTGTTTCATGTCCTTCTTCAATCATCTTCCTCCAAGTCAGCCCCTAACATATTTTCGTATGCAATGTTGTTGGGATTTCCAAATCTTTGTTGCACCTTCTTGTGTCAATTTCACCGGCACTACTCCGTCTCCGGAATCGATGTTTTATTTTCACATTGTTTAATTCTGTTATATGCCTTGTTGATCATGTCATGTTGCCATGTTACTTACACCAAAAATAAGGCTAGGACCAAAGCCATCTTCACGTAAATAAAATCCACATGAAGTTGTTGACGTGTCGTCACCACCTTCATTTAAATTGACTAGATAGAGTCACAGCATGTCAAATTAAACTTGCTCATATCATCCTTGCCTGTGCATTGTTCCCGTTACTTACTTGTGTGCCTTTCCTTGCCGGTACCTTACGTTAGCATCTGAGACCACCGAGGAGACTTACGTGGAGATTTCCGACACCGAGCCCGAGGACCCTGCTGCGTCTGCTTCGACGACCGATTACCCAGGCAAGGGGAAAATTCATACCATTTCTTGATACCTTTCTGCCTACCTGTTTAGCTGTAGACTAGAACGTTTGTTTGATCCTATCCACTTTGAGTCTGCCACCTTCAAAAACCCAAACAGCCATGATCCCCACGTCCCAGCAAAACCTTGTATTGCTAAGTTACCGCTGCTCAGCCATTGCTTAGTATGAGTAGAAAAACTTGATGCTTACCCTATTGCTATGGGTTGGGGTATCATGTTATTTAAAGAAGTTGGTTGATATTTATTATTAATGATGTTAATTTATACTTGACGAAAGATGGGAGACCAGGCTGTTCCCGCCAGGTGTTTTGTTCCATTTGAGTCACCTAGGTCCCGAGTTCCGGGTATTGTGTTTCTTGACGAGCGTGCCTAATCGTGTGTGGGATTCTATGGGGTCCCATTGTCTTACCTACCTAGCTTCGTACAATTCTAGTGGTGGCCCGAGCTGATTTACTATTTGCAATGTGTATGTGCTGGTGGTACCCCAGTTGTTTACAAACCACCTTGGGCCAGGAGGACTTGTGCCTTGGCTGGCCCACTCTGACCGGCTAAGGACCCGGTCTCATATGAGAATTTAACCGGCTATCCAAACCCGAGTTATACGGGAGAGGACGATTCGAGAGCGTGGCTAGCTTTTGATTTGGGTGTCGACTCACCTGGGGCCACCCGGAGTTGTGCGTTGTTAGTTAGAGGGACTCTGACGTTCCGGAGTTTCAGGCGCTTACTTAGCCAATTGGAAACCGGGCGTACATGCGAAGCCTATGATGGGAAGTTGGTACACCCCTGCAGGGTTAAATCTTTTCGAAAGGCCGTGTCCGCGGTTATGGACGACTTGAGACCTACTCCTTGTTCATAGAATAACATCAATTTGAATCTTAATTAAAAACTTGCCTACCGTGTGAGTGCTTTGGTTGCTTTTCTTCGTCCAGGGGGACCGAGAGAAGATCCAGGTTGTGTTATGCTTGACGTAAGTAGGTGATTAGTGGACTTATGACACGATGTCACGTACTATTCTTGGATCTTACCTCTACTCTAATAGAACGATAGCCACCATAAATGCTAGTGCGGCTGCAACCTTTACCTTTACTTTGCCTTACCGTAGGAAGTCAGTTATTCTTTAATGATATAATCTCACCCCTGTTTACTTTGTGCTTTTACTGTTTTGCCTGATCGGCCGCTGCAGTGGAGTACTTCCTTGACCCGAGATCTGGACGATATTTCGTGGAGGTGCCCCCGGAGGATGACGATGAGATCAACCTCATTCAGTAGATCCTACAGTTGGGCTTTGACGATCCGTGGGTGGACTCTTTATGTGCAGCCCTCTCTAGGTCAATTTGGCTTTTGACCGTACTCGGTCGTGTTTGTCTTCCGCTCGTCGCATGTTTTACTGTTGGGTCTACGGACCTCTGAGATGATGTAATAATTATCCGGTGGCGATGTATGCCCTGGACTCTATATATTTTATGTCTTAGTAAAAGTTCTCGTTCTTATACTTGTTGTTGAGAATCCGGCAGCGACACGAGTGCGAGTGTCGTGAGTCGGTGGCTCTTTATGCGCTACTAACTTGAGCGGGGCGCAAAAGCGACTAACTCGAGTTAGCACCACATCGGGGGCCTTACAACTTGGTATCAGAGCAGGACTGACTGTAGGACCCCTTACTGGCCGAAGTTGAGTCTAGAAACTATTTTGTAGTTACTAAGGAAAAATCGGAGAGTAGGAACTCTTTATTTTTCTTCTTACCCCACCCTCCCACCCCTTTTTCCGTGAGTAAGTGAAACATTGTTTTCTCTCTGCAACTTATCCCCTTTCAAAAACAAATCTAGGTTCTCGTTTACATGAGGCTCCGATTCCGCTATAATTTTTTGCTAGCGACGAGATGTGTTGGCGTCTTTGAGACCACTGAGCCGCCACTTGGGGTTGACTGCTCTACCTTGCTTACGGCGTACCCCAGGTGAAACGTCCATACAGGATTGGCGGGCATCCTATGGTAATATGGATGTGGTGTCTTTTCCCCTATTGACGACCGTGATGGCGGGCCGCTCAGGGCAGATGTCTCATTGTTCAGGTTACCAACCGCTCGTATATATTGTTGTGTGCTCGCTAGCAGATTATTATCTTGGATTCGGATGATCTTGGTTTGGGGATTCCAGTAGCACCTAGCTTTCGACTTTCCGGGTTAACCTTGGTGGAATTTCAGCCTTCGGCTTTCTCATACCTCGTGAGGAAGTTTTGTTGCCAATATTACTTTATCTTCTGGTTACTTCAATGTTTTCGATCGTGTTCTCACAAGTGTTCCTGTAAACAGGATGCCAAGAGCGAACATGCCGCCACCAGAGAAACCTCTCCTTGGGGAGGCTGTCACCGCAGTGGCTCAGGGCACAACTGCGATCTTACAGATGCTGCAGAACCAGACTGCTCAGAGGAATGATCGACCACAGTACACCACACTGCAGCAGTTCCTTTCTATCAACCCCCCCAGGTTCTCCGAGGCTCGAGACCCGCTGGAGGCGGATGACTGGATCGCAGAGATCAAGAAGCACTTCAATGCTAACACCGTCAGACCCGTCGACTACGTCACCTTCGCCTCCTTCCAGCTTCAGGGTGCAGCAGCCAGCTGGTACGATACCTACAAGGCCAACAAGGGCGATGTTGTCATCACGTGGGCAGACTTCAGAGCAGCGCATATTCCAAGTGGTCTGATGGACAGGAAGCGTGAGGAGTTCTTGGCTCTGCGACAGGGTGACAGGTCAGTTCAGGAGTACAACCTGGCCTTCGTCAGGCTCGCCAGGTACGCTCCAGAGGAGGTCTGCACAGAGGCTAAGAAGATTGCGAGGTTCTGTGGAGGTCTCAGCACAGAGATCAAGTACGCGCTCACTCAGTGCATTCCCACGCTGTTCTCACAGTTCGTGGATCAGGCTATACGTCAGGAGTCAGCCAGAGCAGAGTGGGATGCAGACAGGAAGCGCCAGCGTGAGCACAGTTCCGCGGTGATGATCCACAAGAAGGCAAAGACTTGGGTTGCAAAGGCACCACCGCAGAGACAGCAGTACCAGCAGAGGGGGCAGTTGTCCGCACTTTTTCCCGCCCTCCCGTCCCAGTTCAGCAGGGGCCTCGCTCTACACCACCACACGCGAGGCCACCCAGGCCGCAGCAGCAGCCCAGGCCGGGCGTGATTTGCTACAAGTGCAGAGAGCCAGGGAACACGTCTCCCAACTGCACCGACCCGCGCTTTGCTCGGCTCCCACCACCTCCACCTCGCTCTACTCCGACCACCGCGATGGTGAAGGCACAGCCGCGTGCAGTCCGGGTGAACAACGTGATGCTCACAGATGCTCAGCAGTCTTCAGAGATCGTTCTTGGTAGGTTTCTTGTGTGTTCAGTTCCAGCGACTGTTTTGTTCGATTCCGGAGCTTCCCTTCCTTCATGTCCGATGCTTTTGCTAAGTCCATTGACCTTCCGAGAGAGAGGTTGCCTACACCTCTAGCAATTGCTTCTCCAGGATCGAGGATGCAGTCCTCAGGAAGTATCCCAGATGTGGAGATTTGTATTCAGGGTGTTATCTTTTCAGCATCCCTGGTTGTCTTGCCTCGTTCCGACATTGATGTCATTTTGGGCATGGATTGGCTTGTGCAGCACAAGGCCAATATTGATTGTCCGACCAGATCAGTGAAGTTGACACATGATTCAGGCGCAGAAGTCTTGTACACTTGTGGCCCTATGTCAGGACCATCACAGTTGTATGCGTTGAACGCAGGAGTTGCGCCTTTGCTCGAAGAGGTCAGAGTTGTCTGCGAGTTCCCAGACGTCTTTCCGGAGGAGTTGCCAGGAATTCCCCCAGTTCGAGCTATTGAGTTTGTTATTGAGCTAGAGCCTGGTACCCAGCCGATTTCTCGGCATCCGTACAAGATGTGTTCGAAGGAGTTGATTGAGCTCAAGAAGAAGTTGACAGAGTTGGAAGCAGGCGGTTTTATCCGCGCGAGCACTTCCCCTTGGGGTGCACCAGCTTTGTTTGTCCAGAAGAAGGATGGTACTAGCCGCTTGGTCCAGGACTATCGCGGTATCAACAAGAAGACCATCAAGAACAAGTACCCTCTGCCCCATATCAATGATCTGTTCGAGCTGTTAAATGGGGCTAAGGTGTTTTCCAAGCTTGACTTGAGGATGGGGTATCACCAGATCCGTGTTCGTGAAGAGGATATTCCCAAGACCGCGTTCAGCACACGTTATGGGTTGTACGAGTTCACAGTCATGACTTTTGGGTTCTCAAATGCCCCTCCGACATTCATGAGAGCTATGAACTATTTGTTCCAAGAATGGCTTGATGTGTTTGTGATCCTCTACCTCGACGACATTCTTGTCTATTCAAAGTCAGAGGCTGAACATGAGGAACATTTGCGCTTGGTGCTGCAGAAGTTAAGAGAGCACCGGTATTACGCCAAGTTCTCCAAGTGTGAGTTTTGGCTGGACAAGGTCAATTTTCTGGGCCATGTCATCTCCGCTGAGGGAATTGCGGTTGACCCAGAGCGAGTCCGCACTATTCAAGAGTGGGCTCCGCCGAAGAATGTGAAGCAGCTAAGGAGTTTTCTCGGCCTCGCCAGTTATTGCAGCAGGTTTGTGCAGAGTTTCTCCAAAATAGCCAAGCCAATGACTGAATTGTTGTGCAAGGACAAGCGGTACACTTGGTCACCAGCTTGCCAGTCAGCCTTCAAGGAGTTGAAAGAGAAGCTAACCACAGCTCCAATTCTCACGCCGCCAGATGAGTCACAGCCTTTTCAGGTGTTTTGTGATGCCTCTTTGCAAGGTCTGGGCGGAGTTTTGATGCAAGGCAGGAATATTGTGGCTTATACCTCACGGCAGTTGAAGACAAGTGAGAGGAATTATCCCACGCACGACATGGAGCTTGCAGCAGTTGTGCACGCTTTGGTCACTTGGCGACACCTCCTCTTAGGGAGGAAGGTGGATGTGTTCACCGACCACAAGAGTCTGAAGTACTTGTTCACTCAGCCAAATCTGAACTTGAGGCAAAGAAGATGGCTCGAAACCATTACTGAGTACACAGTTGATATTCGGTACACGCCTGGGAAGGCGAATGTCATAGCTGATGCCCTGAGCCGCAAGGGCGATTGCAATAATATCCAGGTGCAGAAGATCCACCCTGATTTGTGTGAGTCCTTTCGAAGTCTCAATCTCGAGCTAGTTCCAGCAGGCTATCTTTCCAACCTTGTGGTAGAGCCCACTATCCATGAGAAGATTCGTGAAGCTCAGTCTGGGAGCTCAATGATTCAGAAGATCAAACAGGGTATTGCCGCCTCAGTTCCAAAGTACGGTTGCTTTTCAGTGCATAACGACAGCACCGTGTTGTTCGAAGAGCGAGTTGTTGTTCCCAAAGAGGGAGATCTCAGAGAGGTCATCATGAAGGAAGCCCATGATTCCAAGCTATCGATTCATCCTGGCAGCACAAAGATGTATCAAGATCTCAAGCAAAGCTTTTGGTGGACTCGTATGAAGCGGGATGTTGCCCGTTACATGTCTCAGTGTGATGTGTGCAGGAGAGTGAAGGCACAGCACCAGAAGCCTACCGGTTTGCTTCAGCCACTTGAGATTCCGGAGTGGAAATGGGATCACATAGAGAAGGATTTTATCACAGGCTTCCCTTTGTCGCAGAAGAAGAACAATGCCATCTTTGTTGTCATCGACAATCTTTCCAAAGTTGCCCACTTCTTTCCAGTGAAGGACTCCATTTCAGCAGCTCAGTTGGCGGATTTGTACACCGCAAGAGTTGTATCTTTGCATGGCATTCCCAAGAAGATCTGTTCCGATAGAGGCAGTCTTTTCACCTCTAAGTTCTGGCAGGCCTTTCAAAAAGCGATTGGTACGACAGTGTTGTTCAGTACCGCTTATCACCCTCAGACAAGTGGGCAAGGCGAGCGCGTGAACCAAATCCTCGAGGACATGCTTCGGGCATGTGTCATCTCCTTTGGCATGAAGTGGGAAGAGTGCTTGCCGTATGCTGAGTTCTCTTACAACAACAGCTATCAGGCAAGTCTACAGGCAGCGCCGTTTGAAGTCTTGTATGGCCGCAAGTGTAGGACACCTTTGAACTGGTCCGAGACAGGTGAGAGGCAGCTGTTCGGTCCAGATATGATCCAAGAGGCAGAGGACAGAGTGAAGATTGTCCGAGAGCACCTAAAGGCAGCACAGTCTAGGCAGAAGGCCTATTATGACAAGAGGCACCGTGGTGTAGCGTTTCAGGTTGTTGATTGGGCGTACCTGAGAGTGTCTCCGTTGAGGGGAACTCACCGTTTTGGCATCAAAGGAAAGCTCGCTCCAAGATTTGTCGGACCCTTCCGCATCCTTCAGACTAGAGGACCTCTTGCCTTTCGGCTCGAGCTTCCAGAGAGTCTGTCCATGGTGCATGACGTGTTCCATGTGTCCCAACTAAAGCAGTGCTTCAAGCAGCCAGAGCAGGCTGTTGACTTGGGCGAGATCCAGCTAAGTGTGGACCTTTCCTACTCAGAGCGTCCAGTCCGTGTTCTTGAGACGTCCGAGCGCAAGACGTGCAACAAGACCGTCAAGTTCATGAAAGTTCAGTGGGCACATCATTCGGAGAAGGAAGCAACGTGGGAGCGCGAAGATCATCTCCGTTCTGAGTATCCTGAGTTGTTTCAGGCTTAGATCTCGGGACGAGATCCTGTGTTGGTGGGGGAGTGCTGTAACAGCCCACATGTAATAACTTGCAAACACCATGTATTTTTACCTTGTCTCTTGAACTTGTAACTTGTCATGGTGGATGTTCATGATATTTCATGTGATGATTTGAAGTTGCATTGGGATTGGAGCCCATATGCTTTGTGATCAAAGGTGATCTATGTGGTGCAAGTGACTTGATGTTGCAGTTGTCCTGTCCACATGCCACCTCCCCTCAACCTCTCCTTTGGCATAGCTAACTCTTTTGTCTTGGCAATGATTGTCATCTTTTCAAAATACTTTTACAACATTCAAAAACAGTAGCCCTAGTTCAAAGTGCTTTTGAATTCAAGAAGAGGGCCACATTTTTGTTGTTGCCAAAATTGGTCAAACCAATTTTGTAAAATCCAGAAAAATGCAAGGTTCAAGACTATCAAGTTCCTGGATTTTTGCACCTTGTATTTTCTGGTCCAAAATTCTCCAAGCACCTCTTCTATTTAATTTTAAATGGAAAATGGTACTGTTTTTAAGGTGAGAATTTTTCCTTGCATTCAAAATGGCTTAAACCATTTTTGGATGTTCTGGCATGAAGAAAGGAGTTTTTAAAAAATATATTATCATATATTTACCTCCATTTCTTTCCTTTTTTTTTTTCTTTGCTCTGCTGGGATTTTCTTTTCTGGAAAAGGCCTGTTCTTTTCTTTTCCTCCCCAGCAGCCAGGCCTGGCCCATCTGGGCCTCAGTCTCCCCGCAGCCCAGCTGCTTTCCAGCGAAGCGGTACGGAGGGGGCATCCCAGCCGTCGTTTGGAGATCCAGCGTCCAGGGCGTGTCGCCTTTCCACGTCATCCCCCTCCTCCTCTCACAGCTGACGCCGGCATCGACGTCGACGCCCGTCGACGTGGCTAGAGGGAGCCGCCCCCTTTTTAACCGTGCTCCCGAGCCCCAGGACCCCCCTAGGGTTCCATTCCTCCATCGTTTTCCCCTCGCCGCCGCCGCTCATGAGAGCTTCGTCCTCCCCTATTCCGCCGACCGCCATGGCTCCGGTGAGCAATTCTCCACCACCTCGCCGTGATTCTTCGAGCCGCGCTCGATTCTGGCCGTCTGAGAGCTCACCCCTCCCTTTTGCTTCGCGCAGATAGAAAGGAGGAGCTCATGAACCTTCCCGACGACGACGAACCAGCCACGACCGCGTCTTCTTCCTTGTCGCCGTCGTCTCCTTCCATCGACCTGCGTCGCGAGCTCGTCACCGGCCACCCCTAGGTGAGCACGATGACATCCCCTCTCTCCCCGTAGCGTGTAGCAGTAGGGTCCGAGGCGTAGGTCGTCGGTGTAGTCCGCACGTCGCCGTCGTCGGTGCACCACCGTGGTCGCCTTGTCCATGGCGTGCCCGGGGTGTACGCGTGCGTGCTCTAGGCACGTTCTGGCCGCGCCTATGGCCCCAAAGGGGAGCCTTTGCCGCGTGACTGTGCGTTGCCGCGTCGCCTTTGAAGCTGTTGTGCAGAGCCCGCAGCGTCGTGACGAAGTTCAGGAGAGAGTGGCCTCGCCGTAGGTGAGCTAGGACCCCCCGACCCAGGCGTGGATCTGTAGAGGGATGTCCCAGCTCGGCGTAGCTTGTCGTGGTGTGGCCTGAGGTGCTCTGTGCAGGACGCCGGGGTCGTCTGAAGTTCGCCGGAGACCGTGCACATCTGCATCTGTCAAACAGGACGCCGCACCTCTGAATCCTTGAGGATTCCGGCAAGCATCGAAGGAAGTAGGGGCCGATCCGGTGCATAGGTGTTGAGGGATGTGCCCTCTTGGGCTTCCATGCCAGAGTTCGTCGAAGAAGAGCCGGAGCGCGAGGAGAGCCTCGCCGGAGTTCGAGCGCACGTCGAGTTTCAGAAAAGGCCCTGTTTTTCTTCAGAGATGAACAGTAGGGGGAGGAATACTTCACCTTGCTACGTTGTTGTTTCTGTTCTGAAAACGAACAGCAGCGCAGTGGAAAGGGGGTGCAGTGGTGTCAGGCACGGCCTGGGTTCGAATCCCAGCCGGCGCACCCCCCTTTTCCTTTTGTTTTTTGCCACCCGGGCCGAGGAGGTGAAGAGGCCTTGGGCCTGAGTCCAGAGGGGCTTAGCCCAATTTCTTTTTTTTCTGTTTGCCTCTCCAGCCGAGTGGGCTTTGCCTGCTTGGGGCCAGGGAGAGAGGGGCTGGGCCATTTGGCCGAAGCCAGCCCAAGTGGGCTATGCCCTTTCTTCTTCTCTTTCTTTCTTTTTCTTTTCTGTTTTAATTCCAATTTGAATTTGAATTCAAATTTAAATTGGATTTTCAATTCCTTTTCATTCAGGGGCATATTATATATGTTTTTTGGGTAGCTTGAGCTACTGATCTTGATGGTGAGGTCTATTTTGCATTTTGCCCCCTCTAACAATTTTGCAATAACCCCCTCCTTTTTCTTTTGTTTTGACCAAGTCTTGCCCAAATTCAAATTGGCCATGCCATATATGGATTTTGGGTAGTTTCCTCCAAGGATTGCAATAGTGATGTCCTCATGGCGTTTTGTGCAACTCATGTGGACAAGGTGTGATCACCTGATCCAGAATCAATCTGTCCTTTCTGCCTGCAGCATTTCAACTTCATTGCATTTTGAAATGTTGATCATCTATTCATTTCAAGTTTTTTTTCATGTCCTTCTTCAATCATCTTCCTCCAAGTCAGCCCCTAACATATTGTCGTATGCAATGTGGTTGGGATTTCCAAATCTTTGTTGCACATTCTTGTGTCAATTTCACCGGCACTACTCCGTCTCCGGAATCGATGTTTTATTTTCACATTGTTTAATTCTGTTATATGCCTTGTTGATCATGTCATGTTGCCATGTTACTTACACCAAAAATAAGGCTAGGACCAAAGCCATCTTCACGTAAATAAATTGCACATGAAGTTGTTGACGTGTCGTCACCACCTTCATTTAAATTGACTAGATAGGGTCACAGCATGTCAAATTAAACTTTCTCATATCATCCTTGCCTGTGCATTGTTCCCGTTACTTACTTGTGTGCCTTTCCTTGCCGGTACCTTACGTTAGCATCTGAGACCGCCGAGGAGAATTACGTGGAGATTTCCGACACCGAGCCCGAGGACCCTGCTGCGTCTGCTTCGACGACCGATTACCCAGGCAAGGGGAAGATTCATACCATTACTTGATACCTTTCTGCCTACCTCTTTAGCTGTAGACTAGAACGTTTGTTTGATCCTATCCACTTTGAGTCTGCCACCTTCAAAAACCCAAACAGCCATGATCCCCACGTCCCAGCAAAACCTTGTATTGCTAAGTTACCGCTGCTCAGCCATTGCTTAGTAGGAGTAGAAAAACTTGCTGCTTACCCTATTGCTATGGGTTGGGGTATCATGTTATTTAAAGAAGTTGGTTGATATTTATTATTAATGATGTTAATTTATACTTGACGAAAGATGGGAGACCAGGCTGTTCCCGCCAGGTGTTTTGTTCCATTTGAGTCACCTAGGTCCCGAGTTCCGGGTATTGTGTTTCTTGACGAGCGTGCCTAATCATGTGTGGGATTCTATGGGGTCCCCTTGTCTTACCTACCTAGCTTCGTACAATTCTAGTGGTGGCCCGAGCTGATTTACTATTTGCAATGTTTATGTGCTGGTGGTACCCCAGTTGTTTACAAACCACCTTGGGCCAGGAGGACTTGTGCCTTGGCTGGCCCACTCTGACCGGCTGAGGACCCGGTCTCATATGAGAATTTAACCGGCTATCCAAACCCGAGTTATACGGTAGAGGACGATTCGAGAGCGTGGCTAGCTTTTGAGTTGGGTGTCGACTCACCTGGGGCCACCCGGAGTTGTGCGTTGTTAGTTAGAGGGACTCTGACGTTCCGGAGTTTCAGGCGCTTACTTAGCCAAGTGGAAACCGGGCGTACATGCGAAGCCTATGATGGGAAGTTGGTACACCCCTGCAGGGTTAACTCTTTTCGAAAGGCCGTGTCCGCGGTTATGGACGACTTGAGACCTACTCCTTGTTCATAGAATAACATCAATTTGAATCTTAATTAAAAACTTGCCTACCGTGTGAGTGCTTTGGTTGCTTTTCTTCGTCCAGGGGGACCGAGAGAAGATCCAGGTTGTGTTATGCTTGACGTAAGTAGGAGATTAGTGGACCTATGACACGATGTCACGTACTATTCTTGGATCTTACCTCTACTCTAATAGAACGATAGCCACCATAAATGCTAGTGCGGCTGCAACCTTTACCTTTACTTTGCCTTACCGTAGGAAGTCAGTTATCCTGTAATGATATAATCTCACCCCTGTTTACTTTGTGCTTTTACTGTTTTTCCTGATCGGCCGCTGCAGTGGAGTACTTCCTTGACCCGAGATGTGGACGATATTTCGTGGAGGTGCCCCCGGAGGATGACGATGAGATCAACCTCGTTCAGTAGATCCTACAGTTGGGCTTCGACGATCCATGGGTGGACTCTTTATGTGCAGCCCTCTCTAGGGCAATTTGGCTTTTGACCGTACTCGGTCGTGTTTGTCTTCCGCTCGTCGCATGTTGTACTGTTGGGTCTACGGACCTCTGAGATGATGTAATAATTATCCGGTGCCGATGTATGCCCTGGAATCTATATATTTTATGTCTTAGTAAAAGTTCTCGTTCTTATACTTGTTGTTGAGAATCCGGCAGCGACACGAGTGCGAGTGTCGTGAGTCGGTGGCTCTTTATGCGCTACTAACTTGAGCGGGGCACGAAAGCGACTAACTCGAGTTAGCACCGCATCGGGGGCCTTACAGATGATGGCTAAACTTAAAGAAAGATGGGCTAGAGAAAAAGAGGAAGAGGATAGAATTAAGAGCCTTCCTACACATCACACAGTTGCCACTATCCAAATTGTTGAGGACACTCAAACTATTAGCACCCAATGCACTCCTAGTCCCGTTGGACCTATTAATGGCTATTCTAATACCTCAACCGTAGAAAAAGAAACTCCTATGAACATAGAGGGTTTCAAACAAGTGAGCCTAGATGACACTACTACCACCTTTGATAGTAGTGATATTGATTTTGATAGTTGTACCCTCTCAGAAGTTATTAGCTTGTTACACAAAATGTCTAGAGACCCCCACACTAGCACACTTAATCTTGCCTTCACGGAGCATATCACAAAAGCTCTTATCAAAGCTAGGGAGGAGAAGCTTAGAGTAGAATACTCCATACCTAGGAAGCTAGATGATGGTTGGGACCCTATGATTAAAATTAAATTCAATAACTTCTCTTGCTATGCTTTATGTGATGTTGGAGCTAGTACCTCTGTTATGCGCAAAAGAATATTTGATATGTTTGAATTGAAGCCTTTTGAGCCTTGTTCTTTTGGTGTTCGTCTTGTTGATTCTTCCATAAAGAAACCTTTGGGGAAGATTAACGATGTTCTTATCATTGTCAATGACAACTATGTTCCCGTTGATTTTATTGTTATGGATATAGAGTGTGAACCTTTATTCCCAATTATTTTGGGACGTCCTTTTCTTCGCACCGTTGGTGCGGTTATTGACATGAAAGAGGGGAATATTAAATTCCAATTCCCATTCAAAAAGGGGATGGAACACTTCCCTAGAAAGAAAATCAAGTTACCTTTTGAGTCCGTTACACGGTCTAGTTATTCTCTTTCTCTTGATAAAACTTGATTCTTCTTTTTGCATTATGCCTAGCTAATGGCTTTAAAGAAGCGCTTTCGGGAGGCAGCCCGCAACGAATTTAGTTTTTTCTTTTTGCTTTTGTTGTGTCTTGATGCTTGTTACTTCTGTAGCAACATCATTGTATCTTTATTTTTCAGCTTCGTGCCAAGTTATAGCCTCTTACGGCAAGTGAAGTAAAAGTTGTGACATGCTGTCCAGAAAACAGATTCTGTCCTCATGACCAGAAAAATTCCACAAAAATCCCAGTTCATCTTTTTGAGCTGAAATTTTTACAAAGTATGCTCTATACAATTACTAAACTTCCGTATGTTCTGAGTTTTTTGTTTTGAGTTGCAGAAGTGCCCCTAAAAAAATCTTTACTATCTGTTGTTCTGTTTTTCACAGATTCTGCCACGTTTTGTCTCTCCTTACTTTTGCAAACCTTAAGCTTGCTTTTTCTTTGCAAAAACTTTTTGGCACTCTTGAGAAACAGTAGCCCTTCAAGTTTATCTTTATATACAGTGGAGAAAAATTATTTATTAATGGTACTAACCTCTCTAATCAGCTTATGATGAGTTATGTATGAAGGGAGTTTTCAAGTGCGCGTTGGAAGATGATGAAAGAAGATCCAGGAGTGTCAAGCGCTCAAGCTTCGGGATGCCCCCATGCATCCCCAATAAATATTCAAGGAGACTCAAGCGTCTAAGCTTGGGGATGCCCCCGTGCATCCCCTTCTCCATCAACAATCATCAGTTCGTCCTACGTCTCACTATATTTTTATCACTTCATGCGTTATGTGCTATGCTTGGAGCGTCTCGCTTTTAGGTTTTGTTTTTAGTTTTCTTTAGATTTGCTTGCTGTTCATAACAAGTTAGATCCTTTCTTACTTTGTGTGGGAGAGAAACACGCTCCACTTTAAAAATCTACAACACATCATAGGATTTTTCCTGCCTATCTTTTTGTTGTTGTGTGTTCTTTATCTTTTCATAGCAACTACCATGTTTAGTTTTAGTCTTAGTTTGTCTTTAGCAAGAGCCTTGGCTTTTGTTTAGTTTGTTGCTGCAACTCTCTTTAGTTTTCATGTTTATCTTGTTAAGAGAGTTGGTTGTTGCATTGAGTTGTGTTTTGTCTTGAAAGTGGGTAATTGAGGTTGCTATTTAATTTTAGTAGTAGCTTGCAATAGTTTTGAGGCATAGTTGTGAGTAATGTTTGGACTTTTGGTGTCAAGAGCTCTTGCCTAATAGTGATAGGTGTCGTATTTTGGGCAATCTGTGTTTATTCTCAAAACCTACAAAACTAGTTGAGAACTCTAGCTACTAGATGGATCACTACTCTTCTGAGGGGTCGAATATCAGAGAACACTCACGTACCATGAGTCGAGGATGTGCAAGGATAACCAAACCCCCATACCCTCCTCCTCGGGGTACTTGTCTCTTTGTGAACCTCCTCATTAGATTGAGAGTTACCGATAATAAGTGCATGAGTTCTTCGGACTAATGTAAGTATTGAGAGTTGACACTTCCACCTTCCCATATTTTGCTAGCCTTTCTCGTGTCGTGCATTGCCTTCTTCTCACTCCGACAGTTGGTGTCCACCTTCGCCGGTACATCCAAACCCTTGGCATGATACGCTCTGTCATCATAAGCCTCCCTTTACCCTTCCTCAAAACATCCACCATACCTACCTATCAAGGCATTTCCATAGCCTTTCCGAGTTACATTGCCATGCAACTTCCACCTCTTCATGACTTGATTTTCATGTCATACATGTTCCTGCTACACTGGCAGCGACATACATTGCATACATCATGATAGTTACATCTTCTTTATGTTTTGAGTACCTTGTAAAGTGTGAAAGATCTCCTTTACCTTCTTGTAAAATAGAGTGTTTCCCTTAAGTGAGGAAAAGATCCCAACGTGGACACATTAAAAGATCCCAAAGAGGACAAATGAGAGTTAAATAGAAAGAGCCATTGAGGCCACAAAAAAAATACAAAAAAATAGAAAAAGGAAAATAAATAAATAAAAAGAGAGAAAGGGGCAACACTACTATTCCTTTTGAGAGATCCACACTAGTACTCCCTTATATCCTTGTACTCCATAGAGATGATCTGTTTGCATATAGTTTGGAGAGCTTCCTAGCTCGTATGTGCACCCGTTGCATGGCAGTCCCTACTCCTCACATCATATCTATCATTTGGCATCTCTTGCCTATGATTGTCCTCATTGATGTGAGCCTTTCTCATCCTTTTTGTCTTCCTCCTCCACCATATTTCTCTCTTTGCCATCCTAAGTGTCAACTCTCGTGCTTACGCTCATCCATTGCATGAGTGCTCAAAATATCGAAAAGGAGTGGATCAAATTAACTTGTACCTCGCTAGTGGTCTGGGGACGAGTCAAGATAAGATTCCAAAGAGGATCAAGTGTGAAACTTTCGTAGATTGAGTTCTCAACAAAAAAATACTTTTTTCTCGTATTCCCTATCCTCCTTTCTTGCACGCAAACACCATTTGGAGACATTCGAGTCACGGACAGCAAGAGCTCTTGCACCTTTTGTTCTTTTGTTACTTGTTTCAATGATAATATAGAATCTTGCCTGTTATGACTTGAATTGAATCTCTGACCTTGATTGCTTTACTTTTCAAAGTTCTTTTATGGTTGCTAGCATGTCACCACAGAAAGTATGCTTGTTATCATTTACCTACTCGAGGACGAGCAGGAATTAAGCTTGGGGATGTTGATACGTCCAAAACGTATCGATAATTTTTGCTTGCTCCATGCATGTTTTGTGTGATATGTCTATGATCTAGATACACTTTCATACATTTTTGATCATATTTGGACTAACCCATTAACTCAGTGCACCCCAGTGCCAGTTCCTGTTTTTTGCAATTTTTCTATTTCATATTTCCCCCATATAAAAAGTGCCAGAAAAATTCGGGAAAATTCAGATAAAAAATCAGCGTGACGGAAGCTTCGAGAAAAGCCCGGGAGGGGCCAGAGGGGGGCCAGGGGGGCCTAGGCGGCCACTCGGCGCGGCCCCACCCCTGGTCGCGTCAGGGGGGCGCCTGGGGCCCCTGGTCCACCTCTGGCTGCCCCCTTCGCCTATTTATCCCCCGTCACGGGAAAACTCCAGAACAAGAACCCTATTCCGCGAACTCGCCTTTGTTCCGCCGCCGCCGCGCTTCCAAGATCGGGAGCACCAGAAGACCTCTTCCCGGCACCCTGCCGGAGGGAGGATTGACCTCCGGGAGTCTCCTCTCCACCATGGATGCTCCCCGGATGTCTCGTGAGTATTTTTCCTTGGACCATGGGTCCGTGATCAGTAGCTATGTGATGTTCTCCTCCCCTCTTTGATCTTCATTGTTTAGACCTCGTGAGCTGCCCTACATGATCGAGGCACCTTTGTAATATTTCTGCTATTGCTATGTTGAGTTTCATCGGATCTGATGGATTATGAGATTATGTTCAGATTGTGATAAAGTAATATATTTGGTTTTATCTCTTGTATTTTTCTTCCTAAGTAATTCTTGCATGCTCTTCGTTGCTGTTTATTGCTTTGGCCAAGTAGTAGGTAGTGACTCCAAGAGGGAGCGTTGTGCTAGATTGTGGGTTCATGCCTCCCCAATGACATGCTTGAGTGACAGAAACATGAGTTTAGGGGATGTGTTGTTGCCACAAGGGGGAAAACAACGGTGCTTGTAACCGTGGTTACAAGGATTGCTTACTTTACGCAAAGTTCTTTTTAATGCAGTTGTCTGTTGCTTTGGGTTTACACTTTGGGTGGGGCTCGCAGCTTAATACCAGCGAGATGTTCTGGATAGATATCTCAAGGTGGATGATTAGTAGTAGATGCAGATGGATTTCGGTCTACTTACTTTGGCGTACTGCCCGTGCTTTTGAACCTCTTCCTTTATTTTGTAGCATAGTTAGCATTGCGGTGCGTTCATAATCCTGTCAATTGCCTTTCTGTAATTTGTTTACCTCGCATAGCATTTTTATCGTCTTTTGGGAGAGAGACATCACTAGCGAACATCAGGTATCTCGGTCTATATCCTCATTATTGTTTCCAAGCTTTATTTATTTTTCTGTATTTACTTTCAAGTTGCTATCATTATCCCCTTGCGTCTTATCATTTGTGAACAACAAGACCGGAGAGATTGACAACCTCTCTGAACTTCGTTGGGAGCAAAGTTATATGTGTCTGTGTGCAGGTCCGCGTCAGTTGCGCCGCTGACACCTACTTATCATCTCTGGAGTCCTACTGGAGACAAACCTTGGTATCTTTACTGAGGGAAAACTCGTTGTTGTACCGCATCACGCCTTCCACTTGGGGCCCACCAACGAATGGCGAGAAGCTGTCATCAAGCATGTTCCTTTTTGCGCATGAAATAACCAAATTTGCCTCGGGTGCGCATGTCGTGTGCATTGGTGGGTGGCTCGATCGGGACGGAATGTGGTGGCAGGGCTGGCTGAGGTGGTGTATGTGGAGTTGGCTGAGACGGTACAGATGAGGAGGGCAAGTTGGTAGGTGAGGATGGTGTCGAGGGAGCGTGGGCCAAGGGAGAGTCAACCGGGGGTGCCTGGGTGGGGTTTGACGAGGTGGGCGTGGGGGCGCTGGGTGGTTGGCGCAATGTGCGTGGGCGCCCAGAGATGTGGGCAGGGGATTTGGGGCCAGGAAACGGGGCTGGGGGGGAGTGGGTGCGGTGCCGTTGGGTGGTGGTGAGTCGGTTGCATGTCCACTAGGTCGGTACGAGGTTGTTGGGGGCCCGTTCAATGTAAATCAGAATGAAAGGAGCGGCAGGTGTGGGATCAACTGTGGCAGGTGGTTGTGTAGGTTCAGGTGTGGTGTCAGTGTAGGGGAAAGATGTTTCATCAAAATTGACATGTTGAGAGATAAGGACTTTGCGTGTAGAGAGGTCAAGGCAACGGTATCCCTTGTGCTCGAGAGGATATCCGAGGAAGATGCAGCGGGTAGACCATGGCGCAAGCTTGTTAGGCATGGTGGCAAGGGTGTTGGGGGAACAAAGACAACCGATACGTGAAGATGCTCATAGGATGGGTGTACACCAAAAAGCAAGTAGTGGGGTGTAAGAAAATTAATGGGGATCGATGGGCGGCGGTTTAAGGGGTGGGTGGCGGTGTGAAGAGCATCAACCCAAAATGGAGGTGGTAAGTGAGCGTGAAGAAGAAGTGTGCGGACAATATCATTTGTGGAGCGTATTAGGCGTTCGGCTTTTCCGTTTTGGGGAGAGGTGTGGGGGCAAGAAAGACGAAAGACAATGCCATTATTAGAGAAAAATTCGTGGAGGGAGTGATTTATGAATTCGCCACCATTATCAATTTGCATGCATTTGATGATGGTGTGGAATTGGGTGTAAACATAGGAAAAAACATTAAAGAACATTGGATGTGTCAGATTTGCAGCAAAGAGGAAAAGACCATGAGTAGTGAGAGTAATCATCTAACACAATTAAATAATATTGATAACCAGAAAAACTCGCATGAGGAGATGTCCACAAATCACAATGAATGAGTTGAAACGGTGCGGTGGTAACGTTATTGGAAGTAAAAAATGGGTGACAGGTATGACGACCTAATTGGCATGTCATTCAATAGATGGCAGTACGTTTATTACAAGTGGAAATAAATTCTTGAGAGAGACGGGAAAGTGTGTCAGAGCCAGGATGGCCAAGGCGCTTGTTCCATAAGTCCGCATCAACAGTGATGGAGAGAGCTGCTTGGATAGATGGTGCGTCGCTGATGAAGGGATAGAGGTCATTCGTGCTAGTGGAGGTCATGAGAGTATTTTGAGTGACTAGATCCTTCACAACAAAACCAAAGGGTGATAATTCAACGGAAATTAGGCTAGTAACAATGGATGGTGACACATGGACGTTGTTGAGAGAAAAACTGTGAGGTGGAAGAGTGGTGGAACCAGTAGCTAAAACAGGAAGTTGCGCACCATTGCCTACGGTAATGCCAGATGAATTAAATGATTGAGGAGAAAGTCAGATGGAAAGGTTACCCGGGTTTCCAGTGACGTGTGTGGTCGCGCCGGAATCCAGGTACCATTCGGTACCGCTGTTGGGATGCTGGGCTGCTATGTTGTTGTAGGCTGCGTTGAACATGGCCTGATGATCCCAAGATGGAGCCATGGGTGCCGATGGAGCATACATGGCCAGAGGGGAGTGCATCACGGGGTATGCTTGTGTGTTGATTCAGGGACGTGGACCAAGAACACCAGCAGCGTTGGGAGGAACCCACGGTGGACGTGGCATCGCCATCCCGTAGGGAGCGAAGTACCCAATCCACGGCGCCAACTGCTGTTGACCGCGACCACAGTCGCCATGGCCGCGTGCACGGTCACGTACGCCTCCACCCTGTTGGCCGCCACGTCCTCCTCCCAGCTGTCCGCCTCCGCGGACACCCTGGTGCCTGTGGTCATACCCACTGCCGGACTGGCCACGGTCCCCACGATCGCCGCTATGAGGCGGTCGGTCGTGGCCGCCGCCTTGCTGGCCGCGGTCACTGCCGCCATGGCGATCACCGGTAGCGGCGCCGCCGCCGTACGCGAGCAGGACGGCATGCGCCTTTGCTTCGCGACGAGCTGATGAGGACATCTCTACTAATGTTACACCCACATCTTCACCAACTACACATACTGGAACAGTTACTAGAGCACGCGCACGTCAACTAAATTATCAGGTACTTTCGTTTCTTGTGAATCCTTCTAATGTTCAGGAACATATGATGCTGCCTAAATTAGATACTTTTATTTGTCTTATGAATGAAGGACCTAGCATGGATAAGAAGGATGGTCATTGGAGCGGGATCAAGCATGGAGAAGGAGGTGCGCGCGCGGGAAAGGACAATGGAGCTTCCAATGGTGATGTTCGCACTTTGAGGCCACCATAAGGCGTGCATGAAGACTTGGACGAGAGACACAAGATGCCACATTAATATTTTCGTCCAAGGGTTATTATAGGTGCTACGTCACCTTATTATTGGGCCAGGCCCATGTAATTTCGAAATACACTTAATAGGCTATTTTTTAGAGTTCGTATGTGTGGGGAAACCGAGTTAGGGTTGTTTTCGGACCCCTCCTCCAAGGGGCCACGAAATTCCCCTCTGTTCCCCCATATATACAGCCCTTAGGGCGTCGTTTAGACTTGGGTTTTAATTAGATTTAAGTTAGCCATAGCCGCAACTTCGAGCTCTTCGTTTGTGTCATCCGACCAGGCCAAGACCGCATTGGAACCCCAACTTTCTTAATCATTCATCTTATATTCGCAATATCCAGATTGCAATTCTTAGTTCTTGCTTGTTCTTCGATTTCTTGCAGGAATTAGACCTTCGTGGTCAGGTTGATCGTGCATCCGCGAGATCAATAACCTCTCGGAGTTGGTTTAGCGATCGCTAAGGCGCAACGTCTTCGCACGTTCGTAGTCGGATCGCGAAAGTCGTCTCTACCATAATCGATCTCCACCATCTCATCGAAACATCGAGACACCTTCACCTCTATCAAGTGGTATCAGATTTCCAGGTTGATCGGTGAGATTTACCAGTCCATGAAAAACCCAACAAAACAAATTAGGGTTAGATCATCACGTCCCACGACAGTCCTAGCCTTTGTCCGGTTTTATTTACTGTAGTTTGCTTTGTTGAATTTGCGGTTGCATCGTTGTGTCGAGTTGCTGATCTTAGCGTCTAGTTCCTTAGAGTTTCGAGTTCTGATCATAGTTTGTCACGCCGCCGCCGCACTAGTTCCATCCGTCCGCTGCCACCAATCCGAGTCCAGAAACACCACCACGTTCCGCCAACCCGAGTCCATATACACCACCACGACCTACCAATCCGAGTTGAGTTCCATCACCCGTTCGGATTAGCCAGAATAGTTTTGAGTTGATTAGAGTCGGATTTCACCAATATTTTGTCGTACGTAGAAGGGGGTGATTTCCAAAAAAAATAAAATTCAGAGCACTTTTTAGTCCAAAAAATTCAGGGGTAAAAAAATTTCGTGCCCATACCTTCCTTAGGTCCAGAAACTCATTTTGAGACGTTCGCCACCATAGTGATTTTTTCGCACTTTTTCAGCCACCACAGTCCCGCGTCGCAAAAAAAAAAGAAAAAAAAAGAGCGAAAAAAAAATTCAGAGTGTGCTTCTCAGTTGTTTACGTGCCGCGCCGTGCTTACGTTGGTGTTTTAGGCTCGCGTCTCTAGTACGGTCTAGCCTAGGATCAGCACAGTACCGACGTTGAGTATTTATTCAGCTTTGCATCTCTATTTTGATTTCTGTTGAGCTTTTGCTACCATACTTGTCAGCCTTGCTACAGGTCCACATATATTCTACATCGTGCGTTTTGACACCTCCTGGCCATCGCTCTACCATATCTCTGAGAGTTTTGACCCGTTGGTTGTACATCACCACCTGCTTCTAGGTAAGAATCGGTAAGAACGAAAGAAAAGCTTGACGGATTTGTGCTTTCCACCACCCCACATCCCATTAGTAGAAGTATGATCATATTCCTGTGTGTTTTCTATTTCTGCTAACCATGCCAGGATCACATGATGAAGTTCCGCGGGATGCACCCGATTGGGAGAACATGACAAACAAGGTGTTACATGATAAATTTGCACAAATGATGTCTGAACAGGTGAATGACATCGAAAACAGATTTATAGAGGCGATTGATGGCGTGGAGAAGATGCTCGACACCAAGCTCGACGCCAAGTTTACTGAGTTGATCGCACGCCTACCTACACAGCCTGCTGCCGCTCCAGCACAGCCACCGCCACCACGACGTGCACGACGTATTCTGTTTCCGGGCGGACAAGCTGCTAGTGCTCCTCCTGCTGCTGCAGTTGCTGCTACTGCTGCTGCTTCTGACGTCGGCCAGGATGAAAACTACGAGGGTGATTACGAGGAGGAGCTGGAACAGGAAGCGGCCTATGAGCAGCCAGCTGGACGTCCACGTCCCAACATTCGCCACGGTCGACACCAACCACCCCCTCAGGTACGCGATGATGAACATGTGCCTAAACTTAAATTTAATCTTAAGCCGTTTGAGGGTAGATATATTCCTGATGCTTAACTTACTTGGGAGTTAGAAACTGAACAACGCTTTACATGTTTACAATATCCTGAGAATAGACGTGTTACTGCTGCTGTTTGTGAATTCACGGGGTTTGCATCTATTTGGTGGTCTAAACATTGTAGATTGCATGCTAATAATATTCCAACTACTTGGGCTGCTTTAAAAGATGCTATGCGTACTCGTTGGGTTCCTCCTTATTATCAACGTGAATTGCTACAAAAATTACAGCGTTTGAGACAAGGAAAAAATTCTGTAGAGGAATATTATCAAGAATTACAAACTGGATTGATTAGATGTGGCCTAGTAGAGGATAATGAAGCTATGCTTGCACGTTTTATGGGTGGCTTAAACAGGGAGATACAAACTATTCTAGAATACAAGGACTATGCTACTATCACTCGTTTGTTTCATCTTGCTTGTAAAGCTGAACGTGAAGTGCAGGATCGACAGGCCGCTACGAGACCTAACTTTTCTGCAGGACGAAATACATCATGGACATCGCGTGGAGCTTCTACATCCACACGTCCTGCTGCACCACCATCTACTTCAGCCGCTCATTCTTACAGGGAGCCACCAAAACAGCCAGCGCCACCATTCAAGGGTGCACAGAGTGGTCCAGCGGCGAGTTCTTCTTCATCCATGGCTTCCATAGGGCAAACACGAGATCGTGATATTAAATGTCGCAGGTGCCAAGGTGGAGGTCACTTCGCAAAAGACTGTCCCTCCAAGCGTGGGATGACTATTACGGCGGATGGTGGGTATGAGTGAGCGAGTGACTATGACGAGGAGACTTTAGTTCTCATTGCTCATGAGGAACAGGGTGCCCATGATGATGCTTATGATATAGAGTATATGGCTCCTGATGATGCGGATAAATATGCTAGTTTGGTTGCTCAACGTGTGTTAAGTGTGCAGGTAACGAAGGCCGAGCAAAACCAGAGGCATAATTTGTTCCACACAAAGGGAGTGGTGAAAGAACGTTCGGTTCGCATCATTATTGACGGAGGGAGTTGCAACAACTTGGCTAGCATGGAGTTGGTGGAGAAGCTATCTCTCACCACAAGACCACACCCCCATCCGTACTATATCCAGTGGTTTAACAATAGTGGTAAGATTAAGGTAACGCGTTCTGTTCGTGTGCACTTTAGCATTGCTGCATATGTTGATTATGTTGATTGTGATGTGGTACCCATGCAAGCATGCTCTCTTTTACTTGGTAGACCATGGCAATTTCATAGGAATGTTGTACACCATGGTAGGACAAATCAATTTACTCTGGTTCATCAGGATAAAAATATTGCTTTACTTCCTATGTCTCCTGAACAAATTGTGAAAGATGATCTTGCAAGAGCTAGTAAAGCTAAACAGGACAAAAATAAGAGTGAAAATGAGATAGCAGCTAAAGAATTTGAGCAACAACATAAGACTAATAGCAAATCTTCTTCTGCTGTTTCTAATGAAATTAAATTGACTAGTCCAACTTTGCTTGCTACTAAGGTTGATATTTCGGATTTGGATGTTAGTCAATATGTTTGCTATGCTTTTGTGTGCAAAGAAGCTTTGTTTTCATTTGAGGAATTGCCTCCTTCTTTGCCTCCTGTTGTCACTGACCTTTTGCAGGAGTTTATTGACGTCTTTCCACAAGACGTGCCACTGGGATTACCACCTATTCGAGGGATTGAGCATCAGATTGACTTAATTCCCAGTGCTTCGCTGCCTAACCGTGCGCCATACCGTACCAATCCGGAGGAGACGAAGGAAATTCAGCGTCAAGTACAAGAGCTACTCGACAAAGGTTACATACGTGAATCCCTTAGTCCTTGTGTTGTTCCTGTTATATTAGTGCCTAAAAAGGATGGAACATGGCGTATGTGTGTTGATTGTAGAGCCATTAATAATATTACTATTCGTTATCGTCATCCTATTCCTAGGTTAGATGATATGCTTAATGAATTAAGTGGCTCTACCATGTTTTCCAAAGTTGATTTGCGTAGTGGATACCATCAAATTCGCATGAAATTAGGAGATGAATGGAAAACGGCATTTAAAACTAAGTTTGGATTATATGAGTGGTTAGTCATGCCTTTTGGGTTAACTAATGCACCTAGCACTTTCATGAGATTAATGAACGAGGTTTTACGTGCTTTCATTGGACGATTTGTGGTAGTCTATTTTGATGATATACTGATTTATAGCAAATCTTTGGAGGAACATTTGGAGCATTTACGTGATGTTTTTATTGCTCTACGTAATGCACGTTTGTTTGGTAACCTTGGGAAGTGCACCTTTTGCATCGACCGAGTATCGTTTCTTGGCTATGTTGTTACTCCGCAGGGAATTGAAGTTGATAAAGCCAAGATCGAGGCGATTGAGAGTTGGCCGCAGCCCAAAACGGTCACACAAGTGAGGAGTTTTCTTGGCCTCACTGGATTCTATAGGCGTTTTGTAAGGGATTTCAGCACCATTGTTGTACCTCTCAATGAGCTTACACGCAAGGATGTGCCTTTTACTTGGGGTACCGCACAGGAAGAAGCCTTCATGGTATTGAAAGATAAGTTAACACATGCTCCTTTGCTCCAACTTCCTGATTTTAATAAGACTTTTGAGCTTGAATGCGATGCTAGTGGGATTGGTTTGGGAGGTGTGTTATTACAAGATGCTAAACCTGTTGCATACTTTTCTGAAAAATTGAGTGGGCCTAGTCTGAACTATTCTACTTATGATAAGGAATTATATGCTCTTGTTCGGACTTTAGAAACTTGGCAACATTATTTATGGCCCAAAGAATTTGTTATACATTCTGATCATGAATCTTTGAAACACATAAGAAGTCAAGCAAAACTTAATCGTAGACATGCTAAGTGGGTTGAATTTATTGAGACTTTCCCTTATGTCATTAAACACAAGAAGGGGAAAGATAATATTATTGCTAATGCTTTGTCTCGTCGTTATACTATGCTTTCACAACTTGACTTCAAGATATTCGGTTTAGAGACAATCAAAGATCAATATGTACATGATGCGGAATTTAAAGATGTATTGCAGAATTGTAGAGAGTGTAGAACATGGAACAAGTTTGTGCTTAATGATGGATTTGTGTTCCGTTCTAACAAGCTATGCATTCCAGCTAGCTCTATTCGTCTTTTGTTGTTGCAGGAGGCGCATGGAGGAGGATTAATGGGACACTTTGGCGTGAAGAAGACAGAGGACGTACTTGCTACACATTTCTTTTGGCCAAAGATGAGACGGGATGTTGAGCGTTTTGTTGCTCGCTGCACTACATGTCAAAAAGCTAAGTCACGACTCAATCCTCATGGTTTATACATGCCTTTACCTGTACCTAGTGTTCCGTGGGAGGACATATCCATGGACTTTCTTTTAGGCTTGCCTCGAACAAAGAAGGGGAGGGATAGCATATTTGTTGTCGTGGATAGATTTTCTAAGATGGCACATTTTATACCATGTCATAAAAGCGATGATGCTGCTAATGTTGCTGATTTATTCTTTCGTGAGATTATTCGTTTACATGGTGTGCCCAATACTATTGTCTCAGATCGTGATACTAAGTTTCCTAGACATTTTTGGAGATGCTTATGGGCTAAGTTGGGGACTAAACTACTTTTTAGTACTACATGTCATCCCCAAACTGATGGACAAACTGAAGTGGTCAATAGGACATTGTCTACTATGCTTAGGGCTGTTTTAAAGAGTAACTTGAAAATGTGGGAAGAATGTTTACCTCATATTGAATTTGCTTATAATCGTTCATTTCATTCTACCACTAAAATGTGCCCTTTTGAGATTGTTTATGGTTTTCTACCTCGTGCGCCTATTGATTTGCTGCCTCTTCCATCTTCGGAGAAGGTTAATTTTGATGCTAAGCAACGTGCTGAATTGATATTAAAAATGCATGAGTTAACTAAAGAAAACATTGAGAAAATGAATGCTAGATACAAGCTTGCTGGTGATAAGGGTAGAAAGCATGTTGTGTTTGAACGAGGAGATCTTGTTTGGTTACATCTACGTAAAGATAGGTTTCCTGATTTGCGCAAGTCTTAGTTAATGCCACGAGCTGATGGTCCCTTTAAGGTATTACAGAAAATTAATGATAATGCATATAAACTTGAGCTACCTGCAGATTTTGGGGTTATTCCCACATTTAACATTGCAGATTTGAAACCTTATTTGGGAGAAGATGATGAGCTTCCGTCGAGGACGACTTCAATTCAAGAAGGGGAGGATGATGAGGACATCTCTACTAATGTTACACCCACATCTTCACCAACTACACATACTGGACCAGTTACTAGAGCACGCGCACGTCAACTAAATTATCAGGTACTTTCGTTTCTTGCGAATCCTTCTAATGTTCAGGAACATATGATGCTGCCTAAATTAGATACTTTTGTTTGTCTTATGAATGAAGGACCTAGCATGGATAAGAGGGATGGTCATTGGAGCGGGATCAAGCATGGAGAAGGAGGTGCGCGCGCGGGAAAGGACAATGGAGCTTCCAATGGTGATGTTCGCACTTTGAGGCCACCATAAGGCGTGCATGAAGACTTGGACGAGAAACACAAGATGCCACATTAATATTTTCGTCCAAGGGTTATCATACACTACTGGAATTCGCCTGTTTGCCGTCTGCCCTGGCGGACAGCAAACACCTGTATGGCCGACGGAAAAGCACCCGTCAGCCATTTCTCCGGCAAAGAGGTGCTTTGCCGTCTGCTGGAAATCGACGGACGGCTAAGGTCTTTGTCGTCTGCTGGAAGTGGAAACAGACGGCAGAGCATCTTGACGGCGAAGCTTTGCCAGCCGGCTCCGTCAGGCCGTTAACGGCGGGGTTGCCATCTACTGACAGACGGCAAACAAGGGTGACGTCATCGGGTAAGTTCATGACGTCACTCCCCCTCCCCCCCCCCCCCCCCGTCATATGTTTGCCGTCCAGCAGCAGACGGCATAGTCTTCTACTTTGCCGTCTGCCTTGCCGGGGGCAGACGGCATAATGACCATATGGTCACCCAGCTGTTGCCAGATTGCACAGCTGGGCACCACGTGGCCTCTTTGCCGTCTGCAAGCTGTCGGCGAAGCTCTTTGCCGTCTGCAAGCAGACGGCAAAAGGGCTACAGACCCACTATTTTTTTTATTTTGTTCTAATTCCATGCATTTGACAAAACAATATATACATATACATATGTACTAGCACATATCACATATCATCAAGTGATCCAAACACATAATGAAGATCAAGTACATCACAAACACATATCATCAAGTGATCCAAACACATAATAGTGATCCAAACACATAATAGTCTCCAAACACAAGTGTCAAACAACTACATCAAACAACTAAACTACAAGTGAAGAAGCACCACTCCATGAATGCATGACTCCCATGAAGCAAATCTGCAAAATGAAAGAAAAGAAAGTTAAAAGAAGAAGATAAGAAGGAGAGGAAGAAGAAGAAAAAATAAGAGAAGAAAGGAGAGAAGAAGAGAAGAATAAGACAAGAGTTCTTCTCTTATTCTTCTTCTTTATCTCTTTCTTCTTCTTCTTCTTCTTATTGAGGAAATAAAGAAGCATAAGCAATTGTAATCAAATTGAGATAACTTTAGCATATTTTGAGGAAATTAAGCTAACTTAGCATTTTTTGAGCCAATTAAGCTAACTTAGCATTTTTTGAGGTAATTAAACTAACTTTACAATGTTTGAGAAATTTAAGCCAACTTTAGCAATTTTGATCAAATGAAGCCAACTTTTTCATATTTTCAGTAAATTATGCTCACTTTAGCATTTTTTGAGGTAATTAAGCTAACTTTACCATTTTTTGAGCCAATTAAGCTAACTTAGCATTTTTTTAGGGAATCGAACTAACTTTACCATTTTGTGAGCAAATCAAGCTAACTAAGCATTAATAAAGCAAAATAGAAGACAACTTACCAGAGTGGATACCTCAAGGCTGAGGTGGCTGAGAAGCACTGGGCGGGTTGGCCGAGGTTGACGTGGGAGAAGGGTCGTGGGAAGCAGCACGAGAGTTATGCTGCACGAAAAGATCAATTGCAATGATGGTTGTTAGCACGACGACACGTAATGGTATTGATGATCATTGAAACAAAACTCACCGTCCCCACAGGAGAAACGATCGGCATCGGTGGAGCGGGTTGACCAGTCTTCTCGCACATACTCTACACATTTAATTTCCACGAGTCAATCATATTAGTTACTAATATAAACAAACATTATTACATGCATATTTTGGGTAAATATGAAAAGGTGACTTACCACGAAGAGCTCGTACAAGGCCCTGTTCGACGCAGCGTGGCGTGCCTCGGCCTCCTCAATAGCCTTCGCCATCCTCTCCTCGGCCAGCCGCTCTCTCTCTGTTGCCTTCTCCTCCGCCAATCGCTCCTTCTCCTCGAGTAGCCGCTGGGTATTTTGTCGCTCTCTCTCAAGAGCTTCCTGCAACCCCACTCCTGTAGTTAGCACTTTAATATTCGATGAGAGAACAAAAGAATGGAAGAGTCCTTATGGCTAACCTCGATAGCGAGATCGACTGGCCGCGGACGAGGCCTTATAGCAGGAGAAGAGCTCGTTTGGCGCGCCTTGATCTCAGGAAGAGTCTTATCGCACCTGATCAACTTATCTCCAATGGCCATGGCGCCATGGCGCCTTCCGCCACCAGAGATCATCACCAGCTCCGGCTCAATAGGCTTCCCAAGCGGGTTATAAGCCTCCCCGTGCTTCTCCTTCGCCACCTCAGTATAAGCCTTGAGCTTACTGTAGGCGGCAATGTTGGTGAAAGTCGAAGGAGTGGCGAGATCAGACTCTGAGAGCGCCTTTGCCTTCTTGTACGACGCTGTATGGGCCATGCCATACATGTCGAACAACTGAGGCACCTCCGTTTTATTATGATCCGCCTAGAAGACAAAGCAAATCATGATATTAGTAAGTTGTGGGTGCCAAAAAGACAAAGAAAAATAGAATTTGCATGAAAATTGAAGCAAAGCACATACCCATTTATTCCCGTAACCAGCTAAGTTGCGGCTTCCTTGATGGTGTGGCACACCAACCATTTGGGCGCGCCGCTCCTTGGCATTGTTGTGGACGGCCAACCAGGCATCTGAGCACCAGTGGTCCACAATGGCCTCCCAACAATCCATCTTGTCCGCACACCATCTCGGTGGCGCCTAAGTTAGTAAACAAAAAAACTAAGTGGCCTCTAGCTAGGAATCAAATCACGCAAACTATAGAAGACTGAAGAAGGGTTACCGTCATGTATTGGGCCTTGGTCAGAAACTTCTTGCGGCAGTCCTTCTTGCTACGCTTGCACCCTTGCTTGGCGTAGTAGTCACGGACCGCCTGCACTCGCATCTCGTGCCTTGTGTTCTGCAAGAGGCGCGTGGCCTCTGCAACTATCACGTCCGCCGCCTCCTGCTCCTTGGACTCATCAACCTTGTAGTAGACCTGAAATAGCACGAGACAACACTGATGAGTGCACCAACTAGCTATTATCAAGATTTTATTGTGTGAAACACAAATTACCCAAAAGCCGTTGATCACCATGTCGGCTCTGGTGTGGCATTCGACCCCGTTGATGGTCGCCTCCGGCGGGGCCGGGGCAGCACAATAGTGCTCCCAAAAGAGTCCAGGCTGCGGAACCTCATCCGGTCCGGGCATTTGAACCAGCCCCGGGAAGTTCTCCCTGACGAGCACACCAAGGATGGAGTTGGGATTGCGGACACCATTGCCGTATGTCCAACCCCTGCAGTATAAAAAGACAAAGCCATCAGATAGACATAAGTATAGAAGGTACCGGAAGAGAGTATAAGTGCACTTACGTCTCTCCATCAGGCGCAATCAACGGCTTATGGGCGGGAGTCGCCGGCACGGACGGGAGCCGTGTACCCCCACGCTGGTACACGGTGGTACCCTCAGCTACCTCCTCCTCATCCGTAGTGTCCAGCTCGGCACCAGCCTCCCCCTCAGGCGTGTGTTGCTCCGGCTGGTCTGGCCAGGGACTCCAGGTCGTGCGGGTGGACGTAGCCTCCTCCTCCACCTCAGGCTGGTGGACCGGAGTGTCCGAGGAGGGATCCACCCTGCAGTGCTCTGGTGAATCAGCCGGAGGTGGCGGCGAGGAAGCAGCAGCAAGTGTTCGTCTCCCTTTCCCGCGACCACCACCTGCTTTGCCTCTCCCGGTCTTCTTCTGACCTCCTCTCCCCCTGGGCGGCTCATCAGTAGAAGGAGGAGGCGAGGAAATACTCTCGAGCAAAGACCTCCGTAGAGCCAGAGGTGGGAGCGCATGACCCCGACCCCTCCCTCGCGAGCCTGAGGTCTCGCCCTCCATATCTGTCACGAACCTGCCAAGAATTAAAATAAAATAATTAGTACAATGAGAAAAAAGAATTAATAATACAACAGTAGTTACTGCAATAATGAGAATATATATATGTAATTAAAGTTGAGATGCATACAACTAACAATAGTCGGGATCATCGGTCTCTTCTCCGCGATCAATTGAAGGATCTTCATCGCTATCACGCGTGTCGTCGATAATGATGGCCTCATCAGGTTCAACAACACCAACATTTGGAAGGCCTTTATGTAAACGGTCAAGCATTGACAGGTCATCTGGAGCAGTAACCTCTTCTTATTTAGGCTCTTCAACATCGTCGTTAGCGGGTTCACTCTCATCATCGTTATCGGGTTCACTCTCATTGTCTTCTTCCATGTTCTGGGGTTGCGTAGAGCGGTTTCGGAAATGTTTTTTTATCACGCGTGTTTCTTGGAAGAATTCTCCTTCATATGTCTCTGGGTCAATGTGGGGTACATAATCCTCTTCATTGGGGGGAGGTGGTCTAATATGTGGTGGCACATCATAAACGACATCCCAACCTTTCAGGTTTTCAACCGTTTGGCAGGGGTAGGATAGATAGAAAACCTGGGTGGCCTGTTGAGCCGTAATATAGACATCGGGGACATTTAAATGGGTGTCTTGTCGAATTTCGACTAGACCTACATGTTCATGAGTCCGTCTAGTCCTCGACGGGAGAAACCAATGACATTTGAAGACAACGACGTTGGGAGGATTCTCACCATAGAATAGAAGTTCGTATATTGCTTCAACTCTTCCATAATACTCAATACCTCCGTCGCCGACAGCAGAGACACCCGAATTTGTACTTTTTCAATCGGCCATTTTTCACTCTTTATCAACGGTACGAAAGCGGTACCCGTTGATGTCGTATTTCTCAAATACACGGACCTTATTGTCAAAACCATTAGCGACTTGTCTCAATTCGGAGTCCATAGGCTCCTCATTTGCCTATAAGTTTAATAGGAAAGGATTGGTATATTAGTGAAAAATAGGCCGGACCAACAAATGAAACCCTATATATGAATGATAGTTACCGTTCGTTTGAACCAAGAGATGAAACCAGGATTGCCGTCTCCTTGATTGGCAAGAAGCTCATACTCTGCGATGGAATCACTTTCAATAACCACTCCATTCGAGAATTTGGCGACGTATCGACTATATGAATTCATGGGAATTAATAAGAAACAAGAATTATTAGAAGTTGCAAAACAATGTACGTACGAGCACTTACTCGATATACGGTCGCACTTCTGTTAGGTTGGTGAAGATATACAGTGTAAGAGTCCGCCATTCGTCGATATCCAAAATCTTATTTCTCGAAGCACCAACAGGTCCGAGCTTCCCTTTGAATAGGCTGAGGTTGGATTGACGCCGTTGGGGGCCGCCAGTATTGTACCGAGGCTTTGGATTATGGAAATGGCGATTTTTGGCTTCATAATGTGTTGTCACGAAGTTTGCCGCCTCCTCGGTAATGAAAGCCTCGGCCATCGATGCTTCAATTCTACGTTTATTTTTACATTTTGCTCGAAGCGTCTTCTGCATTCTCTCCGTTGAATAGCACCAACGATTTTGCACAGGGCCCCCTAATCTTGCCTCGGTCGGGAGATGCAATATCAAATGCTGCATCGGATTAAAAAAACCCTGTGGAAAGATCTTCTCTAACTTGCAGAGCAACTCCGGCGCCATATCTTCCATGTCTTCTAGCACGCCATCAGATAGTTCTTTAGCACAAAGAACACGAAAGAAATAGCTCAGTTCTGCCAGTACTAGCCACTCTTCCTCGGGGATATAGCCGCGCAACATCACCGGCATTACCCGCTCAAGCCATATGTGCCAATCATGACTCTTCAGCCCAAATATTTTATGTTTTTCAGGACTCGCTCCCCTCCTCAGATTCGCTGCATACCCATCGGGGAACATCAAACTATTTTGCACCCACAAGAGAATTTCCCTGATATGCCCCCTTTCAAGATTGAACCAGGCCCTTGGCTTGGACCAATTCTTCTTTCCTTTCGGCTGTCGCATGTTCTGTGAGGGTCTATCACATAGAGTCTCCTGGTCGACTCTAGCTTTAGGATTATCCTTTGACTTCCCATCTATGCCGAAAAATGTACCAAATAGGGCCTCGCCGATATTTTTTTCAGTGTGCATCACGTCAATATTGTGTGGAAGTTCAAGGTCTTGGAAGTAGGGAAGATCCCAGAAGCATGTCTTGTGAGTCCAGGCGTGTTCCGAATTATATCCCTTAAAATACCCGGGACGTTCTGGATCAGGCTCGAGAGAGTTCAACTGTGCCAAGACATGTTCGCCCGTCATCGTAGGTGCTGCCAGGTTTTTGACAACTTTGCCTTTGATGAAGTTCTTCTTGTCTTTTCTGAAAGGATGCTTAGGAGGCAGAAACTGTCTATGCAAGTCGAAGCAGGAATACTTGCCACCCGCCTTCAGCCAATGAAACTGAAGAGTAGCCTTGCATGTTGGGCACCCGAACTTTCCATGAACACAGAAGCCAGCGAAAAGCGCATACGCCGGCAGGTCATGCATCGAGTACTGGTAGCAAACATGCATTGTGAAGGTATTTTTGCTAGCTGCATCGTATGTCTTGAACCCTTCGTCCCAAGCTTGTTGTAATTCCTCCTTATGCGGTTGCATGTACACATCCATATTCTTCCCCGGATATTTGGGCCCTGGTATTATCAACGTCAGGAAAATGTTCTTCCTTTTCATAATCTCTGAGGGGGGAAGATTGAGTGGCATGACAAATACAGGCCAACAACTGTATGAGGCTGGCATCAGACCGAAAGGATTGAACCCATCTGTGCCGACGGCGATTCGGCAATGCCTTGGCTCCTTAGCTTTTTCCCAATGTTTTTCATCAAAGTGCTTCCATGCTGAACCATCCGATGGGTGAGTCAACATCGGCTTCCCATCTGCATCAAATTCTGTTCTCTTCCCATATTTGTGCCATGTCATCTGTCTGGCTGTCTCTTCCATCATGTAAAGGCGTTGAATTCTTGGTATCACTGGAAGATACCTAAGAACATTTACGGGTATTTTGGTCTGCGTCTTCTCACCTTGACCATTTTCTACCACAACATACCTGGATGACTTGCATTTGGGACAATAGTCTTCGTCCGCATACTCTTGACTAAATAAAGCACATCCATTTTCACAAGCATGTATCTGCTCATAGGGAATCTTAAGTACCTTGAGGATTTTATCCGATTGGTACAGGTTTGCAGGCATAACATGATCTTTTGGTAGAAACCGCCCAATTAGGGTCGTGATCGCATTGTAGCAATCTGTGCCCAAGTTGAATTGTGCCTTCAAAGCCATCAACTGTGCGATGGCATCGAGCTGACAAAGCTCAGTGTGAGCGTGCAGCGGACGTTTCGAAGACTCCAACATCTCATAGAAGGCCTTCGCAGATTCCTCCATGTCATCGTCCTCATCCCGTGCATCGTCAAAGTCCTGCACCATGTCTTCGATCCCGGTTCCGTACTCATCCGTGCGCTGACGGACCACCTCCTCTCTCCGTCGTCCGCCAGACTCGCCATGGAAGGTCCACACCGTATAACCAGGTTTATAACCCCACTTCTGCAAGTGTTTACCCATATCCACCTCTGTCGCCTGTTTATAATTGTCGCACCTAACGCAGGGGCACCAGGTTTTTCTCTGCCCATTTGCAAACGCCGCTCTCAGAAACTCCTTGGTTTTCATTGCCCATTCATTGGTGATCTCTTTCTGATTAGGGCGACCAGTGTACATCCACGCACGATCATCGCTCATCTTGTTGCTACAACTAGCTACTAAACAACAAATATACCATTTTATTACGTCCACTTTTTATTGCTTTTATCATACATAGCTACGGCATATGCAATTAACCTACACACTAATAGGTAAAGATAGGTCCTAATCCCACCCGAGTATGTGTAGATTAGGTCGGTTTCCCATGCTTTGGTCCCGATCCGACGCGGTATTTCGGCAGCACCTCCCCGCTGTTCTCCTAATATACGTCTCGACAACAAGCCGAGAGGTTGTGTATCTGGAGAACAACAGGGAGGCACTGACGAAACACCGCGTCGGATCGGGACCAAAGCATGGAAAACCGACCCAATCTACACATACTCGGGCTGTCCATGGATAACGTTGGACAATTCGAAAGAATCACTATTATAAATATATAAATTAATGCATATTTATAACTGTAACCCTTTCGAACGGGAGACGCATACTGGTTACGCGACTGTATTTACCTAGCTCCGGTGTCGTCGAGTCGGTGGCGTCGAGGGGCTCAGGTGGCGGCGGAGGGGTGGCTCTGGAGTCGAGGGGCTCCTCCGAGGTGGCGACGAGGGGCTCTGGTGGCGGTGGCGGGGTGGCTCCGGCGTTGAGGGGCTCCTCCGAGGTGGCGCAGAGAGGTGGCTCCGGTGGCGGCGGCTAGCTAGGGCTCGATCGAGGGGGGGTGAATGGGAACTGTTACGGGCAAGGGGTCCTCGGAGGAGCCCCTCAATGCGGGAGCCACCCCGCCGCCGCCACCAGAGCCCCTCGTCGCCACCTCGGAGGAGCCCCTCGACGCCGGAGCCACCCCGCTGACGCCACCAGAGCCCCTCGACAAACCATTTTTTTTCCTATTATTCACATTTATTTCTTTTTCTATTTTTTTCAGCTCCTCCTCCTTCTTTTCTTCTTCTTCTTCTCCTCCTCCTCCTCCTTCTCCTTCTTCTTCTTCACCTCCTTATCCTTCTTCTTCTTATTCACCTCCTTCTCATTCTTTATCTTCTTCTCCTCCTTCTCCAACTTCTTGTCCTTATTCTTTTCTCCTCCTCCTCCTACTTCTTCTTCACCTTCAACTTCTTCTTTATCTTTTATTTCCTATATTTTTTCTCTTCTTCTTTTCCTATTCTACTTTTACTCCTAATTTTTCCTTCTCTTCTTCTTTTATTTCTTCTAACTAAATCTTTCTAATTGCTAACTAAAAATATATCTAATTAAAGCGAAATCAAACTAATTGCTAAAAATACTAGTGCTAACAATACATACAAAATAACACTAATTAAATTACTAAAAGAAATTAAACCAATACTAAATCTATCTAATTGCTAACTAAAACTAAATCCATCTAATTAGTAACAATACTAATATTAATAGTAGCAATTAAAAACAACAACAAATTAAAAACAGTAGCAATACTAACCTAACTAAATTTACTAATCTAAATAAACAAATATAATACTAACAAATCTATCACTAACAAATCTAATACTAACAACAATGCATATAACAGAAAAAAACAGAAAAAAGAGGGAGGAGGGGCTCACCGGCCGGAGTAGGGGACGGCGGCGGTGAGGGCGGGCCGGGGCGCGCGGTGGTGAGGGCGGCGGCGGGGAGAGCGGGCTGGGTGGTGGTGGGGGCGGTGAGGGCGGGCCGGGGTGGGTGGATCCAGCGAGGGAGGGGTCGGGCCGGGGCGGGTGATGGCGGGGGAGGGCCGGGGCAGCTGGGCGACGACTCCGGCAATGGCGCGGCGGCGAAGACGGTGAGGGCGCGGCAGCGGCGTGGGGCGAAAGAAGGGGAGGCACGGGGGAGAGAGTGGAGAGAGTGGGAGAGAGAGAGGAGGCCGACGAGAAGTTAACGGCCTCGGTGCTTTGCCGTCTGCGGCCGGACGGCAAAGAAGTCTATGCCGTCTGCTGGCAGACGGCACAACATGGCACCGTTAGCTAGGGCGAGCGAGGCATTCGAGTGGGACCCACTTTCGCTTTGCCGTCTGTCTCTGCACGGCAAAGACCCCTTTGCCATCTGTCGACCAGGCAGCAGACGGCAAACAAGCCTATTGCCATGTGCCAACCCTTTGCCGTCTGCCTTTAGGGCAGCAGATGGCATACAACCCCTTTGCCGTCCGCGCCGATGAAATGCAGACGGCAAAGAGGTTGACACATGGCAAACTTGTGAATTCCAGTAGTGATAGGTGCTGCGTCACCTTATTATTGGGCCAGGCCCATGTAATTTCGAAATACACTTAATAGGCTATTTTTTAGAGTCCGTATGTGTGGGGAAACCGAGTTAGGGTTGTTTTCGGACCCCTCCTCCAAGGGGCCACGAAATTCCCCTCTGTTCGCCCATATATACAGCCCTTAGGGCGTCGTTTAGACTTGGGTTTTAATTAGATTTAAGTTAGCCATAGCCGCAACTTCGAACTCTTCGTTTGTGTCATCCGACCAGGCCAAGACCGCATTGGAACCCCAACTTTCTTAATCATTCATCTTATATTCGCAATATCCAGATTGCAATTCTTAGTTCTTGCTTGTTCTTCGATTGCTTGCAGGAATTAGACCTTCGTTGTCAGGTTGATCGTGCATCCGCGGGATCAATAACCTCTCGGAGTTGGTTTAGCGATCGCTAAGGCGCAACGTCTTCGCACGTTCGTAGTCGGATCGTGAAAGTCGTCTCTACCATAATCGATCTCCACCATCTCATCGAAACATCGGGACACCTTCGCCTCTATCACGATCCTTGAGATCCTTCTCCTTGAGGTCAAGGCACGAGAGGGCGACGTCGAAGGTTGGGAGTGGCACGAGATCACCGCGGACTGTGCCGATAGCCTCAAAGTCCTCGTGAAGGCCTTGGAGCATTTGGATGGTGAGATCCTTGTCCGTGACCGGCATGCCAACGTCCGCCAAGGCGGTGGTGATGAGCTTGAGCTGGCGAACATATTCAACGATGGACATGTTACCTTGGCGCAGGTTGCGGTACTTTCCGGTGAGATGGACGTCCCGAGCAGCATTGTTGGCGAGGAAGTAGTCGTGAATGCGCGTCCAGGTGTTGAGGGAAGTGCCGTCGTTGGAGATGACAACGTAGGCAAGCGAACCGACGATGGTGGAGTAGATCCAGAGCACGATCCTTATGTCCACCTTGCGCCAATCAGGATCGTCGAGGTCGACATGGTCGATGGCATCTTCTTCGATGTGGTCGAGGGCATCGCACTTAGCGAGAACGAAGCGGAACAGGGTGCGCCAACGATGATAGTTGTTCGCAATAGGATCCAACTTGAAGTCAATATAGTTGTCGATGTTTGTGTTGTGGACAATGGGAATGAAAGAGAAGTTAGGAGGTGCTGGGGTGGAGAAGGAGCCGAAGGTCGTGGAGGAGAGGGACAACGTGATTTGAGAAGTTTGTGCCGGCATGGTGGCGGCGCCGACGATGCCTTGGGTACCAGTCACGAGGGAGGAATAGGTCTGGCCTTAAACCTTGCGTTCATTCAGTTGTACAGATGGATTACATATAGGGGAGTAACAAACTCCCGTGAGCTAACAGCCTAACACACATCCCACGCTAGAGATCCTACAATCTAGGAGAGGTGGACTAGTCTATGTACAACACATACAACACATACACCAGATAAATGTACGACTCAACAGTTAGTACTACAAATATTGCTTAATAAAGTTATTCCTTTTCTTTGAAGAGAGTTATTTTTATTTGTCTACCTTATAATATGGGTGTGTCTAGGACTGAGACTTAACCAACTCTTAATCAAGTTTTGGAAGGTTGCGCACCTCAAAGGGGTGGCTAGGCATGTATATATATAGGAGTCATAAGGCTTGGAGTACAAGAAAGTCCCTATACACAACTATACACATATATATCTCAACACCCCCCGCAGTCGAAGGGTCGGCAACGACACATAGACTGGATCGAAACTCAGAAAAAATCATGGTCGGTAACCCCTTCGTCATGATATCCGCAAACTGCTGAGAAGTCGGCACGTGAAGAACTCGAACGTGACCAAGAGCAACCTGCTCACGAACGAAGTGGATGTCCGGCTCAACATGCTTCGTACGCCGATGATGCACGGGGTTGGCGGAGAGGTAGACAGCAGAGATGTTGTCATAGAAGACAACGGTTGCCTTGTCGACAAGACAGGCAAGCTCGGAGAGTAGCTGTCGCAGCCAGGTACACTCAGCCACTGCATTGGCCACGGCATGATACTCGGCCTCGGCGCTGGACTGGGAGACGATAGGTTGCCGCTTGGACGACCAAGAGATAAGCGACAAGCCGAGGTAGGCGCAGTAGCCGGACGAAGAGCGTCGAGTGTCGGGGCAGCCTGCCCAATCCGCGTTCGAGTAGGCGACAATGTCCGTCGATGGCGAGGAGGCAATGGTGAGGCCAAGCTCCATGGAGCCGCGAATGTACTGGAGGATCCGCTTGACAGCGGACCATTGGGTATCACGCGGCACATGCATGTGGAGGCACACCTTCTGGACCGCATACTGAAGCTCCGACCGAGTGAGCGTCAATTACTGAAGGGCGCTAATGATGGAGCGATAAAGAGGCGCATCCGGAAACGACGAACCATCGGCGGCGGAGAGCTTGGCCTTCGTGTCGATGGGAGTGGGCGCAGGGTGCCAATTAAGCATCCCAACACGATCAAGGACATCATGGGCGTACTTCCTCTGATGGACGAAGAACCCGTCCGCTCTGCGTACAATCTCGAGACCGAGGAAGTAATGGAGCGAGCCGAGATCCTTGATGGTGAACTCAGCACAAAGACGATCGGTGATCCGGCGAAGGACGTCCATGGTGCTTGTTGTCAGGATGATGTCGTCGACGTAGAGTAGCAGGAACGCCGTGTGCTGTCCTTGGCGAAGGACAAATAGGGAGGCGTCGGAGCGCGTGACGTAGAAGCCGAGCTGATGAAGAAACGTCGTGATGCGCTGGTACCAAGCACGCGGTGCTTGCTTCAACCGTAGAGAGACCGGGAGAGCAGGCACACGTGATCGGGGCACTGGTCGTCGACGAACCCAGTGGGCTGCTGGCAGTACACCTGCTCCGAGAGATGGCCACGGAGGAAGGCGTTGGAGACTTCCATCTAATGCACCGGCCAAGCATGAGACACTGCAAGGTGGAGGACTGTCCGGATCGTGCCTGGTTTGACAACCGGGGCGAAGGTGTCCGTGAAGTCGACTCTGGCACGTTGCTGGAAGCCACGTACCAACCAGCGAGCCTTGTACCGCTCGAGGGTACCATCGGGGTGCAGCTTATGTTTGAAGACCCATTTGCCAGTGATGACGTTGGCGCGCGGAGGGCGCGGAACGAGCGTCCACGTCCGGTTCCGCTGCAGCGCGTCAAATTCTTCCTTCATGGCCGCATAGCACTGCGGATCATGAAAGGCTGCCCGAACCGAGGTGGGCACCGACGAAGAGGTGGACTCCGCACAAACGTACATATCGGCCGGATACCGAGTCGACGGCCAATGTACACCGGCACGAGCGTGGGTGATGATGGTGCCAGGTGGCAGAACGGCCGGCGCCTGGACCGGCGCGGGCGACGCCGGTGCCGGCGGTGATGGCGCCGCGGCTGGCGCGGACGACGCCAAGGACGGGTGAGTGTTGGAATTATGCCCTAGAGGCAATAATAAATTGTATTATTATAAATCCAGGTTCATTATTATGTTTATATGTCCATGCTATAACTGCAATGGCCTATGCGAAGGTTTTCCAAGTAGCATGTTAACTTCCTTCGGAGGAAAAACCATATGCAGGTGTGGAGTATAAACACAAAGTGTTCTTAGTCTGCCTCTAGGACTAACCTGTGTGTTATGGATGACATGTTTTCCTGTTCATATGGCATTGGAAATGTCGGTAACACATGGGAGCACATTGTTGCCAGAACAAGGGTGGTTAACCGACCCAATTGTATGATTTACTTTGAGATCACATCGTTTCCATGTTATAAGTAAAATCATCTAAAGTTAATATGCATGTGTCCTTCATGACCATAAGAATGTTTCGTAACTTCATACCGGCGGGCGGATTTTGACACTATCCCAACACCACCCGTAACAGGCGTGGCAATAACGGCTTTGATCACTCACACCCGAAAGTGTGTCAAGGGACCTAACGATTTGAGTTGGGAATTTTCTCCTCTAATGATGGAGAGATAATGCTGTGGGCCCTCTCGGTATTATGGCATCCAACATCGTCTGGCCAGACATCGTGAATTGATCACAAGGGATACAGGAATACTAAACGAGAAAAATGGAACAAAACAAGAAGGAGGATGACTTGGTATAATGGTTAATGGTTAATCATGCGGATACCTAACTGATCTCACCTCAGGTTTTGTATAGTATCGAGAAGCAAATAGGACTGGCATGTTAAGCTTGTGGTTCACTCGAATTTATATTCGCGTAGGTACGGGAACCGTTATGGGTGTCCATGGCTCCGCTTCGGTTATTGTTCCGCGGGAAAAATAAGTTTCCGGTTCATGTTCGTATCTGATACGTCTCAAACTTATCTATAATTTTTTCTTGCTCCATGCATTTTTTGTGTGACTTTGCCATGTTTTGCTTGAACTTTTATACACTTTTGAACCAATTTGGACTAACCTATTAACTCAGTGCACCCAGTTGCCAGTTCCTGTTTTCTGCTGTTTTTGTATTTCAGGTTTTCCGGCCATTAAAAGTGCTCAATAAATTCCGGGAAAAATATATAAAAAATCAGCGTGGCGGAACCTTCCGGAGTCATCAAGAAAGGAAGGGGGGCCACCACCAGGCAGCCAGGAGGGCTGCTGGCGCGGCCCCACCCTGGGCCGCGCCGGGCACCCTCCTGACTGCCTCGTGGGTCCCCTCAACGCCCCCCTTCGCCTATATTTACCCCTCGGGGTAGAAACCCCTAATACAGATCCCTTTTTTGCGAATACCTCTCTGTTCCGCCACCGCTGCCGTTTCAAGATTGGGGCTGCCTAGAGAAGCTACTCCGGCACCCTGCCGGAAGGAGACACCCCCTCCGAGAGACCATCCATAGCCATGGACGCCTCCCGTATGTGCCGTGAGTAGTCCCCCTTGGACCACGGGTCCGTGATCAGTAGCTATGTGATGAATCTCTCCCCTCTTTGTGCTTCCACTTTCGATTCCTCGTGAGCTGCCTCACATGATCGAGGCATCTATGTAATTTCTGTTGTTTCTATATTGAGTTTGTTGGGATCTGATGGATTATGCGACTATGTTCAGATTGTGCTGAGTAATATATTTTGTTCTTCTCTTTTATATTTTGTTCTTGAGTAAATTCTTGCATGTTCTCCGTTGCAGTATTTGCTTTGGCCAAGTTATTTGCTTGCAACTCCAAGAGAGAGCGTCATGCTCGATTGTGGGTTCAGCCCCCTGATGTCTAGCTTGAGTGACAGAAACATGAGAATAGGGGATGTGCTGTTGCCACCAGGGATAAAACAACGGTGCTTGTACCTGCGGGTGCAAGGATTGTTTACTTTACACAAAGTTCTTTTAATGCAGTTGTCTGTTGCTTTTAGTTTACACTTTGGGTGGGATTCGCAACTTAATACCAGCGAGATGTTCTGGATAGATATCTCAAGGTGGATTATTCGTAGTAGATGCAGATGGATTTCGGTCTACTTACCTTGGCGTACTGCTCATTGCTTTTGAGCCCTTCCTTTCTTTGCGGCATAGTTAGAATTGCGGTGCCTTCATAATCCTGTCAATTGCCCAACTGTGATTTGTTTACCTCGCTAGCATTTTTATCGTCTTTTGGGAGAGAGACATCACTAGTGAAAATCACGGGACCCCGGTCCATCTTCACATTATTGTTCACACCCAGAATTTTCTTTCAGCTTTTACTTTCCTTAGTACCTTTTATCTTTTGCGTTGATCCTTTGTGAACGACAAGGCCGGAGGAATTGACAACTCCTTTGTACTCGTTGGGAGCAAGGTTATTTGTTTTCTGCAGGTCCACGTCAAGCGCCGTGACACGTTGTGTATCTATCTTGAGTCCTACTGGAGACAAACCTTGGTATCTTTACTGAGGTAAATTTGCCACTATCTGCATCAACCTTCCACTTCGGGTAACAAACGAGGAGGTGTTATCTACACCCATCAAGGCAAATTTCTGGCGCCGTTGCCGGGGACTCAAGCAGGTACAAGTAGGCGAGTCCCGACAATAGCAAGTCTCAGGAGCCGTTGCCGGACCTGTCTACAAGATAGGGGAGTTGCACACTATCTTTTATCTTTTCTTTTTAGTCTTGTTAGTTTACCTTTCAGTTTTTACTTTTGTGTCCCTAATCAAAAATACCAAAAATACCTGCTGCTACTATGGGTTCCAATGAAAACACTAAGTTGTGTGACTTCACTAGTCACAACAACAGTGACTTTATCTGCACTCCTATTGCTCCACCTGCCACTTCAGCACCTTCTTATGAGATAAACCTGGTCTACTTATCCTTCTCATGAAAGATCAATCCTCAGGAGCAGGAGAAGATGCTTCCTTACACCTAAACAATTTTATCGAGCTCTGCGACATGCAGAAGTACAAGGAAGTGGATGGAGACATCGTTAAGCTGAAGCTTTTCCCTTTCTCCTTGAGAGGGAGATCCAAGGAGTGGCTACAAGCTCTACCCAAGAACAGTATCGATTCTTGGAGTAAATGCAAAGATGCTTTTATAGGGAAGTATTATCCCCCTGCTAAAATTATTCAATTACGGAGTAACATTATGAATTTCAGGCAATTGGATAATGAACACGTTGCCCAGGCTTGGGAACGTATGAAGACGCTTGTCAAGAACTGCCCCACACATGGACTGACTACCTGGATGGTTATCCAGACTTTTTATGCAGGCTTGAACTTCACCTCGTGGAACCTGTTGGATTCGGCCACGGGAGGAACTTTTATGTCAACCATGCTTGGTGCTGCCACAAAATTACTTGATGAGATAATGCTGAATTATTTGCAATGGCACACCGAGAGAGCTCCAACCGGTAAGAAGGTAAACTCTGTCGAGGAGATTTCCTCTTTAAATGAAAAGGTTGACCTTATCATGTCTCTACTTACCAAGCAACCTTCTATTGATCCTCAAGATGTTCCTTTAAATTCTTTGGTTGCTCAGGAGCAAGTAGATGTTAATTTTTTCTCTAAAAACAAGTTCAAGAATAATGCTTATAGGAGTAACTTTGGTAGCAACAATCCTAGGCCTTTCCCATCCAACAACTATGGGAACAACACTTATCCTACCACTAGAAACTCCACTTTAGAACTAGAGACTTTGCTTAAAGACTTGATCACTACCCAGAAAGCCTTCAACAAGAGTGTGGAAGAAAAATTAGATAAATTAGATATCCTCTCTTCAAAGGTAGACAACATAGCCCATGATGTAGAGATGCTGAAGACTAGAACCTCTCCCCCTGAGGAGATACAAACCACTCCTATGAATGCCATCCAGGTCCAAATTAATGAAAACATTAGGATGCTGGGAAAACTTAAAGAGAGATGGGCTAGAGAAAAGGAGGAAGAAGAGAGAGTTAAGAGCCTTCCTACCTACCACACAGTAGCCACTATCCAAGTAGTTGAGGAAGTTCAAACTATTAGCACCCATCACACCCCTAGTCCCACTGGACCTATCAATGGTGATGCTATCGCCTCAACCATAGATGAAGAAACCTCTATGAACATAGAGGCTTTCAAACAAGTGATCTTAAATGATATCACTAACTCCTTGATAGATAGTAGTGATTTAGACTTGGACAACTTCACTTTACCAGAAGTTACCGGTTTCCTACACAAGATGTCTAGAGACCCCCACACTAGCACACTCAATCTTGCCTTCACGGAGCATATCACTAATTCTCTAATCAAAGTTAGGGAGGAGAAGCTTAGACTAGAAGCCTCCATACCTAGGAAGCTACAAGATGGTTGGGATCCTATGATAAAAATTAAATTGAATAACTTCTCTTGTTTTGCTCTTTGTGATGTTGGAGTAAGTACCTCTGTTATGCCCAAAAGAATGTATGATATGCTTGATTTGAAATCTTTTGATCCCTGTTCTTTTGGAGTTCGTCTTGTTGATTCTTCCATAAAGAAACCTTTGGGGAAGATCGACGATGTTCTTATCATTGTCAATGACAATTATGTTCCCGTTGATTTCACTATTATGGACATTGAGTGTGAACCCTCTTGTCCAATTATTTTGGGACGTCCTTTTCTTCGCACAGTTGGTGCTATCATTGACATGAAAGAGGGAACTATCAAATTCCAATTCCCTCTCAAGAAAGGGATGGAACATTTCCCTAGGAAAAAGATTAAGTTAACTTTTGAGTCCTTCACACGGGCTAGTTATTCCCTTGAAAAGACCTAATCTTCTGCTTTAAGCCTAGCTAATGGCTCTAAAGAAGCAGTTTCAGGAGGCAGCCCACAACGAATTTAGGTTTTTCTTTTTGCTTTTGTTCTGTTCTTAGTGGTCTTGATGATTGTTACTACTGTAGCAACATCATTGTATCTTTGTTTTTCAAGCTCTGGGCCAAGTTTAGCCTCAGATTGCAAGAAAGGTCAAAAGTTCGTGCTTGCTGTCCAGAAACAGATTCTGCCTGCATGACGAAAAAATTCTCAATAAATCACCAGATCATCTGTTTGATCTGAATTTTTTTGACAGCATGCTCCATACAATTACCTTTCAGGCGTCTGTTCAAAGTTTTTTGATTTGAGTTGCAGAAGTACCTCGAAAAAATTCTTTTCTCTCTGTTGTTCTATTTTTCTCAGCTTCTGCCCCGGTTTTTCTTTTCGCAGTTTTGCAATCCTTAAGCTTGATTTTTCTTTGCAAACTTTTTTGGGCAGGCAACGGAAACATTAGCTCTTCCTGGAAATCTTTATTTGAAGTAGAGGAAAATTATTTTATTAGGGTACTAACCTCTCTAATCAGCCTACAATGAGTTATGTATGAAGGGAGTTTTCAAGTGCGCGATGGAAGGTGATGAAAGAAGATTCAGGAGTGTCAAACGCTCAAGCTTGGGAATGCCCTTGCACCCCCAATGAATAATCAAGGAGACTCAAGAGTCTAAGCTTGGGGATGCCCCCGATGCATCCCCTTCTTCATCAACAATCATCGGTTTGTCTCTCGTTGCACTATATTTTTATCACTTCATGCGTTATGTGCTTTGCTTGGAGCGTCTCACTCTTTACTTTTCTAGGTTTGTTTTGCTTTCTTTGCTTTAGTAACAAGTTAGACCCCAACTTACTCTTTTGTGTGGGAGAGAAACACGCTCCGCTTTAACTAGAACACCTCATAGGATTTGCATGCTTTTTCTTTTAGCTGTGAGTTGTTCTTTTTCTTTTCTTAGCTGCTGGTCTGTTTAGCTGTAGAGCTCTAGTTTTCTAGAGCTTTGCTTTTGTCTTAGGTTGAACTTTCTATAGGTTGCATGTTTTATCTTGTTAGAGAGTTTGCCTGTTGCACTGAGTTTTGTGTCTTGACTAGAAAGTAGGTAGTTAAAGTTGCTTTTCTCTTTCTAGTAGTAACTTGCAATAGTTTTGAGGTATTGACTAGAGTAATGTTGAACTTTTGGTGTCAAGAGCTCTTGCCTATTAGTGATAGATGTCGTATTTTGGGCAATCTGTGTGTTTTTCGAAAACCAAAAACCCCTGTTGAGAACTCTAGCTACTAGATGGATCACTAACCTCTGGAGGGTTCGAATATTAGAGTACACTCACGTACCATGAGTCGAGGATGCGCAAGGATAACCAAACCCCCATACACTCCTCCTCGGGGTACCTGTCTCTTTGTGAACCTCCTGATTAGATTGAGAGTTACCGATAATAAGTGCATGAGTTCTTCGGACTAATGTTAGTATTCGAAAGTTGACACTTCCACCCACCTACACTTTTTCTAGCCTCTTCGGTACCGTGCATTGCCCTTTCTCACCTCGAGAGTTGGCGCATACTTCGCCGGTGCATCCAAACCCTTGGCATGATACGCTCTGTCATCATAAGCCTCCTTATATCTTTACTCAAAACAGCCACCATACCTACCTACAAGGCATTTCCATAGCCTTTCCGAGATACATTGTCATGCAACATCCACCTTCTCATGACTTGACCTTCATGTCATACATGCTACTTGCTTGATCGATGAGCCGCATGCTAGTTGGGCCTTGCCCTAATCATTCTACATGACGCGCTAGTATCATTGCATATCCTGCTATCCTGGCAGAGGCATACATTTGCATCATGATAGTTACATTTTCTTTTTGCGAGTACCTTTGTAAAGTGTGAAAGATCTCCTATATTCTTGTAAAATATAGAGTATTGCCCCTAAAGTGAGGAAAAGATCCCAAAGAGGACAGTATCAAAAGATCCCAAAGAGGACAAATGAGAGTTAAATAGAAAGAGCCATTGAGGCCACCAAAAAAATAAGTAAAAAAAGAGAACAAGAAAAAAAGAAAAATAAAAAGAGAGAAGGGGGCATACTACTATTCCTTTTGAGAGATCCACACTAGTACTTCATCTTCTATCCCTTGTACTCCATAGAGATCATCATCATGCATATAGCTATGTGGGGACTCTTCACACTATAGAACTTGGCTTGTATATTCCAATGATGAGCCTCCTCAAACGAGCTCTAGGTCTTCTTGAGCAAGCAAGTTAGATGCACCCCCACTAGTTCCCTTGGAGAGCTTTTAGCTCACATGTGCATCCGTTGTATGGCAATCCCTACTCCTCACATCATATCTATCATATGGCCTTCTCTCGCCTATGATTGTCCTCATTGATGTTAGCCTTTCACACCTTTTTGTCTTCCTCCTCCACCTTCTTTCTGTTTCGCCTTTTAGGTGTCAACTTTCTTGCTCACGCTCATCCATTGCATGAGTGATCAAAATATCGAAAGGGAGTGGATCAGTTTGACTTGTACCTGGCTAGTGGTCTGGGGACGAGTCCAGATAAGAATCCAAAGGAGACCAAGTGTAAAACTTTAGTAGATAGTTGTTCTCAACAACCTTTTTTTCTCTTTCTTCCCAGTCCCTTGCTTGCCCGCAAACACCATTTGGAGACATTTGAGTCACGGACAGCAAGAGCTCTTGCACCTTTTGTTCTTTTGTTGCTTGTGTCAATGCTAATATAGACTCTTGCTTGTTAAGACTTCAATTGAATTGCATGCTTTGATTGCTTTACTTAACAGTCCTTATTTGGTTGTGTGGCATTTCACCACAGAAATTATGCTTGTTATCATTTGCCTACTCGAGGACGAGCAGGAATTAAGCTTGGGGATGTTGATACGTCCCAAACGTATCTATAATTTCTGCTTGCTCCATGCGTGTTTTGTGTGACTTTGCCATGTTTTGCTTGAACTTTTATACACTTTTGAACCAATTTGGACTCACCTATTAACTCAGTGCACCCAGTTGCCAGTTTCTGTTTTCTGCTGTTTTTGTATTTCAGGTTTTCCGGCCATTAAAGTGCTCAATAAATTCCGGGGAAAATATATAAAAAATCAGCGTGACGGAACCTTCCGGAGTCATCAAGAAAGGAAGGGGGGCCACCACCAGGCAGCCAGGAGGGCTGCTGGCGCGGCCCCACCCTGGGCCGCTCCGATCACCCTCTTGACTTCCTCGTGGGTCCCCTCGACGCCCCCTTCGCCTATATTTACCCCTCGGGGTAGAAACCCCTAATACAGATCCCTTTTTCGTGAATACCTCCCTGTTCCGCCGCCGCCGCCATTTCAAGATCGGGGCTGCCTGGAGAAGCTGCTCCGGCACCCTGCCGGAAGGAGACACCCCCTCCGGGAGACCATCCATAGCCATGGACGCCTCCCGTATGTGTCGTGAGTAGTCCCCCTTGGACCATGGGTCCGTGATCAGTAGCTATGTGATGAATCTCTCCCCTCTTTGTGCTTCCACTTTCGAGTCCTCGTGAGCTGCCTCACATGATCGAGGCATCTATGTAATTTCTGCTGTTGCTATGCTGAGTTTGTTGGGATCTGATGGATTATGAGACTATGTTCAGATTGTGATGAGTAATATATTTTGTTCTTCTCTTTTATATTTTTTTCTTGAGTAAATTCTTGCATGTTCTCCGTTGCAGTATTTGCTTTGGCCAAGTTATTTGCTTGCAACTCCAAGAGAGAGCGTCATGCTCGATTGTGGGTTCAGCCCACTGATGTCTAGCTTGAGTGACAGAAACATGAGAATAGGGGATGTGTTGTTGCCACCAGGGATAAAACAACGGTGCTTGTACCTGCGGGTGCAAGGATTGTTTACTTTACGCAAAGTTCTTTTAATGCAGTTGTCTGCTGCTTTGAGTTTACACTTTGGGTGGGATTCGCAACTTAATACCAGCGAGATGTTCTGGATAGATATCTCAAGGTGGATGATTCGTAGTAGATGCATATGGATTTCGGTCTACTTACCTTGGCGTACTGCCCATTGCTTTTGAGCCCTTCCTTTCTTTGCAGCATAGTTAGCATTGCGGTGCCTTCATAATCATGTCAATTGCCCAACTGTGATTTGTTTACCTCGCGAGCATTTTTATCGTCTTTTGGGAGAGAGACATCACTAGTGAAAATCACGGAACCCCGGTCCATCTTCACATTATTGTTCACACCCACAATTTACTTTCAGCTTTTACTTTCCTTAGTACCTTTTATCTTTTGCGTTGATCCTTTGTGAACGACAAGGCCGGAGGAATTGACAACTCCTCTGTACTCGTTGGGAGCAAGGTTATTTGTTTTGTGCAGGTCCACGTCAAGCGCCGTGACACCTTGTGTATCTATATTGAGTCCTACTGGAGACAAACCTTGGTATCTTTACTGAGGGAAATTTGCCACTATCTGCATCAACCTTCCACTTGGGGTAACCAACGAGGAGGTGTTATCTACACCCATCAGTATCCTACCGAACCTATGGGGTCACACACTTAAAGGTAGTTGATCTGTTGAGTACTAGAGTGATAGGAGCATGTATTTATCACACCGCGAAAGTCTCGGAGTAATCGGGTTATGATCGATGAGAAAACTGGAATCGTTTCGGGGACCCGGTAAGGTACCGGGAAGAGTTTCAAGAAAACCGGGTAAAACCAGAGGGCCAGAAAAGTTCCGAGTTGGTCAAGATATATTTGATATTCATTTATTATGTATTTCTAAAAGTTTTTGAAATTAATTTAATGAATTTAATATCAATGGGCTTCCTCTCGCTTGGAAGGCCCAAGTGGAGAGGGAGCACATGGGCCAAAGGAGCCCAAGAGGGGAGGGCGCCTTGGGGGAGCTTCCAGGAAGCTTCCCCCCTCCCCCTTGGCACAGCCCTAGGGAGGGGAAACCCTAGGGCGCAGCCCTTAGGGCTGCCCCCTACTCCAAGATGGATCCCCTCCCCTCTCCCCTATAAATAGAGGAGATGGGGGCACCCCTTCAACCCACAATTCAGATTGTTTCTCAGCCGAAGGGCTGCCCCCTCTCTCTCCCTCTCATTAGATCCAATCTCCACCATAACCCCAAAGGGCTGATCCTCCCTCCTCTCTACTCCGGTGGCGCCGAGCTCTGGACGGAGGAGCCCTGTCGAATCATCTACACTGTACGTGTGGATCAATCGTAGAGAGATCGTGCGTTCGATCTTTGTTCGAGGGACTTCTACATCTTCTTCCGTCGTGTAGATCTGTTCATGGGGAGTCACACGGATCAGATGTGTTCGAGGGATTGCACCGCGTCAATATTCTCCAACTCTCCATCAACATCTTCCGCTGCGAGAGTGCATCCGTTGAACGGTTGCAAAAGGTAACAAGATCGATATCCTTGTCTGCATCTTCCTAGTTCCGTTCTTGGGTTTGGTTTCGTAGTGCCCGAATTTTTTTTGTTTTCTACTCCGAATCCCAACAGTGAGGGGCGCCGAAGCTGGTGTAGGCAGCGCCGAGGCCGGCGCGAGGGGCGCTGAGGCCGCGGGCGACGCTGAAGCCGGCGTGGGGGGCGCCGAGGCTGGTGCGGGCGACCGTGGCGCAGCGGACACCACGGGAGGTGGTGCGGCTGCGGGCGAGTCAGGGGCGATCAACATCAACGTCGCTCGACGTCGAGGAGGACCTGTCGGAGGGGGATCAGTCGGAGGGGGTGCGCCACCAGTCACCGAGGGAGCCGCCGGAGTGTCCTGCTTAAAGGGAAACACAAACTCATCAAAGACCACATGCCGGGATGTGATGACGCGATGGGAGACCGGGTCATAGCAACGAAACCCTTTAGTGTTGGCGGGATACCCGAGAAACACACAAGGGAGAGCACGGGGTGCGAGTTTGTGGGGACCGGTGGCAGCAATATTAGGATAGCAGCGGCAGCCGAAGGTGCGGAGGTCACCATAGGAGGGTGGCGTGCCGAAGGGGAGGTGTTGAGGTGTATACTGCCACCGTGTGCGACATGGGTGGAAATTGAGGAGGAGAGTGGCGGTGGAGAGAGCATCGGGCCAGAAGCGAGGAGGCATGTGGGCATGGAAAAGGAGGGTGTGGACGCAATCATTTAGGGTACGAAGAATGCGTTCAACGCGGCCGTTTTGCTGGGAGGTGTAGGGGCTAGTGAGGAGGAAAATGGTGTCGTGGGAAGCTAGGAGGTGATGGACAGCGAGATTGTCGAATTCTTTTCCATTGTCAGTTTGTAGGGCATGGATGGAGCGACCGAACTGGGTGGCGACATAGGAGTAAAAGGAGGTGAGGGTGGCAGGCACATTGGATTTGCGGCGAAGAGGAAAAGTCCACATAAAATGTGAATAATCATCCAACACCACAAGATAATAAGTGTCGCCCGAATTACTAGCAACTGGGGAGGTCCAAACATCGCTATGAATTAACTGAAATGGAAAAGATGCGACTGTGGTAGATGAACGAAACGACAACCAAGCAAGTTTGTTTAAACGACATGCATCACAAGAGTGAGCCTCTGATTTATTATATGAAAATGAAAACCCATGCAGTATGTGACAAAGAGCGGTGGAGATAAGATGGCCGAGGCGCGCATGCCAAAGTTCGACACCGGCGGAGAAGGCGAGGTGGCGGGTGGTGGCAGAGGCGGGCATGACAGGGTACATGTCGCCGGAGCTGTCGCATCGGTGGAGAAGCATGCGGGTACGTCCAACCTTCACAGAAAAAACAGAGGCATCAAATTCCACAATCACAGAATTATCACGGGTAAGAGAACAAACAGAGACTAAATTCTGAATGAGATGTGGAGAAACAAGAACATTACGGAGAGAGAGGGGTTTGGAGGTGGAAGGAAAGGAGGTGGAGCCGGTGTGAGTGATGGGAAGAGCATGACCGTTACCAACGATGATGCGGGAAGAAGTGGTGATGGGGGAGGAAGAGGTAAGGTTACCGGCGTTGGAAGTCATGTGAGCGGACGCGCCGGTGTCCATGAACCAGTCACCGCCGCCACCATAGGCGCCGGGGGTGGCGGTGGGATTGGATTGAAGAGCCTGGAGAAGCGCAGGGTCCAGCGGTGGGGCGGTGTATTAGCCGGGCGCGGGATAGGCCGGCACGCCAGGCTGCGGAGCGGCAAAAAACGCCTGCTGAGCGCCAGGACAAGGACCGAGGATGCCGGGTAGCGGGGTGCGCGGTACCGGAATCGTGTAGGCGTGGACAACCCCGGTCCACGAATTGTGGCCAATCGTCCAGGGCGGGGTGGGCGCGACCTCGGAAGGGGGCGCCTGGGCGGGTGCCGCGACGTGGGAGCCGTCGTTGCCGCCGTTGCGGACCTTGCGGCGCTGGCGGCCGCCGTTGCCGCCGTGACCGTCACCGGCAGGCGCAGGGGTCGGCGGGGGGGGGGGGGGGCGGGAGGTGGCGCGGGAGAGGCCAGCAGCGAGCGCGGTGTGAGACGCGCGTGCCCGCATGTGCTTCAGCCGCCGCTCCTCGAGCCGAAGGTACGCCACGACCTGCTCGAAGGACGGCGTGGTGAGCAGCGTGAGGTTGGGGGCGGCGAGCGTGGAGAGGAGGAGCGAGTCGGAGATGGGGAACTCCAAGTCGCGCAGCTCGTCGGAGATGGTCTTGAGGCGCAGGCAGAACTCATCTACAGAGACCAAAAAATTCCTGCTGAAGAAACGTGATGTGCTGGATCTTGTTGTCGGTGAAGAGGCCCGTGATCTTCTGCCACACGGCATGCGCGGTGTCACCATCGCGGACCATGGTGTGGAAGATGTCGGTGGAGATCGTCTGGAAGAACCAGCGGATGATGGTGGCGTCGATGGTGGTCCAGTCGGGGTCGTGCGGCATGGCGAAGAGATCGTAGGAGCCGTCCACGTTATCAAGAAGATCATACTCGCGGAAGAGGAGCCCGAAGTAGGTCTTCCAGGCGAAGAAGTTTGTCGTGGTGTGGGAGAGCTTCACTGACACTCTCTCCAAGATGGGCACGTCGCGGATGACGGCGACATCGGGGCCGGCGAAGGGGTTGGTGCTGCTGGAGTGGGACGAGGCGAAGGGACCGGACATGATGGGCGAAAGCGTGCCCTAAATAGGGCGCCGAGGTGGTGGGGGTAGAGGGTGGGTGGCTGCGGCCGCGGTGAGGGGAAGGTGAGGCAGCGGCAATATCGGTTTGGGTGGAGGGGTGGTGGGTTTGGCCAGCGGCGAGATTGGTTGTTGGAGGGGGTGGTGGTGGCCGGCGGGTTGGGCGGGGGAAGGGGGGTTGGCTGGCGGTTTGGGTGGTAGGAGGAGTGGTGGCCGGAGGTAGATGGGATGGGAGGGGTGGGGAGGGTGGCCGGTGGGGGGAGGGGGGCCGGCGGCGGCTGTAGATGGGAGAGGGGGGGCGGCGGCGGTGTAGATGGGTTAGGGTTGGGGGAAGGGGGGCGGCGGCAGGGAGAGGGGAGGGGGTGGCGCAGCTAGGGGTTTTAGGGTTAGGCTCTATACCATGTGGAAGGTTGCACACCTCAAAGGGGTGGCTAGGCATGTATATATATAGGAGCCATAAGGCTTGGAGTACAAGGAAAGTCCCTATAGACAACTATACACATATATATCTCAACACAAGTGATAGAACATATAAAAAGAAAAAAATCTACATTCACTTTTTGTATAGATCTCCACGGAAAGTAACAGCACCAATATTTACCTAGTTTAGTTTGGGAAGAAAAAAGAATGGCAAATGATTCCCTCCGGTGGGCCGACCAACGCTCCCACCATTCGCACGAGCGACGTACGATCCCAACAGATCGTACGTTTCCTGTCCCATTCGTTCTCACAAGCGCGCCTCGTGGACCCAATTCAACCTTATCCTCTATCGTGTTTGGCTCCACACCTCTACTCACATGGATGAAGGCCATGGCCGCATCTTCCGCATACCAAGCGGCAGCAGCATGATCGGCGCGTGATACAACACCATGGCCGGCGACCCTCACGGCACCCCCAGGGAACTCGCATCTGGACGTGTGCGAGCAGCGATGATGAGCTGCCAAGCCCCATCCCTCCCTGCAATCGTGATAGGCAGGGGCGTCAATGGATACGCTGGACAGACGGCGAGGTGCTGGGCTGCGATAGAACCGAACCTTGGTGCGAGCTCATCGACGGCAACGACGAGCTGCATTGCCTACGATCGGGGAGGCGCTCACTAATACGTCCCGAACGTATCTATAATTCCTGCTTGCACCATGCATGTTTTGGGTGATATTGCTATGCTTTTGATACACTTTCATACACTTTTGATCATATTTGGACTAACCTATTAACTCAGTGCACCCCAGTGTCAGTTTCTGTTTTCTGCTGTCTTTTTATTTCACGTTTTCCATTACGTAAAATGCCAGAAAAATTCCGGGTAAAATATATAAAAAATCAGCTCAACGGAAGCTTCTAGAGTCCTAAAGGGGGGGCAGAGGGTCCCCACCTGGTGCCCAGGCGGCCTCCCGGCGCGCCCTTCCGGGTAAAATATATAAAAAATCAGCTCAATCGAAGCTTCCAGAGTCCTGAAGGGGGCCAGAGGGGCCCCACCTGGTGCCCAGGCAGCCAGTGGGCGCGCCCTAGGGTGGGGCCGCGCCGGGAGGCCGCCTGGACACCTGGTGGCCCCCCTGGCTTCCCCCCTTTGCCTATATTTCCTTCATCCCAAAACTATCCAGGAGAGAACCCTTTTTCGCGATCTCGACTCTTTTTCGCCGCCGCCGCGCTTCCAAGATTGGGAGCACCAGAAGACCTCTTCCCGACACCCTGTCGGAGGGAGGATTGACCTCCGGGAGCTTCTCCACCACCATGGACGCTTCCCGGATGATCCGTGAGTAGTTCACCTTGGACCATGGGTCCATGATCAGTAGCTATGTGATGTCCTCTTCCCCTCTTTGTTCTTCATGGATTAGACCTTGTGAGCTGCCCTACATGATCAATGCACATATATAATTCTTTCTGCTGTTGCTATGTTGAGTTTGCTGGGATCTGATGGATTATGAGACTATGTTCAGATTGTGATGAGTAATATATTTGGTTCTTATCCTTTTATATTTGTGTTCTTGAGTAATTCTTGCATGTTCTCCGTTGTTGTTTATGTGACACCCCGCCTGAATACCACTGTACACAGACGAGTGTCGCCCACACACCAGCCCAGGAATCACTCTAGTGTGCGCCCTTCAACACGTACCAAGAACATAGGCACAACTGTAAAAGGATTCATAAGCCAAGGTGGCTTGAATCAATATATTACCACCATAGATGGTTCTTTACAGAGATAGGGGCAGCGGAATAACAACTGTCTACGGCAGCACGGACTTGGAGCGGCTCCAATCCTCAGGGATCTGACTGGGTTACTCTTCCTAGCTCGCGAACGCTCGACTCCTCCTAGGGAAAGCAAATCCTTAGGCAACCTGAAAATTTGTCTACGCGAATAGCCAGGGACAAGCCATGTGAGTACGTTTGAATGTACTCGCAAACAAGCAAACCAAGTAACATATACAACAAGCAAAGCAATCCATGGCATTCAAGCATGCATTAAGTTATTAGAGCAAGATTAATCATCATGGCAATGCAACTTAAACAGTATTAATAATCATGGCGTAAGCGGTATTAACATGATGAAGCTAGCATGTTATCATGAGCAAAGCTAGAGCAATAACAATCAACACATGGAATGATCAATATGAGCAATCTACCATGATTAAGACGAGTGCAGGAAAAAACAACACATGGAACACTCATGATCATCGCATGACCATGCAACTTACCTCGGAGTCCTTACCGACTCCACCTTCGAGTGAGGGGTCATTGCATGACCACTCAACGGGTTAGGGATCATCGCATGATCACCCAACTATACCGGTCATCGCATGACCACTCACCGCTTTGGAGTCATCGCATGACTACCCAAACGGTTCAATCTTTCAGCATCAAGTTAATTATTACCATTTTATGTTGACCATCGTGTGACCTAGTACGAACTGTGTCCCATGACCGAGGACGCGGCTATTCGAATAGATTGTGACTCTGCAGAGTTTGTGCATATTACCCACATCATGGAGTTCTTCCTTCGCCCAAAACCCCCGGAACCTATCCCACAGGATCCTTGGAACTATGAGCTAGACTTCTCCAACGAGACCGATATACCGGTGTCCCTCTTACCGCATCACCGACCTGCTTCGCAATTCATGCCCTGGGTAGCTCTGCCATCGCATGGCTCTGACCATCGTATGGTCCATAAACTTGTCCCTCGCAGGGACGGGTACCCAAAACAAAACTAGCTGTAAAGACTACCGCCGTTACCTGATCAGGGTAACTGCCGTGCGTAGCCTTCCCTAGAGGGTGACACGCATAAGAGACGCCCACCGGTAGACCGAATCAAGGCCTGCCCATACAAGCAAATGTGGCTGCACTGGTGAAGCTCGGTTCGGTGGCACTTGGTCAACTGTTAAATCACGTTTATTAAATGTCAACATTATTATCTCGCAACATATGATCCAAGTCATAGCAACAATAATATGAACATGATAATACTGCTACCAAGCAAGTGCAACAAATAACAAGATATAATACGAACATGGAAAGGCATGATATAGGTTCAAGCATGAATATGGTCAACAGTTAGATTAAATTCATTAGCATTTCAACATTTAGTTCTTGTAACAAGAATAGAACAAGGGAACATGACATGAATATGGATCTACCATCATGAATATGCAACAGCTTGCATGGCATAGCAAGAACTACATGAGCATAGTTATACGCATCACATGCAAAGATTCACCGATAAACATGACCTAGCTAACATGCTCACGATGTGAACTTTTAGTGGCATGCAAATGACATAGCATGGTAAACATGTAGCACAACCATGGCATGGTTAACATGAACATATAGCACAAGCATGGCATAAGCACGTCAAATAAGATTAACAGATCGGCATTTAGTTCATCGATTAAGCAGCATGATATAAACACATTTTCAACACACAAGAATAGCACGGCACAATTCTTAGAGCATATATCAGATGGCTTGCTTGCCTGGGGGGGTGGTCGAAGAATCCACCGGACGGACGCGCGATCACCTTCCGAAAAGATCCGACGGGACCGGCGGTACTCCGGCGAAGCTTAACGACAACCGGGCCCAAAACGGTCAATTTCACAATGTCAAAACATTATGAAAGTTGTACCAACGCGACGGGCTCGGAAAACTGTGAACCTGGGTGCTTGAATCACTGCAATCGGACTCACAGTCGCGGAGATACGGCCGTTCGTTCGATAGCCGGAAAAACGGGTCTATCGGGTGAACGTTCACACTTAACAAATCCAGACGGAGAGAGAAAGCGCCTTTTCGGGAAATATGCTTTCCTAACAGAAAAAAGTACTTCTGCCCGCAGTAGACAGGAATACGCCTTCTCCACAAGAAAGTGTATTTTGTCCGAAGAAGCAGCGGATTACGCCTTCAGTACGCGAATACGCACTTTAGCGAATACGCCTCCACCGTGACTGGGCGGGCCCGAGGCTTGGCCACTGACGCGCGGGCCCCTCGAGTCGGCCTCTTCTCACCTTGCTCTGTTTTTCCCCTGTCCTGACCTCCTCCTCTGTTTGAAGGTCTCGCACGGAGCAGAGACGGCCGGGGCCGGGCACGGCGGCCAAGCCGGCGCAGCGCCTGCCGCCGACGAGGGGGAGCATGGCCCTGGCCTCCTGCTGCGCGCGGCATGCCGGGCGGCGCCAGGCGGTGGTTGCGGGCCTCGCGGGGGCGGCCGAGGCAGCAGCCCACCCAGGCGGGGCGAGGCAGCCATCGCGCCATGGCCCAGCAGGGATGGCGGCCTCCAGGGCCAGAGGGGGGAGGGTGCGGCGGAAGGGCGTGGGACCCTGGGCAGCGGGTTGGGAGGCTCCGGGGCGGCGCAGAGATGACGGCCAAGGTCGTGGCCATGACGGCGAGGTCCCCGGCTACGGGTGCGCGAGGCGGGGGCGACCAAGGCCCGAGGGGAAGGGGAACTGGGGCTGCGCTCTGCTGGCTAGGAGGGCCTCGGGTTTCTCTTATAGCCTCGGGAGGCTCCGGATAAGCTCGAGCTCGAAGGCTCCAGAGCGCGTCCACGCGGCGACAACGCCATGGAGAACAAGGCGTCGGCACAAGCGTCCCTGGGCTACCAAACGATGCGATCTTGCACGCCGTGGTCAGGACCAGCGTGGGAATCACGCTAGACATGCCCAGACATGAAGAAGAGACGCGGGACAGCAGGAGCCAGCACAAACACTTTACAGAGCACGTCAAACGCATGGTCACCATGGCACCCACGTGTCCAAGGCGTGCAAATGACCAGTGACCTTGTCCAATGTGTGGTGTGACATCTCAGGAAGCAACAGCACCACATTTGGAAGGACATACCTGACCTGGTGCACTGAAAGTGACATGACCTAGCTTTGACCAACAAGGTGTATGTGCTGAACTGGGGGAGGCTCGCCTGGTGAAATGATCCCAAACTTGTGTCACAGCTGTCTAACACTAAGATGATTATCTTCACCAAGTTTGAGCACAAATGGATCAATGTGTATACCACTTCCTTTACAAATGCACCCACTAGGCAGAAGGTCTTTGTGCTTTGGTGTGGCCAGCACACTGGTCCCCTTGGCATGAAACTTGGCACAGCTTAATCATATACTAGTGTTAGCATGTACACAAAATTTCAGCTCATTTGGACAAGGCTAGCTTTCACTTGCTTCACAAAGTCACGTGCTGGACAGAAACTTTGGGAATTTATTGTGCATTACTGTCTTGGCCATTCTGGATGAAATTTGGTACAACACCATGACATAGGAAGGGGAAAAGGCACAAAAAGTTTGGGAGGCAATGGGCAACCAAAAATAACACTTCCTTTGTAAAGTGCTATTCTGCCCGGAATTTGCAACTTGAAGCTATGCTCAAATTTTGAACTATGGAACCCCATGTTTTGACACCACTGGACATGGGTAGGAAACTAGGAGCTCCACAAATCAATTTGAGCACCAATTGGACAACCAAAATGGTAGCTCCTTTGCAAATGGGATAAAAGTGGATTATTGGCTTTATAAAAGAAACCACAATTTCCTTTATTCAAATATAGCCAATATCTCCGGGAGAGGTCAAAGGGATCACCAATATCATCTCCACAAGTTTACACAACCTTTGGAGGTGTCTAGGCATTTTCCGGGATTTAATTCCATTAATCGGCGGCAGATGGAATTAAGCTGATACGAAGAACATTGTACCGAACTCGGCAATATTCTCGCATATCCCGGGGGAAATGGCAGGGGAAAGGGTCACGACTTGCAACAAGGGCAGGGGAAGATGTTGCAAGGTCAAGCATTGTCTGGATTTACCTGGTCATCAACTAGTATCCAGGGGAAAATTTCCGGGGAAAGGTCGGAAGGAATAACAGCACAAAAATCGGTAACCCGATTTTTGGGGTGTTACAAACCTTCCCCCCTTAAAGGAATCTCATCCTCGAGATTCTTAGGGTAGCTCAAAACTACACCCACTCCTTCTCGAAAACCTCCGGGCTGGGGAAACCGATGCACGGATGCATCACGATCGAGACACGGATATCGCGGGATCGCCTCCACTGCTAGGGATCACCATTTTTAGAGAAGCGAGGGATTCACTTTTCCAAAAATGTTAACGTCACCCCGATGAACAGTGGCTCTCCTGCTGACATGTGGGACCAGGGCCCACTGGCAGCCTCTCCTTCTTCTTCCTCTGGCTACCTCCGCTCTCCTGCGGTGGTGCTGCTCCGAGCGGAGCTCGGCTACACGCATCTAGTCCATAGGGCACTCAGGACCCTACGGTGGTAGTGCGCGGTGGGCACGGGTCGACGGGGCGAGTGCTCTCGCATCACGGGCCAGCGCCGAGGCGGCACTGCTCGCGGATTCGCTTCGGGGACGACGGTGGTCGAGCGGCAAGGCTCCTGGACCTCGTTCACCGTACACCGGGCTCGGGCTATAAAAGACGGAGACGCGGCTACTGGCAGCACACGCCATGCCGCTCTTCTATCTCTTCGGCTTGGAAGAACAGGAGCCACGGTCTCCAAGCGAGGTCGTGTTCATGGGGCTGCTACGGTGCCTGCTCGACGGGATGCTGGCTGCGCTGGTCGGCTCGTCGCTCTTGCTGTGGGTGGTCACCCGGCAGGAGCGAGATCGCGAGAGGGAGGGCAGGGATGCGGCAGCTCGGGAGCGGGACGAAGATGGTGCAGCGGCTCGGGGTCCTCGATGCTTGCTCCACGGTCGCTTCGGGCCGGCGGAGTAAGCAGGGCTACGGCGAGGCGAGGCAGCGGGCGGCCGGATGTCACACGAGGCGGTGACGGCGGGGACACTGTCTCGGAGGCTTGGAAGGGTCGGAGGGGTCTGGCAACGCGAGGGTCTCGCCTCTGGTTGCTCCTCATCGAGTAACAACCGGGCTGGACGGGCATCGGGGTAGGATCTGGGTCTGCAATTGCACGGGGAGGGTTGCAAGGCTTATGCCGCAATAAAATTCTCAGAGTTATCCGAGATTGCGACGGGCTTGGGACCTGGGTTCAGGGCTAGAACAATCGCCTCTGAATCCTGGGGCAAAGGTCTGGCAAGACGGGGCAGGCACAGACAAACGGGAGATGTGTCCTTGCATTCCATCTGGGTACTGGGGTGATCGTACCCATTAGGAATGAATCTCGCGCAGACTCGAGCGTGCAACTGATACAGAGTTGGTCAACTCTCCTCGTTGGTTACCCCAAGTGGAAGGTTGATGCACATAGTGGCAAATTTCCCTTAGCAAAGATGCTAAGGTTGAGATCGAACCAGTAGGACTCAAGAGGATACACTAGGTGGCAAGGAAACAGTGGCACCGTTTTTAAGACAAAAGTTGCTTCCTTGACCTGGACCTGCACACAACAAATAACTTTGCTCCCAACAAGTACAGAGGAGTTTTCAATTCCTCCGGCCTTGTTGTTTACAAAGGATCAACGCAAGAGATAAAAGGTACTAAAGAAAGTAAAAGCTGAAAGTAATATGTGGTTGTGAACAATGATGTGAAGATGGACCGAGGTCCCGTGATTTTCACTAGTGATGTCTCTCTCCCAAAAGACGGTAAAAGTGCCAGCGAGGTAAAAAAATCACAGTTGGGCAATTGACAGGATTATGAAGGCACCGCAATGCTAACTATGCTGCAAAGAAAGGAAGGGCTCAAAAGCAATGGTCAGTACGCCAAGGTAAGTAGACCGAAATCCATCTGCATCTACTACGAATCATCCACCTTGAGATATCTATCCAGACCATCTCGCTGGTATTAAGTTGCGAATCCCACCCAAAGTGTAAACTATAAGCAACAGACAACTGCATTAAAAGAACTTTGCGTAAAGTAAACAATCCTTGCACCCGCAGGTACAAGCACCGTTGTTTTATCCCTGGTGGCAACAGCACATCCCCTATTCTCATGTTTCTGTCACTCAAGCTAGACATCAGGGGGCTGAACCCACAATCGAGCATGACGCTCTCTCTTGGAGTTGCAAGCAAATAACTTGGCCAAAGCAAATACTGCAACGGAGAACATGCAAGAATTTACTCAAGAACAAAATATAAAAGAGAAGAACCAAATATATTACTCATCACAATCTGAACATAGTCTCATAATCCATCATATCCCAACAAACTCAGCATAGCAACAGCAGAAATTAAATAGATGCCTCGATCATGTGAGGCAGCTCACGAGGACTCGAAAGTGGAAGCACAAAGAGGGGAGAGATTCATCACATAACTACTGATCACGGACCCATGGTCAAAGGGGGACTACTCACGGCACATACGGGAGGCGTCCATGGCTATGGATGGTCTCCCGGAGGGGGTGTCTCCTTCCGGAAGGCTGCCGGAGCAGCTTCTCTAGGCAGCCCCGATCTTGAAACGGCGGCGGCGGCGGAACAGAGAGGTATTCGCGAAAAAGGGATCTGATTTAGGGGTTTCTACCCCGAGGGGTAAATATAGGCGAAGGGGGGCGTCGAGGGAACCCACGAGGCAGTCAGGAGGGTGCCCGGCGCGGCCCAGGGTGGGCCCGCGCCAGCAGCCCTACTGGCTGCCTGGTGTCGGCCCCCCCTTCCTTTCTTGATGACTCCGGAAGGTTCCGTCATGCTGATTTTTTATATATTTTTCCCGGAATTTATTGAGCACTTTAATGGCCGGAAAACCTGAAATACAAAAACAGCAGAAAACAGAAACTGGCAATTGGGTGCACTGAGTTAATAGGTTAGTCCAAATTGGTTCAAAAGTGTATAAAAGTTCAATCAAAACATGGCAAAGTCACACAAAACACGCATGGAGCAAGCAGAAATTATAGATACGTTTGGGACGTATCAACATCCCCAAGCTTAATTCCTGCTCGTCCTCGAGTAGGCAAATGATAACAAGCATAATTTCTGTGGTGAAATGCCACACAACCAAATAAGGATTGTTAAGTAAAGCAATCAAAGAATGCAATTCAATTCAAGTCTTAACAAGCAAGAGTCTATATTAGCATTGACACAAGCAACAAAAGAACAAAAGGTGCAAGAGCTCTTGCTGTCCGTGACTCGAATGGCTCCAGATGGTGTTTGCGTGCAAGCAAGGGACTGGGAAGAAAGAGAAAAAAAGGTTGTTGAGAACAACTATCTACTAAAGTTTCACACTTGGTCTCCTTTGGATTCTTATCTGGACTCGTCCCCAGACCACTAGCCAGGTACAAGTCAAACTGATCCACTCCCTTTCGATATTTTGATCACTCATGCAATGGATGAGCGTGAGCAAGAAAGTTGACACCTAAAAGGCGAAACAGAAAGAAGGTGGAGGAGGAAGACAAAAAGGAGTGAAAGGCTCACATCAATGAGGACAATCATAGGCGAGAGAAGGCCATATGATAGATATGATGTGAGGAGTAGGGATTGCCATACAACGGATGCACATGTGAGCTAAAAGCTCTCCAAGGGAACTAGTGGGGGTGCATCTAACTTGCTTGCTCAAGAAGACCTAGAGCTCGTTTGAGGAGGCTCGTCATTGGAATATACAAGCCAAGTTCTATAGTGTGAAGGGTCCCCACATAGATATATGCATGATGATGATCTCTATGGAGTACAAGGGATAGAAGATGAAGTACTAGTGTGGATCTCTCAAAAGGAATAGTAGTATGCCCCCTTCTCTCTTTTTATTTTTATTTTTCTCTTTTTCTCTTTTTTTTACTTATTTTTTTGGTGGCCTCAATGGCTCTTTCTATTTAACTCTCATTTGTCCTCTTTGGGATCTTTTGATACTGTCCTGTTTGGGATCTTTTCCTCACTTTAGGGGCAATACTCTATATTTTACAAGAATATAGGAGATCTTTCACACTTTAAAAAGGTACTCACAAAAAGAAAATGTAACTATCATGATGCAAATGTATGCCTCTGCCAGGATAGCAGGATATGCAATGATACTAGCGGTCATGTAGCAATGATGAGGGCAAGGCCCAACTAGCATGCGGCTCATCGATTAAGAAAGTAGCATGTATGACATGAAGATCAAGTCATGAGAAGGTGGATGTTGCATGGTAATGTATCTCGGAAAGGCTATGGAAATGCCTTGTAGGTAGGTATGGTGGCTGTTTTGAGGAAAGATATAATGAGGCTTATGATGACAGAGCGTATCATGCCAAGGGTTTGGATGCACCGGCGAAGTATGCGCCAACTCTCGAGGTGAGAAAGGGCAATGCACGGTACCGAAGAGGCTAGAAAAAGTGTAGGTGGGTGGAAGTGTCAACTTTCGAATACTCACATTAGTCCGAAGAACTCATGCACTTATTATCGGTAACTCTCAATCTAATTAGGAGGTTCACAAAGAGACAGGTACCCCGAGGAGGAGTGTATGGGGGTTTGGTTATCCTTGCGCATCCTCGACTCATGGTACATGAGTGTACTCTAATATTCGAACCCTCCAGAGGTTAGTGATCCATCTAGTAGCTAGAGTTCTCAACAGGGGTTTTTGGTTTTCGAAAAACACACGGGTTTCCCAAAATACGACATCTATCACTAATAGGAAAGAGCTCTTGACACCAAAAGTTCAACATTACTCAAGTCAATACCTCAAAACTATTGCAAGTTACTACTTCAAAGAGAACAGCAACTTTAACTACCTACTTTCTAGTCAAGACACAGAACTCAGTGCAACAGGCAAACTCTCTAACAAGATAAAACATGCAACCTATAGAAAGTTCAACCTAAGACAAAAGAAAAGCTCTAGAAAAACTAAAGCACTACAGCTAAACAGACCAGCAGGTAAGAAAAGAAGAAGAAGAACTCACAGCTAAAAGAAATAAGCATGCAAATCCTATGAGGACTTCTAGTTCAAGTAGAGCGTGTTTCTCTCCCACAAAAAATAGTAAGTTGGGGTCTAACTTTTTACTACAGAAAAGAAAGCAAAAACAAACCTAGAAAAGTAAAGAGCGAGACGCTCCAAGCATAGCACATAACGCATGAAGTGATAAAAATATAGTGCAACGAGAGACAAACTGATGATTGTTGATGAAGAAGGGGATGCATCGGGGGAATCCCCAAGCTTAGACGCTTGAGTCTCCTTGAATATTTATTTGGGGTGCACATGGGCATCCCCAAGCTTGAGCGTTTGACACTCCTGAATCTTCTTTCATCACCTTCCATCGCGCACTTGAAAACTCCCTTCATACATAACACATTGTAGGCTGATTAGAGAGGTTAGTACCCTAATAAAATAATTTTCCTCTACTGCAAATAAAGATTTCCAGGAAGAGCTACTGTTTCTCTTGCCTGCCCAAAAAAATTTACAAAGAAAAAGCAAGCTTAAGGATTGCAAAACTGCGAAACGAAAAACCGGGGCAGAAGCTGAGAAAAACAGAACAGCAGAGAAAGGGGAATTTTTTCTAGGTACTTATACAACTCAAATCAAAAAACTATGAACAGATGCCTGAAAGCTAATTGTATGGAGCATGCTGTCAAAAAAATTCAGATCAAAAAGATGATCTGGTGATTTATCGCGAATTTTTCTGTCAAGCAGACAAAATCTGTTTCTGGACAGCAAGCACCAACTTTTGAACTTTCATGCAATCTGAGGCTAAACTTGGCACACAGCTTAAAAAATAAAGATACAATTATGTTGCTACAGTAGTAACAATCATCAAGACCACTAAGAACAGAACAAAAGCAAAAAGAAAAACCTAAATTCGTTGCGGGCTGCCTCCCGAAAGCGCTTCTTTAGAGCCATTAGCTAGGCTTAAAGCAGAAGATCAAGTTTTTTCAAGAGAATAACTAGCCCGTGTGACGGACTCAAAAGGTAACTTAATCTTTTTCCTAGGGAAATGTCCCATCCCTTTCTTGAGAGGGAATTGGAATTTGATAGTTCCCTCTTTCATGTCAATGATAGCACCAACTGTGCGAAGAAAAGGACGTCCCAAAATAATTGGACAAGAGGGTTCACACTCAATGTCCATAATAGTGAAATCAACGGGAACATAATTGTCATTGACAATGATAAGAACATCGTCGATCTTCCCCAAAGGTTTCTTTACGGAAGAATCAACAAGACGAACACCAAAAGAACACGGATCAAAAGGTTTCAAATCAAGCATATCATACATTCTTTTGGGCATAACAGAGGTACTTGCTCCAACATCACAAAGAGCAAAACAAGAGAAGTTATTTAATTTAATTTTTATCATAGGATCCCAACCATCTTCTAGCTTCCTAGGTATGGAGGTTTCTAGTCTAAGCTTCTCCTCCCTAACTTTGATTACAGCATTGGTGATATGCTCTGTGAAGGCAAGATTGAGTGTGCTAGTGTGGGGGTCTCTAGACATCTTTTGTAGGAAACCTATAACTTCTGGTAAAGTGCAGTTATCAAAGTCTAGATCACTACTATCTATCAGGGAAGTAGTGATATCATTTAATCTCACTTGTTTGAAAGCCTCTATGTTCATAGAGGTTTCCTCTTCTAGGGTTGAGGAGGTAGCATAACCATTGATAGGTCCAGTGGGACTAGGGGTGTGATGGGTGCTAGCAGTTTGAACATCCTCAACTACTTGGATAGTGGCTACTGTGTGGTAGGTAGGAAGGCTCTTAATTCTCTCTTCTTCCTTGGGGATAACTTCAGGTTTGGCTGCCATTTGGTTTATCAAGGTAGATTGGGTGTGAGACATGTTTGAAACATAAGTCTCTACGGCAGTGAGTCTAGTTTGGAGACTGGAAATGTCACCGTTCAGACTCTCAAGTTGTTTGCTAATGTTTTGCAGGATAGAGGAGCGCTCATCTAATTGTCTAGAAAAGGCTTTGTTTTGTTCAAACTAAGTGTGCATATAGCTTTTGGTGGCCTTTTCTATTTCTATAAGTTTCTCATAACTAGGTAGGTCTCTTTCCCTATAGTTCTGGCTGTAGGAGTTGCTGGTGGTAGGATAAGTGTTGTTCCCATAGTTGTTGGATGGGAAAGGCCTAGGATTGTTGCTACCAAAGTTACTCCTATAAGCATTATTGTTGAAGTTGTTTCTAGAGACAAAATTAACATCTACTTCGTCCTGAGCAACCAAAGAATTTAAAGGAACATCTTGAGGATCAATAGAAGGTTGCTTGGTAAGTAGAGACATGATAAGGTCAACCTTTTCATTTAAAGAGGAAATCTCCTCAATAGAGTTTACCTTCTTACCAGTTGGAGCGCTCTCCGTGTGCCATTGCGAATAATTAAGCATCATCTCATCAAGTAGTTTTGTGGCAGCACCAAGTGTGGTTGACATAAAAGTTCCTCCCGCGGCCGAATCCAACAGGTTCCGCGAGGTGAAGTTCAAGCCTGCATAAAAAGTCTGGATAACCATCCAGGTAGTAAGTCCATGTGTGGGGCAGTTCTTGACAAGCGTCTTCATACGTTCCCAAACCTGGGCAACGTGTTCATTATCCAATTGCCTGAAATTCATAATGTTACTCCGCAATTGAATAATTTTAGCAGGGGGATAATACTTCCCTATAAAAGCATCTTTGCATTTACTCTAAGAATCGATACTGTTCTTGGGTAGAGATTGCAGCCACTACTTGGCTCTCCCTCTCAAGGAAAAAGGGAAAAGCTTCAGCTTGACGATGTCTCCATCCACTTCCTTGTACTTCTGCATGTCGCAGAGCTCGATAAAGTTGTTTAGGTGCAAGGCAGCATCTTCTCCTGCTCCTGAGAATTGATCTTTCATGACAAGGTTAAGCAGAGCAGGTTTAATCTCATAAGAAGGTGCTGAAGTGGCAGGTGGAGCAATAGGAGTGTAGATAAAGTCACTGTTGTTGTGACTAGTGAAGTCACACAACTGAGTGTTTTCATTGGATCCCATAGTAGCAACAGGTATTTTTGGTTAAGGACACAAAAGTAAAAATTGAAAGGTAAACTAACAAGACTAAAAAGCAAAGATAAAAGATAGTGTGCAACTCCCCTATCTTGTAGACTGGAGTCCGGCAACGGCTCCTGAGATTTGCTATTGTCGGGACTCGCCAACTTGTAGCTCCTTGAGTCCCCGGCAACGGCGCCAGAAATTTGCTTGATACAGTGTTTGTCAACTCTACTCGTTGGTTACCCCAAGTGGAAGGTTGATGCAGATAGTGGCAAATTTCCCTTAGCAAAGATGCTAAGGTTGAGATCAAACCAGTACGACTCAAGAGGATACACTAGGTGGCAACGAAACAGTGGCACCGTTTTTAAGACAAAAGTTGCTTCCTTAACCTGGACCTGCACACAACAAATAACTTTGCTCCCAACGAGTACGGAGGAGTTGTCAATTCCTCCGGCCTTGTTGTTTACAAAGGATCAACGCAAGAGATAAAAGGTACTAAAGAAAGTAAAAGCTGAAAGTAATATGTGGTTGTGAACAATGATGTGAAGATGGACCGGGGTCCCGTGATTTTCACTAGTGATGTCTCTCTCCCAAAAGACGGTAAAAGTGCCAGCGAGGTAAACAAATCACAGTTGGGAAATCGACAGGATTATGAAGGAACCGCAATGCTAACTATGCTGCAAAGAAAGGAAGGGCTCAAAAGCAATGGTCAGTACGCCAAGGTAAGTAGACCGAAATCCATCTGCATCTACTATGAATCATCCACCTTGAGATATCTATCCAGAACATCTCGCTGGTATTAAGTTGTGAATCCCACCCAAAGTGTAAACTCAAAGCAACAGACAACTGCATTAAAAGAACTTTGCGTAAAGTAAACAATCCTTACACCCGCAAGTACAAGCACCGTTGTTTTATCCCTGGTGGCAACAGCACATCCCCTAGTCTCATGTTTCTGTCACTCAAGCTAGACATCAGGGGGCTGAACCCACAATCGAGCATAACGCTCTCTCTTGGAGTTGCAAATAAAATACTTGGCCAAAGCAAATACCGCAACGGAGAACATGCAAGAATTTACTCAACAACAAAATATAAAAGAGAAGAACCAAATATATTACTCATCACAATCTGAACATAGTCTCATAATCCATCAGATCCCAACAAACTCAGCATAGCAACAACAGAAATTACATAGATGCCTCGATCATGTGAGGCAGCTCACGAGTACTCGAAAGTGGAAGCACAAAGGGGGGAGAGATTCATCACATAGTTACTGATCACGGACCCATGGTCCAAGGGGGACTACTCACGGCACATACGGGAGGCGTCCATGGCTATGGATGGTCTCCCGGAGGGGGTTTATCCTTCCGGCAGGGTGCCGGAGCAGCTTCTCCAGGCAGCCCTGATCTTGAAACGGCGGCGGGCGAAACAGAGAGGAGTTCGCGAAAAAGGGATCCGTATTAGGGGTTTCTACACTGAGGGGTAAATATAGGCGAAGGGGGGCGTCGAGGGGACCCACAGGGCAGCCAGGAGGGTGCCCGGCGCGGCCCAGAGTGGGGCCGCGCCACCAGCCCTCCTGGATGCCTGGTGGTGGCCCCCTTCCCTCTTTTGGTTATTCCGGAAGGTTACTTGACGCTGATTTTTAATATAATTTTCCCGGAATTTTCTGAGCACTTTGAATAGCCGGAAAACCTGAAATACAAAAACAGAAGAAAACAGGAACTGGCAACTGGGTGCACTGAGTTAATAGGTTAGTCCAAATTGGTTCAAACGTGTATAAAAGTTCAAGCAAAACATGGCAAAGTCACACAAAACATGCATGGAGCAAGCAGAAATTATAGATACGTTTGGGACGTATCAGCAACGTGCCAACAGCAAACTCAAACCAGCACACATGCAACTGCAAGAAAAACACAACAGATCAAAGCACACTAAGACATTTTAATGCCAGTGGGTATATGTACTCTGGGACTACATATACCTAAACCAGCTCGCATTAATTAAAGACTCGGAACGAGTCCAATGTTAAGGGTGTAAGTGCTCTACTGATTACAAACATGTTGGAAAATCCACCGCCAGCTCTGTTAAACATTCCTGCTTAACAGGGGACAGATGCAACAGAAGCACAAAAAAACACGACAAACATAAAGCATTACAACACACAGGCGATACGAGCATCACCCGTAACACAAACAACAGAAACAACCACAACCTGACTACGCACCTCACGGCAACTACTCACTCGAGACTATGGTTCTCATCCTCTGGCGAGGGCGGAAGACAAACAAGAGGCGACACCTGAAGCACTAGTCTATATCGGGCTCTCCGGGAGGACGCATGCTGAGATGCTTCCCGAAGTCGAGTAACTCGGCCAGTCCTCCTGGGGCAGAGGCTTGATCATGCTGGAGCTGACCTTGCCGATACAGCTGCAGGATCGTTCGGTTTGTGGGGTCGGCGTAGACAGTGCCTGTGATGCACTCGTCCATGGGATGGGAGGGCAGCACAACTCGAGATGGTGGCACAGCCTGAGAGGGTGGCACCACCTGCGAAGATAGCACTGGGCTTGAGGGCAGCGGATCAATGGCTGGGGAGGTGTCTCGGCGACCTCTACGGTAGGCAGCCTCAACAACTCCGGCGGAGTCGCTATCCATGTTGTGGAACCCCGCAAGAATGTCGCCAAGCAGTAGCCCCTGGGCAGTGACGAACTGAACCAGGCGAGCTATTGCCGGGTCGGCTTCCGCGGTGGTGTCGGCGAACTCGCAGCCACGGATGGACGCGTTCGGAAAGTAGCGGAACTCCCGCATCTCTCCGATCTGCGGGAACTTGGAGCGAAGATGACTGATGGCTGCTACGGCGGCCTTCTGAATCGCCAACGCTGGGGTGGGCATGGGACGGCCCTCAAAGACTACGGGCTCTCCAATCTTATCAGGACCAAGGTGGATGAGCACCTTAGCACAATAGCGGCAAAGGTGGGGGACAGGCTCGGATTGGAACACTCAGTAGTCGGGGTTAACCACACAACCGAGAGCTTGGGAAAGCATTTCCCAAAGGAGGCGGGGAAAACCAGCATGGTTAACCGCCGAGGTCTTGCTGTGGAAGGTGGGGTTGCGGTAGAAGCCGGACATGGCTCCCAGGGAAACTGGCTGGGGCTTAGGGCTGGTCTGGCTTACTGAGCGGGAATGCTGCAGCAAGAAAAAGCGAGGGGTTTTATAGGCAGCAAGGCTGGGACACACAGGCAGGGAAAATCCTTCTCGGACTAAGAAAAGGATACGCCTGGCACGACAGACAACCTGGTTGGCTGGGGTCAAAACCGAGGGTGGCTGGGGTCGGTCCACTGGTTAAGCAGGCGTCAAATCCGACTATGTCAACTGCTTGCCGAAGGGACGGTTCGGTGCCAAAACAACAAAGACGGAGCACACAGCAAACAACAGACACCAAGAAACACACAAGGCTCAAAATCCACGAGCTAACAACACGTGGATGAAGATCCACTAACAACACTAAATAAGCGCACTCGATGCCTCTCTAAGGATTTAGAAGCCAAATCACACAATGCTCCTGGTAGCAATTGGCGTAAAGCTTCTACTACTTCCTCAAGGAGAACATTAAACTCACCGCATGACCATAGCCAAGGTGTCATAGTCAACTACTCTAAGGTTGCTTAGGAAAGATGGAACTGGCGTTTCCCAAAGGAAACTAGATATGAGGAGAGATATACCACAGCTAGCAAGCAGGGTGAGGGTATCTAGCTCACCTAGGGGTTTAAGGGCTCACGGTCATTGCTCTATGCGATAATTTCACACCGGGGACGAATGCCATGAGAGTCGGAACATAGATGAGAGGGAAATTCTATGACATTGTCTTTTGATCAATAGTAGTCGTGCCGAACTGGAAAAGATGGCTGAAATCCATCTGGGCTTTCTATTGAGCAAGAGACAACGAATCCAGCTAGGGGTAACCTACAGTCAGCCTGGCTGCTCTGATAGCATGTCTTGTGACACCCCGCCTGAATACCACTGTACACAGACGAGTGTCGCCCACACACCAGCCCAGGAATCACTCTGGTGTGCGCGCTTCAACACGTACCAAGAACATAGGCACAACTGTAAAACGATTCATAAGCCAAGGTGGCTTGAATCAATATATTACCACCATAGATGGCTCTTTACAGAGATAGGGGCAGCGGAATAACAACTGTCTACGGCAGCACGGACTTGGAGCGACTCCAATCCACAGGGATCTGACTGGGTTACTCTTCCTAGCTCGCGAACGCTCGACTCCTCCTAGGGAAAGCAAATCCTTAGGCAACCTGAAAATCTAGCTACGCGAATAGCCAGGGACAAGCCATGTGAGTACGTTTGAATGTACTCGCAAACAAGCAAAACAAGTAACATATACAACAAGCAAAGCAATCCATGGCATTCAAGCATGCATTAAGTTATTAGAGAAACATTAATCATCATGGCAATGCAACTTAAATAGTATTAATAATCATGGTGTAAGCAGTATTAACATGATGAAGCTAGCATGTTATCATGAGCAAAGCTAGAGCAATAACAATCAACACATGGAATGATCAATATGAGCAATCTACCATGATTAAGACGAGTGCAGGAACAAACAACAGATGGAACACTCATGATCATCGCATGACCATGCAACTTACCTCGGAGTCCTTACCGACTCCACCTTCGAGTGAGGGGTCATCGCATGACCACTCAACGGGTTAGGGATCATCGCATGATCACCCAACTATACCAGTCATCGCATGACCACTCACCACTTTGGAGTCATCGCATGACTACCCAAACGGTTCAATCTTTCAGCATCAAGTTAATTATTACCATTTTATGTTGACCATCGTGTGACCTAGTACGAACTGTGTCCCATGACCGAGGACGCGGCTATTTGAATAGATTGTGACTCTGCAGAGTTTGTGCATGTTACCCACATCATGGAGTTCTTCCTTCGCCCAAAACCCCCGGAACCTGTCCCACAGGATCCTTGGAACCAGCCCCGTGGGTAGTGAGCTAGACTTCTGCAACGAGACCGATATACCGGTGTCCCTCTTACCGCATCACCGACATGCTTCGCAAGTCATGCCCTGGGTAGCTTTGCCATCGCATGGCTCTGGCCATCGCATGGTCCATAAACTTGTCCCTCGCAGGGTCGGGTACCCAAAACAAAACTAGCTGCCAAGACTACCGCCGTTACCTGATCAGGGTAACTGCCGCGCGTAGCCTTCCCTAGAGGGTGACACGCATAAGAGACGCCCACCGGCAGACCGAATCAAGGCCCGCCCATACAAGCAAATGTGGCTGCACTGGTGAAGCTCGGTTCGGTGGCACTTGGTCAATGGTTAAATCATGTTTATTAAATGTCAACATTATTATCTCGCAACATATGATCCAAGTCATAGCAACAATAATATGAACATGATAATACCGTTACCAAGCAAGTGCAGCAAATAACAAGATATAATACGAACATGGAAAGGAATGATATAGGTTCAAGCATGAATATGGTCAACAGTTAGATTAAGTTCATTAGCATTTCAACATTTAGTTCTTGCAACAAGAATAGAACAAGGGAACATGACATGAACATGGATCTACCATCATGAATATGCAACAGCTAGCATGGCATAGCAAGAACTACATGAGCATAGTTATGCGCATCACATGCAAAGATTCACCGATAAACATGACCTAGCTAACATGATCACGATGTGAACTTTTAGTGGCATGCAAATGACATAGCATGGTAAAAATGTAGCACAACCATGGCATGGTTAACATGAACATATAGCACAAGCATGGCATAAGCACGTCAAATAAGATTAACAGATCGGCATTTAGTTCATCGATTAATCAGCATGATATAAACACATTTTAAACACACAAGAATAGCACGGCACAATGCTTAGAGCATATATCAGATGGCTTGCTTGCCTGGGGGTGGTCGAAGAATCCACCGGACGGACGCGCGGTCACCTTCCGAAAAGATCCGACGGGACCGGCGGTACTCCGGCGAAGCCTAACGACAACCGGGGGCAAAACGGTCAATTTCACAATGTCAAAACATTATGAAAGTTGTACCAACGCAACGGGCTCGGAAAACTGTGAACCTGGGCGCTTGAATCACCGCAATCGGACTCATGGTCGCGGAGATATGGCCGTTCGTTCGATAGCCGGAAAAACGGGTCTATCGGGCGAACGTTCACACTTAACAGATCCAGCCGGAGAGAGAAAGCGCCTTTTCGGGAAATACGCTTTCCTAACAGAAAAACGTACTTCTGCCCGCAGTAGACAGGAATACGCCTTCTCCACAAGAAACGGTATTTTGTCCGAAGAAGCAGCGGATTACGCCTTCAGTACGCGAAAACGCACTTTAGCGAATACGCCTCCACCGTGACTGGGCGGGCCCGGGGCTTGGCCACTGACGCGCGGGCCCCTCGCGTCGGCCTCTTCTCACCTTGCTCTGTTTTTACCCTGTCCTGACCTCCTCCTCCTCTGTTTGCAGGTCTCACACGGAGCAGAGACGGCCGGGGCCGGGCACGGCGGACAAGCCAGCGCAGCGCCTGCCGCCGGCGAGGGGGAGCATGGCCCTGGCCTCCTGCTGGGCGCGGCATGCCGGGCGGTGGTCGCAGGCCTCGCGGGGGCGGCCGAGGCAGCAACCCACCCAGGCAGGGCGAGGAGGCCATGGCGCCATGGCCCAGCCGGGATGGTGGCCTCCGGGGCCAGGGGGAGGGTGCGGCGGAGGGGCGTGGGACCCTAGGCGGCGGGTTGGGAGGCTCCGGGGCGGCGCAGCGACGAGGGCCAAGGTCGTGGCCATGGCAGCGAGGTCCCCGGCTACGGGTGCGCGAGGCGGGGGCGACCAAGGCCCGAGGGAAAGGGGAACTGGGGCTGCGCTCTGCTGGCTAGGGGGCCTCGTGTTGCTCTTATAGCCGCGGGAGGCTCCGGATAAGCTCGAGCTCGAAGGCTCCAGAGCGCGTCCACGCGGCGACCACGCCGTGGAGAACAAGGCATCGGCACAAGCGTCCCTGGGCTACCAAACGATGCGATATTGCACGCCGTGGTCAGGACCGGCGTGGGAATCACGCTAGACATGCCCAGACATGAAGAAGATGACGCTGGACAGCAGGAGCCAACACAAACACTTTCCAGAGCATGTCAAACGCATGGTCACCATGGCACCCACGTGTCCAAGGTGTGCAAATGACCAGTGACCTTGTCCAATGTGTGGTGTGACATCTCAGGAAGCAACATCACCACATTTGGAAGGACATACCTGACCTGGTGCACTGAAAGTGACATGACCTAGCTTTGACCAGCAAGGTGTTTGTGCTGAACTGGGGGAGGCTCAGCTGGTGAAATGATCCCAAACTTGTGTCACCACTGTCTAACACTAAGATGATTATCTCTACCAAGTTTGAGCACAAATAGATCAATGTGTATACCACTTCCTTTACAAATGCACCCACTAGGCAGAAGGTCTTTGTGCTTTGGTGTGGCCAGCACACTGGTCCCCTTGGCATGAAACTTGGCACAGCTTAATCATATACTAGTGTTAGCATGTACACGAAATTTCAGCTCATTTGGACAAGGCTTGCTTGCACTTGCTTCACAAAGTCACATGCTGGACAGAAACTTTGGGAATTTATTTTGCATTACTGGCTTGGCCATTCTGGATGAAATTTAGTACAACACCATGACATAGGGAGGGGAAAATACACAAAAAGTTTGGGACGCAATGGGCAACCAAAAATAACACTTCCTTTGTAAAGTGCTATTCTGCCCGGAATTTGCAACTTGAAGCTATGCTCAAATTTTGAACTATGGAACCCCATGTTTTGACACCACTGGTCATGGGTAGGAAACTAGGAGCTCCACAAATCAATTTGAGCACCAATTGGACAACCAAAATTGTAGCTCCTTTGCAAATGGGATAAAAGGGGATTATTGGCTTTATAAAAGAAACCACAATTTCCTTTATTCAAAATATAGCAAATATCTCCGGGAGAGGTCAAAGGGATCACCAAGATCATCTCCTCAAGTTTACACAACCTTTGGAGGTGTCTAGGCATTTTCCGGGATTTAATTCCATTAACCGGCGGCAGATGGAATTAAGATGATACGAAGAACATTGTACCGAACTCGGCAATATTCTCGCATATCCCGGGGGAAATGGCAGGCGAAAGGGTCACGACTTGCAAAAAGGGCAGGGGAAGATGTTGCAAGGTCAAGGATTGTCTGGATTTACCTGGTGATCAACCAGTATCCAGGGGAAATTCTGGGAAGGAAAGGTCAGAAGGAATAACAGCACAAAAATCGGTAACCCGATTTTTGGGGTGTTACGGTTTATTGCTTTGGCCAAGTAGTAGGTAGTAACTCCAAGAGGGAGCGATATGCATGATTGTGGGTTCATGCCCCCTCATGACTAGCTTGAGTGATAGAAACATGAGTCTAGGGGGTGTGTTGTTGCCAGAAGGGGGAAAACAATGGTGCTTGTAACCACAGTTGCAAGGATTGTTTACTTTACGCAAAGTTCTTTTAATGCAGTTGGTTGTTGCTTTGGGTTTACACTTTGGGTGGGGCTCGCAACTTAATACCAGCGAGATGCTTTGGATAGATATCTCAAGGTGGATGTTAGTGAGTAGGTGCAGATGGATTCCGGTCTGCTTGTTTTGGCATACTGCCCATGCTTTTGAGCCTCTTCCTTTCTTTTATAACATAGTTAGCATTGGTTTGCGCCCGTAATCCTGTCAATTTCCCAGCTTTAATTTGTTTACCTCGCATGGTTGTTTATCATATTTTGGGAGAGAGACATCACTAGTGAACATCATGGGACCCCGGTCCATATTTCCACCACTGTTTACACCCTCAATTTACTTCCTGTTTTACTTTCTAGTTGCAGTTATCATTACCTTTTATCTCTTGCATTTGACCCTTTGTAAACAGCAAGGCCAAAGAGATTGACAACCTCTCCGTACTCGTTGGGAGCAAAGTTATCTGTATTTGTGTGCAGGTCCACGTCAACTCGTGTTAGTAATTTCTAGTGTCGTTGTCACCTATGTGTCGTTGCTGGAGTCCTATGGGAGACAAACCTTGGTATCTTTACTGAGGGAAATTACGATGCGCTATGTCCCAACCTTCCACTTGGGGTAGCCAACGAGGAGCACTACTTCAGTGCCATCAAGCTAATTTCTGACGCCGTTGCCGGGGAATCCACTCTACAAGATATGACCAGATTCTCCTATTGAAGTTACATTGGAAGAACAGGTGGTCTCTAGTCTCCACGTGCTGAGTGGGACATAGCACACATTCTGGGCCATCCTCAATGTGCAAGTGTCTCCTTAGGATCATATCTTTGGTGTTGATGCGATCCATGATCACTAACCAGGCAAACACCTTAGTCTTTAGGATACAAAAAGACTTCCAAATCCAATTAAGCAAAGGATTGGATTGGATAGGGGCATGAACCATTGTATAAAATTTCTTGGCTGTGTATTTGTCCTTGTTCCCAGATTTCTAGTTCTAGCAATATTTGGCAAGATCAAACACCTTAGTCTTTAGGATACAACAAGGCTTCCAAATCCAATTAAGCAAAGGATTGGATTGGACAAGGGCATGAACCATTGTATAAAATTTCTTGGATGTGTATTTGTTTAGTTTGTTGCTGGAACTCACTTGAGTTTTCATGTTTATCTTGTTTAGAGAGTTGGCTTGTTGCACTGAGTTGTGTCTTGACTTGAAGTAGGTAATTGAGGTTGCTATTCAATTGTAGTAGTAACTTGCAATAGTTTTAAGGTATTGTTGTGAGTAATGTTTGAACTTTTGGTGTCAAGAGCTCTAGCCTATTAGTGATAGATGTCGTATTTTGGGCAATCCGTGTTTATTTTCAAAAACTACGAAAACTAGTTGAGAACTCTAGCTACTAGATGTATCACTAATCTTTGAAGGGATTGGATATTAGAGTACACTCAAGTACCATGAGTCGAGGATGCGCAAGGATAACCAAACCCCCATACACTCCTCCTCGGAGTACTTGTCTCTTTGTGAACCTCCTGATTAGATTGGGAGTTACCGATAATAAGTGCATAAGTTCTTCAGACTAATGTAACTATTCGAAAGTTGACACTTCCACCTCCTCATATTTTCTAGCCTCTTCGGTACCGTGCGTTGCCTTTTCTCACTCCGAGAGTTGGCGCCTACCTCGCCGGTGCATCCAAACCCTTGGCATGATACGCTATGTCATCATAAACCTCCTTATATCTTTCCTCAAAACAGCCACCATACCTACCTATCAAGGCATTTCCATAGCCTTTCCGAGATACATTGCCATGTAACATCCACCTTCTCATGACTTGATCATCATGTCATACATGCTTTTTCTTGATCGAGTAGCTGCATGCTAGTTGGGCCTTGCCCTAATCATTGCTACATGACGCGCTAGTATCATTGCATATCCTGCTACACTGGGGCATACATTTGCATACATCATGATAGTTTCTTCTTTATACTGTACTTTTGTAAAGTGTGAAAGATGTTCTATACTTCTTGTAAAATGGACCGTTGCCCCTAAGTGAGGAAAGATCCCAAAGAGGACAAATTAAAAGATCCCAAAGAGGACAAATGAGAGTTAAATAGAAAGAGCCATTGAGGCCACAAAATAATAGAAAAAAAGAGAAAAAAGAAAATAAAAAGAGAGAAGGGGGCAAACCTACTATTCCTTTTGAGAGATCCACACTCGTACTTCCTCTTATACCTTGTACTCCATAGAGATGATCATATATGCATATAGCTATGTGGCGACCTTCACACTATAGAACTTGGCTTGTATATTCCAATGATGAGCCTCCTCAAATGAGCTCTAGGTATTCTTGAGCAAGCAAGTTGGATGCACCCCCCTAGTTCCATTGGAGAGCTTTCCATAGCTCAGATGTGAATCCGTTGCATGGCAATCCCTACTCCTCACATCATATCTATCATTTGACTTTCTCTCGCCTATGATTGTCCTCAATGATGTGAGCCTTTCACACCTTTTTGTCTTCCTCCTCCACCATCTCTCTCTCTCTTTGCCATCCAAAATGTCAATTTTCTTGCTTACGCTCATCCATTGCATGACTGCTCAAAATATCAAAAGGGAGTGGATCAGTTTGACTTGTACCTGGATAGTGGTCTGGCGACGAGTCAAGATAAGATTCCAAATGAGACTAAGTGTGAAACTTTAGTAGATTGAGTTCTCAACCAAGAAAATATTATGTTTTTATCTCTCGTATTCCCATCCCCCACTTCTTGCACGCAAACACCTTTTGGAGACATTCGAGTCACGGACAGCGAGAACTCTTGCACCTTTATGTTCTTATGTTGCTTGTTTCAATGCTAATATAGACTCTTGCCTGTTATGACTTGAATTGAATTACATGCCTTGATTGCTTTACTTAAAAGTTTTTATATGGTTGGTAGCATGTCACCACAAAAATTATGCTTGTTATCATTTACCTACTCGAGGACGAGCAAGAAATAAGCTTGGGGATATTGATATGTCCCAAACGTATCTATAATTTCTGCTTGCTCCATGCATGTTTTGGGTGATATTGCTATGCTTTTGATACACTTTCATACACTTTTGATCATATTTGGACTAACCTATTAACTCAATGCACCCTAGTGTCAGTTTCTATTTTCTGCTGTCTTTTTATTTTAGGTTTTTACATTACGTAAAATACCAGAATTATTTTGGGAAAAATATATAAAAAATCAGCACAACGGAAGCTTCCAGAGTCCCAAGGGGTCCCAGAGTGGCCCCACCTGGTGCCCAGGCGGCGAGTGGGCGCGCCCTAGGGTGGGGCCGTGCCGGGAGGCCGCCTAGACACCTGGTGGCCCCCCTGGCTGCCCCCTTCGCCTATATATTTCCTTCGTCCCGAAACCTCCGATGAGAGAACCCTTTTTCACGATCTCGCCTCTGTTCCGCCGCCGCCGCCGCGCTTCCAAGATCGGGAGCAGCAGAAGACCTCTTCCTGGCACCCTGCCGGAGGGAGGATTGACCTCCGGGAGCTTATCCACCACCATGGACTGACGAGGCGGTAACCCCACAACTGCGTATGGACCTACCCGGTGTACCTGAGGATGAAAGGGCCGACGAAGATACCGCCTAGGCTAGGCCTTGGCCCGCTGACTGGCACCGACGTAGGAGGCCTCAACTCGCAAGGAAGGTGCAAAGATCTTGTCGTACAAGGCAGGGTTAGGGTTTAGGAAAATATCATCTGTAACCCTAGATAGATGCCCTGAGACCTACCCTAGTATATAAAGGGTAGGAGGGGAGATGCCATAATCATCCAATACCATATGTAACCCTAGCTTTGTGCGCATAAGCCTTGGCTTTCCCTGTAAACACATCTCTCCACGCAATAGTATCGAGCAGGAACGTATCCTCCTGTTAGCCGACGAGCTTATCTTCCAACCTGTGCCTCTCATGAATAACCCAGGGTCCCTGACCACGGGATTTGCCGGGGTAGATCCACGTCAATTGGCGCCGTCTGTGGGAACTACACAGGTTGGAATCACGATCTCGGCGGTCCCATCTTCAGTAGGCCACGGTCCAAGGCCAAGAAGCAGAACCAACCCACTCGAAGGATTCAAGATCACAGCGAAAATCTTTGCTGCCCCACCAAGATCGCTTGGGCTGCAGCTGTGCCAAGACCAACGCCATGGCGATGGCCAAGTACAGCACCAGCAACGAAGGAACCGACGAACCAGAAGGACGGCAAGAGGCCTCTACGAAGGAGTGCCACTCAACGAACCACGACGCGCAGCAGAGGACTCGCAGGTAGTTTGACGACCCTCCGCCACCTGGACGCCCGCCGCACAGCAAGACGACGACTCTGATCTCGAGAGCGGCGATCGACAGATCCGCCGCCAAAGAAAAGGAAGCCGACGGTCGAGAAGACAAGCGTGCAGGTTCCATGACGAGCTCCCACCCTACGGGGCGCGACATGTAGCCGAACGACCGATCTCCACTCAACGACCCGTTGTCTCATGGGCACCCTTCGCCAGTGAGGACAGCGACTCGGAGACCGAAGGCCAGATGATTTCGCCAACCTCATCAAGCACCAGGATATGAGTCGGGGAATCGAAACCGAGCCACGCTTCCACGAGCACCCAGCCGACCATGCACAGATCTTCACTATCTCAAGGAAGAAGCGGCACGGCGGATCTAGCAAACTTACAGCCAGAGAGCAGCTAGAGGGGCCCTGCACTATCAGAAGCTTCGAAGACGACTGGGGGCGCATCAGGGCAGGCCACATCCTGGGAGATTGCCGCCTGTTCAACGAACTCGTCGACAGCCTCAAAGAAGAAAAACTGCGAGAAGCCAAGCGTATCCAGCGACCCGAGCAATCGCCAGATTGACGCCACGACTCGCCCCAAAGACAGGTGCTCATGATCCAAGAAGGAAAGGTGCCACAAGCACGACGCGACGCGTACACCCTACAAGCCAGAGCAGCCGAAAACCTAAACACAGTCGAGGTTTACCAGCTGCACGACGCCGAAAATAGCATCACGTTCTCCCAAGATGACCACCCACCAGCAGTGCCAAGGCCAGGGCACGCACCCCTGGTACTCGATGCCCAAGTCGGAGGGTACGACATGGACAGAGTCTTCATGGACGGAGGAAGCAGCATGAACATAATCTTCATCGACACCCTACGCAAGATGACGATCCCAAGATCATTATGGAAGAGCTCAGGCACCGTGCTACACGGAGCAGTACCAGGGGAAACAGCTACCTCCCTTGGTAGGATCGAGCTCGAGGTTGTCTTCGGCAGCAGACGCAACTTCGCAAAACAAATCCTCGAGTTCGAGGTGCTCGACTGGCAGTCGCAGTACCACGTAATACTGGGACGACCGGCGTTCGCACAGTTCATGGCGGTCCCACACTATGCCTACCTCAAGCTCAAAATGCCAGGATCCACGGTCATCCTCACAGTCAGCGGAAGCTTCACCAAGTCCGACCAATGCGACAGAGACTTCCACAAAATCTTCGACACATTTGGAGCCGAGCAAGAACTCAAAGAGATAGCCATGGCGACGGACAAAAGCATCTTCCCACTCGCGAGCCGAAGCGAGTCAAATGAGTACGGACGCGACTTCAAGATCGACAGTGACACGGTCACTCACCAAGTACACCCGACTGACCCAGAAAAAACAGTCCGTGTGTACGCCCACCTCCCGGAGGAACAGGCGACCGCCCTTATGACGTTCCTTCGCGAAGAATGGGAAATCTTCGCCTGGTGCCCAGCTGATATGCCAGGAATACCGCGTGAGTTTGCAGAACACACGCTACGTATCAAGCCAAACGCCAGGCCGGTAAAGCAAGCTCTACGACGATTCTCTGAGCCGAAGCGCAGAGCAATCGGAGAAGAGTTCAATCGACTACTCAATGCCAAGTTCATCCGGGAAACAAAGAAGGCCACCTGGATCTCCAACCCAGTGCCGGTCCCCAAGAAAGACACGGACGTACTACGCATGTGCGTCGACTACGGGCCAGTCAACAAGCATTGCCCAAAGGACCACTTCCCCCTACCTAGAATCGATCAGATAGTCGACTCACCAGCAGGGTGCGATCTACTATTGTTCCTAGACGCCTATTCAGGATACAACCAGATCAGAATGAAGGAGGAGGACGAGGAGCACACATCATTCATCACCCCCTTCGGCGTTTTCTGTTACCAGACGATGCCCTTCGGACTCAAGAATGCAGGCGCCACGTACCAGCGAATGATGCAAGCCTGTCTGCAGGAGCAAATCGGAAGGAACGTTCAAGTATACGTGGATGACATCGTCATCAAAACGTACGATGCAAACACGTTACTCGACGACCTACGCGAGACCTTCGTAGCACTCAACAAGTACAGGATCAAGCTCAACCCGAAGAAATGCGCATTCGGCGTCCCAGCCGGAAAACTGCTCGGGTACATGGTCTCGGCCCGAGGAATCGAAGCAAACCCAGAGAAGGTATATGCAATCGCCAGGATGCAGGAGCCAGTAGATACCAAGGGCGTACAGCAGCTCACGGGAAGACTCGCAGCCCTGAGCCGCTTCATCAGCAGACTTGGAGAGCGCACACTACCATTCTACCAGCTGCTCAGGAAAGGAGAGAAGTTCAAGTGGACAGAAGAAGCCCGCGACGCCTTCGCTGAACTGAAGAAAACGCTCTCAACCCCACCAATCCTAGCAGTGCCCAAGGAACAAGAAAAGCTATACCTCTATGTGGCAGCACGCAACAGCGTGGTAAGCACAGCACTCGTCGTCGAGCACTCAGAAGAGGGCAAGGTACAGAGCATACAAAGGCCAATCTATTACCTTAGCATGCTCTTGACTAAATCCCAGCAGCGATACCCACACTACCAGAAGTTACTCTTGGCCATCATCATGACCTCCAGAAAGGTGTCACACTACTTCGACGAACACCCCATCACCATTGTGAGCAGCGCTCCACTCGCGGACATCCTCAACAGGTGCGACTGGGCGAGTCGCTGAGTGGAACATCGAACTCAGCCCGCGAGACTTGCAGTACAAGCACCCAACAACAATCAAGGCTCAAGTACTCCCAGATTTTCTAGTCGAGTGGACCGAGGTCCAAACGCCGGGGCCACGAGATTTGTCGAATTCGTGGTCAATGTTCTTCGACTGGTCCAAAAGGCAGTAGGGGGCTGGAGCAGGAGTCGTACTAATCTCCCCCAAGGGAATGAAGCTCAGATACATCTTGCAGATCAACTTCAGCCACGCCTCCAACAATGAGGCCGAGTACGAGGCGCTACTTCATGGCATGCGCATGGCCAAGACATGCGGCGCCACACGCCTCATAATCTACGGAGACTCCAACCTCATTGTCCAGCAGGCAATGAGAGACTGCGACGCACTCGCAGATAATATGGCAGCATATCAGCAGCTCTACAACTCACTAGAAGGAAGCTTCGACGGATGCGAGCTCAACCACATCTCCAGAGCAAACAACACAGAAGCCGACGAGCTGGCAAACATCGGCTCGACTCGAGGCCCGGTGCCACCAGGCGTTTTCCTAGAGAGCATCAACCAGAGATCCATCAAAGAAAAAGAAGCGACACCCGAAGCAGTCGAGGAAAAAGAAGACCCAGCCGACCCGGCACGGGTGGCGGCAGCAAGCACATCTGAGGACACAACCACCGGCACACCCAACGGCGCAGCCCCAGCAGAAATCGAAGGGCCCGCATGGACAAGACCATTCCTTCGATTCCTGATCGACGGCACGTTACCGCAAGATGTCACAGAAGCCCGGCGAATCAGCCGACGGTCCAAGGCGTTTACAGTAATCAACCGGCAGCTGTACAAGCGCAGCATCACCCAGATACTGCAAAGGTGTATCGATGAAGAAGACGACAAAGCCCTACTACTGGAAATTCACGAAGGCACATGCGGGCACCACGCGAGCAGTCGAGTGCTCGTGTCGAAGGCATTCCGAGCAGGGTTCTACTGGCCCACCGCCATGAGAAACGCAGAAGACATCGTGCGACGGTGCGTCGCCTACAAAAAAATTGCCAGCCGACCACACGCACCCGCTTCAGAGCTCAAGACAATCCCAATTTCTTGGCCGTTCGCCACATGGGGACTCGACATGGTGGGCCCGCTAAAGAAATCATCCAAAGGAGGGCGAACTCACATGCTGGTAGCAGTCGACAAGTTCACCAAGTGGATCAAAGCAGTACCCATAACCAGCTCTACAGCCCTCATGGCAGTCAACTTCATCAAGTCCATCATCTTCAGGTTCGGGGTGCCTCACAACATAATCACAGACAATGGAACAAATTTCACAGCAGCAGAGTTCCAGAATTTCTGTGAGGAACTGGGAATCAAAATCAACTACGCGTCAGTCGCGCACCCGCAGTCCAATGGCCAGGTGGAAAAAGCAAACGGCCTGGTATGCGGAGGGATCAAGAAGCGGCTCCTCGCACCACTCGAGCAAGCCGCAGGCAATTGGGTAGAAGAACTCCCAGCTGTACTTTGGAGCCTGCGCACTACTACAAACACTGTGACCCAATATACACCTTTCTTCATGGTGTACGGAGCAGAGGCAGTACTACCACACGACCTCAAGTTCGGGGCACCCCGGATCCAAGGGTACGAAGAAGAAGAAGCAGAGGAAGCACTGCAGGATGATAAAAACATAGCAGATGAAGCAAGGGACACAGACCTAGAAAAGTCAGAGGAATACCAGGATAAACTGCGCACCTACCAAAGCAGTCGCCTGCGTACCAGAACCTTCAACAAGGGCGACCTCGTCCTACGGCTGATACAACAGAAAGTCCACAAGCTCGCCCCCCAATGGGAAGGACCATTCATAGTCATAGAAGTCATCGGAGGTGGCGCCTACAGGCTGAAGAACCCGAAAACTGACGAGGACGTGGGAAACCCATGGAACATAGCAAATCTGCGATTGTTCTACCCATAGACTCTACCGGTCCTACATGACAGGCAACTCGTGTCACCTTTCGACGCAATAAAATAATGTTGCCCAAATATTACCTTCAAAGCACTCGGGGGCTCGAGCACAAAACTCCCCCCGAGAGACGCTATCGTCGCGAATGCGATCTTACTTAAAAGCACTTGGGGGATCGAGCACAAAACTCCCCCCGAGAGACGCTATCGTCGCGAATGCGATCTTACTTAAAAGCACTCGGGGGCTCGAGCACAAAACTCCCCCTGAGAGACGCTATCGTCGCGAATGCGATCTTACTTAAAAGCACTCGGGGGCTCGAGCACAAAACTCCCCCCGAGAGACGCTGTCGTCGCAAATGCGATCCTACTTAAAAGCACTCGGGGGCTCGAGCACAAACTCCCCCCGAGAGACGCTATTGTCGCGAATGCGATCCTACCTAAAAAAACTCGGGGGCTCGAGCACAAAACTCCCCCCGAAAACCATCGCCGTCGCAAAAAACACTCGGGGGCTTGAACTCGATCCCTCATCACTCTCAGGTTTCCAACTACAAAAACGACAAAGGACCCAATTGAGCAGGGATGTAGAGGACCAAGCACAAAATTTCAGTTAAAGGCAAAGACAGCTGAAAAAAGCCAAAGGTCACGTGTAGTGACAAATATCTTAAACTCAGATGAAGCACGAGGAGCCGACAACACTTTAAGTATTCACCTGATCACCTGCGATCACCTAAAGACTCGGGGGCTACTCCCATCGGGAGCGCTGCCGCGCACCCGATAAAAACTGAAGAAAGATCTCTTTAGCCTACGCTCGACTCTGCGACTCGACCGCAGCCTCGGGGGCTACTCCCATCGGGAGCGCTGCCGCGCACCCGATTCAACAACAACACTCGAAAGACCTAAGCAAAACTCCATGTTCGAACAATCAAGCAGAGTTCTCGAAGAAAGTTAGCACCGCAAAGGAGTCGGACACAAAAGTATGTCACAAGTCTTCCACATTGTTTGCATTCAATCATCAATACAAAGGACTCGAGTACATTGGATTGAAGGCAGCTCTACTCATTAGAGGGAAATACCCAAGGAATTACAACTTCTACATGTGTGCCCATACTGGGATATTTGGTTCTAATACAAAGGGAAACATCATAGACAAAGGTGTCAAAGCGATAGGCTGGAGATGTCAATGACATAACAAAAGGTGAAGCTAGACTTATTTGTCGATGCTCCACCAGCTTCTTCTCCAGCTCCACCAGCTTCTTCTCCAGCTACAGCTGCACAACTTCTTCTCCAGCTGCACAACTTCTTCTCCGGCTCCACTCGAGCTGCCGGCGAAGATAACGCCGCCCCCAGTTCTACAAGGTGGCTTGGCGCGCCTTCTTGATCGTTAGCTTCACGTCGATGTCTTCTCCGGAGCTGATGGAAATTGCATCACCACCCGAGGAGTCGCCAGAGGAGGAGGCCGAAGAAGACGCAGGTGAAGGACTCCTCGACCTGCCAGAACTGTCGCAGCTTGACTCCTGCAAGTGTGGACCCATGTTGTTGCCGCCCGAGTCGAATGCACGGACGGAGACAGCGCTCTCGCCATCAAAGCGGCAGCAGAGCATATTACCCTCACGTAGGTTCAAACGACGAGAAAACGAACTCCAAACAGAGCCAAGGAAAATCAAGCGAGAACTATCAACCTCCAAATCGACATAAGAAGGAGATTGACAGCCCCCCTGAAGATGAAGAAGCAAGCCATCCAAGCCACGCTCAGAGACAATGGAAGAAAAGGCAGAAGGAAGAAGAATGTGAGTGGCGTTACGGCCACGAACGTGCAGAAGAAAATCGTAGCGCCAGAATCCCTCCCCTAAGGAAGGAGAGGAAGGCCCTGGCGCCGCACCAGGACGGCCACCGCGGCAGGAGCGTGGAGGACGACTGCCACGACCACGACGAACACGGCTGCGGCCAGAACCTCGCTTGGGACCCATAAGAAGAAACAGAGGGAGAAGAAGCAATGGAGCAAGACGGATAGAGGAAGACGATGCTCTCAAACGCGCAAGGGGAAGCCTATTTATAATAGAGCCTCACAAAGCGCACCGAAGCTCGGACGACGGCGGCAATAAATTCAAAGACCAGACGCTACGTATTCCGAGGCAGACATGATTTCCCACGGGAAGCACAGTGCGCGGGACGCGTCAAATCCTGCGCGTTTCCCATGCATGCATCGATAACGCAACAGGCGTCTGCCGCACGCCACAAGAAGCCATAATTATGACCGGTCATAAAAGACATGACGGTTCGCTGCAAGCGCATCCTTGACCAAAATTCAGTACAAGGCATCATTATCCTCAGAACAGAAAAAGAAAAAGTAAAACAGCCACACAGGTTCATTTCTTAAAAACATTTTCTTTCAAAATATATTTAACTCCCATCGGGAGCGCCTCTACCCAAAACTGAGTTTCGGGTGCTCACTCACCTACGAAGGAGATGTGCTCGAGTGAATACTCGCACCAATAAGAGTCTCGGGTGCTCACTCACCTACGAAGGAGATGTGCTCGAGTGAATACTCGCACCAATAAGAGTCTCGGGTGCTCACTCACCTACGAAGGAGATGTGCTCGAGTGAATACTCGCACCAATAAGAGTCTCGGGTGCTCACTCACCTACGAAGGAGATGTGCTCGAGTGAATACTCGCACCAATAAGAGTCTTGGGTGCTCACTCACCTACGAAGGCGATGTGCTCGAGTGATTACTCGTACCGATAAGAGTCTCGGGTGCTCATTCACCCACGAAAGAAATATGTTCGAGTGATTACTCGCAAAAACACCTCGCCTAAGCACCCGAAAAAGCTCCGCGAGTGACTGAGTGAACAGCTTACTTGATTTTTTATTCCAAGTGAGTGCATTGCTAACTAGGCTCCGTGCCTCAATAAAACATACATTCCTGGTAACACGACACACTGTGCCCAGATTCCACGCAAGCTTAGCGTGTAGGTAAGACCCCGCTGCGAAGATCGGCCGGGCTGAGACTTGCCGAAGAAGCGATTTCACTCCCAACCTTTTCCATGCGCTGCGCAAAATAGAAAAAGCCAGGCGGACGCGCCTAGGATAGCACTTTACTGGCGGCAATTGATCACTTTAAGACCTGCAATGGCATGACTTTTGCTAGACACCAGTGTTCCAAGCTCATGTCGAGGGACATGGGTTTGATTGGGCTACTGTGGTATTTTCCACTAGCGCAATTCACCAAGGCTCGACCAGTCGAGTCCTTGGGCCCTTTAGTTTAGAATCCCTCGAAACAGGTTTTGTCATGGCCACTAGACTGCCAGCGAACCGCGGTTGTACCACGCATGCAAGCAAGGACGAATCCGAGTCCCTGCACGACTCTTCGAGTCCCCCAGGCACTCGGGGGCTACTGATGAGGGGGTAACCCCACAACTCTTGCATATGGACCTACCCGGTGTACCTGAGGATGGAAGGGCCCACGAAGATACCGCCTGGGCTAGGCCTTGGCTCGCTGACTGGCACCGACGTAGGAGGCCACGACTCGCAAGGAAGGTGCAAAGATCTTGTCGTACAAGGCAGGGTTAGGTTTTAGGAAAATCTCATCTATAACCCTAGATAGATGCCCTGAGACCTACCCTAGTATATAAAGGGTAGGAGGGGAGACTCCATAATCATCCAATACCATCTTTAACCCTAGCTTTGTGCGCATCAGCCTTGGCTTTCCCTGTAAACACATCTCTCCACGCAATAGTATCGAGCAGGAACGTATCCTCCTGTTAGCCGACGAGCTTATCGTCCAACCTGTGCCTCTCATGAATAACCCAGGGTCCCTGACCACGGGATTTGCCGGGGTAGATCCCCGTCATGGACGCTTCACGGATGATCCGTGAGTAGTCCACCTTGGACCATGGGTCCATGATCAGTAGCTATGTGATGTCCTCTCCCCCTCTGTGTTGTTCATGGATTAGACCTTGTGAGCTGCCCTACATGATCAAGGCACATATGTAATTCTTTCTGTTGTTGCTATGTTGAGTTTGCTGGGATCTGATGGATTATGAGACTATGTTCAGCATGTGTTGAGTAATATATTTGGTTTTTCTCCTTTTATATTTGTGTTCTTGAGTAATTCTTGCATATTCTCCGTTGTTGTTTATTGCTTTGGCCAAGTAGTAGGTAGTAACTCCAAGAGGGAGCGTTGTGCATGATTGTGGGTTCATGCCCCCTGATGACTAGCTTGAGTGACAAAAACATGAGTCTAGGGGATGTGTTGTTGCCACAAGGGGGGAAACAACGGTGCTTGTAACCACGGTTGCAAGGATTGTTTACTTTACACAAAGTTCTTTTAATGCAGTTGTCTGTTGCTTTGGGTTTAGACTTTGGGTGGGGCTCGCAACTTAATACCAGCGAGATGTTCTGGATAGATATCTCAAGGTGGATGATTAGTGAGTAGATGCAGATGGATTTTGGTCTACTTGTTTTCGCGTACTGCCCATGCTTTTGAGCCTCTTCCTTTCTTTTGTAACATAGTTAGCATTGGTTTGCGCCTGTAATCCTGTCAATTGCCTAGCTGTAATTTGTTTATCTCGCATGGCTGTTTATCGTCTTTTGGGAGAGAGACATCACTAGTGAACATCATGGGACCCCGGTCCATATTTCCACCACTGTTTACACCCTCAATTTACTTCCCGTTTTACTTTGTTGCAGATATCATTACTTTTTATCTCTTGCATTTGACCCTTTGTAAACAGCAAGGCCGAAGAGATTGGCAACCTCTCTGTACTCATTGGGAGCAAAGTTATCTGTATCTGTGTGCAGGTTCACGTCAACTCGTGCTAGTAATTTCTAGCTCTTTTGTCACCTACTTGTCGTTGCTGGTGTCCTACGGGAGACAAACCTTGGTATCTTTGCTGAGGGAAATTACGCTACACTACATCTCGACCTTCCACTTGGGGTAGCCAACGAGGAGCACTACTTCAGTGCCATCATTCACTGTTGCAACTGTTACGCCAGCAAGCTAGAATGAGCACGACGCCGAGCTGCAACCGTTGCTCGTATGCACTTGATGCTGCAACCGGCATGACGACGAGCTGGGAGCAGCGTGGACTAGCACAACACCGAGCTGCCACCGAAGGCGCCCCGGTGTTGCAACCGACATGGAGTGAGGCTCGATGTTACAACCGGCACGACGGTGAACTGGGCCAACACAACGTCGAGCTACAACCCGAGGCGCCTGGTGCTGCAATCGTCATGGTAGTGAGCTGGAACTAACGAAGAGGATGTTGGCATGGCACACGACCAAAGCTGCAATCGTTGATGGAAAAAGATGTGAGCGCGGTCACCGCGTACTGGAACCGGCATCGTCGGCGAGGTCGCAACCAATGACGGTAGTGCTGCAACCGAGGGACAGCGGTGCTACAACCAACAGCTTCCATCGGCGAAGACGACGACGGGACACAACAGGGGCTTTTTTTGCTGGAACCAATCATGATTTTTGTTGGAACCAACATTCGATTTTGCTGCACAGGTTGAATATATCTCAGAATTATTTGAGATTATTTTTGTTATATGTAATGCTGCAACCTGCTAGTTATTTTGCGCCAACTTTTGTGTTTTTTTTCTATTACCGTTGAGTGTTTTTGCTACTACCGTTGAGTGTTTTTGCTACATCCATAACGTTGGAGCTGTGACCTCACAATGACGAGATGATGATTTGTTGAAATCGTTGTTTGTTTTGCTATGCTACGATTGATGATGCATTTTGCTGCATCCATTCTTTTCAACCAGCGACGATGGCAAATATATGATATTTTTTGTTACGTGTAAAGCTGCAATCAGTTATTTTTTTCTTCCACTTTTATGTTTTTGTTACTACTAGTAAGGGTTTTTTCTATATCAATCACGGCGGAGCTGGGACCGACGGCAAGGAGGGGTGAGGTGAGCGAAGGCTTGTTCTAACAAATATATCTAGTTATATTCCAGTGCTAAATACATTCATCTAAGAGCGTGAACACAAAAATACTATTATCACCAGTCCAATTAGTTGTCGCTAAACGGATTATCTAGATGTATTTCGGTGCAAAATACATCCGATTAAAAGAGCGTGAACGATGACAATAGCGCCACATTTTTTTAGTACAGCGGGCAACGGAAAAATCTACCATTAATCCCTTGTTTTTTTTGCTACAACCAAAATAATGAAGTGTGGCCACAAACGAAGCTACAACTAGAACCAGTGGAACGGAGTGCTTGAACCCGCGACATGTTATGTGTGATGCCCCCAAAATCGGACCATGTACAGTAATCATAGACGCAAGGTACACGATCGAGATCAGGGACTCACGGTAGGATATCACAACACAACTCTACAAATAAAAGAATACAAGTTGTATAATACAAGCCAGGGGCCACGAGGGCTCGAATACAATAGCCCGAGAGCACAAAGTTAGCAGAACCAATAGTATCTGAGTACAGACACAAAGTACACATGATTTGCCTTAAGAAGGCTAGCACAAAAACAACAACGACCGAAAAGGCGAGGCCTCCTGCCTGGGAACCTCCAAACTACTCCTGGTCGTCGGGGATCTCCATGTTGTAGAAGGCATCGGGGATCTTCTGCTCCTGGACGCCTCGCGTCTGATTGCAGCAATCCGGGTATATAAAACAAAGGGGGGGAATAAAGCGAGGGTGAGTATCTAGCGTACCCGCGAGTCTTATGTCCGCTACTAAGCATTTATGCATTTGTATCAAATGGAAAGGGGAGTCTATATATAGTGGATTGAATGGTAGAAAGTCAGAATAAGAATGAGAGGCTAGGCCTATCGAAGACTAACATCTTCCAACGATTCTTGAAGCACAAGAAGGGAATAACCAACAATTCATATAAAGCATAAAGTAACAATGCAGCAGAAGTTGCTGCAACATTGTATAATAGTAAGTTGTAGTAGTTAACAATTATAAATGCCTCCGAGTTCCCTTCCCCGACTTCCTGCAAGGAAGAAAAACCCGAAACCAATAGTTTAATAGTAGTAGTTTGTAGTAGTAGGATCCGACTTCAGCATAAGGCGTACTGTTACCTTGGACACGGTTATTTGAATAGATCAAACTCCCTGCAGGAGTGCACTACTGTTCAGCCTACACACTCGGATCTTCATGGTGGCGTACACCTTGTTAGGGAATGCCCCACCGAGGTTATCCGACACGCCGCACCCCATCCTAGGCTCAGCAAAGAGGCCATCCGCCGAACTAAATCCTATGCGATCAGGGGTCTAGGGCCCTCACCCTTCACGCTCCTGCACGGTGCGTGGTTGGCCGGTGAAGAAAAATTAAATACCACACGCTCGAGCAAAGAATACACCACTTCCTAGAGCAGGTCGCGGTACTGCTGACGTCTGAAGAGCTTTCATATGAACTACGACGCAGGGGAGCCCATAACTCCTTATCCCATGTGAAGGTAGTGCGTATAGGCCTTTGCGGCCTCTCAGGACATCCACCGAACCATTAGTCGTTTTATTATTGTCTCACGGACAACCGTTATCGTTGCCCGACTAATTCACACAACGGACAACGAACATCAGCCAGGACCACCAGTACATCGGTGCCTGCCCTGTCGTCCTGTCAAAGCTCTGTGGTTACCAACAAGGTGAACCGAATCCTTACCTTATCTCGTGTGTGCTCTTGGAAGAGCTCGACTTTTGTGGTTTGATAACTCTCGCGAAATATGAGCAGGGGCCAAGCACGCCAGTATGTCGGTCGTACCCTTCGTGTCGTTCCTGTCGCAATACCGCTCACGGGCACCGTTGGGTCGCCCGACTTCTTACCTTAAGGACAACCGTGGTTCAGGACCCTAGGGAGGCTATACAGAGTCAGTAATGAGTGGAGTAGGAGGATTACTCCTCAATAGCTCACACTTGACGTGGCTCGGCAGAGCCGAGGTAGGGGCCTTAGGCGGTGTCTGCATTGTACCGTACCTAGGCAGTTATAATTATTGTATACGCGTTCACTCCCTAGAGTGATCATGGCTCGTTATCTAAGCTTAGTTGAGTAACAATGCGTAGGGATCACTGCTGAGTATTGCATAATTATAATAGGCATCATAGGATAAAGGAAGGTACATCAAGGGGCGACAATGATAAGCTACGCAATTGAGTAGGTAAGCAACATAGCAGCAGCAATGCCTAGTGCAAGAAATATAAAGAAAATATAGGCGATCTCTAGGGAAGGAAATGGCTCTGCTTGCCTGGAAGCTCAATAGTAGGTCTACGGTCATCGACGTAGTAGTCGTACTCAGCAGCGGTGTAGTCGGCGATAGTCGCGCGGTCTACCGGAGAATAAAGGGGGAGAACCAATAAATACAAAGCAATAATAGTAACACAGATGAAAGACATGGCAAGCGTTATACTAGGGGTGAACTAACGCGGTGCTACACGTTGCAGATGAAACGGGAATTTAACCGGATGTTTTACCGGCTCCGAGTGATTACCGGACAGCGCAATCAAAGGGGGAATGTTCTATGTCTGCAGTGTTAGAGACATCTGACGGAAATGTGGATAGTGTATCCGTGCTCGTAGATCCATTCTGAACAACTTTCATATTCAGAAATTTTTCATCCGGAAAGTTTTTCCGGCTCCGGTGGTCTAACAGACAGATGAACCGAAGGAAAAATGTTCCACGTTCGGTATGTTAGAGGGGTGTGGTGGCTATACGGATGACGTATTTGTATCCATTATATTTTTCTGATTATTTTTCATGTATAAAGTTTTTCCATCTGAGCTACGGATTAAAAGATATTAATTTCTTAAGTTTTATTCACTATTAAACATTTCTAGAATTACTTTTATTATTAAATATCAACATTATCCTGAATAATGATGTTGATTGGGTCAACTGACATGTGGGTCCCACATGTCAACCTCTGGACAAATAAATAAATTCTTTCTATTTAAATAGTGTGTGGGCCCACATGTCATACCCTCTAGTTCTTTAACTAAATCCTTTTATTAAATCTAATAGAAAATGGGTCCACATGTCATTATCACATACGCTTATAATTTATCTAATTTATTTTATTAGGGGCAGGGCCCCACTTGTCACAGACTCAAAAGGTTATCTCCATCTAAACATAACAACAGATTGATTAAGGGGCCTGGCCCACATGTAAGTGTCAGTGAGGGTGATTTAACTTAGCGGTTAATAACAGCCACGTCAGGGTCACCCTTGCCGGCGAGGCAGTGGCGCCAGCGGTGGCCGTGCGCTTGCCACAGACCGCCATTGCGCACGCCATTTGGTGCTACGGCCCAGCGTGACGAGCCGCGTCGAGAGGTAGTCGCACGGCAGCCGGAGTTGACCGGAGCAGAGCTCATGGTTGAACATGGCAGCGGCCAGAATCCGGCGAAGACGAAGACGACGACCTAGCACGCGAAATAGAGCGTGGGCTAGTGGGATGGGGTCTACGGCCCAGCACGAGCGTGTTTGTGCCACGGGCACGTGTTGAAACACACGGAAGCGCGCCTGTGGTCGGGCACAGCGGCGACCGGAGCAGTGAAAAGGGGAAAACCAAATGGCGCTTATCGGGCGGCTCCGAGGAGTAGGAGACGACGACGAAGCTCACCAGGAGCAAGCAGAGAGTGGCACTGGTCTCGGGGAAGGCTTGGTGTGGCCGGGATCGAAGCAATGTGCCGGCGGCCCGAGGAAGAAGAAGGTGTCAATTGCGCGAGCTCGAAGCATCCCAGTCCAAGATCTTGTAGGAGGTGACGAGGGCATTGATGGCGAAGCTCCAGGACATGCGGGTTCGTCTTGGGGCGAGGTGGGGAAGAATAGGGCGACAGAGAGAGTGAGGGGGAAAAGATCTAGGGTAGTCCACGGGGCAACGAGGCATTCTTATCCACGGGAGGGCGTTGTAGCGACCCGAGAGCAATGCGGTTCGACAGCAATGCGGTCTCTGCCTCGGTCGCCATGGCGATCTTCACTGTAGCAACGAGGAAGAAGGGGAGGAGTGGGCTAGGCCGACTTGGGTTGCCCTAGGCGTAGGATAGGTCCCTTTTTTTATTTGCTTTCTTTTGTTTTCTTTTCTGTTTGTATTTTGTTTAGCTAGGTTTTGATTTTTGTAAAATATGCCAAGTGCTCCATTATTATTGCTATATAATATGTTGATGCCACAAAAAGTTTGGTTGAGGAATAAATTCTTTTAGAGTTCCATTTGAATATGCAACGAGTAAAAGGGGTTGTTTTGGCACTGTTTTGAATTGTTTAAATTAGTAAAATGTTTTAATAAATTCCTATTTCATTTTTAATATGACCTACTGAGTATTATGCATTTATTAAAATTGTTTGCACAATTTTTGGAACAACTTTATTTTCCACATTGTTTTGAATTTCCAAGTGAGTTTGAATTTGAACTTGACTTGATCAAGGGTGATGATCCCTTGCTTAATCATGACGACATGGCATTTAACAAGGTGATTACTGTAGCGTGACACTGGGGGTGTTACATTATGCTACATCCATTCATGATGAAGTTATGACCCACGACTATGGTAATATCATTTTGCTACAATCGTCATCAGATTTTTGCTACATAGACGAGAAAATTTGCTACATCTACTCATGGGGGGCTATGACCCCATAACGGCGGCGACACCATTTTGTTACGATCGACAAAGGAATTTGCTATATCTATTCATGATAGATTTTTAACCTCGCCACGGTTGTGATGACGATGTTCTGCAACCCAGTGTCGCAATCGAGATGCGACCAACTCCTTCGGAAGCTACGATCATCGCTCACATAAGCTACGATGGGTGATACAGAGTGGCAACTCTCCTTGTTGGTTACCACAAGTGGAAGGTTGGATGTAGCTGGTAGCAAATTTCCCTCGGCGAAGATACCAAGGTTTGTTTGCAGTAGGACTCACAGAAATACAAATAGGTGTCAACGGTGCCAGAAATTGCTTTGGGCTAGGGAGTTGACGTGGACCTGCACACAGCAACAAGTAACTTTGCCCCCAACGAGTACAGAGGAGTTGTCAATTCCTCCGGCCTTGCTGTTTACAAAGGATCAACGCAAGAGATAAAAGTGCAACTAAAGTAAGAACTGAAAGTAAGCTAAAGGTGTAAACAGTGATGTGAATATGGACCGGGGTCCCGTGATTTTCACTAGTGATGTCTCTCTCCCAAAAGACGATAAAAGTGCTTGCGAGGTAAACAAATCACAGCTGGGCAATTGACAGGATTATGAAGGCACCGCAATGCTAACTAGGGGAACTACTGGTCACGGACCCATGGTCCAAGGGGGACTACTCACGACAAATCCGGGAGGCGTCCATTGCTATGGATGGTCTCCCGGAGGGGGTTCCTACTTCCGGCAGGGTGCCGGAGTAGCTTCTCCAGGCAACCCCGATCTTGAAACGACGGCGGCGGCGATACAGAGGGGAGTTCGCGGAAAACAGATTGATATTAGGGGTTTCCACCCCGAGGGCTAAATATAGGCGAAGGGGGCACCGAGGGGACCCACCAGGAAGCCAGGAGGCCTCCTGGCACGGCCTAGGGTGGGGCCGCGCCAGGGACCCTCCTGGGTTCCTGGTGGTGGCCCCCCTTCCCTCTCTTGATTATTCGGGAAGCTTCCGGGACGCTGATTTTTTATCTGATTTTCCGGAATTTTTGAAGCACTTTTAATGGCCGGAAAACCTGAAATAGAAAAACAGCAGAAAACAGGAACTGACAACTGGGTGCACTGAGTTAATAGATTAGTCCAAATATGCTCAAAAGTGTATGAAAGTTCAAGCAAAACATGGCAAAGTCACACAAAACATGCATGGAGCAAGCAGAAAATATAGATACATTTGGGACGTAACAACATCCCTAAGCTTAATTCCTGCTCGTCCTCGAGTAGGTAAATGACAACAAGCATAATTTATGTGGTGACATGCTACACAACCATAAAAGGACTTTTAAGTAAAGCAATAAAAGTATGCAATTCAATTCAAGTCTTAACAAGCAAGAGTCTATATTAGCATTGACACAAGAAACAAAAGAACAAAAGGTGCAAGAGCTCTCGCTGTCCGTGACTCGAATGTCTCCAGATGGTGTTTGCGTGCAAGCAAGGGATTGGGAAAAGAGAGAGAAAAACTTTTTGTTGAGAACAACTATCTACTAAAGTTTCACACTTGGTCTCCTTTGGATTCTTATCTGGACTCGTCCCCAGACCACTAGCTAGGTACAAGTCAAACTGATCCACTCCCTTTTGATATTTTGAGCACTTATGCAGTGGATGAGCGTGAGAAAGAAAGTTGACACCTAAACGGCGAAATAGAAAGAAGGTGGAGGAGGAAGACAAAGTCATTTGTCCTCTTTGGGATCTTTTGATTTTGTCCTCTTTGGGATCTTTTCCTCACTTTAGGGGCAACACTCTATATTTTACAAGAATATAGGAGATCTTTCACACTTTACAAAGGTTCTCACATAAAGAAGATGTAACTATCATGATGCAAATGTATGCCTCTGCCAGGATAGCAGGATATGCAATGATACTAGTGCGTCATGTAGCAATGATTAGGGCAAGGCCCAACTAGCATGTGGCTCATCGATCAAGCAAGTAGCATGTATGACATGAAGATCAAGTCATGAGAAGGTGGATGTTGCATGGCAATGTATCTCGGAAAGGCTATGGAAATGCCTTGTAGGTAGGTATGGTGGCTGTTTTGAGGAAAGATATAAGGAGGCTTATGATGACAGAGCGTATCATGCCAAGGGTTTGGATGCACCGGCGAAGTATGCGCCAACTCTCGAGGTGAGAAAGGGTAGTGCACGGTACCGAAGAGGCTAGAAAAAGTATAGGTGGGTGGAAGTGTCAACTTTCGAATACTCACATTAGTCCGAAGAACTCATGCACTTATTATCGGTAACTCTCAATCTAATCAGGAGGTTCACAAAGAGACAGGTACCCCGAGGAGGAGTGTATGGGGGTTCGGTTATCCTTGCGCATCCTCGACTCATGGTACGTGAGTGTATTCTAATATTCGAACCCTCCAGAGGTTAGTGATCCATCTAGTAGCTAGAGTTCTCAACAAGGTTTTTTGAAAATCACACAGATTGCCCAAAATACGACATCTATCACTAATACGCTCGAGCTCTTGACACCAAAAGTTCAAACATTACTCTAGTTAATATCTCAAAACTATTGCAAGTTACTACTACAAAGAGAATATCAACTTCAACTACCTACTTTCTAGTCAAGACACAAAACTCAGTGGAACAAGCAAACTCTCTAACAAGATAAAACAAGCAACCTATAGAAAGTTCAACCTAAAACAAAAGAAAAGCTCTAGAAAGACTAAAGCACTACAACTAAACAGAGCAGCAGTTAAGAAAAGAAAAAGAACAACTCATAGCTAAAAAGAATAAGCATGCAAATCCTATGAGGAGTTCTAGTTCAAGCGGAGCGTGTATCTCTCCCACACAAAAGAGTAAGCTGGGGTCTAACTTGTTACTACAGCAAACAAAGCAAAAGCAAACCTAGAAAAGTAAAGACCAAGACGCTCCAAGCATAGCACATAACACATGAAACAATAAAAATATAGTGGAACGAGGGACGAACTGATAATTGTTGATGAAGAGGGGATGCACGGGGGAATTCCCAAGCTTAGATGCTTGAGTCTCCTTGAATATTTATTGGGGGTGCACATGGGCATCCCCAAGCTTGAGCGTTTGACACTCCAAGATCTTCTTTCATCATCTTCCATCGCACACTTGAAAACTCCGTTCATACATAACTAATTGTAGACTGATTAGAGAGGTTAGTGCCCTACTAAAATAATTTTCCTCTACTACAAATGAAGATTTACAGGAAGGGCTACTGTTTCTCTTGCCTGCCCAAAAGATTTTGCAAATAAAAAGCAAGCTTAAGGATTGCAAAACTGCGAAAAGAAAAACACGGACAGAAGCTGAGAAAAACAGAACATCAGAGAGAAAAGAATTTTTTCGAGGCACTTCTGCAACTCAAATAAAAAAACTCTGAACAGACGCCTGAAAGGTAATTGTATGGAGCATGCTGCCAAAAAAATTCAGATCAAAAAGATGATCTGGTGATTTATCGCGAATTTTTCCGTCAAGAAGACAGAATCTGTTTCTGGACAGCATGCACCAACTTTTGACCTTTCTTGCAATCTGAGGCTAAACTTGGCACAAAGCTTGAAAAGTAAAGATACAATGATGTTGCTACAGTAGTAACAATCATCAAGACCACTAAGAACAGAAAAAAGCCTAAATTCGTTGCGGGCTGCCTCCCGAAAGCGCTTCTTTAGAGCCATTAGCTAGGCTTAAAGCAGAAGAATCAAAACTCTCCAAAATCATCGGAAGGTTCACCAAGGATTTCAAAAGGGTTTTCAATAAGCTCATCCTTGTTCTTCCGAGGGAAGAGGTACATACCTTTTGCCTTACCACGTAATCGTATTTGTCCTTTACCTATATCAATGAAGCCTTTCATGGCTTAGAGGAAGTCCCTTCCAAGCACTATATTTCCTTGATTGGCCTTCATGATGGAAAAGTCAATCTCCACACTCCTTTTAAGAAACATGACTTGGACATCTTTTAATCTTCCCTGAATCTCAGAAATATCACCATTAGAGTGTTCATGGAAAGATGAAAAAATTTCCATGCTTGCAAGGTACAAAGAATCATAGATAAAGCTTGGCATTATAGAAACTATAGATCCAATGTCACAAAAAGCAAGGAAGTTTTGATTAGAGATAACAATCCTAACAAAAGGCTCCCAGTCATTTTATATTTCCAAAATATCCTCTCTAGGAGGATTTGGCTTTTCTACTCCTTTCAAGTCTAGAGCATCAAGTTTCTTCTCAATAGTAGTAATTCTGTCTACAACAGTATCAAGACCATCATAAACAAAATAACTAGATAAACCATGTATAATTTCAAGAGCTCTAGCTTCATCACACTCTAAAAAGTCTCCTTCAGCTATAAGATCAAGAGAGTGCTTACACCACATAAAAAGGCCAAAGTAAAAATTTCTAAGCACAATTCTTATAGGTAACCAAGGCATATTTGCCTTATGTGCTTCAGAAATTCTGTCCCATGCCTTCTTCATATTTTCCCGTTCCTTTGGTGGAAATCCAAGACCTCGGATTCCCTCATAGTACCAACTCCTAACATACTTGACCACACAAGAAAGGTAACAGGTATTTTTGGTATTTTTGATAAGGGACACAAAAGTAAAAACTGAAAGGTAAACTAACAAGACTAAAAAGCAAAGATAAAAGATAGTGTGCAACTCCCCTATCTTGTAGACTAGAGTCCCCGGCAACGGCGCTAGAAATTTGCTTGACACAGAGTGGCAACTCTCCTTGTTGGTTACCACAAGTGGAAGGTTGGATGTAGATAGTAGCAAATTTCCCTCGGCGAAGATACCAAGGTTTGTTTGCAGTAGGACTCGCAAAAATACAAGTAGGTGTCAACGGTGCCAGAAATTGCTTTGGGCTAGGGAGTTGACGTGGACCTGCACACAGCAACAAGTAACTTTGACCCCAACGAGTACAGAGGAGTTGTCAATTCCTCCGGCCTTGCTGTTTACAAAGGATCAACGCAAGAGATAAAAGTGCAACTAAAGTAAGAAATGAAAGTAAGCTAAAGGTGTAAACAGTGATGTGAAGATTGACCGGGGTCCCGTGATTTTCACTAGTGATGTCTCTCTCCCAAAAGACGATAAAAGTGCTCGCGAGGTAAACAAATCACAGCTGGGCAATTGACAGGATTATGAAGGCACCGCAATGCTAACTATGCTACAAAGAAAGGAAGGGCTCAAAAGCAATGGGCAGTATGCCAAGGTAAGTAGACCTAAATCCATCTGCATCTACTATGAATCATCCACCTTGAGATATCTATCCAGAACATCTCGCTGGTATTAAGTTGCGAATCCCACCCAAAGTGTAAACTCAAAGCAACAGACAACTGCATTAAAATAACTTTGCGTAAAGTAAACAATCCTTGCACTCGCGGATACAAGCACCGTTGTTTTATCCCTGGTGGCAACAGCACATCCCCTAGTCTCATGTTTTTGTCACTCAAGCTAGACATCAGGGGGCTGAACCCACAATCAAGCATAACGCTCCCTCTTGGAGTTGCAACAAACTACTTGGCCAAAGCAAAATACTGCAACGGATAACATGCAAGAATTTACTCAAGAACAAAATATAAAAGAGAAGAACCAAATATATTACTCATCACAATCTGAACATAGTCTCATAATCCATCAGATCCCAACAAACTCAGCATAACAACAGCAGAAATTACAAAAGTGCCTCGATCATGTGAGGCAGCTCACGAGGTCTCGAAAGTGGAAGCACAAAGAGGGGAGAATTACATCACATAGCTACTGGTCACAGACCCATGGTCCAAGGGGGACTACTGACGGCACATCCGGGAGGCGTCCATGGCTATGGATTGTCTCGCGGAGGGGGTTCCTCCTTCCGGCAGGGTGCCGAGGCAGCTTCTCCAGGCAACCTCGATCTTGAAACGGCGGCGGCGGCGATACAGAGGGGAGTTCACGGAAAACAGATCGATATTAGGGGTTTCCACCTCGAGGGCTAAATATAGGCGAAGGGGGCACCGAGGGGACCCACCATGAAGCCAGGAGGCCTAGGGTGGGGCCGCGCCAGGGACCCTCCTGGGTTCCTGGTGGTGGCCCCCCTTCCCTTTGTTGATTATTCGGGAAGCTTCCGGGACGCTGACTTTTTATCTGATTTTTCCGAAATTTTTGGAGCACTTTTAATGGCCGAAAAACCTGAAATACAAAAACAGCAGAAAACAGGAACTGGCAACTGGGTGCACTGAGTTAATAGATTAGTCCAAATATGCTCAAAAGTGTATAAAGTTCAAGCAAAACATGGCAAAGTCACACAAAACATGCATGGAGCAAGCAGAAATTATAGATACGTTTGGGATGCATCAATGGGCCAATGTGAGATCCTGTCGATGGGTGACATGCCGTGACCGACATCAGATAGAGCTACAACGGCGAGATATTTTGGTGGGATCAGTGAGATTTTTGGCTTCAATCAACGACAACAGAGTTTTTCTTGCTGGGACCGGTGAATTTTTTTTTGCGTCGGAGACGACGAAAGCTACGTCTAGACGGTTGAAGCTGTGATCACATCGAAAAATGTTGGATCGGCTACAGATAAAGCTAAGCTTCAATCAAAAGTTCGTGGGTAGAAGTATAAGGTCGCCCATTGTGCAACAATGAAAGATGCAACTGGCGCTTGAGAGAGCTACAACCGGCAATGAAAAACGTTTCGATTCAAAAAGGAGTTGTGATGATGAGCGGTGTCGCCGGGCCAGTTGCACGCCGATAAACGGTGGCGTTGCGACGTGCGACAACGACGATGATTAGGTGTTGCGACGACTACAACGATGGTAATCTGCTATGACGACTAGGTGATGCAACGATGATGGTGATGTGCTACGAGCCTACGACAACAACTAAGATGGTGCGGCGACGACGACTACGATGGTAGCGACATGCTACGACGATGACAAACGATGTGTATGATAATGGCAATTAGGTGCCGCTACGATGTTAGTTGCTAGGACTGGCACCTTCGAAGCTGCATGGAACCATAACCGTCGAGAGCTACGACCGATGGCGCCGGTTGCTATAATGGGTTACCATGGTGCTACAACAAGGGACGTGACAAAAGTTGCAGGTTGCAACGATACCGCCAAGCGGCAAGCAAGCTGGCGGCTGTTGCCAGGCTGGAGTCACGCGCAAGGCAGGACCCACACCTATTGTACGGGTCCTAGAAAAAATGCGCTTCCGAGTATTGATTGATTTGCCAAAGTGACAGAGGGATCATCAAAGGGCTCGCTGCAACCAAATCATGCGGTTCATAGACGGCCGGCCAGGGCTGGCGCCGACCCACCGGGGCCTAGAAGCGCCCTATATAATAATAGAAAATAGTCCTTTTCAAGTCCCGCACGCGAGCAATCTTTCTAAGAGGGTCGCGCTACGCGTCCGCCGGCTGATCCTTTGAAAGGATCCGTCGGCTTAACTGCCGTTCGATTAAATTCTAAGATGCGTACATCCAGGAGATACCAAAGGAATATTCTCTTGCAACAGACTATTTGTTGCGAAGCTCCTTTGCAACAGGATGCTTGTTGCGAAGGTTTTTTTGTACGCGGAGATGTCAAAGGAATATTCTTTTGCAACAGACTATTTGTTGCGAAACTCCTTTGCAACAGGATACTTGTTGCGAAGCTTTTTTTGTACGCGAAGATTTTTTACACACGTCTTTAATTTAGGTTATCACGTAGAACATTCTTTGTAACAGGATGCTTGTTGTGAAACTCTTTTGCAACATGATGTTTGTTGCAAAACTTTATTTATACGCATTTTTTTTGCAATCCAGTGCTTGTACGATGAACGATGGTGTGAAGCCGCTTTACAACACAAATAACGTTGCGAACCTCTTTTACAACATCCTTGTTGCGTTCAATGAGTTTGTAACGTACACCTTGTTGCAAAAAAATTGAGTCATTCAAAAACGTTTGCAACATCTATCTTGTTACGTTTCAAAATTGTGCAACAAACACCCTGTTGCAAACATCTATTGATGTGTAAGCGTAAATAATAATACTGGGTACTTAGTACTTAAGCTACCGAGCAGTACTACACATATATGCACGAACGCATATGCATTAAGTCCGCACGCAAGTCACGCATCTTGATCCAACGGACAAGCGCAGCGCAATCTAACGGACAGGTACGCGGCGGATCACGTCAAGCAAATCAGCCGGCTGATCCAGAGCTTTTTCCATCTTTCTAGGGTTTCTTCGCCCCATCCAGGCACGGCACCACTCGCCCCGCTGGCTACACGAGCGACTCGGTGTCGGCTAGGCACGCGAGCAAGAGCGACTCCAGCCTCCCTTCCCCGATTCAGCCCGATTCAATATTTTCCCTAACCTAGCTGCTATCTCCCTGCCTCCCTCCCCCGATTCAGCCAGCTCCGGTTCCGGCGGCGGCGGCAGGCCGGCCCTCTCCCTCAGTCCCTCCCCTGCCCTCGCTGGCTCGCCCATTCGCCCTCCGGCTCCAGCCCTCTCCTCCGCGGCGGCGCGGCTCCGCCAGGCGCCAGTCCAGCGGCGGCGCGGCTCCACCACTGCGCCAGTCCGCCTCCACCCTCCGGCCTCCCCTGCTCAAGCTGCTCGGCTGCTCGCCTGCTCCCTGCCTCTCTGTCTCCCCCAAGTAGGCTGCATCCACCAACTCCAAGGTGTTCTTTTTCTCTCTTCTCTAAGCAAATATAAAGATTTTTTCAGTGATTGCTTGTAAACTGAAATTGCCACGTATTTTACTTTGTTCATGTGATTGTGATGTAGATGAAAAAGAAAGATGTTAGCTTATTTGTACTATTTTGTTCATATATTACATTTAGAGTAAATTTTTTTTGGGATGAATACCCGTCCAGCAAATCCTGGCGCCGCCACTGAGTGCAGTACGTTTACATGTCAAATTGCAACGTCTTATTCTTTATAACTAGTGTGAACACGCTGTTTGTCCCGTGTTTGCATGTATCTCGACATAATTTACTGTGTGTATATATATGCAAATTTGGGATAGGCTGAGACATCCGTTTGTATGTACGGAGGGAGTAGTAATGATTTGGACGCAGTGTGTTACTGATCTTAGTCTCTCAACTCATATACCAGCATGCCCGCGTCTTCTCTCATTTTACCTGTGAGTTATGAGTGCAATTCCTGACGCTGTACCATTCAGGAAAGGGAAATATGGCTATGGTCGACCCTGCTGCTCTTTTTACAATGCAAACAATTTTTTTCCTCATAATCCCATCTTTGGAATGTTAGCTTGTTTACTCATTCGCAAAAAAAAAGTTAGCTTGTTTACAAATCTTAAAATCCTAATGACAAACATCTAATCCAGATTTCACTAAGTGTTAATATCTAAACCGATCATTTGCTATGATTCTCTGTAGCTGTAGCTCCAAGAATAGGTGTCTTGTGCCGTCCGCGATGGCCAATAGCAAGTATGAGTATGTGAAGAGGGACTTCGAATTCAATCGCGAGCTCCCGCCCTCCAACTGGATCGTCGTCCGCATCGATGGTTGCAACTTCCACCGGTATATTTCATCAATTTCTCTTAATAAGATTAAACATAAATAATGTATATTCATGTTTTTTCGGTTTTCCACATACATATTAAGTGATTGTTGCTTTCTCTAATACTATCAGATAATTGATAACCGTTAACTGATTGATCTAGTTTTATTCTGCCCACTTCCTATCTATACACTTACATGGTTACTAGTGGTTAAGCAATTGCATCAACCATCTGGCATCTCAGCTCGTCCGTACCATTGTTTTTTTCGTAAGGATTAACATTTCAAAAACATGGAAAGAAAATCTACTATTCAAAATATGGGGATAACTTTTGGTTCCAAAGTTCAAATATGGGAAACATCCAAACATGGCCTCTCGCACCGTGGACGGAACACTCTACCGCTCTACATTCTCCATATTTTTCCTTGGTTAGTGCCTCACCACAGGGACACATGACCTTCCTAGCCGGCGTCAACCATGGTAGTTACTCCTGTAGGGAACCGCATTGGAGACGGGCATTGAAGGTCCTTATTCGTTTGTGGTTATGAAGTTTAGCCCATATCTACAAAGTGATATGTGTTGTCCCATTGCAAGGTATTTAGATATAGTTTATATTTGTTGTTCGCTTCAGTATCCACTAATTTCGGTTTTATTTTTTGTAGATTCTCGGAGTTGCATGACTTTGAGAAAACAAATGACGAGAGAGCTTTAGGATTAATGAACACATGTGCCACTTCTTTGCTCAAGAAACAGAATGACATAGTTTTTGCTTATGGTTTTAGCGATGAGTATAGGTATAATATCTTCTTATCAAAGTTAATTTTTTTTGTAGATTTTTCTGTAAAAAGGTATATGCAAATTCAGTTGTGGAGACTCAGTTTTGAATTGCACGAGCTCCATTTTTTCCTTTTTCTTTTGAACATTTTGTTTATTCTTTCCATAATAATCTATGCTTCTTATATTTTTGTTTGTTTTGCAGTTTTGTATTTAAAGAAGAAACAAAATTACATAATAGGCGAGAAAGGCATGTCATTTGATTTCTTCACTTATTCACTTCGTACTTTCAAATACTGTCATACCTAAATATATTGTAACAATTCAGTTATAAGATCTCATCATGTTATTGACTCTACTAATATATGCAGCAAAATTCTCTCTGTATGTGTTTCTTACTTCACATCTGTATACAAGAAGAACTGGAAACATTTCTTTCCTAATAATGATGGGAAGGAGCATCCACACTTTGATGCGCGAGTTGTATGCTATCCAAATATTGATAATGTTCGTGATTATTTCACATGGAGACAAGTGGATTGTACGTTTGTTGAACTAAAATCGATTTTTTGTTGGATAAATAATAAGATAATTATATTGTGCACTTATGTGTGTTGGTGTTCTTGACAGTAGAATTATGTTGTGTATAGTATTACCTTTAATTTGAAATATACAGCTTCAACAACATTATTAACTAAATATAATAAATATAGTGTATCTATGTGTTGCTTCTGGATTTTGTTTTTTGACCGGTTGCCTGGCTACTTAGTTTTCTATATTTGTTTTTTATATATTTTCAGGTCATATAAATAATCAGTACAATACATGCTTCTGGATGCTAATAAAGTCTGGAAAACCCAAAAATGAGGCATATGAAGCATTGAAGGTCATCTTAATGATATAGGGCTATACTTGTCATTTGTAGCATTTTTATGAATCATTTCTTCTTTTTTGTGAACCGTCTATTTTTCTTTTAGGGAACATCTTCTATGGATAAGAACAAGTTGCTTTTGCAACAGTTTCAAATCAACTATAATGATGAACCGGCTATGTTTCGGAAAGGATCCAGTGTTTATCGAGATAAGGTAATGCTATCAAGCATTCATATGTTCATCATTATTAATGATGTTGCTCAGTCTCAGTGAGGTATTCTTACATATTTTTCTTGAAAATCACTGTTTGCATGATGTATACGGGCGACCATGTTAACTTTTAGTTATATTCTGTGTTTGATATTTGTATCATTTCTGACTTATTTTCTTGATACAAGATGGTATATGTAAAAGTTCTTGCTATACTTTATATGTATATTTGAAACTCCTTAGATGCCATTTTCTTAGGTTATATTGATCAAAGGTTATGTGGGCCAGATTGTTGACTAATGTTATTTTTTGGACATATTTTTTTCGATGTTTAGTTTCAGATTCTACTGCCCCAGTTAGGTGCACTTTAAATACTAAAAAAGCTGTACATATTATAGGTCACGAAGGTGAAATCAGACAAATATGGGAATCTCATAAAAAGAACCCGTCAGAGAACTATAGTGTCAAATATTGATATCATAGGTCCCGAGTTTTGGGAAAAACATCAATACATTCTTGGAAAAGGTTAGTTGAATCATTCTAGTTTTAGGTAAGCTTTCGGTCCAACTCTTATCAACTTTGTATGCATACAGCATCAAACTGCCAGTATCTTTGGAGGAAAGAAAAGTCTGGATACGAGTATGTGAAGAAGTTCGTTAACATCCATAGGTCTTCATGTTCCAATTGGATCATTGTTCGTATTAGCATCTGCCAGTTTTATCAGTGAGGACTCCTAGTTTCCTATTTATTTAAACACATGCGGCAATGCCGTTTAGATAATTATACGTCCTATCAACATGGAGATTTTTTCCCCAGATTCTCACTGATCCATTCGTTTGACAAGCCAAATGATGAGACTGCTTTAAGATTGATGAACGCTTCTGCTTCACTGATGATGAGGCACTCTCACGATATTATCTTTGGATATGGTTTTGACAACAAGTACAGGTATGATATATCCTTTCCGAATAGCCGCATTTGCATGTAGAAGACTGCAAAAAAGACAGATAATACAAAAATATTTGTTTCCTCGTAGCAAAATTTTGCCTCCTCTTATCAATAATAGTAATTTGAATTGAATATATTGACAATATAAGGGATCATGTTGAAGTTGTAAGTAACTGGTCAGCGAAGCTTAAATGTGGCACACTTCAGTTTAGATAGACTTTCTTATGTTGTTGGATGGCAAAGCTGAACATTTGTTGCAAATGATCATTTTTAATTATTTTCTATTGTTGCAGCTTTGTGTTCCAGGAGAACACTGAATTGTACAACAGAGAGGACAGGTAGTTACTAGTTTTATGAATTCCTATAGTACATGCATTTCATCCAGTCAAGCCTTTGATAAAATATGCAACTTCTTTTGCAGTTCAATCATTTCTTCATGTTCATCATGTTTCACTTCCTTTTACATTATGAAGTGGAAAGAATATTTCCCCAGTATACCCTTTGTGCACCCACTACACTTCAAAGCAGAAGTTCTCTGTTGCCCAAAACCAACAACCGTTTGCGATTATTTGTTCTGGAGGCAATCAGAATGTGAGTAATTCTCCTAAAAGGCCATATCTTTAACACTAATTGAAATATTTATGAGTTTGTTGATGGTAGTACAGTATGTTATATTTCATCTACAGCAGCAGTATGAATGCATTAATTTTGGTGCCAATATATAACCTCTATGCTGTGTTGAATACTTACCATTCAATGTATCTTCATTTTTTTTTGAAGATGTCTTGCTCGAACGGTTTGACTCTTCTCATAGTTAGAACAAATCATAAGAAAATGAGCTGACTCGTTGTACATGTTAATTTGCAGGCCACAGCAGAAATCAATACAATACATGCTTTTGGATGTTGGTGAAATCTGGAGAAGGTGAAAATAAAGCTAAGGAGATATTGAAGGTCTTCTTTCACCATTTAAGATTTGAAATATTTTTTTCATTGTTCTACTCTCTCCGATCCATATTAATGTACTCGACTTTGTCTAGATTCGTATGTATCTAGTCTAAATACTTAACTAGCTACATACGAATCTGGACAAAGTTGAGTACATTAATATGGATCGGAGGTAATAATTAATTCTCTAGTTATGTGCAGTCTCTAACTCTTTAGTATTCTCTGAAGGACACATTACCAAAGGACATGAACGAGTTACTTTTTCAACGATTTCAAATGAACTACAACAATGAACCGGCTATGTTTCGAAAGGGTTCATGTGCTTACCGTCAAAAGGTTTTTTGTCCACCATCCAAGAATTATTTTCAACAATAATGTTGTTTGTGCTGCCATTATTTTAAGAAAGTGACAGTTTAGATACTTAAGAAGAAAGATGTAAAATTCACAAAAGGATCAAAGTAACTTTACAGTAACTATAACTGAAAATTTTACTCTCGCATTCGCTCATTATCTGTAGTTTGTAACAATTCGATGTCGTCTACAAAAGAACTGCATCTGAGAGATGCCTGGATACTGCTGTTAAGCAGAATTATTTATTTATTTATTTGTGTTTGCATTTGAGTAGAGGATGATTCTCACGGTATAGTAACAACTTACAATGCAAATGAGTGCAGGTAGGAGAATTTGCCGAGGTGGAAGCCAATGGAGATGTTACAAGAGAGCAGTGGGATGTGGCGGTGGCCCACGTAGACATGGGGCAAGACTTTTGGAGAAAACACTTATGTTTTCAATAGGAGATGATTGCTATTTAGTTGCTAGGATTTAACTAATTACAAGTTGATCTCTTCTAATGAGGAATAGTAGTCAATATAATTATTGCTAGACCAAAAACTTGATGTTCACAAATAATTCCATATAGGTAACATGCTGATAAAACTTGCCAACTTGTAGATGTCCGAGTGCGTGGGTTAAGTCAAAACTCTCCTCGTTTCTGCCAAACTATCAGTCCATGTCAGCAACCATTAAATTACTTCTAGTGTGCCACTAGTAGTAATTTGGTTATGTTGCCAGATTCTTAGGTTCAAATTTGGTGTTGTTGCTCACGGAAGTGAATTTCGTTTTGCATGTATGTTATTGTAGCTGCAGTTGGTACTGAAAATGGACAGAGTAATGGCATGTCCCTGCTGAGATACTTTGATTAAATGTGAACTGAAACTATTGAAAACAATTCAGTGGACCATGCTAATTCACCACCACATTGCCCATAGAAGTTTGCCCATCTCAAGGGGTAAATTTGATTATTCGCCATGAACCATAGATATGATCAAGCAGTGCTAGTGTGCAACCATCTGTTCATGTGCACTATGATTTAGCTTGGTTTCTTGTTGATTCTTGTATATATACAATAGCCAATAGTTTTTCATGCACAATAGTTGTGATCAAGTAAGCTTGCCAGTGCTTCTGTTTGAATCTATGGTGCGCGACCATTTGTTCATATGTATTGTCGTTTGGCTGGTTTCTTGTTGATTCTTGTGTAGAATTGATTAAGCATGCCAGCATGGAAGGTGTGTAATGGGTTTACATATTATGTTTCACTATGGTTTCATGTAGCTTCCAAATATGTAGTATTTTTTGCTAAAAACAAGTCTTAATATCTGGTCTGTTGTTTCTCTGAGCAGCTGCCCCTGCTCAGCTGATTTCAGCCTCCTGATCATTCTAATGATCTTGCTCAGTTCGACTTTTATAGGCCGGTGCCACTGATTTTTGAGTTTTGGACGGTTTGGTTTATAGTTTCAACTACTTAGGCTTCACATTGCGTGACAGCAATACTAACTGACATTAGTTGTTTGAAAAAGCTGATATGACTGAACATATGCTAATTTCTGCAAGACGTATACGTAAAATGTACATGCTGGCTTAACATCAGTTCTTGGTCTGGCTTTAACTCCATGTTAAGATCCATTGATGTGTTGCCAAACATTTGGAGGTACTGATGACCATAAAGCCTGGTTAGGCGAACACATGGAGTTCATACTGGTTTCTTGATGCTAAATCATATTGATTGAGCAGATCGATTTCCACCCACCATTTTTATTTTGTGTATTTCAGCATTATTGGTTGAGTAGATTGATTGTTAAAGCCTTGGTTATGTTTAATGAGGTATGTATTACATCTGGGATGATTAGACGACCCAAGAGGTGATGCGCCTTTCTTGGTTGCTCTCTACTCTGTCTCAGTAGGAAATTGATTCATCTAGGTGACTAGTTGGCTTCTGAGGATCTCATCTTTAGCATCGGTTTTACCATAACTCAATTGGTTCAAGTGGATTGCTGGAATGTTGACTGTTCATCACCATTAACTTGGTGTTTTCCTCTGTATGTATTGATCAGTGCCCATTTCTTTTCCTTTCTTAATTTATTTCCCCCTTGATTCTTAATTTATTTTTCCCTTGATAATGAGAAGGTGACCCTGCCTAACCATTCAAATTGGCAGCTTGGCAACTATGTAATGTAATAGTTCCTTTCATGTGCAGATGAAAGCAATATCAGAAGAAGAGAAGATCCGATCTGTTTGGGGTCAAAGAATTGCTTGCGGAGTTGTGTCCTTGGATATCGGGCCTCTTATAATTCTATACTAGTAGACTTGTAGCTTGGCCTATCCCACCTAAACTGTTCTTAGAACTTGACAGATGCCTTCAAACTCTGAACTTGTACCGGATAAGTTGTAACAGTGATACATGTTTTCCGTTGCTTATTAATTCTATCGGTGTGATTTTCTTTTGTATTCAAGAGTGGAAGGCATTGTATGTCCAAGTTCTTTTTTCATTTAATATACTAGTACAATGCCCAAGCGTTGCCACGGCCTCATAAAATGCCTTTCATGTGTATATACAAAAGAATACCATGTACTGTTTTTTGAATATCAATACACTTCATGAAAATCACAATTGGTAACAACTAATATCTTTTACTAAGTAAAATCTACTTAATGATGCGTTAAGGTTTCCTAGCAAGATGTTATATTCATCTTCATTTGTGAAGTACTTTAGTAATTTACTTAAATAATTTGTCTCATCTCGTAACCATTTGCACACATAGATAATATTTAACCATCTCGGCAATACTGCACCCCCGCAAGTAATAATGTGCAACATGAAATATTCACAGTGCAATCTGGATAATGCAATCTCATGAGAACGCGAAATCAAAACCAAATGACTGAAATAAACAATATCCTTTTTGGTTGTCTCTAGTGCAAACTATGGATTAGTGACTGGACCAAGTGGTTACCTCACTTCGATAGTTGACCTAGGATAAAACCAAATGTAGAAAGATAAACACATCTCTATTAAAGAACAACCGATAAATCCTCCAATACCAAGAACCCAACAAGTTTTTCACCCGGACTCCGTTTTCTACGATTTTGGGCTTGTTTCCAAGGTAATCACAAGCTTTACAAGATCATGCATATACACATCATAGTCCATCACGTGAGGATTACACAAGAGGAGAGTTTGACCTCTCTACATGAGACGAACCGGTAAAACCTCCAACATAAAAAACACCACAAGATATTCAAATGAAATCCGTTTTTGATGAACTAGAGCTTGGTATGGAGATGAACACAAGCCCTAAATTCACACATGGATAAAAGCCAAATAAGAACCAAGAAAGATGATGATGCCAAGTATGCAAAGGTTTGAGCTCTCCACAAAGATGCGATCAACTTACTCACTTGAGAGCCCCTCTTGATAGTACGCCGTCTATCCTATAACCCGATCTCCCACTAACAACATGAGACCGATAAAATAGAAACCCTATCAAGGTCATACCTTTGCCTTGCGCATTCCACTTGAACTCGATGATGACGATCTTGATCTCTTCAAGTGGAACACCTTTCTTGATCATGCTTGCTAGCACATGCTTGATGAAGACTTCTCCAAATACTCCCCCATACCCCATTATGGAGAGTCTCGCTTAGCTCTGTCTTCATGTATCCACTTGCACTTTATCTTTTCTCTTGATATAGATGATGGCTTGGAGATAAACATGAATGTTCACTCAATCTTCTTTTCCAAGCCATGCTTGCAATAAGCTCAACTCTATATGACCATTCTTCATATAAACCCATTGGATAGAACCTTGGTCATCATATAATCTTCTAGAGTCCAACACATGAATTCCAATCTTTTCCTATGGACAAGATCTACAAGAATATCTCAATGCAAACATTAGTCCATAAGATTGTTATTAATTACCAAAACCACGCATGGGAGAACACATGCACTTTCACCCATGACACATTTTCATCTGCAGGCTACCAAACAAAATGCACAAAACTGCTCAGGGCCCATTCTAGTTCGGCCAGGTCCCTTGGAGCCTGCCCCAGCGAGCTTCAAAAGGGTTGCAAGCTACCAAACGCGCCCAAAGTGATCTAGACTGTCACTCATACTATAGTTCAGCATGTCATTATCATCTGGGCTAAGTTGGACGGTGTTATAGAAGGACCCGCCCCCATTTCGGCTCTACACGCACATAGTTGTTGCGAGTGTACCAGATTCTTTATCATTTTGAGGAAAAGGTTCGGGAGGAAAGGGGAAACAATGGCGGGATCTGAATCGGATCTGAATCGAACCTAAATGGGAATGACATGAAAAAGCTTTTTCAAAACCTAGAGTTATGTCATAGATAAGAGCATCTTTACCGGCACCCTCCAATTGACCCCCCAAAGGACCATTGGGGATCCGGGCGGTGAAAACGGCCACCAGCGGCACCCCTAAAGGGTTGGCCCACGCAAAATCGTGTCCGGCACTCCCGAAAGGGCCCCCCAACTTTGGAGGCCCTATCGTGGGTGCCGGACATGGGGCGGACATGCCCTCCGATAGGTGTGGCCCGCCCGTCTTACACACAGTGTCGGCGCTCTTGTTAATTAGGGCTGTGCAGGAGGTCGTTTCTCCCGATTTTAATGGCGAGGCGACGAGACGGCGGCACGCCCCTCAGCACTCGTCGCCCGTTCCCCTGGCGGGCACAGAGCGAAGCGACGCGTCGCAATTATTATGTCGCACCCGTTCCTATATGGCAGGCGGAAGCGACACCTCAAGCCGCGTTGTCCACATGTTGACGTCGTTGCGGCTTCTAGCGGCGGCGCCCTACACACGCGTCGTCGGCGTTAATGCGTGGCCAGGCGAACCGATGTTCCCCGTTAATGTAGGCCACCCAAACCAGCTCCTTCGGCCGCGCTAACACGGCCCGTCGCGGTCCTCCTTTTCCCACACCACTTCTTCTCCCTCTCCCAACCCAGCCACCAGCCAATCGGCCGCCAAGCATGGCGGGCAGCCGCGAGACGTTGTAGGAATGTGAGCTTCGCCGTCATCGCGACTTCCTCTCGGCGGAACGTGCTCGCCGCTGCAACGAGCGCCACGACCAACAACGCCGCGAGCAGTTGGAGGAATGACGCTGCCGTAATGAGGGGCGGAGATGGCCAATGCGTTTCAACGTGAGATGTGGCGCGAGGGGGCAGCCAACGCGCCTTGACGTACCTGCTGATGTTCGTGCAGCCGCCACAGTGTGCCGGTGGAGGACTACGCCACTCTACCGGAGGGGTGGGCGAGGAACACCGTCAACATGCCGGTGGCGCCGCGTCTCGGCGGGCAGGAGCGCGTCGACTTCCTCAAGCGGAAGTGGATGGAGATGTCGTACGAGCAAAAGCTCGACCCCAAGTACTCCATCTCGGCGCCCTATCGACACGCGGGAGCCAACGCCGTAGTTTCCTGCTTCAGACAACGAGCGTGCCCGCTCTGACGGTGAGGACGACGATGACCCGGAGCTGCCCGATCTTCCATTACCACCGGCGTCAGCAAGTACATGCGCATCTTGGTCAGTAGTGTCGCCGTCACCGGAGAAGGGGGAGCAGGATCAAGAGGCCGAGGCTTCCGATCAGGCGCGCCGCCGCATGCATCGGCGGTAGATCATGATAGACTACATATTAGAGATAGACTTGTATATGTTTACCTACGATATGGTCATGTATAAACCAACCGTACGTCTCCTTGTATTGTAAGCTATACCCTACTATATAATACATACCCGCCGGCCCTAACAGGTGTTGTGTGTTTTACCCCAACCCTAGACTACTACGAGTCTATTATGGTATCAAATCATACTACATCATAGTTCAGATCGATCGATCTCGCGTTGCCGCTTCGTTCCTTCTTCGCTTCCGCATCAATAGCCACTTCACCGTCGCTCTTCTCCCAGTCATCCTCAACAGTCTCTACGCAGACCTCCATTGCCGCCGACATCATGTCTGCTGGCGCCATGGTCTCCGTGATCCCCGATTCTCCGATCAATCTGACGAACCAGATTAAGATCTCGCCCCCGAGACCTTCCCCTGTTCCGCCATGGCTCCGGTGAGCAAGAGCGCCAATTCGTCGCCGTTCTCGCCTCGTCCTCGAGCGTGCGTCTGCGCTCTGCGACCCCGCGCTAAACCTCGTCGATTCCCCCTTGCAGGCTCGAGCGAGGTGAAGCAGAGATCCTCCCCGACGATGACCCCGCCGCGGAAGTCTTCGTCCTCAACGACGGCCAAGATTTCCTTCCTTCTCTCCGGTTGCTCGAGGTCGACTCCAACACCCCCTAGGTGAGCTACAACCTCCACCCTTGCATGTAGCTCGCCTAGTCCCGTCTCGCATCGTAGCACCGTAGGTTCCTGCCGCCGTAGACGTCGCCGCCGTGCAGGTCGTGGCCGCCGTGCCCATGGCGTGTCCCGACCATGCCGTGCGCACCCTGTAGGCGCTCTGTGCGCACGTATGGCCTCCAAGGAGGGCCCTTGCGCGAGGAACGCCCACTGTCACGCCCGCGTCTGAACCCGCAACAGTTGTAGTGGCGCCGCCGTAGTTTCAGGTGAGCGTGTCATCGCCGACGTGGGGTTTTGGGGCCAGATCTGGGCACCAGCGTACAGCTGGTAGTCCCAGCTACCCTTCCGACACCGTAGCGTGGACGCCGGAGCCTCGTAGCCAACGCTAGCCCCGCCGGAGATGCTCTGCGCCGCCAGGTGACATCTTCTTCAGAGCTCGAATGCCGACGTGCGCCGTCACCTTCAGTTGACCGTAGCGTCGTTGCCAGGGAGCTTGAGCCAAGTCCAGGGGCACCCTCGCCTAGAGGGATGTCCCCTCTACACGCCAGACACCTTGGGCAAGCCGGAAGCCCTCCAACGTCGACGGTAGCCTCGCCGTGTTTTCACGGTTCAGGTGTGCCGCGTGCTCGTCAGAAGATTCAAAGGAAGAGGAGCAGGCTCTACGTGTTGGGCTCGGCCTTTGTGCTCGAACAGCCACTGTAGCGCAACGGTTGGGCCCCTGGCGAAGAGAGAAGAAGGCCGTGGGCTCGAATTCCCCCGGGGCGCCTGGCCCTTTTTCTTTTTTTTGTGTTTTTTTCGCAGAGGTGTGGTCTGGGCCGAGGAGAAGAAGAGGAAGATGGGCCTGGCGCCCGAGACTAGCCCATGAGGCTGTTGCCTCTTTTTCTTTTTATTTTTATTTTTGTTTTTGTTTCCAAATTTGATTCAAATTTAAATCTAAATTTGAACTTTGAATCCCTTCTGCCTCAAACATGTAATCCAATATATGAATTTGGGGTAGTTTTGCCCACTGCTCACAATGGTGAGGTCCAATTTGCATTTTGCCCCCCCTATTTTTAGAGTATTGGTAATTTTGCATTTAAGCCCCCTAATTCTTTTGATTTTGCAATCTGTTTGAAGAATTCAAAAATGGGGTTTTGGGGTAGTTTTCCCCAAGGATCAGCATGGTGATACTGGTTTTCCCAATTGGGATTTTCCCAAAAATGAAGTGGTGCACTTTTGCACTTAGGCCCCTGTTGTTTGGGAATTTGCACAGTGTGTTTTGCAAATTCAAAGGAGGTCATGTTCTATATGTTTTGGGGGCAGCAAGATTCAAGGAATCAAATGGTGGTGTCCAATTTGTGTGTTGAGCAACTCAAATTGTCACACCATGTCCATTAAACTTGATCATACCATCTTTGCCTGTGCATTGCACCATTGCTTACTTGTGTGCCTTTCCTTGCCGGTACTTTACGTTAGCACCTGAGCCTGCCGAGGAGACTTTCGTGGAGATTTTCGACACCGAGCCCGAGGATCCAGTGGGTGCTACTTCGACGACTTATCCAGGCAAGGGGGAGATCTATACTATTACCTTATAACTTTCAACCTACTTGCTTAGCTGTAGACTAGAACGTTGCTTTGATCCTATCCACTTTACTTATGCCGCCATAAAACCATACAACCATGACCCCCACATCCCAGCAAAACATTGTATTGCTAAGTTACCGCTGCTCAGCCATTGCTTAGTATGAGTAGGAAACTTGCTGCTTACCCTATGCCATGGTTGGGATATCATGTTATTAAAGAAGTTGGTTGATATTTATTATTAACTTGATGTTAATTATACCTGATGAAAGATAGAAGGCCGGGCTGTTCCCGCCAGGTGTTTGGTTCCATCTGATTCACCTAGGCCCCGAGTTTCGGGTATTGTGTTTCTTGACGAGCGTGCCTAATCGTGTGTGGGGTTCTATGGGCCCCCCTTGTCTTACCTACCTAGCTTCGTACAATTCTAGTGGTGTCCCGAGCTGATTTATATTTGCAAACTTGTGTGTGTTGGTTGGTACCCCAGCTGTTTTCGAAACACCCCGGGCCAGCGGGGACATGGTTCTTTCGTTGGTCCAAACCAGGGAGCTAGGGTTTTACCCACATAGTTTGGGTAGCTAACCCGACCTCATCCAGACGGTAGAGGCCGATTCGAGAGCGCGACCGGCTTTTGAGTTGGATGTCGACTCACCGGGGGCCACCCGGAGTTGTGCGTTGTTAGTTAGAGGGACTCTGACGTTCCGTAGTTTCAGGCGCTTACCCATCCAAGTGGTAACCGGGCGTACATGCGAAGCCTATAATGGGTAGTTGGTACACCCCTGCAGGGTTAAATCTTTTCGAAAAGCCGTGTCCGCAGTTATGGACGACTTGAGACCTACTCCTTGTTCATAGAATAACATCAACTGTAATCACGTTTAAAAACCTGACAACCGTGTGAGTGCCTTGGTTGCCTTTCATCGTCCATGGGACCGAGGGAGGAACAAGGTTGTGTTATGCTTGCGTAGGTAGGTGGATAGCAGACTTATGACTCGATGTCAACGTGATCTCTTGGTTCTTACCTCTACTCTGATAGAACGTTTAGCCACCATATATGCTAGTGCGGCTGCAACCCTTTTCCACTACTTGTTTTACCGAAGAAAGTTAGTTATTCTGTAATGATATTGATCTCACCCCTGTTTCCTTTTTGCTTTTACTATTTTGCCTAATCGGCCGCTGAAGTGGACTACTATCTCGACCCGAGCACCGGACGATACTTCATGGAGGTGACCCCGGAGGATGAAGATGAGGATGACTTCGCCCAGTAGGCCTGTAGTTGGGTTCAGACGATCCGTGGGTGGGCTTATTTATGTGTAGCCCTCTCTAGGGCAATTTGGATCTTGACCGTACTCGGTCGTGTTTGTCTTCCGCATGCTATGTTGTACTGCAGAGTCTTTGACTCCTGAGATGTTGTAATAAATAGAAGCGGCGTTGTATGCCCTGGACTATATATATTGATGTCTTAGTTAAATTCTTTGTTCATATATCTATTGTCGAAAACCCGATAGTGACACGAGTGCGAGTTTTGTGCATCGGTGGCCTTTTATGCGCTTCTAACTCGGGTCGGACGCGAAAGCGACTAACTTGGGTTAGTACCGCATCAGGGGCCTTACAACTTGGTATCAGATCAGGACTGGCTGTAGGACCCCTTACTGGCCGAAGTCGAGTCTAGAAAGTATTTTGGTAGTTATTAAGGAAAAAAAATCGAAGAGTAGGACCTCTTTCTGTTTTCTTCTTATCCTACCCTCCCACCCCTTTTTCCGTGAGGAAGTGCAACGGTGTTTTGTCTCTGCAACTTATCCCCTTCAAAAGCAATCTAGGTTCTCGTTTACATGGGACTCCAAGTCTGCTATAATTCTTTGCTAGCGACGAGAATGGTTGGCGTACATTGAGAAAACTGAGCCGCCACTTGGGTTTGACAGCTCTACCTCGCTTACGGCGTACCCTAGGTGAAACGTCCATACAGGGTTGGCGGGCATCCTATGGTAATATGGATGTGGTGTCTTCCCCCTATGGACGACTGTGATGGCGGGCCGCTCAGGGAAGATGTCTCAATGTTCAGGTTTCCAACCGCTCGTATATATTGTTTGTGTGCTCGCTAGCAGACTATTATATTGGGTTCGGATGTTCTCGGGTTTGGGGATTCTCGTAGCACCTAGATTATCGGACTTTCCGAGTTAACCTTGGTGGTATTTCCAGCTTCGACTTCTTCATACCTCGTGAAGAAGTTTTTTTCGTTATTGTTTTACCCTTGTGGTTTCATCAATGCTGCAATGTTTACTCACAAAATGTCCATGTCTACAGGATGACTCGAGCAAACATGCCGCCGCCGGAGAAACCCATCCTTGGGGAGGCTGTGGCAGAAGTCGCACAGGGGACAACTGCGATCATGCAGTTGCTGCAGGACTAGAACGCTCAGAGGAACGAGCGTCCCCATCACACCACCCTCCAGCAGTTTCTCGCCATTCAACCCTCCAAGATTCTTTGAAGCTCGTGACCCGCTGGAAGCGGATGATTGGTTGGCAGAAATAAAGAAGCAATTCAACGCGAACACCGTCAGGCCAGTTGACTACGTCACGTTCGCGTCCTTCCAGCTCCTGGGTGCGGTCGACAGTTGGTACTCGACCTACAAGGACAACAAGGGCGACACTGTGATCACGTGCGATGAGTTTGTCGCAGACTTCAGAGCAGCTCATATCCCTAGTGGTCTGATCGAGAGGAAGCGCGAGGAGTTCCTAGCTCTGAGACAGGGTGACAGGTCTGTGTAGGAGTATAACCCGGCCTTCGTCAGGATTGCCGGGTATGCTCCAGAGGAGGTCTCCTCGGAGGCCAAGCGTATTGCCAGGTTCCGTGGGGGTCTCGCCACGGACATCAAGTATGCGCTCACCCAGTCCAGCCCACGCCTGTTCTCAGAGTTCGTTGATCAGGCCATCAGGCATGAGTCAGCAGAGACAGAGCGATCCGCGGAGAAGAGGAAGCAGAGAGAGTTCAGCTCAGTAGTGATGGTTCACAAGAAGGCCAAGTCCTGGGTTCCAGAGCCACAGCCACAGAGGCAACAGTTCCAGCCGAGGGGGGGCAGTTGTCCGCACTTTTGCCCGCCCTCCCGTCCCGGTGCAGCAGGGGCCTCGCTCCACTCCACCGTTCGTAAGGCCACCCAGACCTCAGGGCCTGCCCAGGCCTGAGATCATCTGCTACAAGTGTGGCAAGCCGGGGCACACTTCTCCTAAGTGCACGGACCCATGCTTCGCTCAGCTGCCTCCGCCTCCACCTCGCTCTACATGGAGCAATGCGATGGTGAGGGCCCAGCCACGAGTAGCTCGAGTGAACAATGTGATGATGACAGATGCTCAGGAGTCGTCAGAGATCATGCTTGGTAGGTTGCTTGTTAATTCTGTTCCCGCGACAGTGTTGTTCGATTCTGGAGCTTCCCATTCCTTTGTTTCCCAGAGGTTCACTCACGATCAGTTCCTCACCTTGGAGGATCTCCCCAGATTTCTGCCTATTGTTTCACCCGGTTCCAAGTTCACCACTTCTATCCGTGCTCCTTTTGTGAGGATCACTATTTAGGGTCGCTATTTCCCAGCTTCGCTCATCATTTTGCCGAGTTCAGACATTGATGTCATCCTGGGTATGGATTGGCTTGTGCAGTACAAGGCCAATATTGATTGCCCATCAAGATCAGTCAAACTGACACATGATTCAGGCGCAGAGATTTGGTACACGTGTGGCTCGATGGCAGGATCAACACAGTTGTATGCTCGAAACGTTGGAGTTGCTCCTTTGATTGAGGAGGTTAGAGTTGTTTGTGAGTTTCCAGATGTCTTCCCAGAGGAGTTGCCAGGTATTCCACCCGTGCGGGCTATTGAGTTCGTGATTGAGTTAGAGACTGGTACACAACCGATCTCTCGGCATCCTTACAAGATGTGTCCGAAGGAGTTGATTGAACTCAAGCAGCAGCTGGTGAAGTTGGAGAAAGATGGGTTCATTCGTGCGAGCACTTCTCCTTGGGGTGCCCCGTGCCTCTTTGTGAGGAAGAAAGATGGCACTAGCCGGTTGGTCCAGGACTATCGTGGCATCAATAAGAAGACCATCAAAAACAAATACCCTCTACCCCGCATCAATGATCTGTTTGAGCAGTTGAATTGGGCAAGGGTCTTCTCCAAGATTGACTTGAAGATGGGGTATCACCAGATACGTGTTCGTGAAGAGGACATTCCCAAGACAGCCTTCAGCACACGTTATGGACTGTATGAGTTCACAGTCATGACGTTTGGGTTCTCAAACGCTCCGCCGACATTCATGTGGGCCATGAACTATTTGTTCCAAGAGTGGGTTGATGTCTTTGTCCTCCTCTACCTCGACAACATCCTTGTGCATTCCAAGTCAGAGGCTGAACATGAGGAGCATCTACGTTTGGTGCTGCAGAAGTTGAGAGAGCACCGATACTACGCCAAGTTCTCCAAGTGTGAGTTTTGGCTCGACAAGGTCAATTTTCTTGGCCATGTCATCTCAGCTGAGGGCATTGCGGTTGATCCAGACAGAGTCCGTGTGATTCAAGAGTGGGCTCCGCCGAAGAATGTGAAGCAGGTGAGGAGTTTTCTCGGCCTCGCTATCTATTGCAGGAGGTTTGTCGAGAATTTCTCTAAGATAGCAAAGTCGATGACAGAGTTGTTGTGCAAGGGCAAGCAGTACACTTGGTCACCAGCTTGTCAGGCAGCCTTTGAAGAGTTGAAGCGCAGGTTGACCACAGCTCCAATTCTCACACCACCAGATGAGTCACAGTCGTTTCAGGTCTTTTGTGACGCCTCGTTGAATGGTCTTGGCGGAGTTCTGATGCAAGGCAAGAACATTGTGGCGTATACCTCTCGACAGTTGAAGCAAAGTGAGAGGAATTATCCGACCCACGATTTGGAGCTGGCTGTAGTGATACATGCCTTGGTTACTTGGCGACACCTCCTCCTAGGGAGGAAGGTGGACGTGTTCACCGATCACAAAAGTCTGAAGTACTTGTTCACTCAGCCCAATTTAAACTTGAGGCAAAGAAGGTGGCTTGAAACCATTACTGAGTACTGGTGTCAAGAGAGTGTTAATACTCTTCAAGCCTCGTTGGTTACCCCAAGTGCAGGGTTAGATATAGTGCAGCGGCAAGTCTTCCCTTGGAAAAGATACCAAGGTTTGTCTCCCATAGGACTTCGAAGGATACAAGTAGGTGGTAAAGTGAACAATGGCGTCGAGGTTGCTAGCTTAACCTGGACCTGCACACAGATACAAATTACTTTGCTCCCAATGAGTACAGAGGAGTTGTCAATTCCTTCGGCATTGCTGTTTACAAAGGATCAACGCAAGAGATAAAAGTGGAACTTGAAAGTAAAGACTGAAAGTAACTAAGGGTGTAAACAGTGATGTGAAGATGGACCGGGGTCCCGTGATTTTCACTAGTGATGTCTATCTCCCAAAAGACGATAAAAGTGCTAGCGAGGTAAACAAATCACAGTTGGACAATTGACAGGATTATGAAGGCACCGCAATGCTAACTATGCTGCAAAGAAAGGAAGGGCTCAAAAGCAATGGGCAGTACGCCAAGGTAAGTAGACCGAAATCCATCCGCATCTACTACGAATCATCCACCTTGAGATATCTATCGAGAAGATCTCGCTGGTATGAAGTTGCGAATCCCACCCAAAGTGTAAACTCAAAGCAACAGACAACTGCATTAAAATAACTTTGCGTAAAGTAAACAATCCTTGCACCCGCAGGTACAAGCACCGTTGTTTTATCCCTGGTGGCAACAACACATCCCCTAGTCTCATGTTTCTATCACTCAAGCTAGACATCAGGGGGCTGAACCCACAATCAAGCATAACGCTCCATCTTGGAGTTGCAACAAGATACTTGGCCAAAGAAAAATACTGCAACGGAGAACATGCAATAATTTACTCAAGAACAAAATATAAAAGAGAAGAACCAAATATATTACTCATCACAATCTGAACATAGTCTCATAATCCATCAGATCCCAACAAACTCAGCATAGCAACAGCAGAAATTACAAAAGTGCCTTGATCATGTGAGGCAACTCACGAGGTCTCGAAAGTGGAAGCACAAAGAGGGGAGAGATTCATCACATAGCTACTGGTCACGGACCCATGGTCCAAGGGGTACTACTCACGGCACATCCGGGAGGCGTCCATGGCTATGGATGGTCTCCCGGAGGGGGTTCCTCCTCCCGGCAGGGTGCCGAGGCAGCTTCTCCAGGCAGCCCCGATCTTGAAAGGGCGGCGGCGGCGGTACAGAGGCGAGTTCGCGGAAAAGAGATCGATATTAGGGGTTTCCACCCCGAGGGCTAAATATAGGCGGAGGGGGGTGTCGAAGGGACCCACCAGGCAGCCAGGAGGCCTCCTGGCACGGCCTAGGGTGGGGCCGCGCCAGGGACCCTCCTGGTCTCCTGGTGGTGGCCCCCCTCCGCTGCCTTGGTGATTCCGAAAGCTTTCGGGTCGCTGATTTTTTATTTGATTTTTTCGGATTTTTTGGAGCACTTTTAATGGCCAGAAAACCTGAAATACAAAAACAACAGAAAACAGCAACTGGCAGCTGGGTGCACTGGGTTAATAGATTAGTCCAAATATGCTCAAAAGTGTATGAAAGTTCAAGCAAAACATGGCAAAGTCACACAAAACATGCATGGAGCAAGCAGAAATTATAGATACGTTTGGGACGTATCAAGTACTCTGTTGATATTCAATACACGCATGGGAAGGCGAATGTCATAGCCAATGCGTTGAGCCGCAAGGGCAATTGCAACAATATCCAGGTGCAAGAGATTCACCCTGACCTGTGTGAGAAGTTCCGCAAGCTCAATCTCGAGCTGGTTCCAGCAGGTTATCTCAACAACCTTGTGGTAGAGCCCCCTATCCATGAGAGGATCCGTGCAGCTCAGTCTGGCAGTTCGATGATTCAAAAAATCAAGCAGGGCATTGCCGCCTCAGTTCCCAAGTACAGTTGCTTTTCAGTGCATAATGTCGGCACCGTGTTGTTCGAGGAGCGAGCTGTTGTTCCCAAGGAGGGAGATCTCAGAGAGGTCATCATGAAGGAGGCCCATGATTCCAAGTTGTCTATCCACCCCGGTAGTACCAAGATGTATCAAGATCTCAAGCAAAGCTTTTGGTGGACTCGTATGAAGCGGGATGTTGCCCGGTTTGTGTCCCAGTGTGATGTGTGCAGGAGAGTGAAGGCACAACACCAGAAGCCTGCAGGGCTACTTCAGCCACTTGAAATTCCGGAGTGGAAACGGGATCACATAGAGATGGATTTCATCACAAGCTTCCCTTTGTCGCAGAAGAAGAACAATGCCATCTTTATCGTCATCGACAACCTCTCGAAAGTTTCCCACTTCTTTCCAGTGAAGGACTCCATTTCAGCAGCTCAGTTGGCGGATTTGTATACCGCACGAGTTGTGTCTTTGCACGGCATTCCCAAGAAGATTAGCTCTGATAGAGGCAGTATTTTCACCTCCAAGTTTTGGCAGGCCTTCCAAAAGGCGATTTGTACGACAGTGTTGTTCAGTACCGCTTATCACCCTCAGACCAGCGGGCAGGTTGAGCGTGTGAATCAAATCCTCAAGGACATGCTGCAAGCGTGTGTCATCTCCTTTGGCATGAAGTGGGAAGAGTGCTTGCCCTATGCTGAGTTTTCTTACAACATCAGCTATCAGGCAAGTTTGCAGGCAGCACCCTTTGAGGTCTTGTATGGCCGGAAGTGCAGGACACCTTTGAACTAGTCCGAGACAGGTGAGAGGCAGTTGTTCGGTCCAGATGTGATCCAGGAGGCAGATTACAAGGCCAGGATCATCAGGAAGCACCTCAAGGCAGCACAGTCTAGACAGAAGGCCTATTATGACAAAAGGCACCGTGGTGTAGCTTTTCAAGTTGGAGAATGGGCGTACCTTCGAGTGTCTCCGTTGAGGGGAACTCACCGCTTTGGTATCAAAGGCAAGCTTGCTCCCAGATTTGTTGGCCCGTTCCGTATTCTCGAGACTCGGGGACCTCTCGCGTTCCGCCTTGAGCTTCCCGACAGTCTGTCGATGGTGCATGATGTGTTCCACGTGTCCCAGCTAAAGCAGTGCTTCAAGCAGCCAGAGTATGCCGTTGACTTGGGCGAGATCCAGCTGAGTGCGGACCTTTCCTACTCAGAGCGTCCAGTCCGTGTTCTTGAGACTTCCGAGCGCAAGACTCGCAACAAGACCGTCAAGTTCATGAAGGTGCAGTGGGCACATCACTCGGAGAAGGAGGCAACGTGGGAGCGTGAAGATCATCTCCGTTCCGAGTATCCCGAGCTTTTTCATGCTTAGATCTCGGGACGAGATCCAGTGTTGGTAGGGGAGAGTTGTAACAGCCCATGAGCAATAAATAGAAATCAACATGAAAATTGTACTTTGTCTGATGACCTTGTAACTTGGCATGATGCTAGGGTTTATCATTTCATGTGGCGATTTAAATTTGCATTGGGATTGGAGCCCATTTGAATTGCTTTCAAATGCATCCAAGTTGGTTCAAGAGGAATGTTGGGTGAATTGTTCCATTTGCATTTGTGCTCCCCTAAGTCCCCAATTTGGCATAGCCATTTCTTTTTCTTTGCCAAGGGTTTTAAAACCATCACTTTATTTTTGTCATCACCAAAAAGGTGGGGTGTAGTTCAAAGTGTTTTTCAATTTCCAAAAGTGACCCACATTTTGTTGCTGCCAAAAATGGCCAAACCAATTTTAGAAATTGGCTAATATTGCAAGGATATTTTTACATAATTTTATGTATTTTTAAACCTTGTAATTAATTCTGGAAAGCCCCAAGGGCTTTTCTATTTTATTTTAAATAGAAAAGCAGCAGCAGGGGGAATTCTCCCTTTCTTTTCATTTTTTTCCGAACAAGCCCAACCCACCTGGGCCTTTCTCTCCTCACCTGGGCTCTAGCCCATCCCAAATCGGTCAGTGGCATCGCGCCTCCACCGTTGATCTTCATCCGACGGTCCCGGCGCATCGCCTTTTCAGCGTAGCCGGGGGGACCTCGCCGGCTCCCTCTCACGCCGGAGAGCCACGGCGGCAGCCGGCCGTCGACATGGCTAGGGTGCCTCGCTTATATAAGCAGGAGCTCGTCTCGCGCCCCGAACCCTAGCTCGTCGATTCCCCCCTCCAATTCCGTCTGCCGCCACCTCCATCGCCCCCGAGACCTTCCCCTGTTCCGCCATGGCTCCAGTGAGCAAGAGCGCCAATTCGTCGCCGTTCTCGCCTCGTCCTCGAGCGTGCGTCTGCGCTCTGCAACCCCGCGCTAAACCTCGTCGATTCCCCCTTGCAGGCTCGAGCGAGGTGAAGCAGAGAGCCTCCCCGACGACGACCCCGCCGCGGAAGCCTTCATCCTCAACGACGGCCAAGATCGCCTTCCTTATCTCCGGTTGCTCGAGGTCGACTCCAGCACCCCCTAGGTGAGCTACAACCTCCACCCTTGCACGTAGCTCGCCTAGTCCCGTCTCGCGTCGTAGCACCGTAGGTTCCTGCCGCCGTAGACGTCGCCGCCGTGCAGGTCGTGGCCGCCGTGCCGTGGCGTGTCCCGACCATGCCGTGTGCACCCTGTAGGCGCTCTGGGTGCGCGTATGGCCTCCAAGGAGGGCCCTTGCGCGAGGAACGCCCAATGTCACACCCGCATCTGAACCCGCAGCAGTTGCAGTGGCGCCGCCGTAGTTTCAGGTGAGCGTGTCGTCGCCGACGTGAGGTTTTGGGGCCAGATCTGGGCACCAGCGTGCAGCTGGTAGTCCCACCTACCCTTCCGACACCGTAGCGTGGACGCCGGAGCCCAGATGGCTATTCAAATTAATCCGGGTGTTTTGTTGTTTATTCACCTAAAAAAATAAACACGCCTACTATTTGATTTCTTTCTATCGGTTTTCTGGTGGCCTTGTATAAACGAGTGGAGACATCAAATTTTTAGTAGAGAAGCCTTATAGGTGATGAAATTTCCTATTCCGAGGAGTCTTTAATTGCGCCCGCGCATTGTCGTGCCGCCTGACCGCGTCCAGCCCAGTCCTGCTTCAGTGTGCGCTATGGCTTCAAATTGCTTTGGGGGCTTGCCATTATTCGCAGTATGTACACATACATGCAGGATGAACGTGTATAGCTGTTTTTTTAGAACAGGATGTGTAGATAGTACTGCCAATTGCATGTAAGCACAAATGATCAAATTCCTCGGAAGCATGTTGGTCAGCTCCACAAATCGATCGGCCGCATGTATATGTATACATATGTCCAGTGGGGGTCCCTTGGCTTCGGTGGCCTGGGGCGGGCGGTGCCCTCCAGGTCCGGGACTGCTGGAACTCACTGCCGGAGCTTGGAGCGAAGCACACGAGTTGCGCCGTGCACAACTTCTGTCTTTTCTGTATTTTTTCCTCTCCTTTTATTCGAGCTACAAGAGAAACGTGCTAGCCTGAGATCCATGTTTTTTGCGCCATCCCAGGAATGGATCATGCCCGACACAAGACTCGCTCCATGTTTGTTAGAAAGCTTGTGAGCTAAATTCTAACAGAAAATGGGAAATGGAACGCTGCTGTGGCAGTCAAAAAGCGCTGCCATTGCAGAGAAAATGTGCTGCCATGGCAAGGAAAATGGAAATTTCCTAATGCGCTATCTAATGAAACAAATTATTACAACAACAATGATGCAGGAACCATCGTCTTTGCAGGGAGGCTATAGAAGAGACCCTGTAGGTGTGATGCCAACAAGGAGCAGCGATGAGTAGCAACTACAGATGGACATCCAACACCAATGGAAGGTGCATGTGCGAGATGAATTCGGCGAAATGACCCACAATAACCTTTTTTAATCGGAATAGAAGCTATCTCAGCAGCTAACGCTAAAGATATCATTGGAATAGCAACAGAAGCACAAGATGCAGCAAGCGAATGGGCAAGCAACAGCACCTAGCGGTAGCAATAGGAAGAGCAGAATGCTAGCAGCAGCAGTGTGCAAGGAGCGGCAGTAACAGCTGCATAGCAGCCGCCAGAATTCCTTTGATGGTCACAGAGAGGTACAAAGGCGATCTGGGTGGACTCGAGCTGGGGGTCAGACAAAAATCGATCAGCCTTGAGAGATCAAGATTGATCATGGAGACATGGAAAAGCAATCCGATTGGGAAAATTGCATGGCCAATGGGACAAATATAGTATAGTACAATAGACTTGGGGTACAAGGAAGAAAATCTAGAATAATGCGTAAAGAGACCTAAACCTATATAATAATCTTTAACACATTATCTACTTTTGGATTGTGATTGGCAATAGTATGGTAATCTGGGATGCAGTTTTAAGTCTTTTAACGTACAAAGAAAGTTCAAACTTTACGGAACTTGCAACCAGCATCATATTCAATATCAATGCTATTCTAGATATGGTAAATCACTTAGATTATCGTACCGTAACCTATATTTCGTTGCAGAAGACATTAATTTATCCTCTTTGCATTCCAGATAAAACAGGATGGAATCACAAAACTTGTTGTACTACCTCTTTATCCCCAGTTCTCCATATCGACCAGTGGTTCAAGTCTCCGTCTACTGGAGAGCATATTCAGGTAAGTACAGTAATTTGAAATGACAAATAACCCATCGCTTTTCAAGATTATACGAGTGACACATTCAGCTGCAATGCCAGAGAGGATGAGTATCTGGTAAATATGCAACATACGGTTATTCCTTCTTGGTATCAGCGTGAAGGATATATTAAGGCCATGGCAACTTTGATTGAGAAGGAGCTGTTAAAATTTCCAAAACCACAAAAGGTAAGAACCATGTTTCATGATCTTGTTGTGCTCTCTTGACTGAAAGTAGTAGAAGGCTGTTTAATTGGGAGGTGATTTCCTTGCTGTAACACAAAATATCACACTAGGTTATTCTTTCAGGCAATCCATGTGTGCCAAATTGCTAATGCTTAATATTTTCAAACTGGGCATATATTAAGACAGAAATATTGTCATCTAGGTTACTAACATAATAAAATTTAGCAACTCATCTCGAGACAGGCTCTGGTTGGAACTGCTTAAGGTGGTAGAATATTTAACTTTGTAAGGGAGCCAGAGGAGTCAAACTTTGTAAGAGAGCCAGAGTAGTCACACTCTTTCGGAAGTTTTTTTTCTGGAGAATGCATACTCAGTGTTTTTTTTAATAACTCAGCAGGGGGAGGATTCTCACCTGTATATATTATTCGTGGGTGAACCACAACCATGGGTTCAAAGTTTTGTAGTTACAAGGTAGCGCCAGTACGCGAGGAGAGGTATTGAAGAGTAAAATCATTGAGAATTTTCAGCAATGCGTGTCTCGTTACGGAAGACCTTGGTGTTTCGCGAGTCCCAGACGGTGAGGAGGACAGTGGGACAAACCGAAGGATCCAGCCCTCCAGGGCACCAATGTCCCAAGCTTTATGTAGACTGTCCGGCGGCGTGAGCCCCAACCACCAACAAACCTGACGTGCAGAGGGGCACAGGAGGAAGAGGTGTAGCACATCTTCTGAATGAGCAACACAGATTGTGCAGGAGCTATTGGGTTCAATACATTTGCGGAGTAGATTGTCTTTTATATTGAACCTATCTTTGAACAGTAGCCATGCAGATATTTTCACCTTGTTGGGAGCTTTGGAAGTCCAAATTAGTGCTGCCTTGGGGTTGACGTCATCTTCTGCAATGATCTGTGTGTATGCATTCTTCGAGAAGGGCATGCCGTGAACGATGAACCTTTGGTCTGGCTGATGCTCAAGGCAAAAGTCCTGCAACAAATAAAGCACCTCATCCAGTTCTACAGCAGTTACCCTAGTATGATAACCTTCAAGCTAAATGGTCTTTTTATTGATGGAGATATATCTTAGATTACTCCTATTTTACATCCATTTGTTTTACGAACTTCAGACAGATCTTACCCTTTTTCAGTTTCTTTGTTTTGATGAATGAAATCTTCTAATATACTAAAGCCCCTAGGGGTAAAAGGCTTGAGAATCAATTGAGTAGTCAATTTTGACTTGGTCAAACCTTTTAATTATGTCTTTAAATTATTTGCTATGGGATTCAATTGAGTAGTCAATTTGACTTGTTCAACTCCTTGCCTATATAAATTATTATTATTTTATTAAATATATCGCATCTATTATTTTTTTAAGTTGAAATGCGTAACATAAAAACATTGTCAACATGTATCTTTTTTGAAATGATTTGAATGTCAATTTTAATATGATTTGTGGGTTCATGCTATAGTGAATTTGTTGTGAGCTTACAATCGAAACATTATTGTAGTACACAATTATTGATTTCGCGATGAGTCGATTTGGCTCATGCGGTAGATGCCACTACAACAACTTTTAACCACGACATACACAACAACAACATAATATTCCACTTTAACGTCAGATCTAGACAAGGTTAATTGCTGTTTCAAGGAGCAATTAGCGAAAATGTTTAATTTTGAATCCTCCTCATTCAGTTGAGAGGTCTTTAATTTAAAACTAGATACAAAAATTTGACTATGTGACATCTGTCAATGGATGCATCCTTTGATAAATGATTTGATGGTGTGAACCTTGATTGGCAAGAAGAAAACATCGCCTATGATATGTCTAGCATCATCATAGCACACGTGGTCAACAACATAGTTAACCATTTCTACGTATGTGCACTCATCAGAAATTGTCCCATAATCGTATAGTAAAAAGGATTAATCTAAACACCACATTATATTAACTAATTTTCACTACAAAAAATGTAGCACATACAATAAGATCTATAACAATCAAAGAACATAAACGGCGCGGCGAAGCGCGCACTGCCCTTCTAGTATTATATTATATCTGATGGGACATGAGACTTGCAGGTTATGATATTTTTCAGTGCTCATGGAGTTCCCCTGGCATACGTTGAAGAAGCTGGTGATCCGTATAAAGCAGAGATGGAAGAGTGCGTGGATCTTATCATGGAGGAGCTTGAACAAAGAGGAATGACAAATCCATGTACTCTTGCTTATCAGGTCAATACATCACACACTGATACCCTGTGTATTTTACGTAAGCAACTCCAGTAGTCCTTGGCTTTTGCAATCACCATCTAAATGGGGAGCCTATGTAGTGTGTATCACTAGCATAACATCACTTTGGCCGTTGCTCCAGTGCAATTACAGCAGCAGATAAACATAATGGTTAGTCTTATTTGAAGTGTTATCTGGCCTCTTAAACTAACATATTGACATAAATTTCCAGAGCCGAGTAGGACCAGTGGAATGGCTGAAACCGTACACTGACGAGACAATTATTGCGCTTGGGTAGAGAGGGGTAAAGAGCCTTCTAGCAGTTCCCATTAGGTATACTTCTCTTAACTTGGCTTCTGGTAGTGTAATTAAGTGATACTCTGTATGCATTATGCTCCTTATAGTATAACAACAACAAAGTCTGTCTGTCCCAAACAAGTTGGAGTAGACTAGAGTTGAAACCCATAAGATACCGAAACCGAGTCATGGCTATGGCACGTGGATAGCTAACTTCCACGCAACCCTGTCCAAAGCTAAATCTTTGCTGATAACCCAATCCTTCAGATCTCTCTTTTCGGACTCCTCCCAAGTCAAGTTTGATTACCCCTGACCTCTCTTGACATTATCAGCACGCCTTAACCGCCCGGTATGCACTGGCGCTTTAGGGGGCTTGTGCTGAATATGTTCAAACCATCTCCAACAATGTTGGACAAGCTTCTCTTCAATTGGTGCCACCCCAACTTTCTCACGTATATCATCATTCCGGACCCGATCCTTCCTTGTGTGGCCACATGTTCATCTCAACATGCGACATGTTGCCTTTTAGTTGGCCAACATTTAGTGCCATACAAACATCATAGATTGAATTGTCGTTCTATAGAACTTGCCTTTTAGCTTTTGTGGCACTCTCTTATCACAGAGAACGCCAGAAGCTTGGCCCCATTTCAGCCATCCAGCTTTGATTCGATAGCTGACATCATCAATATCACCATCCTTCTGCATCATTGACCCCAAATATCGAAAGGTGTCCTTCTGAGGTACTTAGTTTTAGTCCTGTTAAGACTAATACCTTTCGATTATAAAGTCTGTATCCACAACTTAACTTTCTATTAACCCTGTCCAACTATTGTCGACTAGCATCACATCATCCGCAAAGAGCATACACCATGCGATGTCCCCTTGTATATCCTTTGTGACCTCATCCATCACCAAAGCAGAAAGACAAGGGCTCAAAGTTGACCCTTGGTGCAGTCCTATTTTAATTGGGAAGTCATCAGTGTCACCATCGGTTGTTCGCACACTTGTCACAACATTGTCGTACAAGTACTTTGTGTTTCTCCAACACCCACCACATGACATTCTGTGGTATCTTATCATAGGCCTTCTCCAACATAATGAACATCATATGCAGGTCCTTCTTTTGCTCCCTGTATCTCTCCATAAGTTGACGTACCAAGAAGCTGTCTTCCATGGTCAACCTCCCAGGATGAAACCAAACTGATTTTTTGGTCACGCTTGTCATTCTTCTCCAATGAGTCTTTCCTATACTTCATTGTATAGCTCACCAGCTTAATCTCACGGTAATTAGTACAACTCTGAACACCCCCTTTGTTCTTGAAGATTGGTACTAATACACTCCGCCTCCATTCTTCAGGCATCTTTGTTGGACCAAAAAATGAGGTTGAAAAGTTTGGTTAGCCATACTATCGCTATGTCTCCAAATCCCATACACACCTCAATGGGGATACAATCAGCGCTCATCTCCTTGCCTCCTTTCATCCTTTGTAAAGCCTTCCTGACCTCGACCTCTTGGATTTTCCGCACAAAACGTCTGTTCATATCATCAAAGGAGTCATCCAACTCAATTGTAGAGCTCACATTCTCCACATTGAACAACTTTTCCAAGTACTCTTGCCATCTATGCTTGATCTCCTTGTCCTTCACCAAAAGTTGATCCTCTTCGTCCTTGATGCATTTGACTTGGTTGACATCCCTCATCTTCCTCTCTCGGATCTTGGCCATCTTATAGATGTCCCTTTCACCTTCCTTCATGTTTACATGTTGGTAGAGGTCCTCATACGCACGCCCCCTAGCTTCACTCATAGCTCGCTTTGTTGTCTTCTTCGCCACCTTGCACTTCTCTATGTTGTTTGCACTCCTATCCAGGTATAGGCGTCTGAAATAGACTCTTCTCTTTAATAGCCTTCTTGACATCATTGTTCCATCACCCGGTAGCTTTAGCTTCGACTCTACTACCCCTGGTCACCCCAAGCTCCTTTGAAGATACACGTCGAACGCAAGTTGCATCTTCATCCACATATTGTTTGCATCACCTCCTTCCTAGCAAGGGTCCTTAATAACCCTCTCCTTGAAAGTCTGAGCTGCCTCTCACTTTAGCTTGCACCACTTCGTTCTAGCGACTTTGGCGCGCTTATCTCGTTGGATACGAATCCGAAAAGGAAAGGAAACCACCACAAGATTATGATGAGCGACAACACTCTCTATAGATATCACCTTACAATCTAGGCAAGCATGTCTGTCTTCTCTTCTCGAGAGGACAAAATCAATTTGGCTAGTGTTGTCCACTACTAAAAGTCACTAGATGAGATTCTCTTTTTTAAGAAGCTGTTAGCTGCGATTATATCATAGGCTAAAGCAAATCTTAAGACATCCTCTCCTTGATTCCCGCTTCCATATTCAAAGCCCCCATGCACTTCTTCAGAACCTGTGTTAGATGTACCCACGTGGCCATTGAGGTTTCCTCCTATGAAGAGCCTCTCACCAATAGGTACACTCGTAACCATGTTCTCCAGGCCTTTCCAGAACTCCAACTTGGTGCTATCATTGTGGCCTACTTGCGGGGCATAGGCACTGATAACATTGAGAACTAAGTCCCCAACGACCAGCTTAGATGCATTATGCTCCTTATAAACTAAACTATTTTAGTTTAATAATCATCTTTATTTATTCTGGTCTTCCCTCTTCAGTTTCGTCAGCGAACACATTGAGACATTGGAAGAAATCGACGTGGAGTACAAGGAGCTGGCTCTAAAAATCTGGTATCATACACTGGGGACGAGTTCCTGCATTAGGTTGTGAGCCCACATTCATTTCTGATCTTGCGGATGCTGTTATTGAAAGCCTGCCTTATGTTGGCGCAATGGCAGTTTCCAACCTCGAGGCTCGGCAGGTAAGTGTCACATGACATGCAAATTCCTTCTCTGTATTCTTGCATCCATGTTTTATACGTCACATTAATTGATCATTTCAGCTTCCAATATTCTAGTATGCGTGTGGTTTTTTGAACCTAGAGTTAAACACAGGCCTGGTGATTTGATGAGCTTATATCACTCCGAATATACTGGTGTAAATTGGGCTTATGTCTGTCCCAATATATCAAAGGATGACCTCGAGGCCTTTGGGCAGCAACTTAACGAGTAGTCCCTTTTGGTTCTCTCTTTTTTTATTTTGTCTTTGATAGCTCTGGCAATCTCCTGTGCAGTTTTCCCCTTTGCTATTAATGATTTGCCAGCTCCTGCCGTGCCTGTCAAGAAAAACAACACTTAACCAAATATTGAATTAAGGTCAGCAGAAAATGATACTCCCTCTGTTCCAAAATAGCTGTCGTAGCCTTAGTACAACTTTGTACTAGAGCTAGTACAAAGTTGAGTCAGTTATTTTGGAACGGAGGGAGTACTTATTAAAATTGTTTAAACGTAAGTGACATGCATAAACATGCCCTAGATCGAACACCCCTTATATGAAAATCTGATGTGTGGTCAAAGCATTGATCACTAGACTGTTTGTGTTCAGCATAGTATTGATTAATTGAACGAGTTCCTCTGTAATTGCTACTCCCTTCGATCCATAATAAGTGTCGTTCATCTAGTACAAACTTTGTACTAGCTTAGTACTCTCAGGGACGAAGCTAGAAAATATATTTGATGGGGTCAGGTCTATGACAATGGGGTAATCTTTTATAAATGAATAGAGTTTAGTACTAAATTAGTGAAGGATATCCTAATTTCATTGGAGTCAATTGACCCCAATGCCTACATGGGAGCTCCGTCCGTGGTACTACAAAATAAGCGACACTTATTATGAATCGAGGGGAGTAGTAGTTTGTAAATCTGAAGGAATTGCAAATTTTAATTTAATACAGAATCGGACTTACACTCTTTCAAACTAGAATTTTCAGTAGGATATGGTGGATTACCTTTGCAGTCACTCGTGCCACTCGGAAGCGTGGAGGAGTTGCTAGCGGCCTATGACTCGAAACGCGACATGCTGCCTCCTCCGGTGATTGTGTGGGAGTGGGGCTGGACGAAAAGTGCCGAGACATGGAATGGACGTGCAGCTATGCTGGCCGTGTTGGCTCTCCTGGTACTGGAGGTAACAACCGGACATGGGTTCTTGCACCAGTGGGGTATCTCGCCACCTCTCCCTTAAGCGGGGATGGATCGATTTCAGGTCTCCTTTTAGGCGATCTGATCGTATTTTTGGTTCTTTGGGGGAATGTCCGGATGCTATATATGGATCGATTTGCCTTATGCCACAGAAAGGGAAAATATGGACTGAATTCATCGGTGTAAGAGCATCTCCAGCCGTTCGGCCCCCCAAGCCGATTTTCGGCCCTATTTTAGCGCCGCTTGGGGGGCACTTGGGCGGCGAAACTCGTTTTGGGGGGCCGGCCACCCAGCCGCGGCCCCAAGAAAGCCCCCCAAGTTCGACCACATTTCATTAAAATCAATGTAAATTTCGGGCAAATTCGTTAAACGAGACCAACTTCGACGAAACTCATTAATATTCGGAGTTTTTTTACATAAAACGACGAAAATTTAAAACCTAATAAAACTACTGGTAGAGGAACATGGCGTAGAGATCCTCCATGGACGTCTCGCCTCCACCAGCACTGCCTTCGGCGGCGCCGTCGTCGTCGTCGTCGCCCTTCCGCTCCGGCTTGATGACGTCGGCCTGGGAGCCTCACGTCCCGCCGCCGAGCGGGGCCCTCCTCCTGCGCAGCTGCAGGGGCTCCTCGTCCTCCTCTTCCTCATCCTCGTCGTCGGTGCCGTCCAGGACGACGTAGGGTGGCGGTGGAGGCGCCCACCTGCGGCGGCTGCTGCTGCCCTCGCCGCTCGCCTTCTTCTTCTTCGCCTCCTCCGCGCGCTTCCTCGCCTCAACGCGATCGAGCTCCTCCTGCTGGAGGCGGAGCTGATCGGCGACGTAGTCGTTCTTCGCCCAGGCCAGGTCGGCGTCGTCTTCGTCGTCGGCAGCCGGCGGTGGAGGAGGAGGCGGGGCGACGGCCTTCTTCTTGCCGAGGCCCAGGAAGCCACCGCGGCGCTTCGGTTGCGGCGTTGGAGCGCCGATGTGCACGCCTTGGCTGAGGCGGCCGGAAGGAGCCGGGGTGGGCTCCTTTTTCACCTCCACCTTCACCTCGGTTTTCACCGGGGTGAAGAACTGATCCGGCGAGTACGCCGGCCCCGACGAATGGGAGCGGCCGCCGGAGGAGGTGGAAGACCCGCTGTCGTCGCGCGGCAGCGTCGCCCACAGCGGTGTCGAGTTGCGGCCGTAGGACCGCCGGGCCTCCGCCGCTGCCCCGTAGCCCATGGATGGGTACTCGAGACGCGGCGCGTTGCCGTTGTCGATGTACCTCATCACGAAGGCGAAGGCGAGGGTGCGGCCCGACGCGCTCCACCAGCGGATGCGCCCGTCGCGGTTGTTGCGGCCGCTTACCGGCGCCAGGCCGTTGGTGGAGGCGACGGCGGCGGTCCGCCGGGCGTTGAAGTAGGCCTCCCAGCCCGCCGTGTTGTTGGCGGCATTGTCGGGGTCGGCGCGCTCGGCCGCCGTCATCATGGCGCGGGCGGCGTCCACCTCCCGGCGGAACCTACTCGAGCCAACCAGCGGCACCGGCGGCACCGGCACCCCGCCGGCGGATAGGACCCACCCGTGGGGTGGCCTGGTGTCCGGCGGGCGCGGGTAGCCTTCCTGCGCGAGGAGGAGGGCCTCCATCTGCGACAGGTTTCGGCTCCGAAACCCGTTGCGGGCGAGGTTCTCGGCGACGTTGTCGTCGGCCATGGAGGCGAGGAAGAGGCGAGGAAGGGGGAGAGAGAGCTCGAGAAGAGGCGAGGAAGAGAGAGCAGGGAGATGGGAGAATGCGCGGCGAGCCCTCCCTTTTTATAGCGGCCGAGGAACGCGAACAGACGGCTAGACACGCGGCGGCGCGGTCGACGGACCGTTGGGTTTCTCGACGCGCCGCATTGATGCTCACTTCGGCGATTGGACTCGTCACCGGCGCCACATTGATTCTCTGCGGCGGCGGCAGGTGCGGGGAAGCCGAGGCGAGAGGATGACGACGACGCGTGTTCACACGCCGACAGGTGGGGCGCGGCGCGAGGAGCGCGCGAAATCGCGCGCGCTTTCCTTCCGTTTGCGCGCTTTCCCTTTCATCCGGCGACCCCAAGCGACCCCAGCGCGCTGGGTTTGGGTTGGGATCGCCGGACTCAATTTTGGCCCAATCCGGCGCTATTTGAGCCCTTGGGGGCGCGGCCGGGGAATTTTCTCCCCCCGGCGCTAGTTTCGCCGTCTTAGGGGCCTCTTGGGGGCGCGACTGGAGATGCTCTAAATATGCTAGACTGAAGATATACAAATCTGTTATTTAACTAGAGATCTTTACGTAACCAATAAGTATAGTCGAACACTGCCACGAAATAGTCTATCAGCGAGTGATGGACGCGAAAGAACTATCAGTAGTGGGCGGGCCGCTCGCCACTAGTAACAGGTTATCAGTGGCGATCTGCTTGCCACTGGTAAGTGAGTTAGCAGCGATGGTCCATTTCAGTTACCCGCCACAGGTTATCATAGGCGTGCCCGTTTGGACGCATGCCACCGATAATTTTCGTGAGCAGCAGAAAAATGCTGCTCACGTTATATGGATACGTGTATATGTATTGTATTACATAGTTAAATTGATCCCATGACAACAGAATTAGAGAAAAAGGCTGATGTAACATCCTGAAATAACACCCTAAAATTTTGATGCTATTTTCTCTTATTGCATCATCATGTCATCATTGCACCACATTAATTTGACTTTATCTAGCAAATCATAACTTCAAATTTTAAAATTTGGAAACCCACTTAATAATGATATATTGCATTTTCGGAGCTGTTGCCAATCTGTGTTCACTTTTAACACAAACTTCCTCGCCTTGACTCAAACTTTGCATATGATGTTCACTTGTCACAAGAGGACCACCATTAAAATTTGGGCTATCTTCTAAAAAAATGTCAAATGGACCTAGCTGCCTCCACTAGCGAAATGAGCTTGGTCAATTGATGTGAAATGTTTTGTGTGGTCTCAGTATAGTATAGTGAGCCTACCTAGGGTAAATTCCGCATCAATCTAAGTTCGTTTGACGTTGAAAGAGTTAAAGCTGGGGGCATAATATCCCTTAAAGTAAATTAACCTTTTATAAAATACAACCGTCAATTATTGCGTTGTAATGCCCTTCTTTCCTCTTTACCCCTCAGCCCAAAGACCACTAAAACAATTCCTAGCCCTAGCCCAAGCACCCTCAATGAGCCCTTGCCTTATGCATATTCCTTAATGAGGTAGCAACCCCCCAATTAGGTTGCCCCTTTCAATTTTTGCCATCGGACACCACCTTTTTGGTTTTCACAACCTACCACTTGGTCGCAGCCACCCCAACACTAGTTATCGCCGCGATCTGGATCATTAGAGAAGCCCCAGTTGTCTCCACTAGAGAAATGACCTTTGTAGGACTCCTCTGATCGGACTGCCACCGCCCTGAGCCCGCGCCTGACCCGTCTCTCCCCTGAGTGATCAGTCGAGAATATTAGCTCTCGACTCCACGAAGGTCGTCGTCGCCGCTCCTCTTTGAGCCACCACTACTAGTTTTCTGGGGCACCATCACTGTCGCCGACTCGTGCCTCACCTCCTCTTCCCCTTCACTCTCATCTCCCACCTTTGAACCCTAATGATGTTACTGCTTCATTTTCTCAGATCCGTCGGACGTCACCGCCTCGAGGGATTGCGCCAAACATCACCGCCGCTTCACAGGAAGTGGCCTAGCAACCTTTGTCCTTGCCATCGTCCTCTTCCGTGAGACATGCCCTCGATGAGCCCCATCATGGATCTCCCTCTCCCTCTGTTTGTTTGCGACTATGAACATCCAATGCGTTATTTTTCTTGAACCGCGACAACCGCAAAAAACTGATATGAGTTATTTTTTGAACGTTTTTTTCGTTTTGCGGAGTACCGAGTCACTGCCATGGGCCCTCACGCCATCAGCTGGACGTAGCTATCGATCGACGAGGTCGCGTAGTTAGTTGATCGGCACACGAGGCCACCTTTTTTCCACCGCCACATCATAGTGAGACGAACCATGTGGCTCGTGACCCTGTACTTCACATGCAGGCGCTCTGCGATATTAAACGCTCACCCCGTTTGGTCTTTCTGTGAGTAGATTCAAGCTCACACGCCTTTTTTTCCTATGCCTATTTAATAATTTCCAGGAAATGTATTAATTTACCAAAATTCTTAAAAAATCCAACTGTGCTTAATTCGAACGAGTTGTATATGGAAATTGACCAAAAAAATGTGAGGAATACATTCCTGGTGTTAGTTTACTAACCATGGCACTCATGACGCAGAAGTGTAGGGGATCTATCGTAGTGTTTTCGATAAGTAAGAGTGTCGAAACCAATGAGGAGCGGAAGGTATTGACAAGTGACTCTGGATAAGGAAAGACTGCAAACACTAAAAGATAAATGTTTAGGGGTTTTTGGTTTAAGCAACAGAAAGGTAAAAGATAAGCAAAGTAAAAGGGTAACTAAGGAGCAGCAAGTGGCCCAATCCTTTTGAGCAAAGGATAAGCCTAGGAACTGAACTTAAAGAGACCAAAAGCGTTCTTAAGGACACACGGAAGAGATAGTCAAGTTACTTTCACCATATTCCGTCTAGTACTATGTATTGTGTTGATAAGTGTTGAGTGGGTGGATCAATGCTAGCACACCTTGTAGACTAAGATAAGTGTACTCTTATGATTACACACCTTGCAAGCATCCGCAAATACAAGGTAGTAATTAAGGCATAAGCCTAACCACAACATTACGATCGGGGATCCATAACTCCCTTGTGCAAAAGTGTGCGAACTAGGGTTCAGGTTTCTGTCACTCCGGCAACCCACCATAAGCATCCTTTATACACAATGTATTCCTCTAGGTCCTTAGAAAGGTGAAGTGTTATGTGTTCGACTCACATAACACCACTAGAGAAATAACAACACAACTTAAATATCAAAAAACACATATTACTTCAACATCATGTGACTACTAGCAACAAGACTTCTACCATGTCCTCAAGAACTAAAGTAACTACTCACAAGAAATAAAAGAGATCATGATCATAGGGGATAAATAGGTGGTAAACAATCTGGACACAATGATATTTCTCCAACAAAACTCAATAGAATTCACCACAAAGTAGTAATCAACACCGATAGAATAGAGAGGATAGATAGTACGGATTCCAACACAAGTTGCAATTGTGAGATGAGATGGGATGAAGATGGAGATGATGCTGATGTTCGGGATGATGTTGATGATGATCTCGATGATGCCCGTGACGATGGTGATGACGATGGCGACGATCTCCCCTTCCGGGAGTTGTTCTCCCCGGCGAAATCTGCCCGCCGGAGATGGTTTTTTTCTTCTCTTTAGGTTTCCGCCACGAGGCGGCGGCAAAACTCCGTGTCTCCTCTCTTTTTAGGGTTTTTACCCCGGGGGGATAATATAGGCCAGAGGGGGGCGCCTGAAGTGGGACCAGGGCCCTAGGGTCCCTCCTGGCGCGCCCTAGGGGGGAGCGCCCAGGGGGCCCCTGTGCCCCTGGTGGCTCCCCTCTGGCCCACCTTTGGGCTCCTCCCGTGATCTTCCGGAAAAATGGCCTCCGTTGATTTTCATCGAATTTGGAGGTCTTCTGATTCAACAACTTGATGTCCACTTTTCACCGCTGAATCCTGCTTCTGCTGTTTCGGCATCGGAAAGTTGCAAACTGTGTAAAACAAGCCAAAACAACATAAGAACAATACTATAAAGTGGAATATATCAATGTATAGGGGTGAATTACAATATAAAATAGTGATGCATTTTGGACGTATCAACTCCCCCAAGCTTAGACCTCGCTTGTCCCCAAGCGATTACTGAGCTCTGTAAACCTGTCCACAAGTTTAAAGAGTGAAGTTTTGATAAATAGAATATAGACAAGAAGTATGATAGTTTCTCACCAAACTCAAGCATCCTCAACAGCAACCTCAACTCATAAGGCCCATATGAGAAAGTAGTAACAATTATAATCAAAAGTAGGGCTTAGGAAACTCATCAAATCACGAGAAACATAACCTTGGCCAAAGGACAACTAATAACTTTTACTTTTGCTCTTTCACTTTAATGAGTCACTTTGAAGCTTTTGAAAGAACATGTTATTAGTCAAGAAGTGCAAATGTTAACACAAAGGAAGATGTTTTCTTGGCGTAAGCTTTTGCAAACAACTTACTTATCAAAAGATAATGTCAACAAAGATGTAGCATGATAATTCTTAATGCAGCTTTATATGAATGAATCTTCATCAACATCAAGTGTCTGTTATATCTTAGAAAGGACCGACTCATCACAAAATAAAGGATAAACCCCGTGCAAAAGGGTAAGCAGGGAAAACTCATGTGCCATCTTTCATAATGAAAACAAATTTTGGGACGTGCATGATTTGTCAACGACTGCTAATAGATACCTCAATTACTTCTCAAATTGGACAAGTTTCGAGGAACGGCTCCCAAGTGGGAACGATCACATCCCCTTAAATTCCCTTGTTTATCACTCATAAATGTGCGAAGGAACTTGTTTGTTAGTATTATCTTTTATGAGCTGGGCGCACTCATGCCAGTCCCTCCTCATATTAAGGTTTGCAGATTAGAAATGCAAACCCAAGATAAAACTTGTCCAATTTAAGAAGATCATGGGTTACCTACTACTTCATCATGAGCTGAATCAGAGGCACAAAACAGAAGATTTTGAACATCTAAAGATAGCACATAAATTATATAATTTAGGAGTGGCAGGGAAATACCACGGATAAGAAGGTATGGTGGACTCATATGGAAGATATTGGTTTCAGGGTATGGATGTACAAGCAGAATTCCGCTTAGTGCAGAGTTTGGCTAGCAAAGGCTTTGAGAGAACAGACAATTGATGATGACTTAGATGCAAGCAATATAAAGCATAAACATTAGAACTAGATGGCACATCAAATTGTCTTCCTTGTCAACATAACACTTCAAGCATAATAACATAAAGGTTTTGGCTATGTCGCTACTTTGAGAAAATCATGCTTGTTGTTATGACCAAAGCTATGTTTTCCAGGATTAAATAAAGTTTTCAAAGGTATACCTGATATAAGGTCAATACTCTCCATAAGAATCACCTTATAAGGTTGGTTGCGTGAAGAGAATACCGAGTGCAGCGAAGAAACAAATAGACTTCTCATTAATATTCCTTCATAGACGACTCCACACTCGCGGATACAAGACTCTCCACAAAAGGAGTGATAGACCTCAATGCAACACCTATTTCATATGATAACTTCCCTAGACATGATATGACTCTACTTGACTTCTAAAGACAAATAAATATAAAGAGAAAGATACCGGGCACTCCCCCAATCTTGGGACAAGCTAAGGGGATGCCATTACCCAAGGAGATTTCACTCCGTGTTCTTGTTCTTGTTGATCACATAGTCCTTGGCAAAACGCTTCCAGGGCAAAGGTTCTCCAGTCTCGAAGGATGTTTCAGTCTCCAGGATCCTGCACTCAGCACCCAAACCCATGCGTGAGAACTTAAGTTCATACTCACAGTTTTGGTTCTGCAGATCATAAATCTACGCTTGGAGCTCAAACACTTTTTCCTCGAGTGCGGTCAGGCTTGACCACATCTCCTTCATCTCCTTCTTGTGGAAATCCTCCATATCATTCATGATGTTGAAGTTAGCTTCAACACCACGCTCCACCATCTTCTTAAGCTTGAAGACTTTATGCTCCATCTCTTTCAACCGCTCCTCGGTGCTCCCCTCCTTGACGGGTCCCTTCAGATCTTCTTTGTGGAGGACACCATCCTCCACACGAAGAACCTGGGGGTGCTTCTTCACCTCAGCGAGGTAAAGGTTGATGAAATTGACGACGAACTTGTCCTTGGGGGAACTTGGGGGGCCATGGCACCTAGGTCTTGTTGAAAGTTTTCCTGGCAGAAACAGACCGAGAAAGAAAACACGCGAAATCGCGAGATACGATGCCAGGACGATCCGGGCAAATATATAGCAAAAAATTCTGCAACAAAAGGAAAGTAACAAGCTAAAGTGGGGTCGGAGACGGATTCCGGGGGCCCCAGGGCCCTCCCGGTGCGGCCAGGAGGTAGGCCGCGCCCAGTGGGCGCCTGGGCCCCCTGGAGCTCCTCTCCGGCTCCACTTAGGCTTGGAATTTTCCTAATTTTGCAGAAACTCAGAAAATTGAACTTTTATTGACGTTCGCGATGTTTCTTTACCGTAATACATACCTTTTCTTATTCTGCTCCTACTGGTGTCCGAAACAGGGCTGCCACATGTTATTCATGAGTTGTTGTGTATATCAAATTTACATCAACATTGAAAGGGCCCCCTGCCATGTAATGCTTGAGTCTCTGCCCATTCACAACTTGAGGTTTGGTGCCTTCAAAATTATTAATCTTGATTACACCGGAGCGATACACTTCTACGATATGAAAAGGTCTTTCACATCTGGAAAGTATTTTACCTAGAGAAAACCTAAAACGAGATCTAAACAACAAAACTTTATCACCAACATTAAATTCACGTTTAAAAATCCTTATATCATGCCACTTCTTTACCTTTTCCTTAAAAATTTTAGCGCTCTCGTAAGCTTCACCTCTCCATTCATCTAGAGAAGTCAAGCTCATGAGACGCTTTTCACGAGCTAACTTTTGGTCAGCATTCATCTCTCTGACAGCCCAGAAAGCCTTGTGCTCTAACTCTAATGGGAAATGGCAAGCCTTGCCATAGACCATCTTATACAGAGACATGCCCATGGGGTTTTTGTAAGCAGTTCTATACAACCACAAAGCATCTCCTAACTTCTTTGACCAGTCCTTTCTAGAACTGTTCACTGTCTTCTGTAAGATCAACTTGATCTCTCTATTGGTGAGCTCAACTTGCCCACTAGTTTGAGGGTGGTACAGTGAAGCAATTCTATGATTGGCATCGTACTTGTCTAGAGCTTTTCTAAAAGCTCCATGCGTGAAGTGTGACCCTCCATCGGTCATGAGGTACCTTGGTGCACCAAACCTGGGAAAAATTACATCTTTGAGCATTTTCAAAGATGTCTTATGATCAACACTCTCAGTGGGGATTGCTTCAACCCACTTGGTCACATAATCAACAGCCACTAAGATGTGAGTGTACTTGTGTGAAGGAGGAAAATGACCCAAAACATCAAAACCCCAGCAATCAAAAGGTTCAATCACTAGAGAGAAATTCATAGGCATGTCATTTCTCCTACTAATATTACCAACTCTCTGACACTTATCATAAGACATACCTTCTGGCATACTTAAAGAGAGTAGGCCAATAAAAACCTGAGTGTAGAACCTTATGTGCGGTCCTCTCACCGGCATGATGTCCTCCATAGGGACTATCGTGACATTGTCTGAGAATGTCCTTCTGCTTGTGCTCCGGTATGCATTTTCTTACGATCCCGTCCGCACCTTCTTTATAAAGATGTGGGTCATCCCAAAAGTAATGCCTCAAATCTGTGAAGAACTTCTTCCTTTGCTGAAATGTTAAACCTGGAGGCAAAAACTTTGCAACTATAAATTAGTATAATCTGCAAACCAAGGATCGGAGTGAGATTGTACTTTTACAAAAACTAGTTGTTCATCTGGAAAGTTGTCGTTGATTGGAATGGGATTATGTGGAATATCTTCCATCCTTGAAAGGTTATCCGCCACCGGATTTTCTGCTCCTTTTCTATCGACAATCTACAAATCAAACTCTTGAAGAAGGAGTACCCATCTGATGAGCCTTGGTTTGGCATCCTTCTTCTCCATAAGATACTTAATTGCAGCATGGTCAGTATGAATAATAACTTTAGAATCAACAATATACTGCCTGAACTTATCACAAGCAAACAAAACTGCTAAGAATTCCTTCTCAGTAGTAGCATAATTCTTTTGAGCACGATCAAGGGTTTTGCTAGCATAATATATAACATTTCAACTTTTTTATCAACCCTTTGTCCTAAAACAGCTCCAACAGCAAAATCACTAGCATCACACATAATTTCAAAGGGCAAATTCCAGTCAGGCGGCTATACTATAGGAGCGGTTATCAAAGCTTTCTTAATAACTTCAAAGGCTTCCTTACAATCTTCATCGAATACAAAAGGAACATCCTTCTGGAGAATATTAGTGAGGGGTCTCGAAGTCTTAGAAAAGTCCTTGATAAATCTTCTATAGAAACCAGCATGACCGAGAAAACTACGAATACCTTTGATGTCCCTTGGATAGGGCATCCTTTCAATAGCTTCAACTTTTGCCTTGTCCACTTCAATTCCCCTCTCGGAAATCTTGTGACCAAGAACGATCCCTTCGTTAACCATGAAGTGGCACTTCTCCCAATTGAGCACAAAATTTGTTTCTTCACATCTCTGCAAAACTTTATTAAGATTGTGGAGACAGTGGTCAAAGGAGGTTCCATAGACGAAAAAATCGTCCATGAAGACCTCCACAATCTCCTCACAGAAACCATGAAATATAGTAGACATACACCTCTAAAAAGTAGCAGGTGCATTACATAAACCAAAAGGCATACGCCTATAAGCATAAGTACCGTAAGGACAAGTGAAAGTGTTCTTCTCTTGATCGACAGTGTTAACATGAATCTGAGAGAAGCCAGAATACCCATCAAGATAGCAAAAGTGAGTGTTTTTAGACAACCGCTCAAGCATCTGATCAATAAACGGTAGAGGGTAGTGGTCCTTCCTGGTTGCCTTGTTCAACTTCCTGAAATCAATACACATTCTATATCCAATAACAATCCGTTGAGGTATTAGTTCATTTCTATCATTAGGAACAACAGTCATACCTCCCTTTTTTGGAACACAATGAACTGGACTTACCCACTTACTATTAGCTATAGGATAGATGATACCTGTGGCTAGAAGCTTGAGAACCTCAGTCCTAACCACGTCCTTCATCTTTGGGTTCAACCGTCGTTGGTGATCAACAACTGGTTTAGCATCGGGCTCGAGATTGATAGTATGTTGGCAAATAGATGGACTAATACCCTTGAGATCATCAAGAGTATAGCCAATAGCACCACAGTGTCTGAGGAGTGTCTCCAATAATCGCTCTTCTTCACAAAATAACATGATATATTTTCCTTTCATCTAAATAAGGATACTTGAGCGTATCGGGAAGTGGTTTGAAATCAAACACCGGGTCTTCTTTTGGTTGTGAGAGAATTCCTAAAGGTTCAACCGGAAGGTTGTGCTTCAGGATAGCAGGTTGTCTTACGAATATATCATATAGCTCATTCCTTTCCTGCATATGCATATCATTCTCGTGGTCCTCCATAAATTGCTGCAAAGGATCGTTAGGAGGAATAGCAATAGAAGCAATTTCTTCAATGATTTTGTCATTACTAGACAAATCAGTACCACGAGGCTGCTTAGAAAACTTAGAAAAGTTGAATTCATATGGCTCACCATTGAATTCAACATAAACTTTACCTTTCTTGCAATCTATTACAGCTCCACAAGTCTTGAGGAAAGGCCTACCAAAGATAATAGGGCAAAAAACTATCTTGCACTGAACCAAGTACTAGAAAGTTGGTAGGATACTTTACCTTTCCACAGAGCACTTCAACATCTCTCACAATCCCAACTGGAGAGATAGTTTGTTTGTTTGCAAGATGAATCGTAACATCTATATCTTCAATCTCACACGGTTGAATCTCGTGCATGATCTCTTGATAAAGTGAAAAGGGAATAGCACTGACGTTGGATCCCAAATCACATAGCCCATAGTAATTATGATCTCCTATTTTAATGGATACAACAGGTGTATCTAAAATTGGGACTTTGTTCTTGGCTGTGACAATGTTAGTGGGAACAACACAAAAAATAATAGTAGAATCTTCAATATCACTAGTAACCAGATCTTTAACCAATGCAACTTGAGGCTTGACCTTGATCAGGTCCTCAGGTTCATCTGTGGTCCTTCCACTTTTGTTTATAATACATGTAACAAAAGAGTGCTCTTTTATCCTTGCGGGAAAAGTAGGTTGTTCATACATAACTGCAGGTAAGATAGGATCAGTAACATTAATATCAATAGGTGACTCCTTGAAAGGTTTATGATGTTGATCCTCCCTCTTAGAAGAGTCAACATGAGAAGCAAAGTCCTTACAAAACTCAATCATTAGCTGGGAATCAAGACCAATCTTAGAGCAAAAGGTATTAAAGTAATCAGTTTTCACATAACTCTCAATGTAATCATGCTCATAGTTTATAGTTGGTTCAATACCTTTATCAATTTCCCAGTCTTCAGTGTTCTTCTGGATCCTTTAAATGAGATCCCATCTTTCTTCAATACTTCTTGTTTGAAATACCCCGCTAGAGGAGGCATCCAACATCTCCCTGTCCTGACGAGAAAGCCTGGCATACAAATTTGTAAGTATAATTTCCTTGGGGAGCTTATGATTAGGACATTTGAGCATTAGGGATATCAGTCTCCCCCAAGCTTGAGCGATGCTTTCTCCGTCACGAGATCAAAAGTTGTAGATGTAGTTCCTGTCTTGGTGAATTTCACGAAGAGTATAAAAATTTGCATAAAAGAGAGACATAATCTCTTGCCAATCAAGCAAATCAGAGTTATCAAGTAGCTTATACCAATCCAAAGATTTATCTTTAAGTGATACGAAGAATAGTTTCTTCATGACAAACTCCATCGTTACACCTGCAAGCTTAAATAATGAACATAGTTGTGACAAATATAGCAAGTGTTCACCTGGATGTCTGTCTCCTGCATAACGATTAGCCAAGACATAATCAATAATACCAGTTGGTATTTTATAGGGCACAATTTCAGTAGGGGTGGGAGTGACCACCACAGCTGTGGGGCGGCTCCTCACCAACAACGAACCAAGAGTAGAGGGGTCCATAAGGACTGAAGTTAGCAACAACAAAATAAAAACAGCACACACAAAGTAAAGGTTTCCTTACCAACTTCACTTAACAATAGCGCTACACTCCCCGGCAACGATGCCAGAAAACGTATTTTAATGACCCACGAGTGTAGGGCATCTATCGTAGTGTTCTCGATAAGTAAGAGTGTCGAACCCAACGAGGAGCATAAGGTATTGACAAGTGACTCTGGATAAGGAAAGGCTGCAAACACTGAAAGATAAATGTTTAGGGGTTTTTGGTTTAAGCAACAGAAAGGTAAAAGAAAAGCAAAGTAAAAGGGTAACTGAGGAGCAGCAAGTGGCCCAATCCTTTTGAGCAAAGGATAAGCCTAGGAACTGAACTTAAAGAGACTAAAAGCGTTCTTGAGGACACACGGAAGAGATAGTCGAGTTACTTTCACCATATTCCGTCTAGTACTATGTATTGTGTTGATAAGTGTTGAGTGGGTGGATCAATGCTAGCACACCTTCTAGACTAAGATAAGTGTACTCTTATGATTATAAAACTTGTAAGCATCCGCTAATACAACGTAGTAATTAAGGCACAAGCCTAACCACAACATTATGATCGGGGATCCATAACTCCCTTGTGCAAAAGTGTGCGAACTGGGGTTCAAGTTTCTGTCACTCCGGCAACCCACCATAAGCATCTTTTATACACAATGTATTCCTCTAGGTCCTTATAAATGTGAAGTGTTATGTGTTCGACTCACATAACACCACTAGAGAAATAACAACACAACTTAAATGTCAAACAACATATATTACTTCAACATCATATGACTACTAGCAACAAGACTTCTCCCATGTCCTCAAGAACTAAAGTAACTACTCACTAGACATAAAAGAGATCATGATCAGAGGGGATAAATAGGTGGTAAACAATCTGGACTCAATGATATTTCTCCAACAAAACTCAATAGCATTCACCACAAAGTAGTAATCAACACCGATAGAGTAGAGATGATAGATAGTATGGATTCCAACACAAGTTGCAATTGTAAGATGAGATGGGATGGAGATGGATATGGTGCTGATGTTGGGGATGATGTTGATGATGATCTCGATGATGCCCGTGACAATGGTGATGATGATGACGACGATCTCCCCTTTCGGGAGGTGTTCTCCCCGGCGGAGTCTTCCCGTCGGAGATGGCTTTTTCTTCTCTGTAGGTTTCCGCCACGAGGCGGCGGCGAAACTCCGTGTCTCCGCTCTTTTTAGGGTTTTTACCCAGGGGGGTAATATAGGCCACAGGGGGCCGTCTGAAGTGGGACCAGGGCCCCAGGGGCCCTCTCGGTGCGCCCTAGGGGCGCCTTGGGGGCGCCTGGGCCCCTGGTGGCTCCCCTCCGGCCCACCTTTGGGCTCCTCCCGTGATCTTCCAGAAAAATGGCCTCCGTTGATTTTCATCGAATTTGGAGGTCTTCTGATTCAGCAACTTGATGTTCACTTTTCACCGCTGAATCCTGCTTCTGCTGTTTCGGCACCGAAAAGTTGCAATCTTTGTAAAACAAGCCGTAGTAGAACAATACTATAAAGTGGAATATATCAATGTATAGGGGTGAATTACAATTTAAAATAGTGATGCATTTTGGACGAATCAGGCACTCCTCCATCTTTGACACTCACACATTTGCACGTTTTCATCCAAGATGAGCGTGCTAACCAGGCGTGGGGACTAACTATGGGCCTCCCCCTCGTATTGGTACCCGACACTGCTTACCTTTTCCAGGGGCCGCAAGCTAATTTTAGATTTTCTCCATGTACCTCGACCCACTAGGTGGTGCTCCCTAAGCGTGGGTTGCAACCCCGTGGTGGTTCACAAATTGTGGCTATGCGAGCGGTTGAACTGAGTTACAAGCATGTTTGATCCTGACCTTTTTGGACTCACGTTAAGAGTCTAAATATTTAGGTTACGACCCAAACTATTGATTCGAGATCGATGTACCGAGTTGTTCACATGGACTTGGAATTAGCTAGGGGGAGTATCGTGTCATTTCCGATCTTTTGGCTCATGTCTATAGTGGGCCAATATCATGATTTTGATGAGCAAGCATGTGGAGCCTATCATAGGTGTTGGAAATATGCTCTAGAGGCAATAATAAATGTTATTATTCATTTCCATGTTCGTAATTAATTTTTATGTTATATGATATAATTGTAATGGTTCTCAAGTCTACAACACGTGGCTCGGAGGGAAACTCATGTGCATGTAGAATAATAAACGAAAAATAGATTCCTAGTCTCGCCTCTCAGACTATCTCAAGTGTTGCCTGATGGTTCTGTTTTCCTAATCTTGGGCATGATAATTTCCGACAACTTCGATGGCACAATGTTAAAAGAAAACTTGTGTTAAACAGACCTAATTGATTGTTGTACTATGTCATCTATTGTCATAATGGTTTATAACACGAAGAAAGTTAAATGTTTGCATAATTCCTAAACCATGAGAGTATCGAGTTCCTTCATACTTTCTTCATGAACTTTGGGATTTGTTCAACGTTGTTTGTAACAAGATGGCTATTACAGTAGCTTGCGGGTTCACAAAAAAGTTTGACAAGGGACTAGATAGCTCAAGACTGGGATTTTCTCCTCTGATGATGGAGAGATATTCTTTGGGACCTCTCGGTGTCAAGGTATCCATCATCGTATGGCCAGATACAACGTGATTTTATCATAGGAATGCCAAAACACTTGACCCTAAAAGAGAGCAAAATCACTAACAAGAAAACTGACATAGTGAACAAGTTGCTGATTCACAGGTATGACGATAAATCTCCACTTTGGATTATTGTAACATATCGTGAAGCAACAAGAATATCACATGGTAACTAAAGGTTCACTCGAATATATATTCCTATGGGTATAAGGGTCAATATTGATGTTCACGGTTCCTCTATTGATCATTGTTCCAAAAGAGGTTCAGTCGTGTCAATATTTCACCAAACCTACAGGGTCACACACTTAAGGGTCATCTATCTTCTGAGTGCTAGGAGGTTATGAGCTTGAGATAAAGTCACTTGAAAATTTGCACAGACGATGAAAATGTTTCGGAGAGAAAACCAGAAGTTTTTGAGAGTAACCAGAAAAGTTTTAGAGAAATCCAAAAATGCCATCAAGCCAGAAATATTTTGGAGTGCGTCTGAAGTTTTCAGGAGGGTTCTGAAAATGTTTTGGGACATCCTGAGTTTTTCTCCTATAAATAGAGGAGGAGAGCATCCACCATACCCACTCCAACTTGAGCCTTTGATCTCTTACCCAATGGCATGCAATGATATGCCTTCTCTTTCTCTAGCCACTATGTAAAATAGTTTCATAGCACCGAAAGGTTGCCTAGTCTCCGGTAACAATTAGTTCTGGACGGTGAAGCACTGCTGGATATGTAAAACCATTTTTGTGCAACCTGGTAGAGAGATCGTACATTCGATCTTCTGTTCGAGGGAGAAAATTCTCGCATTTGGGAGGCTATAAATCCCAGTTGCGGGAATCTACCCCAACGTTCTTGATGAACTCTTCTTCCGTTGTGCTACGAGTTGGTAACGATCAAATCAAACCTTGGATGCATCTTCATAATGGTCCTGGGTTGGTGTGGAGGACGGAATTTCCGTCCTACAGTGGCATCATGAATCGTGCTCTGCGTAGATGCAAGTTACAATCTAGAATACATGAGATGTGTGGGTATTGCACAATATTTTTTGGTAATAGATGAGATCTATTACTTGATAAAAACTTGTGCGTGTACTAGATAAGAGCTATTGTTAGTATATGCAATATATTAATCGATGTTCCTGTTGATTCCCTTGAACTTGCAAGCTCTAGCTTGGATGCAATCTCGACCACACGACGAGCTCTAGCTTCCTCAAGAGATTCTCGAGAAGGTTCTTGTTCTTCTATGGAAGCTTGAGAACCACCTAGAGCTTGCTCATTGTCTTGAGCATGACCTTGGTCGTGAACATGATCTTGTTCATCATTTGGTGCACCACCATCATTAATGAGTTGATCTTGAACTTGATCTTGTTCGGTTGAAGGAGGCCTTCATCTTTTTCTTGGTTAGCTTGTAGATCTTGAGGAGGTGATGGGTCCATATGAGTAGATCATTGTCCTTCTCCTTCCACCACAATGGGTTCCTCGATGGGTAGGATTTGACTCACACCCATTCTTCTTATGGATTGAGGAGGAATTTCATCACCTACATCAATGACATTACTATGAAACACTTACAACCGAACACTTAGAAGTACTTGAGGTTGGGCTTGTTCCTGATAAGTATCTAATATGGAGTCTTATTCAAGATCCTGCAGAGATAATTAAAGACAGTTGGTAGCCTAACATGCAACGCTAATGGTCTCGGCCCAAAAGTTATATGAAGACTTGACCTCCGCCATCATTTTCCTTGCCCATGAGAGTATGATTCTTCCTCTTCACTACTCCATTTTGTTGATGGGTATAAGCAGCGGAATATTGATGTTTGATCCCCTCATCACTAAGAAACTCATCCAAGGTGTAGTTCTTGAACTCGATGTCATTGTTACTCCTTATAGCCAATATCCTTGCATCATGTTGACGTTGAGCTTCATTAGCAAACTCGATGACTGTTTGTTGAGTCACACTCTTCTTCTTGAACAAATAAACCAAATGTATCTTGAGTAGTCATCCACAATAACCAAGCAATACTTCTTTCCACCAAGGCTATCAAATGTAGGATACCCAAAGAGATCCATGTGAAGGAGCTTGAAAGGCCACTTGGAAGTGATGGAATTCTTGACGGAGTCTTTATTTTCATGAAGCTTCCCTTCTATGCAAGTCCTAGAAGCACGATATTTAACAAAACTAACATTAGTTAGTCCAAGGATGTGGTCCTCGTCGAAGAGACTTTGTTATATGGGACCAAGTCCAATTTAGGACCATTTCCCTTGGGGTTTGCCCAATCTTTCACAATTTGGATATGAACAAGGGGAAAACCAAAAGGAAAACACAAGAGAGGGAGAAGAAAAGATCCAAACAAAGGCAACACTCAAATCCACACATAAGTACCATACACCTCAAGATCCATACATCCACAGGTAGGTAGTCTTTGGTAGTGGGAGAGGGGTCCTCTCCTTATACTATTAGAAGATGAAGTGGAAGTAGGAGCTAAACTCTCTCAATTAAGATTCAACTTAGGTAACCCTAAAACATAGGTGGGAGGAGTATTTATAGTCTAGGTGTTGATGATACGATCGTAGTTATGCATGAATTTCCTGATGAGGTGTTAAAAATAAAGCGTATACTATAAGATTATGCGGCCTCGGTTGGTTTGAGGATCAATTTTTAGAAATCTACTTGGTACCCATCAAATCCCCGCCCGGTCGAATGATAGATTTAGCTGCACTGCTTGGTTTCTCATTTGGCATGATTCCATTCACTTATCTTGGTCTCCCCATGGGGACTACCAAGCCCTCGGTCAGTGACTTTATGCCAATGATGCGTCTGTCACTAGTACCGAGCGAAGCTATGCACACGTTTTTACCCCCTTCGCATACGATTTTGCAAACCGTGTGCTTGCGTGGGTAGGCGATGAGGGGTTCCATCACAACGATATGAAAACTGTTTGCGATGAGTGATTGCTTCCCTGACGGCCTACTGGAAAGAAACGTGTGCCAAAAAAGAACGTGTCAAATGAGAGTTTGATCCCATACAATGTTTCAAGCACAACTGTGTGCACTGAGGTACGTATCTCAAACGTGTGTATTTCACGATCGTATGCAATAATAGTTGATCACACCTATTGCTTTCCAGGAATCGTGTGCTTTGTAAAATCCAAGACTCACGTTTTCTATGCATTACCTGTGTGCTTTGTTCAGTTTAAAGCTGACGATTTTCTCTCATGAATTGTGGGCTTTGTTAAGTGTAAAGCTGACGTTTTTTACTCATTAACTATGTGCTTTGTTAATTTAAAGCTGGCATTTTTAACTCATGAACTGTGTGCAATGTTATGTCATGTAGCAATCATAGCATAATATATAATTAATTATTGCAATTGACAAATAACCAGATTTATTTCCAATTGGAATGCAGCATACCAGAACATCTTTATTATCAGGAAGCACTTAAACAAGTACACATACTCCAATTTAACAAAACTATATATACAACAACATAGAAGCGCATGATAACAGTTGACTCTATAAAAGATTTAGAGACGGTAAAAGAGAGGCGAAATTGCTTCGGGTTGTTGTTGAAGTTGGAGAAGTGGGATGCCAATATTGAGCCCTCTTTCATGTGCAAGGCTTTAACAACCTTTGTCCAACCCTTTGTGATGACTGTACGACCATCCTTCATAATCTTAAGGACGACATCAAATTCATCATGGTCTTTGCGAAATACTTTAATCTATATTGATTCGCCTTGAATTGCATAGTTTGAGAGGTAATCCTTGGTGAACTGCTTTGAAACCCACTGAAAACAGAAGAAGTTCAGATTTTATGGTGGAAACAAATTTATATACATGCATTGTGAATGGAAAAATCAAAGCTACTAATATAATTTACTGATCTACAACATATATCTATGAACGAAGGTAGTAGTTCTTAGTTCTTACCATCCTGAAATTCACTGTTGTCTTGGATAATGCACAAACAAAGAGCTTTATATTCATCTTCTTTCTGTTTCTCCTAACAATCTTTTTTTATTTTCTTCACTTGGCCATGTTTTAAGAATATATCATTGCCCCATATGGAAAAAGGGTCGAAGTGTTCATTTGTACCAATATCATATGTACCTACAAGCAAGAGATACTAAATATGAGTTATATGGAAACTGCACAATAACATACAATAAGCAAGGCACTATGAAGTTTGCTAACCTCGATGGTAAACTGGAACATCTCCCATTGTGACCATGTAATATGCAATCACCACATTATCAAGATTTAGCACACTGGTATACGAAAAAGGAGTCCATATGGAAAGGCTTTACCCCTTTGACATGAATATTATAATCAGACAACAAATATGATAACATTGCCTGATATATATTTGACATTTGAATCAGACATTGCATACTGCATAGAAACCATGGATCTACATGTCTGAACCCAAATTGTTAATAACTGAACAACATACATTTAATATTTAAAGATAAGATTCCAAAATCAGCACACGAGGGCATTGATCTACGAATAAAAGATACTTAATTATAGAATACAAGGAACTAATTTGGTAAGAGATACTCATGCTCCTCCTCATCGTCACTCATGGGCTGAGAAGAGCATGCGCCCTCCTCGAGAGAGTAGAGGAAGGGATCCACCGAGAAGGTCGAAGATTCGGAGGCCTGGTCGTCGCCGTAGTCGAGATGAGACTCGGTCGAGGCGGCCAATCCGGGCTGGCGGGTGATAGGTGTAGATAACACCTCCTCGTTGGTTACCCCAAGTGGAAGGTTATGATGTAGATAGCAGAAAATTTCCCTCAGTAAAGATACCAAGGTTACCAATTCAATAGGATTCCGGAGACAACAAGTAGGTTTCAACGACGCCAGAGATTTGCTTGCGGACACCGATTGATGTGGACCTGCATACAAGAAAACAAATAACTTTGCTCCCAACGAGTTCAAAGGGGTTGTCAACCTCCCCGACCTTGCTGTTTACAAAGGATCAAGCACAAAGGGGAAATAATAATAGTGGGACTGAAAGGAAATAAAGCAGTAAATAACAAGGGTGTAAACTATGGTGGAAATATGGACCGTGGTGCCATGACTTTCACAAGTGATGTCTCTCTCCCAAAATACGGTAAACAACTATGTTGGGTGAACAAATTACAACTGGGCAATTGATAAAATTATATATGCACCATAATGCTAATTATGCTACTGGAAAGTAAAGAGGCTCAATTGTATGGGCATTACACCAAGACTAGTAGATCGTTTAGTCATCAACATCTACTCACTAATCACCCACCTTGAGATATCTATCCAGAACATCTCGCTGGTATTAAGTTGCGAACCCCAACCAAATTGTAAGCTCAAAGCAACGAACAACTGCCTTAACACTCTATGCGTAATGTAAGCAATCCTTATGACGCGCAGTCATAAGCATCGTTGGTTTACCCCTAATGGAAACAACACATTCCATAATCTCATGTTTATGTCACTCAAGTTAGACATCGGGAGGCATGAACCCATCATCTAGCATAACGCTCCCTCTTGGAGTTGCAATCTACTACTTGGGAAAAGTAACAAACGACAATGGAGAACATGCAAGACTACTCAAGAACAAAAATATAAAGGTAAACCAAATACATTACTCATCACAATCTGAACATAATCTCATAATCCATCAGATCCCAGCAAACACAACATAGCAAAACAGGAATTCATACATAGATGCCTTGATCATGATAGGCAGCTCACAAGGGCTAAACATTGAAGAGAAATATTGGAGAGAATACATCTTCTAGCTACTGATCATGGACCCATGGTCCAAGGGGGACTACTCATGGCGCATCACAGAGGCGATCATGGTGGTGGAGAAGCCTCCGGAGGTCAATCCTCCCTCTGACAGGGTTCCGGGACAGGTCCTTCAGGCGATCCCGAGATCGGAATCGCGTCGGCGGCGGAACAGTAGGTATTTTCGCGGAACAGAGAGCTCCCTGAGGGTTTTCGGGACGAGGGGTAAATATATGCCAAAGGAGGGAGTCAGGGGTGCCCCCATGATCCAGGCGGCCAGGTGGCACGGCCACCCCCTGGGTCGCACCCAGGAGGCACCTGGATGGGGGGTGGGCCCCCTCCGACTCTCCTTCGGGCTTCTTAAGTCTTCCGTGATGGATAGTTTTTAGGAATGTTTCTGGATTTTTTTCAAGAACTTTTGTTTTCACCTTTTTCTGCAATGCACAGACAAAAACAGACAAAAACTGGCACTAGGCACTAAGTTAATAGGTTAGTGCAAAATATGTGGTAAATAATATGAAAGTGCATCAAAACATATATCATTATCAGCAAAACAAGCATGGAACAAGAAGAAATTATAGAGGGACGTATCAACATCCCCATCTTAATTCATCCTCGTCCTCGAGTAGGTGCATGACAACCAAGATAATTTTTGTGGTGACATGCTATCAACATAAGTTTGAAATTTAAAGTACAACAAGCAAGAGATGTAATTCAAGTCAAGATAATAAGAAGCAAGAGTCTATATCTAGTATTGAAACTAGTAAAGTAAGAACATAAAGATGCAAGAGCTCTCATTGTACACGAGTCGAATGCCTCCAATCGGTGTTCCTGTGCAGAAAGTCGGAGATGGGTTTAGAGCATAAAAATGCTTAATAGTTGTTGAGAAATCAATCTACTTACTTTCACACTTTAATAGTTGTTTGAAACCGGCCGACCAGGTATAAGTCAATAGGATTGATACGTCCCAAACGTATCTATAATTTCTGCTTGCTCCATGCATGTTTTGGGTGATATTGCTATGTGTTTGATACATTTTTATACCTTTTCAACGTATTTGGATTAACCTACTAACTCAGTGCACCCAGTGCCAGTTTCTATCTGCTGATGTCCGTGAATTGCAGGTTTTTACCCATATTTAAAGTGGTCCAAAAATTTCAACAAAAATATATAAAAAATCAGCACAACGGAAGCTTCCGGGAGCCCGAAGGAGGGCCAGAGCGGGGCCACCCCCTCCCACGCGGCCACCTTGTGCGGCCGCCCTCCTGGCCGTGCCGGGAGGGCGCCTCAGTGGTGGAGACACCCCTGGTGCCCCCTTTGTCCTATATTTACCCCTCGTACCAAAAACCCTCGGGAGCCTCTTCTTTTCACGATCTCCTCCTCTGTTCCGCCGCCGCACTGATTCCAAGATTGGGATAGCCCGACGAACCTGTCCCGGCACCCTGTCGGCGGGAGGATTGACCTCCGGGAGCTTCTTCACCACCACGAGCGCTTCCCAGATGAGCCGTGCGTAGTCCCCTTGGACCATGGGTCCATGATCAGTAGCTATGTGATATCTTCTCTCCAATCTTGTGCTTCACTTATTAGACCTTGTGAGTTTCCCTACATGATCAAGGCACTTATGTAATTCTTCTATTGTTGCTATGATGTGTTTGCTGGGACTGATGGATTATGAGATTATGTTCAGATTGTGATGAGTTATATATTTAATTTCTCCTTTTATATTTTGTTCTTGAGTATTCTTGCATGTTCTCCGTTGCTCTTTATTGCTTTGGCCAAGTAGTAGATTGTAACTCCAAGAGGAGAGCGTCATGCTTGATTGTGGGTTCATGCCCCCCGATGTCTAGCTTGAGTGATGGAAACATGAGACTAGGGGATGTGCTGTTTCCACTAGGGAGGAAACAATGGTGCTTGTAACCACGGTTGCAAGGATTGTTTACCTTATGCAAAGTTTGTTAATGGCTGTTTCTTTGGGTTTAAACTTTGGGTGGGGCTCGCAACTTATTACCAGCGAGATGTTCTGGATAGATATCTCAAGGTGGATGATTAGTAAGTAGATTCTGATGGATAAATGGTCTACTTGTTTTGGCGTACTTCCCATACGATTGAGCCTCTAACTTTCTTGTAGCATAATTAGCATTGTGGTGCGTTTTTAATCTTGTCAATTGCCCAGCTGTAATTTGTTCACCCAACATAGTTGTTTTTATAGTCTTTTGTGAGAGAGACATCACTAGTGAACATCATGGGACCCTGGTCCTTATTTGCACCACTGTTTACACCTCCATCATTTACTGATTTTATTACCTTTCCTCTTGCAATCACCATTACTTTCCACTCTTGTTTTGATCATTTGTAAACAACAAGACCGGAGGGGTTGACAACCCCTCTGTACTCGTTGGCAGCAAAGTTATTTGTTGCCGTGTGCAGGTCCAGGTCAAGTGAGTAACTTATCTCAAACGGTGCCTTCCTCGTTTGACCACCTACTCGCAGCGCTTGGAGTCCTCCTGGATTCGATAAACCTTACCGTCACCGTATAAGGGAAATTAGCCACTATCTACATCTCAACCTTTCACTTGGGGTAACCAACGAGGGGCGAGAAGCCATCAAGCTAATTTCTGGCGCCGTTGCCTGGGACTCCAGTCTACAAGATAGGGGAGTTGCACACTATCTTTTACCTTCGCTTTTTGGGATATTTAATTTAGTGCCCCTGGTTCCTTAGTTGTGCTCAGTTTTCCCCATGCTCCAAAGTTGTGCTCACTTTTCCCCACTTCCTTAGTTGAAACTCTCACAAATGCTCAAAGCGGGCGTTTGCCGTCTTGACCGTTAAATCTGACGAGTGGGGCCACATTGGTCTCTGTTTTTGTTGAGGGGGACGTTAGACTCCGTTGGTTGTCGCTATGTGGCTTTGCTGGTTGGGCCATAGGACTAGCCTGTTAATAAAATTGAAATAGGCCTGCTATGGAGGACGTTGCATTGGAAAACCTTTTATGCATGCTTGGCTTCGGCATCGATGAAGCCTGCTATGCATGCATTGACCTGCTCGCATGCATGCACGTCGGCACGCACACATCGCTTCACGCATGGTTGCCGCTCGATCCATTCGCTCCGCAGGCGTCGTTTCACGCGTCGCATGCAAGCGTGCATGCTCGATTCAGTTGCTGCATCGTTTCGCATGGTGGCATTGATTCACGCACGGTTTCATGCAGACGTTTGACGCATCGAATCACGCACCCTCAATTCAGTTGATGCGTCGTTTCGCACGGTCGCTTCGATTCATGGTCGCATTGATTCACTCATGCATTGATTCACGGTTACATTCGAGTCACAACGTCGTCCCTTAATTTAACCTCTCCTCTTCCTCTCCCTCGCCTATTTAAACTATCGTAGGTTGCCTCTTCCTTCAACACATCCATCTGCGCCTCCCCCCTTCTCTTTTCCCCCAAAGACAAAGCAAACACGCAACCGTGCCGGAGACGATGCGGTACAACGGGCCGATGTTCGTCCTGTATCCCACCGTGACGGAGATGCGGTACCCCGCCTTCGTCGTCGTGGAGCACTCGCTGCGCGTGTGGGCATTCTCACGCTGGAGGGGTGCTCGTGAGCTTGCCGGGGGGTTCCTTCGTGCGGGCTTTGCCCACCTCCCGCAGGGCTCGCCGACCATGTTCTGCCTCGAGGAACATCGTCCCAACAGCCAATCTCCAGCGATAGGGCTCGTCGCCCACTTGACCAACAGGTTTGATTCCTACTACCTACTCAGCAAGGTGTTTTGGTATGGGTGCGAGTTCATCACATTCACTACCTACAACATTTTCACCAACTTTGAGAGCATCTTCCCCGCTCTCGAGCGCATGCAAAGCCTCCCGTACTAGCTCGGCGAGAACGGAGGGGATGTGGAGGAGTGAAGACGGTGAAGCCGACGGTGAATACGAAGGTGAAGACATGGCGGTGTTGCCCTACCCTATCTATGTGTAGTGTGAGTTAGGTGTCTGTGCGACGTTTATTATATGGTTATATCTAAGAACTTGTATTATTAGGGTTATATGTAAGAACTTGTATCCCTTCGCTTTATTTATCTAACTTATGTGTGTTATATCTCGTTATTCACTGTTTTGATCAAGTTTGGATTGCTTACCATGAGTACCACATGGTATCTCGTTATTCACTGTTATATGCATGCTAATCTAAAGGAACCAACCCGATGCAAACGGGTGCATCTCATGTGCATGCAAATGCATGCATGGCTCGTACAAGTCATGGTTGTGCTTATCTAATGAATAAAGCAAACTACTAGAAAAACTAACGTGACATGACGACGAGATTATACTTGTAACATTATATTAATGCATTTGTTAGTTCCAAGTTTAGTCACGGCTAATTGATGTGGGGAAAACTAACCAAACTAACTAAAAATGATGTGTTTTGGGATGCCTTCTAAAAATAAGTGTATAGTGTATAGAGGCAATGCTATCTCATGCCCATGGAGGCAGCCTCCTAGAGTAGCGACAACGCGAAGCTTTGAAACGTTATAGTGTAAGAGGCAGCGTTAGAGCATCTCTAATGGCTTGTCTATACCATTGTCTATGCCAAATATAGACTACCAATGAGCAAAATATCTCTCTAGTGGCTAGTCAATCCTGTGGTCTAAAACATAGACAACCTCCAAATTGATAACTGCTCTATGTATATTTGCATATATTTTTCCTAAAAAAGAATATAGACTACCAAATTGTTTAGAAAAGAATCTTTTTACACCATTGTGTATATGAAGATGTAGACTACCAAATTTAGACAAGCCGCTAGAGATGCGCTTAGAGGCTGCGTTTGGTTTGAGGATCAAAATGCATGGCATGGCATGGTTCCATTCTTGAATCATAGGTTGGTTCCATTCTTGTGTTCGGTTGGAGAGAACAAGAATTGCATGGGTTGGTTCCATCCATTTGTTTGGTTAGAGGTGGAATGACAAAACCATCCTCTAAGGTGGAACCTAGAAAACATTAAATATATTTAATCAACACCATATTACCCAACCATACTTTAATATGGCTTTCTAAGGCTGACAAGTGGGACCAGATTGATTATCTAGATGTTGGGGGCAGCCTCTAAGGTTAGAGGCGGTGGTAGTCTTTCTTGGCAGCTCGTGCAATGTATAGAGGCTGCCTCCAAGAGGAAAGAGAGGGCTTAGAGGCAACAAAAAGCATATATTGTGGGTGCTCTGCCTCCATGTTTGTCCCTACATGTCATCCTGATGGCAAGAACAATATTTTATATTGTGATGAGCTACATGCTCAGTGTTGGCAAGAAAAATATTTTATACATTGTGAGGTTTTTATCCAAGCTTAGAGGAAGGTACATGGGGCTCGCGTTAGAGGCAATGCTATCTCCACACATTGGAGGTGCTCTAACGAGAGATGACCATCAAGTAAAAAAAATCCTAGAGCAAGTATTCCTAAAGCTATCAGATTAGATTGCTTCTTCAATTCAATCAGTTGCCTCCAGTTCTTGTTCATCTTCTTCAATTCCCCCTTCATTTCCGCATCCCCCACCACCAGAGCAACACTATGGGGCAAATTCTCCACAATCGACGGTTGATTGAGCTCGCAGGTTGCATCCCCCCTCGAATCCAGCAAGCCCAAACCTTGAAGCCGCTGGATGTATGCATCCATCCACTCGAAATGGTTGCATTTCTTCACGATCTGAAAACGAAATCATGAACACTAAATCCCAAATCCGACAGAAATGAAATTAGAGACAAAGGATGCGAGAAGAACTCAGGTCTAACCTGCCTCTCTGGCCTGCTCTTGCATTTGACGAACTCGTTCCCATATTTCCCATTCTTGTGCTCCTTCGAAGTCAATTGCTTCAATGGAGCCGTGCGTGGGCAGTCATGGCATGGAGTCATCGGCACTGCACCATACACCGGCCACGTGGGATTAGAGGCTGACGAGAAGCTCGACATATCGCCGGAGAGAAGAAGTAGAGGAAGGGAGGTTGCTCTGTCGAGGAAGAAGCAGAGGAAGGGAGGTTGCTCTGTCAAAACAGAAGCAGATGGGGAAAGCAATTGGGCGAGCACGGGCTGCTTTGTAGCCAATCAGGATACAAAACCATCATCACGCGGATCGCCCGTGGAATTCCATCTAGAAGGCCATATCGGACGGGTAGAGTTTGGCGCTAGGGTATGATCCAACGGTTGGGACCATTATGCGGGGTTATGAGCTAGTCAACGAGGTTATGAGGCAGTCAACGATTGGGAACAGATTTCAAATGACCATAATTAAATAAAAAGATCACAAAATAAAATTCCAGCGTAGTTCGATCGTTTATGTGACATAGTTATCAAAAAAAATATAAACTTTGTATAGGGAATTTTTTTGAAGTGAGTCGTCGAAATCAAGTTCAAATGAGCATAAATAATTAAAAAAATAAAAAAATTGCAATTCTTGCGCACATTGCCGTCATATGTGACATGGTTATGAGACAAAATATAAAGTTGGTGTAGGTCATTTTCATGAGAAAAAACTTCATACAAATCAGCTATCACGTATGAAGTTGTTCAGAGTTCATAGGAGAGTGAGAGAGGGTTTAGGTTTCGATAAAATTCAAGAAAATCAAAAAAATCACCAAAGCTTCATTTTGGAGTGAATGAGGAGGATCTGAACTTAATTTTTCATTTTCATATCTAAAACGTGTTATTTGACGGTTTTGAATTAAAAGCATTATTTTTCAAAAAAATGTAGTAATATGAATATTAATTCAATAAATAGTGAGACTACGTTTTTACCCTATATATATGAAACAAGTGTTAATAAAAAATCATCATTTAGAGAAGGTCGAAAAAAACTTGATTACAAATAGGCCTATTTACCCTAGGTTTCGAGCTCGTTTCTAGCACATTTCTCTATTTCTCATTCAGATTGATCACCTTCAAATATTGTATTTCAAATGTTTGATCGAATACATAGCACAGACCAATGGACCTCATATGTTGGTTAAACTTCAACTTTGGCTCAAATTCAAATTTGGATGCAAATTTTAATTCCGACTCAAATAAGATACCAAAGTACAAGCGAATCCCTCCCTTATTACAACAGATAAGTTTTCACAGTAGCTCAAATTGACAACACAAACCTCTTAATACAAATCTACCAAGTTTTAAGCCATTGACTCGCCCTCAATTTTCAAATTCAAATTTTCGACTTGCTCCTTGTGTTCGCAGCTGGCTTCACAGTCTTGCTCCTGGTTTCCCTAGTTGAGATGCTCTTTTCATTCAGACTCTTGATTCTTTTGATCTTTACTTGGGGTTTTGCCTTCACCACCTTGCTCCTGGTTTCCTTTTGATCCATTTCATCTGTGGGTTCAATAATATTTAACGGATCAACTGGAACAATTACCCCCTCCTCTTCCTCTCTTATAGCTTCAAAACCATCAAAGGCCATGGCTTAAAATTCTTCGGTTTCTTCATATCCAAGCCTTTTATCCGTAGAGCTGGTAAATAAAATTTTAAGCCATACATAAAAAAGAGAACAAATGCAAACAAAAGGGTAGCTGCATTCTACAAACGCAAACACATACCAAGGTGTTGGTACTGCTTCATTTGCTTCAATCTCAAGTGTAGCTGCATTCTCCTCTGCATCTTCAATCTCCAGTGTATCTGCATTCTCCTCTACATCTTCAATCTCCAATGTAGCTGCATTCCCCTCTGCATCTTCAATCTCCGTTGCTGCTGCATTCTCCTCTGCATTAGTTGTTGTCCATCTTTCTTCCTCTCCAAATGATGCCTCCACTAGATTGGTACAAAGCCTAGCAATATGCCCCAGAACTCCACATTTTCTGCAAGCACACCTTTTTGGTAGATGACCCTCCTCATCTGTTCTGAACCTGTTTTTATTTGGTCTTCCTGGTGGTCTAGTCATTACAGGAGAGTGGAGTTTGAACCCTGGATCTACTATGTTCCATTGATCTTTTCCCAAGAGTGCAGGCACATTGTCAGCATAAGTAGCCATAAATTTGGCAACAGAGAAATACTCAGAGCAATATTGATCAACTTCACCATCTGCACCCCCGATAATAGTCATCAGATGTCGGGCATGAATGCATGGCTTCCCACGGATCTGCCATTGCCTACAACTACATTCTCTAGCAGTTGGGTTCACAGGATACCTCCATTCGCTATTTTTACTATCAATATAGGTTACCTCACTCTCATATGTACTAGAACGAATGCATTTCATCTTCTGTCCTCTTGCCTTCAAATGCAACGCCTTAATCAGTGATGGGAGCATTTGATGACCAAGATATTGTGTTTATGTAATTCTTTTGCGAAGAGCCATATTTATGATGATCATCTGCCTCATCTTGTCAAATGCTTGCCACAACGAAAGCCCTTTCACTGACTTGAACTTTGAATTGAAGCATTCTGCAAGGTTATTGTTCACATAATCTACTTTGAAGATTTCGTTGAATTTGCTTCTTGACCACACCTTGCCATGATGTGCATCCATGTACTTCTTCAGAAGAGGATTTTCAGCATACAACACTCTCAAATGGTGTCCGTGCTTCCTTTTGCTGCATGTGTATGATGGAGGCCATAAGTTCTCATCATAAAGTTTACCTTTGAACTTATTTTTGAAATTCTGCGCTAGGTGTCGCAGCATTCCCTATGCTCCACTCCAGGGAATACAATTTCTACTACACTCTCTAAACCCTTGCAATCATCTGTGTGTATAGCTAAACTTGGGGGTGTGCCTATAATGTTGAGAAAATGCTGCAGAAACCAGACCCAACTTTCCTCAAACTCTGCCTCCACCACACCAAATGCAACTGGGAACAACCAGTTGTGTCCATCAACTGCAGAAGCTGCTACTAGATGTGGTGGAGGCAGAGTCTGAAACATTACTCATTTACTCACTTGACTTGGATTACCTGAATCAATTTTCTCTTTAACATACGATATGCATGCAACTTCCACCTACACGTATCATATGGACAAAAAATGTGAACCTTACTGGCTCACTCCTTTTATTCTTTTAGGTGTTTTCATTTAGAATGCACCATGTTGTCACTGCATTCTGACAGCCCACCATGGATATGAAAATGGTGCCTTTAGTAAGCTCAAGTGCTTCCCTATTCCACTCAATTGTGGCATGTCCTCACAATCGTATTCATTTTCGATTAAGTTGTCCATGTTCTCCTCCTTCTCTTCATCATCAGTGTCATCAAACCTAGCTCGGCTGATGGGCTCCTCCGGATATTCATCATCCAGTGCTTGCCGACTGGCTATATCTACCAGTTCAGGGTACATCATCTCGTCTTCATCATCATTTGTCGGCACTTCCTTGGCAGGTTCTCCATCTTCCTCTACAGCAACTGCAGAAGGTACACGATAAGCAGCAGCTGAATTGACAACAGAATTAGCAGAAGGCATGTTGTGGCTCCATGAACCACTTGCTTTACTTGGTGTGACCTACAAGGAGTGCCGGGGTGCTTGCTATTAGCAGAGACAAATGATGTCCATTTTGCGCGTGGCTGAAGCACATCGATTTGGAGTTTACCGAATCGGCTGCCAGCAATCCCAGTAAAAAGCAACGCCATCTAATCGTCGCAAGTTAGTGGGAGAAATCTTTGCTCGTCACTGTTGAAATAATTCAGTTCAACAGCATTGGCATCACTCCAGGGATAGGTGTTTCGGAGCGCATCTCACAAATCATTGAAAGAAATTCTCATTCTACCACTTTGGGATAGAAAAATGTAGAAATCTTACGCGGTTTAGTACCACGCAACACACTAGTTTACATTCTAATCGCCAGCCGGAAAGCCAGCGCAGGATCAATCCTATTTTGGTCAAACAAAGGCTGCAGTTAGGCCGGGTACAATAGAGCAAAATTCGAGCAATTCAAGCTAACAGGAGTCAAATACGACCTATAATACGAGTTAGAACGTCAATTCGAGGGGAACGATGCTTACCCAGGTGTAATGCATGAATTATCTGCCACAGACTCAACCCAATCCTCTCCAGGGTCGAGGGCCTTCCAGGCGTTCTCTCCCAGCGTGGGAGATGGGCTATATCTGGTGGAGACGCTGCGAGTCACTGACGAACGAAGTAGGGGCATAGGGTGGAGGAAACAACGGGGGCGGACGTGGCACAACACCGACGGAGGGGAAGCGACGACGTGTTGCGGTGCGGTACGGCGTATCTCGATCTGTTTCTGATTCAAAATAGCTGCCCTTGTCTCCTTGCGGTCCCACACATCAGTAAACAACGAACAGATAAGGACTCAGCCCCACTCGTCAGCAATTAACGGTCAATGCACGGTCAAGACGGCAAGCGTCACTTTGAGCATTTGTGAGAGTTTCAGCTAAGGAAGTGGGGAAAAGTGAGAAAAAGTTTGGAGCATGGGGAAAACTAAGCACAACTAAGGAACTAGGGGCACAAGAGTAATGATCCCTTGCTTTTTAGTCTTGTTAGTTTACCTTTAATTTTTTTTCTTTTGTGTTATACGAAAAATACAAAAAAATAATAGTTACTTTCCTCTTGCTAGTAGTAGCCAGTATGTCTTTAAATTGTGGAACTTCGCCCGAGTTGGAGGTCTTATATTTCAAACAAAGGGAAGGAGAGAATATGAAAAAGGCTTGGGTTAGACTTTCTGGAGCACATAAAAGGATTATGCCTTGGATACCTATAAAAATTGTGCTTAGAAATTTGTACCATGGCCTCTTCAGCCGGTGCAAATAATCTCTTGATATTATAGCTGAAGAAAATTTCTTAGAGTGTAGTGAAGAAAAATCTCTTGTTATTATAAATAGTTTGTCTGACTTCTTCGATTATGATCATGGTGTTGATGCTATCTTAGATAGACTTGCTGCCATTGAGAAAAGAATAGATGCTTTAGACTTAAAGGAAGTGGAAAAACCGAAGCCTACTAAGAAAGAGATTCTATAAATAGAAGATGATTGGGAACCTTTCATTAGAATAAGTATTTTCAATCAAAACTTACTTGCTTACTGTGATATTGGATCCATGGTTTCTACCATGCCCAAACCTGTTGAAAATGCTTTAAAGCTTGTGAGTATGGTTGATTTACCTTGTTTTCATGATCAATGGTGTTATGTGTGATATCAAAGGTGAGGTGAAGAATATCCAAGTTCAATTTGGAAAAAGAGATGCTGCGGTTGACTTCTTCATAATGGAGTCGACTAAGCAAGGAAACATAGTGCTTGGAAGGGATTTCCTCCGAGCCATGAAGGGCTTCATCAACATAGGTAAGGGACACATACGTTTACGTGGGAAGCCCAAAGGTATGTATTGAAGAGCAATTTGAAGGCTTTCATGATTCTGATGATTTTGGTGAATTTTGATTTGCTCTTCTTGCCTCATGCCTAGTTCAAAGGCATAAAAGAAAGAGCTTGTTGGGAGGCAACCAAACATGTTTTTACCTTCTATTTTTAGTGGTCTTGATGTTCGTTACTACTGTAGCAACATCATTTTATCTTTATTTTCAATATTTGTGTCAAGTTTTAGCCTCCGATGGCAAGAGAAACCAAGAATTGTGACATGCTGACTAGAAAACATAAAATTTTGCTCCATGGAAAAAATCATTAAAAATCACCATATCATCCTTTTAATCTAATTTTTTTGAAAGTATGATCTATATAACTGGTCATCTTCCATCTGTTCTGAGTTTTTTAATTTGAGTGGCAGAAGTGCCCCAAAAAAATTCTTTACTACTTATTGCTCTGTTTTTCACAGAATCTGTCAAGTTTTACCTTTTCTCAGTTTTGCAAATCTTAGGCTTGATTTTTCTTTGCAAAAAACTTTTTGGCAATCAAGAAAAATAGTAGCTCTTCCTTAAAATATTTATTTCCAGTAGAGGTGAATTATCTTATTAGGGACACTAACCCCTCTAATCAGCTTATGATGAGTTTCGAATGAAGGGACTTTTCAAGTGTGCGAAGGAAGACGATGAAAGAAGATTTGGGAGTGTCAAACGCTCAAGCTTGGGTATGCCCCATGCACCCCAATAAATATTCAAGTAGACTCAAGCGTATAACCTTGGGGATGCCCCCATGCATCCCCTCATCCATCAATAATCATCAGTTCGTCCTTTTCCACAGTATATTTTTATCACTTCATGTCTTATGTGCTATACTTGGAGCGTCTAGCATTTACTTTTTTATTTTTCTTTTCTTTTGCTTGCTGTTCATAACAAGTTAGACCCCAACCTTCATTGTGTGGGAGACAAACATGTTAGATATGTGCCCTAGAGGCAAATTAATAAAGATATTTGTCACATATTCGTTTTGTTCATAATACGTTTATACTATGCTAGGACTGTATTACTTGGAAACACTAATACACGTGTGGTATAAAACACAAGTCCCTAGTTTAACTTAGGTATACTAGCTCATTGGGTAATTGATTGATCAAAGTTTCCTGATCATGGCGACACTTAAGTCCATTGACAATGAGGTCATATCATTGGGAGAATGATGTGATGGACACACACCCACCTAAAGCATTGTAATGTGATCGAGTCACATAGTTCAACATTGCGAAGACTTTGGAACATATGGCTTAGTCCTTAGACCGTAATGATCATACGTAATTGCTATCTATCAGGAGACTTTGATTTGCATCCACCGCCTGACTGAAATATGCTGGCCATAACGATGTACTTTGGGTATTCCGAAATAGATGGTTGATGAGTATGTTAATAGAACAGAGCGGGATTTGTCAGTCCAAGTGATGGATAGGTACTCTGGGCCCACTCGGTGATTGTAAGGCCCCGATGAGCTGCTAACTCAAGTTAGTCGCTTTCGCGTCCGACTCGATTTAGAAGCGCATAAGCGGCCACGGATGCACGACACTCGCACTCGTGTCGCTATCGGATTTTCGATAACAGGTAAAGGAACAATGAACTTAACTAAGAAATAAATATAAGGTCCAGGGCATACATCGCCACCGGTAATTATTACATCATCTCAGGGATCAAAGATCTAACAGTACATCATGCATCATACAAAAGGCACACACGAACGAGTACGGTCAAAATCCAAATGGCCCTAGAGAGGGCTGCACATAAACATGTCCACCCACGGATCATCGGAACCCAACTATAGGCCTACTGGGCGAACTCCTCCTCCTCATCATCCTCCGGTGGCACCTCCACGAAGTAGCGTCCGGTGCTCAGGTCGAGGTAGTAGTCAACTGCAGCGGCCGATCAGGCAAAACATAAAAGCGAAAGGAAAAACAAGGGGTGATATTATATCATTACAGTTATAACTAACTTCCTACGGTAAGGCAAAGGTAGTGGATGAGGTTGCAGCCGCACTAGAATATATGGTGGCTAACGATCTACTAGAGTAGAGGTAAGATCCAAGAGTTTACGTTGACAACGTGTCATAGGTCTGCTATCCACCTACTTACGCAAACATAACACAACCTCGTTCGTCCCTCGGTCCCCCTGGACGGAGAAAGGCAGCCAAGGCACACACACGATAGTCAAGTTTTAATCATGATCCAGTTTGATGTTATTCTAGGAACAAGATGTAGGCTCTGAGTCGTCCATAACCGTGGACACGGCTTTTCGAAAAGATTTAACCCTGCAAGGGTGTACCAATTTCCCATCATAGGCTTTGCATGTACGCCCGGTTTCCGCTTGGCTGGGTAAGCGCCTGAAACTCCGAAACGTCAGAGTCCCTTTAACTAACAACACACAACTGCGGGTGGCCCCTGGTGAGTCGACACCCAACTCAAAAGCCGGCCGCGCTCTCGAATCGGTCTCTACCGTCCGTTGCAGGTTTGGATAGCCGATTAGTCTCACATGAGACTGGGTCCTTAGCCGGACAAGATGGGCCAGCAAGGAACCATGTCCTCACTGGTCCGGGGTGGTTTGAAAACAGCTGGGGTACCACCAACACACACACGTTTGCAAATGTAAATCAGCTCGGGCCACCACTAGAACTGTACGAAGCTAGGTAGGTAAGACAACGGGGCCCCATAGAACCCCACACACGATTAGGCACGCTCAATCAAAGAACTAATACCCGGAACTCGGATCCTAGGTGACTCAAATGGAACAAAGCACCAGGCGGGAACAACCCAGCCTTCCATCTTTCGTCGAATATAGTTTAACATCAATTAATAAATATCAACCAACTTCTTTATTAACATGATAACCCAACCATAGCATAGGGTAAGCAGCAAGTTTCCTACTCATACTAAGAAGTGGATGAGCATGCAATAACATAGCAGTACAATGGTTTGCTGGGATATGGGGATCATGGCTGTTTGGGTTTGATGTAAGCAAAAGTAAGGTGGATAGGATCATGCAATCGTTCTAGACTACAGCTAAGCATTGCAGGCTGAAAGCTATAAAGAATGATATAGGTCTCCCCCTTGCCTGGATAGGTCATCGATGAAGCACCAACTAGATCCTCGGGCTCGGTGTCGGAAATCTCCACGTAGGTCTCCTTCGCAGTCTCAGGTGCTAACGTAAGGTACTGGCAAAGGAAAAGCACACAAGTAAAAAACGAGACCAAATGCACAAACATGGATGGGACGATTCAAGTTTAATAGGTATGGTGTGACACTATCTAGTCAGCTTTAAATGAAGGTGTTGACGACACGTCAACAACTTTGTCAGAACCCTCTGTTAGGTAATGTGCTAGGGTTAGCAAGTCACTTGCATCATATTAAAATTGCAAAAGAAATCTTTGAAATCAAAATCAAAAGCAAAATGGGAGAAGGAAACCCCCCCAGATGAATTAATTCAAGAGGCCAGATAAAAATCTTCTCCAAAAATTCATGTTAGATTTTTGAAAAGTCTTATAAATGAGTGTGATCACATATCAAGTGATGTGGGACCCACTGTTGGGAAACATAGTAGAAAACAAAAAATTTCGGCCTACGAATCAAGAACCCAAGATCATCCAAGAAGATTGCATACAAGGTTTTAGGTCATGGCTCACCAACCGATGTAGCGGAAGTAGAGTTGGTGAAGCTCGTGGACGTAGTGGAAGTAGATCTCGCAAGTTCTCCCAGGAACAGTCCCTCGATCAATCCCACGAACAAGTCCCGCGATCTAGTCCCACGGACAAGTCCCATGAACAAGCTCCTCGAAGAAGGGTCGAAGGTACAACCCCTCCATTAGTATCCACACATCCCGTAGCAGCAATCCAGCAGCGCTCCGCCGTCCAGAGATGAACGCCACCGAGAAAACTAGAGGGAGAAAACCCTAACGGATTCCGATCTAGAACAGCGTCTAAACCGGGGTCTAATTGTGGAGCAACGGGGTTTAGAGGAGGGAGGGTGGCGCATAGGCCTTGGGGACAAGTTGTGTTGCGCCCCCCACCCCTCCCCCACATTATATAGGTGGCCAAGAGGCCCTTGGGGCGCAATAAGGGGGGTGGGGAGTCCAACTTGGACTCCCAAACTTCCCAAACCTTCCCACCGGAAACCTGCCATATTGGAGAGTTGGACTTTCCACCTGGAGGGGGATTCCTTCCCCTTGGTGTGCCCCCACCCCTTGGCCGGCCAGGGCAGCCTAGGTGGCTTGCCCCCCAAGGCTAGGGGTGCAGGGGAGTGGGTGGTACTGTCTGGAACCTTCTAGAACCTTCCATGACCTTCTAGAAGCTTCCAGGACCTTCCGGGACATACCGGGACCGTTTCGGGACATTCCGGGCACTTCTGGAGCACTTCCAGGACCTTCCGAGACCGTTCTCGGACGTTCCGGAGCCATCCGGATAGTTTCCAAGACCATCCGAGTTACAGTTTAAGCCACCGGATGACCGCGAAGGTTGTCGGGACGCCCATCGATTATCCGGAAACTATTCCGGTTGATCCAGGACTTCCCCAGTACCATTCTCATATGTTCCGGAACCACCTGGGACTACTCCAGAGTGATCCGGACATAACCTTAAATACCAAGAACTACTACTGGTGCCCTTATGAACAATTCCATAAATCTCCGGAACTACTTCCGGTACCCGTATGATCTATTCTGCTTTGCTTCCACTAAACCTTCTACCATACTAGTATTCTAACAGACTACTGCTCGTTAAGTGTGTGACCCAATAGGTTCGGTATAATGCGGACATGACTCATAACATCTTCCGGACATAGGTCAACAACCTGTTGTCAATGGCCAATAATCAACAGCGGAGCCATGGACACCCATGTTGACTCCCGCACATACACGAAGAAACTTCGAGTGAACCATTATGTTTAGTCATGTACCATTCCCTTTGCTTCGCGATATATGACAAAGTTAGAGGAGAGAAGTTTGGCACCCATGTGTAACAACTTTTGAACACAAGCCACTCGTTATCCTCTTTGCTCGTTTGTCCCTTTTCTCGTTATCGTATTCCAGTATCCCCGTGACTGAATCACAATGCGTCTGGCCAGACTATAATGGATACCGTCATACCGAGTGGGCCCGAAGTGAATATCTTCTTCATCGTGAAGGAGCAAATCCCATTCTTGAACTATCACAGTCACTAGCCACACCATCTGACATACCCAGAACTTATTTTACTACTTCCCATTTACGGGAGGATTCATCTAAGAACCAAAGCATGTCTTCCTGTGTGAAGCAACTCGATACTCTCATGGTCTAAGGAATTACGTATATGATAACATTTCATGATATGACTTATAACGTAGTTACGATGTGATCTCTAAGTATATCATTCAAAACTGGGGTCGGTTCAACATCATTGTTCTGCTAACAATATGTTCCCATTGCTACTGACATCCTTGTTACAAGAACAATGTCCATGATTAAGAAAACGTAATCATCAGTTAGCACATGAGCTGGTCTTAGAGGCTAAACCAGGAACTCTTGGTGTTTACATTTCCACACATGCAAATGAGTTTTCTTCTGAATCTCACAGTCAGGGTCATTGCAATTATAGCACAGAAATATAAACATTAATTATGAACGTGGAAATATATATATAATAACATTTTATTATTGCCTCTAGGGCATATTTCCAACAGTCTCCCACTTGCACTAGAGTCAATAATATTGTCAGTGCTTGAGCACTTTACACCTATGGCATACCGGTGTAAGAAATGCTTCATTTGTGGTATAGACCTCATCTTCGGATCTGACGTTTCAGGCCCGTTTGTATCTTGCATATCTTCGCGTTTTCACGCTATCATAAAATTCACTAATTTTATCAGTTTAGCTTTGTATATGTTTGAATCATTTGGCAGGACCTTGGTTCCTTTAGAATAAGTCATGAAATCATTCGTCAATGTTCCATGAGCTTCAAGCATCTAGGAAACCATACCATGTTCATAAATGAATTTATGATTCAAAATACCCTCCTTGTTACTTCTTTAAGCAACAATATACTTAGCCTCTGTTATAGAATTCGCCACAGTATCGAACTTGACATAGTTCCTCCATACTATGCCACCCTTACGTGTGAAACACATAATCCCAATTAAAATCGAAAATCGATCGGAGTAAGTATGAAGACTGAATTGGTGTAACTGTTTACATCAAAATTCAGCTGGTGTAACTTGTTACAACGAGCTCTTCATTATCTCCATTTTCTGAGAAACATATCTTATCTATCATAAGTTTAACTTTTCACTGCTTGTCCAATGATCAACATATTGATCACTTTGGTATCTTGCTCACAACCTTTTGGAGCGTTGGACATATCTGGTCGTTTTACATATTATGGTGTACATGATTAATCCAAACACACATGTGAGTGAAATTCAATTCATGTGTTTTGCTTATCTATGTTCATGAACACCGATTTCCGCAAACAACTTTTCACCGTGACCTCGGCAAGAACATCCTTCCTGGCGTTTTCATACTAAACTACTTTAGTATCATGTCAATATGCAGTGTTGGCTTTAGCATGATCAGGCACTTACTATCTTCATAGATCACTGCGCTCAATACTAATGCTATATTAGCCCAAGTACTTCAGCTGAAAACTATTTTCAATAAAGTCCTTATTTGTGTCAAGAAATTTATATCATTTCTAATCAACAACATGTCATATACATAAGGTTTTAGAAATATTATTCAGCTCCCACTTACTTTCTTGAATATTCAAGCATCTTCGTTATTCCTGATGAAAACAAACTCTTTTGGCAATTTCATCACAACGAAAATTCCAACTCCATTATGCTAGCTTCAGTCCATCACTGGATATCCAAGGCTTGCATCTATTTTAGCATCCTTTGAATCGACAAAACATTCCGGTCGTATCACATATACGTCCTTTGTTATATTTCCGTGTAGGAATTTTGTTTTGACGTTCATTCTACCATATCCTATAAATGAGATATGTAGTAATTGCTAATATAACCCGAACTGACTAAAGCATTTCTACGGTCGACACTATTTCGCCGTAGTCAACCTTTGAACTTGCTAGAAAACAATTTTCCAACGAGTTGAGCTTTATGGATAAAACAATTTCATCCGAATCAATTATAGATCCATATATATATTCTTCAGACTTTTAGTCTTTCCGAGGGTCTACCAAGTTCAAAACTTGACTTACTTCCATGGATACTATCTCGGATTATTTGGCATTTAGCCAAATCCCGGAGTCAGGGCCCATCAACGCTTCTTTGTATATCACAGGTTTATCATTGTCGAACAACAATATCTCGTTTTACATATCATGAATGTTTGTACGATTTTTGTCTAACCTGTGTGGTTCAGCTGCGCACTCCTCTGAAGATTCAACAGTCTTTGACAAGTTGCACTGTCCTCCCACTCACTCTTTTTTAAGAAACTATTTTTCTTCAAAACACATTGTTCTTAACAACAAACAGTTTTGCTTTTGTGTAGTGATAGAGGAATACCAAAACTTTTGGCATAACCTTAACAAAGTAGCACTTATCTGATTTGGGGTTTTTGAGTATGTCAAACATATGCCTCATATACCCAAATTTTAAGAAAAGACAACATGGTTTTAACAGTCCATACCACATCTAATATGGTGTCATTTCAACAGATTTGATGGTGCTCTTTTCAGTGTAAAATCCGTAGTCACTAACGCATAACTTTAATAAGTATAATGGCAAATTGATAAACGTCATGTTTGATCTTACCGTGTCATACATGGCTTGATTACATCTCTCGAACATCTTACTCATAGTGATGTTCCGGGAGACGCAAGTTATGACACTCTTCACAACTCATCAGACGTTCGCTAAACTTGTAACTCAAATATTACTTTCTACAATCTAATTTGCAGAAGCTTTATTTTCTCGTTACAATGAATTTCTATTTCACTCTAAAATTCCTTGAACATTTCAAAGATTTCAGACGTATGTCTCTATTGAACAGATATCCACATATCTACTTCAACTCATGAGTGAAGATAGGGAATCCACTGCACACAACTACACTTATTAGACTACACACATCATCATGTATGATTATCAATGGTTTAGTTGCCCGTTCATAGAAAATTCATATTAACTCCAAATTGGACAAATAATATATGAAAAATGACCAGGAGAAAATAAGCTATCCAAATATCCAACTTTCAACTTTGTTTGAGTTGATTTTAAAATGGGACCAGTAGCATATGTCATTTGATTTATTTGGAATTTATTCAAATTCAATTCAAATGATTTTGCAACTTGGACCATGGAATTATGCTACTTTTCAACCACACTTCAGAGGCATATCATACACAATTCAAAATGTTTCAAATTGATCAAACAATTTCACATGTAACTTGGCTAAGTTTGAATTCAAATTGGAGTTTGAATTTGCAATTCAATTTGCAATATACTCCATTTAAATGGAATTGCCTCACACATCAAAGCATATACATCAAGTTTCAACCTTCCATCACGTGATTGTGCATTGTATTTACTTTGCTACCTTGTTTGTTGTTTGTCGAGTAGAGGTGGAACCGGAGCAGGAGGCTACCCCCTTCGTTGAAGACCTCGAACCCGAACCTCGTCAGCAAGGCAAGCAAACCCCATTTATCATGTCGATAAAATCCCACTTCCCTCTAATGTCTCGCGTATGCATTGTATAGGATGATTACCATGCTACGTTTCTACCGCATAGATGAACCCATTCCTTTGCATGACCTATCATTTTGTCACAGTAGTAAGCAAACCACAATCCTAGCAAATGTAGGAGTTGATTGATATCATGTGGCCCCTGCACTTGTTACTGCTTATCGCATGCTTAGAGTGATACCATGTTGATACTGTTATGTGAGTCGGGATGGTAGTGATCATGTTGATGATGGTAGAAAAGTGTTGGTGAATCTACCCTAATACAAGGTGAACGATGAGAGGCTGTGTAGGAGTACACGGCGGGTTGTCTCGTTGAACACCGCCCTAAGTCCGAGTTCTTGTGTGGTGATCCAAGATGAAGAGTACAACCACACATTGGGCTCACTGACCCCTCTCAGCTTACTAACTCATCCCTTTCGATGTCCAGATGTCGGAATAGTTCGGAGTTCTGGTAGGTCTGTGGCCTGGATGCTAAGTGAGAGAACGGCTCATCCGAGACCGGCTTATGCACCACACACACATCACTTGGGTCCACTTCGGTAAACCGGCCGGGTTCACGATAGTGGTAACCAACCCAAGTAGGCGGCTTTCTTGGACTAGATAGGCTATGAGGTAACAGTTGTGGTCAGCATCCTCGCTGGCACCCCTTGAATGGTGTCGAGATCAAAGGCGGTAAATGATGATCATGTGTGTGTAGCGGTACACCCCTGCAGGGTTAACAAAACTATTCGAATAGCCGCGTCCGCGGTTATGGACTGCTTGGGAAGCTTAGCTTGATTATTAGACAACTTGAACTGGATACTTCTAAAACACACCAAGATAAGTGTGAGTGCTATGGCGTGCTTTCTCCTGGGGAAGTCGAGGAAGGCACCATAGTGGTGTATTTGGTTGGAGAAAGTAGTGGACTCGTGTACGCTTCTTACCTCAAAGTCTGGTACTCGTAGTTCAGGATTAGCCAAATCAAAGCTGGCACTTCTGCAAGTGAAACCCCACCTCCCTTTACCTTGATACATATGCATGAGTAGTATAGCTCCTATGTAAGTCTTGCTGAGTACGACTTAGTACCCACGTTTGCTTAATCTATGTTTTAGATGAACCCACTGACCCCGAAGGTGGCTTCTTCATCGAGCTGGACGACTGAAGATCAAGCTAGTCTAGTCCCAGTCATACGACTGGTTCCCTCGTGGAGGGCTTGTGTTTAAATAAGGCTTCTTAAGCCATTTGTTAAACTTGTCTGTACTCAGACATACTTTGCTTCCGCTTGTGTTGTAATGTTGGATCACATGTTTGTGATCTCTGTGTGCACTCTATAAGAGTTATCAATAAAAATGTATACTTTGTAGAGAATTGCAATGATACCTGCTGTTCATACAAGGCATGTGTGTTGCATGTATGTTTATAACATACATGTCTTTGTATGGGTTTTCGAGACCTTAGTTGTGATCTGGCTGGCGGTCTTTCATACACCAAGTGGCCCTTAGATGTGCGCAGCTTGGGGCATCGCGATGCGATTGTTTGAGACTCTGTCTCGTGCACACTTTGTGGTATGATCGAGCCCACCCTAGACCCCGACTAAGTGATCGGGCTGGAGTAAGTCTATGTAAGAGTTATGAGATAGTCGATAGTATGGTTGAGGCGACTTGTCTTTGAATATGGGAGTTCATCACCCATATCATTAGAATTGTGTGCGGACGATGAGGACCCATCTCAGTTGATCATCCGGCCTGGATGGGATACCCTTCACGTACGATGCTTTCCGAGAACGTTCTGTGCTTGGCCTTGTCTGCTTAGACAAGTGAGTACTGTTCTCGGCTCTCCATATGACTATGTCTTAGCCGGAATTGCATACGCTAACCCCGGGTCCCGACAGACTTGGTATCAGAGCAGGAATGACTGTAGGACTAGCAGCGTTGGCCGAAGTCGAGTCTAGCCTTCTATAGTTATATAGTTACTCTGGGTATATAAGGGAGCAATGTAAGGCTTCTTTTTTTCTCCTTACCCCCTTCGTTCTGAGTTCTGAGTCACCCTCATCTTATTCTACGGGAAGATAGGACTAGGCTCTCCTCTGTGTGATTAGAACATCTTGTTGTTTGCTTCCTTGTAGCCGTAGGAAAGTTGTGATCGGTTTGTTAGAGTGATTATGCTTCCTGATTTATTACATCGTATGTAAGTGTTGTTTCCATGTTGTAAGAAATAGTCTTTTTCTTGCAATTACAGCCGTTATGCTGTCCGAGTCATTCCAAGTTTATCTCATAATCTGATGCATTTGCAAACTCCTTCTTTCTGTTTCAAATGGCAGATCTTCCCCCTCGGCAGATTGTTCATTTGACCAGGTGCCTCGGTGTGCGTGGCCATCCCGCCACGTTGATCGAGATGATGTCCTATGTGGGATATCGATGGTATCCTGAGTACACCGTCGAGGAGCAGTTCCTTGACTTCAACCAGACCCAGTTCCACTGCATTGTCCGGATCTACCCGCACCACGTTGGAGTCACTCAGCCTATCCACTTTGGACATGGCATTGGCATGACCGAGAACATGGTTGTGCAGGATGCTGCATACTCATGTATTACCCTGCTGAGAGAGGAGCACACTATGCTGAGAGAGACCTCATTCCGCTATATCCCTGCTGCACTTCCAGGAGAAGAGGGATATTACACCGGACTCTACTCAGATCACTCTGCAGAAGATCCAGCACTTCAGATGATTGCTAGGTTTGCTAGTGATCGAGATCGTGATGCACGCGCTCTCCGTTTCGAGCTTCGCGCCACTCGTGTTCGTCTGTATCGAGCACTGACCCTTTTGGCACCCTTCGTGAGCGTTGGATCAGTTGAGTATGATGCTATCTACCCAGTGAGGACTCAGATGCCTTCTCGAGTTGCTTGGCCCGAGATTGGAGGCATTTTTCCACCCCATGGTCCTTTTCTTCCACCCTACGCTGGACCTAGGCCCCATCCTTGCCCAAATGGATATCAGGGTCCACAGGCCTGCGTGTTTTCCGATGGTCACCTTCAGCTACCGGGATACGCGGGTAACTTTTATGAGGACTACTATGGAGATGGAGATGAGTGAGACCGCCTGTGGTCTTACTTAGTGAGAATGTAGTAGTATCTTAGTATATTGTACGCAAGGTGTCTAAGTTCCAGAGGCTTAGATAAATAATGTATAGGAAGTCAGAGTGCCTCTGAAGGATGTATCATCTTTATCACGTTTGTATTAGCTTGGTGCTTGTACTAAAACGATGTATGGTTTGTATGACAGCTTGTGAATATATGTCTTGTATGCTTTTATCACCATGTTGTCAAGATGATTACTTCCTTTTCTCTGTAATCCTTCCAGTACTTCAATACCTTGTTTAGACTCTCCCAATCAACTCTGTTTGACTTTGGTCTTTCACCTTCAGGATGTCTCAAGGAACCCGTGGCCAGCTTGGTCGTAAACAGGGTCGTGGGAATGAACAGGAGGAAGGCAACCTTCCACCCCCACCCACGATGGCTCAGGTTCTGATGGAGGTTGAGAGGAACCGCCGAGACTCTCACCATCTGCTGGAAGTCATTGCTCGCAACACCACTCAGCAGCGCAACGAGTTGGTGTCCCTGAACGACTTCATCCGGCTTCATCCCCCGGTTTTCAGTTACTCCACCGAGCCCCTTGACGCCGATGACTGGCTTCGCAGCATCGAGAGGAAGCTCCAAGCAGGCCATGTTGCAAATGGCGACAAGGTCAGCTATGCCACCTATCACCTTGAAGGCGCAACTAGCTCTTGGTGGGAGAACTTCCTGAATATGCGTCCCGTTGGACCGCCTGCATCTTGGGATGAATTCTGCACTTCCTTCCGTGAGCACCACATTCCCAAGGGTCTTATGGACCGCAAGTGTGAGGAGTTCTGCAACCTCACCCAAGGCAGAAGGACTGTTGACGAGTTTAGTCGTGAGTTCAACCGACTTGCTCGTTATGCCACTGAAGAAGTCTCCACCGACGCAAAGAAGCAAGAGAGGTTCCGTCGTGGCCTAAACTCTGGACTCCGTCGTGAGCTCAACCTACATGACTTTTCCACCTTCCAGGTCCTTGTCAACAAGGCCATCAAGGCAGAGGACATGAACACCCCCAACGACTTACGCAAACACCCTAGAGGCGATGGATCATCCAGTTCAGGCTCTCAGAAGCGCAAGATCTGGATCCTCAATAGTATGTTCCGCCAGAACAACCCACCGAGGCCATCCTATGTGGCGCCTCGTCCACCAACTCAGTTCCACCCAGCTCCACCAAACAACCCAGCTCCCCGCACTGTTTTTGGAGCCTGTTACAAATGTGGTCAGGCAGGCCACTACTCTCGCGAGTGTCCTGAGAACCAGATCCAGAATCAGAATGCTCCACCCCGTGCCGGAGGCAACAACAATGGTCGTGGCAAGCCCCCACAGAAGGTCTACACCGCCAAACCCGCTCCTCCCGCCACTCGTGGACGTGTGAACCACATTGCTGCCGAAGAGACTGACGACACTACTGACGTCATTCTTGGTACGCTCCCAGTCAATTTTGTTCCTACTTCCGTTCTTTTCGACCCAGGAGCATCTCATTCATTCATGTCGGAAAGTTATGCACTTCGTCATGAGTTATCTTTTGTTGAATTATCCACCCCAATGATTATTCAAACTCCAGGGTCAAGATGGCAAACTAATAGAGTAAGCCATCGAAATCAAATTGCAATTGAGGGTTTAGTATTCCTTGCTTCACTCATAGCCCTCAAGTCTTCAGATATTGATGTCATCCTTGGCATGGATTGGCTATCAAGACAGAATGCCTACCTGGATTGCAAAGGAAAATCCGTGAAACTCACCCACCCTTCAGGAAAAACCGTCATCTATACCTCACCCAGAACAAGAACCCAAGTGCATTCCTTGAATGTACTTCCCCTTCCCGAACTTGAAGATAGTCCGGTGGTTCGTGACTTCCCGGATGTCTTTCCTGAAGAGCTGCCGGGCATGCCACCCGACAGATGTGTAGAGTTTATAGTGGATCTTGCCCCAGGAACCGCACCCATTTCTAGACGCCCATACAAAATGGCCCCACGTGAGTTAGCTGAGCTTAAAACCCAACTGGAAGCTTTGTTGGAAAAAGGCTTCATCCGCCCTAGCTCATCGCCATGGGGTTGCCCCGTTCTGTTCGTAACGAAGAAAGATGGAACAGAAAGGATGTGCGTAGACTATCGCCCGCTAAATTTAGCGACGATAAAGAACAAGTACCCATTGCCCAGGATCAATGATCTTTATGATCAACTTGCAGGATCCTCTGTCTTCTCCAAGATGGATTTGAGATTAGGTTATCATCAAATCAAAATCCGAAACGAGGACATTCCCAAAACGACTTTTACTACTCGTTATGGTCTTTACGAGTACACCGTCATGTCCTTTGGTTTAACCAATGCCCCCGCCACTTTCTCACGCATGATGAATTCGATCTTCATGGAGTACTTAGATTAATTTGTTATGGTTTATCTCGATGACATTCTCATCTACTCGAAGAACGAAGAAGAACATGCCGAACACCTAAGGCTGGTATTGATGAAACTTAGAGAGCATCGCATGTATGCTAAATTCTCCAAGTGTGAATTTTGGCTACCAGAAGTGACCTACTTAGGCCACGTGATTTCTGCAAAAGGCATTGCTGTGAATCCCGAGAGATTTCCAGCCGTCCTTGACTGGACTCCACCTGAATCGGTTAAGCAAGTTAGGAGTTTTCTTGGCCTAGCCAGCTATTGCCGTCGCTTCGTCGAGAACTTTTCTAAAGTTGCAAAGCCTCTAACTGAACTCCTCAAGAAAGATAAGAAATTCCTATGGACTACCAAGTGCGAGGAAAGCTTTCAAGAGCTGAAAAGAAGATTGACTTCTGCACCCGTACTTGCACCTCCAGACACCAAAAAGGATTTCGAGATCTATTGTGACGCATCACGGCAAGGGTTAGGATGCATACTTCTGCAAGATCGACATGTGGTAGCTTATGCTTCACGCCAGTTACGGCCACATGAAGAGAACTATCCTACCCATGACCTTGAACTCGCTGCCGTAGTTCATGCCCTAACAACTTGGCGACATTACCTCCATGGTAATCGTTGTGAGATTTATTCCGACCACCAAAGCCTCAAATACATTTTCACCCAGCCAGATCTTAATCTCAGGCAAAGACGCTGGATTGAGTTGATAAAAGATTACGGCGTAGTAATTTCTTACACCCCAGGCAAGGCCAACGTCATGGCTGATGCACTAAGTCGTAAGTAGTATTGTAACAACCTCATGTTACAACAGTATCAACCACTTCTTCATGAGGACTTTCGCAAGCTCAACCTTGAGATTGTTCCTCATGGCTATCTTTCTACCTTGGTGGCGAAACCAACTCTTGAGGATCAAATCATAGTTGCCCAAAGGCATGCACGAGGTGTTCGCCGGATCAAGGAGAACATTGCTAGCGGAGTTGCTAAATGTTTCTCCACAGATAGCAACGGAAACGGTATTCTTTGAAAATCGTTTGGTAGTACCTAAGAATAGGGAACTAAGGCAACTCATCCTCATGGAAGCCCATGACACACCCCTCTCGATTCATCCCGGTAGCACAAAATTGTACCGAGATCTACGCCAGAGATTTTGGTGGACTAGGATGAAGAGAGACATTGCTCAATTTGTTGCCGAATGTGATGTTTGTCGTCGCATTAAGGCAGAACATCAAAGACCTGCTGGTACACTTCAACCTTTGCCTATTCCAGAGTGGAAATGGGACAAAGTCGGTATGGACTTCATCACCGGCTTTCCAAAAACCCAGAAAGGAAACAATGGCATCTTCGTTGTTATAGATAGGCTTTCCAAAGTTGCTCACTTCCTTCCGGTTCGCGAGTCTATAACTGCTAGCCAGTTAGCAGACTTGTACGTCTCTAGAATTGTATCCCTTCACGGTGTTCCTTTGGAAATCAATTCTGATCGTGGTAGCCTTTTTACCTCTAGATTTTGGGGAAGCTTTCAGAAAGCTATGGGAACTCATCTCTCCTTTAGTACGGCTTTCCATCCTCAGTCTAGCGGTCAAGTCGAAAGGGTTAACCAAATTCTTGAAGACATGCTCAGAGCTTGTGTTATCTCATTCGGAAAGAATTGGGAGAAATCTCTTCCATTTGCCGAATTTGCTTATAACAATAGTTTTCAATCTAGTCTGAACATGGCTCCTTTTGAACTCCTTTATGGACGACGATGTCGAACACCTTAAAACTGGTCAGAAACCGGTGAAAGACAATTCTTTGGACTGGACATGATCAAGGAAGCAGAAGAGCAAGTTCGCATTGTTCGTGATCAATTGAAAGCAGCCCAGTCTCATCAGAAAAGCTACTATGATCGTCATCATAGGCAAGAGAGCTACAATCTGGATGAGAAGGCTTACGTTCGGGTTACTCCTCTGAAGGGAACCCAACGTTTCGGTATCAAAGGCAAGTTGGCCCCACGTTACATCGGACCTTTCCGCATCATTGCTAAACGTGGAGAAGTTGCCTACCAACTTGAACTACCCCCGCACCTTTCCCGAGTACATGATGTATTCCATGTGTCCCAACTCAGGCGTTGCTTCAAGGACCCCATCCGCGAAGTCGACCATGAAACACTTGATCTCCAAGATGACCTTTCTTATCGAGAATACCCCGTTCGTATTCTTGATTCCGCAGAGCGTGTCACTCGTCGTCAGAAGATTAGGTTTCTGAAAGTGCAATGGTCACAACACTCTGAGAGAGAAGCTACGTGGGAAAGAGAAGACCGCCTCAGTGTCGAGTATCCCTCCTTCCTCCCGCAGACTTCTGAATCTCGGGACGAGATTCTATTGAGTGGGGGCGAGTTGTCAGAACCCTCTGTTAGGTAATGTGCTAGGGTTAGCAAGTCACTTGCATCATATTAAAATTTCAAAAGAAATCTTTGAAATCAAAATCAAAAGCAAAATGGGAGAAGGAAACCCCCCCAGATGAATTAATTCAAGAGGCCAGATAAAAATCTTCTCCAAAAATTCATGTTAGATTTTTGAAAAGTCTTATAAATGAGTGTGATCACATATCAAGTGATGTGGGACCCACCCCATGCTCATGGATTTTTCAAATATTCAAACAGTGCCTTGGAATTAATCAAATACCCCTATTTGAGTTAAAGTTCAAATTATTTGAATTTTAAAAATGTTCAAACTTTACAAGTGGCTAGCCTAGTATATTGTGATGCCACATAAAAAGTTTCAGCATTTAATAAAATTCCTAGCTATTTATTTAGCCCAGCAAAACAAAAGACAGAAAAGAAAATAGAAAAGAAAAGAAAAAGGACTTACCTGGCCGAAGTGGCCCAACTCATCGCCCAGCGGCCCACCAGCCTGGCCCAGCCCGCGAGCTCGTCTATCGTCTTCTTGAAGCTGCTCGGTGGCGAGCCGAGAGCGCGCAACGACCGCCACCGCGACGTCGAGGACGTTCCAGACGTCCCCGAGCCCTATCCTTGCGCCACGGTGACGCCTAGGAGCCGTGCATCCTTCTCCTCCTCTCGCCACAGTCTCTCCCGCCCCCTGTGCGTTTTCCCCAAACCAACCGAGCGCCGCCGCAGTTCATCGTCGACGGGAAGCGCAGCCAACGCCGGAGCTAGACCAGAAGAGCTTGTCCATCATGAGCAGCGTCGTCGACTTCCTCGATCTGGAGAAGATGGAAGTCTAATCGAGCCAGAGGCCGTCGCAATCCTCGCCATCGTCTCGCCGGAGCCGCCGCACGTCGTCGTCAAATTCGTCGCCTACAGACCCTCCCCGGCCTCGCCATCACCACCAGCACACTCGTGGTGAGCTTCTAATTCCACCTAGCTATCCCAGGGTCTCCCTCCCGTACTCTGTCGCCGTTTGCCATGAGGAACGAAGAGCACCGCCACCATGAACGACGACAAGGAGGTTCCAGTACCCCTCCGCCACCCCCGTGATGTCCAACGTGCTCCTGGCACCTCAAGGAGTCGTTTGATGCAGCGCTAGCTCAAGCTCTCCCCTCGCAGCGATTTTTCTGTCAAGCCCGAGCCACGGACGCCGCTAGGGCACGTCGCCGGCGAGGCTGCAGTGCCCCCATGGTTCCCCGTGTGCACAAGGTGGTGCGGACGAGCACGGGAAGCCTTCTGGTGGTCTCGGCGTGCAAAATGGTGGACGGAGGCACCGTTTCCTTGGACGCCGCCGCGTCTGTTAGTCGCCGCCGACTCGTCGCCGGCAAGATGACGTGGCCGGCGTCGTTAGCACTAACCCCACCCCACTAATGACCCACTAACCCACTGACAACTGGGCCCAGACCACTAACTAATTCCTGGTTAGTTTAAACTAACCGGGTTAGTTAACTAACCCACTGACAGCCTAGGCCCACTCGTCCGCCCCCCCCCCCCTGACGCCAGCATGAAGTCATGCTGACGCCATAATTGAATTTCCAAATATTGAAATGATTTAAAGAATTCCAGAAAATCCAGAAAATAGCCCAAACTTTGGAAATTCATAGAAAATACATATTAACTCCAAATTGGACAAATAATATATGAAAAATGACCAGGAGAAAATAAGCTATCCAAATATCCAACTTTCAACTTTTTTTGAGTTGATTTTAAAATTGGACCAGTAGCATATGTCATTTGATTTATTAGGAATTTATTCAAATTCAATTCAAATGATTTTGGAACTTGGACCATGGAATTATGCTACTTTTCAACCACACTTCAGAGGCATATCATACACAATTCAAAATGTTTCAAATTGATCAAACAATGTCACATGTAACTTGGCTAAGTTTGAATTCAAATTGGAGTTTGAATTTGCAATTCAATTTGCAATATACTCCATTTAAATGGAATTGCCTCACACATCAAAGCATATACATCAAGTTTCAACCTTCCATCATGTGACTGTGCATTGTATTTACTTTGCTACCTTGTTTGTTGTTTGTCGAGTAGAGGTGGAACCGGAGCAGGAGGCTACCCCCTTCGTTGAAGACCTCGAACCCGAACCTCGTCAGCAAGGCAAGCAAACCCCATTGATCATGTCGATAAAATCCCACTTCCCTCTCATGTCTCGCGTATGCATTGTATAAGATGATTACCATGCTACGTTTCTACCGCATAGATGAACCCATTCCTTTGCATGACCTATCATTTTGTCACAGTAGTAAGCAAACCACAATCCTAGCAAACGTAGGAGTTGATTGATATCATGTGGCCCCTGCACTTGTTACTGCTTATCGCATGCTTAGAGTGATACCATGTTGATACTGTTATGTGAGTCGGGATGGTAGTGATCATGTTGATGATGGTAGAAAAGTGTTGGTGAATCTACCCTAATAGAAGGTGAACGATGAGAGGCTGTGTAGGAGTACACAGTGGGTTGTCTCGTTGAACACCGCCCTAAGTCCGAGTTCTTGTGTGGTGATCCAAGATGAAGAGTACAACCACACATTGGGCTCACTGACCCCTCTCAGCTTACTAACTCATCCCTTTCGATGTCCAGATGTCGCAATAGTTCTGGTAGGTCTGTGGCCTGGATGCTAAGTGAGAGAACGGCTCATCCGAGACCGGCTTATGCACCACGCACACATCACTTGGGTCCACTTCGGTAAACCGGCCGGGTTCACGATAGTGGTAACCAACCCAAGTAGGCGGCTTTCTTGGACTAGATAGGCTATGAGGTAACAGTTGTGGTGAGCATCCTCGCTGGCACCCCTTGAATGGTGTTGAGATCAAAGGCGGTAAATGATGATCATGTGTGTGTAGCGGTACACCCCTGCAGGGTTAACAAAACTATTCGAATAGACGCGTCCGCGGTTATGGACTGCTTGGAAAGCTTAGCTTGATTATTAGAAAACTTGAACTGGATACTTCTAAAACACACCAAGATAAGTGTGAGTGCTATGGCGTGCTTTCTCCTGGGGAAGTCGAGGAAGGCACCATAGTGGTGTATTTGGTTGGAGAAAGTAGTGGACTCGTGTACGCTTCTTACCTCAAAGTCTGGTACTCGTAGTTCAGGATTAGCCAAATCAATGCTGGCACTTCTGCAAGCGAAACCCCACCTCCCTTTACCTTGATACATATGCATGAGTAGTATAGCTCCTATGTAAGTCTTGCTGAGTACGACTTTGTACTCACGTTTGCTTAATCTATGTTTTAGATGAACCCACTGACCCCGAAGGTGGCTTCTTCATTGAGCTGGACGAATGAAGATGAAGCTAGTCTAGTCCCAGTCAGACGACTGGTTCCCTCGTGGAGGTCTTGTGTTTAAATAAGGCTTCTTAAGACATTTGTTAAACTTGTCTGTACTCAGACATACTTTGCTTCCGCTTGTGTTGTAATGTTGGATCACATGTTTGTGATCTCTGTGTGCACTCTATATGAGTTATCAATAAAAATGTATACTTTGTAGAGAATTGCAATGATACCTGCTGTTCATACAAGGCATGTGTGCTGCGTGTATGTTTATAACATACATGTCTTTGTATGGGTTTTCGAGACCTTAGTTGTGATCTGGCTGGCGGTCTTTCATACACCAAGTGGCCCTTAGATGTGCGCAGCTTGGGGCATCGCGATGCGATTGTTTGAGACTCTGTCTCATGCACACTTTGTGGTATGATCGAGCCCGCCCTAGACCCCGACTAAGTGATCGGGCTGGAGTAAGTCTATGTAAGAGTTATGAGATAGTCGATAGTATGGTTGAGGCGACTTGACTTTGAATATGGGAGTTCATCACCCATATCATTAGACTTGTGTGCGGACGATGAGGACCCATCTCAGTTGATCATCCGGCCTGGATGGGATACCCCTCACGTACGATGCTTTCCGAGAACGTTCTGTGCTTGGCCTTGTCTGCTTAGACAAGTGGGTACGGTTCTCGGCTCTCCATATGACTATGTCTTAGCCGGACTTGCATACGCTAACCCCGGGTCCCGACAAACTTCATATTAAATTATTTATATTTGATGGCTTTGGTCATAGCCTTAATTTTGGTGTAAGAAACACGGCAACATGGCATGGCATGAACAACAATAACAAGTTAACAATAATAAGTGCAACGGGAAAATAAACTATCGATTCCGGAGATGGAGAAGTGTAAGTGAAGTTGACACGGGAAGGTTCAACAGAAGGAAAGGATCCCAGCCATAACATATGTAAATATGTCAGGGGCTGGTTCATGGAAGAAAGGATCAGTAGATGACATGGCACATGATCTATGAAGTTCAAAAGAGCAAGAACAAACATGCACTGAAGGTGGAAAAGACAGAACAATAAGGGCAAATGAATTTGAATGGGTACAAGTGCTTGTGCACCATGTACATTTTTGTGTTGCACAAAACACAAAATGGTTATCACCATTCAATTCCTTGATCTTTTCTGCCCCAAAAACATATATGACATGGCCCCTTTTAAATTTACAAAACATAGTTTGCAAATCAAAAGATCTGGAGGGCCTATTTGCAAAGATGACACCACCTCAATAATTTAAGGCTCAATTTGCAAAACAGACCTCACCATGGGCTTCCTTGGGAAAATCTACCCCAAAATCATATATGGCATCACATGTTTGAGGCAGAACTGTTCAAATCCCCAAATTCATATCTGAATTTGAATTCAAATCAAATTTGGAAATTAAAAACAGAAAAGAAATTGAAAAAGAAAAGAAAAAGGAGGGGCTCAGCCACTTGGGCTCGATTCGGGGAATCTGGCCCACCCTCCTCCGCTCTCTCTATGGCCCAGCCTGATAGCCCACGGCGTAGGAGAGGCTACTGGGCCAAGCCCACTGCTCCTTCGAAAAAAAGACAAATGTCTCCGGTGGGAATCGAGCCCACGACCTCCTCCTCGAAGCACTGGGCCTGATCCACTACCCTACAGTGGTCATCGCGACAGAAGACGAGGCCCGACCTGCTTGAGCTATCTCTCCACTTCTCTGAACTACGAAGCACTGTTGAACTTGAACACTATCGGACGCTGGAGCAGAGAACTTCCGGCGAGCATAGCCTCACCTGCAGCCCTGCTTGGAGCAAACCACCAAGGGGGATCTCAAGCCGGCACCTTCCTCTTCACGGGCACACAGGCCACCATCTCCAACTCCTCACTGCCTCGCCGGAAACCGGCCGGGAACAGCACGGCGACGCGCTACACCTGCAGCTTCAGACACCCGACGGCGCAGCCAACTTCAGACGACCCGTGCGTCGAGCACACGGCGTCTCCAGCCACGGGGTCACTTGCAAACGCGAGAGGGAAGCTCCACGAACACGTGGGTGCCCTGGCCTAGACCTAGACCTCGTCGAAGGGGAGGCCAGGCTCGCCTGAATCCATGGCGGGTCTGTCTGACAGACGAGCGCGGGTTTAGACGCGGGCGACTCTACCTAACTACGCGATAAAGGGAGGACCTTGGGCGCCAAAGGCGCGCCCTGGACGCTCCTAGAGCACGCGGGAGGCCGTCCGTGACGCACCACGGCACGGTGACCACGAACGCCTTGCCGCCGACAAGCTGCGCGGCAGAAATCCTACTGCTAACGCGGACCTGGAGCTACGCACATCTACGGGCAAAGGGGAGGGCTTGTGCTCACCTTTTTGGTCACGCAGCGCGCCCCAGCCTTGCCATAGAGGAAGAAGACGAGCCTGAAGACGACGATGGGGTGCGGGGATCCTCGGCGACGTCCACGACTCTGCGACGAATCCGCGCTCCTCTCTTCTACTTGTGACCGGGAACGGATCAAAGAATCGCAGAAGATGCGAGCTAGCGCACGGTCAAGAATTTGAACGCGCGGTGAAGAATTGCAAGAAATTGGCCGGCGGCCATGGCGGAACAGGGGAGAACCTTGGAGGCGAACAAGGTGGCAACGGGATCTGAAAGGGGGGAACGGGAGCCCGAGGGTTCCTAGAGCCGGCACGGGTCCAGGTTATAAGGGTGGAGGCCTCCAGCCACGTCGACGGCCGGCGTTGCTCGCGTGGATGCCGGTGTGAGAGGAGGAGCTCGGAGGGGACCCCTCCACACTGTAAAGAAGAACATCGGGGGCCGTCCGATCAATCCAATGGAGGAGAATCCTCCCCGCGTACCGCTTCACGGTGGGTTAGAGCCCAGGAGGAGGAGAAGAGGCCCAGATGGGCTGGGCTGGGCTGCTCCAGGAAAAAGAAAGAAAAAGAAGAAACCCGCCTTGCCTATTTCCATTTAATAAAAATAGAAAATACATGGGGAGTTTTCCAGAGATATTTACAAGGAATTAAATCACATAAAAATATGCAAAATAATCCTTGCAATATTCCCCAATTTGCAAAATTGGTTTGGCCAATTTTGGAGCAACTAAAATGTGGGGCCATTTTTGAAATTCAAAACACTTTGAACTATGGCCCACATTTTTAGAAGTTGCAAAAATGATGTAGAGTTTTTAAAACCCTTGGGAATGAAAATGAATTGGCTATGCCAAGTTTGGGATCAAGGGGAGCAGATGGGCAACATGAACAATTCTCCAAACACCTCTCTTTCACCCTTCTGTTTGAAATCAAACTCAAATCAAATGAACCCAAAACCTTTTGGAAATTTAAATCATCACATGAATTTGCAACATCTAGGACCATTTCAAGTTTGGAAGTCAAATGACAAAGCAGAATTACATGATGATTACAAGAATTTCTCTTGGGCTGTTACAGCTCTCCCCTACCAACACTGGATCTCGTCCCAAGATCTAAGCATGAAACAGCTCAGGATACTCATAATGTGTCGGGACCCGGGGTTAGCGTATGTAATTCCGGTCACGAAGCAATCATATGGAGAGCCGAGAGCCATACCCACTTGTCTAAGCAGACAAGGCCAAGCACAGAACACTCTCGGTAAACATCGAACGTGAGGGGCATCCCATCCAGGCCGGATGATCAACTGAGATGGGTCCTCATCGTCCGCTGACAAGTCTAAATCCTTATGGGTGGTGAAATCCCATACTTATCGACAAGTCGCCTCAACCATATTATCGATTGAATCATAACTCTTACATAGACTTACTCCAGCCCGATCACTTAGTCGGGGTCTAGGGCGGGCTCGATCATACAACAAAGTGTGCACGTGATAGAGTCACGAGCAATCGCATCGCGATGCCCCAAGCTGCGCACATCTATGGGCCACTTGTTGTATAAAGGACTGCCAGCCAGATCACAACTAAGGTCTCGAAAACCCATACTAAGACATGCATGTTATAAACATAAACGAAGCACACATGTCTAGTATGAACAGCAGGTATCATCACATATCTCTACAAAGTACTTCTTTATTGACTTACACATAGAGCATACAAAGATCACATGGCTGTAATCATCATTACATCATACAACGGAAGCAAATTAGGTCTGAGTACAGACAAGATTAACAAATGGCTTAGAGAAGCCTTGTACAACAAACATGCCCTTCCACGAGGGACCAGACTGCTGACTGGAAATATACTACAAAGGTCATCGTCGAGCTTCAGGGGGGGTGACTCCATCGGGGGTCCGGTTTCTCATCTAAAAACATAAATAAGCAAACGTGAGTACAAAGTCGTACTCAGCAAGACTTACATCAGAACTACACTACTCATGCTCATGTTTCAAAGTAAAGGAGGTGGGGTTCAACATGCAGAAGTGCCAGCTTTGACTTGGCTAGTCCTGAACTACGAGTACCAGACTTTGAGGTAAGGAGCGTACACGAGTCCACTACAAAGTCTCCAACCAATACACTACTATGGCTACTCCCTCGACTCACCCACGAGGAAGCCCACCATAGCACTCACGCTTATCTTGCGGGTTTTAGAAGTATCCATTTAAGTTGTCTAATGATCAAGTAGAGGTCTCCAAGTAGTCCATAACCGCGGACACAGCTATTCGAATAGTTCATTACCCTGCAGGGGTGTACATCTTCACACGCATGTCATTACTTATCGCCTCGTTCTTGTCACCCTTCGAGCGGGTGTCGGACGTGGATGGACACCAAGGCACTACCCTCGCGTCACCTCTTCTAATCCAGGAGTCGACTACCTGAGTTTGACACCACTCGAGAGTCCGACCGGTTCAACGAAACGGACTCAGATAATGCAAGGGACCGAGACGCCACCTTTGTCAGATGGTTTCGCTGCCTCACAGATCCACCCACATATCTATATGATGCAACCATTTTTCATTCTTTTTCTATGCACATGCCAAATGGAAATCCCGAATCTAGTGTGACTCCTGGACCGGATAGGGTAAGTAAAGAGGCCAAACGGGGCTCCCATAAACCCTACATGTGGTCATACTCTTCGTCTTGGATCACAAAACAGGAACTCGGGGCCTAGGGCAGTGTTCAACGAGACAACCCACTGTGTACTCCTACACAGCCTCTCATCGTTCACCTTTGTTTAGGGTGGATTCACCAACACTTTATCATCAGCACCACTGTGAACACCCATCCCGACTCACATTCAAAGTATCCTCATTGTAGCACTAAGCAGCAATAAGCAGTAACAGTTACAGGGGCCAAATGCTCATCAGTCAACTCCTATATCTGCTAGGATTGTGGTTTGCTTAATACGGTGACAAAATGATAGGTCATGCATCGGAATGGGTTCAACTATGCGAAAGAACGTGTCTCGGTGATCTCCTAAACATGCATAAGCGAGACTGAGAGGGAAGTAGGATTTATAGACATGATCAATGGGGTTTTCTTGCCTTGCTGACGATACACGGTTTAACGGTGGTCTTCTTCTTTTTCTTCGGGGGCGATCACCATCTCGGAAAAGCTGTTACCGGCACAATCATCAACAAGGGGGGAACAACACCGAATGCAAATGCACAAGCACATGATATAGTTGTTCCATGATGTGAAGGGTACTGATTTGTGGCACATTCATCTTAAATGAAGTGTATTGCATTTGGAATGAAAATTCAAACTTCAAATTCAATTTCAAATTAAGCCATATGCATGTTTGTCACTGTTCACCCATTTTAAAATGGTCAAACATAGAAACAAAGTGCATATTCTTAATCCTTGCATTTTTCTGATAAATTTTCATATATTATATGTTAAATTTGGAGTTAAAATGAAATTACTATGAATTTATAAGGTTTTAGCTATTTTCTGTAATTTCTATAATTTCTTTTAATTCTTTTCTATTTAAATTTATTCAGAGAAACTGATTTATTGCATCAGCATGATGCAATGTTGACATCAGTGGGGGGCTGACATGTGGGCCACCACTATCAGCCACAGTGGGGTTAACCCCCTTTTAAATTAAATATAATCTAGGTTTAGGGGGCCTGGGGCCCCATTTGTCTGTCTCTATGGGGTGGGTTAGGGGGGTAATTAGATTAGTGCTAATGGCGGGGTCGTCGGAAAGTCATCGCCGGCGACTGGAGGCTCGTCGAAATTTCTCTGGACGGCGCTCCAGTGCACCAAACGAAGCGGGGAGACCACCAGAGGGATCCCCTTGCTCGCATGCTTCACCTGGGACAAGCTAGGGGTCCCGGGGATGGCTACTTCGACGCCGGTGACATCGATGTGCGGCGGCCAGCTACTGACCTCGCAGGAAACTTGAATCTGGCCATAGGGAAAAGCAAGGAGGGAGGGGAACGAAGCTCCATCTCACCCTGATCATGAGGAAGAGCTCGGGGAGGCCGTTGGAGCAGCACATGCGACGAATTTGAAGATGGCGTCCTCAGCCGCCGGCGGCGAGTTCCTGAGGCTGGAGTCGTGCTCGGGGGCGAAGGCCTCGAATTGAAGGCGCTGCTAGACTAGGTCGTCTCCAGTGAACCTGCTATACATCTTGGCAACGACGGAGAGGGCCTCTGGCCACGGCTGTGCGGCGAGGTGCTCTAGCGGGCGCTCGGGTGCGGCGCAGAAACGGAGAGACAGAGGGGAAAGCAAGCTGGTGAGGTAAGGAAAAGGTGTGGGGGCTCTCTGGGCGTCTCCTTGGCGTCGAGAGAGAGGCAGGAGGGGCCTAGGCAAGCAAGAGGTGGAAAGGGGGGCGCCGGCATGCGCTACACGGCGACAGCCTCCTGGCGCTGGGGAAGAAGACAAAGGGGGTGGGCCTGGGTCGTGCTAGGTGGGCTGGGGGGGTTTAGTTGGGCCAAAGGCCAGGGGGTTTTCTCTTTTCTATTCCTCTTCTTTTATTTTTCTGTAATTTTGTTTTGCCTCAGTATTTAATACCTAGGCAATTTAATAAAATGCCCAATATATTTATAAAAACCCAAGTGACCAGTAGCAAGCCACTTTTAAGGTTTGAGCATTTTTGAAATTCAAAACATTTGAATTTCAAATCAAATAGGGGTCAAATTTAATTTCCAGAGCACCTTTTGAATTTTAGAAAATTCCATGGGCATGGGAATGAACCCAAACCACTTTTGCTAAGATCAGCAACAATCCTAGGAATTTTCCAAATGTTCAAATGATTTTTGGAAAAAGATTTTTATCTGGCCATTTATTGAAATTCTTTAGGGCTTCTGCTTTCCCCATTTATGAATTTATTTTGAATTTTTCACATGATGCAAAGGATCAAGCAAACCCTAGCACTTACCCTAGTTGGGGTTCTGACAGAACGGAGATGATCTTCACGCTCCCACGTTGCCTCCTTCTCGGAATGATGTTCCCACTGCACCTTCATGAACTTGACGGTCTTGTTGCGAGTCTTGCGCTCAGACGTCTCAAGAACACGGACTGGACGCCTGGAGTAGGAAAGGTCCGCACTCAGCTGGGTCTCGCCCATGTCAACGGCCTACTCTGGCTGCTTGAAGCACTGCTTTCGCTGGGACACATGGAAGACGTCGTGCACCATCGATAGACTCTCGGGAAGCTCGAGCCAAAAGGCAAGAGGTCCCCTAGTCTCAAGAATACGGAACGGGCCGACAAATCTGGGAGCAAGCTTTCCCTTGATACCAAATCGGTGAGTTCCCCTCAATGGAGACACTTTGAGGTACGCCAATTCACCAACTTGGAAAGCTACACCTCGGTGCCTTTTGTCATAGTAGGCCTTCAGCCTAGACTGTGTTGCCTTGAGGTGCTCCCTGATGATCCTCACCTTGTCTTCTGCCTCTTGGATCACATCTGGACCGAACAACTGCCTCTCACCTGTCTTGGACCAGTTCAAAGGTGTCCTACACTTCCAGCCATACAAGATCTCAAAGGGTGCTGCCTGCAGACTTGCCTGATAGCTGTTATTTTACGAGAACTCAGCATAGGACAAGCATTCCTCCCACTTCATGCCAAAGGAAATGACACACGCTCGAAGCATGTCCTCAAGGATCTGATTCACACGCTCAACCTGCCCACTGGTTTGAGGGTGATATGCGGTACTGAAGACAATCTTTGTACCCAATGCCTCTTGAAATGCCTTCCAGAAGTTTGATGTGAAGATGCTTCCACGATCAGAGCTTATCTTCTTGGGAATGTCGTGCAATGAAGCAATTATCGCGGTGTACAACTCCGCCAACTGTCCAGCCGAGATAGTTTCTTTGACAGGCAGAAAATGAGCAACTTTGGACAAGTTATGAATGAAAACGAATACCGCATTATTGCCCTTCTGTGACCTCGAAAACCCGGTGACAAAGTCCATCTCAATGTGATCCCACTTCAACTTCGTAATCTTAAGTGGCTGAAGTATCCCTGCAGGCTTCTGGTGTTGTGCCGTCACTCTTCTACACACATCACACTGGGACACAAACCGGGCAACATCCCGCTTCATACGAGTCCACCAAAAGCTTTGCTTGAGATCTTGATACATCTTTGTACTTCCGGGGTGAATTGACAGCTTGGAATCAGGGGCATCCTTCATGATTACCTCTCTGAGATCTCCCTCCTTGGGAATAACGACTCGCTCTTCGAACAACACGGTGCCGTCATTATGAACTAAAAAGAAACCGTACTTGGGGACTGAGGCGGCAATGACCTGCTTGATCTTCTGAATCATCGAGCTGCCAGATTGAGCTTCACGGATCCTCTCATGGATAGTGGGCTCTACCACAAGGTTGGCAAGGAATCCTGCTGGAACCAGCTCGAGATTGAGCTTCCGAAACTTCTCACACAGATCAGGGTGAATCTCCCGCACTTGGATATTGTTGCAATCGCCCTTGCGGCTCAACGCATCGGCTATGACATTCGCCTTCCCAGGCGTGTACTGAATATCAACTGAGTACTCAGTAATGGTTTCAAGCCACCTTCTTTGCCTCAAGTTCAGATTGGGCTGAGTGAACAAGTACTTCAAACTTTTGTGATCGGTGAACACATCCACCTTCCTCCCTAAGAGGAGGTATCGCCACGTGATCAAAGCTTGTAATACTGTAGCCAGCTCCAAATCCTGGGTCGGATAGTTCCTCTCACTCGTCTTCAACGGTCATGAGGTATACGCCACAATGTTCTTGCGTTGCATCCGAACTCCGCCTAGACCATTCAACGAGGCGTCACAAAAGACCTGGAATGGCTGTGACTCATCTGGCGGTGTGAGAATTGGAGCTGTTGTCAACCTGCGCTTCAACTCCTCGAAGGCTGCCTGACAAGACGGTGACAAAGAGTACCGCTTGCCCTTGCACAACAACTCTATCACTGGCTTTGCTATCTTGGAGAAATTCTCGACAAACCTCCTGCAATAGCTAGCGAGGCCGAAAAAACTCCTCAGCTGCTTCACATTCTTCGATGGAGCCCAATCTTGAATTGCACGGACTCTGTCAGGATCAACCGAATGCCCTCGACTGAGATGACATGGCCAAGAAAATTGACCTTGTTGAGCCAAAACTCACACTTGGAGAACTTGACATAGTATCGGTGCTCTCTCAACTTCTGCATCACCAAACGAAGATGCTCCTCATGTTCAGCCTCTGACTTGGAATACACAAGGATGTCGTTGAGGTAGAGGAGGACAAAAACATCAAGCCACTCTTGGAACAAATAGTATATAGCTCTCATGAATGTCGGAGGAGCGTTTGAGAATCCAAACGTCATGACTGTGAACTCATACAACCCATAGCGTGTGCTGAAAGACGTCTTGGGAATGTCCTCTTCACGAACACGGACTTGGTGATACCCCATCCTCAAGTCGAGCTTGGAAAAGACTTTTGCCCCATTCAACTGCTCAAATAGTCATTGATGCGGGGTAGAGGATATTTGTTCTTGATGGTCTTCTTATTGATGCCACGGTAGTCCTGGACCAACCGGCTAGTACCATCTTTCTTCTTCACAAATAGAACTGGGGCACCCCAAGGGGAAGTGCTCGCACGAATGAAACCATCTATCTCTAACTCCGTCAGCTGTTTCTTAAGCTCAATCAACTCCTTCGGACACATCTTGTAAGGATGCCGAGAGATCGGCTGTGTACCAGGCTCTAACTCAACCACGAACTCAATAGCCCGCACCGGTGGAATTCCTGGCAACTCCTCTGGAAAGACATCTGGAAAATCATAGACTACCCTGACCTCCTCAATCAAAGGAGCAACTCCTGTGTTCAGAACATACAACTGTGCTCACCCTGCCATCGAGCCACAAGTGTACCAAATCCCTGCGCCTGAATCATGTGTCAGTCTGACTGATCTTGACGGGCAATCGATATTGGCCTTGTACTTTACAAGCCAATCCATACCCAGAATGACGTCAATGTCGGAACGAGGCAAGAAAATCAGGGACGCTGAGAAGATAACACCCTGGATACTGATGTCCACATTTGGAACAACTCTGGAAGACTCCATTCTAGAGCCCGGAGAACAAACTGAGAGTGGTTTACACAACTTCTCTCTTGGAAGGTGAAGTGACATCACAAAAGCATTGGATATGAACGAATGGGAAGCTCCGGAATCGAACAATAGTGTCGCGGGAACTGAGCACACAAGTAACCTACCAAGCACGATCTCTGAAGACTGCTGAGCATCTGCCAACATCATATTGTTGACTCGAGCTGCTCGTGGCTAGGCCCTCACCATCGCATTGCTCGGAGTAGAGCGAGGTGGAGGCGAAGGCAGCTGAGCGAAGAATGGGTTTGTGCACTTAGGAAAAGTGTGCCCCGACTTTCCACACTTGTAGCAGATGATCTCAGGTCTGGGTGGCCTCGCGAAGGGTGGAGTAGAGGGAGGCCCCTGCTGCAATGGGACGGGAGGGCGGGCAAAAGTGCGGACAACTGCCCCCCTCGGCTGAAACTACTGCCTCTGAGGCTGTGGCTCTGGAACCCAGGACTTGGCCTTCTTGTGGACCATCACTGTTGAGCTGAACTCCCTCTGCTTCCTCTTCTCTGCGGCTCGCGTTGCCTCGGCTGACTCCTGCCTGATTGCCTGGTCAACGAACTCTGAGAACGGGCGTGGGCTGGACTGGGTGAGCGCATACTTGAGCTCCGTGGTGAGACCCCCACGGAATCTGCCAATACGCTTGGCCTCTGTGGAGACCTCGTCTGGAGCATACCTGGCAAGCCTGACGAAGGCCAGCTTATACTCGTGCACAGACCTGTCACTCTGTCGTAGAGCCAGGAACTCCTCGCGCTTCCTCTCGATCAGACCACTGGGGATATGAGCGGCCCTGAAGTCTCTGACGAAATCATCCCATGTGATCACAGTGTCACCCTTGTTTTCCTTGTAGGTCGAGTACCAACTGCCTGCTGCACCCTCGAGCTGGAAGGACGCGAACGTGACGTAGTCAACTGGCCTGACTGTGTTCGCGTTAAAATGCTTCTTTATCTCTGCCAGCCAATCATCCTCTTCTAGCGGGTCTCGAGCCTCGGAGAATATGGGAGGGTTGATGGCGAGAAACTGCTGGAGGGTGGTGTGGTGTGGACGCTCATTCCTCTGAGCGTTCTGGTCCTGCAGCAACTGCATGATCGAAGCTTTCCCCTGTGCGACTATTGCCACAGCCTGCCCAAGGATAGGGTTCTCCGGCGGTGGCATGTTTGCTCGCGTCATCCTGTAGACAGGGACATTTTATGAGTAAACATTGCAGCAATTGATGAAACCACAAGGGTAAAACAATAATTAACAAAACTTCTTCACGAGGTATGAAGATGTTGAAGATGGAAACACCACCAAGGTTAACCCGGAAAGTCCGATAATCTAGGTGCTACGAGAATCCCAAAACCCGAGATCATCCGAATCCAATATAATAGTCTGCTAGCGATCACACAAACAATATATATGAGTGGTTGGAGACCTGAACATTGAGACATCTGCCCTGAGCGGCCCGTCGAAACGGTCTCCTATAGGGGGAGGAACCACATCCGGAGGATGCCAACCATCCCTGTATAGGAGTTTCACCTGAGGTACGCCGTAAGCGAGGTAGAGCTGTCAACTCTAAGTGGAGGCTCAGTGTTCTCAATGTACGCCAACCCTTCTCGTCGCTAGCAAATAATTATAGAATAATCGGAGCCTCATGTAAACGAGAACCTAGATTGGTTTTGAAAGGGGTAAGTTGTAGAGAGAAAACATCGTTGCACTTCCTCATGGAAAAAGGGGTGGGAGGGTGGGGTAAGAAGAAAACCGAAAGAGTTCCTACTCTCCGATTTTTTTCCTTATTAACTACCAAAATACTTTCTAGACTCGACTTCGGCCAGTAAGGGGTCCTACAGTCAGTCCTGCTCTGATACCAAGTTGTAAGGCCCCCGATGCGGTGCTAACTCAAGTTAGTCGCTTTCGCGTCCGACTCGAGTTAGAAGCACATAAGCGGACACCGATGCACGATATTCACACTCGTGTCGCTATCGGATTTTCGATAATAGGTAAAGGAACAATGAACTTAACTAAGACATAAATATAAGGTCCAGGGCATACATCGCCACCGGTAATTATTACATCATCTCAGGGATCAAAGATCCAATAGTACATCATGCATCATACAAAAGGAACACACGACCGAGTACGGCCAAAATCCAAATGGCCCTAGAGAGGGCTGCACATAAACATGTCCAACCACGGATCTTCGAAAACCAATTATAGGCCTACTGGGCGAAGTCCTCCTTCTCATCATCCTCCGGTGGCACCTCCACGAAGTAGCGTCCGGTGCTCGGGTCGAGGTAGTAGTCAACTGAAGCGGCCGATCAAGCAAAACATAAAAGCGGAAGGTAAAACAAGGGGTGAGATTATATCATTACAGTTATGACTAACTTCGTACGGTAAGCCAAAGGTAGTGGATGAGGTTGCAGCCGCACTAGCATATATGGTGGCTAATGATCTACTAGAGTAGAGGTAAGATCCAAGAGTTTACGTTGACAACGTGTCATAGGTCTCCTATCCACCTACTTACGCAAACATAACACAACCTTGTTCCTCCCTCGGTCCCCCTGGACGGAGAAAGGCAGCCAAGACAAACACACGGTAGGCAAGTTTTAATCATGATCCAGTTTGATGTTATTCTATGAACAAGACGTAGGCTCTGAGTCGTCCATAACCGTGGACACGGCTTTTCAAAAAGATTTAACCCTGCAGGGGTGTACCAACTGCCCATCATAGGCTTCGCATGTACGCCCGGTTTCCGCTTGGCTGGGTAAGCACCTGAAACTCCGGAACGTCAAAGTCCCTCTAACTAACAACACACAACTCCGGGTGGCCCCCGGTGAGTCGACACCCAACTCAAAAGCCGGCCGCGCTCTCGAATCGGTCTCTACCGTCTGTCGCGGGTTTGGATAGCCGGTTAATCTCACATGAGACCGGGTCCTCAGCCGGACAATATGGGCCAGCAAGGAACCATGTCCTCATTGGTCCGGGGTGGTTTGAAAACAGCTGGGGTACCACAAACACACACACGTTTGCAAATGTAAATCAGCTCGGGCCACCACTAGAATTGTACGAAGCTAGGTAGGTAAGACAAGGGGGACCCATAGAACCCCACACACGATTAGGCACGCTCAATCCAAGAACCAATACCCGGAACTCGGATCCTAGGTGACTCAAATGGAACAAAGCACCAGGGGGGAACAGCCCAGCCTTCCATCTTTCGTCGAATATAGTTTAACAACAATTAATAAATATCAACCAACTTCTTTATTAGCATGATAACCCAACCATAGCATAGGGTAAACAGCAAGTTTCCTACTCATACTAAGCAGTGGCGGAGCATGTAGTAACATAGCAGTACAATGGTTTGCTGGGATATGGGGATCATGGTTGTTTGGGTTTGATGGAAGCAAAAGTAAGGTGGATAGGGTCATGCAATCATTCTAGACTACATCTAAGCATTGCAGGCTGAAAGCTATAAAGAATTATATAGGTCTCCCCCTTGCCTGGATAGGTCGTCGACGAAGCATCAGCTGGATCCTCGGGCTCGGTGTCGGAAATCTCCACGTAGGTCTCCTCGGCAGTCTCAGGTGCTAACGTTAGGTACCGGAAAAGGAAAAGCACACAAGTAAACAACGAGACCAAATGCACAAACATGGATGGGATGATTCAAGTTTAATAGGCATGGTGTGACCCTATCTAGTCAGCTTTAAATGAAGGTGTTGACTACACGTCAACAACTACATATGCAATTATTTATATTTGATGGCTTTGGTCATAGCCTAAAATTTGGTGTAAGTAACATGGCAACATGTCATGGCATGAACAACAATAACAAGTTAACAATAATAAGTGCAACGGGAAAATAAACTATCGATTCCGGAGACGGAGAAGTGTCAGTGAAGTTGACATGGGAAGGTTCAACAGAAGGAAAGGATACCAGCCATAACATATGTAAATATGTTAGGGGCTCGTTCATGGAAGCAAGGATCAGCAGATGACATGGCACATGATCTATGAAGTTCAAAAGAGAAAGAACAATCATACACTGAAGGTGGAAAAGACAGAACAACTGGGGCAAATGAATTTGAATGGGTACAAGTGCTTGTGCACCATGTCCATTTTTGTGTTGCACAAATCACAAAATGGTTATCACCATTCAATTCCTTGATCTTTGCTGCCCCAAAAACATATATGACATGGCCCCTTTTAAATTTACAATACATAGTTTGCAAATAAAAAGATCTGGAGTGCCTATTTGCAAAGTTGACACCACCTCAATAATTTAAGGCTCAATTTGCAAAACAGACCTCACCATGGGCTTCCTTGGGAAAATCTACCCCAAAATCATATATGGCATCACATGTTTGAGGCAGAACTGTTCAAATCCCCAAATTTAGATTTGAATTTGAATTCAAATCAGATTTGGAAATTAAAAACAGAAAAACAAAATGAAAAAGAAAAGAAAAAGGAGGGGCTCCGCCACTTGGGTTGGATTCGGGCAATCTGGCCCAGCCTCCTCCGCTCTCTCCATGGCCCAGCCTACTAGCCCACGGCGTAGCAGAGGCTACTGGGCAAAGCCCACTGCTCCTTCGAAAAAAAAGAGACAAATGTCTCCGGCGGGACTCGAGCCCACGACCTCCTCCTCTAAGCACTGGGCTTGATCCACTGTGCTACAGTGGTCATCGCGACAGAAGACGAGGCATAGCCTGCTTGAGCTATCTCTCCACTTCTCTGAACTTCGAAGCACTGTCGAACTCGAACACTATCGGACGTCGGAGCAGAGAACTTCCGGCGAGCATAGCCTCACCTGCAGCCCTGCTCGGAGCAAAACACCAAGGGGGATCTCAAGCTGGCACCTTCCTCTTCACGGGCACATAGGCCACCGTCTCCAACTCCTTACTACCTCGCCGGAAACCGGCCGGGAACAGCACAGCGACGCGCTACACCTGCAGCTTCAGACACCCGACGGCACAACCAACTTCAGGTGACCCGTGCGTCGAGCACACGACGTCTCCGGCCACGGGGTCACTTGCAACCGTGAGAGGGAAGCTCCACGAACACGTGGGTGCCCTGGCCTAGACCTAGACCTCACCGGAGGGGAGGCCAGGCTCGCCTGAATCCTTGGCGGGTCTATCTGACAGACGAGCCCAGGTTCAGACGCGGGCGACTGTACCTAACTACGCGAGAAAGGGAGGCCCTTGGGCGCCAAAGGCACACCCTGGACGCTCCTAGTGCACGCGGGAGGCCGTCCGTGACGCACCATGGAATGGTGACCACGAACTCCTCGCCGACGACGAGCTTCGTGGCAGAAATCCTACTGATAACGCGGACCTCGAGCTACGCACATCTACGGTCAAAGGGGAGGGCTTGTGCTCGCCTTGTGGGTCACGCATCGTGCCCCAGCATTGCCGTAGAGGAAGAAGACGAGCCTAAAGACGACGACGTGGTGCGGGGCTCCTCGGCGACGTCCACGGCTCTGCGACGAATTCGCGCTCCTCTCTGCTACCTGTGACCGGGAACGGATCAAAGGCTCACAGGAGAAGACGCGAGCTAGTGCACGATCAATAATTTGAACGCGTGGCGAAGAATTGCAAGAAATTGGCCGGCGGCCATGGTGTAACAGGGGAGAACCTTGGGGGTGAACAAGGCGGTGGCGGAGAGATCTGAGAGGGGGGAACGGGAGCCCTAGGGTTCGTGGAGTCGGCACGGGTCCAGGTTATAAGGGCAGAGGCCTCCAGCCACGTCGACGGCCGGCGTTGCTCGCGTGGACGCCGGTGTGAGAGGAGGAGCTCGGAGGGGACCCCTCCACGCTGTAAATAAGAACAGCGGGGGCCATACGATCAATCCAACGGAGGAGAATCCTCCACGCGTACCGCTTTGCGGTGGGTTAGAGTCCAGGAGGAGGAGAAGAGGCCCAGATGGGCTGGGCTGCTCCAAGAAAAGGAAAGAAAAAAGAAGAAACCCCCCTTGCCTATTTCCATTTAATAAAAACAGAAAAGACTTGGTGAGTTTTCCAAAGATATTTACAAGGAATTAAATCACATGAAAACATGCAAAATAATCCTTACAATATTCCCCAATTTGCAAAATTGGTTTGGCCAATTTTTGAGCAACTAAAATGTGGGGCCATTTTTGAAATTCAGAACACTTTGAACTATGGCCCACATTTTTAGAAGTTGCAAAATGAAGTAGAGTTTTTAAAACCCTTGGGAATGAAAATGAATTGGCTATGCCAAGTTTGGGATCAAGGGGAGCACATGTGCAACATGAATAATTCTCCAAACACCTCTCTTTCACCCTTCTGTTTGAAATCAAACTCAAATCAAATGAACCCAAAACCTTTTGGCAATTTAAATCATCACATGAATTTGCAACATCTAGCACCATGTCAAGTTTGGAAGTCAAATGACAAAGCAAAATTACATGATGATTACAAGAATTGCTCTTGGATTGTTACAGTGATATTGCATCAATAGCTTGCAAGCAAGTGACTAGGTCACAAGAGATGTAATAGGCACGGACGGGTAAACTTGTTTGTTTTGAATGAGGAGTGAACTTGGTATGTTGGATATCGACGACCAAACCTCGGACAAACAAAGTACCGCAGGACAAAGGGATCAAGTCTTATCGTTAACGGTTTCCAAAAGCAATTGAAGTTCATTCGACGGAAGCGCAGGGACTGTCACGGATTGTAACCATGTCCAACTGACTAGTCAATTATAAAGAGAGTGTCTCGATCATGTATGCGGTTTCCCGGACCGTAGGGTGTTACACTTAAGGTGCAATCGATGCATTGCGATAGATTCGGGATCATCGGTGAAATAGGAGATATCACCGGAATAGTTTCGGGAGAGAACGAAAGTTGTTTCGGATATTTTGAAAGGTTCAAAATAAAGCTTAATTGTATTTAATAATGTTTTATTATTTAATTATCTGAATTAAATATTAAAATATAATTAAATTAATTAAAAAAAGGAAAAAGGCTTAATGGGCAAATTGGGGCCCATTAGGGGAGGACGGGGTTTCCCCCCTTGGGCTTGGCACCAAGGGTGGGGCCATCCCCCCCTGGTCGAAGCACTCCCCCCCCTTGGGGGTTTAGTCCCACATGGGGAGGGGAGGAGGATGGCATCCCCCCTTGGCCTATATAAGGAGGGGTACACCCCCCTTTTTCCAACACACAACAATATCTCTTTGTCTCCTTCTCCTACCTAGAGTGGACTCCCCTTGTTTGGAGTTTGCACCTGGTTTGGAGTTCTCCTCCATCGCATGGCCGTCGCTCTGCCGGAGTCAGGACCCGAATCCGTCTTTCTTCCGATGCTCGCCAGGTTCGGGGCCCAGAGGGAACATCGATTGTACTGTACGTGTATAATCTCTTCAAGGCACTACACTTGTGGTGCTACTTCATCGTCGGAGGTCAACCGGGAGTCTCCATCGCCGGTGGTCTTCTACACGATAGGTACGTCGTAGTTTCGACTCTATGTTCACCACGTTTGTAAGAATTTTTCCCTCTTTTGGTCTTCAAAGGTATGAACTCCGTTTCCCTCCGTTACTTTACATCGCCATAGCATAGATCTTGGGTTCGGGTTTCGTAGGTATGAATTTTTTTTGTTTTCTGCCCCGTATCCCAACAGTGGTATCATGAGCTAGCTATGTGTAGATGTATTGTACAGGTAGAACACATCTAGGATGTGGCCATCGAATCTTCATTCGTTACCCTCCCACGTGTACTCATTTAGCATTGCGGCAATGTCCCGATGAAGCGGTCCCGACCGACCTTACGTGTTTATGCGAGACTGGTTCCATGCTTGACATATGGTTTGTACCATATAAGTGGATGGGGTGTCTGTCTCTCTAACATTAGCGATGCGAAGATGTTTGCAACGGAGGGCCCCGACAGGGGTGTAATAGAGATGATTGGGGAATCGATGTTGTGGCATGTTTTTCGCAGGATAGAAACGGTTCTCTCTCGAAACCCCTAAGCCACGTAAAACTTGCACAAGCTAAAGTAGAAAGGCGTTTAACTTTGCTTTGCCTGAAGAGGGATCATAGCTTGTATGATTTGCAGTTTTACTTCCTATTTTTGCTAGTATTCTAGATATATCGACGGTAGCATCATTAGGACCATATCTCACAATACCAACATTGTGTTCTCCCTTGATGGGCACCGCCTGGAAGGATCTCCCATATGGCCGACATACCATATATTGGGTGTCACACATATTAAACGATGTTCAAATGAGGCTGGGCTTGGAAAACCTGGCATATGCAGATATGGCCTTGCTGAACAACTAACATTAAGGTTGGATTGGCAGGCTTGACGTATGTAGATGCGGGCCTAGAACATAGTAGATCGAAAGATCGAGCATGATTCACATACCTGATGTGATTGGCATGGTGGCCTACCTGGACCACATACTGATGGACGTGACGATCGAGGGAGGTATGGGGGTCTGGGATTGTTTTATCACTTAGTTAAGTTGAGAGGTGTTTATCTAAGTGCGAGCATTCTAGAATTTTAAAGTTAAAATTGAAACTCCACATTATGAACAAAAGTTTAAATATGTATCTTTGTGAATCACCATTGTAGATGGCAGCATCACGCCCCTCGTTCAACTTAGGGTCGTTCCTAGAGAAAGACAAACTGAAAACTTATGGGTCAAACTTCACCAACTGGTTCCGCACTTCGAGGATTCTCCTCGTTCCCCTAAAAATGGCATACGTACTAGAGGCCGTGTTAGGTGATGAACCACCAACAGATGCCAGTCAGGATGAGAAGAATGTCTATCTCTCCAAGACTGATGATTACAAACTTGTCCAGAGTGGCATGCTGTACTCCATGGAAGCTGAGCTGCAGAAGCGTTTTGAGAGGATGGGTGCATATGAGATTATCACCGACCTCAAGGAAGTCTTTGCACCTCAAGCCAGGGTTGAACGATACGAGTCTTCTGAAGCCTTCTTCTCGGGTAAGATGGACGAGCACAGCAGCGTGAGTGAGCACGTGGTCAAAATGTTTGGCTACGTTCAATGCTTGAATGCTCTAGAATGTCAGATTCCAGATGAACTTGCAGTTGATAGGTTGTTGCAGTCGCTTCCCCCTAGCTACAAAGGCTTTGTGCTGAACTACAACATGCAGGGGATGACTAAGACCCCTTCTGAGTTGTTCGCCATGCTGAAAAGTGTTGAGTTTGAGATCAAGAAGGAGCACGTTGTATTCATGGTCAACAAGACCACTGAATTCAAGAATTCAAGCAGACGGGAGAAGGGAAAGAAAGGTAGCCCCAAGAAGGATGGCAAGTCAGTTGTCGTTCATCCTAAGGCACCTAAACTCAAGCCCAGAGTTGAGTGCTTCTACTGCAATGGTGAAGGTCACTGGAAATGCAACTGCCCCAAGTACCCAACGGACAAGAAGGCTAGCAAGGTTACCAAGAGAGACAAAGGTATATTTGATATACATGTTGTTGATCTTCTCTTAACACGCGTCGGGAACACATCCTGGATACTTGATACAGGATCTGTCGCTCATATTTCTAATTCATTCTGGGACTAAGGAATAAGAGACACTTGATGAAAGATGAAGTGACGATGCGCGTGGGAAACGACTGTCAAGTTTATGTGTTGGCGGTCGGGAAGGTACATCTTAGTCTCCCTTCGGGATTAGTCTTGATATTGAATAAATGCTACTGTGTACCCGCATTGCGTGTGAACATCGTTAGTGGTTCTTGCTTGAAGAGAGACCACTATTCTTTTAAGTCTAATACAATTGGTTGTGCGATTTATAAGGATGGTGTCTTTTATGTTCACGCACCAGAGAAAAATGGCTTATTCGTACTTAATCTCGATAGTGATGTGTGTCACATCAACAACATAGAGGCCAAAAGGTTAAAGCGTAGTGGCGAAGAGCACATGACGATGTGGCATTGTCGACTTGGTCATATTGGTATAAAGAGCATGGAGAAGCTCCATAAAGATGGACTTCTTGAGTCATTGGATTTTGGATCCCTTGATACATGTGAACCATGCCTCATGGGCAAAATGGCAAGGACTCCATTCAATGGAATAATGGAGCGTGCGTATGACTTATTGGGGACCATACATACAGATGTATGTGGACCCATGAACGTCTCCACACGCAATGGTCTTCGTTACTTCATAACCTTTACTGATGACTTGAGTAGACATGGGTATATGTAACATCCCAAAATTCCCCGAATTTTGGAATGTTAATAAAATTAAATAGATAATGATTGTTTGCTTGATGTGTTTGATTTTCTCTGGGATTTACAACATTTGGAGTTTATTGATGTCACAACCCAAAGTTAGGTATGTGCTAGGATCAAGTGCTACTTGCATCATGCCAAAAATTCAAAAATAAAATCAAAATTGGGGAAAAGAAAAGCCCTGAGAAATTAAATCAAATGGCCAGATAAAAATCTTTTTCCAAAAATCATTTGAACATTTGGAAAAATCCTATAAATGGTGATGGTCATTTTAAAAATGGTTTGGGATCATTCCCATGCTCATGGATTTTCCAAAAATTCAAACAGAGGCTTGGAAATTAAATTTAAATGCTATTTGAATTGGATTCAAATAATTTGAATTCCAAAAATCTTCAAATCTTGGGAGTGACTAGTTTTATGTCACATAGGTCCAAGATAAAAATTTGGAGATTTTTAAAAATGCTTTGGTATTTTTTTTCCAGAGCAAAACAAATAAAACAGAAAGCAGAAAAAGAAAGAAAAAGAAAAAGGTTGAAAGCCACTTACCTGGCCCACCTGGCCCAGCAGAGGCGGCCCAGCCCAAAGGGGCAGGGTCGTCTTCTCCACCAGGCCAGGCAGGCAGGCAGCTCGCCGTCGGCCGCGGCATGGCTGCCAGGCAGCTGCCTGGCTGCTCCCCTGCCGCCTTCTAGCGCCGTGGAGCCCTGGGCTTCTTCCCCCTTCCATTTCCCCCCCTCGCCTGGACCCCCTCCTCTCTCTCCCGTGCAAACCCCGTGAGAGCCCGAGCGCCCCCGAGCCCGCCGTCGTGCTCCGACGTGGCCACCGTGCCCCTCCCGGCGAGCCACCATGTCCGGGAAGCTCCCCATCGTCGACTTCGTCGATCTGCGCAACGAATCGAGCTCCAGAGGCCCCGAAGACGACGCCCGCATCAAGACTTTGCGCCGGCCAACCGTGACACTCCGGCGAGAAATCCTCCGCCGCCTCGCCTCCTCCGGCCTCCTCGAGCTCGCCACTGCCATCAGGGTGAGCAGGCGGTCTTTTCCCCTCTCCCCCCGCTTTTTTCCGAGCACCGTAGCGCAAGGACGCCTTCACCAGTCGACGACCGCCGCTGCACGTCGTCGCCGGCGACGTTCCGGCAACCTCTCGCCCCTCCCGTATGCACGGCTCGATGCGGACGAGCACGGGGGTCATTCTGATGCCCTCCCCGTGCAAAAGCGACGCCAAATGCCCACTCCGGCGAGCCCTCTGCCGTGCTGTGCCCACCGGCGTCAAGCCGCCGGCTGGATTAGCCATTAGGGCTAAGTACCAGCTTAACCACCCCCCACAGTGACGGAATTCGGAATTCTGGTAGGTCTGTGGAACGGTCTGCAAAGTGGAAGAACGGCTATTCAGACCGGCTTGGGACCCTGCACACATCTTCTGGGACCACATCGGTAAACCGGCCGGGTTCACGATGTGGATTCCAGCCCAGATAGGCGTCTCCTTTGAATTTGAGTTGGCTGTGAGGTAAAAGTTGTGGGAATTATCCTCGCCGGCACCTCTTGAACGGTGTCGAGTACAAAGGCGGTAACTGATAGTTTCATGTGTGTAGCAGTACACCCCTGCAGGGTTAACAAAACTATTCGAATAGCCGCGTCCGCGGTAAGGGACTACTTGGAGAGCTGTGCTCGATTATTAGACAACTTGAACTGGATACTTCTAAAACTCGCAAGATAAGCGTGAGTGTTATGGTGTGCTTCTCTTGGGGAAGTCGAGGAAGTAACCATAGTGGTGTAATTGGTTGAAGAGATGTAGTGGAATCGTGTACGCTTCTTACCTCAAGTCTGGTACTCGTAGTTCAGGATTAGCCAAGTCAAAGCTAGCACTTCTGCAAGTGAAACCCCAACTCCCTTTACCTTGATACATATGCATGAGTAGTATAGCTCCTATGTAAGTCTTGCTGAGTATGATTTTGTACTCACGTTTGCTTAATCTATGTTTTAGATGAACCCACCGACCCCGATGGTGGCTTCTACCCGAAGCTCGAAGAATGAAGACTCAGACCAAGACCAAGCTAGTGTAGTCCCAGTCAGACGACTGGTTCCCTCGTGGAGGGCTTGTTTTCAGATAAGGCTTCTCTAAGCCAGTTGTTAAACTTGTCTGTACTCAGACCTACTTGCTTCCGCTTTTCTGTTGTAATGTTGGATCACATGCATTGTGATCTCTGTGTGCACTCTGTAAGAGTTATTAATAAAGATGTATACTTTGTAGAGAATTGCAATGATACCTGCTGTTCATACAAGGCATGTGTGTTGCGTGTATGTTTATAACATGCATGTCTTAGTATGGGTTGTCGAGACCTTAGTTGTGATCTGGCTGGCGGTCTTTTATACACCAAGTGGCCCTTAGATGTGCGCAGCTTGGGGCATCGCGATGCGATTGTTCGAGACTCTGTCTCGTGCACACTTTGATGTATGATCGAGCCCGCCCTAGACCCCGACTAAGTGATCGGGCTGGAGTAAGTCTATGTAAGGGTTATAATACAATCGATAGTATGGTTGAGGCGACATGTCTATGAGTATGGGAGTTCATCACCCATATCATTTAGACTTGTGAGCGGACGATGAGGACCCATTTCAGTTGATCATCCGGCCTGGATGGGATGCCCCTCACGTTCGATGCTTTCCGAGGACGTTCTGTGCTTGGCCTTGTCTGCTGAGACAAGTGGGTACGGTTCTCAGCTCTCCATATGATTGTGTTGTAGCGAGGCTTGCATACGCTAACCCCGGGTCCCGACAATTGAATATTAAAAAGAGAGGGAATAAAAGGACTTTCCCTAATATTCATAATTGGTGTTTTGGAATTTATTATTTAAAAAAAACCAACAAAATAAAATGAGAGAAGGTAATATCACTCCTTCAACATATTGAAAGTTTGGAAAATGTTTTAAATCATTATTAGGATTCTTCTGAATATTCAAAACATTTTTTCAACTCAAGGAAATTCATTTCAGAGCATATAAAATGACTTATCCCCTTTTAAATAAAGCTGGAAAATATTTAGAATATTACTTTAAAGTTTTTAAAATTTATTTTGAGTATTATAAATAACTCTAAATTTATTTTAGGGATTTTATAATGCTAAGAGAGTTTTTATTTCATTGAAATGATTTATTAAATATTTTAAAAGAGTTGAAAAAATGTTCGAATGGGATATCTTTATTTTACCAAAATATTTATTGGTGTGACAATTTTAAAATTTATATTTTATTATTTTGAAATGGTTGTCAATGCTTTTGACCAAATAAAAATATTTTTAATAATTTATTGGACTTTATTTGATTTATGAAAAGTATTTTATATTTAAATAAAGCATTTAGAAAATGTATTTATTTTTATTTAACTTTTTGGAAAATGTATTCATTAAATAAATTTCTTTATATTATTTGAGGAATTTAGGATTTTGTTTCATATTTTTCGGAGTTACGGTTGATTTGATACAATTGTTTGAAGTTTCGGTGTTTAACGAAAAAGAAAAAAATCCGTAGCCCGGCCTAATAGTTTTTTTTTCTGCCCGCGAGCGCAATTCGAGTCCGACTCGGACCCGATTTTATTTTTTCCCCTCTACTTATAAATAAAATTCCAGTTTTTTTCCTTTTTTCCTTTTTCTTTATTTTCTGGAAAACCCTAGCCGGCGGGACCCGCGGGCCGCCGCCACCACCGGGCCCCGCCTCGGCAGCCGCCGCCACCTTCCGGCGAGCCGGAGCTCGCCGCGCCGCCTTCCCGCCGCCCGGCCACCGCCATGCCCGGCACCGGTGCTCGTGCGCCACCGCCCACGCCCCGCCACCCCACTGCACCGAGCTGCGCCGGCCGCCGTTCGTGCCGCGCGCCGCCGCCCGCCCGCCCGTGCATGCCGCGCCGCCGTCCAGCGGCTAGGCCGGCTACGCCGCCGCCCACGGCCTTGCCGCACGGCCACCACGTCCGCCAGACGACCGGTCGCTCCTCCCCTCGCCACTTGCCGGCCGCCTGCCCACCACCACGTCGCCGGAGCCGCACCAAGTTCGCCGGAATCCGCCTCAAAAGTCAACTCCGGCCAGATCCGCCGCCAGGGACCCGATCGCTTTTTCTAAAAATATTTTATTTGCGGATAGGTCCCTATTGGCAGAAAACCCCCTTGTTCTCGCGCCCGCGATATCTCTGCAACCGTAAGTCGGATCGAGGTGAAACTTTTTCCTACGCGCTTGTGTTGTTCTGTACTTTTGCATGGTATAAATTTTTGCACACTTTTGAATTTGAAGTTATTTCAAATTCAAATTCAAATTCCGGGATCATATCTTGTAAACCGTTGATCCAAATCGAGTGATTCTTTTTGCGTTGGATCACTCATTCCATGTACTTTCTGTTTATATCATGTGTACACAAAAATTCAAATGTTTCTTGATCTGTTTAAATTCAAATTCAATTCAAGGTTGCAATTGCTATGACCTGTGTTGTAGTATTCCGTTTCACGTGATTCTTTTTGCATATTGGATCATATGAGACGTCCTATCGGCAATATCCACACACCATTCATATTGTTATGATCTTCGCCTTGATTTCATAAATGCCTTGATCATAATATTGTATCGACAACTCTTTATCCGTTGACTCTCTCGAGTTCATGTTCCACTGAACACCTTCGAGCACATCGACACCTTTGCACTTCAAAGCCTTTTTGTTTTGTTGCTAAAACCTTTGTGATTGTTTCGTTGATCCTTTTTTTGTCTCGTTGTGATGTGATTGCTTGTTGAGTTCCTTCGTTGAGATAGATTCTCGGAGTGTGACGAATAGAGTTGACTGGAACGTGAGAGCGAAGATCTTCATCGAATGTATAAGGCAAGTGATGCTTTGACCATACTCATACCTAAATTTTCTATATGCATTATGTTAAGAAATATCACCCCATTGCATGATAGGTAGTTTACTTTACTGTTGCTGCAAACCAGTTAGCATAGCCACATGACTTGACTTGTATATTGTAGATCAACCTAGCCCGTGTTGTTACTTTATTGCTATGCTTTGTAGACGTGGTTTGGGTTGTGAGAATTCATGGAGTGCATGTGAGCTATTTTAATAAACTGTGTAGCAACTTTATAATAAATAGAAATCACTTCTGGACGGGCGGGTTGCATCCCGGTAGTTGTGCCTTGTCTAAGGACAGTGCCGGGGTTAAATGCACCCAATGGTTGTTTTGGTGGTGAACCGGGTGCGACATGGTGTCTACCCTCTGACGCAGTGGGTGCCGTCCAGGCTCAAAAAGATCAGACAGGCAATATTACTAGTAGCTTCCGTGTACAGCCACTGGCTATATGGGCTCTGGCTTAGCACGAGTACGTTGTGGGCAACCTGGCCCTCGTAGCTAGCCAATGTAGATGTGTGTTAGGTGTACTGGCTACCAAAGGGTGGAGGCAACCTCTTCAGAAAGTCTTTGTCTCAATCTTCGGGTTGAGTCCAGTGGGGAACATGTACAACCTCTGCAGAGCGTATAAACTGATCATGATTAGCCGTGTCCACGGTTACGGACGAACTTTGAGCAACCAGTCAGTATTGTTGATGAATGATCTTGACAGATGAACACTTAATAATAATTTTGGTGGGAAAGAGTAGCATGGGTTGCTGTGTGTTTCAGGTAGAATTCAACTTAAAACTTTGACTAGTTTAGTTCAGGAGAAAATTGGCTTTCAGCAAAACTAAACCATAAGCCTTTCCTTTCACTTACCTTGCATGTATTTGTAGGTCCTTTATATAAACTTTTCGTGTCACTTGCCGTACAAATCAGATGTACTGACCCGTTGTCGGGCTGTAACCTTCGGTGTTGCAGGATTGTATACGACGAGTAAGTGGTACGATGTAGGGTTACGATGTCTATACTCAACTATGCCGGTGGAGTTGATGGACGCCACGAAGCTCTTTATTGTTTTTCCGCTGTATTCTATTTGTAAGCTAGCCTTGAGCTATGCAGGTATGATTTATTATATACTGGATCTTTGATGTAATATATATATATATATGACATATGGTTTATTCTTGATATTACATCATGTACTGTGTGTGCTAGCTATTGATCCAGGGACTAGCACAGAATGCACAGAGACTCCGGTTTGTGAGGAACCGGGTCGTTACAGTATATTTACTTGATGAAGCACAAGTCTGAAACCTTTGAAAAGTTCAAGGAATTTTAGAGTGAGGTCGAGAATCAACTCGGAAAGAAAATAAAGCACCTTTGATCCGTTCGAGGAGGCGAGTATTTAAGTCACGAGTTTGGCAATCATCTGATGTCTTGTGGCATCGTACCACAACATACGCCGGCGGGCACACCTCAAAGGAATGGTGTGGCCGAACGACGTAATCAAACCCTGTTGGATAGTGTGCGATCGATGATGTCTCATACCGACTTACCTGTGTCATTGTAGGTGTATGCGTTAAAAACTACCACTTACATTCTTAATAGGGCACCATCCAAATCCGTAAAGACAACACCATTTGAGGAATGGCATGGCACGAAACCAAAGTTGTCTCACCTGAAGATTTGGGGTTGTGAGGCGTATGTTAGGAAACTACAGCCCGACAAACTCGAATCAAAGGGGGATAAGTGCATCTTTGTGGGATATCCAAAGGAAACTTGTGGATACACCTTCTACAACCATTCTGAGGGCAAAACGTTTGTCGCCAAGACTGGGCACTTTCTTGAGAAAGAGTTTCTCTCGAAAGAGTTGAGTGGGAGGAAATAAACCTCGATGAAGTAACTGACCAATCACTCCAAGTGGAAGAACCGGCAACAGAAATAGTTCTGTAACCATCTTCCACAGTGGGAGCTGAAGAGAATGGCCAGAACGACATTCATAACGATCATGCCATACATGATGATCATGATGAGAATGAAGAGGAACCCATTTTGCCACGTAGGTCATCAAGAATCCGTCAAGCCACTGAGTTTTATGAAGAACTTGTGAATGCAATCTCGGTTAATGAACCGGATGAACCTACGAATTACAAAGAAGCAATGGAAGGACCCGAGTCCGAGAAATGGCTAGAAGCAATGAAATCCGAAATAGACTCCATGTACACCAAAAAAGTTTGGACTTTGGTGGATATTCCCGAGGACCGCAAGGCCATCGAGAATAAATGGATATTCAAGAAAAAGACTGACGCAGACGGAAACGTTTATGTCTACAAGGCTCGACTTGTCGTGAAAGGGTTCCGACAAATTCAAGGAGTTGACTACGAGGAGACATTCTCTCCTATAGTGATGATCAAGTCTATTCGGATCCTACTAGCAATAGTTGCGTATCATGATTACGAAATATGGCAGATGGACATGAAAACCGCGTTCCTTAATGGCAACATTGAGGAAGAGTTGTATATGATGCAACCGGAAGGTTTCATTGATCCAATAAATGCTGGTAAGGTGTGCAAGCTTCAACGGTCCATCTATGGGTTGAAGCAAGCGTCTCGGAGATGCAACATTCGATTTGATGAGGTCATCAAAGTGTTTGGATTCATCCGAAACGTCGAAGAGTTCTGCATCTATAAGAAGCAGAGTGGGAGCTCTATAGCATTCCTTGTGTTATATGTAGATGACATATTGCTAATAGGAAATGATACAAAATTCTTGGAAGGAGTGAAGGAATATCTGAATGGACAATTTTCCATGAAGGACCTAGGTGAAGTTGCGTACATATTAGGCATTAAGATCTATAGAGATAGGCCTAATCGCCTATTGGCTTTAAGTCAAAGAACTTATATTGATAAAATATTGAAAAGGTTCAGTATGGATAACTCCAAGAGAGGTCTCTTGCCAGTTATAAAAGGTTTCAAATTAAGTGTGACTCAATGTCCAACAACAACAAAAGAAAGGGAGGAGATGTCCTCAAAGCCCTATGCTTCAGCCATAGGTTCGATCATGTATGTTATGTTGTGTACTCGGCCGGATTTAGTGTTGGAAATTAGTATGACTAATTACTACCAGAGTAATCCAGGAATAATCCATTGGACCGCAGTAAAGAACATCTTGAAATACTTACGAAGAATTAAGGATCTCTTTCTCGTTTATGGAGGATGTGATGAGAAGCTCACTGTAAAAGGTTACGTTGACGCTAGCCTCGGATCTGACACAAATGACTCAAAATTCCAGACGGGATATGTGTTCATGTTTAAAGGTGGCGCAATTAGCTGGAGGAGCGGCAAACAGTCAGTCGACGCTCAATCTTCAATGGAGTCGGAGTATATTGCCGCTTGCGAAGTGTCAAATGAAGCGCTTTGGCTGAAGAAGTTCGTGATCGAGCTTGGTGTCTTTCCTAGCTGCATTGACCCCGTGGGCATCTTCTGCGACAACACGGGCGCCATTGCTAACGCGAGGGAAGCAAGAACTCACTCTACAGCCAAGCACATTCTCCGAAAGTTCCATGTGACGCGTGACTACGTCAGGGATGGTCATACTAGGATTCACAAGATACATACGGATCTGAATGTAGCAGACCCAATGACTAAACCTCTTCCACAGAGCAAGTTTGAAGAACACCGAGAGACTATCGGTGATAGATACATGCCTGATGTAAACTAGTGTAATATGTACTCTAGTGCAAGTGGGAGACTATTGTATATGTGCCCTAGAGGCAAATTAATAAACATATTTGTCATATATTCGTTTTGTTCATAATACATTTTATACTATGCTAGAACTGTATTACTTGGAAACACTAATACACGTGTGGTATAAAACACAAGTCCCTAGTTTAACTCAGGTATACTAGCTCATTGGGCAATTGATTGATCATGGCGACACTTAAGTCCATTGACAATGAGGTCATATCATTGGGAGAATGATGTGATGGACACACACCCACACAAAGCATTGTAATGTGATCGAGTCACATAGTTCAACATTGCGATGACTTTGTAACATATGACTTAGTCCTTAGACCGTAATGATCATACGTAATTGCTATCTATCAGGAGACTTTGACTTGCATCCACCGCTTGACTGGAATATGCTGGCCATAATGATGTACTTTGGGTATTCCGAAATAGATGGTTGATGAGTATGTTAATAGATCAGAGCGGGATTTGTCGGTCCAAGTGACGGACAGGTACTCTTGGCCCACTCGGTTATATTGCATCAATAGCTTGCAAGAAGTGACTAGGTCGCAAGAGATGTAATAGGCATGAACAAGTAAACTTGTTTGTTGTGAACGAGGAGTGAACTCGGTATGTTGGATACCGATGATCAAACCTCGGACAAACAAAGTACCGCAGGACAAAGGGATAAAGTCTTATCGTTAACGGTTTCCAAAAGCAATTGAAGTTCATTCGATGGAAGCGCAGGGACAGTCAAGGATTGTAACCAGGTCCAATTGACTAGTCATTGATCAAAGAGAGTGTCTCGATCATGTCTGTTGTTTCCCGGACCGTAGAGTGTTACACTTAAGGTGCAATCTATGCATTGGGATAGATTTAGGATCATCGATGAAATAGGAGGTATCACCGGAATAGTTCCGGGAGAGAACGGAAGTTGTTCCGGATATTTTGAAAGGTTCAAAATAAAGTTTAATTTTATTTAATAATGTTTTATTATTTAAATATCTGAATTAAATATTAAAATATAATTAAATTAATTAAAAAATGGGAAAAGGGGAGGAGGGGGTTTCCCCCTTGGGCTTGGCGCCAAGGGTGGGGGCCATCCCCCCTTGGTCAGCGCACTCCCCCCCCCCCTTGGGGGTTTAGTCCCACATGGGGGAGGGGAGGAGGATGGCACCCCCCTTGGCCTATATAAGGAGGGGTACACCCTCCTTTTTCCAACACACAACAATATCTCTCTGTCTCCTTCTCCTACCTAGAGCGGACTCCCCTTGTTTGGAGTTTGCACCTGGTTTGGAGTTCTCCACCATAGAAGGTCGTCGCTCTGCCGGAGTCGGGATCTGAATCCGTCTTTCTTCCGCTGCTCTCCTGGTTCGGAGCCTGGGGGGAACATTGATTGTATTGTACGTGTAATCTCTTCGAGGCACTACACCTGTGGTGCTAATTCATCGCAGGAGGTCGACCGAGAGTCTCCATCGCCGGTGGTCTTCTACACGACAGGGAGGTCGTAGTTCCGAGTTTACGCCAACCACGTTCGTAAGAACATTTCTCTCATTAGGTCTTCAAAGGTATGAACTTCGATTCCCTCCGTTACTTTACATCTCCATAACATAGATCTTGGGTTCGGGTTTCGTAGGTATGAAAATTTTGTGTTTTCTGCCCCGTATCCCAACAAAACACACTCCACTCCACCCTAGAACGCAACATAGGTTTTCATGCTTATCTTTGTTGTGTGTTCTTTATCTTTTCACAGAAGATGTCATGCTTAGCTCTTAGTTTTCATGCTTATTTCTTTTTAAGAGATTTTGTATGTTGCTTTAGGAACTCTCTTGAGTTTTCATGCTTATCTTGTTTAGAGAGTTGGTCTGTTGCACTAAGTTGTGCATATTGACTTAAAGTAGGTAATTGAGGTTGCTAATCAAGTATAGTAGTAACTTGCAATAGTTTTGAGGTATTTTTTTGAGTAATATTTGAACCTTTGGTGTCAAGAGCTTTAGCCTATTAGTGCTAGGTGCCGTATTTTGGGAAATCCATGTTTGTTTTTGAAAACTACAAAAACTAGTTGAGAACTCTAGCTACTAGATGGATCGCTAACCTCTGGAAGGGTTTTAATATATAGAGTACATTCACGTACCATGAGTCGATGATGCGCAAGGATAACCAAACCCCCATACACTCCTCCTTGGGGTACTTGTCTCTTTGTCAAATTCCTGATTAGATAGAGAGTTACCGATAATAAGTGCATGAGTTCTTGGGACTAATGCGAGTGTTCGATTGTTGACACTTACACCATCCATATGTTGCTAGCCTCTTCGGTACCGTGCATTGCCCTTTCTCACCTCGAGAGTTGGTGCAAACTTCGCCGGTGTATCCAAACCCTTGGCATGATACGCTCTGCCATCATAAGCCTCATTATGTCTTCCTCAAAACAGCCACCATACCTACCTATCAAGGCATTTCTATATCCTTTCCGAGATACATTGTCATGCCACATCTATCTTCTCATGACTTGATCCTCATGCCATACATGATTTTTCTTGATCGATGAGCCGCACGCTAGTTGGACCTTGCCGTTATAATTGATACATGGCGCGCTAGTATCATTTCATATCCTTCTACATGGGTGGAGGCATACATTTGCATACATCATGATAGTTTTCATTTTTTTATGTTGAGTACTTCTTGTAAAGTGTGAAGATCTTCTATACTTCTTGTAAAATATAGAGTGTTTCCCTTAAAGTGAGGAAAAGATCCCAAAGAGGACAAATAAAAGATCCCAAAGAGGACAAACAAAGATCCCAAATGAGAGATAAATAGAAAGAGCCAACGAGGCCGCATGCTAGTTGGGAAACACTCTATATATTACAAGTATGAAGAAGATCAACATAATTTTACAAGGTACTCGTGATAAAATGGAAACTATATCATGATGTATGCAGATGTATGCCTCTGCCAGCGTAGCAGGATATGCAATGATACTAGCGCGTCATGTAGCAATTATGTAAGGGCAAAGCCCAACTATCATGCAGCTCTACGATCAAGCAAAAACATGTATGACAATGAAAGAACAACTCATGAGAAGATGGATGTTGCATGGCAATATATGTCGGAAAGGATATGGAAATGCCTTGATAGGTAGGTATGGTGGCTGTTTTGAGGAAGATATAATGAGGCTTATGTATGACAGAGCGTATCATGCCAAGGATTTGGATGCACCGGAGAAGTTTTCACCAACTCTCAAGATGATAAAGGGCAATGCACGGTACCGAAGAGGCTAGCAAAATATGGTTGGTGGAAGTGCCAAGAATCGAATAGTCGCATTAGTCAAAGGAACTCATCCACTTATAATCGGTAAATCTCTATCTTGTCAGGAGATTCGCAAAGAAACGGTCACCCTAAGAGGATTTTTTGGGGGCTTGGTTATCCTTGGGCATCCTCGACCCATGATACATGAGGGTACTCTTTTACAACTCCGCAAGGATTAGTAATATTTCTAGTAGCTAGAGTTCTCAACTAATTTTTGTAATTTTCGAAAATAAGCACATTGAACCAAAATACGACACCTATCACTAATAGGCTTGAGATCTTAACACACAGAAGTTCAAACATTACTTGAAATAACACCTCAAAACTTTTTCAAGTTACTAGTAAACTTAGCGTAGAAACCTTGATTACCTACTCAAAATAAGACACACCCAGTGCAAGAGGCCAACTCTCTAAACAAGATAAATATGCAACTCAAGAGAGTCCTAAAAATTATAATTCTCATCTCTTAGAAAATAAATAAACATGAAGAGCAAGAGCTAACATGACAACAACTAGTAACAAAGAATGAACACTCAACAAAGATTGAAGTGAAAACTATGAGCATTATAGGCAAAAGTGGAGCGTGTTTCTCTCCCAAAAAAGGCATGCTAGAGTCCAACTTGTTATGACCAGCAAACAAAACTAAACTAAACTAAGAAAAACTCAAAAGTAAAGAGCAAGACGCTCCAGGCAAAGCACATAACATATGAAGCGATAAAAATATAGTGTGGAGAAGGACGAACTGATAATTGTTGATGAAGGGGATAAATGGGGGGCATCCCCAAGCTTGAACGGTTGAGCCTCCATGAATATTTCTTGGGGTGCATGAGGCATCCCCAAGCTTAATATCTTGGCACTCCTGAATCTTCTTTTATCATCTTCCTTCGCACACTTGAAAACTCCCTTCATACGAAACTCATCATATACTGATTAAAGCACTTAGTTCCAATAATAAATTAATTCCACTTGGATTGTGTTGGAAACAATGATTTTCAACAGTGGCTACTATTTCTCAAGATTGAAAAAAAGGTTTTTGCAGAAAAAGCTAGTGCAAGAATTGAAAAACTGAAGAAGCGCAAAACAGGGCAGAATCTGGGAAAACAGAACAATGGTAGTAATTAATTTTTCGGAGGCACTTGTGTAGCTCAAATCAAAAACCTCAGAACCAAAGAAATTTTTCCAATTTTATAGAGCATGCTTTCAAAAAATTCAGATAAAAATATGATCTGGTGATTTTGTACGAATTTTCTAGTGGAGCAAACAAAATTGGTTTTCTGGACAACATGTCACAACTTTTGGTTCACTTATCAACAGAGTGTAAAACTTGGCACAAAGCTTGAACATAAAGATACAATTATGTTGCTACAGTAGTAAAAAAGCATTAAGACCACTAAAACTGAAAGTAAAAACATTTTGGGTTGCCTCGCAATAAGCGTTTTCTTTTATGGCTTTAACTAGGCATGAAGCAACAAGATCAAGTTTAATCAATATCAAAAGTATAGCTTGCCCGTATAACGGACTCAAAAGGTAACTTAATCTTCTTACTAGGGAAGTGTTCCATCTCCTTCTTGAGGGTAAATTGGAATCTTATAATCCCTTCTTTCATGTCAATGATTGCACCAACGGTGCGAAGAAAAGGCCTTCCCAAACTAATAGGACATGAGGGATCACACTCAATATCCATGACAAGAAAATCAAGGAGAACATAATTATCATTAACCAAAATAAGCACATCATCTATTCTTCCTAAAGGCTTTTTAACGGAAGAATCAACAGGGCAAATCCCCAAAGAAAAAGGATCAAAAGGTTTCAAATCAAGCATATCATACATTCTTTTGGGCATAACAGAGGCACTAGTTCCAACATCACATAAAGCAAATCAAGAAAAGTTATTCAATTTGATCTTGGGATCCAAACCATCTTCTAGTTTTCTAGGAATAGAAACTTTTAGTCAAAGTTTTTCCTCTCTAGCTTAGCAAACATAAAAAAATTAAAGTACACTAGGAAGCTAAAAAGCAAAGGTAAAGGCTAGTGTGCAACTCCCCTATCTTGAGGCTTGGAATCCTCGGCAACGGCGCAAGAAATTTTTCTGGTGCGTACGTTGTCGGGAACAAGCCTTTGTTGCACTACAGAATCCCTCGCAACGGTGCCACAAATTTGCTTGATCGGTGTAGATAACACCTCCTCGTTGGTTACCCCAAGTGGAAGGTTATGATGTAGATAGCAGCAATTTTCCCTCGGTAAAGAACCACGGTTACCAATCCAGTAGGATTCCGGAGACAACAAGTAGGTCTCAACGGCGCCAAAGATTTGCTTGCGGACACCGGTTGACGTGGACCTACACACAAGAACACAAATAACTCAGCTCCCAACGAGTTTAGAGAGGTTGTCAGTCTCTCGACCTTGTTGTTTACAAAGGATCAAACACAAAGGGGAAATAATAATAGTGCGACTGAAAGGAAATAAAGGAGTAAATAATGAGGGTGTAAACTATGGTGGAAATATGGGTCGGCGTGCCATGACTTTCACTAGTGATGTCTCTCTCCCAAAAGACTGTAAGCAACTATGCTGGCTGAACAAATTACAGATGGACAATTGACAGAATTATAAATGCACCACAATGCTAATTATGCTACTTGAAAGTAAAGAGGCTCAATCATATGGTCATTACACTAAGACAAGTAGATCATTTATTCATCAGCATCTACTCACTAATCATCCACCTTGAGATATATATACAGAACATCTCGCTGGTATTAAGTTGTGAACCCCCAAGAAAATTGTAAGCTCAAAGCAATGGACAACTGCCTTAACACTCTATGTGTAATGTAAGCAATCCTTATGACGCGCAGTCATAAACATTGTTGTTTTACCCCTAATGGAAACAACAAATTCCATAGTCTCATGTTTCTGTTACTCAAGCTAGACAACGGGAGCCGGGAGGCATGACCCATCATCTAGCATAACGCTCCCTCTTGGAGTTGCAATCTACTACTTGGCAAAAGTAACAAACGGCAACGGAGAACATGCAAGACTACTCAAGAAAAATAAAATAATGGTAACCAAAAACATTACTCGTCACAATCTGAACATAATCTCATAATCCATCGGAACCCCGCAAACACAACATAACCAAACAAGAATTCATACATAGATGCTGTGATCATGATAGGCAGCTCACAAGGGCTAAACATTGAAGCACAATATAGGAGAGGAGACATCATATAGCTATTGATCATGGACCCATGGTCCAAGGGGGACTAGTCATGGCGCATCCCGGAGGCGGTCATGGTGGTGGAGAATCCTTCGGAGGTGAATCCTCCCTCTAGAAGGGTGCCGGGATAGGTCCTTTAGGCGATCCCGAGATCGGAATCGCGGCGGCAGCGTAATAGTAGATATTTTCGCGAAATGGAGAGCTCGCTGAGGGTTTTCGTCACGAGGGTTAAATATATGCCAAAGGAGGGAGTCAGGGGTGGCCCCCTTGTCTAGGTGGCCAGGTGGCGCGACCACCCTGTGGGTCGCGCCAAGGAGGCGCCTGGACGGGGGTGGGGCCCCTCTGGTTGTCCTTCGGGCTTCTGGAGTGTTCCCTGATGAATTATTTTATGAATTTTTCTGGAATTTTCTGAGCACTTTTATTTTTCACCTTTTTCTTCAATGCTTGGACAAAACCAGACTGAAACTGGCACTGGGAACTGATTTAATAGTTTAATCCAAAAGATGTGGTGAATCATATGAAAGTGCATCAAAACATATAGCATTATCATCAAAACAAGCATGGAAGAAGAAAAAAATTATAGATACGTTTGGGACGTATCAGCGAGTCCTCAAGAAAGATCGTACCCTTTGTGCGATCGCGCTATTCATGCAATCGAGCTCGGAGTCGCTCGAATCTTGAAAAGTATGACTCGGCAGCATGTCGTAGGCAATCCTACCAAGACGCAAATACGAAGAAGAACGCTTATTTATCAATGAGTGAGCATACTTGTTCTTTTGCCTGGCGGAAATGGAGGCGAGGATGCTTCCCTTCATCTTTGAGCCAAAACACATGGAGGCAGCCAAGTTCTTGCTCCGTTACGATAGAGAAGCGGTAAGTTCGCTCTCATGGGCCACAAGGTGCTCCATCTTGCTGAGGCAGTGGCGGTGCTTTGGTGGGGCGAATGTGGATATGGTGGCGACTACACCGTGTTACCCAGGGTGTATTTTACAGATCTGAGTGGAGATGTGATGAATGGGGGTGAGGGGGGTTCGGGGTTGAGGGGAGGAGGTGAGACTGGGAGGCTGGTGTTGCGCGATGGGGACTTGGGGAGGCAGCGTCGGTGGGGATTTTGTGGAGAAGACGAGAGTGTTAGAAATTTAGAGGCAGGGGCGGCGGAGGAGTAGGGGAACCAGGGGAAGGGCGGGATATATTACAGAAAGAGCGTCTGGGAATAATTTGCACCAAAATAGAAAATATTGCGGGAAATTTTCATATCGCTGAGCACTGATAAAACAAGAATCATGTGTGTTATCTCTCGAAGTCGATTTTTGTGAGCCATCATTGACGGCTCGATGCATCCATCGCTGACGCAACTAAATTAAGATGCAGCTAACTTAGAAAATAATTGCAGATATAATCAGTTCATACTCAATAATTAGTTACTAAATAAGGGCTTGTTTGTTTGCATTGTGGTTTGAAGGGGATTCTACAAAACATATGAAATTACCCCTTAATTGCCTCCAAACCATCCCAATCCTCTCTACAGGAGAGGCCCAAGGGATTTCATTGTTCATCAGATTAGATAAACAACGTATACTTAAATACGATAATAAAATAGTTAACACAAGCTACAACATATTGGCTTAACCAAAGAAAAATTCCCTGCTCTTGTTCATCATCTTGTCTCACACGGAATTCTTGAGATCTTCATCTTATTCCACCATTTCCTTGAACAAGATGTAGTCATCATCTCTCAGCTTGATGGCTTTGAGCTCAAAAATAGCAGGGCAGTGGTCGAATCCACGTGTTCGGCATCGCTTTGGGCTACCTCCGCCTCCTTAAGCTTGAGAGATTTAATGAGTCTTGCCATGGAATCATGCATTTCAATGGCCTTACCTATGCGCTTCCTCGCAGCGGCCATATAGGCCCTTGACGCGTTCCTCGTGGTCTTAGAAGCGTGCTCTATCGCTTTCTTTGCGGCTTCAGTCAAGCGAGCTGCTTTTGCCGCCGCTTTCATGGCGGTCTGAGGCAAGACATGGTTTCGAGAGGGAACCGCTTAAATTTGGAGAGATAGTTGAGGTATCTTCTATGTTTGAACATGATATTTTTTGTATGATCAAAATATGCTATGAAATCATTACCGTGCAAGTTTAGCATTTTCCGGGGTTCAATTGCTATATTTAAGTGATGTACCGCAGTTTCCTTGCATTTAATGCAAGTAACTCAGGTTTGAAATACAAGTACACAAATTACTGTACAAAAATGGTTTTCAAAATTCTCTCTTACGGTCTTCTCCACACGTGAATGCCTTATGCAAGAAAAATAGGTAGTGCAATATGTGAAAACCTTGTGTTGAACCACGTAAAAATGGATTTTCGTTTCTAAAAATAACAAAAAATAGAAAAAATTCAGAAAAGGTTGAAATTTGGTATGGTGCCATGAATTGACTTCACAATGTAGTGGTAAAAAATTGAAATGGTTTGAAGACTGTTGCCATGTTGATTCTTCACAAATCGAGCCATCTCCGATGAAGATTGGTGGCTTCGAGAAGGCACCGCTTAATTTTTGAGAGATAGTTGAGGTATCTTCTTTGTTTGAACATGATATTTTTTGTATGATCAACATACACTATGAAACCATTACCGTGCAAGTTTGGCATTTTCCGGACTTCGTTTGCTATATTTAAGTGATTTATCGCATTTTCCTTGCATTTAATGCAAGTAATTCAGATTTGAACTACAAGTACACAAATTATGGTGCAAAAATGGTTACAAAAATCTCTATTACGGTCTTCTCCACATGTTGATGACTTATGCAAGAAAAATTGGCAGGGCAATATGCAAAAACATTGTGTGGAACCACCTCAAATAAAAAATTGACTTTTTTGTTGAGGAAATTTTTGAAAATGGAAAAGTCAAAAAAATTTGGAACTTCGCAATGCACAAAGACTTATACTAGCCGTCCTTGAACATGTCATCGAAAGTGATTTAATTTACATAACTAGACCATATATATATCGTCTATTGAAAATGAAAAAGAAATAAGAAAATTGAAACTAATGTAATCCACTCATCGCCTTCCCCTCCACCACCCATCTTCTCGATGGAGACTAGTTCCTCTCGAGGTAGCGAAGGTGTGCCTCTACTTCGCGCTCCGACTGGATGGACTCAAGGATGGCCTTCTGCTCCGCATTGACCGGACTATTCCACACAGCAGAGGCGACTGGAGCCGGCGGTTGCTACACGGACGGATAGTCAAGGGGAAACCCAGTGGCGAAGCGAGCGACCCGCCATTTTTGCAGCTTCGCTAGCAGTTCATACCGACGCTCTGGTGTCAGATCCTCCTCATCCTCCTCAGGCGCTGCCACCTCTTTCTTCTCTTCCTCCGGCGCGAGCGCGTCCTTCTCATGCTCTTCCTTCGGATTCGACGATGCCGCCTCCTCTTTATCATCCAGCGAGGGCACATCCTCTACGTCCACCTCCTCCACTGCAAGCGCATCTTCTACAGGCGCTTGCTACTCGTCCCTACGTCGGTCCTCCTTCGATGCTAGCTCGGCGCGGCGCTCCGGCGTTAGCATCTTCTACATGGTTTTCTTCTTGCGGATCATGTTCGGTACCAGAGTTGGCGGATTCATGGCGGATGGAAATGATACCCAGTGTGGCTATGGAGGCACGCAACCCCGCTTAATAGCTGTGGGCGGGCGGCTTCAATGCAATCTCTACAACTATCGCCCCAGATACATTTATAGCAGTGGCAACACGAACCCGTTATTGCGCATCGCTGATGATTCATTTTTACGACATGTGTGCCATTAGACATGTGTGGTCGTGGGCAGTTGTGCAAGCTCGACGGGACACGTCGCTTGCAATGCACACGTTTCATTGTGCTGAAGCATCGATGACTGTAGGCATTCGTAAACAGATTTCCCGGTGTGATCGTGGGCTATGTGCCAATTAAACTGAATCTCGGCCATCGTACCCCCACACACAACCCAATACCTCGCTCCAGATAAATAGTTCATTTCCCACACCCCAAGAATAAATTGTCCATCTCTTTTGATCTTTTCGGCCCTCTCCTTGATGGAAATCGCGCTCCTCCCTGACAGAGACATCAAAGTGATCGCCGTCGTACCCCCCTTGTGAAACTCAGCGTCATCTACAGCAACCAGACGTCAAGAGTCAATGAAATGATCGACCTTTTTGAAGAGGTCCTAATGAAACGCAATGAGACGAAGGCCATCGAGAAGTCAGTGGTGGTCTTTGACCTCGAGTACACAAAGAGGAAAACTGTGAAGTTCAAACAGTTGTCGTTTCTCAGTTGTGCTCGAGAGCCACGTATTGGTGTACCACTACCACTATGAGGCCCCAAGCCCTTCCGAAAAGTTTGCAAATTTCATCAACAATGATGCTTAAGAATTTGATACAGTAGACACCAATAATGATAGGAGTGTGCTAGAGGATACCAACCTCTGGTGCCAGAAACTTTTCGATATACAAGAGCAGTACAAGATAAAGAACAACGACAAGAGCAAGGTCCCGTTGGGTGATCTCGACACGGCCATCATCGACACCTCATTCCTCAATGTGAAGGGTGATGCAAAGAAGAACAGGCTCTACGAGAAATGTGCAAACTTTCCCCTTGATGATGAACATGTGTCTTATGTGGCAAGGGATGCCTACCTTGGCGACGAGGTGTACAGGTGCATCACTCTCATGCGTGAGTGCCTCGTTAAACTAGAAGATGTCGCCAGTCGCAGTAACAAGAATAAGAGGAAGAACAAGATAAATAAGTAGATCGATCGATCCAAATCGTCGATCAACGAGATGTTGGATATGTGCCCTAGAGGCAAATTAATAAAGATATTTGTCACATATCCGTTTTTTCCATAATAGGTTGTATACTATACTATAACTGTATTACTTGGAAATACTAATACAGGTGTGGTATAAAACATAAGTCCGTAGTTTAACTCGGGTAAAATATCTCATTGGGCAATTGATTGATCAAGCTTTCCTGATCATGGCAACACTTAAGTCCATTAACAATGAGGCTATATCATTGGGAGAATGATGTGATGGACACACACCCACCTAAATCATTTTAATGTGATCGGTCACATAGTTCGGCATTACGATGACTTTGTAACGTATGGCTTAGTCCTTCGACCGTAATGATCATACGTAATTGTCATCTATGAAGAGACTTTGATTCGTATCCCACCGCCTGACTGGAATATGCTGGCTATAACGGTGCACTTTGGGTATTCCTAAATATATGGTTGATGAGTATGTTAATAGATCAGAGCGGGATTTGTCAGTCCTTGTGACAGGACAGGTACTCTGGGCCCACTCGGTGATATTGCATCAATAGCTTGCAAGCAAGTGACTAGGTCACAGGAGATGCAATAGGCACGGACGAGTAAACTTGTTTGTTGTGAACGAGATATGAACACGGTATGTTGGATACCGATGATCAAACCTCGGATGAACAAAGTACCGCAACACAAAGGGATTACGTCGTATCGTTAACGGTTTCCAAAAGCGATTGAAGTTCATTCGATGGAAGCGCAGGGGTTGTCAAGGATTGTAACCAGGTCCAACTGACTAGTCATTGGTCTATGAGAGTGTCTCGATCATGTCTGCTATTTCCCGGACCGTTAGGGTGTTACACTTAAGGGCAATCGATGCATGGGGATAGATTCGGGATCATCGGTGAAATAGGAGATATCACCGGAATAGTTCCGGGAGAGAACGGAAGTTATTCCGAATATTTTGAAAGGTTCAAAATAAAGGTTAATTGTATTTCATAATGTTTTATTATTTAATTATCTGAATTAAATATTAAAATATATTTAAAAATGGAAAAACGGCTTATTGGGCCATATGGGCCCATGAGGGGAGGAGGGGGTTCCCCCCCCTTGGGCTTGGCGCCAAGGGGTGGGGCCCATCCCCCCTAGGCCGGTGCACCCCCCCTCCCCTTGGGGGTTTAGTCCCACATGGGGGAGGGGAGGAGGATGGCACCCCCCCTTGGCCTATATAAGGAGGGGTACACCCCCTTTTTCCATACAACAATTATTCTCTCTTCCTCTCCTTCTCCTTGCTGGAAGTGGATTCTCCTTGTTTGGAGTCTGCACCTAGATTGGAGTTCTCAACCATAAGCAGGTCGTCGCTCTGCCGGAGTAGGGATCCGAATCCGTCTTTCTTCCGTTGCTCGCCTGGTCCGGGGCCCGGGAGGAACATCGATTGTATCGTACGTGTATAATCTCTTCGAGGCACTACACCTGTGGTGCTACTTCATCGCTGGAGGTCAACCGGGATTCTCCATCGCCGGTGGTCATCAAGACGACAGGGAGGTCGTAGTTCTGAGTCTACGTCAGCCACGTTCGCAAGAATGTTTCCCTCTTTCGGTCTTCAAAGGTATGAACACCAATTCCCTCCGTTACTTTACATCGCCATAGCATAGATCTTGGGCTCGGGTTACCGTAGGTATGAATTTTTTTGTTTTCTTCCCCATATCCCAACAGTGGTATCATGAGCTAGCTATGCGTAGATGTATTGTTCGGGTAGAACACATCTAGGATGTGGGCGTCAAATCTTCATTCGTTACCCTCCCACGTGTACTCATTTAGCGTTGCGGCAATGTCTGATGCAGCAGCCCCCGACCGACCTTACGCGTTTACACGAAACTGGTTCCACGCTTGACATATGGCTTGTACCATATAAGTGGCTGGGGGTGTCTGTCTCTCTGTATTAGCGATGCGAAGATGTTTGCAATGGAGGGCCCCATCAAGGGTGTAATAGAGACGATTGGGGATCGGTGTTGTGGCATGTTTTTCGCAGGATAGAAATCGGTTCTTTTCTCGAAACCCCTAGCAGCCACGTAAAACTTGCACAAGCTAAAGTAGAAAGGCGTTTAACTTTGCTTTTCATGAAGGGGGATCTTAGCTTGTATGATTTACAGTTTTACTTCTTGTTTATGCTAGTATACTAGATATGACGACGGTAGCACAAATAGGACAATCTCTCTCAATACCAACATTGTGTTCTCCCTTGGTGGGCACCGCCTGGAAGGATCTCCCATATGGCCGACATCCGTACATATCGGGTGTCACACATATTAAACGGCGTTCAAATGAGGTTGGGTTCGGCAAGCCTGGCATATGCAGATATGGCCTTGCTGAACAGTTAACATCAAGGTTCGATTGGCAGGCTTGACGTATGTAGATGCGGGCCTGGAACACAGTAGATCGAAAGATCAAGCACGAGTCACATACCTGATGTGATTGGCTTAGAGGCCTACCTGGGTCGCATACTGATGGTCGTGACGATCGGGGGAGGTATGGGGTCTGGGATTGTGTAATCACTTAGTTAAATTGAGAGGTGTTTATCTAAGTGGGAGCTTTCTAGAATTTTGAAGATTAAATTGAAAACTCCACATTATGAACAAAAGTCTAAATATGTATCTTTGTGAATCACCATTGTAGATGGCAGCACCATGCCCCTCGTTCAACTTAGGTTCGTTCCTAGAGAAAGACAAACTGAAAAATGATGGGTCCAACTTCACCAACTGGTTCTGTACCCTGAGGATCCTCCTCGTTCCCCTCAAAATGGCATACGTACTAGAGGGCGCGTTAGGTGACACACCAGCAGATGATGCCAGTCAGGATGAGAAGAATGTCTATCTCTCCAAGACTGATGATAACAACCTTGTCCAGAGTGGCATGCTCTACTCCATGGAGGCTGAGCTGCAGAAGCGCTTTGAGAGGATGGGTGCATATGAGATTATCACCGATCTCAAGGCCGTCTTTGCACCTCAAGCCAGGGCTGAACGGTACGAGGCTTCTGAAGCCTTCTTCTCAGCTAAGATGGACGAGCACAGCAGCGTGAGTGAGCACGTGGTCAAAATGTCTGGCTATGTTCAACGCTTGAATGCTCTGGAATGTCAGGTTCTAGATAAACTTGCAGTTGATAGGGTGTTGTAGTCGCTTCCCCTTAGCTACAAAGGCTTTGTGCTAAACTACAACATGCAGGGGATGACTAAGACCCCTTCTGAGTTGTTCGCCACGCTGAAAAGTGCTGAGGTTGAGATCAAGAAGGAGCACGTTGTATTCATGGTCAACAAGACTACTGAATTCAAGAGGTCAAGCAGACGGGACAAGGGAAAGAAAGGCATCCCCAAGAAGGATGGCAAGTCAGTTCTCGTTCCTCCCAAGGCACCTAAGCCCAAGCCCGGAGTTGAGTGCTTCTACTGAAAGTGTGAAGGTCACTAGAAACGCAACTGCCCCAAGTACCTAAAGGACAAGAAGGTTGGCAAGATTGTCAAAAGAGACGAAGGTATATTTGATATACACATTGTTGATATTTTCTTAACAAGCGCTGGGAACACATCCTGGATACTTGATACAGAATATGTTGCTCATATTTCTAATTCCATTCAGGGACTAAGGAATAAGAGACGCTTGATGAAAGATGAAGTGATGATGCGCGTGGGCAACGACTGTCAAATTGATGTGTTCGCTGTCGGCACGAAGCATCTTAGTATCCTTTCAGGATTAGTTTTGATTCTGAATAAATGCTACTATGTACCCGCATTGAGTGTGAACATCATTAGTGGCTCTTGCTTGAAGCGAGACCACTATTCTTTTAAGTCTGATACAATTGGTTGTTCGATTTATAAGAATGAAGTGTTTTATGTTCACGCGCCGGAGCAACGTGGTTTATCGTACTTGATCTCGATGGTGACGTGTGTCACATTAACAATGTAGAGGCCAAAAGATTAAAGAGTAGTGGCGAAGAGCACATGACAATGTGGCATTGTCGACTTGGTCATATTGGTGTAAAGCTTATGGAGAGGCTCCATAAGGATGGACTTCTTGATTCATTGGATTTTGGATCCCTTGATACATGTGAACCATGCCTCATGGGAAAAATGACAAGGACTCCATTCAATGGGATAATGGAGCGTGCGAATGTCTTATTGGGGATCATACATACAGATGTATGTGGACCCATGAACCTCCCCACACGCAATGGTCTTCGTTACTTCGTGACCTTTACTGATGACTTGAGTAGATATGGGTATATTTACTTGATGAAGCATAAGTCTGAAACCTTTGAAAGGTTCAAGGAATTTCAGAATGAGGTCGAGAATCAACTCGGGAAGAAAATCAAGCACCTTCGATCCGATCGAGGTGGAGAGTATTTAAGTCACGAGTTTGGTGATCATCTGAAGTCTTGTGGCATCGTACCACAGCTTACGCCGGCGGGCACACCTCAAAGGAACGGTGTAGCCGAATGACGTAATCGAACTCTATTGGATAGTGTACGATCGATGATGTCTCATACCGACTTGCCTGTGTCATTCTGGGGGTATGCGTTAGAAACTGCCGCTTATGTTCTTAATAGGGCACCATCCAAATCCGTGAAGGCAACACTGTCACGCCCCCAAAATCAGACCGTGTACAGTAATCATACACACAGGGTACACGACTGAGATTAGGCTGCCACAGTGATAATATCACAACACAACACTAAACACAAAAGAATAAACAAATATATTACAATAGAGGGGGGTCACACGGACCCAAATATATAAGTCATACAAGCCATAATATCTGAGTACAGACATAGTTAGTCAAGTTTTTGCCTTAAGAAGGCTAGCACAAATCACATCAGAGATACAGAACGAAAAGGCGAGGCCTCCTGCCTGGGATCCACAGAACTACTCCTGGTCAACGGGGAACTCGACGTCGTAGTAGGCGCCTCCGGGGTACTCCTGCTCTTGAGCTCCAACGTCGGCTGCAGCGGCCGATCAGGCAAAACAGTAAAGGAAATAAAGCAGGTGAGTATCTAGTATACCCGCGAGTCTTACGTCCGCTACTAAGCATTATGCAATTTATCAACGGAAAGAAGAGGCTGTATATAGTGGACTGAAAGAAAGAAATCCAGAGCAAGGGTAAGAAGCTAGGCCTAACGAAGACTAGCATCTTCCGACGATGTCTTGCAGCATGAGGTAAGAATCAGCCAACAGTTTATATAAAGCATAAAGTAACAATGCAGCAGAAGTTGCTGCAGCATTGTATAATAATAAGTTGTAATAATTAGCAATGCCTCCGAGTTCACCTCCTCGACATCCCCGCGAGGAAGAGAACCCGGAACCATACAGTTTAATAATAGTTTCTAGTGCTAAGATCCAGCTTCAGCATAAAGCGTCCTGTTACCGTGGACACGGCTATCCGAATAGATTAATCTTCCTTGCAGGGGTGCACTTGTGTTACGCTACACGCACGGATCTCCTGGGTGGCGGGGACCTTGTTAGGGAACGCTCCACCGAGGCTATCCGACACTTCATAGCCCATCTTTCAAACTCAACAGAGAGGTCATCCTCCGGTCTAAATCCTAAGTACTCAGGGCCTTGGACCCCAACCCTGACGTACTCCTCCACGGTGCGTGGGTGGCCGGGAAGCCGTAAAAAAAACAACACAGCTCGAGCCAAAGAAGACAGCGCACTTCCCGGCAATCAGCCCGCGGTCGTGCTGACGTCTGAAGAGTCCTCGGACGACACTAAGAAGCAGAGGAGCCCATAAACTCGTAATTCCCACGGGTAGGTAGTGCGTACATGGCATATAGCCAACTCAAGACATTCACTAAACCATTTAGCATTTTAATTAACCTGCGTGACAACCGTTATCGTTGCCTCGACTTAACCGACCCGCTGACAACGACAGCAGCCAGGACCACCAGTACATCGGTGCCTGCCCCGTCGTCCCACCAAGTCACTGCGGTTACCAACAAGGTGAACCGTCTCCTTACCTTGTCTCGCGTGTGCTCCTGGAGGAGCTCGACTTTCGTGGTTTGGTAACTCTCGCGGCCAACGACCAGGGGCCAAGCACATCGGTACACTGGTCGTACCCTCCCTATCGTCCCGTCGCAATACCTCTCGCGAGCACCGTTGGGTCGCCCGACTTCTTACCTGAAGGACAATCGTCGTTCGGGACCCTACGGCGGCAAGACAAAGTCAGCCTCGAGTGGAGTACAAGGATTACTCCTTGATAGCTCATACTTGAGGTGACTAGGCATAACCCAGGTAGGGGCCTTAGACGGTGTCTGCATTGTACCGTACCTGTGCAGTTATAATATTTGTATCCGCGTTCACTCCCCTGAGTGATCACGGCCCGCTATCTAATCCTAGATAACAATGCGCAGGGCTCACTGCTGAATAATGCATAATAATAATAATAGGCAGCATAGGATAAAGGAAGGCACATCAAGGGGCGACAAAATTCAGGCTATGCAGTTGAATAGGATTGTAATCGTTGCAGCAGCAGTAACAATGCCTAGTGCAAGAAAAGTACGGAAAGATAGGCGATATCTGGGGAAGAGAATGGCTCTGCTTTCCTACAAGCTCGACGGTAGTAGTAGGGTCGTCGACGACGTAGTCGTACTCAGCAGCGGTGTAGTCGACGGCAGCAGCGGGGTCTACCGGAGATTAAAGGGGGGGAAAGAAACAATAAATACACAACAATAATAGCAATACAAATGCAAGACATAACAGATGAAATGTAAACGGGGTTCTAACGCAGTGCAATGCAATATGCTCGAAGCGGGAATTCATCTGGGGATGAACTACCGGCTCCGGATGATTACCGGACAGGGTGACCGGAGGGGGAAGGATCAAGCCGTAGGTGTCGTGGTTACCGGAACAACATAAGGGGGGTGTATCCGTGTTAGTTGAACCATTCCGGACAACTTTCGTGTTCGGAATAAATTCATCCGGGCACTCTAAAAGTACCGGACAATTTATCGGACAGACGGTCCGGAGGGGGAATGTTCGATGTTCATTGTGTTAGGGGGGTGTGGTAGACATACGGATAGCGTATTCGTATTCGTTATATTTTTCTGATCAATTTCCATGTATAAAGTTTTTGAATCCGAGTTACGGTTTAAAAGTTATTAAATTTCAAAGTTTAAATCAATTTAAATGATTTTCTGGATTTCTTTTATTATTTATTAAACATTATCCAAAACATTATCCACAACATTATCCAGAACAGTGCTGACATGTGGGACCCACATGTCAGCCTCTGTTATTTATAAAACATTTAATTAAATTAGAAAAGGTCTCTGGACCCACATGTCAGTGACTGTGGGGGTTTATTATTCAGTTAAACTTCTCAGTTAACCTAACAGAGTAATTAGCCGGGGGGGTCCACTGTCAGTGGCCCATTAGGGGTGAGATTAACCCCTAATCACGTTTCTGACGTGGGGGCCCCACTGGTCAGCCGCACAACTCGCCGACGGCGAGGCAGAGCACGCCGGCGTTGGCCGGGCGCTCGCCATAACATACGGGAGGAGGCGTGGTTGGTGGCATTCCGAAGAGGGGCTCCTCGCGCGTCGAACGGTGGCTATCCCGTGGCCGGAGGTGGTCGGAGACGACGCCATGGTCGACGACGGCGGAGGCCAGTACACAGACCCGACGGGGACGTCCTTCTAGCGCGTTGGGTTGGGCGGGTGCTACTGGTTTCGGCTCAGGGGAGCATGCAGTACGCGACGACGCGTATGGCGTGCCAAACGCGGGCTCTACGCCACGGCGGCGAGCTCACGGCTACAATGGCGGGGATGGCAACGGCGCAAATGGGGCCACGGGGGAACTTGGCGATGGTGCAGCAGCTCACCGAGGAGGTGTAGAGGAGGGCAGCGGGCTCGGGAAGGTCTTGGAGCTGCCAGAATTTGTCGCGGATCCTGCCGGAGCCGAAGACGAAGTCGGTGAAGTAGCGCTCGATGTGGTGGACTCGGGCTCGATTCCTAGCGGTGGGTGACGTAGTCGACGGCGAGGCGGCTCCTGGACAACACTGCGAGGCGGCGTGAGCACGTTGGCCGCGCTTGGCCACGACAATGGCGACGACGGCCCTCGGCGATCTTTCCCCGAGGCGTGAGAGAAGAGGAGGAGGGGAAGGAGAGGGGGAGGGTGTCCAGGGGGTCGGGGGCTTCGTTCTTATCGCGACCGCGGCGGCAAGGAGCAGGTGAAGGGCGGGGCCGGCCTGGCAGCGGCGTGCCCACGGCGGCCGCCGTACGGGAGCAGGTGGGGGTGGTTGGGGGGGAAGAAGACAACCGTGGGGGGTGGGCCTGGGCTAGGTGGGCCGTTGCACAGGGCGATAGATAGCGTTTTTTCCAATATCTTTTCGTTTTGTATTCTGTAGATCTTTGTTGCAACAAAAAATAACTGCCTCCCTATTTTTGTAAAATGTTTCTGGTGTTTGTAAATTAGTGTTACATATTACTGAGGCGCCACAAAATTTTTTGTAGTATAATAAAATCATTAGGTATTTTTTTAATAATTAAAAGCCCAAAGTAGGGGTTTTAACCTACTGTTTGAATTGTTTGGAATTTTCTGCAACTCCAAAAATTACCAAAGTTGTCCCAACATGATTATAATGATTTTAGGCAATTTACAAAAATAGTTCCATGATTTTTGGAACAACTTTATTTGAGCACTTTTGTTTTATTTTCCATTTAAAGTAGTTTCAACTAGGGTTTGGTTTGTTATATGAGCAAGGTGCATTTGGCTTTGGGTTTTGATCCCAAGGGCTCAAGTACATGGTGCATGGGGTGTTGATCAACCACAGCAAGGTTTGATCATTAGCATCACAAAGTTTTATCAAGTACAAGGGAGATCAAACAGTGATAATCCAACAGTGATGATCAATAGTGATGATGATTACTGTTACCGCAACAGAGGGTGTTACAAACACCATTTGAGGAATGACATGGAACGAAACCAAAGTTGTATCGCCTGAAGATTTGGGGTTGTGAGGTGTATGTTAGGAAACTACAGCCTGACAAACCCGAATCAAAGGCGGATAGGTGCATCTTTGTGGGCTATCCCAGGTAAACTTGTGGATACACCTTCCACAATCAGTCCGAGGGAAAAACGTTTGTCGCCAAGACTGGACACTTTCTCGAGAAAGTGTTTCTCTTGAAAGAGTTGAGTGGGAGGAAAATAGACCTCGATGAAGTGACTGACCAATCACTCCAATTGGAAGAACCGGCAACAGAAATTGTTCTGGAACCTTCTTCCATGGTGGGAGCTGATGAGAATGGCCAGAACGACATTCATAACGATCATGACATACATGATGATCATGATGAGAATGAAGAGGAACCTATTTTGCCACGTAGGTCAATGAGAGTCCGTCAAGCTCCTGAGCTTTACGGATATCTTGTGAATGCAATCTCGGTTGTTGAGTCAGATGAACCTACGAGTTACAAAGAAGCAATGGAAGGACCCGAGTCCGAGAAATGGCTAGAAGCCATGAAATCCGAAATAGACTCCATGTACACAAACAAAGTTTGGACTTTGGTGGATATTCCCGAGGACCGCAAGGCCGTCGAGAATAAGTGGATATTCAAGAAAAAGACTGACGCAGACGGAAACGTATCTGTCTATAAAGCTCGACTTGTCGCGAAGGGGTTACGGCAAATTCAAGGAGTTGAGTACGAGGAGACATTTTCTCCTGTAGCGATGATAAATTCTATTCAGATCCTACTAGCAATAGCTGCATATCATGATTATGAGCTATGGCAGATGGACACGAAGACTGCATTCCTTAATGGCAACATTGAGGAAGAGTTGTATATGATGCAACCGGAGGGTTTCATTGATCCAAGGAATGCTGGTAAGGTATGCAAACTTCAACGGTCCATCTATGGGTTGAAGAAAGAATCTCGGAGCTGGAATATTTGATTTGATGAGGTCATTAAAGCTTTTGGATTTGTCCAAAATGTCAAAGAGTTATGCGTCAATAAGAAACTGAGTGGGAGCTCTGTGGCATTCCTTGTGTTATATGTAGATGACATATTGCTGATAGGGAACGATAGAAAATTCTTAGAAGAAGTAAAGGAATATCTGAATGGACAATTTTCCATGAAGGACCTAGGTGAAGCTGCGTACATATTAGGGATTAAGATCTATAGAGATAGACCTAATCGCCTATTGAATTTGAGTCAGAGTACTTACATTGACAAGATATTGAAAAGTTTCAGTATGGATAACTCCAAGAGAGGCCTCTTGCCAGTTATAAAAGGTGTCAAATTAAGTGTGACTCAATGCCCAACTACAGCAAAAGAGAAGGAGGAAATGTCCTCAAAGCCCTATGCCTCGGCCATAGGTTCTCTCGTGTATGCTATGTTATGTACCCTGCCGGATTTAGTGTTGGCTATTAGTGTGACTAATCGCTACCAAAGTAATCCGGGAATGGCCCATTGGACCGCAGTAAAGAACATCCTAAAGTACTTGAGAAGAACAAAGGATCTCTGTAGCGACCCAATTCACACAGAATTGAAGTCTCTGTGCTCAAGTGCCAGTCCCTGGATCGAACTCGCTGGCACACACAGTATTATAGATGTATATCAAAGTACAAGTGCATCATTATTACAACGTATGATCCAGAGTAAACAAATAACAAGTTGCATAGCTCAAGGCTAGCTTATTCAATATAAATATAGCGGAAGCAAAAGCAAGTAACGTGGAGTCCATCAACAGCCACATGCGAACATGCTGAGTGTAGACTCGCAACCCCTAAACGCACCTTACTGATCGTCTGAAAAACCTGCAACACCGAAGGTTACAGCCCGATAACGGGTCAGTACATCTGATTTGTACGGCAAGTGACACGGAAAAGTTTATATAAAGGACCTACAACCACATGCAAGGTAAATCAAAGGAAAGGCTTATGGTTTAGTTTTGCAGAAAGCCAATTTTCTCCTGAACTAAACTAGTAAAATTTTTAAGTTGAACTTACTACTAAAGAACGAACTGGGCACACCAGTTCCAACACCACACCCTTATTTAATCTTGCCCACTCAAATTATTAAGGTGATTCATATGTCAAGATCCTCCAGTAACAGTAATGTCTAGTAGCTCAAGGATGTCCATAACCGGGGACACGGCTAATCATGATTAGTTTTTACTATGCAGAGGTTAGTACACTTTCCCCGCTGGACTCAACCCGAAGATTGAGACGAAGTCTTTCAGAAGAGGTCACCTACACCCAACGGCAAGCCGGTACCACGTATCACATCTACATCTGCTAGCTTTGCACGGGAGAGGCTTCCTACATCATACTCAACTAAGCCAGAGCCCATATGGCCAGCGGCTGTACATGTAAGCTCCTAGTCACCAAGTATGTCTGATCTTTTTGAGCCTGGACGGAGCCCACTTACGTTCAGAGGGTAGCACCATGACGTACTGTCAACCACCAAACCAACCATTAGGGGTACAACCTGGTCTCGACCTTAGATAAGGAACGAGCCCCCAGGAAGCACTCCCTGCCCGTCCAGTGGTGATTTCTATTTATTAAACAGTTGCTACACAAGTTATTAAATAGCTCACAAGCACTCCATGAATTTACACAACCCAAACCACGTCTACAAAGCATAGCAGTAAAGCAACAACACGGCTAGGTTAATCTACGGTAGACAAGTCAAGACATGTGGCTATCCTAACTGGTTTTGCAGCAACAGTAAAATAAACTACCTATCATGCAATAGGGTGATATTTCTTAACATAATGCATATAGAAAATATAGGTATGAGTATGGTCAAAGCATCACTTGCCTTATACATTCGATGAAGATCTTCGCTCTCACGTTCCAGTCAACTCTATTCGTCACACTCTGAGAATCTATCGCAACGAAGGAACTCAATAAGAAATCACACCACCAACACAAACAAAAGATCAAGACAACAATCACAAAGGTTTTAGCAACAAAACAAAAGCTTTGAAGTGCAAAGGTGTCGATGTGCTCGAAGGTGATCGGTGGAAGTGACCTCGAGAGAGTCAACGGATAAATAATTGTCGATACAAGATTATGATCATAGCATTATGAAATCAAGGTAAATATTATAGCAGTATGAATGGTATGTGGATATTGCCGATAAGATGTCTCATATGATCCAATATGCAAAAAGAATCACGTGAAACGAAATACTACAACGCAGGTCATAGCAATTGCAACATTGAATTGAATTTGAATTTAAACAGATCATTAAACTTGTGAATTTTTGTGCACACATGATTTAAACAGAAGGTACATGAGACGAGTGATCCAACGCAAGAAGAATCACTCGATTTGGATCAACGGTACAAAAGATATGGCCTCCGGAATTTGAATTTGAATTTGAAATAAATTCAAATTCAAAAGTTTTCAAAAGTGTGAAAAGTTTATTCTATGTTGAACTACAGAACAAGATGAGCGCGTAGAAAAATGAATCACCTCAATCCGATACACGGTTGAAAAGATACGGCTACGAAGATTATAGGGTGCAAACTGTGAAAAAGGACCTATTCGTGAATAAAATAAAAGTTTCTATCGCAGACAGATCCTTTTCACTACAGGACAAAATTGCTGACGTACCGATGACGTGCCGATGGCGCGGAAACCGAGGTTCGCCGGGCACGGAAACCGAGGCGGCGGCGGCACGGAAACCGAGGTTCGCCGGACACGGAAATCAAGGCGGCGGCGGCACGGGACCGGGGGTTCGCCGGGCGCGGAAACCGAGGCGGCGGCGGCACGGAAACCTAGGTTCGCCGGGCACGGAAATCGAGGTTCACCAGCACGGGAATCGAGGCGGCGGCGGCACGGAAACCAAGGTTCGTCGTGCACGGAAATCGAGGCGGCGGCGACACGGAAACCGAGGCGCAGACGATTTAGGGTTCTGAAAAAAAACGAAAAAGAAAAATTTCGAAATCTTATATAGTCCGAAAAAAAAATTGAAATCCGTCTCGGGCTCAAATTGCACTCGTGGGCAGAAAAGGCTACTGGGCCGGGCTACGGATTTTTCTTTTTCTTTAAAAACCGAAACTTCAAACAATTGTAGAAAAATAAATACTCATCAGAAAAATATGAAATAAATTTCCAAATTCTTGAAATAATCCAAAGAAAATTATTGAATGAATACATTTTCCAAAAATAAAATAAAAATAAAAACATTTTCTAAATACTTTATTTAAATATAAAATGCTTTTCATAAATCAAATAAGATCCAATAAATTATTAAAAATATATTTATTTGGTCAAAAGCATTGACAAACCATTTCTAAATAATAAAATCTAAATTTTAAAAATTGTTACACCAATAAATAATTTGGTAAAGTAAAAATATCCCATTGGAATACATTTTCAACTCTTTTAATAAATCATTTTAATGAAATAAAAACTCTCTTGGCATTATAAAATCCCTAAAATAATTTTAGAGTTATTTATAATACTCAAAATAAATTTTAAAAACTTTAAAGTAATATTCTAAGTATTTTCCAACTTTATTAAAAAGGGGATAAGTCATTTTATATCCTCTCAAATGAATTTCCTTGAGTTGAAAAATGTTTTGAATATTCAAAAGAATGCCAATAATGATTTAAAACATTTTCCAACCTTTTAATATGTTGAAGGAGTCATATTACCTTCTCTCATTTTGTTTTGTTGGTTTTGTTTTAAAATAATAAATTCCAAAAACACCAATTATGAATATTAGGGAAAGTCATTTTAATCCCTCTCATTTTAATATTCCATAAACTCCCAAAAAGTTTTAAATCCCAGAGAAAATCAAACACATCAAGCAAACAATCATTATCTATTTAATTTTATTAACATTCCAAAATTCGGAGAATTTTGGGATGTTACACACTACCACCCTTAAAAGGAATCTCGTCCTCGAGATTCGAGAAGGCTAGAAAGAAAGGCTAGGGTTTGGGTCTTCACGGCAATCCTTTGATTCCTCCGAAGGTCTAGGGTACTACCACCCTTAAAAAGGAAAGCGACATGGTCTTCAAAAGGCTTGCTCCTTCAACGAGCTCTTCACACAGACTTTCCATACTCCATGGGGCATCGAATTCTTCATCACAAGTGTGGGCTTCCAGTATCTTGATCCATCGATGACGTCCTTCATAGAGATTTCACCAACTCCTTTGAGGTCTTGAATCCTTAGTAAAAGAGGAGTCTTCCGTATACTGAACCTTCATGGCCGACAAGTCAGGCGCCAATACTAAGCAACTATCGATTTCCTCATGGTGGTCATCAAGCATACTTTTACGGGATACCTGCAGCAAATGGTCTTGGTCCATACTCACCGTATAACACAAACGGCAATCTCCTACAGGGGTCACACATCGTACCATTCTATGGTTCAGGATTTGACATCGTCGTCTCTCTGCTATAGGTAAGTCACTCAAGATTTACTATCCCGCATAGCAAGAGCGAATAATAAGGGTAGTCGTCATGGGGGCCAATCCATTACACACCCATATCATTACCTTGTATATGGTTTAGCAAATCTCGTAGTCTAACACTCGGTCATCCTCCCAAGCGTTGCAGAAAATTCCTCTTCATCATGAACGGGGTTCAGGAAGAATCCATTGTTCTGCAAGCCAACCAAACATATATCGTTCCTTCACAACTCTCAGGTTTGCGCAAACTGCTACAAAACGTGCACTGGTGCACTACAACTTCCTCTAGAGTTCTTCCTTCAGCAAGATTGTGCTTACTTGTTGTAAGATCCTGGCACACGGGGTTAACTTTGAACTCATCATCGGTTGCATCCATCTTCATTCCAGTCTTGACATTTGCAGCCATTGTAGTAGCTTCTTTAGTTTAGGGGTGAGGATGAGGGGGAATAGAATGTAGATAGCGAGGTAGAGAGAGAGAGAGATAGAGAGAGATACCCATACAAACATCACACTAGTTTTGAAAATACAAGTTTTTATGTGTAGCTGTCGGTAAAACAAGAAATGACAGCTCACAGAAACGACCTAACGGTAAAAACTTGAATCTTCCAGGTCTTCAAGTCTTCAGGTCTTCAATGACGGTAGCTTCAGTTTCGCGTTGTTGAAGTAATCTTCGTATCGTTGAGTCACTTGCCAATTTATTCTTCTTGTGGTTGTGTCTTCCTCAGTCTTGAAGCATACTAAATAGATGAGGTTCTAAGGTAACGTAACTTATTCTACTCGCACAGAAAACACACAAAGCACAACACATCACATCAATCAAATACATATCAGGGCCACAGGGTACAGGACAAAACATAACAAAAAAATCACGACATAAAACATCTAGTCAATCCATAGCAAAACGTGCATCAATCAACATCTCCAACTAACATTAAAAGGTACCACCGTACACTTAGTGCACACCTACGAACGTCTATCCTCCAAAAGCCAATCATAAGCTTCTTCATGTCCGCATCCTTGCTTCCACGTTCACAACCTCTTCTTTCCCTTCAATTCGGGACACATATCGCGGTAGTGTCCCATGTTCCTGCACCGAAAACACTGAATGTGGCTAATGTCCTTCTTTTTCTTCTTCACGGGTGCTTCCTTCAATTCTTGGATAACTTTCTTCATTCTTCTTTTTGATGTTGAACCACTTGTTGTGTCACGATGAAAATTTGACACTGAGCGGGGAAATGATCGGTTCCTTCACACGTAAAACATGTGACTTGTGCAGTGGGGCATTCTTCACCCGAATGGATTTCCTCACAATGGGGACATCCATCTTGGTGTCCTTCATAGGAGTGCCCTGTTTCTCCGCAAATTGTACAGGCACGGATCCTCTTAAGGGTTACCGTCCTTTGCATCGGGGTGACGAGGCGAGATCCCAACAAAATCCTTGTAAATTCCTTCCAAGTAATCTTCCTTTGTGATTCTTCAATCGCTTGATGCATTCTCCACCAAGTAGCAGCCTCTTCTACCAAGTACTTAACAGCATAAGGGACCATGTCCTCACTTCCAACTTGGTTTATCTTCATGTGCTCCTCCATGCTACGAATCCATTGCTCCACCTTCAATCTCGACATCGCCCCAGAAAAGGCGAGTCCTACTCCATACTCCATCTATTAAACCCATACAACAAGGGTTAGGGCAAAACTATAACACCGACAAGACAAACTAAAGATAACACCAAACATATGCACTCAAACAATAAAGAGGAAAAAAAAAACCTACGTTCGACAGTAACACATAACCTCAAACAATACAGTCACAAAAGTCAAAACACACAAACAACACCTAGAGTAAGGTCATATGTGCAAGACATACGATCTCATCATACTACGCGAGATTCATTCATCTAACTTCACATAAAAGGGGATGGTCTGATGTTAGGCTTCATCCTTCTCAGCTAAGCTGATCTTAAAAATCCTTAGTGTCAAAACTTATCAAACCTCATAGGATATTCTTCTCGTTCTTGTGGTCATAACTTCCATCGATCTTCGAGGTTGATGATGTACTTCTCTAATGTCTTGTCTTCAGGGGTATGCAACTCAGAGGGGTATTTATAGTAAAACAAGATGAGAAGTTTTTAGAAGATGAATAATAGATGAGAAATACTAGTGGAGAGAGTAAGTAATCAAAGAGTGATCAAATACTTTTGTTCCTATGGCTTTTCCTATCCATTTTCTAGGGTCACGACCTACAGTCAACATGGGCTCTGATACCATCTGTAGCGACCCAATTCACACAGAATTGAAGTCTCTGTGCTCAAGTGCCAGTCCCTAGATCGAACTCGCTGGCACACACAGTATTATAGATGTATATCAAAGTACAAGTGCATCATTATTACAACGTATGATCCAGAGTAAATAAATAACAAGTTGCATAGCTCAAGGCTAGCTTATTCAATATAAATATAGCGGAAGCAAAAGCAAGTAATGTGGAGTCCATCAACAGCCACATGCGAACATGCTGAGTGTAGACTCGCAACCCCTAAACGCACCTTACTGATCGTCTGAAAAACCTGCAACACCGAAGGTTACAGCCCGACAACGGGTCAGTACATCTGATTTGTACGGCAAGTGACACGGATAAGTTTATATAAAGGACCTACAACTACATGCAAGGTAAGTCAAAGGAAAGGCTTATGGTTTAGTTTTGCAGAAAGCCAATTTTCTCCTGAACTAAACTAGTCAAAATTTTAAGTTGAACTTACTACTAAAGAACGAACTGGGCACACCAGTTCCAACACCACACCCTTATTTAATCTTGCCCACTCAAATTATTAAGGTGATTCATATGTCAAGATCCTCCAGTAACAGTAATGTCTAGTAGCTCAAGGATGTCCATAACTGGGGACACGGCTAATCATGATTAGTTTTTACTCTGCAGAGGTTAGTACACTTTCCCCGCTGGACTCAACCCGAAGATTGAGACGAAGTCTTTCAGAAGAGGTCACCTACACCCAACGGCAAGCCGGTACCACCTATCACATCTACATCTGCTAGATTTTCACGGGAGAGGCTTCCTACATCATACTCAACTAAGCCAGAGCCCATATGGCCAGCGGCTGTACATGTAGGCTCCTAGTCACCAAGTATGTCTGATCTTGTTGAGCCTGGACGGCGCCCACTTACGTTCAGAGGGTAGCACCATGACGTGTTGTCAACCACTAAACCAACCATTAGGGGTACAACCTGGTCTCGACCTTAGATAAGGAACGAGCCCCCAGGAAGCACTCCCTTCCCGTCCATAGGTGATTTCTATTTATTAAACAGTTGCTACACAAGTTATTAAATAGCTCACAAGCACTCCATGAATTTACACAACCCAAACCACGTCTACAAAGCATAGCAGTAAAGCAACAACACGGCTAGGTTGATCTACGGTAGACAAGTCAAGACATGTGGCTATCCTAACTGGTTTTGCAGCAACAGTAAAATAAACTACCTATCATGCAATAGGGTGATATTTCTTAACATAATGCATATAGAAAATAAAGGTATGAGTATGGTCAAAGCATCACTTGCCTTATACATTCGATGAAGATCTTCGCTCTCACGTTCCAGTCAACTCTATTCGTCACACTCCGAGAATCTATCGCAACGAAGGAACTCAATAAGCAATCACACCAACAACACAAACAAAAGATGAAGACAACAATCACAAAGGTTTTAGCAACAAAACAAAAGCTTTGAAGTGCAAAGGTGTCGATGTGCTCGAAGGTGATCGGTGGAAGTGACCTTGAGAGAGTCAACGGATAAATAATTGTCGATACAAGATTATGATCATAGCATTATGAAATCAAGGTAAAGATTATAGCAGTATGAATGGTATGTGGATATTGCCGATAAGATGTCTCATATGATCCAATATGCAAAAAGAATCACGTGAAACGAAATACTACAACGTAGGTCATAGCAATTGCAACATTGAATTGAATTTGAATTTAAAAAGATCATTAAACTTGTGAATTTTTGTGCACACATGATTTAAACAGAAGGTACATGAGACGAGTGATCCAACGCAAGAAGAATCACTCGATTTGGATCAACGGTACAAAAGATATGGCCTCCGGAATTTGAATTTGAATTTGAAATAAATTCAAATTCAAAAGTTTTCAAAAGTGTGAAAAGTTTATTCTATGTTGAACTACAGAACAAGATGAGCGCGTAGCAAAATGAATCACCTCAATCCGATACACGGTTTAAAAGATACGGCTACGAAGATTATAGGGTGCAAACTGTGAAAAAGGACCTATTCGTGAATAAAATAAAAGTTTCTATCGCAGACAGATCCTTTTCACTACAGGACAAAATTGCTGACGTACCGATGACGTGGCGATGGCGCGGAAACCGAGGTTCGCCGGACACGGAAATCAAGGCGGTGGCGGCACGGGAACCGGGGTTCGCCGGGCACGGAAACCGAGGCGGCGGCGACACGGAAACCGAGGTTCGCCGGGTACGGAAATCGAGGTTTGCCACACGGAAATCGAGGCGTCGGCGGCACGGAAACCGAGGTTCACCGGGCACGGAAAACGAGGTTCGGCGGCACGGAAATCAGGGCGGCGGCGGCACGGAAACCGAGGCGCGGACGATTTAGGTTATGTAAAAAAACGAAAAAGAAAATTTTCGACATCTTATATAGTCCGAAAAAAATAATTGAAATCCGTCTCGGGCTCAAATTGCGCTCGTGGGCGGAAAAGGCTACTGGGTCGGGCTACGGATATTTCTTTTTCTTTAAAAACCGAAACTTCAAACAATTGTAGAAAAATAAATACTCATCAGAAAAATATGAAATAAATTTCTAAATTCTTTAAATAATCCAAAGAAAATTATTTAATGAGTACATTTTCCAAAAAGTAAAATAAAAATAAAAACATTTTCTAAGTACTTTTTTTAAATATAAAATGCTTTTCATAAATCAAATAAGATCCAATAAATTATTAAAAATATTTTTATTTGGTCAAAAGCATTGACAAACCATTTCTAAATAATAAAATATAAATTTAAAAAAAAATTACACCAATAATAATTTGGTAAAATAAAAATATCCCATTGGAATACTTTTTCAACTCTTTTAATAAATCATTTTAATGACATAAAAACTCTCTTGGCATTATAAAATCCCTAAAATAATTTTAGAGTTATTTATAATACTCAAAATAAATTTTAAAAACTTTAAATTAATATTCTAAATATTTTCCAACTTTATTAAAAAGGGGATAAGTCATTTTATATCCTCTCAAATGATTTTCCTGGAGTTGAAAAATGTTTTGAATATTCAAAAGAATTCCAATAATGATTTAAAACATTTTCCAACCTTTTAATATGTTGAAGGAGTCATATTACCTTCTCTCATTTTGTTTTGTTGGTTTTGTTTTAAAATAATAAATTCCAAAAACACCAATTATGAATATTAGGGAAAGTCATTTTAATCCCTCTCATTTTAATATTCCATAAACTCCCAAAAAGTTTTAAATCCTAGAGAAAATCAAACACATCAAGAAAACAATCATTATCTATTTAATTTTATTAACATTCCAAAATCCGGAGAATTTTGGGATGTTACAATCTCTTTCTCGTTTATGGAGGAGTTGATGAGGAGCTCACCGTAAATGGTTACGTTGACGCAAGCCTCGGCTCAGACCTAGATGACTCGAAGTACCAGACGGGATATGTATTCATGTTGAACGGTGGCGCTATTAGCTGGAGGAGCGGCAAACAGTGAGTCATAGTCCAATCTTCCATGGAGTCGGAGTATATTGCCTCTTGCGAAGCATCAAATGAAGCGTTGTGGCTGAAGAAGTTCGTGATCGAGCTTGGCGTTTATCCCAGCTGCAGTGACCCCGTGGGAATCTTCTGCGACAACACGGGTGCCATTGCTAACGCGAAGGAGCCAAGAACTCACTCTACAGCCAAGCACATACTTCGGAAGTTCCATGTGACGCGGGATTACGTCAGGGATGGACACACTAGGATTCACAAAATACATACGGATCTGAACGCAGAAGACTCAATGACTAAACCTCTTCCACAAGGCAAGTTTGAGGAACACCGCGAGACTATCGGTGTTAGATACATACCTATGTAAACTAGTGTAATTTGTACTCTAGTGCAAGTGGGAGACTGTTGGATATGTACCCTAGAGGAAAATTAATAAAGATTGTCACATATCCGTTTTGTTCATAATAGGTTTTATACTATGCTATAACTTTATTACTTGGAAATACTAATACAAGTGTGGTATAAAACATAAGTCGGTAGTTTAACTCGGGTAAACTATCTCATTGGGCAATTGATTGGTCAAGCTTTTCCTGATCATGGCAACACTTAAGTCCATTGACAATGAGCTCATATCATTGGGAGAATGATGTGATGGACACACACCCACTAAAGCATTGTAATGTGATCGGTCACATAGTTCAGCATTGCGATGACTTTGTAACGTATGGCTTAGTCCTTCGACCGTAATGATCATACGTAATTGTCATCTATGAGGAGACTTTGATTTGTATCCCACTGCCTGGCTGAAATATGTTGGCTATAACGGTGCACTGTGTGTATTCCGAAATAGATGGTTGATGAGTATGTTCATAGATCAGAGCGGGATTTGTCAGTCCTTGTGACAGGACAGGTACTCTGGGCCCACTCGGGGATATTGCATCAATAGCTTGCAAGCAAGTGACTAGGTCACAGGAGATGCAATAGGCACGGACGAGTAAACTTGTTTGTTGTGAACGAGATGTGAACACGGTATGTTGGATACCGACGATCAAACCTCGGACGAACAAATTACCACAACACAAAGGGATTACGTTGTATCGTTAACGGTTTCCAAAAGCGATTGAAGTTCATTCGATGGAAGCGTAGGGGCTGTCAAGGATTGTAACCAGGTCCAGCTGACTAGTCATTGGTCTATTTCCCGGACAGTTAGGGTGTTACACTTAAGGGCAATCGATGCATGGGGATAGATTCGGGATCATCGGTGAAATGGGAGATATCACCGGAATAGTTCCGGGAGAGAACGGAAGTTGTTCCGAATATTTTGAAAGGTTCAAAATAAAGATTAATTGTATTTAATAATGTTTTATTATTTAATTATTTGGATTAAATATTAAAATATATTTAAATCAGTTTAAAAATGGAAAAAAGGCTTAGGGGAGGAGGGTATTCCCCCCCCCTTGGGCTTGGCGCCAAGGGGTGGGGCCCATCCCCCCTAGGCCGGTGCACCCCCCCTTCCCTTGGGGGTTTATTCCCACATGGGGGAGGGAAGGAGGACGTCACCCCCCCCGCTTGGCCTATATAAGGAGGGGTACACCCCCCCCCCCTTTTCCATACAACAATTATTCTCTCTTCCTCTCCTTCTCCTTCCTGGAAGTGGATTCCCCTTGTTTGGAGTCTGCACCTGGATTGGAGTTCTCGACCATAAGCAGGCCGTCGCTCTGCCGGAGTAGGGATCCTAATCCGTCTTTCTTCCACTGCTCGCCTGGTTCGGGGCCCGGGAGGAACATCGATTGTATCGTACGTGTATAATCTCTTCGAGGCACTACACCTGTGGTGCTACTTCATCGCTGGAGGTCAACCGGGAGTCTCCATCGCCGATGGTCATCAAGACAACAGGGAGGTCGTAGTTCTGAGTCTACGCCAGCCACGTTCGCAAGAACGTTTCCCTCTTTCGGTCTTCAAAGGTATGAACTCCAATTCCCTCCGTTACTTTACATCGCCATAGCATAGATCTTGGGTTCGGGTTACCGTAGGTATGAAAAAAATATGTTTTCTTCCCCGTATCCCAACACGAGATGCGAGAATTTAATTAGCTAGTTTCCTAGAACAAGATTATATATATGTAATGTTTGAAGTATTTAATTAGTTATATGCGTTCCTGTAAATTTGGTTAAGTATTGTTCTGCATATATTTTAGAACTAGCTAGATCGGGTTCATGCATCCAGTATTTTGTTCAACATTTATTTTGTAATTCATGGCACACGGGTAGTATATCCGAGTGACGCGCGATTATAAGATTCATCGCCGACGATGAGCACCACTGAACCGTCACAATATATTCGCATACAGGCCGCTATGTTTAAACATATGAATAGCATCCTTACAATCCACACAATTTTTCAGAGGCAACTTTGTGTATGACTTCACCCACGCGTTATAGGTTTCGATCGTCAGTGCTGCCACGTTCATTTCCCATGCTTCACTTTTGGGAAGACAGGTCGATATTCCTACCGTGTGCTTTGTAGTCATCGCACACATTTTCGTGTTATCATGTGCGATACAGGGGGCTTAATAGTTCCGTTTGGTACTAGTGCTTCCAGAGACCTCGTTATCCAGAGGGACAAACTTTAGGAGGCGGGATGGTCGAGGACTCCCGAGGCCATGTACTCCCCAAGGGCGACCTCCATGCAAATTCAAACTATAAATATATCTACAAGAGGGACAAGGGCGCATAAGTTTCCTTCCCGTTTGATACGTCCCAAAAGTATCTAAAATTTTGGCTTGCTCCACGATTATTTTGGTGACATTGTGATACGTCCCAAGCGTATCTATAACTTCTTCTTGTTTCATGCATGTTTTGGGTGGTATTGCTATGTGTTTGATGCCCTTTTATACCTTTTTCAACATATTTGGATTAACCTATTAACTCAATGCACCCAGTGCCAGTTTCTGTTTGTTGATGTTTGTGAATTGCAGGTTTTTACCCACATTTACAGTGGCCCAAAAATCCAATAAAAATATATAAAAAATCAGCGTCACGGAAGCTTCTGAAAACCCGAAGGAGGGCTAGAGGGGGGCCACTCCCCTCCCACGCGGCCACCTGGCATGGCCCGGTCCGCGCCAGGAGGGCGCCTAGGTGGTGGGGACACCCCGTGGTGCCCCCTTTGGCCTATATTTATCCCCCAACTTAGAAACCCTCAGGAGCCTCTTCTTTTCGCGATCTTCTCCTCTGTTCCGGCGCCGCGGTGATTCCAAGATCGGGACAGTCCGACGAACCTTTCCCGGCACCCTGCCGGAGGGACGATTGACCTCCGTGAGCTTCTCCACCACCATGAGCACTTCCAGGATGTGCTGTGAGTAGTCCCCATTGGACCATGGGTCCATGATCAGTAGCTATGTGATGTCTTCTCTCCAGTCTTGTGCTTCACTTCTTAGAACTTGTGCGATGCCCTACATGATCAAGGCACATATGTAATTCTTCTGCTGTTGCTATGCTATGTTTGCAGGGATCGGATGGATTATGAGATTATGTTCAGATTGTGATGAGTTATATATTTGGTTTCTCCTTTTATATTTTTTTCTTGAGTATTCTTGCATGTTCTCCGTTTGTCTTTATTGCTTTGGTGAAGTAGTAGATTGTAACTCCAAGAGGGAGCGTTATGCTTGATTATGGGTTCATGCCCCCCGATGTCTAGCATGAGTGACAGAAACATGAGACTAGGGGATGCGATGTTGCCACCAGGGAGAAAACAACGGTGCTTGTAACCACGGTTGCAAGGATTGTTTACCTTACGCAAAGTTTGTTAATGTAGTTGTTTGTTACTTTGGGTTTACACTTTGGGTGGGGTTCGCAACTTAATACCAGTGAGATGTTCTAGATAGATATCTCAAGGTGGATGATTAGTAAGTAGATGATGATGAATAAACGGTCTACTTGTTTTGGCGTACTGCCCCTACGATTGAGCATCTAACTTTCTAGTAGCATAATTAGCATTGCGGTGCATTTTTAATCATGTCAATTGCCCAGCTGTAATTTGTTCACCTAGCATAGTTATTTATCGTCTTTTGGGAGAGAGACATCACTAGTGAATATCATGGGACCCCAATCCATATTTACACCTCCATCATTTACTGCTTTTATTTACTTTATGTTGCAATCACTACTACTATTTCCACTCTTGTTTTGATCCTTTGTAAACTACAAGACCAGAGAGATTGACAACCTATATGTGCTTGTTGGGAGCAAGGTTATTTGCTTTTGTGTGCAGGTCCAGGTCAAGTGAGTAATTTATCTCAAATGGCGCCTTAATTGTTTGACCACCTACTTGCAGAACTTGGAGTCCTAGTGTTCGATTAAACTTTGGTATCTTTCTCGAAGAAAACTTCCTATTGTATACTTCTTGACCTTCCACTTGGGGCAACAAACGAGTGGCGAGAAGCCATCAAGCTAATTTCTGGCGTCGTTGCCGGGGACTCCAGTCTACAAGATAGCGGAGTGGCACACTATCTTTTACCTTTTGATTTTTAGTCTTGTTAGTCTACCTTCCAGTTTTTGATTTTGTGTCTTATACCGAAAATACCAAAAAATAGTTACTTTGCTCTTGCTAGAAGTAGTCAGCATGTCTTTAAATTGTAGAACTTCGCCTGAGTTGGAGGTCTTAGATTTCGAACAAAGGGAAGGAGAGAATATGAAAAAGGCATGGGTTAGACTTTTTGGAGCACATTAGAGGATTATGCCTTGGATACCTGTGAAAATTGTGCTTAGAAATTTTTACCATGGCCTCTTCAGCTGGTGCAAACAATCTCTTGATATTATAACTGAAGAAAATTTCTTAGAGTGTAGTGAAGAAAAAGCTCTTGTTATTATAAATAGTTTGTGTGACTTCTTTGATTATGATCGTGGTGTTGATGCTCTCTTAGATAGACTTGCTGCCATTGAGAGAAGAATAGATGCTTTAGGAAGTGCAAAACCCCAAGCCTATTAAGAAAGATATTCTAGAAAAAGAAGATGATTGGGAACCTTTAATTACAATAAGTATTTTCAATCAAAACTTACTTGCTTACTGTGATATTGGATCCATGGTTTCTATCATGCCCAAAACTGTTTACAATTCTTTAAAGCTTGTGAGTATGGTTGATTTACCTTGTTTCCATGATCACTCTAATGGTTTTATGTATGAGATTAAAGGTGAGGGGAAGAATATCCAAGTTCAATTTTGAAAAATATATGTCGCGGTTGAGTTCTTCATAATGGAGCCGACTAATCAAGGAAACATAGTGCTTGGAAGGGATTTCTTCCGAGCCATGAAGGGCTTCATCGACATAGGTAAGGGATAAATACATTTACGTGGGAAGCCCAAAGGTACGTATTTTTTTCCTAGGATAAGAATGAGCTTATTGAAGAGCAATTTGAAGGATTCTATGATTGTGATGATTTCGGTGAATTTTGATTTGCTCTTCTTGCCTCATGCCTATCTCAAAGGCATAAAAGAAAGCGCTTGTTTTTACCTTCTGTTTTTAGTGGTCTTGATGTTTGTTACTACTGTAGCAACATCATTGTATATTTATTTTCAAGCTTTGTGCCAAGTTTTAGCCTCCGATGCCAAGAGAAACCAACAATTGTGATATGTTGTCAAAAAAACTGAAACTTTTGCTCCATTGCAAAAACCATTAAAAATCACCATAACATCTTTCTGATCTGATTTTTTGAAAGTATGCTCTATATAATTGGTCATCTTCCATCTGTTCTGATTTTTTCCATTTGAGTTGCATAAGTGCCCCAAAAAAATTCTTTACTACATGTTGGTCTGTTTTTCATAGAATCTGCCATGTTTTACCTTTTCTCAGTTTTGCAAATCTTAAGCTTGCTTTTTTTTGCAAAAACCTTTTGGCAATCTTGAAAAATAGTAGCTCTTCCTGGAAATCTTTATTTCTAGTAGAGGTGAATTATTTTATTAGGGACACTAACCCCCTCTAATCGGCTTATGATGAATTCCGTATGAAGGGGGTTTTCAAGTGTGCGAAGGAAGTTGATGAAAGAAGATCTGGGAGTGTAAAACACTCAAGCTTGGGGATTCCCCCATGCACCCCCAATAAATATTCAAGGATACTCAAGCGTCTAAGCCTGGGGATGCCCCCATGCATCCCCTTCTCCATCAATAATCATCAGTTCGTCCTTCTCCACACTATATTTCTATCACTTCATGCGTTATGTGCTATGCTTGGAGTGTCTCGCTCTTTACTTTTTAGTTCACTTTATTTTTCTTTCTATTCATAATAAGTTAGACCCCATCCTTCATTGTGTGGGAGAGAAACACGCTCCACTCCACCCTAGAACACAACATAGGTTTTCATGCTTATCTTTGTTGTGTGTTCTTTATCTTTTCGTAACTGCTGCCATGCTTAGCTCTTAGTTTTCATGTTTATTTCTTTTTAAGAGCTTTTGTTTAGTTTGTTGCTTTAGGAACTCTCTTGAGGTTCCATGCTTATCTTGTTTAGAGAATTTTTCTATTGCACCGAGTTGTGTGTCTTCACTTAAAGTAGGCAATTGAGGTTGCTATTCAAGTATAGTAGTAACTTGAAATAGTTTTGAGGTATTGATCTGAGTAATGTTTGAAATTTTGGTATCAAGAGATTTAGCCTATTAGTGATAGGTTTCGTATTTTGGGCAATCCGTGTATATTTTCAAAAACTACAAAAAACTAGTTGAGAACTCTAGCTACTAGATGGATCGCTAACCTCTTAAAGGGTTGTAATATATAGAGTACCCTCACGTACCATGAGTCGAGGATGCGCAAGGATAACCAAACCCCATACACTCCTCCTCGGGATACTTGTCTCTTTATGAACCTCCTGATTAGATAGAGAATTACCAATAATAAGTGCATGAGCTCTTCGGACTAATGCGAGTATTCGATTGTTGACACTTCCATCATCCATATTTTGCTAGCCTCTTTGTTATCGTGCATTTCCCTTTCTCACCTCGAGAGTTGGTGCAAACTTTGTCGATGCATACGAACCCTTGGCATGATACGCTCTGTCATCATAAGCCTCATTATATCTTCCTCAAAACAGCCACCATACCTACCTATCAAGGCATTTGCATAGCCTTTCCGAGATATATTGACATGCAACATCCACCTTCTCATGACTTGATCTTCATGTCATACATGCTTTTGCTTGATCGATGAGCCGCATGCTAGTTGGGTCTTTCCCTTGTAATTGCTACATGACGCGCTAGTATCATTGCATATCCTACTACACTGGCAAAGGCATACATTTTCATACATCATGATAGTTTTTATTTTCTTTGTGTTGAGTACTTCTTGTAAAGTTTGAAGATCTTCTATCCTTCTTGTAAAATATAGAGTGTTGACCTTATTGTGAGGAAAAGATCTCAAAGAGGACAAACAAAAGATCCCAAAGAGGACAAATTAAAGATCCCAAAAGAGGACAAATTAAAAGATCCCAAAAGAGGAAAAATGAGAGATAAATAGAAAGAGCCAATGAGGCCACACAAAAATAAAATAAAAATACAAAAATACAAAAAATAAATAAAAAGAGAGAAGGGGGCAACACTGCTATTCCTTTTGAAAGATCCACACTCGTACTCTATATAGTATTTGTACTCCATAGGGATTATCATGCATACATATAACTATGTGGGGATCCTTACATTATAGAACTTGGCTTGTATATTCCAATGGTGAACATCCTCAAATGATCTCTAGGTCTTCTTGAGCAAAAAAGTTGGATGCACCCCCACTAGTTCCATTGAGAGCTTACCATAGCTCATATGTGCATCCGTTGCCTGGTAATCCCTACTCCTTACATCATATCTATCATTTGGCTTTCTCTCGCCTATGATTGTCCTCATTGATGTGAGCCTTTCACACCTTTTTGTCTTCCTTCACCATCATTATTCTCTTTGTCATATAAGTTTCAACTATCTTGCTCACGCTCATCCATTGCATGAGTGATCAAAGTCAAAATGGAGGATCAGTTTGACTTGTGCCTCACTAGTGGTCTGGGACGAGTCATAATAAGATTCTGAAGGATACCAAGTGTGAAACTTTAGTAGATTGAGTTCTCGACTAAGATAAATAGTATTTTATTCTCTAAACCCATCCCCCACTTCTTGCACGCAAACACCATTCGGAGACATTTGAGTCACGGACAGCGAGAGCTCTTGCACCTTTATGTTCATATGTTGCTTGTTTCAATGCTAGATATAAACTCTTGCTTGTTATTGACTTGACTTGAATTGCATATCTTTCTTGTTGTACTAAAAGTTCTAATATGTTGGTATAATGTGATACAGTGAGGATAGTTCTCTCACTTCTCGTTGGTTACCCCAAGTGGAAGGTGAGATGTAGCGTAGCAGCAAATTTCCCTCAGTGAAGATACCAAGGTTATCGACCAGTAGGACTCCAAGCGATACAAGAAGGTGACAACGGCGCCAGAAATTACTTCGGGCTAGGGAGTTGACGTGGACCTGCACACAGAAACAAATAACTTTGCTCCCAACGAGTACAGAGGACTTGTCAATTCCTCCGGCCTTGTCGTTTACAAAGGATCAACGCAAGAGATAAAAGTGGAACTCAAAGTAAAAGCTGAAAGTAAATTGAGGGTGTGAACAATAATGTGAAGATGGACCGGGGTCCCGTGATTTTCACTAGTGATGTCTCTCTCCCAAAAGACGATAAAAAGGCTAGTGAGGTAAACAAATCACAGTTGGGCAATTGACAAGATTATGAAGGCACCGCAATGCTAACTATGCTGCAAAGAAAGGAACGGCTCAAAAGAAATGAGCAGTACGCCAAGGTATGTAGACCGAAATCCATCTGCATCTACTACGAATCATCCACCTTGAGATATCTATCCAGAACATCTCGCTGGTATTAAGTTGCGAATCCCACCCAAAGTGTAAACTCAAAGCAACAGACAACTGCATTAAAAGAACATTTCATAAGGTAAACAATCCTTGCACCCGCGGGTACAAGCACCGTTGTTTTATCCCTGGTGGCAACAACACATCCCCTAGTCTCATGTTTCTGTCACTCAAGCTAGACATCAGGGGGCTGAACCCACAATCAAGCATAACGCTCCCACTTGGAGTTGCAAGCAAATAACTTGGCCAAAGCAAATACTGCAACGGAGAACATGCAAGAATTTACTCAAGAACAAAAAATAAAAGAGAAGAACCAAATATATTACTCATCACAATCTGAACATAGTCTCATAATCCATCAGATCCCAACAAACTTAGCATAGCAACAGCAGAAATTACATAGATGCCTCGATCATGTGAGGCAGCTCACGAGGACTCGAAAGTGGAAGCACAAAGAGAGGAGAGATTCATCACATATCTACTGGTCACGGACCCATGGTCCAAGGGGAACTACTCACGGCACATACGGGAGGCGTCCATGGCTATGGATGGTCTCCCAGAGGGGGTTTCTCCTTCCGGCAGGGTGCCGGAGCAGCTTCTCCAGGCAGCCCCGATCTAGAAATGGCGGCGGCGGCGGTACAGAGAGGTGTTCGCGAAAATCAGATCCGTATTAGGGGTTTTCACCCCGAGGGCTAAATATAGGCGGAGGGGGCACCGAGGGGACCCACCAGGAAGCCAGGAGGCCTCCTGGCGCGGCCTAGGGTGGTGCCGCGCCAGGGACCCTCCTGGGCTCCTGGTGGTGGCCCTCCTCCGCATCTTCGGTGTTTCCGGAAGCTTCTGGTGCGCTGATTTTTTATATATTTTTCCCGGAATTTTTGGAGCACTTTTAATGGACGGAAAACCATAAATACAAAAAGAGCAGAAAACAGAAACTGGCAACTGGGTGCACTGAGTTAATAGGTTAGTCCAAAAAGGTTCAAAAGTGTATGAAAGTTCAAGCAAAACATGGCAAAGTCACACAAAACATGCATGGAGCAAGCAGAAATTATAGATACGTTTGAGACGTATCAACATCCCCAAGCTTAATTCCTGCTCTTCCTCGAGTAGGCAAATGATAACAAGCATAATTTCTGTGGTGACATGCCAGACAACCAAATAAGGACTTTTAAGTAAAGCAATCAAAGCATGCAATTCAATTCAAGTCTTAACAGGCAAGAGTCTATATTAGCATTGACACAAGCAACAAAAGAACAAAAGGTGCAAGAGCTCTTGCTATCCGTGACTCAAATGTCTCCAGATGGTGTTTGCGTGCAAGCAAGGGACTGGGAAGAAAGAAAAAAAGGTTGTTGAGAACAACTATCTACTAAAGTTTCACACTTAGTATCCTTTGGATTCTTATCTGGACTCGTCCCCAGACCACTAGCCAGGTACAAGTCAAACTGATCAACTCCATTTCGATATTTTTAGCACTCATGCAATGGATGAGCGTGAGCAAGAAATTTGACACCTAAACGGCGAAACAGAAAGAAGGTGGAGGAGGAAGACAAAAAGGTGTGAAAGGCTCACATCAATGAGGACAATCATAGGCAAGAGAAAGCCATATGATAGATATGATGTGAGGAGTAGGGATTGCCATACAACGGATGCACATGTGAGCTAAAAGCTCTCCAAGGGAACTAGTGGGGGTGCATCCAACTTGCTTGCTCAAGAAAACCTAGAGCTCGTTTGAGGAGGCTCATCATTGGAATATACAAGCCAAGTTCTATAGTGTGAAGGGTCCCCACATAGCTATATGCATGATGATGATCTCTATGGAGTACAAGGGATAGAAGAAGAAGTAATAGTGTGGATCTCTCAAAAAGGAATAGTAGTATGCCCCCTTCTCTCTTTTTTATGGTGGCCTCAATGGCTCTTTCTATTTCTCTCATTTGTCCTCTTTGGGATCTTTTAGTTTTGTCCTCTTTGGGATCTTTTCCTCACTTTAGGGGCAATACTCTATGTTTTACAAGAATATAGGAGATCTTTCACACTTTACAAAGGTACTCACAAAAAGAAAATGTAACTATCATGATGCAAATGTATGCCTCTGCCAGGATAGCAGGATATGCAATGATACTAGCGCGTCATGTAGCAATGATTAGGGCAAGGCCCAACTAGCATGCGGCTCATCGATCAAGCAAGTAGCATGTATGACATGAAGATCGAGTCATGAGAAGGTGGATGTTGCATGGCAATATATCTCGGAAAGGCTATGGAAATGCCTTGTAGGTAGGTATGGTGGCTGTTTTGAGGAAAGGTATAAGGAGGCTTATGATGACAGAGCGTATCATGCCAAGGGTTTGGATGCACCGGCGAAGTATGCGCCAACTCTCGAGGTGAGAAAGAGCAATGCACGGTACCGAAGAGGATAGAAAAAGTATAGGTGGTGGAAGTGTCAACTTTCGAATACTCACATTAGTCCGAAGAACTCATGCACTTATTATCGGTAACTCTCGATCTAATCAGGAGGTTCACAAAGAGACAAGTACCCCGAGGAGGAGTGTATGGAGGTTTGGTTATCCTTGTGCATCCTCGACTCATGGTACGTGAGTGTACTCTAATATTCGAACCCTCCAGAGGTTAGTGATCCATCTAGTAGCTAGAGTTCTCAACAGGGGTTTTTGGTTTTCGAAAATCACACGGATTGCCCAAAATACGACATCTATCACTAATAGGCAAGATCTCTTGACACCAAAAGTCCAAACATTACTCTAGTCAATACCTCAAAACTATTGCAAGTTACTACTTCAAAGAGAAAAGCAACTTTAACTACCTACTTTCTAGTCAAGACACAGAACTCAGTGCAACAGGCAAACTCTCTAACAAGATAAAACATGCAACCTATAGAAAGTTCAACCCAAGACAAAAGCAAAGCTCTAGAAAAACTAAAGCTCTACAACTAAACAAAGCAGCAGCTAAGAAAATAAAAAGAACAACTCACAGCTAAAAGAAAAAGCATGTAAATCCTATGAGGAGTTCTAGTTCAAGCGGAGCGTGTACCTCTCCCACACAAAAGAGTAAGTTGGGGTCTAACTTGTTACTACAGCAAAGAAAGCAAAACAAACCTAGAAAAGTAAAGAGCGAGACGCTCCAAGCAAAGCACATAACGCATGAAGTGATAAAAATATAGTGCAACGAGAGACAAACTGATGATTATTGATGAAGAAGGGGATGCATCGGGGCATCCCCAAGATTAGACGCTTGAGTCTCCTTGAATATTCATTTGGGGTGCTAGGGCATCCCCAAGCTTGAGCGTTTGACACTCCTGGATCTTCTTTCATCATCTTCCATCGCGCACTTGAAAACTCCCTTCATACATAACTCATTGTAGGCTGATTAGAGAGGTTAGTGCCCTAATAAAATAATTTTCCTCTACTGCAAATAAAGATTTTCAGGAAGAGTTACTGTTTCTCTTGCCTACCCAAAATATTTTGAAAAGAAAAAGCAAGCTTAAGGATTGCAAAACTTCGAAAATAAAAACCGGGACAGAAGCTGAGAAAAACAGAACAGAAGAGAGAAAAGAATTTTTTCGAAGCACTTCTGCAACTCAAATCAAAAAACTCTGAACAGACGCCTGAAAGGTAATTGTATGGAGCATGCTGTCAAAAAAATTCAGATCAAAAAGATGATCTGGTGATTTATTGCGAATTTTCCCGTCAAGCAGACAGAATCTGTTTCTGGACAGCAAGCACCAACTTTTGACCTTTCTTGCAATCTGAGGCTAAACATGGCACAAAGCTTGAAAAGTAAAGATACAATGATGTTGCTACAGTAGTAACAATCATCAAGACCACTAAGAACAGAACAAAAGAAAAAATAAAAACCTAAATTCGTTGCGGGCTGCCTCCCGAAAGCGCTTCTTTAGAGCCATTAGCTAGGCTTAATGCAGAAGATCAAAATTCCCCAAATGCATCGGAAGGTTCACCAAGGATTTCAAAAGGGTATTCAATAAGTTCATCCTTGTTCTTCCGAGGGAAAAGGTACGTACCTTTTGCTTTACCACACAAAAGTATTTGTCCTTTACCTATATCAATGAAGCCTTTCATCGCTCGGAGGAAGTCTCTTCCGAGCACTATATTTCCTTGATTGGCCTTCATGATGGAGAAGTCAATCTCCACACTCCTTTTAAGAAACATGACCTGGACATCTCTCAATCTTCCCTGGATCTCAGAAATATCACCATTAGAGTGTTCATGGAAAGATGGAAATTTGTCCATGCTTGCAAGGTACAAAGAATCATAAATAAAGCTTGGCATTATAGAAACTGTAGATCCAATGTCACAAAAAGCAAGGAAGTTTTGATTAGAGATAGCAATCCTAACAAAAGGTTCCCAGTCATTTTCTATTTCCAAAATCTCCTCTCTAGGAGGATTTAACTTTTCTACTTATTTTAATTTCAGAGCATCAAGTCTCTTCTCAATAGTAGCAATTCTGTCTACAACAGTGTTAAGGCCATCATAAACAAAATAACTAGATAAACCATGTATAATTTCAAGAGCTCTAGCTTCATCACACTCTAGAAAGTCTCCTTCACCTATAAGATCAAGAGAGTTCTTACACCACTTAAAAAGGCCAAAGTAAAAATTTCTAAGCACAATCCTTATAGGTAACCAAGGCATGTTTTCCTTATGTGCTTCAGAAATTCTGTCCCATGCCTTCTTCATATTTTCTCCATTCTTTTAGTGGAAATCCAGGACCTCGGATTCCCTCATAGTACCAACTCCTAACATACTTGACCACACAAGAAAGGTAACAGGTATTTTTGGTATTTTTGATTAGGGACACAAAAGTAAAAACTGAAAGGTAAACTAACAAGACTAAAAAGCAAAGATAAAAGATAGTGTGCAACTCCCCTATCTTGTAGACTGGAGTCCCCGGCAACGGCGCCAGAAATTGGCTTGATACGGTGAGGATAGTTCTCTCACTTCTCGTTGGTTACCCCAAGTGGAAGGTGAGATGTAGCGTGGCAGAAAATTTCCCTCGGTGAAGATACCAAGGTTATCGACCAGTAGGACTCCAAGCGATACAAGAAGGTGACAACGGTGCCAGAAATTACTTCGGGCTAGGGAGTTGACGTGGACCTGCACACAGAAACAAATAACTTTGCTCCCAACGAGTACAGAGGAGTTGTCAATTCCTCCGTCCTTGTCGTTTACAAAGGATCAACGCAAGAGATAAAAGTGGAACTGAAAGTAAAAGCTGAAAGTAAATTGAGGGTGTGAACAATAATGTGATGATGGACCGGGGTCCCGTGATTTTCACTAGTGATGTCTCTCTCCCAAAAGACGATAAAAAGGCTAGCAAGGTAAACTATGCTGCAAAGAAAGGAAGGGCTCAAAAGCAATGGGCAGTACGCCAAGGTAAGTAGACCGAAATCCATCTGCATCTACTACGAATCATCCACCTTGAGATATCTATCCAGAACATCTCGCTGGTATTAAGTTGTGAATCCCACCCAAAGTGTAAACTCAAAGCAACAGACAACTGCATTACAAGAACTTTGCGTAAGGTAAACAATCCTTGCACCCGCGGGTACAAGCACCGTTGTTTTCTCCCTGGTGGCAACAACACATCCCCTAGTCTCATGTTACTGTCACTCAAGCTAGACATCAGGGGGCTGAACCCACAATCAAGCATAACACTCCCTCTTGGAGTTGCAAGCAAATACTGC